>CM046658.1:135303279-140213279 GCA_025594165.1 Tamias sibiricus | reverse complement strand
TTTTTTAAATCCCTTCATAAGAAGTCAAGGCTAATTTTATGTTTGAACTTGACTGAGCTAAAGGATGCTCAGATACCTGGTAAAAACATTTCTCCTGGATATGTTTGTGTACATGTTTCTGGAAGAGATTATCATTGGATTTAGTACATTGTGCAAAGAAAGTTAAAACCCTATTGTTGTACGCGGGCATTATTCAATCCATTGAGGGCTTGGGTAGAAAAATACAGAGAGGAAGCGTAAATTTTCTTGTCTATTTCTTTATCTGGAACACCCATTTTTTGTCTTCGGACATGTGAGCTCCTGGTTCTCAGGCCTTATGACTCATGCTGATTTCAATGCTGGATTTCTTGGCTCTCCAACTTTCAGATGGAATATCATGGGACTTTGTGACCTCCCTAGCTGCATGAGCCCATTCCCATTATAAATAAATGTTCTTATCTTTCTCTCCTCTCTCTCCCTCAGTATGTATAGTCTATGAGTTATGTTTCTCTGAGAACCCTAATACACAAGGCACTAAGATAACAAATATATTGAGTACTCCCAATATTAGAGATAGGACTAGCAGCACTATTAATTTCTCTTCAAATATGTGACATTACAGTTATCTTTCTCAACTATAACCCTTCCTTATTTCCCTTGTCTGACCAGTAGTTTATATTACAAAACCCATAATTATCCCCTTAGTAATTTATGCATTTAAATTTGATTATATTTTTGTTTTGTCTACAGAATCCTCCATTTTACCCTGGGTTACAACTTTATTGTAAGAGGTACTAAAATGGAGGCAAGTAAGGTTGGTAAGTATTTTGAAGCCAAACTTAAATACCTGGACAAGTTTCTACTCAGTGGAACTATTTCATCAAGGGAAATTTATTTATATGTCTAGAAGGAAAATAAAAAAAAATTGTAATCATCCACATAGATTCAGTAAACTTTGAAGTTAGATATCTGTTCTTCTCTCTCCAACTTCCTGCCCATAAATGCCCTACATACAGGCACATTTTGACAAACCTCTCCTGAAGACCATTTGGTGAACAACCAGAAGATTTGAAATAAGGATGAGACAACTGAATTGGGAGACAAGGGGGCTGTGAGAACAGTTAGGAAATAGGAAAGTGTTGCAGGAAAAGTAGAAGAAAGGGGAGATTTGAGAGTGATTTAAGAGGACAATATATTTATAGTTGATGGGTAAGAAGAATGACACAAATGATACAGGCTTTTTTTTTTTTTTTTTTGGTCTGTTTGTTTGTTTGTTTTTCCTTGATATGCCAGATGGATGTGATTGTTTCATTAGCCAAGATGAGGGAAACAAACATTATTATTTTTTTAAGGCAGAGAAGAAAAAGTCCTCATGCTGGCATATTTGGTTTGAAGAGCTTGCAGGGCATACCAGGCAGAGATGCTCTGTTGGTATTTGGAAACACGAAGGCTCTGCCATATATATATATATATATATATATATATATATATATATATATATATATATATGCCATATATATATTTCCTAAACTGATGAGACTGGTTGAACTTGCAATTGTCCTCAACCTCTGGAGCCTCTGGGATTATAGACCTGTGCTAACACACCCTGCTATGATGTTATACTTCTTAATCATTCCTGCAATACAGAATTCTGTCCTTAAAATACCTAGTCACCAAAATGATTCCTTTTCTTCACATAATAGTGTAGTTATTAAAAAAAAACAAAAACAGTCCATTCTCACTTTTTTTTTCCCCCTGTGGTGCTGAGGATTGAACCCAGGGCCTTATGCATGCAAGGCAAGCACCCAATCAACTGAGCTATATGGTGGCACACACCTGTAATCCCTGTGGCTCCGGAGACTTGAGACAGGAGGATCATGAGTTCATAGCCAGCCTCAGCAAGGGCGAGGCACTAAGAAACTCAGTGAGACCCTGTCACTAAATAAAATACAAAAAGAGGGCTGGGAATGTGGCTCAGTGGCCAAGTGCTCCTGAGTTCAATCCCTGGTACAAAAAAAAAAAAAAAAAAAAATCTACTACTAAGCTAGCTAGATTTCCTGAAATTAAATATGGTGATAGCATTGCTCGGGAAAATATACTGTATGTTTTGTCATTTTAATTTTAAGTATAAGAAATGAATTTTCTAATAGTCAAAGTTTTTAATACCTAAATATCAAAATGATCCATTCCCTATGATGGAGAACTTTCATTATTAACACACCTGACTATTTAGCATGCATTTTTCATATTTTTTCCATGAATTATAGTTAGACATAATAATGGCATTCATTTTGACATAATCATACACGCATGGAAGATAATTTGCTCCATTACAATCCATCATATTTCCTCCTTCCCTCACTTTCTCCTATGTCTGCTCACCTTCCTCTACTCTATTGGTCTTCCTTCTATTTGTTTATTTATTTTTCTAAATTGGTGGTTTATAGAGAAATACATAAAGGTTCAATTCACTGTGGTATATTCATAAATGTACACAGCATAATTTGGTCAATTTCATTTTGCAGTTTCTCACTTTCCTGCCCTTTCCTTTTCTCCTCAGTGCATGTCCTCTACTCCACTGACCTTTCTTCTAATTTTCATGGTATCCAGCTGTCATTTTTACTTCCCTATTTCTGAGTCTGACTTATTTCACTTAGCATGATGATTTCCATCCATTTACCACTGAATATGGCATGTATTTTAGACAATGCACTTAAGTATCTGATGAGCACTTGGTTTCTAGTCACTAAAATATTCTGGAGTTTTCATGTTGTGATTCTATGATCCTGTTTGGGTTTTAAGCTGGAATGTCCACAACTGAGAAAAACTACATCATTGATAAGTTTCCATGTGTCTAAACTTTTCCCCACTATCTCAGCTCCCCTGTCTGCTCCCCTCTACCAAACAATAAAAAAAGAAATAGGGTTACAACATATCAAAGTGAAGATATATTTCTAGTGCTAGATTTCCCTTGTCTATTGGCCCACTGATATAAACTGCAAATATGAGACATGTCTCTGACTCTTTGTTCCCTGTAACCACCTCACCTGTCATCTGTCTGAAGATTTTACAATGTTCTCCCTTGCCTAAAACTTGTCAGTGATTATCTTTGCAATCATTTAATATGATCCAACAGGCAAATTCAACCCTTTATGATCCAAACTTGGTTGGCCCATACAGCATCATCTTTTATCAACTTTTCTGTTACATTTTATTTTCTACCAAGCATGAAAAACTTAAAATTTTCTAGACGTACTCTAATAGGTCACATATCTTTGCCTAAAATGCATAAGTTATTTTTCAGTTTGGAAAATATTTATTATACATTCAAACATTAATCAAGGTTTTGAAATTTTGTCTGATACATTTTTTATTCTACTTCAATGTTGAATAAATCATAAACACAGTATAAATATACCAGTTTGCTTCTAAACAGATTCACCTTAAAGTAGCATGTTAAAAATATGTAGTAATATTATACATATAAAAAAAAATGGATCCACACATGTAAGTTTAATAGGACTTATGTTAAGAAACTACAGACAGGTGAACTCATTTTGAATAAAATTTATTTTTATTTTTAATAAAATAAATAATCCAGTATATCAAAGCTTATTATTTCAAAATAAATACAAACATTATAAATTACGTTAATACTTTTATATTATCTTTACAATGTAGAATATGTTTTATACTTAGCATTCACCTAAATTTGGATTAATTAAATTTAGTGTTCAGTAGCCATGTGTGCCTGTGATGTCCATATCTACAACTCCATAGCAGGATGTATTGCTTGCGGCCTAAGGATTTTTACATTTTTAATGGTTGAAAACTAATCAGAAGAGGAATAATATTTATTATCACCTGAAAATGATGTAAAACTCAAATTTCTGTTTCCAGAAATATTTTTTGGACCACAGTAATGATCATTTATCTGCTTCTCTGGCAAATTTCTTGCTAAAAACAAGGCAGCCAATCAGGGTTTTTTGTTTGTTTGTTTGTTTTTGTTTTTGTTTTGTTTTGTTTGGTACTGGGGATTGAACCCAGGGGTGTGCTTAACCACAGAGCCACATCCCCAGCCCTTTTTAAAATATTTTATTTAGACACAGGGTCTCCCTGATTTGTTCAGGGCCTTGCTAAATTGCTGAGGCTCCTGCCTCAGCCTCCCTAGGCACTGGGATGGGGTGAGCCACCATGCCTGGCCAGACAGTTAGTTTTGATAGATCATATGGCCCAAACAGCTTAAAGTACTTGCCCTCTGTCCCTTTTACAGAAAAATTTTGCCAGCCTCTCTTCTGGAGGGTTTTTGCTTCTAGGACTATGATCATGGCTTGGTTATCTTTGTTAGCACAGACTGATATACATAAGAAACTCAATAGTTTCACCATAGGATACATTTGTAAATTTGATTAAATAAAAATTAATGAACACCATACACTGTCTACCGAATTCTCCCAATCTAAAACACTTCATTATAACATAGTTAATAACATAGATTTTTCAACTTAGATAGATCTGGGTCCCTGTTGCAGCTTTACCCAGTCTTTATCTTGGGTAATTCTCTCTTTCAATATCTATAAAGTGCTTATCTCATGTTGTTGCAAGAGATTAA
Source organism: Tamias sibiricus (assembly GCA_025594165.1). NCBI lineage: Eukaryota > Metazoa > Chordata > Mammalia > Rodentia > Sciuridae > Tamias > Tamias sibiricus. Next base: position 140,208,688 of record CM046658.1, on the reverse strand, counting down.
TAAAAGGATATATGTAATAATTTTGTATAGGGAGCAAAAAATGGTTATGCTTTAGATAAATGTTACTGATTTAATAAACATATTCAGTTTTCTAATATAATTTATTCTTTTTGATAGTTTTTAAAAAATTTCTTATTTATTGGTTCTTTTTAGTTATACATGACAGTAGAATCCATTTTGATATAACTAAATAAGCATGGAATATATCTTATTCTAGTTAAGATCCTGTTCTTGTGGATATACATGATGGTGGGATTCACTGTGATTTTTTTTTCACTGATATCAAAAGAAGTGATACTTTAAATAAATGGCTTGTAAAACTATATCTAAGTATTTATTCATTTTGCCAAATCTTAACACAGTTTTCTGGGCTAGTTTAAAATATATTTTTTGACATCAAAATAAATATTAGAATATTACAATTACCCGAGACTCAAAAATAAATATAAATGCATACTAAATTTACCTGGAAATAAAGAATTTCTTCAAAGATAAAAAGGAGTATTTATGTATAAATGACATAGAGAAATATTGCCAAGAAAGTTTTAGCAGTTTTGATAATCAGAAACACACATGGTTAAGTAATATATTATATAGCTTTACCTTAGCTCCATAAAATATTTATTTAAAAGCACACCTTTAAAATTAAATCATTTTAAAATAAATAATGTAAGATTAATTAATTTAATGGTAGTAAAATGCTATAAATATTATTATTTTTGATATTATAAAAGTATTCAAATCATATTGTTCCATGTATTTCCCTTGTTGAAATGTTAACGTTGCTGAAAATAATTCTTTAGACAGTTATGTTTAATTTAGCTTTTATGACTCCTCAGAGTGAAGAGAGGAAGAGTGTTGTAATTTTCTGAATATGGAGAATCATTTGCTATGGTAAACTGGATAAATGCTTGTGCTACCTCCTGGGAATAGGATAGAAAAGAGTAGCTGGATCTATTCTGCTGAGATGCCAAGGTCTCCATTTTCTTTCAAAATCAGTGGCCTTAGAGGGATCATGAATTGCTGAGGTAGAACAATCTTTACTCCTCTTTATCTCTCTTCCACTGCCTTTGAAATCAACTAGAGCTTCATACTTGGAAGCAGCACAAAGGGTAAGGCTAGGAATAAAAATATGGCTGAGGATTTGTGATGCTCAAGTGATTCAGATTCATTTCTCCAATAGCTGCAGTTCTGAAACCTGCTAGACTTACCACTGATGTATTGCAGTTCGTAGCATTCTAATTCATTTTACAGAGGTAATCCTACCTGGCTCTACCATTACTCTTTTAAGGAGAGCTTACACTTCGGTTTCATTTAAAGTAATTCATCATTAAATTCATAATTCCTGATTTTATCAAATTATGCAGATACAGAGAGTATCCAGGCCTTCTCTGTGGACAAAATCAAAATGGTTAAAAACTGCCATGATACATGGTGCTCAAGCGTGATATAAAATACCCCTCCAACCTGTCTACCTCCTCTTCATTTAAACAGTTTCTGTAATTCTATGTGTTTCTTTTCTGACTAAATAAAAATAAGGCTAATAAAATCTCTTGCCTGTTTTACTCAACATTTGACAAACTACATTTATTCTTTCTTATGTGTTAAGCTGATATTTTTTAAATGATGTTCTTAATGTCTGTTCAATTGTATGAACACACTGCACATATTAGTGTAATATCCCTTAGAAAAAGCACTGTCTGTGTCTCCTTAATTTGTTTTATATTAACATATTTTAATTTTATTGTATATTCATAAGCTCTTCATCTTCAATTATAAGAATTCATTTTTTTCATATTTAAAAAAACACCTTTACATATGCCTTAGGAAAAATATATTAAAAAATCTAGAAAATAACTACCCCTTGTAGTATTTTACATTGGAATGTTAATATGTTGATATTGATTTTCTTCTCTTAAAATGCTGTTGCCAATTTTGTTAGGTTTATTTTATGCATCAGAAATAAGCAAAAATTTTTGAAACATTTATTACCATGAAATTATCACAAATAGCTGCAATAAAATAACCATATTGCCTTCATATTCCATGGATTTATCGATCTTCTCCTGGAAAAAAAAATATTCAGAGAGATTTAAATGAGAGAATTTAACCATTTAATGAAAAGGGAGATAAAGGACCCAAATTTTAATATATTATTTCTTATAAATATCTTGTGAGTGTTATAGTCTTGTAAATAATTTCAGATAAAGCATACCCTGTAGTTCATTCTAAAACTATCATCCTGCAAACTGATACTTTGTTTAAGAAAGTAATTTTAATTTCAGTTCAAAACAACACAATCATTTGGTTTCTTCAGACTCTAGTTACACATGGAGTAGTCTCTTATTTTAAGTCAGACTACTATCACTAATCATGGAGGAACAAAGATGTGTCCAAATTTTGAAGGAACATTGATGTCCCAAAGCTCAGATAATGAATTTTAGCTCTCTCTGGAGAAAAAGCCTTTCCTGGATGTAGTCTGGCAATATTCCAAGATTTCTTTTTAAAAGTAACTCCATATGTGTACTGAAAATAAGCTAGTGATGTTTTAAATCAACTGGAAAGAGAGGCTGTTCTTTTCAATATTTTTTTCCTGAGTATAACTTTGAAGTGCAGCATTTGGGGATTATGAAGGTTTGGGTTACCTGCTGAATGAAGGCATGGAAAATTATTTGAAAGCACCCTTTTTAAAAAATGTACTTTAAACTTATGAAATATCACCTGTGGTTACAAGGAGGTATGCAATTCAAAGCATTTTTTTTTCAACCTAAAGAGAAAGAGTTAATTTTAAATTGAGATTATATTTTCCATGTTTTCTATGTCTACAAGAGCATAATCAAAAGTTTGTGGTTCACTTATTTTTAAAGTCAGGAGATGATGGGGATGAGTAAATGCTATTAAATTAAAGAAAATATAGAGAAATTTATAATGAGTTAGACACTGTGAGCAAAACTGAACCAAGGACCACAGCTAACCATACTCTAATGATTGTCTCACAGCAGGTATTTTAAATGATTTCGTTTTCAAATAAGTTCAACTTGTATCTATTTCCCCGTAATCTATTGTAAATTTACTTGGTGCATTCAAAAGCTTGAAATTTTATATGTACATATGCATATATACATATATATATATTTTTTTCATCAGTAACATTAACCAGGGTGAAGTTACTGATATTGTTAAATTTGCATCATGCAAATATAATGTAAAATACATTTGGATAAGCATTCTTCAGAAAACAAAGGAACTATCATAATGTACCTCTAATTTATATGAAAGTATTCTTTGTTAAAGAAATCACATTCATGCCTGCTACATGTGGAAATTGTCAAATAACATTTTGAAAAATTTTTAATGTCTAGATAGTTAAATTTTTACTGTACTATGCAAAACATTTGATTATAGCCAAATGGGAATATGGCTGTCTCTCCTGTTTAGCCGCAATATATCAATGTTTAAAAATATCAGAGTTTCCGATACTGGTAAGAGTAAATAGTAATTGTGTTAAAAACCATGCTTTATAAAAAACATGAAGAAATGAATTCAGAAACTCTTTTCAAAATTAATCTAACATTTGTAAGTACATAAATCATTTTAATTTGTACATTTTAAATGTAGATTTTGTATAGTCTATAATGTATGGTAAAACTATATGTTTTAGATTGCATTGAGTACATCTAGAAACATTTACTGTCTGTGCCTCTCACTTGGCAGCAGTGTGCTAAGAGCTGAGGAACCAATGAAATGTACATATTCATAAGTGCAGTGGAGAAAAATAATTCAGAGAAGAAGACTATAACACTTTGGATATGCTGTATGTGGAAAGTGTTGTAATTTTAGATGTAGCAGCTATAAATCTTTCTTGAAGTGGTTTTTGAGTAGAGCTAAAGGTTTATGGGAATGGACAATGTGGATACTTGGAGAAAAAGGATCCCCATCCAAGATACACATAAGGGAATGTTTCCGTTAAGTTCTATGAACAATAAGGATGGCAATGTAGAAGTAGCTTCACGGACAACTGCGGGAGAACTCAGAGTCGAAGATGTCCCAAAAATAACAGAAATGAGATCAAGTAGGACATTGAAGGCCATGGAAAGACTTTGGATTTAGAGTGAATTGAAAGATTTTGAACAGACGAGAGACATAACATGAACTTGGATTCAGCAAATTACTTCTATTTTGAGATTAGATTGTAACTGGACAAGGGTGATGGCAGAAAGATAATTTAAGAATACATTGCAATGGTTAGGGAAGACAGGGTGGGGCTTTCAAGTGATGGGTTGTGACAGTGGTGACGGAAGGAGTATTAAGAAGTGGTTGGTCAGGGCGTAGTGGCGCATGCCTGTAATCCCAGAACTTGGGAGGCTGAGGCAGGAGGATCACGAGTTCAAAGCCAGCCTCAGCAATGGCAAGGCACTTAGCAACTCAGTGAGACCCTGTCTCTAATAAAATACAAAAAAGGGCTGGGGATGTGACCCAGTGGTCGAGTGCCCCTGAGTTCAATTCCCAGTACCAAAAAAAAAAAAAAAAAAAAAAAAAAAGAGTGGTTGAACCAGGTACAGTGATGCACACCCATAATCCCACCCACTCAGGAGGCTGAAGCAGGAGGATCACAAGTTCAAGGCCAGCCTCTGCAACTTAGTGAGATCCTGTCTAAATTAAAAATAAATTAATTAAAAAGGGTTGAGGATATATCTCAGTGATGAAGTGCTTACCTAGCATGAACAAGACCCTGAATTCAATTGCCAGAACCCACCCCCCTCACAAAAGGAAGGGTTGACTATTTAATCTATAGTATAGGCAATAGGACTTGGTGATCGATCTGATATGGGAGAAGGAGACATCCAGGGTGGTTGTAGACAAGGTCAGAAAGATGAAATTGCCACTGACATGATGAAGAAGGCTGTTAGAGGAGAATCCTTGGGAAGAAAAGACCTGGATCTTTGATTTGGGCAAGTTAAATTTGGCATGACTACTAGACATTTATACTGAACTAACATATGGGAAATTGTTTACACAAGGCCAGAATTAATGTGGAAATCTAAAATTGAAATACAAGTTTAAGAATTATTAGAATATAAATTGAATTTAAAACCATTATACTGAATCAGATTACCTTTGAATGTAGAGATAAATATACAATTCCTTATCACATAATTATACATAGTATTTATTAATCCTTTTTTATCTTTTGAACACACATACACACACATATATAAAATAACATATATATGCACATATTTATATGTTATTTTACATATGTGTGTGTAAAATAATATATAAACCTGGACAATGCAATCTCCAGAAAAAAATACCAGGATATTGAGAAAGATAGGATTGCTACAAATACTATGAAGACCAATTTTTTACTATATTTAGTTAAAATGTTTATGCCCTCTGATTTAAAATCTCCATATATGGGCATACCATAAGGAAATGTAATAAAGAATTTTTGCATATATCCCCAAGAGACATACAGTAGGATTTAAAAATATATATTACAACTCAATATCCTACATAAGAGAAATGGAGTAATACATGGTAACATCTCTGAACAACAGAATAGTATATAGCTGTCTATAGCTGTCAACTCTATAAATCAGAACTATGGTATCAACTTAGATTGTTCTCAAAGACACTATATTGAGCAGACCTTCAAATGATAGAACATCGTATACATTTTAAAATCATTTATATCAATTAAAAATAAATATATGAATGTGGTGATATATGTACAAACTTTAGAAATATATGCATCTTTGAAATTAATTACAATTATTGCTTCAGGGTCATAAGACTGGAGAGAAGAACGTGAAGGATTTGCATCAATTTATTTCTGATAAAATGTGATCTGATGCAACTCCAACAGAATGTCTATTTCTTAATTATGTATGATATAGTCTGTCTTTTCTGCATTTTTATTTTTTAAAAGAAACGGTTTGATCGCATTTGTGTGAGAGAGAAAACTTAATTAGAAACTCTTTCCAGTGTTTGAGTCACTATGCTGTAGGGTTGGATTGCTAGGGGCACTATTAAATCAATTATAAAATACTTGGCCTATTATTATTATTATTATTATTATTATTATCATTATTTTTCTGTGCTGAGAATTGAACCCACCAGCAATCTATCACTAAACTAAAGCTCAACCCCTTTATTTATTCTTTTTTTTTTTTTTTTTTTTTTTTTTTTTTTTTTTTGAGATTGGGAGCTTATTAAGTTACAAAAACTGGTTCTTGATTTTACAATCCTCCTGCTTCATCACCTAAGTCCCCCAGATTATATAGGCGTGTGCCTCTGCACCCAAGATACTTGCCTCTTAGTAAAGTTTTTTTTTTTTTTTTTAACTAAACTCTATTATTCACTTCTCTCAATGAAGCTGTTAGCATTTTCCTTCTTCTGTTTCCTCAAAGTCATCTTTAAATTAATGACATCACCCAGCCCAAAATAAAAAGGATAAAAAACAGGCTGTGTCTTAAAAAGAAAATACACCCATATCCTCTTGTTAGAAACTGAAATAGACATCATGGGGAGAAAAATCACAAATAGCAGATGCTGTGGAGAATTCACTTTACAATTGTTGATATTAAACAAGAGCACCTCTGAGACTCTGAGAGTCCACATCCTGTGTTTATGGATTACAGTTGAAATGGTAAAACAGTATATCCTTGTACTTCTAAATATTTTATGATACAAGGCATTTATGATGGAGAATCATTTTACTCACAAAATGTTAGGTTTCTTCTAGTATTCTATTTATTTTAACATGGAAGGAAACTTCATATTTAACCTGTACTGAATGAGATTGGAAATAATGAACAATGTAATGACATACAGTAATTTTGAAAAAGTAAATTATTTCATTTTCATAGAGATAAATATTTAACACCACATAATGAAATATGATTAATTTTAGTATTGCACATAGGATTCTCAAAACATAATAAATTAATGGATTTAACAAACAAATATGCAAAATCCTCAAATTTAGTAATTTGAATTAAATATGAGCAATGAGAAAAAACTCTATATTACAAAGATAGAACATTATTAATATAGATTAATTTTTTGAAATAGATAAGGTAGAAAAATAAAGCTTGTCAAAAACATTTCTGAAAGTTATGTTAATTTCCATTAGGTATAATTAGGTTTGCATTATAGATGTCTTAATATTTACATGAAAAATTACTTCTCTAGCTTCTATTTTAATTATTCATAGCCACCTTGCAAATGCCTGCTGTTGACTACTGGGGTGTGAGAAAGTAAAGGTATTTTATTGAGTGAGTTTTCTTCTACCTGAAACAAAGTAGTGCACTTGCTGAGCCTGTGAATTCTAGCAGCAGATTTCTTGGGTTTGAATTTTTTAATCTCTTTCATTTTCCTCACCTTTAAAATGAGGCTAATTGTTTTGTGAGTATTCAGCAGGATAATACATAAAACTACTTATGGTTTGACACCTGGTAAGCCCTCAGATCTCATCGACCTACAGATTAATTTTGTTGTAGTGAGAAAGGAACTGGTTTTTTGAATGGTCTCTGGTGAAAAGCAGCCTCCTTGGATCCTCTTCAATCCATTCTCCTCATTTCACAATCTTAGAAAATCACAAGTGATTAAATATTTTCTCTAACTAAAACCCTTAAAGTTTTTCAATTACTCTTAAGACAAAAACCAAAAATCCTTAATACAATCTTTTACAGGCCTTACTATGGCCTTTGCCTTCCTCAACAATCTTACCTCTAACATTCTTTTCCCAACTGCAGTCACACTTTGCCCTCTTCCACATTCTCAAAATCATCAACTTTCTTCCTACTTAAGGACATTCTTATACACATGCAGTCTACCTGTTAATTCTTAGTTATCATTTGGACCTATGTTCTAAATTCACATTCTCTGAATCTTCCAGGACAATCTCTGAAGCTTCTTGCCTAGATTGACACTGCTCTTAAACACTCCTTCTCAAATTTTGTTGGTAGTTTTAGTTTAGAATGAAATTTTCATGTACTAATAAAAAAAGTTTTCCACATGGAAGGTATAGGATAAGTTATAACAAACATCATTATACTCTTCCAATCACTCGTGAAAAGGAAAGTCCTCCTAGACTGGAGAAGGCAGAAGAGGATCAAGAGGAAGCAAGAGAATGCAGACTTGTTTGGCCTACCTGCAGAGAAGGCAGGAAAGGAGAGCAGCAAAAGGGAGAACACATACATTTGGAGGATTTAAATGTTTAGGATATTAGGGAGATTAGGAAACTTATGCTAGGTGTCCAGAAAAAGTTGCAAAAGTGTCACCAAATCCTACAGTATCTCACGGTGAATGTGCTATGGAAGCAGGATAAAAGTGATAGTGATGTTTCTTGCATTTGTCTCTAAAACAACTTCATTCCTCCCTGCAGTCTTAGAAAGCTACAGGTGGTCTTCAAACTCCCTAGGACATTTCAGCAAATGGCTTGCATGAATATATTATGGAGTTTCTCTGTTACCTCCACCATGCCAATGATGTTGATTACATCTGTGCTGGACACTGAACAAGCTCTTGAACTTGGACCGCTCTTCAAAGAAAATGTTCCCATCGATGAGGGAAGCTATACTATAATTTAAATCCATTAAGAAATAAATTGTATTATTTTGCAATACATATTTATTAATAACCTTTCCTTCCTTTCTTCCTTTCTTCTTTTTTCTCTCTTTCTTCTCTCTAAAATATATGCTGTATACCAGACTACACGGTCCATAATTTTTTTTTTCTATCTTAATCTTCAATATTTAGAACTCAGCCGGGCATGGTGGCACACATCTGTAATACCAGCACTTGGGAGGCTGAGACAGGAAGATCATGAATTCAAAGCCAGCCTTAGCAATGGTGAGGCACTTAGCAACTCAGTGAGACTCTGTCTCTAATAAAATACAAAAAAGAGTTGGGGGTGTGGCCCAGTAGTTGAGTGCCCCTGACTTCAATCCCCAGTACAAAAAAAAAAAAAAAAAAAAAAAAAAAAAAAAAATTAGAACTTAGTATAGTCTAATATGGCACCAAGTAAGTGGATCAATACATTTTGCTTGAACGAATCCATGATGATTAACATATAAACATATGAAGGGTTTGTGACTTACTGATCATGGGCCAGATATTTTATCTTATTCAGATGCATATTTGAGTAAAAACTTGGATACATTAAAAGATTCCTGTTTGTAGTCACCTGAGGTTAATTTCCTACTAAATAATGTATAATAAAAGTTCATTTGAAAGATTCTTTCAAAAATTATCAAGCCTTGTATGGGTTACAAAGAGGGATTCTGACCTTTCTACACTTAGCCTGGCTTTCCTTTGAAATCTCACTGGACCCCTTAACTTCAGCATACTAAACTCTTTTTTTTTTTTTTTTTTGATACTTGGGATTGAACTCAGGGACACTCAATCACTGAGCCACATCCACAGCCTTATTTTGTATTTTATTTAGAGACAGGGTCTCATTGAGTAGCTTAGCACCCCACTAAGGCTGCCTTTGAACTTGAGATCCTCTTGCCTCAGCCTCCAGAGCTGCTGAGATTATAGGTGTATGCCACCACACCCGGCAGCATACTGAACTCTTGCAAAACCAGCACCATGTAAATAATGCCAGGGTCTGCTGCCAGTATGATTAATAGCTGAGCCCTCATGGATCATGGCTGCAGCAGCATCTCAGCAGTGTCTGAATGGGCTGCTGAACACAGTGAATTGAATCCTGGGAAACAGCTACCTAGCTGGTATTGGTGCTTTCATGTAAAAAATTGTCTTTTAGTTTTCAATTTTATTTCCTTGAGCTTGCCATGGGCATGAGCTTGCTGATTCCAGAGATGCCCTTGAGATATCTGTCCTATTGATTCTGTGCAAAATACTTAGCTTCTCTTTAGTGGAAGTAATATCTTCAACAACCACACCTTCGTTGGCCTTAATTTTGCAGGTGATTCTTTTCCAGCTTTATTGTAGTGTTTCAGTTACTACCTCTCTTATATGTGCTCATAAATTCTCATAGTAAATCTGATAAAACATGTCAGAGATACCCATGTAACTGCCTGAATGCTGCACAGCCTCAAAATTTTCTTCATCAGATTAATTAGTCCATCACCTTTAAGCTCAGCTTCACAGAAAGTCTAAGGACTAGGCCAAAATGTAAACAAATTCTTTGTCAGAGTGTAACAAATGGTCTCTAGTCCAATTACAGTAGAGTCCTTGTTCTCCTCTGAAACCTCATGATCAGTCTTTATTGTCCATACACCTATAAACATTCTGGTCTTCTGAGCTCCTACCAAAATTTCTCAGTAAGTTCTGCCTACAAAATTCCAAAGATTCTCTAACCTGCATCTCCAAACTTTTCCAAATTTCTTCCACAAACCAGTTCCAAAGACTCCTAAACCACAAGGTCAGGTTAGCCATGATAATGACTCCACTTCTCAGTACCAATTTCTGTGCTAGTCAGCATTTCAATTCTGTAAACAAAATACCTGAGAAGGACAATTTAGAGGAGAAAAACTTCCTTTGGAGATTAAGATTACAGAAGATCAGTCCATGGTTGGCCTGCTCCATTGTTCTGTGCCTGAGGCAATGAACATCAAGGTAGAAAGGCATGACAAAGGAAAGCAGAGAGAGGGTGCATGAGGAGTCAGGGGCAAAATCTAATTCCCAAGGGCACACCTCCAGTGACCTACTTCCTCTAGCCATGCTCTGACTGCCTATAATTACCACTATGTAATATATTCAAATTTTAAACCTATCAATTTCATGGATTAAACCACTAATCAGGTTGTAGCTCTCAAAATCTAGTTACTTCACCTGTGAACATTCCTGCATTGATACATGAGTTTTGGGCCAGACATTTCTTATCCAAATCCTAACACCCTTGGTCCATTTTTCTCATATGTTACTGAGCATTGACATCTGATTATTATTTGTGAAAATATTTAAATTTTTATTTCAATCATCACTTTCATCAACTACAAGAAATCCAACAACTTTTAAGGTTCATGATTTGCCTTTATTAGACATTTGTAGTATATTTCTGAATTTCTATATATATTATTCAGCATTATGGAGACATACAGTAAATGTAAAAGTAATTTTCCATCAAATCCCACAAATAATAAATTTTGAATGATCCATCTTATAGAAGTCTTATAAATAAAAGTGTTTTTATCATAACCAGATTTGCTTCCCTTATCAAATTTGTAACTCATCACAACAGTTTTATAAATAATAAATATTTATGTAGAAAATGTTCAGATGAGGAACTTATGAGATAATTATATAAAGTATAAACTAGAAAAGCATGTGTTTATTACCTACCATTTATTTATTTCTTATTAATTCTAAGCTGTGCTCTATAGCTTTTGTATAGACCTTCATTACTTACAATAGGCAATTTTTATTCCCAATATAAAGATATTATTTTATAAAAGCAAAAAGTTAGGTATATTCATACTACAAATCTTGTACAAAATATAAAGCAGGATTCAAAGTAGTTTTCTGAATTGTCACAATGATATCAGGATATCCTTTCACACATTCTTTTAAGACTAGTCTATTGATAATGTTTTAAGGAGGTGGACTACCAAATTCTAGAAAATTTCCATCTGTAGAATGCATCAATATTGCACTATCGAACTATGTTCAGTGAAACTATTAAATTTTTGAACTCTGTATAGAGTATTTCTAGAGTTTTATTGCTAATATGTGTCAAAAATTTTCATTTTAGTATGTAAACAGTTCAGAAGCCCTCTTTCCATAAGACATAGATGAATATCTTGCAAAAATGCAGTTTGCTATATGCTGGCTAATTAGAGGAGCTCTCTTTCCTATCTTTAAATTGCTTTATGCTTCATTATTCATTAGACACTCATTATTTGGAAGATAATCACATTCATAATGAACTAAATTGTTCATTTTCTACTTTATTTGCAATTATGATTTGGAGCTCAAGTTTCTCCCAAAGGCCCATATGCTACAGACTTGGTTACAAGTCTGTGGTATCATTTGGAGGTGCTAGAACTTTGATGAGTGTTTGGCCTAGTAGAAGTAAGTTAGGTCATTGGTGGCATGCCCAGCAACTTTCTCCTTCTCTTTTCTTTCTGGTCACCATGAAGTCAGAACCTTTGCTTCACTACTTCCCTCAACCATGATGTTCTACCTTAAAGAATTCCAAAAGACAACAGAGACAGCAAACTATGGACTGAAACCATGAGCCAAAATAAAGCTTTCCTACTTTAAGTTGATTTATCTTAGGTATTTGTTATAATGACAAAGGCTGACAAATACATGAAGAAATAGATAACTCTTTTGTGTGTGTGTGTGTGTGTGTGTGTGTATGTGTGTGTGGGGTGCTGGGGATTGAACCCAGGGCCTTGTGCATGTGAGGGAAGCACTCTACCTATATCCCCAGCCCTGGATAATTCTTTGTATAAAGCATTTTCTTATTTCTTCAATATCCATAAAACAGGTTTAACTTTAAAACAGACTTTCAATGGAAACTTATGAAAGTAAGAGAAAAATTTAAATGACAACCAATAAACCCAATCCCTTTGCAAATGTCCCTACTCAGCATGAAAGCTAAATGGGTAAATCTTAGGAAAAGTTGTCTTTGTATTAAGGCAAAATGTGACAGCTACAAGAAATTTTCTTCTTTTAGTGTAATAAAAGTGAATTTAAGTTTGCCTACTGTAGAATGGTTGAACAAAATAATTATTGTGATATCAATGTCTATGCTTTTATAAGATTCTGTCTTTATAGCCATTCTATGATCTACCTGTAGGGCAAAACATAATGTAGAGTCTCTGAGATTTATGTCTCATGTATTAAAAACAAACCATATTTCAAAATATGAAAGGAAAATAAATTCATTCATTTTTTCTAACATAACAAATTGATATTGAAAATACTTGTTTCTTTAAAACCATAATCTTCAAAATTCAGATGCAATAGATACAAAGCATTGAATGTTTCATCCAGCTCTATTATGTTCATAGTTTCAGTCAACTTTGCTCCAATGCTATCTAGAAAGTGAAACGAACTTAGTATATATCTAATTTCTAGAGATCAGTCAGAAATTTTGAGAAGCCAAACAAATACAATATATGTAGGAAAACATGTTGGTAGTACCTGTGACTTTGTTGTTCAGCTTCCTGTCTGTGGTACCAGGAAGTGGTACAAAGCCATATAAAAACACATCATAGCTGGTGAAACAAATAGGTTGATATAAGTGGAAATTCAATATAAACAGGCTTGACAAATGTGGAGAAATTTAACATTGAGCCTGTGGGATTTGGGGCCAGTCTTTTAAATTTGATTGATAGACTTAAGAATTTTATATATATGGATTCAATACAAGTGGGTATCATGGTATCATAAAAGCAATATTATCAACTAAAAAAGTTGCAAATGTCTCTCTCCCAGGAATTGGAGGTGTAATGTCTTTTTAGCTACTCAAGTTAACTACTGAAATCCACTTCTTTTTATCTAGTCTTGATGTGGTTTCATAATTTAACACATTTCTTGTTGAGCTTCTTAGAAGCTTTTCATTTTTCATAGGCATTTGCTGATGCACCCTAAGAACAGTCTTTCCCACTGTTTTTATTTGATTACTTTTATTTTCTATTGCTATTTTAAAATTCAGTTAAATAAAATATCGTCAAATTTAGCTTCTCAAGGAAACTCCCTTGAACCTTTTGTATTTTCTTATGGATATCTTCTTCTAAGTCTCACAGAAAGAAAAAGGAAGCAATGAAACTATGTTAAATACAAGTAATATTTTAAACAAGAATAGTTTTCATTCTCTAGACACTTTAGAGAATACCTACAAATACTTCAAAAAAATTTAAAGTCTGAATCCATAAAAGCTAAGTTATCATTTGTGAATGTGGATTTAAACTATAAATTTAAAAAATAATTTAAAAAACAATGTGCTATCCCCCTCAATCTTGTAGTTGTATAATTGTTAGTTTATATACTTTGTGAACATATGTGAGAGATACTGTTTAGTTTCTGATATACTTCTTTGTTACATCAATTTTTTTTCTATCAGAGATACATTCAATATTCCTACTCTAAGTATTCAATATTCCTACCCTAAGTAATTTGAGGATCCAGGACCCAGTTCAGTGGTGGAGTGCTTGCCTAGCATGGATGAGACTCTGGGTTTCATATCCAGCACTAATACATACATACATACATACATAAACAAACAAACGAACTTAATGAATGCTAGTAATGGCTACATTTGTTGGAAGTGGTAGGTTCTAAATAATTTTCTCAAAGGAACTCATTAATTGAAATTTGGATTAGCCTATCCAGTTTATACCCTTAATTGCAAAATGGAATTTGGGTGTGTGAGCTAATTTAGCTCTAGAGATTCAGATTAATTAATAATTGGCTTAATAATAAGTTGATAAAAGGAATGTGTAAAGATATGCACAAACACACAGAGAGAAAAGAATTATCTTCCTTTAAATTTACGTTTTTAAAAATATTGAAAAATAATTGTGAAGTTAATATGTAATTAAATATTTGAAGTACAGAAACATTTATCCATATTTAAAAATAGAATATCTTTACTCAAATTTCCTTTGTTCTTCCTGTTAGTCTAAAAGCAACCCACACAAATTAATGTTTATTAAATTTATTTTTCAAATGATATAACCAATATACTTTATGTATTGTTTTAAAATATCTTTGGTCCATGCTTCAATTATTGTCAAGATCAATTTTCTAGAATATTTTATTAATATTTCAAACATAAACCAATTTTGATTACTAAACTTCATAGAAATCCTTAAAACTAGCATCACTTATCTTAGGAATTCATTTGTAATATAGATTATACCTGTAACTATAGATGGATTGTGATCATTGCTTGTAAATGTGTTATCATTTTTTTTAGGTATTTGTTTTGTAATTAGTTGTACAGCTATTTTGGGATGGAGTTTAGGCTATAACACAGTCTTGTTAAAAGCTATTTTTTACTCCATCTTCCAAATAAATATAATTAAATATTTCACACGTTTTCTCCATAAAGACCTTCTGTTTTTTGCTGGTTAAAAGTATCAAACAGTCTACATAGACTTTCTATACATTTTCATCAGAATAACAATAACAATTATCTGAGCTAAGAACATAATGTGAATTAAATGCTATTAGTAACCAATGACTATATTTGAATTTCATTAATATCCTTTTTCTGGTCTAGTATCCAATCTAGGATTCTTTGTGTCTTCTTAAAATTATGAATGTTAAACAGAGAGTTCCCTTCTATTCATTTACTAAATTATTTAATTATGTTATAGCATTGTGGGTAATTCTTTTATTTTGTGGGTTATAATCAATTATAATTATTATTTAGTTGTTGAAATTACCTGGGAGTTAGCTATTGGGAATTCTTTCATGTTGGCTTCTGTATGTCCTTCAACATACTTCCATAACTTTTTATCATTTCCTTATTTTTGGCAAGAAAAAATGTACCAAATCCTTTTGTATCTTTCCTGTCCCAGTCATGGAATTAGTAATGTCTCTAAGGAGTTCTGGTTCTTTTTACTGAAAAATATTATTTAGAAATAAAGATTTGAATTCTAGTTGTACATATTGCTACTAAAAATTATTACACCTATACCCTAGAAAACTAGAAAATGCATGGATATATTTTACATCACATACACCACACACACACACACACACACACACACACACACACACACACACCCTATACGTCTTTGTATATTATCTGTAAAAATATTTAGAACTGTGAATTCAGACTGATATTTCCAATTCTAATCCAACACTGTGGCATTTATTTTTCCATTCTTTTAGAAATTTGTCTTTAGATTTATACAGTAGAGCCAAAAAGCAGTTTTCCAAATATTCTTTCTTCCTCACCCCACCAGTGTGGTTGTGTTATCCATTCATTATACTTTTAGGTTCACTAATTACTGTTTGTTTTCCATCTTGGTCCTTTCTTCCACATCCTGTTACCTACCCAGTGTTTTTATTTTTATACTCAGTTTTATTCTTGATTTTCTTTTGTTCTCCAGGTGTACTATTATATCACTTTCTAGTGCAGATAGATTTGCTTTTTCTTTACCTATTCTGCCTTTCATAGGTTTATTTCCTCCAACTTCATTTCTAATAGCTAAGATAACATCTTGTATAGTTTTAAACATTTAATGAACAAATGATTTTTTCAGTCCATGTATTAGTAAAAATTTAAGTAGTTTGTTATAAATGTTTCCCTCCAATAGATTGTATAGAAGATACCAGCATTTAGTTTTACACTGAATGTTTACATTGAGTCAGAGGAAGACTTTCTAACTTTAAGAGATACACTAGGGACACAATTATTCCTTCCCCAAATATATGAGAAAACTGTAATCACAAAATCTACTAGAATTGTATTGTTCTTTCACTGCAACCAAATAGTGTTTGGGTACCAGGAAAAATGAACTGAGAAATACAATGTAGGCATGATAAAAGTCAATTAAATTATAATTACCTTATACAATATTATGACTTGTAAATCAATAGTGGATAGATTTTTATCTCTGGAGGACAAAGCTTTCGTTTTTCTCCACTTGACTTCAATACTAATGTTATCCCTGGAATATAGTAGACAATTAGTAAATTAAACCATACCATAAACCAACAACATTTCTTTAAATTTGTGTCTTCAAATAGGTTTTGGCTCCAATGTGATGAAAATATGTGATGAATATCCAGCTATTTCTGGATCATTTAGAGACTAAATATCAAGAGAAGAGATTATCTTTCTCTCTTTCTCTTGCTTGCATTAATGGCCATTTACCCTCATTTGCATTCCCTACAGAATACCTCAGGGGAAATGAGATGATGGCCTTTGGGTCACTCAGCTTGACTAACACGGTATTAACTCTTAGAAATGACTGAATGTGGGACAGGCTTTATATTATAGGTTACTTTAGGTTTTCAGATTATCTGTACTCTGCTATCACAGTTCTTCATGACCACAGACAATTAAAGGGAACTTTGCATTAAGTATGCTGCTTCTTTATGTTTGGTTTAACTCTAGGAACATGGAGACCTATGGAAAAATATGAAAATATTCTCTATTATTTGATAAAAACCCTTTTGCATAATTTATACTCTGTTTTCTATTTGACAGTGAAATAGAATTGGTTGCATTGAGAAAAAACTATAATATAATAGGAATGAAACAAAAACTTAATTTTGCAATTGAAAGAAATTTCTCTTCTCATTTACATATTTGATCTGATTTGGTAGCGAAGGACTCCAGCTAAAGGCAAAAAGGCATACTCTTTTCTGACATTCCCAATCCATAAATATGATTAAATAATAGTAAGAATAAGATTTGTTAATACCAAAGGTACAAGGCACAGATACTATGTGTCTGTAATTTTTTCTAAGACCTATGAAGAATAGGCATAGCACAAACTTATTATGTGAATTAATACAATTTGGCCACTTGACCACTGTAAGCTATTATATATATATATTTATATATATATATATATATATATATATATATATATATATGTATTTATATGCATATATATTCACATAAATATATGTATTTATGTTCATATACAGGTATGCATGCATGTGTATATTTACATATTAACATATAAATATATGGGCAGATACATGTGTATATATGCATGTAAATACATACATACATATATACCATGCATCTTATTAACATTTTCATGAATATAAATTATACAAAAAAATAATGACAAAGCCATTTTTTATATAAGCCATCAACTGGTCTGTGCTAGGCAAAGCTGATTTCCTAACCCTCATCTCCTAGCTCCACAAGTGGATCACTTCATCTATACCTAAGTCAATCAGTTCATGTCCTTCTTCTGACCTCAGTAGCAGCTCAGAAAGGGATACATCATTTCACAAAGCTAATGAAATGTTTAGACTCATTCTTCTTCCTGCAGTACCTGGAAAATAAGTGAAATAGAATTGTTACTACCATAGACAGCTTGCCCTGAATCTGTCTTCAGAAGTCAGAATCCTGAGGCCAAAATAGCTTCAGTCCATTCACACTGTATGAGAGTTCAATTCATTCAACCCAAGCTTTGGCTTATCAGCTCAACCATCTGCCAGTCTACACATTTGCTTTTAACTGAAGTCTTGATTTTTAATTTACTTGCAACCTAAAGAGTATTAATAAATATTTTTGTTCACAACAAACATTAAATTATTAAATTATACAGATATTATCAAATAATATTAGAGATACATATATTATCAAATAATTATAAGCATGATCATGTAATGTTCAGTGTAATAATAAGTACTATTATGTCCAGTAATTCAGGTATCTCTAGCTTACATTTTCCCACATGTGGTAGGTTTCTGGAATAATTTCTTATATGTATATGAAATAAATGACACACATACAAAGCAAGAACATATGTATATATGTATACACCAGAGTTCTTTGCAAGATAATTGACAGATGGCATCCCCAAAGATGAATGGGTAAATATCTACTAGTAGCTAGGCAAAGGGCAAACAACTGAAGTGTCATTCTATACACAGGAGAATTAATTACCAAAGGCTCAAATCAAGAAAGAACATGAACAAAAGAAGACCGGGAAATTTGTGTGAAGTTAAAGTGCAGCAAGATTGACTTTTGAAAGCCACGATGAGAATTTTTTTTTTTTTTTTTTTTTTTCTACTGGGGATATTGAACCCAGAGAAACTTAACCACTGAACCACATCACCAGCCCTGTTTTTAAAATATATTTTATTTTGAGAAACAGGGCCCCACAAAGTTGTTCAGGGCCTCACTAAATTGTTGAGGCTGGCTTTGACCACGATGAGAATGTTAGTTCTAAAAAAAAAAATAAAACAATGAAGAGCTTTGGAGAATTGGAACCCTTGATCATTTGCTTTCTGAGGGACAACTCCTATAGCAATATAGATACAGAATAAAACAGCAAGGCACTGCTACATTAGGTGTGGTGGGTAGGTCATTTAGGAGGAAATTACACTATAAGGGAAACACACACACAATGAGGATTATGTTAAAGAAAATAGCAGAAGCAAAGATCAACTTGACATTTAGTCAAAAACATAAATTGGCTTGAATCTATTTCCAAATTTTTCTTTCCTTTTACAATTTTTTTTTTCTTTACAGATTGTGAATGGGTAAAAAAATGAAGCAACTCTGCAAAACCCTTAATAAGGAATTTTTTTTTAAAAATGTGAACAACTTTTATAATGCCACTTTATTTATTTAACTACTTTCCCCATTTATGCAGTGCATTTTTTAACTGTAAATAAAGCAATAATGATATTGATTGGATAAGATACTGAATTTTTAACTTCAACCTTCAGACTTCCTTAGTGATTCTCTTTTTCTCTTGGATGTATTCTAACAATCATGTTAGTGCTGAGGATGATATGAAAAGCAAGTTCTTCTCTATATTTTAAAACTGGATCTTATTAATTTATTAACTCAGCTATTTCATGTTGTAATTTACAGCATTTAAATTTGTAAGGATATTGCTAAAATGACATGAAAGATAATTTTTTCAAAAACATAAAGCCACCTATTGCTGTCCTTACAAATATTTTAGGCCTGTACATTTACTTCAGACTTATATAGAATGTATATAAGTCTGATTTTTGTAACTTAAAACAAAAATTCATACTTGGTATAATCCATGTTTTCTTTTCATATTTATCATTTCAGTGGCTAATAGCATCTCATTGAATTATCCACCTCAATATACATACTAACATCTCAGCTCACAATTTATTTCCAAATTTTCACCATTTTAGGTAATGTCATAAAAATGGTTTTTTATATTTCATATCTTTTCCATTTGGATACTTTATTCTTTTGTGTATGTGTTGTGATATGATTTTATTAAATAGTGAACTTGGGTATTGATTTTACTTATTTTTTCAAGGGTGGTGAAACTCTTGTTTTAAAAACAAACAAACAAACAAACAAATAAATAAAGCTGAGAAAATCTAGACATATAGGGAAACAGAAGAAAATCAAGTCATACTGACTAGAGGAACATGACTATTTCCACTAAACCACTAACACAGTCTCAGTGCTTTTCTAAAACCGTAAACACAGTAGTTACTTAGAATGTCTGTCACATATATAACTGATTATCTCCAACTCATTGATTTTCCAGGATGACTGTAAACAATAAAAAAATTTAAAAATTAAATAAGATGACTTTCCCCTTCTTTTTGCATGTGATCTATACTCTTATGACATTACACTGGCCATGACAGAGCCTGTATCTATACTGGGTAATCTAGAGGTGGTAGTGGCCTGGATATGCAATCTCCTCAAGTTTTTTGCTTGTCGAGTAATCAGGCTACACACTTCATCCTTAATTTCATGAAGGAAAAAAATGATATAGGAAGTTAACTAAAGTGAATAATCAATGAGTTATAGTTGTCAACCACCATATCTATCCCTGTGTTAGAAATTTCTATCAGTCAGATCAAACAGAGCTATGACTATCTGACAAGCTGTAGGAAACAGAACAATGCTGAGTGGATTTGAGATGCTTGTGCTGGCAACCTTTCTCATGCTCAGCAGTGGGGTGTTGCAGAATAAATCTAGGTAGGTATGCGTTCTTAAATATATTTCTATGGCAACTAACCTGTTTATTTTGTTGTTTTACTTAAATGTAAAATAAATAATTTTGTGAATTTTTTTCTAAAAATTTCATCTTAAAGCTCTGGTTTTTGACTTTTAATTGCTTCTTATTTATAAGTTTTACATTTTAAAATTTTATGTCACCCTTTGTGTTATAGTAACGACCTAAATTAAGCAACTTTCTGGGGTAAAAAGAAAATAGTATACTTTTAAAGTTTGCTACAAGGCACATGGGCTTAAAAGAGAAAAAAAAAAAAACTTAATCAGCAATCATGAAAAAATCAGTTTAGAACAATATCGATGACAATATTTCCTGATCGCACTGTTCTTTTTATACATCTCTTTACCATATTTTCTGAGTTTATTGATCTCTCTTTCTTTATTCCTAGACCTTGTTCTCCAGATAGATTTTGGAAGATGTCCTTAATCCTCCTCAGTAGTTCCATTCTTAGTTGAAAAGGACACTGCTCACAAAAGAATTTTGAGAACGCAATTCATAGTTTTGGGTGCCTAGTTGAGTACTCTAGACAGCAGTGGATTATTTGGAGAACAGTTGTAGCTTAGGTAAAGGCAAGTTTTGTATTTAGATATTTTTACTTCATTTATGCCAAGACAATCACTCATGTTAACTACAGTGACAAAGTAGCCTCTAAAATGCACAGACACATATTTTTCTACTTATTTTTAATTTTTTAAAAACTTATTTACTTGTTCTAATTTGTTATACATGACAGCAGAATGCATTTCAATTCATAGTATACATATGGAACACAATTTTTTCATTTCTCTGGTTGTACACAGAGTCACACCATTCGTGTCTTCACACATGTACTTAGGGTAATGATGGCCATCTCATCCCACTATCTCTCCTACCCCCATGCCCCTCCCTTATCCACTTTGCCCTCTATTCCTCCCATGCTCCCCTCATCCCCATTACGGATCACCATCCTCATATCAGAAAAAAATATTAGGCATTTGGTTGTTTAGGATTGGCTTACTTCACTTAGCATGATATTCTCCAACTCCATCCATTTACCTGCAAATGCCATTATTTTATTCTCTTTTAATGCTGAGTAATATTCCATTGTGTATATATACCACAGTTTCTTTATCCATTCATCTACTGAAGAGCATCTAGGTTGGTTCCACAATTTAGCTATTGTGAATTGTGCTGCTATAAACATTGATGTGGCTGTGTCTCTGTAGTATGCTCTTTTTAAGGCCTTTGGGTATAAACTGAGGAGTGGGATAGCTGGGTCAAATGGTTGTTCCATTCCAAGTTTTTCAAGGAATCTCCATACTACTTTCCATATTGGCTGTACCAATTTGCAGTCCCACCACCAAGGTATGAGTGTGCATTTTTCCCCACATCCTTGCCAAGACTTATTCTTGTTTGTATTCTTAATAGCAGCCATTCTAACTGGAGTGAGATGAAATCTTAGAGTAGTTTTGATTTGCATTTCTCTAATTGCTAGAGATATTGTACATTTTTCCATATATTTTTTGACTGATTGTGTATCCTCTTCTGTGAAGTGTCTGTTCAGTTCTTTGGCCCATTTATTGATTGGGTTGTTTGGGGGGTTTTTTTGCTGTTAAGATTTTTTTAGTTTTTTATATATCCTGGAGGTTAGTGCTGTATCTGATGTGCGTGTGGTAAAAATTTGTAAGCTCTCTGTTCACCTCACTGATTATTTCTTTTGCTGAGAAGAAGCTTTGTAGTTCGAATCCATCCCATTTATTGATTCTTGATCTTATTTCTTGTGCTATAGGAGTCTTATTAAGGAAGTCAGGTCCTAATACAACATGAAGATTTGGGCTTACTTTTTCTTCTGTTAGGTGCAGGGTCTCTGGTTTAATTCCTAGGTCCTTGATCCACCTAAGTCGAGTTTTGTACATGTTGAGAGATAGGGGTTTTAATTTCATTTTGTTGCATTTGGATTTCTAATTTTCCCAGCACCATTTGTTGAAACTGCTCTTTTCTTCAATATATGTTTTTGGCACCTTTTCTAATATGAGATAACTGTAATTATGTGGGTTAGTCTCTCTATTCTCTCTTCTGTACCATTGGTCTACAGTTCTATTTTGGTGCCAATACCATGCTGTTTTTTTTGTTACTCTTGCTCTGTAGTATAGTTTTAAGCTCTGGTATTGTGATGCTACCAGCTTCACTCTTCTTGCTAAGGATTGCTTTAGCTATTCTGGGTCTCTTATTTTTCCAGATGAATTTCATGATTGCTTTTTCTATTTCTATGAGGAACGTCATTGGGATTTTGATTGTGATTGCATTAAATGTGTATAGTGCTTTTGGTGGTATGGTCATTTTGACAATATTAATTCTGCCTATCTAAGAACAAGGTAGATCTTTCCATCTTCTTAGGTCTTTTAAATTTCTTTCTTTAGTGTTCTGTTGTTTTCATTGTAGAGGTCTTTCACCTTATTTGTTAAGTTGATCCCCAAGGATTTTTTTTTTTTTTTTTGAGGCTGTTGTAAATGAGGTAGTTTTTCCCAGTTTCTCTTTCAGTGGATTTGTCACTGATGTACAGAAATGCATTAGATTTATGTGTGTTGATTTTATATTCTGCTAATTTGCTGAATTTATTTACTAGTTCTAGAAGTTTTCTGGTAGAGTTTTTTGGATCTTCTAGGTACAGAATCATGTCACCAGCAAACAGTGATAATTTGAATTCTCCTTTTCCTATAGGTATCCTTTTAATTTCTTTCATTTGTCTAATTGCACTGGCTAGAGTTTCAGGAACTATGTTAAATAGAAGTGATGAAAGAGGGCATCCCTGCCTCTTTCCAGTTTTTAGAGGGAATGCTTTCAATTTTTCCCCATTTAGAATGATGTTGGCCTGGGGCTTAGTGTAGATAGCTTTTACAATGTTGCGGTATGTTCCTGATATCCCTAGTATTTTCTAATATTTTGAACATGAAGCGGTGCTGTATTTTTCCAAATGCTTTTTCTACATTTGATGTAGATCTACATTTGATGCTATGATTCTTATCTTTAAGTCTATTGATGTGATGAATTATATTTATTAATTTCCGTATGTGGAACCAATTTTGCATCCTTGTGATGATCCCACTTGATCATGTTCCTCTATCCTTTTGATATGTTTTGTATTCAATTTGCCAGAATTTTATTGAGAATTTTTACATCTATGTTCGCTAGAGATATTGGTCTGTAGTTTTCTTTCTTTGATGTGTCTTTGCCTGGTGTTGAAATCAGGGTGATATAATGAGTTTGGAAGTGTTCCCTCTTTCAGTTTCCTGAAATAATTTTAGGGGAATTGGTATTAGTTATTCTTTAATGTTCTTGTAAATCTGTATTCATTTGGTTCTGGGCTTTTCTTGGTTGGTAGGCTTCTGATGGCATCTTCTATTTCATTGCTTGAAACTGATCTGCTTAAATTGTGTATATCATCCTGATTCAGTTTGTGAAGGAGCCTATAATCAAGGAGATAGCTAAAGATTGCGGTTAGCTGAGAGCCATAAAAGATGTTCTAGTTTCCACCTGATATTAATACATTATTCAAAGAATCTTTGTATGCCCGTGAACACTGCGTGACGCACCTGTAAGCTCGAGCTGTAAGCACGTGTCCTTGTTAAAGCTATATGTATATAACTGGGTGAGGTTCGTTAGTGTGTGTGGGGAAGAAGAAGGTGGTGTTTGGAGTTAGAGCATTTGGAGTGATTGCTGGAGCTGGAGAGAGGAGAAGAATAAAAGACCTTTTTTCATTTTCATCCTGCCTCCGAATTTTCCTGTGGCGTTCGCTGCTCCAAGCGACTTCCGCTTCAGGCAGCGACAGGTGGTGGCCCGTACGGGGAATTCGGCGGCAAGGTAAGAAAAAAGAAAATTTAAAAAGATGGGAGCAAATATAACAAAAAGTCGGTTTATAAAAGCCATGAATGAAATTTTTGATATTGAGAACTCAGAGGATAGTGAGAAAAGTGAACAAGAAAGCATATCCTCTGACTCAGTGGAGACCAGCAAGGAGAGTAGGAATGTAAATTCAAAAGTAAGATCTGCAAAAGCCATCAGAAGCTTAATAAAATTAGCTGAGGAGTATGTACTCTCCTTAGAAACTGAAACTCAGGATACTAGTGAAAGTAATAATAGTAACAAGGAGCCAAACCATGAAAGTACAGTCTCCTCTACTGAGCCGGTTAGGAATTATGAAGCTAGTAGTGAAGAGGAATCAAAAAGCGATTCGGAGAGCACAGTCTCCAATAAAAAGAACAAAAAGAAATTAAAAAAGAGAAAAGACCGTCAAATAGAGGAACCACTAGCGCCCTCTGCTCCTTCATGGATAGAATCCCTAACAGAAACAATAAAGAGTATTGATCAGAGTGTACGTGCCCTTGAGGTAGAAATTGGCGGCCTTTCAGAGCGCTTATACGCTCTCGAACAACATAGACCGCAGGAGCACCTAGAACTGCCAGTATTTCAAAATGAGCAGGGACAAAGATATCACGAGTTCCTAGACTTTAAAACAATAAAGAATTTTAAAGAGGCGGTAATGACCTATGGGCCTCAAGCTCCGTTCACATTAAGTATGATAGAGTCACTTAACACCCTAACCTTAGCCCCCTCAGATTGGAAAAGTCTATGCAGAGCGGTACTAAGTGGGGGACAATACCTAATCTGGAAAACTCAATTCCAGGAACTTTGTTCAGAAATAGCAAAGAGAAATGCTGCAGCAGGTTTCCCTCAACGCAATATAGATATGCTCACAGGGGAGGGTGAGTTCGCCCCGAACTACAAAATCAGCTACAATACGATCCAGGTGTGTATGCCCAGATACACACTGCAGCTGTGAAAGCCTGGAAGACAGTCTCAGGCACAGGGGATCTGCAAGGCAGCCTATCAAAAGTTATACAAGGGCCTAACGAACCTTACGCTGATTTTGTAGATAGGCTCTTAAAAACAACATCTAGAGTTTTTGGAGAAGTCGAGCAAGCTATGCCCCTAGTTATCCAATTAGCATACGAGAACGCTAATAAATATTGCCAGGATGCAATAAGGCCATGGAGAAGTAAAAAAGACTTATCAATTTATATCAGACTGTGCAAAGACATTAACGAGGCTGTTATCACAGGCAACGTAATTGCTGCAGTGATGAAAAATTCCTCCCCTCAAAATTCCCAAAGGATTCAACCTAGAACAGGATATTCCAGACAAAATTATTATAATCAACCAAGATATGCTAAGCAATATCCCCCAAGGGTAATAAAATCAAATTCATACCGTGCTCCAGGCCGATGCCCCAGATGCAAAAAAGGTATACATTGGGCCCAATCAATGCCATTCTAGATATGATATATATGGAAATGATTTATCAAGGATTTCAAAAAACGGGGCACGGGGCCCAATGCCCCGGGGCCCACAAATGTACGAGGCACTAGAGGAG
The DNA here is from genome assembly GCA_025594165.1 of Tamias sibiricus. Lineage (NCBI taxonomy): Eukaryota > Metazoa > Chordata > Mammalia > Rodentia > Sciuridae > Tamias > Tamias sibiricus. Next base: position 140,182,627 of record CM046658.1, on the reverse strand, counting down.
GAAGGCCCTCAGATTCAAATGATTCCTCGTCACAGTCCCTCCTACCCATTAACTCCCTTATCAGAGGGACAAGAGGAAGTGCAGGATTAGATCTCTGTTCTACTGCCCGGATGGTCCTGACACCTGAAATGGGGGTTCAGCTGATTCCTACGGGAATCAGGGGACCTCTCCCTTCAGGAACTGTGGGACTAATCCTTGGGCGTAGTTCCAAAAGTTTATTAGGCTTTAATGTTATACCAGGGGTTATTGATTCAGATTATAATGGAGAGATTAAAATAATGCTAAGTACACACAGGGGCATCATCTCCGTAAATCAAGGAGACAGAATCGCACAGCTGCTCCTCATTTCCAGTCTCCATAATTCTTTTAAAAGCATGCCAAAAATAGAAATAGCAGAGCATTCGGTTCCACTGGTTCAGGACCTATGGCTTTCTGGGTCCAGGACTGTTCACGGAGGCCTATGTGCAAATTAAAAATTCAAGGTATAGAGATGGAGGGGCTGATTGATACAGGAGCTGACTCTTCCATCATAAATCTACAACAATGGCCTAAGCACTGGCCTCTACAGAAAGCCTCAACCAGTTTAAGAGGCTTGGGATACAGTAATACCCCAGCTCAAAGTGCTGTAATCTTAAATTGGCAAGACAATGAAGGCCATACAGGAACATTCAAACCCTATGTTTTAAACAGCTTGCCAGTTACCCTATGGGGAAGAGATATCTTACATCAAATGGGGCTACACCTAGCGACCAAGCCTGCAGGTGTTAAGAATAAAAATCCTACTCATAATAAAAAAGGCAAAGGACATTTTTTTCTAGGGGCCACTGAGAAAACAATTTTAAAAATACCATGGCTCTCTAATAAGCCAGTTTGGGTCCCTCAGTGGCCCCTATCCAAAGAAAAATTGCAAGCGGCCCCATCAATTAATTAAAGAACAATTAGAAGCAGGACACATAGAGCCTTCCACCTCTCCCTGGAATTCTCCCATATTTGTAATTAAGAAAAAATCAGGAAAATGGAGACTATTACAAGATCTAAGACAAATTAACAAAACAATGCAAATTATGGGCCCTACTCAACCTGGACTTCCTAATCCTGTAGCTATTCCAAAAAACTATTACCTTATAACCCTTGATATAAAGGACTGTTTCTTTTCCATTCCCCTACATCCTCTGGATGCCCCCAGGTTTGCTTTTTCAATTCCTTCTATTAATAATAATGGCCCTGATAAAAGATATCAATGGAAAGTATTGCCGCAGGGAATGGCAAATTAGCCCTACACTGTGCCAACTATATGTGGACAGAGCTATACAGCCCATTAAAAACAAATATCAAGACCTTATGTGTCTACACTACATGGACGATGTTTTATTAGCTCACCCTAATCAACAAATCTTATTTAATATATTTAGTGAAATAACAAAAAATCTAAAAAAAATGGATTATATATAGCAGAAGAAAAAGTTCAAAGCAGATCACCTATACTATATTTAGGCTTTAAAAATCATGGATACTTTTGTTAAACCCCAAAAAATTCTAATAAGTAAAGAACATTTGACCACCCTCAATGATTTCCAAAAAATTACTGGGTGACATTAATTGGCTTCGCCCTACACTAAGCCTCACTACTGGACAATTAAAACCCTTATTTGACATCCTTCGTGGGAACCCTGACCCATCCTTACACCTCGAACATTAACTCCTGAGGCCAGGAGAGCTCTAAAATTAGTAGAACAGGCCATTGAAAGATCCCATTGCGATAGATTTGATTTTGCACAACCACTAATATTGATTATTATTCCTTCACAATATACTCCAACAGGAGTATTTTGGCAACAGGGACCTATATTATGGATACATTTGCCTGTCTCTCCTAAAAGTACAATTGAGTCTTATACCTCCATGGTAGCTAAACTTTATTCTTCAAGGACTTAAAACATCTACTAAAATATTTGGAATTCATCCCGCTACTGTTATTACTCCTTATTCATCGTCACAGGTTGAATATTTGTGCTTCAATGATAATGATTGGGCTATAGCTTAGATGCTCTACTTCTGCAAATTTTGACAATCATATTCCTAAATCTCCTATACTGTCCTTTTGTATCAATCATCCTATCATATTCCCACAGGTAATAAAAAATCAACCCATTCCTAAAGCATTTAATGTATTTACAGATGGATCCTCTAACGGTACTGCTGCAGTAGTCACTCAAAATGAAAAAAAATGATTCATATCACTAATCAAAAATCAGCTCAATTAGTGGAACTCGAAGCTATAATAATAGCTCTGGAAAATTTTAAAGAACAGCCTATGAATATTTTTTCAGACAGCCATTATATTGTACATGCTGTCCCAAAATTGGAGCTAGCAGGTCCAATAGCACCACATACTCCAGCTTTTAAATTGTTTTCTCAAATCCAAAATCTCCTATGGCAACGAAAAGAACCTTTATTTATAGGTCACATAAGAGCTCACACTAATCTGCCTGGTCCTCTCCATGAAGGTAATCAAAAAGCTGACGCCCTCACTAAAACAATATTTATATTTACTACAGTACAACAAGCTACTTTATTTCATTCCCAGTTCCACGTTAACAGCACTACCTTAAGACAAAAATTTAAAATCACAAAAGAACAAGCTCGTAGAATTGTAAAAGAATGTCCATCTTGTGTAACACTCTTGCCCAATCCACATTATGGGGTTAACCCACGAGGTTTGATGCCCAATCATTTGTGGCAGATGGATATCACACATGAGCCAAGTTTTGGAAAATTACGATTTATTCATGTCACCATAGATACATGCTCAGGCATGATTTTTGCTTCTTTACATTCCGGAGAAAAAGTTAAAGATACTATATCTCATTGTCTGCAAGCTTTTTCTGCATTGGGCATCCCCAAAATGCTTTAAAACAGATAATGGCCCTGCATATACATCCACATCCTTCAAACAATTTTGTACAAAGTTCAATATTATCCACAAAACAGGTATCGCTTATAATCCTCAGGGACAAGGAATAATTGAAAGAGCAAATCGGACACTTAAAAATATGTTACTAAAGCAAAAAAGATGGAAACTGGAAAAATCCTTAAGGACAGATTGGCAGTTGCCCTGTTTACCCTAAATTTCTTAACTTTAGATTCTAATGGACATTCGGCTGGAGATAGACACTGGAACCCACACCAACAACATAAACCTTTGGTTTACTGGAAGGATGTTCTCTCAGGTACATGGAAGGGTCCAGACCCAGTATTAATTTGGGGGAGAGGATCTGTTTGTGTTTTTCCAAAGCTACGAATCCTCTCCAATATGGATACCATCTAGATTGATAAAGCAGGTACAAGTCAAAGGGATCAAGACGAAGTTATTGAGGAGTCTAGATTGAATAAACAAGTGCAAGGTCAAGAGGACCAAAATGAAGGTATGGAGTGATTCCCTTAAAAGAGTTCTCCATTAAATTTACAACTTAAATTTCATTCTTCCCGGCCGGGACAAGAAGATCTCTCTTCAGTGTATACACAATTGTAATTTGTTTTTCTCTTTTATATATGTCTTTATGTCTGTGCATTTGTCTAAATTTCATGTTAATGTGATGTCACAAATATGTTTATATGTGCGTCTGTCTAGTGTGACGTCACAAATAATTAAGCGCTTAAAAAAAAAAAAAGGTAGATAGATATAGATCCAAATAACAAATAACGTTAATCCATTTAAGCTTAGAATATTCTAATTTGATAATCAATAGATAGATAGATAAATAGATATTTATATAAGTTCAGAATATTTTTAGATAATCAATTTTATAATGATAATCAATTTTTGATTTATAGTTGTCTCCGGGACTTCTCTTCAGCTGTGAATATGTTTAATGTTGTATAACCTGATATTTTGGTGTTCCGACAGAGGATCATTTATTTGTTATTGACTTCATTTGTTTAGTAGCTGATTAATTTGAATTATTTCAACAGGTATAGGATTTGCTGTGTATATAGAGACTCGAGGATTCCAGCTAACAAATTATTTTTCCAAAATGCCTTTAGCTTTTTTTTTATCTTTAATGCAGTAAACACCCTCAGTTTCTCTTTGATTATTTCTGAATGTGATATTTTGCCAGCTTATGTTTGTGGGAGCTTGAGCAGCAATGTGTGTGAGCAGAGATCAACTTTTATTTTCTACTCTAATAGTTCTTTTTTTTTTTAGTTTGACAGCTCACCTTTTGATCTCAGTGCTGGAATAGCACTGCCTTTCCCTTAATAATGGATGCTTGAGTTTTTAGGTAGCGGGGCCCTGAAGATTTGCCGGTGGAAATGTCTGGACATAAAAAAGACGACGGCTGCTGCTACAACTGCAGGGACCGCGGTCGCTGCAAGCATCCCTGCTGCTCAAGCATCAACAACCTCACCAGCAGTGTGGCCTCTGCTCTGCATGCATGGGCCCTCCTGAATCTATGTGTTATAACTTATGGACATTTTGATTTTCCATTATTTTGGGACATTTACGGGACAATGCCTTGCGGGTATTTGTCTAAGAGAACTCAGTGTGTTACTTGATGAAACTAAAGGGCAGCTGATTGGCTTAAAGAACTTGATATGCTATGGAAACTTGGCTCGTCAGCAGTAGGCTTACCGCCTTAAAGCCGCAGCATCTCCTAAAAATTGGACGGCTGTTAGTCAACACACAGTCGATCCTGAAGGGCTCTATTGGATGGCTGGTTAGCCTATGACGGGTAAGATCCCCAGAAGGGGACAACCTAAGACATGGCACAGTCGCACGGGAACAGTCTAATGTGGCCGGCATGTCAACCTAAGCCAGGAGTCAGGACAGCCTAGACTCCCATGAGGGTAAGAATGTCGGTTGCACATGGACGTCCTAGAACATCCCCTCTTTTAAAACTAAAAGGGGGAAATGAAGGAGCCTATAATCAAGGAGATAGCTAAAGATTGCGGTTAGCTGAGAGCCATAAAAGATGTTCTAGTTTCCACCTGATATTAATACATTATTCAAAGAATCTTTGTATGCCCGTGAACACTGCGTGACGCACCTGTAAGCTCGAGCTGTAAGCACGTGTCCTTGTTAAAGCTATATGTATATAACTGGGTGAGGTTCGTTAGTGTGTGTGGGGAAGAAGAAGGTGGTGGTTGGAGTTAGAGCATTTGGAGTGATTGCTGGAGCTGGAGAGAGGAGAAGAATAAAAGACCTTTTTTCATTTTCATCCTGCCTCCGAATTTTTCCTGTGGCGTTCGCTGCTCCAAGCGACTTCCGCTTCAGGCAGCGACAAGGTTTCCCTCAAAACGCAATATAGATATGCTCACAGGGGAAGGTGAGTTCGCCGAACTACAAAATCAGCTACAATACGATCCAGGTGTGTATGCCCAGATACACACTGCAGCTGTGAAAGCCTGGAAGACAATCTCAGGCACAGGGGATCTGCAAGGCAGCCTATCAAAAGTTATACAAGGGCCTAACGAACCTTACGCTGATTTTGTAGATAGGCTCTTAAAAACAACATCTAGAGTTTTGGAGAAGTCGAGCAAGCTATGCCCCTAGTTATCCAATTAGCATACGAGAACGCTAATAAATATTGCCAGGATGCAATAAGGCCATGGAGAAGTAAAAAAGACTATCAATTTATATCAGACTGTGCAAAGACATTAACGAGGCTGTTATCACAGGCAACGTAATTGCTGCAGTGATGAAAAAATTCCTCCCCTCAAAATTCCCAATAGGATTCACCTAGAACAGGATAATCCAGACAAAATATTATAATCAACCAAGATATGCTAAGCAATATCCCCCAAGGTGAATAAAATCAAATTCATTACCGTGCTCCAGAGCTGATGCCCAAGAGGCAAAAAAGTTATACATTGGCCAATCAATGCCCAATTTCTAGATATGATATATTTGGAAATGATTATCAAGGATTTCAAAAAACGGGGCTAAAAAACGGGGCCCAAATGCCCCGTGGCCCACAAATGTACGAGCAACTAGAGGAGGAAGGCCCTCAGATTCAAATGATTCCTCGTCACAGTCCCTCCTACCCATTAACTCCCTTATCAGAGGTGACAAGAGGAATGCAGGATTAGATCTCTGTTTCCTACTAGCCCCGATGGTCCTGACACTGAAATGGGGGTTCACAGATTTCCTTACGGGAATCAAGGGGGACCTCTCCCTTCAGAACTGTGGGACTAAATCCTTGGGCGTAGTTTCCAAAAGTTAATTAGTGCTTTAAAGTATATAGACCACGGGCCATTATGTGATTCAGATTAAAATGGAGAGATTTAAAATAATGCAAAGTACAAACGACAGGGGCAAGTCATCTCCGTACATCAAGGAGACAGAACTCGCACAGCCTGCATACCTCATTCCCCCAGTCTCCATAAATTCTTTTAAAAAAAAAAGCCATGGCCCAAAAATATAGAAATAGGTCAGAGCAGTTCTCGGGTTTTTCAGCACTGGATCAAGGACCTAATGGCTTTCATGGGTCCAGGAGCTGTTCACACGGAGGCCAATGTGACAAAATTAAAAATTCAAGGTAATAGAGATGGCGGAGCCTGATAGTAGACAGGATAGCTGACTCTTCCATCATATAATTCTACACACGAATGGGCACAACAGCACGTGGCGATCTAGACCGAAAGCCCTCAACCAGTTTAAGAGAGCCTTGGGATACAGTAATATACCACCAGCTCAAAGTGGAACAGGTAATCTTAAATTGGCAAGGACAATGAAGGCCATAACCAGGAACAATTCAAACTCCTATGTTTTTAAAAACGTTAAGCTTGCCAGTTACCCCCTAAGGGGAAGAGATAATCTTACATCAAATAGGGGCCTACCAACCTATCCGACCAAGCCTGCAGGTGTTTAAGAATTAAAAATCCTACTCATAATAAAAAAGGCAAAGGACATTGTTTTCCTAAAGGGCCACTGAGAAAAAGACATTTTAAAAAAAAAATACCATGGCTCTCTAATACGCCAGTTTGGGACCCCTCACCCAGTGGCCCCTATCCAAAGAAAAATTGCGAAGCGGAATAAGTCCCCTCCAATTAATGAAAGAACTATTAAGAAGCAGGACACAAGAGAGCCATCCCACCTTCTCCCTCCCTGGAATCTCTCCCCTTGAATTTGGTAATATAAGACAAAAAATTCAGGATAATGGATGACTAATTAACAGAGATCTAGAGACTAATTAATTAACAAAACAATCGCAAAATATGGGCCCTACGTTCAACCCTGGACTGTTCCTAATCCTGTAGCTATTTTCCAAAAAACTATTACCTTATAACCCTTGATATAAAGAGACTGTTTCTTTTCCATTCCCCTACATCCTCTGGATGCCCCCAGGTTTGCTTTTTCAATTCCTTCTATTAATAATAATGGCCCTAGATAAAAGATATCATGGAAAGTATTGCCGCAGGGAATGGCAAATAGCCCTACACTGTGCCAACTATATGTGGACAGAGCTATACAGCCCATTAAAAACAAATAAATCAAGACCTTATGTGTCTACCACAACATGGACGATGTTTTATTAGCTCACCCTAATCAACAAATTCTTATTTAATATATTTAGTGAAATAAACAAAAAAATTAATCTAAAAAAAAAATATGGATTATATATAGGCAGAAGAAAAAGTTCAAAGCAGATCACCTATACTATATTTAGGCTTTAAAATCATGATACTTTTGTTAAATTAAACCCCCAAAAAATTCTAATAAGTAAAGAACATTTGACCACCCTCAATGATTTCCAAAAATTACTGGGTGACATTAATTGGCTTCGCCCTACACTAAGCCTCACTACTGACAATTTAAAACGCCTTATTTGACATCCTTCGTGGAAACCCTGACCCCATCCCTCAACCTCGAACATTAACTCCTGAGGCCAGGATGAGCTCTAAAATTAGTAGAACGATGACGGCCATTGAAAGATCCCATTTGCGATAGATTTGATTTTGCACAACAACCACTAATATTGATTATTTTATTCCTTCACAATATACTCCAACAGGAGTATTTTTGGCAACAGGACCTATATTATGGATACAATTTGCCTGTCTCTCCTAAAAGTACAATTGAGTCTTATACCTCCATGGTGGCTAAACTTATTCTTTCAAGGACACTTAAAAAAAACCTCTACTAAAATATTTGGAATTCATCCCGCTACTGTTATTACTCCTTATTCATCGTCACAGGTTGAATATTTGTGCTTCAATGATAATGATTGGGCTATAGCTAGATGCGTCTACTTCTGCAAATTTTGACAATCATATTTTCCTAAATCTCCTATACTGTCCTTTTGTATCAATCATCCTATCATATTCCCACAGGTAATAAAAAAAAATCAACACCCATTCCTAAAGCATTTAATGTATTTACAGATGGATCCTCTAACGGTACTGCTGCAGTAGTCACTCAAATGAAAAAATGATTCATATCACTAATCAAAAATCAGCTCAATTAGTGGAACTCGAAGCTATAATAATAGCTCTGGAAAATTTTAAAAAATAAAATAGAACAGCCTATGAATATTTTTTCAGACAGCCCATTTTATATTGTACATGCTGTCCCAAAATTGGAGCTTAGCAGGTCCAATAGCACCACATACTCCAGCTTTTAAATTGTTTTTCTACTCAAATCCAAAATCTCCTATGGCAACGAAAAGAACCTTTATTTATAGGTCACATAAGAGCTCACACTAATCTGCCTGGTTCCTCTCCATGAAGGTAATCAAAAAAAGCTGACGCCCTCACTAAAACAATATTTATATTTACTACAGTACAACAAGCTACTTTATTTCATTCCCAGTTCCACGTTAACAGCACTACCTTAAGACAAAAATTTAAAATCACAAAAGAACAAGCTCGTAGAATTGTAAAAGAATGTCCATCTTGTGTAACACTCTTGCCCAATCCACATTATGGGGTTAACCCACGAGGTTTGATGCCCAATATCATTTGTGGCAGATGGATATCACACATGAGCCAAGTTTTGGAAAATTACGATTTATTCATGTCACCATAGATACATGCTCAGGCATGATTTTTGCTTCTTTACATTCCGGAGCAAAAAGTTAAAGATAACTAATATTCTCATTGTCTGCAAGCTTTTTTCTGCATTGGGCATCCCCAAAATGCCTTAAAACAGATAATGGCCCTGCATATACATCCACATCCTTCAAACTAATTTTGTACAAAGTTCAATATTATATCCACAAAACAGGTATCGCTTATAATCCTCAGGGACAAGGAATAATTGAAAGAGCAAATCGGACACTTAAAAATATGTTACTAAAGCAAAAAGATGGAAACTGGAAAAAATCCTAAGGACAGATTGGCAGTTGCCCTGTTTACCCTAAAATTCTTAACTTTAGATTCTAATGGACATTCGGCTGGAGATAGACACTGGAACCCACACCAACAACATAAACCTTTGGTTTACTGGAAGATGTTCTCTCAGGTACATGGAAGGGTCCCAGACCCAGTATTAATTTGGGGGAGAGGATCTGTTTTGTGTTTTTCCAAAGCACGAATCCTCTCCAATATGGATACCATCTAGATTGATAAAGCAGGTACAAAGTCAAAGGGATCAAGACGAAGTTATTGAGGAGTCTAGATTGAATAAACAAGTGCAAGGTCAAGAGGACCAAAATGAAGGTATGGAGTGATTCCCTTAAAAGAGTTCTCCATTAAATTTACAACTTAAATTTCATTCTTCCCGGCCGGGACAAGAAGATCTCTCTTCAGTGTATACACAATTGTAATTTTTTTTTCTCTTTTATATATGTCTTTATGTCTGTGCATTTGTCTAAATTTCATGTTAATGTGATGTCACAAATATGTTTATATGTGCGTCTGTCTAGTGTGACGTCACAAATAATTAAGCGCTTAAAAAAAAAAAAAAAAAAAAAGGTAGATAGATATAGATCCAAATAACAAATAACGTTAATTCATTTAAGCTTAGAATATTCTAATTTGATAATCAATAGATAGATAGATAAATAGATATTTATATAAGTTCAGAATATTTTTAGATAATCAATTATAATGATAATCAATTTTGATTTATAGTTGTCTCCGGGACTTCTCTTCAAGCTGTGAATATGTTTAATGTTGTATAAACAACCTGATATTTTGGTGTTCCGACAGAGGATCATTTATTTTGTTATTGACTTCATTTGTTTAGTAGCTGATTAATTTGAATTATTTCAACAGGTATAGGATTGCTGTGTATATAGAGACTCGAGGATTCCAGCTAACAAATTATTTTTCCAAAATGCCTTTAGCTTTTCTTTATCTTTAATGCAGTAAAACACCCTCAGTTTCTCTTTGATTATTTCTGAATGTGATATTTTTGCCAGCTTATGTTTGTGGGAGCTTGAGCAGCAATGTGGTGAGCAGAGATCAACTTTTATTTTCTACTCTAATAGTTCTTTTTTTTTTAGTTTGACAGCTCACCTTTTGATCTCAGTGCTGGGAATAGCACTGCCTTTCCCTTAATAATGGATGCTTGAGTTTTTAGGTAGCGGGCCCTGAAGATTTGCCGGTGGAAATGTCTGGACATAAAAAAGACGGCTGCTGCTACAACTGCAGGGACCGCGGTCGCTGCAAGCATCCCTGCTGCTCAAGCATCAACAACCTCACCAGCAGTGTGGCCTCTGCTCTGCATGCATGGGGCCTCCTGAATCTATGTGTTATAACTTATGGACATTTTTGATTGTTTCCATTATTTTGGGACATTACGGACAATGCCTTGCGGGGTATTTGTCTAAGAGAACTCAGTGTGTTACTTGATGAAACTAAGGGCAGCTGATTGGCTTAAAGAACTTGATACGCTATGGAAACTTGGCTCGTCAGCAGTAGGCTTACCGCCTTAAAGCCGCAGCATCTCCTAAAAATTGGACGGCTGTTAGTCAACACACAGTCGATCCTGAAGGGCTCTATTGGATGGCTGGTTAGCCTATGACGGGTAAGATCCCCAGAGGGGACAACCTAAGGACATGGCACAGTCGCACGGGACAGTCTAATGTGGCCGGCATGTCAACCTAAGCCAGGAGTCAGGACAGCCTAGACTCCCATGACGGGTAAGAATGTCGGTTGCACATGGACGTCCTAGAACATCCCCTCTTTTAAAACTAAAAGGGGGAAATGAAGGAGCCTATAATCAAGGAGATAGCTAAAGATTGCGGTTAGCTGAGAGCCATAAAAGATGTTCTAGTTTTCCCCGACCTGATATTAATACATTAGTCAAAGAATCTTTGTATGCCCAGTGAACACTGCGTGACGCACCTGTAAGCTCGAGCTGTAAGCACGTGTCCTTGTTAAAGCTATATGTATATAACTGGTGAGGTTCGTTAGTGTGTGTGGGGAAAAGAAAGGTGGTGGTTGGAGTTAGAGCATTTGGAGTGATTGCTGGAGCTGGAGAGAGGAGAAGAATAAAAGACCTTTTTTCATTTTCATCCTCCTCCGAATTTTCCTGTGGCGTCGCTGCTCCAAGCGACTTCCGCTTCAGGCAGCGACAAGTTTGGGCAAATCATATGACTCTAGGTATTTGTCATGTCTTTGATATTTTCCGCTATTTTTATTGGGAGTATAAATTTTCATAATAATTTCTAATTATCTTCTGTATTTTTCTCTAGTGTCTGCCATCATATTTCCTTTTTCATCACAAATGTTTAGTAATTTGAGTTTTCTTTCTCTTTCTCTTTGCTAGCTTGGCTAAGGGTTTTATCAACTTTATTTATGTTTTCAAAGAACCAACATTTTTTTTGTCAATTTTTTTGGTTGTTTCTTTTGTGTTTCAATTTCATTGATTTCATCTCTGATTTTAATTATTTCCTGTCTTCTACTGCTTTTGATGTTGATTTGTTCTTCTTTTTCTAGAGCTTTGAGATGTAATGCTAGTTCATTTATTTGTTGACTTTTTCCCCCCCCCCCCTCTTTTAAGGAATGAACTCCATGCAATGAACTTTTCCTCTTAGTACTGCCTTCATAGTGTCCCAGAGATTTAAATATATTGTATCAATGTTCTCATTTACCTCTAAGAATTTTTTAAACTCCTCTTTGATTTTTTTTGCATCATTGTTTCATTCAATAACATATTATTTACTCTCAGTGTGAGGGTAGCTTTTATTTTTTATTTTATCTTTGATTTCTAATTTCATTCCATTATGATCTGATAGAATGCAAGTAGTATCTCTACATTTTTGTATTTGTTAAGAGTTGCTTTGTGGCATAATATATGGTCTATTTTTAGAGAATGATCCATGTGCTGCTTAGAAAAAAAGTGGTATTCACTCATTGATGGATGAAATATTCTTATACATGTTAGTTAAGTCTAAATTATTGATTGTTTTATTGAGGTTTATATAGTTTATTTGATTAGCTTTTTGTTTGGAAGATCTATCCAGTAGTAAAAGAGGTGTGTTAAAGTCACCCAGTATCATTATATTGTGGTCCTATTTGACTCTTGAACTTGAGAAGAGTTTGTTTGATGAACATAGACACTCCATTGTTTGGGGCATATATATTTATAATTGCTATGTTTTGTTGATGTATGGTTCCCTTAAGCAGTATGAAAATGTCCTTTTTTATCTCTTTTGATTAACTTTGGCTTGAAGTCTATTTTGATATGTGGATGGAAACCCCTGCTTGTTTTCTGCAAACCATCTTTTACCCCAATCTTTCACTTTCAGTCTGTGGATGTCTTTTCCAATGAGATGAGTCTTTTGAAGTCAGCATATTGTTGGGTCTTTTTTTTTTTTTTTTTTTAATCCATTCTGCCGGTCTATGTCTTTTGATTGATCAGTTTAGGCCATTAACATTCAAGGTTATTATTGAGACATGATTTGTATTCCCAGTCATTTTTATTTATTTTTGGTATTTAACTTGTCTTGGTTTCTCCTTTGATTGGCCTTTCCTTTAGTGTAGTTCCTCTCTTTCCAGATTTTTAGTGTTATTTTTTATTTCCTCCTCATGTAATATTTTGCCAAGAATGTTATGTAGTTCAGGCTTTCTTGCTATAAAATTTTTTAGCTTTTGTTTATCACGGAAGGTTTTTATTTCATCATCAAGTCTGAAGCTTAATTTTTGCTTGGTATAAGATTCTTACTTGGCATTCATTTTCTTTCGAAGGTTGGTATATGTTGTTCCAGGATCGCCTGACTTTGAGGGTCTGAGTTGAAAAACTTGCTGAAATCTGAATTGTGAATTGAAATCTTCCCCTACATGTAATCTGATTTCTCTCTTTTGTGGCTTTTAAGATTCTATCCTTATTCTGTATGCTAGGCATTTTCATTATATGTGACTTGGTGTAGATCTGTTGTAATTTTGTACATTTGGTGTTCTGTAAACCTCTTCTATTTGATTTTCCAATTCATTCTTCATGCTTGGGAAATTTTCTGATATTATTTCATTGAAGAGATTGTGCATCCCTTTGGTTTGAATCTCTGAGCCTTCCTCTATCCTGATAAATCTTATATTGGTCTTTTGATGTTATCCCATAATTCTTGGATGTTCTGTTTATGGTTTCTTACCATCCTCACTGTGTGCTCAGCTTTATTTTCAAGATTCTATATTTTGTCTTCATTGTCTGAGGTCCTACCTTCCAAGTGATCTAGTCAGTTGGTGATGCTTTCTATTGTGCTTTTTATTTGGTTTATTGTTTCATTCATTTCAAGGATTTTTGTCTGTCTGTTTGTTTGTTTGTTTTTCAGAATCCCTATCTCATTTGAAGAAACCTCATGCTAACTGCATTTGCTCTTTTATCTCTTTGTTGTTGTGATCCATGTTGGCCTGTATTTTCTCTCTTATCTCTTTGTTAGAGTGCTACATTTTTGCCTGCATTTGCTCACTTAGGTCATTCTTTAATTCTCAGATCATTTTAGTTATGTATATTCTAAACTCCTCCTCTGACATTTCATGTACTGTGCTGTCTACTGCTGTAGTATCTTGGTTTGTTTGGGGGCACTTTCCTCCCTTGTTTTTTTCATGATGTCTATGTGTCTTCCTCTCTTGCAGTGTATATCTGAAGTATTGAAGCTTCTACCCTATTATCTTATAGTGTCCCTACAGGTTACCAGTACCTCACCTTTAAGGGGGACATCAATATTAATTACAGCACCCAATGTAACCAATATGCAACCATAAAATCAATTAGCTTCTATTTTGACAGTTACAGATTTGTCGCTATAAACAGAAATGATGAGTTCAGTTATCTTTTACCATATAGTCATTAGGTTTGCATAATGATTTACAGTTACTAACGGTAGGGGAGGGGTATGCTGTGATGTTTATGAGGTAGGCTGGGACAATATAAAGAATATAAAGGTATTAGATTATAATGACTAGTGAAAGAGTAATCAAAAGACATTGGCTGTTAGCAGGAGAAACAAGAAAGAGACAACCCTATGCAAGGGTCCTTGTTACCTCTGCAGGGTAACAGGTATCTGGTAGAGATACCTCTGGAGTAACCAGGCCCCATAGGGACTTTGTGATATTATACCAGGTCCTGATTTTTGTCTCTAGATAGAAGGGGTGATGTCCCACTTTGCTGGTGATGTTCCACCTTGCTGCCTGCAGCAGTGTCAAGCCTATAGGTTTCTTGATGTTGGGCTATGGAGCCACACTTTGGTGAATAAGGAATAGCAGCATGGGTGTGCCTCTCTCCATGGAGCAGTGTGCTGGGATGGGCCTCTGTTCAGGCTGCATTTCTTTACTATAAACATATAGTAAATAAATTTGACATTTATATAGATAGATAGATAGATATACATACATCCCCTAGTACTGGGAATTGAACTCAGGACACTTCCACTGAGCTACACCACAGCTCTCTTAATTTTAAAAATTTTGAAACATAGTCTTGCTAACTTGCCAGGAGTGGCCTTGACAAACTTGTGATCCTACTGCTTCAGCTTCCCAAGTCCCTGGAATTATAGGCAGGCACCACTGCACCTGGAAAGAAACCATATTTGTTAGTAGAAATCAATAATACATAAACAATAAGCTGAAGGGATATTCAAGAGGCATAACTCACCAAATCATTTCCTTCATGGCCTTAATGGTAAGGGGTTAGTTTAAGTCAGGTTCATTTCTGAAGAACTGTCTGATTCATGTTGCAGATCCACAGATTTCAGATTGACATAATCTGATTCAGTAGGGCAAGCAGATTTGTTTGTTTTAATGTTCTGTTTCTATGATGATTCTTACAAGGAGGTAATACATTTGGAGGTACATGGGTTACCAATTTGGTTTAATTTTAAAATAAATTTTGACTTTTTTGAATAAAATTCTTTCATTTAGAAACATTTTTTTAAATGTGTGAGAGAAAGCATGAAGATATATTAAAGTTTTGGGCAAATATTTCCAAATTAAATTCTACAAAGGATTTCTATATGCTTTTATGATTACAACTTAACAAATAAGTTTGTCTATTATAATTAATTATAATTTGAATATTCAAAGTAACATTTTTATTGCATCAGTTTAGTCAACAATGTAACATCTGCAAATCTGCTGAATCAGTCTTCTGAGAATATTAAGAAATTGACAAAAGATGCTAATTCGAGCAAGGCTGTACTAAAACCTAAAAATATCCCCATCTATCCTCTGTAGCTTAGTGGTTCAGAGCAGACCTTTGATGTTCACCCTGCCTGTACTGGAAGATATGCTAGCTTTGTTACTGGCTCTAGCCATGAGACTTTCATTCTGATATCAGATGGGTGGTAAAATTAACATTCTACCTTGCACAGTTTGGGTGAGAATTACATGACTTAATACATGGTAAAACAGAACCGTGACAGACATATGTTAAGTATAAAGTAAGGGAGAATGTTTAATAGTATTCTAGGCTTTGAAATGTTATCTGTACCTGTCTTCATTGTCAACAATTCCATTTGTTATCATCATGTAACATTAAGGGCTAGGCTTTAAAATATCTTAAATTCGTCAGAAGAGATAATTACTTCAGAGGTTAAATGATAAAAATATAAGTGCTTAATTTCAAAAGGCTTGCAATTTTAAGATTTTAAAAAAATATCTTCTGTGGATTGGACATGCTGGTGCACACCTATAATCCTAGCTACTTGGTGGGCTGTGGTAACCTCAATCACAAATTCTAGGCCAGACTGAAAAATTCAGTGAGACACTATCTCAAAATTAAAAAGGACTGGGGATATAATACAATGATAAAGCACCCCAAAATTCAACCTCCAGTGCCCCCAATAGATATTTTTTCTGTTGCATAATATCTTAGAATGTGTTATTTCAAAATACTCTACAATAATAAAACATCTGGCTATAGAAGATGGTGTAAAGAAAACTTTTATTTACTGTTTTTGTAAAAACCTTTTCATTTGTCCTCTGACAACTATCAAGTGGCTTTAAATAATTCTTATATACATAGGAGACAAAATAGAGATAAATTCTGTCTGACACAATGAAAATGTTTCAAAGATCTTTCCAAAACTAAATTTTTCCTGCTCCATTTTATAGCCTATCAGGTATAGTAATTTTGTTTGTGTGTGTATATACATTATATAATTTTGTCTCAGAATATTGATTTTGATCAACCATGATAAAAAATTCTGAGATATTCTGAATTAGTTACTAGGGCTTGAAAATGGCAGGTGCGAGGAGATAAAGGAAGTTAATCAGATTAACAGTTGCAAGGGGGGAAATCAAGAAAAAAATACTGTTTATGTTAAAACCTTCACTCCAATCCCATCACTACCCCCATCACCAGGGACACTGCAAAAACCCTGTTTTACTCATAAACTTTCTGCACTGTAACTCCTCCAAGTAATATAGAAGCAATGAAGAGTTCTTCTTCTGGACAGGTTTCCTATCCTTAATTTGACTCTGCTTTTGTTACCCTGTGTAGGTTCAATGTACAGCCAGTGTTGGTTCAATGTAAATAATGCGTGCCTTCCCCATAGTCTTAGAAAACATTCATAGCTCTAGGTCCAGTGTAAAGACTATTTCTTCTTCCTATCTATTCTAGCCTTTGATAGTTATAAAGACCTATCTTATTATTATTATTATTATTATTATTATTATTATTGGCTAACAGTCTGTAATAACTCAATAAACCCTTTTATTTCAGAGATCCCTTGATCTCCAGAGTTTTGGCTCACCATAATTATTTTGCCTCTTCAATGTATATATCACCCACCTTAATACTATAAAGGCTTTCTTTAAAGTAATCATAGGTTTATTACTTTATTAACTTTTAAGATGCTGACAGAGTCATGTATTGAACTCCAATTTGTAAAATGGAAGTTTGGTGGAGGGGCTTTTCCAACTATGACAAGGTAATATTCCTCATCAAAAGAAGCAGTTTGCAGGGATGAGGTGACAGACAGACACCTGTAATCTCAGCAGCTCGGGAGGCTAAGGCAAAGGGGATTCATGGGTTCAAGGCCAGCCTCAGCAAAAGTGAGATACTAAGCAATTCCGTGAGACCCTGTCTCTAAATAAAATACAATTTAGGGCTAGGGATGTGGCTTTTGTGGTCACGTGCCCCTGAGTTAAATCCCTGATGGAAAAAAAAAAAAGCAGTATCAACTGCAGTTGTATTGTGTCTATATAAACTATTGGTAAAAATATAAATCTGTGCATCATTCTTAAATTTCTGCAAATGAAAAATACTGAACATATACTAATACAGTTTGAAATAGTTTGAAAAAAGATGTGACTTTAGAAATTTGATATGTTTTCAACTGCACTATGAGCCTGCTTGATTTAGCTTCCTATCTTACACTCTCTCACCACAAAAGTAATCTTTCTGTTTTTTTCTCAACTTGTTTCTTGTGATGTCCCCAAAACAAATGGTACATGGTGAGTCTCTGTTTTTCTTGCAGCCATTAAATAACAAAAGTATCAAATTTGCATTGAATCCTTTGCAAATAGAGGAATAATGAAAGATAATAATTCAGAATCCATTAGTTTTAACTCTTTCAAAATTAAGTTTAGGGTCAATCATAGAAAAAAATGAATGTTTGATATGAATTAAACTTCCACGCACTCAATTTGTTATTTTACTATTTTTAAAGAAAATTATTGAGTCAATCCTTTTTTTTTTTCTATTACACTCATCCAGGTTTATAGAAAAACAAAAGAAAAAAGCTCACATTTATGTCATGTATAAAATGTCAAGCAAGTAGAAATGGCACTCTAGAGTTAAATTGTGTCCACTAAGAAAGTTAATGATGGAAAAGAGCAATTTAAGGATGGACAGATTCAAAGCTTTTAATTTTTGATGATAAATTAAGTTTGTCCAATTTCATTTTTCATTTCAGATAAATCCATTAGCCCTCAAAACCTCTGATGTTTCACAGTACTTATTGACAACAGAACCAATGGACCTGTCAAAATTAAGTTAGGCAATCATAGAAAAAAAATGAATGTTGATATGAATTAAACTTCCACGCACTCAATTTGTTATTTTACTATTTTAAAGAAAATTATTGAGTCAATCCTTTTTTTTTTTCTATTACACTCATCCATTTTATAGAAAAACAAAAGAAAAAAGCTCACATTTATGTCATGTATAAAATGTCAAGCAAGTAGATGGCACTCTAGAGTTAAACTGTGTCCACTAAGAAAGTTAATGATGGAAAAGAGCAATTTAGGATGGACAGATTCAAAGCTTTTAATTTTTGATGATAAAATAAGTTTGTCCAATTTCATTTTTCATTTCAGATAAATCCATTAGCCCTCAAAACCTCTGATGTTCACAGTACTTGACAACAGAACCAATGGACCTGAAGGGAAGATGAAAAGTGGGAGCCAAGGTAATGTGGAAGCAGTGGTCATAGAGAGAAATTTCAGGATATCCAATGTTTTCCCAAGAAACTACTGAATTACTAAATTATCCTTAGTAAAATCATGCCACCAATAAAAAGCCAACTGAGTTTGTGCCCTACAGACATAAAATTTGAGAAAGGGTATGTTAGTTGTTAGAGAAGTTCCCATGGGGTGAGAGGATCAAATAGAGAGTAGAGGCCTCACAATGTTACAGAAAAATATATTTTCCAGGTCAGGAGTCAGGGAATGAACCCCACTCAAACCAGGAGTCAAGAACTTCCAGCCTCATGGGTACCATTCAAAAGAATCTTGGGATCCTAACCCAGCTGCTGAGAGTATATTCAAATTCATAAAAATCAAAATATGTCCCTGTCATGCTTCATGGAACTGTGACTGGAAACACAGGTTTAGAAGCTTACCTCCCTAGTGAATCCCTGCTCAATCATGGGTGAATTAAGACAAAGACTTCCACCAGGCACACTTGGGTCCTGAGTGAGGGATATAGGAGTACAATGATGAATCATATATTTTTTCAAGTATCTCAAAATTAAGTTAAGCAAGCATAGAAGAAAATGAATGTTGATATGAATTAAACTTCCACACACTCAATTTGTTATTTTACTATTTTAAAGAAATTAAAATAAGAAGTAATATTCAGGACACTTGTTAAAAAATGTAAGGAAGACTTCAAGAAAGACCACTGTGAGAAAAATACGAAGATTACTGCAACAGAGGTTAGCAATAAGGAAGAGAAATTGGAACTCAGAATGCAACAAGGATGAGTAGAGAGTTTAGTCAAGGAGCAAGAAGGCAGGGGTGGGTGGATTGGAAATTGCTAAAGGGAAACCAACAGCACTCTTGCTGTAAGCAGGTCAAAGTGATCAGATACCAAGGGTGGGGGTTTTCTACTAAACTGACTCAATAAGACAGAGTCCAAGGTCAGGGCCTAATTAAAAAAAAAAAAAATGGTTTTAGACAAGATCATAAACTCTGTTGCACCCAAGGTAGACACTATGCTTCACTTGTTAGTGTATAAAATATGTCAAGGGGACTATTCTATCTACTTGGTGTACACACAACAATTACACGGAGGGTTCTCACCAGTGCTTAGATCCATCTAAGAGTAATGAATTATAAATTTTGATTGAAAAAAATATGCTTTTATATATCTTTTGTATTTTAATCCCTTTCACTACCAAATTATACAACTTTGGGGGTATGACAAACACTTATTTGACTAGAACAAGAAAAATTGGCACTTCAGCTTTTTATCTACCAAAGACATTAGGAATACCCCTAATGTCTCTGTGGTGCATCTCTGTGCTCCACACTGCTAAGAAAACTAAACAGTAGAGACTATTTCTCAGGTTAAAAATAGTCTCCAAGTTTATCAGAAATGAGAATAAACAATAAACATGCAAATGGCAGATTCAGAATGAAGTGAAAGCAAACAACCATTATCCCACATACAATAAACCAGCAAAAACACAGAAGATGTCATCCTTTCATAGTCTGGCAAGCTTGAAGACTATCCTCAGTCATAGGGAGTACTTCAAACTACTGTGTTTAAAAATCTTCATAAGGGTCTAATAGGACCAAGCATGTCTATAAAGCATCCATTGTAAAAAAATCTCAATATTTATCAAAATGGATCATGAAATTCTACTCTAAGCAAGCTAAGTAGCATCAAAATTGAACAGAGTAGGTGATGACACATATACACACAATTATAAAACATAAGAAAATGCATAGCATATAAAGCTAAACATAACAAGTTGTACCCATTCCATTTTTATTAAAAAAAAAAAAAAAAACCTGATTGAATTAAAACAACCTCTGGAGGTAGACTAATGTATATTATAAAAAATGAGTGAGTGTAAGGCGTGGGAAAAGTTCAGGCATTCTTTCAGCATATTGAATCAATTAATAGCATGTACAAGGAAACCCTGATTATTTGAAGGAGTGGAGAAAAATGACTTGATTCTTTACAAGTAGTACAGACTATTATTAGTATTCCAGATAGACTGTGTTGTAGAGAGTCCATCATATGCTTTGATCTGTCTTCATCCACAGCTGGAAACTCTGCGCCTGGCTCTGGAAGCCGCACCATCTGACAGTCGCCTCCATCAGGAAAGTGAGTTAGTGATTGCAAATGTTAATCAGTGGATCAAAGCACAAAAGGGAGCAAAATTGGGTCCTCTTAAAAATCTGATTTCATTTCCAGTGGACCAAAATAATTAAAACATTCATAATTTACTTCTCAACTTACCCTGCACTTCTTACCTACAACCGTACAGTCTGCTTTTCTTTCTTTTTAAAATTTCCTTTATTTCTCTTTCTCTATTTTCTTATCCTCTCTCTCTCTCTCACATCCCCCAATTTTCTTTTTGTGTATCTGAAAATTTGTTATTTTGGCCCCCAAAATAACTAGGGCTTCAAATGATTAGAAAAGACTGAAAATTTACTTAAAACATTTTATATAATTGTACTATACATACCAATTCCATACAGACATGCAATATACACACACCTGTCCATTCCTGATATGGTTGAAATATTTTTAAATAATGGCAACAGCAGGTATACAACCAAATTAGAGATGATCGCATTGGTTTGGGTTATCCAGCTTCTAACAATGACAATGACACCAAGGAAGCAAGTCCTAACAAGTGAATCTATTTTTGGATTTTCAGAATTGCCTGATTTTCAGATTCTGTTTTTCCCTTAGGTAGCATCCTGTTTACCAAGAGTAATGGTCAAGACCAAGGGAGATTCTAAAACATTCTTTGATTCCATAATTTTGAAACCAGAACTAATTCCTTTTCCGTAATGACATTGACTTTCATGGTAGAAAATATTTCACTGTAAATGGCAAGAAGTAATTTAACAGAAGCAAAAAGAATCCGTGAAAGTCAGAAAATCAGTTTTAAGAATTTAAACAAGATATAAAGTATTTTTACAACAATTGTATCTTCATACATGTATTTAGGGTAATCATGGATAACTCAGTCTGCTATTGTGCTCTTTATATATAATATGAAATGAAATGTACTCTGCAAACATGTATAACAAATTATAATAAAAAAATTTAAAAAAGAATTTAAACAGATAAAGAAGGAAAGTAATCTTTCTCTAAAATTCACTAGGAGCAGAGGGACAATGGCCTTTGCAGGCAGCACCTAACTGACAAATCTATGATGCTAATACAATTAAAATGCCCACATTAAGCTGAATATTATTAGCTTTAAAATTAAAATCTGTTTTCCCCAAAAGTGAAGGGAACATTAATGCAACTGGATGATACACTCAAATTTACAGAGAAAATTTCAGAAATCACCTGTCATGAATATTATTCCTCCTCCGTGGATTCTTACTCTCTTTAGTCCCTTGTTATCTTCTCCACTAATCTTCATCATATGGTACTTTACATTTTCCAAGATTTTTCCTGGTATTCTTTCAAATATCTGTAAATGTTTCATTTCTTGGGGATCTGCCTTATCTATGTTAGAAGCATTGATATTCTTGAACATTGAACATTTCGAAGTTGTCACATTTGCTTATGAGGTACATAAAAAGCAAAGGCTATTTTCTAGTCGAGGTGTATTATGTCACTTTATATAATAGAAGCTATACTTATAATTATCTCTCAGTGTTAATTTGAATTTTAGTTTGAATGTTACTTAGATTCTAGGATTAAAATGTGAAATTTAAATGTACATTACTGGAAAAAAGTGCTTTAACATTACTTTCATCGTCTCTTATTCCCAAAGTAGTGAATTTAGAGCATGTAATTAGCTTGTATTTCAGAATATGAATACCATGAATGGTTAGCTACTGTTTAACCAAACTATCTATCCTAGCATTCCAATGTAGCTAAACTCCAATCATTCAGACTCTCTCCTACCCAAACTTTTCGGAAATTTTTTCCCCCAAACAGTACATGTCCTTGAAATCAGAACCCTACAGTTTTCTGTTAGTGCTTATATACTTGTAACATTGATTATATTGAAACTGATATGTCACATTCATTTTATTTTATTTCATTTTTTAGTAAAATGCCAGACTTGAAACTAGTTTAAATATTTACTTAAGTCCACTAATTAGGTTAAGTAGAACTGGCTTTTTGCTGATAATACACATAGTTCTGATAATACACATAGTTCTGATAATACACATAGTTAATTATAAAAATTATTTCAATGTGTCTAAATTCTTTAACATTCTCTGGGTTAACTCTGAATTTTGTTGATTATCATTATTTTTTTCAGTGGTGAGCTTTTTATGTTATCAACATTATCATTTGTTTTTCTCTTCTATTAGATTGTATCTGTAGATTACCATGTATCTTTTTTACTTTTACTTTTGGGCCCCTGATGTTTGCATATTTTTTATTATTACACATATTTAATAAAGGAAAGCCTGTTATCTATTTATTGGGAATGATTCGCCTTAGTCATGCTATATGAAGAGTGTTCAAAAAATTTATAGTTGTAACAAATTTTAAGAAACAGATTCTTGTTTGCCTTTGATTTTATCATTACAGTATGCTTGGAAGATCTGCCTTTGAGGCCTACATGGTAAAGATGCTCTGTGAGAACCCTATTTACTAAATATTGAAATTTTTTTAAATTTTATTTATTTATTTATTTTTGCTGTGTAACATATCACCTCCAAATATAGCATATTTAAACAATAATGATTTGTTTAGGTGATAATTCTGTTGCTCTATTGTCCAAGGTCACCTGATTGATTCTGGTTAGGATGGCTCTTCTCTGTGCAATCAGCTAGAAATGAATGGAAAATTTACTGGTGGATGAATGCTCACTCATATATGAAGTGTTTAGCAGGCTGTAGAGAAAGTTGATAAGGACAACTAGGGTTTGTGTCTCTTAGCAGTATGCAAGTTATTTCAGGTTAAATGGGAATCCAAGAGCAACAAGAGACAAAGTCCCAGTGCATAGTCACTTTTCAAGCATCTACCCACATCATATTTGCTCATGTAACATTTTCCAAAGCAGTCACAAGGCTAGCAAAGATAGAAGGTATAGAGAAATAGGTCCCTCTTCTCCATGAGAAAGGAAGGATGCACAGGCATTCTTGCAAACTTATCTTGCATTGAACAGAATTTTGAGTTCTAATCCTTGCTCCATTCTGTGATGTTGGAAAAGTTACTTGTTGCTCTGGTTTTTCTATTCCCCTGTGAAATAAGAAAATGGAGCATTATGTGCAGTTCAAAGTCCTTTCTACTTCTTTGTGGAAAAAAGATAAATATATTTCAAAGAAACGTTAAAAATCAATATTTAACAAAACAAAACAAAAACATTTGTTTTTCATTATAGTTAAAAAAAATGCTCTTGAGATAAAAAGCTTGACAATGAGAATAAAAGTATTAATTCTTATAACAAATTCATTTTATACAATATAAAATTAAAAGTACACAAACTAAAAAAAATATTGTTATTTATTTGGTATAGACATTCAAAAGAGTTGCAATTGAAAAATGTTACAGGACTTAATTGATCTAAAGCAATTAAAGGTAAAAGTAGAATTTCAATGTCTAATATTAATTTGTATTCAGATGGCTGTCAAGACTGAATATGTTCTTTAAATGTACTGTAATATCTTCATTTAAAATTATAAATTATGTATATTTAAAATTATAAATGTATGTATAAAACATATAATTCAGGGCAAGATGTGGAATTTGCTGAATTGGAAGGTTTAACCCTGTCTTCTGCCATTAGAGAACAAATATGCAAGCAATCTGCAAGCAAGCTAGAGATACTGTAGTCAATCCTACCACGTTATAATCAACGGGCCACCTGAATGGAACCATCATACTCTTCATTTGAGTGTTGGCTTTGTAGCTTCATGAATATAATTAGACGATCTTGTCAAGATCTCTAAACCTCAATTTATCTGCCATTAAACTAAAACTAACAGTACCTTGTTTCTATGTGTTGAAATATAAATGAAATTATCCTTAACAAAATGCCAAAATAAGCACTTAGTAAAAGAGAGGTATTATTTCTAAGAATTAGTTGTTTTCTTGTATTTTTATTTCTAAAATGTCAGTGCCCTGTGAAATTTGATTATATTGAATTATATTCATAATTACATGATTCTAGCCTATTTTTCATAACCTATACCTCCCTGATGAAACTTATTTACTAAGTACTCTTAATTAGTTCTAAACAATAAGAAATAGAGCCTTGTGTTGCTTTAATTTATTGGTGTAGTAAGTATTGAAGTAGTTTTTAATTTTGTATTTTAGTACATATTACAAATTGATAACTACAATGATCCTGTTACTGCAATAGACAAAAGTATTCTTGTTTTAATGAAAGATATTTCTCCCTAAATTACTTTAGTACTCATTATGCTTTTATACCAGCATTTCTAGAGTTTTGATTGGTCAGATTTGAAGATGAATAGTCTTGACATATTTACTCTGGGTCATGTTAGGGAGAACATTTGTTAAAAATCACATATATTTGTTGGTAGAAGGAATGACACTGCAGACTACTACAGCTGTGGATGAAAACTATGTCAAATGAGAAGGACCAAGTCAGACTGATCCAGGTGGGACACCCTCCAAGGCGACTTCAAGATGCAACCCAATTCCATGAATGCTTCATTCTGAGTTTTCTGAACTTTGTTTCCCAGAAGCACCTTATTCCTCTCAGAGACATGAACTTAAGGCATAAAGTAATAACTACATAATTTCATTTATCATTTTATGAGAGTATTTCATTATTTTATATGAAGACAAAATTCTATCTCAAGTTAGTGTTTAAAAATACAAGAACATTCTCTAGATTCAATGTTATTAAGTCATGTGTTCAGACAATTCTTTTTCCTTGGATGATTCCTTACATAGCGACAACTTTGGAAACATTTAAAACAAAACAATATGTACATACGAAGTGGAACTTCTTATGCTTTCATTCTGCTAACCCCAAACAACCAGCCCATATAATGGTGATCTGCCACCTGGGTCACAGAAACCCTGGATGTGATGTCATTCTGAACCCTAGATAATGACAAGCACAATTTGTAAGCAGAATTGATTCTGTGAATATTCTCTGGGAGTTTCTGAAACTAGGACAAATATATTTTAGCAATATACTAGAGAATTTGCAGTCCTTTCTGACATTTTTGGAGAAAACTGACAACTACTTGTTTAGTACAGATCATATCTTAGGAGCACCTATCATAGCTTTCATGATCATATACCTTTTAATCTGCAAACTTAAAACAAAATATTGTGCTACCTGTCCCAAGGAACCCCGACTGTTATGGGATGAAAGCAAATTATGGGCTAACAAAATAATAAAAATGAAACATTAGTTAATCATAAAGCATACTATAGGGAACTATTTGACATAAACATTATTTCATCTTCTTTATCAGCAGGCCTTATATATAAGAGTTCTGCTGTATTGAAAACTGTATTTATAAACTAATTTGATTTAATAGCATATTAGTTTCTGTTCAGTCTATTTTTACTGTTTAATATGCTTGCTAGATAACTAGCAAGAATAATAAAACTCCTTTATTTTCCTTAAGAACCAGCAAAAGTACACAGCTTTGAATTTCTTCAAATTTTCTACTTTAGTTACTGCAATATTTGTGAACTTAATTTAAAAAAAAAAGTATTTTTAGTAAAACATTCAGAAAAATAAGCTGCATCCTATGGCTTTTGTAATTATTATAAAACACAGAATGATTATTTCTGCTTCTTCCAAGAAACTTTACATTACCTATGAGGGTATGGGAATTACAAATATTCCTATTGGCAATTGAAATTGTTTTTAATATAAAAAAAAATGTGCAAATCTTTGTTATTCTCAAAACACTTGTGAAAAATATGCAAATGTCTTGGGTCTCAAAATATTAAGGTTGTCCATTTTCCTCCTATTTCCAAATGTGTACTTATTTTTTCATGTACAGATAATATTGTAAACCTTGGTTTGTTACCAAATTAAATTAAGATCAGAGCTAATTCCCCTTTGTTTCACATTCAGAATCCTATTATGATATTTTCAGATTTAAGGTCTTCATTTTCAAGTATGTAAATGGAACACTAAGAGACCCATTTAAGATGAATCCTTTTTAGGCTGATACATTTTTAAAAGTTAGAACTTTATTAAATGAATCAATACTGTATGTTTTCTCTTGTATTACTTATGTATTCATGATTCTTTGTAAAAGTCAGTTTTATTTTAAGTATTTGCTGTTATAAATTTATCTATAAGATATTCAAACTTTGTACTGATGATTATAACCTTTAATTAAAACAAAGGAAACAAAACTAATCACATTTAATTTAATCCCAAGGGTTGAAACAAAACTGTAATTTTAATTTGAAAGCTTTGGGAAAATTTTTTCCTAACAGAACTGGTAGGAAAGCCATCATTCAAGTGCACAGTCATTAACGGGTGTTTGAATAATTTACTCAATATTCTAATACATGCAAAAATTATATTTATTAAACAAAGAAAAACAATTCACAATATTATTTTCTCTTTTGCCTGACTGTTAGGTATATTTGGCTCACTAAAATGACTGAAATGACTTGGTTCAAAACATGGCTTATATGTGGTCTTAGCCTTTAATAATTCTTTCAATAATTACCATACTTCACATTGTATGAGAACTTTCACATTTATTAATTATTCAATCCTTATTAACTTTTTGTGAGATAAACAACAGAAGCACATTCTATTTTTTAGAAGACACTGAGACATAAAGATGACTTATCTGTGATCATAAAGCTATTAAGTTAGGTGTCAGTACCTGAAGTTGAACTCTAATCTTCTAAGAAAAATATTTGAGAAATATTTCAGATAATAAGTGAAAACAACTTGATGATTATGAAATATAGGAAGAGACTAATAAGTAAAACTAACTGGTTTAATATAAAGAGAGTCCTGAAAGCTAAAAATCAAGAAGCTAACATATAAAAGAAGTCAATAAAAAGAAAGGAGTCTCTGCCCTAAGCAAGAGCTGATTGATGGTATTCACATATATAAATGTTTGTGTGTGTGTGTGTGTGTGTGTGTGTGTGTGTTGTGTGAAATCTCTCTTATTTGTTTATCCATATATATTATTTACTCACCTGTCAACTTACTGTGTCACAATTTCTCTATAAAAGATGCTGAGAATGTGTTAGATTCACTGTTTTCACCATTTCTTTAGTCTCATAATCCATCATCTGTTCGACTTAGTAACAGATAATGAACAGTTATATAAAATGGAAGATTAGAGGGAGAAAAACAGTAGATGTTGTAGTTTGGGAAATTGAGAACAAGATAAAGAAAATCTGAATAATAGAGAGGAATAGATGTTAATTTTACAGATAGCTTCATAAATTCCATTCAGTGTGAAGCAAATTGGAAAAAAGTGTGGTACTTTTAATAGCTTAACCAGCTGTGAATTGAAGGACATGCAATACACATGGAATTTATTTTTTATATTTTTTTCAGCATGTGCAAAGACTTAGTTCCCCATCATCACTCATGGCAGTTGTTCAGCTAATTTTTGGCAGGTTATAGAAACAATGTCTCCATAGTCACCAAGTGGCTCATTTCATTTATATAATGAACACCATTTATTATCCAACAACAAAAAACACATATCAAATCTATTGCAAAAACACAAACGTTGCACAATGAAGTGGGAAGACAGTAAATGACTATACACCAGCTTTTCCATTTTATTGCTCATGTGAACTAAATTGAACAAGCCCAAATGCTTTAAGGTTTCTGATAGCTATGAGATAAACTTCCTATCACTCATCCTTTTCAAATGGATCCTCATTATCTAGCATTGCTACTACTAGCTATTGTAGAAGAAAAGGCTGGTTAATTATAACTCCAGGTCACCAAAAATCCTAGTTTCTGGCCCATTAACTTTTTTCTCTACTCGATCTTTTCAACAATTGTTAGCATAGAGACCCTTATTAAGGGTGGTAAAATATGAGGCCTCAAGAATAAATATTTTTAGGCATGAGTTATCCTGTTATTTGACTCACCTCTATACTTTATGTTCATAATGAGAGTCAAAGTATTTTTGTTTATTTGCTTGTCAATTTTCGAGAAAGGGAATGTCAATGTAATTGGACTATAGTGACCTCAGTTAAAAACATCATTCCTTTAAATTGATTTGGGTAGTTGAGCTTCAAATAGAAGCACTCTAGCTTTCTAATGCAAAGACTTTGTAAACTGTGGTTAAGGAACTTCCTTGGTTTTCTAATTTTCTTGTCACTTTTTCTTTTCAAAGAATTGCTTTGATGACTATATTAGGATAAGAAAAATCATTCTCTATTAATATTTTAAATTATATAACCTAAATATTACTTATTGGCAGCATAAGATTAAAATTTTCATTTTCAGATGATATCAGCACAGATACTGTATATTTCTCAAGCAAAAAGAGAACAAACATTAGTTTAATTAAAAGTGATAATCATTTTTGGATCATTTGTATTAATGTTTGTATTAATTAGATTGTGAATATATATTGAAAAAAGTAAAAGTCATTTATTCCTAATCTAAATATTAATATTTACTGTATTAAATCTTAAAAGTACTACTTATATACATTTTAATGTTTGATCATTGAAGTAGGTGGCTGGTATGAAAAGAACCAGTAGGTTTCAGAAAATCTATTGCCTCCTATGAACTGACTTTTTCCCCAATCTCCACTTAGATATGTATCTCAATACAATCAATGGAGGAAATAAAGTGCATATCAAACCAGGTATAAGTACACTTAATAAATTGAGGGTAACTTGGCTTACATGGTTTTCTTAAGGGAGCAGTGCTATTATTTAAATATCAAATCCCTGATTCTGTATAAGCATTGTCTCATTTACAAATCATGGCAACCATACAATGTAGGTATCATCAATACCTGTGAAAGATAGTAAATATATGTTAAGGAGGTTTAAGAAATTTTTCTAAGGTCACATACTTTTTTAAAAAGTAGGGAAATTTAGTCAAAAGGTGATCTGAGGAAAGATAATAGTAATAAAAAAAAAAACCTAAGTGCTAGGAGAAAAGTTTAAAGTGACATAGATAGGATGACCAGTTGTTTATTATTTAAACTAGGATGCTAGTTATTAATAATTACATAAAGACAATCTAACTCTACATACAAGGGAGCCAAAACAGACAAAACATTCCATGGTTTAAATTTAAATGGGGCCAAAGAAACCCATTTCTTTTTTTTTTTTTTTAATATTTATTTATTTGCTTTAGTTGTACACAATGCGTTATTTGTACGTGGTGCTGAGGATCGAACCCGGGCCGCGCACGTGCTAGGCGAGCGCTCTACCGCTGAGCCACAACCCCAGCCCAGAAACCCATTTCTATCCCAGTTAATTGTTATTAATTCACCAATAAAAATAAAATATATTTATTGTGAGCTTATCATAAGCTGGACACATTCTAGCTGTTGAAGTTTGAACAGTGATTTAGAAAAACATGATTCCTGGCTCCTTTGGAGAACTTTCATTCAAATTAAAAGACTAAAAAAAAATAAGCAAGAAAATGAATAAAGTAATTACAAACAGTGGTACCTACTATGGAAGAACCATATACACCAGTACATGTCTCTTTCTGAAGAAGAGACAATCAAGCCTTTCATATCCTAGTCAGTCAGTCACTGGTTCAAAACTGGAGGAGAGGAACAGTATAGAGGAAAGTCGAGGGCAGAATAGCCTCCAGAAACAGGAGGTGGTTTTTTGGCTGAAGGTAATTCTCAGAGGAAAGGGTGCTATCAGGAAAACACAGCAACTTGGGAAGGTTCCACTATGTGAAATGTGAAGGAAAGCTTTTATGCAAAGAGCAAAGTAAGCACACCATAAGTTTGACAAACTCTGCAGTTCATGGGACTTAAAGATAACTCCTATGAACAGGGGGGAAGGCATGTGAGAAGTAAGGGGTAGTAAGGAAATGACTGCAGAGTCAGGCAAATCTCTCAGGGACTTATGTAGGACATGGGAAAGTTAATAAGTTTAATTCTCATGGCTGTGAGATACTATTGAAGGATTTAAAGCAAGACAAGTAACATGGTTTGATACAAATTTAAGAAAAAATTAGCAAGTGTATAATTTTTCCTCTCTTTGTCTTAATCTACAAGTCTTAAACGAATGTACATATTGTTGAGATAATAAAAATTTTAAAACTTGGCCATTTTCATAAATGTTTTCCTCTTTACTCATATCCCCCCTTTATTTTCTTAAGGAGATAAGAAACCACTTTAGAATATAAATATAATCAGATTTTTAGCACTTGGGAAGACATTTGTTACAAATTACTGGTTGGATGGTATTTTCATTGTTTTTGTGATTGTGGAGATATAAAACTGGTTGTTAAGAAATTTAATAGAAAAAAAATCTCTGTTCCCTTTGTGTAGGCATGCTTCTAGGTTGAACTCCAATGACACTCACCTCCTGGTATTTGTGCTATATGTAAATTCTCTCAAGTATAACTAACTTCTAGTGATCAATGAAATATGGTAAATTGATGGGATGTCAATTCTGCAATTAACTTTTAAAAGTTTGTGACTTCATTTTGCTTGAAGATTCTCTTTATTGCTTTTGTGATTTCTGCACCTCAATGAAGCAGACTACCATGTTGGATAAACCAAAGTGGCAAAGACCTGAAGGAGAAGACTGATCAACAACAGCAAATAGAAATGAATTGTGTCAACAACTACCAAACTTGCAAATGGATCCTTCATCACCTTTGTATGAAACTTCTGTATGACATTTGATGTCATATATGGTCTATTTTATTTTATTTTATTTTTTGGTGGTGCTGGGGATTAGAACCCAGGGCATTGTGCATGCAAGACAAATGCTGTACCAACTGAGCTATATCTCCTATTTTCTATATTTAAAGAATGTGGCATTTTGGAATAATTGAAGAGAAGAGATGGCCTAAGAGGCAAGAACAAATGTGGAGGAGTATGGTATATTTTAGGAAAAATATAAATTATTAAACTAGTAACCTTGGTTTCAGAATTGTGTAACTTTAATTATGGGATCTAAACAATAATAGTATATAAGATCAAGCAATGTCTTGCATGTGGTGCACCATACACATTTATTTTAACCAACATAAATCTTTATATCTACCTTTCCATTTCCTGAAAGTTTTGTTTGCCTAGTCTTAAGTAACAGTGTATGCCCACTAGGCAGGCTTTGAATAGGATGGTCCATTGAGTTCTCATTTGCTTTTGCTGTTGAAGATTCTTGGTTGGCTGCTGATAAGCTAGATCCTAAATATTTCTAGATTTTTCACTCTTTAGAAAATGCATTCAATTTCTTCCCACTTCTCTACTAACATTAGGTCAGCCCACCTCTGAAAGCATTGTGGCTGTCTTCATATAGTCCTTATTGTTGTTTTTTTTTGGTGAAATTGTCACTTGAGGGTCAAATTGGAGCTCATTCAACCAGAGCTACAGCAGTAGCAGTAATCAGCTTCAGGTCATTTCTTCCACTTGAGAATTTTCAGGGCAGCCACTTGTAGTTCATTTCATACTTTTACAAAGCACGAGTGTCTATTGGCTGCATTGTATAATGAATCTGAGTTTGGGCTTACAATTTTATAAATTTATGATTTCTAGTGGTTATTATTTGGTTTTCACCCTTGACTCCAGGTTTCCTTTGTTACAAAAAATATCCTTTTAAATATTTTATATTGATTTTATTCTGTTAATTTACTAACGATATTATTTTAGTTCATGTATCTTTCCTCATCTAAGAAAAGTTCCTCACAAAACTTGCTATGTATATAAGTATTCCACATGCTAATGGAATAAACACACTCTCCTTTTGTAAATCCTATAATAGAAAAATCTATGAGGACTGGGTATGTGGTTCAGTGGTGGAGTGTCTGCATGAGATCCACACAAGCCATAAACACACTCCTTCCAAATAGACTAGCCTTAACATAGAAGGGGGAGGCTTATTGAGTTCAAAGTTAAATTTTTTCAGATATTTATCTTTTCAGAAAGTTCAGTAGCTATATGTATTTAAAAATTTGTGGAACTGAATTCTGAAGATTCATATTTTAAGGAAGATAATTTTAAACTTTTAATTTCACATTTTTAAATTGGCACACAACTGTACTATTTTACGTTTTCTCTGATGTTTTAAACAAATGATAGAATTTCTAAGGCAAAATTCGCCAATATGGAAGTAGGTGTTTTTAGACATTTGAAGTTCTGAGCAGCTCAAGGCATCATGCAGTAGTAGAGAGGGTGCTTAGCATGCATGAGATTCCAGGTTCATTTCAAAGCATCAAAATAAAACTAAGATATTTTAAACATAAACTAACATTGTTTAGTTCAATGGATTAAAAGAATTTTCATTGACATGTTCATATATTGAATTGTTTAATTCTAACAACAACATCAAATATAGTTAATTTATCACTGATGATTTATAACATGCAGTACATTACCCTATAGTACTTAGCTGACTAAAATAACTGTCTTGGAGGAGAGATAGTTTAAAATGAAATTATGAATACCTATTTAGTATTTACTCTATCCCTCTTTTCTTCTGATCTTGTGCCCCTTTGTACCTAGCAGAGATGTCATAGGTGAACATATTGGTACTCTCTTGGTGCTCTCCTACACTCTCATCACCCCACCTGCAGATCAATTTCAGGGTTTATTCTTGAAGCAATGAAGTAGAAGGTAGAGTAGAAAATAATTGATTAAGGCTATTGTAGACAGTAGGACAGTGTTCTCCTGAATACCCTACAGTATAAAAAATATTTAAAACAAGTTTAAATTTTAATTCACCTTTAACTCCCAAGGCTACTACTGTGAAAGATATTTTATCTCACTGGACCCAAGGTATGATTTTAGGAAGTTCCTAAATTTTCCCTTGCCTAACCCCAGACACAACTCACACTAATTTCTATTGATTTCACCTCTTCTATTTCCAGTGTGATCTTTTCTCTATTCCTGGTGCCCATTCCCCCATGTCCACTCTTTATGAGCTGCCTGAAACTCTAGGTTTCTGAGTTCACTGATTTCACCATTTCCCCCCCTAAAATACAAACATGACTATGACTTTCCTGTTAGTAGAGAATTTCTGAATTTCAATATTTCACCATCATCGTTAAGATAAATACCAATGCCCCAGAAGTGGAAGACTCTATGACTTACCTACAACTTAAATCTACTGTTTCATCTCTCTAAACTATGTTTAAAGACCTCCTAATAGAAAACAATAATAGGCAGTATTGGGCCTTGATCCTAGGGGGCGCTCTACAACTGAGTTACATCCCCTGCTCTTTTTCTTTTTTTTTCTTTTGAGACAGAGTCCTGTTAAATTGCTCAGACTGGCCTTGAACTTGAGATTCTCCTGTCTCAGCCTCCCTAGTAGCTGTGATTTCAAGTGTGCACCACTGCACTCAGCAGCATTCCGTTTTTAAAATTACTAATTTGCTTCTTTACCTAGACTTAGAGTTCTTGAGAACAGAAACTGTATGATAATAATTATTCTTTACAGCTAGTTCTAAGTTCCAAGAATGATAGACACAAATGTTGATTAAATCCAAATTTCACACGTTAGTCTATTGTTATTTTCTAAGTCACAACTGCAAGGAACACTGTATTGTAGGCCTGTACTACCAGGGACTCCAGAGGCTGAGGCCAGCATCAGCAATTTAGCGTGACCATGTCTCAAAATAAAATATAAAAATGACAACAGATGTAGATCAGTGGTAGGTTCAATTTCCAGTAATGAAATACAAAAACAAACAAACAAATAAAACGAAGTCCCACCGGCTTCCTCTGACATATGTGCTTATTGAATTGTGGCTAATCAGTGTCATATTGTTATGGGCTGAATTGAAAGTTAAGTCAGGCTGACCCCATTCTGCTCAGACACCTCACCCTGAGCAGAGTTGGCCCCCCTTCCTGTAAGAGCCCACTCGCGTCGAAGCTGACACTCCAACCCACTTGCATCCTGACCACAATGACTTTAAACTATGAAGCTGGTGCTAGCTTACTTCTTGGATAGGTACAGGAGGTGCCAATTCTGAGAACTTGGTGACACTGTATGAAATGTGTCTAATGATTGTAGTTACCTCTCCTGCTCCCCTTCTTTGTGGTTTTCTGTTTTTAAGCTGCCCCCCCACCAGTGTTCAGTGTCTTGGGCTGCAGAACTGTCTACTTTCTGCTCCCATGGCCTTGGCCAGAATAAACCCTTTGTCTTTGCTTCAAAAAAGACCTGGAGTTTTATTTGAGTTATTGGAATACTGCCTTTATAGTATTAACTTGAATTACATGAATATAAAATAAATGAGTAATTGATGCAGCAATTATGGAGTATTATTACTAATATTATTAAGTAGTTCATATTTTACCTTTGAAATATCATTTAACACAACCCACTCAGTATCTGGCCCATTAGCTCAAAAATTTAGTTACTTTTTTTTTTTTATTATTATTTTTTGGTGCCGGGGATTTAACTCAGGGGCACTCAACCACTGGGCCACATCCCCAGCCCTTTTTTGTATTTTATTAGAGACAGGGTCTCACTGAGTTGCTAAGTGCCTCGCCATTGCTGAGGCTGGCTTTGAACTCACTATCCTCCTGCCTCAGCCTCCCAAGTGCTGGGATTATAGGAGTGCGACACCGCGCCCAGCTATACAGTTACCATTTTTAGTTTTAGTATTTTTTATAGTTTAAAATCCACAAACAGAAGGAAGAGCGTGCATGTTGCCTATTATTTTACTCCCAGAATCTAGAACTGGGACTTACACATAATTACTGCTTAACAGGTGAGTGTTACATGTATGAAGTCCATTATAATAATAGAACTAGGGAATATAGGTAGGCCTTTTGTCACGAATTCCCTCTGTATTTGCAGAATGTTTGTGCCTTTGCATCCTGGTATGTGGAGGGAGTTCTTAATTCTGTACTTAGGTCATGGACAAGGAGATTCACGGCTGTACTTCATCATTTTTGGTGGTGTACTCTCTCAATTCCTTTTATTTTCTCTTAATTTACTTAAATTACATCAGTGTGTATTTAACTCTTATAAAGTTACATATCAGAAGTTAAATTTTAATTATCTTCCCCCCCTTTTTTCCCCTTTATTTTAATGCAGTTAATTCCCTCTCAGAAGAAAAGTTATTGTCTCTAGAAACTCTTTTGTAGTCTTTAGTTTTCAGTTCATGTGAACATTTTTATATTGCTAGCTGACTTTCAGATTAATTTCACAGTAAAATTTTATGAAACATACTGTGTTTTTATTAAAATAAAAATGTGTGTGTGTGCACGCATGCATACTACAGCTTCATTTTGATTCATAAACTAATCTCATAACTCTATTAAACACAATTTGTTTTTCCTGGCACAAAACATTCTTTAGACAACTCTATTGCTCATTGTTATGACTATATTAGTTTGAGATGTTTGCAGATATTAACTTTTTATATTTGTTACATTATTATACTGCTTCAGGTAATTACAGACCCTTGGTATCTGTCTTGGAAAGGTTCTGAAGATTTTCTATGAGTTTTTAAGCAACCAGATGATACAGCTATTCTTTCTACAATAGCAATTTTTATTCTGTTGTTGTTATGTGATAGTTGAAATTTCGACAGTAAATTTTTTTTTTCTGAAAATAATATTATTTCATCTTCCACCTGATGGTACTGAGAAAATATCATGGAATGTAGTCACAGAGTGGACTAATTCTTAATGAAAGAGCCAAAAACTAATTTCTTACACTTGCACTTTTCTCATTCTAGTTACAACAATCTGTATTCTAGACTTTTGTTTTGTATAATTAACTTTTAATTTTACTTATTGTTCTTAACTTAGCAATATTTTCTGTCAAATAGGTAAATGGAAAACTTTTGCAGAAAATTGGAAAATAAAAAAAATGGCATACCTAAGGTAAGATTTTAATAAAAAATTTATACTGTGTCACCTTATTTAGGAAATTCCTTAGTCAACATTATTTTCCAAGACTCATAATGTAACAATAAATGCATATCACTGTTTAGAAAATGTTTTTATTAATTAGTGAATCTAAATACTATATGACATTTAAAATACATAAATAACTAGGATGATTGTGATATTGTTACTAACAGTTAACCCCCATGTATTCTGAGGGCATTTTCAGCCTAGGTTTTCCTTGGGAATGAACAAATGTTCTTAGAATTTTAGCGTTCCATTTCACTCTCTCATTCAGAGTTTTAGCAAATATGACACCACAAAAACATCACTCTCCAATTCAAACCCCTAAGCAGAGCTACATGTATGTGGTAGATGGCTGCCCTCTGATTTCCTATAATTTCTGTCTTTTCTTATGGTAGCAAAATCATCATGTATTAATGTATAACAAATTCAGGGAGTTTTGTTTGGCTGATTTAAAAGCATTTTCTTCCAAACTCCTATAAAAATAGAGACTATAAATTGGTTAGCATGGATTGCCCATGGCAGCACATTTTTTAAATGAAAATTTTCATTGTCAATGGATTTTATGCAGAGCCTTTAAAGGTTGTTCAAATCGCCAGCAGTCAATTTAACCATGCTAATCTTTATACCTGAGGGCCTAATTCTTAGAAAAGCTTTTGGCATGTTTTCATAGACTACTCATAATAATTAGATGGATGAACTGTGGATTCTAGTTGTCTGTATTATAATCACCTCATTTTATGTTTTGGAA
Organism: Tamias sibiricus; assembly: GCA_025594165.1. Lineage (NCBI taxonomy): Eukaryota > Metazoa > Chordata > Mammalia > Rodentia > Sciuridae > Tamias > Tamias sibiricus. The sequence goes on along the minus strand of CM046658.1, from coordinate 140,145,105 downwards.
AATGGAAAGAAAAGTCACTTTCCCCCCAATTACACACCATGTACCCACACACAAATGGCCATAATCTTTTGGAAGAAGGTTCTGAGCATCCATCTGAAGCGAATAAATATTTTTTGTAAAGATAATATTAAAAATGGTCTGTGTATACATTTGAACTGTGCTAGTAAAGCTATAAACATGTGTTCTATTTGACCATTTTATACAATTGTTTACAGTTTTATAAGACATACATAGTTACCCTGGCAACAACTCAGAATAAGCATGGTATAAAACTTAATTCTACTCCAGGAAAAAAAGCCATTTTAACAAAGTGTGTGGCACACATTCTAAGTCAAAGCTGAGTTTTTATCTTTTTTTTTTTTTTTTTTTTTTTTTTTTTTTTGGAAAATTCCACAAATCACAGTTCTTCTGTTAACATTTATTATCATGGAAAGAAAAATATAGTCCAATAGTCAAGTAGTAGACTATACCTGAGCCACTCTATACATGTGGGATGGCTAGTCAGGAAAAAATTTGTTATAATCCACACACTCTCATTTTATCTTACCAGTCCCTCATTGTTGTAGTGGAAAATTCAGTTTGCCTCTGGTCTAAATCCTCCATTCTATGTGTTCAATATGCTTGTTTTCAAAGATACATAAAAATAGATCATTAAGTTTCTATTTTGACCTAACTACTATTTAAATCATAAGGAATTCAGAGAGAAACAAAACCATGTACATACCCTTAGGAAGATGAGGACATAGTATACCTTTTCCACTGTTTCTTTTATTAAACGCAAAGATATTTTCTCTTGAGTTGTTTCTTCCTTTACGTTCTAAAACATTTTCCTTATTGTTAATCCTTATTTCACGCTCACACATATATCTTTAAATATCCATGTGTACTTAAGAATGCACCCTTTATTTGATTAACAATTCATATTAAATCAGATTTGGAGATTATAAAACAAATATATTTATTTTTATGGATGTTAGAAAACACTAAGTTCTGTATAATGTATTAGTTAATATACACTGACATAACAAAACTGTACTTAGCATTTAAAGTGTACAAAGCACAGCATTAACAAAGGTGCATAAAACATCATCTGACCACATAATTTTACAAAAAAAAAAAAAAAATCCAGAAAATAAGACAAGCTTATATGCCCACAAATAACTAAAGTTTTGAACTGTGTGTATTGAGAACTGTATGAATAGATGGAGGCACAGGCACTGATAGTTGGAAAGAAAAGAATTTTCTCCTGCAGGTGACCATTTGTCCTGTACCTTCAAGAGTATTTATGTAGATTTCTCAGTGTATCAGAACTCTACATGCTAGAATCAATTGGTGAATCTTTAAAATAATTCCCAGCTGGACTTGGTAACAGGCATCTAGAGACCTAGCTAATCAGGAGGCTGAGGCTGGAAGGTGATATGAACTTAGGAGTTTGAAGCCAGCTCACTCATTATAGTGAGATCCACTTCCAAAAAAAAAAAAAAAAAAAAATTGTGGAAGACTCACCCCTAAGCAAAAATCAAAACACAATAACTAGCATCTATGGCCCATAAATAGGTGACTTTAAAGCTCTTCAATTAACTCCACTATGCAGCTTACACTGAGTGCTTACTGCTGAGTGAATATATGCTACAAAGAAATGATATTTGTGAAGAACAGAAAGAGGAAAATAAAATGCAGTATAACACACAGGATACAGAGAAATATAAAGCATTCTTCTAAGAAAAGGCTGTTGGATCATTTTTGAGGGTCAAAATAGGAGACTGATATAAATTTTATTCAAAAGACCATAAATTGTATGGAAAGCTTTCACATAACAAAGAGGAATAAGTATGATGAAGAGGAGAAAGTAAACATTATTCATATTTCATATTATACCTAACACTTTGGTTTACTATTTTAAATACTAAAATTGAATCCTAGTGAAATGCTGTTTGGATTCATTCTTTTGGATTAACATTACCACAGCAGTTAAAACTCTTATTCACCTCACATCCAAATCTACTCATTTATGCAATATCACAGTAACACAAAATAAAATATTCCTAAAGAAAAATAATTATTTCATAATATATATCTTAGAAATGTCTTAACTGGATTTTAAACTTTTACAGTTTAATGCTTCATTAAATTTGGCCTGCTGCATTGGACCTTTAGATATTCATAGTATGGTTTTCTTTAGAGCACTTCTTTACTAAAATAGTCTACCCAATAGCTATGTATCCTGGCCCTCTTGGTAAGATAGGACAATGATCTCTAGCACTGGAGAGTCTTTTGAGCAATGCTTCATTCTGACCAAGGGTCACTTGGTGATTAGTTAACATACAACCCGCTTCCCAAGGAATAATTTTTTACCTCTTATAAGTGCCAAATATTCAAAATATTACATATGATCCAGTTCAGATATTTTAAAAAGACAACACAATTTTGGATAACAACAAAATGCATCTTAATAATTTTCCAAGAAACTAATCCAATATTCAGGAATATCAAAACACTTCAAATTGAAATCAGTCTCTTTGCTCAAGAACTTTTAATTGTTCATATCACATATATGCCAATCGTTTGCCCAAATATTTCATTTGCTACTGTGTTTATACATTGTTAGCAAAGTTAGTTTATGTGACATAGCCTGATTAAAACCATAAAAAAGCAATAAATTAATATTCCATGAGAAAACTATGTAAGCACTCCATTTATTAAAATTATGCTTACTTGAATTTGTTTGTTAACTGGTTTTAATATTCTCTGTTTATAAAACATAATATGGCAGACTTTTTAAAATGCTTTGAAATAAATAACACATATTCTTTAGAACTTATTTTCACTATTTTCAATTCTACTACTAGTTTTATATAAGACTGTATCCTTAGTTTGAGTGTTAAAAATTGTGAAAAGAGATTGAATTTATAGCATAGTTAATTGCAGAGGATATGACAGTTTGAGCATTATAGTCAAAGATCAGACACATTTATGAAAATTTAAATTCAAAAATCTTTGCTTTCTTGGGTGTCTCTGTCAGTTACAGATAATTATTAGTATGAAACATTTAAAAAGGTTATGCAATTTGATCAGTTAATTGATTTTTATGATCTTTAATTTCACCTTTATCCTTAGTCTTTCAAAGATTACTTTCACATTGTATAAATTTCAACAGCACATAAAATAGGCAATATGTTACTTACTTTAAAGACATTTTCTTTTTTTTTCTTTCTTTTCTTTTCTTTTTTTTTTTTTTTTTTTTTTTTTAGTGTAGCAGTGTTAAAGTTTCGTTGATCCAGAATCCAACCCACATGGTATCACTTTGAATCCAATTTAGACAAGTTTGACTAATCTCACCCTGCCTAAAAACACTATAAATATTAAGCTGAGACTAAAAGCTCTTTGTGATATTTCTGTCTCCTCTTCAGCTCCTAGCTCCCCTTCAGCTAATTTGCAACAGCTTCTACATATGGCAGGTGACTTGATCTATGATCCACCTAACAATTCTCAATTCTTCAAACTCCACATGGTATTTTTTGTTATTAATAATCATAATTTTATTTATTTATTGTTTTTTTTGCAAATATGACCAAGCCTTTAAAATATTATCTGTGTAAATAACATTATATTTTTATTGTACAAATTTGATTCTCCTTATTTTAAAGATAATGGAGTACCAATAAAAGATTTGATTTCAGCTGGAGAATTCAGAAGAACAAAGCAGGAGGAGTGATTTTTGCCCATAGGTAAAATGTTGACTAATTTTATCTCAGTTGTGCATAGAGCAAAAATAAGCAACTGAATATCAGAGAAAGTGAAAATGGGCTGTAAGAACCCAAAACCCATTCAAGCTCATGTTTTCAGGCAGAATGCATTCTTCCTTAGCCTAGACTATTAAAGACATTTTGTACAAAAATGTAAGTATTGTTAAGCTTCCCATCTTCTGTTTTTAAAACCATCGTTAATTGTGTGGGTTGGTGTGCTATGTAATTTCATGTTTTGCCATTATCACATTATCACAATAAATAAAGGTGTCAAAGTGTTACATTTATCAAAACTTTTCTACAAATTTTGAAGTACGCAATTTTATGCACCAATTTATAATAAATTTTCAGAATTTATCCTTAAGATTTTTGTTTGCACAATTCCCTAATGTTTATGTGTAACATTTCCATTCCTTTCTAAGCTGATACACACAGCAGTTTTATTTTTTCCCTAAAATTCTAATACTTCAACATGTTAACTCAATTTGTCTCAGTAACTTCTAGCATTATATAGGTAAGTTAATTCTGAAACATATTCCTGACTCTGGTGGACTTAAGCTTCATTATCTACTTTAAAGAACGATGATCATTTATCTATTATTCAGGAGAATGAGCTACTGACTATAGCATATTAATGTAGTTATTTTCCCTGGTAATTCTACCAAAACACAAAGGAGGTACAGGTTTTGCCTAGTAGTGAGAATATAATTTCATAGTAAAACTTTTAATCTTCTTGGTTTTCTTTGTGACACGACTCTAGATTTTTGGAGAAAGCATCTCTTGATCTATTTCTAGCAATGAAGGCCTCTAGATCAGTAGCCCTTGAGGAACACCCACATTTTTCAGATCATCAAAAGCCATGCATCTGTGTGGCAAGAACATCCCCTCCTGAAGAACAAAGAGAGAGCTCTGCAGAGGGCACCTGACTGTAGCAGATCAGAAGGACAGCATTTGACCCTGCTTGAAAAGAGAGAGGGAGCAGGGAGAGAGAAAAGAGAAAAGTTGAATAAATAAAAATACCAACAGCAAAGTGCAAATTGTTATTGATTAATGGATATGTTCACCAAGTATTTATTTTTGTCTTTGAGCAATGTTTGACATATCCTGAAAGGCCCATAAAATACCCAAAGTTCATCTTTAAGCTATGTATTTTTGTGACTGCCACAAGGTTTCCATTGTGTCACAAAATTTACTGAAAGTGTTGAAGGAAAGAAAACTCGGGGGAGCCACAGATGTTTGCAGTTTCCAATTTGCAGACTTGAATACTTGCAACTGGTTATTTAACACATACATGATTTTAGTTGATGCTTGTTTTTATGCATGCCTTCAATCAGTATTGCATATAATTAGAAAACATATTTGTAATTTTGTCCCTATGACCTATTTTGGGCTAGGTTAAGCAGGCATGCTCTGTATTTCTTTTGCTGATCTTCACATTAAAAGATTTTCTCCCACAATTTTCTCTACATTTTCATTTCTCCTATCTCATTAGTTCCTTACTGTCAGCCTTAGTTAATATCATTGCTTTGGGGGAATTGTCCTAATTATCTAGTACACAGAACATATTGAATAGGTTAACATTCAGGTGCATAGTTATAACAGACATTAGTATGTACAAAGCTTTATTCAATTGCACTAAAAAAAAAAAGTTAAAACCAATACTTAAATATATGGATCTCTTAGTAAATCTTATTTTGAAGATTTTTAAAGACTAGTACAAATATTTTTATATTTCAACATAGGAGCATCTTCTAACCACAAAGCAAATCTATTAAAAGAAACACATAAAATTTAGAACCAAAAGGGAAAAAATGCCTAATACTGAATTTTTCAGTGAGACCATTACAGAAATATTCAATATTAATTAATTTACCAAAATGATTACTCCTTAACATATATAGAAATTGATGTGGTGAATTCAGGTTATTAACTGATAGCAGTTTAGTCCTGCATATTCACATTGGCAGTTTCTTTCAGTAACTATTTTAATTCTCTGGAAACAATTGATTTGAATGAGGCAAGCCAACAGATATTTAATGATCCTTTTTATAATCAGAGAATAGGATTTCCAAAGATCTACTCGGGATAAAATTAATTTCTTTAACATATAGTTTTATTTTAATGACTTTTTATTACAAAAAGGAAGAACTCTCATAAAATAGGTAACCTCTAATGTACATTTTTTAAATTTTAATTTTAAACTGTGACCTTATGAACCAAAAAAAGTTTTAGCACTAAATTTGTGGTATCAGTGAAATAACATACAAGAACAGTGAGGATGGAAACTTGAGATCTTGAGAACAGAGAAATATAACCAGGGAACATATGTTTGACAAAAATCCATAGGAACTGGGGGTTTCACATTCCACTCAATTCCATTATATTCAATTCAACAAAGCTTTGTGAAACATTATACTGTGGGACATACAAAGGTGACTGTCACAGTCTGTTTTAGAAATTTACCTCTTGAGGATGATGTTTGGAGGGGAGATACTAGGAAGTAATAGCTCATCAGTGCTTTGTCCACTGAGACTGAGGGACATAGAGGAACTTTCACTGCATCTCCTGTAGTACTAAACTGTTAAGAAGTATGCTTTGCATCTTTAACATGAATGATAAGTATTTTAAGTGGAAGCAGTAGGCAGCTGTCTCTCTGGAGTCACCAACTCGATGCTTTTGGTGGGAGTGAAGAAAAAACAGAAATGTTTAAGGCAGTCAGGTGGAAAATAATACTGAATAATCAAACAATGAATATCTGGTTTCTGGTCTTAACCCCAAGATTACTCAATATTTGCTTTTTGGGCAAGTTATTTATAATCTCTAAAATATAAAATATTGCTATTATTCAACAGCATTTGACTTGCAAAATATGAAGTTCCATGTGGCTCAACCTAGAAAAATTTAATTTAATTTCAAGGTCACTTTGAAGATAATATTTAGATACTCAGTGAAATTGAATTTGGAAGAGAGTTGAAAAAGCATCAGGTTGAGAAATCCTTTGAATATGGGGGATAGTGAAAATGATTAAAATAGAGGCACCTCTGTGAGAAGAACTGGTAAAAATGAACTGGAGTATTAAAAAAAAAATAAGGTCTTTTTTTGAAATGCTTCAATTTGGACTCATTGGGCTATCTTTCGGCTATATATTTGTAATATTCTTCTAGAGGGAAACAGGAATAACTCTAAACAAAAATCCAAATTGCTTCCTACATGTTCAAATGAGAAGTAAATCTGTATGTTAGCAATGTCAATATTTAATGTATGATAATTTCTAGATGAAGATAAGAGTATGGAAAATGAAAAGAAGGACAATGTTTGAGAAGAAATATGAACCAGGCGCTGTGGCGCACGCCTGTAAATCCCAGCACTTGGGAGGCTGAGGCAGGAGGTTCGCAAGTTCAAAACCGGCCTCAGCAATGGAGAGGCACTTAGCAACTCAGTGAGACCCTGTCTCTAATAAAATACAAAAAAGGGCTATGGATGTGGCCCATTGGTCAAGTGCCCCTGAGTTCAATCCCTGGTACCAAGAAAAAAAAAAAAAAAAAAAAAGAGAGAGAGAGAGAGAGATAGAAGAAATATAGGTTAAATTCTTACAATATTTATATATCATCAAGAGCTTTAAAAATGCATGTTCTAGTACAATCACTCATACAACTTTACATTCAAAGGGTCATACATTTACAAATGGCAGGAACCAAGGAAAAGTATATATTACAAACATATATAAGCATGTGTATCACATGTATGCATGTGTGTCACACATGCACATACACACACACACACACACACACACACACATATTAAATAGCTTTGTTGTTTTTTCCTCAGTTGAATGATCTTTAAGTTCCAACTCTAATGAGGAGACACAGTTAGATTTCCCTTGCTCATAACTTAAACAGCAAGAGCAATTCTTCAGTGATAAACAACAGTTCTCTTTACCTTGTTTTTTGGTCTGTTTGTAATTTCACCCATGACTGCCATTTTTTGGTAACGTGAATAAGTCGATTAGAAATGGCAGTTGGTGAAACTCCACTCTCTTCTATTACTGGTATAATGTTGAGTATTGCCTTTACTTTAGAATCTTCATGGACACTGCATACAGACACTTGCCTGGGACATACCAATGCATTTGTTCTTGGTGACCTTGTTTTCAGATATACATATGCATATTTCAATATTTTTGCCTGGAAGAAGCTATAAGTAAAGTCCAAAATTAATAGGGAGTACTATCCCCATTCTTAGCAGATCTTTTCTATTTGTTTCACCCGGAACTGGAGTTTATTAAGGTATATACAATTATAAAAAGGAAAATATTCAATAGATGCTATCATTATATATTTCTAGATTCTTTTATGATTTAAGTGAAATGAGCTTCTCAGGAAGAGCAAAGTTTCTTGCATACCAGATAAGTAGTATTTTTCTCAGCACACCAATGAAAACATGATGATGTAAATTTGCTTTTTTCATGTGCTGCATAAAATCTCAAGGTATAAATTATATCTGAACTGCAGTTTATATTTTCATTGCCTTATCTAGTGAGAGTAAGGCACAACACATCAAGGAAATAAAAAACCAAAACATTTAATAATGAATCAAAATCCATATTTGGAGCAGATACATTGCTTGTCACATCATTGGAATACAAGACAGTTCGTCACTATGAATTGAGTCAGTTTGGATCTAAAAATATGCTTCTAGATTTCTGGAAACTAATATATAAACTCTTTAGAAACTTGAAATAGTTCCACAGGTTCTAGAAGTGTCCTTCATTCCTTCATATGTCCATTTATATACCAAAATTTATTTAGTGATCACCATTAGCTAGAAAATTTTCTAGATGCTGAAGATGTAGATGTGAACAAAAGACAAAAAAATCCCTGTCTTCATGGTGCCTGTAATTCAGCGAGGGAAACAGAATAATATAAAGAAAATGAAAACGGAGAATTTTGAGTTAAACCAATAGTTAAGCTAACAAATACATTCTTATTGATATACTCACTTTGGTATTTAAAAATGTGATGCTTTAAATTATATCATTTAATTCCCATTAAATATGTGGGTGCTATGAATACACTTGTCTCCCACTCAGATTTCTTTAGTATTGAGGAGTTCATTTCCACACCTTCCTGGATGCTGATGGTTCACAACTCCTTTCTAAGGAATTGCCTTCAGAATATCAGGGTTGCATTTGCCAATGTTATGATCCCTGCCCAAGTAAAGTCTAGAACAGCCACTGATGAAAGTGTGATTACTGTGGCCTGGCTTCCTTCCCTCAAATGGGACAATGCTTAAGCCTTCATGCCAGTTTCAGCAGTCTCAGAATTGGTGAAGAGTTTCTTTCTTGTGTCTGCAGTGCTGCTTACTTTTCCTTCTTCTCATTCCCTTCATGCCCTTCACATGTAAATTCCTAGACAACAGAACACCCAATGCATTTTCTTCATAAAAATCAATACTTTGGAATCTGTTTTCCAGAGACACCATCCTTAGACAGTAGATGTAGGAAAGATACTTTGGGAAGTAACAATATTTGTGAAAGTTATTTTTGTGCAAGTTCAAACTTGGAGTTCAATACTGTGCTTTTGTCTCAATAAAACACAGAGGGACCTTTAACAATATTGGTTGTTTTAGTAAGCTTCTTCACTGCTAGACCAAAAGACCTAACAAGAACAATTTTAGAGGAAGAAACGTTTATTTGGGGCTAATGGTTTCAGAGTTCTCAGTCCTAACATGACCAACTATGTGGCTTTGGGCCCAAGGTAAGGCAGAACATCATGGCAGAAGTGTGTGAAGGAGGAAAGAGGCTGAGGATATGGAACTGAAGCATAGAGAGGGCTTTCACTCACCAGGGACAAAATATATACCATGTCCCCAAAATATATACCATGCCCACCTCTTCCAGCCACACCCTACCTGCCTACAGTTACCAGCCCGTTAATCCCTATCATGGGATCAATGCACTGATAAACCAATCATTTCGCCTCTAAACTTTCTTGCATTTTCTTACACATAAACTTTTGGGTGGTATCTTATATCTAAACTGTAACATTTGTTGATGAGACCCTCTTGCCAAAGTTATATAAATCCGCTTATTTTTTCCCAGATTATACTAACTTTGATATAGGCTAATAAAGTAAAACAAATAAAACAGAACTTGAAAATTCTGAGCCCTAGTTCTAATCTTTAATCCAAATTTACTGAGTAATTACTCAGCAATCATTGTTGATTTAAATGACCATTTAAGAATAAATATGCATTCCAAATTTCAAGGAGAAAACACGTAATATTTGTATAGTGAAAAATTATACTTACATTCAGTTCCAAATATAAATTGGTAATAATATTAATGTTTACAGAGTTGTAAAATAATCAAATGAAATAATGTAACAATGACTAATAACAATGAGATAATTTGACCGGGTGCAATGGTGCATTCCTGTAACCCCAGCATCTAGGGAGGCTGAGGCAGGAGGATCATGAGTTCAAAGCTAACCTCAGCAAAAGAGAGGTGCTAAGAAACTCAGTGAGACCCTGTCTCTAAATAAAATACAAAATAGGGCTGGCAATGTGGCTCAGTGGTCAAGTGCCCCTGAGTCCAATCCCTGGTAACACCCCCCCCCCAAAATGAGATAATTTGTAAAACAAACTTATATTATTTTAAAAATAATATAAACATTCATTACTGTTGAAAATAATGTTGGATAGTTGCTTTTTTCTTTTCTTTTTCTCTTTTTGCCATACTGGGATTGAACCCATGGATGCTCTACCCCTGAGAGTTACATCCCAGCCTTTTTTATTTTCTATCTTGAGACAGGTTCTGATGCGGTTGCTCAGGTTGGCCTGGAACTTGTGATCCTCCTGCCTCCATCCTGAACCGCTGGCAGAACAGATCCATGTCACTATGCACAGGTAGATAGTTATTAAGACTTGCTGTCAGGCTGACCACTGTGGTGCACACCTGTAATCCCAGGGGCTAGAGAGGCTGAGGCAGGAGGATTGAAAGATCAAAGCTAACTTCATAAACTTAGTGAGGCCTTAAGCAATTTAGCAATAACCTGTCTCAAAATTAATAATAATAATAATAATAATAATAATAATAAAATGAAAACTGTTAGGGATTTGGCTTTGTGGGTTCAATCTCTGGTACCAGGAAAAAAAAAAAAAAAAAAAAAAAAAAAAAGATTTGCTATTGCTATTGTGATGTTTGTTATGGATCTTTCAAGAAGCAGCTTTCTTTTGTGAGCAATATATAATTGTAGGAAGGAAAATCTTTATATTTGTAGATATAGTGTTCTCTAAGTAATTCAAATTTCCAAATAAAATATGTTGTCCATAGATTGCTCAAAAAACTGAGAAAATAAAAATATTGAAAGTAGTGCTAATTTTATTCATATGAATAAAACATTGACATTAGTAATTTGAAGGCAGCGATATACTTACAACTCTCAAGAAAAAAAAAATATTGGTGAGTTTGAACATGCAACTTAGTTTGGGGATGTGATTTTTAGTGCCAGATCATATGCCTAGCATACCTGAGGCCCTGGATTTGACACATGCATGTAAACAAGGCATAGGTGTCCTAGAGCCAGTCACAGAGTCACAGATCAATGGCTCATTGTCCATTATCCCTCAGTGATTTTGTATTCCTAATTGAAATACAAAAAAGAAGTATTATTTCACTAACTTTCAAGAGCTTATAATTTTGAGGAGAGACTGATAGCTTATGATTCAGTGAAGCTTATGGAATGCATAGGAAAGACAATAAAATTTTAAAGGGCTGATAAGCTATAACCTGACTTAAGAGTAGGTGTTATCCAGGCAGAAAAGACTGGGATAACCTGTGTATGTTTGTTCTTGTGGGAGGAAGTCGTGGAAAAAGAGGCTCTACAAGTGAAAGGAGCATAAATTTGAGAGTTTATAAGAGAATTATTATTTGGACAATTGTGAACTTGGACTTTGTACACTATCATAAAAGTTTAAAATATATTACAAGGGCAGTGAAGAAGAGAGACCCATTAAGGTTTGTAAGTGAAACAGTGACATAATTTTAATTATTTTCTAGGAAGATCACTGCTGCAAGTATGAACAATTTATGTTGCTTCAAACAAGAATGGAATCATTGAAACTGCTAGAAAGCTGTTTCCAATATTTTAATAACTATGACTAAGTTTAGCTTAGCTAAACTCTGATGACAGCACAAGTAGACTGTACATGAGTAGATTCCTCTCTGGGTCCTAAACCGAGCTGATGTCTTGCTGTTCTTGCTGTAGGTCACTGAAAACTTGGCTTTCAATTGTTTATCAGTTAGTCATATGTAAAAATGAGAGCATGAGAGAGTAACTTCTTGTGAAATACCAATTGAATCTGAGGACCAAATGGCTGTTTACTATCATGTTCCAGAAAGAAAAATGAATTCAGGAGATATGAAGCCATATCTACTAACACTGTTTAAGTGTGTTCTTAGAGAAAAATCAGGGACTATACTGTGAGAAAATGCAAGGAACTTAATGAGCTTACCTAAGGGACAGAAGAAGGTAACCATGTGCTGGAACAATGTCCCATGGTCTCCTAATGGAGGACAAAGTACTGCTTTTTTGACCAGCATGGACCTAAAGAAGAGTTGAGAGGATGAGTAGGAAGTGGAGTCAAATATAAACAAGAGGAAATGACAGTGTAGTTGGCTGCAGAAGGGTGAGAATATTTCCACTGTGAGAGTAGATACACATCTCATAGGTTCTAGAGTTGGAACTTTTTTGGGCATGTACCAAAGGGATAAGATATGGAACACAATCTTAAGTGGTAAACTCCCACTGGACATAGTTCAATGTTTCGGACACCTGGACTTTGTTCTGATATGGAAAAGGCTCTAATATATAGGGAAGTTGACTGTTTTGGGAAATTAAGTGGAGCTTTGGTTGAGGTTAAACTGAACACACCACATTGTTTGTAGAAGAGCCCTGATATTGATTTGTAGAGGAATGATTTTGCACAAATGTTCCAGATTTTTTTAAGAAAATTATAATTATTATGTTTTTTTGCATTTTATTAGAGACAGGGTTTCATTGAGGTGCTAAGTGCCTCGCCATTGCTGAGGCTGGCTTTGAACTCACGATCCTTCTGCCTCAGCCTCCCAAGTGGTGGGATTACAAAGAAAATTATTATTATTATTATTATTATTATTATTATTATTATTATTTATTTTTATTATTTTTTTTTGTGTGTGTGGTACTGGGGATTGAACTCAGGGGCACTCAACCACTGGGTCATATCCCCAGCCCTTTTGTGTATTTTATTTAGAGACAGGGTCTTACTGAGTTGCTAAGTGTCCCGCCATTACTGAGGCTGGCTTTGAACTTGCAATCCTCCTGCCTCAGCCTCCCAAAGTGCTGGGATTATAGGCGTGCACCACCGTGCCTGGCTAAGAAAATTATTTTCATTGTGCTTGACTTCTTTCAAAATAATGCCATGTGAACTCTTTCTATGTTAGTATATAGTTTATGATAGTTTTGTGAATATAAATAGACAATAACATTTATAGAAATGGCTAGGTGTTTTCCTTTGCATTTTCCCAAAAGTCTCTAAACTTTTAGTCCTTTATTAATAATTACCAGCATAGATTTTTCTTCTTAAGGCAGTAGGAAATCAAAGAAATGTTTTGGAACAACTTTAAAATGTGCCAAAGAGGATTTTTAGAGGAGAGTGCCTATTAGTACATGCCAGATTTCTCTGACAATGCAATTTTTTTTTTTTAACAATGACAAAAAACAAAATTGGAAAAGAGGAGCTAATCTTGTTTCAAAATTAATCCCTAAAATCACAAATAGGCTAAGCTTCAGATTTGAGAACAAACAAAAACATAATCTTAAGTGCACTTTTATCTTCTTTCTAATTTAAACCATAAAAATTAGTTGTTCTTAAACATGTCCAAAACAAGCTTTCTCCAATCTAGTTGTTATCACTGGGTAGATCACATAATGTCTGGAGAGCAGATGGCTCAGTGGCATGTATGCTTCTATCAGGATAACTGAGCAACAAAAGAAACATTAAAAAGATGCTTTTTGAAGAATGTGTGCATTTTAAAATAATGTTTCATTGCACCACCTACTCCCACCTCTTAGATTTCATACTTAAAACCATACAATATACAGATGTAGAATGCTTTTGAAAGGGGCATAAGGGTACTTAAGATTAGTATCCATACATTTATTTTAAATTATCAGGAAAGACTTTGAAGAAATTGCATTTTAAATGAGACCAAAGGGGTGGGGGAGAGAGAGAGAGAGAGAGAGAGACAGACAGACAGCCATCTGGAGGTGTAGGAGGAATGTTATAATTATGATCAACAGAAGTGTGTTTTTAAAGAGTTGAGGGGAAAAATTCATGGATGAACCTAATGAATGTAAACAAGAGAGGCAGGCAATTCTATAGAATAAGGACCACTTAATGTAGAACCTTGCAGAGAATTCCATTCTTTTTGCAACAGAAAGCCAAAAGGGATTTAATCAGAAAAGTAACAACATTTTCACTTATGGTCAAACCAAAAGATCCCAACTCTTGAGTACAAGATTGAAGGGGTCCATGGATGAGAGTCTGAGGGAAAGTTGGGTGGATTTAGCAGGTCCTTCATTGCAGATATGATAATGGCCTGGACATAATTCTGAGGAACCTCAACAGTTAGACACTAGACTTTGCACTTAGAGCTAGTGATGTCAGAAGAAATGTTAAAAACCAAAGAGCAGTCAGTAAGATAGGTGAAAAATTAGATGTGTGGTAGTGAAAACAAGCAAAAGGACAGTTTAAGAAGGCAGTGGTTAACTGAAGGCTTCCTTTTCTATTTTAATATTAAACTATTTTATTTTATTAAAATTTAACCTACACCTGAGAGACAATACACACATCTGTCAATCATAACATCTGTTTATAAACAATATATTTAGCACATAATCATACAGGATAAAACCTGGTTACATATTGATGTTGATAACAGGAAGCTTGATAGTTTGAACAGAATTTTAAGACATATTAATTTAAAAAATTCCCCTGCATCAAAGTATTACCATAAACAAATTATAATTCTTTCTTCACAAAAGCACTATATTTTAAAATATGAGAATTGATAACAGCCAAGGTCAGCTAGAAAAGCAGTAACTATGGTCCTAATGTCATACTTACCTCTTAGAAAGAATGGGGTGCCCCAACCCCGAAATGTGTAGTCTTTCAGCTGAGCTGCCATCTCTCCTGGAAGAATTTCAGTCTCTATGGAGACTGCCTCCATTTCAGTCAGTCAATTAGAGGTGAAAGGTATTCCATTTGCAGTCACCTAAGCTATAGAGTCCACCTATTTTTTTCTGTATTCTTTCAGCCAAATGTTATCTTCTTATTTAAGATGGGGAAAAATCTGAGTACTGTGGTCATTTAATTTGAGCTTGTTCTGTTCTAGTTACTCTTTTCCTTTGTTTCAAATGGCAGCATTCTCTGTAAATCAGATAAAGAACTGTATCATTATGCTATCATCTTTGAAAGCTCCATAATTGTAGCTTTTCTATCCAAGTCACTGAAATAAAACATCCATTTCTACACTAAATATTAATTTATTTCCAGTTGTACTTATTATATTATTTCCTTAGGTGATAGTACTTAAAACCTTTTTCAGGAGTGACCCTCAATTTGAAAGCCATCTTCTAAATAACATGTGTTTTCACAAAGGACAATGAAAACTCTAAGATTGGAAGTTATCCTTATTTATCACTGCTTCCATTTTTCCTTCCCCAGGACTAAAATGACTTCTGTTTCTGCTTTTGTTTTAAAGTTAGTCACATCAAATGAAAAAAGATCACATCAATTGTGATTTGACCTAATTAATTTAATATCCTGATTAGAGCAGTTAAGATTTGTGTAAAATGAACAGAGACTAAAAAAGAACAATAAACAACATGAAAACCTTCACGAGGGATAATTTACTGCTTAGCTTCTGTTATATTTTTTTTTTCTTTCTATCCTTGTTTTTTAAGAAATGAAAAAACCTGGTGGTAGTTATTTATAATTAGAAACTTTTGTGGTTGCAAATGACAGAAGCCCAATTTAAATAGATATCAGCAGAATAAAGGAATTAAAGTAGAATGTATGTGGAGTATCAAGGGGCTCTTATATCACTGGGTCTTATGTTTACTTTCTTCATCTCTTCTATACTTTTTCTTAAATCTGGCTCCATTCTAAGGCAGATGATTCCCCTTGAGGTATCATTATGCCTAAGAGCCCTGTTAAGCTTATATTTTAAATTTCATTGACCACAAATATTTGCTGAAGTCCTAGAATTGAACTGGGTTGTATCAAATATTCAGTCACTCCTGAGCTATTCATATACTACTTTGATTGACCAAGGTGAGTTTCAAAAATACCTCAAAGTTGCATTGTAGTCTGAAGTCTCAATCTAAATCACATAGTTTTAGAATATAAGAAAAAGTTTTTTTTTTCCTCTATGTGTATTTGGGTTACTTTTGCTTAAAGAAGAGGATAGGCAACTAAAATTTAGAGAGGTATATGCCATCCTTCCAGTTCCTTGGTATTCTTGTTCTTATAAACTTCTTTTACAGTTGTCTTCTTTGACATGCTTACATTTTTTTTTTTTATTCCATATAAGAGCCTTCTATGTAAGATTTTGAAATCTCAATATTTGATCTCTACACCAAGCTACTATCTTTTTTACATTTTCCGAACTTTTCATTCTTAATATACCTATTTCCCTTTCTCCTTCCAATTTACCATCTTTTTATTAACTCCCTCTAACCTCATGTACCTTTCCTGGATTCCAGTGTTAACCCTTTCAATAATGATTCCACGGACATCTTGCCATCTCTTCTTCTCTAATTCCTGCATTGCCAATCTCAAATTTGGATTATGAAATTAACATCTCCTTTTTCTCTCCCTGTATACTAAGCATTGCTTAGCTGGATAACCAGGAAAGTAGCTCTGCTGATTTGCTTATAGGTACATACCAGCTTGCTTCAGATGGCTCTCTTTTCTGTTTAACAACCTTTTTAAAAGTCTCTTATGTGGACAGTTCTAAACAATTTCCTTGATCTTAAAGCCCTCTGCTATGAGCATCCATTTTAGACTAAATTCCACTCCATTCATAAAATTTTTCCAATTCAAGTTTCCTCTCTTTTTTCTGCTCACATATTAAGCATCTTTAGCAAAAGGAATCTTTTTCCAGTGTTCAGAGATTAATTCCTCAAAATTATTTTTCCTCTTTTTGTTCTCTAGGTGTCATAGCTTTCCATACACTTTAGAATCAAATATCTTCTTTAAGTCTTCAAATCCACCCTCATATTTCTCTTCTATTGTCAGACAGTTCTATGGCAGAGCAATCTGTAATCATTATCTCAAGTTTTTAATCAAATCTTTCATAATTTACTCCTGGTTGCTATACTTTTCCTGAATATTATTTTAGTGCTCATCAATAATGTTTAATGATGCCAGTATTTTCCCGTTATGTAAAGTTGGGAACATCAATGATTTTTGACTTCTCCATATCAGTTACGTATAACATCCAATAACATAAAAATTCTTGTTAATTATATATCTGTAATATCTTTTGCATTTATCTTATCCTCTCAAGGAAGTGATATGAATTTTTTTGACATGTGGGGTTTCATATCAAAGGAAATCAAAGATGTTGCAGAGAAATGGATGGGAGTCAGAGGACTTCTATTAAGAGTAGGAAAATTCAATGTGGGGGATGGCAAGAGATTCTGGGATTTTTCATGGTCAATTTGACTTAGTAAGATGGATATGGGAAAACATCAGAAGAGAGACAAGTTAATAGGAATCTTTGTATTACAGACAAGAGTTAGTGAAGAATTAAGTTATAGAGATATGATTATGTAACTTTTATGTTTAACTTTCTCGCCCTATTTTGAATCACTTCCAAGATCAATACTGAACACATTAATTGTCCAAAAATAAATAAATAAATAAATCATCTTTGGTCTCCCTCTTACCTATCCCACTCACTCTCTTTTCCATAGTTTTAAGAACTTTGTATTTAAATTAAAAAAAGGACTATTTGTATATCCATGATCGCATTAAGCTCCCAATCTTAGCACTCCTGCATTTTATGTGGAAAAAAAAAAAAAACTTTTTGTTCATAGAAAAATTCCTGTGTGTTATTATTCTGTGCCATATTCTGCTCCTTCTGGATAAAATGACAAAAACTTCATGTTTCCCTTAACCTTCCCTTCATTTTTGAATCACTACCTAACTTTTCTGGGTTGGTAACAGAGAGTATATCTTCAATATTTACCCTGTATCTTTGTCTAATCTTAATTTCAACTACATTGATTTGGGACTTTCTTCTAATAAATAAATCAATATTGCAGAGGATAGAAATGGAGTGGTTCCAGAAACTTTGGGCCACCTGCTCAGAAATCTGGACCAGTGTCATGGAAGGAGCTGGTTTAGGGTTTCTAGACAGAAAATCCCTTTTGCTGACTTATTTTGACACCTAGCCATGGCTTTGGGAAAATAGCTTCATTTGTATAGCAAAGAAAACTTTCTGGGGCAGGCAGAATTTTATCTTCTTCCCAAATTCTAGGACCCACCTCTCACTGTAAAGAATGAAGAGGACCAAAACTAATTTTCTTGCAATTACAGTTAGGGCATGGATATGTGATCTAATTCTGGTCCATATGATTTTAAATCGCTTCAGTGGTTTGTTGAGGGATTTTTCAGAAAGATTTCCTTCCTAACAAAAAAAACACATAAGAGGCAAAGGTGATTTTAGTTATAAATATGATGTGTGAAACTGCTTTATCCATCTTTCAACACCATATGTAAGACAAGTCAGAGAACCAGGCACTTTCTTTGAGACTGAAGAGTGCATAGATAGAATGAACTCTACTCCTTGGAGACAACATTTCATAGCTAAGTCTGTAGACTTCCTGTAAGGTGAAGTGATATATTTCTTTTTGTAAGCTACTTTTAATTACATATTTTGTTGCCTTTAGACAGAAACTTCTAATAAAAGAGCTCTGAGCCACCATGTTGGAAATTTAGACCTGTGGAATATGGACTGAACAAGTCAGTAGTGGAGAGGTCAAAAAGTAGTTGGATATTGGGAAGTAAAGTTGAAAGAACTTTGAACAAACCTGATAATAACACTCACTGGTGGGAAGAGTTGCTCCTACCCCTGAATATCCCTGCTATGGTTTCTGAGCAATTGAGGTAGGATCAGTGCAACCACTGTTCTTTCCTTGTGGAAGTGGGCTCCATGTTGGGTTTAGCAGATAGCTTCCAAGACTCCATGGCTCAGTCACAGCATATTCATCCATCATTGAAAATCATTGAACGATGAGAAAAGAACATGCCAGAGCAGCCTTAACACCTCTTCTTGGTAGCAAAATTATGAGGCAATATCAACAACAGTCAAAGGAAATAGTCTTCCTCACTGATCTGGACAGTCTTTTCGTTTTATCTACCTTGAAGATCTAGTAGTCAGGTCTGAGTTTTGGATCACATAATTAATTACCCCCTATGTTTAATTACATGGGATCTCCTGCAGGAAGGAAGGACATGAGTGATAATTAATTAATTAAAATGATTTTAGAATTTAATAGGTGATCAGCTTTGCACTATCTACTATATATACAGAAGTAAATAAGACAGGCAAATCCCATTTCTTGCACTTGTAAAACTCATATTCTACTGGAATTGGCATTGTAAGTGTAGAAGTGATGACAGGTGGAAAATGACTATGGCAAAATATATTTTAAACTGCTGATGATTATGAAGAAACCAAAACAATGTGAAGACTGAGTTGGGCTAGGGTCCCTTTATTTATGTGGTTAAGGAAAGTCTCTCTAAGAGTGTGATGTCAGAATTAAGAACTGTGAAGGAGCAAATCACAAAAACACCTGGGGAAAGAAATTTCAGGCAAAAACAGGAATACATGTCAAGACACGAGGGCAAGATTTACTCAGAATGTTAAAAGGATAGAAGAATGTGAAGGTAATAAAAATGCAGTGATTAAAAGGGACACTTTATGATATCACATCAGGAAACCTGGACCCTTATTAGAAGCCTCCAAAAGCTAAGCCTTTGGGAGCAGATCAAGTTTTATTCTAATTGAAGGGGATTTCAATACAGAATTTTAAGCAGAATAAAGAAATATTCTGATTTAGTCATTGAAAATATCTCTTTTGCTCATCTATAGAAAAAAGACTTGGCAAGTACTCTTGAGAGTGGGTAACACAAAAGTGAAAGCACTTAAGAAATATTGCAGCAGTCCAGTTAAGAAATGATGTTGAATTAAACTTAGGTAATCAGTAGTGGAGATATCAAAAAGTTGTTGGATATTGGGAAGTAAAGTTGAAAGAACTTTAAACAAGAGGTTCAAAGCCTGGATTTTTATACTGAGGAATTTGTGACATTATTTGACATGAGTAGAATAGAATCATCAAGAGTTCTGTTTAGACATATGGATTTGAAATACCTACACATATATGTAGTAATGACAAACTGCCCATTATACATTAAAATCTACTATTCAGGTGAGGGGTTTGGGTTAAAGGGTTATTGGTGCAAATGTGGAATTTATTAGTTCAAAAATAAATGTACTTCATTAGAAAATATCTTTAAAAGAATTATAACTTTGATGTTGGGGATATATCTCCATGGTAGAGTGCTTGCTTAACATATGTTAGGCCCTGGGTTTGATCTTCAGTGTAAAAATAAATAAATAAATAACAGCTTTTTCTAAGCCATTTTCTACTTTGGAATATATTGTTGTTTGGCCTTTAGTATATATTATTGTTTGGTCTTACACATATTTACATACTCAATAATTTATTGAACTTCTAAATAATTTTTTATTTTCAAATAATGGCTATATACTAAACTACAGAATTATTACTAAAAATGCTAAAATTTTACAAGTGATGATCACTGAAAATAGTTAAAAAGTAGTATTATTGGAAGTATTTACTTAATTCAGAGGACTATAAATACAACAACAAAAATATAAATTAGACATGTAGTTCTTGTATTTTAAGACCTGAACAAAATACTCTTTATTTTTGTGTTATACTATTTGAAGGTCTGTACTTCTTCAGTTCCAGAAATATAAGGAATCTAATATTTCCCATGTTACTAATGGAGCTTGAAATTAGAGAAGCTTCTTGTGTATCAGCATTATGATGATGTTAGCAATTCACATAGAAAATAAAACATCTCTAGTACAACTTCCACAGCCACTGACAAAATAATAATAATAATAATAATAGGTTTCCATATTTGGTGTTGGCTAACTACAGACAATACTAGATGATGGAGGAAAAGAAAACATTTTTTTCTAGGCTTCCTAAAACCAATAACAAGTTAGTTGATGAAGAATCCTATAAAGTTACACATTTATATTTAACTCCAAGGACCATATTATAAAATAAATATTGGGTATATATATCACTATGTAGCAATGAGTTTGCTAATTACTAGCATTTGATTAATTCTATTTAAAAACAATGATCTTTTCAACTTATGTTGCATGGTAGGTTATTAAGTATTAAATTATTGTATATTGAAATCCTAAAAATATGTATGATAATTCAATTTTAATCAAAATATACTGTTATGGCTGAAATACCAAAATACTGATATGCTATTAAAGTTGGAGAAAATTAACCAGATATTATGAATCAAATATTCTTGGGGAAGCTGTGAATTATCACTATGATAAAATGAGTATATAACCTTGCACTGATTTGTTTTCTAATTTTTAATGTTAACTTTAGTTAAAGTAAGAATCTTTTTTCTTTTGTCAGAAAGTTTCATGTGTAAATAAAAACCAATCAGAATCTACTAAAATGTTGACCATTAATAATCATTACTTGGAAGGTTGGCCCTCAGAGTATCAAATATATAAAACATAACTGAAGTTATGAAATTGATAATTTGTGAAAAGTGAAACATTTTCTTCATACAAACTTTTAAAACTGGATTTCAGTGAAGCTCCAGCAAGTAGTGTATGTTGTAACAGACATTTACCAATTGAATGTGGTTTCGGTTTTGGGAAATGTCCAAAGGATTAAGAGTCAAGGCTGAGGATGAAATGTTAGAGAACTCACTCACCAGTCATGTAGTGTGACTTTGTGGTATCAAAATTGTATTTGGGTTCTGAAGCTAATATATGAACCTCAATACTTTTTTGGGCTATTGAAAAATTCCTTTCTTATGATTATTTTATGTTTTTAAGTTTAAAGAAAATTTAATTCACATAATTATTGTACACAATTAAATGATACAATGTGATGTTTTGATATCTATATACAATCTGTACTGATCCAATAAGTTTAATTTATGTATCTATCTCCTCAAACCATTTATCATTTCTTCATGATTAAACATTCAAAATATGTCCTGGCATGTTCTTCTCTTCTACCCATTTTCAAATATATAATACATTATTATTGATAGCAGTTACCAAACCATGCAGTTGAATGCTAGAAGTTATTCCTCTTAAAGAACTATAACTTTGTACCCATTGGTCAGCTTCTCCTCACTCTCTCCAACCACTGATAACCAGTATTCCATTCTCTAGTTCTGTGAGAATCACTCTTTTTAAAATTCCACATGTGAATTAAATTGTGTGGTATTTGTCTTTATGATGTTTTGTTTCACCCTAATTACATTAAACTAGTTGTCATATTAATTTAAAATCTCTGTTGTTCTCATATCAACAAGATCAGTGTGAGAAAAATATTGTCAGACTACTTGGCATTTCAGAGTATCATCTCTTGTTCATAGAATAATTCTCTAGCTCTCCAGATGATGTGGTATCCAGGAAAGCTATCAGAACACTTCAAGTAGCTATACATTTAATGATCTCACCTTAAAATCAATTCAACATCAAAGTTATATACTCAATTCATAAAATATTCACATGTATGGTCACATTTTTATATTCCTAATTAAAAATATTACTTTTTTGAGGCTGTGACAAATACCAAATACCATAAAAATTTAGAAAGAAACAAAGTGTATGGTAAATGTTACTAAGAGAAATTCTTCAATCTCTTAAGCAATTGGTGAAACAAACATTCTAGAAATGTTTGAGGAAAATGCTTATAGAGAGATTTAGCAATAACATATATAAAGAGAATGAGACTTAATTTCTGAAGGAAGAGGTCTGTGAGCATTTTCACTGAACAATAATGGAACAGCTATCTTTTTTTTTCTTTTTTGGGGGAATCTTTGTTTGCTGTTCATGGCTTGCACTCTTCTATTTAGATTGGGTTCTGTATACCTCTTGTACTTCCATCACTGGTATAGTCATGGTGTAGTCATTGTAGACTACACTAAACTTTAATATCTTCATTTGGCCTACTTTGGCTGCTCATCAATGAGAATGATTCTCCCTTGGCATACCTTTTATGACTTACCCTTTTACTTTCCCTCTTCTACTACTTCTATATAACTTGATGATAAAGAACAGGACCTTTTCTTTTCTATTTGTTTTCTTTTCTCTCTTCATTTTCTTTTTCTGTTTCTCTGTCTCATCTGGTTAGCAGGTGTTTAATACATTCTTTTGACTTGAGTTGAATTTGCCCCACATGAAAGTCTCAAAAATGCATGTTTGTAGCAAAGCAGACCCAGCATGCACAATTCTTTTTTTTTTTTTTTTTGCCTTTTTTTCCCTTTTCTTTTATTCTAAATTGTTATATATGACAACAGAATGCATTACAATTCATATTATATTCACACCATTCATGTCTTTATACATGCAATTAGGGTAATGATATCCATCTCATTCAACCATCTTTAAAAAAAAAAAAAAAAAAAAAAAAAACCCTTTGTATCCTCCCTTTCCCTCCCTCCCCATTGGCCTTTCTAGTGTTCCTCTAATCCTCCTATGTTCCCCGTCCCAACCCCACTGTGAATCAGCTTTCTTATATCAGAGAAAACATTCAGCATTTGGATTTTTGGGATTGGCTAATTTCACTTAGCATTATATTCTCCAACTTCATCCATTTACCTGCAAATGCTATGATTTTATTCTCTTTTATTGCTTAGTAATATTTCATTGTGTATATATACCACATTTTCTTTATCTGTTCATCTACTGAAGGGCATCTAGGTTGGTTCCACAGTTTAGCTATTGTGAATTGTGCTGCTATAAACATTGATGTGGCTGTTCCCTATAGTATGCTGTTTTTGAGTCCTTTGGGTATAGACCAAGGAGTGCCTACTAATTGGGAACAAATTTTTACTACATGAACATCAGATAGAGAAATAATCTCTAGACTGTATAAAGAACTCAAAAATCTTAACACACACACACACACACACACACACACACACACACACACACACACACACACACAAAATAAAAAACAATTAACCCAATCAATAACTAGGCCAAGGAACTGAACAGACACTTCTCAGAAGAAGATATACAATCAATCAACAAATACACATGAACAATTCTTAAGGATCAGTCCACTCAGTCTCTTCAGATGCAGGTCGTCCAAACTGATGGCTCAATGCTACACGTGGAGAAATGTTACCCAGGTGACTTAAAGTGACATGCTATAATACAGCTATTTCATTTCATGAAAGTTTACCTAAGGACTTTATGAGCCTTTTCATTTTTCTCATGGCATTGTTCTTAATTTTTTGGGTTGGTTAAAAAAGTATTCTAGTAGAGATTGTGTACAGTATTTATAATAACAAATTTAGTCCATGAATGAGATGTTTAATTTTTTAAAACGCTACTTTGTTAATATATGTCCTCCATCCTGTGCCTTTTATACAACTGTCACTCAAACCACTTACTCTTATATGCACATATACATGCATATGTTAATACACACATATGTGTGTGATATATAATTGTTTTACTGAAAGAATAAATCTCAATTATAGCTGTGCCTTTTAAATTCTGGAAATTATAGTATACGGTCTTCAATTTCTTACATTATATTAAAGCCTTAAATACTACCACCTAAACCAAACCTTCAATTTCAAAACCATTACTTTCCTTTCCTTGAACAGTAAAATGACAATAAAATCTGAGAGTAAAAAATAGAGGTGGCTTTTATTAGACTTCTTCTTATGTCCCTTAATCAGGACAGAAGCTCTTCTTTCCAGTTACTAATTTACACTGTAGAAATTGATCTTCACTTTCTTTCAATATCCTGTTCTTTCATACTGGAAATGAAATTTTTAGCCCTGTAACTATTTAAATATAGTTCAATAATAGCTATTTTTTGTACGGTTTTTTTTTTTTTTTTTGGTCACTGATTTTATACTCATTATTTACATTCACCTTTGTTGTTCTCTCTGGTTTTTCTTTTAAATATTCTTAACTTTTCATTATCCACATTACATGACATATATTTTTTCCACAGTTGTCTCTTCAAATTGTCATATTCATTATATTTTGCATTACTGCCTTACTTTCATCTCCTTTATGACTTTTCTTCTGCAAGGATCACCTAGAAGTTTTCCCTACATTTATCAAGGAGTTACTTTGCAAACCCCTGTGCCTATATTCTCCTGCAGATGTATTATTTTCAATATAATGTATGATGGAAAGCTGGGATTTCATCAGTACTTGGATTACTGCAGTGATTGACAGGATTCACTCTTCATTGCAAACACCTTACTCAGACTATCTTAAAAGATGGATGGTAGATTATTAGAGAGCTAAGCCCCACATAGAACATTGAGAATGTTAAAAATGCAGAGTGAGCATGTTATGTAGAAAGTGGATATACTTAACTTAATTTGAATTATCCATTTACTTATGTTTTCATAAGTCCCCTATTAGCTAATAGCAGGTTTTGATATAGTGTGTGTGAGTGATTTCCATCACTCACTCCAACAGCAATAGATCCATCACACAAGCTTCATAGATTTACATTGTCTAAATCTTAAGGCAGATGTTTAGTTATCAGCATTCTGTAGAGAGGCTTTTATCAAAGTCTACCATATCCAAAGTCATTGATGATTAATAGTGGAACACAAAGCATAATTTGAATGTTTTAAAATCTTCTGCTAATTCACATGCCTACTTTATAAATATACCATAGAACACTTTTCCTTCTTCTTCTATGTTGACTACCACTAGTTTCTGCTCATTAAGAACATGCTTACACCTCATATTCCATCAAGCCTTAAAGATCTAACTGAAATTGAGATGATGATACCCCTTTACCCTCTCTCACAGTAATAGTCAATGCCTATACTTTATGAAACAAACAAATGAACAAACAAAAAACCCAGAAAACAAAAACTGCCACAAAAAGCTGTTCATTTCTTATTGTAGGTGTCATTGATTGTTTTTTTTTATGTACTACATTGTCTTTCTATATATGCTGTAGTTTCACATCTGCACAAGACACATCATATTGTTTATATCTTTTATAATCCCAGGAATAGAAAGGAAGGCATCAACAGCAGTTACAAGGCTGTGGAAAACTGGTTTGTACAATCAGTGGACAGCCAGGCTCTGAGTGTTAACCTATAAAATCCAATAGATAAAGATCATGAAAAGGACAACCAGGTTAGAGAAGGGCCACCTTCTTTAATTGAAGCTAACAACTCATTACTGATATGATTAAGGTACCTCCCAGAAGTCATTAATAAATGTAAATGAAGATGGGAAATTTTAAATTTTAATATGAAAAGGGAGTATGTTAAAATGAGAAAGAATGATATAATAACAGGTATAAACTCAATGATGATGATCATCAAAGAGCCTAGGGGAGGTAAAACAGAAGTGGAAGAACATATTATTTCATCTCCAGCATAGGACCTAGGATGATTTTATTTTAATCGTAAATAATCTGAAGTATTCCTGCAATGTGTAGTATAATGGTCATTAAACTAGCATATTGATAGTTTTGGTCTCATGAAATTCTTTATTTCTCATAAAATGAGTCTGTATTTACCAAGCAAATCTTTGCATTTGGGAGAGGGGACATATCTTAACATATCCCATTCTTAAAAGAAATGTTCCTGACAAATTTGATGTTTTCTTAAAATATGATTAGTGTAGCCCATTAAACATGAATTTTCAGGTTTGCAAATACACTTCTTGAATAAATGAAGATATGTTTGTTTGTAGTGACCCAATCAAAGAGACTTTTAAGTGGTAAATAGAGAATGAATATGGAAAACTCAAGCTTTCCTCTATGCTTCATCAACATTAACCACAAACTTAAGAGCTTTAAGATCTCTAATGACTCCATCACTTTGTATTTATATTAATAAGTGTTTTCTCACCTCAATGGGTGTTATAAATGGTAATATAAATGATAACAATTCATTTAAATAGAAGAAAATAATAATAAAGGCAAGAAATTATGGTTGTTCATAAAATAAACATCAGTAAATAAAATAAAATAAAACCTCTGACTCTGCAAATGTGCACAATTGTGCAAAAAGTATAAATATGCAATCTTCTTGAATCTATCCAGGAGTAGCAAATACCCACAGAGATTTAGAACCTTTATAAGACTTCCCAGGGAAGAAAAATTGACAAAAAGTTAGGAATACTCCAAAAACAAAACAGAACAAAACAAAATCATCCATAATTCTTGTATGGAAGAAAATAAAGGGGGGAAAAAGTTGGATTCTCATTAACAAATATTTATCAAGATTGCAAATATTTTCTTTTGCTTCCTATGTGCTCTGCATTCAGTGCTACAACACTTTCCTTCTCTCTTAATAGATTTAAGGGACCATCTACTACATGTGCTCCATGAAAAAAGTTCAATTATCTTACACACTGGTATTTATACAGAAACTATTAAGTTTTAAAAAAAACTGGCACATGTTCTGTAAATATTTTTGAATGATCACCTGAGTAAATTTAGTCACAGAGTTGGAGCCACTATGAAAGGTCAAAAGATATATGTAAGCATAGCCTTATACAGCAATTGTGTGGAACATATTACCAAATAAATAGTCATAGTTTTCCCATTATAATATGTTTCTCTCCATTCAACCCCCTTAGTTATTGCAAAATGGTGAGCTAAACTTGATTATTTGGTTATACTACTTTAAAAAATATCTTTAATCCTTTATTTTATATGTATAGTACTTGGTAACAGAGAAATTGTGGCATAAAATAATATAACATGTGATATTACTTTTTAAAGGAAAAATACAGAGATAAAATATATTTATGAAATTTTATAAATATCTTTATTTTTTATTCTCAATCAGCTTGACATTGGGCATGATATTAGTTTCCATATTGCCATAGTTTTACCACCTATAAATTCAGGATATTAACAATTTATTTTCCATGGCTGCTAATTGTATTAAATGAGGTGAACTCAATGCATGTAAACCACTTCAAAAGGAATGGCATAGAATAAAAGTTTAATAAATATTCACTACAAAAATTATTATATGTTTTTATTTTATAGAATAAGGTATATGAAGGGATTACCAGTATCCTCCAAATATTTTTATGAGCTCCTTTGTATTGCCTAACTACACAAAACTCTGATTATAATCAGAAATAAGCCTACATTAATTTTGAGAAAAAGTGACTTATTGGTGAGATATGCTTTGGAATATTGCATAATTATTCTATCCCCTTGAATCAAGACTTGCCTTTCTTTTAATCATTACTACCATTAAACATTTAAGGTTATCCTGTACATATATTGTTTATCCCAGTGTACTTCATTTCATTACTGACATATATTTTCATTTTTAACATCTAAAACCATCAAACTTCTATCAAAACCTTTGGTTTGTGTACATGCAATTACTACAAGAAAACTATTCTCTTCTGTCCTTTATTATTGCTAAACATAATAACTTTGAAATTCAAAGCTGAGAGAATAGAGTTCCTTTGTAGACTTATGAACTATTATAGAAAAAAAAATAGACCTAATTACTAAGTTATTTCAAATTCTTGAAGTTACATAGTGAAAATGATTGCAGGCCTTTTGGGGGCCAGGGCTGTTCATTATTCATATTTATCTTCCCACCCTCTAGCATTGCACATGATAAATTAAGTATTTAAATAGAGTTAACCAAGAAAGTTCTCATTTCTATGTTTCCTTACAGCAAAATAATATTCGATGGTTCAAAGTAAAAACATGTCAAAAGTAAAGCCGTTCATTCATTTCTAAAAACATTCAAACATCTTCATTATGCCAACATCTAAAGGTGGAATATAAGTTTAAAAAAGAGAAAGAAATCTCTATATGGGTCAGTTTGTTTCCCATCAGTGGCATTAACTAATTAATGTAATATTACTCAAAAAATGTTAAAATCTATTTTCTATATAATAAGTGCTGTCATTTCTTTGTAAAAAGGAAAGGGAAGGAAAGGAAAGGAAAGGAAAAAAAAAGGGAAGGAAGGAAGGAAGGAAGGAGAGAGGGAGGGAGGGAGAAAGAAGGGAGGGAGGGAGGGAGGGAGGGAGGGAGGGAGGGAAGAAGGAAGGAAGGAAGGAAGGGAGGGTGAATAAAGCAAAAACAAGGCAGAAGATAACACACTCTTGAATTCAGAATTCAGAAATTGATGGAATAACTAGATGCTCTGTGCAAAAAGCTACCACTTTGTTTTTATGAGTGGTTATGTTATCAGGATGGGCCTTATCAGTTATTAAGAATCCACAACATTGTTTTAAGAGCTTGTATATCTAGGGAATATACAGAAGGAGAAGAGAAGAAGCCTAGTCTCTATGATACCACTACTATTATGCCAACAATTGCAAACAACCAGGTGTTTGCTAACTCATAAATGCTGCAAAAGCTCCCTAACTAGCAGTATTGTTTCTTCATGATAAATTCACTCTATCTTTACTACATGAACCTGGAAACATTACCAAACTCAAAAGGAACATGGGTGGAAGGATCACTCCTGAGAGCTTTCACCTATTTCCTGTTGCTAGGGAAACCACTTCCTTTGTACATGTTCAGAATAGCAGGTTCCTTTGAATCCTGCCTTTCAAGCTCTATTTTTTAAAGCAAACATATAGATATATAACCCATATTTTGCAATGTACACTACTTTATTGTTTATTTCTTGTGCCTGGTGAAAAAGTTTTATCCAATTAAAGATAATACACACAGATAAAACATTATGGATAGAAAATTCCTTTTTGTTGTTTTGTATATTTTTTTAATTTAAAATGCTTTACAACCTACAAAAGAGTAGATGAATCTAAGATCCCTGCAACCTGTGAGTATAGCTCTCTCATCATCGGCTGAAATAATTTACAACTTTTGAGTTTTGATAGAATTGGGGAGAATTAAAGTTTAATGACTCTTCCATGACAGAATTATCCTACATTAACTACATTACTTGGAGTTCTCTTATTGAGATTATAGGAGAAGAATAACATTTTTTTCTTCTTAGTTGGAAAGGATCGCTGTTACAAAAGATGAAATAGCAAGAGGAGAGCAAACGGAAGTTTATTAACATGTACATTTAATATACATGGATATATCCTGGGAATGAGAAGTTATCAAAGAGGTTGCCTTGAGTTCCGGCTTATATAGCATCTTCAACAAAGCACAATACACTTAGAGAACTGACAAGACAAAGAAAAAGGACTTTGAATCTCTGGGGTTTGCAACTCTTGGAAAGCCAAATAAATGGTAGATAAAGGCTACTAAATAATGCTTATTAATACAGATTCCCCCAGGCCAATAAGCCTCCCAAATTGTCTTCACTGGTTAACTTGTTTTTTCTGGAATAAAGGTGGAGGGATACCTTTAGTCATCATAAATCTATGTACTCTCCCTCTATTCTAAGCAAATAGAGTGAGAATAGACAGCATTTCTGCATCTGCTTCTTAGTTTTTCAGTCAACACCTTTTGTACTTTGGGACATCATATTCTGCTCCCTCACAAGACAATATTTATCTTCTTTCAATTAAAAATACTGTTGACAGGCCCTAAGTACCTTGCTTAAAAATTCAATGCTAGTGCAAATTCAAAGTTTCAAAGGTAAAAGATGAGAACTGTAGTTCCATTACTGCAGTGACTGCTATGTATATTTGCCAGCCATTAACAACAGCCTGTGTGATCAATGACCATAAATACTGGCTGATTTCATAACTTGGAGAGTAAATGTTATAATTATATGTTGTAATTCACATTATACAACTGAGAATCATAGCCCAGCCCACAGCTTTATTGCAACATTCTTATTAATGCCATGTTTATTTGGGATCTATCAAAAAATTCCTTTGAGCACCTATCATGATATTTTTAATTATACTCTTTATATCTCTTTGGAATGTTTTGGACCTGTCTTATGTGTTTTGATGTGCATGGTGCCCTGAAATCACAAAGTACAAGCCCCAGTTACATCACCAAAACATTGACATGGCTTTGATTATTATGTTTATAAAATAATATCCTTCATTTGTTTATATCTATTCAGTGATTATGTCTTCTGCTGAAAAATAAGTGTTTCCCATTTCAGAGATAAGTGTACTCCTATGTGTTAAAGTGACTTAATTAATTGACTTCTCCAACTTTGTACTGTGGTGTATATTTATTTCACTTGCCTATTGCTTTCAGTATAACAGCCATTGATATAATGCCACATTTCCTACAGAGACAATGTTGTTTTATGCACAAATAAAAATGTTAAAGCATAAGAATGCTTTAATTTCAAGGAGAGTATTTCATCTATAAAGATAAGAATGCACAATACTTCATTTAATTCATTGCTTTTTTCACATTACCAGTTCAATAAAGATATTTGTTGAATAATGCTGAACATTAATTTTAATGTAATAAAATTGTATATTTACATTTACTGAGTATAATTTGAGGGCATATTCAGAGTTTCAACTTCGACATTTTAGTAACTTGTTAAAAATTGATTTAAAATTTCAATAGTTGATAGTGATTCTATTCTTTAGAGACCTATATTCATTCTTATTTCACTAGTCAGTAGTACATTGGTACTTTGATTTTAAAAACAAAACAATTGCTTTGGTTCATCAGCTTTCTATTTTGCCTCTGGTAGTGTAATGTTCAATGGCTTTTGTTGGCTTATTGCACTTTAATTAGCACGGTACTGTGTGCCTTTAGTAGCGTGCTGCTGTGCTACTCTTAATTGAAATCTATCTCTTGTGTCTGTGATCATTATGTCACCTTGATGCTTGAAACTGCTGTTTCGATGGAGCATATGGTAATGTTGCATTAGCCCTTTTAAGTTAGGGAGTTTCATTAGCAGGATCAGATGAGCTGCTAGAAGGTACCTGACTCCTATAGCTCCAGTATCTTCAAATGAATTTTACAAACCATCTGCTTAATTTAATATGATAAATATGTAAATACATATGCTTATTGCATTAAGTGAAATTTTACAACAGAAAATTATTTGTATAAACTTTAATTAAATATTGTATCTTCAGAACGTTGGATAAAGAACATCGTCTCTCAGTTTGAATTCAATGGGAAATTTTAAAAACAATGAAAGATATAAATACCTTTACCATCTATGCTTCTTTTATTTAACTCTAGAATATTTGTACAGCATATTGTAAGAGATAGTTTTTTTCCTTTGCAGATTTTCTCCACTCTTTTTCTAACATACTATTTCACATTACTTTTAGTGGATTTTTTTTTTAACACTTCTGTAGACTGATTAGGTTAAACATTTCTTATGATTATATCAAAAGGAAAATAATCCAAGTTGGAGAACACATTTTAAAGAACATGAGGGATTTCTTTGTCAAAGTAAGAATTTTGTTTCAAAACAAGTGTGTTTAAATAGTGAAAAAGAAAAATAAGCAAACATAATATACTGTTTGGGCTTCAAAATGATATCTCAAAGTACAGTGCTTTGACAAGCTGAGCTAAAAAAAACAGCTTCAAGGTCTCTCAGACCTTCCCCCAAACCCTTCTTTATGATGATCCTCATTTTCTTCTGAAGTGTAGAAAGGGGCTTTCCCTGAAGTCACCTCATCTATCTAAAGACTCTAGCTACCAAAAAGGAACACAATGGCTTGAATCTTGTCATTAGAATTTCATTAACCAAGGAAGATTAAACTCATAGCACAGAGAAAGAGATTGAAAATAAAACATCATACCTAGAGCCCAGGGGAACCATCTGGATCCTTGTTTGAGTTTTCATTCATATTTTGTATGACTCTCATGCTTATGCACATTTATTTGTATGTTTTTTCTCCTGTTAATCTGTGAATTGTCAGTTCATTTCAGCAGACTAAATTCAATTTTTCAGAGGGAAAGTTTAAACTGCCCTACATTACTTTAAAGATGGCATGTGCAAAATAATCATGAAACAGACCTATGGGTTTAAATACAACTTGCCACATAAGGTTTAGATTATTATGAAACAGACATATTTTGCAGATTGATGGAAGAGGATTTTCAAAGATGTAGAGAATATACTGGCAACAGAAAGGAACAGAATGATGCTGACAAATAGTGTCCTCTTCAACAAAACTTAGAGTGGTCAACACATACAATCCAGTACA
Source organism: Tamias sibiricus (assembly GCA_025594165.1). NCBI lineage: Eukaryota > Metazoa > Chordata > Mammalia > Rodentia > Sciuridae > Tamias > Tamias sibiricus. The sequence continues at coordinate 140,111,880 of CM046658.1, read as the reverse complement.
TTCTGAAGAACCTAAGTTTGTCAGGAAGTAGCTGGGCCATTCTCATGGCCTACAGGCTCCCAATAGGTGAAGAAGGTCTTGGTCTGCAAGGCTTTAAATGATGCTTTGAGCTGCACTCAAGAGCATGAGCTTCAGAAGGAAAACATGTAATAAAAAAGATTAAACATAAATATACTTAAAGCTAATGAATTGATCTTTGATATGTTTATGTGTATTTTTCTCTTGTTTATGATAATCCACATTATGCAAATTTTCTACAATGGGAAGGCATATTCTAGTTATATTTTTCTTTTTTTTTTTTTTTTTTTTTTGTGGTACCGGGGATTGAACTCAGGGGCATTGACCACTGGGCCACATCCCCAGACCTTATTTTTTTTTATTTAGAGACAGGGTCTCACTGAGTTTAAGTGCCTTGCCATTGCAGGCTGGCTTTGAACTCGCGAAGCCTCCCAAAGTGCTGGGATTACAGGCGTGCGCCGTCTAGCCTCCCAAAGTGCTGGGATTATGCGCCACCGCGCCCGGCTTTATTTTTCTTTATTTGAGAAGTTACTCATAAAAATGAGTGACCCTTTGAGGAACAGTTCCTGCATTTCACAGATCTGTCTTATAACTTGTGTGATGTATAAACAGGCTACAAATACTTGCTAAAGTGTTAGTTTCAAATTGCAAATATGTGATGTAAGTTAAAATGTGTTATCCAAATTAAATATTATATTCAAATTAAATGATTTTACTATAAGGGAAACAATATTGTATAATTTAGCTGTCATGTATACAATGTAATGGACTACTTGTGAAGATTTTAACACTTTGAGGTTCATCCTTCTTAGCAATGATAGAAAAGATATGGATAAGTTAAAAAAAGAGAGAAAATTGGCATCTTATTTGAATAAAATATCTATTACATCTTTTAAAGCTGCATATATTTCTCTATAAAATTTAGACATAATGTGTGTACATATAATCTTTCAAACCAAGTATACTAGTAGGAAATAAAAATGGTTACTGGTTTTACTCATGACAGGATAATGATGATGCTTATTTATTAGTTTGGTAAATGAATATAATAAAATTAATTTTTAGAATTTTATACAATAATATATGGAGGCTTGTTTCTTAGAAATGAATATTCTGACCATTATGGATATATTAAAATTAAAATATAATCTAGTAAGATATAAAAAGTTGTTCAAAGCAGATATATTATTCGTGTTTCTCTAAGTGAAACATTTCCTATTAAGAGGAATAAAATGGTTTAAGTATAACTTTGTGTGATATTTTTTGTCTTTTCTATTTTTGAAAAAAACTAATGCTAATTTAATATTTTAAAATTCCTGTTTAAATTATCGCTTCATACATGTCATGCATTTTCAAGTTCTAAAGTCTCAAACTTATAACAAAGAGAACTCCATACTCTTCCGAAACATTAGGTTGAGGAATATAATGTTGCCTATATTTAATCATTTTGTGAAATATAAATATATTTTGCTAACCTAATGGAAGAGATTGTTGAGAAGTGTTTTTGAGTAGAATGATACATAATCTTAGGAAAGATAATATACTACATGATAAAATGTTCATGTGGTGTTTCACATATTGGAAGAGAAATACCCAAATCTGGCCATCCTCTCCTACATAAGGGAGATGGAGAGTTTAAAAAGCATTTGTAAACTTCACAGTCCAAGGGCATAGTCTCACTAAAAGACTGAGACCTAGTCATGAGACTATAAAAGACTTAACTCTTCCATAACTTACTGTCACATTACTAAAGACTGTGTGTTACAAGGCATATGAAAAGAAAAGGGGAAAAAAAAAAAAAAAAAAAACCTCACATTTGAACAGAATGATCAGACATTACTATTAGAGCCAAATATGGCAGACAAGGAATTTTGAACACACATGCACACACCAAAACTAACAACTATGAATTATATGCCAAGGCTTTAATAAGAAAAATAGAAAATATTTAGGAACAGATGGATAATGTAAGCAGAGGGATAAAAATTCTAAGAAAATAAAAAGGCAATTTTAGAAATAAAAGGCAATGCCTTTGAGGGATTTCCTAAGAATCTCTGAGATTTAGCATATGTCAGTAGAAACTTCCAAAATTGAAAAACAAATAAAAGACTGAAAGACACAGAATAAAATTACCAAAATCTTTGGGACAAACACAAAAATGTATCATATACATAATGGAATGCCAGACAAAAAGAAAGAATAGAATACAAGAAACATTTGAACCAATAATGACAGAGAATTTCCCCAAATTAATATCAGACCCCAAAACACAGATTCAGGAAGCGAGAACACCAAACAGGAATATAGGGGAAATAAGTTTATTTTTAAAGAAAAAAGCAACTATATTTACAGTGCCATTTTTAGATATCAGAAAATCAAAGAAAAATTCTTGAAAGAAACTGGGAGGTGGACTAAGATGAAACAAAAAGTAATAATTTATATAATTATTTACTAAGATATATAAATGAAAAGAAAAAGCTCAAGGTAAGAAACTTGAACTTAAAAAGTGTTTAATTATCTACTTAAAAAAGTTAAATGGAAAATACTTAAGTATGCTTTTAATGGTCTTAGAAATTGAATTTAAAACTAAAACGTTCACAGGTAAAAGTGTTAAAAAACAGAATTAAAAGTCATTACCCACATAATTAATTCACAAAAATTAGAGAAGTAAATAAATTGGAATAAGAATACACTAATATCTTCATCTTCTGTAAGGAGGATTTAAAGTGTTTGTGTCATTCTTTACTACAAGTAGAGAATGTGGGGATATAGCTCATTGATGGAATGCATGGCCTTGCATGTGTTAGGACCTGGACTTGATCCCCTGAACTACATGAAGGAAGGAAGGCAGGAAAGAAGGAAGGAAGGGAAGAATATTAGAAAACATTAATTTTGAGATTACATTAAGTCACACTGAATACTGAATACACAACCCTGTACTCAACAGACAAAACTTCAAAATGAGAGAAAAAATTTCAAGAAGGAGACAGAGCAACCAAATTTACAACAACAAAAGTGAGGTGAGAAGATGGCAGATGGGAGGAAGGGTGGGTATATTCCCTAATTGGTCCTCAGTTTATAATTTAGGCATCAGAAGTATCATTTCTCAGTGGGTTTGAACGACTGAGAGGATTCACTGAAATTCAACATTGTACAGTAAAGTAATTACACAAGAACAGAAATTCAAAATTGAACATAAAATAAGAAATAATTCATCAGCACCACTAACTCCCTGCATAAAGGAGGAGTAGCACAGAGAGGAAAGGCTTAGAAGAACCTGGAGAATAGAGAAGGAGGCTTATCTTAACTGACCAGAGATGATAGGCAAGTTTGTGATTAAAAAGTGGTCAGGATACGGATAGTGATACACACCTATTTATTTCAGCAGGTTGGCAGGCTGAGGCAGGAGGATCACAAGTTCAAAGTCATACTCATCAACTTAACCAGACCCTAAGCAACTTAGTGAGATCCTATCTCGAATGAATGAATGAATGAATGAACGAATTAACAAATAAATAAATAAATAAAGGACTGGGCATATTGCTTGGTGGTTAAGCACTCTTGGATTCAATCCCCAGTTTAAATTTAAAAAAAAAAAAATGGTGATCAGAAAAAGTGAAAAATTATCAGAATTTCTCAGCCTGCATGCAGACTCCAGGTGGAAACAATCTTCGATTGAACACGTGGCAGCTTGCAGAGGTAGGACATAAGGAGCTCACAAAAGGAACTGCTAGCTTGATCCACTAGTCACCTTTTATGGAATCCCATGTGCATGAACCACTGTGACTGAAACAAATGCAGAGAGGATTGTGCCCAGGGCAATCCAGGCTGGGGTTACCACTGGGAGAGGGTTCCTTTTGTTGCTGCTAGTTCATGCAAACAGCCAGGAAGAAGTCAGAAACTGGTCAGTCAGGTGCATCTGCAACCTAGGTCCATTCCTGGGAAATTCACATACATTGTGGCAAAATATGTAAGATTTGCAGAGGGTTATATCCCCCACTTTGAGAGTCAAATTTTTGGAGGTCCCCAAAACCAAGATATTCAGCAGAGATTGACACCCAGCCAGCAACAGAGATATGAATCTAATCTTACACATCTTATAAAGTTCCAGTGGACAGCCAAAACTAAACCCCAGTTGCTGAAAATTCCCATTTAGAAATCAGCATCAGCCCCTCTACAAGACAAAGTACATCAACTTAGTCTATCCAGACAAAAGTACAATTTTCAGTACTCCTCAGTGCAAACTACTGCAACATGGTAAACTGAGAGTTAACACAACCATCTTTGGTTCTAGGCCAAGTTGAGCAGCACTTTGGTGAGAAACAAACAAACAAAAAAGTCGGATTTAATGATTCCTAGCTCTTGATCCAAAGGGTACATAACCTAAAAAGAAGCGCAAAAATGGTACAACAGTATAAGCAGTGAACAGCAATCTGTATTAATAGTTTTGACCATCTCAGTGGAAGCGAGCCCTTCATTTCTTATAAAGTAAATTTTTCTTTTTTTTAATTTTTTTATTTTATCTATTGTGTGTGTGTATGTGTGTGTTCTCACTATGCTGATAGGTTTGAGAATATATATATGTATGTGTGTGTGTGTGTGTGTCTATGTGTATATATATATATATAGACACACACATATATAGATATAATTTTTCCTTTATTTTAATTACTTTTTTCTTCTCCTATTTTTTATACAACCTTGTCTTGACTTTGGAAATATATGCTTATTTTTTCCATATTTGTATTGGTTGATTATAATTATGCATAATGGTGTGATTTATTATTGAATATCCACACATTCATGCAATATAACAATATAATTTGGCCAAAACCTTTCTCCAGTATTTCTCCTGAAGTGGGAATATTTTTATGTGAGTTTGTTTTGGTTTGATTTTTGTTTTTGAGCTATTTGCTCTTACTTTTGTTTTTGTTCCACTTGTTACTCCTTTATTTTCGTAAAATAGCCAAATATTCACTTATTCTCTTCTTTCTCTTGATTTATTTTGTGACTTTTATGAATTTATTATTCTTTCTTCTTTATACCCATCAACTGTTACCTCTCTCCTGTTTACTTTCTGTTCACTTTTTAAATATTTCAAGCTTTCTCTTCCCTTCCCACCTTATTTTCTCTTCACTTAAGGGACTGTAATTTCACTATCTGTTACAGCTGTTTAGTTTACGTAATTTCTACCCCCCACCATTCATGTTGTTGTGACTATTAATACAGTGGATGAAGTAGTGGACACCTGCTGTTTAATGATATATCTAGTTCATGACTGTTTATTGTTACTGCTTATGTTAAATGCTGACCCCACCATTCCTCTTTATGTGGTAATTAGTGTTATAGATGTCTTAGTAGGCACCAGACACTTCTGTTAAGACTGTATATGGGTTGCTACCAATATTGCTATTCCTTGCTCCCCAATTTACTTAAGAGGGCCTGGAAAGTGACAGTACAAGTTCATGGGAGAGGGATCTTGTTGCTGATCTATACTCACAATTCAGCCAAGTGACAGTGATTCTCACTCCACACACAAACTAGCCCCATTCAAGCTTCAACATTATTTCAACACACAGAATAGGGGAGAGAAAAAAAGCCAAACCAACAACCAGACCTCAGGTAGGAACAGGAAGAAAGGAATCTCAAGTCCCACTCCTAGACATCTAGTTATACAGCAAAAACAAAAAGAAATCTCAAGAACAAAAACAACAACAACAACAACAAAATGAACAACAAGAAGATAACTATACACCAAAGTATTACACACATGCATAAAAGAGGTAAAGAAAACCATATGCACAAGTTAAGACCTCTGAAAACATGAGGAAAGAGAACAATTCTCTCCCCCAAACATATAATCCCCCCAAAAGAAACTCACCACAAAAGACCATAAAATAAACTGATAATTAGAATGTTAATTGAACAAAATATTTAAGGAATGAATTAAGAGGGCAAATACAAGAGGTGAAAGAACATTTCAATAAAAAGAGATACAATGATGTAAGGAAGATATGGCTACAAACATCTACCACCTCACTGATCACCAGGGTTGATTTTACTAATCTGGCTGTTGAGATGGGTACATTCTTATTCTCTTACCACTCCATATGCTTCCCTCCCAAAGTTATGTGCTTGGTCGAAGAAGACAACCTTCCCCGATAGAGGAGGACCTTCCTTTGATCAAAGGTATAGGAGTAGTTGTGCTCTCCAGCTAGAACCTCCAAACAAACTCTCAAGAATTAGAGACACTGAAGTGAAATCAATCAGGATTCTTTGAAATGAAAATCTCAACAAATCAAATTTAAAAATCACTTGAAAGGATAACCAACATATTAGAGTGTGTAGAAAATAGAACTTCAGGCCTCAACGACAGAACATCAGGCATTAAATACAGAATATATGCATAGGAATACTCAGTACACTATAGAACATAAGGAAAAATTAAAAGACCATGATCTTAATATATAAGAACTCTGGGGCAGCAGGGATTAAATTTGAGAGACATTGGGATAGAAGAGAAGATGGAGGACATAGACCAATTGCCTTAAGAAATTTTTCAATGAAATAATAGATTTTTTTCCTATCCTTAGAAATGAGATGGACATCCATAAACATATAGAATCCCAAATATACAAAACAAAAAATAACCTCTTTAAGACATATTATAATCAAAGTGCCTAATTGATGGGGAGGAGAATACTAAAAGCTGCAAGAGAAAAACATCAAGTCACTTTTCAAAAAAGCTGAATTCATTTTCTTGTCAGAAGCTCATGGAATGGATTCCTAAATAGACAATATTATAGGTCACATGTAAGCTTCAATAAATTCAAAGTTGCAAATAATTCCATGCCACTTACCATAATGAAATTGGAAATTAACATCAAGAAAATTATAGAAACTACATAAACACATAAACACATGGAAATGGAACAATACTCTTTTGAGTGAGGAATGGATCATAGGAGAAATGAGAGAAGAAATAAAGAAATTCTTAGAAACAAATGAAAACTGAAATAAAACATATTAAATTCTCTGGGACAGTATGAAGGCAGTTCTAAGAGAAAAGTTTATAGCATCAAGGGCCCGCATTAAAAAAAAAAAAAAAAAGGAAGATCCAAGATAAATGATCTAATGCTATACCCCTCAAGGCCCTAGAAAAGGAAGAAGAAACTAATTCCCAAATCAGTAAAAGACAATAATATTGAACATCAAATCCAAAATTAATAAAACTGAGAATAAAACAAGATGAAGAATCTTTCAGTACAAAAACACAAGATTGATAAATCCTTAAGCAAATTAATTCAAAGAGAGAGAGAAGACCCAGATCAACATAATTAGAGAAGGAAAAGGAGATATCACCGACACTTCTGAAATCCACAGGATCATTAGAAACTATTTTGAGAATTTACACTCCAATAAATTGGAAAATACAGGAGACATCGACAAATTTCTAGATATATATGACCTGCCCAAATTGAACCAGGAAGACATAGAATAAACTAAACAAACCAATACCATTCATGAGAATAAAACATCAATTAAAACCCTTTCAACAAAGAAAACCCCAGGAACAGATGGATTCTCAAGTTACTTCTACTAGATGTTTGAAAACTAACACTAGATTTCCTCAAATTATTCCATGATATACAAAGGGCGAGAACACTACCAAATACTTTTATGAAGGAAACGTAACCCTGACATCAAAAGCAGACAGACATATCAATAAAAGAAAACTATGGACCAATATATCTGATGAACCTTAGAAGATGGAAGGACCTTCCATCTCCTTGGGTAGGCAGAATAAATATTGTCAAAATGTTCATATTGCCATAAGTGTTATACAAATTCAAAGCAATCCCCATGAAAATAACAATGACATTCTTAAAAGATCTAGAAAACACAATCCTTTTATTAATTTGGAAGAATAGAAGATACAGAATAACCAATGTAATATTGACCAAGAAGAGTGATGTTGGAGACATCAGAATACCATATCTCAAATTATACTGCAAACTATGGTAACAAAAATATCTCAATATTGGCATCAAAATACACACAAAGACAAATGGAATAGAGGAAACCCACAGTTACAGTCATCTGATACTTGACAGAGGTGCCCAAAATATATGTTGAAGAAAAAATAGTTTTTTTTTTAAAAAAGGATTGTGCTGGTAAAATTGGATATCCATCTGTAGAATAATGTATATAGGTCCCTATCATTTATCTTGCACAAACATCAACTCAAAGTTGATCAAAGACCTAGGATTAGATCAGAAACTTTATAATTGCTAGAAGCAAACAGGCCCCAAATTCCAACAAGTTGGTACAGGAACCAACTTCCTTAACACAATCCCTAAAGCTCAAGAAATAAAATAAAGAATAAGTAAGTGGGATGACAATAAATTAAAAAACTTCTGCATAGAAAAAGAAATAATTAAGAGCATGAAGAGTAGCCTCCAGAATAAAAGAAAATCTTTGCCACCTACTCCTTTGAAAGGGGATGAATACAAAAATAAATGAGGAACTCATAAAATTTAACACACACACACACACACACACACACCCCAATTAGTAATTAGGGAAAGGCAAATCAAAACTACATAGAGGTATCATCCCACTTCAGATAGAATGACAATCACCAAGAATATAAAATAATAATAAATGCTGGTGAGGATATGGGGAGAAATATATACTCATATATGGTTGGTGGGACTGCAAATTATTCAATCACTTTGGAAAGCAGTATGGAGATTCCTCAAAGAACTAGAAATGAAACTACAGTATAACCCAGCTATCCCACTTATTGGTATTTGTCCAGAAGAAAAAAAAAAAAAAAAAACATTATAATATAAAGATACAGGCACATCAATGTTTATAGTAACACAATTAACAATAGCCAAGTTATCAAATTAAACAAGTTGTCTATCAATCAGTGATGAATGGATAAAGAAAATGTAGTATATATGCATAATGGAGTTTCACTCAGCCAGAAAGAAGACTGAAATCATGGCATTTGTTGGTAAATGAATGAAACTGAGGAACATAATGCTAAATGAGATAAGCCAGAACCAGAAAGTCAAGGTGGAATTTTTTCTCTCATATATGAAAGGTAAACCAAGACCAAAATAAGGAGTAAAGGTGATTGGAGGATGTCATGAAAATAGAAGAGAGGTCAGTGGAGTAGAGGGGGATAAAGCAAGAGGGAGGAGGAAAGGAAAAAGGGAGGAAGTATAAAAGAAAATTGAGCAAATCATGCTATGTATGTACATATACCACAGTGAATTTCACCTTTGTGCATATCTATAAAGCACCAACTTAAAAGGCTATAAATAAATGAAAGAAGACCAATTGAGTAGAAGAAGAGGAACAGCGCAAGGGAGGAAGACAGGGGGAAAGGAAGCACTGGCAACTGAAATGAAGCACATTATTTTTTCATGATTGTATGAATATGTCAATGTGAAACCCACTATTATGTATAACTATAATGCACTAATAAAAATATTTAAAAAACGAAAAGAACACTCCAAAATGTCTTTGGGAGAAAGGAGATCTATAGAATGCTAGTGTTGCTCTTCTTTCCATTTTCCTCTAATTCAAATAATATATACTAAAATCCATACTTAATAAAAGTGACCATATTTTATACAAAAATATTGTTCTATAACTTGTTTTCCTTGACCAATATGTTGTAAACCCTAACTGTAAAATATTTTTAAGAGAATGATATTTTCATATCAATTCTGTATAACACAGTTATTAGTCATCTTTAGGCAAACATTTAAATATGCTGAAGAATTTCATATTTTAAAGAAACCAACTTAATGTCTTTAAAAACACATTTGTTTTATATGTCCATAGGATTCAAGTAGTTCCAAAATTAAAATATCATTTACAAATTATATTCAGTCATTGCTAGTGGGAAAGCAAAATGACACAGCCACTTTGGAACACAATTTGGCAGTTTCTTCTAAAACTAAATATCTCTTACCATTTGATCCAGAAATCACACTTGGCATTTACCCAATAGATTTGAAAACTTAAGTTCTCACAAAAACTGCTGTAAATATTTACAGCAGCCTTATCCAAAATCACCAAAACTTAGAAGCAACCAAGATGTCTGTCCTTCAGTAGGTGTGACTGCACTAACTGTGGCACACCCAAAAATGGATGATTATTCAGCACTAAACAGAAATGAGTTCTAATGCCATGAAAAGACAGAGAGAAAACTTGAATGCATATGACTAAATGAAAGAAACATATCTGAAAAGACAACATTATGTATGAATCTGTCATTCTGGAAAATACAAAACTATAGACAGTGTTTTAGTCAGCTTTTTTACTGCTGTGAATAAAGGATCTAATTAGCACAACTGTAGGGGTGGAAAAGTTTATTTGAAGGCTCATGGTTTCAGAGGTCTTAGTCCAGAGAAGGTCGCTCCATTCTCAGGGCTCTAGGTGAGGATGAACATCAGGATGGGAGAGGGTGGCAGAGGAAAGCAGCTCACATCATGGTAGTCAAGAAGCAGAGAGAGACTTCAGCTCCATATACAAAATATACACCCCATAGCCATGTCCCCAAGTAACACTTCCTCCAGCCACACCCCCTGCCTCTAGTTACCACTCAGTTAATCCCATCAGGGATTAATTCACTGATTGGGTAAAGAATCTCACAATCCAATTATTTCCCCTCCAAAACTTCTTGCATTGTCTCATAGGTGAGCTTTTGGGAGACACCTCATGTCTAAACCATAACAGACAGTAAAAAGTTTAGTTATTTGCAGAAGTTTGGGAGAGAGGAACAAATAAGCAGAGCACAGACTGTTAGGGCAGTGAAAATACACTGTATGATACTCCAATAGCAGATACATGTCATTACACATTTGTCCAAACCTACAGAATATACACCACCAATAGTGAATCCTAAGCTGCTGATTCTAGGCAATAATAGTGTGAAATGTATGTGCATCCATTGTTCAAATGTACCATTTTAGTAGCAGATGCTGATAATAGGGAGGCATGTGGGGGGGGGGGGGGCAAGGGTATATGGAATAGTTCTCTGCTTTCCTATCAATTTTGCTGTGAAACTAAAACAACTTTAAAAAAATAAAGCCTTAATATCCGGGATATACAAAGAACTCACAAAACTTAACACACACATACACACAAACACACACACATACACACAAATAACCCAATTAATAAATGGGCAAAGGAATTGAACAGCCACTTCAATTTCTTCAAAGTAAAAACATGAATGGTCTAAAAAATGTTCAATATTGCTAGCATATAGAGAAATGCAAATAAAAACCACACTGAGATTCTATCTCACTCCAGTCAGAACAACAATTATCAAGAATACAAGCAACAATAATTGTTGGCGAGGATGTGGGGAAAAAGTTTCACTTACACATTGCTGTGAGACTGTATATTGGTGAAACCACTCTGTAAAGCAGTATGGAAATTCCTTACAGAACTTGGAATGGGACCACCATTTGGCCTGATTATCCCACTCCTTGGTATATACCCAAAGGACTTAAAATCATCATACTACAATAACACAGCCACATTCATGTTTATAGCAGCTCAATTCACAAGAGACAAGCTATCAAACCACTAAGTGCCCTTCAAAGTATGAATTGATGAAGAAATTGTGGTATATATACAAAATGGAATGTTACTCTGACATAAATAAGATGAAATTATGGCATTTGCCAGTGAATGGATGGAACTGGACACTATCATATTAAGTGAAATAAGCCAGTAACAAAAAAACCAAAGGTCAAATATTCTCTCTGATGTGTGGTGGCTAACACACAATAAGGGTGGGGGAGGGAAGAAAAGAAGTTCATTGTATTAGACAAAGGGGATTGAAGGGAAGAGAGGAAGATGGGAATGGGAAAGACAGTAGAATGAATAGGACATAACTTTCTTATGTTCATACCTGAATGCATGACCAGTGAAACTCCACATCATATAAAACCACAAGAATGGGAAGTTATACTTCATGTATGTATAATATGTCAAAATACACTCTACTGTCACGTATATCTTAAAAGAACAAATTTAAAAAAAAACACACCTTGATAAAAATAAAGTCTTCAATCACATTAGAAGAACTTCCACTTTTTCTTAATCCTGCCCAACCTTGACATAGTGCTCTTGCTATTAGCCTTTAAACTAATAGCAAGAAAATCTGAAGACATCACCCCTGCATTTCTTTCACAGACAGTAGAAATATAATATGTTTAATTATTTTTCTTGCTTTTTATGCTTAACACTGTGTCTTCTGGAGTTTTTATCACACATTAACAGAGACAGCTTAATTCCTCTGTTTTAAACATGCATGGAATTTCATCATGTGGGTATATTATAAATTTATTTCATCAGTCCACATTGTGTAAACATTTAGGTTGCTTCCAGTATTTGTCAATGCTGAAATCAATATTTTATATGTATAATTTTATATATATAAAGCTATATACCCAGAAGCACATTTGTTGCATCAAATTTATTTAAATGTATAATTTTGGTAGACGTTGACTAGTTATCCCCAATAGGCACTGTACCTGATATTCTAACCAACAGTTTTTGAGTATGTCTGATTTCCCAAATTGGTTCAGTATCATCAAATCTTTGAATTTCTTTTTCTTTTCTTTTCTTTTTTCTTTTTTTTTTTTTTTTTTTTTTTTTTTGCAGTCAGTTTGATAAAAACTGCTTCCTCCCTGTAATTTTAATTTGCATTTGATCATGTTTCATAGGTATAAAGGGTATTATATTTACTGTTTTTGTGAGTTTTCTGTTGTCTGTTGTTTTCCTAGGATTGTGTCCTTTTTCTTCTCTCATGCTACTTTGTAGAAACCTTGTATATACTAAAGAGATTTATTTGTAATGTGAGCTACAATATTTTCTTTCAGTTTGTGAGTTGTCTTTTGACTCTCCTTTTGTTTTATTTTTAGCCATGAACAAAATTTTAAACTTGCACATCTTGCATAAGATATGGATTTTTTTAAAAAATATTTTAATGTTATAATAGTAAACATTCTTACATGTTTATATTGTTAGTGGGTATGACTTTTAGAATTGGATTTGGGGATAAAAAGTACATTATTATCATATTAAAGTAGGATTAGTTTATTAATGTTTGATTAAGAATTTTTCTTTTAAGCAAAATTGTCTAATTTTGTCAACTTTACTTCCTAAAGCTACAGTTATGCTTATGTGTCTCATACTCTAATCTCTTTGGAAGGTTTTATTAATATGTATTTTCAGAGATAGAATTTAAAAGTTTTCACACATTTTATGTTTTAAAATTGTTTTAATGTCAATACAATTCTTTTTTTTTTTTTTTTTAGAGGAACCATCAATTCTTTTATTATATTGAGGAGAAATGTTGCACAATAAAATTAAATTAAATTAAATTAAATCATGTTCCTTTTCTTTTCCTGGTTTAAAAATGATGCTTAGGAAAGTTGAATTTGCTACTTTTTATTATTTTTTTCTTTTTTATTTTTTTCTTTTTCTTTTTTATTTATAATAGTAGTATGCATTACAATTCATAATGAACATATATAGCATCTTTTTACATACAACTGTTTGTATACAAAGTGTATAAGTACCATTCAGATCTTCAATCATGCATTTAGGATAATGATATCCATCTCATTCAACCAACAATTTATTTTTCTTTTTTTCTCCCCTCTCTCCCCCCTTGCTTCCTCCCTTCCCTTCCCTTTCCTTTGACCATTCTAGTGTTCCTCTAATCCTCCTATGTACCCCCATCCAACAACACTGTGAACTCGCCTCCTTATATCAGAGAAAACATTCGGTATTTGGATTTTTGAGATTGACTAATTTCACTTAGCATTATATTCTCCAACTTCATCCATTTACCTGCAAATGCCATTATTTTATTCTCTTTTATTGCTGAGTAAAATTCCATTTTGTATATATACCACAGTTTCTTTATCTACTCATCTACTGAGGGACATCTAGGTTGGTTCTACAACCTATCTATTGTGAATTGTGCTGTTATAAACATTGAAGTGGCTGTGTCACTGTAATATGCTGCTTTTAAGTCCTTTGGGAATAGACCCAGGAGTGGGATGGCTGGGTCATAGGGTGGTTCCATTCCCAGTTTTCCAAGAAATCTCCATACTGCTTTCCACAATGGTTGCACCATTTTGCAGTCCCACCAGCAATGTATGAGTGTGCCTTTTCCCTCACATCCTCTCCAACATTTATTGTTGTTTGTGTTCTTGATAGCTGCCATTCTGACTGGAGTGAAATTAAATCTTAGAGTAGTTTTGATTTGCATTTCTCTAATTGCCAGCGATGTTGAGCCTTTTTTTATGTATTTGTTGATTAATTGTATATCTTCTTCTGAGAAGTGTCTTTTCAATTCCTTAGCCCATTTATTGATTGGGTTATTTGTTTTTTAGTTAAGATTTTTGAGTTCTTTATATATTCTAGAAAAAATTTAATAGTTTAATAGCAGTTCTTTGAAAATATTTAATCATTATATCTTTGGGAAAAGTTGCCTCATAATAACTTTTAAAATATCTTATATAAAATTTTCTTTGTTTACATAGTTTTTGCAAGTTATATTTTTCCATAAATTTATCTACACTCTTCAGTTTGTAAAATCTAGTTGGAAAAAGATAAACAAATTATTTCCTATACTTTTTGACCAATTTTCCATCACATGAATTTTTAATGTGTCTTTCTCTGGTTTTGAGCATTTTTATGTATTCATTTTTCAAAGAACTGACTTTGAAACAAAAAACTATCAGAAGTTGTTTTTGTTCTCTTGTTATATTAAGTACTTTTTCCTTCCTATCTTTCTTTTCTTTCTCTCTCATTTCCTCCTTCCTTTTTCTTCTCTCCCTTACTTTTTATTTCCCTCAATTTTTTTTTCTTTTCTACTGCTAAATAAATATGACAATCATGGCCAGATTTAGGTTAGAAGTTTGTTCATCAATCCCCTCCTTAATGATCAAAATATGTTTTATAATTGTTTTTCAAGAAGGACTAATAAAAATGTCTTTCATGTTAAAAGTGTACTTTGACCTTTGTACTTGAGAGACATCTTAAGTCACACTTTCCATTTTCAAGTCTCCTGTGGCTGATCCTCCATTATCTTCTAATACTAAAATTCTTAGTGGGTGACCCAGATATTTTCTACCAAGTAATATGATCTGATATTTTCATCTGGCTACATAGAGAACTTTTTAAATCTTCAAACTCTAAAAATGTCATTAGCATATAACATGCTACAAAATATTCTGAGTAGATGTGCTTTAACACATCATATCCACTTTCAATATGTACATTCAAGTTCTTTTTAGCAAAGAAATAAAATAATTGCGTCTTTAAATATATATTCCCTTGCTTTATTTGAAATTTTCTTTTTCCCAAGAGTGGTAGTATACCATAAAAGGAACATTAGGTCTTTTTCATCCATTTACTTTTTCAATCTTCTTACTTTTTAATTTTATTTTTGCATTTATTATCACTTTGTTTTCATTTTGTGTGCTTTTCTCATTTCCATATGCCACATTGATTCACCTTAGTTTCCAGTAACTATTTCCCCATAGACTCTTTCCCTCTTATCTTTTTATGTATAAAAAATGTGTGGTTTTCTCCAGTTATTTCTCTCAAGTTCAGAAGCTTATGTCTTATTGCTTGTTCCTTTACAAAATTTGTTCATAGAATTTTTTGCTGCATTTAGACTTTTAAGCATTTTCAGAAAAACATGTTTTTTCATAATTTTTATCTACTTTAATTTTTCTAGTAAAAATTTCATATTTTCACTCTACTGTTTTTCTCTATTTTATTATAGTGTCTTCATATAAATAATATAAAAACACACTCTATAACAATATTCTTATAAAATTTCTTCTCTTTACTGTAAATGGTGGCAAAAGTGCAGGTTCCTTCATATCATATGATAAAGGTTCATAGACAATTTTGAGTCAAAGAGAGATTATTTTTGGCTAATTTGAACTAAGGAGGTAAGTCTTTTATAGGTGTACTGGGCTCTTCTTGGAGAGAGCTATTTTGCTGAATTTAGCAAAGTAAATTGTAATATTGTAAGAGTTACCTACCTAGAACTTGAGTTGAACTTCAGGAGCGAGAGCAATTTATGGTCTATAGCCATAAAGATAATGGGGAACCCCAAAGCCTACAGCTGCAAGGGAACAAACTCCCACAAAATTTGAATAGCCTTGGAAAAGGGTCCTGGCCTCTGGTGAGATTGTAAGTACAGTCCACATCTGATTGGAAAATGATGAAAACTAGCTAACTCATGCCACTCTTATGAAACTAGGAGACAATAAATTTTTTTTTTTTTTGATATTGAGTCTGCAGAAAATTTGTTACGCAGCAACAGAAAACTATAGAAAACATGCACTATATAATGATGTTTCAACCAATGACATACCACATATGTACAATGGTATATGCCATATAGCCAGCCTAAGTGTAGGGTAAGCTATGCCTTGTGGATTTGTGTATATACACTCTGTGATAGTCACACTATGACAAAATTGCCTAAAAATACATTCTTCAGAACACATTCCCATTAATAAGGGACACATGACTATATAAATGGAGCATTTTTAAAATGTATATCATACTCACTTGATATGTGCTTTCTTGGTTGTACCATATTTCTAGAATGTTCTAAGACTTTCTTTTTGTGACATCATCAAAGCTTATTACTCTCTACACTATGACTCATCATACCTCTTGGCATTTTCACCAGATGGTGGCACCCACTATCAATCAGCATACAGAAGTTTTACTCTTCCTGGAGTGATCTCATTTCTTAGGAACTCAAATATTTCTATCATATTCTGAGAACTACTGTGACTGGGCCATATTGCCATTCTTCACCCTCATTTCTTTATTTCACCTTATACAGTTTTTCTCATTTCTACTAATTTTGAAAACTTGGGCTATGGTTATAGAATATGTCTCTGTCCTAAGTCAATGCTAATTAGTTCTTAGGGATTTTTCCTTATTCTTTTTTTAATTTTTGGATGATGTCCAGAAGAATATGGCAAAGATGATGACTTATATAATTCACACTGGCAGTACAACCAGTAATAAATAAATACGTCAACAATTTTTAATTTTTTTCCATATTTTTATTGGGGCATTATAATTGTACATAATAGTGTGATTCATATTAATAATAATTTTGAGATTTAGTCCAACATTTTCCTGCCATACAGTTTAACATATCACTCATAATGATGAAACCACATATTTTCACAGTCTTTCAAAAGTGCTATGCTTAAATAAACACAGTTTTAACAGTCATCAGGTTATTTTTCACAGATTAAAATATTCCCTGATGTTTCTCAATTGACAAACTACAGCAACAATTTCCCATTCCATCCTCTTTCCTTGCTCATCAAGTACTAGGTAAATGTCCCTGCAAATTTCTCCTCTTTCACTTCTCTGCCTATGGTACATTTTGTAGTCTTTTCTTATTTTATTTCTATATTCTGTGTTCTGCCTCTTGTAATTTTCTTTCAAGTAATTACTCTAGCTTTTCTCACATTGAGTGCTGTTTTTCACTGCATATCCCCTTGATTCCACACAAGAAAGACCAAAGAAAAATAATAATAGAATTATCCATAATAGTGGAGTGTGAAAAGGAAAAGACCTGAGACTATTTGTTAATATTTTTATACATCAAACATACTGAATTTTATACAATATTTTATCAGGCTATGATTTTCCTGTATGTGTGTATGTGTGTGTGTGTGCATGTATGTGTGTCTAAGACAATAATTTCCTGTCTCAGTAGTGAATTCTAGGTGTGTATATCAATCTAGTATCCCTTCATTTTTTTTCTCTGACTCTGGGTTTTTCCTTCTGTCTCTCTTTCCTACATTTGCTCCCTTTGCCTCCAACTTTACCCTCATTTCCAGTTTCATAAGTAATTCCTCACACGTCTTTTGGTTTCTCACCCTTTCACCTCACAGTGCAAAATTACTCTTACTCCCCTCCCAGAAAATTACTTTCTCTTTCATCTTGTACCTTTGGCATTCATTTCCTGTGGGGTTTCATCACAAACAGCAGCAGGTGATGTTAACTGTTTAAAAGCCATGGAGAAAACAAGACAAAACAAAGCAAAAATGCAGGCATCCTATGTTGCCCTGCAACAACTGAAATATACACTCACTTTAGGGTTAGTAAGTAGTCACAAACAGGTTCATGTTAGTACCTTGTATTATCCAAAATTAGCATATTAAAAAGAAAAGGTAACATAAAAGACCTTAATAATTTTTTTTGTCTTATTTTTAGACATACTGCCAGGAATCAGAAAAAACAAACAAACAAACAAACAAAAACAGGGTGTAACTTTAAAACAGATAATGGGTGTATAAAGTAGCAAATTTTTAAGTGCAATTCAAAATTTCCACTTGACATGGAACCCCCTTTTTAAAACCTATCTCAGTTTCCAGAACTGTTTTGACTGTTAAAGCAATGTACTCATAGTGCTGTTTTGAGTTTCTTATGGGCCATTAAGTTGAGTGCAAAAGTCATAAATTATCTGTAAAACTTACCCAAATTATAGCTATCTGTGGTTTTGAGATAAAGGCCAAGAATGTGTTTTTAAAAACACACCCTATTGCATGGAAAATGGCCAATCATAAAAAATATGTCCACTATTCTACTCGTTTAAGATTTTCTGAGTCACTTAAGTATTGCTACCAAACTCCTCTTCAACAAGAAAATCCTTAATGATGAAAACTTACAATAAATATTGTCAATACTCATACTCTTGCCATTAAAAAAAAAATGACACAGGAGATAGCCAAGTTTGTGTTTTAATTTATTTGTTGTTGTTTTAGGGTGATCTACAGAAAGCCATACAACAAAAACATAAATATTCTTTTCATTTCACAAGATCATAAAAATCTAATCTACCTGAGCTAACCTAATGCAGTTGAGTCTCATTAATATGTTTATCCAGATCTTTCACACATCAAAGACTGAAACATCTGTATTTTAAATCAGACTTTATTTTAAGAAATAGAAATTATGCAATTCTTTTCATTTTTTAAAGTCTAACAAATTTCCTGGATCCCTGAGGCTTTATTTATTATGACCATTGCACTGTCAAGAGTATAGTCAGTAAGCAGAGCTGATAGCAACCTTTCTTTTCTAATTACAATGAAATGCAGTAAAATGGCTTGTTATTTATTCCATTTAAAGCTGTTTTCAATACCCCCCTCCCTACACATACACTAAAACGTTTATTGATTAGTGTAACATTGAGGATGAATCCTAAATAGATTTGTCTGAGAAAACAAAAAACCTTAAAAAACATGTAAATAAAAAATTATATATTATTTACTTGCTTATAACAGTTCTTGAAACAGCACTAAAAAATAAAATTGTAGTTTTTGTCCTTAAGAGTTATAGAAAACCCACATTATTGTGAATCTAAAATGTGTAACACTGGTTTTCATACTTCAGTTTTTCAGGGATTCTGTGATTTGTTACAACTGGAACAGTACACAGATCACTGATCCATACTTTGGTGAATATCAATAGCAAAACAAAAGTATATCTTTATCTGTCAGCTTATCTATTCCAATTTAAAATATTTAAAATAGTTTCAGCTCTTGAAATAGTCAGATATTTTA
The DNA here is from genome assembly GCA_025594165.1 of Tamias sibiricus. Classification (NCBI taxonomy): domain Eukaryota; kingdom Metazoa; phylum Chordata; class Mammalia; order Rodentia; family Sciuridae; genus Tamias; species Tamias sibiricus. The sequence continues at coordinate 140,092,195 of CM046658.1, read as the reverse complement.
ATATAAAAAAATGTACTTATGTGTGTGCTACCCATAGAATTCCAAAAAAAGAGGTTGGAATGTATACAGGTATCTAATAGCTTTATTCAACTCATTTTATGGGATGACCTATTCTCCCTGATAAGTAATTTTTATTTTCATTGCATAAAATAACTATGTGGAAACATTTCAAAAATAGCTTTTTAATATGCTTGGAGGCCATGGGATTATTTTTGTCATGGCTTTCATAATTTCTTCAGGGCCTACAACTGTTTTACTAACAAATTTATCCACAAAACCACAGAATAGTAAGCCGGGCGCGGTGGCGCACGCCTGTAATCCCAGCACTTTGGGAGGCTGAGGCAGGAGGATCACGAGTTCAAAAGCCAGCCTCAGCAATGGCGAGGCACTTAGCAACTCAGTGAGACCCTGTTTCTAATAAAATACAAAAAAAGGTCTGGGGATGTGACCCAGTGGTCGAGTGCCCCTGAGTTCAATCCCCGGTACCACAAAAAAAAAAAAAAAAAAAAAAAAAAAAAACAAAAACACACACGCACAGAATAGTTAGCAAACAGTAAGCATTCAATGAATGCTTATTTAGGAATACTGAGAAACCAAGTAATGAATCATACATATAAATGATTTAAGTACATAATTTTCCGTTATTTGTATTTGCATGTGCATATATTTGAAATTTTTTTTCAAATGTGTATCTTCTTAATGTCTTCTGACATCATGATTTCAATAGCAAAAATATCTATATACCCCAAAACTCAAAACTTTAACATAAGCCAATGCTTAAAGTCATTTATAAAAATGAACAGATGTCTATTTAAACAATATGCAAATACCCTCTGATTATAATGCACAATAAAATGTAGGTGTAGTTTTCAAATAAGATTATGTAAATGTCATGGGCTTAATGAGCTTTTTCTAAAATATATGTTGTTTTTTTCTTCAAATTAATTTACTTTGAACACAATTCATGTTAATTTTCAGATTAAAATTGTATTTGTTACAATAGTTATAAGATCAACATTTTCACATTGTAATAAAATTTATAATATCCTTTTTCTGCATTTTATGTTCTTTCAAAACAATAGTAGATATAGGTCTTTCTATGGAACTCTTGCAAAATCTTACTATATGAAATGTGCTTTGAACTTAAGTTATAACATACAAATTTTAAAATTTAATAATTGCCCTTTTAAGATTTTAATTTGAGTTGATTTTCTATTTAATATAAAATAAGAGATATTTCTTCATACTTGCCAGAAAAGCTATTTTCAAACAGATAAAAGATAATGAGTGTTGGTGAAGATGTGAGAAAAGGGAACACTTAGTACAGCCATTATGGAAAACAGTATAGAAGTTTATAAAAAAAAATAAAAATAGAAATATCATATGACTCAGGAATATCAATCATGAGTGTAAATTCAAAGGAAATACAGTCTATATATTGAAGAGATGATTTGCTTTTCCACATCCATTTCAGCATTATCCACAATAGCAAAGACAATGGAAGCAAACCAAAGGTGTACCAATAGATGAATGAATAAAGAAAATATGATATTTATTCACAATGGAATACTATTCCATCTCAAAAAAAGGATATTCTGTCATTTGAAACAACATGGATGAATCTGGAAAACATTAAATGAAATAAACCAGGTACAGAAAAACAAGTACTTCATTATCTCACTTATGTGTGCAATCATAAAAAAAAAATAAACTCATAAAAGTACAGAGTAGGATGGTAGTTACCTGAAACCAAATGTAGGGAGTAGGGATGGGGAAAGCAAAATGTTGGTTCAAGGGTACAAGATGTCAGATAGAAGGTGTAAGTTTTATTAATCTATTGTCCAGCATGGTATAACTAACTAATGGCAATATGTTGTATATTTTAAAATTCTAAGATGTTAAATGTTCTCAGTATAAATAATTGAGAATAAAAAAAGATTGATATGAATATGAGGTGATGGGTATATTAATTAGCTTGATTTAATTATCCCACAACATATACAAATATCAAAGCATCACATTAGACCCCATAAATATGTATAATTATTTGTCAGTTGATTTTTTTAAAGAATCACCCTTCATATTATTTTTGTTGTCATTTTTTTTTTTTTTTTTGTTAGTCTATTTTGGTCTCTGATCTTTTAGGTAAATATTTTGGGCAAAATGCTTTCCTTTTTTATCTTTATTGCTTTACTAGGTTGGTCAATCTGAGTTACCTGATATTAGTTACAGTGTTCCTTTGTTTTTTTCTCAAATCTTATAACTCTTGTCACACTCATACCACATAAAGTTTTCTATTACTAATCAATTATTCTTTGTTATTTTTAAAGGCACATTACCTCAGTGAAAGAAAGTAACATTTATTTAGTATATAATTAATACAAAATATCTTGCAATGCATACTAAAATAATCATGAAGCCTGTCGGGCTTTCATTTTTTATTGAAAACTACTCTGAGAAACACACAAAATGAACAGTCAACACTGAACTTTCTTTCATTTAGGAGTTACAAACATATAGATTATAGACTTTTAAAAATTGAATTACAATTTTACTGAAATTTGATTTAGATTTATGAAGAAATCCCAGAACATTCCTGTGGAAACAGACCCACCGAAAACCATCTTTCCTCTCTTGGAACATGACAGAGGTGTGGGATGAAGACAGGTGTAATAATTAGAGCAATTGCCGTGTGCTAAGCATCATTGGGTACTCTCTAACTTCTATTATAACTTTTAAATAGACATTTTTCTTCCCATTTTACAAATGAGTAAACCGATTCAAGTTATTGCCTAAAATCACAGAGTTGAAACGTGGCATAGTCATTATTTTATCTAGGTCTTTTCATCTCCAGTGTCCATGTTCTTTCTGTTCCCCATGTTTAGTTTTGTTTTTTGTTGTTGTTGTTTTTTTTTACCCCATACTTGTAAAGCACATTTATTATGTAATTTTAAAATATTACAGGTATAATACATTCAGAATTAAATATTTATATTTGCAATTAATAATATTATTTTAGCAAGAAGAGATTTTATTACACATTTTTGAGAATGAACTTTTTATGTAGATGTATCTCGGTTATGTTTTAGATGTTTTGATAGTATTTCTTCTTACAATGTGTCATTATTTAATAATCTCAGTACTTATAAATTGTGCTTCAGAAATTTCCTATTGGCTTCCAAGTAATGTCATCTAAAAAAAACCCAAAACTAATATTTACTATCCTTCTTGCTATGTTTGATATTTTAATTTTTTTAAAAAATCTTCCATTGTTGAAAAGAATTTGTAAATGTTTGGGATATAGGAGATATAATTTAGTTTTGCTTATAAATTTTTAACAGAAAGAGAGCTGTTTAGTATAAGATTAAAAATACATATTAATGGAAAGAAAATTTTCTAATTAATGTGAAAGAGAATTTCTGCATATTTCATATTAATATTTATCAATATTATATTCTCAATAGTTTAAGCAAATGCCAGCTTTAGATATATTTTAAACATCTTTAATATTTTTATTCACAACACAAATGAGGTACAATCTACCAAACATTACAGGCCATAGTGTTATAGTTTTGTAACTTGGGGAAAATATAATGAGAATAAAGAATTTCACATATGCCTTACCATAAAAGTAGCTGTTCTTTTTTTTCCTATTGAACATGTTATTGTACATTTTAATAAAAGTAAGTTATTTTAAAAACATAATGTGCTATTCCTGTTAACCTCCAAATCATTTTAATAAGGTGGATTTATAGAGGTCGAATTTCACAGAATAATATGGGCAAGTAAGATTTAAATAAATCAAAAAATTTTTATTTTTAACTATGAAAAAGTCCATTTATATAAGAGATTCTTCTGCATTGTATACAACATCAAGAAATGTAGGCTTGAAAATTGCAACAGTAAGTTGGCAGACACATCTGCTTAAAAATACACGTGCACATACTGCTTGACCATTACCATTACTAAGTATAAAATTCAGACACAGAACTTTCTAGATGGGTAACTATAAAGAGAAGAATTAAAAAGAATTAGTGGTATGGACATTATTGTACAATAGAACATCAAAGATTATACTTATAATTTTCCCCAAACAACTAATACATGAGCCTATAGAATATATATGAAATTTTTCTTCTTACCAGATAAGCTTTTCCTCAGAAGATTGAAGTCCAATAAAGTCAGTATGGAAGATAATTTATTAACATGTAAATCTGTGTTTCAATCTTAAGATTTGCTCCTGTTTTTCAACCCAGGTTCTCATTCAAGAAGTCAGACCTCTGTTTCCTTTGCCTCAGGGAAAACTAGATTAAAAGCAAAAGCTACTTATAAAAACCTCTAATTCCTGTCTGTTAAAACCACCTTTACTGAGAATTTTGTGCTATGAGCTTTGAGTGATAGGAAAGAGAAGGAAAAAAAAAAAAAAAAAAGGAAGGAGTAAAAGAGGAAAATTTCATCTAGATGATATTTCACTTCTCTTCATACTCGCGGAGAACCCAAGAAGCAATGTAAGTGGAGAATACAGAGATTTTGATCCTTCACTTGTGTAGATCCACATGTGAAAAACATCTGTGATAATCTGAGATGAGCCACACATTGTGTTACATGAACAAGATCATACCAATTTTCCTTTCAATGAGAACTCGCCATAAAAGAAAATGATCTGATGACATTGATTTCATCTCAATTTGCATGGAGGGTTGCAACACCCTCTGAGTCCAGGGACATGTGATTGTGGGGAGAGGGCTGTGTGTATGAATACGGTCTCAAGATAGGAACCTGGCTGTACAACATCCTTTCAGATTGTGCTGGGAAACATACCACAAAGGCATTGTTGCTTCAATAGGCGACATAGGCACTATAAGTGATTGTTAGTTGGTCTTCAGCAGAAGTGGTAGGTGTCTAAGTAGACTTCATTTTTCTTTTTTAACAGTGTCTCAAAATGAGTTATTAGCCTTTGCATTAAGTAAGCCCACTTATTCTTTCATACTTTACCTGAAGTGTATATAGTCCATCAGAATAAAATGACCAGACAGGAAGTTAATATATGCATTGTTCTTAAGAATTGTATGGACCTTATTGACTGGATATGACACACTAAAAACAAGATTAAAATAACAAAATGTCAATTAAAATGTGTTATCAAATTAAATAAAAAATTATTTTTCAAGAGTCCTATTGATATATACTGATTATTAACTTTTCTCTAAATTTGAAGACATATATTGAAGGTAGGGCAACACGTGATGTGGTAAAGTTGAATTTGAATGCAGATTTTAAAAATATAATGATCCATCCACTTACCCACTGTGTGACATCTGTTACATACTACACAGATGCTTCTCAACTTATAATGGGGGTATATCCTGACAAACACATCACCAATTGATATTGTAAGTTTAAAATGTACTTTAATACATTATAATCTACACAAACTCATTGCTTAGCAAACCCATGCACCATGAAATAGCCACTCTCTCCCTTCATGACTGATGACTAGAATAATTGAGCCTGGTTTTGGAATTCAGCAAATCTAAACTGAAACCCCTATTCAGCTACATTCTTAGGCAAACAGTGTTAGGTACATTTTTTAATCTGTCCAATAAAGATTCTTCACCCATAAAACAGGAACACTAATGAGGACCATGCAGGATTTGGGGGAAAGCTTGTTATATTGTCTAGTTTAGAGCAGGTGCTCAACAAATTTTTCCTAATACTTTTATTTACAACAAAGTGTTACTTATTTATAAAATATGTATGATAGATATGTATGCATTTAAAGTAATAGATTTTAAGGTCTTCATATCTCCAGCTGAGTTAAAGAGTTAATTTTTTATTTACTTAAGTATTAAAGTATATGCTATTTTTGGATGTATGCTACTACTAATTCAACTCCCCACTCTGCCACTTAGGACTCTGTAAAACTAAAGGGTTAAGTATATGAAGAAGTCATGTTACTTGTCGCCATGTACAATCACTTTTTAAAAAAGTTTGTTAGAAGTCGAAAGCCAGAGACAAACATTTATAAGGAGACATAGTCTTTTAGCATCATCACATAAGGAAATCAACATCTCTATTTCAATAATTAAAGAGTAGAGTAGCTATATACACTTATTTAAAAGTTTTGTGCACTTATCTGTTATGATTTAAATATGCTCATGTGGTGAAATGGTTTATTTTACAAGCACTCATTTAATTGAATCTGACATTTCACATTCCTATGTATGCAATGCATCAACTTGGACTATGCAATTAATAAAATGGGTCTAGTATTTGTTCTATTTCCTATTATTTCTTTTCAAGGAATAAAAAAGGAAATTAAATACCTCAAAACCTTTTCACCTTTGTGATTTTGTAGGTCATGCTTTAGCAGAGAGTAATTTCTCTTTTTCTTCTTTAAGCTTAACCTTGGTAACTGAACTACGCATATCAGTTTCAGCTCACATATCTATTAAGGAATAGAATAATGTGCTATAGATTAACCAAATGCACATGGAACATACCCATTCTGGTAGTTAGAAGGCATAAGTTGCAGAGCTCTGACTTTGAACTTTCAAGATTTCAGGTACAATTGTACCCTAATTGCAGGATTGTGTTGCTTTTTATTTCAAGCTTCAGGACTAATGAGAGATAATTATACCATAAAAAAGGAGACATTCTCTGTTAATAATATTACCAGATTTTGAACATACAATATACTTCTTTCCAGATCTACGCTCTCAAATCCTTGAATACTTTAATGGAATGTTAAAGTAGTTACTTGGTGTTTATATGTGTTTTGGTTTACATAAGGGCCGCTTTAGAGTAAAGAGCAGTATCTTGCATCAGAAATAAGGAAGGACAGATAAGCTTATTTGGTGGGTACTTCAGTGTTGATGAACACTGTAAGAAATAAGTAAATCACAAAAGCAACAATAATACATAGCAAATAGATATGGTCATTCATATTTAAGGACATGCAAGCAGAGGAAAGTATGGAAACTCTGGTTTATTTTGTATAAAAGGGCCATGAAAAGTATATTGTCTAGACTTAGTGAATCATTATGACATCAAAAGACTTTCTCAATTTCTGAAAAATGTATTACTGCTAAGAATTGTTTTAATAATTGTAGTTACAGCAAGGGTGATGAAAATTGATTTCACGTGAACCATAGCCAATTCATATGATTTCAGAATGGAGTAGGCTTAGTTGACCAATTTGGTTAGGTGCTGAATTCCACCCTTCTAGTTATCTTGGTTCGGAATGTCCTTCAATCATTTGCTTCATTTTTCCATAACTCAGAGTCCTGTTAGAGTTCCACAACTTCTGTGGAGCTTTTCACAATTATACAATTATTTTACCATCTACTGTCAGATTTTACAACAATTTGTTACATAATGCCTAGCACATAGTAAGGCCTTTATGTGTATCTGTTTTCTTAATTGAAAATGAATACGCTCTTGGATAAAGGAAAGAGTGGTTTCCTGTATCAATAACTATTGATACAGGTCATGAGCTTCTTTTATGCTCTGCTCTAAAGGACTTAATAACATTTCTGTATTTTTATCTGCCAAAAATGCATGGCCTGAATCTAATAATGAGAAAAAATTAACAAACCCAAATTGAGGAACACCCTAGAAAACAAATGTCCTGTAAGCTTTGAAATGTCAAGGTCATAAAAGATAAAAAATTACAAATTAATAGAAAAATTGGGAAACTCACCCAGATTAAAGAAGATTAAAACTACAGGACAACTAAATGCATTAGGTGACTCCATAGGCATATAGACAAGGAAGAATTTCTTCATTTAGCAAAACAAAGTTTGTAGGCAGGGTAGAAATGGAGAGAAAGAGATAAAGAAAGAAAGCAAATTTGTAAGTGAAGTTAGTCTCAAAAATCCAAGTACCAAATGTTTTCTCTGATATAAGGAGGCTAGTTCATAGTATTGTTGGATGGGGGGGGGTCCATAGGAGGACTGGAGGAACACTAGAATGGTCAAAGGGAAAGAAGGGGAAGGGAGGGAGCAAGGGAGGAGGGAGGGGGAGAAAAGGAAAAAAAATAGAAATAAGAAAAGGTGGTTGAATGACATGGATATCATTTTCCTAACTGCATGATTGAAGACCTGAATTGTACGAATATACTTTGTATACAAACAGTTGTATGTAAAAAGATGCTAAATACATGCACTATGAGTTGAAAAAAAAAATAAAATAAAATTTAAAAAAGAAAGAAAGCAAATTTGATGTTAACATTTGGAATATGAATGAAGGGCATAGGGGAAATCTTTGAATTTGGTTATCAATTTTTGTTAAGTCAAATAAACTCAGCATAAAATTTGAATAAATATTGATAAATGCAAACTAAATTTTACACTTTCCCTCTGTTATAACAAGTGACTAATAGTGTTTCACATAAACCATCCTGACATCCTACCTCCAGTACAAACAAACACTAACACACAAATTCACCAATAGAAGACAAGGGGGAAACTGATTGATTTTACACAAAAAGCCTGAAATATAAATGGGTTAAAGATATTTATAGGTTTTTTAAAGAAAAAACATTAATGGAGGGTATTTGGCCACTTACCATCAGTTCATATGGAAATAATCAGTGCATTCAGTTTTGCATTTACTTGGATACACTCATGGAATGCATGCTGGGCTCTGTATGTACAATTGTGTTTTTAAATGTGACATGATTCCTTCTCTGTCCCCAAGTTGTTCAATATAGGATCTCTGTACAAAGCAGAAATTATTTAATGCCTACTGGGTTAATATTGCTTCAAGGAACAAGTCCTATCTTCTCAGAACCTATGATTTCAATTATTTAAAGAAACATCTAAATGATATCTATATCCTGTTCAAATTCTTTGTAAACCCTTCCAAACTGATGTTATGAAACTGAATTAATTTTGTTGTATTTAGATAAAGTACACTCTATATTTTTATTTATGAATGAACTAACATGCCTCATAAAAATAAGCACACAGTTTATATTTTCTGAAAAACTGGAGACAAACACCATAAAGATCAAATTTTTGCTTTCAATGTTAGCTCAAAAGACATTGCCCAATAGGTTTCCCAACTCTGAAGTAACAAAATATTACTATCAGAAACTAAAACAAATAAACTAAAACAAAAAACTAAAAACTAAAAAAAAAAAAGTCTCTTTGAAATCACATTATAGTGCTTCTTTAAGAAGGAAAATATTATCAAGCAAAATTTTGTTTAGATATGTATTTACTAATATATCTTTTCCTTAAAGTAGCACATTATTTGGTTTGATTTAGTGGGTATAGTTCAATACTGTTTGCTCTTTTAATAGCTAGTACAATTTTGGATTTAATATTTGTTTACAAAGAAATATAGTTGTCTATATTCCATGAAACATGAGTGAGCAAATTTCATTTAATCATAGAGCTCCATAGGATATTTTTTAGACTTTTTTAATTCTTACATTGTGACTACTTTTATATTTTAAACAATATTTCATGTAAGTGTTGTCACCATCAAGGATAACATCATTAATTTTATCTCTCAAATAGCTTATTTTAATTACAGTCCATAATTGTATTTACACATATCTCAAGTCTTTCCAGATGCAATGTGAAACCCATAAAAAATGTTGTTAAAATTCACTTTAGAGTCTGCTGTCATTTAAGACCAATTTTGGAATGTTCTTCTTAGAATTTTTACAAGAACTAACCTCTTAAAGTACAGCTTCACAGTAGAAAAGATTTAGAAATTCAAGATGTTCAAACACATAATCTTAGTAAAAACCAGTATTGATTTTCATTTGAACAATATATATCATATGATTTTATAAATCTTTGGTTTCAACATTTTTTTCTTAAGAAGATATAAATATTTTTTTCTGCTACCTGCCTGTTGAATAAATTCATTCATTTCATGGAATAAGAATGGTGGAGAAACTTTGAACATTCCATCCAAAACAATTTGAGAAATATATTTGGCAAGCTCACTTATATTACTAGGGATGCAGCAGTTGAATAATATATTCTAACATCTGCCACCATGAAAATTAAATCCCAATGGGAAATACAATAAAAATTTAACAATAAATAAATACATTATATCATAATATGCCACAGAGAAAATAAGACAGGACCAAAGGTTATGGAATGCCATGGGGGTAATATTGGTATTTTAAATAAGGTTGTCAATTTCAACCTCATTAAAGAGATGAATTTAGTCCAGACATAAAAAAGATGCTTTTGGATGTCTCTGGAAAAGTATTTCAGGCAGAGGACACAAAAAAGACAAGAGACTGTCTAGAAGACTTAATAGAAAGTCAGTCTGCCAATGGGGCTGGAAAAGAGTGAGCAATAGGAAGAGTAGCAGGAAATGAGAGCTCAGATCAAATTAGGCCTCACAGATATTCAAGAGCACTTAGGCATTAACTCTGTGACATGGGAACTATTTAAGGAGAAAAAAGTGAGGAACAAAAATTTTAAGGTTAAACAATGGAAGAGAAATTGTACAAACAGAAAAACAGAGAGAGTTGATAGCTGGTACAACTACCAATTTTGCAGTCATCCAAGAGAGGGCAAATGAGACCTAGTTTGATGCAGTAGTTGCAGAGGAGGCAAAATGAGGTTAAAAATGTGTATGTATTTCAAAAATAGAGTCCAAAGAATTCGATGATAGATTAACGAGGGATGTGGAACTAAAGTTGATTCCGGGTTTAGCCTGAGTATCTAGAAATGTGAAGTTTCTCATCACTGAGTAGTAGAAGAATGAGGGAGTAAAAGTTTAAAGGGACAAATTAGAAGTTCAATTTTGATAAATTAAATTTAAAGAAGATTAGGAATTTATATAATAATGTCAAATAGCCAAGTATCTACAGCTCAAGGACATAAACTAGCCAGGCCTAATGTTGCAGGCCTGTAGTCCCAATGATTCAGGAGCCTAAGGCAGGAGGATTGCAGGTTCAAGGCACCCTTGGCAACCTAGTGAAAATCTGTCTTAAAAAACAAATAAACAAACAACAACAACAACAACAAAACAAAAAAAAAAAACAGAGCTGAGATGCAGTTAAAAGATAAACTACCCCTAGGTTCAATCCCTAGTATTAGGGGAAAAAAAGAAACACCCATAAACAATGAGGGTGCTTTAGATAAAAATTTGAAAGTTCTCAGCTTTATAGGATTTAAAACTTTAGGCAATTGAGACCATCAATTCTGCACAGACAGAAGAAAATAAATCAAAGCACTCACATTCTAGAATCTTCCAGCAGAGTAGGAAGAAGCTGAGGGACTGAGAGGGAAACAAAAGGAAAAATAGAAAACTGTGGCTTCTTGGGAGTCAGTGGAGGCAAATGTTTCTAAGAGAGGAATATACTCACTTTTGTCAAACATTACAAATGGTTAAGATAAGAAATGAGAATTGCCCTTTGGATTAAAAACATGGACATTAATTAAGACCTTGACAGAACAGTTTTGGTAAAAGGTTAAAGGACAAATAAGGAATGAGAAAGAGGCAATGTGGTGAGAATAATTGTAGACAGGAAACATTTAAAATACATTTTATGACATTTACCCATAAATAGAAACAAATAAATGGAGTAAGTCAATAGGATGTGTGTTTGCTAAAACTGACCATGTTGGATTCCATTCCCATATAGCTGAGCAGGAAATAAACTTGCATATGCCATTATTTTTTTAGATGGTACCATCTCAGAAAGCAAATAAGGAAGATGGTGTCTGAGAAGTGAAGAAAGGAATGTCAGGTTGGGTTTTAAATTCATCCTATCTTCATATCAAACATGATTCATAACTGATTTAATGGTGCTGTTGTTCCAGAAGCCAAGTTAAGTAACTTTCAGTATTTTCTAGTTGGGTGCCAAGGTAGAATCAATCTCCCAGTTCTTCTTTCCCAATAGCCATATTATCCCTGAATTACTGATTATTTTGCATTTTGGAGTGTAGGTGCTTAGCACCAGAGTGTCCCATACTTTCGATAAAAAGGGGTAGTCCATTGGGAGACAGAAGCAGTGCATGAATATGAAGCAGAAGCCAAAGATTACAGGAATATGTGCACTATTTGTAAACCCAGTGGAAACTGAGGTTGGAACAAGTAGCCAAAATCTCAAGGCTGGTGAGGTTAAGTATCTTAGGTGGTACTTAAGATATTAGAAGCATTAATTCAACTTATAATTTATATTAATGATAATTTTTATTCTAATATCAATGAATAAGTCAAAAGGAAGCCACTGAGAATGTGAGAAAAAGAGTCATGGGAAGAATTTTTTTGTAAACAAGTGAAATGTTTGAATACATGAGGAGTGATGTATTCTACTGTCCTTACATCAGAACAAAGAAAACTTATTTAGAATACATAGGCCTAAACATAGGTAAGTAAAGACATACTATTTTTTAAATGTGTAAATTTCCTCTTCTGATTTATTCTATTTTCTCTTTGAAGTAGTAAGGAACATTAGGATCTAAATGCTAGGATGGGAAAAGAAGGTTGAAAGTTTGAAGAAGGAATAGTAGAACTGGACTTGATAGCACTTTGGTAGACTAATGTCCTTGCCTCTGGATACATGCCCAGTAGTGGAATAATATTTCAATGTGTATAGATACCACATTTCCTTTATCAATTCATCTGATGATGGGCACAGGTTAATTCTATATATTGGTTATTGTGAGTAGTGATGTTATTGGGAGTGCAGATAGGAAGTCAAAACCACAATGAGATATCTTCTCACTGAAGTTAGAATTGCTATTATCACAAATTCAAAACATAACAAGTGCTGATGAGGATGTGAAGAAAGGAGACCTCTTACATACTATTGGTGGCACTGTAAATTAGTATACCACTTACGGAAACAATTCGAAATTTCCTCAAAAAGCTAAGTGCTGAAGTACCATATGATCCAGCAATTCCACTACTGGGCATGTATCCAGAGGCAATTATTAAGAATACAAGCAATAATAAGTGTTGGTGAGGATGTGGGGGAAAAGGTACATTCATACATTGCTGGTGAGACTGCAAATTAGTGTTACTACTATGGAAAGCAGTATAGAGATTCCTCAGAAAACTTTGAATGGAACCACCATTTGACCTAGCTATCCCACTCCTTGGTTTATACCTAAAGTACTTAAAATCAGCATACTACAGTGATGCAGCCACATCAATGTTTATAGCAGCTCAACTCACAATAAACTATGGAACCAACCTAGGTGCCCTTCAACAGATGAATGGATAAAGAACTTATGGTATATAGACACAATGAAATATTAAGGGAGAATGAGATTATGGCATTTGCCAGTAAATTGATGGAACTGGAAAATATCATGCTAAGTAAAATAAGCCAATCCCAAAGAATCAAAGGTCAAATATTTTCTCTGACTGCAGATGCTAATGCAAAATAAGGGCTGAGAGAATAGAAGTACTTTGGATTAAACAGAACAGAGTGAAGGGAGGGGAGAGGTTATGGGGGTAGGAATGATAGTAGAATGAATTAGACATTATTACCCTAAGTATATTTATCCTATGTTCATATATGATTTCATGACTGATGTGATTCTACATTATGTAAAATCTAAGAATGAGAAGTTATACTCCACTTATGTATGATGTGTCAAAAAGCATTCTACTGTCATGTCATGTACAAGTAATTAGATCAAATTAAAAAATTTGAAAGGATGAAGTCTGTAATTTGCATTAATTTGGATAAGCATGGAAGATTTCATGTTAAATGAAATGTCAGACACAGGAACATGAAGAGTGCATGTTTTCACCCACATGTGGAATCTAAAGGAGTGGATCTCATTGAAGTAGAAAGTGAAATAGTGGTGATGTAAAGCTACAAAAGATAGGGTGCTGGCATAGAAAGTGATTATTTAAAAGTACAAAGTCACAGACAGGGAGAGTATGACCTAGTGTTCTATAGTATAGTAGAATGACTACAGTTAACAATATATTGTGAATTTCTGAATAGCTAGAAGAAAGAATTTTGAATTTTCTTGCCAAAAAGAAATGATGAATGTTTGAAAGGATATTGTTTGAAATGATACATTGTATACATGTATCAAAATGTCACATTGTACCCCTAAATATTTACACTTATATCCATTAAGTTAAAAAATATAAAACAATTAAAACAAACATTTTTAAAAAATGTAGTAAGTTTGTTGGGCAGAAGTATAGCCAATAATTTTAAAAGAAAGATGTAAATTTAAAATAAGATTAGTGATTTTTTTTTTTTTTCCTAGCTTGATTTATCTGCATAGATGTAGACATGTGGTGGACGATTAGATTTAACTGTTAAATTTCTACTTTGAAAATATCATAATTGCTTAAAATTCTCTGTCATTTTTTATGAATTTTAGGGTTTCAATACTAATGCATTAAATGAATATTGATATATCACATCCTTATTATGATCACATAAACACATATATAGATATGTGATATATGTATATATCTACATTTTTTATTTCTACATTATTTTATTATCATAATTGTGCCTTCAGCATATTGTTATCACAATTGTAATTATTTTTCTATTTCCACTTAAAATATCTAAACTGTCTCAATTGAGGTTTATCTCATATTTATACAAATATATAGCCTATATTATTGCTAAATTAAATCTGTCCTAGTGAAGGAGAAGACATTTTAACCACTAAATTATGATTAAAATATATCTATATTTTCCATAGTTCATGTCCTAGAATAAGACGAAACATTGCTCAGAATCATATTTCCCTTTCTTATTAACATCTTCCTTTTAAAATGCTCTTAGATCCTTAGAATATTGTAATATACCAGAAAGTAAATCTGTACCTATTTATACCTAATGACACTAAGAAATATTTTCCAGAAATTATGCAAAATCTAATTCAAACTTAATTCTTTTATGCATTTAATCTTTAAACATATTAATTCTTTTGGTAGAAATAGAAACACAAGTTGCTAAAATTTAGATTTAGCTACATCATAATCTATGAAAATTTGATCAAATTGTCATGGGGAACATTATCTTAACGTGTGAAAGCCTCCATCAATTGCTGCCTTCAATATGTTCATTGTATTCTCTTTTTTTTTTTTTTTTTTTAAAAAAAAAAAAAAACAAGTTCTTTTATTTCTTATAAAAACATGTAGGTGAAAATAGAAAATTGGGAATGAAAAGTAGACACACATCAGATACTTCTGTTTGGGGAGAATAGGGTAGCTGTGTGTAGAAGATAGGGGTTTATATGTAACTTTTTTTTTCTTTTTTTATTATTTATTTACTTATTCATCATGCACAAGTATAGTATCTTTTTACATACAACTGCTTGTATACAAAGTATATAAGTACCATTGTATTCTCTTGATTCAGTATTGGTGGCTCTAATTCCATCTTCTGTCCTAATACTAAATGTAGTACAAAAAATTTTTAAAAAATATTGAAATGGAAAAGTCAAGGCATCAACTAGAATATTTGGATTTTGGATTAAAAGTTTGCATTAAAATTACTTACCACCACCTAATTCATCTAGATCGGCAAATAATATTTGTCTACTTATAGCAGGTTTTATGCCTTCTGTTCAGATTAAAAAATTATCTCAGTTTGCATATTTAGAAGCAGCATTGCTCTCACTTTCCTTCTAATCTGAGTTCTGACTACAGTACTGTTGCTATAGCTTTTTTATTGCCCTGGTATAGATTAATCATGCCAGCTTTTGTTGTCATACACTTTTACTCTGATGGCTTATTACCAAAATTGTTCATTAATGTTTAAAATAATTTGGATTTGCGTCTATACCAATATTTGTTAACACTTTACTTGCATCAAAAAGAGCTTATTAAATAGTTATGTATGAGTTCCAGGGACACTAAGTCCACAGAAGCTCATTGATGACCTATGCCATATATTTTTGGCATATTTTGTTCTAACACTTTAGATGCATCCTTAGTAAAAATAAATCAATAGAAGCAAATTTATGAAGCTGCACTTCTGTCATTAAATATTATAGGATCAACACATCACCTTTGTGGATTTTTCCTGTGTAAGAAATCACAAGGAAACAATCCCTTCCTATTGTCTTTCTAAGGAATGGTAACTTTGACCACATAAATCTTAAGATAATGTGAGAGAACTATAAAGGGAAGAATTTTCCCTTGATTTTTCATTCATCAGCTTGAGTCAGTTTTCTCTGCAGTATTTTAAATTTATATTCAACTTAGAAATATTTGTAGGTTTTCAATATTTTTTCATACTTTCCCCTCCCATTTTTTATTGCTGTAAGGTCTCAATGGCTTTATGGTTAATGGTTCACATAATTGGAAAAGCAGGAATTTTTTTCCTAGGATGTTTTTTACATTTAATAGTGTCCTTTAATCTTCCTTTGTTTAGACAGAATTATGGCTAAAACTGTACTTTGAGTTATATGATAGAGTTTCAAATTTTAAAACAAAATTCCCTATGAACATATAAAGTTTATGGTTCATAGTTAGTATTATTATATTTCATATGCCCATTATGCTGAACTTTTCATTGCAATTACCATGAACAACAAATTCACAAATTGCCAATTAATATTAGTTATACTAAAGCATTTAACAGTATAAATTACTTAACTCTATGTCTAATTTTCTATTGCCAGTTTTTATTTTTATACTGTAACATTTTAAATCATGCATATATGCACAAACATATTGTAATATGTATGTTGTGAATGAGGTTACTCATTTCTTGACATATGCAAAGACTACAATCTATTAAAGTTAAAGAGAAACCACATTAAAATATGCACAATCATTTCAAAATACTGTTATTAGTACGTGGTCTCATTAATATAACTTGAGAGACTTATGAAAAAGAGACTATTGTTTTCTAATATTAAGATAATTAAAAGAAAAGCACTGTGGTGAGATAGGACACCCAAGGTCCTTCTTTCTTCCACAAAAATACCAACTCTATAATGCATGGATTCTTTCCCTTTATAAGAAATCTGGAAATTAGGCTCATACACTCTTAGACAATAGAAAAACAAAGGGTATCAAAGTCAGTAGGAAAAATCATGGCACTCTTTTCCATAGTTGCTTCTACTGGTACCATTCTACATAATCACAAAGGATCTCCAACCTCCTAGCTTCTCATGGGGAGAGAACAAGAACATATACACAATTTTCCAAGTTTTGAAAGGGATGGAGACCTACACAAGGGACTGATTCTGTCTGGCTTCTATAGGATAATCCCAAGGACCTGTACATTCTGGGTGCTTGAGGATGCTGAGGACTGAAGAGCTGAGCATCATGCTGATGCTTCTGAGAATACATGGTACAGCACACAGAGGCCAATACAGCTCCTCCCTCAGGAGGGAAAATAATGGAATATTCATCAAATATATTGGCTTACCAAGGGTCTGCACCAGGCATCGGTTTCTCTGTTGTCTGTTTCAAAGCATTGATAGGACAGAGATTATTCCTGACATTAGGAAACATTGAGATTTTGTTAGGGTGCTACTCCTCCAGAGAACCACTAGTATCTTGGTAGCATAGAGGCACTAGAAGGATCAAAAGATTATCAGTTTCTGAAAAAAAAAAAATAATGACAAATTCCTTAAGTATAGAATCAACACAACAACTCCAAGGTGAACTCATCCATAGGAAAGATTTTAAAGTTCCTCCAAATCTCTAGCTAAGCTGATTGGTGGACTTTGCTTGTGTAAAGCCAATCCACAAAGAATGAAAGAGGTAGGTTTATTTATCTAATTTTTGAATAACAACATAGTGATAAAAGGGAATGAAAGGGAAATGTCTGAATATTCAGCTTTGCATCACTATTACCAAATGACCTGAGAAGAAAAATTTAGAGGAGGAAATATTTATTCTGATTCACAGTTTCGGAAGTTCAGTCCACAGTCAGCGGACTCTACAGCTCTCTGTCTTAGTTGAAGCAGGACATCATGGAGGAAGGGCATAGCAGAGGGGAACAGCACTAGACAACACAATCAAGAAGCAGAAAGAGACAGTAAGGTGTAAGGACAAAATATAAACTCCAAGGCATGCCACCCATGAGTGACCTCTTTCCTTCAACCACAGTTTCCACCCAGTTAATCCATTCCAGAAGACTAATCAACTCATTAGGATAAGGTTCTCACAATCTAGTCACTTCACATCTGAACATTTTTGTATTGCTTCACATATGAATTTTTGGGGGACACCTCATATCCAAACCATAGCAATACCTAAAGTAATAAAATACATTTCCAGAAAATGACCCTATTGAAATGAAATCATGAGTATTACTCAAAATAATATTCAGAACAATTAAAGATGGCCAAAAATCTCAGCAAAATGATGCATGAACAAAATAAGAATTTGAATAGAGAGATGGGGAGGCAAGGAAGGGGAAGTAAAAAGGGAGGAATTTTGGAACTATATTGACAAAATTATGCTATGTATACAGAATATACCCCAGAGAATTTCATCTTTATGTATATCTATAAAGTACCAATTAAAATAATAAATAAATAGAAGGAAGGTCTATGGAGTGGAGGAAGAGGAACAGGGAGACGAGGAAGGGAGGAAAAGAGAAAGTACTGGAGATTGAAATGGAGTAAATTATATTCCATACATATGTGATTGTGTCAAAATGAATCCCACTGTTATGTAAAACTATAACACACTAATACAAACATTAAAAATAATAAGCAGAATATTTGGGGTTAAATTGTAATAACTGAACAGAAAATTTTGCTCAAAGAGTTCAATAGCAGATCAAGTAGAATAAAAGAATCAGTGAACTTGAAGAAAGGTCATTTGAAATTATTTAGTCACAGAAGCAAAAAGAAATAAAGAATTAAAGAGAAGAATGTTTTAAGAACTTATGGAATACTAAGTGCAAAATATATGTGAGGTGAGAATATTAAGAGAGAGAAAGGGTAAGAAATCTTATTTAAAGACATGATGGTCAAAAATCTCTAAAAACTAGAGAAGAAAGTGGGTATCTAGGATCAAGAAGCCCAATGAATTTCAGGATTAACAAAAGAAGTCTATGAGGAGACACATTACAATCAAATTGCCAGAATCTAAAACAAAGAATTTCAAAAGAAGCAAAAGAAAAATTGTCATGTGCAAGGGAACTTCCATAGGACCATTGGCATATTTTTCAGCTGAAACTTTCAGGCCAGAAGGGAATAATGAAATGATATATTCAAAGTCCTGAAAGAAAACACTGCCAGCCCAGAGCATTATATTGGGCAAAACTGTCCAAGGTGAACAAGAGAAAAACTTTCCAACTTTCCCAGATAACATAGCTTAGGGAGTTTATCACCACTATATTTGTCTTATAGCAACTGGTAGCACAGAACTGAAATAGTTGAAACAAAAAGACAATACAGTACCTCAAAAGCCTATGAAAGAATAAAGTTTAATGATAAAGGTAAATATATAAAAAAAATACAGAATATTGGAACACCCTTATGGTGGTATATGAAATGACTTTTAATTCTGATATAAGAATTAAAATACAAAAGTATTCAAAATAACTATAAGTATACAAATGTTAATGAACATACCACAAAGTGTACAATTTGTGATCTCAATAACATAAAGGATGGGAAAGTAAGAAATTGTAAGAAATAGGACATATCAGCTTAGAGCCAGTTTTTATTATGATATGATATTTTATAGAAGCTTCTTGGTAGCCACAGAAACACACACATGTAAGACAATGAAAACAGGAGTGAGAAAGAAATGGAAGCATGGCACTTGAAAAAAAATCAATGAACTATAAAGGAAGAAAACCAGAGGAAAGGAGGAGCAAAGGAACTCAGAAGGCAGGAAAATTAACAAATTGGTAGTATAAATAAAATCAAATTGGTAGTACAAATAAAATTATTTTATAAAATCTTTTATAAAATCAACAATTATTTAAAATATAACAGAGCAATCTACAGTTTCAATGCAATCACTACAAAATTCCAATTAATTTTTGTAGAAATAGAACAAAAAATCCTTTATATTCATATGAAACCAAGATGATCCTGCATACTCGAAGTAATCTTATGAATGAAGATCAAAGTTGGTGACCTTGTACTTCCTAATTTCAATATATCTTACAAAACTTTAGTGATCAAAACAGAGTGGTATTGGTAAAAACAAAAACAAAAAAACAATAACAACAACAACAAAAAAACGCTGATATATAGAGCAATGAAAACAAGCAGGAAGTCCAGAAATAAACTGTGCATTCTGACAACTGATCTTAGATGAGGATAACGCAAAAAGAGATTAGAGAAAGCCTAAGTTTTTCAACAAATATAGTTGAGAAAACTGGATATCTGCATGTAAAAGAATGAAATTTTCCATTGTGTTATATGAAAAAAAAAATCAGAAAAGATTAAAAACGTAAACATAAAACCTAAAACTAAATATAAAAAAAAGAAGAAATCATGTATGAAAAGTCTCATGACACTTATTTTGGCCATGATTTATTGCATATGAAACCACAGGTGAGACTACCTAAAATCAAAAGGTTTGTACAGCATATGAAACAATTAACAGAGTTAAGAGATGAGTTATATTATGGGAGAAAATACTTGCAAACCAAAAAATGGATGAAGGTTTAATATTCAACAAATGAGAACCTCCTACAGCTCACAGCAAAAGAAATAATCACCTGATTATAAACTTGGGAAAGGTCTTGAATAGATATATTTCTGTAAAGCAGACATAAAATCCCAACAGGCATGTGGAAAAACACTGAAAATCACTAATCGTCAGGAAATAAACATTAAAACCACAATTAAATAACATTATCTCACATCTCCTAGAAAAGCTAGTACTAAAATCAAAAACAAAACAAAATAGCATATACACTAGGAAGGAGGTAGAGAAATTGAAATTGTTAGGTACTACTGTTGGGAAATGGTATAGCCAATATAAGATTAATATTCAGGTTACCCAAATCACTAAAATAGAAATATCATATGATCCAGTAATCCTACTTCTGGGTATTTTTCCAAAAGAATTGAAATTGGTATCTGGAAAAAGTCTTTGGACTTACCAGTTCGCTCACTCTAGCATCATTCACAATAGCAAACTGGTTGAAATAACTTAAATATCCATCGACAGAATGGACAAAGAAAATAAGATCATTGGATTGACGTCATAATTTTTTAAAAATATGTTTTAATCTCATATATGCAATGGAATAATATTCAGCCTTAAAGAAGACAGAAATCCTGTTTGTTGCAACTCGGATGAACTATAAAGATATTATCATTAATGAAGCAAAGATAGAATGACAGATTCTGCATGAATCCATAAGAAGTATTAAAGTAATGAAACTCACTGAAGCAGAAAGTAGAATGGTAATTATCAGAGACTTGCAGGAGGGAGAAAAGGCATTTGTTCAATGGTATAGAACTGCATTTATCCAAGATGGACAGACCTAGAGAGCTGCTGTATAACATTGCGCTGGTAGTTAATGATACTATAATCTTCATCTACAAGTCTAAGAGCATATTTCTCCTGTGAGTTTTGAACTATAGGAAAAAAAAAAATCTACATTAATTTATAGTCAGGAGAGATAACAGGCTAATTATTCATGGTATTGAAAAGAAAATGTTGTCATTTCAGTAAATAAGAAAGCCTAGGGGAGAGGAATGTGAATGAACATATCAAAATGGGCAAAAATAATTTTTAAGGAAAATAAATAAGAAAATAGGGCTGGGGTTGTGGTTCAGCGGCACAGCGCTCGCCTTGCACGTGCACAGCCTGGGTTCGATCCTCAGCACCACGTAAACATAAATGCATTTCATTGTGTACAACTAAAGTAAATAAATAAATATTTTTAAAAAAAAAGAAAAGACACAAAATGCAACTATACTAATTATGGTTTAATCCTTTCTTGATGTTCAAAATAATTGTTTCACTCCAATGTCATTATTTTTCAAATTAAATAGAATATTGTATGAAATAATCGTACATAAAGAATTAAAACATGATACTTATCATTGGATTGATGTCATAATTTTTTAAAAATATGTTTTAATCTCAATAAGATACCAGTCTTTAAAAATGGAGATTGGCATAATGATGTTTACCTGAGAACTAAATATGCAGGCTTCCAAAAAATACATTAAAAGAGAATCATTTTAGAATAGGCTATATTTAAGTCATTTTGTAGAACAGAACTTCAAAATATTTGTGCTGACAATCTTGGCTCTGGTCAACCTCCATATGCACATGCCTTATTTATTAAAAACCCTGTTAGCATATGAGAATTGCTGGCCCCAGTCAGGTGCCCAGAGGAACATAGGAAGAGCTACTGTCTCACCCCAGATGCTAATCTCGTTTATGCTTTACCTCTTCTTTCCTACTTCTCCATTCTCACTGAAAAAAAAGATGTTGGGCTTGTTGTCACCACCTTTAATGTGGGAGTTGTGAGTCCATAGCTTTCTTTACCTCTTTTCCATTCCTAGTTTGCTAGTCTTTATGTTTAGCCATACTCCAACCAATTTTCTGCCCCTTCCAGTACACTGAGATTGTTACGGTAATTACAGTAAAGCTCTGTCATATTGTTTTGGATAAACTCACTTTAATTGTATATTTGAAATTTTCTTAGTACATGGAGTTACTACAACTTATATTTCTCCTACAATCAGCAAATGAAGAAATCAGTTTTAAACTACGTGTGTGTATGTGTGCACATGTGTGTATTATGTATATATAATGAGAAAAACAGGGTTAACACATATGTCTTGAAAAACCATAAAGTGTTACTCTCAAATCCTTCAACATCCTGGGTCTTTTGTTTTTGAAATATGCTTCTTATACCATTGCTGAAAACCAAAATGTTTTTAATTCAGGGTTTTGAATAGTAAGTAGATATTAATGGATTTTAGTAAGAATTGAAAATTTTGGCACAAACATATCAGACAATGTTTTCATGAGAAATAATAGATATTTGTCATATTAAATGTGTGTTTGGAATGACCTTAAAAGCACTTCCTCTCATTACATTCACCAGAAACTTTGAGAACTTTCCATATGTATGTCAGTGGGTATGGAAAGAAAATAGGAATTCTGTCACTTCTAGCTTTCTGAGATTGTAAAAACACAGTCATTGCTTTTATATTTTTCAGTAGGTGGGTTATGTTATTCAATATAAGCAATTTCAAATAACTGTGATATTGCATCATCCAAATAAGTTCATTTGTATAGGATCAATGATTTGCCTGAGCTGCAGAGGGCAAAGTCAAGCTAGAAAACAAAAGACCCCTCATGACAACAATGACAGGAACTGAGACTTTATAATTTTTTTCCTTTCTAATAAAATTAGAATTTTCCCCTTAGAAAACCTGAAAAGGGTTATTGGTTTGCCTCAAGGACAAGAGAATAGAAAGAAGCTGTGAAAGTATTCTCTATTTCAATAATCCAAACAGGGGGAAAATCTTGATTGAAAGAAATTGATAGAAAAGTGGGAAGGCTCATTCCTGAGTCTGATTTTAAAAGGTGATAAAAAGGAAAAGGGGAATACAAATATGAAACAATTTCTCGGTTAAAGTGAGATAATGATAAGAGGGTCTGATATGGTCTCACATTTAACACTGACTATTTTGAACCTTGAAAAAGAAATCCTATAAGTACTTAAATGAGACAATCATAAATTCCTAAATAAATACCACGATGATACTTTCTTTAATTAAAAGACAATTGTAATTCTCCATTAAATTTGGTGATGTTTTTAATTCTTTCCAACTGAAAAGAATTCACATTTGTTCATTGGCATAAGGCAAATGAATTTCTTTGTAAATAATTTATTATTATACACATATAGGAGGAATAATCTTTGAATTAGTTTAAATAACAGCCATTAATTACAATAATTCATTTTCTACTGATAAATCACAAGACATAAATGTGCATGTGTTCAGAATAAAAAACAGTAATAACCAACTTAGATACACTAAATTTGCATGTTATAAGCCTCCTGTGTTTACATTTTTCCCATATAGATTTTCTTAGTGCATCATTTTTATCCTGTCTAGTCATGGTCCATGTTGTACTCACATGCTACTTAAAAAATTTCTCTTCTAACACACCCGAGTACATTCTCTGTGCACCATATGCCTACGGCAGCTCTTATTGTCTTTTACCATCTGGGCTGCCAAATCTCAGAGTCTCTCTTCTTCTCTTTTTTTAAGTAACTATGAACTAACGTTTAAAGGCAATGAACTTAGAATATCACTGGATATGCTACCAGCTGCTTAGTTTTCACTTGGGGCTTTTTCCCTATGTGAGGCTTATGCATTTTTAAAGCACCATTTATGACAAATAAAGATTAAACATGTTCCAAATGAATTGAACATTTGGAATTTTAAAAGCAGTATTAAAGCTCAAAATAAAAATTGGAATTAAAACTGATTACATGGCACATACTACTTTGGGGTAAAGAGCCTCAAAAATTTTCATGGCCAATGTGAATTCTAGAATACTTCCTCCTAAGCCTCTTTGTATGTCCATCATAAAATGCTTAAGGGAGCCTGCCAAAACATTTCCCAGAATGAAGCTCAAATTAACCACTCAGATGTTGCTTCTAGTCTTGGTCCAGGTTTTACAAGTCATTGACTACAGTCAGGGAAAAATTAATTGAGGATTTATGGTCACAATAACTTAAAAAAGAAGCAAAAATTACAACAACACCAACAAGACCATTAGCTTGGATCTAGAATGAAGAAACACAACATTTCTTATGTTTCCATGAAATGGTGCGAACACATCTAAGCCATTATGTGTTGAACTGGTCCAGCTGATACCAGAAGGACCAGCGTTCCCAGTAGGCAATTGTCCAAGCTATTGTGGTTTATCAAGGACATCTAGCAGCCCCACCTCTGTTATTACTCTTTGAAAATTGCAGGGTGACAACTACAGTTTCTCCACCCATTTTGAATCACTTAAAGAAAAGTATTTCTTGAACTTTTACAATTTTTATCATTGCTTCACATAAATGCGTACTCTTCACAACTCCCAAGGTAGAGTATGTCTTATTTCTATACCTCTGCTGCATACCTAACTGATACTGTATATCTTTGTTTAGAAGCTATGGCTTCTATTAAATTTAATTACTTACCCCTGTGGCTTTAAATTGAGGGTGGCTATAAAACAAAGACGGCTTCTATTAAATTTAATTACTTTCCCCTGCGGCTTGCAAGGGTGGCTTCTATTAAAATCTGCATGGTATAGGTGTGGCTGCTAATCAAGGATGCTTCTAAATGAAGATATACCTTCTGTGGCAACAATTAATCAAAGAAGAGATGTTATGTATAGAAATAAAATCACATGATAATGGCAATTCAGAAATTTATTAAAGTAATCATAGTTCTGAGAGAATTCTCATAATTTATGTTGTTTTGCTTTTCTAAATAAAAAGTATAGCTTACATCTGCATGGACTATATAGGACATATTAATTTTCTATTGAGGAAGGTAAATATTTTTAAAGATCACGATCTATCAGATAAAGAGTATGGCTCTGAGATGCTTTAGACAGATTTTTTTCCCTTTTGATAGTAGCTGAATAAAGAAAATGGCTTACAGATTTAGCTATGTATATAGTTTGAAAGTAACAACTGAAAAATGATGTTCATAATCTGAATTGCAATGAAACCAATTATCTGTACTGGGGTTATTCACATGGGAATTCTCCTAAAGGTTTAGTATTTCTTAAAAGAAATTAAAAACAGCTGTAAAAATACCATAAAACAAAAATAGCAGCTGCAAAAGAGATTAACATTCCTAAATTTCATTTGAACCTGATATGTTATTTTTCCAACAGCAACATATATTCTGATTTTTAAATCTATCGTTATGAAATTTTACCTTTAAAAATAGGACTACTGAATACATGTTTTTATATTACCAGTCTTTAATATTCACACGAATTGTATAAAGTTTTCTCCCTTAAGATGTTTTTATTATTATTCTACCTTTTTAACTAATCATGTACGAACTATCCATTGTAGAACATCTAAAGTCATTTAAGATTTAAAGATTACTGTGTAAACAATTTACAGCAAAGTCTTGCTCTTTTCTGTTACTTAAACTTATCAGCTGCATTTCACACTGAACCATGAAGACCAAGGGCCGTTTAAAAATTTTATATAGTGTCTGCTTTTCAATTTAGCAAACAGCCATAGATGAAACTATACCTGATATTTTTTCATATATATGTGCATATATATATATATATATTAAAACAAAATGCAATTTATAAAACAGATCTGGAGGTGGTGACAGTATAAAACAGTTAGTTTTGCTGTGCTGTTCAAACATATGGCAACAACTTTTCTAGACTTGCACCAGATGGAGGCCTTTAATCGATCCGGGCTGTTATACCGTATGTTATTTCTCCATTAAAGAGGTTTCTCATTCTCAATTTATAAATTAAATAAATTGCCGAATTGTTAAATGTAAGCAGAAGTACTTTTGCAACATAGAAAGAATAAATTGAAATTTTTCTACTTTTAAAAAGACAACAAACTTATGAAAGATACAAAAATTGTCTGAAACCTATAGTTATATTCTTTCAGCAAAGTTCTTGTCAGTTGTTCAGATTTAGCACACATTTCAACATAGTTTATGTCACTTATTTGTTTGGGCTTTTGATGGTTTGGCAGGTAAATTCTTTCATATGGCTGTATTATGCTATTGACAAACTCTCTAGGAAATATTGCCAACATTTTTGGAGCCAATTAAGTCGTTAAACTTAATAAAAATCTTCAGCAATTAGAGTCTTCAGAGGTAAAAAATCTTTTCTGTTGGATTTCAGCATAAAATATTTTCAGGTTTTCTAAACAATTTAAAAATTCTTTTTTTCCCAAGTACTTATTTAAGTGAGTCTCATTGCCATTTAAATAAAATATGAAGAATACCTAATCAGATATAAGATCAAAATATTTTATGTATATTAATCCTTGAAAGATAAATCTAATGGACGTTGCTGTCATAACACACACACACACACACACACACACACACACACACACCCATACACACACATATTGTAGTTTATTTTGTCCTAAACGTCAGTAAAGGCAGTTCTCACATTCACATACACACATACATATAATTTAAAAAAGATGTGAGATGCTGAGAAATAAGAATGCAACATTTTGGAATAGTTTACTGCTATTGTTCTTTTGTTATGAATATTATTTGTGACATAGGTTCAGATTCTGAAGTAAACTAAGATGTATGCATAACAGAAATCAAATGAAAGCAACTATTCTCTGGAGAAGTATGCAGTCCTTTTGTAGAACCCAGTTTTAATGTAGACCAGTACTTAACATATTCACAGCTTATAACAACTCTTGAAATGGGTGAATGTTGAAACAAAGTATGAACCAGCTCTATTCTCTTTAGCATGTTTATTTATGACTACTTTCTTTTGAAGGAAACCAGGAGTATGATAATGGTCGCACACAGACTAAATAGGATATGTTTTCATGAGCAGTGATCCCATACAAGAACTAGAAAAAAAAAGCCGTATTTTTCCAATATAATACTACAAGAGCAAATGACAGCCTTACCTGATGGCTGATATCTTTTATAGTACAACTGTGACATATTTTATGCATCACAAAGAATGATCAAAGATGTCTCAAGAGGCTCTCTGTCATGGAATGTGGCCCCATAGCCCCTGTCTGCCTTTAAATCAGGCAATAATGCACCTTTAAAATTAGTTGGGCATGCTTTCAAGAGTGATGATTATTTTGGATATATTTGAGCAGGATTTTGATTTCTTTTTCAGTTACATGATTTCTAAAATTATATGCACATTTCATTTTGTTGTGAAATGAAAAGTGACTAAAATAAAGAAAAGATTGTATATTTTTAAGTGTATGTTTAACATATAGTTCTGCTTGCTTTTACTGCTTTTGTAATATAACATATTTAAGAAAATGCAATTCAGAAACTAACAAAACCATTTCCATTTGTTTCTCATTAAACATATTAATAAAATAACTTCAGCATACATTTTGTTCTTACATGGAATATTTTGTATTGTAGTTATTTTTTTTTTAAATAAGGCTTCTATGACTATTTAGGTTTTCCACACAAATTAAAATTATATTGGAAAATTGTGGCAATCACTCAATTAATTTTAGCAACAGCCACCAATCCTATAATATCTGGATTATTTCCAAAAATACTATTTTCCTAAATACCCTGAAAGATTTTGATGAAAATGTCTTGTTACCGAGGCTTATCTAGATAATTAAATTCTCTCCTTTCTTTGCAGTTTGTCTCTACTACATGTGACCAATGACCAATAAAAGGCACATTTTAATTAAATCAAACTCTAAGAGATATCATATAATATTATGCAAGGACTCATATTTTTGACCAAATATGTAAGCAAAAAGAATGTTCTACTTGTTAAAGATCTTTGTTAATGAAACAAGGCTATTAGTAGAATACCTCATCAAATTCCAATTCTTTGCAGTTAAAAAAAATGTATTAGCAAAAAAATACCACTGGCTACTTTAACTGAGATTTTTATTTAGTTAGAGTTCTGGAGGTTTTCTTTCCTTTTGTTTTAATATATATTGGTATGTTCATGCAAAGGAACACTCTATAGCAGTTAAAATGATTAATAAAATCACATCAACAAATCACACCCCACATTTGATTGACTAAAACAAGCAACTTGTAGAATGATGCATACAGTACACTATTTATAAATTGATTGAAATATTAAAATAAACCTGTACTGTTTAAGAATGTATACCTATATAACAGAGTCAAAATGGAAATAGGGGGAAAATGAACACTAATTTCAAGGTGGTGGATCACACACCGGGAAGATTTTAGAATCTATTGGAGAGGGCTGTTGTAGGGGTCTGAATATATTTTTAAGGTAGGAGGTAAACATGGTGTTCATACTTTTTAAAAAGTCTTTTATTTTTAAATAATTTTTATTCAAAATATCCAATAAAACTCGTGTCTGTCTGATGATAGAAATGAAGGAAAAGAAATGCCAAATATTAGAAGTGTTTAATGCTAAGTAATAGGATTATGGGTAATATTTACTTATTTGCACTTCTCTTTTCTGAAAATTTCCTCTAGGATGTGCATTGTTCTTATAGTATGAAAAAATGTTGTAGAAATTGTGTTCCAAACATTTTGAGTTAACATTTATTAATTTTACTTGAAATTCAGGGTGAAATGCTAATTACCCTGTTTTGATCAATGCATATCATATGCACGTGTTGAAATATCACACTGACAGTTTCTAAGTCTTCTAAATCATTTAAGACTGTTCTCAAAACAACACAGGATGAGGCCAAGAGATTATGACTTCAGTTAATGTCTTTTTGGTTTAGACAGGGTCTTACTATGTTGCCCAGGCTGGCCTCTAACTGGAGATCCTCCTGCCTCTGTCTTCCAAGTAGCTGGGATTGCAGTCATGTGCCACCACCCCTAGCTCTATGTCTAATTGGAAAAGTTACTCAAAATGTCTGCCCAAAAGAGAATGAGTATTAAAGATGATCCTTTCTTTCTTAAAAGCTCGTGTGCCCAATTTCAAGTAAATTTGCAGTGCACTTCATCTTTAGCAATTAGGTCATTAATAATATTGCCTTTGTAACTTTTAAGAACTGTTGGTAATTACATTAAAATTATTCTATTCACTCTTATCTGAATTTTATCAAAATCTTTGAATTTGTCTAATGTTGGTCGAAGTATTAATGATATTATATAATATGAACTTTGAAATTAATATTTATTAGAATTAAATTCTATTGATTATATAATATCTAACTATTCTGCCTGCACCTGAAAGCAGTAAAATGTTAAGAAAAGGTAGTAGCAAAAGTATGTTTTTATAAGACACTATTATTTTCTTTTCAGAGTCATAAAATATATATTAGTTAATGATTTGACATGATTATGTCTGTGCACTCTGACATTCCAGAGAATTGACTTATTTTAAAGTTAATATTTGTAATCTGATGTTTCATATTGAACAAATCAGTAATGTAGCTTTTTTATAGTGTCCCTCAAATGCTTTGGAAACTGTAAAATATTAAAGAATATATGATCATTATGTGGATTCAAGAGTCATTAAAACACCTTCTTACACATATGACAAATACTGCTTTTGTAGTAGTGACAGTTATGACATATGTCAAATACTTTAGCACTGTATAGTATCATTTTTAGAGGTCGTCTTCCAAAATTCTATCAAAATAAAAAAACTCAAAAATAATATTTATGAAATGCTATCTTATGAGGCGTAAATTTTCAGAATCATTGTTTTATGCTGTATTATATCTGTGTTGTTTGTGAGTCCGGAAAAATACCATAGGAAAAAAAAGCAACTAACAGGTAGGGGAGACCACCCTATACACTGGAAGAGAAATCTAGCAGGGGTGAAAAAGGCCAGGCCTAACAGGCATGGCAGCTTGCTCCCCTTTCCTGCCGACATAGCATAGCAACATCAAGGGCACAACCAGGTTTGCCAGATTGGCTCTGGTCATCTGTGAAGAGCCTGCTCCAGTGAGGGGCCCTTTCCTGCTGACCCTCCTACATCCACAAAATTGATGCAAGGGAGCTGGGTGGGACTTATGGTATAGATGAGCTTCGGAAGCTCTGTGTACTGGGAGGAGTTGGAACTGGAGCAGCATTTATGAATACATTTATGAATAAAGTTTTAGACATTAAATTGTTTTAGGGAGAAGATAAAGAAGAAAAAGTAATGCTTCAGGGCTCTTCTTGTCCATTAACTAGTGTAGGTATAGTTTGATATCTTTAATTGATGTAATTTAATTTGCTTTCATTTTCAACATGCAAATCACAGCATTTTGATAACATTTTTGTAAGCTCTCTTCCCATTCTAGTTTTGTGGGGCTTTAGTTTTAGGAGAAACTCTAAATTTCATCTAGCCTTCAACATCCCAAATGGTACTTTAGTCTTTTTGATGAAACACTAAAATCTTGTATTTATGCATACATTTACAGGTCACAAAATTCTTTAACATGTATTATCTTGGATCATTTATACAATAGTTTTAAAAAGCAGATTTCCTTATCCTTTTACAAGATAATGACAAAACTTAGGCTCAATGAGTCACTTTTCCCTTTTAATATCTCCATGAAGTGGCCAAGTGGGAATTAGAAACCACTTCTATTTCAAATGCAATATTCTTTGCACTGTGTTGCCTTCCATAGGATTACTTCAATAGCCTTGAAAAGTAATAATTCAGCTTTTGAGTGACAAGTTGCTCATTACAATATAAGTCAGCCCATTTCCTTTTGGGGATGCCTTGTAATAAAACAATATAATAGTTAATAAATACTTTATATTGAGCCAAATATGACTCCTTGCTATATGCAGCCATTGTTCTATTTTTGTAATTGCACCTGACTGCAATCTTCTTAGAAGTTGGGACCTTGATTGATGTCTCTGCATCTTCACTAACAAATGCAGTGATTGCAACATAGTAGATGCTCAATAAGTATTTGTGTAACATATTGCTTCAATTTTTGAAAATCTTATCCTGCCTGAAAACTGTTATATGTTTATGAAAGTGTTCTCTATCCCTGTAGACTAAGCTTTCTGTGACATTTTAGCCTGATTTCAAGTAACCTTGTTCATATATACATATGTGTATGTATATATATATACACATACCGCCAGTACCTACATCAATATCAGCACATAATTGGCATGCAATTGTATAAATATGTGAAATGAGTAAACTATAAGTAATGCAACTGCTTTTCTATAACCTAATACATTTGGGTCACTTTTTTCAGAGTGATTTGTAGAAGCCACTTACATCTTTCCATCCAACACTAAATGTACAAAGCAGCATGTGTAGTGTGTACCCTCTAACTGCTAAAATAAATGATTTTCAATCCTCCATATTCTTTGGTTTAAAATAATCTAATCATTGCTGGGTGTGGTGGAGCATGCTTATAATCCCAGCGGCTTGTGAGGCTGAGACAGGAGGTTTGCAAGTTCAAAGCCAGACTTAGCAAGGAGGAGTATATCTTATTCTAATTAGGATCCCAGGCTTTTAGATATAAACAATGTTTAGATTCACTGCGATGTATTCATATCTGTACATAGGAAATTTGTTAGATTCATTCCACTGTCTTTCCTATTCCCATCCCTGCTCCCTTCTCTTCATTCCCCTTTGTCTAATCCACTGAACTTCTATTTCCCAATCCCCTCATTGTGGGTTAGCTTCCACATATCAGAGAAAACATTCAACTTTTGGTTTGGGGGGATTGTCTCTTTTCTCCTAGCATGATAGTCTCCAGATCTATCCATTTACTAGTGAATGCACATCATCTTGAAGGACACTGGCTTTCTCTTATGCACACTATGAACCAGGGCAAGTTAGTGTTATCTGTAGAATGCTACTTTCTTGCCATTACACCAGGGCAGTTGTTCCTTGAAATGTTGGTCATACAAGAAAACTAATGATGGGCTGGGGTTGTGGCTTAGCGGTACAGTGCTCGCCTGGCACATGTGCGGCCCGGGTTCGATCCTCAGCACCACGTACAAATAAACGCATTGTGTACAACTAAAGCAAATAAATAAAAATTAAAAAAAAAAAAAACTAATGCTGATGACTTAAGTGATTCTGCAGCTTAACATATAAAACCTTTGTCTGAATAGAGGTGGGTGTGGAGCTGAGGGTACTGTGGAAGGACTAGGTGTTATTTGACCAACAGGCTGCCATAGGACAAAGTACCATGAGGGACAGGGTGGCCGCTTGGTGAAACACCTGGAGGGATGGATGTGCCATTAGTCTGTCTCCACTGAAGTCTTCTTGGAGCAGTCACTAATCTTTTGGTAAACTTTCCCAGTAACTCATATGTTATGTGCAGTGTCTCCAGGCCCTTTTGAGTTCTCTATCCCACTGCCCTGGAACCACTGGACTATGGACAGGACAGGGTGGAATTAAAGAATTTCACCCTTAATTCCTTTGAGAGATTGAATTTAAGGCTAACAAGAAAAATTAAATGTATAATAGATGTATCTATTATAACAATCATGAACCCCAGAACTTAAATAAAAACCTAGATATAGAAGTCTGTTGGGAAGAATAGTCAGAATTTCAATTTTTCTCTATTAAAGCAAAGTAAAAATGGAAAAGGAAACAATTAGCAAATTATTTCAATGAAAAGCAAGGAAGTAAAAAACAAATATGCTTTAATTAAAATATCCATAATATTTAGTAGAAAGTGTTTATATTTTGTTATTGAAGAGAGAATGAACATGTTTATCTACATAAAACAAACCAATGTCTAGTACAAGACAAAGGGGAATGAAGGGAAGGGAGAGGAGATGGGAATAGAAAAGACAATAGAGTGAATAGGATGTATCTTTCCTATTCTTATACATGAATATATGACCAATCCAATGTAACTCCACATTGTATACAACCACAATAATGGTATCCTAATTGGAAATGAGTTATACTTATTCTATGTATGTATAATATGTTAAAATATACTCTACTGTCATGTATATCTAGAAAGAAAAATAAATAAATAAGTATTCCAATTATATACTTTAAATGGGTGAATTGCATGCTATGTGAATTATATCTCAATAAAGAAGATATTTCAAAATTTAAAAAATAAAAACCAAAACAAAACAAACAACAACAAAATGAAACAAACCATTGGGAAAGCAATGAATGAATACACCAGGTGAAGAAGTTCAACTCACAGAAGGAGATCAGACTCATTTTATAAATGAGTTTATAAATGGTTCATGGTATTTTTTTCATCTTTTAAAGCAATTTTCCAAACACAGTGGTCTAAGTTGAATTAGTAAGCAACCAGAGTTCTTGCTTGACCTGTCATGACCTTTTCAACTCCTCTTTAGTAGTGATATATGCATGTCCATATGAAAACATGAATGTATTTTTTATAAATTTTGAAAGACAGCTGGGAAATTAGTTTAACCCAGAGTGGTTGCTTTCTTAGTGTACCATAACTATCTCTAAACAACTGAAAGCATAAAAAAGTCAAGTTTGGCTAAATACTATATGAGGCTTTGGAGAATCAGGCATTCCCATTATATTGCTGAAATACAGTAATTTGGATGCCTCTCAAATACATTATGCTGAACATAAAAGCCAATAGCAGAAGGTTACACATACAAAATTCCATTTAGATGACACTGTTAAAAAGGGAAAAATTTAAAGAGAGAGCAGATCAATGGTTCACAGGGGTTAGGGATGAAGAGAAACTATGACTACAGAGGGGTATCATGGGGCAGTTTTGTCGGTGATGGAATTCATCTCTATTCTGAATGTGAAGGTAGTTCTGCTTTATCTCTACCCTTTGAAGCAAAGAAAAAAATCATATTTTACTCTGTCAATTAAAAATGAGACTGTATATATACTATGTATATGTGTGTGTGAATACTGTAACCAATATATGTTTAATGTTTGAATAAAAACTGTTACAACATATAACGTCTCAATTTCTATCTTTTAATATTGTTTTGATTTTGCACCATGCAATTGAACTACCTATTTGAAAAATATAATTGAATTGCAAACAAACAAAGGAGAATCAGCTTCTTGGCTACTTGATTCCATTATGCTACCCCCAGGGATAGTAAATTTTTTGTTTAATACTTTATAATTGAGCAGGAGCAATAAAAGCAGGTGCATATATAAACTCCATTGGACTCATTTCTTGAGCTTTATTTTTCTTTCTACCAGCTGCAGAGCTGGAAGTAGAGCCCCTGACTTAGTAGGAATTCATGAATCTTCTTCTAGAAGTAATTTCTTTTAAGACTGAATCAGCTGCTTTGAAATAAAACTGTAAAAGAAAAAGGCACTCTGTTTCTTTGTTAAAACACTAACACCCATGACCATATGTTTTGGTTTATTCTCTAACAAAACTCCTGTTTACTGCTTTCTAAATTCATCTGTGTTTTGTATTATGTAATGTGAACAGGTTACAGAATGAAATGATAGTGTAATTAATCTGCTGTATCTAATAAATGGAAAATAACCTGATAATTTTTTCTACTCACTTGACCTATTTATGTTGTAGTCTTGCCTTAATTGTTCAAATGTAAAATATATCTGAAATGTCCTATTAGTTTACATGGCATTCATATTTTTGTATCTTCTGAGAAAATTAGATAAGATTACATTACATCCCATACCACTAAGAGCTTAAGATTCCCCATATACTTACATAACTGGCATTACCAAATATGTACTACCATTTGCTCCTAAATCTTTAAAATGAAAGAATTTTAACTGACTGGTTTTTTAAACCAAGTTATTATTTGAAAAAATCTGTTGATTTCCAATGTCAATCATCTTTTGTTTCTAGTGCCTTCTGAGGAAGAACTTTCTCTCCATTTTGAAAAATTTCTAAATATCAGTGGAGCCAAAGTAGACTGAGTTAGAATTTACAATTCCCCAGGATCATGTTCCAACAAATAAAGAACTAACTTAGTTAATGATATCAGTAAGTTTGGTCTGCAAAGCCAGTCTAAGTGCTGCATCTACATCTTTATTTTAGGTTTGGTTTTCCAGCATTCCCAAGTATTCTGAAAATAAATTCCAGTTTGGAGATAACTGTGCATGACTTCTCTAACTAAGGATTTGTAAAAAAAAAAAAAAAAAAAAAAAAAAAAAAAAAAAAAAAAAAAAAAACACAACTGATGCCCCTGTAGATGAATGAAACTAAATATAATTTCCAGAATCCATAAAAGCTATCATTTTAAATGATAAAATAGAATGACTTAAAAATGTTTGATATTATTTTGCTGAGTGTGATGGCGCATACCTGCAGCTCAGGAGGCTGAGGCAGGAGGATCACAAGTTCAAAGCCAGTCTCAGCAAATTAGTGAAGACTTAAGCAATTTAACAAGACCCTTTATCAAAATAATAAAAACAAAAAATTAAAAGGGCTGGGGATATGACTCAGTTGTTAAGCACCCTTAGGTTCAATCCTGGTACTATATGTATATTTATATACAGTACCAGGATATATATTATTCTATCCTTAATCAACCTATGCAAACTACAATGCTTTTCTGGAGTACAAACAAAAAAATATATGACTGGAGAATTTTTGTCCTAATTTTGCACACACGGTGGCAATGCATTAATTGATAGTAATGCTGTCAATGAAGTATATTAAATCAAAGCAGGCAAGGAAGACACTAAAAGCAGGATAGAATGCAACACATCAGTGTTTTTATTAGCCCAAATCCTCATTTTTATACATCCCAAGTTATCTCCCTTCCCACACAGAAGGATAGCAATGTCCTAGGTTGTGCATGAGGTCTCATTAAGGAGATGTCAGCTTTAGTTTGAAACATAAACATATTTTATTCATATGTTAGTGCTTATGGTGATCAATGACAGTGTATGTGGTATACTAGAATTTGTTTTTGATCAGTAGAAAGCAATTATTCATAAACTGAAAACAGAGGCAAAGTTGTGAACGAAAGGAAAAGAATTATAGGTTTCTTACAGGGAAGGTAATTTTAATATAGACGAGATTGGTCCAAGTTCTGCCATTTGGATTGATAGATTATCTAGCAGAACTATCATTTCAATAATCTCAATGACAGTATAGCACTGGATACTTGGTATAGTATTATAAATTAAATTTACTGCAAATGTTATTGCAGAGAATATGGAAAGAGATCTATTATTTGTGTTTGTGAAAGTTTAGATAGGAAAAAATTTAAGATTCTTTGACAAAACATAACACATATGATCTATATGATATGGCTATATTGCCAGTTGTCAAAAATCTCACTTTAGCCATTACTTCTTCATCACTATCTTTGAATTATAGTGACATGATTCCACTTGTGAGAGAAAATATTATATTAATCAACTTGAATGTTACCCCTGTAAGGTGGTGCTTTCCAGTGTTTGGCAATGTGGGATACAGTTAACTTTTTAAAGAAATATATCAGCCTTTATTTATTTTGCCAAATACTGAGAACTTGCACCAGGTACAGTATAGGAAGTTGCTAGGAACTTCTCATGTTGACAATGAGAACTGTAATTATAACAGATGGAATTCATTGTATTCATGATTACCTATTTTAATATGTACATATCTCTTTATCAAATGTTCTTTTATTTGAATCTGAAAATATGTCATATAGCTAAATATAATTCATATCTATCTATCCATCCATCAGCTTATCTATCATCTTACTTACATACTTGCCCTAACCTAAAATAAAAGTAACATATATTTCTCAGGTGTGTCATTGGCTATCAGAATATTCACACCACACAATTACTATTATATCATATCTGTCTTATATGCTGCTTCCTGAATTTCATAAGAGCAAGTACCCCCGGGATTCAGAATATGTCTAAAATGCTCAATTTTACATTCTTTTTCTCCATCTCTCATTTGGATGAATTCATTCATACTACCCAACAATAATCTTTTCTGCAAGGTAATGAAACAATGAAAGCTATAATACACTAACATAAATGCTAATATTACTATTTATTATATCTAATTATTTATTTATTTTAAATTAATTTATATATTTATTTATGCATTTATTTAATGTTGCTATTTAATTTATGCTAACACAAATGGAAGAAGTTGGAGAATATCATGCTAAGTAAGTAAGCCAATCCCAAAACACAAAAGGCAGAATGTTCTCTCTGATAAGTGAATGCTGATCCATAATGGGATGGGGAGGTGGGGAGAATTGAGGAACTTTGGTTGGGCCAAGAGGAGGGAAAGAAGGGAAGTGTTCAAGGGAGTAAGAAAGATGGTGGAATGAAATGAACATCATTACCCTAGATACATGTATGACTGCATATGTGGTGCAACTCTACATTGTGTACAACCAGAGAAATGAAAAGTTGTGCTCCATTTGTATACAATGAATTGAAAAGCTTTCTGCTTTTTTTCTGTCATGTATAACTAAATTGAATAAAAAATAAATAAAAAACAAAAAATAAAAGTACATTAAAAAACAAAAATAAATAAGTGCTAATGTTTACTGAGTGCTTAGGACATACCTGACCCTCTTTGAAGAGCTTTAGTTTTCTTAACCATATACATAGACAGGTTTTCTGTCCACATATATACATACACAAAAATAAAGACAGTGAGGCACAAAAATTAATAAAGATGCCACACATAATTCAGTTAAAAGGAACAGCCAGTATTCTACTGAATTTTGCAGGGCTAAGGAACAAATGATCTCTTTGCATCTCAGAAGTTTTCTAAGCATATGGAGGTAAGACCATACAATCTTTAGGACTCTTTCCATATTGATGCTTCTCAGAAATTACAGCATATGCATATTATAGATGCTAAAATAGTTCTATAATAGCTAACATAGCTAGCATTTTAAGATGCTGTTGTATTTAAAGAAATCTTATGGTAGACTTTGAAACTTAGACATATCTGGGTATAATAGAGGAGCCACCACAGTTTAAGGTTGTCTCAAATTAAGTTTTCCATTCACCATTGTGACATTTTCCCAAATTTCTCATGCATTTGGAAGAATGCATCAGAACAACATCAGATTTTCCATATTTTTATGCACTTACATCAAAGAATTCCACATAAATACAGGGCTTCTCTGGGGGGAAATCTCATTACTCAGATAAGAAACACCACATTTGCTTACTACACTGCTGATCACACAATATAAAAGGAATATGAGGAAAATAAATGAGGTATATTTTCATAAAATGTCTCTAAACTTCTAGCCAACCCAACCTGCAAACTCTCCATTTATATACATACACAAAAGATGCAGGTACCTATAAAGGAAAGGAGTGATCAGTTTGGTGGAAGATCAGAGGATTAGAAAAAGAAAAATCTTAGCACAATGGATCAGAGGGAATTAATGGACATCAGGGGGCAGAGAACAAATCTGTTATTTAGTTATGGGAGTCTACAATACCTCATCTACAATCCTTGAGAGTAAGTGATTGTTTGATTTTGCAGTTTTTCAGATTTTAAAATTGAATCAGTGTACAGAAGAGCAACACAGTGGAGGGTGTGGCTTCGCTTTCTGATCCAGAACATTAGTATTTTTAGTGTAAATGCACATTTAGACTAAGTGGATGAGAACGTGATGTAAAGTCAAAATTTACTTTCAAATGCATTGTCTCCAGACTTTTAAACTTCTTAGTTTATCAGGGTTTTATTTTGGAATTGTGGATAAATATTTTAAAATTAATTTTGCTAAGAATTACTTCTCTTTTTTTCCCTCCTTTTACTTCTTCGAAAATGAGTCATACCATTTTTCCCTCTCTGGGCTCTAATAAAGGGACCCGCCTACACATTATTCTCATCATTGAGAGCTTTATAGACTACCGTAGTCTTTCCATCTGGTCTTAAACTTTTCAGAAAAAAATAAACTATCGGTGTAAAAGTAGATACACAGCTGCCTATATTAAAAGGTGACATTTGAAGGAGGAATTATATTTTTCAGAGTTCAAATAATAGTTGAATTATAATAAATTGTATATCAAAACTATTTCAAGAATTGTAGTCTTATGATCTTTTTTACTTGTGTTTATCTTTAGTAGATGATAATTTAATTTTTACATGTTATATGCTTTTAGTAAATGATTACCATAAATAATTTTCCAGTTTTCTAAAGTTTAGTTTAAACATTATGTGTGTGTGTGCGTGTGTGTGTGTGTGTGTTATGTATACTTATCTAACACTATGGAAAATTGAGCATGACTATAGTGACTAATCATGTGTAGAGTTTGCAATCTATATATGAATTAGCATCTACCATTTATTCAGTGAAAAATTTTAAGAAAGTGAATGTTTTCTGTTGTTTAACTAAAAATGTAAAAATATTTCTGTTGACCCTGCCCTGAACACTCAACATAGCTCTTGCCTACTCAAATTCTTCAGCCACCTGTTCTTTTATCAATGCCAAAACTACACCAATAAATCAATATAACTAAAGCCTTGAACTTATCAAACTTATAAACTAGTGTAAGAGATGACACTATTTTATTAAATTTTAATTATTAATATTTGTTAATAATTATTAGTATCATATGAAAAAGTGAATACACGTTAGTTTTCAAGAACACTTCTCATTTGTAAAAGGACACTTTTACAAATAAACAAATTAAATATTACAACTCAAAAACTTTTTCATTCTGTCACATGTACAGAAATATAACATGTATAATTATTTGTTTCTTTTCTTCTGTTTTAATACTTCTAGCCTACAATGTCTAGTTTACAATGGTGTTTATTTAATAAGTGGGGAAAATGCAGGATTCTGCATTGGTTGTATGTCTTCATTATCTCTATAACACTATTATATGTTAGATATTTCTTTTAACTGTATTTTCGTGTTGCTATTCCCAAAAGCATTTGTTTGTAGGTTTGTTTTTTTCTTTTTTTCTTTTTCTTTTTCTAGTACTGGGAATTGAACACTGAATCACAGCCCCTGCTGTTTCTATTGTGTTTTGAGACAGAGACTCAGTAAGTTGCTGAGGCTGGCTTCAATTTTTGCTATCCTCATTCCTAGCCTCCCAGTCATTGGGATTACAGACATGTATCACCACCATGCCAGATTTATAGGTTTTAAGATATATATATGTATATATATATTATACATATATATACATATATATATACATATTATACATATATATACATATATATACATATTATACATATATATACATATATACATATATATTATACATATATATACATATATATACACATATATATAATAAAAACACATCATGAGATCTATTAAAATTTTTTTTGATATGCACAGTACAATATTGTTAACTATAGGCACAATATTGTACAGCAGATCTCCATAACTTTTCCATCTTGCATAGCTGAAACTTTATACCAATTGAATAACAACTCCCTATTCCTCCCTCACTCTAGGCCTTGGTAATGAGCATACTACTCTCTGTTCCTATGAATTTGAATATTTTTAGATACCTCATATAAGTGAAATCATTCAACATTTGTCCTTCTAAGACTGGTGTATTTCATTTATCCTAATGTCTTAAAAAATTAAAATCATAATCCTCCTTTGTGTAACATGTAAAGAAATGTAACATGCATAGAGACATTTGTCTCAGGTTTATTGCAACATTATTCATAGTAGCCAAGATATGAAAACAACTTAACTGTCCATAAGTACATGAATCAATAAAGGAAATATAATCTATACAAAAAATTGAATATTTATTCAGCTTAAAAAAGAAGAAACTCCTGCCACAAGCAACAACATGGTTGAACCTAAAGAATTATCTCTTAACTATGATCAAATTGCACTTTTGGGTATCCAGCTAATTCCAGGTTTGTAAAATCTCCCAAAATGTCATTGTAAAAACATTTCAGTTGCAAAATTATGTTCTTTCAGGTACCTGGAAAAACTTATATGCATAAAATGTCAAGGGCTGGAAATGTTTGACATCAGGACACTAGATATCACTAATTCATAGAATTGAACATTAAAAAATAAATTCTTAACAAAACCCAAAGTTTTCTATGTGGTCCTGCTACAAAAACTATCAAAACAACTTAATACCAATAATATGATTTAATTTAAAATATAAAAGAAGTTTAGTAGTCCATTTGAAACA
Organism: Tamias sibiricus; assembly: GCA_025594165.1. Lineage (NCBI taxonomy): Eukaryota > Metazoa > Chordata > Mammalia > Rodentia > Sciuridae > Tamias > Tamias sibiricus. The sequence goes on along the minus strand of CM046658.1, from coordinate 140,050,600 downwards.
GAGGATTACAAAGTGACTTTAGAAAATTTTGTTTTGTTTGAAAACTAAAATATTTAGAAATGAAAAATAACATTTGGTATTCACAATAAGTCAGTATTTTTAAATTCCCTTTTCTACAATTCCCCACTTGGAATATTGTCTTAAAATTAACTAGGGCAAGATTATTTTGCTTTTTTTAATTTAAGAAACAAATCCAGAAAATGCCACTGAGTATGAGCTAATAAAATTCATACATTTGATAGGCTTTTGATATCAAATTCTTGCCCTAGACTACCAAAAAACGTCTATGATGTACTAATATTATGCACCAAGAATGTTATCTATTTCCAAGATTTTATCTTCATATATAAAACATAGATTTTTGGAGAAACAAATAAAGCTTGTTATGTCATAAAAACCTTTGCCATTTGGTAATGTAGAAGGCATCTGAGTTAAAGAGTAGTTTCTAAAGTTGAGGGTAAAGCCTTCATGAATATTGATTTAAAGTGTTTAGGAACACAATCTTTACTTGCATTATTGCCTAGTGATAAGCAATATAGATTTAAATCAACAAGATCCTAGAATCTGACAAAATTGCTATCATAAATACTCCTTTATGGTGTGTATGAATTTAAAGAGAGTAAATTTTCTCTTTCTTTCTTGGTAAAGCACTCCTGTTGTAGGCATGCCTTAATTTAAATTTGCAGCTGTTTTTCTGTTTACATTGTGCACTCAAGTATTGTTTAAATACCGATTCTATTAGAAAACACAAGGCGCTGTTTATCTTCCAGCTTAGTCCCCAAAGTGGTGTCTTTCTAAAAGCAACATATATTTATTATCTCTTCATTTATCGAGCACTGTATGAGTAAGACATGGTTCTAAAATCTTATAATAGATTGAATCTGTGCATGATCTCTCTAGCATCTTTACCTCCCTCAGTGTCCTTATATGAAACTGGATTTCAAAAAAAAAAGATTTTCATTTCTTTATGCACATTCTGCCTTTGCCTGCCTGTGACCTGTGCCTAGTATTCTTTCTGCCCCTAGATATCTCCTCACGAGCATCTGCTGTCCCTGTCATTTTGCAGATGTAAGTCTAGACACACTTCCTCAGAGAAATCCTTTCCCATCTTTAAATCTCGCAGAACCATACTCTTCCTTTTTGCAATGTTATTTCAGGCTAAGTTTATCTTTATTTTTGTAAAGATTTGGTTAATAGGCAGTAGGGACCACGCCCTTTTCAGTCTATCCCATCCTCTAGGCTTAGTGCTGTGTCTACCACAAACCAAGAGAGAAGGAGAAGGTGATGATGACAAGAGTGACCAGCGTTGGTCGAAGTGGAAGAACAGAGCACTTCCAAAAGGAAAAATTAGTAATTATGGAACTTTCAAAAGCTTCTTTTAATTTTTTTTTTTACCATTACTGTAGCATAACAAACATATTTAACTGGGATATATTTTGGGCTTTTGGGGAACTTTACTAAAATTTGAGCCAAAAGTCAGAGATATTGAAAATTATTGCATATATTAATTTACATATATAATATTGTTATCCTTTAATAGAATTCATATGACTTTGATACTTTTTAGTTAATTACTCCCACTATTTTCCAGGAGAGTTCCCAAGTTTTCGAGACATTCTTTTTTCAAAAATGATTGACATCACTTAACTGTGTTTTAAAATGTATAATTTAAATTTTTATTAAGTTTATACTCTTAAGGATTTCATATTTTGTATAAATATTTCATATATAGTGATATATATCACTGCAATTTTCAATATTTCCCATTTAGTTCATGAAACCCTACTTTGATTATGAAAATATGGCTGTTGGGAATCCAGATAGCTATGCCATGCATCTTAAATTTATCTTACAGAAAGGATTAGGTTAAAAGTAACATGTGTCTGAACTTGACTTATTCTTCTTCCCAAAATGTCCTCTAAGTCCATCTATGATGTTGCAAATCTCACTCATAAGTGAAATCAAAAACAGTCAATCTCATAGATGTTGAGAACAGAGTGGTGGTACCAGAGACAGGGGAGAGTAGCAGGGAGGAGACTGGGGAGGCATGTTATTGTTGGATAGAAGGAGGAATGCCTTCTGGTGTCCATGGTACAGAAAGGTGAATATAATTAACAAAAATGTGTAATATGTCTTAAAATAGTTGAAAGAGAGGAATTCATATTCACAATAAAGAAATGATAAATGTTTAAGGTGAATGATATGCTTCCTCACAGTCATCAACCCTGAGTTGATTACTATCCAGTGCATCAAAGCAGGACCTTGTACATGAACCAAACATTACATTGTATCTTATAAACATGTACAAAAGCTCTGTGTTAGTAAACAACACCAAAAATAACATTTGTGTATACTGTGTTAAGGGATGATCAGAAGTTTAAATGTTTCAGGGAACTGATAAAGAATAAAATCAAGAGCAGGCCTTTAGTTTTATCAGTAAGTTACCAGGTAACCTCACAGAGAGCAATCTCATGTATGTACAGGGACAAAGCAAGGAAGCTGGTATAGATATGCACACTGAATAAGTTGTGGGTGTGAATCTCAGGATTCAAGAATTTGGGAAGATAAGGTTGATAATTTGAATAACTAGAGTCAAGTAGATGGTTTTATTTGAAAGAGGATATTTAGAAAAAATTAGAAAGAAAATGGTCATAATTGTCAGGTAAGGTTCTGAAGAAGAGAGCAAAGCAAGACTTGATTGGAGTATTTTATTTTATCTAGCAAGCATGAGTATTGAGTTCTCAAGATTTCCATTAAGGTAAACTGGCAAATGTGAGGATATTTGTGTGCTAATGTGAGGGCAAAATTCCATCACACTTAGCTGATCATCCTCCACAACTCTCCAAGAAAGTTTTATTATTACCCTGGAATTCTTTAAATCTCCATTTGCTAATCATTTCCACATATCTTCATGAAGGAGAAACAGAAAAATCAAGGTTCTGGGAATAAATGAATGACATATATTAATTTTAGTGTCACAAAAATTTAAAAATGAGCTTATTTAATTTCTATGGGCAAAAAAAAAAAAAAACATGATGAAAAAGGAAAATTTTGGAACTGTTACTTCACGTGGAGGCTAGATTGGGCAGTAAGAGAAAACCATTGGCTGTTTCTGCTATGGAAAAAGATAAGAGTACAGAACCTCAAATATTAGAATCACTCAGTGAAAATGATGATGGAGATGATGGTGATGAGGGCAGATTGAAAGTAGTACATGTATTAATGATTGTCAGGAGATTAATGGAGGAAAATTTATATTTTTACCCTATGGACATATCTCTTCTCTGTTTCTAATTTGCTTAAGCTGAGTTGTGTCTTCAGATTCCAAGTAAATATTAATCTTCCTACTAGTATTTCAAACAAATTTTCTATTTTGGGGATGGGTTCTATATTGAAAAACATGTGCTTGTTGCAAAAACTCAATCACATAAATTTAGTCACAAAAATAAACAAAGGATATTGCCAGTAGTACTAATACATAGATTGAGACAAATAGGGGAGAAAAAGTAGAGCCACATGCTGAGTAGGAATAGAAAGTGGTTAGGAGATTAGAGTTATATCCAGAGAGAGAGGAATGTTTGGGAGACTGTTGGACAGAATATTCTTTCTTCCACACACACATTGAGTCACTGTTATTTACTGTCCTAAACTAAACCTGGGCAGTCTAGCAGTGAATCAAAGAGATATAAGACCCCTCATGGGTTATACTATAGGAATACTGAACAGAAATGCACGTGGCAGGAAGCACTGTGATCATTTTGAAATTTGTAGGCTCTATATGTGGAAACCTAAAAAAAATTCCCTATATCTATTTTTAACAATATGAAAAACTTTGAACCTCTGGATGTATTTAAACATTGTTGATTAAATAATGATATTATGCGAATTTATGTTGTAAATGTATAGATATATTAAAGGAAAGAATTAAAATAAATTGAAAGAGAAATGCAGATTTGAAAATAATATACATAGTTTAGTTAAATTTTAATAACAGTTATAGAATACATATGTAAAATATATTGATAGAATATGTAGAGATATCCCACATATTTGAAATGGATTAGTAAAAACAGTAGAGAATACAGTATACTATGGTATGTGTATCATAAACAAAATTTGTGTGTAGTTATATAAGGAAAATTGTGGAAACATAAACCCCAAAATGATAACAGCAGATGTTAGCAGCAGATCTGATTTTTTAAAAAAAGAATATATAATCATTACAAAGTAAAATCAGTAAAAAATAAGTCTGCATATGATTAAAACATTTCTGTCAGTGTGTGTAATATTGTATTCATAGTCTGGCCATCAGAGCAGTTAGAGTTTTCTGTAATTAGTTCATATATGCAAACTACAAAATTTGCTTATTACAATGTTGCTGGGGCTAATATTCCTACTTAGTAGAGTTTGGTGCAAAGAAGAATGCAATACTTTTAATGTAACTGAAGTTCTAACACCTAGTTCTTCCTTATTTACAAATTTTTCAACTTTGGGGCTAATATTCCTACTTAGTAGAGCTTGGTGCAAAGAAGAATGCAATACTTTTAATGTAACTGAAGTTCTAACGCCTAGTTCTTCCTTATTTACATAATTTTTCAACTTTCATCAGAATCACATGTGTATAGTAAAAATAGCAATGTTAGATGTAAAATTTGTTGCAAGGCTACTATAAGGAAGACTTGAGGAAATTTCAAAAGAACTTTGAATAACTGAGAAGAAACTGGCTTTATGAGTTCAAAGTGTTTCTTCTTATATTAGGTGGATTTGAAGGAGGAAAATATGGGTTTGGCATATTTTTTCTTGAACAATTGTTCAAATGTCTTGGGTTTGGCAAAGTTAAAACTGCATTTTCCCATTCCCTTTTTTCTCGTAATTTACAAAACCATGTATACTTCAAGGGAAATTTAATCCATATGTTCTGATTCATTTGCACTCAACTTGTCATAATGTTGTTCATGAAGGCTCATGTCCAGGAAAGTTTGTGAGAATCTTTTTAATAAGTCCCTGTTTGCTCCGTGTTCTAAGAAGCTGCATTTTGCCCTTAGTTAGCCAAATGGGAACCCAAAAACCTGAGACTTGAAATTCATAAATTTCAAATGAATTCATACTAGGCCAAATTTTTCTCTCCTATTTATTTTGTGTTGTATTAGTAAATCTAATAGTAAAGCTAAAGACCAAGTGGCCAATTTATACAGCTTTTGGTGTCTTAAAAATAGTTCTTATGAATAGTTTTAACTGTTTTGTGTTTAATAAATGTGTACCTCCAAGTAAGAACTGTGACATCTCCACTGAGAAAATATTATATCTCTACAAAGACAAATTAAAGAGCAGATGCTAGATTTATGAGAACCTTTGTCAGCTATCATTCTTTGGAGCTGAAAGGCAGCCACCAATAATGAGTCTAACACAAAGGGAGAGAAAACCAAGACTCAAAGAATAACACCTTCTAAAAGTCATAATTGCTTATACCATATAGGATTTGTGTCTGTGCTATCAGACAGGATAAAAGCATATGGCAAGAAGAAATTAAAAGACTTGAAATCTAACTGAGTACAGGACACAAGCATTTGAATACTGATGGCAGAACATTTCAAATACTTCAACAATTTTCTAAATAAATGGTTAAAAACTATATGTTGTCATTTTTATTACCCAGGGTTTCTAAGTATTCTTCCAGTTACATAATACAAGACTTGTGCATTGTGGTTGAACAATCCGCAGTACCCCAGGTATTTCAAGGACACATTAAGAATGGTAATGTGAAAAGCAGAATGTACTGCACACTGTTAAGGAGATTGAGATGCCATTAAAAACTCCCCAGGAAGAATGAACGAAGGTCCAGCGTAAGGCTAAGATTGTGAGAGCTCAAGTTTTAAACCAAACCTAAAATTTCAGCCCACATCAATTTAAATTGATGTTAGACGACCTGTCCCCAGAGAAAACGGATGCCTATATTTGCTGTGCTATGAACTATTTTAGAGTAGGAATGGTGTATATTCTCCAATGAATGTTTATGTGCACATCTGGATATATGCAGAAGACTAATGTAATTAATGGGCTATGTAAAATAAATTATTGCATTTGAAATCCTATTCTTTGAGTCTAGCAAATGACTTTGTGGTTACAAAATTAGGATCTCAATAAGACATACATACATTCACAAACACATATATTTCATTCCTAAAACCACCAACTCCAGTAATAAGTGAGGAATTTAGACCCTTGGACCAGATTGACACTATTGACTAATTTCTTCTGGCCTGCAATGCAAGTTTCTGAAGGGTGAAACTTCTATAGCATTAGAATTATATCCAGATATTATGGTAATTAGTAATAAAAAGAAATATGACATTATTGCATACTTTATGATTTATACAAATGAGTGAATTTTATGCATGGAATAATCTCTCACCTAGCAATTAGTCTCCAGATAACTTGGTAGTGTGACCCATATTTATTCAATGTATGTATCTGCCTATTTTTTTCCTTTCCTTTCTTTTCTTTTCCTTTCTTTCTTTTTTTCTTTTTCTGAACGCCCACACTGTGTCAAGAATGCATTTAGACTTTAGAAAGGGAATGGAACAGGATTTGGGGAAAAAATCAAGAAATCCCAACTCCAATCCTGGAATCATGTTGGTAACCCATTCTCTGTGAACATCCATTGAACTATGTTTGGAACATTAAATGACTACACAAATCAACAACCTATTTTGTCTTAGGAGCCAAGGAAGGGCTTCATTAAAATGTTGCTTAAATGAGAGTGGTGGTTTTATTTCACTCTAGGGGTCTTTAGTTTCACCACAGAGAAACAATGCCTTACTCCTTCACACAGGATTGTCAGGAGCCAGCCCACCCCATCCCTACACTGGCTGTGTTTCTGAAGTATGGCTTATTTCTTCCACATGATTCTAAAAAGTGATAGACTGAAAGAAATGTTCTTCCTCCAGGGCTGGGTACTGGAAAAGAGTTCATAAGTAATATTGAATTACATTACTCTTCTTTTTCTCTTGCTGAATACTTAAAGAAATGTCTTCATTATCCAGGTTTTCTAAGTATTCTTGAAATTAAGTACAATTGCACATGAAGTAAGTACTGGTAGAAACTACCTCTGTCTAGATTTCAGTTCTAGAATATTCATACAAATCGGTAATCATGCAAAAAAAGTCATGCCCACACTGCAAAGAGCTAATATTTAAATACATTAATTTCTTCGCTTTAAGTGTTAAAAAAAAAAAAAAAAAAAAACTGAAATTACCTACTGTATGTTCTACAATGTACTGGAATTAGCAACACAAAGATAAATTTCCTATAATTAAGTTCCTATCACCTAAGCCAAATCTTTTGTATCCCATCAATATTTTACATTATTTTCAAAGTTTCATACCAGTAAATCATGCTGAAAAAATATTTGTTGAATTTTGCTGAAGTATTTTTTTTCTATGTGTCTCAAAACATTGTTTCCAAACATGGTGCCTACTGAGTAGATGCTTAAACTTCCTATAAAAACTAAAACTTACTTCTTACTTAAGTCTTGATTTTATAGGTTTTGGTTTAAAATGTTATGTTAGACATGAGAATTAATGATTGTGGTATTAACACATGGTTTCAGTACCTGTATAGAGCATTCATTAAGTCTTTGTAGAACTACTACAATGACCCATGTCCAGATTTCATCTGAAACTGGAGTTACAATTTAGGCATCTGCTCATCACCCTTTTCTGAATGTAACAATGCACATTCAACTTAGTAACATTCTGGAAGCAGAAGGTCTATGGTTTCCACATATTGCTTTAACAGTTTAAAATTTAAGTCCCAATTTATCCAATGTTTGAAATAAATTTGAACATACCAATTGTAAAAATCCATCAATAAATTCAATCTGCTTTAGTTCTGGTCTTTGCACAGTGGGTGGGTGGTTTTTCATACTCTGCTGTTATGTTTTAGTGGATTGTCTAAAGACAGAGTCTTGCTATTAAGTTTGAATGGCCAGACTTATGGTAACTTAAGCTACACTTAAAAAGCATTTAAACTTGGTATCAGGTTTGTATATAGGCATACTTATGGGAAGAAATTGTGCCTACTACACAATTTGTTTCAAGTTTTGTGATTCTATCTGAGTTGTCGGAGTATGACACTGTAATAATATGTATGACTAACAACTTTGGATGGTATTTTTTTCTGTCAAAATGTGTTTCCTTATTCAAATTCCCTCCTAGTGAAGTATATGGCTATAAATGTAAAGACTGTGTATTGGGGGAGGAGGGTAAATGAAATTAGTGATGACATAAGTTTAGAAAAAAATAGACTTAAGAAAAATTGTCATAAGTTCTTTTTTGAAAATCAGGATTGTATATTTCTTTATTTGTTAAATATACACCAAACATGAATATTATTGACAAAAATTTGATCAACTTGAAATTTTTAAAATGTTAATGAAAACAAATACAACTTTTAATTTTTTAAATATTTCTGTCAGGTATATCAGATTTTGCATTATTATTCATTATTTAACATTAACGATACTTTTATTTAAGATCTATCATATTCATTTATCTTTTGCTTCTGCAGGAGCCTGAATACATGGTAAACTCCATACAAATTAATTATAGAGGAAAAGCTCAGTGGTAGAGCATTTTCCTAGCAAGCAGGAAGCCCTGGGTTCATTCACCAGCACCTTCAAAAATTTTTTAATAAAAGTAGACAATTTATAAATTTACAGAAATAAGGACTAGAAATATAGCTCAGTTGGTAGAGTGCTTGCCTCACATGCACAAAGGCCTGGATTCTAATCCCCAGCACCACACACACACACACACACACACACACACACACAAACACACACACACACAAACATACACAAAAATTTACAGAAATGAAGCTAGAAAATGTATGCTGAGCAAAAGATGCTACTTAATACCAGACATCAGTTAAGGTCCGTCTTTCTTTAGCTCATACTTATTTTTGTTGTTTGTTTCTGTTTTTTGTTTTAATACAGATAGTACCTGGAAAGGATTGCAGGTCTCTAATATCCACTAACATTTCAGGTTGGCACCAGCTAATTACAAAATGGGTCTGAAGCAAAATCTGAATTCTGGATTTCTGAATGCAGGTATTTCTATTCAGTGCACTTATATTCCATGTGTGTAGAAGAGTGCCTGGAACATAATAATAGCATCCAGTAAATATTTGCTGACTGACAGTTTTCACACAGTGTTAGGACTAAAAGAGATTAACCATTAGCTATTGCAACAATATGAAAGTCTATTGTCCACTACATATTTCTGAAAATATTCTTTTTAATCCCTTAAAGAGTCAAGATAAACACAATAATTTTATATATCAATATTTGCTTCTCTCCTTTTATGGCTTCAGTATTTTCCATTGGCTATAGAAAAACACTCCATGAACAGAAAAGGTCTGTAGCAATGTTAATTGTTTCCATATTAATAGTGATTTCTGTGCTGATGCAAATGTTCTATAAGCTCTTCTGAAAAATACTGTATCATTAGTCTCATGTGATTTTTGAGTTCTTGAAATTTGACTATGAAACTAAGCAATTTTATTTTTTAATTTAATTTTAAAATTAATTTGAACTTAGATGTAAAGTTGTCATATGTGTCTGCAGTTATTATGTCAGAACAGCTCTAGAAAACACCTTCAGAATGATTATTTGACTGTACTGCTTATGTTTCTTGAGACTGGCACCTTTATTTTCTCTTTTTATTCTGCCTTAGTAAATGGAAGCAAGATCTTTTTTGTGGAAAATATTTATGTATAATCTGATAACACTGTTTTTTAGAAGAGTAGGGTTTTCCTCAGATGTACAGTTTTCCCTACCTCCTTCCATTTGTGTACTACAAAATTACACTATTTTAAACATGCAGGCAGAAATAATAAGTAGAGGGAATCCTAACAGCTATGTCCGCCACCATTCATATTTTTTCTTCAAATAAATTCTGAGTATCAAAACATCTTTCAAAAAAAAAAAAAAAGAAAAAAGAAAAGGTGGTTGAATGAGATGGATATCATTATCATAAATGCATGATTGAAGACCTGTATGGTATGAATATACTTTGTACACAAACAGTTGTATGAAAAAAGATGCTATATACGTGCATTATAAATTGTAATACATACTAATATTATAAATAAAAAATAAATTATAAAAAAAAAATCTTTTTGATTTTTGGTTAACTAAAACTCTCACTTCTTCACAACAGCCATAATAAATACTTTTTATATGATTCCCTCCCTGCTTTGGAAAAAGGGAAGAGTTAGCTTTAGCAAAAAGCATCCTAAAAGTTTTTTAAAATGAAGAAATTGCAGGCTTTCATTTTTAATGTTTTATCAACCCTACTATGCTATACTTTTTATTCTTTTCTACAAGAAGATAAATGACTGGTGCTACTCTAAATAAAATAATCACATTTTTAGAGCAAATTAAAAACATTGTAATAGTGGCACAGGGCTTGTTTTAAACAAAAACAACATTTTTCATTGGGCAGATTTAATTGTTACTAGCTACAACATATAGAATGCATTGTTGAACATTATTGGCTAGTTTCTCCTATAGTTTCATTCACTGGATGGTGAGGATATCATCTTGGACAGAGAAGCTTAAACACTTTTACAACTTTGGGCACAATGCACTGCCAAGAACACTTGGGTATCTTTCTGCTTTTATTAGCCTGGCTTCTCTAACAAGTCCCCATAAATTCTGTGCCTTACCAGGGCCACAAAGAACTGGGAAATACATTACTTTCAGGGTCCCTGTATCTTTATGTAGGCTTTCATGAAGCAGCTGGACAGTGATTCTTCAACCAGGCCCACAGTGTAATACTAGGAGAGAAGATATTATAAAGAGTCAATTTACTATTCAGTTTATAGCTGTCAGTAAATTGGACCTATTTTCTGGGGATAAAACCGATTACTTTGAAAGCCAAATAAGGACTTTTGCCCCTGATGTGTTGGTGTATGTGGGATTTCTTTGTATTTTGTAGAGATTTGTGGTTGCTTCTTTTGCAAGTAGTATTTGTTATATATACGTTCATGCTGGGTTTTTCCCTATTTTTTGAATATGACATGTTAATAACAGCTAGTCCTGGACAGCTTGTTCACCCACTGTTTTGATTAATGTAGCAATAGCAGTATATAATTTTAATATAGAAGGCCAGGTTTAATGAAATTCTGTCTAGTAGTCTTGCTAAAAAAAAAAAAAAAAAAAAAAGACTTTGCAAGTGTTTCCAAATTTCCAAATATAATTTTTAGGGGTTTTCTATTTTTTTATTGGAAATTATAAGATTCCTTTTCTTACCAAATTTGATACTTACATTGCATCATGGTTATTTCTTAAAGAAGCAAAGAAGCAAATAAATTTGAATTACAGATGCCAAAATCCTTTGGTAGTGAGGTTAAAATCAGAGACTGGAGGATAAGAAGGGGAAAGGAAGAGGAGAGGAAGGGGAAAAAACATTTCAGGCTTGTGCTTTCTGTTTGCTTCATAGACCATCTTTTATAATATTGAGCTCCCTTTTAAAAAAATACAATAGCAGGGATGGGTGTATAGCTCAGTGATAGAGTGCCTGCTTAGCATTTGCAAGACCCTTCAACCCCAACAAAACATAATAGTATTCATCTGAAACATGGTGCTTACTATCTTAAAGGTCAGGATGAGTCTTAGCTTATTTTATTCTTATGCCCCAGGGTTAGCAAAAATATAAATTTTATCAAAAAAAACTGAGAATAGTCCATTAACTATCTATAACCTTAGATTAGAAATAAATGTTAATAAGATAATATTCACAATATTTTATTCTTTCAACTCCCCTAAAGACTCATCAGAAGTGTCACACATCTCACATATCCACACACAAGTAAGAAAAGTCCCAAGATTGCTCATGTTTCTCCTGTCCTGCCTGCTGAGAAGGGCTCAGGATGGCTCTGTGCCTTCTTTCACCTGGGAGAAATTTCATTCATTTTACTCTGAAATGATAAGAAAGACCACAGCTGCAAATGCATCGGCATTTTTCTTAACGTTATCAGGAGAACCCAGATTTGATCTTCTACTCTAGGAAAAATTAGCTCCCTCGTGACATTATGGAGAAATCTTTATGAAAACAAATAAAATAAGAAATAAATATTTGGAAATTATTTTCCTATGTGAACATCCATTGCCTTTTCACTTGCCTTGAAATGTCCCTAAGAAACCTGCAAACAGAAGAAGAATTAGAGGGATACAAGATATTTGTAGCCAACATTTTACATTTGATAATTGCATAGACAGAAAAAAATATTAAGGAAAATAGGAGAAAGATAAATCTCCTGAAAAATGTAAGTAGGCAGCAGTAAGAAAAAAGAACACACTGGCTTTCTATATAGTTTGAGTGAAAGAAAAACATTTGATAGTGTTGACATGGCATGGGATTTATTTGGCAAGTGGATTGGCAACATTCAATAAACTCCATCTATTTTAGGAAGAGAGAATCCTAAAGAGAAACTGCACGTGATGGAGTTTGAACATGATGACAGGATACATGCACAATGAGTGTTAAATACCAACCATAAGCCCATAAGCTCTGTTTTTTTTTTTTTTTTTTTTTTTTTTTTTTTTTTTTTTTTTATGTATATGCTGACAATAACATTGCTTCCTCAGTAGCCACTTTTTATTTCCTCTTCTTCTGCCTTCTCCTTTTCTCTGGTTTTGTCTCTCCTAGGCCACCTGAAGACCATCAACTGAGCCTCAGTGGAAGCACCTATATGTCCACTAATATTTCGGGCAGTTAAGGGGATGTTGCATGTCCTTGACTTAAGAATGCTTTCATTACAATTTCTCCAGAAGGAGAGAGGGCACTTCATGTAGTTGGCTCAGGGATGTTCTCGACTCTACTTATCTGCAACCTCAACAACATCAAATATTAATTGAAACATTTTCTTTCATATGTTTGTTGATCAATTGTATTTCTTCTTCTGTGAAGTGTCTGTTCAATTCCTTATGCCATTTATTGATTGGTTATTTGTTTTTTTTTAGTGTTAAGTTTTTTGAGTTCTTTATATATCCTGGAGATTAGTGCTCTAGATGGAGTTCTGGTAGTAAAGATTTTTCTCCCATTCTGTTGGCTCTCTGTTCATGTTATTGTTTCCTTTGCTAAGAAGAAGCTTTTTAGTTTGAATCTATCCCATTGATTGAGAAATGCAAATAAAAACTACTCTATGATTTCATCTCACTCCAGTCAGAATGGCCATCATCAAGAATACAAGCAACAAGAAGTGTTGGCAAGGATGTGGGGCAAAAGGTACACTCATACATTGCTGGTGGAACTGCAAATTGGAGCAACCACTCTGAAAAGCAGTATGGAGATTCCTCAGAAAACTTGGAATGGAACCACCATTTGACTCAGTTTATCTCACTCCTCATTTTATAACCAAAGGATTTAGGATCAGCATAATTGAGAATGCATTTTGACACATTGTACACAAGTGGAGTAAAACTTCTCCTTCCTTAACTCAAGTGTAACTACAGTGATGCAGCTACATAATGTTTATAGCAGCTCAATTCACAATAGCTAAACTATGGAATCAACCTATGTGCTCTTCAAGAGGTGAATGTGGTACATATACAAAATGGAATATTGCTAAACCTTAAAAAAGAATGGAATTATGGCATTTGCAGGTAAATAGATGGAGCTGGAGAATATCATGCTAAGCTAAACAAGCCAATCCCCCAAAACCAAAGGCTGAATGTTTTCTCTGATATGCAGAAGCTAATTCACAAACGGGGGTGGGCCTAGGGAAAACAGAGGAACTTTGGATTCTGCAGTGGGGAGTGAAGGGAGGGGAGGGATATAGGGATGAGAAGCGTGGTGAAATGAGACGGACATTATTACCCTATATACATGTATGATTATACTGCCAGTGTGACTCTACACTAAAGAGGAAGAAGTTTTACTCCATTTGTGTATAATGTGTCAAAATGCATTCTACTGTCATGTATAACTAATTAGAACAAAGTAAAATACTTAAAAAAATTTTAAAACATAGTAAAAAACTTTAAAAAATTAAGTGAAACAATGTTGTGACAACTTAATAAATGAAATGATGTTTGTCCTTACTTATTATGTATGACATGTTTATTAAAAAATTGATATGATTTTTTTCTTTTCTGTATTGCCTATTAATACCCAGTATTTTCAGTTGAGGTATTTATATAATTTTACTAATTGCTAAGAGATATTCATATAATATGGCTATTAATCACTTTGTGCCATTTTTACTGAATATGCTTTCCAAGTTTAATTGACTTTGTAATTTATTTAGGTATTTTCTGAAGTCATGAAAAAGTATACTTTTAACTGTTAAATTTATGAGAAATTACATTCATGAGTTTTTCTTTTTTTCCAAGAAGACAGTCCTTAACACTGACAAAAGACAATGATCTATGTATTTTTTAAATTATTTTCTTTTTGTTTAACTTTTGATGTAAGTGGATATAATTAATTTTGGTAAATATAAGATTTGAACCTTTACTAAATTTTCAAATAATTAACCAAATACCAAACCACAATTTAATTATATCCAAATGAGTTATTTACTTCTCAGAGATGTGAGAATTATTTAATATATAAATGTATATATTTACATGCTTTATAACAATAATATGCTTTTATTTCATAACATAAAATAATATAAAATTCATAATATAAATTTATATAAAAATATCTTAAATTATGAATAAAATAGTACTTATAATACAAAAACATGTAAAAGGAAATTATCTTGTAAGGTTTACATTATAACATAAAAATAATAAATATTTATTGATAATTTATGAATCTTACCATTATTAGTGCAAAACAGAATTGTCTTTAAATTTGTAACATTTTAAATACTTACAATAAATGTCAGGACCAGGTATAGCATAATTTTCTTTATTTTTAGCTGTATTTAACAGTTACCATTTTAAATAAATTTTAGAATAATATTTGTCAAAGTGACCTAAAGACATTTAAAATTATTATTTGTAAATTATTTGAAGAGAATTAATATTTTTGTGACATTTAGTTTCCTGTCCAATAACAAGACTGTCTTCCATTTTGTTCATTTTTCCATTACTTCAAGGAAGTTTTTGGTTATCTTCAACAATTCTTAAAAAAAATTTCTTATTGAATTATTTCGTATTAGTGGTTCAATTTATTTATTTCAGCATGGGGGCTTGTTTCATATCAATTACTAGATAGCACATGAAAAAACTATTAACCTTAACATAATTTATAAATATGCATTCTGGAATATTCACTATTGATTCTAGTAACTTTTAGTTGATTCTCAGGGTTTGGCGTTGAATCAAATTACCTAAACACAATGATAATATTCTTTTCCATCATATTTTGCAATAGCTGTCACTTACAAAATGTTGTTAAATAGTAGTGGTAATAAAAACAGCATTGTCTTTCTCATGACTTAAAAGAAAAAATATTCAAATGTCCCAGCAGTAACAGTGATATTGGATATTTATTGAAATATTATTTCTTAATGTCAAAAATATAGTTTATATTTATTTTATGAACTCTAATCAAAGAAGAGATATTAAATATTTTCAAGCTCCTTTGAGGATTAACCCTTAGAAAACCAAATATAAAATTATAAAATATTGATTTACTTGATATTGCTGTTGAAAATATTCAGGTTTCAAATAATATCATGAAACATATGAAGTATTGCTCAAAGAAGAATCTCATGAAGAAATCAAGTCCTTCTGACTAATATCTTCATATTCCCCAATTTTCTAGCTTCTAGCATCCACCATTAGACACTAAAGTAAGAACATACAGTGCATTTCTTTCTGTGCCTGTTTGTTGTTGTTGTTGTTTTTTGCTTAACACACTATCCTTAAGGTTCATCCATGTTGTTTCAAATGACAGAATTCCCTATTCAGATTTTAAAATTTGAATAGTATTCCAATGCAAAGTAGTAGCTAGACAGAAAAATATGATAAGTATTAAAGGTGATGGACATGCTAATTAGCTTGATTCAATCATTTCACATTGTACCTATATTTATTTATTAATATATTTTGGTCAAATAAAATAAAGTGCTGCAGTTAAAAATATTTACATTGAAACTATTGAACAGATCTCTCTATATCAAATCACTGTTGATACACAAGTGTAGGTCATGGGGACCTCTATATTATATATTAGTGTAGCTCTTTGGAGGTTAGTGACCTTTGTATCTGAGATTCCTTTAGGCTTCCTGAATTGATTTGGAGTATTTTTTATGGCTTGTATTTAAATTTAAACTTTCCCAAATGTACCTCTCAAATTTAGCAAATATGTGTAAACACAGTTTTTAATAAGATGAAAACAGGCGATATGTACTTAATTTTATGCTTACACATTAAACTATCTTTGCATTTCTTTAGTTAAATTCCACTTGGCCATGATAAAACATTATTTTTCATTATAATGTTGCTAACATTTTCTGGTGTAACAGCTGACATTTGGGCATTTCTATTCACTAGTATCATAGCAGATACAGAACACATTGTCTGTATGTGACATCTCTCCTATCAGGAGAGGAATTTCTATGTAGGAAATACAATGAGCAGCCAGCCTATAGTTGTTTCTGTCATTGTCTTCTGTTGAACTGGGACAGGGAGCATGTTCTTCCCTCTGTGGCCACAGCCAATGTCTCTGCATGATAGGATTATTAAGGCCTGGTCATATCTATCACTTTCAGACTCATTTTTATAAGATTGCTTCATCTGAAAGCTTGACATTGAGTGGACAGATTTTCTCAGATCTGTTTTAGTCTTGAGGATTTTTCTCCTCAATTCTTCTCCCTCTCACTCTACCTCCACCAGTAAAATACTTAGTTTCCTTGTCCTCAGGCTTTCCTTGTCTCTTCCTGCCCCATTGTTTCAATCTCTCACTGATGTTTCCTCACTTGACATCTTCCACTTATTGGAATATACTTCTCAGAACCCCAAAACTGAAAGAGTCTGTAAGTTTCTCTACTTTCTTCCTTTGTCAAGATTATTTTAATGTTATGTTGTCTACACTATATAGATTTGGTAGCTTTCCCTTTTTCAAATTCTTGAAAATTTTCTATAACATGAGAATCATACTGT
Organism: Tamias sibiricus; assembly: GCA_025594165.1. Classification (NCBI taxonomy): domain Eukaryota; kingdom Metazoa; phylum Chordata; class Mammalia; order Rodentia; family Sciuridae; genus Tamias; species Tamias sibiricus. The sequence goes on along the minus strand of CM046658.1, from coordinate 140,033,475 downwards.
TTTTAGGTTTTGAAAGAACCAATACATTAAAACCTCTGGGTTTTGTGAGTTTCATTGATTATTTTTGGATAATTTGGTGGGTTTTGTTTTGTAGTAGTATATAGTTTTGAAGTAACCCTTTAGAGCAATTTTGAAGTGTATATTTGGCTAGAAAACCACTAGTGTTTTCAGGATTGTTCACACATTATTTTACCTACTAATTTATGATTTTCAGTATATCTGTAGTTACTTTAATCTTATTTCCAATCTTGTATGTATGCAGGTTTGTTTTCTTGATTTAAGTTGTCATATGAATTAATTTTAATGCCTAATTTTAATTTTTGCTTTTGAATTAACTTTTCCCCTTTTCTATAAATCTCTGTATATATATGGCATGGCGTGGTTGTTAATCTCAATTTGAGTGGATTAAGAGATGTTTAAATAAGTATCTCAATGAGGGCATTTCTAGCAATGTTTGTCATGTTGTGACAGCAAATAGGGTGAAACCCACCCTAAATATGGACAGTACAGTCCAGTGAGTTGGGGACCTGAATAGAACAAAAAGGTAGAAGAAAAAAGAAGTGGCGGCAGACACAAACTCCATTCTTCTCAAGTGGGTGCTTAGATTGCTGTGGCCATCGCTTGAAGACATCAAACTATAGCTCCTTCAATCTTCCAAGGCAGACTCTGAAAGAGAATTTTTCAAGGAGTCTGTATGCCTTTGGTCCCAGACTGGGGCTACATCATGGGTCCCTCTTGTTTTGAGGCTCTAGCTTTTTGGATTGGGATTCCAGCTCTCCAGACTGCAGATGGTCCTGGAACTTTCCTACTTCTGGTGAGGTAATCCAATGTAATGTATCTCATTTTAATAACCACCCTGTTGGTTCTGTTCCTCTAGAGTCCTCTAGAGAACCCTAATACATGTATTTGTTCATATATATATATATATATATATATATATGCATGTGTGTGTGTATGTTTTAATTTCTGTCTTGGTATGTAAACCTGTGAGAAAATATGAATTATCATTTTTATCTCAAAGCTAAATTAAACAAAGATTTCCCTTCTTAAATAGTGGAATAACCAAAAACAGATGGATGAATCCATCCAGGAGGAACTCGTCTTTGTTAGTGAGAGAACAAAGGATGGAAAGGAAACTCAGAAAGTTAACAAGCAAGGAACATGAGCTTCTGAGCATTTATTATCAAAAATAGCCATTATTCCCCCAGATTTATATAGTAGTAAACACAGCAAAAGTCATTCAGCATATGTTAAAATTTTTACTTGTTAGTTCATATACGACTAATAACATAATTTAATGTCTTCATTATCATGATCTCAAATGTATTCAATTGATATAGCCCATTCTGGAAATCAGCATTCTTTCACTTACTCGAGGAATCAAATGATAAATTATTTTATTTATCATGTGCTTTCTAAACGGTAAAATCTATATGACTTGCATGGTTGTGTGGGAGGACTTGAGAAATCTAAATGCTATGAACTGGAAAATGTATTGTGCTTATCTGAAAGAATTCTATAATCAAACAGAATACATGTTTAATGCTACAATAATTTTATTATACAGAAATTTATTTCTTTTGTGTTTAGTTCCACAAATAGGATTACTTTTTAAAATGCAATTTCTGTAAAAATATAAGCGGAGTAACAAATGCTGACATTCATCTCATAAAGACAGCTCATACTGTCACTACTTAAATATATATATCAAAAAAGTAGAAATAGCCATAATTATTCCAGAGAAACAGCTAATTTTTAACAGGCCTATACAGTCAAGTTGATGGTGACTTCTGAAGCTGGAACAGACAGAATTGCACTGTGAGCATCTTTTGAGTTTTCCTGGCCTCCTGAATGCTACTTTTCTTTCATTTCACTTTTGATTCTTTCTGTGCATTTTAATACATTTGTGAATATTTCCATATTTTCTTCGTTTTAGCAGCGCTCTCTCTTTTCTTTATAAGAAAAATATAAACCAAAAACTTTGTTCTTAATTTTTGTTCTTGGTTAGTATGTATTTTTACCAATGTTCCTACAAAAATAAAATAGATATTAAGGCAGATTTACATTTTTATATTTTGAAATATTTTCCACAATTTTATTCTTTCGGATATTATTTAATAAATACTAGTTATTTTCTGGGTAAATGCTAGATATTTTTATAGCATGACAATTCTGTGTGTTTGGAGGCTTTGGAACAAATAGACAAGTAATGGAATCTCAGTTGCTTTCCCTATTCTGTGAGCTAGGCAAGTGCTTCAAAATCATCAAAGCTTGCTTTTTAAGTATGTAAAAGAAAGATTATAGTCACAAATTTCTTATAGATTTGTCTTGCAAATTTAAATTAAGGTAAAGCACTTAGCATATGCTGTATGGGAGTCAAGTTCCAATGAGTTTTACTTATTATTATAAATAGTCCTATTTTTCAGAAGAAATAAATTAATAGGTTCTGACTAATTCATCAAAGTTTATGAATATCTGATTGGAGACATCATCAGGGTATGGATCTCTCTCCACCATGAATTAAAAGGCAACTCTCTCTTTAAATCCCAATAGTAATTTCTCCATGAGCAGCACAAAGCAGCATAGCTTATCTGAAAGTTAGGTATGTTGTATCTGTGGTATGAAATCTTGAAAGGAGTGTTTCCATGACAAAAGGGCTTTATTGAAATTTGCAATTGTTTTGGGTTGTTTAAACACAGGAATCATTCATTTCATGTGTCTGAAAAATGGTATGAGAATTGTACCAGATGATGGGAAGGTATTGTAAGATAAGGAGAAATATTCAGTGGATTTGGGTGTTGCAAACCTCAGAGGTTAGTTTAGGAATAATAACTTCAAATGGTAGGTACAGAAGCACATTGAAGTGAGTTCAGTAATCCAGGAGAGGTGGAGGATTGTAAACTAAGAGTATACATAATTCTTTCAACAAGCACTATGGCAATTAGGAGAGATTGGCTAGGGAAAAGCAAGTCTGTTATTGGTAACAATCTCAGCCTAGAACATGTACATTTTCTTATCCAAAAAACAACAGACATGGGGCTGTTGCTGTAGACAAATGATTCTTTATGGCCTACAACTTTAAGGAAAAAGAGAAAGAAATTCTATGTTTCCCTTTAGAGTTAAAATGATAAATTGCCAGTGCACTCTTAATTCTAAAGGTGAGAATTAAAGGGAAGCTTCTCCAATGCAAAACTTCCACAAATATGGCTTAATTTCTTATTAATTTTTATAATTAAATTATGTCATGTTAGTAAAAATGGAACATACTTTTGCATACAACTCATAAGTTAAATGAAAAATTTATTATTTAACTGAATGGCATTATTCTTCCTCACTTAAGACATGATGATACTTTAGGGGTTTTACTGAGAATATGCTGAAATATATAGCCAGTAATATATATTTAAAAATCTGGAACAAAGAATTTGAGTTAAATCTGTTTTCCTGCAATAGCTGTTCATTTACAGAGTGTGTATTTTACTCTTACAGAGAGTGATATAGTTTTAGATGGCAATACCAGAAGAATGGAGGAACAGAGATTTAAGAACCAGCAAAAGAGAAATCTTGATCGAATAACAATACAGAAGCTATGTGTATCATTCATAGTGCCTGTATGGAAAATGCCTTGGTGCTCTGGGGAGGTGGCCATAAATTCCTCAATGTGCTTCTCCTTCATTCTTATTATAACAAGCTGTTTTGAATTTTTTACTAATGTGTTTTGATTTCATCTCTGGTAGCAGAGACATTTCCAGTACAAAAAAGGTATTATTCTTTTCAACATACCACTAACTATGGTTGTCAATTGGTTACAAAGATATTCCTCACTGGTCCTTGGAATGCACTGTAAATTTCTTTATGGTAGAGTCTCATAGTATCATTCAGTGGTATTACTGTGATTACAGTGTATTGGACTAAATCCCAAACAGTGAGCAAAAAGTCAATAAACTGAAAAAAAAGCCCATTCCTTTTATGACCAACTCCTCAATAATATTATTTTTTGCTTAAATAAATAGTTCTAAAGAACTTAGAATCACATGTACCCTGTATCAGACTATGTAAAAAATAATATACAATTTTCCATATTTCATTAATTTACTTTTAAAACCCCATTTCCATGAGAAGGAAGAAGTATTCAAATTTTCAATGGAAACTCTCTCCACTTTTGTCTGGCTTAAAGTGGTCTCTTTCAGGTGATTCCTTGAGGATTTCCCACTTCTGTCTTTCAAGCTGGTGTCAACCTATGAGGAAGGCATGGCATCCTCCAGGTACAGGTGGACTAGTGTGGTAGTCATGCTGTTCCTCAGGTCCTTACTTGGTTTTCCAGTGACCTGTATGCTTTTCCTGGTCAACTGGATCTTAGTTGTTTAACCTGGCCTTGATTTAGCTCTCCCTGGCATTGTCAGTATTTTGAGGTTGGCTGCAGTATTCAGTACTTTTTTTGTTTTGCTTCCCTTTGGTCTTTTTCATGGGGACCCAATACCATTGGTTCTTCAAGATACTTGGTCATAGAATCCGAACCAGCACTTGTGAATTTCTTATGCTGTAGTTGTCACGAGCAATGGAAGACTTACTGGAGCTCCCTACATGAGCACCTTTCTAAACCATTTCTGCTCCTCAGCAAAAGTTCTATGCTGGAAACACTGAAAATTATTTTAACTTATATCTAGGATTACCATATTGGGATAATTTTATCACCATTCCTACCAGGTTCTCTCCAATGTGGGGGGAAAAAAAAAAAAAAAAAAACTTCAGATGTTTTGGATTTATCTCTAAACATTCTCTCATTACATAGATTTTTATTTTTTGTTGTTGGATTTTTGTTTTCAGTTATATCTTGAAAAATATGTGTTGAGGACCCTCTCACATTCACCTACTCATATTTAACAACATATGGAGTTTGCAGGAGACTTCAAAATGGAGTGTGAAATTAAAAAATAATAATAAAAAGTAAATTCAAGTGAATGAAACACATCTATTATTTTTCCTGATATGGACATTACCATAAATGCAGAATTAATTAATAAGCTATGTCTATATTTGTGAGAGGGAAAGATGATATGTCTTTGGATAAATGTTTAAGCTGTATTGATTATGAAATTATTTATGAAACACTATTCAAAGCCAAGATTTACCTAATGAAAAATATTATTATCTTTTCTAGCTATTCTCACACGGCATGCAAGCAAATTGTCATCATGAGTTCAAGATCTTAGACTTAGCAAAGTTACATGATTGAGTAGTAAACTATTTGTTGCAAAGACATTCAAATATTTTTCAAAAATATAACTCCAAAGATAGTTCATTGTCTTGCAGCTTTCATAAGTTTCTCTCACTATTCTCATGACTAACCAACTACAAAAAAACTCAATTTTTGAGTTTTCATGAATATTTTTCTGCTTTTTTATGCATTAACTAGTTCAACAAAAATATTACACATATTAGATTTATGTTTGTATAGGAGTAATGTTTTAGGGGCTGGGGTTCTTGTGGTAGAGCTCCTCTCGCATGTTTGAGGCCCTGGGTTTGATCCTCAGCACCACATAAATAGAATAAAAGTATTGTGTCCATCTAGAACTAAAAACAATATATAAAAAAAGAGTAATGTTTTATATTTTTGAAAATATACTTTTGATTCTTGTTATCTGAAGTATTATATTTTGCAAAGTTACTATGAATACTGAATTAATAAAATGTTCCTAGAGAAAATAAAGTCAGGTTTCTGCAAGCCTCTGGTCACATTTTCATCAACTGATCAAGAGTTTGACATGTTTCTGTATTAACGTATTATTTAATACATATTACTGATTTATTAACATCAAAATCATGGCATACAACTCTATAACTCATGGTTGAAGAAAAACATTTTCTTCATAAGGTACATTGCAGCCTTCATGTGTTTAGAGAGACCAGACAGCACTCCAATACTATACTGGCGCCATTTAAAACAGTGAAATAAACACCAAAATGCACAAAAATGCCAAGTATGTGGGTCTAAACAGACTATGAAAAGGTAATTTGTTTACAATATGAAAGCTGAGGTAAGAAGGCAGAGCATCTCTTGTTTGACCTCACCTAGGAATGTGTGCATGCAGCAATTCAAATTTCTGACATTGCATGACATGGAAGCACCAAGAGTATTCATTTTGAAAGTTATACACAAACTTCAGCACATTGGTAAATTCAGAAATATAGAATTCACAAATAGAGAGGGTTGGCTGCATTTACACATACATGTCAACTAAAAACTATCACCTTTAATAAAATTATTACATTTTTCCTGAAAGGAAAAAAGCAAGTAACAAAAAAATTCCATCCTGTTAATAAATTATATGTCTTTTCCAACAAAAGTAGTAAAAAGGCTTAAAATAAGTAAATATCCTAGGATAGATCATTACACTTTAATAATATTGAAAGATATCTTTTTGTATATTTATACAAGTAATAAAACACACCTACCTATAAGATAAAAATTTTTTAAAAATGAATGCTTTGACTCATGTTGTCAACATTATTATCAAATTAAGTAAGCTTAGGTGCGTTGGTATATAATGGCAGATGGAAATGTTTTGGATTTTTTTTTTTTTTTTTTTTTTTTTTTTTTTTTTTTTGGTTAGCATCAAGGAAATTTGCTTTTTCTCCCTTTGCATTAATGGTGAGTCAGTGTAGATAGTTAGATTGAGTCAGGTCAGATCAAGGAGGCCACTTTGAGTCCAGGAATTTGGAGACTGACCACTGAGAGATTGAAATGTTAATTTGCTTCAGAGCCCTTCCTCCACCCTTATCAAGAACCTGCCCCTGATCCAACCTATTGTTAAGATAACCTGTCCCAGGAATTGCCCTGTAGGGAGGGGCAATAAATATGTCCTGGGCTGATCCATCCTGCCCTTCCCCCTTCAGCCCATCTGTTTCCCACCTTTTGGTCATCCCACAGAGCATTTCCTGGGCCTAGGCACATACACAGGAAGGAGAGAGAGATTAGGGGAAGAAAGCAGGAGAACAAAGGAAGCCTGGGACTTATAAAAAAGGCCAAACGCCTGGCTTCTTGGAATACCAGAATACCAGCTATGGCCCCCTTCTCCCTCCCTGGAGAAGTCTATGTTATCCCTTTTTAAATAAACCCTGCTTTATATGCTTGCCTCAGCGTGCTTCTCTAATGTTCAAACTTCAACATGTGAGGGAACACAACTGTCACTGATAACCCACAGTATCCATAGTATGGATTTTGCTGTATAGAAACAAGCTAAGATTTTTCTACCATTAGGAAGAACTTAAAAACTCAGCCCAAGTTGGAAAGATACACAAATAATGTATGAGATAGCATGCTTGCTCTTGAATATAAAGTAAAATGCTTACATAATAACATTTAGATAAGACTGTGTCCTCTGGAATACAGCACATCATTTAGTTTCAAAATTTCATATTTATTTTTGAATTATTTATGAGCTAGAAACACCCCTGAAGAGTAACATGGATTCAATACTTCAATACAGGTGTTTTCAATACCAGTATATTTTGAAGGGAGTTTTCCCAGCCCACCATATCCTTGACCACCCAAGATGACTACATAACTAGTTAGTTAGTTAGTTATACCTGACCCTTTACCATACTGCATATCGAGTTCCTCATAACACTTTTCTGAATGAGCAACTGGAGGATTATAAAGAGACTAAATTAAAAAATGAAAAGAACACAAGTAACAATTAGTCTAGAAAGCAGGAAATATATTTTTTTTTTTCTTTTGCTCATTGCTGAGCCATATCCTAAAAGTGTGCTAAGCCTAGTGAAATTGAAATATGCCCTTAGAGACCATAGAACTCTTGATGAGAGGCAGTAGAGTTACCCACGTGTGAAGTTTTGAGGAATTTTTCAGATTTTATAGTTTCCCATAGAAAATAATAAAGTTCTTACTAAAGCCCAAATGGTTAGATGGAAAGCAGGCAAGTGCTGCTTCTTTGTTCTCAAAGAGGCTGTGCTAAGTGTAGGGCCATTAAAGTAGGTCTGTGGGTCCTTGGAAATCCCTCAGGAATGAAGACTCCTGTGCAGGTTTTTCTCCCAGGATACTTTATCTTTCCCACCCCAGTGCAGAGCAGAAAAGAATTCAGCATGCACGGTGGAATTCCTTGCTTTCCAGAAACCCTCCCTGAGTTTGGTTCACAATTAGAAACACAAAGAGAAATAGAATATAGCAGTTTTTTATTTTAATGCTTTGACATTTAGTTCTTCCATTTCTAAGGAAATGGTTTGACCATGAGTGAGATAAAAATAAAGCAACACAATGTGTTAGGATCATCAGTAAATATTTTTTTGAGCTAAAACACTGCCTCTATCACCAAACAAAAATACATATTTCTCCTTTCCAATTTTATGCTACTACTGTTGCATCCTTTATTACTTGAAACTTTATACAGAGATTTGTATACATTTGTATATTTGGTTTCTCTCCTGTCAGGGTTTTTAATCTAAACTGAACCAGGAGAGGAGAGTGACAGAAAGATAAAGAGAAAGTGCATAACAAAGAAAGTCTAAAGAAATCTGCTCATCAGTATTGAGTAATGGATAGGAAGATCAAATTTTCTCTTTTTAAATATAAACACTTAACTTGTGACATTTTTTTTTTCCTTGTCTTTGAGGAAAAGATACTCTGTAGGGGCCCTCCCTCCCTCTAAAGCTCTCATTTCCTGCTTCCCACTGTATTCTTTCTCCATCCTTACTTCTTTGTATCCTGGGGATTGGGTACTTGGCAAATATTTATAAATGGAATGTAATAATCTAGCTTTAGAAGAAAAAGAACAAATTTTTCATTACTTATAATAGTCCACAAAGAAGAAACTGAGATTTTGGTTTGAAAATCCACAGGGGTTTTGGGAGAACTTGAAGTAGGGCGCAGTTAGACATCAAGGGTTACTCAGGGGCCCAGAAGCCTAAGCCTATGGGAGTACCCCTGCTAGAGATTGTGAAAGGAGGCTCTTCTGTATATGTGGGGAGGGGGGTGCAGATAAATAAATAAATATATATAGTTTCTCTCAGGACTAAGCTGACTGCCAGGAAAGAGCTTTGACTCTCCTGGGCTGTCTTTGTTTTACCATACTTTCACTCATGAGGTTGCCTTTGTGCTGTGCTCAGAACAACAGCAAAATTAATCTGAGCAGATGAGACCATTCAGAATCCTCTGTTGAGAAATGGAAATTACACTTTAGTGTTGAAGCAACAAGATAAACTACAGAGACAGCCTTGGCATCTCGTACATCAATGTCAGAAAGAGACTTTGAACATGGAAGTATAAATTTGAAAATACTCAGCTTTACTTCACTTCTATGATGTCATGGGAACGGATTTTAAATAGGACCATGCAATAGGAATATTTTAATGTCATTAGAGTCACCCAGCATGAAGCATTTATCTGCAATGGAGACTGGCCACTAAATCAAATGTTTCCAAAAGAAAATTCTTAAGCCATTAAAAATAATTATGACCCTGCTTCCTCATTTTACTACAACATTCTTGGATTATCTTCATGTTTTTTTTATGTTCTAAAGATATAACCACACACTTCAGATAGAGGAAGAGGGCCATTCATCCTCTTTAAGTTGTGGGGAATATATTTAAGTATATAGAGCAGACCTAGAATTTGGGTTTTCTTCTCAATTCTACCACCAATTATGGAGATGTACGCAACTCTGAAGTTACTTTCCTTGATAGTAAAATAAAGAGATACACCAAAAGTATCAGTACATTTCAAGTATTGTCTAATTCATAAAATGCCTTTAGAGATCTTTTAAATTTATCACTAAAAATTAAAGGTTTGATCTCCAAACTCTATGATTGTTTTCTTTTACTTGAATATACATTTTCTTGTTCTGGACACACTGTTCTTTAGATACAATTTTAAATTCTTATTTTTATAAATATTCTCTCACTAATTGCTGAAATACAGGTATTTTTTCTCATTCCAGTGTTATCTATGAGGAAACTATAAATGAGTCAGAATTTCACTCTTTTGGGTTGAATTGTGCCCCCCCCCCATGAGATATGTTGAAATCTTTACATATGGTATCTGTGTGTATGAGCCTTGAATGAGGAAGTAGCTAAGATGGCGGCTGGCTGAGAGCCAAAGAGGAGGCGTTTACTTGTTTACACCTGACCTTAATGTAATTAACTAAGAATCTTTCTGTGCCTGTGGGCACTGTGTGCCGCACCTGTAAGTTGAGCTTGTAACATGTGTATGCTTGATGGGTGTAGAGTATTTAGCCAAGCTGGGGGAGTCAGAGAGGGAGAGAAGACAGAAGAGAGAGAGAGAAACAGAGAGGAGAAGCAAGAATAAAGGAAGCATTCATTCCCAGTCTGCCTCCAATTTCTTTCCCGCGGTATCGTTACCTTAGGCGGCAGCAAGTGGTGGCCCATACGGGGAGTCTGCACGGCAGGTAAACTGAGGAACCTCGCAGGAGTCTCTAGCCAGAGTGGTTAAGGGCGAGGCAAAATGGGTTCGGAAATTTCAAGGATTAGAGATTTGTTAAAGATAGTTAGAGAAGAAGAAAAAGAAGAAGAAAAATGGAACAGCAGTAAAATTGAGTGCTGCGCAGAAATACGTCCAAACGATAATGAAAGTAAGCCCATGGTTTATAATGTGGCATTTAGTTAGGGAATGTCTGCTCTCAACTAGACCTAAGATTCAGGAAAGTGTTACTGAAAGTGCTGAAGCTTTGGAACAGGTACAAGAAAAGGAGTCAGTTAGGGCTAGTGAGAGTAATATTAGTGAGGAAGAATTAAGTTGGAAAGGCTTATGTAAGGCAGTATTGAATAGGGGACAATACTTAGTTTGGAGGTTTCAATTCCAAGAGCTCTGTGTTGAAACCGCTGGAAGAAACATGGCTGCAGGATTTCCAGATTGTAAGGTAGACATGTTAACTGGAGAAGGGCAATATGCTGATTTACAGGTTTGAACTCAGTTTGATCCTAGAGGTTATGCTCAAATATATGCCGCAGCTGTTAGGGCTTGGAAAATTATGCAAGGAACTGGCGACTTACAGGGTGGCTTGTCTAAAGTAATTCAGGGACCCAATGAGCCATAATGCCGAATTTAAGGTGTTCTTTCAGGCACATGGCAGGGCCCAGAACCAGTATTAATTTGGCGGAGAGGATCTGTTTGGGTCTTTCCACAGCACGAGTCCTCGCCGGTATGGATACCATCAAGATTAATAAAACAGGTGCCAAATCAAAAGGGCCAAGATGAAGTTGTTGCGGATCCCCCTCTTACATAGTGGAAAGGAAGTAATTTGTTATCAATCCGCGCACCTGCGCGAGTTTGTCTCTTTTCTGACAAGGGAACCTCATCTTTGCCTTTTCAGCTAAGAAACTTTTAAGCTGCGCGCTTTTTCCTTCAATAAACTCACAACTTAAGTCTCATTCATCCCGGCTGGGAGGAGAAGATCTCTCTTTAGTGTGTGCACAATTGTGTTTTTCTTTTTTATATATATGTCTTTATGTCTGTGCGTCTGTCTAGATTTCATGTAAATGTGACGTCACAAATAACAAAAACCAAGCCCTCATGAAAATTAATTTAATAATAAAAATAAAATAAAAATGGATCCAAATAGCTTTAATTTATTTAAGTCAAAAATATTAAATGGGGTAAACAAATAAAAAATGAAGGTACCTTCAAACTTAATTTATAAGTATCTCTAGGACTTCTCTTCAGCAAGGAATATGACTAATACTGTTCAGCCTGATATTTTGATATTTGACATGGGATTATTTATTTGTAACTAACTTTGTTTATTAATTTACAAAGTTAAATTGTTTCAACAGGTATAATTCATAAAAGGTTGCTGTATATGCAGAGGCTCAAAAGTTGCAGCTAACAAAATATTTTTCTAAAATGCTCTTAGCCTTTCTTTAATCTATCTTAAATGTAATATTTGTCAGCTAAATACTCTCAGCCTTTCTTTAATACATTCTGAATGTGATATTTTGCCAGCTAATGTTCGTGGGAGCTCAAACAGCAATGTATGTGAGCAGAGAGCAACTTCAGAACTAAAACACCTGACCTAAGATCTAATAGTTCTAATTTTTTAGTTTGAATTGCACTCCTACAACTCGCTTCTTGACTCAGTGCTGGAATGGCACTGCCTTTCCTCTAATGATTGTTGCTTGAGTTTCTAGGTACATCCCTATGCCAGTCTTAGCGGGCCCTGAAGACTTTCTGGTGGCATTGTCTAGACATAAAAGAGACGGCTCCTGCTGCTACAGCTGCAGGGGTCACAATCGCTACAAACATTCCTACTGCTCAAGCATTAAACAACTTCACCAGCAGTATGGCCTCTGCTCTGCATGCACAGGGCCTCCTAGATCAGCATATTTTGAAATTATCAATCGACGTGTTGATCTTCTCCAAGAGCAAGTGTACATTTTGGCAGATCTTTCTACTATGGGATGTTTAGGACATTACACAAGACAATACCTTGCGGGTATCCCTTTTTCTTAACCCTAATAGGGCAGCTGATTTGTCTAGAGAAACTCAGTACGTTACTTAATGGAACTTAGGGCAGCTGATCTGTCTAAAGTAACTTAGCCTTGAATGAGGAAGTAGCTAAGATGGCGGCTGGCTGAGAGCCAAAGAGGAGGCGTTTACTTGTTTACACCTGACCTTAATGTAATTAACTAAGAATCTTTCTGTGCCTGTGGGCACTGTGTGCTGAGAGCCAAAGAGGAGGCGTGCACCTGTAAGTTGAGCTTGTAACATGTGTATAAGTTGCTTGATGGGCTGTAGAGTATTTAACCAAGCTGGGGGCGTCAGAGAGGGAGAGAAGACAGAAGAGAAAGAAAACAGAGGAGAAGAAGCAAGAATAAAGGAACCATTCATTCCCAGTCTGCCTCCAATTTCTTTCCCGTGGTATCGTTACCTTAGGCGGCAGCAAGTGGTGGCCCATACGGGGAGTCTGCACGGCAGGTAAACTGAGGAACCTCGCAGGAGTCTCTAGCCAGAGTGGTTAAGGGCGAGGCAAAATGGGTTCGGAAATTTCAAGGATTAGAGATTTGTTAAAGATAGTTAGAGAAGAAGAAAAAGAAGAAGAAAATGGAACAGCAGTAAAATTGAGTGCTGCGCAGAAATACGTCCAAACGATAATGAAAGTAAGTCCATGGTTTATAATGTGGCATTTAGTTAGGGAATGTCTGCTCTCAACTAGACCTAAGATTCAGGAAAGTGTTACTGAAAGTGCTGAAGCTTTGGAACAGGTACAAGAAAAGGAGTCAGTTAGGGCTAGTGAGAGTAATATTAGTGAGGAAGAATTAAGTTGGAAAGGCTTATGTAAGGCAGTATTGAATAGGGGACAATACTTAGTTTGGAGGTTTCAATTCCAAGAGCTCTGTGTTGAAACCGCTGGAAGAAACATGGCTGCAGGATTTCCAGATTGTAAGGTAGACATGTTAACTGGAGAAGGGCAATATGCTGATTTACAGGTTTGAACTCAGTTTGATCCTAGAGGTTATGCTCAAATATATGCCGCAGCTGTTAGGGCTTGGAAAATTATGCAAGGAATTGGCGACTTACAGGGTGGCTTGTCTAAAGTAATTCAGGGACCCAATGAGCCATATGCCGAATTTAAGGTGTTCTTTCAGGCACATGGCAGGGCCCAGAACCAGTATTAATTTGGCGGAGAGGATCTGTTTGGGTCTTTCCACAGCACGAGTCCTCGCCGGTATGGATACCATCAAGATTAATAAAACAGGTGCCAAATCAAAAGGGCCAAGATGAAGTTGTTGCGGATCCCCCTCTTACATAGTGGAAAGGAAGTAATTTGTTATCAATCCGCGCACCTGCGCGAGTTTGTCTCTTTTCTGACAAGGGAACCTCATCTTTGCCTTTTCAGCTAAGAAACTTTTAAGCTGCGCGCTTTTTCCTTCAATAAACTCACAACTTAAGTCTCATTCATCCCGGCCGGGAGGAGAAGATCTCTCTTTAGTGTGTGCACAATTGTGTTTTTCTTTTTTATATATATGTCTTTATGTCTGTGCGTCTGTCTAGATTTCATGTAAATGTGACGTCACAAATAACAAAAACCAAGCCCTCATGAAAATTAATTTAATAATAAAATAAAATAAAAATGGATCCAAATAGCTTTAATTTATTTAAGTCAAAAATATTAAATGGGGTAAACAAATAAAAAATGAAGGTACCTTCAAACTTAATTTATAAGTATCTCTAGGACTTCTCTTCAGCAAGGAATATGACTAATACTGTTCAGCCTGATATTTTGATATTTGACATGGGATTATTTATTTGTAACTAACTTTGTTTATTAATTTACAAAGTTAAATTGTTTCAACAGGTATATTCATAAAAGGTTGCTGTATATGCAGAGGCTCAAAAGTTGCAGCTAACAAAATATTTTTCTAAAATGCTCTTAGCCTTTCTTTAATCTATCTTAAATGTAATATTTGTCAGCTAAATACTCTCAGCCTTTCTTTAATACATTCTGAATGTGATATTTTGCCAGCTAATGTTCGTGGGAGCTCAAACAGCAATGTATGTGAGCAGAGAGCAACTTCAGAACTAAAACACCTGACCTAAGATCTAATAGTTCTAATTTTTAGTTTGAATTGCACTCCTACAACTCGCTTCTTGACTCAGTGCTGGAATGGCACTGCCTTTCCTCTAATGATTGTTGCTTGAGTTTCTAGGTACATCCCTATGCCAGTCTTAGCGGGCCCTGAAGACTTTCTGGTGGCATTGTCTAGACATAAAAGAGACGGCTCCTGCTGCTACAGCTGCAGGGGTCACAATCGCTACAAACATTCCTACTGCTCAAGCATTAAACAACTTCACCAGCAGTATGGCCTCTGCTCTGCATGCACAGGGCCTCCTAGATCAGCATATTTTGAAATTATCAATCGACGTGTTGATCTTCTCCAAGAGCAAGTGTACATTTTGGCAGATCTTTCTACTATGGGATGTTTAGGACATTACACAAGACAATACCTTGCGGGTATCCCTTTTCTTAACCCTAATAGGGCAGCTGATTTGTCTAGAGAACCCAGTACGTTACTTAATGGAACTTAGGGCAGCTGATCTGTCTAAAGAACTTAGTACGCTATTTAATGGAACTTGGCTCGTCAGAGCAAAGCTTGCCGCCTTAGAACAGGAGCATCTCTTCATAATTGGTTGGCTCGATTGGATGGCTGGTAGTCAAAGACGTGAAAGTCTCATTTGACCAACATATCAACCTAAAACAGGAGTCAAGGGTAGACCTTGGTTATCTGATGACAGGTAAGAATGTCTGTTGCACATGAAGATGCCTAAGACAGGCACAGTCAATCATGATGTGGTGAGGGTCGTCACCCATCCATTAAAGCTATTTCTTTTAAAACAAAAGGGGGGAAATGTAAGAGCCTTGGATGAGGAAGTAGCTAAGATGGCGGCTGGCTGAGAGCCAAAGAGGAGGCGTTTACTTGTTTACACCTGACCTTAATGTAATTAAATAAGAATCTTTCTGTGCCTGTGGGCACTGTGTGCTGCACCTGTAAGTTGAGCTTGTAATATGTGTATGCTTGATGGGTTTAGAGTATTTAACCAGGCTGGGGGCGTCAGAGAGGGAGAGAAGACAGAAGAGAAAGAAAACAGAGGAGAAGAAGCAAGAATAAAGGAACCATTCATTCCCAGTCTGCCTCCGATTTTTTCCCCGCAGTATTGTTGCCTTAGGTGGCAACATCTGTGAAATTAACTTTATATGAAAATAGAGTCTCTGAAAATGTAATTAATATGTGGTCATTACCAGACTAGGGTAGGCTCTGATCTAATGCCACCAGCATCCTCATTAGAAGAGACCCAGGCATGAGAACGTGCGCGAGCACACACACAGGCACGCACACACACATTCATACACACACACACAATGAGACCGAGACTAAAGTGATGAGCCCCACAAATAATGGGGCACAAAGATTTCCAGCACCCACAATGATGACCTTGGTAGGAGGTATTGATACTAAATCTGCCTCTGAGCCTCTGGGAGTAGCTGACACTTTCAACACATGGATTTCAAACTTACTGGTGCCAGAACTATGAGAAAATAAATTTCTGTTGTTTGAAGCTACCCAGTTTGTGGTACTTTATTGAGGCAGACATGAAAAACTAATGCAGATATAAAACGAACTGCTAAAGGTACAGTTGGAATTTCCCCTGATGTACGGATTTCTCATCTGGCAAAGTGGTGGTAAAGTAAAAAACTGGTAACACTATCGAGATAGCACATATTTTTTGTAACCTCATACATAATTCTAGTACCGAGCATAAAGAAGGCACTGAGCCATATTTAGCAAGAAAACAGATTAAACCATTTTGCATACTACATATTAAATTTTTTAAAAAACCCTCTGAATCATAGTCTTTTTTATTTTCTATTTTTGATGCAAATCCAAGGATTCAGAATTTCAAAATCAAGCTTTCTTGAATATAGACTTTTTCTGTTATGACATATGACCATTGTGATTTCAAATCTTACTGAAGCAGCCCCAATTAGGGAGATGGCTATTGCGGTTAGCTGGAAGCCATAAGTTCCACCTGATAATAAGTATGCACGTGACGCACCCACAAAGGTATATAACCGGGTGAAAGCGGTCAGAACGAATTCAGTCAGTCAGTCGTGCAGTAGCTCAGTTCTTGTCTCCTAGTTTCATAAGAGTGACATGAGTTAGCTAGATTTCACCATTTTCCAATCAGATGTGGACTGAACTTACAATCTCACCAGAGGCCAGGACCCTTTTCCAAGGCTATTCAAATTTTGTGGGAGTTTGTTCCCTTGCAGCTGTAGGCTTTGGGGTTCCCCATTATCTTTATGGCTATAGACCATAAACTGCTCTCAGCTCCTGAAGTTCAACTCAAGTTCTAGGTAGGTAACTCTTACAATATTACAATTTACTTTGCCAAATTCAGCAAAATAGCTCTCTCCAAGAAGAGCCCAGTACACTTATAAAAGACTTACCTCCTTAGTTCAAATTAGCCAAAAATAATCTCTCTTTGACTCAAAATTGTCTATGAACCTTTATCATATGATATGAAGGAACATGCACTTTTGCCACCATTTACAGTAAAGAGAAGGAATTTTATAAGAATATTGTTATAGAGTGCGTTTTTATATTATTTATATGAAGACACTATAATAAAATAGAGAAAAGCAGTAGAGTGAAACTATTAAATTTTTACTAGAAAAAAAATTAATCATTCTGCCTTCGAGTTTTTCTCCCGCGGCATTTGTTGCTCCAAGCGGCTTACGCTTCAGGCAGCAACATCTTACTAGATTGATTTTATTTTTATTTGACTTTTTGTTTTTTGCTCTTCACATAAGTTCTATTCTTAGAACATTTTGAAAAAAAATACATGATGAGAGGAAATAAGGAATAAAATTTAAAGTTCATAGTTTCCTAGATGAGGAAACAAAAACTCCCAGTATCACAAATTTGAAGGAGATTTAGCTATCACCCAGGTTGACACACTTCTAATTCCATTTATGTCAACATAATTGTTTTGATTGATTTTCATCATTATTAGATGAACTCCTATCAAGTTGTCTGTATTAAATTTATCAGTAATCATGAGTATAATTTTAAGATAACATCTGAGATTATAAGGAATATTTGTTATAAGGAATATTTGAGATTATAAGGAATATTTGTATAGTGTATTTTTGTGTGTTTTGTTTTTGTTGTCTTGTCAAATTTTTCTTCAACAAATCAAAGTTTAAAAACCATTTTAAAAAAAAGAGGGTGAAATTCTTTGCTTTATAGATTTTGGAAAATAAGCACACATATTCATTGAATCATCATTTCTAAATTTTTGATTCTTTAAGCCTTTTCTATACCTAACACAAATGGAAATGCTATAAGAAAGAAGACCTCTGATTGACCACATTCAGCCTTTCAATACTTAGGACACAATCTACAGGTCCATAGGGATTAAACTTTTCATCAAAGTTTCTTTTGAAAAATGAAAGTGTTTTTTAAGAATCAAAATCAACCTCGAATATGTTTAAAATATACGAGTGTTCAACTTCCATGTTGCTTTAACACACACACACACACAAAAAACAAAACAAGGACACTTGCTTTGCTTTCAACAGACATTAACTAGGGAAGAACCAAGATACAAAGCTGACAGCTACGGAAAATCTTTCTGTCTAAAAGCCAATAAAGAAATGATTCACATTTTTAGCATGAGGAAATAAAGCATATGCTATCTCTAGTAGCAAATAAGCATTTTTTAACATCAGTGAAGGTATATACGATTTTTTAATTCAAAGAAAAATTAAAATGTTGGCACAATGTACAATTCACTAGAAATTGTTTAAGAAAGAATTAAATGATTTAACAGAAAATTTATGATTTCATTTACAAAGTGCTCTTTGTATATTGTTATTGCTATGAATTTTGAGATTCATAGTGTCATCAAGCTGTTATCATTTTTTCTTACTTACTTTTAAATACCATATTCCTAAGGGGTAGAATCAGAAGAACATCTTGCATTTCTAATCTTAATATTTTATATAAAAGAAACCACTTTAATTCCCCCCAGAGCACTTAACAGAATAATAAAGGGTATCCTGTATCATCTTTTACTATTGCAGTTACAAGCAATTTATATACAGATGTGTAGGACAAACCTTTCTTTAAGAAAAAAATGAGAATATGTGCCAGAATTCTAAAATATCTAGACAAAACACAGTTTTTATTATATAGAGACACAACATTTCTTTGTCTAAAAACAGATGATTGGAGCAAATCTTGATAGTGACTGATCATGAAAAGAAACCCCAGGAGTACAAAGACACTATAAAAAGATCTAGGAGGAAGTCATTATGCTGTTGAGGGAATAAGGAACTTAAGTCAGAAAGTTGTGAAATGTTCTTATTATAGGTCATCTTGGTAATTATCTGACATCTACAGAAAGAGTCATTTCTTAATCAAAAGAATGAATCATTACTGATATTGATTCAGACCAAGATGTTTGAAATAATGAGTCCAGTAACTCAAATATAAGTTTAAAGATAATTCCTACAACTTCTTTGCTATATAGTTGTATACTAAATAATAATTTTGATATTTGTATTAAAAGTGGTCATAACTGGTAAAAAAAAAAAAACAATAGTTTAATCTTAACCTTAAGACCTAAAAAATTTAAAGTCACTTATAGGAACATTACCTTTGGTGTGGATTAATTGAAATTAACTAAGCCAAAGAATTACTTTTGCCTAAGAATGTCTAGAAACTTCATTCAGATTTTTATTAGATAGAAAATGATTTAGTGTTTTAAAACAACAATTTTCAGAAATAAGTGGCTAGAAGATAGTAAATGACTAGGCAGCTTGGCAAAGAGAAATGCAACTAAATCCAAATTATATCAAACTCAATAACATCATTTGAGCCATGACAAATTCAAGGCTATCATGGACATAATCCATAGACAATAATCTTTTAGTAAAAATAGACTTTAAAGTCAAGTAAGAATTAATAGATGCATGACACAATTAAGAGACTTAACGATTAGGTAGTAAATTTTTAAAAATATTGGTCTAAAGTGGATCAACCTATGGCAAATGGCTCCAGGTCCACTGTATCAGTGTGGTTGTTGATTACAGGGGAAAAGAAGAGGAAGAAATTTCTAGACTCCATGACACTCAAGATCCAGTTCAACCCAAGCTATTCAGTGGTTTCATTCTCATTAAGTAAAAATGGCCACACCCTTTGATTCCCTTCCATTGTCAGGGTAGCAAAGGGCTTGAGTTCTCAGAGTCCAAACATCTTTGTTGGCCTCCTTATTTAGCAGCATGATGGGGTTGAAAACCCTCAACTCTCTCTTCCAAGAAACAGAAATGTGATCATGTATCAGGAGCCATTCATGAACTGTGCATGAACCAAATCGATGTGGAAGTCATTGGGCAGGAAAGCCTGGTATTGGGAATTCCCAGTGGCACTCCTGCTGGTTTGAGAATGCCCAGTACATGTGGCTTCCTACCCAGCTCCATCAACAAATTCAACACAGCATGGGAGATGGGGTGACCCTCTGGAGCCACACAGCCACACAACCTCTCAGAGATGGGTGTGGCTTGACAAGATGCCAATCAACCTATTTACTGCAAGACCCTAGCCACAAAAAGAAGCGAGACTCCTCCAGCTGAAACCTTACCCCTACCTTTAATATACTCTCCCTTAAATAAAGAATTGGAGCCATATTTTAGTTGTTGAATTCCAGCTCCTACAGGGACTGGAAAACCTATCAGGCGCTCTGCTTCCTTTTTATCTAATTTTTGCCTCTGTCTCTTATTTCTTTCTAATTATTTCAGACTTTCTATTTGTCAGGCAACTCACACCTTCTGAGCAGAAATTTACCCTGGCAGGGTGCTGGCTACCCAGCAATAACCATGCCTATTGTTTAGTGTCTTAATAAGCAAGTGAATTACTTGGTCAAAAATGTGAATAATACACTAGGAGATATCATTCACCACTGTTTTTCTGGAAAGTACCTGATGCAATATATCATGTGAACTTCTTGAAATTACATTTCACAAAGTAAATTCTATTTGATATTTAGGTAGTACTTCTTGGTAAAAAATAATAAATACTGTATAAAAATTAATCCTATTAGCAGCTTAAAAAGAGCAGCCCCTCCTTGGTTTACTTATTTTATCAATTAAAAGAAATCACTATGGTCATTTCTGTTGTACAGTTGATGGCAAACTTGAATGGTACAAACATGTCATTGTTAACTAACCTTGGAATTTTTCAGCAAGGCACTTTATTTAATATGTACAAAATTAGGCTACAGAAACAAAGATAGGACAGAAACATTTTTAGAAATAAATAGAATGTGATATTTGTTTTCTACAAACTGATGCCAACATAGTACCCAAGAGGGGTTCTTAGAAATTTTTGTGACAAAAAATGTTTTTTAACAGAATTTACATTAGACATAAATTTTTCACAGAAAGCTGTTAAGACCCATCAAGTAAACAACGCATAATTAGTGCTGAAACATCTTGTGAATCATTTCCTGAAGGCTCTTATTTACTGTACTCTAAAACATATTATGTTACTTATCTTTACATTCTCTCTCATATTGCTTTTTCCATTTTAGGATCTTTATGAGTCTGAAGTTTTGCAAACCCACACTAAACATCAGGATGAAATTGGAAAACCAAATTTAATTAACTCTACAGAAATAATTTTCTGAATATTTCCCCAAATGCAGATGTTCATTGTCTTTTAGGTAAAAGACTACGGATACAGACTTATTATTTTTATTAAGCTATATCACACTGTAGAAATAGCCTATAAATTAGAAATAGTGAAGAAATGAGAAGTCTTTTTAAATGTTTAGTAAATATCAAGTGATGGCATGTTATATGCTTTTTTAACTGAATTTATGGAACAGACAGTGGATTTTTGATGAATTACAAGGTCACTTGAGAAGATACTCATAGAAATGTGGAAAACCCAGATAGGCTTGAAATTACATATTCTACAGGTAAAATAATAAGAATTTAAGACCAGAATATAAGGTCTAGTTTGAAGACTGTGAACACATGAGCTTTATTTCCCCCCTTCCTTTTAAGCATATGTTAGTTACAAAGATCTACATTCCAAATATTATCTGAAATTATAGGAGCCTGCCTGCTTTGCTTCCAAGATTCAACCTGCTTATATCTGCTGCACTTAAATAGTCATGATGGATATTTAACACAAATTCTGTGGAGGTGAACAATATATTCTCACCATCTATAAGATTTTATTTCATTTAAAATATGTGTGTCATTATTTGCAGTCTTCCTAGTCTTAGCATAGAAAGATAGAATAGACTGTAGTAAAGAAGAATCTTTGTAGTCAGCATATTTGAAATCTTAACCACAGCGTCACTCTATAGAACACTGATTGGGTGAGTTAATCTCTGCATTCATTGGCTCTATAATCCTTAAATGAGAACATAAATTTGTAATTTAAAGGGTTTTTTGAAAATTTCATATGAGCTTCTAGTGTTACAGTTTGCAGTGCCACAAACAGAGATTTTGGAAGTTGTCATTTCTATTCTCATAATAAGGAAAAATCTCAACTCTCATAACAAGGAAAATCAGCAACTCTTAGGATCTGTAGGAGAATAAAAGGCAAACTACTGCCACATGAACTGGAAAGACAAACAGGCAGATTCTCCCCAGTAGCAGAATCTCACTGCTGGATCCATTATTGTAGGAATAGCTTGAGCAGTGATTGATGAATTGTCAAAGGCTGCGTGAGGGTATACATCATTGAGAATTAAAAACTCTGAAAGGGCCCAGTCTCAGACAGACCTCCACACTTTATTGAATTTTCTTCACAGATCCCTACTAGATTCTTACCATAAAGATTTCAGAAAATTTTGTGTTTCTAGCGTAAGGAGGAAAAAAATAATTAAACATTTTTAAATGTGCCCAAAGTTCCCTGTTGTTATCAAGACCTATCCTTAAGGAAACTATTTTTACCAGATTCTAAAACACTGGGTTTTATCCAAGTCTAATTGACCTGGAGAAAGGGAAATACCTAACTCACATGTTCAGAAACAATCACTGTACAATGCAAAAATTTTCCTCCCCTATGCCTTACCACTGCATCAGTAGTGCTACTGTAGAGTAACAGGGAAGTACAGCTGGGAAACAAACAAATAGTAAACAAACAAAAACCCTGCAAGCATTCAGTCTGTGGATGCTAAAGGAAAATTCAGAGACAACAGTTGAGATGGAAAAGAGGACATTAGTGGAAATTTTCATTTCTAACACCACAGCTACAGTCAATACCGGCTAACTCCTATCCAGGTATGCATAGCAGCTCATGGTTAAGGGAAATTTATCCCAGTTTCATTTACACAATACATCAAATCTGGATTTCAGCAATTAAAAAAAATCACAATGCATGCTAAGACACAATCTGAAGAGACAAAGCAAGCATCACAACCAGACTCAAATGTAAATAAATTTTTGTGATTATCGGACTAAGACTTTAAAATAATTATGATTAATATGTTAAAGGCTCTGTGGAAAAAGCTCAAAAACAGGCAAAGAAAGAGAGGGTAAACACAGACATTGAAACTTTAAGAAATACTGAAAAGCAAATATTAGAAACGAAAAATTTTGTAACTGAAATAAAAAATGCTTTCAAAGGGTTCACCAGAGTACTGGTACAGTGGAGGAATGAATCAGTGAGTTTGAATAGATGTCAATAAATATTTTAAAACTGAAATGTAAGGAGAATAAAGAGTTTAAAAAGATGAAGCAGAATAATGGGAATATTAGGAGAAGAAAGAGAGAAACAAAATATTTTTTGTAATAATGGATGAGAATTCTTCAAAATTAATGATAAATATCAAACCACAGATCCAGAAAGTTCAGAGGATACCAAATGCCAAACAATTTATGAATAGGCATATCATATACAAATGGTGGAAAATGAGAGACAATGAGAAAATCTTGAAAGAAGTAGAAGGAAAAAGTTACTTTACTTATAGAGGAATAAGCATAAGAATTAAATTGGACCACTATTCAGAAATCATGTAGCAAAGAAAATAATGGAGTGAAATATTAAATATATTGACAGGAAAACAAACCTACCTAGAATTCTGTATCTGGTAAAATTACCATTCAAAAGTTGAAAAATTAAGCAAAAAGAGAAACTTGGACTTTCTCAGACAAACAAATGAGCAAGAATCTATGGACATCAAGTGTATAGCATAACTCTATGTTGTTATTCAATAAATGGTAGCAATTTTAAAAACATCCATATAAAAAAGTAATATTTTGAGGAATGTACTATGCACTTTTAAAAATATGTATTTATTTGTCTTAGTTGTACACAATGCTTTTAGTTTTATATGGTGCTGAGGATCGAACCTGGTCCGCACACTTGATAGGTGAATGCTCTACCACTGAGCCACAACCCCAGCCCCTATGCACTTTTTTAATTTTTCAATTAAATACCATCAAGCTTCACTCTTAACTAAACTGGAATAAAGAAAGTTTAATTAATTTCAAGTGAAAATAAAATTTCAATGAAAGAAAACTAAGGGGAAATGCCATTTTCAAAGGGAATAAGGATAATTCATACTTTAAATTGAGATATTTACTTGGTATAAACTGCATATATAGCTTAAAAGGATTCTAAAATATATCATGTTAAAATAATTTTCTTGAATATTCAGTCACATAAAAGGACTTTTTCTAAAATCCTTAGAAAAATGATTTTTTTTTTTAAATTTAAACAGTATATTTCAGTTTTGTTAAACCTGGTTACATACTTGCCTTGGCACCAATCTTTAGCCTTTTTCAACCTTGGTCTTCAACAGAACCCATAAATCAGAAAATGATTTCAGTGACATACCTTAATTCTCCCAAGAATGGTACAATTCTAGATGTATAGGAGAGAAATTAATCCATAGGTGAAATAGATGTCTTGGGGCACTAAAGTTTAATTCTGCTAAGGTAACTCAGTTGAAAACCTGTGCCTAGACCACCTCTGGAAATGAATTTAGACATCATATGTTTGTCAATATGCTGCTTGTTATTTTTGAATCATTAGGTTTTTATGATTTTTCATGTGAATAAATTCACAGATTCATACTTGAGACTATGCCTCCTATAATTTCTAACATGTTATATCAGTTTGCAGAAATTGCCTGCTTAGCACTGAAAAGGCACTTAAAAAATACCCATAGTAATAAACTCTGAGGAGGAGGAAGATAAGATATCCAGAGTTATCAGATTATTTTCTTTAAGTTCTACAATGGTGTATAACCCACACTTGTAGAGAAAAGGACAAAAGAAACAGACCCCGAGGGTACCTATGTTGAACTTACTAGACAAAGAATTTAAATCAGCTGTAAAAATTTGTTCAAAGGCTTAAAAAATCATCTCTAACAAATTAAAGTATAATAATTATATATCGCCAAATTCAAGGAGATCAATTCTAGATTGCTCATCCTCAAGTTGTCAAATGCCAAAGATCAGAGTTCCAAGGAACCACATTTGTCATGGAAGTGCATTTTTGTTCATAGCTTTTCTTCTGTTACCTGATTTCAAAAAACCACTGTTTAAAGCAATAATTATAAAATGGTGTTGATGGACTTACATATGTGTGTAATCTGCATCAGAATAAAATAAAACAAAATAGGTATGCCTGTATTTCTGTAATTCAGTTCATCAAGCCAACTCTTTTTATGTTTGAGAATTATTTGAAATTTTCCTTTCAAACTTTCTTTTAAGAAACAGGAAGCTATATTTTTCAAAAGCAAAACCAACCATACATTCAACAAAATTTGAATTAAGTAAAGAATTCAGACTCCAAAGGGCTTGAGTAAATTTTATTTGGAAAAAATGCGTTTTCCAAAACTCTACTTTATTAATAATTTCACTGAAATAAATCTTTTAAAAATCCCAATAAGTTCTATCTAGAAACTCATGTCTCCTTCTGTTAAATACAGCATATATTTTATTCATATTCATTTGGTTAGGGATATGTTAAAGAATGCAATTGATATTCAATGTTTATTCTAAGGCATCTATGCCAAGATTTATCAATGAAAAATCTTTTTAAATAGGAAGTCATAACTTATCCCAATAGATTTTGAGAAAAATGTTTCTTTTAAGTTGCTTATCTTCCATAGAACGAGATCATTTTAATTCATTTGGCAAACATTTACTAAGTATTATAGATACATATATATTCCAAAACTATGAGCTTGGAATATGAACTTATATAAGTCATTAAGCTTACAGAAAATAACAGTCTATTTATATGTGTATAGTGTAAAAGATTAAATAAGAATCCATTAGAAAGCTTCTACTTCTGTCTCTGTGATCTATGAAACACTAAAAAATGTAGTAAATTTTGAAAAATGAGCAGGAATTTTTTTCTCTTCATAGAGGACTATGTTAAATGAGGGAATACAGAAACAGAAACAACATTTAACATATAATTAATATAGATTGCTCTAGTTTTGTCAATTTTCATGTTTTATAATTTGTGTACAATTATACAGGACAGAAAATGAAATTTCTTGAGCACTTACTATATTCTAGTTAGTTTCCAAAATAATTTTCCTGGCAAATAAATGAAAATACAAATTTTATTCATGATATATTGGTTATTAACTCCAGTTACATATCTCTGTCCATTAAGACATATTATTAACACATAATGACAGAAAGACATTCTTAGCCAAACAGCAATAAACAAATCTGCGTTTTCATGTAGAAGCGACCAGATTGCTTAGAAGAAAAGTAGGGTGGGAAATAGAGGAAGTGGAATCAGATGTTTTGCACATAAATTCTGACTTATGATGTGCATTACTTGTCTATAATATTCAATAAATTAATACAAGGTGACTTAAAACAGCACCCAGGAACTTAACTCAACAGTCCAGGCATAGCATGACAGGGTCCTCTGGCATGAGAGGGTCCTCTGTGCCGCATCTTCAAAGTGTGAAATCAAAGTGTCATCTGGACTCAGTTTTTGTCTGGAGGCTGTTGGAAAGAATCCACCTGCAAATTGATTCAAGTTATTGGCAAAAATATGTTTCCTGTGGTTGTCGGACTGAGATTGCCTGTACTTGCTGTCTGCTGCAGGTTAATCTCAGTTCAAAGACTACTTTGCAGTCCTTGCCACTGACCCTTTCTAGCTTCAATTCAGGAAGGAAAAACGTTTCTTTTCATCAAATCCCCTTCATGCCTACAGTCTCTACAACTTTGAATCTTTGGCTACAGGAAGATCACAATCTCTTTAAAGATAGTCTCCATCAGTGCGACATAGCATAATAAAAATGTCAGCATTAAAATCCAGCATATTTACAGATCCAGAACATGAAGGGATAGAGATCTTAGAGGTCATATTAAAATTTTACCTGCCACACTCAAGTGACCTTGTACAAGTCATTTAATTTCTTAAAGCTAATTTTCCTATAAATATAATTAGAATGCTTATTTCATAGGATGCTTGTGAATATTCCTGAAGGGTAATAAGCATACAATAATGATAACAATTATTAGTTTGTTTTTTTAATTAGCAGTTCAATATGAGCAATATAATCTCTCAACATTGAGAATTACTGAATAATTCCACATACTTTGTTAAAGAGAAAAAAATTCACATGAATGGAAACTTCACTTCAAAAATGACCCATCTGATCTAATCTTCCTTAAAGTTTTCTAAGAATGAAGCTTCTTGATTGGAACTAGAAATAAATAAAGAAAAGATTTCTACACCCCCTTTAATCACTCTATTAATGCTCATGGGACTTTAGTTTAAATCTAATTCCATTCATTTTAATTCCTCATTAAACCAAATGGTGCTCTATCCATGGCATAATTGAACATATTCTTAATGAGAAAATAGTAATCATTGAATTCACCATTTACACACTGGGAATGGAGTGGATATTATTCTTCATCTTGTCTGCTAAACCAGGCCAAGATTGCTGGGTTAGATACTACTGAGAAATTAGGGTGTTGATTTCAAACAAGTCAGTGAAAGAGTATGATCTATTAAAATGTCCTTATGCTTGTTAAAATTGATGGAGGAAAGCATATGGTAGAAAGTCTACTCATTTAAAAATAGATAATTATTTTTACATAAATATGATGTATGGGTCCAGCTTTAAAAGATTTGAAAACAATAACAGATGCCACAACATTAAAATATGTTCGCAGAGCAAAAAGGTCCACAATGTAATTACATACGACAGAACAAAAATGATATTTAAAATGGCATAAGTAAAGAGAGCACATTTCATTTCTAACATCAGATATGAATAGCCTAAAAATTAAACAATTATAAAAGGAGAATTTTAAAAGTGCCAGGAGCAAAACACAAAGTAATTTCAGATACTGAAACTGCTTTTTGATATTTGAGGTGATCCATTTCTAAGCTAAGATGGGAACTATAGCATTTCTTTAAGAGGAAGCAGTTTTTCAAGCTCACTGAGAAAGCATCTATAAAGATTCTAGAGTGACTTATCTGCTTAGAATAAAATTCTGAGTAAAAGAAAGCCTTATGGCATTACATGTCTGTGACAAATCAAATATCTTATTTGAGGATTAATTCCCATTTTCAAAAGTGGGTTTCTAATGTTGAATGCACAGTGAAACTTAAGGCCTTACAAGGCTTCTCTTCTCCCTGGGATCCTGTGGGACTCTCACTGTAGCACCTTGGACTATCCCATAGCATCAGAGATATTCATTTTCTGCATTTGAAAATTAGTAATACATTAATGTTTAAGCTTCCTTCACTTGAAAGATGAGGATCAAAATGAGATAATAACTATGTAAAGAATTTAAAGGCTAAGGAATTTAAAGATGGAATGTATTATAAATTAAATTATTAATATAAAAATGTTATCAGTGCAAAATTGATGTTCCTTTTGGAAAGATTAGATTGGGATCAGATTCTATAGATAACAAAACATAATTAAACTGTAGTTCATCTTCAAACAGCTTTAAGGTAGCATAATTATGATATAAATATCATATGAATTGAGTTTCAAATTTTTCCATGTTTATGTACTGCTTCCTCCTAATATATATATATATATATATATGGTTTTATATATTTAATTTTTTTAATTTTTCTCAAATGTTTCCAAAACTATAGTTTGAGAGGAAGTAACCAGACATAATTACATAAAATGTGAATGGAAACTTTTATTGCTTTGGAAAACCTGGGTCAAGCATCCCTCAGAGAGTCCAAGTTGGGGGTTGGGGAGACCCAATGCCAAACAAATTAAGACTTTCTAGCCACATCTTCCTCCTATTCTCACAAACTTCTGTGTGCCATATGTCCTTAAACATATAACATTCCACTTTTTACCAGAACAACCAAGGCTGATTTGAGCAATGTAAACAGAAACATGAGATATTAAAAAATAGTAGCATTTGTTTGTATGTGGCAAAACAAACAAAAAAAGCACATATTTGTTTTTACATCTCCAGAAATGAACTTCTAAGTGGATCAAAATTGAGCAATGCTAAAGATTAAAATCAGATTATAGTGTAAATTTAAAATGAAAAAGTG
Source organism: Tamias sibiricus (assembly GCA_025594165.1). Lineage (NCBI taxonomy): Eukaryota > Metazoa > Chordata > Mammalia > Rodentia > Sciuridae > Tamias > Tamias sibiricus. Next base: position 140,004,402 of record CM046658.1, on the reverse strand, counting down.
AGAGCATCTTGGTCATCATCCAATCCATAAATGATGGAAGATTATTTTCAAGTATGGCAAGTGATCTCTTTGGTTTTAAGAACCTACCATTTAAACACATTGATTTAAACAAGAATCTTTTTTTATTTAGTGACCCAAATCAGTTTCTACAATGCTAGTTCTTAATTAAGTGGGCTGCGGAACAGATATGTACTGTCACCAGGCTGTCAGACTTTTGGTTAAAGAGAAGATGGTATTTCATTAAATACCCAAGATTAATCTCACCATCACCTTGCATCTAATGTTGAAGCTCTTACACTAATTATTCCATTTAAGTTGACATGTCTATAGGATTACTTTGGAAATATGTGCAGGGAAGAAGAGATTAGTTTTTTCCTGATAGGTTTTTTCACTCCTCAGAAATTGCCTCTGGTCTTCCTAATAGAATATATTGTTTGAAATTTCGTCTGCAGTGTCCCTGAACAAAACTGTCCTGGGGGTGGGGGGGCACCTTTACCCTTAGTCCTCTTCTATTTTTTGTTTTGGGTCCTGCGTCTCCTTAGAATTCATGACCACCATCTCCATGTGCTCTCTGGTCAGGTGTATGTGACTCCCAGTGTCTGTTGTGCTTTGTACGGTTGATTTTGGTAAGTCACTTAAGCCCCCTGAACTTCAGTGTTCTCATGTATTAAGTTATATAACTAACAAAATTATCGAGAAGATTAATACACTTGGAAAATAGTAAATGTTCATTAAACATCAGCTCCTGTTTTCTTTACCTTTATGACCTTTTCTCCTGCTCTGAGAAGTTTATAGTTATGAATTTTTACTAGTCCTCATAATTTTCTTGAATTTATCAGATTCCAAAACCACTCATTCACCCTTCTTCAAACTATTGAATCAATAAGAAATGGTATAAGAATTCTTTTCAGGTAATTCAAATAAAATTCTGGAGATAATTCTCTCCCCCTCCCCCAAGAATGCAGTTATAGTCATAGTTAAATTTCATATTACAAGGATAAGTTCTGAGAAATTCTTCTTGTGTGATTTTATCTCTGTGCTAATATCAAAGAGTATACTTCATCAACCAAGATGACTACAAAGTCATAAGGTGACATACTCATATGGGACCATCCATTTTACATGTGGTCTGCTCTTGACCAGAGCATTGTTGTACACTACATGACTCTACAGTAAAAGGCATACAGTTTATGGTTCGCATAGTATGTGCAAAGACCATGAATAGGGCTTTAAGTACACTGTCTCATTCAACCCTAAAAATAATTTTAAGAAATATCATTTTTCTACTTAGAGAAAACAAGAACTCACAAAGGCTAAGTAGATTGTCCCTACTAGCAGTTTGATGAGCACTGTACTCAATATTTAAACTTTAGTTGTTAACTCTGAGTAACCCTTGAATAAAAGGTCATATTGTTCAAAATGACAGAGTTCATAGGAGTGAGCTGTCATGTATGAATTTGAGACAGTTGGAGACTCTGTAGACTTATGGCCACAGTGCCCCAACCTGTGGTGTGAGCTCCAAAGGATGAAAGATTATTTTTAGTTGTGTTATTGATAACATTTTAATTGTATTTTAGTTCTTATGTATTTATTTTAATAGCACTCAAATTCCTGATTGAACAGTTAATACTGCTTCGGCTGAGGTTAAGTGTAATATAGAAAAGGAATAGACTTGTTAAATGCAATAAATAACAGTATAGGTGGTCAATAAATATTGTTTTCAAGGCAGTTCAAATATTTCTGAAATTTAAGAATTATTTCCCAAACCCACCATATTATACATCAATAGTGTAGAGTTAAGCATAAGTTTAATTATAAATGTAGATTTAAATTATGACCTCTTCTATTTGTGTATTAAAGCAACAGAAATCAAACTCACAGTAGTTAAAGTATGTCTCCATTTTTCTTATAAAACCTTAACTTCCTGACACTATCTGTCTCACATAATGATGTTTTTACTTTCTATGCCTTAAGTTGAATTTAGATCCTCTCTGCCATGGGATCCCCTGTATAGTGCCCAAAGAAAAGATGTTGTCATTGATTCAGCTTTTACCCCTCATCTAAACAAAATTAATATTTTATCATCTCTTGTTGAAGATCCAGCCTGATGCAGTACATAGAATTGTACCCCCGACTTTGGACATTGAAAGTCCACATGTAGACATAGAGAGCCATACATTTCTCATGAGTTATTTTGGTTTCAACTCAATGTTTAGGTTTGAATTTCTTCCTTATGTGTGGCATCTGCCAGTTTCATCTTTGTTTTGAGACCAGTAATATTTTATGTTTTTTTCTTTGTCATAGTCTATCCAGAATTTCTTTCTGTATGTATGCTGTATGCAAGTTATAGGAAAACCTTCTGTTCACCCCTTTTCACTCACTCTCTAATCAGGTGTCTAGGCTGGGCTTTTCTAAAGGAAAAAGAAAAAGAAAAAATCTGGCCTTAGGCAAAGGACCAGACACCATGAACCTGACATGAATGTGGCTTAATCTTTCTTTAGATGTCAATAAAAAAATACTTCCTCAAAAAGCCTTTTACTTCTGATGATTTAGAATGATTTTCCTTTGCTGTGAAATGTCTTAATTTTCTCAGTGTTTTACAAAAACCCTGAATTATACTTTGTAGAGTCACGGCTCATACTTAGTGCCTCAAAAACGTCTTTAGTTGAAAACTTTGCAACTCTCAAAAGGACTATTGCATGTGTTCAAAGGGCAATGGAACAGTGGAGACACACATTTACATATGTGTTATTTGTGTCTGCAGTATCTATTCTCTATGTGTCTTATTTGGCAAGAATCATTCTACTTTTGATTTTTTTTTTTTTTTACTAAAAGGAGGGACATTTAATATTTTAATATTCACTTTATTTTTCCCCCAAGTCTCTTGTCTGTGAGAAACAAGTATACAATTATTAAAACTAAATATTATAGAGCAGCCATGTTAATGAAAATATTTGTTTTCATTTATTTTATGTGCACATACCTAAAGAGTTGTGCAGTGGCTATGCATTTATAAATCCAATGAATGGATATCATAAATAAACACAGGCATAGAATCAGTTAGAAAGCAGAATTTGTAATTAAAGGGATTATAAATTATACAAATAGACAGGAAATTCCAGCTCTGTGTCCCTTGTGGCAATGGTATATCATCACTTACTTTTAATTTGACATCATTGTCTACTTGATACCTAATAACTGAATTTCTTTGCCATTTAGAATAGTCCAATGTTGAGCACATTGTTGAGAGTATGCATACAATTAGACTATATCCTATTAAGATATATGAGATAGAGTTGAAAAAAAGCCAAGATATGATATGGTTACATTTATTTAAATTATGGAAAGAAGCTAATAAAATATATGCAATCTTTCATAAAAGTTGTTTGCAAATAATGAAAATATACAGATAGTTGAATGAAATACATCCCAAACATTTTTTAAAAAATATTTTGATAGTTTAAAATATTGAGGACTTTCGGCATTAGCTGTGACATCATACCAAGAACTCTGATGTCATTTCTACCATTTCTAACAAGACATGACTGATTAACTAGATCCTTCAGAAAATCTGGTAAAAATGCCTCTGCAAAATTGAAGGAAACATGTGAATCCAAAGATTCTCAACCAACCTCTACATACCTGGAACAGAAGGCACTGGAGACACAAACTGATAAGAAAACTACAAGGGTCTTCTTTTTTTCTTTTTTTTAATGGTACTGGAATTAAGCCCAGAGCCTCACACATGTTACATATCAAGCACTGTACCACTAAGCTACATCCCCCACTCTTTAAAATTTTCATTTTGAGTTGGGGTTCTTACTAAATTTTCTAGGCTGGACTAAAACTTACAACCCTGCCTTAGCCTCTAAAGTAGGTGAGAAGGAGAGCATGAACCACCATGCCCAGCTTTAAGTGGTCATTTTGATAAATCAGTAGAGGGTTTGTGTGAACTGACATGAAAATAAAAATCTTATGGAGGCTATAGTCTACTAGAGATAAATCCAATGTTGTGTTTTTTTTTTTTGTCTACAATAACCCCCAAAGTTTCTTACAATGAAAATCAAAGAAAGATCTCTTCATGGATCCAGCAAAAGCTAATCTTAGTGAAGTGCAATCAGGACATTCTCTAGAAGAAGAGCCTCTTGTCCAAAAATGCTTTACCAGAGCCTTGTCCTAGCTCTCAGAAGGACAATATTTCTATTCCAACCTCATTTATTTTCCTGTCTCTTTAAAGGTCAGTGGAAATACTCCACCAATGAAGAAACATTTTTGAAAGCCAATACCTACAGATATAGACTCCAGCAGACAGATTTAGTTTTAAGATTGTAGATCTTTCCCAATCTCCAAACCTCCCAACCACAAAAACAGAACTGTAATATTAAGAGGGAAGGCTAGAACTTAAATAGGTACAAAACACAGACTCTATGTGAGGAAGAGCTAAGTCCTTACTTCTATAGCAGGTAGCATTCTCCTTTGGCCTTGTCTTGGCACAAGAAGTCCAGATATAGACACATCTGGTCATGCAACTCCCATGAGTTGTTTGGCACCTATTTCTCTGGGTTGAAATTTCCTCCTCATTTCTGATACCTGCCTGTTTCATATCTTTGTTTTGAGACCAGCAATATGTCCATATGATTTTTTTCATATTCTAGCAAATTTAGCTCAAGAGGAGCAACACAAACAAGGACACAACATGAATTTAGATCCTTTGACATCTACAGCTACAAAGAGATGAAACAAAGCTCAATTCCTGGCCTGATTACCATGAATCTTCATACTAAAGGCTGATTTCCCTCAGTTCTTAATATTTGATACATGTCCTGATTTAAACAAAAATTACAAAGCTTACCAAAATAAGACAAAAGTGAAATAAAGGAAAAGAAATCACCAGAACCAAACTCAAATATAACACACGTGTTGGAATTTTTTAACAAGGAACTTTAACTGTGATTAAGATGTTAAGGGTTCTAGTAAAAAAAAAAAAAAAAAAAAAAAAGTAGACAACAAGCAAAAATATATGAGAAATAAAAGCAGGAGATAGGAATAATCAGAAATAATCAAAAGGAAAGTCTAAAAATCAAAAACAGTATAACTGAAAAAAAGATTGTTTCTTGTGAAATCATTTGAAGATAATGCAGTAGAGAAAATAGTAAGAGCAATTAAGGACAGTTCAATAGAAACTTCTCAAAGTGAAATACAGAGAAGAATTAGAATTTTTTAAAATTGAAGAAACCGAACATCTAAAACTGTGTGAGCAATTCCAAAAGATCTAACTTGTGCATAATTAGAATATCAGAGGGGAAGTAAAAAGTAATAATAAAGGGAAAGACAAATTTGAAGTAATAATATCCCAAAACATTCCAAAATTAATGACATATACAAAATGATAGATCTATGACACTAATCAGGATACATATTAAAAATAACCAAATTTGCAGGTGTATTTCACTTTCAGAAAAACCAAAACAAAGAGAAAATCTTTAAAGAATCTACAGGTAGGAGAACAGAGGAATCTTGCCTATAGAAATATATAAGAATTGGAGCAGACTTATTATTAGTAAGAAGGCAAAGTAGATTAAATGATTTATGTATCAAAAAAGAAAAACAATTTTGATTTTTATACCCTGTGAAGTTATCTTTTAAGAGTAAAGTAGAAATAAAGAGGGTTTTTGCTTGTAAACAGAAAAGGACTCACTTGGCAGCAGATCTGCCTTGCAAGAAATAATTTAAAATGTTCTTTAGGAAGAAGAAAAAACACTAGGTTCAAAGGCAGATGTACATGAAAAAAGAAATAGTGTTGGAAAAGGAATAAATGAAGCTAAAATAAAATTGTTTATTTTAAAATTATAGTTAATTTTAAGAGTTAACTCTATAGGGATATATGGAATGAGTAATAGCAACATCATAAAGGGTTGGAAGGGAGTAATTAAGAAAATTTTAAAAATTAAGAAAAGGTCCCTGCATTTCATGTGAAAAAGCATAGTGTTCTTTAAAGGTAGACTTATAGTGACTAAAAATATATATATATTAAAATTCTAGGGTAAGCACTAAAATAATCTTGCTATGCCAACAGAGAAGATAAAAAGGAATAATAAATGCTCAGTTAATACAAGGAAGCAAAAGAAAGTGAGAAGATAGAAAAAATAAAAACCAACATAATGAAGAGGAAACAGTTACAAACGTAACAGATGTTAATCCAAATTTTCATAGTTACTTTAAATGTGAATGAGCCTAATATTAAAATTAAATGAGGTAAAGAGAAAAATGATAGATTAAAAGGGAAAAATAAAATAGAATTTTAAAAAAGAACATTGTATTGTCTTAAAAATGCACTTTAAATAGGGCATTTAACTCATCAGCAGGCTAAGTTAAAAGTAAAAGGATGGATAAAGACCACGGTGGCACTAATAAAAAAAAAAAATGGAGTAGGTATATTAATTTCTGATAAGGTAAACTTGTGCACAAATAAAATTATCTTGGATAAACAGGGTCTTTGAATAATTATGATAGCAATTCTCCAAGAATAAAAAAAAAATCTTAAATGTATTGCATCTAAAAACAAGTGTCAGAATATGTGATGTAAAAATTGATAGAACTGAAAGGAAATGAAAAATTCATTATTTTCATTAATCAGTTCAATACTCCATTACAGTAATTAATAGATTAAGGAAGCACAATATCAATGAGGATATAGTTGATCTGAATAGTGGTATTAACTTGATCTAATTGACCTTTACAGAACATTCCAGCTGACAATAACAGAAAATACATCCTTCTTGATCTCTTACTATACAATCACCCAGATAGACCAAATTCTGGATATAAAAAAATACTTGAACTCATTTAAAAGAATACAAATCATAAATGTATGTTCTTAGACCACAATAGAATTAAAAATCAATACAGGAAATATGGCTGGAAATTCCACAAATATATGAAAATGAAAATATAGCTTTCTAGAATTTGTGGGTATGGCAAAAGCTGTGCTTAAAGAGGAATTTGTATCATTAAATGCACATGTGAATAATGATAAAATGAATTTTTAAATTTTATAAATTAAATAAAGAAGAGGAATATTCGTTTAAAGCAAATGGAAGAAAATAAAAATAAATCAATGAAACTTAAAACAGAAAAATAATAAGGAAAACAATAAAACCAAAATACAGTTCTTTGAGTAGATCAATTGTACTAACCAAGAAGAAAGAAGAACTAAATTGCTAATTTTAGATATAAAGGAAGAGTCAGATTCAGGAGGAAGATGTCGGACCAGAGAGAGGAAACATTAGGTGGCAGTCACTGAAAGTGGTATGTAAGCTGCCTGGTACCGAAAACCGGGAGGAAAACTCTCGGAGGCAGAATAAAGCTTTTACTACTTTTACTTCTACTTTCTTCCTCGGGAGCCTCGGCCTAACTCTGACCAGTCATTACTTCTTCTATCTGGTTTCTCTTCTGTAACCGCTCTGCCTACGTTCTGGCCGCTCTGATTCTTCTGACCGACCAAGTGACTGCCCGACTGACTGAATTCTCCGTTCTCCTAACTCGGACCGCTTTCACCCGGTTATATACCTTCAGCTTTGCGGGTGCCTACAGGTGCGTCACATACATATCAGGTGGAACTTATGGCTTCCAGCTAGCTGCAACAGCCCTTCCTAATTAGGGCTCCTTCAGTGGTATAGTAGAGAATACTGCTGAGTTACCAGTGATATCCCTGCAATCGCCAGGGAGCCAAGGCCTTTGTACTTCTCTGGGGCACTGAGACTGCAGAATATAGTGAGAGTGAGTCTCCAAATTGCTGACTCGCAAGGACCCCGCAGGGGAAACAAACAGCAGAACTATGATAACAGCAGTGGAGCCAGAGTGGAACAGCTTGCACCAAGTGGCCCAGCTTGCAGCGCTAGTCTTCAGCTAACCAGGTATGTAGACTTAACTCCACCCACAACTACTCTACAACAGCCAGGGCGGGTTCCATGATAACTTAGTTAAAGAGGGTGAGGAGAGAACCCAGAAAACCAACACCAAGCATCCGCATCTACTGGATGTGAAGGAAAATAGAAAATCTTCCCTAAAGTTAGCTTGACTGAGACTTATTTGTGGGTTCAACTGTGTGTGTGTGTGTTTTTTACTGTATATGAGTGTGTGTGTTTGTGTGTGTGTGTGTGTGAGCGGTGTTTTTCTCTCTCTTTCATTTATTCTTTACTGTTTTGTTTGGTTAGTCCTGTTTCCCCCCCTTCTTTTTATTTTTATTACTATTAGTACTATTTTTTTTTCTTTTTCTTTTCTTCTTCTCTCATCTTTTCTCTCCCTTCTTACGCCTCACCCTTGCACTCTCAACAGAGGTAAAAACAAATTTTATGCATGAATTAAGATTTTGAGAACTGGGGCAACTGAATAATATATCAAAGCAATGTTATACATAATTTCTTCCCTATATTTGACTCTCTTCTCTTTTTCACTAATTTCTACTACTTTGACTTTTTTTATTTCTCTCAACAGATACATAAGTTTGGTTTATATATACATTGGTCTTCCCACTAACTTGTTGACTCCAATTCTTTTTCTCTCTCTTCTGCTGATATTAAACTACTTTCATAGATTTCACTTTCACACTTCCTAAGAAAAAAATAACTCAATAGCTTCACCTCCTTCCTCCTAAGCATATCACCTCTGTGTTCAATATTAGAAATTATAAAACCCTTTACAAACCTACAGAGTATATTGAAAACAATATCTGAATTCACTAATTCTGTACATTGTGACCAAATTGTGAATATCTGAATAGAAAATGTCTGGTTTTAGAGTGTAAAGTGTTTATATGGGGATCTGAGAGCATTGTTCTACAGGAGCATTATAAGGCTTTCAAGTAGAAACAAAAAAGTCAAGGTTCCATAGCACTAGAAGAAAAGTCACACAAGCAATATGAAAAAACAAGGGAAGAAAGTGTCCCAAAGAAATTAACATACTTCCTTAGTAGATTCCATGGCAAGCACAGTAGATAAAATGACAGAGAAGAAATTCAGGAGGTACATAATCCAAATGTTCATTGATCTCAAGAATGATATGAGGGGACAAATACAGTTAATAAAATATCATTTTGACAAAGAATTTCACAAACATATACAAGAAGCATAAGATTACTTCAATAGGGAGATAGAATTTCTAAAAAGAAACCAAACAGAAATTCTGGAAATGAAAGAAGCAATAAACCAAATTAAGTGTTCAATTGAAAGCATCACCAACAGATTAGACCACTTGGAATACAGAACCTCATATAATGAAGACAACTATATAATCTGGAAAAAAATGTAGATCACACAGTGAAAATGTTAAGAAATCATGATCAGAACATTCAAGAAATATGGGATAGCTTAAAAAGACCAAATTTAAGAGTTGTTGGGATAGAGGAAGGTGTAGAGTTCTAAACCAAAGGAATGAGTAATTTATTCAATGAAATAATAGCAGAAAAATTTCCAAACATGAGGCATGATTGAGAAAACAAAGTTCAAGAGGCTTACCGAACACTAAATATACAAAATCACAACAAATCCACACCAAGGCACGTTATAATGAAAATGCCTAATATACTGAACAAGGAGAAAAATTTAAAAGCCATGAGAGAAAGGAATCAGATTACACATAGGGGGAAACCAATTAGATTATGTGCAGATTTTTCAACCCAGACCTTAAAAGCTAGAAGATCCTGGAACAACATATTTCAAGCTCTGAAAGAAAATGGATGTCAACCAGGAAGTTTTATATCTAGAAAAATTAAGCTTTAGATTTGAAGATGAAATAAAAACCTTCCACAATAAACAAAAGTTAAAAGATTTCACAACTTGAAAGCCTGCACTTCAGAACATCCTGGGCAAAATATTCCATGAAGAAGAAAAGAAAAATAACAATGAAAATCAGCAAAAGGAAATATTAAACTAAAGGAAACACCAATCATAGGAGAAACAAAAACAAGTTAAATATCATAAACAAATAAAAATAGATGGGAATACGAATCATGTCTCAATAATAACACTGAATATTAATGGCCTAAACTCACCATTCAAAAGACACAGACTGTCAGACTGGATTAAAAGAAAAGATCCAACAATATGCTGTCTCCAAGAAACTCACCTCATAGAAAAAGACATCAACAGACTGAAGGTGAAAGGCTGGGGAAAATCTTACCACTTACGTGGGCTGCAGAAGCAAGCAGGGGTTTCCATTCTCATATCAAATAAGGTAGACATCAAGCCAAAGTTAATCAAAAGGGACAGAGATGGTTATTTCTTACTGCTTAAGGGAAATATTCATCAACAATATATGGCAATTATAAATCTGTATGACCCAAATAATGGAGCACCTACATTCATCAAATAAACCCTTCTCAAGTTCAAGAGTCAAATAGACCACAACACTATTATTCTAGGGGACTTCAACACACTTCTTTCACCACTGGACAGATCATCCAAACAAAAGCTAAATAAAGAAACTTTAGACCTCATTAATACAATTAATGGCTTACACTTAATGGACATATATAGAATATTTCATCCCTCAGTGAATAAATACACTTTCTTCTCAGCAGCACATGGCTCCTTCTCTAAAATAGATCGTATATTATGCCACAAAGCAACTATCAGCAAATATAAAAATGTAGAGATACTACCCTGCAGTCTATCAGACCATAATGGAATGAAATCAGAAATCAAAGATAAAATAAAAAATATAAAAACCTACTCCAACACCTGGAAACTAAACAACATGCTACTGAATGAACAAGGGGTTGCAAAAGACATCAAGGAGGAGATTAAAAAATTCCTGGAGGTAAAGATGGTAGAATGAGATGGATATCATTACCCTAAGTGCATGTATGAAGTCACAAATGGTGTGACTATACTATACATACAACCAGAGATTTGTAAAACAAAGTGCTCTATATGTGTAATATGAAATGTAATGCATTCTGCTGTCATTTATAACATCTTAGAATAAAAAAAAAAAAAGAAAAAAGAAAAAGAAAAAAAATTCCTGGGGGTGAATGAGAACACAGATACATCATATAGAAATCCCTGGGACACTATGAAGGTAGTATTAAGAGGAAAATTCATTGCATTGAGTTCATTCCTTAAAAGAAGATAACATGAACAAATAAATGACTTAATATCACACCTCAAAGACCTAGAAAAAGAAGAACAGATCAACACTAAGAGCAGTAGAAGACAGGAAGTAATTAAAATCAGAGATGAAATTGAGACTAAAGAAACAATTGAAAGAATCAACAAAACTAAAAGTTGGTTCTTTGAAATAATAAATAAATTTGACAGACCCTTAGCCATGCTAACAAAAAGAAGGAGAGAAGAAACTCAAATTACTAATATCTGTGATGAAAAAGGAAATATCACAACAAACACCTCAGAAATACAGAAGATAATTAGAAATTTTTTTTTGAAAATTTATACTTTAATAAAATAAAAATATTGAAGGCATCGACAGATTTCCAGAGTCATATAAATTGCCCAAACTGGATCTGGGGTCTATATACAATTTAAACAGATCAATTTCAAGTGAGGAGATAGAAGACTCCATCAAACGCTACCAACCAAAAAAATCCAAGGACCAGATGGATACACAGCCGAGTTCTACAAGACCTTCAAAGAAGAATTAATACCAATACTCTTCAATTTATTTCAGGAAATAGAAAAAGAGGGAGCTTTTCCAGACTCGTTCTATGAGGCCAATATTACATTGATTCCAAAGCCAGGCAAAGACACAGCCAAAAAAGAAAACTTCAGGCCAAAATCTTTAATGAACATAGATGCAAAAATCCTCAGCAAAATTCTGGCAAATAGAATTCAAAAACATATCAAAAAGATAGTGCACCACGATCAAGTAGGGTTTATCTAAGGGATGCAAGATTGGTTCAACATATAGAAATCAATAAATGTAATGCATCACATCAATAGGCTTAAAGGTAAAAACCATATAATCATCTCAATAGATGCAGAAAAATCATTCAACAAAATACAGCACCCCTTTATGTTCAAAACACTAGAAAAACTAGGAATAACAGGAACATATCTCAACATTATAAAAACTATGCGAAGCCCCAGGATAGCATCATCTTAAATGGAGAAAAATTGAAAGCGTTCCCTCTAAAAACTGAAACAAGACAGAGATGCCCCCTTTCACCACTGTTATTCAACATAGTTCTTGAAATTCTGGCCAGAGCAATTAGACAGATGAAAGAAATTAAAGGGATCCAGATATGAAAAGAAGAACTCAGATTAGCACTATTAGCTGATGATATGATTATATATCTAGAAGACCCAAAAAAAACTCTACCAGAAAACTTTTACAACTAGTACATGAATTTGGTAAAGTAGCAGGATACAAAATCAATACCCATAAGACAAAGGCATTTGTGTACATCAGTGAAAAATCCTCAGAAAGGGAAATAATGCATTTACAATAGCATTTACAATAGCATCAAAAAAAAAATAATAATAAAATACTTGGGAATCCACTTAATGAAAGAGGTGAAAGACCTCTATAATGAAAAGTACAGAACACTAAAGAAAAAAACTATAGAAGACCTTAGAAGATGGAAAAACCTACCTTGTTCTTGGATAGGCAGAATTTATGTTGTCAAAATGACCCTACTACCAAAAGCACTATACAGACGTAATGCAATCACAATGACATTCCTCAAAGAAATAGAAAAATCCATCATGAAATTCATCTGGAGAAATAAGAGACCCAGAATAGCTAAATCAATCCTTAGCAAGAAAAGTGAAGCAGGTGGCATCACTATACCAGACCATAAATTATACTACAGAGCAATAGTAACAAAAACAAGATGGTATTGGCACCAAAATAGAGTTGGTAGACCAATGATACAGAATAGAGGACACAGAGACTAACGCATATAATTACAGTTATCTTATATTAGACAAAGGTGCAAAAAATATACATTGGAGAAAAGATAGCATGTTCAACAAATGGTGCTGGGAAAACCGGAAATCCATATGCAACAAAATGAAATTAAACCCCCATCTCTCACCATGCACAAAACTCAACTCAAAGTGGATCAAGGACTTAGGAATTAGACCAGAGATTCTATGCCTAATAGAAGAAAAAGTAAACTCGAATCTCCAACATGTTGGATTAGGCCTCAAGTTCCTTAACAAGACTCCTGTAGCACAAAAATTAATATCAAGAATTAATAAATGGTATAGATTCAAACTTAAAAGCTGCTTCTCAGCAAAAGAAACAATCAGTGAGGTGAATAGAGAGTCTACTAATTGGGAAAAAATTTTTACCACATGCATACCAGATAGAGCACTAATCTCTAGAACATATAAAGAACTCAAAAATCTTAACACCAGAAAAACAAATAACCCAATAAATAAATGGGCCAAGGAACTGAACAGACACTTCTCAGAAGAAGATATACAATCAATCAACAAATACATGAAAAAATGTCCAACATCTCTGGCAATTAGAGAAATGCAAATCAGAACTACTCTGATTTCAGCTGGGAGCGGTGGCGCATGCCTGTAATCCCAGCACTTAGGAGGCTGAGGCAGGAGGATTTCGAGTTCAAAGCCAGCCTCAGCAAAAGCAAGGCACTTAGCAACTCAGTGAGACCCTGTCTCTAATAAAATTCAAAAAAAGGGCTGGGGATGTGGCCCAGTGGTTGAGTGCCCCTGAGTTCAATACCCGTACCAAAACAAAACAAAACAAAACAAAAAAAAAAACTACTCTGATTTCATTTCACTCCAGTCAGAATGGCAGCTATTAAGAACACAAACAACAATAAATGTTGGAGTGGATGTGGGGAAATAGGCACACTCATACATTGTTAGTGGGACTGCAAAATGGTGCAGCCATTATGGAAAGCAGTATGGAGATTCCTTGGAAAACTGGGAATGGAACCACCTTATGACCCAGCCATCCCACTCCTGGGCCTATTCCCAAAGGACTTAAAGACAGCATACTACAGGGACATAGCCACATCAATGTTTATAGCAGCACAATTCACAATAGCTAGGTTGTGGAACCAACCTAGATGCCCCTCAGTAAATAAGTGTATAAAGGAAATGTGGTATATTACACAATGGAATATTACTCAGCAATAAAAGAAAATAAAATAATGGCATTCACAGGTAAATGGAGGAAGTTGGAGAATATAATGCTAAGTGAATTTAACCAATCTCAAAAATCCAAATACCGAATGTTTTCTCCGATATAAGGAGGCTGATTCACATTGTGGTTAGGTCAGGGAGCATAGGAGGATTAGAGGAACACTAGAAAGGTCAATGGGAAGGGAGGTGAAAGGAGGGGGCAAGGGGATATGAGGGATGAAAAAAAGGTAGTAGAACAAAATGGATATCATTACCCTAAATGCATGTTTGAAGACATGAATAGTATGAATATACTTTGTATACAAACAGTGATATGTAAAAAGGTGCTCTATATGTGTGTTATGAATTATAATGCATGCTACTGTTATATATACAACAAGTTTGAATAAATTTAAGAAAAGGAAGTGTCATCACTATTGATCCCATGTACATCCAAAGTATAATAGAATGTAATGAGACTTCATGTATTCAATGAATAATAATTTCAGTCATAAATTTCCAGTGCTTGCTCCTTGATGTTCATTCAAGCCAATTTAGGCATTGAGGGAGGAATTGGAGGAACTGAGCTATAAGACTTCCATTCAGAATGGTTGACAAAGAGTCTCCCAGGAAGGAAAACATCCTAGAGGAGGACAGAAAGAGAGTTTGAATAAATAATGAAGTCACAGTCATAAGAAAATAACAGCATCATGATTACATATTAGTTTCTGTTAAATACAGTTATTATTTACATAAGTCTTTATCATAGAGAAGAGTGTAATGGTTAATCCTATTTATCAATTTGATTGGATTGGTAGATGCCTAGAAAATTGGTAAAGCACCCTAAGGAAGATTGTTAGCATGTGGTGAGCAAACTGAGTGGAGAAGACCTTCCTGAATGTGGGTGGCATCATCCAATAGGCTGGGAGCTGGGACAGGATGAAAACACAGAAGAAGGAGATTGCAGATGCTCAGAGGCCGCTCTGAAGCAGATGTGTTTTGTTTTGTTTTGTTGCTGCTGTTTTTGCCCATGGAACTCAGACTCCAGTTTATTTCACCTTTGAATGTGGTCTTGCACCTACAGTTTGCTAGGGAACTTACAGACCTTCTGCAATAGAATGGGACCACATCATTTCTCCCTTTTATTCTGAGATTTCTGGCTTCTTGAATTATATGAGAAGATACTGGTTTACCTTGTTCTCCAATCTGTTGATGGCCATTGTGGGACAATTCAGCCTCTGATCATGTAAGCTAACTACTAAATCCACTTTTATAGATAAATGTAAATATATCCTCTATATTCTATTGATTCTATTCCTCTGTAAAACTGTGTTTAATACAAAGAGAAAGAGGGGGGAAATGGAACAAAAATCTACTGGAAAAGAAAGACAAATGAGAAGAGATGAGAGAACGGGATAGCAGACAATCATGAATAAAATCCCCAAATATCTTTTTTGCTGAACTCCAGTCACTGTGCATAAGCAACATGCCCAACAGCGTGCATGGAAAGGTATATTTATCTTTGAAACAATTATGTGGCTTTGATACCAGAAAGCAAAAAAATTTTTGTGGGGAAGAAAGGAAATGGTAACTCACTCTCACAATATTCATGTTGATAGGAGTTAAGGTATTGCTTAAGCTGAAATGTTCAATTCTTTACCTCCCACTCTCTTCTCAACCACTGAAACCACTCCTGTAATTGTTGCCAACAACAACCTCCATCTTGCCAAATCCAATATTTTAGCCTCAGTATTCATTTTACTCCCTTCTGCAGCAGCAATTAAAGAGGTTGCAAGTTTCATGATTTTGTCAAAAACATTCTTTGCTTAACTTTTAGGATTCTATATTTCTTTGGGTTTTATTCTACCTATTCCTCTCCACCTTCATTTGTTCATTCTCATCTTTCCCACTACCTCCCTCCTGAGCTTTTGTTTAACATATCCTATGAAATGTTCAGAGCTCTTCCATTAAGATGTTTATTAGGAATCTCAATCTTAACATGACTGAAACCTGATTTCCTCTCCCTGCTTTCTCCTTTTGAGTCTATATGGCCTCACCATTTGCTCAGTTACTAACTAAAGCCAAAATTCCTATAACCATCACTGATTTTTTTTTTTTTTTTTCTCACAGACCACATCGTCTGCAAATCCTATCAACTTCACTTTCACAATGAGTGAAAACAACAACCAGCTCTCACACCTTCACTGGTCCATTCTCATCCAACTTCCTTTACGCCTCCCCTGGTGAGGCAGGGCTCTTACTGGCCTCCCTGCTTTCTTTCTTGGTGGCCAACTATGTATTCTGCACAGAGAAGTAAGGTAATTATTTTAGAACATGAAAAAGAATATCTCATTCCTTTTGAAGACCCTTAGACCCTATAATGGCTTCTCATCAACCTAAAAATAACACCTATGTTCTTGACTATTTGTTTCTGAGGCCCAAAAGATCAGTCCCTAGTGTGCTCCTCCATTTTGGATCCTATCATTCTCCTCCTCACTTGCTCAGTTTCATCTAAGTTGGGTAAAAATTGCTATTTTTCAAACTCCGTGAGTATTTTTATGTCTTAATATTTTCTTTTAGGTCTGAACAAGTAAGGCATCTACTCTCCATTCTGTGTTTGAGACAGACCCTTTTGACCTTCCTCTGACCACACGGTACTTGAAGTGGCCAGCAGTCTTTGGTACATTCATCTCTTATAAACCATATTCGGCAAAACTGAACCTGGAGTTTCTTTCCCTGCTTAGGACTATTCTCTAGATCTATCCTTCAGAGGGAAGATGGCACCTCATGTATTACCTACCCCTTCACAGGGATATGCACATGTGTAACTGAGTGATGGCCAAGGCATGGCTGTTTCTGGCTGAGGGATGTGAACAGCACTAGACATGCAGATTGTCTTTTTCATAAGCAGGAGTATGAGGTTCCTCACAGTGTAGGTTTGAGCAAGGAGAGGAAGGATATAAAAAGGCAGATTGTGGGCCTGAAATCTAAGACCAGGGGATATCTCTTCCTACACAGGCACATTCCTGTTTGACACTGCAAAGAACCAGAAATTCTCAATTCAATATGACCCTCCGGGTTTTCTGTGAGGAATATTTGTCAAAACCATTGGGAAAATTTTGTCTTTTATTTAGCAATTTTAGCTTAACTTAGTGTTGTCTTTAAAATAAATTTACATTAGATGTGAGTGTTTAAAAGATGTATGACGTATATTATTTATGTATGTAAATATGTAACCTTGTTTTATTTTTAAATTATTTTTATTTGATAAGTAACAGCATAAAATTTATTATCATAACTATTTTCAAGTGTATAATTCAGTGGTGTTAAATATAATGACAATGTTGTACAATGCTTATCATCATTCATACTCAAATCTTTTCATGTTATAAAATGGAAACTAAACCAAATAAACAATAGCTCCACATTTCCCTTCCCCACAATTCCTGACAACCACCATTCTGTGTCTATAATTTTGATTACTCTAAATATGTCGTCTAAGTGGAATCATACAGATTTTGTCTTTTTCTGACTGACTTATTCCACTTAGCATAAGGTTCACAAGGATCATGTGTTGTAACCTGTGTCAAAATTCTTTACTTTTTAAAGGATAAATAATGTTACATTGTATGTATATATCCATTTTGCTTACTCATTCGACACTAAGTTCCTTCTATATTTTAGCCACTGTGAATTACAATGCTATATGCATGTGTGGACACACAACTCTTCAACATGCTAATTTCAGTTTCTTTGGATTTATATTCAAAATCAGGATTGCTAGGTAATACATGCTATTTCTATTTTTAATTTTTTGAGAAAACATCATACTGCTTTCCATAGTGGATGTCCATTTTACATTCCATCAGTAGTAAAGGAATGTTCCAGTTTCTCCCTTTCCTTGCCAACACTTCTTATTTTCTGTTTATTTTTTTAATAGTAACCATTCTAATTGGTGCAAAGTGGTATCTCATTGTAGTTTTAATTTGCATTTCTCTAATGCTTAGTGAAATAAATTATATTTTCATGTGATCATTAGACATTTGTTTATATTCTTTCGATACATCCCTATTCAAGTCCTTTGTACATATTTGAATTGTTTTTTAGTGGTGTTGTTGAACTTTAATAGTCTTTCAAATATTCTAAATATTAATATCTTATTAGAAATATTACATATCCCTATTCCATAGATCATCTATTCACTCCATGAATGTTGTCCTTGAATATGCATATTTAAAACCTCTGCATGGAATCTAATTCATCTATTTTATATTTGCTGTCTGTACTTTGGGTACTATATTCAAGACTGCCAAGTATAATGTCATGGAGATTTTTTTCTTCTGTTTACTTCTAAAAGATTTGTATTTTAGATCTTACATTTAGGTCTTTGATCTAATTTGAGCTAATTTTGTTTACCTAATGTTATATAAGTGACTAACTTCATCCTTTTGCATAAGGATGTCTGGTTTTTCCAATATCATTGATTAAAATAAAAAATGTTCTTCTTCTATTAGATGGTCATGGCATCCTCGTGAAAAATCACTTTACCATATGTGTGTTTATTTATGAGTTCACTAATCCATTCCATTGGTCTATATGTCACTCTTCATTATAGTCCCACACTGATTTTATTACCATAGTTTTGTAGTAAGCTTTGAAATAAGTATTAGTCTAAAAATTGTCTTTCTTTTTCATATAGTTTTGAATATTAGGGATTCATTGGGATTCTACATAAATTCTAGGATAAATCTTCTTATTTTTAACAAAAAACACATCATTAGGATTCTGATAAGAATTGCATGGAATTTGTATATAAATTTTTGTAATATTAACACCTTAAGAGTATTTTCTGGTAAGAATTGCATGGAATTTGTATATAAATTTTTGTAATATTAACACCTTAAGAGTATTTTCTTCCACTCCACTAAAATGGCATTAATGTGTTTCCAATTACTTCTATCCTCTTTAATTTCCTTCAGCAATATTTCATCATTTTAATTGTACAACTCTTTTACTACCTAGGTTAATTCCTAAGCGTGTCATTCTTTTTGTTATCAAAACAGAGATTGCTGCTATAATTTATTTTTTTACACTATTCTTTGTTGTTAGCATTTAGAAATGTAACTGATTTTTCTGTGTGTTGATTTTGTATATGACTATTTTGATCAATTCATTTGTTTCTAATCACTTTGTAGTGTTACTTTTAGGAACATAAGGTGTATGTGATCATGTCATCTCTATACAAAGTAATATAACCATTTATTTCTTTTTCATGCCTGGTAACTCTGGGTAAGAACTTCCAGTACTATGTTAAACAGAAGTGTCATACCTGCCTTATGCTTGACCTCACAGTAACCTTGAGGATTATGTTGGCTGGAGGGTATTCATACATGGATTTTATTATATAGAGTTGATTTCCTTCTATTTCTAAATTTTTAAATTTTTTATCATAAAGGGTGCTCAATTTTATCAAGTAACTCTTCTGTGTCAATAGAGGTGATCATGTGGAGTATTTTCCCCCTATTCTGATAACGTGGTATATGCATTCAACAATTTCTGTAGGTTGAATTGTACCAGCATTCCAGGAATAATGCTCACTTGCTCTTGGTACATAATCCTATTGATGTGTTGTTGAATTTCATTTACTAGTATTTTGTTGAGAATATTTGCATCAGTGTTTCCGGGGGGGGGGGGGGTTGGTCTGTAGGTTTTGGGGTTTTTTGTTTGTTTGTTTGTTTGTTTGTTTTGTGTCCTTGTGGTATCATTTTCTAGATAAAATATGTTTTCTTACATATCTTCTATCTGGTTTTTCTATCCATTATTGAGAATAAAGCATTTAAGTCTTCAACTATTACCATAGAAATGCTTATTTTTCCCTTTAATTCTAAAAGTTTTGCTTCACATATTAAGGTCAATTGTTATTAGGTGCCTAAATATTTATAATAATTATATCCTTCTACTGAATTCCAACTGTTAATAATAAATAATGACCTTGAACTCCTGTTGCCCTTCAAGGTTTCTATTTAGATATATGTTCATAAACTCTTTAAAGATCTTTCACATGTGTTAAGTTGTTTTAATTGTTCTTCTACAATGTATGTTGGTCTACTTGATGGTGTGCCACAGGTCTCTTAGACTTGACAACTTTCATTCCACCCTTTTTTTTGTGTGTTCTTTAAACTCAATGATTTCAATTGTCCTATCATCAAGCTCACTAATTCTTTTTTGTTACCTGCTCAAATCAAATCCACCTTGAGTCCCTCCAGTGAATTTTCCATTACAGTTGTTGCACTTTTCAGCTCCAAATTTTCTTTTAGTTTTCTTTTTTTTTTCCAGTTTTTCTGTCTTCATTGATATTTCTATTTTGTTTTTCAGAATTTTTAAATTTTTTTCTCCAGATCTTCCTTCAGGTCTTTGGCATCATTAAGGCAGTTGTTTAAAACAGTTGTATGTATAAAAGATGCTATATATGTGCATTATGAATTGTAATACATACTACTATTATAAATAAAAAAAGAAAGAAAAAAAAGTAAATTTTTTGGAAAAAAAATTTATTTACTTTGATACCTGGTATTGAACCCAGGGGTACTTAACTACTCAGCCACATCACCAGCCCATATATATATATATAATTTTGAAATATATATAATATATATATGTATTATTTTGAAACAGGGTCTCACTAAGTTGTTTAAGGCCTTGCTGAGGTTGGCCTTGAATTTGTGATCCTCCTGCCTCAGCCTCCCAAGCCACCGGGATTACAAGTGTGTGCTAATACATCTGGTTTAAATGTTTTTCTAGTACCTATGCCACCAGGTATTCTTCAGGAACATCTTATATTGATTTATGTTTTTCCAGCAAATAGCCCATAGTTCCTGTTTCTTTGTATGCTTATCTAAAACTGAAATTTTGAATCTAATAATGTGTTAATTTTAAAAATAAGATTTTCTTACTTCAACAGGGGTCAATTATAATTGTTGTTATTGTTGTTGCTATTTGTTTTTTTGTTTTTTTTTTTTTTTATTATTGTAGATTGTTTTGTGTCAAAGATCAGAGCCTGCTATATAAATTTAAGGTCTTCTGAGGACTTTCCTCACCCTATGCCTTTCTTGAAAATGTAGTATCACTTTCTAATTTGTTTTCTACATAAGCAGTTGCTTTTGAGCATTCTAATCTATGCTGTCTACTCCCCAAAAGAAAGAAATGAAGAAAAGACAAAAAGGTAAAAGAGTAATGAAGTAGAGGAGTAAAGGTGCTCCACTGGAAGTCACTTTTGCCAGAGGAGAAGAAAGGTTCTGTAACAATGGGGGCCAGTATACCAAAACAATGGCCACCTGCCAATGTGTTTACACTTCAACAGAAAGGCTACAATTAATGATCAGGGCAGAAGTCCCCAGTATTTGAAGGTCATGGTTTTTAGGACCCATTTTGGCTCTTATAAGCTCTATGCAAGATGTTCCAGAAATATCTGCACAGCTGCTTGCCACCACACTGGAGGTGACAGAGGGTCAGCTGTTATGGTGCTGAGAGCTGAAATTATCTGAAGTTAACCACAATCTGCCACTCAGACCTTACTTGGAAGTTGTAAGCCTTCAGGACTTCAAAGTTCCAAACTTGTTCCATCAGACAGATTTTGGCAATGTGATTGTCTAGGAGGGGAGACAGAAGACTCCTGCAGCTTCCTACTACACCAGTCTTCCAGAATCCCTTCTTCCTAAATTGGTTTGAAGCATTGCTTCCTTCCCCCATATCTTAATGAAAGGATTACTATTGTTTGTCTGGTGTCATGAATGAATTATGGTTTGTTTGAGTCTTCTCAAAGCAAGAGGTTTGCTTTTCTCAGAAATCTAGGTGAAATTCCACCAATTTGAGACTGCCTAGATTATGCTGACACCCCTCCCATTGGCTCAGACAGCCCTAGGTTCAAACGCAACTGCTCAGAAATAGAGGAGGTAGGCATAACCTGCTAAGCCCCAACCAAGTTATCTTTGCCATCTTCTTCCTGTTTTCCTGGGGAAGTTCTTCACTCTGAATCCCATTGGTGTTCCTGCCCATTTAAATAAAGCATGCAGGCTCCATTTTGTTGTTAGATCCAGTGTCCATCAGAGCTGGGTTCATGCCACCATGCCCCTGCTTTTCACTTATTTACATGTCTTTATTTCTTAAATTTCTCATACCTTTAATATTTCTAATCTGACTCGCCACCCAAGTTTGGGGAAACTGAATAAACATCATGTGGGTCATGATAATTGATCTATAAATTTTTAATAATTTCACATAATTTATGTTAGTAGACATCTGCATACACTCTGAAAATATTATTGAATGTAATTTTTTAACTTTTTAATTGTCTGAAAGATGTACAAATTGACAAGGAATTGATTTTTTAAATGAGAAACTAAGTAAATTAATGAAATATTTAATTCAAAAAATCTAAGCATTTGAAGGTTACACATATCTTTTTCTACTGTGTAGAGGCATTAAAAGTGAAGATGGGTTAGTTGCACAAAATGAACAAATAAGCTATGTGTGAATAAACAATAATGCTATTCTATACTTGTAAGAGATACATTTTCCTATGAATTCATTATATAATATAATCTTTAGATGAAGAAATTTGTATAACTTTCAGATAAATAGCCTTATGTACTTAAAAGTAAACACTATAAATAATATGTTCACTAATGTTCACCTTTAAATATTTTTGACTCTGGGTAAAGTTAAAATGCATGAACATTTTTCATATTTCTAGAAGTATGACTTTGACTTTTTTTTAAAGAATTAACTCTAAAAGTTGATAAAGTGCTCACAACTGAAATATATTTGAAATATCCACAAACTGCTAAGTTGTCATTTCTTCATGGCTATTTAGATTTGCATACAAAAAACTAATGTTTTGGTAAAGGCACCAAGTTTTTCATGTGTAAGACATTATTCACAGTGTGTTTCCTGTTATTTTGCATAGCATTATTCTTTGTAAAAATAATGTTTTGGCCTCAGGAGGAATATTACAATTCAATGCACAGCAATATATTTTTGGTATAGAGCCATGGTACTATGGCTTAACTTTTTTTTTTGAATTACCTTGACAATCCAGTGAACAGAGTTGTGAAAGAGAGAGAGAGAGAGAGAGAGAGAGAGAGAGAGAGAAACAAAGAGAGAAAAGAATAAATTATAGAGAACATGAACAATTTAGATCTTATTTTTAAAATCTGAAAATCTGATAGTCAAATTGTTAATAGATATAAGAAAACTATCTGGATTTGAAAAATCATTACTTAATAAATATTGCTTCTATATTATTATAATAATAAGCCATTAAAGGGGAGATGTGTCTTGTACCACATATCACCCTATATAAAGGATATACACTTAACATAAATTAAAATAGACTAAGCTATAAAATGAGTAATAAAAATAAAATGATTGCTGTTTGGTGAGATAATTCCATCTTTGTGATATGCGTATTGTTGTAATTTTAATGATGGGAACTATATAACTCCTCTTAGTTCTTTTCCACTTTTTTTTGGCGGGGGGTGCCAGGGATTGAATTTAGGGACACTCAATCACTAGACCACATCCCCAGCCCTTTTTGTATTTTATTTAGAGACAGGGTCTCACTGAGTTGCTTAGTACCTCGCTTTTTGCTGAGGTAGACTTTGAACTTCTGATCCTCATGCCTCAGCTTCCTGAGCTGCTGGGATTATAGGCATGTGCCACTGTGCCTGTCTTCTTTACAACTTTTAATTTGCCTTTTCTCACAACTGTCATTATCAATAAAGGAATTATAAAATATAATACTTTTCTCTGTTCTTAGCTTTTGGTATATAGTCATACATAAATATTCACATCATTGCATGTTCCATTACTACATTTCTCTCCTCTAGTCACAATTAACTTTTGTCATACTAGTTTTATATATAAATGTGAGTTACAGTATTCTCTGCTAAATTGCCTTATGTTCACTAACAATGAAATAATTGAAAATATACTTGTTGAATTGAATATAGAAAATGCAAAGAGTTAAAAGTATTCTAACTAACCAAAGTATCTTAAAATTAAAAATATTTTTGATACTTTTATTGTGCACATATACATAAATCTGGCAAAGTTATTTCCTTATTTCTAAATGAATTTGTGAAACTTCAAATATTTCAAAATCATAATATATTTTTGCAATAAGTAAGAAGGGAGTATGATTTTGACTTGGCATTATATCAAATGATGCAGGTGTATTGACTTGTAAAGATAAATAATGCATGAATGGATTTTTACAAAAATTGCAATAAAGCTTCAACTTGTTTATAAAGAATACATTTCTAGAATGGACTTCCTCTACACTTTCAACCTGGATAAGATGGTCTGCCACCTCTCTCATTATATCTGCAGTGTCTGCAGTTTCTTTGGATTTGGTTTTAACCTAGTCCTATTGCTTCCATGTGAAATGTTTCCTTTGAAGTCAATGGAAGCTCTGCATGTGGGAGAGATCCGTGGTGTGTGGAGAGAGATGAGAATTGCAAATATGGTTTTGAAACATCATAAAAAACATACGTATTCAAAAATTTAAACAACTAAGCTTAGAGTTGATATATAATGTCAGTGCATTTACATACCAAAACCTCAAACATGACTTGATTCTTTGTTTTGCTCTGGGTTATTTCTAATATCTTTAAATATAAAATTGTGAATGCCAGCAAAAAAATTCAGTGAGTTACCATGTCCTCTTTATTTATGAGACTGCACAAGCAACAGCATCATAGCTCCATTGCACTTATCTCAAACATGCTATACCCCAACTATTAAAAATTGGTTCTCATACCCATCGATTTTTCCTCTCTGTACCGCTGCCATCTGCTATTACTCTTATTCTGAGCATTTCTCTTTTGATTCCCCTTCATTTCTATCCTTTTATTTCTCTTATTTTCCATAGAAAATCTTAAAGGTTTTAGTAATTTCAATCTTTGAGCTTCACCCATTTCTGAGCCCATTCCAATCAAACTGCCATCTCCACAAAGCTGCTAGTTATAAACAAGGTCATTAACACATTAAGCCCAAGGATCGATTCTCAGTCTTGTTTAAGTCACATTGTTGGAGCTAGTTGACCACCCCTCTTCCTTGACCCATTTTCTCACTGGGCTTCGCCTTTAAAAGACTTTTCCCAGTCTGCCCATTTTGGACCCTCTTCCTCTTCCTGTTCAGTCACCTGACCACTATGTGTTGTGCCTGAGGGCTTGATCCTTATATCTTGTCTTTTTTTTTCATCCACATCTATTTGTCTGTTGATCTAACACAGTCTTACAACTAGTTGCTTGAGCATATGGTTTCTGAATTTTTATTTCCAGCACCAATCTCCCTGTGAACTTCAGATTTATTTATCATACTGTCTAATAGACATCTCAAACTGAACACCTCAACACTGAATTCATGGTTTTCCTCTTACCTGCATTTAAAACCATGATTTTCTCACTATCTCTCCCGTCTCAGTAAACACCATTGATTCAAATGCTCAAGACTCAAATCTTAAGCACTCCTTATTTTTTCCATCTTTTTGTTTAATTCATGAACAATACCAGAGTCCTATCCTCAAAATACATGAATAAACTGGATACTTCTAAATACCTCCACAGCTACCACTCCACTCCAAACCATTATCATCTCTTGCAGGAATTTTTGCAGTTCCCTTCCTAATGTTCTTCCAGTTACATGATTATCACCTTTTAGTCTATTGCCCATACAATTGTTGGACAATACTACTAAAATTAAAAAGAAAATATAAATAAAATGCATCATTTCTCCCATCAAAATACCCCCAATGTTTCATGCCCAAGAAAGATCCTACAAAGCTTGTCTTAATCTGTTTCCGATGCTATAACTAATTACCATAGGCAAGATAATTTATAAAGAAAAGGTGTTTATTTATCTCAAAGTTTTGTAAGTCCAAGGACATGGCAATAGCATCTGCTTAATATTTGGTAAGTACCTACTTGCTTGTGGGAATTCTCTGTAGAGTCCCAAAATAGTGTACGATACCACATGGGAACAAATTTTGAAAATCCTAAAGAAAGTCTATCCTCTTATCTAGCCAGTGTTTCATTAGATTGGAACCTCATCCTTATGATCCCATTTAACTTAAATTACCATTACCTCCCAAAGGTCCTATCTCCAAATGTCATAGTCACACTAAGTTTCTACCCTCACAATGGGGATTACATTTCAACATGACTTTTATTGAGGGTATTCAACCTACAGCAAGGATATAAGTGATCTACCTACCTAGCTACTTTCTCAGACCTGATTTCACACTATTCTTACCTTTCTCCATCCTTTGCAATCAGCCTAGCTTCTTGGTGACTTTTTGAACATGTCTGTCCAACACCTACTTCAGAAACTTTGGACTTCTAAGCCTAGAGTGGATTTATTTCTCTCAGTTTTGGAAGATGGTAAGTGCAGGAAGGTCCAGGAAGATTTACTTCTGGTTAAAGTTCTCTATTTTATTTATAGATAGCTGCTCACATGCTGGGGTGGGGGAGACAGAGAGACACTTCTGCTCTCTTGCTCTCTTATAAGTACATTAATTCCATTATTCCATGACTGGGGATCCTACTTTCATTACCTCATTAAACCTAATTACCGTCTAAAAACCTCACCTCCAAATACCATTGTATGGGGATTTGGAATTCAACATATAAAATTTAGGTGAATATAAACATTCAGTCCATAACAGTGCCACATTCAAATTTCATCCATTCCTCTTCAGCATACATCAGAACTTACCAGTATATATGTGTGATAATAATAAGTATGAACATATTAGATCTAATACATAGTATATGGTTAACACACAATTTTTTAATCCCCAGGATATATAAAGAACTCAAAAAACTCAACACTAAACAAACAACCCAATCAATAAATGGTCTAAGGAACTGAACAGACACTTCACAGAAGAAGAAATACAGTCGATCAACAAATATATGAAAAGGTGTTCAACGTATCTAGCAATTAGAGAAATGCAAATCAAAACTACTGTTAAATTTCATCTCACCTCAGCAAGAAAGGCAATTATCAGGAATACAAGCAACAATAAGTGTTGACAAAGATGTGGGGGGAAAGGCACACTTGTACATTGCTGGTGGAACTACAAATTGGTGCAAATATTATGGAAAACAGTATGGAGATTCCTCAGAAAACTTAGAATGGAACCACCATTTGACCTAGTTATCCCACATCTAGGTTTATACACAAAGGACTTAAAATCAGCATACTACAGTGATGCAGCCATATCAATGTTTATAACAGCTCAATACACAATAGCCAAACTATGGAACTGACCTAGGTGCCCTTCAACAGATGAAGGGATAAAGAAAAGGTGGTATGTGTATATATATACAATGGAATATTACTCAGCCATAAAGAATAATGGGATTATGGCACTTGCAGGTAAATGGATGGAGCTAGAGAATATCATGCTAAGCAAAATAAGTCAATCTCAAAAAGCAAAGGCCAAATGTTTTCTCTGATAGACACATACTAATTCACAATAAAAGGGGCAGCTAGGGAAAAATAGATGTACTTTGGATTAGGCATAGGGGAGTGAAAGTAGGGGAGGAGATATGGGGTAGAAAAGATAGTAGAATGAATCTGACATTATCACCCTATGTACTATAAGCTTCAATTTTTATTTCACTTATTTCATTACTTTTCCATTCACATTTAAAATACATTTGGATCATTGTTTTGTCTATAATGTATCAATGGTACACTAAGTAAGTGCAGAAGACATTATTGTGAAAAGTTTCCGCTGTTACCTTTTCTGTAAATTCAATGCCATCTATGTGTGAGTGTTCTCTGTACTCTCTTCTGCCACACTCATTTGTCTCCGTACCTTTTAAACAATGTGGTTCTCTCCCAATTGCTACATAATTTAAACACAACATGATATCAGGTTAAAAAAAAAAAAAAAAAAGAAACTATCCTCTCAATTTTGTGTTCTCCTTCAGGGATGCTTTGACTATTCTTGGCCATTCTTACTTCCTCATACATATATATGTGATTTTTTTCCACTTGGAGCTCCAGGTACCCACAAGATATTCATCCATATACAGTGGTCAAAGCTATTCATTGCTCAGGATGTTAATCTAGCTTTGTTTAGAATAGGCGACCTCAGTACGTAGAGATCACTTGAAACCATGAAACAAGCATAAGACATGTAGAAAGAGAAGAAACATTTATTATAAGAACCTATTGATTACTAACACCTAAGTGGCAGGAAGAAAATCCTCAGTGGGTATCTAGAGAGGTAGTTTTAAAAAGCAGAAGTCAGAATTGTTTCTGAAAATGAGAACAAAGAGTATTTGAGGGAAAGAATTGCCACAACCTCATGTGATGGGTGTCATGTTAGATAAGCACTGAAAGTGAAATTGGTATCCTTAACAGGAGCAATGCCCACAGCTACTGGATTCCGGTAGGTTTGGCAGTGAGTGTGAGAGGTTGGCATACAATCAGCAAAGGTAGAAAAATGTGTTACAATGTGAAGTGGTTAGATTAGATGTTCAGTGCTAACTAAATAGTGGTATTTGCAACATATATTTTCAGGATGGGTGGAAGATCAGACCTTTTAAATGTATTTTTTTCTTTATAAGTTTTAAAAAGTCTCTTAAATTTTAGATCAGTAACTCATCTAAATAATTGGGAAGGGGGCATGAACAAGGAGCACTATAACTGAGCTATGCATTCAACACTTTTTATTTTGTTTATCTTATTTGATTTTATTTGATTTTGTTTTTAGGACATGGTCTCACTAAGTTGATGAGCCTGACCTTGAACTTGCAATCCTCCTGCCTCAGCCTCCTGAGTAGCTGAGATTACAGGTGTGTACCACCACACACAGCTCAAACAATTCTTAAAGCAGAATGAAACTCTACTATTTCACATTAGTGTAAGAGCAATTAGTCAGTTTTTTAAAACTGTAGCTCAGTGGCAGAGCACTTACCTAGCACATGGGTTTGATCCTTAGCACTGCATAAAAATAAACAAATAAAATAAAGCCATACTATCCATCTAAAACTATTCATTTTTTAAAAATTCAATTGCAGCAGCAAACTATAAAAAAAGATGCATACATATGTTAAACTGGTTGCTTAAATTTAAAACATGTATCAATTTGTCAACTTTTGATGTAAGTCTAGTCTTTAGGGTATGTGACTTATGATTTTTGACTTGTTGTCTTGCATAAACCACCAATGATGTATTGACTCTGAGTATAAATATTAGTTTCTTTAAAGTAGAACAATAATTTAGACACATGCAAATCACCCTGAATGATGAACGATTAAATTACATTATAAAATTTTCAGTCTTTTATTGGTATTTCAATTAATATTAAATTAGATAATATGAGCTACTAAAATCATTTGAATCATTTTAAGTCATTCAACTTAAATTTCAGACATACAATTTCAATTTCTGTATTTACATACATCAAAACAATTAATTTACACAATTAGATAACCAGTTAAATTACCATAAGAAATATTATAAATACAAACAAATTTTAGTAAGCACTAAGAGTCAGGTTGCCCAGAGAAAGAAGAAAACAGCTAACATGTTTGCCAAGCATGCCAAGACCATTCATTAGTCAGTATGTACAAAGAAGGAGCAGAGG
The DNA here is from genome assembly GCA_025594165.1 of Tamias sibiricus. Lineage (NCBI taxonomy): Eukaryota > Metazoa > Chordata > Mammalia > Rodentia > Sciuridae > Tamias > Tamias sibiricus. Next base: position 139,974,621 of record CM046658.1, on the reverse strand, counting down.
ACATTTGATGATCCAGTGAGTCTATAGCAGAGAAGTTCAGAAAAGACCACCACCTAAAGTAACTATCATGTATTCCTTTATTATTTGGTATGGTATTTTTTAATCTAATTAGCAAACTTCAGGACAGAGGACTACAAGATAAATTAACTTAAAGAAAAAGGAGTAGGAAAAGAGTATTTTAGAAAAAGGGGTGCTGGGTTGGGAATGTGGCTCAGTGGTGGAGCGCTTGCCTGGCATGTGCACGGCCTGGGTTCGATCCTCAGCACCACGTAAAAAATAAACGCATTGTGTACAGCTAAAAGCAAATGGATAAATATTAAAAAAAAAGAAAAGAAAAGAAAAAGGGGTGCTTTCTGAACTTTACATATATATAATTTCTAATTGGCATGAAATGATTGTACCTATTTTGGGGTAGAGTGTGATATTTCAATGTATGCATACAATGTGCAGGTTTCCAAGACTGGCCTCGAATTTAGTATCTTTCTGCTTTAGCCTCCAAAATAACTGCAATTATGTGTATATGCCACAATTCTTGGCTCATCCCTGTGTTTAGGGACTTAGGTTTGTATTTCATTACTTGACCTTTCAGTCTATATCTATGGCCTGTAAACAAAGAGAAATTGGTGAGACCAGTTTATTGTTGGTGCTTTGTTGACAGTGGCCCTGTTTGTATTGAAAGTGTGATTTTTTTTTTTAATTTGTGTGAGTTATTAACGTTTGAACCCAGGGCCTTGTAGATGCTAGGCAAGTGCTTAATTGCTAAGCTATTTCCCCAGTCCCTTGAAAATTATATATATGGTTTTTATACCAAGGATTGAACCCTGGGGGCACTTAACCACTGAGCCACATCCCCAGCTACAGCCTTTCTATACTTTATTTTGAGAAAGGGTCTTGCTAAGTTGTTTAGGTCCTTGATAAGTTGCTGCAGCTGCCTTTGAACTTGCCATCCTCCTGCCTCAGCCTCCCAAGTAACTGGGAATATATGCTTGCACCACCATGCTGGGAAAGTGATAATTTTTAATTATTCAATAATGCTGTGTATGTTAAAAGTTTCTAAAGACCCTTCCACACTGGAATTAAATATAATAGAAAAATGAATAAAAAAAGTACTTAAAGGTAACTTCTCTGGAATCCTAGGAAAAAACAAAAAAATGTAAAGCATCCTCCCCATTTTAATATGAGTCAATAACTACCATGTAGGTAGTATAGATGGTAGATATAAATTCTGACTGTTCATCTGAATCATCTAGGTGGTGTAACATTTCAAAACCTGGTCCCAGGATAGAGATGTTGCTCAATGGTAGAATGCTTGCCTAGCATGCATGAGGCTCTGAGGCCCTGGGTTTGATCCTCATTATCTCTCTCTCTCTCTCTCTCTCTCTCTCTCTCTCTCTCACACACACACACACACACACACACACACACACACAGGAGGACAAGGAAAGGAGGAGGAGAATGACTGATCCCAATCCCCTGTGTAGAAGTAGAGATGATGAGGGTCCTGACTTTCATGTGGGGTTTTGTCCTTTCTTTCTTTCTTTTTTTTTTTTTTTCTTTCAGTATTGAACCCAGAACATCATGCGTGCTAGGCAGGTGTTCCACTCTGAGTTCTATTTCCAGCCCTATTTTCATTTTTGCTTTTACTAATTAATAACAATTCATACATACAATGCAAAATCTAAAAATTACAAAATGTAATCAAATGGAAATTTTCTTACAAATTGTTTATCTTCTTTTTTTTCTTTCCTTTTCAAGGACAACTACTCAAGGTCCATTTTAATCCTGTGACATTTACTGTGCATGCATAAATTTATATAATCTACTTCTTTCAAAAAGTGGAATTTCACCAAGTGCACTGGCACGTAATCCTAGCTACTTGGGAGACTTGATTGAAAGTTCAATGCCAGTCTAGGCAACGTAGAAAGATGCTATCTCAAAATAAAGTAAAAAAAAAAAAAAAGTTTGGGGATTTAGCTTGCTCATACAGTGCTTGTCTACCACATGCAATGCCCTGGATTCAATCCCTAGAATTGCCTCCCCCTCCACCCTCACTCCCACTTCCACCGGATGCAAGGTAGGATTTCATACCTATGTATCTTGGTTCCTCTCTTAGTATAACTTGAAAGTTGTTTTATATATTGTCATTATGTACCACATTGACGTGACCAGTCCCATTTTAATAAAACGTAGATTGTTTCTGGTTTGCATGTGAGGTGTCTCCCCAAAACTCATGTGTGAGACAATGCAAGAAGGTTTGGAGGAGAAGTGATTGGGCTATAGATTTAACCTTATCAGTAGATTAATCCCTGATGGGATTAACTGGATGTTAACTGCAGGCAGGTGGTAGGGTGTGGCTGGAGGAAGTGGTTCATCAGGGGTGTGGCTATGGAGTATATATTTGAATCTAGCCAGTGGAGACCTCTCTCTTTGCTCCCTGATCACCAAGTGAGCTGCTTCCCTCTGTCACACTACTCTGCCATGTTGTTCTGCCTCACCTGGAGACTGAGGAATAAACCCAGCTGTCTATGGATTGAGACTTCTGAAACCGTGAGTCCTCAAATAAATTTTTTCTTCCCTAAAATAGTTCTGGTCAGATCTTTAGTCACAGTAGTGACAAAGCTGACTAAAACAGTTTTTAGTCTTACTTTTTTGAAGTATGACTTTTCTAATTTTAGGTAATTCTAATTTTAAAATCGCTCAGGTGATTTTGGTTTTTTATTTTCATTTAATTTTTTTCCCGTAGGTGATCTTAATTGGTCATATTAGGAAACCACTGATTTGGATTATAAATGATCTAGATAAGATGCTATGTCTGACTGGCATAAGCAACAGAGGCTTCTTAGTGGAGTTTGGATTTTGGAAAGCAGAGAGAGAGGAGGTAGACAGTTTCAAATGGGTAAGAGAAGAGTGGTCAAAGGCATATGATGGAAAGAATATAGATTTGATAGGACATGGTGAGGTGGGTCTAACTGTATAGAACTGTATAGAAGCATACTGTGACAATATCTTCTTTTTTTATCCTTCGATAATTATCAGCTGTGAAACAATATAGATAACTTTGACATTACTCATTTTAGAGGTGGAAAAAGTTGCTAGAATTTGTAGAGTCATGTATGAATTATGGTTAAATTTTTCAGTATATTTCTAGTGCCTAGACTAGTGAGGCTCCAAACAAATATTTCTCATATGAAATAAAGTATTTTGTATATTACTTTTTTAAAAAAAGAATTATACTATTGTTACACGTATTCAAAATAAATAAAATTGGTTTGTTGAAAAGACACCCACACCCACATGTTTAAGGGAGCACTACTTATAATTGCCAAGATGTGAAATCAACCTGGCATCCATTGATACATGCATAGGTAAAGACAATTTTCTAATATATATCTATACACACACACACACACACACACACACACACACACACAGAAGCAGTATATATGCAATGGAATAACTGCACAATGGTTAAGTGCTCAGTGATGAGGCCAGTACTAGAACAGATTAAAAAATAATTATTGGTATACTACTGACACACAAGTCTTTCTCTCTTGTCCTGAATCTGTCTCTAGAATACCAGATTCATATACTCATCTTTGTTTTTAACATTCTTTCAACATGATCTCAAATAGGTTAATTACTTAAATTGAGCAAATTATGTATATATGAATATACAAATATGCCACTGTGAAACTTATCATTCTGCATAATTAATATGAATTAATAAAAATTGCCAAAAATTTGATATCAAAATAGAACTTCTGATTTCTCCTCTCCCTCAACCTATTATATTATATAGACTCTGATTGATTCATATCTTTTGGTGATTTTCTAATCTCCACATGCTACAAATTTCAATAACTCTATCTTTAAAATGGCTGTAGACCATTGGGTATTGTGGCACACACCTGTAATTCAAGCAAATTCAGGAGGCTGAGGCATGAGGTTCATGAGTTCAAAGCCAGCCTCAGTGACCTAGCAAGGCCCTAAGCAACTTAGTGAGACTCTGTCCCAAAATAAAATAATAATAATCAAAAGGAATGGGAATGTGGCTCCATGGTTAAGCACCCCTGGGTTCAATCTCTAGTACCAAAAGAAAAAAGAAAATGGCAGCGGGCCTATTAAGTTGTTATTAATTAATATGCTTTTACTGTATTTTTACCTTTTATGAAGTTGATGCTTAGCCAGCTACTTGGAAGAAGTTATCATGACTCCTTGTGATTTCATCTCTAGTGATCATATTAACTCTAATAGGAAAACTCTAAGAGGAACAGAGCTAAAGCTTACAGGGCAATTGACTTTCCCTACATGTAGAACTACCCCTCCAATGGTAACGACTTGAGAGTTCTCTTCTTTTTACAAATAATGGTGGTAGGTGGTAATTCCTTCATAGCTCAATTAGGAATACCTGAAGAAAATAAATCTGTTACCAAACTTTAACCATGTCGACATCAAACCCCAAGACCTCAGTTTTAGTGCAATTTCCATTATACTATATTGTAAAAAATAAAAACACTGTACTATTAGAAGGGGGCATCTTATCATTTCTATACAGATACATCAATCAATATATATAAATATTCTTTGTATTGTATGCATGAGCAGAACATAAATCATAATATCAGCTTGCCCTTTGAGGTATTATCTTATGATTTAGTGATACATCTGATGTACACAAGAGGCAAAGCCAGGAAATGAGCAAAAGTCATTTGGGAACTTGGGTATAAAAATCAGTACCTATAGAAAAGAAAAAATTAGCAATGCAACATTTTCTCTATTTCAGAGATTCTCACAGTGTGATACACATGATATTCATCATAATCACATATGCATTCTAAAAACATGGGTTCATTTGTTCCATTGCATTCTATAAAGTCACAATCTTCAGGGAGTAGACCTAGAAGAAGATTCCACAGCCTGACTCATATTTCGGTGTGTTATTTTCTTCCCCATCACTGCTCCTCTGCCTTCGTACTTCACTGAGCGCTGGCGTTGTACCCCTTGCTGGAGGTTGGCCCCTAGCACCACGTGATTTTTACACAATTTGAAAAACTTTGACTCAATCATCTAGATCTAAGGGCTTGACATATTTCTAGGACAGTGAAGATATTTTTGAGAAAAGAAAGTGCAAAAAGTGCAACTAAGAATATTTTCATCAACTATTTTGAACCTTTTTTCATTCTTTGAAAAATCTAGAAAACTGTTCTTCCAGTGTGAGAGAAAGAGAACAGGGGTTTCATGGCAGAATGGCAAGGGAAAAAGTAATCAACAAAAAAAGAATTTAAGGATTATTTTTAAAAGTAATGAAATTTATTGAAAAAAATGGAAGGATTTTAGCTAAATGTTCTAATGTGTAGAACATTAAAATGATTTAAATATGTAAAATTAGAAATATGTTTTTAACTATAGTGCTGTAGAGAACAAAGGAAAACATAAAAATTAGCGGATTTATATTTTTTCTATTTATAACTCAGTTTCTAGTTTATATCAATTCCCTAACAAGTATTTGAAGGAATTACATTATTTAAGTCATGAAATGAAAAGAAGAAGAAAAAGAGAAGAAGGAGGAAGAAAAGATGGGGAGATAGAGGAAGGAGGAAAGAGAAAAGAAAGAAGCAGGAATTGTGATGAAAATGGAAGAGAAACCTGATAATGAACTATGAAGGTATCCTCACAGTTCCATGAGCAATTTCCAAGTTATGGAAATGGATTAAAAAAGAGCCAAGGAAAAGAATAAATGCTATTGTGCTAATTTCTATACACATAAGGCTTTACATTAAGAAAAATGTACAAAGATATATCCATGAAAAAAACAGGGAAATTTTATACACTACATATAGTTTCTAACTACACCAACTTCCTCAATTATTTCTTTGAACCATTCTAATACTAAAGAATAAAAACATACATTTGAGATTTTTATATCACCATATCAAACTCCCAAAGTATTTGTTTAAGAAATATTTTAAAAAGCATTGAAGTGATGAAAATGAATTCCATATGGTTTGCTTACATATGCTAAAAGCAAACTTTATTTTTCTAATCTGAGGGAACATCTGTACTTTATAACACATTTCTGGGTGTGTGTTATAGTCTGTTTTTCATCCAAAATGGTTAGGCCACCATAATGTTCTTTTATTCACTAGCAGGAATGCATTTTTAACTCTTTTGTTTTAATTAGCCTAAAATTGATAGCTTTGTGTTTTTTTTTCCTTTTCATGTTTATGCCTAATTTTTTTCAAATAATACTTGAAGATTAGCATACATTAATAGCTTCAGAGAAGAAGAAGGCTTGAAGAAATTAGCTGTCACCCACACCACAATTTTTGTTTTACATAATCTTTTATGTTGTTCATGCATGCAGATAATGCCATTTCTAGTAAAAATTAGACATCACATATATATTTTAACACATCAACAAAAATTTCAAAATAACATGCTTTTTAACACTACATAATACTTCAATTTTGTGCTATTTACATTTTGTGTTATTTTGTCTATTTAAACAAGTGAATCATGATGATATATGAGAGAATCAAAGCACTATCTTAATTAGCTATTTATAGCTAATTTTGTTTTTCACAATTAAATCTTTCATTTGGCTAAATCTTTGCTAATTAAAATTATTATCCATTATGTTGTGCTAATGAAAAGATATTTGCTTTAGAGAATATTTTCATTTGTAGTTTCTGATGCAAACATAATTGATCTTGGAAGGAGTTAGTGACATTGTGACATCTCTACTTTTAAAAAAAAATTCCAGACTAAAATTTCAGAGTAGAGGGAAGCTCAGAACTTTGAATATAGTGTATGAAAAAAAATATGATTCATCAAAAAAAAATAGACCATAGTGGTACAAAGTGACTACAAGCTTATTCAGTCTTCTGTTACACACTTGCTTTGCTTTGAGTCTAGCTCTGGAAGGTTCCTTGCTACTTTGTCCCTATTCCTTTATAGAAAATTCATCCTCTAAATTTAAATTTGGATTTGCATGTGCCTGCTTTGAAACGTTTATTATGCGTTGAAATTTTCATTCATTTATCCACAGTTGTAAATCACGCGTATGTGCGCACACACACACCCACACACCATGCAATAGAACCAAAGATTTGGAAGTTGTATCTGTGTATATGTGCACACCACTGAATGTGTGATATAGCGTCCATTGCCACCTCTCTCTCTCTCTCTCTCTCTCTCTCTCTCTCTCTCTCTCTCTCTTTCACACACACACACACACACACACACACACACACACACACACTTAAATCTCAGTCTGCTAGGGAATGGGAGCCAATAAGTAAAGGCATCATAAGTGATTAAGTCTTTCTACTTTATGTAGCAGGTTTCAATCAGGTAATTACATTCTACCTTAAGGTTGTGGCACTTACTTAAGGTGTAATGAAAATATGCATTTATATTTAACTAATTTTTACTGGGGGAGAGAAAGTCAACGTTTTACATTAAAAAGAAAAAAAAAAGAAGCTATTTCCATGATACATTCATTTTTAGGCTATGACTCATGGCACTGCCTTTAATTGTTTTATTGACATTGACGATTGAATACTGCAACATTTTCTTTTTCTGCTTATCACTTTAGCAGATTGCTAGATTACTTTCCCCTGATTAAAAATGGCTATTTCTTACACAACTTGCTTCTTATAGTGTCAGTTGATATTTTTAAAGCAATAGGTAATCAATCTCCCTTTCAGTTTACATAATGTTTGAAAAATTTGCACTATTTCTAAGCAAAAATGCTCTTTCTTCATCATAGCTTTGTTTCAAGGCTTCAATACACTAGTCATCAACTTTAAAGTTATAGTATGAATTATTTTTGTAAATATTTTATTAGTTGTTGATGGACCTTTACTTATTTATATGAGGTGCTGAGAATCAAACGGAGTGCTTCACACATGCTAGGCATGCGCTCTACCACTGAGCCACAACTGTAGCCCCATAATATGAATTCTTCAGTGCATCTTCCTACAAAAAATTATGACCTGTTGTTTTAGATACTTTTAAAAATATTTTATTAGTGCATAATAATTATATGTATTTGGGTTTATTTTGAAATAATTATATATTCATGGAATATAATTTTCTCCTCTTTAGTCTTCAGTGCTCTCTCTTTCCTTCCTCTCCTCCATCCCTCTGTTCTTCTTCTTCTACTCTACTGATTTTCCTTCTATTTTTAAAAATTTTTGTTTTTAATTGCTGCTTTATAGATAAACCCGAAGGTAAAATTCCCTATGGCATATTCATATACATACACATAGCACAATTTGCCAAATTTCTTTCCATAGTTCTCCCTCTATCCCCTTCCACTATTCCACTGATATCCCTTCTATTTTCATGGGATTCCCCTACCCACTTTTTCTCCTCTTATTTTGGTCTGGATTCTGTGTATAACAGAAAACATTTGACCCTTGACTTTCTGGTTCTGGTTTATTTCACTTGGGATGATGTTCTCCAGTACTATACATTTACCAGCAAATGCCAGAACTTCTTTCTTTATGGCTGAGTAAAATTCCACTATGTATATATGCCACATTTTCTTTATCCATTCATCTGTTGATGGGCATCTGGACTGGTTCCATAACTTGGCTATTGTGAATTGTGCTACTATAAACATTGATGTGCCTGTGTTACTGTAATATGATATATTTAGTTCTTTTGGATAAATACCAAAAATTGGGATAGTTGGGTCATATGGTTGTTCCATTTTTAGTCTTGTGAGTAATCTCCACACTGTTTTCCAAAGTGGTTGTACTAAATGGAATCCCACCAACAATGTATAAGTGTATTTCTCCCCCATGCTTCACTAGCATTTATTATTATTTGTATTCTTGATAATTGCCATTCTATTGAAGTAGAATGAAATATCAACATAGTTTTGATTTGCATTTCCCTGACTGCTAGGGATGGGGAACATTTTTTCATATACTTTTGGCTATTTGTATTTCTTCTTTTAAGAAATGCCTGCTTTATTCTTTTGACCATTTATTTGTGTGTGTGTGTGCATGTGTATGTTTTGAGCTCTTTTTCTATTCTGGATAATAATCTCATCTAAGGAGCAGCTGGCAAAGATTTTTCTCTCATTCTGTAGGCCCTGTCTTTATGCTCTTAATTATTTCCTTTGCTGTGCAGAAGCTTTTTAATTTGATGCCATCTCACTTATTAATTTTTAAAATTTTATTTCTTGAACTTTAGGAGTCTTATTAAGGGAGTCCATGCCTGCACCAATATGTTGGAGTGTTCAACCTATGTTTTCTTCTAGCAGTTACAAAGTTTCTGGTCTAATTCTTAGGTCTTTGATCCACTTTGTGTTGACATTTAACAATGTGAAAGAGATATATTTTCATTCCTCTCAAAGGGTATTCAGTTTCTTAGGCACCACTTGTTTAAAAGGCTATCTTTTCTCCAAGATATATTTTTGAGTATCAGATGACTGTATCTGTGTTGGTTTGTCTCTGTGTCTTCCATTCCAATTCATTGGTCCTCCCATTTGTTTTGATGTCAATACCATGCTACTTTTGCTACTATAGTTCTGTAGTATAATTTGAGATCAGGTTTCGTGATGCCTCCAGTATCACTCTTATAACTTAGGATTGTTTCACCTATTTTGAGTCTTTTATTCTTTCCTATATATTTTAGTACTATTTTCTCTAGTTCTGTGAAGATTATTATTGGTAGTTTGATGGGGATTGCATTGAATCTGTATAATATTTTTGGTAACATAACCATTTTGAAAATATTCTTTCTGCCTATCCAGATATATGAGAGGTCTTTTAATTTTCTTAGGTATTCTTCAATTTCTTTCTTCAATGTTTTATAGTTTTCATCATAGAGGATTTTCTCCTCCTTTGTTTGGTTTATTCCAAAGCCCACCCTCCCTTCCTTCCTTTTTTCTTCCTTCCTTTCTTCTTTCTTTCTTTCTTTCTTTCTTTCTTTTTTTCTTTTCCTTTCTTTCTTTCTTTCTTTCTTTCTTCATGGTTATTGTGAATGGGATATTTTTACTTCTTTCTTAGCAGATTCATTATTGGAGTATAGGAAAACATAGATCTATGCATGTTCATTTGTATACTGCATTTTGCTGAAATTGTTTATCAGCTCTTGAAGTCTTCTAGTGAAATATTTTTGGTCTTCTAGATATCGGATCATGGCATCAGCAAATAGATAATTTGACTTTTTCTTTTCCTATTTGTATCTCTTTAATTTTATTAACTTTCCAATTAAACCACCTTGCAATCCAGTCCTTGAAACAAGCCAGAACAATCAGGAAAGTTAAGGAAATATATCACTCAGGGCTATATATTGGCAAATTTAGAATTAAATACATAAACTATTCATAGCTCTCATATTTGTGATAAGAAATTATGTCTTTTGTTAAAGTCTTAATGCTAAAGGTAAGATTTGGTTTAAAAATATTATTTGAATAATTACAAACTTCAGAGCATTTTTATGATAAAAGAAAATAAGTGCAATTTGGGGTATTTTACTCCAATATGAATACATTTCTCAAATCAATGTTAAATATGATGATCAGCTGAAAACATACACCAAGTATATATATTCACATATGTGAATGCAATATGATAAAGATAAAAGCAAGATAAAATATTATACACAGTAATAAGCAAAACAATATTTAGCATTCAATAATAAGAAACATGTAACACCTTATTATCTATGAAAAATAAAAGGCTAATAGAGGAAATCTTAAAAGTAAGATAAAAACATGCTGAATCAAGAATATATATGATTAGAGGACCTCCTAGGAATAAGATGTAGGGTAGGAATGGTTGAAACCCTTTTAGAATTTTGCTACAGTGCCTTGCCAATTTGGAAGACTGCAAATAAGGCAATTGAGTTTGCATTAGATCATGTGAAGAAGTACTAAGGATGAACTATCTAAATGACCATTCACCCGATCTTTAGGATTTGGCATCAACATAGTTGAACAATCCTACATCTAAGAAAAGCATTCCAAAGTTGCTGATATGAAGAAATTAAATGGTTCCAGGAAAATATAGTGATCCAAGAGAATTTTCTTGGATTGAACAAATATTTACAACCACCAAAATGCTATGGAATGACTTATGTGTTTCTATTGAAAGCTCTGATTGCCTTGATGGACTTAAGAGAATCATGAAAATGAAATTGCTACTATCACTGTTACTGCTTTTACATATCACTGTGTCTTTTATTAAGAATAACAAATAACCCAATCAATAAATGGGCTAAGGAATTGAGAAGACACCTCTCAGAAGAAGATACATGATTAATCAACAAATACATGAAAAAATGTTCAACATCGCTGGCAATTAGAGAAATGCAAATCAAAACTACTCTAAGATTTCATTTCACCCCAGTCAGAATGGCAGCTATCAAGAACACAAGCAACAATAAATGTTGGAGAGGATGTGGGGAAAAAGGCACACTCATACATTGCTGGTGGGACTGCAAAATGGTGCAAGCGTTATGGAAAGCAGTATGGAGATTTCTTGGAAAACTGGGAATGGAACCATCCTATGACCCAGCCATCCCACTCCTGGGTCTATTCCCAAAGGACCTAAAAACAGCATATTACAGTGACACAGCTATCTCAATGTTTGTAGCTGCGCAATTCACAATAGCTAGATTGTGGAACCAACCTAGATGTCCCTCAGTAAATGAGTGGATTAAGAAAATGTGGTATATACGCACAATGGAAATTTACTCAGCAATAAAAGAAAATAAATTAATGGCATTTGCAGGTAAATGGATGAAGTTGGAAGACATAATGCTAAGTGAAGTTAGTTAGTCTCAAAAATCCAAGTACCAAATGTTTTCACTGATATAAGGAGGCTGTTTCATAGCATTGTTGGATGGGGGTACATAGGAGGATTAGTGGAACATTAGAATGGTCAAAGGGAAGGGAGGGTAAGGGAGTGAGCAAGGGGGAGGGAGAGAAAGAAAAGAAAAAGAAAAGAAAAGGTGGTTGAATGAGACAGATATCATTTTCCTAAATGCATGATTGAAGACCTGAATTGTATGAATATACTTTATATACAAACAGTTGTATGTAAAAAGATGATAAATACATGCACTATGAGTTGTACATATTAAAAATTATAAAAATAAAATTAAAAAAAAAGAATATAGGGTATAATTCAAGGATAATCACCTACACTTATTATGTTGACTAATTCCCAAAATAACCCATAATTAATTGGAGTGATCTGTTAGAAAGATGACAGGTGAATAAAGTAGAAAACAGAGTATGCTAAGACATAAAGTAGCTGCACAATATATTCCAAAAGTTATGAGAGTGTCAAAATTTATGGATCATAAAATAACACTAGAGTATGGAGGAGAAGGTGGCAAGGCAAGACAAAGGGTAAGGATTTTGTTCAACTCTTAAGTTGGAACAACATAGTAGACTGTGTCACAGAGGTCAATCACTACCCTGTACTGGATATGAATCTACTGAATAATATTGAGCAAATCAGAAGCATGACCATATTTACCTTTATACAAAGTTATCTCTTTCAGTGCGTAAAAAGAAATGGTATCGTAACAAAAGAATCAGAAAATGTTTAAAATATTAGTCAAGCTAACCAGAAATCAAATAAAGCTAGAATTGATAAAGACAGGTGGGTGAAGCGGAGAAGAAATATTTTTAAAATTTTAGTTCATAGGATTTAGAACATATTTAAATATGACAGAACATAGAAAGAATAAATTCTAGGTTGTCTTCTAGATGTAAAGTTATTTGTGAAGTCCAAAACACAGTAAATATAATTTGAGTTATATCTGAAATTTTTAGAGAGACATCTGAGCTTCATTAGCATTGTATTTTATAATTTTTAAATGGCTGACTTTTTCTCCATTTAATAATATAGCAGATTTATATAAACTATTGAATAATCTTGAAACTCAAGGGATTTTGTCACAATTCATGGGAAATTTTCTTCTATCCAGTCCCCTCTGTTTCTACTCTAGCAAAAGTAGTAGTCATAAGCATCCATAAGCTAAAGAATATTACTCGTAACTTATGTCAAGTTCAGAAGCATTGAGAATATTACCCCTAGGAAGATAATACATTGGATTTTCTACCACTCAGTCATTAGCTTGAATTTCACAATCCCCAGTGAAGATTAGAGAATTAAAGAAGATATTGAAGAGATTCTGGATGCAGAAGCAACTAAAATTACAGAATTCAGTTCAAGAAAGTAGGTTTCCCCAAGATCATTTTTTATCTTCCAAAACTAAAAAATAAAAAACAGAGCTAAACATGGTGTTCTATTACAAGAGTCTCGCTTACACATTAGACAGTGCCTTCAATTCCTTTACCATGGGTGACTACGACAACAGGAGAATTTGTGTGTGTGTGTGTGTGTGTGTGTGTGTGTGTGTGTGTGTTTGGGAAACAAAAGCATTATATAAAAATTTAAATATCAGTGTGAATGGTACATATGGTAAAGATAAAATAGGATGTCATCCTGGGCAATGGGGCCAAAGAATAACAAGAAGAAAATGATATTTTATAGGGGATAATTCATCAATATTGTGAAAGAAGCCTTAAAATGGGACAATGGTAATTAAATCAGGGAAATCCAAGGATAATGTAGACAGTAATAGGAGCAACTTTAAATCCAGCAGTGGAAACTCTAAATCCCTTTAGTACCCAGGGAGATAATGTAATTGTACAGAACAGAACAATGAATAAGGAATAGTGAGAATTATCATATACTTGAAGAGCATTTGTCCTGCATATAGATAATTTAAATTAAGAAAGATGTGTCTGCAGAGCCCATGAAAGATCAATTTTGCCTCCTGCTTTAATAAACATCATGATTATTATTATGAAGAAAAAGAAGAATCTACTTGTGCCAACTTCTATAGAGTATGAAAAGTAAGAACAATATTATATATACATATATATATACATATATATGTATATATATATAATGTTGCATATACAATTACCTTTTGGAGTTTTACTTTTATGTGAAAAAACTGAATATTTGGCATATGTCACTGGCCATTGAAAGCTATATCAATGAGTTTAATATCATCTGACAGAGAAGTTGACTACACTCATGATGAGTCCACAGTAAATGTGTGCATGCAAAGGCAATGAAGAATTGATAATAACTAGGCAATTGGCTACTTCATTTATACACAACTATTATTTACATTATCGGTAATAATTTTTATAAAATTACTTAAAGTATAATGAATAGGAAAATTAAGTATATTTTTGTTGTTTTTGATATACTTACAATTATACATTTATTGGTAAATCCTTTTATATCTTAATTCATAAAAGTTCTTGTATCAAATAGAACATTTTTTCAATCGACACCATCATGTTTTCTCCTTTCTTTTCTGTTCCGCTTCCCAGGAAAATTTTGAACGCTTATTTCATGATCAGTTTTTAAGACTACAGGCTATATGGCCAAATTAATCAAGTAAAATTCATGTCACCTCTTTAGTTGTTTGATTTAGAGCAAATCATTTATTTTCTCTAACACATATTGCCAGTGATAAATGTCACTTTCTTGCAAGAAACAAGTGAAAGAAAGTAGAAAAATCATGTAACAAAGTATATAGCACATGAAAGTATTCAATTAAGATCAAATATTATTGGTTATGGAAAGAAAAAAATGTGAAATCCTCAAAAATAAATAAAAAAGAGTAGACCGGGATTAGTCTAGAAATAATATTTCCTTTTGTTAAAAACAAAACAAAACAAAACAAATAATTGTGCATTTCCAAAGAAGGTCAAGATGCCTAGACATAAAAAATTTGTTTGAAAATTTTCTTTTCCGTTTGTGATGCAAAAACACATCTAATTAAAATAAGTTTCTATTTATCTGGTTAACAAACTAAAATTATTTTCTGTCATGAAAACTAAAACTTGCTGGAATGATCTAAACAAGAATGATTGTTTCCCATAATACTAGTTTCCATTCACAGGTCACTTTTTCTATCACTTGAAATGATTCTCAATTTAAGTTTGAGAGTCCCGCCCAGAGCAGGAGCCAGCAAGGACAGACCCTCCAACTCTGCTTGAGTCTAGGTGGGCCCAGGGCAGTCCCCAGATCCTGCACTGGAGTGACACCAGGCCCAGCAGACCACCTCAGAAGCTTAGACTTAACCAGTTTGACCCACACCAACCTGTGTGGACCCAGCCCCAGGTAGAATACTTTGAGGGACAACGGCAGGTTCTGATACCGCAACACTAAGGGGAGGCACAAACAACCTGCAAGGATATTATAAGACTATAGGGAAGAAACTGTAATATCTCAGATCTACACCTCAAGAAGGTAAGGCAAATAGACAACATGAAAAAACAAGGGAGGAAAGTACCCCAAACAAACCAGGATTCTACAATAACAGAACACATGCTCAGTGAAGTCAATGAAATGTCAGAGAAGGAGTTCAGAAGGTTCATAATTAAAATGATCTGTGAATCAAAGAATGACCTAAATAAACAAATACAGGCTAAAATTGACCACTAAAACAAAGATATAAGAGAACAAATACAGGTAGCAAACGATTACTTCAAAAAAGAGATTGAAACTCTGAAAAAAAGAACAGTCAGAAATCCTTGAAATGAAGGAAACAATTAGCCAAATAAAAAACACAATTGAAGGCATCACCAACAGACTAGATCAACTGGAAGAAAGAACCTCAGACAATGAAGACAAAGTATATAATCTTAAAAATAAAGTTGACCACACAATGAAGATAGTAAGAAACCATGAACAGAACATCCAAGAAGTATGGGACAGCATCAAAAGACCAAATATAAGAATAATTGGGATAGAGGAAGGCACAGAGTTTCAAACCAAAGGAATGCACAACCTCTTCAATGAGATAATATCAGAAAATTTCCCAAGCATAAAGAATAAATTGGAAAACCAAATACAAGAGGCCTATAGGACACCAAATGTACAAAATTACAACAGATCTACACCAAGACACATTATAATGACAATGCCTAGCATACAAAACAAGGATAGAATTTTAAAAGCCGAAAAAGAGAGGAATCAGATCATATACAGGGGGAGACCAATTCGTATCACAGCAGATTTTTCAATTCAGACACTCAAGGCTAGGAGTTCATGGAACAACATATTCCAAGCTATGAAACAAAAGGGATGCCAACCAAGAATCTTATGCCCAGCAAAATTAAGCTTTAGATTTGAGGACAAAATAAAAACCTTCCATGATAAACAAAAGTTAAAAGAATTTACAAGTAGAAAGCCAACACTATAGAACATTCTCGGCAAAATATTCCATGAAGAAGAAAAGAATAACAATGATGAAAATCAACAGAGAGAGGTATTACACTAAAGAAAAATACATCAGAAGAGAAACCATGTCAAGTTAAATACCAAAAATAAACAAAAATGTCTAGGAATACAAAACACATCTCAATAATAACTCTGAATATTAATGGCCTAAACTCACCAATCAAAAGACATAGACTAGCAGATTGGATTAAAAAAAAAAAAAAACAAACCCAACAACATGCTGCCTCCAAGAGACTCATCTCATAAAAAAAAGACATCCATAGGATGAGGGTGAAAGTTTGGGAGAAATCCTACCAATCACATGGACTGAGGAAACAAGCAGGGGTTTCCATCCTCATATCAAATAAAGTTGACTTCAAGCTTAAGTCAATCAAAAGGGATAAAGAAGGACACTATATACTGCTCAAGGGAACCATACGCCAACAAGACTTAATAATTATAAATATATATGCCCCAAAAAATGGAGCATCGATGTTCATCAAACAAAGTCTCCTGAAGTTTAAGAGTCAAATTGACCACAACACAATAATTCTGGGTGACATTAACACACCCCTTTCACCACTGGATAGATCTTCCAAACAAAAGCTGAACAAAGAAACTATAGAACTCAAAAATACAATAAACAACTTAGACTTAACTGACTTATATAGACTATTTCATCCTTCAACAAGTGAATATACTTTCTTCTCAGCAGCACATAGATCCTTCTCTAAAATAGACCATACACTAGGGCACAAAACAACTCTTAGCAAATATAAAATACTACCCTGCATTCTGTCATACCATAATGGAATGAAATTAGAAATCAATGATAAAATAAGAAATAAAAGCTACTCCAACACCTGGAGACTAAATAATATGCTACTTGAATGAACAATGGGTTGCAGATGACATCAAAGAAGAGATTAAAAAATTCTTAGAAGTGAATGAGAACACAGACATAACATATTGAAATCTCTGGGACATAATGAAGGCAGTTCTAAGAGGAAAGTTCATTGAATTGAGTTTATTCCTCAAAAGAAGAAAAAGTCAACAAATAAATTACTTCACATTACATCTCAATGCTCTAGAAAAAGAAGAACAATCCAACACCAAAAGTGGTAGAAGACAGGAAATAATTAAAATCAGAGCTGAAATTAATGAAATTAAAACCAAAGAAACGATTGAAAAAATTGACAAAACAAAGTTAGTTCTTTGAAAAAATAAACAAAATTGACAGACCCTTAGCCAAGCTAACAAAGAGAAGGAGAGAGAAAACTCAAATTACTAACACATGTGATGAAAAAGGAAATATCACAATACATACTACGGAAATACAGGAAATAATTTGAAATTATTTTGAAAACTTGTACTCCAATAAAATACAAAACACCGAAGGAATCAACAAATTCCTAGAGTCATATGATCTGCCCAAATTAAAGCAGAATGATATACACAATTTGAACAGACCAATTTCAAGCGATAAAATAGAAGATGCCATCAGAAGCCTACCCAACCAAGGAAAGCCCAGGACCAGATGGATACACAGCCGAGTTCTACAAGACCTTTAAAGAAGAACTGATACCAATACTCTTCAATTTATTTCAGGAAATAGAAAAAGAGGGAGCACTTCCAAACTCATTCTATGAGGCCAATATCACCCTGATCCCCAGACCAAGCAAAGACACATTAAAAAAAGAAAACTTTAGACCCATATCTTTAATGTACATAGATGGAAAAATTCTCAATAAAATTCTGGCAAAACAGATACAAAAACATATCAAAAATATAATACACCATGATCAAGTGGGGTTCATTCCAGGGATGCAAGGATGGTTCAACATACAAAAATCAATAAATGTAATTCACCACATCAATAGACTCAAAGATAAGAACCATATGATTATCTCAATAGATACAGAAAAAAGCATTTGATAAAATACAGCACCCCTTCATGTTTAAAACACTAGAAAAACTAGGGAT
The DNA here is from genome assembly GCA_025594165.1 of Tamias sibiricus. Classification (NCBI taxonomy): domain Eukaryota; kingdom Metazoa; phylum Chordata; class Mammalia; order Rodentia; family Sciuridae; genus Tamias; species Tamias sibiricus. The sequence continues at coordinate 139,956,355 of CM046658.1, read as the reverse complement.
AACAGGAACATATCTCCACATCGTAAAAGCTATATATACTAATCCCCAGGCCAACATTATTCTAAACAGAGAAAAATTGAAAGCATTCCCTCTGAAAACTGGGACAAGACAGGGATGCCCTCTTTCACCACTTCTATTTAACATAGTAATTGAAATGCTGGCCAGAGCAATAAGACAGAGGAATGAAATTAGAGGAATACAGATAGGTAAAGTTGAACTCAAATTATCATTATTTGCTGACAATATGATTTTATACCTACAAGATCCAAGAAATTCCACCAGAAAACTTCTAGAACTTATAAATGAATTCAGAAAAATAGCAGGATACAAAATCAACACCCATAAATCTTTTTTTTAATATTTATTTATTTACTTTAGTTGTACACAATGCAATGCATTTATGTTTACGTGGTGCTGAGGATCGAACCCGGGCCACGCACATGCGAGGTGAGCATTCTGCCGCTAAGCCCCAGCCCCAGCCCCATCACCCATAAATCTAAGGCATTTCTATATATCAGTGACAAATCCTCTGAAAGGGAAATGAGGAAAACTAGCCTGTTTACAATAGCATCAAAAAAAAACCTAAAATACTTGGGAATCAACTTAATGAAAGACGTGAAAGAACTCTATAATGAAAACTACAGAACATTAAAGAAAGTAATTATGGAAGACCTTAGAAGATGGAAAGGTCTACCCTGTTCTTGGATAGGCAGAACTAATATTGTCAAAATGGCCACACTACCAAAAGCACTATACAGATTTAATGCAATCCCAATCAACATCACAATGACTTTCCTCATAGAAATAGAAAAAGCAGTCATGAAATTCATCTGGAAAAATAAGAGACCCAGAATAGCTAAAGCAATCCTTAGTAAGAGGAGTGAAGCAGGTGGCATCACTATACCAGACCTTAAATGATACTACAGAACAATAGTAACAAAAACAGCATGGTATTGGCACCAAAATAGGCTGGTAGACTAATGGTACAGAATAGAGGACACAGAGACTAAGAAATATAATTTCAATTATCTTATATTAGACAAAGACGCCAAAAACGTACATTAGAGAAAAGATAGCCTCTTCAACAAAAGGTGCTGAGAAAAATGGAAATCCATATGCAAGAAAATGAAATTAAACCTCTACCTCTCACCATGCACATAATTCAACTCAAAGTGGATCAAGGATCTAGGAATTAGACCAGAGACACTACACCTAATAGAAGAAAAAAAAAGTAAGCTCTAATCTCCAACATGTTGGATTAGGTCCCAAGTTCCTTAATAAGAATCCCCTGTAGCACAAGAATTAATATCAAGAATCAATAAATAGGATATATTCAAATTACAAAGCTTCTTCTCAGCAAAAGAAACAATCAGTGAGGTGAATAGAGAGCCTACTAATTGGGAACAAATCTTTACCACATGCAGGTCAGATAGAGCCCTAATCTCTAGAATATATAAAGAATTTAAAAATCTTAACACCAAAAAAACAAATAACCCAATCAATAAATGGGCCAAGGAACTGAACAGACATTTCTCAGAAGAAGATATACAATCAATCAACAAACACTTGAAAAAATGTTCAACATCTCTGGCAATTAGAGAAATGCAAATCAAAACCACTCTAAGATTTCATCTCACACCAGTCAGAATGGCAGCTATTAAGAACACAAACAACAATAAATGTTGGAGAGGATGTGGAGAAAAAGGCACACTCATACATTGTTGGTGGGACTGCAAAATGGTGCAGCCAATATGGAAAGCAGTATGGAGATACCTTGGAAAACTTGGAATGGAACCACCTTATGACCCAGCTATCCCACTCCTTGGTCTTTACCCAAAAGACCTGAAAACAGCATACTACAGGGATACAGCCACATCAATGTTTATAGCAGCACAATTCACAATAGCTAAACTGTGGAACCAACCTAGATGCCCTTCAGTAGATGAATGGATAAGGAAAATTTGGCATATATACACAATGAAGTATTACTCAGCAATTAGAGAGAATAAAATCATGACTTTGCAGGTAAATGGATGAAATTGGAGACTATAATGCTAAGTGAAGCTAGCCAATCCCAAAAAGCCAAATGCCAAATGTTTTTTCTGATATAAGGAGGCCGATTCACAGTGGGGTTGGGATGGGGAGCATAGGAGGATTAGAGGAACACTAGAATGGCCAATGAGCAGAGAGGGGATGGGAGGGGGCCAAAGGGTGAAGAAAAAAATAAAAAGATGGTAGAATGAGATGGATATCATTACTCTAAGTGCATGTATGAAGTCATGAATGCTGTGAATATACTTTGCATACAACCAGAGATATGTAAAAATGTGCTCTACAAGTATAATAAGAAATGTAGTACATTCTGCTGTCATTTCTAACAACTTAGAATAAAAAATAAATTTGAAAAAAAATAAATTGAAATATGCTTGGTAGAAATAAATAATGCATTGTTAGTTGGTGGTTTAAAAAATAAGAATATTAGGCTATGAAATAATAATTTGTGTATTTAAATAATGATTTAAATGTAAATTTAATACCAGAGTGAATTTTGTATAATTACTCAAATGGTGACTTCTTACTGAGTGCATACATATAATCAAATTGGACCTATTTGATTCTTCTATCCTTATGAATGTGTAGAAAATAATTTCTGATTTGTTCATGTCATTACTTGAGGGACAGGATTGTGGGGTGGTGAGGGTAAAATAGACTGGAATCCTTGAAAATTCTGAATTTGTTTAGAGCTTTTCTTATATTGTACCAAAGAGTAAATGAAAATAAATAAATACCAATGTCAATAAATAAATAAATAAATAAATAAGTTGAATAGGACTTACATAGTGCTTGGAAGACAAAATATTTATGATATACATATCTGTGGTTGGAAATATAAACGTGCCTTTTAATCAAACCAAAACACCTTAAAGATTGTGTTCTACATTGAACTCGATCCAATTCTCAGCACCACATAAAAATAAATAAATAAAATAAAATAAAAACTGCAATGTCATGAAGATCCCATTGTTTTGTAGGGTTTTATAAGGTGAAGGGCTAAAATCATGAGGAATATTAGCTAGTAAGCTAAGCTCACTAATGTTCTTATTTTATATTAATAAACAATCTGAAACTAACTTTATTTTTTCAAGTTCTTACTTAGAAAACCTGTTGTATTAACTTTTTTGGCTGACTGTGTCTTCTAATATTCTTTTTGTTTTCATTTTTTTCTTCAAATTTATTTTTTATTCTAAGTTGTTAGAAATGACAGCAGAATGTATTGCATTTCATATTATACTTATAGAGCACATTTTTAGAGTACTAAAAATAGGTTAAAATTATTGAATTAGAGAATTGGTAAAATCAGAACTGATGCATTTTAATAAATTAAATCACATACAGTGAAAAAATAGAATTTTCTAAAAGCTAAATAAAAATGCCTACAATGACATAAGGAAAGGATAAAATCCTTCACAGAAAGAAATTATTATTATTTTTTTTTAGAGACTGTTAAACTTAGGGAATTTTTTATTTTCCCAGGAGTGAAATTTGCAAATAAATTGCTCAATTTGTTCTAAGTGGAATTTTATACAAATATGTGAATCTTTGAAACCATGAACCAAATAAACTTTTCCTCCTTTAAATTGTTCTCATCAGGTCTTTTGGTAACAGTGACACATAGATGACTAAAACACTAGATTGTAATAATGTTCATTTTTTTTCATAATAATGCTTTATTTTGTCCCCTTTTACCATTTGCTTCTGAAATCCCACAAAATTGGAAATGTATTTGGTCTTGATACCTTAGCCAAATGATCTTGCTGAAAATCTCTATCCTTACATCACCACCATAGGTCCCTGTTTTTGTGCAAAGAATATACACTAAAATATAAGCATACGCATTTGATGTATAGAATGGTGATTTGTAAATAGCATATCTGAATAAGTATATGCTGATATTAAGGCAACATGAATATGTGATTGGTTGCCAATTAACTTGCATTTGGGGGGGGAATGAAGGAAGGTTCTAGAAAGAGTGAAAATAAATCACTAATATATTTACAAAATATTGACCCACATGTTTTTTAATGTTATTCTGATCTTGCAGGCTTGTTTTAATTTAGTTTTAGATATACCCTAGCCACTGGTTTGCTTAGGCATATTGACCCTATTCTAACTTTTGCCATCTTGATAAATATCAGTCTATAAAATACTTACAATGAATTTTTGTGAAATAATTAGTAAATCTGTTTTCACTTTTTGGTTTGACATGTTAATTTGACATTTATAACCTTAATAATGCATATCATCTTTTCAAAATGGATGTAATTAATGAGATAAAATAGTTTACAAAATTGAAAGCTCTATTCTTAAAATTGTTCATAAATCAATGAAATAAACCTGAAGGTGGAAAAATACTTATTGGAGATGTTTATGAAACCCAGAATTTTCCTTATGTTTCCTGGAATCCTGAGCTCTGCATTCACAGGGGTGCCAGGAAAGCACATCCACATCAACAGAAGATGGTGTCCTTGTTGGATAACAGGGAGGGATCATCAGAGAAAGGGTGAGGGCATGCCGAGAGCAGAGAAGGCAAATGTTCACATGGAGTAAAGGAAAGAACACATGCAACTTCAGGAGACTATGTTTGAAATGGTGCTTGAACAATGGATGTGTGGCATGTGCTGAGGGTGACAGAAGGCTGTCTAATGTCAGGAACAATATGACAGCTCTACGGAAGGGATGCAAATGTTTAGACAGGGAAGTTCTATTCCATCCATACATCTGCAGACATATGCATTGAAATGCTGGTTTATAATAACTAAATGTCCTAATGGCATCTTCTCTTGGTGTTTTCTGCACTTTCCAGTCTTATCTCACATATTTGACCATGGATCATTGGTGACTTTTTCTCTAATCTTTCTCTTGATAACCCCCACCTTTAAAAATCATTAGGTATCTATTAACAACAGAAATGACTGGCACAGCTATAATAACTGCTATTCATCTCTAGGGAATGGTGTGGCATAAACAAATCAAGGTTCATATTTTACTGAATTGTAAATAAATTCTAAAATTTTTCTCATTTTATCCATCAGAATTACATTGGAATATACTAATTACATTGGAATTACATTGGAATATACTAATTACATTGGAATATACGTTGGAATATACTAATCTAATATGCAGGTTAGTATGAACTTCTTGAACTGATGAATTTCTTGAACTATTTCCTACTAGTCAAACAACTTTTTAAACTTTATTTTTAACTGACACATGAAAACATAAATATTACACATATTTATGGTATGCCATGGAAAGTTTTGATACATGAATTCATGGTACAATGTTCATCAATCAACTTTTAATCAATGCGTTTAAGCAAAAAGAATTTTGCCATCTATAATTTCCAAAATTGTATGCCATTTTAATATAAGTAGAGTGAGAATGTAGGAAGCAATATGTAAAAACAAATAATAAAGATCAAGTTTCCCATTTAGCTAGTAAAAAATGCAGATAGGCTGTCACTTGAAAAATTGTTCCAAAGTTGGAAGAAAATGCTCTATAACATCTCTATAACACCATTTTATAACTGTGTCTTCAGCTGCCTTTATTTAGTATATGAAAAGCCCATTTTATACAAATTCACTAACTATTTAGATACCTGAGCTTCCTGCACCTTTGAAATTATCCATTTATTGGTAAATATTTAAACTTGTTGTACACTCTAAACAAAAGATTCTTTGTCTATGCAGTGCTATTTCTCTCTGCCATACTATTCACTACCAAAAGGAGAATTGTTATTGCAATGCCCGGGACTACACAGCTCAGGATAATTTTTAATGCTCTATACACCCAGCCTGTGCAGAACTATACTTTCCAATTTACAACAGGAAATCCAATTCTATAAAAATCTAATTATTTCATATGGTGGACTCAGCATGACTCTCCCCTGTATTCCTTCCCCCTTTATTTGGCTGGGTGATGAGTGTATTTCCTCTAGGGGTTTATATTTTTTTCAACCCAGCTACATTTTGAGAACACACACACAAAAAAAAGGGATTTGGCACACATCTTTTCCCATCTCCTTTCAGTAATTATAGTTAATGAAACTATGTGTGTTTTTCACTTGTGTGGTCTCCTGGAAAATAAGAGTTTATATTATTCCAAAAAATGTCATTTCAGTATTTTGGTTAGTTCAATATTATTATCTTTTTCAAGGGTAACAAGCAGATCCATTCCAAAAATATGTTAATAATTATGGTATTAACCAAGAAAGAAACTGCTGTACTTCAAAATTAAAATTCATCGTCTGCTGCTCTGTTCTGTAATAACTAGGTCAGGAGTTTGGGTGCTCCTGCTTAACATGCATTTACTATCCATATGTATTCCCTCACCTAGAGGCCTGATATTTTTAATGAGATTATATCAAAGGATGTGAAGGCTGGAGAATAGTAACATCATTTTACTGGGTAATTCCCAGAACTCTGATCCATTTCAGTGAGGCAATTAAGACTGCTGACTACAATAAATGATACTAAGAGATTATAGAGGTTTTTCTGCATGAGTGCATAGTTTAAAAAATAATTTAGGTTTACTTAACATAAAAAACACTTCCAGAGGGGAAGAGCGTGGTTGTTTTTTTTTTTTTTTCTTTTCATTTTTCAATTTAGCTGAATGCATAGAAGTGATTTTCTCTTACTGTGTCTGTGTGGCACTTACTTGCACTCTGATGATAAATGATTTCTTTGAGGTACACTAAAAGAAGCAGATTTTAATTGTGTGCTTTTCCTACACGTCACTAATATCTATAATGTTCATTAGCACGCTATCCTCTATGTCATTTAGCCAGGGATGATGAATAAGTCTAAATGCCATCTTCATCAAAAGCTGTGTGCATTTTCACCCACTTCTCCCACATCAGCTCATTTCTGCCATTGCTTCCAAAGACAATAGGAGGGGTCCTAAAAATAAACACAGGGAAATCAAAGTTTGTTGTCTTGAAGAGTTAATTCTGAGAGAGAGGTGACCTTTATCCCTACATACTCACTCTTTTTATTTTATTTTATTTTATTTATTTATTTTTATCAAGCCTCTCCAAAGGGACTCATCATATGCAGGGTTCTATGAAGAGAAAAAGCAGAGCATTGTCCTTATCACCTCCTTCCAGAAAGTGGCAGAGTAATAGGACTTTGTAAGGCGAAATGAAGCCCAGTCTGATGGCTGCTGATTAAAAATTGACTCTGCCACATCAAAGAGGAGTTGAAGGTGAAAATGATGATCACTTCCCTCTCCCAGGGACCCTGCACCATTTCTTTTATTCAACCTTGAAAGGTTCTTTCTGAATAAGATAATATCCCTCGAGTCCATTCTGCCTTGGCAGCATGGAAAAATGTAGATCAGTATGCCTATTCTTTATGAAAAAAAATGGGATTCTGTTAATGACATAGCACTTTAAAGTGATGGCTTGTATGTGGTAAATGCTGAGAAATTAATTATAAAATGCTTCTTAGACTCCAGAGCAAATTAATTGTTGGTATGTAGCTACTAAAAAGAATACTATAAACCTGTACTGCCTTTCCTGCCTTTTTCCTGATTGTTTTCACCCTTAGATATAATACAGCTGCCTGTGCCCCTTTTATTTTCACTACATTGTACAAACACTTGAGTTCTCAGAAAGGTTGTCATCTGTAGTATAATATCCTTGTACATAAAAGGAAAAGTATCCTATTTTATGTCAACATGTATTGTAGGTCTGTATTTCCTGAATGTCTTATGTTATCCATTTGGAGATACAGTCCCCGGAGTATCTATATCTATAAACGTACACATATACAGCTATTGATACACAGATACGCCCAACTAGACTAACACATGCATGTAGGTGGAGCCAAAAATATCTGTGAAAATGGATTTTATAAGACATTTATATACATATAAACAAAATATGTGCATCTTTACAAAAACATAAAAGAAAAAGGAACTATATGTTATCCTGCTTGGAAAAAAATAAACAGTATATGTATAGAATCCATAGAGCTGTGACACTTAGGAAAGGTTCCCATACATTCATTTGAGATTTTCCCATTTTCCCTCACTTGCCATTAGAGTAGATACCAAGAAGGCCATTCCTGGATTCCCTCTAAAATTTTGTCTATAATTGTATAATTGTATAAATTTATCATGTATTAGTATAAAAATCTAAAACATGCTGCAAAAATTGAAGAGTAATTCAAGTTTGTAATAATGAATTCAAATTCTTAATATTAGTTGAAAATGAATAAAATGGAAGCAATGAAATTTTGGAATATATGAAATATTTCAAAATATTAGCTATCTGTTCATATAATTTTCTCTGTGAAAAATAGACCACCACTTAAGTAATAGAGAGGTAGTTTACAGGCTCCATACATGAATAATATATAAGCATTGGACAGTGTCCACACATTGTACAATGTTTATATATGATTCATATTTTCAGTCCCAAAGTGAAATTACATATTTATGATGATGTACTTTTAAATTTGGCACATTTGATTCAATGTGTCCTATAGTGTTTATGATTTTTTCCTTGCAACCTTCAAATTAAATTTTATAGTCTTGCTAATGACTCAGGGTAAAAATCCTCTATTTAATATGGAAGAAATTGTGATGTCTAATTATATCAGTAAATAGCATGTAAACTACTAATAGCAGTAAATATTTAAGAATACCAATACACACACTATGAGAAGATATATAATGTTTATACATGTGTGGATATTTATGTGTGTATATATATGTGTGTGTGTGTAAGGATTCTTCTGCTATTTATTGATACTTTTAACTTTTAATATTTTCTTTAAAAGGAATAACAACTATGTGTGTGTGTGTGTGTGTGTGTGTGTGTGTGTGTGTAATTTTTTTTTTCTTTTTTTGGGGGGGTGTACCAGGAATTGAACCCAGGTGAGCTTAAACACTGAGCCAATCCTCAGCCTTTTTTTTTTTTTTTTTTTTTTTTTTTTTTTTTGAGAAAGGGTCTTGCTAAGTAGCAAAGGGCCTTGCTAAATTGCTGAGACTGGTCTTAAATTTGTGATCCTCCTACCTCAGCCTCTGGGAGTCACTGGGATTACAGGTGTGCAATACCATGTCTGGCACAATTTTATTCTTATTACATTTGTTCAGTTTATTATACTTGTAATTAGAAGAAAATGATCTAAGTCACCTTTTACCTATAATATTTGTTTGCTTGCTTTCTAGTATTCATCTTCCAAAATTATGCAGGTTTCCTTTTACTGCAGACCTCTAAAGACAGCCCTTCCAAATCACAAAGTACATTATGAGAAAATGGCTTTTGGGAAAAAAAAAAAAAAAAAAAAAAAACATTTAATATCATTTTATCATTGGTTTTCATTATACAGTAATGTATTTCATATGAAAATGTGACAAAAATGCATTCAAAATATTTAAAACTACTCATTTTTCTTCTAAATTTTATTATATTAATCATATTGTATTTCCAGGGAAGCTAGGGAATTATTAATGTAAATATATTGCCTTTTAAATGTGTTCCTGCTTTCCTACAAAATTGTTCAATATTCCCAATCAAATTAAAATAAAATTTTGTCTGGCTCACAAAGCTACAATCTTGTTTAACCTAAGGCATGAATTCTTTATTCAACAAAACAAGAAATTAAAAGTAAAAGGTGATCGATTCTGATATTTCTTTTTTCAAATAATCTTTACTTTTCAATTTCACTAAGCTTCTTGAAAGCAGGGAACAGTTTTTAAACCACAAATGTCTCTGGACACTACCAAACACATCCTAGATAAAACAACTGCCCCCATCTCCTGGCTACTGACAACTACTGCTCTAACAATATAGGCCAGATAAAAAGACCTGAGTTGTTGTTTAAAGGGCCAAAAGAAAATCCTAAAACCATTCTGTGGCTTGAATTTGGAAGACTTCTTAAATTCTTATTTAGATTTTGTGTTACAACCCAAGAGAATCATTCACTGTGTCCTATTTACATTCCTTATCATTCTCCTACTATCTTTCAGCAGTATCCTCTGCTTTATTCAATTGCTTGCATAACACCTTCATGTCAACTAAATTCCAGGCATTGGAATATGGTTGGTGTGCAGTTTCACTTTTTTTCACCACTTAACTCCAATTTCCACTTTCAAGTATTTGGGATCCCACTTTTCATCTGAGTCTGATCACAGAGTTTTCCAACTGTTTATTGACTAATAAAATCTGATTTTATTAATTTAAATGAATTCTAATTTGTTTTGGAGTATCAGCCTTAAAATGAATTCAATGAGATTCTACCTCAAACGTTGCATGAATTAAAGGAGGGGGTGGCATGTTATTTTTCTAAGACATCCCCAGTCTTTTTGAAGGTATGATATCTCCAGGGGTTAAGGTTATGAAATATGGAAAAAACAGGCAAAAGCCTCCTTATCTGGCTACTTGTCATTGGGGGATAGATTTGTCAATCTTATTCTGTTTTTGTTATTTTGTTTTGCTTTCTAGATGTTGTATGCCTCCACTAATTTGGTGGCTTCATGTAAATCATATGGTATTTTGCTAGACTGTACTCAGTACCCTCCAACTCTCTCTGTATATAAAGAATTCTTCCATAGAGACATAATACTTTGCACTGACATTACCAGAAGTAGATGGCACCAATATTTGTACGGCTTCTTTCCATCACTGGGCTTAGAAGCCACCTGTAGAGCGTGATGGATGCTGCTTCTTTTCTAGTACACATAATCCTTCTTGTGGAACCAGTAGGACCACTGGAGTCCTCTTCTGCCACATCATGAGACTGCAAAGTTGTGGGGTGGAATGGGAGTTACCCAAATCATGTCCCATGTACACTACAACATGGTCCTTCCCAGTTCTGCTGGGACCAGCTACTCTGCAGCTCCCTAACTTCAATCCAAATAACAGAGACAAGCTCTGTTCTATATTCAGGGATGCCCTCAAAGTTCAAAGGGAAAATATTAAATATCCCTCCCCTCTTCTACATATTTGAAGAGTAGAACAGAATTTAGACACATTAATTTGTAGGTTCCCAGAACAGACAACTTTCTTCTCACATACTCTTAATCTGGAGGTACAAGAAATGGCTGGATAAGCTCAGATGTGAGCATTTACAGTTTATAAACATCTCTAATATTCAGGATTAACTATTAGAATTCTACTCACTTGGTTTTGGGAAAAGAACCTCAATCACTCCAAATCAATTACTCTATTACTGACAACCAGATTACTGACAACTGTCTAGATTACTGACAACTCTTTACAACTCTCTTGTGCTAGTCTTCTTGTTCTGACATCCACTTTTATACTTTGGGAGGCTGAGGCAGGAGGATCGTGAGTTCAAAGCCAGCCTCAGCAATGGTGAGGCACTTAGCAACTTGGTGAGACCCTGTCTCTAATAAAATACAAAAAAGGGCTGGGGATGTGGCCCAGTGGTCGAGTGCCCCTGAGTTCAATCCCCGGTACAAAAAAAAAAAAAAAAAAAAAAAACTCAGCAACTTGAGAAATTGTGCTCTTTATATGTAATATGAAATGAAATATACTCTGTAAACATGTATAAAAAGTTAAAATTAAAAAAAAAAAAAGAAAAAAAGAAAAAAGCCCCCCCCCAAAAAAAAATCACATTTAGGACCTGATCCTCTTGCCAATTTAAAATAATCACTAATTAAAAATTCATCACTCTCTTATGATTTAGGCCTAAATAGAGCCAAAAGTCCAGACTTCCCAAGAAGAGAAATTGCCCCGCTTCAGAAGCCTTGGGACTTCTACACTATCAGCTCTCCTGGCTCTTCCACCAGCTAATACAGCCTGCAGACTTTGGACTTAGCAGGTCCATAATCATATGAGGACATAATTCTTTATAATCTCATTTTTTCTCTCTCTCCCTCCTCACATCTGCTTTTTCCCTCCCTTTATCATTCTTTCTCTGGAGAAACCTAATATAATAATTAAGAAAAAAAGATGCTCAACTATAATGCATCTTATTTTCATTGAAATATACAAAGGATGTGAATTAATTTTCAAGCTAATATTACTTTTGATTTATAACCTATACTATAATAAAGTGATGGATTTTTAATTAGTGATTCTCTTAAATTGGCAAAATATAATTTGTATGTGTGCCTTTGATAAATGGTAACCATGAATACCAAATATCTCAAATATTTTGAAATTGATATGTTCTAGTTCTCTTGTGGAATATGTCTAAATATATAAATTCTTATATGGAAAAATAAGTATTATATATGCATATATCACATATGTCACATATGCATATATATAATACATATATTCATATTATATTATACAGGTACATGTATAATATAATATTATAATTCATATATTATAATACATATGTTCAATATATATTATACAGGTGCATGCAATACATAGACATGTGTATATTGATATGTTTCTATCTGTCTCAGATATCTTAGAATTGACTTTATATAAAATTCATTCAAGGGAGAAAAATCTTTTTTTAATATTTATTTATTTGCTTTAGTTGTACACAATGCGTTTATTTTTACAAGGTGCTAAGAATCGAACCCGGGCTGTGCACGTGCTAGGCCAGTGCTCCACTGCTGAGCCACAACCTAAGCCCCCAAGAAAAATCATTACAAAGACTGGATTGCTTTATGTTCTACCTTAAGAAAAGTCTTTTTTCTTGTTGCAAGAATGAATTAAGTAATTATTTATGAAAATTTAATCTACAATTTTGGAAGCAAATATATAGAGTTGTGTCATCAATGTAGAATTATTGTTTCTCTTTATTTCATTACAATTTTGTTTCAACCGTTCCAGGAGACAGTATGGAGCATGTTTATATAGTGCTTATAATTAAGATGAGGAGACAAGAAATTTTATATAAACAATTATCATAAAGTTTCATAAGTCTCATAATATATACATATTTATCTTATTTTATGGACTCATAGTAAAGGGAATTATTTCTGTTTCTTGAAAGAATTATCCAAAAAGGGTTAAATTATATAATTGCAAAGAAATATAGTTATGTTTTATAATAAAAAGGAAAAGATATTTCAGAACAAAGAAACTAGATTCATTAAGAGGTTAAGATAGAATAGGACAAAGTCAGAAAAGTGTTTTACAAAATTTGGAGAGAAAATGGGAGGAGAAGTTGGGTAAAGCTCATGATTAATCTGACAAATGTACTAAATATACCTCAGTAAGGGCTGGAGTTATGGCTCAGTGGTAGAGTGCTTGCCTGGCATATGTGAGTCCCTGGGTTAGATCTTCAGCAACATAAATTAATTAATTAATTAACTATCCATTGACAACTAAAAATATTTCTAAAAATAAAAATAAATAAATACACCTCAGTGAGAACACGAAGAGTCAGTGGAGCATGTCATACAGTCCATTGTCTTCTAAGCTTTCCAGCTAAGTATCATGCTGGGCATTTGTAGAAGCTCCGTTGCAAGCAGGTCTATTGAAGGCATGACACTCACATCCTCATTATCTTTCAGTCATGGGCTGTGACATCTCACCAGGAAAGGTAAGACACCTACATTTTCTATCTCTCTCTAATAGTCACTTGATAGTGATTTTGTACATACCTGCAGTGATCAGCTATCACACACTGTGAGGAAACTATACTTCACTTTAAATGCCAACCAAGTGTCTAAAAAAATAAACAAGAAAATGATGACAAAATTAACTTAAAGGTTTCCAGCAAGTGTCTGAACTTGTTATAATAAATTATCCGATATGCCTTGTTTTTGAAAGTGATACAACATTTAGAAGAAAACAAGAAAATTACCCATTACACAGGGACCAAAAAAAGAAATGGAAAATGACTAGAAGAGGACCCAGATATCAGACTTAACTAACAAAAACTTCAGAAGAGTTATGATAGTCATTTAGTACAGAAAAATAAATAAATTATGCTCAAAGAAGTAAAGTTAGGCATAAGGATAATGTCTCATGACATAGAGAATGTCAATACAGAGATATAAAGTATTAAAAAGACAAAGAACCAAATGAAAATCAAGAGTTTAAAGGCACAGTAATTGAAAAAAAAATTTTTTTAAACTGGGCCACAATAGATTTCAGTTGGTGAAATTAAAAAAAAAAAAAAAAAGAAAAGAAAAGAAAATAGAGATAGATATAGCAATAGACATTATGTAACCTGAAGGAAGAACAGATTGAAAACAGAATAAAGAACAGAACTAAAGAAGTACATGAGGGGCTGGAGTTGTGGCTCAGCGGTAGAGCACTTTCCTAGCACGTGTGTGCAGCCCAGGTTTGATCCTCAGCACCACATAAAAATAAAGGCATTCATTCGCGGGGTCCTACATCAGAGTGGCACCAGGCCCAGGCTCCATCCAGTCCTGCCAGCCTCTGTCCCAGAGCAGGAGACAGCAAGGACAGACCTGCCAACTCGGCCTGAGCAAGGCGGACCCAGGGCAGTCCCACTGACCTTCACCACATTGCGGATAGCCCTAGACCACCACAGGAGCTCAGACTCAACCAGTTCGGCCCGCGTCAACCAGTGTGAACACAGCTTCAGGTAGCATACATTGAGGGTCAGTGGCAGGTTCTGATAGTCCAGTGCTAAGGGGAGGCACAGACAACCTGCAAGGGTATTAAAAAATATAGGAAAGAATCTGTAATAACTCAGATCTACACTGCAAAAAGTAAAACAAATAGACATCATGAAAAAATAGGGGAGGAAAATACCCAAAACAAACCAGGATTCTACAATAACAGAACCCATGCTCAGCAAAGTTGACGAAATGTCAAAGAAGGAGTTCAGAAGGTTCATAATTAAAATGATCTGTGAATCAAAGAATGACCTAAATGAACAAATACAGGCAAAAATTGACCACTAAAACAAAGATATAAGAGAACAAATACAGGTAGCAAAAGATTACTTCAAAAAAGAGATCGAAACTCTGTAAAAAAAAAACAGTAAAAAATCCTTGAAATGAAGAAAACAATTAACCAAATAAAAAACACAATTAAAGGCATCACAAACAGACTAGATCAACTGGAAGAAAGAACCTCAGACAATGAAGACAAAGTATATAATCTTAAAAATAAAGTTGACCACACAATAAAGATAGTAAGAAACCATGAACAGAACATTCAAGAAGTATGGGACAGCATCAAAAGACCAAATATAAGAATAATTGGGATAGGGGAAGGCACAGAGTTTCAAACCAAAGGAATGCACAACCTCTTCATTGAGATAATATCAGAAAATTTCCCAAGCATGAAGAATGAATTGGAAAACCAAATACAAGAGGCTTATAGGACATCAAATGTACAAAATTACAACAGATCTACACCAAGACACATTATAATGAAAATGCCTAGCATATAGAACAAGGATAGAATTTTAAAGGACGCAAAAGAGAGGAATCAGATCACATATAGGGGGAGACCAATTCATATCACAGCAGATTTTTTCAATTCAGACACTCAAACCAGGAGATCATGAAACAACATATTCCGAGCTCTGAAGGAAAGAGATGCCATCCAAGAATCTTATACCCAGCAAAATTAAGCTTTAGATTTGAGGACGAAATAAAAACCTTCCATGATAAACAAAAGTTAAGAGAATTTACAGGTAGAAAGCCAGCACTACAGAACATCCTTGGCAAAATATTCCATGAAGAGGAAAAGAAAAACAATGATGAAAATCAACATAGGGAGGTATTACACTAAAGGAAAAAACAATCAGAAGAGAAACCATGTCAAGATAAATATCAGAAATAAAAATGGCTGGGAATACAAAACACATCTCAATAATAACTCTGAATGTTAATGGCCTTAACTCACCAATCAAAAGACATAGATTAGCAGATTGGATCAAAAAAACAGACCCAACAATATGCTGTCTCCAAGAGACTCATCTCATAGGAAAAGACATCCCATAGGCTGAGGGTAAAAGGTTGGGAAAATCCTACCACTCATATGGACAGAGGAAACAAGCAGGGGTTTCCATCCTCATATCAAATAAAGTAGACTTCAAGCTAAAGGCTATCAAAAGGGATAAAGAAGGACACTATATACTGCTCAAAGGGAACCATACGCCAACAAGACTTAACAATTATGAATATATATGCCCCAAACAATGGAGCATCCATGTTCATCAAACAAAGTCTCCTGAAGTTTAAGAGTCAAATTGACCACAACATAATAATCTGGGTGACTTTAACACACCCCTTTCACCACTGGATAGATCTTCCAAACAAAAGCTGAACAAAGAAACTATAGAACTCAAAAATACAATAAATAACTTAGACTTAACTGACTTATATAGAATATTTCATCCTTCAAGGAGTGAATACACTTTTTTCTCAGCAGCACATAGAACCTTCTCTAAAATAGACCATATACTAGGCCACAAAACAACTCTGAGCAAATACAAAAAAGTTGAGATTCTACCCTGCATTCTATCCGACCATAATGGAATGAAATTAGAAATCAATGATAAAATAAGAAATAAAAGCTACTCCAACACCTGGAGACTAAATAATATGCTACTGAATGAACAATGGGTTGCAGATGACATCAAAGAGGAGATTAAAAAATTCTTAGAGGTGAATGAGAACACAGACACAACATATCGAAATCTCTGGGACACTATGAAGGCAGTTCTAAGAGGAAAGTTCATTGCATTGAGTTCATTCCTCAAAAGAAGAAAAAGTCAAGAAATAAATGACTTAAAATTACATCTCAATGCTCTAGAAAAAGAAGAACAATCCAACACCAATAGTGGTAGAAGACAGGAAATGATTAAAATCAGAGCTGAAATTAATGAAATTGAAACCAAAGAAACAGTTGAAAAAATTAACAAAACAAAAAGTTGATTCTCTGAAAAAATAAATAAAATTGACAGACCCTTGTCCAGGCTAACAAAGAGAAGGAAAGCGATAACTCAAATTACTAATATATGCGATGAAAAAGGAAATATCACAACAAACACTACGGAAATACAGGAAATAATTCGAAATTATTTTGAAAATTTGTACTTCAACAAAATACAAAACACCGAAGGCATCGACAAATTTCTAGAGTTGTATGATGTGCCCAAACTTAAGCAGGAGGATATACATAATTTGAACAGACCAATTTCAAGCGACGAAATAGAAGATGCCATCAGAAGCCTACCAACCAAGAAAAGCCCAGGACCAGATGGATACACAGCTGAGTTCTACAAGACCTTCAAAGAAGAACTGATACCAATACTCTTCAATTTATTTCAGGAAATAGAAAAAGTGGGAGTACTTCCAAACTCATTCTGTGAGGCCAACATCACCCTGATCCCCAAATCAGGCAAAGACACATCCAAAAAAGAAAACTTCAGACCCATATCTTTAATGAACATAGAAGCAAAAATTCTCAATAAAATTCTAGCAAAACGGATACAGAAACATATCAAAAATATAGTATACCACGATCAAGTGGGGTTCATTCCAGGGATGCAAGGATGGTTCAACATACAAAAATCAATAAATGTAATTCACAATGTCAATAGACTCAAATATAAGAACCATATGATTATCTCAATAGATGCAGAAAAAGCATTTGACAAAATGCAGCACCCCTTCATGCTCAAAACACTAAAAAAACTAGGGATAACTGGAACATATCTCAACATCATAAAAGCTATATATGCCAATCCCCAGGACAACATTATTCTAAATGGAGAAAAATTGAAAGCATTCCCTTTAAAAACTGGAACAAGACAGGGATGCCCTCTTTCACCACTTCTATTCAACATAGTAATTGAAATGCTGGCCAGAGCAATAAGACAGATGAAAGAAATTAAAGGGATACAGATAGGTAAAGTAGAACTCCAATTATCATTATTTGCTGATGACATGATTTTATACCTAGAAGACCCAAAAAATTCCACCAGAAAAATTCTAGAACTCATACATGAATTCAGCAAAGTAGCAGGATACAAAATCAACACCCATAAATCTAAGGCATTTCTATATATCAGTGACAAATCCTCTGAAAAGGAAATGAAGAAAACTACCCCGATTACAATAGCATCAAAAATAAATAAATAAATAAAATACTTGCGAATCAACTTAACCAAAGACGTGAAAGACCTCTATAATGAAAACTACAGAACACTAAAGAAAGAAATTCTGGAAGACCTTAGAAGATGGAAAGATCTACCCTGTTCTTGGATAGGCAGAACTAATATTGTCAAAATGACCACACTACCAAAAGCACTATACAGATTTAATGCACTGCCAATCAAAATCCCAATGACATTCCTCATAGAAATAGAAAAAGCAGTCATGAAATTCATCTGGAAAAATAAGAGACCCAGAATAGCTAAAGCAATCCTTAGTAAGAGGAGTGAAGCAGGTGGCATCACTATACCAGACCTTAAATTATAGTACAGAGCAATAGTAACAAAAACAGCATGGTATTGGCACCAAAATAGGCCAGTAGACCAATGGTACAGAATAGAGGACACAGAGACTAAGAAATATAATTTCATTTATCTTATATTAGACAAAGGCGTCAAAAATGTACATTGGAGAAAAGATAGCCTCTTCAACAAAAGGTGCTGGGAAAACTGGAAATCCATATGCAATAAAATGAAATTAAACTTCTATCTCTCACCATGCACAAAATTCAACTCAAAGTGGATCAAGGATCTAGGAATTAGACCAGAGACACTACACCTAATAGAAGAAAAAGTAAGCTCTAATCTCCAACATGTTGGATTAGGTCCCAAGTTCCTTAATAAGAATCCTGTAGCACAAGAATTAATACCAAGAATCAATAAATGGGATAGACTCAAATTACAAAGCTTATTCTCAGCAAAAGAAACAATCAGTGAGGTGAACAGAGAGCCTACTAATTGGGAACAAATTTTTACCACATGCAGGTCAGATAGAGCACTAATCTCTAGAATATATAAAGAACTCAAAAATCATTACACCAAAAAAACAAATAACACAATCAATAAATGGGCCAAGGAACTGAAGAGACACTTCTCAGAAGAAGATATACAATCAATCAACAAATACATGAAAAAATGCTCAACCTCTCTGGCAATTATGGAAATGCAAATCAAAACCACTCTAAGATTTCATCTCACACCAGTCAGAATGGCAGCTATTAAGAACACAAACAACAATAAATGTTGGCGAGGATGTGGAGAAAAAGGCAAACTCATACATTGTTGGTGGGACTGCAAAATGGTGCAGCCAATATGGAAAGCAGTATGGAGATACCTTGGAAAACTTGGAATGGAACCACCTTATGACCCAGCTATCCCACTCCTTGGTCTTTACCCAAAAGACCTGAAAACAGCATACTACAGGGATACAGCCACATCAATGTTTATAGCAGCACAATTCACAATAGCTAAACTGTGGAACCAACCTAGATGCCCTTCAGTAGATGATGGATAAAGAACATGTGGTACATACACACAATGGAATATTACTCAGCAATAAGAGAGAATAAAATCATGGCATTTTCAGGAAAATGGATGGAGTTAGAGAATATAATGCTAAGTGAATGTTTTCTCTGATATAAGGAGGCCAATTCACAGTCGGGTTGGGATGGGGAGCATAGGAGGATTAGAGGAACACTAGAATGGCCAATGGGGAGGGAGGGGAAGGGAGGGGGCAAAAGGGTGAAGGGAAAAAAAAAGATGGTAGAATGAGATGGATATCATTACCCTAAGTGCATGTATGAAGTCAGGAATGGTGTGAATATACTTTCATACAACCAGATATCTGTAAAAAAGTGCTCTATATGTGTAATATGAAATGTAATGCATTCTGCTGTCATTTATAACATCTTAGAATAAAAAATAATTTAAAAAATAATGGCTATTTATACCTGCCTAAGCATATGATGCTTTATTACAAATAAACGAAAAGGAATTGTTAAAAAAAAGGCATTGTGTACAACTTAAAAAAATAAGTATATATTTAAAAAAAGAAGAAGAAGAAGAATATGAAGCACTATTACCCATGCCAATATATGCATAATAGAAGTTACCAGTGGGGAAGAGGGAAAAAAAAAAAGGAGGAAAAAATTACTTAAAACATGTACTTAGGGCCTTAGAACAAAGTGTGATACAAACATATCAGGATCACTTATGAACTTGGAAATGTCAATTCTTTGCCTTTGTATCAAAACTTCTGAGACAGAATCTGCATTTTTAGAAAAGCTACATGTGTTTTGTATGAATATTATAGTTTAGAATGTAATTTCCTTAGCTTTCTCTTACTCTAACAAAATAAGCAACTTATTAATAATATTTACTTTTGCTCATGGTTTCATTTCATGATTGCTGGGCCCCATTGCTTTGGGCCTGTGGTGAGGTAGAACATGATGGTGGGGAGCATTTGGCAGAGTCAGTGCTCCACCAAGTAGAGCCAGGGATCCAGGAAGAAAAAAAATAAAGGAAGGATCCAGGGCCCAATATACCCTTAACAATCCTGCCCCAGTGACCTTACCTCCTTCTACTAAGGCCCCACCTCTTAAAGCTCCACTACCTTCTCATAGCACTGTGGGCTGGGGACCAAGCCTTTAATACATGGGCCTTTAAGAGACACTCCAGATCCAAAGTGTAGCCGTACTTCTCTGGTGAATGGTTAGGTGCCAAGGTCCAGAGCTAAGTAGGAAAGTTTCAGTCTGAGTTAAGGACATGGAAGTCATTATCACATTATCATGAATAAAATCATAAGTAAAGATAAAATTGTATGTATCTTGAACATTTTTTTCATGTATTTGTTGATTGATTTTATACCTTCTTCTGAGAAGTGTCTGTTCAGTTCCTTGGCCCATTTATTGATTGGGTTATTTGTTTCTCTCTCTCTTTTTTTTTTTTTTCAGGTGTTTTTTTCTGGTGATTTTTGAGTTCTTTCCATAGTCTAGAGATTAGTGCTCTATCTGATGTGCATGTGGTAAAAATGTGTTCCCAATTAGTAGGCTCTCTATTCACCTGATTGTTTCTTTTGCTGAGAAAAAGCTTTTTAGTTTGAATCTATCCCATTTATTGATTCTTGTTATTAATTCTTGTGCTATAAGAATCTTATTAAAGAAATTGGGGCCTAATCCAACATGATGGAGATTAGGGCCTACTTTTTCTTCTAATAGGCACAGTGTCTCTGGTCTAATTCCTAGGTCCTTGATCCACTTTGAGTTGAGTTTTGCGCATGGTGAGAGATAGGGGTTTAATTTCATTTTGTTGCGTTTGGATTTCCAGTCTTCCCAGCACCATTTGTTGAAGAGGAACCACCTTATGACCCAATCCCCAAAATCCAAATACCGAATGTTTTCTCTGATATAAGGAGGCTGATTCACAGCGAGGTTGGAAAAGGAGCATAGGAGGATTAGCAGAACACTAGAAAGGCCAATGGGGCAGGAAAGGAAAGGGGGGGGGGGCAAAAGGGTAAAAAAAAATAGTAAAATGAGATGGATATCATTACCCTAAGTGCATGTATGAAGATATGAATGGTATGAATGTACTTTGTATACAACCAGAGATATGTAAAAAATGTGCTCTATATGTGTAATATGAATTGTAATGCATTCTGCTGTCACATATAACAACTTAGGATATAAGAAAAATCATTGCATCTATCTTTGAAGAACGAGAAGATGGCCATCCATTCTCTCCAGGTACTAGATTACATTTAATTCTAAACACTTTATTTTCAATTTTTATGATTCTTAATACTTGACAAAACTATAAAATTATAAAAATTTCAACAGTAGTGAATATAATTTTGTTTTTTTGTTTATTGTGTTTCTGTTCCCTGCAATATATGTTACAATATATTTAAATATGCTTCACTACTATAACTGTGAAGTTATTTTTTTGAAATGAAAGAAAAGATGTACATATACAGATAATATTTTCTAGATTTCTAAAAGCCTTATTAAAGAGCTTGAACAAGCCAGTGCACTTAAAACCTCTTTCCCAATAAATTTAATTTCAAAAAAATTTATACCTGCAGATAATTCATACAGAACATTAATGTTCAGAAAATTTGTAAACTATATTAGTGTAACTTTTCTACAGGCATAATTTATTCTTTTCTATAAATAATTTACTCCAGTGTGGTTTCACCCTTACATAGCCAATTTATCAACCAAGACCCCATACCAGGCAGACACAGTCAAAAAGCTGTGTCTAAACTTGTCTGCATTGTGCTTTTCAGTTTGGTTCCAGCATTTCAACCCTCGATGCTCACTCTGCCCTGAACAGTATGAGTGCATTTAATTACAATCTGACATGTGTATTCCTAAGAAACAAAAGACTGTGAACCAAGGGTGATGATTAACTGTTCTACTGGATAATTGCTCAAACTACTACTTATATTATGCTGCATTATCTCTTTTGAACAAAGTGATTATTGGCCTTTTGTGTAGTGATTATACAATGTAAGTGCAATCTTGCTGTTTTAACTCAGAGTTTATGTTTAATGTAATTCCATTATAACGAGGGGTGCAACTTTATAGATATTCTTATTCTGGTGGAAAACCCTCCTGGAAATAATGTCTTGTAACTTGTCTGTCTGGAATATGCAGGATTTTCTGGTCTTCTGTGGGAGGGACCAAAGACATGATGGTGCAGTATTCAGGAGGAAGATAAGACTAGCTTACACTTTTCATATGCATAACCACAGATGGCAAATACCCCAATATTATGACTTAGACAAACAGCTTCTAAAAATCTCTGAGGGCTAAACTCATGTTTAAAAAGTAAGGAGTTTTTTTCACTGTAGAGTTTTGTGGATAAGACTTATGAGCCACAGACTTTATTCACATGTGTAAATATAGGATAAATACTCACTGGTAGTTGTCATGTGAACCCATATCTTTGTTATTAAAAAATTTCAAAATCCATTCTTTCAAAGTTTTAGTGTATGTTTAGATGATAATTCTCATAGAATTTACTCTTCCCTAAACATTGTTTAAAGTTCAAACTCATACTTTTTCAGAAAAAAAAAATCACGATCTCATTGCATTTGGTTGATTCTTGTCTACTATTTGGCATCATTGCTGTGAGAAGACTTGCCTTTAATTAGAGGACATATTATTTTAAAGCTTTTCTGTAGGTAAATTAATATAAAAACAAACTTCATAAAGATAAAATACATAAATTTGGTAAGTTTTAAGATAAGCGTATTTCCCTGTTTCATCACAACAATTAAGATAGTGAATATATTCCAAATGCCCTAATTTCCAACTGTCTTTCTGCACCTCATCCCTCTTGTCCTTCCCTGAAACAATCTACTCTGTTTCTGGACAATCATAGCTCCTCACAGTATACATTAGTTCATATCTTATATACAGCTAGGTATAAACAGAATGAAGAAATGTGTACTCTATCTTGTTTTTTTCACTCATACAATTATTTTAAGGTTAATACATGTACCACATTTGGGTGATGCATGCCTGTAACCAGTAACTCAATAGGCTGAAACAGGAGAATTGCAAATTTGAGGCCACTCTCAACAACTTAGACTCTGTCTCAAAATAAAAAAATAAAAATAAAAAGGACTTGGGGATGTAGCTCAGTGGTAAAGCACTGTTGGATTCAATCCCCAGCACAAATTATAATAATAATAATAATCAATAATGATAATAATAAAATAATACACATGTATATTATTGGTTAATACATTTTATTGCTCAGTGGTGTTTTATTGTATGGATATACCACAACTTTTTCTAAATTAATCATTAACAAGATATTTGTATTGTTTCCTGATGTAATCTATCACAAATAAAACTGCTATGAACATTATTTACATTGTTTATAATTTTGTTTGGACACATGATTTTTTTTCTTGGATAAATATATAGGTTTAATAATGAGGATACAGAGGCAGGAGGATTGCATTTTTTTAGGCCAACCAGGGCAGCTTAGTGAAACCCTGTCTCAAAACTAATTAAAAAAAAAAAAAGCAGCTATAGGTTTGAGATAGTTGAGTCATATGGTAGATGTATGTTCAAGTTTCTTCAAAACCAGAAAATCCTTTTCCAAAGTGATTTGTACAATTTTATAACCCAGGAAGTAATATATGTGATTTTAAATTTGTTTTCATCCTTGCAACATCACATCTGGTACATATATTAGTCTTTAAATAAGTCTGTTTAGCATCAGTCATTCCAATAGATTGTGATATTTAATTTTGGCTATAATTTGCATTTTTCTAATACTATTGATGTTGAGCATCTTTCCATTGGGCATTTATTATTCGGTTATCTTTTTTGTGAATCATCCATTAAAATACTCTAATGTCCATTGTAGGTTCTTCTGCTCAGGCCAATTATTAGATTTAGGAAGGGCCTTCTACTCAAAATTATTCAAGAGGAATAAATGTTGAATTTTGACAAGTATTTCTCTTTTTCTGTATCTATAAAAAATTATAATTTTGTTTTTTCTATTTATTAATGTAGTGAAGAATGCTACTTGAATGCTGAATGTTAAATCAATCTAATATTCCTGGGATAAACTTCATTTTGTCATAATGTACTATCTCTTTTATATATATTTGGATTTGGTTTATTAAATTTTGTTAAAATTTTTACTTTTTTCATGAAGGACATTGCTGTTCAATTTTGTTTTATTTATTTATTTTTATTTATATTTGTAGTATCTTTGTAAACTGTTGGTATCTTTATGTTGATCTCATAGAAAAAGTAAGAGAGTACTTGTTGCACTTCAACTGATACTATTTGTAAAAGGAAACAGAAGTCATCTGGCTCTGGAGATACTTTTGTGGGAATTTTTTTTCGTTCTTCAAAATTCAATTTCTTTTAAACACGTAAAGTAGTTCACCTTATGTATTCTTGAATGGACTGTGGCAGTTTGTATCTTTAAACTGGATGTATAGAGTATTTTGTCCTTTCTTCTTTTGTAAAAGTTGCTCAAAATTTACCATTAATTCTTCTTTAATAAGTGTTGTGTAGAATTTATCAATGAAATTATTGAGGCCTGAAGTTTTTGCAACATGGGAAATGTATTGATTACAGGTTACAGGTCTTTTTAGATCTGTTTCTATTTGAGCCATTGTCTGTTTTGGTGTCCTTGTAGGGACTTTTTTGTTTCAACTACTGTGTTGACATTCAATTTTTAACTGTATTTTCATATAATTTTTATTTCTGTAAAAGCAGTAGTGATGACTCCTTTTTCATTCCTGATTTAAATAATTTGAATATTATCACATTTTTTACTTAGTCCAATGAAGGCTTTTAAAACTTCATTGATCCCTTCAAAAGAAACAATGTTTGCTTTTAAAAATACTGGAGAACAGCACTAAGTGAAATAAGCCATATTCAAAAAATAAGGGACGTATGTTTTCTCTTATGCATGGAAGCTGAAGAGGGAAAACTTTTTAAAAAAGGAAAATAAAGGGACCTAATGAAAATAAAAGGGAGAGGGATAAGACAGGGGAAAATGGAAGTACTGGGAGATGAATTGTTAGGCACATGTACAAATATATCATAATGAATCCTACTAGCTTTGTACAATTATAATGCACAAAATTGAAAAAGCAAATACTATGTTCTATAGTTTTTCTATTGTGTTTCATTTATTTGTACTCATATATTTTACTTATTGTCTTTCTTCTGCTACCTTTGTGTTTAGTTTTTTCCTTTTTCTATTTCCTTGAGGTAGAAGGTGAAATTACAGAATGGCAATATTTATTCTTTTAAGTTAGGCACTTATGTTGCTAAATTTCCATCTGAGCATTGCATTATTAAATGTGCTATTTTATTTGATTTTACATTCATTCATCACAAAGTATTTTCTAATCTCCATGTATTTTTTTTTCTTTTGGCTTATTAGTGAAAAAGGAATAACTTATTCACTTATATTTATAAATTTTCAAAATTTATTTCTATTAGTAGTCTCTAATTTCATTGCATTGCAATCAGAAACATATTTTGGATGATGTCAAATTTAAATTGTTTCTTTTTTATGAACAAGGGTATAAACCATATGATCTCTCTTGGTAACCTTTCCATGCATATTTGGGAAGTATATATTCTAGAGTTATTGAATGAAATGTTCCCTAGGTGTTTGTTTGATTGACTTATAGTATTGTTTAAGTCTTCTATTTAATGATTATTCTCCTGATTTACTCACCTATCAATTAATAAAGTGAAATGTTGAAATCTCCAGCTATTATTGTTTGTCTATTGCCTCCAATATTCATTGCTGTTCTTCATGCATTTTGAAGTTTTATGGTTGATTATAATATTATATGTGCCTTTTCATTCATGTTTTGATAATTATAAAATGTAAATATTTTCTGTACTTTCCTGTGTTTACTATTTCACTTGAAGTATATTTTGGATCTCATATTAGTGTAGACAGTCCAGCTCTCATGTGGTTACTGTTTGCATGGTATATCTTTTTTCACTT
The DNA here is from genome assembly GCA_025594165.1 of Tamias sibiricus. Classification (NCBI taxonomy): domain Eukaryota; kingdom Metazoa; phylum Chordata; class Mammalia; order Rodentia; family Sciuridae; genus Tamias; species Tamias sibiricus. Next base: position 139,929,926 of record CM046658.1, on the reverse strand, counting down.
TTTATTTCCACCTATTTGTATCTTTGAATCTAAAGTATATCACTTGTAAACATAATGTATTTTGAGCACATGTTTTTAGTCATTCTTTCATTCTCTGCTTTTTGATTAAAATATTTAATTCATTTATATAATACATTATGCATAAGATAGTGTTTAAGTATGCTATATTAATATTTTTTCTATATTTTAAAATCTTTTTTGTTTGTGCTTTTTGTTGTTGTTGAGGGTGTTTTCTTGTTTTACTAATTTTAAAGCTACTTCATAGTGGTAGACTTGGGAATATAATATTTTGGATTAAAGTATTTTATTTTAAATTAACATCAACTTAATTTGAACAGTATGCAAACACTTTGCTACACTATAGCTGTGTTTCCTTTTTCCACACTTTCTTGCTATTATTGGCATGCATGTCATATCTTTATACATCATGATCCTACCAATAGTTTTTGTAATTACTGAAATCAAGTAAAAGAAGTGGTACCAATAAAAATGTTTTCACAATGTCATTACATTTATCTATGTGGCTTATTGACACTCTTTATTTCTTTATGTGAATTTGAGATACTGTATACTTCATTTTTCAGTATAAAGGACTCTCTTTGCTACATCTTGATTAGGATTAAATCTTTCAGTTTAAAAATATTAGCAATCTTAACTCAAAATAAGCAGGAGGGAGGGTATGATAGAAGTTCACTGGATTAGACAAGGGGAATGAAGGGAACAGAGGAGGAATGAGAATAGGAATGACAGTAGAATGAATCAGATCTAACTTTTCTATATTCATACTTGAATACACAACCAGTGTAACTCCACATCATATACAACCACCAAAATGGGAAGTTGTACTTCATGTATGTTTGATATGTCAAATACATTCTACTGTCATTTATAACTAAAAATAACAAAACAATTTTTAAATATATTAGCAATCTGACCATGTCTATATATTTCCTTCATTTTTAAGGGGACATTTTTCTTGATGTAGAACTCTTGGTTCTCAGTCTTTAAATACTTTGAGAATGCTGTCTGGTGCTCACTAGCCTACAAAATTTATGAAATGGCATCTGTTAGTCTCTTGAGTATTTGTTAATTTATTTTTTGTTTTTTGTTTGTTTTCACTGGGTATTGAATTGTTATTAAAAATTCTTTCTATATAATGGGTCAATTTTTACTGCTGCATTCTAAATCCTTTTATTGGATTTGACTTTTGATATATGGATTATGTTGTGCCTATGTGTGAAGTTTGTTTATTCAAAATGAAATCTGTTGAACTATTTTGATGTATATTTTTATTAATATTTTTACATCATGTTCAGAGAAATACCAAAAAATTAAAAGTTTTTCTATTACATTGAATACCTAGGTTTTCTAATGGATATTTATTATTGACCACTTTATTTTAATGTGTATGGATTATACTTTTATATTTATTTGAGTTTTGTGAATTTTTAAAAATTGGCATTTAGATAACATATGTTCTAATTCTGAGATTAAAATCTTTCTCCATGGGTTTCTATTTGTTTATTCTTGTTGTTGGTGTGGTGGTTGTTGCTGCTGTTTATTTCATTTTGTTTTATTTTAACTTTTCTAACCTAATTTGACTATCTTGGGCTAATTATGCTAAATATTTATTTTTTTCATGTGTGGTCACTGAAGACAATTATCTCAGTGGTCACTGAATGTTTGGGCAGAAATTTGCTTAGATTTCTTAAGTCAATAATTCTTGCACCCAAGGATTCCTTTACACACGTGGAGGCATTTACACTTCTGACTTTACCTTCATTTTCTGCTGTGTTGAGCCTCAAGATCAGCCAGATGTAAGCAATTTAGCCTTGTTGGCTTGCCCATGGCTTTCCAGATATACGCAGTCTTCTAGATTCCTCAGAAATATGCTGCACCATTTCAACTCCTATTACACACATAGCATCCCAGAGATCGTCCATCTAAGTTTACTGTTCATCTTTTTTTGTGCCTCAAATGTCCTCATTTTCTCAGTCACTTGTCATGTTAAATGATTGCTGCTAATAGCTTTTTTCTAAAAATAATATAATTCAATTTTAATTTAAAATATATTTATACACATATTTAGAACAAAGACCAAAAACATAGTTTTACATATGTAGTTCAACAATGGTTACCCCAAGTGATAAAATGGTGTCTGATGTATCACCTTTTGTGCTTTCATATATTTTTTAAAAATTATTTTTCCCCTTATTTTTGGTGCATCCTAATTATACATAATACTGGGATTAATTGTTACATGTTTGTACATGCACTCAATGTCGCAGTATAATTTGATCAGTTTCATTCCTTAGTATCTCCCCTTTACCATTGCTATTCCCTCACCACTGGTTGCCTTCCACTGCCCTAATAATAGCTCTATTTTCATGAGACTCCCCCTTCCCACATCCTCCCCTTTTTTCTATAGAGCTTCCACATATGAAGGAAAGTGTGGGAATCTTGCTTTGCTTAACATAAGACTCTCAAGTTCTGTCCCTTTTCCTGCAAATGACAATTTTGTTCTTCTTTATGGCTAAATAAAACTCCATCGTGTATATATACCACAGAGTGCTTGATGAATGTCACAGTTCTTTTGTGATCAAATAGGGTTTTCGTCATATATACAGACATACCCTGTAAGTGGGGTGTTTCAAGGGATTTTACAACAGGTAAAATGGTAACATTTTTCTGGAGATGAGTCTTTTTAAGGAACTCAAAACTCATTCAAAACCTTCTAGGCTGCTATTCATTTCATAGCTGTGTTGAAAAACTGTGAGTATAGGAAAATTAATACATCTCAAAACCAATCATTCTTACCAAGATTCAGTCTTCTTTTGGAATAATTGCTCAGTTGTTTAAGTCTGTGATTAATGTAAAGACTTCTAAATAAGTATAATTTAGTAGTTTTTACCTGTGTTCTCTGCATGGATTTTCAGAAGTTTTGTTCCATCATTTTGGAAATACTTTCATGCATCATTTTTGAAAAATACTTTCATAAGTTTTACGAGTGAAGGAAGATCATTTTCCCTTTATCTTTTTGTTTTACATGGAGGACATTGGTTTTTAAGTTTGCATCATTTCTGATAAGAAATCTTTTTTTTAAAAATCTAAATATCTGTTCTCCGTAAGCATATGTCTATTTTCCTTAGATGCGTCTAAGATTTTCTCTTTATTACAGATTTACAGGCATTTTGAGTGTGATGTGCTTTAGGATGTGTTTTTCTTCAACTTTCTTGTATTTGTGGTTTATTTTACTCCTTAGAATTGAGAATATATAGATTTCACCAAATTTGGATGCTTTTTCCTTTTCTTTTGTGGCACTGGGGATTGAACCCAGTGGTACTCTACCACAGACCTATGACCCTAGCCTTTATTTATTTTTTATGCCAGGGAGTGAACTCAGGGGCCCTCAACCACTGAACTACATCCCCACCTTATTTTGTATTTTATTTAGAGACAAGGTGTCACTGAGTTGCTTAGTGCCTCACCATTGCTGAGGTTAACTTTGAACTTTAGATTCTCCTCAGCCTCCAGAGCCACTGAGATTATAGGCATGTGCCACCGAACCCATCTATAGCCCTTTTTATTTACTTATTTTATTTTATTTTCAAATAAGATCTAAGTTGCTGAGGCATGCCTCAAATTTGTTATCTTCCTGCTTTAGCCTCCCAAGTAGTTAGGATTATAGGTGGGCACCACCACTCTGGGCCGTCCTATACATTTAAATAATTTTTAACAACTTCTTTATCCTCTCCTTTTCAATCTCAAATTACAAATATATTAAACTAATTGAATTTGTCTCGCAGATGACTTTTCAATTATTTTAATGCTTATTTTGTGCTTTATTTTATACATTGTATAAAACATTTGTGTGTTTAAAATTGCTTTATCTTCAAGTTCTCTGATTTGTTTTTGTTGTGTTGAATCTACTGCTAGTCTGTTCTAGTATATATTTCGACCTCAAATATTATAGTTTTGATTTTCTAAAAATTTGATTTGAACCTGTTTTTACAGTTTTAATTTTCTATATAAGTTTCTAGTTTATGGAATCCAATTTTAATAACAGGTTTGATATCTGTATGTGTTTAACATTTAATTCAGAGCTGGGTCAATTCTGATTAATTTTTCTCATGATAAATGATTGTATTATCTTTCTTCTTCAATTGCCTAATAATCTGGTTTGGATGCTTGACATTGTAAGTTTTACTTTGTTGGGTGCTAGATATTTATGTATTTATGCAATTATTCTTCATAATTTTCTTTTACCTCAGTTAAAATACTAGGGAACATAAATTCTTTGCATCTTGCTTTTGAGATTTAGTAGATGGGACAGGACATGAGTTTTTCTTTAGATAAATTCCCCAGTACTGAGACAAGGCCTTTCTAAATTCTCTACCAAAGGCCCATGAATTATGGGCCTTTCCAAACTAGCATATAGAAGCAGGTGACATTTTCAGTCTGTGTAGAGATTGAGTACTGTTATGTCTTATATTTTTAAGGGTTTTTTAATTGTTTTACTTGCCACAGATCATTTTCTTGTAGCATGTACCCATCTGCACTCAGATAAATATTGCAGGGGACTCTCAGCAGATATTAAGGTTCTTGCTTCACAGCTTTCTCCTCTTTAGTACTCTGAGAACTTCTGTTGTGTTGGTTTCCCTTCACACACAGCTCCACTCAAATCAGGGAGTTTACTGACTTCAATTGAGTTTCAGGCTCCTTGTGATGAAATTAAAAATTTCCTCAAGTCCATAAGTTCAGGCAATCATAGGCTTTGACAAAACTGAGAGATAATGTAATTTTTCCCCATCCAGTGCAAACTTGAGTGGGATTTGTCTGCAATCCTCACCCATGATATGCTGTCATTTGTGCCAAGGAGTACAGGCAGCTGAGTAAGGAGCAGATTTTTGCTGCAAAAATAGCAGACTCTATGAACACTTCCATCTGTGCAGGTAATGAGTATCTATATTTGTTTTTCATAAAAGTTCCAAGATGGATGCAATGCCTTTGACTCAACCTATTAAGAAGCCTGGACTTGATCGTTATACTCAAGCCACTAAAAGCCTTTGCTAATTATTCATGCATAATTTTTTTAATTTCATAAATTTCAACTGAGTCCATCTCAGGAATGTGTAAAACTAATGGAAATATGGGATAAAAAAATCAAGAACCAATAGCTTAGCATCGTGTCACTAAGAATAGAATTCTTATGGGCTGGGGCTTATAGATAGACATGTATGTCATTCTGATTTTGAAATTCACAATTTAGTTATCTCTGAGTAGGGTCATTTTTATTCCTTGCCTTTGTCTATTCATCTGTATAATATGAGTAATAAAATTTTATGTACAGAGTTGCTGGAAGGAGTAAATTAAGTAGTGAATATAAAGTGTTCGAGTGAGACAAAAAGGTAGGTAGGTAGGTAGGTAGGTAGGCAGGCAGTAAGAACTCAAAAGAAAATGGGACCATCTACTATGTCAGAGAAGAAAACTGAAAGCAGGATACAAGAGATCAGATGAGGTAGAGGAGAAAGAAAAAAAAATTGTCAGCATCAGGCAAAAGACAGCTCACACAGTGTACAACGAAATCATTTAGCCTCTGTAAGGTGGACAGAATAAGGGTCACAGAGTATTTACAGGACATAAAGACCTAATGATTTGGCATAACTGAAATTCAAGATGACATAGACAGAATTCTTAGAATGCTCCCTAAGTACTCCCCTGTGCTAAATTTCTCATTATCATTGACACTCTTCTCATCTCTTCCACTTATCAAAGCATTGATCTTTCAGTCATATTTGATTTATACAAATCCTGTGCAACTCATTTGCAATCAATCAACCAAGCCTGTTCCCCATCTCCACACCCCAGAACTGTGTATCACCCCCATGATCTTCATCCAGTTCTTAGAAGCACTACTAGCTAGGCAGGGCATTCATGAGACTTGGATTCTAGCCTCAACTAGCAGTGACTTGCACCAGAGTATGTCTTCCTATTAAGTGGGAGGAGTAATCAAAGGAGCTCAATCTTATGGAACAGCAGGAGCACTGGATATGATTACAGATTACAAAGTCTTATAAATGTCAGGCATTACCATTATCATCATCTTCATGGTGAATTTTTTCTCTGTGGTGTCTCTGCTATAATTTCCTCAGTCCTTGATGTCTTCATCTTAAAAAATAAATAAATAAAAAGGAATGTAGTTGTAGAACATTTTCTTTACATTAATATAAGTCCCAAAAGCAATAAAGCATGGAAATTTTTTTTTTCTAAAATATTTTATACAAGAACATTGCTAGGTCACCTCCAGATCTTTAATGAAAATATGCCATAGATTTAGCAAATAAAGAAATATTCTGAGTGACAAATTGTTTCTAACAGAGAAGGCTTAAATGCTAACTTTCATTATATACAAATTAACTTGTGTATATATGGGTATAAGTATGTGTGTGCACACAAATATTTGCTCATCAAAATATCAAGTTAGGGCTATGTCTAGATTTTTTAAAATTTATTTTTATTCTAATTTGTTATACATGCTTGCAGAGTGCAATTCATTTCATATTACATATAAAGAGCACAATTTTTCAAATCGCTGGTTTTACATTATTTTCACAACAATTGTGTCTTCATACATGTACTTAGGGAGATTTTTCTTTTTCTTTTTCTTGACACTACAAGTAAATCCAGACAAGGTTATGTGTGAAAAATGGATGAGTATGTGCTTGGAGTTTCTTTGGGGAGCCTGTGTTTTATAGGTTTCATCCTGACAGTCTGTTTAAGCATTCAGTTTATTTCAGTGGCCCTACGTTTTGACCAAACATTAGGTTGGTAGCAAAGTAACATTTGCTATTTTCACATATTAGGAGTTTCCCTGACTTAGGATATCCTTAGAGACCCCAGAATCATAAAGTTTTAGTTTAGAATTGGACCATGTTTCAATATAATCTAACAGTCTATTAATTTCTATGAGTTCAAATTTGGATATATAAATGTAAATTAGAATTCATTAAAATTAAAATTAATTTAAAATTTAGTTTTTAGTCACACAAACATATTTACAAGTTCTATGTCCATGTGAGGTCACTGCTTATCACACTAAAGGAGGCAACTATAGAAATTTCCATTAAAACCAACTATTTTACTAAAGAGTCCCACTATATACATATACATGAAATGATATGAAGCTAACATACAGAAAGTTCTATTCTGCTTGCATATGTACACCAAAAATTCAAGTTTAAGATAAGAAAGGAGTTCTGTATATTCTTTTTAGCTCAACTGGGAATTGGTAAAGTTTGATTTTCTGTAAGAGAGATATTATGATATCTAACACATTCATTTTAATGAATAAGTGTTGCATACTCATAGCATATAAAAATTATAAAATATTTTAGAAAGCAAAATGCGAATTTATGTTTATATTACTGTTTAACAAGGAATTCTATCTTTAAAAGGTAACTTTAAAATCTTCCATATATTTCCATATTTAGATGCTGGTCGACTATCATCTATCATTTTAATGTTAGATCAGATGCACATTTATGTATTAGTCATGTCTACAGATGAAATAACTTAAAAATATAGATAGAAACATACTAAGTACTGCATTTTTATGATCAATATTTCCTGGGGAAAAAATCAAATGTCAATGAAATGCTCCACTGAACATTTTAACCTATTTTATATCCTTAGAAACATTTAATTCATTGAGTTGTTCACCTGACATTTTTACAGATTGCTTTGATTGTAAAAACGTCATTTAAAAATGACGTTTTTACACTGTCTTGGTCTTAAAAACATCAAATGGGGGATAATTCTTCATTTGAAGTTATTAAACATGGCTATAATCATAAAAATGTCATTTTAAGATAATTCTTCATTTGACCTTTTTCACACTTAGTTGCTCTTTTCCTTTCTTCCTTAAAAATTTGGTATTAGAAATGAAAGTTAATAGAATTTTAGGGCTGTACTTACATATTCAAATCAAGATTTCACTGCTAATATTGCCAGATACTCAGGGAATGGTCTCACTACTTATCCCTATCTCCTACAATTCTGAGCATTACAGGTGGAGGGAGAAAGATAGAAAGAGAGAACCAACAGATAGATATGCAAACACACTTAATTATAACTTCTCAAAAATGCTCTTTACAACTTTTATCTGTTATTACACTTTTGTATATATTACTCTCTTTATGCAAATCACAAAAGACCTACTTTCTTTCAGTTAAAGTGACTACATATGGCTTTGAAATAACTGTGACATATACATACTTGGACATAGGATAGACTTTTCTCATAACTATAAATTTATTTGCCTTAAGTAATCTTTATTATTTTGATATTTATGTTTTATACAGAAATTGAAAGTGTTCAATTTGGGGTTTTTTTTAACTTTTTAGTATATAATAAATATCATATTTTTGGTGAATAGAATAATAGCAATGATAACACTTTTATGTCAGGCACTCATGACAATTTCACTTGCATGATTAATTCTCATGAGGATCCTGTGAGAGATGTATTATTGTATGATGCTTAAGGACAATGGAACCCTAAAGGAATAGAAACATAATTTCAAAGCAGTCAGACAGAACTAAGGAGATATTTTTTTCAAGCATTACTTTCTAATAGGTAACACAGGTGTTCTCTCATGCTTACTTTCATAAGGCAAGCCATTGGACAAACAGGTTCTTAATATTGTGAAGAGGATAACTAAAAAAAAAAAAAAAAATCAAGACATGATGATTGACAAGTAAGCTTCTATTCTATTGGGTGAAAGAAAGCAAAAGTGAATGCCTTAGAATTATACACTCCAACAGGGGAATATGTTTAATTTACATTGCAAGCAGGAAAGAAAGAACTTAGAATTAATATATTTATGTATTTCTTCATTCAAATATCAAATATTTTATAAGTAAAATGATACTTTTCTGGGCTTGAACATGAAAACTTAAGGGAAAATTCTGTCTTACAGAAATTCAACCTCATAGAAAAGAATAGATTCATTTGAATAAAATGAAATGCAGATATGGAAATGTAAGTATTTAAATGCAAACTGGAGGATATTACATTAGGTAATGTGGGTCATGCAGAATTTTCAGAGTTAGAATGCAGGAGATTGGCTTCAGTGAAGGAGAATCTAAGGAGGCACCATAAACCATCTTTCTTTCCCTTCCCCTATTTCATCTACAAACTAGTCTCCTTTTGTAAGCCCAGCAGGCACTGGGGCACATAGGCAGCAGGACAAAATGGGTTCACCATATGATACTATTTGTTGGAAGGATGGTGCAGACCATCTTAATGAGTCTAGACTTTTCTCATTCTTCCCAGGGAATGAAGTAGGGTCAGAATACATGTCCTGAGTCTTTCTCACTTACAGGTCTGAGAGAAGCTCAGAAGTTTCTTTGTGGTATCTGAATGTCACAAGAGTGTAGGCCATTCTGATTCTTCCATCCTTGAAGGTGATTTTATTTAATGTTTCCTAGTAGCTGGATCTAGGACTTGTTAAAATAATATAAAATAATAACAACTAGAAAAATGGGACCCATAAGGCAGAAAGGGGAAGAACCCTCTACAAAAATTTAGAATAGTCCCTCAAAAAGTTCTGCTAGAAGAGGCAAGTATAAATAGTAAAAATGATACTAGTATTTAAGAAAATTCAAATCTAGCACCCCACAAGGAGAACAATCTGTGGAACAGAAAAAGGGATATTTTCAGTTAAACATTTTATTAGAAAATTAGAAGTGAAGAAGATCATAACTGAGATTCAAATTAGTGTTTTGGAAGATCTGTGTAAAAAAGGCAAATGATAGGAAAAAATTACTGGAATGTAAGATAAGAACTCAATCTGCACACTGATTTGCCTTAGCAAGTTTTATAGATATTGATGAGAAAAATGCTTTTAGGCAATTAATACTAAAATTTTAGAAAACCCAAAGCAAGGAAAAAAATCTCACAAGCTTCCAAACTAAAGTAAAAGTTATTCACTTGATAAAACAGAATTAGAATGCACAGATTTTTTTTTTGATTTGAAGACAAACTATCAAGAGAACAGATATCAAGCCAAAAATATGTTATATAACTAAGAAATTATAAGCAGATATGCTATAAATTAGAGGTTATATTAATAAGTAAGAAAAATATACTAACTAAAATTGTGCTAATAGAAAATAGATGAATCACAGAACCTTCTGCAATATAAAGTAGAAAAACTATAATTGAAATATCCTTCCATTATTGTCCCTCTATTTTTTTTTTTTTTTTTGCTGTTGCTCTTTTTTAACCAGTCATCTGTATAGTTGAACCAAAAATGCAGATAAGGTGAATAGAATGTGTAACATAAATGATAACAGGCTCCTTGAAATTGAAGGACCAAGATGCAAAGAAAAATTGTAAGGGTCCAAAAGTGAAAGTGTTAAACTGAATCAGTTAGTAGAAGCAAGACATGGAGGAAGCAAATGGGATAGAATGAGTAAGCATTGGAAAACAGAATGTTTTGTTAGAAAAAAATATTATTTTATTTTTGGGGAAAATTCAAGACAAGTGTTTGATTATGAGCATCAGTATAAGGAAAGTAAAACTAATGGAATAGAAAAATATAGCACAATTTACAAAATACAAGTGGAAAATAAACAGGAAATTTTACTGTTTATGTCCAAACATGATTAAAATGAAAAGGAGAAATAAATTTTACAAATTAAAAAAAAAATTAGAAGAAACAAAATCAAACAATTCTTCTACTAAAAGATATAGCTTGTCAAATTTAGTTACAAAGCAAAATTATATATTTGTAGTAAATTGTAAAAATAATTCAAAATCTTTGCTCCTTCCTAGATCCATGACATTTGTATTATAACCACAGTTTCTTTCACTAAAGGTATAGAGTCATTTCTCTACTGCTTGAGTCTGTAACTTGATTTAAATGTACCAGTGCACCTAGACCTGAGGTTAGGTCTTGAAAGAAATTGCATGTTGCCTCCTGATTGCTATTGTTCCTCTTGCATGGCCAGTGCAAAATTCTTGGGACAGTCATCTAGAGGATGGGACTTATGGTAGAAACAAAGTTGTCTTGAGTGTCCCAATAGAGACAATCCCATCAGCTATCTAACAGCAAAACTGAGGTAAGGAAGAAGCCATACCAAACTCAGCAACTCACACTCCTAGGCAGCTGTCTACAGACACATAAACAAATCCAGCTGAGCTCAGGCAGCCATAGATCAGAAAAGCTCAATCTTGCCACAAAATTAGATATGAATAAACGATTGTAAAACACTGGGCTTTGTGGTACTTTGTTGCACATTATTCTAATCATCATAAGCAAAAAATTTCTGTACAAGAAAGACACTGAAACAATATATATAACCAAAAAAAGTTAGAAATAAAGGACCAGGCAGAAAGGAATTAGGTAAATGCAATCAAGAAAAAGCAAAGAAGCCAATCTAGCTTTGAAACAAGTGGAATATAAGGGTAATAGCATTTATAAACACAGAAAAAAAACAGGTCATAAAAATAAAAGGCACAATTGATGAAGAATGTGTTATAATCACTAACCCATACATCTAAGTTATTAATAAATATGTAATCTCTATTAGAACTGCAAACAGAGTTGACTTATTATAAATTATTGAGATATTTCAATATGGCTTTTCCAAAATCTAACACTAATGCAGAATAATAAAACTGATGGACATTCATTTCAATCAACAAACTTTTTTTATTGATTTATAGACTCTTCAGTTAGTTTTAATAGTCCTCTTGACAAAGCCTTGAACATTAAAAATATACTGAGTATATACTTAATCCCCTGAAAAGCTTTAGCGAATTTTAAATTAGTGATTTTATCAATATTCTAAATCAATATATTTATATATTGGTAATAACAGTGATATATCTTCAGAAAAACTAAATACAAATTTACACTTCCACTCAAAGTATGGATTGTACTGATATTGTCAACTATATGGAAAATAATAAAAACTTGAACATTTTAAAACAAATTATTACAATATAGATTACAGAAACTATGGACAGAGGATATTTTTACCCATGAATGATTTCACTATAAAGAGGAATGACAAAATCTTTGAACTAATGTTAAGAAACAAAACCAAAAGGAAAGTAGGAAGTGGAAATTTATCATTTTTAACCTGAAATTAATATACAAAAACAAGCAAAATGTACACACATTAAAATTTCTCTCTCTATATGTGTGTGTATGTGTTATATGAGTCCAGTTATTGAAAAATAAAAGAGTAAACATAATATAAAGAATGAGAAAGGAGACTAAATAACACATTCAGTGTAATTCAATTAATTATAAGAAATGTATGTAATACTATGGAAATAGGTAGTATTTATTTATTTCTAAGCCTGGAGGAAACAAACAAACAAAAAAAACTTACTCCTTTTTAATACCAAAATAAACTCAAAATGAAGGGAAAGACATAAGTATACCAATTACCAGGGAGAAAAAAACGTGATAAGTTGAGTAACAAAGAATAATTAACCCAAACTAAATCATTTCACAGTTGAATTCTGCTTAATTTATAAGAAATTCATTCCAGGTTATTAAAAATCTGTAACAATCTAAAATTATTTTTTTGAATCCAATATAAACTTAAAATCCACTTAAAACCTAATACTCAAGGGTCAAAGACTAAAATTTTGTCATTTGGTATCAGGGACAAGTATACCCACATTCACACTTTTATTTATCATTGTACTGGATGTCCTAACCAGGGCAATTAGGCAAGAAAAATAAAAGGCATTCAAACTGGAAAGAAATAATGTTATATTTGTAGATGACATCATTTTACAGTGGAGAAATTCAAAGATTTCATTCATATGAGAAACTGTTAAATCTAATAAATGAATTCGGCAACATGGCCAGATGCAAAGTCAAAACACAGAATCAGCTCTGTTTGCATACACTGACCAAGAACAATTCAAAAAGGACCACAAGATAACAATTCAGTTTACAATAGCTTCAAATGGAACAAAATATTTTTGTATAAAATTAACCAAGGAGGTGAAGACTTACACAATTGAAAACAGCAAAGTGTTGCTGAAAAAATTAAAGAAGACACCAAGAAATGGAAATATTTTTCATATTTATAAATTGGAAAATGTAATATTGTTAAGATGTCAGTATTACCTAGAGCATGGTCCAGAGTCAACAAAATTCCTATCAAAATCCCAATTGCAATTTTTGCATAAATAGACAAATCCATCCTAAAATCCATATGGAATCCCAAGGGATCCTGAATAGTCAAAAACTCTTAAAGAATGAACCTGAAAGACTCACACTTCCTGATCTCAAAATTTATTACAAAGACATAATAATCAAAGCAGTGTGACAATGGCATATATGCCAAGAGAATTAATACAGATCCCAGAAATAAACCTCCATATATATAGTCAAATAATTTTTCAAAAGGGTTTACCAGAACCATTCAATGAGAAAAGAACAGGTATTTTTGACAAACAGTATTGAAAATTTTACTGGGAAATCTTACTAACACCATGTACAAAAATTAAGTCAAAATGGATCAAAGACCTAAATGGAAGATGTTCTAAAGCTGTAAGACTCTTAGAAGAAACACAGAGGCTTCATGACATTGGATTGATAATAATTTCCTGGATGTGACACCAGAAGTACAGGCTACAAAAGAAATAATTCATAAATTAGGCTACACCAATGTCAAATGTTTGCATGCATCAAAGGCCATAATCAACAGAGTGAGAAAAAAAAAATCTGAAAAGCACGTATCTAACAAAGGGTTAATATCCAGAATAAGTAAAAGGTTGTAATTCAACAACAAATAACCCCATTTTTAAAATGGGCAAAGGACATGCACAGACATTTCTCCAAAGAAGATACACAAATGAACAAGAAGCATAAAAAAGTTGTTCAGCATTACTAATCTTTATGGATATGCAAATCAAAACCACAATAAGATACTGCAACTTCACCCATTAGGATGGGTTTTGTCAGAAACAGACAGAAAAGAAGTTTTGGTGCAAACATGGAGAAACTGAAACTGTTGTGCATTGTAGGTGACGATGTAAAATAAAGTAGCTTCTGTGGAAAACAATATGGTGGTTCCTTCAAATATTGAATATAGAATTATTGCACTATCCATCAATTCTACTTCTTTTTTTTATACGACCCAAATTTCAAAGCAGAAGTCTCAAAGAGATATTTGTATATCTGTGATAACAGAAGCACTATTAAAATTAGCCAAAGGATGGAGCAAATCAAGTGTCTCTCTAGAGGTAAAAGAATAAACAATGTGGTATAATATACAAAAAATATTATTCAGTTTTTTTAAAAAAATATTTATTTGCTTTAGTTGTACACAATGCATGTATTTTTATGTGGTGCTGAGAATCGAACCCGGGTCGCGCACATGCTAGGCAAGTGCCCTACCGCTGAGCCACATCCCAGCCCCATACTCAGTTTTAAGATGAGAGAGATTTTGTCACATACCACAACATGAACCTTGAGAATATCATGTTAAAGACAGTAAAAAGGAAAAGATACATGCTGTATAACTCATTTACATGATTTACTTAGTGTAGTAAAATTCAGAAATGGAAAGAATGGTGGTTGCCAGGGGTTGAGGAAGTGGTTGAGAAGGATACAGAGTTTCATTCATACAATATGAAGAATTCTGGAATAAACTGTACATCAACCTTAATTCTGAGTACTGATACTAAAATCAGTCCCTTCCCAAATATTAAAAAATATTTTTTATATGTATCAATTTAATAGATGGGTAAAATCATTTGGTATTTCAGACATGTGATGGGCAGTAACATAAATTCTATTATTATAATTCACTATGACAAAATTTAAAACAGAAAATTATCATAAGATGCCATATTATTATATTGTATAATTCAAAATAGCTAGAAGAGAGGATTCTGAATAGTCTCACCACAAAAAAAAGTGACAAATGTTTGAGACAATGAATAATCTAAGTATCCAGAGTTAGTTTACAGTGTATGAATGTACTGAGACATTGCACTCAACCCTTAAAAAAATCAATAATTATTACCTGTCAACAATAATTAATAAAAAATTTAAAAATACATCATGATATAGTATTTAAGTATATTGAATAAAATATACATAAATCATAAAGGATGTCAACAGTGCAAAAGCCAGTCACCACTATGACAAAGCATTTAAAGAGAAATAGAAACAGATGTTAATATAATGCAGATTATTATTTATTTTTTTCTCTTCTTTTTTCTTTTTTTTAATTTTTTTTTTTAAATTTTGTCTGAAGGAGACTGGCAGCATTACTATTTATAGTTATTCTGCTAATTAGCCTTCAACTATTTATGTAGCACATAATAACACTGTTCACATATTAAATATAGGAAATTTACAAATAAAAATTTCTGATGATTATAAGCATTTAAATTAAGAGCATGATCTAACACATTAATAAATTTAGAATAAATTGTAAGCCAATGATGGATAGTTATTATATACAGTATATAAAAAGTCCCTAAAATAGCAAAGAAAAAGCCAGACATTTTATTGTAAAATGAGCAAAGCATTGGAATATGCAATTCATGGTACTCAGATTTAACAAGTGCATGAAGATCTGTTCAAACTCACTAGGTAGACAAATCATAAAAATTGAAATAACAACGAACTATCACTTTGTAACCATTAGCTCTGAAAAGGAAAAATGTGATAACTGCCTGAGTTAGTGGGAAGTTAGAAAACATGATACTTTCATACATTGCTTGTAGAAATGTAAATTGTTACAGACACTGTACATAAATTAAAATAATACATATACATATATCTTTTTTCTCAGTGATTGCATTTCCATGACAACCTGTTCTGTAAAAAATTTAAAAAGACAATAAATAAAACATTCACTACGTATGTAAATGCATTGTGGAAATGTGTATGGTGGTCAAAAAATTGAATGGGATTGAATGTCCATTAACAGGAAAGTGGTTGAATATCTTATGGCACATGTATGTCATGAATAATTATACAGTCATTAAAATAAATTACTTCTTCAAAGTTCTTACAGTGACATAGGTGGTATTACTAGGTGAAAATGTTAATATTAAAAAATGATATAGTATATCCTCATTTTTAAAACAAGCAACAAAACTCTTGTGTGTATAGATTCTAATATGAAATTATCATCATGGTGAAAGTATAGAAGGATACTTAAGTTGTTAACAAGGCTTGCAGTAATAGTTTATATGAGGAAGAAAATGCAGATGAAAGTAAAGGGGAGGAGGAAAGAAAAGAAGGAAGCAATAAATAATTACAAAAGTCCAGGAGAAGATGAATTAACTAAAGGACTTAGAGAATGAAGACACTTACAGTTGTTCATGCAGAATATATAATGTGCAAATAAGGGCGTAAGTAATGAGAATGGAATGGCAGTGGCTGAGAATCTCTGTGGCAACTAGCTCTCGAGCCATAGTATCCAATGAGGCTTTGTGGGATTCAGTAAACAATAGTTCTCTGTTACACCTCAGGAAGAAAGAAGAAAGTCAAGAACTGTTTATTTGAAACAAAATGCAGGTGAGACAAATAACACTATTAGAAGCCAAAGAAAAATAATTGCATAAAGATGAGTATGTGTACAGGTGCATTGTGTTCCTGTGGTATATGTGTAATATGTATATATTATATATAGCACATGCATGAGTAACAGAGAGTTAACTCCATTGCCAAGCCAATGTAGCCAGAAAATAAAAAAGTCAGGCCCACAGTCATCTTTTATATCTCTACAAAACCATGCTGAACTCCATAAAGCATAATTCCTAAAGTAAACATTGTCTTTTTCAGGTAGTGAGAATTGTATGTCTCCATAGTATATTTACCCAGTGACTGTTGTCCTCAGAGGTCTCCTCCTTATAAGTAGAAGACTGCAAGGATGGCTATTTCCCTGAGGGTGTTTGTTTATATGGTACTGGGGATTGAACCATGGGGTACTTTACCACCGAGCAGCATCCCCCAGCCTTTTTAAATTTTGAGACAGAATCTCATTTAAGGTGTGTAAGGCCTTACTAAATTGCTGAGGCTGGCCTCAAACTTGCAATCCACCTACCTCAGCCTCCCAAATTGCTGGGATTACAGGCATGCACTACTACTGTGATAAGCTTCCTGAGGTTTTAAAACACACACCATCTCCGAACATTGATGAGGCAAGGACCTTCTGCTAAGACGAACTTCTTGAAACTAGCATTAATTTTGGTGTCTCTATATTTAAGATTCTCTAATTCATCACTGGATGCCACTGGTGTGGATTGATTTGTAGGGCCACCTCCTGTATTTGGCAGCTATTTCCCACATGTAAAAACTAATAGTCATAAAATGAAAAGTGGTATAATTTGAAACTTTAAATTCATGGCTTTCCTTGCTTCATTTCTGTATGTAACTTATCTGTTCATATTTGCACAGCAGTATTAATTAATGCTCTGGCAAATTACAATAGGATTCTTGTGGAATTATATTTTACATCTGCATGAATACCAAAACAATTCAGTGTGATTCATATTCCAACAATGAATACCAAAGTAAGTAATAGTAATTGTGTCACTTATTATAGCATGTTGCCAAACAATTATTATGTGCAGTTGATGAACATTTGAATAAATGCCATAATACTCTATGCTCAATTAAAACAACAGCACTTATAATTAATATCACCATTATTCATATCGAGTTATGGCTGTGGGTTTTGTGTGTTCTAGGAAATGACTGGAGAAATGAATGTTCATTTCAATTCCATTTATAACTTGCTCTGATGTATTAAAATGTAATTTGCATGGAATGCATGCATTATTCTCAATGTAGCTGTAATCCAAGAAAGCAGCATTCTCATCTGCTAGATGGTTGAGAAAAGGAATGATTGTTTAAAAGAAAACTAAATATGCATAGAGGAAGACTACTGTCACGTTGGTTTGTCCAGAAAGTACTTAGTATTTGAAAACTAAAAGACAAATGCAATTTGTAATCAGTTAGAATGAGAGGTTCAACAATCCACAAGGGGGGAAAACACTATTGGATAAAATATTCTATTTATCCACTCTTGGAAGTAAAAAAAAAATTTCATAAGTTATCCAAGGTCCTAGAAAGCATTATCTGGGGGACCCAAGCATTAAACTGCTTCATATTAATAAACCAAATTACATTGTTATGGGAACTCTGGTCTAGATGTATATGAGACTCAGAACAGGCATATTTTTATGTTGGAGGAGGGAGAAATGGTAAATTGCTATAAACAAATTTGGCTTACTTCCTACAATCAAAAGATAATGTTTAGTTTTATCTTATCACCAAAATTACATCACAGATTTGAAAACTTCAAAGATGGCCAGAAGACAACTAATTCTGATCTCCATAGTACCTATAAGAAATTTACTCATAATTTGCACCATTCTAATCTCTTCAAATTCAGAAGGGTACCTTCTAATTGCCTTTTTTAAAGGATATCAGCTGCTTTGCAATATCCCACCTATATTGGAGTCCTTCTGACATTACTTACTGTGATGTAAAACAGACTTCATGACCCAAGAGAGGTAGAACTTCTATGATATCCTTTTATCCATGATGTTTTTTAAATTGATACACTGGAAATTTAGTCTGCTGAAATTCAAGGAATTAAATATAGACAGTTCCTAATTTACAGAGCTAACTTACCTTTTTTTTTTTTACTTTATTTATTTATTTAATTTGTTATATCTGCTTTTAGAGTACAATTCCTTTCATATTACATATAAAGAGCACAGCTTTCCAAGTCATTGGTTTTACACAAACTATTTTCATACCATTTGAGTTTTTATACATGCACTTAATATATTGATGTCAAACTCCTCCTGCCTTTGTTTCTAATATCATGCAAAAGACATATGCATGCAGTACAGTGTATTTCAAATTTTGAACTTGTTTTCCAGGATTACTGGTGATGATGTTCAGTGGCAGTGAGTTATAGCTCCCAGTCAGTCATGTGATCCCAAGGGTAAACAGCCAATATTCCATAGTGTACTGTGTTGCTAAACTGTCATATTCAGTAGGTTAGATATTTGCAATGCATTTTTCACTTAAGGTTGTAATGCATTTTCAACTTATGATGGGTTTATGAGGATGTTACTCCATCATGTTGAGAAGCATTTGTAGTTGTCCCATGAAAAATTTCTCATATCATTGCTGGGGATGAGCTCCTGTGAGAAAAGAGAAAGAAGGTAACTAGACTAACATCTTTATCAATGAGCTGATAACTGATCTCCAGGTATATAGGCTAAGGATCCTTGCTAGGAGAGCCTTGATAACATGGAATGCTTTTATGTGGATGACCCTGGTTTAGAATTGCTTATAATAAACAGATATATGATCTACAGATTTATGAACCATGGATTTCAAGAGGATGTTATATAAGCTATACAAATTTCTGGGATATGAAATAGAGGTTTCCAGAGCCCATATTATTCTTAACTTCTGTGTGAACTAACATGATACTTCTTTAATCTACACTTGAGTTAAGAGAGTACGAGACCTTTGGAGATAAGAAGAAATGAAGGGGTTACATAGAGTGCTCCATACAACTTGCTGCTTTTTCTGTACCTCGCTATGGTGTGCAACCTTCATGAAGTGTGGTACTGTAAGATATAGGAATTGTATAGATACTGACCTATGTGTTACCTCACCTGCATCTAAACTTCTCTCTTAATGTCA
Source organism: Tamias sibiricus (assembly GCA_025594165.1). Taxonomy (NCBI): domain Eukaryota; kingdom Metazoa; phylum Chordata; class Mammalia; order Rodentia; family Sciuridae; genus Tamias; species Tamias sibiricus. Next base: position 139,910,200 of record CM046658.1, on the reverse strand, counting down.
AGGATTGAGTAGAGGGCTAGGATGGCTTTGACATGTTTTTTAAACTACCCTCATACTTCAGCTTCACTTAGTATTCATACTTCACTTAGTATTTTGGGTCATGACCATGAGCCTGAATTACCCTGAGGTGTTTTATCTCCATGATCAGTGTCAATATTACTGAACATGGTTGGTTATTTACAAATATCTTACAGTATTATTTTCTCTCAAATTTATGTAACTTTCTCTAGAAGTTTTCATTTAGAGAAAAATTTATACAGGTTACTGGTAGACAAAAAAAAAAAAAAAAAAAAAAATTGAATGTCAAAGAATTTAAGTTAACAGAATCTGTATTTTCACCAGGCACGGTGACACATGCCTGTGATACAAGCCGCTCAGGAGGCTGAGGCAGGAGGATCACCATGTTCAAAGCCAGTCTCTAAGCAACTCAGTGAGGCCCTGGCTCTAAATAAAATACAAAATAGGGCTGGGGATGTAGTTCAGTGGTCAAAGGCCTCTGAGTTCAATCCGCTGTACCAAAAAAAAAAAAAAAAAAAAAAAAAAAAGAAAGGAAGAAAGAAAGAAAAGAAAAGAAAAAAAAATTTGTATTTTCTTCCTTAACTTCAAAATTTTTTTATCTTTTACTTTTTTTCTGTATCTATCAAAAGAACGAGTTCTGATCCTTTTTCTTCACAAAAAAAAAAAAAAAAAATTATGATCCCTTTCCATTTAAAAATCCAACTATCCAGTGATGCTCTTTTCAAATATACCTTCTCACTTCATGGATTCTCTTCAGTGGAAGGATTATTTTTAAGTGTAATCAATGCTCAGAGTTTTACTTTGACATTTCTCTTCTACCACTGTTTCTCAATTCTGATTTATAAGAGTTCCTATAAGAGGTTTGCAACCTGTGATACCAACACAAGCTTATATTCCACATTCAAAGGAAACTCTATAATGTACAGCATTTCCACAGATGACTGAGACGCATACTGCTGTGTACAAATGCAGCTCCACAAATGCAAATACTCGTCAGGAATGAGTCCTGAGATAATTCATTTAGCTTTATAGTATTTGTAATATGGTCAACTAAAGCTAGGATTGCATTTTATGATGAAGAAAGCTAGTGAAAAAACTATGATTCATAATCCAGATCTTGTTTTCACTTTGCTATAATCAGTTGAGCTGATTGACTCTTAAAAAGAGAATAAGAACTATTAGAATATAATAAAACGGAGAAATGTGTAAAATCCATTTATAGACAGGTTTTATTTCATAGTCAGAGATCCTGAAATTAGTAGATTTATTAGTGGGATAAAAATGTGTCCTGCATCGGATCCACAATGAAACATGATTCTTAAAGCCAAGGAAATGTACTTCAATCCTCAATTTATTCTTTAACAATATATTTGGTACACCATTATCTTTGGGGGAGTCTTTAGTTATTCAGTATGAAAGCTCATTTTCTCAGCTAAAGGTTAGAGTAATAGTATTTATTTGAAATGTAAATGAAGACTTCTACCAAGGAATGTATGTTTCATTTTGCATTTGTCTCTAATCAGAATGCCCTATGAATAATGTAGTTTGGCACCAATGTCCTCATTAAGCAAGTTTCCCATTATTGCATTTTCTGATTATAATCTCCTCGTTAAACTTCTTTTACTGTTTCTGCTGATGATCATTCATATGCTTAGGTCTTCAATATTAATCTGAACACACACACACACACACACACACACACACACACACACAGCCTCCTGTAGATGAGAATCAAATTATATTGATGACCAGATGTCCTTTAAATAAAGGGTTGTTATCCATTGTATGTCCGAGAAATGGCACGGAGTTGAATTGTTTGACTGGACAAGAGAAAATGAGTTTTAAACTAGTCTCAATTTATATCCATCTATGAGGCAATTTCACAATTATACTTGATGGACAGCAATGGCCAAGAATAGGATGACAAAAGAAAGGGAGCCAATTAGAACAATTGGTTCTTGTTGTTTTCTTATCACTTACTTATTTATTTGCTCTTAACCACAGAATTATTTTTTTAATTATTTTTTATTCTAAGATGATATAAATGACAGCAGAATGCATTACATCTCATATTACACATATAGAGCACTTTTTTACAAATCTCTGGTTGTATGCAAAGTATATTCACACCATTCATGACTTCATACATGCACTTAGGGTAATGATATCCATCTCATTCTACCATCTTTTTTTTTTTTTTTCTTCACCCTTTTGCCCACTCCCTTCCCCTCCCTCCCCATTGGCCATTCTAGTCTTCCTCTAATCCTCCTATGCTCCCCATCCCAACACGACTGTGAATTGGCCTCCTTATATCAGAGAAAACATTTGGCATTTGGCTTTTTGGGATTGGCTAACTTCACTTAGCATTATATTCTCTAACTCTATCCATTTTCCTGCAAATGCCATGATTTTATTCTGTCTTATCTGAGTAATATTCCATTGTGTGTATATACCACATTTTCTTTATCCATTCATCTACTGAAGGGCATCTAGGTTGGTTCCACAGTTTAGCTATTGTTAACCACAGAATTATAAATTAGAATTCATGAAGAACTTGGGAGATTCATATGTAATCATGTGACACCTTAAAAAAAGAGGTTGTCTGTAAGCAGGATACAGATTTCAACTGTATAACTCTACAAAAGAATATAGATTTTCAAAATTTTTTAGAGGAAAATTCACACTTTATCTTCTTGAATTCTTGACATGATTAAAGAAGAGGAAGTAGAAATCTTGCACAATGACGATAATGGTATGTCAAAAATAAGTTGGAAAGAGAGCTCTCATTTCTAGACACATATTTTCCTTCATGGGGTTTCTAAAAACAATACTGAAGCCATATTTGAAGTCCTAGGAAATTATCAGTAATCAGAGAACATTTTCCTATGGTCTCACTTGTGTGCTTCAACTATTCCTTAATGGAAATGAAAATGCTGATTCTTCCCTGTATAAAAACAATTATAGGTATTTAAAATGGATGTGTTAAAGTCATAGGAAAGGTATAAAATATATGTACCAAACAATGTAAACATTGTTTACTTCTAGGAAGAGTATTGAAAAATAAAAGATTTTCATTATTTAGTGTAAGCATATCTATATTAAGTTTCTCATAATGACTTTATATTCGCAATTATCAGTGGAATACATAATTTTCTTAAAATTTTGATATTTTAAATGTTCTTATTAGCAGATTTTTCATCGAAATTGGCAGATTTCCAATATTTCCTAAAATATACAATTTTCCACATAAATTATCTATAAGCTTCTCTTGAAACCTTTGCAAGTTATTTATGTTGTGTTTCATTAACATTGTCCAGAATTAGACATAGTCCTCTGCAAGCACTATACTAATATTGAATTAATAAGATTATGTTTCTCCATGTAACTTTCTTTTTTTAAGAAAAATGGTACATATTCTGGGCAGTTTTTCAAAGAATTGAAGCTATGGAGATAGTTTTTCCATAAAACTTGTTTGATTTAATATTTTTAAAAATCACCTGCCAACATTAAGCAGGCTTAGACTGGGTAATGTAACTACCACAATTACAGTGTGGAAAGTCCATGTTTCCAGGCTTTACATTTCTAAGTAGTTACAAATTGGGGGAGAAAAAAAAAGCTTAGAGGCACAGCCAGGTTTTCATTTACTATTAGCTTTTTCTTTAAAGGTTTAAAATTGAATTTTGTTTTTAAAAATGGGTATTCCTACTTTGTTTTCTTTATGAAAACTATTGGAAAATATTCATTAGAAGTCATGTGAAAAACATCAATGAACACTTCCCTTATTTAATGACCAGACTTAGGGATACAAAGAAACAAAAATAATATTTCTTTATTTATCGAATATTCGCCAATTACTGAATTGATATGCTAAGAACTAAATTAAACTCTTTCAGCAAGCTTGTTTGCTTTATTCTTTATAATGCTGTTCTAAAGTGAGGTACTTATGCTTACAGATAAGGGAGGAAATTGGGGGTTGTTGAGGTTAAATAACTTGCTCACTAAATGTGAAAGTGTTGTGATTTGAAACTCAATCTTTTTCTCTCCAAACCCATTTTTAACGTGTATCTCACACATGACTTACTTACTTTCATAGGTCCCATTACTTTGTATGTAGTAAATTTTATTTTGTTAATATTTACTCAAATGCTTTACCAGGAGAGCACTGTTTCCATATCCCAGTATGTAGACATAACAGAAATAATGTAAAATAGAACATGTTAATGGTTATATTCATGGCACAAGATTTCTAAGAGCATATACAGGGAATATTGCTTGTACAAAGAACACATTTATGGAGAGTTAAGAATAAAAAAAAAATCTTTGAGAGTTACTTTACATTAGTATTTACATTAGTTATTTACATTAGTATCTAAAGAATAAGGAAAGACAGAGTGAGTCTGTAGGAAAGGAAATTCTATGAATAGTTATATGAGGGCCATAAAGAGAGCTATCTACAGGTATATACTTGTGGATTGGCACTGACTCATATGTTGAAATTGGGTAGCCACATCTTACCAACATCCAAGAAATAGAGCAGCTTGCATCAAGTGACTAGACAATGCTAGGGTGCAAGCTTGGGTCCCTTGTGCTAATTTGGGAAAACTTTAAAAGGAAATCCCAATTTCAGGGAATTTGTGGTATTGCTTGTGATATTAGATACAACAGCATTGTATTAGTCAGTGCTCCCTAAAGGAACAGAATCAACAGCAAGTATGATTACAAAAAGGGCATTTATTAGGTTGGCTTACGTGACCAGAAGCTGGATAGTCCACAGTTGCCATCTGCAGGCTGGAGAGTTAGGAGAACCAGTAGCTGTGCAGTCCAAGAGCCTGAAGCCCCAGAACAAGAGGGATCAATGGTGCTACCCAAGTCTGAGACCTAAGCCTTTGGAGAATCACTGTCAGAGTTTTCTTGAAGAAGTGGAACTCCAATATTCGCAGACAATTGTAGCAGCAATCAAGAACTCCTTCAAGGGGCTGGGATTGTGACTCAGTGGTAGATTGCTTGCCTAGCACGCATGAGGCACTGGCTTCGATCCTCAGCACTACATAAAAACAAAATTAAGGTTATTGTGTCCACCTACAACTAAAACAAGTATTAAAAAAAAATAAAAATAAAAAAAATAAAAAACAAAAACAAAAACTCCTTCCAGAGGAATTAAGCTTACATCTGCTGTGGCTTCTTTGTTCTTCCAACTTTTATTCCAGCCAAGCCATCACCCTATTGGTCAGTGCTGCCCATGCTTAGGGAGGGTCTCCATTTCAGGTGGTTATTCCACATGCCAATCATTCCTAGACACATCCTTACACACGCTCTTAATCCTTGACATATCTTAATCCGATCAAGTTGACAATTCAAATTAACCTTTACATGCCTTAGTCTCTACCTTCTGAGTTCTCCTTTCCTGATTTTTATGGTGGTGTAGTCACTAAGGGTATCCATCTTAGATGATCTACATGGAAATTTCCCTCTCAGTATCTATTGTGATACCTTACCTTCAATTTACCATATAACAGTAAGTTATGTCTACATACTGGGATATGGAAACAGTGCTCTCCTGGTAAAGCATTTGAGTAAATATTAACAAAATAAAATTTACTACATACTTACCTTTAATTTACCATATAACAGTAAGTCACTTGGGCATCAAATATGTACTTCCCAGCCTTAGATAAAATATTCACCTCTGCCCATGGATCCATATACACTCATACTTCAGGCTCTATTTCCCCCTGTGCAATGTGGAAGGTCAGTTCACCCAGTATTGGATATCCCTTCACTATTCTTTCAAAGTACACTTGACTTAAAATTGCAAGAGTTAATTCTCAGTTTTAATGTATTTTGAAGCTAGGACGGCCTTTTCCAAATGTTCTGGCAAGGAGGCCAGCTCTATTACCTTGCATCAATCAGGCATTAGCTGTTCACTATCTAAGGAGGAGATATTACTTTGACTTTATTTCCATCTGGTCAGTGGAATGGCTGGAGGCTAATGGAGCTGTTAGCTCTCAGTAGTCAACCCTAGAGCCTCAGTGTTGAAGGGGAACTGGCTCGCACAACCCAACATCCACTATTTAGGATAGCTTATCAATGGAGGACTAAATATAAAGATGCAGTATGTTTGTCCACTTGACACGAGCAAGAAAAGAAAGTCACAATTTCAATTATAGTATATGTGGGCAAAGACACAGAAGAACAAAAGTTCTTTAGATTACTCTATTTTAACCATGTGAAGGAGTGAAGTAACTAGAGCCCTATTCTGCCTTTGAATTTATATCATGGTACAGGTGGAATGATTGATAGTGAAACTCAGGAAATCACCACAAGGAAATATGTTTTGAGAATTCATTAGAGTTTTCTCCAGGTAATACTAAACTAAGAAGTTAGCTGTTTTTCCACTAAAGGCTGGAATAATCATTACACTTGTTTTGATCATAGCACTGACCCAGAGAGGACCAGTTTGCTAAACAGAAGCACATCAAATTTATCACCAATGGATTGGAAGATAATGAATTTATAATCAATAATATTTCAATTTAGAGAAACTATGTATTAATTTATAACAATAAACCTCATTTGTCATTAAAGAACACTGAAACGTCTTTACATGCTGGTTAGTTTTTAAGGAAGTGAAGAAAGAGAAATGAACCAAGAATGAATCAAGGGGCTGAGAAGTACAAGATAAGGTTTTATTTTACTCTGCTTAAAGTTGAATAAGTTAGTCTGTCACTGTTCCATGAAGTGTGATGAGGATATGGGCAAAGAGACTTTATTATTCACAGTGTAGCAAACATCATGTGATGCATGTTTGTATCAAATTTCCTGTCCCATGAAACCCACAGGGGTGAGGGGTAGGAGCCCAGACAGATGGTGGCCACAATGGGGATTTGTGGACTTGAGGAAATCACTATTTTGTAGCAGGCAGTATTCAAATCTGCTCTTTGTTGAAGAGGAAAACTTTACTTAATCCCCCAAATTTCTTCTTTGCAAATAAAAATCTTATGAAATGGTTACCTAAAGACCAGCCATGTTCTTTCTTGGCATACCCAGCAAGATACGATGAGATTCATAGATAAAAATTGCCCAACGATATAATGCAATAGGGATGTGAGCATGTTAACAAAGAATTGAATTCAGTATATTATATCTGGGAACATAGGACCTTAGAGAGTAAATTTGCTGAAACATCTACTCAAAGCCCAATTTTTATAATAATGTAGAGAGAGACTAGTCTTCTCTGCAATTGGTGCAGACTAAACACAAGGAAATGCTCTCAGCATTAAGAAATAATATAGCTCCCCAGAAATATCATATTCAGGGTCAAATGCAACAGTGAGTAACAGCCCAAACTACTCACTTTGTCCTGAACAATGCCTGGCTTAGTGCCTCAACAATTCCTTCAGGAAATTAGTATAAACTAACATTCAAATTTTAATATGATTACATGTTTGTAGGTATTTAGTATATAGAAATATACATAAACTGACAAAAATACAAGGATTATAAAATATATTAATTATTCAAACATATGCCTTTTGCTGTTATTATTAAAGATACCAAATTGGCATAATTATTTTAGAGTGCCTCAATTGATAATCAAGGTACTAAAGTTACATTTACATTATGCAGTAAGGGCAGAAAAGGTAAAAACTCACCCTTAAAGTGTAGTATCTGCATCAAAGTACCTGGCCAAAGATAGAGTTGTCCTAAAAATTACCTAAAAACAAATAAAGGAAATTTTGGATAAGACCAATGATAATCAGGATTGACTTTTGTATAAAACCTGAGCTCCTTATTGCTACCCTTTCTCCCCACTTAAATACCTATAGCTCTCTTCCCTTCTGTCTCCTGTTCAAAACAGGAAAACATCTGTCCTTGATTTCACTCTTGTTACCTCTCACTGGCATTTTCATTTTAAACTTGTGTCTGAAATAACAGAATGAAAGCCTTTGTGTGCTGCTTTAGGAATTCCCTGCATCAGCAAAGTTTGATGGTATGATCAGAGGTAATTGACATAATCCTGCAGCAATGTTATAGAAATTCAGAAACTAAGTTTACCTGAGTAGTTTTAGCATAAGTAAAACTAAGGTTAGCTCAGAAGGGATAGCACCTCCTGAGTTGCACCCTCTGTAGACACAACAGAATCATACATTTCTGCTATCCTCAGGCTACTGCTATGGTTCCCCTTCTGTAGCTGCCAGAAGACTATGTCCTAAGAACTCCTAAGTACTAGTATGTGCCCTGACATCTAGCTCCATAGTACTTTAACTTAGGTATGAAGAATGCCTAATCAACACAATCTGCTTACTGTGTGACATGTTAACGTATGTTTGGGGCTTTGATTGTTTCTTCTACTTAAACTTTATCTTAATGTCTAAAGCCTACTGTTTCTCAAAGGCAGAGTTGCCCAATGAAACACAATTTTTTTTTTTTTTTTTTTAGGAATAAGGCAGAGCTTGCAACCCAATTGATCAATGTGAACAAAAGCCAACTGAACTGGAGTGGTAACTTATTTCTGCTCCAGAAAAATAACAAAAATATTGTCATCAGAAAAGTTTGCAGTGATTAACAAATAAGAAAGCTAAAGACTGTGGCATAAAGCAAGTTGTCAATGAATGGAAACTATTTAGATCCAACTCACGTTCTAATTCCTACAATGAATTAGTAGTCTAATTGAATGAAGTAGTCTCTGTTCAGATCTTCTATATTTTTAATGAAATTCCTTTGAACTTATAGAAGGGTAACACAATTTTTGAAGTTAATAGTTTATTTAAATTATATGTAAACCTTGGTAACTTAAATGGGAACCATTATTATTTCTGAAAATAAAAACAAAAACAGTGTTGACAGTTCTAGAAATAAATATTGAAGACTCTATAAGATGAAAAGAATCCCATAGCAGTTCGTGAGGCCTAGAGAAAATAGAAATGCTTAGCAAAGAACTAGAACCTTGAGCAGGGTGCTAAGAGTGGGAGGATAGGTGTTAGTATAATTTGGTACAGTATATATAAACATACTATGCTATATAGAGAATATTATATAGAGGATATATGTATATATAGGGTATATACATATATAGTATAGTATAATGTTTTCAGAGATGGAAAAATATTACATACATCACAATGAAAAAAATCTAAATTACACTGGCGATATCCTTAGCAGCCCACTAAGGAAAATTTACTTTTAATCTATGTAGCATGTTCATCAAAATAAGGACAAAATGAAGACATGTTAATTGATACACAGACACCATAAGAACCCCTCCCCCCTCTCTTGTTATGAAGTATCCTGAGGATGTTCTTTGGCTGAGATACCATTCATCAAAAAATAAATAAAAATAAAAATTTGGAATAGAAAGACAATGGATCCAGAAAACAGTGATGTGAGCATACTAATAACCTGAGAAGTGATATTCCTGGACAACTGCTATATGGTAGACTTTGAAATCCAATAGTAGAGACTTGAGCAAGGGAAAGGAAGGCTCCAAAACGGGGCTCACCAGGAAAAGGAAGATGCCATAGAACAGCAAAACAAAGGTGATGGAAAAACTTTAGGAAGAAATTGATATGCAAAGTAGTTTACACCAGCAGTTGTACATTCTGAGGGAGAAATAGAAACAGGTTGATCAATGTTATAGATCAACTGTGAAAGGCATCCAAGGCTAATGTTGGGGGAAAGTTTCACCCCCCAAATAACTCATTACTAGTGAATTCTTGACTTCCCCCATCATGTAGTTTTCATTCATGATTTCAGTAAGAAGATGGCTACAACTGAGAGTAGTATTTATTGCCCTTGATTATAGGATTAATTACACTAGATTATATCTCAGACCTTTATTTTAGAAAATCATTTGAAAGCCATTTATTTGAAGGAGAAGAGAACATTCAAAATTCAAAATCTCTGTGTAAAGGCAATTTCAAAATGGCAAGATGAAGAGTTTCAGGAGCATCTTTCTAGTAAAATAATAATATGTTTAATATTTTTTAAAAAAACTAACAATTTAATATTCCTCAAAATTGTCCTAAGGGCAAACAACAAATAAAAAGATAATCATTCAAGAAAATCTATGAATCTTGATAAAAACCTCAAAAATCTGACAGTTGAGTCATAATTCCCTTTCTCTTTTCCCAGATTAAAAAAAAAAAAAAAAAAAAAAAAAAAAAAAAAAAAACAAAAAAAAAAAAAACAGATACAGTGCTTCAGACAGGGACAGGCAAGAAAATAGGTTTACCTCCCCAGATCTCAGTTTAAGGCTATCATATCCTCTTCATTAAGGACAAGCTGACAACATATCCCAAAGTCCCATCTGTCTTGTAGAAATTCTGTCCAACAAGAGGGGCAGAAAAATCCTGGATTACAATCTTCTACCTACTGCCCACTCATAGGGCAAAAGCTCTACTGAAACTACACAGCCCTACTATCCCATGAATTAGCTCACTCATGGGATGGAAGTTCTGCACCAGGATCAAAAAATTCAAAAAACCAGCAACTATCTCCACTGACTAGTATTCTCGTAAAGCAACAGTGTCGTTCAAAATAAGTTGGTCATCTCCCAACCCCCATCTCTGTCCAATCAGACATGAAAAAAATGCTCAATAACAGTAGCCATTTATCTGGATATATTGAACAAGAAGTTAATAGCAAGCATTAGTGAGAATGTGGAGAAACTGTAATCCTCAGAAACTGTTAGTGCAATGTAAAAGTATATAGCTTCTTTAGATAACATTTGAAAGTTCATCAATAAAAACACTCATATTTTAGTCAGCTTTGTTGCACTTTGACCAAAATACCTGATAATAAAAACTTAGAGGAGGAAAAGTTTATTTTGAGTTCACAGTTACAGAGGTTCATCCCCTGGTCAACAGACTCCAGAGCTCTGGGCCTAAGGTGAGGCTAAACATTATGGTGGAAGGGCATGGCATATGAAAGCAGCTCAGTTCATGAGTTCCCATAAAGCAAAAGAAAGAGCAAGGTACCAGGGACAAAACATAAACCCCAAAGGTGTGTTCCCACTGACTTTCTCTAGCTACACTCTGCCTGCCTACAGTTACCACCCAGTTAATCCATTCAAGTGTATTAATCCTCTGATTAGGTCACACCACTCATGATCTAATCATTTACCACTGAACATTCTTGCATTAGTTCACACAGGGAGACAGCCTATATCCGTACAAGAATAATCATAAGACCCAGCAATTTTATTTCTAGATATACTTTGTAATCAAGAGAGATAAAAATATCCATATAAAAACTTGCCCATGATAGTTTATGATGACATCATTCAGGATAAGCAAGAGTTACAAGTGACCTAAATGTGCATCAACCTCTGAATGGATCACATGTGATATATTTACATACTAGAATATTATTTTGCAAAATAACACACATTGCTTGATTTAATTTACATGATATTTCCAGAATTGGCAATCTATAAGGCCTAAGTGGGGAGGTCAACTATTAATCAGTTTAGAGTTTCTTTGTAGGCTAATAAAAGAATCCTAAAATTGTGATGATGGTAGTAACAAAGATTCATTGCTAGACCATACCTTCATTAGGCTCTTAAAACTTCTCCTAGGACCATTTATACACTTCTTTGTAAAATATACTTTTAAGAATGAACCTGACTAAACCAGTTTACCACAAACATCCCTCATACTCAATACCTGATATTGGGTTCATTTTTTTTCCACCATCTTCCAGTCTTTTTTAGTCACCCTGGGCGTTTTCAGCAAGAATCCTATTAGGTTAGTTTAACCATAATTTCCCTTACTGTGATTTTTTTTCCTCTTGATAATTTTCTATCCACACCTCTACTTTACTCCTTGGTTCTAAATTCCCGTTTTCCCAGGCTATTTTTGATATTTAGACCAATTCCTGTCCTCTATTGCAAAACCCCATTGCAGTGATCCCTATACACATTTCAGTGATCTTGAATAAAGTCTTCTTTACTATACTTTAACAACTGTCATTGGATATTATTTTTCATTAAGAGTAGTAAAAGTTTATAATAAAACACTGAATTATGCCATTAAGTATACTTATTATATGAACTACGAATAATATCTAAATAAGCCTATCAAAAAGTAAAAGTTTTTCTCTCTACATATCAAAAGGAAAGTTTCAAGTTCTACACACAGGTTTTAACTTCAAACTTGTACATGTGAAAAAGTTTTTTTACATCAAGATGTTATGACTAGAGAAGGAAGTCAAGATACATCTGAATTGTACACTACTCCTAAGCTAACTTACCTTCCTTCCTTGATTTCTTCCCTCTATGTTGTTAGAATATTATGATATTTTCCCCCTGTAGACTGGTTTCTCTAAATGTGTTACACCACTAAAAACAATAGATCTAGACTGAAAATTTATATATTGCTAAATATGTTTTCTGTATATTTTTACACATAAACATATTTGTAGAGTAGAAAATCCCTTTGTCATACCTCATGTCTTACTTTCTTTATATGAAGTTTATGTTCTCCATATCCAAACTAGATTTCAAATTTACTGCCAATTCCACTATCATTATCAAACTCTAACAAATCTTATTTGAAATTTCTAATTTTTACCTCATATTTTAGGTTAACAAAAATATCAGAACTGAAGGAATTACTTTAATCCTCAATGGTGCTTAGTTTGACTTAATCCAAACCTACCTAAAATCCTCTTGGGCCTTGACAATTCAAATCAATGGAAAATTTAAAATATATTTATACCCGTTTCTTTAAAATTCCCTACCTAAGAAAGAAATAAAATGCATATCATATCATAATATCTAATTATCAAGAGTTTATATCTGTACTTGTCAATGTGTATGTGAATGTGTGTGTGTGTGTGTGTGTGTGTGTGTGTGTGTGTGTGTGTGAGATTAGAGTAATGAAACAATATTTTTTGGAATGCATGTGTATTTTCCACCCAGAGAGTCAAGAACTATATATATCATGTTTACTTGTTGGATTCTGTTTTTATGTTCTTGTTATACTACCATGATTATGGAAATATAATCTAATTAAAAGGGAAGTGCAAGGAATTATGGAAGAGAATTACACACTAGCCATAATAGATCTTGAACAAAACTGAATCTTTTATTATGAAAGTCTTTTATGATATTTCCTTTCATATGTTAATTCTTTTAAAATGCATGTTATTATTAAGCTGCCATCTCCAGAGGCTCATTCAGTAGGCAACCTCCTATTTGTTTCTTTCTACTCCTGATGCCAATGTCTGTCCAAGCCCTCCATCTCTTGCCTTTCTTCCTCTATTGCTTGCTCTTCTATCCTATTGCTATTCCTTGAGGAAATTCTTTTGTTGTGAAATTCACTTAAAAGGATTAATAAAATAATTAGTTACACAATCCACAATAGAGAACTATTATGTTTTGAAATTTCAAGTTAAGACTTTTAGACAAGTTACAACAATACATTCAATGCTGTCTTTGAAAGTACACTGACGCCTAGGCTGGAGAATTTCTCCTTTTACTACCAACCTCTAACAACTATCAAACCTCTTACTCTGAAATACTAACCAGATGTTTGCAATTTGCCTCCAAGCCTAGAAGATACATGCTAAATAGGAATGAAGGGCCTTTAGGTTTAAACATGTCAAACAACAGAGTAGCTGATCACATCTCTTTTTAGCAAGTTCCCTTTTAGGACAGGTAACCTGACAAAGTTTCTGCTGAGTCTGTTGTGTTAGGGAAGAGTTCTTCACTGATGTTCAAGCACTTTCAATCTCCATTCTTGAATGGTGTCTTCTCTCTGAGGGTAAAAGTGACTCTGAAGGCTTCAGGGGAAAAATAGGACAGGGAACTTCTTTCCTGAAGTTATGTATAAATGTGAAGGCGGATGAGTCACTGTGCCCAGCACTTGTGTTAAAGACCAACAGGAAACAGTTAAGCCATGTGTGTGAAGAGGACAGTCTCCTCCTCTACTTTCCACCCCACTCCTCACAGGAGAAGTGAAGATTCAAAATTATTATTAAAGCCAGAAGTCAAATATTTCATAGGGGGAAAGCATTCTATCTTTTTTGAAGCAAAAAAAAAAAAAAAAAAAAAAAGAGTAATAATCCTAATGAACTGAGTGAATTGAGTTGGAAATTTAAAAAAGCTTACTAGACATGCTTAGTCAGAGGATCAAGTTGTTTTCAAGAAACTTCAGAAGTCAGCAGGTTATGGTTATCTCTGTGCCAGTCTTGAGGACACATGGGTCACTTACTCACCAAACCTAAAACTCCTTTAGTGTTACATCAGTCCTTTTCTCTTTCAGGGTTCCAGAGTTTTATGTGTTTGCTCCTTATATAAAGCTATAACCAACTATTCAATTATTTTCCTGATTTCTTCTTTTCCCAGACTTACTCTATTGACTGGAGATAATTACCCTAGGATTTCTTTTAAAAAAAATTGTGTTGGCATTAACTTCTTAAAATATCTTTAAATGCTTCTAGTTAAAGTGATTTATTGCTAAATATTGTCAAAGCGAAGGGAAAAAAACCTCACAAATGTTAACAACCATGAGAAATCAAAAAGGATCTGTGCAGAGTGGAAACTAATCTGAAAGAAAACATAAAAAAATATTCTTTGATTTTCAAGTTTAGAGATCTTTTCCTAAAATTATTGGTTAGTAAATATTACACGTAAAAATTAAAGATATGGTGAAATTTATGCAGAGAGAAAATTAAAACATTAGTTAAAGAGACACTACAAAACACCATAATAAAAATGCTGTCTTCTCACTTAAACAAAAAAAAAATTTCAACATTATCTAATTCTCAGATCAGAGAGAGAAATTGACCAGAAATAATTAAATATATTTGATGAATAAGTGTCAGAATGGAGAAATTAAAATGTTAATAGTTAGAATGAGGGGCATGGCAACATATTTGTGAATTAATCATCCTTTGGCAAAGTCTACTAATGGTACAAAGTACAACCACAGTAAGTAATTATAGTGCTAGGAGATCATTCCTTTCACAGTAAAGAAAATTATAAAAGTTTAAGTTTATAAGCAAAATATTTGGTCAATATTTATAACTGTGCCTAATTTTTATCCTTGAAATAATGTGCTTTTTCTGTTAAATTTATTAATTTCTACCCCTAAGTTACCAGGTAATTGCTATCAAAATAGGACATTTGAACCTGATGCTTAGAATCATATCTTATCCCATAACATAAATGACAAGTTTCTACAGGATCCAATAGGCTTAAAGATCGCCAAAAGTTCACCCTGTTCCACAGGCAGAGGGCAAAAGGTTGCGCTGCTCTCTGGGCAGGATGTTTTGTCATCCCCAGGCAGGAGCCAATAGGCTTTCAGGTCATCAAAATTTCACCCTGTTCCACAGGCAGAGGGTCAAAAGTTAGCTCTGTTCTCTGGGCAGGATGTTTCATCATCCCTGGGCAGGAGCCAATAGGCTTGAAGGCTGCCCTCACACCACCATGAGCAGGAGCCAATAGGCTTAAAGTTCGCTCTGGCACCCCCCCCCCCCCCCCCCCACCAGTAATCCCTATGTAAACTCCCATCATTTGAAGTTTGAGAGCCGGACAGTGAGCCAGATGCCAAGGAGAGCCACAAGATGAAGAGAGCCAGCGAGAGGAAGAGTGAGCTAGATGACAGCATGCCAGATACCAGAGAGACTAGTAGAAGAGAGAGATGACGAAAAGAGAGAGATGACAGACACAGAGAAGAAGCAGCCACTGCACACTTACCTACTATCTCCAGCCCGACAGCAGCTGCCCCAGCAGATAGCTCCAGAGACTGCAGCCACTGCAACCAGACTCCCACCTTCCATTCAGAGCTTGCACACTCTTCCACCAGAGCTTGCACACTTCCTGAGCTTGTACACTTCCCTCTCCCTGACCCCTCTCCCTGTTCCTTTTCTACCCTTAACTAGCCATAAAGGCCAGTTAATAAATCCCTTGGCTGCACTGCTGTCCCCAAAGTGATTTTTGCCCTTCAATAATCATAAAGGCAGAGGGCTGATGCTACTCAACTTCAGGAGTTTCTATAAAACTACAAAAATCACAATAGTATGGTGCTGACAAAATAGGCCAATAGGCAATTAAACCAAATAGCCCAGAGATAGACCCACAGAAATTTACTCATCTGTGAAAAGAAACACAGACAACACAATGGAGCAAAGAAAGTTTTTTCAATAAATGGTGTTGTAACAACTGCACATCCACATGCAAAATATGAATCCAACACAGATCTTATATCCACATAAAAATTAACTTAAAATGAAAAATAGACCTACATACAAAATGCAAAAAAATTAGAAAACACTCATAGAAGATATCTATGACAACAACCTTGAGATTGGTGATAACTTTAGATACAGTACCAAAGACCTTATCCATGAAGGAAACAATTGAACTTCATTAACACTAATTTTTTTTCTCTGTGAAATACCCTGTAAGAAAATAAGAATACAAGGTGCAGATGTTAAGGAAATATTTGCAGAAGACATATCTGATTAAGGCTGTCATACAAGATATACAAAAATACAACCAAAAATTAAGAAAACAAATGAGCTGATTAACAACTGATCAAATGATCTGAACAGACATCTCACCAAAAATGTTTTACAAGCACACACAGAGATTGATCAACATCATATGCCATTAGAGTATTGAAAATTAAAACAACAATGAGTACCATTTTACACCTAGAATGGCAAAACTCCAAAACACTGGCAATGCAAAATGTTGGCAAGGATTTAGAGCAATAAAAAGTTTTTTGCTTTGCTAATGGGATTGCAAAATGGCACAACTACTTTGGAAAATAGTTTGAAAGTTTTGTACAAAATTAACATACTTTTCTACAATCCAGCAAAAATAGCTCTTGGTATTTATCCAAAATAATTAAAAACTTATACACATAAAAACATGTACATGTATTTTCATTCCTGTCAGAACGCAGAGCAAACCAAGATATCTTCAATAGGTTAGGGGATAAATAAACTGGAATACATCCATGCAAGGGAATAGTATCCCATGCGAAATACAAATGAGCTATCAAGCCATGAAATGACATGCAGTAAACTTATATGCTTACTACTAAGTAAAAGAAGTCAATATGAAAAGGTTACACACCATATGATCAAAACTATATGACTTTCTAGAAAATGAAAAAATATCAATAGAGTGAAAAGATCAGCAGCTGCTGGCCTTAGAGAGGAACACATATGAATAGACAGAACACAAGGAATTGAAAATATTTGGTGATATTTTTAACACTGGAAGAATGCCATTGAATATTTGTTAAAGTCCATAACATGTACAGCACCAGGGTTAACTTTCATGCAAACTGTGAACTTTAAATGGTAATGTTCTGTCAACTTAGGTTCATCAGTTATAACAAAATACCACTCTGATGTGGCTATCAAAAGTGGGTGAAGGCCATGTATGGTGGTGCATTTCTCTAATCTCACCTACTCATGAGGCAGAGACAGGAGGACTTAAAGGTTCAGACCAGCCTGAACATCTTTAGGAGACCCTGTGTCACATTGAAAAATAAAAATAGCTGGGGATGTAGCTCAGTGGTGGAGCACCTTGGGTTCAGTTGAAAGTGAGAAAGGAAGGAAGAGTAAGTTCTATATATGTAGAAAGAGGGGATATATGAAAACTCTCTTTGCTGTGAAGCTAAAATTGCTGTAAAGAATAGTCCATTAAGAAAGAGTGGCAGTGGAACAGTTCTGTAGCAGTAAGAGTCAATAGGAGATATACAGATATATAGATGTGAGGAGATTTATCATGGAAGTTGAATCATGTGCTTTTGGAGTCTGAGAAGTAAGACAATCTGTGACCCTGAAAGCTGGAGAACCAGGAAAACCTGTAAGTGATGTTATTCAGTCCAATCATAAGGCCCAAGAAGCAGGAACTCTGATATCCAAGGGCAAGAGAAGATTTCTATCACATCATAAAATACAAGCAAATTAACCCTTCCTCTGCCTTTTTGTTATATACAGATTTTCAAAGAATTGGAGGATGCCTATTATCATTGGTGAGGGCAATCTTCTTCACTGAATCTACTGATTCAAATGGTAATCTCTTTTAGAGATACTTTCACAGACACAACCAGAAATACTGTTTATTAGATATCTGGACGTCCCATAACCCAGTCAAGTTGACACATAAAATTAACCAAATACAAAGTGAAATGTATTCTAAGGAATATGTAATTTCTTTAGAGAAATTACAGAAACTGATTAATTTCAGATTTTGTAAACCTAAGGAGGCATGGTAAAATAAATGTACTATGTAATTTCTAATGTTAAAATAAATAAATAGAGAAAAATAGCTTAATGCAATATTAAAAAGATTATTGTATTTTTATTTTTTTTGGTGCATCATAATTATCCAAAATAGTGGAATTTATTTTGATATATTCATATATGCATATTTCATAATTTGATTAATTCATTGCCCAGTACCTCTCTTTTCCCTCTCTTCCTCCCTACCCTGGTCTCCATTCTTGTCTCTACTAGCTTCCCTTCCATTTTCATGAAATCCACCCTCCTTTCTTTATTTCTTGCTTCCACATAAGCAAGAAAATAAGTAGCCCTTGACTCTGAGTCTCACTTATTTCACTTAACATGATGTTGTCTAGTTCCATTCATTTTCCCGGAAATAGCATAATTTAATTGTTTTTATGGCCTTGTAAAACTATATTGTGTACATATCCCCTGTTTTCTTTATCTATTTACCCATTGATGGGCACCTAGTCTGGTTCTGTAACTCGGCTCTTATGAACTGCACTACTATACTGTTGGTGAAATTGTAAATTAAAATAGCCACTATGGAAATCAGTACAGAGATTCCTCAAAAGACTAAGAACAGAACTACTACATGACCCAGATATATACTACTTCCCAATATCTTTGAAAAAAAATTAAATTCACCATTTTTAAAAAATCAAGACATACTATGAATCATTTCAATACCTATAAGTATGCAAAACTATTAAAATGAAAAAGAGAACACTGCACTAGATAAATAGAGAAAACTGCTGCAACTCATTTTTAATGATATTAATACAAATTAAGGTAAAAATAACTTAGGAAAAAAATAAGAAATGCACATAATAGTGACCATTCTGATATTGCTTACCCCTAATAATGCAGCTTAAAGTATTAAGGAAACACTGACATAATTATAGGCAGACATTTTCCAATTCTATAATCATGTTCATATATCTTATGATACCCATTAAGATAATTGATGGATAAAGCACAGAAAATTTTAGACTATGCAAAAATTCCGTTGGACATACCAGGATTAATTTGGAAGGAGACATCTAGATATATGTGTTTATGCTGCTTATATTATAATTGCATCCCAAATAGAGCATAGACATTAATTGCACAAATTTTCTATAATTCATTGTTCCAGTAAAAGTATTTATAGTATCAATGAAACCAATTTTTTAATCACATGACAACTCCTTCTAACTATTCATGAACATTTAATTGAAATACATGATAAATTTTTGGTTTATTACAGTAAAACATTATGAGTTAATTATTTTTAATTGGTCTCTATAAAAATTATTCAGAGTAACTAGCATTGAGTAATAATTTTAAAGATGGACTAATTAAAATGCATTCTTATATAATAGATTCTTTGTAATTTAATATATCCATTTATATGAATATCTATGAAAAATGACTTATTACCTACTCAAAGCAATCTTTTTGAGTAAAATTCCATCTGGAAAAATCAGTGATATCATTTCTTTGTGTAAATCTGGACATTCTGTTCTGCATTCTAATAAAAGTGAATGATTATGTATCCTAAGTGTTTAATATAATGATACCTACTGTTCTGGAAAAATGAGAAAATAGTTGGTATATAAGTTATATCATATTCAACTTAACATGTATAATTCATTAGAGATTATTTATTTTCATTTTCTTGCTTATATCATAATCTGAAGAAGAAATTTATATCCAAACATAGTAAATTTTAGATTTTTTGTTAAATTGAAAGTCTGATGGTTTGTGGACTGGTCTGAATATTGAGCTTTCTAACAGATAAATCTAAGTTTAAGAACTTTTAACTGATTTATGCATAACTCCCCAAAGTGAGATATTGTTTTTCCTCAATTTTCTTTAATTTGAAGTTTTGATTTTATAGCACTCATGTTTTCAAATATTGAAAATCAAAAAGATTTCTATTAAAAGAGTTTTGTAAAACAATAATTATTCTTTTGTTGTCTTAAAGGCTTTGATTTGCAGTAAAATCTAAAGGAAGTAGAACAATCCTTAAAATACTCTGACACTTAAAAAAAGGGGGGAAATATTTTAAAAGTAAACTACTTAGATGTAAAGGGCCTTAATTTTGTAGAATAGCATCAGTAAAAAGCCATACTAAATATTAGAGAAGGATATGCAATGTAGTAAAGTGATATTTTCCATATAAAAAGGAAGAGATTTTTTAACAGCATTCTGAGAAAGACAATAGAATATGTATATATTTTATAGAAGACTCAAAAATTAAAAAAATAATTCCTACTTATATATTGTGTGAATCAACATACTCTTAAAGAATTTATTATTATTGATTTGAGGTGTCATATATGAAAATTCTACCTATTTTCAAAATGATTTTAATCCACTTCCACATGAAGCCCAAATTGTTATGGAAAGTTGTTAATTTTTCAATTTAAAATTACATACAATATAAATAAACATTATTCAACATTTATCATATGGAAGGCACTAGACTAAGAATCATTTATGACTAGATGTCAAAGTAAGATGGCACTGATGTGTACTATATTTTCCACATTATTGTAAGAGAGCTTAGAAATATAACCACTGAACAAAAAATGACATCCTTGTCTTAAAGGATTATATTATCTACTTGAGAAGAAGTTGTTTGTGGAGTAATAAGTTTTATATCATTATATGTGTATATTGGAACTATTTTGGAAACTATATGGAAACTAAATTCAGCTTCTAATATGCAAACTAAATTAAGTGGATCAGATGCTAGTTTTGATGCTAGCTAAAATTTGTTATTTTAGCTCTTACTCTGACTTTATTACTGTGACTTTATTCCTTGCATATAGTCTAAGTTACTGCTCAATTATAAATCCTATGTTCCACCAAGAAGTTTTGTGTATTCTCTTTCATAGCCTAGGACTTGAATTATTTATGGGACAATCCTTCTTAAAATGGAGTTCAAGATTAGTGCAGGTCAAATATGGAGCAGAAAAGAGGATATGAGAAATTATATTAGCAGGAAAACTAAATAGAGAAGTATGTGTCTTCATTCCAAATTAAAAGCAGTCTTTATGTAAAAACACCTCAAGACTTTAAAATTATTATATTAAAAAATATTTTCAGTACACACACAGTAGAATAAGGCCCTTCACTATTTTCTGTATGTTGTCTATTTCTATTTCACACGTTCATAAAAGCTTAAAAATACAATAACAAAAATAAAGTGTAATATTCAAGTCTAGTTTCCTTCACAGCTTTAGAGTTAGCATGGATTCCTATCAGCTTCTAAAGCTGTGATTATTGTTAGTTTATGTTGTTGTAAGTTTATATCATTATTTTTGCTTCTTTAGTATTTTATTGAGATGTAATGAGAAGTGATAATAATAACTGCTAATCAAACACAATTTCAATCATGTTATTGATTACCATAATGATACTTCAAAAGATTCATTTTATCTTGAAATATATGATTACATAAATTAAAAAGAGGTCAATTTCAGGTAAATTGTTTAAATAAATTTATGTAAATTTGTGCATTAATGTTCAAGGAACTTACTTTTTTTTTTTTTTTTTTTTTTTTTTTTGGTACTGGGGATTGAACTCAGGGGCACTCGACCACTGGATCACATCCCCAGCCCTTTTTTTGTATTTTATTAGAGACAGGGTCTCACTGAGTTACTAAGTGCCTCCCCATTGCTGAGGCTGGCTTTGAACTCGCGATCCTCCTGCCTCAGCCTCCCAAAGTGCTGGGATTACAGGCGTGCGCCACCGGCTCAAGGGACTTACTTTAACTTTCTTTAATGCTGAAACATTTTATCAGTGAGATAAGACTAGATATAAACATGAAAATAATCATTTCAGTATCAGACTTTAGTTGTGTTAGGTACTAAATTATATATTTTATTTCTAAATTTTATCTGCTGCAAATTGTATAAAGATTGTGAGCTTTTGAATCATTGACAGATCATTCTAGCCTCCCACCACAGATCTATGACTATTTTCTTAAGTAAATGCATCTTA
Source organism: Tamias sibiricus (assembly GCA_025594165.1). Classification (NCBI taxonomy): domain Eukaryota; kingdom Metazoa; phylum Chordata; class Mammalia; order Rodentia; family Sciuridae; genus Tamias; species Tamias sibiricus. The sequence goes on along the minus strand of CM046658.1, from coordinate 139,887,943 downwards.
GGGAAAAGGAAATATATAAACATTTTGAAGACTTTTGTATGAACTGAGATCATAACATTGATCCTGAATCATAGTGGATAGATAATTTTGATGAGTTCTTGACCAATAAAATTATAAAGACAGAAAAGTTACAAGATCTGTAGTAGACAATCTGGAGAACCAGGGAAGTCGGTCTTGAAATTCTAGTCAAAGGCCAAAGATCTGAAAACCAGGAAAGCTAATGGTATAAAGCCAGCAAGCTTGAGATCCCCGAAGAGTAATTGCTTCAGTTTGTGTCTAAAGGCAGAAAGAGACTAATGTCTCATCTCAAGTACTAAGGCAAGATGACTTGCCTCTACTTGTGAGTCAGCATTTTTTTCTATTAAAGCCTTCAGCTGATTTGATAAGGTCCACTTAACATTAGGGGAGAAAAGTCATCTGCCTTACTCAGTCTACTGATTCAAATGTAAATGTTAATCTAAAAGAAAAATACAGACACAAATAACTTTAAAAATGCTGCTTCTCCAGACAAGATAGTGAAATGATATTGCATTCCAGGAGTGAACAAAATTAGTGCCGCCCTTAAAAAGATTTAAAAGATGGAGAGATAATAGTCTCTATGACATCTTTCATTATTTTACCACACTAACCTTGCAGAAACCAGATAGATTATTACAGATGAAACTTCACAATCACAAACTCATAAAGTAGTAGTTTCAATTTTAACCACTGTAGTAGGTACAGTATTTTAATTACAGCAGATCAATAGGGACTCAGCTAACATGAAGTGCACCTATTATTTGTTAAATACATTTTTTGTAACGTGCTTACAAAAGAGAATATTAATATTATATGTATAAAATATTAATATATAAAATATTTAAAATATTTTACATATATATAAAATGTTAATATAAAATATTTTATATTAACATGAAATGGAAAGCTTTACAGCAAAGAAGATATGATTTCAGATCCACAGTATATTCCATACCACGACCATATAGAAGGTGATGCACTATTTAAGAGTTGAAATGTTCTGCCAAAGTAAAGCGGAAGATGTTAGATGTGATGAGAAGGAGTACTGTTTTCTAGGATGCAGGATACTTATTAAGTAAAGTACCCTTATGCAGAAGCCCGGAATCTCGCGGGACTTGGCCCAGAATCTCGCTTGCGGGACTTGGTCCGGAATCTCGCAGGACTTGGCGCGAGATCTAGAGAGATTTTACCCCGAGAAGGGAAGCCGGCAGGCGCCATTCTTTTTTGGGCGTGTGAGACTGTGTCCGAGAGAGAGCGTTCGAGATTAACGCTATTTGTGTATATATGTTGTAGCTTCTTGAAAGAGTGCGAGCCGTGGTTTCTTGTGGGAGTGTTTGTGTGTTGTTAGAGGTTGCAGAAGCCAGAGAGAGAAGAATAAAAGAACTTTTTAGTTTCCATCCTGCCTCCAAGTTTCCTCCCGAAGCGCCACTGTTCCAAGCGGCAGATTGCTACAGGCGCTTACATGTGGTGGCCCGCACGGGGAATTCAGCCGGCAGGTATGAACTGAAAATGGGAGTGAAAATAACCAAAGGTCAGATAATAAAAGCCATGGATGAGTTTTTCGATATCGTGGACTCAGTGGATAGTGAGAGGAAAGCAATCAAGAAAGCATAGCCTCTGAGTCAGTTAATACCAGTGAGAAGAGTAGTGGTGTAAATTCAAAAGAAAGAGCTGCAAAAGCCATCAGAAATTTACTGAAATTAGCCGAAGAATATGTATTCTCCTTAGAAGCTGAAATTCAGGATACCAGTAAAGGTGATAGTAGTGAAGAGGAATTAAAAGATGACTCTGGGAGCACAGTCTCCAGTAAAAAGAACAAAAGGAAATTAAAAAGGAAAAAGGACCATCAAGTAGAGGAACCATTTGTGTCCCCTACTCTCCCATGGGTTGAATCCATTACAGAAAATATGAAGGGAATTACTAGGCGTTTGCAAACCCTAGAAACAGAAATAAAAGGTCTTTCTGAGCGCTTATGTGCTCTCAAGGGTAACTCACAGATAAATTGGGAACTGCCAGTATTTGAAAATAATGGACAGAAGGTCCACCACTCAATAGATTTCAAAACAATAAAAAATCTCAAAGAGGCAGTAATGACATATGGACCACAAGCTCCTTTCACGCTGAGTATGCTAGAGGCCCTTAACACCTTTAATTTAACCCCCTCAGTCTGGAAAAATCTATGTAAAGCTGTATTAAGTGGGGGACAATACTTGGTTTGGCGATCACAATTTCAAGAACTGTGTATAGAAACAGCTAAAAGAAACGCAGCTGCAGGTTTGGAGATCATAATGTAGAAATGCTCACAGGAGAAGGGCAGTTCGCAGAATCACAGGCTCAAAAATATTATGTGCTAGGCATATATGCCCAAATCTATGCAGCTGCATTACAGGCATGGAAAACTTTACAAGGCCCTGGCGATCTGCAAGGTAGCTTGTGAAAGGTGATTCAGGGACCTAATGAACCCTATGCTGACTTTGCTGATCAACTTTTGAGAACTGCATAGATTGTTTGGAGAAGTTGAGCAAGCTATGCCATTAGTTGTTCAATTAGCATACGAAAATGCTAATAAATACTGCCAGGAAGCCATCAGGCCATGGAAAAATAAAAAGGATCTATCCATATATATACAACTATGTAAAGATATAAATAATGCCTTTGTTACAGGAAATATGATTGCAGCAGCTATGAGAGATGCTGCCCCTCAAAATTTCACAATGGCTCAACCTAGACATTATAATCAATCAGGATATTCCAGACAAAATTATCATAATCAATCAGGCTATTCTAGGCAAAATCCCCAAAGAGAAATAAGACCAAGCTCATACCGTGCCCCAGGCCGCTGCCTCAAGTGTAAAAAGGGAAATCATTGGGCCAATAAATGCTATTCAAAATTTGAGATCCATGGAAATCATTTGTCAAGGAATTCAAAAAACGGGGCACAGGGCCCAATGCCACATGGCCCACAAATGTACGAGGCATTAGAGGAGGACTATCCTCAAGCATCCACTCAGATGCTTCCTCAACACAATCCCTGCTACCCATCCACTCCCTCGCCAGAAGAACAGGAGGAAATGCAGGATTAGACCTCTGTTCCACTGCCCAAATAGTGTTAACACCTGAAATGGGGGTTCAGCTGATTGCCACAGGAGTCAGGGGAGCTCTTCCCTCAGGGACTGTAGGACTTATTCTTGGAAGACGTCCTGAAAGCTTATTAGGTTTGCAAGTGACCCCAGGTGTAATAAACTCTGACTACAAAGGGGAAATAAAAATAATGCTTAGCTCACCTCAAAGTATAAGTTCTGTTAATCAAGGAGATAGAATTGCTCAACTGCTTCTCCTTCCAAATTTACACAATTCATTTAAAATGACTATGCCTCAAAAAAGGAACAATAGAGGATTTTGTTCCACTAACTCTAGACCCATGGTTTGCTGGGTTCGAGACTGTTCAAGGAGGCCTATGTGTAAAATAAAAATCCAAGGAATAGAAATGGAGGGACTAATAGATACTGGAGCTGACTCTTCCATCATTAATTTACGTCAATGGCCCAAGCACTGGCCTCTGCAAAAAGCTTCAACCAGTTTAAGAGGCTTGGGATATAATAGCCTCCCAGAAAAAAAGTGTGGTAATTTTAAAATGGGAGGATGACAAAGGACATAAAGGAACGTTTCAGCCTTATGTCTTACCTAACCTACCAGTTACTTTATGGGGAAGAGATATTTTACAACAAATGGGAGTACACCTTGCAACCAAGCCTGCAGGTGTTAAATGTGAAAATCTACAGGGTAATCTTAACCCTAAAAGAAGTCATTATCAAAAAGTACAGGGTAAGCTTAACCCTAAAAGAAATCATTATCATAAAGGAAAAAAATATTTTTCTTTGGGGCCACTGAGAAAATAATTTTGAAAATACCATGGCTTTCTGATAAGCCAGTGTGGGTCCCTCAGTGGCCCCTATCTAAAGAGAAATTACAAGCTGCCCACCTACTAGTTCAGGAACAATTAGAAGCAGGACATATAGAACCTTCCACCTCTCCCTGGAATTCCCCCATATTTGTGATCAAGAAAAAGTCAGGAAAATGGCGATTGTTACATGATCTTAGACAAATTAATAAAACGATGCAAATCATGGGCCCTACTCAACTTGAACTTTCTAATCCTGTACCTATTCCAAAAAAAATTCCATCTTATTACTCTTGATATAAAGGATTGCTTCTTTTCTATTCCCCTACATCCTCTGGATGCCCCCAGGTTTGCTTTTTCAGTTCCTTCTATTAACAATAATGGCCCTGATCAGAGATATCAATGGAAGGTTTTGCCCCAGGGAATGGCTAATAGCCCCACCATATGCCAAATATATGTGGACAAGGCTATCCAACCCATTAAAAATAAATATCCAAACCTCATATGTCTACATTACATGGATGATGTTTTACTGGCCCACCCTAATCAAAAAATCTTACTTAATATATTCAGTGACATGGTAGAAAATTTAAAAAAATATGGATTATATATAGCAGAAGAAAAAGTTCAAACCAGATCTCCCATATTATATTTAGGATTTAAAATCATGGATACCTTTGTTAGACCCCCCAAAATTTTAATAAATAAAGAACATTTGACCACCCTCAATGATTTCCAAAAACTACTGGGAGACATTAATTGGCTTCGCCCTACACTAAACCTCACTACTGGCCAACAAAAACCTTTATCTGACATCCTTCGCAGGGACCCTGATCCATCCTTACCGCAAACATTGACTCCTGATGCTAGGAAAGCTTTAAAGTTAGTAGAAAAAGCCATCGAAGGAGCTCATTGTGACAGATTTGATTTAACTCAAACGCTGATATTGATTATTATTTCTTCACAATATACACCCACAGGAGTATTTTGGCAACAAGGGCCTTTATTATGGATACATTTCCCCGTCTCTCCTAAAAGTATAATTGAGTCTTATACCTCCATGGTGGCTAAATTTATTCTTCAAGGACTTAAGACTTCTACTAAAATATTTGGCATCCACCCTGCTACTATTATTACTCCTTATTCATCATCACAGATTGAATATTTGTGCTTCAATGATAATGATTGGGCAATAGCTAGATGCTCTACTTCTGCAAATTTTGATAATCATCTTCCTATATCTCCTATATTATCTTTTTATATTAATCATCCTATTATATTTCCACATGTAATAAAAAATCAACCTATTCCTAAGGCATTTAATGTATTTACAGATGGGTCCTCAAATGGTACTCCTGCAGTAGTCACTAAAAAAGAAAATATGACTTACATAACTTCACACAAATCAGCTCAACTAGTGGAACTGGAAGCTGTGGTAAGAGCTCTGGAAAATTTTAGAGACCAGCCCATAAACATTTTTTCAGATAGCCACTATATTGTACATGTCGTCCCAAAATTAGATCTAGCAGGACCAATAGCACCTCATACTCCAGCCTTTAAATTGTTTTATCAAATACAAAAACTTTTGTGGGCAAAAAAAGAACCTTTATTCATAGGCCATATTGGAGCACATACTAACTTGCCTGGTCCCCTCCATGAAGGTAATCAACAGGCTGATGACCTCACCAAAACTATATTTATACTTTCAGTGCTCCAACATGCTACTTTATTTCACTCTCAGTTTCACGTCAACAGCACTACCTTGCAGCGTAGGTTTAAAATCACAAAGGAGCAAGTCAGAACAATTGTAAAAGATTGTAAATCTTGTATGACACATTTGCCCAATCCTCATTTTGGTGTTAACCCTAGAGGATGAATGCCCAAGCATTTGTGGCAGATGGATGTTACTCATGAGCCAAGTTTGGAAAATTGGGATTTATTCATGTGACCATAGATACATGCTCAGGCATGATTTTGGCTTCCCTACATTCTGGAGAAAAAGTTAAAGATGTTACATCTCATTGTTTACAAGCTTATGCTGCATTGGGCATCCCCAAAATGCTTAAAACAGATAATGGCCCTGCATATACGTCCTCATCTTTCAAACAGTTTTGCGCAAAATTCAATATATCCCATAAAACAGGCATTCCATACAATCCTCAGGGTCAGGGCATTATTGAAAGAGCAAACTGCACACTAAAAGTTATGTTATTAAAACAAAAAGAAGGAAATTGGAAAAATCCTAGGGACAAATTGGCAGTTGCCCTGTTTACCTTAAATTTTTTAACTTTAGACTCTAATGGTTATTCTGCTGGAGACAGACATTGGAACCCACACCAACAACATAAACCTTTGGTTTACTGAAAATATGTTCTTTCAGGCACATGGAAGGGTCCAGATCCAGTATTAATTTGGGGGAGAGGATCTGTTTGTGTTTTTCCAAAACACGAATTATCTCCAATATGGATACCATCTAGATTAATAAAACAGGTACCAAATCAAAAGGATAATAATGAAGTTGTTGAACAATCAAGATTAATAAAAAAGACACAAAATCAAGAGGACCAAGATGAAGACATGAAATGATTCTCTTAAAAGAGTCCTTTAAAATATTTCACATCTTAAGTGTAATTCCTCCCAGCCGAGACAAAGAGATCTCACTTTAGTGTGCACACAATTGTATTTTTTCTCTTTTTATATATGTCTTTTTTTTTACTGTTGACTTTTTTAAATTATTTTTTATTCTAAGATGTTATAAATGACAGCAGAATACATTACATTTCATATTACACATATATAGAGCACTTTTTTACAAATCTCTGGTTGTATGCAAAGTATGTTCACACCATTCGTGATTTCATATATGCATTTAGGGTAATGATATCCATCTCATTCTACCATCTTTTTTTTTTCCTTCACCCTTTTGCCACCTCCATTCCCCTCCCTCCCCACTGGCCATTCTAGTATTCCTCTAATCCTCCTATGCTCCCCATCCCAACCTGACTGTGAATTGGCCTCCTTATATCAGAGAAAACATTTGGCATTTGGCTTTTTAGGATTGGCTAACTTCACTTAGCATTATATTCTCTAACTCCATCCATTTTCCTGCAAATGCCATGATTTTATTCTGTCTTATTGCTGAGTAATATTCCATGGTGTGTATATGCCACATTTTCTTTATACATTCATCTACTGAAGGGCATCTAGGTTGGTTCCACAGTTTAGCTTTTGTGAATTGTGCTGCTATAAACATTGATGTGGCTGTATCCCTGTAGTATGCTGTTTTCAGGTCTTTTGGGTAAAGACCAAGGAGCGGGATAGCTGGGTCATAAGGTGGTTCCATTCCAAGTTTTCCAAGGTATCTCCATACTGCTTTTCATATTGGCTGCACCATTTTGCAGTCCCACCAACAATGTATGAGTGTGCCTTTTTCTCCACATCCTCTCCAACATTTATTGTTGTTTGTGTTCTTAATAGCTGCCATTCTGACTGGTGTGAGATGAAATCTTAGAGTGGTTTTGATTCGCATTTCTCTAATTGCCAGAGATGTTGAGCATTTTTTCATGTATTTATTTATTGATTGTATATCTTATTCTGAGAAGTGTCTGTTCAGTTCCGTGGCCCATTTATTGATTGGGATATTTTTTTTTTTTGGTGTTTTGATTTTTGAGTTCTTTATATATTCTAGAGATTAGTGTTCTATCTGACCTGCATGTGGTAAAATTTGTTCCCAATTAGTAGGCTCTCTGTTCACTTCACTGATCGTTTCTTTTGCTGAGAAGAAGCTTTGTAATTTGAGTCTATCCCATTTATTGATTCTTGGTATTAATTCTTGTGCTACAGGATTCTTATTAAGGAACTTGGAACCTAATCCAACATGTTGGAGATTAGAACTTACTTTTTCTTCTATTAGGTGTAGTGTCTCTGGTCTAATTCCTAGAGCCTTGATCCACTTTGAGTTGAATTTTGTGCATGGTGAGAGATATAGGTTTAATTTCATTTTATTGCATATAAATTTTCCAGTTTTCCCAGCACCATTTGTTGAAGAGGCTATCTTTTCTCCAATGTACATTTTTGGCACCTTTGTCTAATATAAGATAACTGAAATTACATGTGTTAGTCTCTGTGTTCTGTATTCTGTACCATTGGTCAACTGGCCTATTTTGATGCCAATACCATGCTGTTTTTGTTACTATTGCTCTGTACTATAATTTAAGGTCTAGTATAGTGATGCCACCTGCATCACTCCTCTTACTAAGGATTGCTTTAGCTATTCTGGGTCTCTTAGTTTTCCAGATGAATTTCATGACTGCTTTTTCTATTTCTATGAGGAATATCATTGGGCTTTTGATTGGCATTGCATTAAATCTGTATAGTGCTTTTGGTAGTAAGGTCATTTTGATAATATTAGTTCTGCCTATCCAAGAACAGGGTAGATCTTTCCATTTTCTAAGGTCTTCCATAATTTCTTTCTTTAGTGTTCTGTACTTTTCATTGTAGAGGTCTTTCACGTCTTTTGTTAAGTTGATTCCCAAGTATTTTATTTATTTTTTGATGCTATTGTAAACGGGGTAGTTTTCCTCGTTTCCCTTTCAGCAGATTTGTCACTGATATATAGAAATGTCTTAGATTTATGGGTGTTGATTTTGTATCCTGTTACATTGCTGAATTCATTTATGAGTTCTAGAATTTTTATGGTGGAATTTTTTGGGTCTTCTAGGTATAAAATCATGTCATCAGCAAATAATGATAATTGGAGTTCTACTTTACCTATCTGTATCCCTTTAATTTCTTTCATCTGTCTTATTGCTCTGGCCAGCATTTCAATTACTATGTTGAATAGAAGTGGTGAAAGAGAGCATCCCTATCTTGTTCCAGTTTTTAAAGGGAATGCTTTCAATGTTTCTCCATTTAGAATAATGTTGGCCTGTGGATTAGCATATATAGCTTTTATGATGTTGAGATATGTTCCAGTTATCCCTAGTTTTTCTAGTGTTTTGAGCATAAAGGGTGCTGCATTTTGTCAAATGCTTTTTCTGCATCTATTGAGATAATCATATGGTTCTTATCTTTGAGTCTTTTGACGTGCTGAATTACATTTATTGTTTTCCGTATGTTGAACCATCCTTGCATTCCTGGAATGAACCCCAGTTGATCGTGGTATACTATATTTTTGATATGTTTCTGTATCTGTTTTGGCAGAATTTTATTGAGAATTTTTGCATCTATGTTCATTAAAGATATGGGTCTGAAGTTTTCTTTTTTGGATGTTTCTTTGCCTGGTTTGGGGATCAGGGTGATATTGGCCTTATAGAATGAGTTTGGAAGTACTCCCTCTTTTTCTATTTCCTGAAATAAATTGAAGAGTATTGGTATCAGTTCTTCTTTGAAGGTTTTGTAGAACTCAGCTGTGTATCCATCTGGTCCTGGGCTTTTCTTGGTTGGTAGGCTTCTGATGGCATCTTCTATTTCGTCGCTTGAAATTGGTCTGTTCAAATTATGTATATCCTCCTGCTTAAGTTTGGGCACATCATACAACTCTAGAAATCTGTCGATGCCTTCAGTGTTTTGAAGCACAAGTTTTCAAAATAATTTTGAATTATTTCCTGTTTTTCCGTAGTTTTTGTTGTGATATTTCCCTTTTCATCGCATATATTAGTAATTTGAGTTATCGCTTTCCTTCTCTTTGTTAGCCTGGACAAGGGTCTGTCAATTTTATTTATTTTTTCAAAGAATCAACTTTTTGTTTTGTCAATTTTTCAATTGTTTCTTTGGTTTCAATTTCATTAATTTCAGCTCTGATTTTAATCATTTCCTGTCTTCTACCACTTTTGGTGTTGGATTGTTCTTCTTTTTCTAGAGCTTTGAGATGTAATTTTAAGTCATTTATTTGTTGACTTTTTCTTCTTTTGAGGAATGAACTCAATGCAATGAACTTTCCTCTTAGAACTGCCTTCATAGTGTCCCAGAGATTTCGATATGTTGTGTCTGTGTTCTCATTCACCTCTAAGAATTTTTTAATCTCCTCTTTGATGTCATCTGCAACCCATTGTTCATTCAGTTGCATATTATTTAGTCTCCAGGTGTTGGAGTAGCTTTTATTTCTTATTTTATCATTGATTTCTAATTTCATTCCATTGTGGTCGGATAGAATGCAGGGTAGAATCTCAACTTTTTTGTATTTGCTCAGAGTTGTTTTGTGGCCTAGTATATGGTCTATTTTAGAGAAGGTTCCATGCACTGCTAGAAGAAAGTGTATTCTCTCGTTGAAGGATAAAATATTCTATATAAGTCAGTTAAGTCTAAGTTGTTTATTGTATTTTTGAGTTCTATATTTTCTTTGTTCATCTTTTGTTTGGAAGATTTATCCAGTGGTGAAAGAGGTGTGTTAAAGTCACCCAGAATTATTGTGTTGTGGTCAATTTGACTCTTAAACTTCAGGAGACTTTGTTTGATGAACATGGATGCTCCATTGTTTGGGGCATATATATTCATAATTGTTAAGTCTTGTTTGTGTATGGTTCCCTTGAGCAGTATATAGTGTCCTTCTTTATCCCTTTTGATTGACTTTAGCTTGAAGTCTACTTTATTTGATATGAGGATGGAAACCCCTGCTTGTTTCCTCTGTCCATATGAGTGGTAGGATTTTCCCAACCTTTTACCCTCAGCCTATGGATGTCTTTTCCTATGAGATGAGTCTCTTGAAGCCCCCATATTGTTGGGTCTGTTTTTTTGATCCAATCTGCTAATCTATGTCTTTTGATTGGTGAGTTTAGGCCATTAACATTCAGAGTTATTATTGAGATGTGTTTTGTATTCCCAGCCATTTTTATTTCTGATATTTACCTTGACATGTTTTCTCTTCTAATTCTTTTTTTCGTTTAGTGTAATACCTCCCTCTGTTGATTTTCATCATTGTTTTTCTTTTCCTCTTCATGGATATTTTGCCGAGGATGTTCTGTAGTGCTGGCTTTCTACTTGTAAATTCTCTTAACTTTTGTTTATCATGGAAGGTTTTTATTTCATCCTCTAATCTAAAGCTTAATTTTGCTGGGTATAAGATTCTTGGTTGGCATCCCTTTTCCTTCAGAGCTTGGAATATGTTGTTCCATGATCTCCTAGCTTTGAGTGTCTGAATTGAAAAATCTGCTGTGATATGAATTGGTCTCCCCCTATATGTGATCTGATTCCTCTCTTTTGCGTCCTTTAAAATTCTATCCTTGTTCTGTATGCTAGGCATTTTCATTATAATGTGTCTTGGTGTAGACCTGTTGTAATTTTGTACATTTGGTGTCCTATAAGCCTCTTGTATTTGGTTTTCCAATTCATTCTTCATGCTTGGGAAATTTTCTGATATTATCTCATTGAAGAGGTTGTGCATTCCTTTGGTTTGAAACTCTGTGCCTTCCTCTATCCCAATTATTCTTATATTTGGTCTTTTGATGCTGTCCCATACTTCTTGGATGTTCTGTTCATTGTTTCTTACTATCTTCATTGTGTGGTCAAGTTTATTTTCAAGATTATGTACTTTGTCTTCATTGTCTGAGGTTCTTTCTTCCAGTTGATCTAGTCTGTTAGTGATGCCTTCAATTGTGTTTTTTATTTGGTTAATTGTTTCCTTCATTTCAAGTATTTCTGACTGATTTTTTATCAGAGTTTCAATCTCTTTTTTGAAGTAATCTTTTGCTACCTGTATTTGTTCTCTTATATCTTTGTTGTAGTGGTCAATTTTTGCCTGTATTTGCTCATTTAGGTCATTCTTTGATTCACAGATCATTTTAATTATGAACGTTCTGAACTCTTTCTCTGACATTTCGTCAACTTCGCTGAGCATGGGTTCTGTTATTGTAGAATCCTGGTTTGTTTGGGGTATTTTTCTCCCCTGTTTTTTCATGATGTCTATTTGATTTACTTTTTGCAGTATAGATCTGAGTTATTACAGTTTCTTCCCTATATTTTTTAATACCCTTGCAGGTTGTCTGTGCCTCCCTTTAGCACTGGACTATCAGAACCTGCTACTGACCCTCAAAGTATGCTACCTGAAGCTGGGTTCACACTGGTTGGCACGGGCCAAACTGGTTAGGTCTGAGCTCCTGTGGTGGTCTGGGGCTAACTGCAATGGGATGAAGGTCAGTGGGACTGCCCTGGGCCCTCCTGGGCTCAGGCCGAATTGGCCGGTCTGTCCTTGCTGTCTCCTGCTCTGGGGAGGAGGCTGGCGGGACTGGATGGAGCCTGGGCCTGGTGGCACTCTGATGTAGGACCCTGGGACTGCCCCAGGCCCCCTGCACTCTTAGCAGAGTTGGCGGGTCTGTCCTTGCTGTCTCCTGCTCTGGGGCAGATGTCAGTGGGGCTGTCTGGAGGCTGGTCTCACACCAGCGGGCATCAGCGGGATTGACCTGGGTCTGGCCGTGTTCGGGTGAAGGTCCGTGGGACTACCCTGGGCCGGCCTGGGCTCAGGCAGTGTTTGCAGGTCTGTCCTTGCTGTCCCCTGCTCTGGGGCAGAGGTAGGCGGGACTGTATATATGTCTTTATGTCTGTCCATTTGTCTAAATTTTATGTAATTGTCATGTCACAAAAATATGTTTGTAGGTTTGTACGTCTGTCCACTGTGATGTCACAGATAACTAACCGCTTATAAATATATATATATGTACATATATATATATATGGATCCAAATAACTTTAATTCATTTACATTTAATAATATTCAATTTAGGTAAGTAATTTAATAAGTAAAGGTACCTTCAATTTTGATTTATAGGTGTCCCAAAGATTTCTTTTTAGCGAAAAATATGACTAGTGCTGTGTAGCCTGATGTTTTGGTGTTTTGACATACAGATGTTTATTTGTGATTAACTTTATTTGTTTTATAGCTGATTAATTTAAGTTATTTCAACAGATAATCTCATACAAGTTCACAGACTCGAGGGTTCCAGCTAACAAATTATTTTTCCAAAGTGCCTTTAACTTTTCTTTACTCTAATGCAATAAATACCCTCAGTCTTTCTTTGTTTTGTTCTAAATATGATATATTGCCAGCTTATGCCTGCGAGAGCTCAAACAGCAATGTGTGTGAACACAAATCAACTTTAATTTTCTAATTTAATAGTTCTGTTTTTTAGCTTGACAACTCTCTTGACTCAATGCCAGAATAACACTGCCTTTCCTTCAATAATAAATGCTTGAGTTTCTAGGTAACGGGCCCTTAAGATTTGCCGGCGGTGTTGTCTAGACATGAAAAACACGGCTCCTGCTACAGCTACAGAGATCGCGGTTGCTGCAAACATCCCTACTGCTCAGACATCGGACAACTTCACCAACAGTGTGGCATCTGCTCTACATGCATGGGGCCTCCTAGATCAACGTGTTGTGATGGGTGGACATTTTGGTCTTTCATTTGTTTGTGACTTTGCGGGACAATGCCTTGCGGATATTTGTCTAGAAGACTCAGTGTGTTGCTTGATGGAACTCAGGACAGCTGATTTGTTTAAGAAATTTGAAATACTATTCAATTTGGCTCGTCAACAAAAGGCTTGTTGCCTTAAAGCCACAACATCCCCTCTTTTAAAAGGAAAAGGGGAAATGCAGAAGCCCGGAATCTTGCTCGCAGGACTTGGCGCGAGATCTAGAGAGAATTTACGCGGAGAAGGGAAGCCTCAGGCGCCATTCTTTTTTGGGCGCGTGAGACTGTGTCCGAGAGAGAGCGTGCGAGATTAACACTATTTGTGTGTATATGTTGTAGCTTCTTGAAAGAGTGCGTGCCGTGGTGGTTTCTTGTGGGAGTGTTTGTGTGTTGTTAGAGGCTGCAGAAGCCAGAGAGAGAAGAATAAAAGTACTTTTTCATTTCCATCCTGCCTCCAAGTTTCCTCCCGAAGCGCCACTGTTCCAAGCAGCAGATTGCTACTGGCGCCTACACCCTTAAATGTTTGTTTCCATTAGGAAGAATACATGGATATAAGCCAAAAAAAAAAAAAAAAAAAAAAAAAAAAGAAAAGAAAAGAAAAAAGAAAGAAAGAAAGAAAGAAAAAAGAAAAAGAAAAGAAATTCCACCTACCTTCTTTCTTGGTGATCCACTAAAGTCCTTTGTGCTTTCCATCTGCACAAGTCTACCAGATTACATGATTTGGTCTCTCTATTACTAAGGATTATTGAGAAAAAACAGAACCAATAGAATATATTTAGGAATTGGCTCATATGATTTTCAAAGTTGGTGAGTTCAATATCTGCACAGTGAGAATTGGTAGACTGAAGACCCAGGAGAGTAAATAGTGCAGATGAAGTCCAAAAGCCCTATACTGGAGAATTCCCTCTTTCCTGGAGATTCTGATCTTTTCATTCTGTTTAGACCTTTAACTGATTGAATGAGACTCATCTATGTAGACGAGGGTATTATGGTTTAGATATGAGGTATCCCACAAAAGCTCATGTGTAAGAAAATTTAAGAATTTTTAGAGGTGAAACAATTAGACCATGAAATGTGTAACCTGATCAGTGGATTAACTGTAGGCAGGTAGGCTGTGGCTATAGGAAGTAGCTCACTGGAAGTGTGCTTTTGAGGCTTATATTTTGTCCCTGTGAATGGAGGGTGCTGTGTGTGTGTGTGTGTGTGTGTGTGTGTGTGTGTGTCTCCTGATTATCATGTTCTGAGCTTCTTTCCTCCATCACACTCTTATGCCATAATTTTCTGGGCTTTACTTAAGCCCAGAGCTTCGAAGTGGACTGACCATAGTCTGAACCTCTGAACTCATGAGTCAAAATAAACTTTTCCTTCTTGAAATTGTTCTTGTCAGGTCTTTTGGCCACAGCCATGAAAAAGCTGACTAAAACAGATGGCATTTGCTTACTCAAAGCTCACTGTTCTAAAATATTAATTTCATCCAAAATCACCAGTTGATGCATAAAATTAACACTATTACCTATTGTCCACCTATGGCAAAATTGGTACCCATACAGACCACCTTCTTAAGCCATATTTACTTTCCAATAAAGAAAGTTACAAAGTCATATGCTCACTGAACATGAAACAACTATCCTGACCACAACTGAAAACATAACAACCCTTCCAGGAAGACTAAAAGTATTTTGGTAATGTTTTAACATAAAATACTGGATAATTTATATACTGTGATGTAGTTAATAATACTAAAATTATATAAAGTCAGTATGTCTATGTTACATGATAAGGGAATAAGAGAGAAAAAATGATATTTGGAAAATCACAAAAAGTATTGTCTTTGTTTCTATAAATTGTGGTCACATTGTCGTACCTGTTACTTAAAACAATCTTCTTCCACTAGCCATTTTGTATTCTCTTTTCCCTCAGTGAACACATCAGCTATTGTACTTCTTTTTCTGCTGGGGTATCCAAATCTTCTTTCTTGAAAGTTCTGGGGGTATTAATAGTCCTGCCTGGAATGGGTTGTTGCAATTTTCCATTGACCTTAATCACAGGACATGGTATTAATAGAAGACATCCTAGTAAATCCCCCATATCACAAATATATTCTTCCACATCTTCATTGTTCATTAGAAGTCCAATTTCCCTGATGGTAATCAGTATCAAACTCCCTAGTCAACACCTCTATCTGTTGGCCTAGAGGCATAAAAAACCCACCCATGCTTCCTATTCAATAGCATTATTGTCTCTTGGTGGAAGCATTCTTTCCTTTAAAACTAAAAATTCTAGGAAATTGCCATATAAGTAAGTGGACATGGAAATCTAGTTTCACTAGTGGGTGAACTAAGAACAGTAGTGAATTTTTCTACTTCCATTTCTACCCTCGATTCCTCTATCCTTTTATCTGATTATAAGAGAAAGAGCACTACATATTGGCTGTTAATTGAAAGTATGATATGACCTGTTGGAGAACTTTGTCCCAACTATGCAAATTGTTGCCACCTATTAGGTTCTGTAACTTAGACTTCAAAGGACCTTTTCAACATTCTGTCAAATAATCTGCTCCAGGATGCTGAGGAACTTGGTAAGACCAGTGAATTCTATGAGCATGGATCCATTGCTACACTTCAATTTGTTGTGAAGTGAATTTATTGATTAGAATCAACATGTGTGTGTGCACACACATATGGAAAACCACAATGATAGATAAGGCATAAACCCAAAAATGATAGTGTTAGCCAAAGTTTGAGTGAAGAAAAGGAAAATTTGTATCCACAGTAAATGTCTATTCAGGACAGAATATAATGATGTTCCTGCCATGATGGGAATGGCCCAATGCAATCAATCTTCCTCCAGGTACACCTGATCACTCCAGGGCATTGTTCCATATCAGAGGGTCAGAGCGAGTCTGCTGCTGGTTGGGGCATTCTGCAGTGGCCATAATGAGTTTGAATTTGAGGAATGGAAATCCATCACACTGAGCCCATGCATAGTCTTCCACCCCTGCAACCTCAGCCATTGGTTCAATCAGCCCATTGAAAAATGTCAGGGATAGGTAGGAAAAGAAACTGGTGTTCATTCAAGAAACTGGTGTTCCAGGAATGAATCATCCTATTCACTAGATTACTAAAATCCTCCTCTTATGAGGTTGTGTTTTGGTGAGTGTAAGCTGCCTGTCGTGGCCAGCCACAAACGCCGCGGGAGGAAAACTCTCCGAGGCAGAGTAAAGCTATTACTACTTTTACTTCTACTTTCTTAGAGAGAGCTTAGAGAGAGAAAGAAAGATTTTTCTTCTTCTTAGAAGGAGCTTAGAGAGAAAGATTAGAGATAGCTTTTTCTTCTTCTTCTTAGAGCTTAGAGAGAAAGATAGAGCTTTTTCTTCTTCATCTTCTTAGAGCTTAGAGAGAAAGAGAGAGCTTGAAAGAGAGAGATTTCTTCTTTAGAGAGAGAGAGAGAGCTTAGCTTTTAGAGCTTCTTTCTTCTTTGTTCTTTCTTCTTTCTTCCTCGGGAGCCTCGGCCTGACTCTGACCAGGAATTACTTCTTCTATCTGGTTTCTCTTCTGTAACCGCTCTGCCTACGTTCTGGCCGCTCTGATTCTTTTCTTCTTTTCCGACCCGAACTCTTCTTCCGACCGAGCGACTGCATGACTGACTGAATGAATTCATTCTTCTCCTGACTCCGACCGCTTTCATCCGGTTATATACCTTTAGCTTTGCGGGTGCCTCACGTGCATTTACAGGTGCGTCACATACATACTTATTATCAGGTGGAACTTATGGCTTCCAGCTGACCGCAATAGCCATCTCCCTAATTGGGGCTCCTTCAGGTGAGCACAGATGTGGGGGAAAATATCTTCACTAATTCTGTCTATTTAGAGAGTTATATCCATATACTTACTCTTCAGACATTATTATCATGAATTCATTTTTGAGGGGTGGAGTACCAGGGATTGAACTCGGGGGCACTCAACCACTGAGCTACATCCCCACCCCTTTTTTGCATTTTATTTAAAAACAGGGGCTCACTGAGTTGCTTAGGGCCCTGCCATTGCTGAGGTTGGCTTTGAACTCATGATACTTCTTCCTCAGCCTCCCATGCCCAACATTCTAATGAATTTTTAAATCATATTCCTTCCAAGTCCTTGACCATTCAACCAAACTATTTATTTCAAGCCAGGAATCAGTGTATAGTTACACATCTGGACATTTCTCCTTTCAAGAAAAATGAATGGCCAGATGCCCTGTTCAAAGTTTTTCCAACCTGGAAAATTTTCTTGCACCCTTTCTTTTAGGTATGTCTCAGAAATGAGCTGAGCTGTGGTGAGGGGGTGACTATTTTTGAGTGGAATTAGATTACCATGCAGAAACATCTGTAAACTAGGACCCTGTTAATTGATGGTAGTTAAATCCCTGGAAGGATGTAGATGTAGACTGGTTGAAAGAAGTAAATGTGGCAGGTGTATGTATCATGGACATTTGAGCCTCTTCTTCATGAAACTTACTCGTACCATCAGGGCCTTATCATCCTGATATGTTATACACCACTTCAATTTGAAGATAGAGTGTTCTGCTATGTTCTTTCAACTTTATGGTTTGGCAGGCTAGATAGCATCTTATTTATGTGGGCTAAAGTCATAGGATAATTTGTCAGTCCTCAGTTAAATGTTCAGTTTCACTAAATCTTAGTAGAGAGTCAAGAGTTTTATTTTTTATTTTTATTTTTTCATAAAAGGAGAGTAGTTATCTTCAGATGATGGTAACGCCTTGCTCCAAAACCCTGAAGACCTGCAATATAATCCACTTATACAGCTCTTTCAAAAGTAAGTTTCAAACAACGACACTATGTGTCACTGATGTCTTCAGTATCATTAGATCTGCCAGATCATATGACTCAATTGACACTAAAGCTTGCATAGCAGCCAGGACCTGTTTCAAAGCTTTCTCTCATTCTGGACCCCACTTAAAACTATGCTTTTCAGTTCTTTTGGTAACTGAGCCAAAATAATACTTACAAATATAAAATATGTTGCCTGCAAAATCCAAAGAAGCCAACTAGTCTTATATTTCTTCTTTGGTTTGAAGAAACACCACAAAGAGCAAATTATCCTTCACCTTAGAAGGGATATTTTGACATGCCCTATACCAAAGGTCCACTAGTTATTTCACTGAGGTAGAAGACCCATAAATTTTTGTCATTTATTTTTCCCATCTCATTGTCATGTAAGTGTCCTACTCGTAAATCTAAAGTAGTTCCTTCCTCTTGCCTGCTAGTTCCAATAAACATTGTAACTTTAATACAAGGATTTTGTGGAAGAAGAAAAGAAACATGATCCCTGCTAACTAAACTATGCCATTGGAGAGTTGATACACCCCTAAAGTAGGACAGTGAAGGTGTTTTGTTGGCCTTGCCAGTTAATTGAAAAAAAAAACAAAAAACAAAACAAACAAACAAAAAAAACCTCTGGTTGTCTTTATTACCAGTATGGAGAAAAAAAGCATTTGCTGAATTGAAAATTACATATCAGGTGGCAGGAGATGTGTTAATTTACTCATACAAATGAAACCGTATTTAGTATATCATTCATCTACAATGGATTAAGCCTACAATAATTCATCACCATTCTCCAAGAACGTTCTCTCTTTTGCTCAGGCAAAATAGGAGACTTGAAAATCACCACCTTCATCTTTCAAGTGCTTGATGAAATCACTAATCTCTGCAATCTAACCAAGAATGCAATATAGCTTGTGGTATATATATATTTCTTTTTAGTTGGAGGCAGTTCTAATGACGTCCCCATGCCTCTACCCAACATAGTAGCTCATACTCTACAGATCAGGGACCCAGTGTAAGTATTCTGCCAGTTGCTGAGTGTATATATTCCAATTATGCATTCTTAAATTGGGGAATAACCACTGGATGGCTTCAGGTAACTATGTTCCTTTTTATGAAGTGGACCTGACCTAAAACTCTATCCATTGACTGACCCTTATTTGCCCCTATTCTTACTGGCAGACCACAGTGATACTTTGGGTCTATTGGAATTAGTGTCAAGTTAGAAGTCGTGTCTAACATTCCCTAATATGTTGAATTATTTCCTATTTCCTAATGTACAATTACTCTTATAGAAGTCTCTATGTCTCTTTAGGGAAAGATAGGAGACAGATTCACAGTAAATAATTTTAGTAGTATACTAAGGTCCTTCCTCAAGGAAACCCATTCTTCCTTCATTCAAAAGATTCTTGGGCTATACACTAATTCAATTCTAGGAATTCATCAAAGAGCTTTTATTACCTGTTTTTATGATTCAGGTTAACTTTTCCTCACTTGCCCTATATTTTTTCTACTTACATAGATCAAGCAAGAATTTATGGGATTTCTAGTTATTTCAATTTTGATAGCCATGGCCAACTTGCCTTGGGGAGCTGAGTATTGCCATTGGACCCTTGCCATGTAAATATCCAATTATTCCCATTATATTTAATTTTCCCAGTTTCATGACTATGGTTTCCATTGAAAAGACTGGTTTGTGGAGAAGAGATCTTCAAGGACACTGAGGCTCTCCCATGAAAATTATTTTCTTAGTCATGCTGAAAGTTATATCTTACAGATTTTCCAAGGATGCATGACTTAAATGACAAATCTAGTCAAATATCCTTAGACTTCGAATCTGTTTTTTCATTGTCAACCAAGACAGGACAGGCATTTCAAGCTCATTTAACGTGGACCATATTTTGGTTTATGTTTTAGCTAACAAATCACGCACAAAAAATCAAGAACATAAATAATAAGAAATTCTAGCAAGAATAGGGGGAAGGTAAACTCTCACATTGTTTATGGGGCTGCATATTACTACAACCATTCTGGAAAGCAGTGTGAAGATTCCTCAAAAAACTAGGAATGGAACCATCATATGACCCAGCTATCCCACTCCTTGATATTTATTCAAAACATCTAAAATCTGCATATTATAATGATTTGGCCACTTTAATATTTATAACAGCACACTACACAATAGTCAAATTATAGAATCAACCCAGATCCCTGTCAGTAGGCGTATAGATTGAGAAAATATGGTATATATACACAATGGAGCGTTACTCAGCCATAAAGAAGAATGAAAGAATGCCATTTGATAGTTAAGAGGATAGAAATGGAGAAATCCATGCTAGGTAAAATAAGCTAGACTCAGAAGATCAAGGGTTAAATGATTTATCTCATATGTGAAAGCTAGAGCAAAATAAGGGAAAGAAGGTGATTGGGGAGGGAATCCTATTCTATGTCATCAAGATACAGGGAAGATCAGTGGAAAAGGAAAAGAATGAGAGTGAGGGAGGAGGGAAAGGAACGGGGAAGAAAAATGAAATGAATTTAACAAAATCTTGTTATATTCATATATAAAAGTACTAGAGGGAATTTCAGCTTTACATATATACAGAAGAAAGAAAGTTTAATAGAGTAGACGAGGGAGAATATAGAGGAAGGGATGAGGAAAGGAAAAGGGATGGAATGGGGATTGAAATCAGATTTCTTACATGTATGGTTTTGTCAAAATGAACTCAAATACTATGTATAATTATAATTAAATAATAATAAAAAGAAATTTAAAATAATGTCAAAATTAAAAATCTATTAGAATGCTTTTAACTCTATAAACTGAAGCATTTAATGCAGGATGTCTGCTTGGTGGGTCTATATTAATAAATTTCTGCTGATTCCCCTTTATGTACTTTCCACCATTATCTCACACCCTTTATATCTTTTCCCAAACATATTCCTTGGATTTCTAGCTGTGCAAATTAGAAAAGTAATTATTTTGAAATGTAGTGTGACGCATCTTGGGTAAAATGTTGCACCTCATCTTTAATGATCTTCTGGGACATGAGTACATTTAATAGCATAGAAGAAAAGAGAGAGAATAGAGGTAAGTCCTAAAAAGGATCATCAATGTCTTCCAAGGAAAATGCTTCAGAAAAAGCCATTACAGTGAAGGATTCATCCTCTCAGACACTGGTGAAGGAGTTATGTCTGCTGGGGTTAGGAAGGATGATTCAATAGATGAAGAAGCCTCTTAAGAATTTAGAGGATTATTGGTCTAGCTCAGTAATGGAAAGCTTGCCTAGCAAGTGCATGGACCTGGGTTCAATATGCATCACTGGAAAAAAGAATAATTCTGTAATACAGTGTCCCTAGCTTCATCAGGATTTTTCCATACCTGCATTATCCAATTTTCTGAATCCTATAGTTTTCCAATTTATACTCTCATTTTAATATTGGATGCCCTTTAAGTATGAGAATTCAGTCTGATTTATGAATCACATACAAGATAAGATTCTAAGTTTGGTTCTCAGCAACCACATCTCTACACAATAGGAGATGAGTCTTTTCAAGGCAGACATAGAAGTTTTCTGGCCATTTACATGGTGTTTGAGGTGGAAGTTCAAGTTCTTCAGCTCATCCTTTCTTTTCCCACTTTGTCCAACAACATTAGATTCAGCAAGGCAAGCTCATTATACTCTTTAATTTGGCACAAATGATTTGTATTATATATGTGTCACTCAGACCCTTGCATCTTATAAGAGGTTGGTTAATAGGATCTAAAGGCAATACTCTGTATATCTTTATTGCCAGACCATGTCATAGAACATGAATGGCCTCCATCCCACCCAAAATAGAGCTTGAGTGTCTTTAAAACAACAGATTAGAGAGCCAAGTCCCAAAACTCCAAAACCAATTCAGAAAATTCATCCTTATGATTTCCCTGTCAAGGACACATTTCAGCCCAGTCCCAGGCCTAGGACCACACATGCCAACCCATGTGGGAGCAGGGACCCAGGTTAGGCCCAGGACCTCCCACTGACCTGTGTAAGAGCCCAGGCCCAGAACTACCCCCACACAGAGCAGAGGAACATTCTAGGGCTCCCCACTTACCAATGTGTTGGTCCTCTAACCCACCTCCATCTTGGGACACTGCAGCCATGGCCATAGCCCTCCCCACATAGTAGCCTCCACCTTGGGACAACAGACAGGTCCTGGAAGCAGCTACATATCAGAACAGGCAGCCCAAAGCCATTGTAAGTCCTGCCCTTTCAGACCTATCTCTGAATCCATCTTGGGACACCCCCATTGCTACTGAGTTACCTCCACTATTGCTGCCACCACCTATAGTTGCAGTAGCATCCATCTTGAGACACAGCTGGGGACTGGAAGCCAAACACCAAGGGGAGGTACAGGTAATCTGTAGGGACACTACATGATTATAGGGTAGAAACTATAATGCCTCAGATCCATACTCCAAGAAAGGAAGACACATAGCATGAAAAAACAAGGGAAGAAAGTGCCCCAAACAAACCAAGATATCACGATAATAGATTCCATTGTCAGTGCAGTTGATGCAATGTCATTGAAGGAGTTCAGAATCTACATAATTAAAATGATCTGCAAATCAAAGAATAACATGAGAGAGCAAATACAGGCAGAAATTGATCACTCCAACAAAGAGATGAGGGTACAAATACAGGCATCCATTAATCACACTAACAAAGAGAAATACAGGTAGCAAAAGATTGCTTCAAGAGATAGAGATTCTGAAAAAAAAAAAAAATCAGAAATCCTTGAAATGAAAGAAACAATAAACCAAAGAAAACCTCAATAGAAAGCATCACCAACAGACTAGATCACCTGGAAGATAGAATGTCAGATAATGAAGACAAAATATATAATCTTGAAAGTAAAGTTGACCACATAATGAAAATGGTAAGAAACCATGAACAGAACATCTATGAATTATGGGATAGCATCAAAAGACCAAATCTAAGATTTGTTGGGATAGAGGAAGGCACAGAGATTCAAACCAAAGAAATGCACAATCACTTCAATGAAATAATATCAGAAAATTTCCCAAACATGAAGAATGAATTGGAAAATCAAATACAAGAGGCTTACAGGACACCAAATGTACAAAATTAGAACAGATCTACTCCAAGGCACATTATAATGAAAATGCCTAGCATACATAATGAGGATAGAATCTTAAAAGTCACAAGAGAGAGGAATCAGATCACATATAGGGGGAGACCAATTTGTATCTTAGCAAATTTTTCAACACAGACCCTCAAAGCCAGGAGATCCTGGAACAACACATAGGAAACTCTGAAAGAAAATGGATTCTAACCAAGAATATTATATCCAGCAAAATTAAGCTTTAGATTTGATGATAAAATAAAACCTTTCATGATAAACAAAAGTAAAATGATTAACAGGGGGGAAGCCTGTGCTACAGAGCATTCTCAGCAAAATATTCCAGGAGGAGGAAATGAAAAAATCACAATGAAAATCAGCAAAGGGAGGAACTACACTAAAGGAAAGGCCAAAGGACAATCCAAGTCAAGTTAAAAACCAAAAATAGGGGCTGGGATTGTGGCTCAGCGGCAGAGCACTTGCCTCGCACGTGCGCGGCCCGGGTTCAATCCTCAGCACCATGTAAACATAAATGCATTGCATTGTGTACAACTAAAGTAAATAAATAAATATTTAAAAAATTAAAGCCAGGCGTGGTGGCGCATGCCTGTAATCCCAGCACTTGGGAGGCTGAGGCAGGAGGATCATGAGTTCAAAGCCAGCCTCAGCAATGGCGAGGCACTTAGCAACTCAGTGAGACCCTGTCTCTAATAAAATACAAAAAAGGGCTGGGGATGTTGCCCAGTGGTCGAGTGCCCCTGAGTTCAATCCCTGGTACCAAAAAAAAAATTAAAAATTAAAAATTAAAAAAAAATGTCCAGGAATAGGAATGATATTTCAATAAAAATCCTGAATATGAATGGCTTAAACTCATCAATTAAAAGTCATAGACTGACAGATTGGATTAAATAAAACAAGACCAAACAATATGTTGCCTTCAAGAGACTCATCTCATGGGAGAAGACATCCACAGACTGAAGGTGAAATGGTGGGAAAAATATACCACTCACATGGACCACATAAATAATCAGGGGTTTCCATCCTAATATCAAATAAAGTGGACTTGAAACCAAACCTAGTGAAAAGGAATAAAGAAGGACATTTCAGTTGCAGGAACACTGATGGCAACTCCTCCGCTGGTAAATGGATGAAGTTGGAGAATATAATGCTAAGTGAACTTAGCCAATCTCAAAAAACCAAATGCCGAATGTTTTCTCTCATATAAGTAGGCTGATTCACAGTGGGGTTGGGTCGGGGAACATAGGAGGATTAGAGGAACACTAGAAAGGTTAATTGGGAGGGAGGGGAAGGGTGGGAGCAAGGAGATATGAAGGGGGAAAAAATTAAAAAGAAGATGGTAGAATTAGATTGATATCAGTATCCTAAATGCATGATTGAAGACATGAATAGTATGATATACTTTGTATATAAACAGTGTTATGTAAAAACTATATATGCTCTATATATGTACTATGAATTGTAATGCATGCTATTGTTACATATACAACAACTTCGAATTTTAAAAAAAGAAGGACATTTCATTCTCCTTAAGGGATTCATATATCAACAAGACATAACAATCATAAATATCTATGTCCAAAACAAGGGGGCATCTATGTATAATCAAACAAACCCTTGTCAACTACAAGAATCAAATAGGCCACAACACAATAATACTGGGTGACTTTAATACACCTCTCTCACCACTGGATAGATCTTCCAAACAAAAACTAAAAAAAAACAGAAATTATAGAACTCAATAAAAACAATTAATAATTTAGACTTAACAGACATATATAGAATATTCCATCCATCATCAAATGAATACACTTTCTTCTCAGCAGCACATGGATCCTCCTCCAAAATAGACCATATCTTATGCCACAAAGCAAGTATTAGCAAATATAAAAAATTAGAGATACTACCTTGCATTCTATCTGACCATACTGGAATGAAATTAGAAATCAATGATAAAAGTACAAAGAGAAGATACTCTCAACACTTGGAGACTAAACAATATGCTGTTGAATTACACATGGATAACAGAAGACATCAGGGAGGAGATAAAAAATTCTTAGAGGTAAATGAGAACTCCAATACAACTTTTCAAAATCTCTGGGACATTATGAAGGCAGTGCTAAGAGGAAAGTTCATTGCATTAAGCTCATTCATTAAAAGAAGAAAAAGTCAACAAACAAATAACCTGACATTGCATCCTGAAGCCCTAGAAAAAGAAGAACAAACCAACCCCAAAGTAGTAGAAGATAGGAACTAATTAAAATCAGGATGAAAAAAAAGAAACAACTCAAAACATTGACAAAACAAAAAGCTGGTTCTTTGAAATAATAAATAAAATTGACAACCCTTAGCCACCCTTACAAAAAGAAGAGAGAAAAACTCAAATTACTAAAATTCACAATGAAAAGGAAATATCATGATAGACACTATTGAAATACAGAAGACAATTAGAAACTATTTTGAAAATTTATACTCCAGTAAAATAGAAAGCCTCAAAGACACCAACAAATTTCTAGAGGCATATAATCAACCCAAACTGAGTCAAGAGGACATACACAATTTAAACAGATCAATTTCAAGCAAGGAAATAGAAGACACCATCAAAATCCTACCAACCAAGTAAAGCCCAGGACCAGTCAGATTCACAGCTGAGTTCTACAAGACCTATGAAGAAGAATTAGTACCAATACACCTCAAATTATTTCATAAAATAGAAAAGGAGGGAATCCTTCCAAACTCATTCTATGAAGCTAGTATCATCCTGATACCAAAACTAGGCAGAGACACATCAAGGAAAGAAAATTTCAGACCAATATTCCTGAGGAAAATAGATGCAAAAATTCTCAATAAAATTCTGGCAAATCACATGCAAAAACATCTTTAAAAAATAGTGCACCGGAGCCAGGCATGGTGGCGCACGCCTGTAATCCCAGCATTTGGGAGGCTGAGGCAGGAGGATCGCAAGTTCAAAGCCAGCCTCAGCAATGGCGAGGCACTTAGCAACTCAGTGAGACCCTGTTTCTGATAAAATACAAAAAAGGGCTGGGGATGTGGCCCAGTGGTTGAGTGCCCCTGAGTTCAATCCCTGGTACCAAAAAAAAAAAAAAAAAAAAAAAAAAATTGTACACCATAATCAAGTGAGGTTCATTTCAGGATGCAAGGTTGATTCAACATATGGAAATCAACAAATGTAATTCATCACATCAATAGACTTAAAGATAAGAATCATATGATTATATCAATTGATGCAGAGAAAGCATTTGACAAAATACAACACCCTTTCAAGTTCAAAACACTAGAAAACCTAGGAATAGTAGGAACATACCTCAGCATTGTAAAAGCTATCTATGCTAAACCAAAGGCCAACATCATTCTAAATGGAGATAAATTGGAAGCATTCCCTCTAAAAACTGAAACCTCTTTTGCCACTTCTATTCAACATAGTCCTTGAAACTCTAGCCAGAGCAATTAGAGACATGAAAGAAATTAAAGGGATACAATAGAAAAAAAAGAACTCAAACTACCATTACTTGCTGATGACATTATTCTACATTTAGAGGATCCAAAAATCTCCACTAGAAAACTTCTAGAATTAATAAATGAATTCAGCAAAGTAGCAGGATATAAAATCAATACCCATAAATCAAATGCATTTCTATACATCAGTGATGAATCCTATGAAAGAGAAATAGGAAAACTACCCCATTCACAATAGCCTCAAATAAAAAAAAAAAAACTTGGGAATCAACTTAACAAAAGAGTCAAAAGACCTCTACAATGAAAACTATAGAACACTAAAGAAAGAAATTGAAGAAGACCTTAGATGATGGAAATATCTCCCATGTCTTTGGATAGGCAAAATTCATATTGGCAAAATGGTCATACTACTCAAAGCACTATACAGATTCAATGCAATTCCAATTAAAATCCCAATGTCATTCCATAGAGAAATAGAAAAATCAATCATGAAATTCATTTGGAAAAATAGGAGACCCAGAATAGCCAAAGCAATCCTTAGCAAGAAGAGTGAAGCAGGATGCATCACAATACCAGAACTTAAACTATACTACAAAGCTATAGTATCAAAAACAGCATGGTATTGGCACCAAAATAGACATGTAGACCAATGGTACAGAATAGAAGACACTGAGACAAACCCACATAAATACAGTTATCTCATACTAGACAAAGGAGCTAAAAACATACCTTGTAGAAAAGACAGCCTCTTCAACAAATGGTGCTGGAAGAACTGGACATGTATATGCAGTAAAATCAAACTAAACCTCTGTCTCTCACCATGCACAAAACTAAATTCAAAGTGGATCAAGGACTGAAGAATTAGACCAGAGACCCCGCGCCTTACAGAAAAACGTAGGCCCAAATCTTCATCACATCAAAGTAAGCCCTAACTTCCTTAACAAGACTCCTAAAGTGCAAGAAATAAAATCAAGAATCAATAAATGAGATAGATTCAAACTAAAAAGCTTCTCAGCAAAAGAAACAATCAATCAGTTGAAGACAGAGCCTACATTTTGGGAGCAAATTTTTGCCACATGCACGTCAGAGCACTGATGTCTAGAATATATAAAGAACTCAAAAAACTTAACAACAGAGAAACAAACAATCCAATAAATAAATGGGCTAAGAAGCTGAACCAACACTTCTCAGAAGATATACATTCAATCAACAAATATATGTTCAACATCTCTAGTAATTAGAAAAATGCAAATCAAAACTACTCTAAGATTTCATTGCACACCAATCAGAATGGTAGTTATCAAGAATACAAACAACAATAAGTGTTGGCGAGGTTATGGGGAAAAGGCACAATCATACATTACTGGTCAGACTGCAAATTGGTGCAACCAGTCTGGAAAACAGTATGTAGATACCTTAGAAAACTTGGAATGAAACTACCATTTGACACAGCTATCCCACACCTCAGTCTATACCCAAAGCAGCCACATCAATGTTTATAGCAGCTCAATTCACAATAGCTAAATTGTGTAATTAACCTAGATGCTGTTCAATAGATGAATGGATAAAGAAACTGTGGTATATATACAAAAATGGAATATTACTCAGCATTAAAAGAGAATAAAATTATGGCATTTGCAGGTAAATGGATGGAGTGGGAGAATATCATGCTAAGCAAAGTAAGCCAATCCCAAAAAAACAAAAGCCAAATGTTCTCTCTGATAAGTGGATGCTCATCTACAATACCCGGGCATTGGTGGGGGGGCGGGTGTAGGGGAACTTTTATTGGGCAATGCGGAGGGAGAAGACGAGAGGGGGTATGGGGGCTGAAAAGATGGTGGAATGAGATGGACATCGTTACCCTAGGTACATGTATGACTGCACATATGGTGCGATGCTACATCATGTACAACCAGAGAAAGGTAAAGTTGTGCTGCAATTGTGTACAATGAATTAAAATGCATTATGCTGTCATATATACCTAATTACAATAAATATATAAATAAATTTTTAAAATATTAATAATAATAATAAAAAGATTTCCCTGTCAAACCACTTTTAGCACCTTTATATATGTTTTTCAGGGTTCTTTTGAGGAACAAATATGTTTCTATGTACATATGTACACTTATATGTATAGATTTATTATGTGCATTTGGTTCACATGTTTATGAATGCTGATGAATCCAAAATCTCCAGTGTTTTCCAGCAGGCTGAGGACCCAGAATAACCTAGGTACAGTTTTAGCCTTAGGGCTAGAGGTGAAACCCAGGGGTGCTGATAGTTCAGACAAAGTTCTTAACCTGTTTTCTGGAAAATCCCTGTCTCTTTTGCTTGGGGAGCCTAGTCTTTTTTTGTTCTATTTATTCCTTCAGCGAATTGGAAAAGGTCCAGCTAAATTTTGGAGTACAATATGAGGAAATTATATAATTTCCTTCCTCCAGGTCAATTAGGGTCTGGAAAAACACACGTTGGCTAGATACTAGTAAAATAGTTCCTCTTGAAGCAGACATTGTTAAGAATAGACTCCTCTGGGTATATTTTTACACAGTTACTTTCCGTTCCCCCTATTGGAAGCATCAGAGTTTTTCTTATATCTTCAATATAAGAACTTGATAAGACTCCTAGATATAAAAAAAAAAAAAAAAAAAAAAAAAAAAAAAAACTCACCAAAATTGAGGGCACCTCTAAGACCGATTGCCCCACCAGTTTTATTATTCAAACTTTTCCAAACTGAGCCTATATTAACTTGTCCGTTAAAGTTTAAGTTTTCCTTCCCCTGTACACTTTCCCCTAGAGGTTTCTGCTCCCAAGCTTCTCCTCTGATCAGTTTTGACTCCCGAGTTTTCCTGTTTGTCTCTCCCATTTGTGGACCAGTAGTTTGCCCCATGACCTTGATTGCCTGATGGATCCAAGAGGAGTTGTTGATTTTCAGTTTGCTCATCATTTATCTTATAAAAATGAAGTGATGATGTGATGAAGTGAGGTTTTTTTTTAAAATCAAACAGGTGGATTTTGCATTAGAGGCAATTTCTACAGTGGCCAGTACAATAACAATTGTTTGATTCTTTGGATATGATTCCTATTTGCCCACTCCCCCAAGATTGTGGATGATTACCTCTATGGCAATTTTTATAGATGATAGCAAGTTATTTGAAGTCAACCTTCACTTGTATAATGAGTAAACAATGACAATAGGATAATTTCTTACAATGATAAAAATAACTCTCCCATGTCCATAATTTGCCTGTCTTACATGTTTTATCTAAAGAAATTAAAAAGAACAATGTAAATTATAAAAGACAAAAATAGATTTTCATTAACTGTATAATATCTTGGAGAGAGGAGCAAACTTGGAAATGTTAAACTTTAATGAGAATTCAGTAAATATTTTTTAAATAAAAAATAGAATTAAATTGCATTACTGGTATCTACAAAAATGGGAAGAAAACAATATAAAACACACATTCATATTAAAATAACAACAATGAAATACCTTAGCACAAACTTAGTAAAATATAACCAATTTTTTATATAGACAAAAATTTATAGAAGACTGAAGAACAAAATATGAACAAGTAAAAATTCATAGTATTTTTCTGGATATAAAATCTAAATACTATAAAGTTATTCAGTTTTTCCTATGCTATAAAATTAATGCAGCTTCAATTAAAATTCTAGTGTTCACCCATTGCATAATTATACTCAACTAAATATTAATAATTTTACACATATTGCAGAAGATACTCAATCCAACAAGGAAAGCATGTATAACTTCCTTAACTGAATGGAATGAGGGTGTTAAAAATTCTGAATCCATTATAACCAGTGGTAGAATCCACTTAAGAAATAAGAATCAGGCCGATTCACAGTGGGGTTGGGATGGGGAGCATAGGAGGATTAGAGGAACACTAGAATGGCCAGTGCGGAGGGAGCGGAAGGGAGGGGGCAAAAGGGTGAAGAAAAGAAAAAAGATGGTAGAATGAGATGGATATCA
This sequence comes from Tamias sibiricus, assembly GCA_025594165.1. Taxonomy (NCBI): domain Eukaryota; kingdom Metazoa; phylum Chordata; class Mammalia; order Rodentia; family Sciuridae; genus Tamias; species Tamias sibiricus. The sequence goes on along the minus strand of CM046658.1, from coordinate 139,857,177 downwards.
TTATCCTAAGTGCAGGTATGAAGTCAATAATGGTGTGAATATACTTTGTATAAACCAGAGATATGTAAAAATGTGCTCTACAAGTATAATATGAAATGTAATACTTCTGCTGTCATTTCTAACTTAGAATAAAAAATAAATTTAATAAAAAAATAATAAGCTAACAAATAAATTCAGATGAATTTGAAAAAAAAAATAAGAATCAGGAAGAAAACAGGAGAGCGAGAGTGCAGTGGCCTAGTACAATTAGCTGAATAGAAGTAAATTTATATCTGGCAAAAATGAGAATGCTACAGAGGTGGGGAAATTCCTAGAACAAGTCTGAGATTGATTCAGAATTGCTTACTGGCAAAATAAGGGAAAAGTTTGAATGAACACAGGAAGAACAAAAGATTGCCTTGAGTGGCATTGTTTCTAGGAGAGAGGCATTGACTTAGGACAGAGAGGCAACTCTCAGATACTTAGAAGTGAAAGAAAAGAGACCAGAAAGTAACAGAAATTGATGATCCTACAGCAACAAAAGATGATCAAAAAACCAGAAGCAACAACCATATCCCACAAAAAAACACCATTCATTAAAGAAACTAATTCACTCTGTGTAAAGCAATTCTCCAAGGGTTTTTCATGTTTCTGCTTATATTTGGGAAATAAACAACTGATAGCCTATTTATTTGAACTCTTTTTAAATGAGACTGCAAAGCAAGCAAACCTGGAAAGCAGAGAAAATGCCTTCCTTTGGGAGATGCCTGGGCATGTTAGCTTGAAGCCCATTTTAGAAGATTTGGATTTCTAAGGTTTGGTTCCCCAGATGTGATGCAAAATGGCTATCTGGGCCACTCCATGCTTCCCCATGGGACTGTGAGTGAGTGAAACTGACATGACAATGAGGTATTTGATGATTTCTCTGTTGGGAGCAGCAAAACCTTTTCTCTGTGTCTTCTACTAACATCTATGAAATTGTGGCAGGCTCATCACTCATTTGCAAGTATTGCCGAATCTCAAGATTCTTCAGTTTTCGGCACATTGTATGTAGCAACTGAGAGGTTTTGAACTAAGAATGCACCTGTTGATATTGTTCTAAAATATTGAGACATGTGAAAAGGAAAGCAACATTCATACAAAGTATCTATGAAGTTAAACAAAAAACATAAATCTCTAGAGATAATCAACACTAAACAACCACAAATCAAATGAGCATTGCAAACTAAAATTTGTATGTGAAATGCAACACCAATCAGAAATTCAAAAAACTCACAAGACAAATAGACCAAGAGGATGTAGAAAAAGAGAATAATTGATGAAAATTAGAAAATCAAGAATGTTATGAAATTATTGCCAAAAAAAGACCTAATAGTATGATCATGGGATGATACATTTGCTTGAAAATCTAATAACAGATTGAAGAAAGAAACAGGAATATTCCCCCAAATTAAAATAAAATTGAAAATTATTAAAACTTAGAAATAGAATTATGTACATATTAAAAATTATTATGAAGTATATAAATCCTGAGAATACTAAAAGTGGCATTACATGATTGGCTTAATATTAACTTAAATATTTTCTAATCAATATTATTTTAAGTGTCTATAAAAGATTTTTAATCAACTCAATCAATTACCTGTTGCAGGTTGTATTTTCCAGGAAGCAGACTCTGAGAGACACTTCAGAAAGATTTGAATATATTAGAGTATCTTTGGGAGCAATATCTATGGAAGAGAGTGTGAGTTCTGGATTAGAAATGGCCTGATAAATGTTTTGGCCTTTGTATTCCCTACCTCGGTCGTGGTTGGTATAGGAAAATGTAAGAGCTCAGGTAAGGAAGTTCTCTGCAGCTGAGGCAATTCCTAAGGGGTTCAGAGATGAGTGTACTATAATCCAAGCAAGGTGGAAAACAAGCACTTACTGAAGGGAGATACAGATGATATATCACCAAGTCTACTGTACAAATAAAATGTTTATTATCTGAATGAAAGGGGATTTTTCCCCAATCTTTTTTTTTTTTTTTTTTTTTTTTTTTTTAGTACCAGGGATAGAACTCAGGGGCACCCAACCCCTGGGCCACATCCCCAGGCCCTTTTTAGTATTTTATTAGAGACAGGGTCTCACTGAGTTGCTAAGTGCCTCATCATTGCTGAGGCTGGCTTTGAACTTGCCATCCTCCTGCCTCAGCCTCCTAAGTGCTGGGATTACAGGCATGTGCCACTGCGTCCAGCCCCAATCATTTTTAATAAAAATTTTTAAGCACAGCAAAATTAAAAATTGGAAATATTCACATGTCTATCATACATATTTTATTTGTTTATACTTTATTATGCTACTTCATTTTGTGTATGTACATATATATCTGCCCATCTCTCAATCACCAGTGTTTCCACCAAAACATTTGTGCAACCACATCATTACTATATCATTATTGGTATAGTTGTATGTCAAATTTAAATAAAATTAAATACAAACATCTTGAGTGTGTGTATTTGCTGAGTTTTAACAAAGGCATGCACACATAAAACCCAATCCTCCATTGGAATATAGAGAATTACTCTCAACCACAAAAGTTCCTTCATTTCCCTTCCCAGTTAATCCCTACACCCACCAAGGAAAAACCACTGCCCTGACCTTTTCCCACCATAGTTAAGTTTTTCCTGTTCTAGAATTTCATATAAATGAAATCTTAAAGTGCATACTTTTGTGCAAGACTGTTTACTTCTTCATATGTTTTTTAGTTTCGGTATGGTGTGTGGTTATCAAGAGTCTGTTGCTTCTGTATTGCAGACTACTATTATATTGTACAATTGCATTAAATTTGCTAATAATTTTCCTAGTTATAAACACAGGGGCTGTTGGTAATGTTGAGCTTCATGAATAAAGCTGCTAAGAACTTCCAAGTGCAAGTTTGTCTGTGAACATGTTTTTGTTCTCTTGATTAAATGCCTACAAGTAGAATTGCAGGATCACCCACAATCATGTGTTGAATTTTCTTAAGTAACAGCCAGGCATTTTCCAAAGCAATTGTATCAATTTACAATCTAATAATTTTGAGACTTCCATTTTTCACATATTTGCTAATATTTGTACTTTTCAATCTTTATAATTCTAGATATTGTAAAGCCTGTGTAATGTTATTTTGTTGTGTTTTAACTTTTATATCCAAAAAAACCAACTTTGTTGAACACTCTGTTGTGCTTATCAGTTCTGGTACATCTTTGTTTATAAGGTATGTATTCAATTATTTACCTAATTTTTTTTGAGTTGTTTGTCTTTTCATTGTTATATTATCAAAATTGTTTATATATTCAGAATGACCACATCTTTGTCATATATACACACATACATACATGTGACATATATATATATATATATATATAGTGTACATTTTTATCAGTCTGTTGTGTGCCTATTTATTTTCTTAAATGTGTACTTAGATTAAACAATGTTTTTCATTTTGATGACCTTCGTTATATTTTTCAACTATTGGTTTATGTGATATGTTCAAGAAAACATTTTTTAAATACCTAAGACATAAAAATATTCCATAAAAAATTGTAAATACCTAAGTCATAAAAATATTTTACTTTAAACACTATGGCTTTAGCATTCCCATTTAGCTCTATGTTTCAGCTTTAATATTTGTGTCTAGTGTGTGACAGACTCAAGGTTCATTTTTTTCCCCATATGTATATCAAAATATCCCAGTACTGTTTGTTGTATACACTTTTGTTTTTCTGATCTCATTGTCTTAGCATCTTTAACAAAAATAAAATGACTGTATGAGTTTTTTTTAAATATTCTTTTATTTATGATAATATCATGATCTTTTGATTAGCATAGTTTAATAATAAGACCTAAATCAAGATTGCTTTTTATGGTTCAATATATATTTTGGAACAATCTTAACAATTTCTATATGTAAGTAGATTGAGTTGTGTTTAGAATTATGTTGAATCTATAAGGCAACTTAAAGATAAGTGACACCTAAATAATATTCAGCATTCTAATCCATGGGCATTATTTTTTGTATTTACTTAAGTTTTTCTTAATGCCTATCAACAATGTTTTGTATTATTAAGAAATAATATGTGTCTAATTATGAATTTACTGATAAACATTTTATGTTTTGATGTTATAGTTTTTATTTTCTAAAATTTTGCTTCTGGTAAAAAATATAATTGATTTTTTACATTATTTATTCCATAACTTGCTGAATTTAATTTTTAGATCTTGTATTTTTATAGAATTTTCAAAGATTTTATGTATATATAATATTTTTAAATTTTATATATTATTTTACCTATGATTTATTTCAAGTATATTGTTTAATTTCAAAATAATTGTAGTTTCCCTAGCTATGTTATTTTTACTGATTTCTGATAAATTTTTTGAGTCAGAGAATATATTAAGACTTCAATCCTTTTAAGTTCATTAAAAGTTGTTTTAAGGCCAACATACACCATATCTTGGTGATCATAACATATAAATAAGATAAGCATATATGCTCTGCAGTTGTAACGTGTAAGTTTTCAAATAGTAATTTATTCAATATAGTTGATGCTCTTGATCATATATTCCATGTCTGTAGTAATTTTTGTAAAGTTTTTCTATTATTTGCCAAGAGCAGTATTAAATTTTCTGTGATGACAAAATTTTCTCTTTATAAAATTTTGTTTTGTAACTTCCATTCTATTAACATTTGTTTCATGTATATTTCTGCTCTAAGATTTATAACACTTATGAATCTTATGTTTTTTCAGATGAATTTATTCCTTTATTAATCTGAAATATCTTTCTTTGTCTGACAGTACTGTCTAAAGCACATTTATAGCTACTATAGCTCATCTAGGCAAGTTCTGCCTTAATTTTTTATTCCTTTAAGTCATCTCTGTATTTTGATGGGAATGTTTAGTCTATTAGTATTTAGCATAATTATTGATACTATTTGATTTAGGTCTGTATGCTAATAAGATGTTTCACACTTATTTTTCTTTATTTCTTTATTGTTGTTGAAATGATCATTGGTTCCAAATTTTTTTCTTGCTTTAGATTATTTAGTTTTGTTTGGTGGAGGGGAATTGTCCCTCTTTGCTTTAGTGTTTATTCTAGAAATTACATTATATATCCTTATGTTTTCATTCTCAATTCAAAGTTAATATATACTACTTAACTCTTTGTTTTAACTCATATTATTTTCTTTCATTATGATCTGAAGGGATAGAACTTTGACTGTAGTGAAACAGCAGTTTTAAAACTTATTTTTTTCAGTGTTAGAAATATTTTTTTCCAAGTAAAATCTTCCAAAGGTAAAAACCTAGATTAAGTCAGTGTTAGAAATATTTTTTCCAAATAAAATCTTCTAAAGGTAAAAACCTAGATTAAGTCAGGGTGTCTGATTGTGGAGAGAACTGAAGCACTTCTGGAGAATCATATCCGGGGCTCCTTTGAAGTATCTCAAATCCACTAATGCAGAGATTGAATTTAATGTCCTATAACAACCCTTTCCAACTATTAGATTATCATTTTTTATATGTAGAGTACTACATGGTGTTATACAATTTTTACGAAACTCTACACACCTGGAAGTGGGGACCAAGGTCACATAATCCTGCTATAAGTCCCTTTAGGCTCACTGCTCTTCTTCAAGTGTTATCCTCAATTACAAAATAAGACAAACACTTCCTCAATTTATTAATTCTCAGTGATGCATCATTGCTATGGAAACTATAAACTTAAAGTCCAAATAGTTAAAGGCATTTTTTTATACAACAGCAACGAACAAGGAGTCAAACTGTAATCTGACCATGTACTGTTCTAGAGAGGGTAGAGTTGAAGAAAAGGAAATATAAACGGCTAGCAAAACATCCTTAGGCTGATTGCTGGAGACTTTTCCTAATACAGTAAGAATCTTTTCAAGGGAATAACATTTTTGAAATCTGAGTCAGGCTCCTTATCAGTGAGTGCTAAATGTACACTTATTTCTCATTTTAATCTTCAAGATTGTGTCATTTAGGTGGTATGTTAATTGTCTTCAAATGTACTATATTAATTTCCTTAGGACTAGTATAACAAATTACCACAAACTGGATGATGTAAAGCAACTGAAATTTATTCTCATACTGTTCTAGAACCTTAGAGTCCAAAGTCAAGGTATTGTCAGGGTCATTCTCTATTTTAGTCAGCTTTATGTCACTGTGACCAATATACCCAAAAAGAAAAGTTAGAGAAGGAAAAGTTTAATTTGGCTCATGGTTTCAGAGATTCAGTCTATGGTCAGCCAACTCCATTGCTCTGGGACAGAAATGAGACAGAACATCATGGCAGAATGGTATATTAAATGATAGCTGCTCAGTTCTTGACAACCAACAAACAGAAAGATCTTGAGAGTAAGGGGCCAGGGATAATATAAACCCCAAAGACATTCTTCCAGTGACCTACCTTCTCCAGCCATACCCTACCTGCCTACAGTTGCCACCCATTAATCCATTTAAATTATTAGTCCATCAAATAGCCTAATCCATGGACTAAGTTACAGTTTCCATACACTAATCATTTCACTTTTGATCATTACTACATTATCTCACACATGGGCTTTTGGGGGACACCTCATATCCAATCCATAATATTCCACCCCAGACCCCAGAAACTCGTGTCCAGCTCACAATACAAAATAGATTTAGTCAATTTCCAAGAAACCCCATACTCTTAATAGTTCCAGCATTTCCAAATGTCAAAATCTGAAATCTCATCTGAGATGCAAGGATAACTCTTGACTTCCAGCTCCTGTAAAGATCAAAAGCAAGTAAGGTATATCCAATATATCATGACATAGAGGAAACATTTCCATTCCAAAAGGGAGAAATAGCTGCATAGAAGGAAGGGATGCTACCAAAGCAAGATAGTATCAAAATCCAACTGGGCAAACAAGTCATGTTAGTTCTGTGTCCTACATCTGGGGAACATGGCATTGTGATGTTTTCTCCAAAGGGCTTATGTAGCTCTCTATGTATCTATGGTATTGCTGGTTGCAGCCTACCCGGCCTCTCTCTGGACTTGTTTCTGTTCAATTCCCACAGCTTCCCTTGGCAGAGGTTCCATGCTATTTGTTCTCTCTTTGAAGAGTCTAGGTAAGACTCTTTTATTTTTTTTTTCCCTTTCCTTATGTTGTGATTATTGGCAGTCCTTGGAATTCCTTGACATGTAACTTCTTCATCACATTTTCTACCTCTGTTTTCACATGGTATTCTTCCCTAAATGTTTCTCTGTGTTTTCAAATATCGTTTGTGTCTTTGTATCCAAAAATGTTCTCTTCTAACAATGATATCAATCATATTGGACTTAGGATCTGCCCTTATCCATTGTGAATGTATCAGATCTTGATTGTGGCTTAATGATGCTTTTTAAACTGTCCTGTTCTCAAATGAGTTATTTCAACCACATTGACTTCCAAAGTTTCTTATTCTAAGACATTTCTCTGTCCTCTTCCACGTTAATTTCCTTGTAGTGTTTGAAATGTTGGTTTTAAATGTTCACTTTAAAATTTAATTAATTTTAAATGATTAAATGGAAGGAAACCAGGAACTGGTACAAGAAATGAAAGACATAAATGGTCCCATACAAAGGCATAAAAATATTTTCAGAGGTTCAGGTAATTTGGGAAAACATTTTCTAAAATAACTATTGTTTTGATTGATTTATCTTTCAGTTGTAAGGTAGTATAATTTATTATAAGGTTTGAAATGAATTTAAGATGGATATGAAATATATTTGTTCATCAAAGGGAGAATGAATTAAAAAGATCGAGACACACTAATAAAAAAAATTATTGTTCCATCCCAATGCATTTCCCTCTGAAGTCAATTTTGAATTTTTACTTGAAGTTGACAAACTTTTAAGAGATGTCAAAATAAAAACACTGATTGCAAAATCCATGATATCTTTATATTAACTTGAAATAATTTTAGCATTGCCAGAGCATGAGTCCAGCATGCAATTCCCTTTTAATTATGGTGTACGTTGCAGCTTCAAGGCTCAAATAATGCTAACGGGGGAGTTTTTTAACGAAAAAAATTTATGATGGAATTATGTCTACATAGATTTTTTTTCCTCCTGACCATTTTTTATGCCAACATTCTAGAATTCCTAAAGCATATATAAACTGTATTATATATTTGCAACACTGATTATGGGTTTAAGCCACTTATTCCTGTTGCTTACAACTAAGAAACCTGGCTGATATATTTGCAGCCTAAGCTCAACTTCAGCTACCCAAGCTCAGAAAATTATTTCTTCCACTTCTTTTGTATTCTTTTCTAATATTATGTAAGAAATGTTTCTTGCATCCATCTGTCAATAAATGAACATGGCTCTTGAAGTTGTCATCATTTTCCTGATGCTTTTTTGTTATTATTGTTATTTATTGGTGGTATAATGGTAGTACCTAATATAAACAGTAACAAGATATTAATAGAATACAAGTAAATGAATTATTTGTTATTTTGGTTGTTGTTCCTATAATCACTTATTGAATACCTGCTAGTTTTTGTATTTGTATATTTTCATAATGAAAATTTTCTAAAGGAGATTTATTGCACAATCAAACTAAGCTACAGTGTCCAATATGCATAAACATATGCATATTGTGATAATATATGCATAAAGTGATTTTTCTTAATATAGTATTTTAAATCCTGAAAATAAACACAAGCTTATGTAAAACCTATAAATAGAACATTTTAATTTTTTTCATCAGGATAGAATTTTTCCTATTTGAAAGCAGAATGGTGCAATTACATGGAGGCACATATTAGAGAATTTAATGACGTAATTATGTAAGTTTGTCTACACTGCTGCTTGCAATAGTTGTTCACAGGTTTAACTGTTGGGTTTATTCTCAAAGCATTTTGTTGGGAAGTAGTAAAATAATTCATGCAAACATTTATAATATTTGCAGAAAACCTAAAATTAAATATGGCTACAGCTAAAAAATGTAATGCAGAAGCATAAAATATGTATGAAATTATGTAAATAGACTGCAAAAAAATATTCCAGCTACACTTGACCACTAGTTTTCTGAAGCCTTGCCAAACTCCAAATAAAAGCTGCATTGAGTAGAATGTTTAGACATCTGGATACTTTTTCTTTAAATTCTTAGAAAATATTCTGCATTTAGTTTGAAATGTGGCTACCTAAGTCGCTATTTCCACTACAGTCAAAATAGTTATTCTTTGTAATTTCCTGTTTGTCATTTTACTTCTTTTCAACCAGCTGATGATCAAAGATACTCACAATATTTTTACTGTTTTTCCTGCCTAATTTTCTAGTTAGTATTTTAACAGGCTTGCATTGCCAAGCTAACTTTTCCTTTGACCTATTCGGGCTTTCAATCTTTAGACTTCACTTTGCTGCCAAAGCTATACAATTTATTAAAATTAAATTGAACACTGCAAAAAATATGAACAAAGTTCAGCAGTTCACCAAACTTAATGTTGAAAATTATTTTTCCAGTCATGTTCATGTCACAGGAAATTTTTTGAATACTGAATCTATATTGGGCAATTTCAATCTATAAAAAAAAAGGAAGTAGGCCTTAAACTCTGTGACTTTCTTCCTTAAAATCCTGTATCTTAATCTCTGGAAAGCGAAGAAGTGTGCTTACTTCGATTCTGTTACATAAGCCACATTTGGTGTCCTTATTATTTCACTGAGAATCTTCTAGTCTGAGCCCTAGCTCAGTCAACATTTACTTAATCACATATTAATAAAATGCAGACAGTTAGGCGGTATTCAAGACGTGGCATTACACAGTTAATACAACTTCTGTATAAAGAAACTGGAATTCACACAAGTTAAACATATGTTCAGTGGAAAATAATGTGTCTTCACAACTGTGCTCAATCAAGTGTGATGTTATTTCTCACTTGCTTCTTTAATGGCAATCAACATGTGCACAAACACATGGTAGGTACAAAGGGGTGCTCCACCTGAAAACAGGAACATTTGCTCACTCACCTTTAAAAACTATTCAAGACGGGGATTCACAAATGATCAATATTAAGAATAGCACATAAACATAAATGGTGGCACATAAAGGATAGGTTTGTCTTTCATTACAACATATAGTGATTTTTAGTATGCACTGTGGGAATTTGGAGGTCTATACATTACTTTTTGTCACAATAACATGTCATCACATATTATCATCAGAGAATTGAGCAATTTTCTTTTTGTATTATTGTTTATGGACATGTAGAAACCATAAGTCTTTGATTTGTTCATTATTATGTCAGATGATAAGTTTTAAACTTATATGTATATTATATAAATATATATTTAAGCACAAACATATAGTAATAAATAGCAAGCCACATAAACATAAATTCCCTGACAAATTCAATGGCTACTCTTTTCATAAAAAAGTGTTCCTTGTTCCTTAAAGAGTATGTCTATTTCTTATTGAAATTAAAGTGTTTTCTATATATGGGAAGAAGTCAAAAGAATAAAGGATTTTTATACAGTTAATTATCAACAGATGGGATTTGTTGTAGACACAGTGGAAGAAACAAATAAATTGTTTCAAAGCTCTTCAATAAGCACTTTGCATACCGTTTTCTATGTCTGTGTTGTATGAAAGCTGAGCTTACATAAAGTAACATTGGCCATAGGAACTTACCTCAAGATTTGAGGCTCATTTATTATTTCAAATAAAAAGAAGATACTTGGTTCTATATGTGTCAGAATATGATTATAAAAATCTAATAATTCTGAAATCAACCAAATGGTCACTGCAACACAACTTAAGTGCTTTTCCTCTGTTTTCCCTACCTTATAATTCATCAAGCATGTGATTATGTTCCCTTCAAGATATTTTCATATTCATTCTACATCTTATCAAGGTCCTATTGCTCAAGCTCTGAGAAGGAAGGAAGGAAGGAAGGAAGGAAGGAAGGAAGGAAGGAAGGAAAGAAAAAGAGAGAACTAAGAAATTCACTGAAACATAAAGTCTATTTTTTATTCGAAGTTTTTGTATATATAATAGTAACATGCATTACAATTCATAATACACATATAGAGCACCTTTTTACATGTCACTGTTTGTATACAAAGTATATTCATACTATTCATGTCTTCAAACATGAAACATAAAGTCTTTTTTTCAGTTTTCTATTACTGGCACAAATTTCTACCACCAGAATAGAAATTAATATTTCTCTTTAGTAAAATTTTTCCTGGAGTCTTGTTTTGGGATATGGTATGTTATCTTATAGACAACCAATGCTCCCGTCTAGAATTCTTAGTTTCTGGGCATGCTAGGTTAGGGGAAAAAAAAAAAAAAAAACAGTTTGAAAATTTGGCTGAGCTGTCAAGGCATTCAGGACTCAAGGACCTAACATTATGGAAAGCAGAAAATCTAGAAAGGAGGAAGTCCTAGAGAGCTCAGAAGCCAATTGTCTCCTAAAAGTGTTCCCAATTATTAATATAATGTTGGATCCCAGGAAGTGCAACAGAAATGTACAAATAGTGTCAGAGGAGCAGAAACTTTGACAAGTATATGGGACTGGAGAAGCAGAGAATGGAATTAGGATTATCATAGCAATAAATATGTATGAACTAAGAGTTGATCAAGAATTGAGTGTAAAGAAGCGATCTGGAATTGAATAACTTTAATTCACCACTTTGGTGAATTCTTAAATTACACAGAAAAAGAGGCTAAAAAGCAAAGTAAAACTCTTCTGAAAAGCAGAGTGAAATAATGACAAAATTCTATGCTCTTAAAGAAGAAAATAGATGTAGATCAGGACTTGCTATAAAAGAATATGCCCAGTAAGCACCACAGTTTCTCATCTGGGATAGCTGAAGAACAATATTCTGAGAGGAAGAGTAAATCAGAGACGAGTAGAATAATAAAATAAGTTCTAACCCAACCTTAATCATTTTAAGATAATTTCTCACAGATATTCATCAGCCTATCAAAAGAAAAGTTCTCTCAGGAGGAAGATCACATTATCCAAAATGTTATTATTTGTCATAGAGAAGTCACAATATTCAACCCCAAATTACCAGCTATTCCAAGTAACAGATGCACACACAGGTACACACTCACAACCTAGCACACACACACACAACACAAACACAAATAACAAAAATAAACTAGATATTAGAAACAGAATAGGCACTCACGGAATTTAAAATGTCTGCGATAAATAAGCTCATAAATAGAAGAAAAATCTTATCAAAAACAACACTTACAGAAAACAACCAAATTAGATGTGAATAGTAAAAGTAAAATATAGGGCTAGTGATGTAGCTTAGTGGTAGAATTCTTGCATACCATGTACAAGGCCCTAGGTTCAATCCCCAGTACAATAGTAAAAATAAAACAAATTAAAAAAAAGGAAATTTTAAAAATTAGATAGATTCAGGGGGAGATACGGCATAGCAGAAGAGAGAATTAGTAAACTGCAGAATCAGGAGAGGTAAAGTACACGGGACAATGCTCAGACAGCACAAAGAAATCACATTAGACAACATACAAAAGACAGATGTAATTGGAGCCTTATAAGAGTCAGGTAAATTAAGGCAGAAAACATATTCAAATAGCTACTGGCTGAGAAATTTGCAAAATTTTGAAAAATATAAAGTCATGCAATCAATAATCTGTATGAACCTATTTTGCTTTAGACATGAGATGCCCCCAAAATCTCAAGTGTGAAGCAATACAAGAGCACCCAGAGGTGAAATAATTGGGTTAGGAGATGCTTAACCTAATCAGTTTGTCAATTAACTCAAATGGTTTAACTGGGTGGTAACTATAGGAAGGTTGGTTGTGGCTAGAGGAGGTGGGTCACTGAGGGTGTGCTTTGGGGCTTTTTTTTTTTTTTTTTTTCCTTGTTGAGCTGAGCTCTCTCTGTTTCCTAATTGTCATGTCCTGAGCTGCTTTCCTCTGTCACACCCTTCTGCCCTGATGTTCTGCCTTACCTCGGGCACCGAGCCATGCAATAAACCATCTATGAACTGAGACCTCTGAAATTATGAGAGCCAAACAAACTTTTCATCCTCTAAAATTGACAAGAATGTCAGGTCTTTTAGTCACAGTAGTCAAAAGCTGACTAAAACAGAACCTAAAAATAAAACCAAAGAATACATTTGAAGAGCAGAAGTATATATAAAAGTGAGTAGCAGCAACTAGACAAGTGGCTCACTTCTCAAGAGTAATGATGCAAAAGAGTAATGGACCATATAAAACAGAAAAGGTTGAAATATTCCAATCAAAACATTACCAAATTGGATAAAGATAAAAGAATAGAAAAAGGAGACTTATGAAAACACTAAGTAAAAGAAATCTGGTATAGTTTAGTGGAGAATGTGGATCTAAGGTCATGATGCATAATGCCTGATATTTGTTAAGACAAAATTAAACTACTATTTTTGTTTTTTTTGTTTTGTTGCTTTTGGGAAAATATAGCACATTGCTCTTCTTTGACTATTAAGTATCCCCTAAAGGTGTATGTGGTAAAGGCTTCCTGCGAATCGTGAGGCTATTGGACGGTGATGGAGCCTTTAGGAGATGGGGCCAAGTGGGAGGATTTTGGGTCACTACATGCATGCCCTCAAAGAGGTTTGTGGTACCCTGGACTCCTCTTTTCCTTTGTTTCCCAGTCATGAGGTGAGCAGTTTTGCCCCACTGCATTCTCACCATGATTGATCTTGGATTGAAAACTCTAAAGCTGTGAGCCAAAATACATCTTATCTCCTGACAACTTAATTATCTCAGGTATTTGTTTCATCAACTGAGAGCTAATATACCGGTCTTCTAGTCATCAAGTCAAATTGCTCACAATTGTATAGCTCTTGCTAGTTAAATTTTGACAGACCTTTGTCAGTTTGTTTTTTTTGTTTGTTTTTTACCTTATCAGTTTTTGAGCCAAGGTATCAGTAGAAATCTCGAGAGTAATAAAGACCAAAATACCAAAGCACTGAGAGATTTAAAATAATATCATCATGTTTCCACGTTCTTAAGATTATGGCATCTTTCAATATAATATAACATTTCTAAAGAACATCAATTGCATTAACTGTAAATTCTGTAGAGGAAGTGAGTAAGAACACAAGTTGTGGGACTAGACCCAGATTTAGAGTTCACACCACTATTGGTTTTTATGACTTTGGCCAGTTAGTTGTCCACTGACAGCAGCAGAGAATTTCAGGGTTCCAGTTAGTTTGGAAGGGGGCAATGGTCTCTAAGTGAGTATGGCCCTTTAACTTGCCAAAACTTTGCCCCACCAGGAAAGGTGCCACTGGAAATGTAATAGTGGTTTTCTTTTCTTTCCTTTTTTTTTTTTTTTTTTTTTTTTTTTCCCTTCAAGCAAGGTGATTAAAGCATGGTCTTCCCAGGTCTATGGTAGTGCTGCTTTTTTTTAGAGCATGTCAAATTTTAGTATTTAGTGTTTATCATGTTTATCATGTCCCTTTCCTTTCTCATATCCTGAGGACAATTTATGACCATTTATAAAATTTTACACTGTTGCTAACAAGTAGCAGATAAAAATATAGATGAATTTTTGGGATGCTAGGAAAATGATTTTCATTTCTTTGGATTTGCTTTAAGCATTGCTGTCATATAATATCTCTAAAATTTTGATTTGAGTGTTTAATACCCTTGGAAAATAATCTCAAATGTGGTATTAATAGCAGAGTCATATATACGTGTTTTATTACTCTACTATTATTATTAGGATCAGCACATGCACTTTAGTAGATATTTATGCTATAGAGAGTTTCCTTTGAATTAATCCAGAATGATGACAACTTTAAATTTCTAGTAGGATTCTAGAATAAAGAAATATAATATTAATATAACATATAAAGACATATTTTACCTAAACTGAAATATAAATGCAGGGTTATCTTTTCAGTGTCTTTGTTTTGCTAGCATTTGATTAGAGTCAACACTTGAATATCTACAGGTAAATTTTCGTCATTTCAGTTAATCTGAGACAATCTTGTTTTAATTTTTCTTCTTATTTTCATTGTTACTGAATTGCATAGAAGTCCATCATTGACTTTTCTTAACTTTTTCTCCTGCCTTATGCAAAAAGAAATGTCATTGTACTCTTTAAAAAACCAAATACACAAGCATGTCCTTTAGTGGTGGGGATACATTTTGAAAAAGGCATCATTAGGTAATCCCATCATGGTGCTAACATCAGGTTGTATCCTCACACAAACTGTGATGCCTAAGATGTCACTAGGCAATATAATCTTATGGGATCAAAACATATATGTAGCCTGTGTATGCAGTTCATGATTGGAATTATCTTTCCTCCAGACTCTCTTCCTCTCACCTCCCCAAAGACAGATATAAAAATGAAACAGCGTTCACAAGAATAAGCCATAATTTTGGGAGATGAAAATGAAGAAAGATTGAAACTAATAAACTTATGTCATAATTCATTTTCTAGCTAGAATAACGGGATCCATTTAATTTTAAGTGACTTTTGGCAATGTATAAATATTATGAACATTTAGTGACAGTATAAGAATTCTGACTTTCATTTCCCTTTTCCTACATTTCTATTTTCTAAGATATGAAAATTTGTTATGGGATATTTTAGTCAATAACTTAATCAATTTTACATTTATTTAAAGAAAAACATGGGGCTGGGGTTGTGGCTCAGCGGTAGAGCGCTCGCCTAGCACGTGCGCGGCCCGGGTTCGATCCTCAGCACCACATACAAATAAACACATTGTGTACAACTAAAGCAAATAAATAAATTTAAAAAAAAAGAAAAAACAGTTTTTAGTATGTGCAAAGTTTCAAGTGTTCTTTATTTAAAATTAAAATTTAGGACATAGCAACACAATATGTTTAGTTGAGTTCATTGTTTACTTACATAGTTCATTTCATCTTAAGTTCTTTTGAGATTTCTACATTTAAGTAGGCTTTATTAACCTAAATAAACCCACTTCTTTGTCAAATCTTCATTATCATAATGTTTTTTTTTTTTTTTTTTTTTTTTTTTTACCATTTAAATGCAAGCATTTGTGGGGAAATAAGTAGACAAAATGGAACTACACATTTGAGGATGTGGTGCATATTGTGCTTCCTATTAAATGGTAAGAAGCAGGTTTTTTATTTAATAATAATAGATGGGTATATAGAGATAGATTTTTTAACATATTATAAGGTCAAAATAATTGTGATGCATTTAATTCCATAATATAACACACACACACAGAGTATCTATGGATCTGTGGTTCTATATCTCTCTATACATATATATTCAGGTCTTTGTAATTAAACTACCCATAGTCTCAGCCTTTGCTAGTTTTCAAAGCTATTGTTTTAATTAAATTTCAAAAATTTATTTCACACCAGTATTCTGAGCACAAATTAGAGAGAGGTGGCATCAGTGAGATTATAAAACAAAAAGGTACAGAGATACTACTGATTGCAATGACAAGATTGCCTTACTTGTTCCTGATTCAGTGAAGTAACACCCTATCTTAAAGAATGTGTATAAAGTTGTTCTTCCTACATGTATTTGGTAATTCTAAAAAGAATGGACGAAATGCCCACTATAACTTTTAAATCCTATAAATATCATATGTACTGTAATATGAAAGGGTCATATATTCTACCTATCTATATACATATATATATATATATCCATATATGAATATGTACATGTTTTCATATATATATGTATGTGTTATATATGTATATATATGCATATGTACACATATATCTACACATACTAATTTTCAGGTGATGAATAAGCATATTCAGAATGAAAAGGATGAGACTAATTAGACCATACACTATTTACATAAACTATTCACTTTTTGAATCCTTAAAACACTTTCTAGGAGACAGATTTATCATTATCAAAACTTGAAAAAAAGTGAGTTGATTTGGGTATATAAAGCCTACTAAAATTCAGAAATCAAAAAGAATTTAAGAAAATGAAGTAAATTATGTAAATATTGTTCTCCTTTAGTTACAAACAATGAACTCTGCTTGACTAAATATACTTATATTGTTATCTAAACAAAGAACACTAAAACCTTTCACCTTTTAAAAATAACAGGCAACTTCAGAATAGATTGAACCACACTAAGTAAGCTAAGCCTAAATGACCATTTAAAGAGGAAGCAAAAATGCCTGTCATGGAATCAGATAAGAAAAAATGTTCATTCCAGTGGAGTATTTCATTTGTTTTCTTTCAGAAATAACACTTTTTATGGCATGTGAAAACATGTTTGTTTGCTTTAAATTTGGGATTTGTGATTATACAAGCAAAATTTGTCCTAGAAATCAATTGAAGCAAATAGAAATTATGGTCTAATTTTTGTTATTATAGCTGTAGTCTGATAAATTAAATTCTCCTAGTCTCCAGGAAACCACTTAGCACCATAGAGGAGGTTGCCTTATCCATAAGACCCACTGCTCAGAAAGAGTTAATTGAGTCCCTATGGTGAAACACTTTACTCTCAGAAAGCTCTTTCTCTTCACTTCTGTTCACCATAGGAACAGGCCAATTGATAATGATATACATCTCTGAAACTGCTGTGATGAATAAACATTTCTCCAAATTACTCAAATTAATTTCAGCAGGTTGCAAAATTTTCTACCTACAGATTTTTTTTCTTTCTTTTCTGAGTCCATCTTTGTTCAAATGTGGTATTTCCACAGACAAAACAGTTCTCTTAGACGTGCATGCCAGAATTAGGAAAAATATGAAAAGCTAAGGCATTTAAAGCTCAAAGAAATCTAGCATTAAGCACTCACAAATAGTTTAGCTTATACCCTTCATCTACAGCCTCCAATTTTAATAATTTCTATTTTCATTTACCCTCTATGTAACATATATGCAATTATTAAAAACCACAAACTTGTTCTTCTTATTGATTTTTAGTATATGTAAACAGGCTCCCTGGAGGAAGATAGCTGTAGTAATGTGAGCTTTTATATTTCTTATTAACTTCTTTCAATGTTCCAAAACATCCCTGGAATACTCTTTGCTTTTATAGACATTCTTCTCGAAGAAACTCCAAGCATTTAGAACATGGCCTCTCAGCCACTGTGTGTGTGAAGGCAGAAACGGAACTTTTCCTTTTACAGATGAGGAGCCTGGTAGAAATTTTACTCCAGGATTTTTCTACATGCACACTCATCCACTAAATTCAGGATTTACAGTAAAATTATCAAGAGTTGAGGCAGAAAAATGCATGGTTTAAAAAGGATTCTGTGATTGTGTTTTAACAGTATTAATCATTTCCCTGATTTATTTTGAAGTTTTATGTTTGACCTAAAGGTCACTTTTATTCACAGCCTTAAAGAAAGCAGGGCATTTTTAAACACCTGAAGACATAAATCATAAACAGTAGTGTACCTGCTCTCTTCTATCTTTCAGAGTTTGAGATTTT
Source organism: Tamias sibiricus (assembly GCA_025594165.1). NCBI lineage: Eukaryota > Metazoa > Chordata > Mammalia > Rodentia > Sciuridae > Tamias > Tamias sibiricus. The sequence goes on along the minus strand of CM046658.1, from coordinate 139,838,757 downwards.
CATGGAATTCAGAGTCTCAAACTCTGATATTTATGATCTTTTAATGTTTTGAATGGAGACATGAAAAATCCCAGAAGATAAAGACAAGTATTTTCAAGGAAACCACTAACACAGTGTAAGTAAACTCCTTGTAATAGTGCCTAACTGTAGTGTCTCTGCAAGGAACCACTTTTTTGAGAATCTAAATTTAGTGATTTTTGTTTTGCATTTCACTAACTATGTCTCAATGCTCACAGCATCAGTACATTAGAATACATGCAGCCATGTTGTTATGAGAGCTTGTGTAGCTGAGAGGAGCTTGAAATCTGAAGTAAAGTCAGATCCAGTTTTCAATAAGATACTCATTCACTTGCTTACTCAATCAATTCATATTCACTAAGTGCCTTCCAAATTTTGAGAACATTCTAGTTGTTGTAGATCTCTTGAAACTAGAGGTCATTCTAAACCACTGGTGCAGCAAAACATAACCAAAGAAAATATCAGAAAAAAAAGTTACAACATCTTTAGAGTGTAAATGAGGTTAAACATTACATGAATACTTCAATTCATAGGTTAATAAACAAGTATCTGCACTGGAATAATTAATAAGAGCTGTTGATTATTTTATCATTATAGAGTAAGAGAGTGAAGAGAGTGTTAGAACTGAAGGGGGACTGGCTCAGTGTTTGGTCAATAGAACTCTATCTTATGAAAAACAAAAAAGATTTTGAAATAACTATTCCCAGAGATATTAAAGGCTTTTTTGGTCAGTCTTATCTGCTAAAGGCAATAAGAAATAGGAAAGAGTACTGAACATGGGTACTTGTCATTTCAAAACACAGCTACTTTGTATAATAAATGTCCAAGAACCTAAATGTTTAGCTTGGCGACCTTCTCCCCAAGGATACTAATAAGTGATGAGGTCCCATGAGGCTGGTTACTCTTATTATGATGTAGGAGTGGAGTGAGAGCTCAGATTGAGATCTAAAGAAAAAATCTCTTTTCAACACATAACTAATTGTAATTGAAAAGAGAGATTCATAATTACTAATCAGAATACTTATTTCTATTTAATACTAATAAGATTAGTATTATAAAGATTAGTATTATTATTCTATATAATACTAATTAGTATTACAATGTACAATTACTTTTCTACCTAGTAATAATATTAATTTCTACATAATATTAATACAATTAGTATTATATAATTTCCCATTGAAAGGACCTTAGTACTACTTTCAAATACGGGGAGAGAAAAACAACTCAGAGTTCTGGCTTTGAGGATGTTTCCTAGGATTGTATCTGCTATCAAGCAACTATATCAGTCAGGATCCCATTAGTAAACCGAATCTTCCCAGTTACAGTAAATTAATTGGTTAAACAGGTATACAACAACTGAGAAAAGAAGGAAGGAAGGAAGGAAGGAAGGAAGGAAGGAAGGAAGGAAGGAAGGAAGGAAGGAAGGAAGGAAGGAAGGAGAGAGAGAGAAAAGAGAGAAAGACAGACTGGGGTAGCGCATAGATGACATCTGAAGTTTTCAACTAAAAGAACATGAAAGGAAAAGGCTGGAGGAGGTACTCAGACTCTAGGGTCTTGGAAGAGGTACCCAGACTCTGAGGGGGAGGCACTGCCCAGGGGTTGCTGATTCCTCAGAAGCTGAAGAGCTCTCTCTTAAAGCTGCAAAGCAAACTTCTGTTATCAGTACCTGTTACTGTTACCCCAGAGGAAGGAACACAGTGAAGTTGGACTTGGGAGGGCCAACAAAAAGAAAAGACAGCTGAAGCCAGGAGTCAACTGCTTCTGCTTCCATGGTGATGGGCCATGACTAGGAGAATGCTGAAAGAAACTGCAAGCAAGCAAGAACTAACCAAGACATTGCCTTCTTTTCTGTTTTGTTCTAGAAATCTCTATTAACAGGACCTAAATAAAGTCAAATGGCCTTGGACAATTATAGTTTGCAGAATTTCTGCCACCACATCACAATGTTGAATAGAGAGGACTGGTTAGGAGCTGAGAAAGGAAAGCATAAGAATGGGGAAAATAACAATTTTTGCAATGGAGATATCTGGCTATTACTACTTTCCCCACAGATTAGTCTTAGCATCACTGAGACTAGAAAACCAGAATTATGTGTTGCCTGATAAGGGAAGAGACAAAACACAGAGTTCCTACTATAAGCATTTTTACCCTCAACCAGAAAATAAGTAACAAAATGTGATCCTAAAATTGTCAAGATTTGAGAGTTAATTTTCAGGTCATATGAATTACAGTGGGTAGAGAAAAATGATATGAACAATCAACAGCTAATATATAACATGGATAATTTTATAAGGCGTGGAACCCAATTATTTCAACAAATTAATTGCAAGAAGATAATTTAAAGAGGATACTTGGGGAACAAGAACTGTTCTACATTAAGAGAATTATAACTCCAATAGTATAGATGGATTTTGTTGGACCAGATTCCAACTAGCCAATTAAAAAAATCAAAAATTTAACAAAGACTGATATTGTTAAATATACTAAGTGGGGATTACTATATTGATATTACATAAGAACTATTTTTAAAAATATATATTCAGTCTAAAAGCGAAATAACATGACATGGGATTTGTTGAAAATATCTCAGAAAGAAAGAAAAGGTAAATGAAGCAAGAGTGACAAATCTTAATGCTACTTGAATCTGTTCAATACTGGTATCAGATTATCAAATTATTATATTTTTATAAAAGTTTGAAATTTTTTATAGCAATTTTTAAATTGCTTTCAGATAACTTCCAAGTTCATATTGGGTTCAATAAACAATTTCAGATAAGTGCTGCTTGAATTCCTTATTAAAAGCCTTATACATGTGTGGGAAAAGTTAGGAACTATCAATCATACTACATACTGAGGATTAAGCAAACATAGGGACAATTTCCTTTAAATTAAAAATTAGTGATACTGGTGGGAAAAGTACAACCTAATGTGCCTGAAAGCGTGAAGGTTGGCAATTAATATATAAAATAGTTTTAATTTGCCTCTCTTAGTACTACATAATCTAGATTATAGGATCCTTTAATGAACAGAAAATTATCTACACTTATAAAGATGCCTGGAATTAACATCAGAATGAGTTTAAATTGTCTTTCTTTTCCTTTGTACTTGTCTATCAGATATTCTCTTTGTACAATGTTTTAGAATATGTCTGTATAAAAAATACAACATTGCTTAGGACTATATAATCATTTTATAAAATGTGTTATGGGTTTTAAAAAGTGGAAGAAAGTACATTAAGGAATTGTATTTGAACAAAAAACAATCTTAAGCCACATCACTTGAACAAAGAACATTTTGCACCAAATGTTTTAATCTATATAGGGCTGCTGGAAAATGAGAATATTCCATCTCAGATAAAAAGTGACTGTAGATACTTTCTAAGAACCATGAATATTTTCCTTCCTATACAGTCTAATGACTAATAAGAGGAATAGAGTCTTTACACCAATTCTGAGTAACCCCCTTCTTTATGCATGAATATACTGCAGAAAAAGAACATAGCTAGGCAAAAATTCTGCAGCACAAACAAAACAGAGCCATATCCTTGAGACTTTGAAGAAGTTGCATACCTTGAAATTTGCTTACTGCAGATAGCAGAAGGAAAGTTTAGACAGCAGTGTCTACTTAGTATTACAAAATGACACAAGTCATTTTTTTTTTTAGTTGTAGATGGACACAATAACTTTCTTTTATTTGTATCTATGTGGTGCCAGGGATCGAACCCAGTGCCTCACGCATACTAGGCAAGCACTCTATCACTGAGCCACAGCCCTGGCCCAGCAGGTCATTTTTTTTTTTTTTAAAGGGGAAGGTAAGTCTCTAATACATATTGAAAGAATAGAGACACAGTTACAAATACTAAGCAATACCAAAAATAGTCAAGAGTAAAATTACAATAAAATAGTTTTTCTAGAGAAAAATGTTTTGAATACAAAAAAACTCACCCTGACATATACACATAATACCCTAGAAACTATACTGGGAGCCTGGAGTTGCTGGAGAGGTGGCATCCTTCAAAAAATGCTTACTGCACTTCATATGAGCAGATGGTACTCTCTAGAGTACCATCCTAGTGGTCATCAGCAGCACCTCATGATAGCAAGAAGCAGTGACAGAAAATTAGCTGAAGAATGATACAAGCCAGAGCCATGCTTTTCTAGAAACAGTCTGACTGGACTCTTTAAGTGCCTCTGGTTGCTTGGACAAAATAAGGATAGAGAATAATGTGAAGGGAAGAGAGTGAAATTTCCCATATGGGGAATGGGCACTTGAACAGATATAAATTTAATAGGGAGAGTTCAAAGAGGTATAATCCTTCTTGAAACCTGAGTATAGTAGAACAAAACAGTTCATAACAGTCCATAATATTAGATTGACGTGGAATCAGGTCATTTGTTGTGTTTTGCTTTGCTTTGATTTCTATGTATTTGCTTTGATTTTACGTATGTTCTGAGTGTATTTAAAAGTAATTGTTACTAGGTAGAGCTATAATTAGATCTTCACCTTCTAATGCAGTTCAGAAGGCAGAAATTAAACACATAAAATCCAGATACAAAAGGAAAGCTCAAAGAAGATAAAGTGATTTACAAGAGTTAGAAGCAATAGGAGGAACCGATACATCAGCAAATGCCAACTAAATGAGAGCAAGTTTGAAACAGTAAAAGGATAATAAATTTTAAAGTTAAAAGGATTAGTGGAGCAGTGGATAAACATTTAATCCATATAATGTATTTCAAATATGATAGTATTGAACTTATATGTGCTAAATGTCCCTGCATCACTGTTTTAAAATAGGGAAATGTTAACAGAAATTAGCATAAGTAAAAATTACATGAGGAAATTTTAACATCATACCCTTTTCCTCTATATATTAAAGATATAGAAGTGAATGGTGTTATGGTTAAAATGTAATAATATATATCAAACTTGGTATGTAATAAGCCATACTTCTAAGTTTTCATAATGTTTTTTATAAAACATTACACACTGGACGACAGGAAAAATTTTCCACTGGTTTGATAAGTTATATATTGTGAGGACATTTCCTGAAAACAAAATAAAGCAGTAAGATTTATTAACTCTTAGATAATTTTTAGAACAGGGATATTTTTGGAATATATTAATACATGTAACTTATTTGGGACACTAGCTTAAAAAGGTTTTAAACTTTGAAAATACATAATATGTATATGAATTTACTAACTGCCTCAATGTTAAATCCTTATGATCATATTTCATGTTTTTGTTTTATGTGTTTTGCCTTTATTGAACAGAATTTAGTGCCTATCTTAATTTGTTTCCAATGCTTGTTTTCTGGCATATCTAATCTTGATGGTCCCCTAAAATTAAACTTACATTATTAGGAATGTTTTATACCTGTTTTACATATGTCTCTGTATACACTTACATATTTGTTCACTAAACATGGTATGTGCCCATTTTCATGAGGTGCTACACTAAATATTCTGTTAAAGAAATGAATAAAGTATGGTCTAAACCAAGAGATGCAGAATGGAATCCACCCCAGAATTTCTTCCTAAAAAAAAATATTATCGTAGGAGTACATGTACTATCTTGTAGAGTTTAGGGAGGTTACAAACAAAATTGTGAACACAGTCTTGGGAAGGTGAGGGAAATGTTAACAAAGAGAAAATTCAAGGATTAAGTGTTACAAAGCAAGGAGGAGTCATGACGCTTTCGAAAAGAAGTTAAAGAATTATATGTCAGGAGATAGGGTTGTTAGGTACCATGACACTAATACCCCACTCGAGTCTGAAGTGCCTGTAGGAGAGCAGAAGGACATGAAGCCATTCAAACTTCTGGAAACACTCTTGTTTATACTCCACCTATTTTACTTTTTGGGTTTTAAGTAGACACCTAACAAATATTAAAAAAAAAAAAAAAAACTAGTTATGTGATCAGTTAATTTTAGGATTTTGTATCAAATAACAATGGTTTCAATATCATTCAATATTATCATGATTCCAAGTCTAATATTGGCTTTTATTTTAAATTTTTTTCCCAGTTCACATTCAAATTTCTATATTCACCTATTTATTCACTTATTCATTCACTCATTTGCTTATTAAGGGATTTATAAAGCATTACTTATGAAACAAGAATTTAGTGAGGCTTTGGTTATTCAGTAGTAAGCACAGACTCTTCTTCAGTAGTGTCCATAATTTTAATCTAATAATTTATTGTCTTCATATTTCCAAAATAATTACAAGCACTGCATAATCAGTAGCTGTACAACTAGTGAATAAAATAGTATAATCACAGAAGAAAATAAATTCTAAATAAAGTATTAATATAGCATGTCACAAAACAAAGCTCAATGACTTTTGTATTTCTTACTAGTTATGAACACTAAACTAATACTAAAATACCATGTCAGGAAAATGTCTTTCTTTGTTTCATTGTTTCATATTGATTATTTAATATCACTTTTGCCTAATGACTTGTTTCCTCTCCTCCTCCTCCTCCTCCTCCTCCTCCTCCTCCTTCTTCTTCTTCTTCTTCTTCTTCTTCTTCTTCATTATTATTATTATTTGGTACCAGGGTTGAACTCAGGGGCCCTCGACCACTGGACCACATCCCCAGCCCTTTTTTTGTATTTTATTAGAAAGAGAGTCTAACTGAGTTGCTAAGTGCCTCGCCATTGCTGAGGCTGGCTTTGAACTTGTGATCTTTCTGCCTCAGCCTCCCAAGTGGGATTACAAGCTGCGCCACCATGCCTGGCGTTTCCTCACATTATTAACCAACAGAACAAATACGTTAGATAAGAGTCATTTTACTTATTTATTTATTTATTGAGGGTACTGGGTATCTAACCCAGAGCATTGTGCATGTTGAGCAGACACTATACCATGGGTTACATCTACAGGCCAGAATTTTTGTTATTGCTGGTTATGGTTTGATATGAGGTGTCCCCTAAAAGCTCCTGTATTAATGTAGGAATATTTGTAAATGAAATGTCTAGATCATGAAGGTTGTAAACTAATCATTCCATCCTACTGAATGGACTAAGTAGTAACTATAGGCAGGTGGGGCACAGTTAGGGAAGGGCTGGGAAAGACAGGTCACTAGGAGCATGGCCTAGAAAGGTTTGCCTTTCCTAAGGTCTTTTCCTTTTGCTCACTGTACTTCCTGACTGTGAGCAGGACAACGCTCTTTGCTGATGATGTTCTGCCTCAACTTGGGCCCAGGGCAGTGTAGTCTGCTGACTATTGACTGAACTTCTGAAACTGTGAGCCAATGTAAACTTTCTTCTAAGTTGTTGTTGTAGGGTATTTTGCTGACAGTGAAGAAAAGCTATGGCATTTCTTTTGAGACAATTAACCCAAGTATTCACCGTTCTGTGCACTCATTTCCTATCAGATGCAGGGTAACATCTGAGCAAATCCTGCTCACATTTAAAAGCTGTGGATAGTAGCAGCTTCTTCAGGGAACAAGCTTTAACATATTGAGAAGACAGAGAACCACAGTTTAGGAAAAGCTTTTGTTCTTACCAACATATTACACATAAGGAATCCAGTGATAGCATCATACGCAAAGCAATGCACATATATAAATTCTGACTTCAGAGTGCTTATGAACATCAGCTTGTATTCCAAATAAACCACATTATTGTAACTTAAACTATCTCAATGTGCTTTTTATAAATCAATATTTCTCAATAAGTACTTAGCTTATTTTTAATTAACAAAATAGTGCATGTATTTTGGGGAGATACTAAGATATTTTGACATACATAATGAAGAGGTATATCACAATAAATTTTCATTGTCCACATATCTTGTATCTTCTAATATGATAGTAAAGAAACAAAGTAAAGGCAATCCTTTCTGTTTCTTACTCAGAGCAGCCCTGCTTTGCAGTTAGTAGTACATGCAGTATACTAAAATTGCTTTGCCAGATGACTGACCACCCCCTTTTAGAAGGTACACATTGCCAGATGTGGTTCAACTTTGTCCATGTACATGACACTGACAATTGGAAACACAAAAGAAATCCTGATGTACCACTCACCATGACATTCTTAAGAATACTGTTATTTATTCTCTCTCCTTTCCTAAATATTGTCCTCAAGTGTTTTAAAGACCAAAAAGTCCTAAAATTTCCCAAAGGCTTTAGGATTAGTTGAGGTTATCTAGTAAGGGATGACCACATAAGATGTATATTTTTATTGTGGGTGATGTATCATATAGGGGCCAAAGTACCCTACCTCTCAGAGGAGTGGATACTTTTTCCCTAGGATTTAGACAATGTGCTGCATATTAACCAATAATGCAGTCCAGAAGTCTCAATCTCAAGGAGAGAGCAGAGAAAAGAAAGTGTGGGAGAGGAGGAGGGACAGGGAACAGGCCAAGGTAGGGGGAGAGAAAGTTGCATATGCCAATCAAATATTGTTAGATTTGTCTACATTTTGTAATTGTTAAGGCTGTGTCCATGACAGTTAAATATAAAAATATCTTTCTCCATAGTCCATGCCTTCAGGTTTTATAGTTTGCTGCTGTTACACTGTCAAATTTTCACTTAGTATTAAGATGGTATTAGCAATACATTCAGAAATTGTAGAGAATCAAATAAAATGTAAAAGGAGAAAATATTTAAAGCAAGATCTTCATTGAGTCAGGTGGGAACAGCTTTATCTCTGGGTATGTACGGATGGTGTCCACTGACCTGTGGCATTCGTGTGTAACTCGGCTTAACATTTCCTAAAAACTTGATCCCATCGGAAATCTTGGGGTGGGGAAAACTTAATTGTCCCCAGAAGGTCTGGGTATCTCTCACCTGCACATAATGCTGCCATGATTTTCTTTTAAAACAGCAAGAGGGAGAGGAAAAGAAAATCAGCTAGAAGTATTTGTCGGCAAGATTTTCTAATACCTGTTTCAAAAGTCACAGATTACAGTTTAAAATGGAAGTCCCCTTTTGAACAAAGAAGAAAAGGTGATGAGAAAATACAGTTCACCATCATTGATGTACAAAGGCAGCTCCGACTGCATCTGTCCTGTAGCTCCCCCACATGCACTACTTGGATATTGCCTACATCTCTAGAAGCACCCTGGAGAGGAGCTTCAGCTACAGCTTTCCTGCAGCTTCTGAGGCTCCAGCTTGATGAGCATTGCATCCAATCTCTGCATTTCTCATTTAGCATCATTTATAGATTGTTTGTCAGATGGTTTCAGTGTGGCTTTCCCGGCTCATCCTAGAAACATGTAAAAGTCATGCAAGTTACAGTTTAAGGAAAAGAAATTAAGTCAAATGACCACTCATTATTCTTTCTCTATCCCAGTACCTAGTAAGAAAGTAAAAGCATCCAAGTGTTGATTGGGAACTCAAACAATTTATCTTTCACTGCTTTTTATCTTTGCCAGTAACAAAGTTAAGTCAACTTTAGTCTGATTTCTCTCTCTCTCTCTCTCACTCCTTCTCTCTTTCCCTCTCCCTCTCTCTCGCTTGTCCCACTTCCCTTCTACCTCCCCCTTTAGGACAGGCCACTTACACTTACATAGTTATACTGTATTAGTTAGCACTATGATCTGCCTTCTTTCAGTCCTCATCTTTTAGTAAACAAGGAAAGGAATTAGCAGAAAAAAAAGCAGAATTCTTATAAAGCATTTTCAAAGTGATACTATAAATATCATACAACTGACTTTTGCAAATAGAATACTTTCCTAATCAGTTATTGCTCATAATAGTGATGTTATATTTTGTATTCCATCTTTCCCTAGTTGTCAATTTAATGACTTTCCATACATACACCTTTGTGCTTGGGTGGCAAAATAATGTTACCTTGCTCTTAGATTGCTTAGAGACATAGTATTCATCCACCAGCATTCTGGGCTGGACACTGGCAATGAGGGTTTGAAAAACCTTTACATTTGTACAGATTTCTCCATCCCCCTTTTGTTTTTGCTTGTATGTCACTATTAATTCCTAAGCATATTTATCTACATTTTGTTAATTGCAATTTACCATTTCATCTTTAAAGATGTACATTTATACTATAGTAATTTTGAAAGCGAGCAGTTATTTCATTGGGTTGTCACTCTTTCCAGAAATCAAACCCTCCCTGTCACATATAAATAGATTGCTTGATATACATGCAATATCCTGTCGGTGTCATGCACTCTTTTCTTTAATCTGAGTGACATGGCACATAATAAAATGCTCACTTCAATATATGTCTGTTGCATTTTGCTTAATTCTGGGCTTAGTTTAATATTAGTCATGAATATTTCTTGCAACTAGACATGAATTTGAATATCTATAAGGCACAGTTTATGCTCTTACTAAAGCACAAGCTTCCACCTTATTTTTTATTGCTTACCCTGTTTGTCATGAATTAAGTCATCTCAAGAAAAGAACTGAAAGCAACAGGGACCAGAACTGTTATCTTTATCCACAAGTCAGGTAGAGTGTGAGTGGGTGAGATTCCACTGCTGGGTTTTCTTTTCCCTGAGCGTCAGAGCTGAGAGTTAGAGAGGTCTGCTCAGTGGGAGAAAAATAACAACAGATAAAACCATATTACGTCTCTAGATTTCTTTGAGGCTAAAAAAGCCACAATAGTCTCTAAAGCTCCCAAAAATAGATACTATAGTTCATGTTCCTTTTTATCATGGAAAGAAACAAATTTAATGTTTCTTCATATCATTCTTATCTTAAATATCTCCAATTTAAATCACTGAAAGAACACTCATTAAAATGGTACATTTGTGAGTGTAAATATGAATTTGCATGTAATTTATGTATATGTATATATACATATGTAGTAGATTTGTAAGTTTATAAATTTAAGTCCTAATAACCTGAATATATATTCCTCTTATTTTGAAAGAAATTTAAAAATTTCTGAGCATTTGCTTGAGTCACTTAAATATAATGAAGAATTTTCCCTGAAAATTTCTGTTGTGGTTTTAATGTGTATAACATATTAACAACTATAATATTGAATGAATACTCCTTACTTCATATGTATATATATGTATATATATAATCTTCTATTTTATACTGCTGTGTCCTGATGCCATATGTAAAATGTGGACTCTTTTTGCTTTGTATTCATGGCAGTGATAATCTTACTTAGAAATCTAAATAGAAATAAACCTCGTAAAAACTCTGTTATACAGTACCTTATCCTATGGGCTTTAAAATTGTACAGGGCAAAGCATGTTCCTCAAGAATTTTGTAATGTATATTAAATATACCTATGCAAATCAAAGAAATTTTTAAATGTGCTATTCATCACACCCTAAAATTATATATTTTTTTGTTTACGTCAATATATCTGATATTTGTGTGTGTTCATGTGTGTGTGTGAATCTTGCTTTTGGATAACCTTTTTCTCCTTGGATATTTTTCTGTGGTATATTTATTTCATGTGAATATTTCCTGTGACATGTTTTTTTCTTGTGAATATGTGAAATATTTTATTTCATAGTTCATCTTTGAAACAAAATTTTCCATCATTTTTACAACGAAATAAGAACACACATTATTTATATGATGGGCAGCTGGGACTCCCAATGGATATAGACAACGGATAAAATGAACTACTGGATAAAACAGATTAGATGCCAAACTCAGTTAGTCCTTGCCTAATTCTATAAAAGTATGTCAGTTAGGGACTTTCTTGACCTAAGGAAAAAACAAATCTCGAAACAATATCCTAGCTGATTACTTATTCCAAACTGATTATGCTGCAGCCGCTCTATGGGAACCAAATACGGTCATGTAAACTTAGCTCATTCTCTTGGCCAACTTGCATCAAGAAACTGCCATTTTAAGGCATTGTATTCAAGGACACTAGTAACATAGAACAGATTAATTAAAAAACAAGGCAAGGAAGCAGAAATTATATTTTTTTTAGACACACTTCTTTAAGAGTTTCTCATTGTTCTTGTCAAGAGCTTCCAATATGCCTGAAGAATTTCATGACACGATAGTTCTGAAAAATCCTGGGATCATCTATATCAGTTAGCTTAATGCCACAGGTTTTATTAGATGATTATTTATGACACCTAAGTGCTAGGAGACTTAGCAGAATGAAAATATCAAATATTTTGGAGAAAATAGAAAACACACACCTACCCATCTGAGTAGTTAAGTCCTCATACAAGAAACCATTGGTCACGCATCTCTGCATTGGACCAGAATCTCTGTTCTCTGGGTAGATGCTATAATGCACAAATTAGATGATCCAAAGGGGATGAGAGAGGAATTTAGACTGGGAAACAATGCTTCACAAAACGAGGTTGGGTCAAGTAGTATATGAGCACTAACATGAGTATGGAGTATAATATAGCAAGTTGTTTTCTGAAAAGCTGGGCACCGTCTAAGGTAAGCCTATTGTTCCCCAAAGGCCACTCACAGTTACTGTTAACACACTCTTGTGCTTTCACCAGAGCCTTCGGAAGCTGTGACAGTGTCTGCAAATGTGATGCTCATGACAAGTCTGTCTGCTTCTACAGCATGTCAGGAAAGCGGAACACTATTAATAATACTAATGGAGAGATTATCTTTAGTTCTGATTTATTTTGCTCCTTTCAAAATAAAAGTGGGAGGTTTGTTTTAACACCCTGCCCTTTTCATAAAGGTTGCAGGAATCAATTGAGCCTCTCTGCAGAAGCCTTCCTTTTCAAGTTTTCCGCTTAATTAAAACACCACATTTAGATAGTTGGTCAAAAGTGAACTCTTCACTACTACATTTTAAAGATATAAAACATAACAGTAATAAAATTATCAGAAGTCCTTTGTAAGAAGAACAGAGTATTTGTTAGACAAAGGGACAATTACACAATTTTAAAGTACCCATGAAAGAGCCAACACTGTGCCAGAGTTTCCTTATTAGATCTGTTGTTCCTGCAAGGGTACCTACCAGAAAGGCTCTAGAGGAGCCAATTAGATAGAATCAATGTAAAAATTTCTGCAGCAAGATATGTAAGCAAAATATTTAGAGATCATTTCAAAATAGAAAAAAAATAAAGCTGTTAGGGTAAAAAATATTGTATATGCTGCACCTTGATATGCCAATATGTACTTCTTCTAAGGGGACAGGTAATGTTTTTCACACATTATCTGTGTGACAAGAAAAGATACCAAACTCATGTGGTTTTAGAAATGAGTACCTGAAGTTCTCCATGCCAATTTCAATTAATTTGTGAAAATGGAAGGATTTTTCCTATTTCAAGAAACAGAGCATGATGCAGAATTCTTCAAGAATGTTATAATCCTTTAACTGAACCACCTCCCTGAAAACTTATAATAGAGCTAATACTCCCCATTGCACAAGAACCATTTTATGCTTTTCTCCCTCATTTATGATTTTTCAAGCTAAAAGTTAAACAAATCATTTTATAAGACAAAAGCATAAAGGTCAAATTGTTTTTCTTTATCTGGAATGGTGACTGAACCCTGGTGTTTGTCTTCTGCACGTGTTGGCATTCTGCTTGCCTTTCTCTTTGTCATGGATTTCAGCTATAAAGTGTGTTCGACTTTAAAACTAAGCCTCACCGTGTCATATGTTCAACCCTGCTCTATACAACCCTGCACAACTTATCACATTCTGACAGCTAATATTTAAAAGAGAACACACACGTATTTTGAGGTTTGATAACTGCTATCAATCTCGATAATGGGTATCCAATCCAAAATTGTGACAGATATCTAGTGGATTGAGCATCTACCACGAGCAGCTAATGCTGAAGTAAATGAATCAGTGAGGCAGCTACTGCACACCTATAATTAAAAAGGAAACAAATAAATGCCACACAAATAATGGAAGCCCAAATAGTCAACGTGCCACTAAATGCACCAAAAGGTAAAACTTACAGTTACCAATTTCCAACTTATCTTTCTTCTTCCTCTGATTTTTTTTTAATGGAAGATTGTGAGATTTGTTTCTTTGAAGATTTTTTTAACGATTAAAATTTCAGGATTTCCAGCTCAATATATCATTGTACTTTGTTTTCACAGAAGCTGCTATACCTTGTTTTCAGCAGAAAATACAGTGGACCCTGAAATAACATGGCTTTGATGCTTAAAAAATGCTCTCTTTTAACAGAGTAAATCAAGGTACATTGGCCTCCAAAAGCCAGATTGCAGCACACAGCATAATGGGTAATGCTATGTAAATTGCCATGCATGCAATTGGGATGTTATTACAGCAAGACCCAATGGTGGCCACTAATGACCTCAACATTTTGATTTCTAGGTGCATTTTATTTTATTTTCCCTTTGTTTGAAAATATATCAACCTAAAAGGGTAGCCACACAACTGATGACACTGGGAAAAAGTGCATATTTCTCTATAGTCACTACTGTACTTTAAACCAACAAAATTTGAAGACAGTAGCTGAGTAGCCTTCAAATTGCTTTAGTGAAGGTGATATATAGAACAGGACAATATAAATTCTGATTTTCAATTTAAAGGTAAATTTCTCAATAAAATTCCCCCAAGGAAAATTCATTGCATAATATTTGGTTTGGCTGTTAAATTATTTAAAAACATAAAAAAGAAAAATATTCAGACACAAATATGTTTTTCTGGCCTTTCAGTGTCCATCCCACATTTAGCAGTAAATTATTTGAGGATTGAAAGGACTGTATTGTACATGCTTAATAGCCATTTGTTCTGTGAAGTTCAGCTATTGAATATTGTAGCATCATTTTTGTACTTGAAATGAGTTTCACTACACAGCTGGTGCATTTTTGTTGAGGTGAAATAAAATGAAAATGTTTCACTATGAAGTCTTCCCATAACTCTACTTAGGATTTTAAAAATAAATCATAACAAGAGCTGCAAGAAAATATTTATTGTTCTTCCCAAGCAGTAGGAGAAATGCTTCTCTGGACCTGTCATTCAAAGTGAATCAAGATAGCATGGTTCAGACACTGCTAGAAGAATCGCTAAGGCATTGTCGAGAATAATACCTGGTTATTCCATAGTCATAAAAGGTCCCATTGGCTTGTAATTTACAAACTACTTGGAGCATTTAGAGCCAATTGATGCAAGTAATGCAGAAAAAATTTTATTGTGCTGAATCTTAAGGTGATTCAAAACAATGTAAAATTATTTTTCCTACAAATTATGATTTCTTAAATTATCAGATTGCATACGTACACTGAAGCTTCTCTCTACAAATAACTTTGTGATTTGTGTGGCTTACACAAAAATGTGTATTCTTTAGAAACTGATGTCAAAGAGTTTATATATATATATATATATATATATATATATATATATATATAAGTACATACACACATATACACATATGTGTTCTTCATTTTAAGTATTCTTGCTTTTATCTTAAAGTATTCAAATTGCTGATGAGGTCAACAAAATTGTCACTTAAAGTTTTCTTCTTGTTAAATTAGCATTACAGACAAATGCTACTTCAATTTCAATAATTGCAATCCATACGTAAATTTTATAGACAGAAGGAATGACCTTTCCCATACTGACTTCCATGCCTCATGTATACCCACTCAGATTTACTTTATATCTCATTATTGGTTTAGTTCAAGACAAAATAAATTAAACAATGAATAGGCTACAGATATTTCCCCTGGGGTAAGGGCACTTGATTTTATTTTTCCCTCTTCCTACATAATATTGCAATAAGCGTCTTTTGAAACTTATGACAAGCAGTCTATGTTGCCTCTCTTTCTTTTATTTCAAAATGCAGCGTGTGCATAAGTACTGTTGGACATGAAGAGTTTTTCATTAAACATGTTTGCACATTAAAATTACTTGGGTAAAAATTTAAACACATTTTGGTTAACATAACCCATGTGTATTCCCACAGCACAGATAATCCCCCTGCACACATTCTCGGAGAGTCTGTAACAAAGGAGCAGCAATACAAACCAGAGAACAATTCTGCTTGATTTTCCTGTGCAGTCATTTTATCAGGGACAAGGAATATTCCACAGTGGTGCTCAGATGAAGGCTGCATGCATTCCCTAGCATTGCATTGTGGAAGAAAATGAAAAACCTAATAGCATTTTGATGTATTCCAGTTAGGTTTTCCATTAAGAGAAAAAGGTGATATGTTCACACCATTTGTCAGAAAAAGAAGAAATGAAGAAAATGTTGACAATTTCATTACACTCTGGTTATGGGGTGATCTGAACTTACCTATTACAAGATAAAAAAAAAAAACTATTCCAGATATTATTAGTTTCAAACATTATTGTTTATAGTTACTTTAACGTGTGCTACAACTATAGAGTTGATATAACTGCATAAGCTCAGATTTAAAAGGAGATATTTTATATCATTTACAACCTCACTCAAAAATTTGTATCCTTTTGAATGCCAAAGCATCACACCAAGTTGCACATTGCTGGACATTTCTCTGATAAATCCAGCTCTGAAAAGAGGATGTACAAGATACCATAAAATGCTTCTAAGTATATCATTCTTTTCTTGACCTACGTATTTATTCAGAAGCTCTTTTTCCCATTTCTCACATTTTTTTTTCTTTTATTATTGACTATAGGTCTCCCGGATTTTCTGCTGAGAATATTTCCCTAGGGAGAACAGTTGCTGTCCATTTAAAATCAAAGTTAAAAAACGGAAGATATTTTCCAGGGTGCCAGAGAGACAAGTGGTAGATTCAATCTATTCTACTGAAAATTGAAAATTACACACAGCATTACTTAGGCTTTCTTTACTAATTATTATTAACTCTGATATTAAGGGTTTTGTGTCAAACTATAGTTGGTGCATGTATGTCAAAGCATATTACTAAAATATTACTTAATTCTGTAGAGTTGGCAAGAAATTTTGTTTTAGAATGTTTCATATACATACTACTTTAAAATATAAGGAACTTACATGCAAAGCTCTACAAACATGAAACTTTAATCTGATTTTCAATAAAAATGGCTCATTGGGAAAAAAATTGTTAAATAGTGAGTTTATAAAGTGCCATTACCTGAAGACAGCCACTCATGTTAACCACTTCTTTTACAAAGTACCATAACAAATCTTGCTGCATAAATGTAGGAGGCCTGGAGCAGCAACCAGTACAGAGAGTACAGACCAGTCTACTTGTATGACACTTAGGCAAAAGGAGGTCAAAGGGAAACAGAGGGTATGAAAAGAGACTGCAGAGAAGTAGGTGTGTCAGGAGCACTAAGCTGATTGAAAGAATTTTCCTATCAGTATAGAATGCCATGTTTACTACTGCACTAATATTATCTAGTTTCAGCTCCATATTTTTGCAACAAATCATATTATTATATTTAAATTCTGTTTAGTAATCAATTTCTAATGGCAATTATCAGAGATGCACAAACTTTTAATCAAGAAGGAAATTCAAAAGGGTGTCTAGAAATCCTGGTATTTGTGCCTGTAGATGATAGTTTGAAATAAACCAATCAGTTTTGTTTTTCTACCCTTTGTATAGTGAAAGCTAAAATTCTGATTTCGTTACAAAGTAAAATGTTCATTAAATATGCATTAAAAGCCTTACTATTATAAAATACTATTTAAAGGCACATACAAACTGAATATGAAATAGGACATTTACTTTTTTTTAAACTGTGATAGTAACAACATGCAAAATACTTGGGTTTTTCGGTTTACCAAATCCTTTTCTAGACATTATGTCTTTAAACCCACGTACTTGTTGTGGTAATATTAGAGCTGTTTATAAGTATACTGATTCTTCCCTTCCCCCAAAATGATAAAATTTGTCCATTTCCACCCATTTAAAGGTAAGGACAGCAATATTGCTTACTTTGTTC
This sequence comes from Tamias sibiricus, assembly GCA_025594165.1. Taxonomy (NCBI): domain Eukaryota; kingdom Metazoa; phylum Chordata; class Mammalia; order Rodentia; family Sciuridae; genus Tamias; species Tamias sibiricus. The sequence goes on along the minus strand of CM046658.1, from coordinate 139,820,973 downwards.
TGTGAAATGTGATCAAAAGTGATGTGAACCATTTCCAGGCAGACATTTTATGAGTTAGTGTGTGCCTTCTCACGTTCTTTTTTTCCTTTTTACCTTGGTGAACAGCAATATCTGTGATAGTGGCTGCTCCATCAACTTGGGTCCCCAAATAGGTCAGCAATGACTTGGAGCAGAGCCACTGCTGACTTGTAGTGGACCTGGAATGTGAGGGGAAAAAATAATCTTGTATTGTTTTAAACTGAGATTTGGAGGAGTTTTATTACTGTAACAAAATGGCATAATGACTAATAGATGCCTGATTTTCCCCAGTATAATTTTCAATTGTATGTTCATATTGAGGAAATTAAAAGCTCTAGAAAGAAATAAATGAAGTTTTTCACAGGAATATCTATCCAACAAAACTTAATGAAATAATCAGATCACACATTTTCAGACTTTAGATACCATGCTTTTGAAGAACAAGAGTACATAAAAACTATCATATTGTGATCAATGAGCCAAAAACTGACCTAAGTATCTTTCAATTTATAATCTTGTTTTATGATAATTGTAGTCATCTGAGATGTCTGATATTGTACCCGTTTTCCAAATGAGAAAACTGAGACTTAATGAGGTTAATTACTTATACTTGCTCAACACAATAAAAAACACTAAATGGAGCCACAGATTTTTTTTGCAAGTCATTCCGTGGATTTCCGGTCACAACCAGTACATTTAATTTTCTTCCACAATGCAATCTGGTTTCCACTTTACAAAAACTTAAACATGCTTAGAAAAATCACCCTATTTTATTTCTTTCTTTTTTTTTTCTTTTGGATACTGGGGATTGAACTCAGAGGCACTTGACCCTCAAACGACATCCCCAGCCCTATTTTGTATTTTATTTAGAGGCAGGGTCCAACTGAGTTGCTCAGCACCTCGCTTTTTTTGCTGAGAATGGCTTTGAACTCGCAATCCTCCTGCCTCAGCTTCCCAAATCACTGGGATTACAGATGTACGCCACTGCACCCAGCTAAAAATCACTCCATTTTCTAATAAGCAAATATAATGAAGCTTCTATAGCAAAATTTATTAAAGTGTTTTGAAATGTATTTACTTAATGTCTACAACATTCTCTTTGATGTTGTTCATCCCTTCCTGGGCAGGTGAATTTGAGAAAAAAAATCAAGCAAACCAAGTATGACAAAAAAGGAAGAAAGTAGGCAAATCAACAAAGAATGACATAAAGATGGTCAAAGGCCAAATATTTAAAATACATTAGCATCAGTGATATCGTGTGAGACAGAGTCTGTCAGACCTCGAGACATACTTAAGGATTTCAATGTGCCTTTTTCTCTGAAATCTTCTTACGAAGAAATTAAAATATTTCCATGTCAGGGTAAAAATCACAGCATTGTGAGAAGCTCTCCCACATCTGCTTGGGGTTTCAGCTGGATCTTCTCGGTTCTTTCTTGGCTCATAGATCATAATACATGTGTATGATTGTTTTTTGTACTCTTGTTCTTCAAAAGCATAGTATATAAAGTCTGAAAATGTGTGATTTGTTGATTATTTCATTAAGTTTTGGTGGATAGATTTCCTGTGACAGTTTCTTTCAAAGTTATTCCATGGAAACCTCCAATTGTTAATTGGAACATCTATTTAGTTTATAATATCTTTAATTGAATTTGTTATGGGGTGATTCTGCATGTGAAAGAAGAACCTTGGATGTAATTTTTAGATCCAGTGTTATTGCAAAATTCTTGGTTACAGAGTATACAATATCTTGAAATAAATAAAACAATGAGAAAACTTAATGAAAGAGCTTCCTCTTAATTTGTTTCCTTTTAAAAAAAATAAAGCACATGGGAAAAGAGTGAGAATGAGAAAGAGAGAGAGAGAGAGCACATTCTAGAAAGTGTATCAATGCTTTCTGCAAAGAAAAAATGGTTCAAATAAATGAACATCACATGTGAGAAGAAAATATGAGAACCAAACATGGCCAAATACATTTTTGAGGATGCACCAATGCAAGCGGCTAGATTTCAGTTTTCTAGCTTCTGGTATTTATTACTTATTTCCCGTCCATAGACCAAGGGAAAGCAAGCTTAGAGACAATGCAGGAAAAGGTCAGGACAAATATTGTCAACCCTCAAGAACACTGTGAAGTAAGCATCAGCATGTATAGCGTGGGTGGGGGGGTGCTTTCTGAGAGAAGATGGCAGTCTTGGATTAGACATAGGGCCAGAGAAGAAAATGCTACAACTTTCTTTTTTTTTTTTTTTCTGCAATATCCTCCCTGGTATCAATGCTATGGGAACAAGAGCATTTCACATACAATGGCAAAGTTGACTGCCACAACAGTAAAAACTTATATTTGTGGAGTACTCCATAGTGTTTGAAGATTTTTCTCAAATACTATCTTCTTTTTCTCTGAAAAAAAGTCAATATTACTATCATTATTTTGCAGATGAACATATTGAGGATCTAAGAGTTTAAGTGATTCCAAATCCAAATCCCCTTGTGTTTTTGCCCCGCTACAACCTAGATATTTGACAGCACTTCCAGTCCACTGTCATCATGTGTAATGACATTTTGGAAACTTTTTTGTGCTGTTGCTACTAGTAACAGGATATAGTGGAGTTTAGAGGAAATGGTACTAAAATAGTACTTATTCAAATATTATATTCCATATTTTCCAGTGAGTATTCTGTGGAGAACCATGGGAAAGTGATGCATTTAAAGCAATTGAGGAAAGACAATGTAATTTAGAGTATTTTTAATATATGTCAAATTCTGTTCATCTCGCAAATGTGTGAGCACCAGAATCTATAGTGTCAATGTATTTTGAAAGCCAGCTGATTAAAATACATTTTTGTAGGTGCAATACTGAAGGAGTTGTAAACTCTAGATTTTTAAAAACAGACAACAAGGATTAGTAATGTGCCTCATCTACATAGCATCATATAAAGATTTCTTGCTTAACTTAAGTATCATGACATTGTAGCCAACACTAAATGATTTACTATTATGAATTCCAAGTCATTCTTTCTCACTTAATCAGTAGTGAAAATTATACTGAGGAAAGGTTATGAGCAATATCAGTATTTCATCATGTTTAAGTCTTTTTAAATTAAATATTATGAGTAAATACTATTGTAGAGTCAGAGGAGAAGCAGTGGTCACAGCAGAAATTTCCAGTAGAAGAAAATAATAGATGTATCATTAAAGAAAATAATGAACCTACCTCAGTGGAGCTTCATGGTGGTTAGGGGAAAAAAGAAGGTTTTGTTTTGGAAGAATCTACAAAGCACAAGAGAATTGGGAAATATGTAGGTATGTATATACACATATATACTTACATATGTATTTTAAATATAAGCACATATCCAATGATAAATGTGTAATTCTTGAGTTTTCTTTTTTTTTTCTTTTGGTACCGGGGATTGAACTCAGGGGCACTCGACCACTGGGCCACATCCCCAGCCCTTTTTTTATATTTTATTAGAGACAGGGTCTCACTGAGTTACTAAGTGCCTCGCCATTGCTGAGGTGGCTTTGAACTCGCGATCCTCCTGCCTCAGCCTCCCAAAGTGCTGGGATTACAGGCGTGCGCCACCACGCCCGGCTCTTCAGGTTTTTGATTAGTGTGCATAACACTTCTATGCTTCACAGATACAGAGGATATATATAGATTGTATAGATTGTGCCGCTCTTTTCTAGCATCCTCTCAGTTAATGGCCTCTTTCTTTCTCAAAAGTATCTTAGATTAGAAATATGAATATATGAACGCTTTGTTTAAGGGAGTTAAGGAAATGATTTTTGCTCTTGAAGATTAAAAAGCTCTTGATTGTAAAGGTTGTTGCAGTAGAAATTACTCTTTAATCAAGTCAGGGTACAAACAAACTAAATAACAGTTTATATTTGACTTAGAATAAGGCAGAACACCTGTGCTTGAGTTCCTGAGTTATATAACAGGCAACTCTGGTCACAGGGAGAATATTTGATTCTATTTTGTGCAAGAGTTTTTAGGGAAAGAAGCTGAATACAGTAGCATAATGGTTAATGAAGGAGTGAAATGTTTGACTAAGTCAGTAGATAACAGCCAGAAAAATGGCCAGAACATCTGAGGGAACTGTGATTCAGTGGCTTAGATGAGCAATTCACTTTTTTAAGTACTTCCCTTAGAAAACAGGAAACAGACTATTCAGAAATATGCATATTTGGAAATAAAAACAATAAAACAGTTCTAATATCTAAATTGAGCTTCACAAGTACTTGAACAGTATCAACTTGGGTATTAAGGTTTATAACAACCTTCTATGTGCATAACATGCCGATTACAGTAAGAACAGGTACGTGCAGTATCACCTTGATTCAAAGCAGTTACTTTATCATCCTATAAGGGAAGATGAGCAATCTTGTTCTGAGGAAACCACAGACTGGGCAAGGCACAGGTCATCTGAAGGAAGATCACCAGGCTACAAGGATCTCAGAAACGTCCACTCATATAAAGCAGTAACACAGTGTCTACCCAGAGATATTTGCATCCTGATTTCTGGAAGTTCTCTATATCTCTTTGTAATCATCACGTGTTGGTTGGTCTGTCTTTCCACTCTTGCTCTGTCTCCTTATCCTCATGCTCAGTGCACAAAGCTGCTTGGACAACCCGCTGCTATTGTCATCCACTGTGGAATCATCATGTCTAAAGTCTACTTGCTGGAAAACAATATTCCCAAAGCCTCGAATCTTCAAGTAAACAGGACAGTACTTAAGTTTGAAAAGAGAGAGAGCGAGAGAAAAAAAAAAAAAAAATGTTTGACCTCTGAAACCTTTTGACTAGTTCCATCAGCTTCTGCTTCTAAATTCTCATCTACATAGACTAGTTAAAACTATCCCAAGACACCTAGAAGCCTTTCTATTCCAGTTTAAATTCCACTTTTCTCTCTTTCTTCTTTCCTTTTATCATTCCCAATGCCTCATAGTTAGTATGAGAGGACATGACCTTTCTTTATCTACCTGCAGAACAAACTTCCCATGGATATATGAATGCACAGAAACAAATTCTAGAAAGGTTTAAAAGAAGGAAGTAGTACAGTATATGCTATTAGAATCAAAGGCCTATTGTGATTCAAGAAGATGAACATGTCTGAAGTTAAGGAGAATGTGGTCCATGAAAATGTATTTTCTAAAAAGTGAGATCCACCACTGAAAATGCAATATGTACTTTATGTACAACCAGAGATATGTAAAAGTGTGCTCTGTAAGTATAATATGAAATGTAATGCAATAATAATAATAATAATAGTAATAATTTAAAAAATAAAAAAAAGAAAATCCAATATGGACTGATTGAGATATGACATAGAAGTTACGAATGTCCAAACATATTGCTTTATGGTTTTGCTTTGATACTATTGTTAATATAAGCTACTCACCTTTCCCGCTTTTTAAATACAATAAACATAACTTAGTTTTTGGCTGATGCTGAAATGTATTATTTTATTCTTCTTACCATAATAAAGTGCCACATACATCCCTGAAACAATCACATCAGTAGTTTTATCAAGCTAGTGTTCTAGACCTGAACTATACAGCTATATGAGAAGTCACATGCTGCTGCACTCCATGTGGCTCTGTGCTGCACATGGATATGCTTTGTTTGAAATACATTGGAAAAAAAAAACTAGAATATTCAGTATTCAAAATGAGAGACATAGGAAATACTTCTAAAAGATCAGAGAATGGGCTCTCAACATATCTAACTTTACATAGGAACAGTAAGAACAGTGGCAAAAATTGTCAAAATAAACTTTTTCAGAACTCTGAAAACTAACAAATGCTTACAACAATTCAATAAAGGGGTTTTTTTTTTTTTTCCCCTAAGAAAAAAGTTAGTCTCTGTAAATGGTATGAGGATGGGGTGTTTTAACTTCTCTTTTCTACCCTTTTCCTAACTCCAAGGGATCCTTGGAAACTGGAAGTCTTGCAGCCAAGGACACTGTGGGAACACCCAGGCCAGCAGCAACTGCAGAAGGAAGAAGGGGAAAGGAGACTGCCAATGCTCCATCTTCAGAAAATTGTCAATATTTCTCATTTCTGCATGTTACCTGTCTGTCCTGTGGGTATTTGAGTTTGTGACTATTGGTCCATATACTTTGGCTTTTCCTTTTCTTTTTTAACAAAATTTTAATTGAAAACGTTCTTCTCCTGTAACCTCAACTATTGCTTTAATTTCTTCTTTCATGTTTTATCATGTTAGTAATATAATCTACTTTAACAACATTACAGCAAAGCTATGGAAGTTCTGAGAATTTTCTAATAATCTTTAAAAATTTTAAATACTTCTTATCAAGATAGCATAGAGTTAAATAAGACATTAAAATATCATTATAAAAACTTTTAAAGGGGTACATTATCTTTTTCCCTTCAACTCAGTGTAGTCAAATCTATTCACTTAAACATGAGGGATTATAAATTGAAAAGAAAAAGAAATAGGAAAGCTTCAATAAAAAATAAATAAATTGTAAATGAATTATATAATTAGATATAATGAAAGAAAACTGAACTACCACACAATTTGATATAAAGGGAATTAATAAATCAAATATTCTACTGCTATTTTAATCAATTATTATGCTGAAAGTGAAAAACATCCGGTTCTTTCTCTTCCCTTTGGGTTGGGGTTGCAGAACCTTTTCTTTCCCTATAACTGTTCAATTGCCCATTAAATACCTTCTCTTCTATCACACAATCTTTGATATGAAGTGTCCACAGTGGCCTTTAGTGATCTCTTCCTCCTAGTTTCAGTCTTTGGGGTAGCACCCCCTACAGAGAGAAGGGTTGATATGTGTAACTCAAAGGACCTTGTTGAAATAATGGTGTGATATTTTTGAGGCTAATTCACTAAAAAAAAAAAAAAAAAAAAAAATTACAGCTGACAAATTGTTCTCTGGGTATAGTTTGAGGTCAGACTTCAAAAAATTCCTATGGCTTACCCCACTTAGGGAAAACTAAAAATCTCCTGCTACCAATCAGGACCAAGCTGGCAGTCACGTGAGTGAGCCACCTTCAAAGCACATCTCCTGGCCCCAGCTACCAAGAGGCTCCCCTCCAGTCAACTGCTTAAAATCTTATGGATGCCCTGAGAGAGACCTGCCACATTATGAAATATATAGATGAGAGATAATAAAGGTTTATTATCCTCTAAGTCTCTAAGATTTTGAGTAACTCACTATTCAGTAATAGATAACTAAAGCAGGATTTACTACCCAACAGCAAAGTGTTTACTGTCATGACAAAACCTAAAACTCTGGGTGTGAATTTGGCATAGGGGCATGGGAGAAGTCTAGAAGGATCATAGGAAAGTGATAGAGAAAGCCTAAAGCAGCCGAAGAAACTGTTAGCTTGTGCTAAAGGCCCTGGAAGTATCTGCCAGTGAGGACTTAAGGGAGAGTGAATAAAATTTTATTGGAGACTATGGGAAATAGAATATTTTTTATGTAGTGGCAGAAATTTAGCAGCATTGCTGCCTATGGTAATATGGGAAGTAGATAATGTGCCTAATGAATTGATCGAATAGAAAATGTTTCCAGGCAGAGTTTTAAAGGTGTTGCCTGAATACTAATTGTTGCTTAGAATAATGTGTGAAATGAAAGCAATGTGCTAAAGGAAGGTCATTACACATAAAGAAGCGTGGACTTACTGTTGAATCTTTCTGATTTTGCTGGATAGTGAAATATGATAAAATTAAGAAATTATTTACAGATTAAGAACAAATCCAGGGGAGTGTTTTGAAAGGTGTGGTAAGAATGAAACCAAATGTACAGCTGTAAAAATTTCTTAAGATCTCAAAAGCATTTATGTTAACTAAGAAGTCAGATAAATGACTTCTAAGAAGTTTAAAGACTTTTGTTCATTTATCAACCTTTGTAGAAACCCAAAATAGAGAATGCTCATCTAAAGACATTTCTAATTGCAATATTTGGCTAAAGGAATGAACCTCAATCAGGTTGATCCAGATGATCCAGAGATTTTTATTAAAAGAATTGTATGCACAGAAACATCATTAACCTGAACCAAAAGAGAAAGAGAGATTACAAATAAAAAGAGCTACCAGGCATGGTGGCTCACGAGGTAATCCCAGCAGGTCAGAGGCTGAAACAGGAGAATTGTGAGTTCAAAGTCAGCCTCAGCAACAGTGAGGCTCTAAGCAACTCAGCGAGACCCTGTCTCTAAATAAATAAAATACGAAATAGGGCTGAGGCTATGGCTCAGTGGTTGAATGCCCCTGAGTTCAATTCCTGGTACCCAAAAAAAAAAAAAAAAAAAAAAGCTTTCGGATCCCAAACTTGAGGAAGTTTTTTTTTTTTTTTTTTTCTTTTTTGTTGTTGTTGTTTTACTTAGTTTTACTTAGATATTAAGAGTTATTTCCCTTAGAAAAGGCAGAGTCAATCAGAAGGTGAAAACAAGAGCTTATTGACAGATTCTCAAATCATGGAGACACATTTTCAGGCTTTAAGTTCTACTGATGCAACTGCCAATATATTACCTGCTAAATTTTAGGCCTAATTTGGATCAGAAACTTCTGTCTGATCCTTATTTAGTCAAGTTTTTCACATGACAATCTATAGTGGTTGTCTAATATCTTTTTATTATTGTATATGGGACTCATTGGAGGAAGGTACTCATCTCTTTAATTCTCAAGTTTTCAGATTGATAGAATTCCAGACTGACATGTCTTCGTTTTTCTGCAAAACTTCTGAAATTGGAATAATGAATTCCTATCAATTCATAACATATCTGGCCAGTTCAGGAATAATTTATTCTCCATTGCCATACACAGTAATCTCTTACTTCATGTTATATGCTTCTGTCAGTGTATTCTGGTTACAGTTAACAAGGACCCAAACTCAGTCTGTCTGAGAGAGAGGGAGGGTGTAGGGAGTTGAAAATACAGCATTCAGTTAACTTAAAATACTAGACATTGGATGGAATTTAGGTATTATCAAGCATACAGTTTTCTTTTGATTGCAACCTTTTATTATTTGAATTTTGTGTTCAGTTTCTCTTTATAGTGAAAGCCAGCAAGTAGGGCAGCATTCTTCCTCATTTAGTTCCCAGTTCCCATAGTAAGAGAGCTCACTGACTCTAAATCCTGAGAGCAGAAAGACTTAAGTCTCATAGCCATTCTGGAGACAGGGAAAAAGGATGTATCAATTGGATTATTTAAATTATAGGCATTTCTCCTGGAATAGAGTAATGGTGGAAGGGAGTCTTTCTGCTTTCTCTAAGAAATCCTAGATTCCTTATAAAATAAAAAAAGGGTAACTGGTATTGATTCTAACTCATTCTGCCATTATTCCTATACCCTTTCCCCTTCCCCTCCTCTCTCTCCCCTTTGTTCTATTTAAAGTTCCTTCAATACCCTAAGTACATGTATGAAAACACAAATGGTGTGAAAATACTTTATGTAAAACCAGTGACTTGAAAAATTGTGCTCTTTATATGTAATATGAAATGAATTGCACTCTGCAAGCATGTATAGCAAATTAGAATTTTAAAAAATAAAAAAAAAAAAAAAAAGAGGAAGCTGGGCATGGTGGTTCACTCCTGAAATCCCAGAGGCTCAGGAGGCTGAGACAAGAGGATTGCAAGTTCAAATCCAGCCTCAGCTATAGCAAGGCACTAAGCAACTCAGTGAGACACTGTCTCAAAATACATAAAGTAGGGCTGGGGATGTGGCTCAGTGTTTGAGCACCAGAGTTCAATACTGTATGCCCCCACCAAAAAAAAAAGAAAGAAAGAAAAAACTGAGAAATGGACAAATGATTATGATTATACTTTTTATGTTGTATTTTAACATTTGTCTTTGATAAGGAGAAAGACTCATTTTTGATCATGTGGTTTATTTCTTAGATATAGATAATGAAGATGATTCTTGGTTCCAGAGAGAAATAATTCAGATAAGATATGGTTTAAATATGATTTCAGCACTTGCCCCTCACTAGTGATTTGTTTTGTGCTTTCACATAACCACCCTATATAATTTAATCTATGGGGAGGATGGAATTAATGCAGATGGCCTGTGATTTATTTTTCTTCTGAACACAGGGACAGACATGGAGGGGAAACATTCATAAAGGAAAGCAGAGAAGGCAGGTCATGAAGTCTAATGAACAACATAATAACTAGATCTCCAGATTTAAAAAGCCTAATAATATTTTCTAGGAAAAGAATCCTTGTTTTGGTGTGTTCCTAATGGTATTTTCTTAAAAAGTGTCTTAACACGAACACACATAGGAACTATAAATTGATGACACATGGCTCCCTGGAGAATTTCACATACCAGGCCTTCTTCTATTTACCTTATAGAATATGACTACTTACTGTGTAGTTCTACTTCAACCTCTCATTTCAGAGACTGGGCTTTTGAGAAATTAAGTAGTTCACTTAGTTTTCTTATCTAGTGCTAAAAGCATAAATTGATTTCAGACCCTTTGGTGCTTAAAGTGATGTCTGTAACCATTATAAGGAAAATGTAGAGCATTTTGTTTATTGTGGATTTTCTTCCTCCTTTGGCTGCACAGTAGAGACCTATACTTCAGATGTTGGTGAATTTTAAAGGTCTCATTCTTCTGAGATTTGTATTATCTCTAATGATGCTCAAATTACTGACTCTAAGGTCAAAGATTATCTATACCTCATTTATGGTTTGAAGTTAAGCATTTCCACTGATACTGATAAAATAAAACAAAGTCTGCTGGATTTGTACCTTTTGGTCTTTGTACTATAAATATCTGTAGCATTTATAAGAAACTCTTCCTCCTCCTCCTGTTGATCCTCCTCCTTCTTATTTATCCTTTTCCTCTTCCTTCTGCAATTAGTGGTTTGGGTAACCAAATGTCATGGCTTCTGGGGCAAAGGCCAGATAGCTTAGAGATAACACGCGAATGCATATATATATATATATATATATATATATATATATATATATATGATATAGAACGTGCAGTAAATTCAAGGAAAGACAAACTAACTTATAACACCAAACTAACTTATAGACAAACTAACTTATAACATTTAACTACTTCATTCATGCTTTAGAGATTTAGGTATTTTATCCTGATTTTCTCCATGATTGAACTACCCCTCTTTCTTTTTTTTTTTTTTTTTTATTATTTATTTACTTATTCATCATGCACAAGTATAGTATCTTTTTACATACAACTGCTTGTATACAAAGTATATAAGTACCATTCAGATCTTCAATCATGCATTTAGGTTAATGATATCCATCTCATTCAATCACCAATTTCCCCTCTTTCTTAATCTCTCATCTTCTCCCCACCCACAAACAGTTCTGATGTAGAAAATAAATTTTTATTCCAAAGATTCTTAAGTCAAGGGTAAGAACATGGAACGTTATTTTCTCTTTTAATTAGAAAGTATGTTTAATTTGTTTCTTCACCTTCTTCATTGTCATCATCAGAAAAGCCAAGTTATTCAGACAGTCATTATTTCAGTTTCATACGAAGTTAATGTAAATACTTGAAAGTGAGCCCTCTATTGTCCTGAGGATACCAGCTCATCAAAACCAACTGAAAATCAAAGCTGTGATACAAACCACCTGCACAATAAGAAGTAGAAGATTGTCTCTAATTCAGTCTCTGCTGGATCCCTTTTGAATGGACTAGTTGTACTAAATATTCATAGCTTTCAGTCAGTTCTAGACAACAGAAAACAGAACTAAAACCGTGAACCTATTTTCATTAACATCTATATTCAAAGACATAAAGGTTAGAATCTCTCCATGGTTACCATTAAATCAAAATATTAACAGAAACGATGACAATGTAAGCATAACAGAAAACAATAAAGATGAAAATAGAATTTATTTTAGTAACATACTGGCGTACACCATGTTAGATAATTAAAAGTCCTGAGATCCTAATACATAATAATAACAATGCCTGGCCTAGTGTTAGTTTAATTACATGTCAACTGCTAATACCTCAGAAACATCACCAGATGCATTTTTATCCATTTGTCTTGTGAATTTTAGCATTTACTTAAAGGTTAATTTTATGTATTAATGTATAGTAGATATATTACTAAATGTGGAAATTGGAAAAAAAAAAGTCTTTGTATGAGCAGAATAGAGTAACTAATTTGAAGCTTGGGGTTAGGTAGCCATACTGGATTGTCATTATGAGAGTAGCAAAATTTTTGTGACATTTGTTTTTCCCTGAAGAGTTAAAATCTCTCAGGAGGGAGGCCATGTAATGTTTTGTGACAATAGCATTCTTTAGGTTGTATTGGTTATAATGTCTTATATTTATGGAATAAAAATCTTTCCATTTAAAGAAATTGAGAGCACTACTGAGAAGGCATGAAAGTAACATTTCATGAGCATAAATACATATGTACAGAATGCATAGTTAAAATAAGTCCACAGCATACATTTCTATCTATAAATTCTTATAAATAAGTATCCTAAGAAATTGTTAATAAAATTGAAATTTTTAGCAGTAACTAAAATAATATTAATGAAAACTCTCCACATTTGGATTTATACCATGCTGATTTGTACCATGTTATCTTTCAACAATTAAGACCACTGTCTTTAATTGTGTATTTTTTGTATACATGAATTTACTCTATTGTACATTGTCTCTATGTTTAAAAAATTTTATGAATTTGTTAAAAATAGAACACAATGCAATTTTATGATTGTTAATACTGATAAGATAATTAAGAAAATTCTGAGGTTATGTAATTCCTAACTGAACTATCTAAAAAAGTTGTCATACTTGACTAGACAAAGCCCAGGGATATTTGGCAATGCATGTCATACTCAATATCTGATAATAAGTGCCCTGTTGAATTATATAGCAAGTATTGCATCAGCTTCCATCATCTTGGGGTTTTAGAGACTTATATACTTTCTCTAAAAGATTTATAAAATAATTATTGTACATTTCTGATATTATTTATAAGGTTGTTTAATACATTGTTATGGTTTGGACATATGGTGTCCCCCAAAAGCTCATGTGTGAGATAATGCAAGAATATTCAGAGATGAAATGATTATACTATGAGATCTGTAACCTTAATCAGTTCTTCCTAGTTTGAAAGGACTGACTGGGTGGTAACTGTACATAGGCAGGGCATGGCTGGAAAAGTTGAGTCACTGTTGGTATGCCCTGGAAAGGTGCATCTTTCCTGTGTCCCTTTCTTCCCCCCTCCTTCCTCCCCTCTCATATTTATTCCTTCTGTCTCTGTCTCTCTTCTCCTGACTGCATCATAAGCTGAGCCCTTTCCCTGTGAAGTGCTGCCTCACCTTGAACTCAGAGCCAAGAAGTACGTTGTCTATGAACTGAAACTATGAATCCCAAATAAACTTTTCCTCCTCTAAGTTGTTCTTGTCAGGTGTGTTGGTATAGTGTGTGTGTGTATATATATATATATATATATATATATATATATATATATATGTGTGTGTGTGTGTGTGTGTGTGTGTGTGTGTGTGTGTGTATATTCTATCTTAAGTCTATTGATTCATTTAATATATAGTTGCCCCTCTGTATTCATGTGAAATTAGTTCCAGGACCCACATGTATCCCGACATCCATGTATGCACAAATCCCTTATATAAAATGAATTATTATTTACATGTAACCTATGCAAATATACAACTTAATGTAAATGCTACATAAATCATTCCTATACTCCATTGTTTAAAGAATGATGACAAGAAAAGTCTACATGTTCAGCACAGATACGATTTTCTTTCCAAATATTTTTTATTCAAGATTGGTTGAACCTGTGGAAGTAGCACCTATAGGCATGGAAGACTATATATATTATAGATATTTGGGTGAGAATGTAACTGAGAAGATGTAAGAAGAGAAGGCAAGCAGACAAGCAGAGTGATATTTGCTTTTCATTCAGGAATTAAAGCCCATCTGTATGAAATAAACAAATTATTCTCATGTGCAAAATAATCTGTTAGGTATTGCTTAACTAAAGCACTGATGTTCTAGCACAAAAGAGAATGGACAGAAAAGTTTCCATTGTTCCTCACAACACTGTGTTTTTGGGGTAACCTGGTCCTATGACATTCTGTGAGAGTGGGAAAATTAAACCATCCAGCAGTAAGACCCTTCTAGAGAACACAGAAAGAAAGGAGGCCATTATTAGACACTCAAAAGAGAGCTCCTCAGGTCAATTTTCCAAAACTATATTTGTCTCTCATTTTTCTAGTCTTTGTTTAAGTATTTATTTCACGAACAGATTTTCTGTGGGACCTATCTAAAATCCAAATTAAAATTAATCTACTTTATTATTATAGCATATTTACTTCACAGCATTTTTATGGAAATTGTGGTTCCTACAATCAGGGACATTCTTAATTGGCTTATTCATTTCTGGCCTGTGACAAGTCTATCTTGCTACTTAGATGCTCAACATTTTTTTTCCTGACATACAGATTGACTAAATGAAAGAATTACTGAATGAATGAAAAATGTCACCTATGTTTCCCCCACTTTACAATCATAACAATCCTTCAGATTACAGCTAGAATACACATTTTCCATTCCATTCCTAAAACTAGTTGATCAATTAAAAAAATTCTTTAGTGTGTGAAAACAGTAGTGAAAATAAAGTGATCTATAGTCATTTATCTCAGTTATGTATTTGGATTTATTATTTATTACTTTATATTATTAATTTCTTTTTAGAGATTATAGTCATACTTAAATTACCAAAAGCTGGAGTGTACTTTATGGATCTTACAAAATACAGAATATTTATATAATTGCTATCTTCTTTTTTTTTCTTAGTTGTAGCCAGACACAGTACCTTTATTTTATTTATTTAATTTTATGTGGTGCTAGGGTTTAACCCAGCTCCTTGCACATGCTAGGTGAGCTCTCAACCGCTGAGCCACAACCCCAGCCCTGCTATCTTATTTTTAATGAAGACACTTGCCCCCATAGAATAATCACTAGATTAAACTTTGTTCACTGTTTCATATTTATTATCAAATGTTTCATTTGAGGTATGTGCTGTCCTTCCTTTTCAGTTACATATTCTCTTGTGTGTTGAAGGGTTTTGTGTTTAACCAACTGTGATAAAGAGAAAGAAGACATGTCTACTCAATATTGTTGACAGCAAATAAGACTCAAAAGCATCAGCTTGAAAATACATTATTTTACTTTCAGAATCTTTCTTATTCTATCAAAGTTATTTGCCCTGTTAGAAAGTTTTGAAATAGGTGCACATGCTGTGTTTATAGATGTGTATACACTCATGTATTAATGAAATATACACTATTTTCACAATTTAATAAATGACATAAAAGTTATCAAATTCTCTAGCTGTTATAAAATATATTGTCTGGTTTGATGACACAATAAATAAGTAAATACACAGTATATACACATAGCTGTTTAATTCCTTCTCATTCTCTGGCAAACTGAGTATTACAATAATAGCTCATTTATGAATATTTACTCTGTACCAAAAAATAACCTAAGTGCACCATGATTTTTTCATAGTTCTTCACAAAAGCCTAAGAAGTTAGTGCTATAAATTTTCAATTTTACAAATAAATAAAGGGTGACACTCAGGAAATAGTATTTATCTGTGTTTTCATGGTCAGTTAAGTAAGTGGCAGCCCTAAGGTTCAAATTTTCTTCTCTTTTAAGTTATTTACATGACATTTGATTTTGTGAATCACCAAATATAATTGCTATTTATAAATTAACATAAAAGATGATGAAACTTAAGAGAAAAATAAATATATGAAAATTTAATTCTATACTTAAGCTTTAATGTTTCTAAGATCTTAGCCTTATTGGAAAATCTGAAAAATACTCTTGAATTTCTTCTCACAGTGCCACATTAGAGTGGATTCAGACATCCTAAATACCAAGTATTGAATGGAGAACTAAGCAAAAGCTACAAATATTAGTACTTTCCCCAACACTTTTCAATTTGTTTCAATCAATTTTGGTTTTAGCATGAAATATTTTTGGATAAATTTTTGGTAACTTTTTAAAACCAAGACCATAATTTTCTGTTAGCATATTGCATATCAGTGCTAACGGCCATAGTTCAATTCCAATATAAATATCTGTAAGAACATAAAATAACAGACAAGTGTTTAGAGAAGATATTTTGTGGACTGGCTGGAAATATTTGCTATTTTCCATAGAATTATTATTATTATTGAGGGGGATTGATCACATTGAGTCAATATGATATTCTTATCTCCCTTGCCTCATTTAGTTATGATAGTCCCAATCTCCCTAAGGATAGGAAAAAAACCAAACAAGATTGAATTCCTGCAGGAAACCCTGGTCTCTATCTGAATCCCACTCAAGGCTTATCAGTGAACTTTTGTAGAAATATTACATTGAGTGCCAACTGTGAGTTAGGTAGAGTAATAATCTTCATATCAGCATTGAGATTCTATAAATATCTTCCAGTATAATAAGATAAATAACTATCATCCAGACTATTTTCAATGAAAATCCAAAGAAAATTAAGTAGATTAACTGAACACAGCTGAAAAATCAAAACTAATCTTTCTCTAGGCATGGTTTTATGGGTGGATCTGAAGTAATTTTTTAGCAGTTTTTTCATCTTCCTATGTATTTCATCTGCAAACTATGTTCCCTTATGGTAGATAGGAATACATGCCCCAAGCTGGATTGTATAGTTATCTTTTTTCACTACAGGAAGAATATACTTCCTACAATTGATAAATAAATATTTATGCTTTGTTCTGGTGTGAACTTCACCTTGATTTGACCAATCATCCTCACCAGAGGAGTATAGTACACTACTCAGTATATAAAAATTATATAAAGTCATATCAAAATGGTGAATGTCAAAACATAATGCAATGGTGCAATTGTAGTTGTTTCTTTTATTGGAAGTTATATACATAAGCATTATTAGTATGACAGTCATAGATCCTTAGGTTCACTAATTGACTTCAAATCCTATATTACCAAATTTACCTGTGATTTCCTTTAGTCAATTACAAAATGGAAATCTGCTCATCCTGCACTTGCTTTTAAGTTTGTTGTGAGAATGCTGTAAAGTCAGTGGTAACATGATTTCTTTGTGAGAATAGGTTGTAAACTATATTTTGGAAATGGTGTTTTACCATGTGTAGCCTCACAAGAATCCTTTTGAAGACCTCAGTCCTGCAACTTCAGGGAAACTGGACATCAAAATGGACATCATGGAGTTAAAAATTCAAGGAACATGCCCTTAAAAATTTTAAGCAAATTGTGCTTTATTAATGGCCACTTTTTAAATGTTTGTCATGTTTTGACAGTAAGACGTTGCATTTATCAGGAGCATTTTTTATCACTTTTCAACATTCTGGAACTTTGAGTAGCTGGACAATTCTTAATAACAGATTTGAATATAAGGGTAAATAGAATTAACATAACTCATCATAATCAATCAGCAACCAATCAATTAATCAGTCTTATTTAAACCAAACTAGTATGTTTGTATTGGTAATAGAATGAGCATTTTCTTTTGTATCTTATTCACCAGTCACATTTTGGAAATGAAATTGTTTCACTATTGTTAGTGTACTTCTACCATTACTAGATTCAATTAAGAGATCGCTATAGTTCCTGTGTCTGTAAATTGGGAAGAGATATATCACAACTAATTCTCACACTTGTGAGAAACTTGGGCTAAGTCAGTATTCAGCAAAATGGACTAACATTATTTCGTGGATATTATTATTATTATGTTCCAGTTTGATGCTTTTATGGCACAATCAATATGCTGTTGTTAATGTGCATATTTCAGTACACCTTCCTTTTTTGCCAAAGTATTCTTTTCAAAAACTTCTTTATTTATTAACAGTGTAAGTACTTAGGAAGTGAGGTTCTGTGGTATATTTAGCAATGAACAAAAAATGAGAGTCTTTCTGAAATGTTTATTTTAAGCATCAGAATTTAAACATTGGACATTTGCTTCTATGGATCATCTTCAATAACAAATAACAAACTGTCTGATCTGATGTATTTCCTCTTTGGGGTTTCATACATCTGTTATAACATCACAAACAAAAGGTAACATTTGATGGGAGTTTGGGGAAAGATGTATAAAAATAAACTAATTTCAACTTGAAAGCTAATAATTATTCCTTGGTATTAAATGGATATAACATGTTTATTATAATATGTTTTTGCAACATATTTCAATAATGGCTCTGTGATTACAATACCATCTCAGAAAAGAAAGATGCAAAGCAGATAAGCCACGCTATTGATCTTTTACTAAAACTTGTCTAGCAAATTTAACATTCTATCTCTGATTTTTAAAAACTATAATTACACATAGAGGTAAATTTCTCTAAAATAGTTAAAGTCACAACCATTTTAATAATATTATTTTTGAAATATTTAATCTTTCATATAGGGTCACCTTCTTAGTTCAAAGGCTTTGCCATATTTCTTTTCAGTGTATTTTATATATACCTGTTTTCCATTCAAATAAGTGCACTTAGGCAGATATATTAGGTTCCTAACCTATAATGAAGATGGTAATCATCCACTCCTATTAATTTACTTACTGAAAAAAATTTCACAGTATTAGATTTAATAGATTTTAATGCACACATGGCTCGTTTTGACCCCTCAAACAGCAGATGACAGTTGGTGACATACTAAAGCATTCACCTTAGTTTCAAACTCCCAGTATTTTAATTGCATTTATGATAGTTATTGTTGATTCCATTTTTAAATGTCACTGTTGGTAAGAATTGGTAACAAGCTTCCTTTTTTTTTTTTTTTTTTCCATTTTTTAACTGATGATCTCCTAAGCCACTCAAGGCCTACAATCTGAAAAATACTAATCAAAATAAATAAAAAAATAAAAGGATAAGGCTTAATGAGGGTAAAACTAGGCTGAAAGAAATCATTAGGAAAGTTATTTTGTTGTAAACATCCCGATTTCCAAAATCTGTCCTTAATTGTTAAATGAAGTCATCCATCTAGTCAACAAACATTTATTGAGGAACTATTTTGTCAGGCATTTTTCTGGGGCGTGGAGGAACAAGTCAGGAAAGGGCCTTTCTTTTGTAGAGCTTCCTTTTTGCAGAGATGAATGGGAGGTTCCTCTAAGACTGGTGATGAGGAAAACAAGGAAAGCTATTTTTTGAAAAAGATGATTTTTAGGGGTGATAAGTCTTATTAAAATGGAAAAAATATATATATTAACAGGTGTTTTGTATCTTGTGGTTCAGGAAGCCCTTCTCCAGGGAAAACAGAGATGATGTCTGCAGTATACAAAGTATATGTCATTTTAACCAACTGGAAGAAGACCATTCCTGGTAAAGGAAATAAAAACTAAGACAAAGAAAAACCTTGATAAGAATATCTATATTTCTTCAAAATGTGAACCACAGAGATTCATTAATGTTTTAATTATTGGAATGTACTAAAAATACACTGACCTTGAGCTTTAATGTATGTTGTTAAGACAGGGAATAAAAAAAAAAATGTGTCATGACTTCAGAAAATCAAGGTTAAGAGAGAACCATGAACCTAATATCATTATTTAATCCCACTGTAGGAAAATTTGTGAATCTGAGTGTTCAGCTCAATGATCTCTTATGGCTTTTTTCTCATAGGATACCCAGTTATTTCAGCAATCATCAACTCATAGGTGAGCTTCTAAAACACTTTTACAAACTATTTTAAAAATGTTTTTGCTCTCTCAGCCCACAGTAAAGAATGCATTTTATCTTGCAAGTCAGTGTTACACATGCCATGTGTGTGTGCGCGCACATACACAAGCATGCGCGCGCACGCACACACACACACACACACAGAGAGGCATACCTGAAAAATATGATTTACAAAATAACATAGTTTCTATTTGAGATGAACTCTAATACTTTTATCTTCTATTCCAATTATTTAAAAATATTGATCACAACATACTAAACTGATTTTATGACCCACCACTGTCTCACAACTCAAAAACTGGAAACTGTGATTTAAATGTCATTCATCAGTCTGTACATTGTCACTACTTATGAAAACAACAACAATGACAACCCCAAACAGAAACATTATCACCTAATTAAAGTTCTTTTTCTATTCAGGAAAAAAATGTTCTTTAATATTGTGACAAACACTAAATTGAGGGGCGCAAAATCTAGCATTTACCTTTGCATGAACATAGCTTCCCTGGCAGCCCGGAACTTCTGTGTTTGCCAGGAAGACAATGCTTGTTTTATTGGGGGGGGGGGGGGTAGGTAATAGAAAGAATCTCTTGCTAATAATAAAACTTATTTTCTTCCATTCATCCCTGGTCCCAAGTACTGGTTTTGATTATCCCCTAAAATAAAGAAAGAAAGAATTTAAGAGTTAAGCAATAGCGAACTCTAAATACCAGTAAGTCAAAAAAATTCTCACCATGAATCCAATATCTACAAACTAACCTTTCAGCAGTAATACTTGAACTTTTACCCAAATTTATGCCTGAATTTTTGTCCACTTGGAATGAGAATTTCACTAAAAGATTATTCTCTGATGAGATCTCATACAAACTCTGGCATCAAAGAACATGCTTTCACAAATATTTGATGGAAGGAATTTATACACACTTCACAATAACAAAATGAAACTTAAGTGTGAGGTTTCAGAAGGCTCAGAGCCAACTTTTGCGGTCCCTTCTTCTTTCTCAGTTCTGACCTCTTAAGGCCTTATTTTTCTCACTTGTTACATTAAGATATTTTTGTCATCTGTCATACTCATATTGTAGAAATAATGTTAGATAAATGTATGACCCGGAAATTCGAGTAAGTTCTTCAGATTTGCATAGAAAGAATGCAGAAACTGATAGGCATCAAAGGCAAACCTCTGGGCCTTCTAAGGTGTCTGCTAATTTATACTGAGTGGGTACAGCTAGTCAGACCCCTACATCTCAGCCAGCTCCTTCTCTTCTACTCAGGGTCACCCTGGGCCAAGGAACCCGCTCTGCCAGACACATTCACAGACTCTGCTAAAGTTAAAGCCATGTGGAAGGATCCCATCCATGGACTCCCACAATGCTGCCTACTAATTGCTTCCTACAGCAGTCACCAAACTCCTACCCTTGTCTCACATAGAACAGCTTTGCCACACTCAGGCATCCTACATATGCAATGTTCCATTGTTATCATCAAGTTTCCTCGCAACAAAAAATCTCTAAGAGAAAGTCCCAAACAACTCCACATATATATATATTGACCGCACCTTACACAGAACCAGGGAGATGCTCAACTGACACCACTTTACTTCTCTCCAGGGTAAACCTCCGTTTTCAGCTCTTGCTAAATGTCAGGCTGCAGACACTTGAGTACTCAGGAAGGACAGACTTGCAACAAATCCACAGGTTCACTTTGTTTGTTTTGGAGAAGGTGTGTCCAAATATTTCTGTGGTGGATAAAATGAGCAGAAATGAAGTACAATTTATATAGAAGAAATTGTACCAATTTTGAGTACAGAGTTCCATGTGTTCTGACGCATTTACACACCTGTGTAACCACCAACATAATCAAGATCAGAACATTTACATTATTCAGAAAACTTTTCTCAAGCCACTGTTCATCACTTATTTCTGGCCTGAGGCAAAACCAGATCTGCTTTATGAACCTATGGATTAGTTTTGCCATGTTCTACAAATTTACATAAATGAAAGCATACAGTATATATATATATTTTTTTTTCTGGCCTCTTTCACTCAGCATATTCTTGTGGAGATTCATCCATGTTATTGCATTATTAGGTTTTTTTTGTCCTTTATTGACAAGTATTATTTCATTACACAGATACACCACAGTTTGTTTATCCATTCACTACTGACATTTTCAATTTGGGGAGATATAAACTTTGTGGCTCTTCTACAATTTAGTATACTATATGGAAAGATGTGTAAAACCATACATAATGAGAAACATATTTTTCCCATTGCAACAACCTTACAAAGTAAAATTTGAAGACTAACCTAAGTTTTCTTTTATTGCATTAAATGAATGCAACTTAGAAAAGAGAAAAAGAATACTGAGTTTTATAATCATCAAATTCAACAAATACTTTCTCAAATAAGTAAATAAATAAGAATTTCCAGGTAACAATTTTGCAGTTTTTTAAAATGAGAACTTCCATTTAGTGCAGGACCATTCTGCAGTGATAAGTGAGTGCAGTCTCCTATCACCATTAATTCAGTGCATTTTAAATCTAAATGATTACTCTTTCTTGAACAATCAACAATGCCCTTGTTTCTTCCTACAGATCATAATTCAGCATGTTGAAGCATCTCGTTACATGGTTAAGAAAGCATAAAGCCTTGATCAGAGGGAGAAGCTAAGTAAATATCAGTTGGTCTCCAAGAATTAGTCATCTGACATATTAAAACAAACCTAAATGCCCATTCTCTGGTTCATCTTAATTCAAGTATTCCATGAATTGGCAATGGTTAAAGACAGTTACGAGAGTTTAAAAAAAAAAAAAAATCAGAAGCTTCAATATTCTACAGTAGACTGACCTGCAAACTTCACAACACAAAGTCCATTGATGGAAGCTTGCCATTTGAACTGAATAGTGCTTAAAACACAATTCTATAATCCTTTCACTACAGGGTTTATTTGTAGAAAATAAGTTCAGCTTTTTATGTTTAGGTCAAATATGTCAAATACTTTTCTGGCAAGTATTTGGGCCCTACTAAGAAAAAACTAATGTAGAAACTGGAAACAGTTCGGTTCTTAAGTTGCACATTCCTGGATTCAAGGATAGAATTAAATCAGAGGAGAGAATCAGAAAATGGCTGGACATACAAATCTGTAAAGAATCAAGTGGGACATGGACCATGAAGCCTTCCTTCCCACATGGAGGAGAACTGAAGGTGGTTGCCTCTTCACACCTTCAAACTTGTTGGGAGCAGATAGACCCTGTGTGGCCGTGTCCTCTTACTCTTGGACTTTTTTATCAGCCACATTCCCAACTTGGATTTGTTAAACTCATGGATAAGCATTGCAACTTTGTGAAGCCTTTCAAAGAAAAAGAAACACAGACATATTACAGATTTTGAAGAATTAAGCACTTGCTTCTTCTTGTCATGATTTTTTTTTAAATTACCATTTTACATACTGTTATGCATTCTCCTCCATATTCAAGATATCCAAAAACTCAATTAAAAGTGCCTTCCATTGTTTTGCATGAAAATCATTCATTCATTGTGAACAGAAAGGAGGAGAGAGAAGCTTTGTACTAACAATTGGAGACCTCTTTCTGTGTTTCTAATTGTTAGTGGTTTGGACAAAGTCATGTTCCCTGCTTCCCCTCTATCAAATTTTTAAACATGAATTCAAGCATTTTCATAAAAGAGAACTTTGTAAAATGCTATTATTACTACACCCTAATCTCCTCATCTAATAACAATATTCAAAAAGAAAATGAAATTTGCATGAATTTGTATTTCTTAAGAACCCTTGCTGGTTTCTAGATCCATAGAATGGTTTAAATCATATATGAAGAAAAACTGAAATATGAAAAGTATCCTAAAAATTTTTCTTTATCTCAGGTGTCACTCATGACAAAGACATTGTTAAAAACACCCCCCCCCCTTTTTTTTCTATCTGCATGTCTGCGTTCCCTGGAGGGAGTACAGAAGCATATTGTTCTTCTTCCACCTAGACTGCAACTTCTTCCTACTGTCACCAAGCCAGAGAGGCTGAAGCAGAGTAAGAGAGGAGGGTGAAAGGGAAGCTGGATGGACAGGCAGAGGCTGACCTCAAAATGGCCCATGTTCTAAGTGTCATAAGAAGACTTTTCAAGAAAACTTCAGCATGACATGATTTAATTTGATTGAATGAGAAAAGCAAGTCTACTTGCTTCAAAAATTGCGTTTTCCTATTTACATGATTTGTTTTTAGGAGTTTTCCTGGTAGGGGGTGCTTGCAGGAAAAGTGTGGAATTTAGGGGACTAAATTTAGAGACATGAAGCTCAGTCTATGGCTGATTTAAAATTCATATCCCATCCTGCCCCATCTTTATTTCAAGTATTCTTTGTGTTTTCTATGATATTTAATATGTGCATTGCATTCAGAGAGAGGGAAACAAATAGGAAACAAATTCAGACTACAGAAGCTATACCCAGGCATATCCTTCTAATGCAACCGTCTGTCTCATGTGACCCCAAGAGGGAATTCTAATAATGTTATCGTTTGATTCCCATTTCAAGCACTTTGCATTTTTATATATGCTAAAGAATTCAGCAAGTCATCCAACTGGCATAAGCAATAGGAACACTTCCTTCAGAGCACAGGTGTACAAGCAAACAAATCCTTTCTGTGCTTGAAAATTGATCCTTCAATATAGCAAACTTCTCAGCAGTGTGCTGAACAGGCAAGAGGTGGAAGAGTCGATCAGTCAGATACAAGAAACACATGGTGATCACCTCTTCTCACCTTCTAGCACATTTAGGAAGAGATCCTGTAACCCTGTAGTGTCATTTCCCAGCCATATTTCAGAGCAAGCAGGAAGGCAAGCAGCAAAGTATTAATGTCTGTTAGGGTTAAACTAGTGTAACCATTTGGTTAGCTCTGGATGGCCTGGAGAGATAACCTGATGTGATGAGGCTATATAGAGGGCAAAGGGTGGTAAATATCTTTAAAAAGCTGAACATGTCAGTAATATATCATAATAGAATTAACATGAAAAGTCAAACATTATTCAAACATTCAAACTGTTTCTGAATTTATCTCAGGAGTCTGGTGGTAAGTCCTGTGATATTCAAAGAACTGGCAGTGTAACCAGCTCTGAGGATGGTTTTATTTTGTTTGTTTTCTTTTGGCTGCTTTGTGGCACAGATTAAGATTCCATATTGAGACAGTAAATCATTAATTCCCCAAATTCACTATTCCCCAAGTTTCAAATCTGATACATGTCTGGGTTCCAGCAACCAGAGATTTTTAACAGACCTTTGTTTAAACATAATAGGGTATCTGGCATTGAGGGCCCTTTAACCTGAAGTTCTTTATAGCATTTCTCTCTGTCTCTTACACTGTGAACCTTAAAACAACCCCACAGTAGACCAATCCCTTTTATGAGGGTAGGGTACATCAACCGCTTTCAACACTTATACTCTCTTCAGAAACACTAAACTGTAACTGGATGTACAACACACAAAGTAGCTCCTTTGCTTTGCTCTCAGACATTGATAGCATACAGTGTAAGCCAAGCAAATAAGCCAAGCACGCCCTCCATCATGTGTGTTTTGCAGATTTCTCTGACCCTTTCTCTTGGATTTATTTCTGTATTCCTATGCATTATCAAATTATGGACAGTCAAAGGCATCCCCCATTCCCACCCTGCCAATTTTCTCAGGCTAGGGCCTTCTTAGCATTTGGCAATCATAAATTTAAGACATCCCAAACTTTAATCAACCTTCTTTTTTAATCCCTCTACTAAGAGGTCCATGTGTTAAACACTATTTGAAATCAGACATGTGTTACCCCTGAATTACAGTATTTGCTCTTAAGACATAACCCAATTAAATTTTATGTTGACAAAAGGTAACATTTTATCATGTTTAAAGCCTCTTTATTGCCTACATTTCTATCTAAACTTTTGTTGCTGGAATAGTAAAAATGCCTGCCACATCCAGTTTAACCTATCCCCACAACATTCAGTGAAAACAGCTTTAGTATTTTATTTGTGTTTATCAATATGAATCTTCTACTCTCCTTTTTTTTTTTTTTTTCTATTTTTAAAGAGGAGATAGAAACTGTTTTGAAGTAAAATTCGGCTAAGCAGTATTTTCAGGTGTAAATATAAATTGTTTCTTTTACAGGTATTGTATATTAAAGTAAATTCTGCTGCATTTGAAAACCTGTCAGCTTTATTTTGTACTGGTATTCAGAATCCTCTCCTTTTTGACCAATATTATATAAAGTTCCTCTGGGAAGATAATGTGCATGATTGCAGGCATGCCTTGTTAAAATCCATGGCTTTTTATACAGTCATGTTTTTGCCTATGAATTATGCATGAAAGAGTATCTCATTACATTTCATTTTCTTTACAGCAGCATCCCCTCTTCTAGACACACTCGGATCCCATCCGCCGAGCTCCTCTCACCCTGCAGCTTGGCTCCATCTTGGTGCCTTCATAGCGTTTTAGACAAAATGGGCGTGTTTAACTTGTCACCTCATGCCTGGTATAAATTATTCACTGGAGCTTTGCACAGATTTGTGAGATAACCAGTCCTGACTCGGAGAAGCTTCACAGGCTGTGTGTGGGAATCTGACACAGACATCGAAGGCCTTTTCTCCAGCAGTTGTCCAAGGCAGAGGGAAAACTGCCTGAGCTCCAAAAGTCAGCCTCATTTTAATGTTAAAAACTCCCTCTCTCCTCATAACATAGAAAGTAGCTATAAATGTTTGCCACTTGGGTGTGCTTGGGTCTTTTAGTATTTTTCTCAGAGCTAAAGGTCAAGGAACAAAGGCCCATTTTTGTTTTGTTTTCTTTTCTTTTGAAATAAAGCCATTGGTCTTCCATACCTGACAAGATGAATTAAATGTGGAGAAAAGATCACAGAATTTAATCAGCAGAGTCATTCGGTGTATGTGGTCAGGAACAATCACTCACAGGAGCATATGGAAAACTAGGTTAGTATGGTCGTATGGATGAGTGCATGAGTGTGTGGGGGTATATGATGATTCCTAAGCAAGCCACTAATCTCCAATTCCAAACATTTCCTTATAAGAAAATCTGGTTAGAACAATCTGGTTAGAAATACGATCAATTTTGTCTGTTTCAAATTGTGCACTTCAAAATAAAGTGATTTTGTTAAAGGAGCCAAATAAAAGTAGCAAGAGAAAATAACCCTCAGAAGAATCAAAGTTATTATCAAACAATGTGTTTGACAAATGGCTTCTCACATTTTATATTCATTTAAATATTTTCTTGAAATACATGAGAATTATGCAGGTAACTGAAGACAGCCTTGACTCTAGGAGGGCAAAAAGGTACATTAAAGTTTATTTCTATACAATAAGAATACCTGCTCAACTTTTTGTTCTTCTTGTGAGAATGTGGTCATGGTCACAAAAGGAAAAAAGAAACAACAACAACAACAACAACAAAATAAAACATCTTTCTTATCCCAACTGTCATATATCCTCTATAAGAATTGAAGCCTTCTTAAAATGAAACCCAAGGAAATGAGTCATAAGGTCGTTGCTCTGAGTAATGGCAGAAAGGCTATGGTTCTGACAATAAGTTCTTGAAATCTATCCCCTACCTATGGGGTTCTGTAATATGTGAGTTTGTTATGAAAGTTCTATATGTTGCAAAGTGTATAGTTTGCTCTCATATTCCAGTTTTCATATATTTTTTTGTATAATGCATTTTCTAAATATTTATGATTATACATACTTATGCATACACAATATATTTGCATGTTATCATAATACCTGGACACACAACCTCTATGATCAATGCTCACACAGGTTGCTGAGACATAGCAACATGATTAAGGAAGAATATAGGTAATATGTCAAAATATTTGCTCCAATTGCCAATACTAATTTTTAAGCTCAGAGAAGTTACTCTTTTTTCTTCTGACTCCAGGGAATCTTCATATCTAATATAAACATTAAACAATGCTTTTCTATCCTCAAAGTAGAATTTATCTTAAATAATGGTATGCTTTTGTGGAAAATATAGCATTTCTTCTTAACTTACTGCTATTTCATCATATGGTAGTGACCTAGCCATAATTTAGATATACATCTAATGGATCAGAACTACAGTCTATTTTTATGCAAGTACAAAGAAAGGGCTTGACATTTGCAATAGACTGCAGTTTCCTTTGAAGCCTTATCATTTGGTGCAGTGATTGGCATTAGAAGAATGCTATGTAACTATTGGCTGAATTAATAGATGACCTATTATAATAGACAGCTCCATAACACATTGGAGATACACAGAAGATATGAATACAGTTCAATGTTCAATATTAATATAGGTAGGGATGGTGGGTCAGGTTCTAATTTTTCCCAGCAACAACTACCAATTGTCAGGAAGAGGATTTGTTATACCCAGTTTGATTTCTAAGAAATCTATTCAATGAAATGAATTGAAAAGCAAGGGCCAAAGCTCGATTATTGACATGTTTCCTTTTGATTGAGAGCTGGCACCAGAATGTTTAATATTAAATAGTATCTGCTATCATCTGTATTGAAATGTCTTCCAATTTTCTTGCACCCTTTCCCTGTTTAAGGGTCATTAAAAATAATCAGGACATTAGTGGAAATAAAATCTTATCTGTAGAGTACTGCCACCTTTGCTTTTTAAAGTTATCTCTTCTGTAAGTGGTTGGTATATATCCATCACATGTCCACAAAAGAGGTACTATTTCTTCTGAGGAGAAAGAACATCAGGAGCTGTGAGTATGAAGCTTGTAGGAGTCACAGCTCCATGTGGCTTTTTTCCACGTGCTTTCTGTTCTGTAGCAGGCCTCCTCCTTTTGAGAGGCACAATAAACATGAAGGAAAGTTTGGGTAGAGAAAGGTATTTTTCACTCTTTCACTCTCATGTTTTCACATCCTGACAGAAAAACAGAAACAATATGTTTAGCTCTGAAAGACAGCCAGAGGGTTGGTTGTGTTACTACAGAGTGATGAGTTCATTCTACAACTGTGACTTGGAAGAGTAGAGAAAGAATAGACAGGCCAAGCGCGGTGGCACACGCCTGTAATCCCAGCACTTTGGGAGGCTGAGGCAGGAGGATCGTGAGTTCAAAGCCAGCCTCAGCAATGGCGAGGCACTTAGTAACTCAGTGAGACCCTGTCTCTAAATAAAATACAAAAAAGGGCTAGGGATGTGACCCAGTGGTCGAGTGCCCTGGGTTCAATCCCCAGTACCAAAAACAACAACAACAAAAAAAAAAAAAAAAAAAAAAAAAAACAAGAATAGACATTTTACATCTACTAGTCAGATGAGCACAATGACCTACATTACTGAGCCCATAATCATTTCATTACTGGAAAGAAAATCCCCTCAAATCAATTCAGTGGCATTTCTTTCAGACTGTATATTTAGACTGTATATTTGTATTAAAAAGAGTTATCAGTAAAATAGCCTTTTATTTTACATTGCAATCTTTACTACTGTCCTCCTACCCAAATATACTTATTTCTAGTCTTGCTTCAACTATAGCAGAATTCTGGGCTGCAAGGGAAAATGAATCAAAAACACTATTGTACCTAATGTTTATTAGTCTAGAAACAGAAAGGATTAATTAAGTGAATGATCTATCAATTATAGGATAGAGTGAAATAACAATAAGGCCAAGTTAAAGTACACAATACTTATACCCTGAGCTTTTGTTTGGGTAAAATATGATGTGCCAGTACTCTTATCTTGATTAATTCCAAAATGCATCTTTCACTTACTTATTCCAGTGCCTCACCCTCTTTTCTAATCACATTGACATGTGAACTTTTTTGTCCCTGCCAAGTGAATTATTTGCAATGACAATATTAATATATTTGAGCAGAATTGAATCAACTTGCTTTCAAAAAAAAGATATAGTTATGAGGTCAGATCACATTATATCAAGCAAGTATTGCATATATGTGAGATGGGAAAGGACTACCTAGATTCAAATAAGGCTAAAACTGATTTGAAAATCAACAAAGAGACAACCCCAACAGAATTAACTATACTGTTTAAACATGGGAAATAGTCTTTCCATTGTCTTAAAGTTTGATATGTTACAAAAATTTACTTAAAGCATAATTATTAAGAAATATAGATTATTTAACAGATAGTTAATGGAAACTTAAAGGAAAAGTATAAAAGAAGGCTTAGAAGTCTGTGGGTAGTATCTAACATAGGAAGAATCTAGAAAGAAAAAGAAAAAGAAAAACTTGCAACTTGCCAGTTCTAGTGATCCACAAAAGACTAAGCCAAATAAAATTGCTTTTACTTACAAGAGAGGATTTCTATTGAATGTCAGGATATATTTCTCCCTTCTCTGAACTTTAACAGTATGAATCACCTAAACCATATCATTTGAGAATAAGTCAAATATCACTTTATGACTTCTCTATTGCTTTATTAAAATGTTATTTTGCATCTTGTGCTGTGTTTTTACTTTTTCCTTTGATTGTGTGCTTGAGACAAATGCTAATTATTTTATTCTTCAGGAGATACAGCTCAGTTCTTTTTACATACCAGTCTCCAAGGAAATATACTTTAAAAAATTGATTGATTTGATTTTCACACCTGGTGTGTTGAAAAATTAGAGAGGTAAGTATAGTTTTTGAATAATGTCAGGTTGTCATGCTTAGACTCAGAGGAATGGACCAGATGATGTTTCTGATGACCTAAGTGTTGTTCATAATATATAAGGTACGATTATCAGCCCCTATAATAGCCTCTAAAAGAATAAAAATTGAGGGTTAAAAGTGTAATGAAATGCAAATGAAACTGTCCTGAAAACAGACTGCACATTTTATTTGTTTCTTACAGAATCTAGGACATAGAGAGTGTTAATATTAAATACTATCAACAGTATCCTACTTTTGAAATAATGGCAGAAATACTTCATAGTCAAATTACACTTGCTAGTGTTAAAGTGAATGCTACCAAATATTTTGGAAACCAAATGTGGCTGCATGTATTTTACATTTAAAAGAGTTCTTAATATTCTATGTTCTCTCTGTATATCCTTAGCTGTGTCAACACATTGGATAAAAATTTAAGAATAGAGGCAACTTCACATGCTTGTCATGTACCCAATTTTAAATAAAAAATAAGTAAGTGCAAAATTTACACTAAAAATTCTGATTTGAAAGAACTCTCTTCCTCCTTTTCTCCCCCCTCTCACAAAGATTTCTCCTTTTTAATGAAGAAGAAGTAAAGGATATTAAAATCTAATGACTTCTATGGTCCTTTTGACATTTACTCCATTTCAGGTGGCTGCTGTTTTAAATAGCTTTTTTAAAACAATGCCAATATTGTGTTTCACTTCATTAAATAAAAGAAGAGTACAGTCTAAATATTACTGGACTTGAGAACCTCTAATTCTACAGCCTCTACTCATTCTCTATGGGATCTTGCACAAGTCAGTAAACATTTTTGGGCTACATTTTTCTCATCTGTAAATGAAACTGTTGAATCAGAACATCTTTAAAGCCTGTGTCAATGCTAAGTTTCTGTAATTATAAGCTCCATAATTACTTTGAAACTCTGTTTTCTTATTTATGCTTGTGTATTACAAGAATAGCTTGCCTTTCTTTAATTTTGTTTTAATGGTAAAGGTAGTTAAATTCTTAATGTTTTTACCCCCGAAAACCATATAATCACCAATAACAGCAGGTACTAGTAACCTCAGGAAGATGCAAAAGAATGTGGTGTGGTTTGGATGCGAGGGGAGTCGCAAAAGCTCATGTATGAGGCAAGGCAAACGCAGGAGGGGTTAGAGGAGAAATTATTGGGTTATGAGAGTCTTAATCCAATCAGTGCTTTACTCCCCTGATAGGGATTACTTTGATGGTAACTGCAGGCAGGTAGGGTGTGGCTGGAGGAGGGGTCCCTGGGGGCATTCCTTTGGGGTATATAGTTTGTCTGAGGGAGCTGTGCTTAATCTCTCTCTCTGCTTCCTCATCACTATGTTCTGAGCTGCTTTCCTCTACCACATTCTTCTGCTATGATGTTCTACCTCACCTCGAGCCCTGAAGAATGGAGTCAGCTGTCTATGAACTGAGAACTCTGAAACCATGAGCCTCCAAATAAACTTTCCCTCCTCTAAAATTGTTCTTATCAGGTCTTTTGGTCACTGCAGTGAAAAAAAAGCTGACTAAACAGTATGTTGAGAATACAGTGGGATTCGGGAGGGTGGTACTAAATGGCTTCACCTGTACCCTTCCTTATTTAAATTTCGTACGGATGCATTTTTCTCTCCAGCCAAGGCATTTTTTTGTAGAAATATTATCATCAAAACAATAATCATTTTTAGAAGTTTACACTCTATAAGAGAAATTTGCTGTACAATTAAAATCTTGCTTCATTAGACTGAAACTAAAAGGTGAAACTGAGCAACAAGTACTGACTGGGGTCCCATGATGATACACAGCCTCTTGCTAAAATCCTTAGGAGGGAGTTGATCTAGATAGGAATCCCTTCCCCAAGGAGCTTACAATGTAATTCAGGAAAGAAATTACATTTTGACAATAAAAATCACTGTAGAAAAGATTCTGTAAGACTATTTGTTATCATCAGGTGGGGCAATCTTGTGGTGAATAATATTGAATTTCAGAATAGAAAAGGATTGCTCTAATTGGAGTGAAACTTCTAGAGTAGAAGTGGATTTGGACTGTTATCAGAATTGACTAAAAGTGTGCAACCCCCAAATTTCACATGTGCCCCTACTTTTTCTAGTCTTTTTTCCAACTTTTCATAGAACCATGCCAGAGGTGACCTGTGCTTTTATAGGCCAGGGGGGGGTTAAGTGTCAGTAGTCCTCCCTCATCATTCCTTTCTTCAGTCTTCCTGGCTTTAGAAGTCACATGTTCTTCTAGACTGTATATCTATAGGATGGAGGAGAGCCCTGCTCAGCCTAACTCACTAGGCTTTACCTGGAGGAAAAAACATATCTCGGTTGTGATAAAACACTGATTCTATGTTTATCTGTTGCAGCAATTAGTAGGAGTTACTTTGATTAACACAAGGGATAAGTCAGGTTTAATTAGTTAAAAAGAAAGTGGAATATATTCCAGGCACTTAGAATCATATAAAGAATGTGTAGAGCTGGAAAATACAGAAGGAAGTAGTGTCCAGGCATGATTAACACAAACACACACACACACACACACACACACACACACACACACACACATGCATACTTACAAACACACACCCACACAAGACTGAAACAGAAGATATAAAATGCATAATGCTTTAACCTACAAAATAAATTATGAAAAGCTCCTGAAAAAGTTATCAACAGAAAAAGGAGCATGGATTTTATTCTACAGAGTCTAAGCAAATAAAGAAGATTCCTGAGAAGCATACAGATATTGTTAAAGAAATATGGAAGCTAAAAATAAAAGGGGAGGGAAGCCAATTAAGCTAGTAAATAGCCCTTTGAAGAGGTGGTGATCCAGCACTTTGAGAACAGAAATGGATACAAAGTAAAGATATGGAAGTATATGAAAATATTCAGACTGCTATTCCATATTCTTTTACTATTATTTTCATATTACAAACATTTTTCTAGTTACTGTGTTTAAAAATAAAATTTCTACATAGTAATATAAAAACATATTAAAATAATAATTCAAAAACACTTTCAAAGTTTTCATAGAACTTTAAGAATTTTCATGATATTTACTTGAAATTAAGGTGTATACAACTATGAGAATAAGAGTGAATTACCTAAGGAGAATTTGCAATATTTTTATTAATATTTAAAAATCAAATAATATTTTGTATACATAAAATTTCCTTGAACCCTCTGACTTCACCACTAAGACTTCACATTCGACTATTTTTTATAACAAAAATAAAAATGCAGCAAAATATCACCCTTGTATCTTCCCAAATTAGTCAAGATTCTTACTTAATTGATTTTTTAAAACATCCCCACCAATGAAAACACAGAATCAGTTTAAATGGAAAATTCATATTTAAAATATGATAGGCATTGAAATCACCTTGGAGATGAGGGTAAAAGGCCAAAACATCTGTCACTTAAATCTGTTCAAATTAATATACTAAACTAGTACTGATTGTATTGATATTAATATTTTTGTCTTTCAGGAACACTACAGAGAGAAATGGTATGTATTCCCTCTGAAATTTCACTTCAACTAAGGCTACTTCTGAAAGTAGCATCAACTTGGGTAGATGCTACTACCAGCTATTTTGGGGTACCAAGGGAAGAGTCTTACTCTTAACATGAATTCTAAAATCTTCCAAGACTCAAGTGTATGAAAAAATATGGTAAATTTTTAAACCTTAATGATAGACTCTAGAGGTATTTTGAAAAGGTAACTTGCCTCTCGCATGCACAAGGTCCTGGGTTCAATCCTCAGTGAAGGGCAAAAACCACACCGGGACCGCCTTGTAGTAAAAGGGGTTTGTTAAGGGAATTAGAAGGGGAGAAAGGGGAGAAAGGGGAAAAGGGAAAAGGGGAGAGGGGACCGGGAAAGGGGAGAAAGGAGAATGGGAAAAGAGAAGAAGGTGAGAGCTGGTGAGAGGATGGCGGCAGCAAAAAGGGGAGAGTTCTGGACTGGCCTGAGCTTAAGTACAGAGGGGCGGGAGTGTGACTTGTATGGTCTGGATTGGCTCAGAAAGGGAGAGCCCGCCCTGGGGTGAATTCCCATTAGAGGCGAGTATTCCCCTGATCAGGAAGGGTGGGGACTTGGAGCCCACCAAAGGTGGATTCTCATGAGAGATGGGCACTTCAGGGAAGGCACTTTGGGGGCCTGAATTTTATCTAACACTCAGCACCACCACCAAAAAAAAAAAAAAAAAAAAAAGGTAACTTACTTGTTTAGGCTTAACCCTCACCATTTAGGATATTCTGAAAATACGTTGGAGCAGAATGGAAGAGAACTTGGCTTCCTCAGAATCATTAATGGAGTTTTATAGAATTATATGATTTTTCTTAGAGATTGTATTAGTCAGCTTTTCATTAGCACAACAAAATATCTGAGATAGTCAACTTATAAATAGAAAAAGTTTATTGGGGCTCACAATTTCAGAGATTCCATCCCATATCTATTGGCCTTATTACTTGGGACCTGTGCTAAAGTAGTACATTACGGCAGGAGTACACAGAAGAGGAAAACTGCTCACAACATGAGTTGGAAAGAAGGCAATGGATCCCCATAATCCCCTTCCAGGCCATGCCTCTAGTCACCTAATGACCTCCTTTTAACACCATTAGCTGGTGATCAAGCCTTTAAAACATGGGACTTTGGGCAACATTAAGCATTCAAACTATAACATTTTACCCTCAGCACCCAAAGATTGATGTCCATCTCACAATGCAGACAACATTCAATCCATCCCAAAGAGTCTCCAAAGTCTTAACTGTCCCAGCACTGTCCCAAAGTCCCAGGCCACAGTGTTTTTCAAAACTCAGGGAAAACTCAGCTATAAGCCCTTATAAAAGTAAAAAGGAAAGCTGCATACTTAGAATTGGGACATTGGGACAGAAAAAGGATATACATTGCCATTCCAAAAGGGAGGAATAAGGGAATAGAAAAGAAGAAGGATTGTTAGAAAAATGCTGAACATAGTTAACTTAGCCGGGAACACCGTGTTAGTGAAATAAAGGGGTTTATTTGGGTGCCACGTGGCCAAGGGTAGGGAAAGGAAGGGAAGGGAAGGGGATTAGGGAAGGGATCAGGGACAGGCAGGAACAGAGGCAAGTGCGAACAGAGAGCGATTTCAGTCCGGGGCTGGCTTAAATAGAGTGGGGGTCATAAAACCCCCTTGGAGTGAGTCCTTGCCCTATAGGCTACCAGAGGTCAGGAGGTAGTGGACAGGGCACTTGCTGGTCAGGTTTGCTGGTCATGCTGAGGATCTCGGGAGGTGTAGTTTTTCACAAAGCACCTGGGGAGGTGTGGCCTTCTGCCTGGGAGGTGCAGCCTCCTGCCTGGAATACAACAAGGATCAGTACAGAACAAGACTGAAATCCAACAGAGCAAATAGTAAATTTTTAACTCCATGTCTACATCTGTGGCACACTGTGGTGTGATGTTGTTCCCAGGACAGGATGCAGCTCTCTCTCTCTGGCTTACCTGGTTGCAGTGCACATGACCACTCTTTTGGGTTGCTTTGCCTACTCTTTGCAGTTTTTCTTTATAGACATGGCATATAGCTAGTATTTCCATCTTCCTGGGGTCTCCACTGTAGATCTGGCTTCACATTTACCTCTCTGAGTTTTCAAGGACTCAGATATACAACACATTGCTTGGTCTCCAAATCTTTCCATTGAAAGCTCAGTGGAAGCCTCCATGATTCCATTCTGTGTGTCTGCATACCCAGCATTGCAAGGCTAATACCAAGGTCTGCTGCCAAGTAGGAGCTGTACCTAGACCCACATGAACTATAGCTGCAGCTGCCTTGAGAGCATTGATAGATGAACATAGGAAAAAGATCCCAAAGGTGGATTCTGGTTAGATAGGGCATCTCATGCCTATTTTATTAAAAAAAAAAAAAATCTGCCCTAGAAAGTATTTAAAACACATCTACATTTTTATACCTCTTAGCCTCTGATGGTTGGGTTGGCTTTGCAGATTTCTGAGATGCCCTCAAGCTATCTTTTCTATTGTCACTGTGCAAATCACTTGGCTTCTTTTTATAGTAGTTATTAACAACTCCCTTGTTGGCTAAAACTTCACACATACTTCTTTTCTGGTCAAACTAAAATATTTACAAATCTTTCTGATCTGTTCCTTTTTCTCCCAAATGTAAATTTCATTAAAATACCCTAATGCTGACTAGGCACCAGGCACCTTGGGGAGGAGGAAGCTAATCCATAACACTCTCTGTTTCAGAGATAGTCAAAGTCAAATTGGTAGAAAAGTAGGTTTTATTCAGAGCCAGCTTTGGAGAAAGATGGAATAAACTTCATTGTTTCAAAAGTTCCATCTCCAAAAGGTCTGGGAGGAAGAGAGGTTTTAGAAAGATGCACTAAAACAAAAATAAAATTTCACAGGTTTCAGTCAGGTTTTCACTAACAGAATTTCACAGTTTTTAACTTCTCCTGTGTCCAGGGAACCTTTATTATGTCAAAGGACACAGGACTTCCTGGGGCCAGCATCTGTATCTTCCAATTTCAGAGGGAGAGGGCTTCCAAGGTTGAGACCTATGTCAACCTCCCTAAAATGACCCATTTAGTTCATCCTGGACATCTGTATTCTCTACCTTTCTAATAAACTTCTGCTTGCTACCATGTCTGACCAGCTTGAAATCCTTCCTTCAGGGTTGCAAGGACCTGTGATCACAGACCTAGATGGTCACTTTGGCTTCATGGGCACGTCTTATTCTAAAACATGATGATTTCTGGTCATCATTTTCAATTATATACTATCAAGGAAAAAAATACACTTTTCCAATAAGGAGTCTGTACACATATGCACATCTTAGTGTACCAGAAAGACATGAAGACCATTTTTAAAATAAAATAATATTCTGTCTATGGTTTACTTAGGGATTTATCTGAAATTTCTAAAGTTACAGTAATGTTTTAGTCAGTTTTTTCTCATTGTAACCAGAATACGAGACAAGAATAATTTAGATGAGGAAAAGTTTATTTTGGCTTACAGTTTCAGAGGTTCGGTCCATGGTCAGCCAACTCCATGGTTAAGGGCCAAAAGTGAGGCAGAATATCATGGCATAAGGGTATGGATGAGGAAAGCAGCTCAGGCCATCACAACCAGGAAGCACAGAGAGAGAGCTCCACTCACCAGGTGCAGCCAATATGAAAAGCAGTATGGAGAATCCTTGGAAAACTGGGAATGGAACCACCATTTGACCCAGCTTTCCCACTCCTTGGCCTATACCCAAAGGATTTAAAAACAGTATACTACTGGGACACAGCCACATCAATGTTTACAGCAGCACAATTTACAATAACTAAACTGTGGAACCAACCTAGATGCCCTTCAGTAGATGAATGGATAAAGACAATGTGGTATATATACACAATGAAGTATTACTCAGCAGTAAGAGAATAAAATCATGGCATTTTCAGGTAAATGGATGAAGTTAGAGAATATAATGCTAAGTGAAGTTAGCCAATCGCCAAAAAACAAATGCTGAATGTTTGTTTTCTCTGACTTAAGGATGCTGATTCATAATGTGGTAGGCGGGCAGGGGGGGTGCATGGGAGGATTAGATGAACTCTAGATAGGGCAAAGGGGAAAAGGGGAGGGAGGGGAAGGGAGGGGGCCTGGGGGTAGGAAAGACAGTTGAATGAGATGGACATCATTACCCTAAGTACATGTGTGAAGACATGAATGGTTTGACTATATTATGTGTACAACCAGAGATATGAAAAATTGTGCTCTATGTGTAATATGAATTGCATTGTGTTCTGCTATCATATATAACAAATTAAAATTTAAAAATTAAGAAAGGATCAACATATAAACCCCAAAGGCCTGCCACCAATGACCTACCTTTTCCAGTCACAATCTACCTGCCTATAGTACAGCCCTACCTTTTCCAGTCACAATCTACCTGCCTATAGTACAGCCCAGTTAATCCCTATCAACAAATGAACCTACTGACTAGATCATTTCACCTCTGAAAATTCTTGCATTGAGCTTTTGGTGGACACCTAATATCTAAACCATAACAAATAATATGTTAATTTTTTCAATATCCTCCATTTAATTCTAATGTAGAGATTTCTCATTTATTTTACACAAGGTGAAGGAACTGCTTTAAAATCCTGAATCTCATCACAGTTCTACAATTTGAGCACCAGTACCAAGTGCCATGCAAAGAAGTAGATGTAGATTCTATTTCAGAATTTGCCCTTAAAGGTAGGGCCACATTCTACAGAAGAACGGGAACTCGTTCACATTCTATTACTATTAAACAGCATTCCATCTGGCAGAAAAATCCAGGAGTGTGGTATAAGACAACACTAAGTAAAATGCATTCATTAAATAAGTAATTGCACGAAATATCTACCTATTTGGACTTGCAAAATACAAAAGCTGGTCAGTCATTTGCTCTACTATTCAGGTATATGCTGGTGAAACTGGTCTTGAAAATCAGGATCAGGTCCTTGTTCCCATGGTGTTGGAGATTAAACATGTGAGAAACGCAGAGGCAAAAACAAAAGTAAATTTTATTTAAATGACAGGATGTCGGGATATTATAAGGGTTTGAGGTCTTTAGCCCCCCTACCCGGGATGGACCTCTTTTGTCCAGCAAAAGAGGCTAGAGGAGCCTACCTCAACGATGAGACTAGATTGGGAAAGCAAAGGCCGCTGGTATTCCCTCCCCTGCCTTTAGAAGACACAGGAACATACCAGGGAGCCCGGTCAGCGGTCAGTGCTGGAACTCATTTATTGAAAAGGTGGACAACGCTTTATAGTGGACAGCAGCCAATCAGTAAGCAGTAGGGCGGTTTCGGTTCTCACGATGTGTCATAGCCATGCCCCCTGCTTAGCCTAGGTCCGTAACAGGGCGTAGCAAGCAGCCAGAAAGCCATAGCTTTCCATCCTCTCGGCTGAGAGTGTTCAGAAGGCCTGACAACAGGAAATAAAGAGAAAGTTTGTGTGATGGGGAGTATTATCTACCCATTTCCTTTTTTTTGATAATCAACTACCAGTCCTTTGCCCTGGTCTCACTGGCATAGACCAGACTTTGTCTACACCAAAGATTTGATTTAAATGATTTCATAATTCTATACTCATATTTTGATGTACACCTACCTATGGAGCTTTAAGTTACAGTCATACAAAGCATAATAACATTCTGGTCAATGGAAGCCCACAGATATGATGGTGGTGCTATAAAGTCATAATGGTGCTGAACAATTACAATTATCTAGTGGCCTCATCATCTTTAAATCATCATGGCATCACAGTGCAACCTTTTACTTGTGTTTGTGGTGATCCTGGTGTAAACAAAGCTACTGCACCGCCAATCATGTAAGAACATAGCACATACATTATGTATACTGCATAACATTTGATAATAATTATAGATGACAATATTGTTGGTTTATACATTTATTATTTTATTTACCATTAGAGTGTATTCTGACTCATAAGAACATTTAGTGTGTAGAGTGTATGTGCTATGCGGGCAGCCTTTTCATACATCTCACAATTACTGCATTTCTTGATTGCATCAAGAGGCCACATCATGTGACTGATTTCCACCATCTCAGTTGTGAAAGGACTCTCTGTGGCATGCACATAATGATAAAATGACTCAGTGTGGCATTTCTCAGCATATAACCCAGTCAGTAAGCAACATGCAACCATATTTGACATACTATATGCTAAGTTGAGGTAAGTAAACTTTCCAAAATTGTCATGGTAGCCTCGTGATGCTGAGCATAAATATATTTGATTCTAAACGTCAGGAGATGGAGCTATGGCATACTCAATTCACTGTGATTGTGAGGAAGGCTAAAATTGAGTTTGCTGAGAAACCAGAAAATCTTAGACCATCATTTTATCATAGAATATAAAGAATTTCAGTAAATAAGAAAATCTACTACAAAAACTGCAAAAGACAAATGAGCTGAATTGTAACATTCTCTAAACAAGTTGATTAACTGAATACATTAAATAATTTCAGAAGCAGTTAGAGTTGGCACCTGCTGTTTAGTAGAGAGGCATGGTTTGAAGCTTTTACCTCCTTTCAACAAGCTGAAGAAGACCAATATCTAATTAAAATCAAAGCATTTAAAATAGTCGACCAGGCTGTTTGAATACTTTGTAACGTTTAAAATAGGCTATTTTTTATCAGTTGAAAAAATAAATGTTGGAATGCTATACAGGCTGAACAATATCTCATTTTTGAAAAGTATCCTGTTGTTTATAATTAAAATATGACTAATATATTCATTTAATTTAACACCTGAAGAGAATGTTTCATTAAACTGATGTATGGTTTAGACCTTTTTGTCCCAGAATAAATGAGACAGGAATTAATAAATTTAATGATACTATGGAGTTTCAGAGGGGAACAAAAGAATAATATATACAAATAGAATACAAATTTAGTGGATCACTGAGTCATAATAATAATTATTTTAAAAACAAACATATAGAAATAAAATTTTAAAAGAATTTCAAACTTTTGTTGAGAGGTCAAATGATGTGTCCATTATATACATAAAACCTTGTCTAAACAGAAACTATAATCATGATGTAAAAATTTTTATTTTTGTTTCTAAATAAGGAAGGCCATTCACCCACTTCTAGTAAATTCCAAACCAATGTTAAATAATATTTCATTGACAATATTAATGACCTTTCCCTCTGCAAAACATTTTCCTTATTTGGCTCTTGCAATACCTTTTTTTTTTTTTTTTTTTTTCTGGTTTTCTATTGGATTACTCAACTCAGATTAATGTAAAAAACACCAAGCCTGAGTGGCTTAAACAATGTAAATTTTTCTTGCAGCTCTGGAGAGCTGAAGTCAAAGATCAAGTTATCAGGCAGGTTAGTGTCTGGAGAGGGCTCTCCTCCTGCTTTGTAGGTGGCCACCTTCTCACTCTTTCCTCATCTGGTAGAGAGAGAAAACTCTGGTGTCTCCTCTTATAAAGGCACCAGTCCTTTCAGATTATGGCTTTGTCTTTCTTATTTCAACTAACATTTATTACTTCTTCACAGGTCCATCCCCAAATAAAGTCACATTGGATTAGGGATTTAACATATGCGGTGGTGGCATAATCCAGTCCATACCACTTTTCAAATTAGTGAATCTGTTGCTCTGTGTGCTTTTATTTTCCCTCTCAGAACTATGGTAGCCAATGTCCAAGATATCTTGCCATCATTTCCTGCTTCTGGTGTTTAAATCTTGTGTAGTTCCCTTCCATATTACACTGGGTTAGTCTGAGTGACCAAAAAAAATATGGCAGAAGTAATGGAACACCATTTCCAGGATTATACATTGTGATTTCCACCTTTGTTGGTCTTCTTCTCTCACGAATCACTTACTCTAAGCAGCTTCCATATCATAGAAACCTTGTAAAGACAATCCATGTGGTGAAGAACTGAGGTCTTTTATTAACATCCAGAAGCCCTGTGAGTAAGCCTTAGAAATGAATCCTACTCTTGTGAAACTTTCAGAGAACTATAGCTGTCTGAGAAACTTCACTGCAGCTTCAGGAGAGATCTGAGCCAGAAGTACCTGATTAAAGCTGCTCTTGGATTTCTGACGCACAGAAATCATATAAGGTAATGCACATTCATTGATAAAAGTTCCTAAAATTTTGAAGTAACAGTTTATGCAGTACTAGATAACTAACACATGAGCTGACATCTAAAACACTGATGCTTTACCATGGACCAATGACCTCCTGCATGAAAGCACATATGAAAACAAATGAACAACAACAAAAAGAAACAAAAACTCTTCCATAATCTGTCTCTTTCCTATCTGTGTGCAAACTCCTCTTTTGACCACTTTTTTCCATCCAGCTCTACCTTGTCCCTGCCACAGCATAAAATTGCTGAAATGAAATCCTGGGTTACAACATGATTCTTAGAATTTTGCAAAATATGCTTCCCTCTGTTCCCCTTGTTTACCTGTTTAGATTAGATTCATTCTTCAAGACACAGTTTCAGTTCTACTGCTTCTAGAAAATATTCCCAGGCCCTTTAATATAAATGCTTATTTTATTATAGTCAGTGATCAGATTATCCATCAAATAGTGCCTATTCATACAAAGTTTGTTAAGTTTTCTCTCCATCTCATTATTTTTTGAGCTTCTTTATCATAGGTAACCAAATATTTAATGAGGAAAAGAGTGAGAAAAGAAGGACAATAATTCTAAAATAGTAGAAATTATAGAGATGGAAGTATTAATGAACAATTTCTACAATGTTGAGGCCAAAAATAAGACAGCCAATTAAACTTGAGGTCAGTAATAAAATTACTAAAATTTCTATCTAAAATATTTTTATGGTAAGGAATAGACTCCATCTCTTTTCCATTTTTACTATAATCTTTTAAATCCTTAAATAATCCATTAGGCACATATTTGTATATTGCCTATTAATCCAAAATTATAAGTGGTCAGAGCAAATTAAAAATTGGA
Organism: Tamias sibiricus; assembly: GCA_025594165.1. Lineage (NCBI taxonomy): Eukaryota > Metazoa > Chordata > Mammalia > Rodentia > Sciuridae > Tamias > Tamias sibiricus. The sequence goes on along the minus strand of CM046658.1, from coordinate 139,778,141 downwards.
ATTACAAAATAGTCCTAATTTTATTTTTTATTCAATGAATATCTAAAGGTGTTTGTTGTAAATTATTATAACCTTAATAGTTATAATAGTTACAACACAATTTGGTAGATAAAATTGTTCTGATTTATGAGGTGTCATAGCAATGCAGGCAGTGATATTTATAACTAAGCTCTACATCTAATATAAGAAGGCAGATATTCACGTAGCCTAACTGAAAAAAATAAAACAACCAATTTCTAGATATTCTGACTGATATATAACCTTCTTCCTATATTTTTCTTACATGACTGAAAGTCAAACATTGTGGTGGCCAGAATTCCCTTTTAACATATATTATTATTATTATATGCTTTTTATTCCCAGAAAATTATTTATTTTCCAGTACATAAAATATTTTAAATGATAAAGTCATACATGCTTTTCCAAATCCCTAGTGAGGTTAGAATTTCATATTGCAATTAAAAATAAAAATTGAAACAAGGTCTATATATTTATTCTTAAGAAAATAATCAATATTCACTTTTCCAAAAATATTCTTCTTAATGACAACTGCAAATATGACACTAACTGGTATGTGTTTTACATTTGTATATTCTGAAGACACAGTACAAGACAGAGAAATAGAAAGAAATAGAGAAAAAAAGAGGAAAGAGCAAATAAAGCAAGAAGGAACAGAGGACATTGTAAGGAGGTATTATTTTGTAATGCAGACTAGTTATAATCATATGTTCTGTACATTACAAGTATAGAAATCTAGTTTATTGCTACTTTTTTCAACCATTATCTCTGAAAATTCACATTGTCTTGAGTAGTTCACATTATAAAATATCACCCTTATCTTAATTTGGCATATGGTGACAAATACATGATAATATACCATATTGGTTCTATGCAAAATAATCTTTTCTGTCCTTTATTAAATAACATGCTTGAACTCTACATGTGACATGCCCTGGTGCTTTTCTGTATTAACAGTATCAAAAGAATGAGAAAAATAAAAACATAATGAAAGATGTATTTTATAAATACTTATTGAGTTTCTACTATGTTATCCATAGTGTTATGTGTTCAGAGAAAACATTAAAAAGCAAGAAGAATTATGTCTTTAAGAAGCATGCCTTCTAAGTAAACAGTCAACATGAGAAATAAATTATATGATAATGTATTAGCAGATGATAAAAGGTAACAAATAATAAAAGAAAATGTAGCTCAAAGGAAAGGAAGGAAGGAATGAAAGGCAAAATTTAGACTGAAAGGAAATGAGCATATTCCAGGAAAAGAGGTTTCCAATGGCCATGATAGTAGGCATGTTTCTGGGGAGGGATTTAAGAGAATAAGATCTGATGGTGGTGCACAATTATGGGTAACAGACAGCAATGGGCAGACAACATGGAGTTTTGTTGTTCTTTTTTGTTGTTGTGTTGTGTTGTTGTCAATATTGAGACAAGGTCGTGCTGTGATACCCAAGCTGGCCTCAAATTTCTGGGTTCAAATGACTCTCCTGTCTGAGCCTCCCCAGTATTTTGAGGCACGCACCACCATAGTGCCTAGCTCAAAGCCAAGTTATGAACAAGAGTAACGTTATCTACCAGGTGCCCTGGTGCTGTAATTCCACCAACTTGAGGCTGAAGCAGGAGGATCACAAGTCCAAAGCCACCTCAGCAACTTAGTGAGGCCCTAAACAACTTAGTGAGAAATTTTAAAATAAATAAATAAAAAATAAAATGAAAAGGGCTGGAGATGTGGATAAGTGGTTAAGCACCCCTGGGTTCAAATCAAACCCTATAAAAATAAATAAATAAATAAATAAGTAAGTAACATAATCTGATTCATGTTTTTTTTTTTTAAATTCCCCTCATACTTTTAATAACAGTTGGGTAAAAATCATATAAACAAACAGAGGCGGCAAGAAAAGGATTAAGAAGTTAATGGAATAATTTAGTCTAAAAGTCATAGTTACATTGAGTTGTTAGAAGTGAAAGAAGTAGGATTAGGTTGGATTGTGGATATATTTTAAATTTATACTTAATAAAATTTCCTAATAAATTAGATCTAAGCTATAGCAGAAATGAAGGAGTTCATGATGAGCAATTGGAAGAATGGAATTGCCATCAACTGTGAGGAAGCAATTTAAAGGAAGAAAATTATTTGTTATTTTAGTTCAAAGTGTCCTTTAGACATCCAAGTTGAGATATCAAAAGAACAGTTGAATACAGATTTGGATTAAGAGATTTAGCTGGGGTTGTGGCTCAGTGGTAGAGTGCTTGCCTAGCATATGCAAGGTACTGAGTTCGATCTTCAGCACCACAAAAAAATGAAAATAAAATAAAGAGATTTATATATAGATAGTGATATATTAGTAAATTATTAACATGTGTATTATTAAAAATCATAAGAATGGACAAATTTACCTAGATGACGGTGAGTGCAGATGAAGAAGTAACTAGAAGCAAAGAATGATCCTTGACAAAGATCCATTGTTAAGAGCTTACTGAGAAGTGAAACAAATGAAGGCTGAGAGATGGGGAATGGAGAAGTAAGAAAAAAGGGGAAAAAAAGCAGAACAATGTGATCTCAGAAGCCAACTAAAGAAAGAGCACCTAGGAGCCACTGTCAAATGGTGCTGAAAGATCACATCAGAAAAATAATTAAGAAATTTTTAGATGATATGACCACTGGTCATCTAAAGAACATCTATTGTATTAGTTTTAGTTATAATAAAATAAGTTAAACATGTCTACTTTTTGAAAATGGGGAGTATATGACATAATTTATCTTTCACATAGTCTTGAAATAAATATAGGTATTTGTATCCTTTAAAATAGCTGATAATGATGATTCTAAATGCTTAATTTTGAAGGAACTATAATGACAGGATTTAATATAAAAATACATTATATGCTCCATAAATAAAATGAGCAGAAGTTTCAGATCATATATGTAACTTCCATAAAGCTTCTAATGAACCACTTTGTGCAAATGACAATTTTAGTATAATTACCCTAAGGAAGATCCCAGTTCTCTGCATTCAGTATAATGGCTGAGTATAAACAAATTTTAGTCGAACAGACCCATAAATGTAAACTTATTTGACATATCTATCTTTGAATTCTGCAAATATAATGCAAATAATAGTAGGGTATTGACAGTTGCAGATGGAGATGTCTTAAAAACCATGCATAATATGAGTATTGATAATGCCAGAAAAAGAGCAGTAAATGATGTCAATGAACAAGGTGGACTTGTGTACCAGTTAGCCTGAGGTCGTGAGGTATTATGCCTCTCTTCTTAACCACTTTAATTTTTTTTTAATTTTTTTTTAGTTGTAAATGGACACAATATCTTTATTTATTTTTATGTGGTACTGAGGATCAAACCCAGTGCCTCATGCATGCAAGGTAAGTGCTCTATCTACCACTGAGCTACAACCCCAGCCCTTAACTACTTTCATTTTTATTTTTTTAATTATTTATTTATTTAAATTTGTTGTACAAGCTTGCAGAGTACAATTCATTTCATATTACATATAAAGAGCAGTTTTTCAAGTCACTGGTTTTAAAGTAAATATTTTCACACCAGTTCTGTTTTTATATATGTACTAGCGATTGATGTCACTCCCTTCCCCTCCCTCCCCTTTGTTCTATTTAACATTCCTTCATTCCTATCATCCCTCCTCCCTTGCCATTATAATTCAGTATCATCATATCAAAGGAATCATTTGACCTTTGGTTTTTTGGGATTGACTAACTTCACTTAGCATTATTTTCTCCAACTCCATCCATTTACCTGAGAATGCCATGATTTTATTCTCTTTTAGTGCTGAGTAGTGTTCCATTGTGTATATATATTAAAGTTTCCCTATCCATTCATCTACTGATAGACATTGGGTTGTTTCCGCAACCTAGCTATTGTGAATTGTGCAGCTATAAACATTGATGTGGCTGTGTCCCTGTAGTAAGCTGTTTTTAAGTCTTTGGTTTGTTCATGAAGTTGTTTGGTCATTTGAAGGCCACATGTTGCAGTTTCATGGATATGAGGTTCTACTGGAGATAGACATTTAAAGACTTCACCCTGTTGTATCTACATATAGAGTTGTCTATTGTGCTTTTGACATTGGATGCTTATTCCAAAAGTTCTCAAGGCTAGTTGACTATGTAAACAAGGCTGAACTTCACAGAAGGAGCAGTGACTAAAACCCTCACACCACTATAAAAACAGTGGGAGAAGCCAAAGGAAATGGACCAAAAATGATTATTCTGTGAATTTTGCCATCAGATGTTTACTCTACTCTGAACTCTCATGGAAGAATTATAGCTTCCTAGAACCACAAAGTAATTCTCATTATTTCAAAAAACAGAATTTGTTGGGATATTTTTTAAAGAAACAGCTTTTGTTCACAGTCACCAGTTTTTCACAGTCACCAGTTTTTCCTAACAATGATCTTCAGAGCATCCTTTCAAAGCTCACTAAAGCTCTATCTTACCCAAAGTGAAAACCATTATGAAATAGTTGGTACATTTATCTGTAATACAAAGTTCAATTTGGGTCATTGTTTACGCTAACAGTGTCATCTAAAATGAGATAGTAAAGGAACAGTTTTAGGGGATTAATTAATATATTATGTTAAATGCAGCTTTACATTTTATATGGGACACCAGTTGATTGTCCTATCTTTGCTCTCAAGTATCTACTCTTTGAGTCCTCTGAACAAGTTGTTTTTCCCTATTTTTAACATTTATCTAAAAAATAAATCATCTAGTGTTTTCAAGGTTCTGTTTACATTGTTATACTGTGTTGAAGTAAACATTCATAGTATGATTAAGAAACAAGTCAGCCAGATTACAATCTGAAATTAAGAGCTCTAAAATTGTAATGAAATAGGATAGAGATAGGGAGGGAAGGAGGTGGCTACATAAACAGATGTAGATGAGAGGTAAAAGGGCAACTTGGAGTTGCTTTATAGGTAGGAGGTGAAACACCCATGGAGACATTTGAGCAAGATACTAGCCAAACTAAATCTAATGAAGATGAATCAGTAAACAATTGTGATTAAGGTCTGCAAGCAGTGTCCATAACTATGCCCACACCACACCTCCAAGCTATGTTCGGCCTCTAATATGTAGAGAAAGTACTTAAGGAATGTAGCTTTCAAAGGTGTTAAGTTGTTTGCTTCTGGTACAATCTCAAATCTTGGACCAGCCCTGATGTTGGGGTAACATTTCTTCTAAACATATATGTAAATTAAAAAATTCAGTAGTAGTTTATAGGTATGTTGCTGGCCTTAGCACTTTTTCAAACATATTTAGAGCTGAGTTTCTCATACCCTAGGAACCCCAAAACTTTTTCAAAGATTAAAAAAAATATATTTTTTCCAAGTATTATCTCAAGCCATGCAATGTACTGCATATTTAGAAATAAAGATGTATATATTTTTTTCTTCTGCAAGACAAACCCACACACATGGCTAAAAATAGGGCAACATTTAAATTAACTCAGCCTCTGTTAACTCAGTAATGACTCAATCCACTTGAGGCAAGACATAGGAAAACAACTACATACTATTATACATGTGTTGTCATGGGGGAGTTGTTAATCTGAATAGGTGAGGTTATGCTGTTATCTTTTATCACTAAGAAAAGTAAAACTTTTCATAACTAAGTCATTTTACTGTCAAAGGAATTAAAAATTACATGAATCAAATTTCCTCTGAAATGAATTTACACACACACAAACAAACACATTCCTCTAGGGAGACAACAGTGAGAGTGATAACAGTCAACTGTTCACCAGGTCATTTCCATCTTATCTGATTTTGAACAAATCACTTAAACTTCTGGTTTCTTTTCAATCAAATAGGACAAACAATAGCTCCCACTTTGTAGAACTGTTGGCTTGGAGAAAATACAACAACCAATATAAACCAGTTAGAATAGTCCATGGTATATAGTAAATACTTAATATATAATGTTTGCTCTCATAAGTTTTTCAAAGAGAAACAACCAGCAAAGTCCCTCTAATTGATTCCTTAGTAAATATTTATTCTAAAGCTAAACCTAACTAATACTTTTAATTAATGACATTTACAGAGCATTTCTAAGTTACAAGTAAATATGTATTTTAAAAGTATATATTATTATTAGCTCAAATAAGCTATTATAAGCTAGTGGAACAGCTTTTTAAGTAGACTTTTATGTTGCTAGTTACTGGAGGGTAAGTGTTAGGTAAGGAACTAGAAAACTTTGATTTTGTTAGAATTACTCTGTCATTGGCATAAATGAAAAAAAAATCATAATCATTCATAATTTCCTATGAAGTTTATATAGTTAAAAAAGGGTACATGAATTTACTTGGGAGTAAGGGTCAGCATTACAAATCTTGTCTGTTGTTATGCACAATTATTAAATTTAGAGAAAAATTTCAATTTATTATATCCAGTGATGACATCAGAAATATTACCCATTGGGATTAGTGTGTTATTTTTCCCTCTCAGTCTATGTAGAGATAGTCACCCCACCTCCCAAAGCTCTTTATTTTCCCACTCTTGAGCTAACCAGATTGGGAAATCTAGGAGCCCCAGAGGTACACACTGAGCTTGCTTAGATCAATGAGAAAAAGGTTGTTCAAATTTTAAAAGATGAAGATGAAGAATTAGTTAAGAAAAAGGAGAGAGGAGGGACCGATAATGCAAAAGCACAGGGACATAGGTAAGGCTGAAAGTATGCTTGTGTGCCAGGGATAGGCTGGAGAGTAAAGCAGAGGCCCACTCCTAAAACCCCAGATATCCTAAGTAAAGACACTGATATAGAATGTACAAACTTAAAAGTAGAAATTGTCTTTTTTGTTCTAGAGTGTGATGCAAATACTTAGAGCAATGCCTGGAACTGAGTAGGCACTTAGGATGTATTGATTGAGTGAATGATGCTTTGTAAATCTGTCTGCCTGCTTACCTGCATCCATCCAACTCCAGCAGAATCAGAAAGTACACTTTGCCAGTGTAAGTAACAAGTAGAAAGACAAAGTCCTGAATCTCACATCAAGCAACTGATCTACCTCTTCTTCTTGCTCAGGACCTGGCATCTTTCTGCTGCTCTAGGAATTGGAAGTTTGGAAAACATCCAGAGACCCATGGACAGCAGTAGAAGTGGTACAAGTGAACAAGTAACAAGCAAGGAAAGAAGAAAAGCAAACACTGTAGGAGACCATGGCAGAATATTTGGGGAGTAACAGAAGAATTTTTTCACAGGTACCCATGAACAACTGGGTCAAATTGGTGGGAAGTTAAAACACTTATATTTGGGTAGAATGGCTGGGAGATTTAGATAGTAGAACATACACATAGGAAATACATATGATTTTACTACATGGATAATGCATATATATTCAGTCTTTTCATATGAGAAAATGAAGGAAAGATATTAGCCCTTTCCAATGGTGACTGTGAGAGACCTTATAGTTTTAACAGTGTCTGGAATATGGAGGACAATCAATACACACTAGCTCTTATGATACTGAAATCAGCACATGCACCCCTTATTATATTCTGCTTGGACAGAAGTAGCCTTTATGATGTGTAAAGTCTGGAAAAGCAAACGGAAAGGATACTGTTATACTTAATTTAGCTCTCTTTGTGAAGGCTAAAGCAGACTGTTGGGGAAATAAAACTTGTCCATTTTTCTTTGGCCTTTGAGCTCTTGGACCTCAGTGTATTTTGCAGTATAGCTCATAGTTCCATACCTCTGGTTCAATAATCCTCCTGACTAATCCTTCCCAACCGATTAGTAGTCTAGATTTTTCTCTTATCAGGATTACAAAGGAAGTGTGGTGCCATTTTTCCTGTAATAGGGAGACTGCAGTTTTCTGGAGGATACAGAGAAATATCCAGCTGCCAAATTTCACATTGATGATAATCTTTATTTTGTTTATTATAGGTGATCCTATGACACATTTCAGCAAATTTCCTATAAAGTGTATTTGTAAGTACCACTCTCAGGTAATCCACTCTGACCTCTATAAATGAATTGGAAATTCACTTATCAATTCAGTTATACATACTTCTCTTAGTGCCAAGCACCATCTGGACACTGCAGATGTGAGGTTCTGCCTGTTCTGGAGGAGCTCAAAGTTGGTGTCAACTTCCCAGTAAATTATCACAGCCAAGTGATGACACATTCATCAATGTGACTGTCAAGTTTCTTCTCAGTATTGAAATCAGAGATATGAGGTCACAAGAGGTCCCATAATGAGTAACAGAGGCAATTACATATGAACAGCTTTTGGTGTTCATGCAGAAAAAGCAAACAAAATAAGCATCTACTAGGACAATCAATGGCACTTGTATAGATAATGTCATGGGAGTTTTAAAAGATGTCATAATTGAAACTAGGGCTGCTTAGTCACTGAGTCACATCACCAGGCCTTTTCATTATTTTATTTGGAGACAGTGTCTTGCTTAGGTGTTTAGGGCCTCACTTAATTGCTATGGCTAGCTTTGAACTTGCAGTCCTCCTGCCTCAGTCTCCCAAGCAGCTGGGATTACAGGCATGTGCCACAACTTTGGGCAAGAATTGCTTTTCTAGTAATAAAACAATTTAATACTTTACAACAATAGAGTTCCAGGCAAGGTGGTGTATGCCCAAAATCTCAGCAACTGAGGCAAGAGCAAGGGAGGTTGAGGCAAGAGAACCCCAAGTTCAAGGCCAGCCTCACCAATTTAGCTAGACTGTAAATGACATAATAAGGCCCTGTTTAAAAATAAAAAAGACTAAAGGAGTGGGGGTGTAGGAAATGTAACTTAGTGGTAAAGCATCCCTAGATTCAATCCTCGGTTTTTTTAAAAAAAAAGAACAGAGTGATTAGATTGGATATAATCTGTATTTTGTAAAGATAGTTCTGAGAATTGAATAGAGGGTAGATACATTTAAAGATACAATCAAGCCTATTTGAGACCATATTGCAAGCTTCCTAAAAATATGGTATAAACTTTCTTGATAACCAACAAAATTCTAGAGTTAATTTATTGCTAATGCTAATAATTTCAGCTGATTGAAACAAATATTTTGATGTTCAGACTGAAAGATAAGAATAACATTACCAACACTAATTTTACTCTTGAAAAATTTACCTTATTCATTGAACATCTTTAATAAAGTTGATTTTAATGAAATTCATTGGTCATCTTTAATGAAATACCTACGGTTAGATTTTTTAAAAGAACATTTCTAATGTATATATACTTAAATATTAACTCAGAGTGGGGGTTCATGGAGGTAATAGAAGAGATCTAGAATTTATACTATGGATAGAGATATAAATCCTATTTCATTAAAGATTAATAACATATTTGAGATGGTCCTTCAATGTTTAACAAGACGTGTCTGACAATGTTGCACACCGTCTTCTTGTATCCTTGTCTTACAAGGCTAAAATCTATAAGCAACGGTAATAAGAATTATGCTCTCTAAACAAATCAGTAAAGCAAAAACTCACCAAATCCATTAAATTTAAACCTGCTATAGTCAATTGTTTTAAATAGGCAGTTGAAGACATAATGTATTTGGTTAGCTTTTCTAACTATTTGAAATAATTATTTTGTTTTATCTTTTTTTTAATGCAACCTGGTAATAAGAGACATATTAGGCATGGTTTGATGCTTGGCTAGAGTTTTAAGCATGTGAACATAAATTTGAGTAAATGTGCTTAATCTAGAGAGTTTAATCAGTTTTATCAACACTCTCCTTGTCAGTTGGTGGGCAGCATGATAATGTGACCTCATTAAATTAATACTTGTGACGAGGATGAAAATGACCATTGAATATCAGAATAAATAATGCATCATCTTGTATTCCTTTGCCTCTACTGCTTTAGGCATCTGGGGAAATTAATAAGGGTTACTTGTGTCAATCAGGCAAATCAGAAGTAAAAAGAAATCTTCAATTAATCATGGTATTTTACAACAATCCCTTTGGAAAAAAAAAGAACCCTATTAATAAAAAAGCATTATGCCTTCTGTTGCAGTTGACAAACAGTGATAAGCTTCTCAGGGGACATGATGTATGAGAGATTCATAATGAAGTTTTCCTTGTAAATTTCTCTAAAATCATTCCAACTGCAAAATCTTAGCTGTTCTAAGGCATGAAACCCTCTGGGGCTTCATCTGAAGAGGTTTTCCTTTTGGCCTTCACAGAGTGAGCTGGTGATTACTGCACAGGTCCTTTGTAGCATGCTGCCAGCTGCTGCCACAGTTAAAAAGCTAAAGCATGCCCCCTGCACCAGCAAATCTGGCTCATCAGGAAACTTCGCAGGAACCATACCGAGATTAACCAGCAACTCTCCAATATCACCAGCCCTGAGATATTCAGAGAACAAGCAGATTTTTGTAACTTCATCCTCCCTGTTGTATTCAACTTCTTGGTCACTATTTAGGGTTTATTCTAAGAAGTTTCCCATGAACCAGTGAAGGGGACTGAATTGGAATGAGATGCTCAGTGGGTGGAGTTCTTATTAGTGTGAGCCTGTCTTGCCATAGCACATGTAATGTCATTTCTTTGGGGGTGTTAAGGTTAGGTCTTCTTAGTATAAAAAACACATTTTCATTTCTTGTTAGGATTGATTTTTCATCTCTTAGCCATCTCAGAAATCCTACGTTTCCCTTTATCTCCAATGATTATACTTTGATCACTGAGGGTGAAAACAAACTGTTGCTATATTCTTTGTCCTGAAATTTGAACACCAAATAGCATTTAGCACCAAAATATTCAGCATCTTTGGGACAAAAGAGATAAAGTAGGAGTGATCAATTTTTAAACACCATTTGAAATGTTCTTGGGAGGAATCATAACTGTGCAAAAGTGTGTATGTGTGTGTGTGTGTGTGTATGCATGTGTGTGCATTTGTGTGTAATTTCAAGCAAATTCCAAGACCTAGATGTAGTTTCTTTGCTCCATTTCTTACATGTTGTGGGAAATAATCATTTTTACATGTCTATTCTGAAACATAATAGAGGGGTTAAATTTTAAAATATCAATAAAAGAATCTGTAAGTCTCCCATATAGTTGCTTATAGAATTAATGTCTACCACACAAATGATATGTTTTTATTTATAATCAAGTGAACAAATAAAATTTAGGCTTGTGATTAGAATAGTTAGTAGTTTTATTGTAGATTTCACAATAATAACTCTCATGTACTTGTGAAAGTACTGTAGATAATTTTATCAGCACTATACATGTTTATGTTTAGAAAGATGCTCATATATTGCTAAATAATAGTATTTTTGTGAAGTTTCACTTTATTGGTAGTGTTTTCAAACTTATTGAAACAGAAAAATACATATGTTCAAAAGTTTAATCATTTATCAAGATGTTTGAACATAAAATCCAGTTGGAAAAAATAATATGTATTATTGATGCAAGTGTGCTCTTCAACATACATATATGATAATCATAGCAGACTTCTAAAAAATATAAGAGCTATAACTTAATATTTTATTGTCACAAAAAGGAATATTTTATTACAAAACTATAGTAAGAATATTGTTGGTTGTGTATACATTTTTCATTACCATAAGTTTATGAGCTTGGAAAATCATTTAAAGTTTCCTTCTTATAAGTTACAGATACAATCTTCAGCCAAGTAACAAATCATATGACACAATACTACTATTTCTTTTATTTATCTCTGGTGTAACCTATCTCTTTGCCTATCTAAAGCAATTTGGGGGTTATAGTGAGATATAAAGACACACCAATTCATTATTAATAGAATTCTTTTGTATAAAACAGCTTTTACAAATGCAAGGAGAAAATACAAGTGAGCTCTGAATATAAGGACAGGAATTAAATGTGGATCTTGACCAAATTGCAAGTTTCCTACAGTGCAAAACAGCAATAATGTTTATAAATCTATCTACTATTATTTTCTAGTTGTCAATGCACAAGGATATACATAGTAATAGCATTAGTCCTTGTCTTTTGTTAAATGTAATTGTTTCTCCTGAAGAAGTAGGTCTTTTAGAAGAATGACTCCCCAGAGAGAAAGAGAAAAGGAGATTAAGATAGAGAGCTCAGGTAGGAGCTTCTATAGAAATTCATGAAAAGATCATCACACAGACAATGTTATTTTTCTCATCACAAATCAGAGATATTAAAAAAAAAGCAGAAAAAATAATGCATCTTAAATTAACAGGATTGCATGTTTAAAGCTACTTTTAGCTGCATGTGACTCCAGGCACCATAATTTAAACACACAACTGAAAGGGATTATAAGGCCATTTGATTGTTTCTGCCCATGGGACAATGAATACATTCCTTAATTCATTCTTTTCATGAAATCATGCTATGGATCAGTCAGACGACATTTATTGAATGCTTTCCCGCAAAGGACTACATTGTGCTTTGAGTTTCATATTGAGTTACATTTAGGTAGATTATGTGTGGGTACTAGAAGATTTCAGATGCTTCTCAATTTAGGTTGTGGGGTAGAAGACCCCAGTCACGCCAGGCATGGTAGCACACACCTGTAATCCCATTGGCTTGGGAGGCTGAATGAAGCAGGAGGACTGTGAGTTCAAAGCCAGCCTCAACAAAGCGAGGTGCTAAGCAACTCAGTGAGACACTGTCTCTAAATAAAATACAAAATAGAACTGGGGATATGGCTCAGTAGCCAAGTGTTCCTGAGTTCGATCCCCAGTATACCCCCCAAAAAGACCCCAGTTACTTCTTATCAATCACATACTGTGTGCCCTAAAATATCCTATATAAACCCAAATGATTGTATCCCAAAAATTTTCTTCCTAGTTTCTCCATCATTTAACAAACACAAACTGTAGCTGGCATTGAGTTGGGTCTGTAGGTGAAAAAGGGGTCGGGTGGGTAAAAAGAAGATGGTCTTGCCTACAAATGTTTCAGTTCTGCCAGCAATACAGCAATGGTTATGTCACAGAGCGGTCACAGGGAAGTTTTTGATATAGGGTGTGTATAAGGGAATGGAAGATTTCATCAGTCTAAGAAAGTCAGGGAGTTTCTGCAAGGAGATAGCCTTTGAGCTGATACACCAGGGTTAGACTGGAATAGTTCAGACAGAAACGCACAAGGACAACGAGAGTTTAGGTGCTAAAGAATTTTCTGGGACTCACAAGGTAATTCAAAACTTTTGAAATATGAAACACAAGCAAGGAAGCTGGAGGGACAGGATGATGACAAGTAATAAAAGTTCTCAAATGGCATTCCTGAAATACAGCAAGCTCTTGAAAGTATGTGTTAAGCTAATGAAATTTTGATTATTCCCAGAAGAAGCTATACAAATAACTTTGAGAAAAAGACCTGGTTCAAATTTGTGCATAAGCAACATCATTAAACTGCTCTGAGTCTTTTAGAGTTGCACCCATAAAACTGCAACATCATTCATTTTACCCCCTCCCATCCCAAAGTTATGTAGTATCTTGGTCATACATGGGTGGGAGCTGTTCTTTGTTCTGCTGGTTGGACATTTGAACTTGATGTCCATAGAGGATCACTTTCTACCTCCAGCTCCTTTAACCCAGGCCTCAAACTTGTTTCTGGGATGAGCTGTATTTGGCTGTTTTAGTCACAAAAAATGCTACAATTCAGACCTATTTCCAAGCTCTCCTCATTCACTTCAGGATTTTTCTCCATAGAATTTTTTCTCCATAGAATTTTTCCATTTGACATGTTTCCTCATTTCTTCCTTTCCCCTCAATCTGCTGTAGTGCTCCAATGAAATAATCAGACATTAGACAACAGAAGAGGCTGATAGTCCCTTTTTTCACTACACCACAGGAGATAAAGATGGTTAGATTATTAGAGAAACTTGTTAGAGAAAAGTTGCAATTCATACAGAATGCTCTTTTAGCCGTATTTATTTGTAAGCTGAACTTGACACTAGAGTATCATGGCTACTATAAAAATCACCTATGTATAGGCTAATATACACATAAATATTAACGTTTTCATCTCTTTCCCTGCCCAAATGAAGAACTTCTCCCTACTTATGCCAAAGCATAGATATGATGATCAATAATACACAGAAGGAATGTAAAACAAAAATAGCAGTATTGTTATTTTATGTTACATTTACCAAAACTGAAGGAAAGCTAAGTAACTGATCCAAACACCTTGTAAAATAGAAACAGTATTGGAAGCAAAAGCAAGTTCTACCTGGCTGCAAAGTTCATGAATGTTTAAACAACTATGACACTGTTAGACTTGGTTCTCCTGGAGAGAATTATTTGTCTACAGATTATGGCCAATTTGAGAATTTTGGACTACCATGTTCCAAGTGAGATAAACTGGCCACAAAAGAGAGAAACGAAGACAGACTGAAGTCAAAAAGCTTACATTTTAAGGGGTAAAGTGATCTTTTTTCTTACTCTTGGGTAATGACATTGAAACATTGCATAGAGATCAAAAGATCAACCAGAGAACCAAACTGAGAGACCTTTAGTCTGGGTGTTGCCCTTTGGATGACTTCATAGTCTTCTTCACTGAAACTCTGTTGACCTCACAGAGACAGGTTCCTGTCACTTTTTCTATTTATGATGATTCTTGCATCAATTCTTCAATTAATTCTAGGTCACAAAGAAATCATGTTCTGTAACCTTGTAGCTTCTGAAGTAAATGCTGGCTGATGGATTGTTGTCTTGTTAAGCATCCTTCCAAAAAGCTGTTTTCCTCTTTTAATAAGTATGTGCAACAAAAGTCTGAAACTCTAAAGACAAAAACAAACTACAGATTCATATAGCAATCAACTGTCAGAATCTTTGTTAATGAGTTCCATTATTTTACAACTATTTTAAAATTATAGTTGTATAAGGGTATATCCCATCTGCCTAAAAGAAGAGGGATTGTTTTCAAAAGACAATTACAATTAAGCATGCTTAACTTCTTTTTTGTGCATTAATTTATAATTCAGCTTCCACACTTCTTTGACACTAGCAAACAGAATTCATGTAAAAAACTCTTTTAATTTTGATTGGCAACATGAAATACACTAAGATATTTTGTACCCCTTAAAACAATTCCTGTTGTAGTAGTTTACCTCCTCAATCCTCTCTTACGTGTATTTATTTACTGATTTTTTTTTTTTTTTTTTTTTTTTTTTTTTGGTACCAGGGTTTGAACTACTCAGGGGCACTCAACCACTGGGCCACATCCCCAGCCCTTTTTTGTATTTTATTAGAGACAGGGTCTCACTGAGTTGCTAAGTGCCTCAACATTGCCGACACAGGCTTATTTACTGACTTTTAACTATCTTGAATAAAAGTGATTATTTATACTTTAACTGATTGACATTTCTACTTTATTCTAAATATCATCTTGTTTTATTGCAAATTAATTGAATAAGTGATATCTCAAAAATTCTATGGATGTAATAGTTAAAATAGATGGTTCAGAATATATTAAAATAAAACTTTTATTAAGATGTTGTAGGGGGAAACATAGGAAAGAACAACTGACTTGGTAAGAAAGTTGACTTTAATAGACATAAGATGAGATAAATATATTTTAGAGTAATAATTACAGAAAAAAATATTGAAATTAAGTAAGCTTTGCTTGATTGTAAACTAATTATTACCAAAATATCTGGATTTTTGACTAGCGGCTCCTTCTAACAATTTTGATGTAGTTTCCTTTAATACATGGGTTGCCTTACAAAAAACACTAATCTATTGGAGAATCTGTCTAAGTAAGGTAATTATGGTATATTGGTTATTACATGCGATAATGTAAAAGGTATACCCTCAAGCCCTATTGGTCATAATGAATGCTGAAATAATACTTTCATTGCTGAGCCTGACCTGCTATATATTTTATTACATAAAAAAATCTCCATCTAGCTCAAAGTTTGGAGATTGGTATTATGTATTGAATTGAGTTACCTCCTACCTCAAAATTATATGTTGAAGTACTAACTCATAGTACTGTAGAATTAACCCTATTTGGAAACAAGATTGTTGCAGAAGTAACGAATTAAGATGAAGTCATTCTGGTATAGGGCAGGTCTCTATTCCAGTGTCCTTGTGAATAGGGAAAATTTGGAGACAGGCATACACAGAGAAAGAATCACATATAAACACAAAACCAAAGATCTGGGTGATGCTACAAGCCAAGAAATGCCAAAGATCTACAGCAGGCCATCAATAACATAAAGGCATGAAACAGGTCTTTCCTTTCTTTCTCATGGGAACATGGTGCTA
The DNA here is from genome assembly GCA_025594165.1 of Tamias sibiricus. Lineage (NCBI taxonomy): Eukaryota > Metazoa > Chordata > Mammalia > Rodentia > Sciuridae > Tamias > Tamias sibiricus. The sequence goes on along the minus strand of CM046658.1, from coordinate 139,761,928 downwards.
CTGACATCTTGATCTTGGACTTCAAGCTGCAAAACTGTGAGACAATAAACTTATGATGTTTAAGCCACATAAAAACAAGTTTGTAGTACTTGTGTTGGCAGCCTTGGAAAATTAATATAATATGATACTATACCTGATAATACACTAGTACATATAGCCTAACTTCCCTTAATTTAGTAGTCAAAAATATCTGACCAAAGAATTTTAGGGTTTACAATAGCTTGGGAAGTAAACTCTATTTTGTGCTGGAAATTTTCTGCTCCTGGCTTCCCAATAAATCAGAGAATTAAACTTGTTTTCTGGTGTAGCTTTCCCACTTCCCTTTATTTGCAAGGATTCCTTCCTATGATCTAAATTAATCAATTACAATTTTTAACAGTTTCTAATCTAAACTTTGGCATTAATTAACTATGTTTCAATTACTATGTACCTGAAATTTTTCTTAATTTTCAGAAAAGTGTAATGGAAAAAAGAAAAAAAAAAAATAGCAAATCCTTGCCTTCACAGAGTGAACAGTCTAGTCTTTAAGTCACTAGTCTGTGTAGACATATAATTACCTGTTTGAAGCTCTCTACACTAAATTTTCAGCTTTCTGGGGAAAAGCAACCTGTTTGTCTTATTCATTGTACCAAAGATGTGAGGACTTTCATAGTAAAGATGCAGGGAACCTTTACTGAAAGTGGTTGAGTTGATGAATGAGTCCTTTATTATTATATAATAAACTTCTTAGTGTGACTTCTCACAAAAATAGTCTGGTTGTTTGGGACACAATGCCAGGAAGCACAAACAAAGCATGAGGGAGGTGCACAGGGAAAGGAGGAAGGCCACACCATGAGTGGAGGGAGGGAACATACAGGAGCTGGTCCTGTCAGGAAGCACTGGGGTTCCATCCTGCTGGGATCCCCTGAGTCATCCAGTTGAACATGCTTCAGAAAAGTCCTCCTTTGGCATTAATCACAGTCCCCATCTTTCCTTGGCTGCAGCTTGCCCTTTATTGCAGGATGTTTTAGTCAGCTTTTTCGCAACTGCGACCAACCAGCACAACTGAAGAGGAGGAAAAGTTTATTTGTGGGTTCATAGTTTCAGAAGTTTCAATCCATACACAGCAGGCTCCACTCCTCAGGGCTCCGGGTGAGGCAGAACATCCTGGTGGAGTGTGTGTGGCAGAGGGAAACAGCTCACTTGATGATCAGGAGAGAAAGAAAGAGGTCTGTATATTTGGATACAAATAGGTACTCCAAAGCCACACCCCTAAGTCACACCTCGTCCAACCACACCCTACCACTTTAGTTACCACTCAGTTAATCCCTATCAGGGGATTAATTCACTGATTGGGTTAAGACTCTCACATTCCAATTTCTCCTCTGAACCTTCTTGCATTGTCTCACACATGAGCTTTGGGAGATACCTCACACCCAAACCATAACACAGGACTAAATAAGAGACTCCTCAAAACAAAAGCAAAGGGACCTGAGTGCCCCAGGCAGAAAGCCATTGGCAGGAACAGGAACTGTCAGACTGCAGACAAACTCATTCACAGAGTTAGTTGTTCACCACAAGAAAATATTAGGTAGAAAGCACACTTGACATTTGATTCATTTTTTTACCAAAGTTGATTTCGTATGTACAATATTACAAGGTCCAGGTGTAAAACATTAAAGTTTTGAAGATTTTCTAGCTAGTTGATATTCTTAACTTTTTAAAAAATTCTAAGGATGTGAAACAACAGTCACTCGTTTGTTGCTGAGAGCTTTTCTGAGCTCTATAAAAACCTCAATATTTCAGGCTTATTTAAGTAATCAACTTTAGGATTTATTCAGATTATATAACCTTTTATTTGTTTCTTTTGGTTTACCTTTTTATAGTTTCTACATTTTTAACAATAGTACAAAATGGGTGCCTATGATACCCTATTGTAGGAAACTAGGTTCTTAGGAGAGTTCCAGAGGAATTCATGTAAAAATAATAATTAACCATCAAAGAAAAGGAATGATTATAAAATGTTCTTCACTTCTAACTGTGCTTTTAAAGGTTACATTGGCAGGTAAAATATCAGCCTGTTCCACATGCAAGAAAGGGTTAGTTTGATTTTTTGAATTTAAAAAATCCATTCCTATTTTTTCCTTTTTCTTTTCTTTTTTTTTTTTTTTTTCTGATTCTACTTTTCAGCACTGTCACCATAATACAAGGCAGGAAAAGTATTAAATTCACTGTGGGAAACGAGCCTTCATTTTGTTCTTTTAAATAATAGGCTTATAACTATGCAGGACAAACCCTCCCTGACATTGACAACTTTAAAGCATCTCTCTCTCCATCTTCAGCTGAAGGAAGTGAAAGCCATTGTTATTGATGTATGTGAAATTCTGGGAAAGAAGCAGAGCTAGGGAAAACATGTATTCTCCCTAATCCCAGTTAGGGGACCAATTTGCAGTTTACCAATTTCCATACAGATGGTTATATTCATTCCTTGCCTTTGATTATTTGCCCAGTTGCAAAACCACATACACACATACGTTGCTTGGATTTAGCCGATGATGAGGTCTGAATATTGCTGGAACGCAGAATGGCTGCGTGTTTAGATGTCATTGTATTTGTCAGCGGGCTATTCAGAAAACCTATGTTACAATGATTCCTCCTCCATATCATCAAAAAACTACTCTGTCTATGTCCCATGAGATGGAATTGGGGTACAGAGTTTGGAAAAGAAAATGTCATTAATTTCTTAAGAATAATCTACTTCAAAAGAAGCAGCCACATATTTTTTTCTGTTTTAGAAAATGTTCTGATTACACTGAAAAATCATTCCATAGGGATCCTGGGAAATCTAGAGGACATACTGTGGGATGATTTAGACCATGGAAAGAACCATGGTGTGGACAAGGTGTGAAGCAGGCCTGAACCCCTGCTAGAATTCTCTTGGTCTATCTTAAGTTAGATGAATTTCACAAAGTAAATGCAAGATTCTATAATTACATAGAATAATTTAATGAGGTCTTCAAAACACATAAGATATTTGCTCAAATTAAATGTGAATTCCCTGACTTCTGTGGATTGCAGTGGATTAAAGTTCATCAAAATCAGTCACTGTAAAAATGTGAGTAAAAGTAGCATTAGGCCCTTCATTGATAGAGCTTGATTATCTTATACATAAAACATCTGATAGGCCAAAATCAGCTTTTCTTTTTTGCAATATCAAAACTCCAATACATAGTCTTCCACATGCTACATGTTTTAGCTGTGGTTAGTCCTTATGTCATTCAGGCAGACCAATTCTTTTTTCCTCAGAAAAGTTCCTCTAAAACTCCTTTCCCACTCCTATTAAATCAAGCCACTTCTTTTTTCACTCATCCAGCAGGCTTTTGTTATAATTGTAACTAAGCAACATATTTACTTGTCTGTTTCCATTAGTAAGGGTAGACTTTTCAAGGATCAAGACCATGAGAGGCCTTACTCTGAACTCAGTACCTAGCACTCTGGAAATTAGTTAGTATGCAGTTTAAAACTGGACAGAGTGAGAAAGAAAAAGAGAGCAATTCATTTTAAATGACACCTTTAAAGAGATGGTAAAACTATACAACACACAGAAGGAAAAGATGGTGAAGGGTCTCGAAACCATACTTGATGAAGATGATTTCATGACTGTTGGTTTGTACTTTAACGTATTTATTTAGAAAACTTTCCTTTAAGAGTAGATTCATTTTGTATCTCAGAGAATAGAACTAGGGTAAATGGTAGAATGGACAAAAAGATTTTTATTTAAAAAAAAAAAAAACAACTTTCTAATCTAATTCTGTGCTTAAAGTGAAAGGATCATGTAAAGTAATGGGATACCATTACTGGAATGCTTGTAAACAGAAGCTTAATAACTATTCAAAAAGCTAGAATCTAGAATTATTTTGGTTGAGTGGTAAATGGAGGACTCCCAAGGTCGTTTCTAAACTTTTGACCTCTGAAATCTGTATTTGTTTATAGAATATATTGTTTTTCAAAATTGTTTCTCTTTTTTCTTCTCACCCAAATGGATAAGCCCAAACAACTCATTTTATTTATTTAGATTCTCTGTAGTTTAAAACAAAGGACTCAGCTTTTTCCAATAGTTATTTGAATACAGAATTTAAAAAATCTGTTTTAATCATGTGTCATTTGAATCATAAAATTAAGAAATTAGAAATGACTTCAAGTTGGAAGAAGGAAAAAAAAAAAAACTTGAGTTGCAGTGTGAGGCACTGACAGGGAAAGATTGGGACTTCACATTTACTCACATAAACTTAACACAAAATGAAAGTTCCTTAAGTACATTTTGAAGGAAGTGATCAGCAATTCTTTCTTTTCTTTCTTTCTTTGTTTTGTGTGTGTGTGTGTGTGTGTGTGTGTGTGTGTGTGTAAACCTTACGAAGACACGTAAAATTCAAATTATTTCAAAGCAAGGGAGAGCAGGTATGACATAAATACTCACACATATATCATAGTGTATTTTAAATATTTCACACGTACTCCAGAATTCAGGAATCCAAATGATATATAATCATGGGCATAATATAGCTATTCTAAGTATTATTATAGTGTTATGTGATATTGATATAAGCCATTTGTATATTTTTTAAAATATTTTTTAGTTGTTAATGGACTTTATTTATTTATATGTGATGCTGAGAATCCAACCCAGTGCCTCACACATGATAGGCAAGTGCTCTACCACTAAGCCACAATCCCAGCCCTGTATTTTTTTAATGAGAAACAAACTGAAGAAACAGTACTCTAGAAAACACTTTCATAAATTAGTGATAGCCTCTATTCAACTGATCAACTCCACCCAAACTATGAAGACTACTGTCTTGAGTCTACTTTACAAAATAAGCAAATTCATTAACTTTTAGACAAAACCTAAATTAACAAAAAAAAAATCTATTAACAAATTCAGACATTTGGGGTGGGGGATGGAAGCCATCAATCTCATTTTACCAAAAGCCAAAGGAGGAGGAGGAGGATGAGAAGAAAAGATGACCACATAATTTCTATGAATCCAATCATAGGAAAGTTTTAAACCTGTTTACATTTAATGTCATTTTCCATACACACACACACACACACACACACACACACACAAAAACAGGTATTATGTAAGCTTTGCTATATTTCTGATAATCTAGGGATGGCAGGCTCATGATAAACCTACTCCTCCACAATCCTGTGCTTGCTCTTTTAGTTTCATTGCCATGAGAAGAGGCATGTAGAAATCTCCTCCCATGTCTGAGTCTGCCCTGCTTTCCTAACTAGAGTGTGGACCTGCATGTTTCCACATATTAGAATCAAGTTGGCTAGCCTTCAGTAGAGCTAGGTTTTGAAGTCTAGCCTAATGGATTTGCTTCTGTGGTATAGTTAAAAAATTTTCCCATTCTTCTAAGATGAAGAGCTAATCACTTCTGAAAAGAATGTGTGTACACGTCAACCAATTTAAAATTTTGCTACTCATCCACCTGTGCTGCCTCACCAAGGAAGTGAAATCAAAGGAATCAAGCAAATAGATAAAGGTCAGATGATAAAAGCAATGATAAGAAATTAGTGGGACAAATTTAGTCTTGTCAGGGCCAATTTAATGGGGTAGCATTAATGGTATTATGTTTTTAAGTGAAGGCTAATGTGCAATTTTATTTTTTTTTAAATTACCTAGGACATATTGTTTCTGGACTATTAACTTTTTTTTTTTTTTCAGTATTTAGATCATAACTCCTAAAGGCTTAGCTATATTTTGACAGGTACTGACAAAGAGTGCCATGGAATTGTGACTCGGTTGTCACCTTTAGAGTGTTCAAGCTGAAAAACTCAGGATGAGTGCTAGGTACTAATTAGAACTGTTATATAAGGAAAGCAAATACAATGGTGTCTAACATTAAACAAAGCACAGTTCTCATCAAAACTGGTTTCCTTTGTGTGTGGGTTAGTCTATAAAACCATTTTGCATGTTAATGAAGCACAAACAATTATTGCCAGAGTAACTAGTTTCTCGCAATTACAAAAATCACATAAAAGCCCTATTGTTTGTTGTCTTATGATTTTTTAATGCTAATTTTGCACTTGATAATTTCAGATTCCATTTGTACCACAGTGCACAATTAGGTTTTTTATATCTGTGAAGGTGAAGGCTACTAATGGGAAAAATAACTCCTCATGCAAAAAGTACCAGAAACAGCCATTGCCAGAAGAAGACAATCAGACAGACTGAAAAGATGGAGAAAGGAGATGAGGAGAATTTCCATCCTGTGAAAAGGCAATATTAATATAGCTGAAAGTAGAAGGGAGTCTGGACTATTTTTAATACAAAATTTTTGAGAGAGACAGAATAGATAGATACTAGGGAGAAAAGAGCAGAACTTAGAAACAATGGAATATAGGTATGGGTATGATGCTGGAATTCAGACATAGACTTGATTATCACCAAATTGTCACTTATTACAGGAGAAAACAGAATTACAGCTGCAAAACCAGTGAGATACAATGGGGTAGGTTTAAAGGTAGTAAGTTGTGGAGTCAATTAGGTGTTAAAAACAGTTAAGCAAAGAAATGCCATTACCAGTCAGTCAGTCTAAGCACTAGTAGGAATTTGAGAGAAACCTTTGCTAAAAGGTTAATGGATGAAGAACTCTGTATTAACATCATGTGAAAGTGGCAGCTTTGTGTTTTCATATTTGTCTCAGAAGAGTACAAAGGAACTTACTTCTCATATTTCACCTTAAGACAATAATGCAGGTGTTTATGTGATTAAACTGTTTTTATCTAGAAAAAAATGAGAGATGTATAGTATGGTGTTTAATTTCTTCATACCAGAAACAAACAACAATAAAAAAAAAAAAAAAAAAAAAAAAAAACTCACATCCACACATAAAACATTTGGAAAAACATTGATCAGTGTTTACCTCTGGCAATGTTTACAAGAATTTTTAAAAGAAATAAAAAAATTTAAAAATTTAAAAAAGAATTTTGAATTGTCTGGTCTCTGTTACTTTTTAGACAAAGTGGCATATATCAGGTATAAGCTTAGGGTTGATGCTCTCTTAGATGCTGTTAAATAGAGTGCAATGTTCAAAAGATAAGAACTTACTTTTCTGTATGACTCTTGATTTACTATAATTTAAAGCACACAAAACTTTTGAACCTCTCTTTAATTTTGTTCTATAAAATCATAAGAACATACTTGCAATGAAAAATAGTAGAAGTATACTTACAATGAATGCATTTGTGCTATTAGAACAAAAAGCTTTAAAACTCCACACTTTGCAACATCACTAGTGTAGCATTTTTTTTGTTGTTTGTTTGTTTGTTTGTTTTTGCAACCCCATATTCTCTTTTTCCCCCTCGGGTATACTTTTCATTTATTTAATTGACCCCAGAGCCTTACACATGCTAGGCAAGCATTCTACCACTGAGTTATACTCTGAATCCTTTTTGCTTTATCTTGAGACAGTGTCTAAATAAGCTGCTGAGGCTGGCCTTGAACTTGCAATCCTCCCATCTCAGACTCCAGAATAACAGGGAATGTAGGTGTGTGCCACTGTGCTGATTCAGGTCTACTATTAAAACCAGACTCAAAGAATTCCTTTTCCAGTGGCAGATTTCCCTGCCACTAATTTTATTATTAATTTACGTTCTGTTGTCATTAACTACAATTAAGCCTATAAAGAGAAATACATCTTACCATATGGAAATATCACTGATCTACATTTGCAATTATGGAGCATTTTAGAAATTTTACAAATTTTTAGGGAATTGTTTTCTGGTTACCCCAGCATAAAAATGCACTGTGTCTTTCTAACCTTCCTCCTCCATGATTGTGCTTAACTTGTCTTCTTTTTCATAGATGTTGTTAAATTTATAAAAAATAATTATAAAACAATGGAGGAAATAATTGAAGGGATGGAGGAATAGAAGAAAGGAAGGATTAAAGGAAGAACTGGAAGGAAAGAAAGAGGAAGAAAAGAAAAGGAAGGACAGTTCTGGGATAGGTGCTGGGTCATGTTACTACTGCCTAAAGCAGAGAAATTCCCTAAGTTTTTTTCTTTTAGATACTTCTGGCACTATTACTTACTTCATTCATTAACAATTTGGATATCTATAACAAGTATTTATTTAAATTTTATTAATCAAGACTGTTTTCAATGTAAAGACTTTTAAAACCCTGTAAACATATAATTTGTTTTATTTAAACATGTTGAGAGGCGCAATAAGAATGTCTGTTTAGGTGTATTTAAATACACTACAAAACTGTGCTCACTTAAGTTGAAACATTTTTTTTATGTCATAAAAATCGTAGCTAATTATACTGATTGCAATAATCATGATTTTACTTTCACAACTTATTTCTTTTGGTGTTTTATTCACCTAAAATATATATTTAAAATCTATCTGCCTTCTACCTATTCCTGTATTCAGGTATATATCCCAAGTCTTAGTTTCTAGATGTTAAGAAAACTTACATAGTATAAAATAAGTATCCATCAATCTAATAGTGCTTCTAATAATCTGAAAATATAACTGAGTGGGGGAGGGGTTAATAGTTTGGGAAATCAGTAGACATTGTAAAGAATTCAGACCTTAATAGCCATTTTATTAAGTAATAATTTTAAAATATAGATTAGATAAAGCATTTCAAAATAGTTTGTCTTGTCAGTGTAAAGCAGCAGTACATTTGGTGTATAATGTTGTCTAAGCCTTTTGACAGGACACAAGAGATGGGTAAGGGAGTCCACTGGAAGAACTTCTACTTCTTACTCATAAATCATGAAGTGACTTCTCCATGAGAATTTTAAGAAATGAAAATTAGGATATAAACTATAGCTCAAAGGAGAAATCTCACTTGATATAATCACCCCCCACAGAAATATTTCTTCCAGGTTCAGTCTGCTTCACTAAACTCGTTGTCGAAGGCAATGTAAGAAAGCCGCCCCCAGCCTGACTGGAAAAATAAGAACCAGTACTGCTTGGACATCTCATCTCACTGTCTCTGGTTAACCCTTCCCATCCATCCACTACTGCTTTGCCTTCCTGGCTAAGGGATCTGGAAACTTCTTTCAAACAATGTTTCAGCCACTCAGTTTCCAGGGAAAGACATACTGTATATAAGGTGTCACCTCTGCTTCCTTCTCTGATTCCTCCTCCACTTCTTTGCACAGGGCACGCACACAGACCTTATGGCACCCCTAATCTTTGTAGGCCCCCCAGCCCTGGGAAGAACATTCCGTGTCCCTTCTTTATGCTTCCTGGCTGCTGTCTGGATGCATCCAGTTCACAGCTGAGATGACTAGCCCTACTGTTTTATTTATGATGCAATCAGCTGCTGTAAGGAGGTGAACGGTAACTGCTATTCCATTGCATAAAAAAGCCTTTTTAGCCCTATGTTATAAACATTTAAAAGTCTCTCTTTTACCCTTTTAGAAAAAGCACCGCAGGAGGTAGATAGAGGTCACTGGGAGCCTCTAATTCATCTACATTTATAGTAGGTGTTGTAAGCTCTATTAGCAGAAAATGTATGACAGTGAGACCTAAGTTTAATGTTTTACTTAAAATATCTGCCTCTCTAAGCTAATGCCAGAAGCCGTACCCATGATTGGTGGCATGTAGACGCTTACTAGCGAAAGCTTCCCCTTTGGCAGAAACCATCAGTTGGAAAACTGCTATTACGATAATATATTTGAGTACCATCCCAGAAAATCCTGCTTAACAGATATTTTTTCTCCAGAAGCCAGCATTACTGTACACAATGTTTTCTGCCAATATAGACACTGACGTGTGCTAAAATGTTGTATGGCAACCAGACATGTATGTATATTATCTTTCAGTTCACTTGTGGAAATTATTTTGAACAGGGATAATAATGCTCTTCTCATTGCAACAGTGGCCGAAAAGTGGCTTCGGCACCAATGTACCAACTTGGCACCTTGAAAAAGCTTGCCAAGTGCTGCACACTGACTGACTTCATCCTGTAATTAGAATGGCTTCCTTACTGGGCTCCCTTCTTTGGACACTGCCATTTTGTGAGTACTAAATACATCATCAGTGAGTCTCATTCTCATGTATTACACTAATACATCATTGGAATGACAACTGCTTCTGATGATCTATTAATGCAATACATCAGAGTGAGGTGTTTGAATGGGGTATTACTCAGAAACCAGTGCCGTCTCCATAAAGCCCGGTCCCAAATCCAATTCCATTTAATGACACAGAATTCATAACATGCTAGCGGCTGGCTAATACTCACTATGAAAATTCTAGCATCATCAAAGAAATGATTTGCATTCTCATTAAATTATCAACAAAAACTTTTTTCTTTCCTGGAAATGTATCTGTTTGGTAAGTCAGCAATTCAGATTCCATGAGCTCACCATCCCCCAGGACATACAAGAATTATTTTGCAATTGCCCATGAATAAAACAAACACCCTATTCCTTCTCCTGACTACTTCACATTCTATAGTCGTTAAAAAGGACATCAGATTTTCTCATCTGAAACACAATTTCTTTGGTAAACATGCACACTGCAATGAATGCTTTGTTTGTAGTCACTAGACTCCATCTAAACATTTGTACTTCTGTACATATTATGTACAGGAAACAAGAAGAGCTGAGAAGAAAGCAGCTGAATTTGCTCTGGAGTCAGTTATACTGCACTTCATGCTTGTGTCATTTGTCATAAGGCTATCATAAAGCACAGCCAGTCTCTGTGTTCTTTATTTCTGTATAAGACACGACTATTTGTGTTTGTATAGCTTACTGTGAAATTTAAATTGTGAAATCTAGAGCTCTTTGGCAGTGTTAGAAACAGGATTTTGGAATGTCTTTAATGATCAAATTTCAAAAAATTGTATCTGACTCTCATTAACATGAATTCTTTTTGAAATTCAATTTTTCACCTGCAATTTTTCTTTTTTGTTCGTTGAAATCCCTTGAGTGTTTTCCATGGTGTTTCATAACAATAATCCAATATAATCTAAATGAAACAGGTATCAAAATTTTACGGCATTAACCTCTGAATTTTAGGTCATTTTACTCTCCATTAAAGCTAAAGCCAAACAATAAAGTAATATCACAAAATGGTGTCAAGGTTTATGAAGCAATTGAAGTACAATTGTACAACATCCCCTTATCTTTGTCAGGGATTCTTAAAATAGACTATTTTGTTTAAAAAGCATTTATCTATGGCTAATGTCTTTGGAGAATTCTTCTCGTGGTTTATACTGAAGATAAATGCGGATGTGTGAAGGTTTATGAAAAATGCTTCAGCAAGTGACATGTGGCCAGATATGAGTTACCACAGTCCACTTCACATGTGGGGCATTCCACTGCTTGCCTTGCACTCATTATATTTCTTTGCCATGCATTTTTTCTTCCTGTTATTGAGAGCCTTTGATATTATATACTCTTAAAAAAAATTCTGACGGTAAATCTGAAAAGACTGCTAATATGTGTGTGTGTCTGTCTGTATATGACATTATGTATGTATAATGTCAATGAGTCACCTCAATATCAATCGCATGCCTCAAATATGCAATCCATTTAAATCTAGGCCCAAAACATCAACAAACAATCATTTAAAACTACTTGACAGAATAGATGAGATTCTTTACAAAGATATTACAACTTTGGGGGCAGGAAGACACTGTGTGTGTGTGTGTGTATGTGTGTGTGTGTGTGTGTGTGTGTCTGGAAAAGAACAAGAAACATGGTAAATAATGCATGTCTTCTGGAAATATGGATTAATAAATCTAGTTAGAATCTGTGATAAAACTTCCTGTTACTTAAAAAGTGAATAGAGATTTTTAAACATCTGACTCTTCTATTTGAGTTTATACTTTCTCAAAAATTCTAGGTGTTTCCGTTTTCTTTTTCTCTTCTCCACTTTGACCTGAAGGATATAGTCTCGAGTCTCAAAATTTCTTTTTAAATACATTTCTCATAACATTGCTGACAAGTTTTTAGCTCTTGTTAATTAAAGAGTTCACTTGCAATGTAGATGTACATAGCAATGCAAATAATAAGTGGCTACCAAAAAGAAGCATGCTCATGATTCTTCCCATTAGTGCTTTTTTAATTTTTAATTTTTTATCCTTTTCTTTACACTGTTTCCTACGGTACTTAGTAATATTTTACCACCCTTAAAACCTTTTGGTTAATCATCTCACAACTACTATTGTGTGCCTGGTTAAGCACACATGAAAAGCCATGTCCCAGTGGGTCAGCTGCACTGGTTTAGTACAGAGAAAGAGTTCCTGTGCTCCATGTTGGAAGTGAGTTCATGGTGACAGAGATCCCCTGTGCAGTTTCAGGATGTCACAAGGAAGGGGAAAGATGACTGAACTCCCACACTCAGGATGCACTTGAAGTCTGAATGAATTTGAAATCTGACAGAGTCTGAGTGGAAGAGTGTTCAGAAAGCCAAGAGCAATTACTTCAGCTTGCAAAATGTTTAAACTATATACTTCACAGGACAAATGCAGAGTCTTCATCTGCTGGGGAACTCTTAAAATTGTATTTGGACAAAACTTGTTGAAGCTCTTTCACAAACAATGAGAGAAACTAAAAGGGGCAGAGAAATTATTTGAAGCACTGGCTGCATTTTGCCAGGCGTTTCTGAATGCCATCTCCCTATCCCATGTCATCTTTGTTTCAGAAAGTCTGATTCGTTAACGTTTTTCATCACCTTGGGAAGAAAGCTGAGAGGTAAGTCACTTAATTTATAGATTGATGGAACAAACTTATTTAAAAATTCTCAGTATGTTATCATGAATCATGTAGGCCTATTAAACTAATTGCTAAGTAAATTTAAGCAGTATTACAGTAGAATTCAGTAGAATTTATCATCAATCTGAAGAGATCTTTGGTGGTCTCATGCTGCCCCCCACAGATATGTCTCAGAACATTCATTATGCCATAATTACAAAGTCTCTTTGAAGAGGCTAAAAATCCCTAGACTCCTCTCATCAATTATTTTCACCTGTTAATTCATTTTGTGTGAGGTAATAACCTCGGCATAATAACAAATGTGCAAGTACTCCGATTTTGCAATTAAAAGCAGCAGGGCTTCTATTTTGATCATACAGACTGTGACATCCATCATAGAAAACAATTTGGGCCTAGCAGGATGACAGATGCCGCACTGATGGCTCTACTAACTAACTGCCTGTCCTAGGAAAAAAAAAAAATGGTCGGGCTTCAGCCTGCAGCTGCAAGCTATCTGATAGCTTCTGACCAGTCAGCAGGAGAAAGCCTGCAGTGACTAAATTACTGAAAGGTAATTTTACTTCACAAAATGAGGATTTCTGAGCCATAAACGTATGCATTCCAGTGGCTGCTGTAATTTGGAAACAAATAGCCCTTTTCATTTGAAAATGACTGGAATCACTGCCAGTGTTCAGGACGTTTTGTTTCTCAGGCTTTTACATGAAAAATACAATGTAATTCTCATTATTTCTGCTCCCATTCACATCTTATTAGACACAGAATGTAAGGTGGTTATCTCTGCTCTCTTAGGCTAAATCTACCCAATGAAGTTTTTTTTTTTTTTTTTTTTTTTTTTCCTTTCCTCAAACCTCTGGATAGGTGCCTAAATAATAGAAGAGTGCTCATTTTTGCCTTTTAGTTTGCATCAAGCCCCAGTGAGCTCCCAGAATTGCATCCCTCTCCCCAGCTCAACTGAAAGATACCACACTTAACTGATCACACTACAGGGATAAAGCTGGCTACCTTGGCATCCTGGCTGCAGAAAGGGAATCAGATGCTAATAGATGCAGATAAAAGGTTTCTGCCCTTATTTTTAAAATCATAATATTTAAAAAGTGCTTATAAGCCATTATGTGCCTTCTCTTTTCACTTCAAAATTCAAGTGCTTGGGATCTCACTCTCAGCTTCAATGTAGTAACGATTGCCTTTTTTGACACATACGTGATTATGATACTGCTCGTCCAGAAAAGAAAATCATCCATATATGAGACTAAGTTGTGGTTAATTGAAAAGATGCATATTACCATTATTACCTTGGATGGGAAAACATCTCAATAGGAATTGAGAAGCTTTCTGCATCACTCTTTCTCTTGCTAAACTCAGGGAATAGATTACACAGTGTAGGGCACTGAGTATAATAAAGCCAATAGGAAATGCAAACAAAAATGCATTAATTGACATCACCATGCTTTTAGGACTGTGTTCAGATTTCTCCTGGGTGAAACAGGACAACAAAGGATGAGGGGAAAGACAAAAGGTTAAGTGCAGGATGAACTTTCTCAACTGTCATGTACCTCACCAGGAGGAGATAGCCCTGTTTAGGATGTTAACAGAACATAACGCTTTACATTTTACACTCTGCCCCACATTCCTGGCAGACAAACAAAGAGCACTCTGCTTCTTGGGGAAAATCTATGGTTTCTTAGTCCATTGTGCCAGACTCATAAACCCTGTCAGCAAGAAGGATGAATAGATAGATAGAAGCAGGGATGCACTGGCCGCTGGAGAAACACGAAGCAGGGAGGAGAATGTTTCTTTCTTTCAAGGCTCTAATCTGTATTCCTACTAAATCTTTTGAAGGTAGTCTAGGGCTGGACCTGGCTCTCCTTTGACTTTTTTAGGTTGATCCCTTCACATTCACTATTAATAAATCCTTTAAACTTGTGCAAAAGACCTCTGCATAGGGGCCAGAGTCTCTGTGAGCAGCCAGGGAAATTGTGATATGTAAGTTCTTTCCATCCGGTAGCACAATGAGAAATCAAATGAAAGAGACGCATTAGAACAACTAAATTGCAATTACCCATCGGAGATCTTCTTTAATGGGATGCCAGGAGGACTTGCCCTTTATGCACGCGCTCTGACTGTAACTAATGCTCAGTAGCCATCAACAAATTATGACTCCTGACACTTTTGCTGCTGCAGTATTAAGCCCAAAGTCCAATGGAGAAAATATATGGTTTTTATTACAAAATTGTTCTTGTTTACAATTCTAATATCCTCTTCATTATCTACTTTTGCAGACATTTTAGGCAGTTCTGAAGACCTGGGGCAGCACTCGTCCTGTCATAAAGAGAAATTAATGTTGTTAAAGTTGGCCTAGCTGCCCTCTGGGACAGCTGAAAATGCGGAAATATAAGCCTCTGTTTTTAAAATGAAAATGATTAAAGGCACAGACACCTTTCTCTTGCAACAGCCACTAAAACTTTTAGTAAAATACATAGGCACATACAAACCACAGCTTCTTTTCCTTTCTATCAGTCATTATTCTCTCTCTCTTTCTTTCTCTGTTTCTCAAGTCCAACTTTGTTATATAAGAAACAGCTTTCTTCAAAGACTAATAAGCGTAAAAATGACCTCATCATTATAAAGAACACATTAGTTTCAGCAGTAGCTTACTCAGGAATGATCAGGCACAGAGAAACCAGGAAAGCTCTCTCCAGATAGTAAGCTAATTAGGAGTGCTGTAACAGGTAGTCCTTACAAGAACTGACAGGCTTAATTCAGCTTCCGGAAAACACTTAAGAATGCCTTAACAGACTCCTCCAATGGAGGTGGACACCCCAGCTTCATCTTTTAGGATTTCTAGAAGGGGTTTCATTTGAGGTAACAGAAAAAAAAAAAAAAAAAAAAAAAAACAGCAAGCCAGTAGACGTTATTCACAGTACTTTTAGAGGGAGCCTACCAAAATGGCTCATATATCAGGAGAAAAATGACAGGAAATAACTCAGAGGAATTGAGCATGACCTTTACCTCCCAAGGGTCAAAGAATAGCAGTCAGGATTTTGCCTAGCTGATCCTTCCATCCTCAGTCATTTCATCTGGTTAAATGAACACCATCCAAACAGAGCTTAAAGGGAACAAATCCCCCCGAAAATGTTCTATTATTTTGTTTTAAGGAGTCTAATATTTCCACTGTTTTTCCTTTCCTTTCTTCCTTTTTTTTTTCTTTCTTTCATTTTGGTTTCTTTTTAATTCGTTCTACTTGCCAGCTTTCATTTCACACACATATATGTTATTCCATGGGTATGGTAGGAATAAAAGTTCTACCAACTACTTAGATTATTTTTTACTGTTTTCCTGTTTGTTCGTTGGATCGGTTGACTATTCCAAGAACTAATAAGGCTCCTTTACAAATATAAAATGACCTTGGGAGTGTCAAAGGTCACTGAGGGTCCTCATGGACACACACACTTCTTCTGTTCTGACCATGTCATCATGTCAGCTTGGCAGACTCAGTAGACATGACTCATTCCAGTCCCAGATTTTCAAGTAGAACCATAGAAAAGCCACACAAAAACACATGTCAAGACCATTTCAACACCATTTGAACAATAACACAAATCCATTCAATTCCACAATCTGAGGATGCAAAAGAGCCACAAGATCACGAAACTCTTCTTCTGTTCCTTCTTCAACCTGTGCCTTTTTCCTCCCGTGAGCTTAGGTTTTATTTTTCTCTTTGGATTCCTTGTGCTGGGACCCCATTACAGACAGATGGAGAAAACGTTTTGCCTTCAAAGTAATTTGGGGATGCTCGCTCTGGAAAACTGCTACCATACCCACCAGTCCCTTCATTTTCCTGGGGCCCAATAAAAAGTATCTGAAATTCCACAATTAGATGTCCTGTCCTTTGTGCTTTGAAGGTTTTCTAACCTTCAGGAGTCACCTAATTAAATTTTAATTCCCTTAAGTATAAACACCTTACCAGAAACAGCTAATACCTTGTTGGAGATTAGTTGGCAAGTGGATTTAAAGAAATCTAGCTTTGGGATAATCATAGCAATAACATTAACATTGAAACCTGTTCTGTGCCAGCTGCTGTTCTAACTACTTTACATGTTTGAACTTATTAAGCCCCAAAGCAGCCCTTTGTAAATGAGAAAATCAAGGTGCAGAGAGGTTAAGTCACCCAAATTGCTAAGGACTAAGCCACAAATCACATTCACATACTCTGTACCCAAAGCTGACATTCTACCGGAGACAATCTCCATAGTTGAACTCTACTCCAGGATCAAAAAGGGGAGTGGATACCATTGGAGGGAGATGGCACTTAGAGACGAAGCTCAAAAATCACACTACCATCTTGAACCTCTGCGAAAGCATGATTACAGTGCCTCAAACACTGATCATGTGATGTCAGATGATGCTACCTATTCCTTCACAAGGCATTTCTCCAGCAAGTCATACAGCTTTTTGCTTATGTGACCCTACTTTGTTATGCAGCCTTTTCCAGAGATATTATGCATCAGATCTCATTACAATGCCTGCAGATGTCTGGCAAGGGACTGACCAAAGGTGGAAAAGACATCTGTTTCTGAGGAAGACACTGTGGTCTCCTCTTATGCAGTCATTGTCTCCTTCAGCCCAAGAGATAGGTCAGGTCAAAACACACATGTATCTATGATTAATTATGAGATAAATTGTTTACACCAAATGATAGAAAGCCATGCCTTCCCTCAGTAGATGCACAGTGTTCTGATCATTCACATTGAACAGCAGCAGGGCATTATACAAATTCAGCTGAGGGTTTAGGTATTAGCATGAAAGAGAGAAAGCAATTCCTTCTCATTGAATTCAAATGATCAGTTCGTGATTATATGTAATCAGAAATCAATACCAGATATCACTAACACAACCCTGGCAAGTTGCTGACTGACTCATTTCATGCATGCGTGGTGTGTGTGTGTGTGTGTGTATGTGTGTGTGTGTGTGTGTGTATACTCCCTTCCTCTATCTTGTTTTATCAACCAAATGAAAAAAATTTCATACATATAAAAACTTGTTGCATTGTAGAAATATAATAAATACTTATTGATATGTTTGGGATTTTCCTATTGATTATGCCCAATGCAAGTTAAATTTACAATTTCAGATATTCTTTATATCAGAGAAATTTTGTTTCTAAACCAAATACCAGTGCTTAGTAAATGCAATTTTTAAAATTTATTTATTTTTTATTCTAAGATGTTATAAATGACAGCAGAATGCATTACATTTCATATTACACATATAGAGCACTTTTTTTTACAAATCTCTGGTTGTATGCAAAGTGCAATTTTAATTTTAGAAAACAAAATAATCAAGCATACCTTTTTAATTTTTGTTTCCTTTTCTTCTCTATCACTTACCTCATCCATCTTATTGAGTCCTTTTGCTTTCCCCTATATGAAGCAAGAGATTTCAAGCATCACCCTTGAATCTGTAGTTTGAATTTCTACAAAATTGACTGAGATAAAAGGAAAGGAGTTTCATTTTTTAAAAAAATAAGAAATGAAAGTAGAGACTCAACTAACAACCTCAGAGAAATAAATGGGTAATGAGGGACTGTTATGAACAACTGTTTGTCAACATATTTGATAATGTACATCAAATGACAAATTCCTAGTAAGATACTACTGAGCTTACTGAAATTGTCTCAAGAAAAAATTTAAAATCTGAATAAACCTACAACATGTGAAGAGACTGAATGATTAATAATAATAATAATAATAATAATAATAATAATAATAAATCCAACAATGAGCTCAGGACCACATGGCTTCACTAATTGTTTTGGTCAGGTTTTTCATCATAGTGACCAAAAGACTTGACAAGAACAACATAGAAAAGGAAAGGTTTATTTGGCTCATGGTTTCAGCTGACTCCATTGCTCTGGTTGTGAGGCGAAGCTGAACATCATGGCTGAAGGGTGTGGAGGAGGAAAGCAGCTCAGGGCACGACAGCCAGGAAGCAGAGAGAGAGAGAGAGAGAGAGAGAGAGAGAGAGAGAGCGCTCTGCTCACCAGGGACAAAATGTAAACCCAAAAGGCACGCCCTCAATGACCAATCTCCTCCAACCACTCCTCACCTGCCTACAGTTGCCAATCAGTTAATCCGTGTCATTGGATTAACACACTGATTAGTTTAAAGCTCTCATAACCCAAACATTTCATCTTTGAACATCCTTGCATTGTCTCACACATGAACTTTTGGGGCATACCTATTTTATTAGTTTTTTTCACTGCTATAACCAAAAGACCTGACACAAACAATTAGAGGAGGAAAAGTTTATTTTGGAGCTCATGGTTTCAGATATCTCAGTGCACAGATGGCCAACTCCATTCCTTGGAGCCTGAGAAAAGGCAGAACATCACAGAGTAAGAGTGTGGCAGAGGACAGTGGCTCAGGACATGGCACCAGGAGGCAGAAAGAGAGCTCTGCTCGCCATGGATAAAATATAAACCCCAAGAACATCCCTCCATTGACGCACCTCCTTCAGCCACAACTACCTGCCTACAGTTACCACCCAGTTAAGCCCTACCAGGGGATTAATGTATTGATTAAGTTAAGGCTCTCATAACTCAGTCGTTCCACCTCTGAACTTTTCTGCATTGTCTCACACATGAGCTTCATGGGGACAACACGTATCTAAGCCATAACAATACCTAATATCTAAACCTAATATTAGTGCAATCTATCACACACTCTTAAAGATTATTAACACATAAACTTTAGAACTTCTTCCATAAACAACAAAGAGGAGGAAACACTCTCACCTCCTTCAATGAGGTCCATATTATTCTGGCACCAAAACCAGAACAAGTGATCATAAAAAAAGAAAACTAAAGAAGACCAACACCCATTCAGAATACGCATGCAAAAATTCTCATAAAAAATTCAGTTTGGTAAACTGAATCTGCCAACGCATAAAAAAGTTATGCACCTGATTAAACAGGATTTACTACAGTAAATTAGTTAGCTGATTAGTTCAGTGTGGAAATCAATTCATTAATCATAATATTAGGGGAAAAAAAGAATAAAAACACATGATCTGATCAGATCAATTGATGTAGAAACATCATGTAACAATCAAAAATTGCCACATAATTGAAAAAAAAAAGAGAAAGAGAAACTCAACATCTATAAACTGTTAATAGACAAGAATAGTTTGAATTGATAAGGGGTATCTATGAAAAATCCACAAATAACATCATAATTAATAGTGAAAACTGAGAACATTTCTCTGAGGATAAAGAATAAGACAAAGATGTCTCTACTCTCATCATTTCTATGTAGCATTATACTTGAAGTTCTAGCCAAGGCATCAGGTACAAAAAACAAATAAAAGGCATCCAGATTGTAAATGAAGTAAAATTATCTAAATGAATTATTTATTATTATTTATAGATGGCAGACACTTGTTAAGTAAAAATCCTGAATAAGCCACAAAAAATAATTATTAGTAGAGTTAATAAATAAGTTCAGAAAGTTTGAAGGACACAATATCAATATTTTTTTAAAAAGTTGAATTTCTATGTTAGCAATGAATAATGTACAAATGGAGTTAAGAAAAAATGTATTTACAATAGCACCCAAAATAAAATAAGATCCTTATGAATGTATAATTCAAAAGATGGACAATAACAAGAGGTAGTGCAAAAGAATAATATAAGAACTCTAAGATATTTCTGAAAGGAATGTAAAATGGTGCATCCACTTTAGAAAATAGTTGAGTAATTTAAACAGAATTATCTTATATCCTAGTAATTCTACTTGTAGCTATTTGCCCAAAAGAAATGAAAATGCATGTCCATGCAAAAACTTGCACACAAATGTTTGTAGAAACACATTTCATAATAACCCAAAAGGGAAAAAAGCCTAAATGCCCATCAACTGATGAGGGGGCAAACGAAAATGAATGTATCTACAAAGTGGAATATTATTCAGTCAAGAAAAAATATCTACTACTGATACAGGCTACAACATGAATGAATGTTGAAACATGTTAAGGGAAAGAAGCCAGACACAAAAGGCTACATGTTATAAAACATTCAATTTCTAGAATGAACTTTTATGGGACACTCAACATTCAAACTGTAGTCGTCATCATTGCCTCTGTATTCTTTTTCTTCATCTAATTTCCTCTGAAACTCACATTTTCACAGATGTTTTTATTCAGACAAAGTCATT
This sequence comes from Tamias sibiricus, assembly GCA_025594165.1. Taxonomy (NCBI): domain Eukaryota; kingdom Metazoa; phylum Chordata; class Mammalia; order Rodentia; family Sciuridae; genus Tamias; species Tamias sibiricus. Next base: position 139,740,987 of record CM046658.1, on the reverse strand, counting down.
CCTGAGCAGTACAGAATTTACTGAAGATTTCATAGAAGGGAAAAAGGGATTCACACTGTATAACCTAAGGAATTATGATTTATTTAAAATTTACATTTGATTTATTTAATATTCTAACTAAGGAATTTCTTAAAAAGCATTACAATTTCCTTCATTCTCAGTGGAGGTTGAGTCTCTATGGCTTCTTTTCCTTTGAGGTTTTTCCCCAGTTAATTTTATATATTTCACTCTTGTTGAACACAATAACTAAGAAACCAACTTTACATATGTGAAAGCTCATTTGGATTTTCCTCTCCAAAAACTGATAAAGGCATTGCATCTAGAAATAAATACAGTACTTCCAAATAAAGAAATTTTGACTTAAAAAACAAAGAGGTTTTTTCTTTTTTTTTTTTTTTTTGTATTACATAATAGTACATCTAAAACCCTTATCAGATTATGAAGAAGATATCTCTAGAGCATCTAATTTGATTAAATATGTTTTGGAAGTATTGCTTCACTAATCCTATTTTCTTTCCAATATATGGGAACTAGATAAAAATGATACCCAATAGATTAGGCTCTGGCTCTTACATTTTCATCAGTTATGTTATGCATCTATTTTCTTATACCACTGTCAGGATATGTTATAATATTATTGAATTCTGTCTAATATGTTCATTTTTACAATTAAGCAATAATTATTATGCAATAATATATTAGCATAGTTAAAGAATTGGCCTTTAAAATAGATTTCTGTTTGCATAAGTAAATGACTATCTACTACATATTTTACAGTTTGTTAATATAAATAAGTTCTCATAAATATTATTTCAAAAGTAGTTACTCTACATCGTTATAAAAGCCTGCATTTGCTATTCTGTATTAATCCTTTACTGTGTGCTTTCTTCTGAGATTTTTGTTTCTCCCAGTCTTTTTGCGCCAAACCTCCACTATGGACTCCCAAACTCTGAAGACTGACAAGCTGGAGGATCGGGCTGAGCCCCAAGTCTGACTCTCATAGTAAAACACTGCCACACGTCAAGTCAGGAAGAGAAAAAGGCCTCAACAGAATGAATGTTCATTAACAATTGCCTGGACTATTATCACTACCCTTTCAAATGTTGCTATCTGCATTCCCTAGAAATAGCTTATGGTCTGCTCACTTTATGACTCAAGATCTTCTAGCTCTCCTGCTCATCGCCATGGGATCTTGCCTCCACCTTGTGAGGTTCAGGTAGATGCTCCTCCCATGGATTCCAAGGTGATTCTGGGAAAGGAACATAAGCTGACTTCTATTTGAAAGAAAATCTGCAACTGCCTTAGAATAAGGAAAGGCAGTTTTGGTTCTCCCCTTCTCTTGCAATACAATTTGCATAGGTGACAGATTCCTAACTTAGTTTTGTTTCCACTAACTGATTTCACCAGGAAGATATTTTTGGATCATAAACAGGGGTGAAAACCTTTTCATTCTCTCTCCATCCTTTTCACAATGGTCCCATGTGGGAAGGGAGGTATGTAGTCCACACTGTAAAACGTATGCTCTATCCCATGGTGAAGTTCAAGGGTGACACTACTAACATGACTTTCAGACACCTAACAATCCTCCTAAATATGTATTTCAGTTTTAGAAATGTCACATTAGCAGCTTATGACTTATCCATCAAATAGCTATTCTTCTTGTATTCACAAGTAATCCTGATTTCCCCAGACTTCAAGAAAAAAAAACATATCATTTGAACCTGATCTTCAGCTGTGTGTAGTCACATGATCTAGGTCTTGCCAATAAAATATAAGTGGGAGTTACTCAAGAATTTTGCAATCCATGTGACCCATTATTCTTTTTCCTGATTAGAATGCACACATGAAGACCAGATCTTCAACATTCATCTTATGATCACAAAGTCACCATGAGGGAAAGCCAGGTGATCCTAAACGTCATCCCTCATATCCGTGAGCCACTGCACCAACGTCAACAGGTAAATGATTTGTTGTAATGTGGGGGAAAAAATCCAATTTGATTATGCCATTCCACTGGGTTCTCCATTACCTGCAGCTAAATGTAATTTCTGACACACCTAATGTTGAAATCTAACTGGTGTCATTATTTCTGTTCTCTCATTACAAGTTGTCCTTTTTCCTAGTACTACGTGAATAATTTTCCATATGTTCCATTTTTAAAGTCTTCATGTAAGACTTATTTTCACCTTATTACAATGTAGCAATTTTATTTTTAAATAAGAAATAATGGAAAGAGGTCATGCTGGTTCTAATAATGGAAAGAGAAATAAACTAATAAAGAGAAGTTCATAACAAGTCTGTTCAATTAAATCACACTCAAGTTGCTTTAGTACACAAATAAAATTCACATTAGTATCGTGAATTTCCTTGCTAGTGAAAGAAATACATGCACATAAAAATGCTCAAAAAAATCAGGATATATAACACCAACATCATAGACCTCAATGATTTGCAAGAGTGCTATTTTTGTGGGACTATAACACTATGGTACAAGAAGCAATTTTTTGTTTGTTTCAGCATCAGTCTCAGATTTCATTACTGTAGTGTTTAGTTTTCTGAGAAACTGAACCATTTAAACAGTCTTGTCTATGTGTGTGCTATGTTGAAGCACCAACTGGAAGCCCTGTGCAACTATTTATTCAACAAATATTCATCAAGCTCCTTCAATGTGCTTGGAACCTGTTGGTTTGGGGCCAGGTATCAGAGGTAACTAAAACATGCTTGCCCCAGGGCTCAAGAGTTTATACTGAAGGGTGATATGACTAAAGAAACCAGAAATATATGGATATTATAAAAAAGTGTTATGGGGTAAATACAAAAATTATAGGGTTGTAGTTACAGAAAAAAAAAATATTTTGGTGGGTGTAACTTCCTGTCTACAATTCCTAAGATGGGGCATTCAAACTCGGACCTGACTAGTAAGGATTGCAAACCAATGAAGCTATGAATCTGTTGAGAGCTAGGGAGTGGTGGATATAACATTCATTATAGTAATGATTCTAAGAAAAGACAGAAAATAAAGCATGGTGGGAAATTCAGTGACCTGTCATGAAAGATCTTCTGTGCCATGTGAAGGGTTTTTCTACATAGGTGGGGAGTTACTTATATCCATTAAGGATGCTTTTGATTTAAAGTAAGAGCAAACCTAGACACCAAGGTCTTAAATCATAGAGACTCTTATGTATGTGAGTGGAATAGACATTGTCATGGCTCCAGCTCTGCTCAGCCTTCTGTTTGTCCTCTCTGCAGAGCGGTCATTTCCTCCTTACCCTTCTTGTCTTGTCTACACTATAGACAAGCATGTTGTCTACACACTTGGATCCAAAAAGAAAGAAGAAAGCAGACCAGAAAGACGTTCATGAAGTTGTATTTTTCTTCTAGAAATGACACATTCTTGGCGCCTGTAAAATTATTTATTCCAATAGTAAAATTTAAATGTAGGTTTTGGTGAGAGCCAGGACTTGATAAGAGTCAAATATATTAGTATCTACAGGGATAGTCACAGCTTTTCATCAAATCTTCTTCTGTGTGAAACACAGATTTTAAGATTAGTTTATTTTTAGGAAAAAGTACAAACATAGCTGTTAGGAAGCAGGAGACAGGATAAAAGGTAAGATTATCATCATTTCTCATAAATTACAAAGATAACTAGAGTTTTAGTGCTATCTCCTTGTCTTTTGTTAATGAAAATATGGTAAGGATCCTACTGAATTTCTTCTCTTGATATTTCTCTCTCATTCTTAATCTCAGTTCTATCTAGTTATCCTACAGCATGCAAAGAGTATTTTATCAGTATTATGCATAGCCCTAGTCATGTATTCAGAAGAATGTCTGGAACTTACCAAAATTCTTTGTGATTACTGAGGTCAAAATAGAGCTATGATATCTTTAAGAGCAATGCCTCTAATAATATTCCTGGCACTTCATTTTTAACAAATCACATGACTTCTTTTAAAACCAACAACTTATCCTAATGTGTCAAGTTCTTCAAACTCCGATTTCTCTAAAGTTTTGATTAATTTTTAATCTGTGAAAATCTGTGTGCATTAAAGAAACAGGATTAATTTGACTTTAATTCATTTCTCCATCTAATAGAGCATCCTTATTATAGTAACTTTGAATTATCTGCTTTCCATTCTTTGCATAATGGAATTACAGCCTTAGTTTTCAAAAACACAATTTCACATACAGCAATTTAAAGTAAAAAACACTACTGCAGAATATCCAGTGTTTTGAGAAGTTTTATAGCTAGGTTTTAATTCTCAGGTGTATTGAAGAATATTTGCAGAAGGCTTTCTTCTGTATCACTTTTTAATAAGATGCAATGGTGTTTTATAGTTTATATTCCAAGACTTCCTGAATTAGAGTAGCTTTGTGCTTGATTCAGGGGCAGGTTTACCAGGTTATTGTTTACATCATGGGACACGACTCAGATGACATCATCAACTGTCAAGAGAACTCAACACAAATAGCCCCTCCATCTGCAGATGTCTATCTGGTCTGATTTTAATTGCAGCCTTGGCCCATTTGTAACATATTGCAGAAAGGCACTTATATAAACCTTTAAACTTTGATTATCATTCTAACAGTTTTGCCTTTGGTCAAGATGCATTAGAAAAGAAAAATTACAAATTTAAAGAATAGCTAAATAGAAGCTTAAATCAAACCTATTGTCCAAAGAAAAACAAGAGTTTGTAAAGGAAAATAAAATATTTCCATTAAGATTTTGTGAAAAGCAACGGCAAAAGACAAAAAAGTTTCCATATTACTCTGGTTTTTATGGATATAATCTCAAGTGGGCCACACTAGCCCATGAATTCAGGAAGGCACATTGTCTTGTGATTTTAAAAAGCTGATAATTTTTTTATACATAATGGAGTTTTGTATATTTTTAAGAGTCAATACCATCTTTGAATTGTAAGAATACACAATATTCCATACTTCTAAACAATCAGGGCATTCCAAGGAAAAAAGAGGTATGCAGAATAGAAAATGTTCATATACTCCTGTGCTGGCTGGATTTGGAGTTGATTTCCATTAGCCTGGCTCTGATAGAATCCTTGTGGATGTGGATGCTTAATAGATTTTGTTTGGCGATGGGTGGGGGAGGTATTTCTGCAGCTGCTTTTGCTCTGAAGCCAAAAGAGTATAAAATCCTTTTAACTAGACTCCCAGCCCCCATTTGTGATAAACATAGTAGGCTGCCTCACCAGCACCAGCAACACGAAAAGTTCAGTTTCCTTCTGCCGGGAGATAAGAGGATCTTAACGGGTGGCTCTGAGCACTGCATTTCCTATTTCACGCTCAGTGCATACAACTTAGGTTAACTCTCTTCATATGTCATGGATTCTTTAACAAGCCCACACTGCCCTTCCCAAGACACAACACCTCCCATTTCCCCCAAATGTGCAATGCTAATTGCCTGAAACTATATGGGATGTTAAATTCAGTAATCAAAGATGTGTATACATAATTGGTTTTATCTAATTAAATTATGGTCTCCTATGCAAATAATAATATAAAATACCTGTAGTTGCCATTAAATTCTGAAATTTGAGATATAGCTGTCGGTTGTGTCATGGAATCTCTTAACATATATTGATTGCCAAGATGGGAACAGTGCCTGGTGATATAAAATGAAACCCCGGGGCCCTAGTTACAATTATGCAAGATATTACTCCTGTGAGGGATGCATTTGCCATGCACAGTGAAGGATCCCTGTCTTTATTAAGCCTCTAACAAGTCAAGGGGATGCCTTTTATTGATCAAAATTGTGTAGGAAATATCTTCAACCTTGTGCCACTAGGTGCTATCATTGCAGAAAGGTTTATCTTATTCTTGAATTTATCATCTTAGCATTTAATAGTTTATAGACAAGAACATTTGCTTTTTATATGTAATTGCACTTAATAAGGGTTATTAGAATACATAAACGTGATTGTAAAGAAATAAAAGAGTGTAATAGGAAGTACAATAAAAAATTTAAAATTCTCACTCCTATTCTCTGACTCAGAGAATCACTTCCTGGAAGTCATATCTTTAACATTTCTTGTGTATTTGTATATTTCCCAGATACCTTTATGCACATGAGCACATCACACATACACAGATAAACACACACACACACACACACACACACACACACACACAAATTATCTTTGAATTAATAATGTATGCATATTATTATTTTGAGTTCCTGAATAATATGCTATGAATTTATCATATTTTATTGATTGTTTATAATATGAATAAATTTGCAATGGGCATCTGTAACTTATACTTGTGCTAATGAGTAAATATATCCATAGGCTCACAACATTTATTTTAAAATTTGAAATGCTTTATCAGGCATATAAGGAAATATGGAAACTTTATTTTCTATACATTAGTTTCTTTATACCTCCAATTCATAGTGTCCTAAATGAAAGAAAAATAAAGTAGGTTGAGTAAGAAGATTCTATATAATATTTTATCTTTTAAATACCTACACTGTCACAACTAAATGCTTAAAAGTTCACAACATTAAAGCCTCATTCAAAAAATCCAACATGGCTGTATCTATTATTTTCCAATATAGCAAGCTTTATTCTGTCTTTGAATTCATACTTTATACATGCTTGGATATCATTGATGGATAATGCAAAAAAATTTTTTAAGTATAGGAGTGTTTTAATTTTCAAGTAGGTGTGAACCCAAAGAAGAGAAATATAAATAACTTAAATTTGAGGAAATACTAGCTCATTGATATTCAACAATGTTAGATTTGATGACCAAATGATTACCTTGATTTGTGACTTCTTAGGAAGTGAAAAAGATAATTATTCCCAGCATATTTCAAGTTCTGTCTGCATCCATTTCAGTCCACAAAGGCCAGGTATAGGAATAAAAGAAAAATTGCACTGGATCAATGAAACAGACAAGGCCTTCTTCAAGACTGCAATAATAGGGCCAAGAGATTGAATTTAATTCTGTAAAAACAAAAGGCACAAGTTTTTCCATGTTGGCAAGTTGTCTATTACTGAAGAAGCTAGGCCACTACCCTCCCACAGAGACTGGGAGACTGAGGAGTTCTCTTCCTTGATTATGGCATTTTGCAGGAATGATTCCCAGATTATTCAGATATTCCCAAATCGTAGAAGACTTACATCTCAAAGAGGCAGGGAAAGAATTTACAATTGCAAGATCTCTAAAGCAAATGCTCAAAAAGAGAGGGAAGTCAGGGGCCTATCCTCTGAAGAAACCTGTCTAATGTTTAGGCAAACTGAGAGAAACAGGAAGGCTCTCTGGATCTTGAAAATGTTGTAAAAACTATGAAATAACTAAAGATTAAGAGATATATGGGAAGATATTAATTCTGTTTATGATGGTTTTAAACTGCCAAAATACACAAAATTTATGTGAAATGTATGTGTAAATTGTACATGGTATAAATTATTATTTTAGTCAGCTTTTATGTTACTATGACCCAAAGATCTGACAAGAACAACATAGAGAAGGGAAAGTTTATTGGGGCTCACAGTTTCAGAGATCTCAGTTCATAGATTCCAGAGTTATGGGCCCCAGGTGAGGCAGCATATCAGAATGGACTGGCATGGCAGAGAAAAACAGCTCAGGACATAGCAACAAGGAAGCAAGAGAGCCTTACTCACCAGGGACAAAATATACACCAAAGGTGCACACCACCACCCCCAGGAACCCACCTCTTTCAGCCACACCTGCTTAATTTACCACCCAGTTAATTTATATCAGTGGATTAATCCACTGATCAGGTTAAGGAACTCATAACCCAATCATATCACCACTGAAATTTCTTGCATTGCTTAACACATGAACTTTTGGGGGACACTTCATATCTAAACAATAATAACTATGTAGAAGTCACTTATGATGATTAGACATCCTTTATATTTTCAGTAAAATTAGCAATCCAGTATTTGCAAACTCAAAATTAAGGACTGACCTTTATAATGAGAATGTATAAGCTACAAAGGAAAAATTCTCTTACATTATCTATAGTTACATTTTACTTAAACTAAATATATGTGGGAACTAATATAAATAATTCAGCATAACAGATTAAAGTAAATTGAATCTATTTTATGATAGATTAAAAACATTTTCTTATTTTCTGAACCAATTAAAACTATGTATGGAAAAACTCTGACCTTTTGAGAATTAATTTCTTAAACTTTCATAACAAATCTAGAATGCCAAAGTCCTTGTAAACTAATAAATTATTTAAGAAAGGAAAAGTATCAATTAGTACTTGTATAAAAATTGTTCCAATTTATTTTAAGATAAAGGAAATTAAACAGGATAATATTTTAATTGCTTTGATATTGAGAAGAAAATATCAATAGTAGTAAATACTAATAAAAATCTAGCCCTTGCTGGGCAGGGTGGCACATGCCTGTAATCCCAGCTGCTTGGGAAGCTAAGGCAGGAGGATTGCAAGTTCAAAGCCAGTCTCAGCAAAAGCAAGGCACTAAGCAACTCAGTGAGACCTTGTCTCTAAATAAAATAAAAAACAGGCCTGGGGATGTGGCTCAGTGGTGGAGTACCCCCGAGTTCAACGCCCAGTACCCTGCCCCCCAAAGTAAAAAAAAAAGAAAAGAAACTAGAGTAAATTATATTCTGAATTTTTAAAACTTTTTTAGTTGGAAAGCATAAATTCCTACATGGAAGGAACATCAAACAATTTAGATACATGTGTTCTTTAATTTTGGTCAGTATGCCAAGAGCAGAAAATACTTTGTGTTTTTCAACAAGATATCATGTTGATATATATATATGTATACATGTATATATATATATACATATATTATTAAGTATAAGTTTATGAATAGTTACATAAAAAAAGGAATGTGATTTTTTTTTTATGTGTGTGTGTGTGAAACTATTATTAAAAGATAGGCTGGTAGACCAATGGTACAGAATAGAGGACACAGAGACTAACACATATAATTTCAGTTATCTTATATTAGACAAAGGCACCAAAAACGTACACTGGAGAAAAGATAGCCTCTTCAACAAATGGTGCTTGGAAAACTGGAACTCCATATGCAAGAAAATTAAATTAAACCTCTATCTCTCACCATGCACAAAATTCAAATCAAAGTGGATCAAGAATCTAGGAATTAGACTAGAGACACTACACCCAATAGAAGAAAAAGTAAGCTCTAATCTCCAACATGTTGGATTAGGCCCCAAGGTCCTTAATAAGAATCCTGTAGCACAAGAATTAATTTCAAGAATCAATAAATGGGATAGATTCAAATTACAAAGCTTCTTCTCAGCAAAAGAAACAATCAGCGAAGTGAACAGAGAGCCTACTAATTGGGAACAAATTTTTACCACATGCACGTCAGATAGAGCACTAATCTCTAGAATATATAAATAACTCAAAAATCTTAACACCAAAAAAAAACAAATAACCCAGTCAATAAATGGGCCACGGAACTGAACAGACACTTCTCAGAAATACAATCAATCAACAAATACTTGAAAAAATGCTCAACCTCTCTGGCAATTAGAGAAATGCAAATCAAAACCACTCTAAGATTTCATCTCACACCAGTCAGAATGGCAGCTATAAATAACACAAACAACAATAAATGTTGGTGAGGATGTGGAGAAAATGTCACACTCATACATTGTTGGTGGGACTGCAAAATGGTACACCCAATATGGAAAGCAGTATGGACATTCCTTGGAAAACTTGGAATGGAACCACCTTATGACCCAGCTATCCCACTCCTTGGTTCATACCCAAAGGACTTAAAAACAGCATACTACAGGGACACAGCCACATCAATGTTTATAGCAGCACAATTCATAATAGCTAAACTGTAGAACCAGCCTAGATGCCCTTCATTAGATGAATGGATAAAGAAAATGTGGTATATATACACAATGGAGTATTACTCAGCAATAAGAGAGAATAAAATCATGGCATTCGCAGGTAAATGGGTGGAGTTAGAGAATATAATGCTAAGTGAATTTAGCCAATCCCTAAAAGGCAAATGCCGAATGTTTTCTTTTATATAAGGAGGCCGATTCACAGTGGGGTTGGAATGGGGAGCATAGGAGGATTAGAGGAACACTAGAATGGCCAATGGGGAGGGAGTGGAAGGGAGGGGGCAAAAGGGTGAAGAAAAAAAAAGATGATGTCACAAATGGTGTGAATATACTTTGTATACAACCAGAAATATGTAAAAATGTGCTCTAGAAGTATAATATGAAATGTAATACATTCTGCAGTCATTTTTAACAACTTAGAATAAAAAATAAATTTGAGAAAAAAATAAAAAATAAAAGTAAAAATACTAGCACATCTAATGACGGAAAGAAAAAAAGATACTTGTGACAGGATTTTCCCACCTTATATACTAAAAAATTTAATAGTTCAAAATTTCTAAAACTTCAATGTATTTTTAGAAATCTTGAAGAAACCAATCTATTTTAGCCAAAATTAAATAAAAATTAATTTCCTAGGGAAGAGAAGGGAAATTTTAAAGCTTTCATTATGGAAACAAAACGCATTATGTTTCCTTACAGGTAAACAAACCAATATATTGCTAGTTAGGGAGGATTGATTGCACTTCTTCAACACCTTACTCTTTTCAAATCCAGCCACCCAAACAGGTTTACAAATGTCACATTTTATGAATAAGTGCCTAGAACCTCTGAAAGCATTGTCAGAAAGTTTGGGTCGTATAATAACACAGAAAATAGAAACATGGCATTTTTATCAGCTTGAGAAGTAAATACACACCTTCTGCCTATACCATCTTTCTATTCTCTTTGAGCATGCAATTTTTATATTTAATGAGGCAATTAACGGAATTATTTATCTTATAAATTGATCATGAAATTCTAGACTTGCATTCCAATCTAAACATAAAATTTAAGCTGATTGGAGCATTCGAGTGAAAACCACTGTGCCAGTTGTCCATATGGATAATAATTTGCTATTCTCTACAAGGATGTTTGATCATATTCACACATCTGTTTTCCCCATATTTTTGTGAGCACATTATAATTGTACATAATGTTGGGATTTGTTGTTACATATTCATATATACATACAATACTACAATGTAAGTTGGTGAATATCATCCCCCAGCAGTTCCTGTATCCCCCCTTCTTCTTCACCCCCTGTCATTTTCCTGTACTCTCCTGATCTCCCTCCAATTTTCATGAGACCCAGCCCCGCCCCAACTTTTTTCTTCTCTAACTTTCACATATGAGAGAAAACATATGACCCGTGACCTTAAAATTTGGCTTAGTTCACTTGATGTGATGTTCTCAAGTTCCATCATTTTTCTGCAGACAGCTTAACTTCATTCTTCTGTATGGCAAAATGAAACTCCATTGTGTATTATACCACATTTTATTCACCCTTCTTTTCCAAAATGGATAAATGTACTTCAAAGAACTTACTAGCACAATTGAAATATTTTGTGTTCCAATTTTATATGTAAAGATTGCCCATGATATATGAAGGTTGTAAAATGCTCATGGAATGGAAATTACTTTGCCATAAAATAGTTAAAGCAAGTCCCCCCCAACAATGTTGAAACTTAAAGCAAAAGCCTCTGTTGTAATCACGGGTTATGCACATACATATGTTTTGTTTTTGTTTTTGTTTTAATTTTCTCATTCAACATTAGTCTCCATTTAAAACATTACTTAAACAGGGGACATAATTCAGTGGTTGAGTGCTTGGCTAACATGTGTGAGGTCCTGGATTTAATCCCCAGTACCACAAAAACTAAATAAACAAATAAAAAAAAAAAACTTTACATACTCTCAAGAGTAAATCCTAGCTGTGTAAAGTATAAATGTCCACAATAAATTATATATTCTTATATACTATTACGAATATACTTTGTATACAAACTGTTTTGTGTAAAAAGATGCTCTATATGTGCTGTATGAATTGTAATACATACTACTACTATAAGTAAAAAATTTTTAAAAAGAAAAATATATAATGAGACTTCGTGACTTCAGTAACTTTTGATCATATTAAATCTTAACCCTCTCTATCTCTTATAAGTTTTAGAGAGGACCACAATTTAGTATATATCAGAACTGTATGCTGGGAAATTTAATACTAATCAATTTAAAACATCATCTCACAGACATTAACTGTAGAGGTGACTTATGCAAGCTAATGGCTTCATATTTAAATAAAGTAAAAGATCCTTTTCAGACTCATTACTATATTTTTTCAAACTGGCTTTCTTTGACCTAACTAGATGGCATTCAGACTCCTTTGTGAAAATGTTATTCTAATCATTCAATACACTGTGTGTGCAGAGTGTATACAACTTCTGTTAGAAGGTCAGTTAGTTCTTTGACATTTTTAAACTACATGGTTTCAAACTCAAGGACATGAAGATTTACTTCAATTTGTCTTTTAAATTATTACTGGTTTTCATAGTTTTATTTCCAGTTACACATATCCATAATTGCTATAGTTAACTTCTTGTTCTAAATCTGAATAAACCTGAAGATATATAAGATCTCATTACATCTGCTGATCACATTTATTTACCAAAGACCAAAAACCAAAACAAAACAAATTTAAAGAACAGGATTTTACTATGGCCTCTATCATAATATTTCTGATTATCATGCCTTTTTTCTGCTAATTCCTGACCACTATACCCAATGAAAATGACCATTTGTTAACTTCAGTCCACATCTAATCTTGTAAAATAAGTTAGTCTTCAATAAGAAGTTTTGTCATTCAAAATGTGACCTATGCACAAGTTCAAAGCCACCCTTAACAACTTAGTGAGGCCCTATGTGACTTAGCAAGACCCTGTCTCAAAATAAAAACTAAAAATTAAAAAAGGCAGGGGATGTGGTTCGGTGGTTAAGTTCCCTTGGGTTCAATACCTGGTACAAAAAAATAAAAATGTGACAAAGGAGAACTCTCTGACAAAGGAGAACTCACAAATGTTTAGTGTTATAAGTTTTGGTTAGATATCATGTTTCATATTTGGTTATTTTTAAATTAAGATTATTGGAAAGGCAACAGAATTAATATTTTTTGAAGAGTTTTTGGATTCCATCCATCACTTTTTCCACAAAATATTTACTAAATATCTATTATGTGCCACTCGTGGTGCTAGGAATTGAACATAGAGATATATAAAAATAAATAAATTAATTAATTAACCTTTTAAAATATGAGAAAAGTTGCATAAGAGATGTGAACAAATACTTCAAAGTCACAATGTAGAAATGATTCTAATTACTACACAAGATCACCTCTCCACATTATCATCAGGACATTTTCTGGTGGAGAACATTAATTCTCCTCTCCCCAAGTGAGTTTTTCTTTTCTTTTCTTTCTTTCTTTTTTTTTTTTCTTTTCTTTTTTAGTTGTAGATGGACAGAGTGCCTTTATTTGTTTATTTTTATGTGGTGCTAAGGATCTAACCCAGTGCCTCACACATGCTAGGCAAACACTCTGCTACTGAGCTTTAGCCCCAGCGCCCCCAAATGAGTTTCGAGATCATTGCAAGTGACGAATCAGCAGAAGAAAACAACATGCTACCTTTGTTACTGAAAATGGCTAAATTTGAGGCTATAATTTAAATATGCAGCAACAATTTTTCTTTTTATTCCTGAATCTCAAAATTAGGCTTTGTTCACTTAGTCTCAGGAAGAACACTTCAGGCCTTACTATGTAGTGTACTCATCTATAAAAACCAGACATGGATGAGTAGACAGGTCCAGGGGGGAAATTTGCAGAAGCCTAAAGCAGAGCCAACTGTGCTAATTCCTCTTCTGAACTCATCAATCAAACAAATTGTTCTACATCCTTGAAACCAGGAGGAGACAACTAATCTCCATGAAATATTATGGAAATGACTTCCTTGTGGAAACTATAGGAGTAAAAAAATCCTAAAATATTAGTATAATTACTTTTTTTCTGGAAACCCAGTACATCCCAATCAGCCTTTAAACACCAGAAATAACCACAGTCCTACCATAGCCAAAGTGCTCTTCTTCAAACTTTCAGCACAGAAGCAATTCTCTTTACCATATACCACCAGCAAATGCACTGTCAGGTGCCTCAAATGCTCTCAGTAAAATCTACTGCTATCATTTATAAGTAAAAATAACAGAAAACAAGTTTTGTGTTGCTTGACTAAATGAAAATTAATCAGCCTTTTTTTAAAGGAGGAGAATTTGAAACTTTTCCTTACAACTGAGTGTCTTTTTCTTGCTGCGAATTGTTTAAATCTCCTCTCCAACAAAAATAACCATCCATAATTTCGTTATCTGTGCTACTGTTTATAAAATAATAAAGTGGAGACTTAAATAAACAAAGATAAATAAAAAGCAGATGTTTGACTAACGCCTTACATAATTTTGCAGAGCATAGTGATTTTTCAGGGGCAAAGGCTGTGGCAATTCAGAAATAAAAGCTTTTGTTTTGTTCTGTATTTAAAGATAAAGATAGATTTAAGAAAAACAAGAAGAAAGAAAGAAAAACAAAGAAAAAATACCTTCACACCATTAGCTTGTGAGCATGACATTTTTTAATGGATCAACCTTTAATTTCCCTGGGGAAACTTCTAAGTGCCCAGGGCTACCTGACATGACAGTCATCACCCTCAAACTGGGATCCTATTGATTGTCCCTTTCCTTCTCTACCACAGATGGTCCTGACTCTTCCCAGCTCTCCAGTCATCCTGATGGTCTGTACACTGAGCAGATGGCCCACTTCCTGCCACATCAAAACTAAGCACAGCTACCAGCAGGAACTTTCTCAAGTCCCTCTCAACCACTTCCATCTTTTCACCTGAACTTACATATTTTTTTCTTCCTATTTTACAAAGCTAATGATGTATATATTTGGGCTCCACCCCCACCTCCATACCATTTCTGTTTTGTCTCATGTTAGATCTGTGCATTTTCTCTTCCTTCTCTTACAATGCTGTTTTCTTCTCCTCCAGATGATCCTGCTATTATGGTGCCCAAATATTCATGATCTTTGACACTCTAATTCACCAAGCATTTACTACTATTGACCATATCTCTTTCTGAAGTCTCCATTAGCTTTTCAGATGTTATTATTTGGTTCTCTTAGATGTCATTTCTCTCTTCATTTTGCTGTCTCCTTTTACTCTGAAATGTCCCTTAATTGCTGTCTTTTCATTGTTGACTCCTGTCAATTGAACCTATAAATAATATCTCTAGATCACCTCAAATATGATCATCACTAGGAAGCTGTAGACTTACAAATTAATTCTCAACAGATTCTTCTAGGTCCTATCTCTTTTACGATACAGACAAGCATTTCTGAGTACCTACTGTACATCTCTATATTGTCATTCTGTAGAAAACTAGAACTAAACAAACTTTGAGAGCGGGGAAGATATGTGTTCTCCCACTGTTCCTATTTCCACCTGCAGAAACACCCGTTTAGAATAATACTTTCCCTAGGGGCTGGAGTTGTAGCACAGCAGTAGAGCACTTGCCTCACATGTATGAGGCACTGGGTTCAATTCTCAGCACCATACAAAAATAAGTAAATAAAATAAAGGCCCATCAACAGCTAACAAAAATTTTAAAAAAATAACACTTTCCCTAGAGAGGAAAAATCTTAATAAACTGATTATTTTGATTTAAATTCTTTGCCTTTATCTCGTTGATATTTAGAACTGGTTGCTATCAAGGAGCATATGTTCTGCTCTGATGAAAGAGCAGTTAGTATGATATGAGAGTCTGATATAGAAATCTCTGGGAACACAGATCTAAAATAAGTAATCATTCCTGGTTGTATTAGTCAGTTTTTGGTCACTGTGACAAAATCCCTGAGATAAACAACTTATAAGGAGGAAATGTTTAATTTGGCACATGGTTTCAGAGATTTCAGGCCTGGGCACTTAGAGACTGGATTTGGGCCTGTGATGAGGCAGAACTCTTGAGAGGAAGCACATAGTGAAGCAAAGCAATTCATCTCATGGTGGTTGGGAAGGTGAGGAGGAGAAAGAGGAAGAGGCTGGAGTCCTGATATATTCTTTAATGGCATGCCCTGCTTCACCCAAGTAGGTCCCGCTTTCTAAAGGTTCCTCTCCCTCCCAAGAACACCAGCAGCTAGGGATTATGCCTTCACCAAGCTGGGGACATTTATGATCCAAACCATGACACTAGTCAAAAATGCAGGTCAGGGAACACTATAAAGAATCATAAGAGCTAGGCGCTGTGGTGCACACCTGTAATCCCAGCACTTGGGAGGCTGAGGCAGGAGGATCGCGAGTTCAAAGCCAGCCTCAGCAATGGCAAGGCACTTAGCAACTCAGTGAGACCCTGTCTCTAATAAAATACAAAAAAAAAAAAAAAAAAAAGAATCATAGAAGGTCACTGGCGTGTTTTTGAACTTTACAATTGTGCGAGAGTGTTATGCATTCGGTAGAAATCCAACTTTCAGTTTTGAATTTTGATCTTTTCCAGACTAACAACAAACCGTATAATAAAGGGCAACAGCAGGGAAACCCTGCTCCCAGTCACCACGGTAAATGACATATACCTTCAATGTAAGGTTGCCAGTACAGATGTTGAATACAGATGTTGAATAAATTAAATGAGACATTCAACAATCTATTATAAAATAAATATCATATTAGATGACTTTTCCCAGGCTGAGGAGCACATTTACTATGGGTAGGCTACACTATGAAGTTGGGTTGGTTAGGAAGTATTAAATGCACTTTTGGTTTAACTAAGATATTTTCATTTTTGTGAAGGGTTTCTTAGGGCATAAATCATAAATCCAGGAGCATCTAGGCTACAAGCTGAATATCAAATAGATATTTTCTAGTATAAGGATGGAATATCATATAGTTTAAATATTAGAGACACCAAAATGTTAATTAGGAATACTCAGCAAATGAATCAAAAGTTTGTAGAACATATGCAATAAGAGCTAAAGTATGAAATTAACCAGTAAGAAACCAGAAGGTTCGGGGAAGACACCTGAAAACTTGAGGAAGAACTGTAGATGAGGGCAGACAGAAAGACTGCGGGTAGATTATGAACACTTTTGCATTCTTGGTTGAAGAATTTAGATCTTATACGCACTTTGAAAGCATAGATACATTCAATTTGTTACACAACAATAATTTCTAGTTATGAATTGAAAACAGTTCCCATTGTATCAGTATGGAAGATTAATTGGAAGAATGACTACTATATATTCCCAGAGTATAAGGAATGCTTCTGCTTCACTAGAAGAATTGCTAAATATGGTGTTGAGTGAATATAATGAGCAAATGGATCCAGGAGTCCAGGATGCTGTTTGGAATGGCTTAAGGGGTGCGCGGATAAGATTCCTGATCCAGGTGGTGGTAATGATGAGAAAGAAGAGATGAGGGATGGAATAGACTGATGGAAAAATAACTGAAAACTTTCAGTGAGAAAAGTGCACTAATATGACAGCATTTGTTACCTATCAGAAACCATGTCTGGACATGTTCATTCATTTGATTTTCACAATAATCCTGGGAGGATACTGAGATTCAGAGAGATTTAATTTGCTGCTATCACATTGTTGGGATACGGCAGAGTACAATTTAACTGATACTTTACTTAAATCATAAAAAGGTGTTTTGGTCCATCATGATTACAATACCGTCAATGTATTCATCCAAGATCTATGAAGATTGCTAAAATAGTTTTAGGAAAGATATCTCATTAGCAATTTGAAGAATGTTTGTTTCTTAACCTGTTAGATATCCAAGAAATCCTGACCTGAAAAGTCTAGATGTACAGCTAGAATCATCTCTCCCTACAACCCTTCCCTTCACACATTTTACATTTCCTATCTCATCAATTAAAATGCTATTACCCAAGTCAAACTCCTAAGAATAATGTTAGTTTCTCTACTTATTCCCATTCTTTGCATTCTGTAAATTACCAAGTTTTTCTAACTTTTTCCTAAGACTTTCTCGGTTCATCTTTTCTTTAGGTATGTACAGCTACAATCCTGGTTTATACTCATCACTTCACATGTGCATTAGTATAAATTCTTACTATAAATTCATCTCTAGTCTTGCCCCACTCTAGTATATTTTTCTATTACATCACATCTATAAAAATTTTTGGATCTCTTTCTTTATAAATTAAGAAGAATAAACTTTCTCAGAAAAGAAATGAGAAATTATGTTGAATTTTTATATTGTGAGTTATTTTTACAGTAAAAAGTTCCCACCATTTTTTCCAAAGGTAAACACAAGCAAGTAGATGTAAACAATCATAATTCTTCATTTAGATCTACCAAAATCCATATATCACTGTATGTTGTAACTTAGGATGATTGATTCAGAGAGATATGTTACAGTTGTAATTTTTTTCATTATCTAATCCCTCTACAATTTTTATCAATATTCATTTCTGAAAGTAAAATAAAGAAAAGTAAAGTCATCTTTATTCATCAAAGTTTGAAATATTTTGGTGATTGTCTCTGTTGGGATTATGGTATAAATTATCAATTTTCTGTAAAGCTTAGAAATACCATATATACAATGTAGGTGGTTAGAAGGAAAAAGCTGGGGGGAGAAATAGAGACAAGTAGTCAGATTACAAAGTTGGGTAAAAATAGCCTTATGGTCAATTCATTTTCATCCCAATTCTGATTTTCAAAAGTTGTAATTTTGACCTTGAGGACTCAAGGATTCCCAAAGATGCAATTATTTCTGTTTCTTCTGGATTTAACATGTAAGGTTTGAAGTAACTAAAATTTTGTTTATTAAAGGGAAGAATTTAAATAAAAAATCCAAAATACACAATCACTTCAAAATTTTAATTTAGCTATATTAAACCCTAGCATTTTGGCTTGATTAAAGTAGAACCACATTTTTTTTTCTCCTGGAGTTCAAAAGATAGTTACCAGACATTTTGACTTCTGTACTAAGTCATTCACAAAACAACCATGGAAAGAATCATTAAAAAACTATTTTACAATTCAAGTTGCATTATTTATGACCAAAACCATAAACACAATTCCACAGAGCTATTATACTGAGTATATACTACCATTTGTTGTTTTCCACATATACAAGCAAATGTAAGCACAGGGGATGATTATGCCATATGTGAATATTGAACTGGTAACATCTTGCCTTTGTGTAGCATCCGTCAACCTCCTTTTAGGCCAGAGTTCTATAAGGACCAATATTATGTCCTGTTTGTTTAGATTTCCATAATCTCAGATACTTTTTGCTACCCAGGTCGCAAACCAGTTTCTCCTTGATTGGAACATCTTAGAGCCAGTCCAGCTATCTTATATAAGGATAGAGACAAGAAGAATCACTGTCTCTCTGGGATAAATCAAGATATGCAACAGTGGCAGCTGAGAAAATCTACAATAGCTTAAAATGAATAAAAGCATATAAAAATGGAAAAGGGTATTATTTCCTTGACATAATAACATTAAGAAAAGCAAAAAGTTTCATTTTATTGGATTTATTAAGAAACACTTGATGTAGAAAACTTCATGGTGCTTATCAACAATAGCACATATTTATGGGAGCAGAAAAGCACTGTGCCTTCTACAGCAATGCCAGCTGAATTTCAGAAAAATGACTCACTTGGAATTTCCAGGGCATATTCATTCCTGAATTTTCATACTTCTAATTTCCTTACATGAGTACTCATGAAGAAGAATTCTCAATTGGAATTCTTTGTTTCCTTATGATCACTAAATCAAATCTTAGCCTAAAGGACTGGTATTTAATCACCTATAGAACAAATTTTCTCAAATAGGCAAACATAGTGTTAGAAGATTGACTAATGCACTCTAAATTATTTACTAAACATCTGGTGAACTCAGTTTCAATACTACCTATAGCAGCAATATACATTCTCAGAAATTTATTAAACAAAACAGTGCAAATATGACACAATTGTTCAATATTTACATTTTTAGGCAAACCTGAGTCTTAACTGTTATGATCTCTAAGAACTAATTTAACAGGGACGAGGACATCATTAACACACCTACAGTTCTACTAGCAATTTATGCAAAGAATTAATACAAACCCGTGAGGTTTTTTTCCTATTGCATTTTTTTGAAAACAGGCAAAACCCCTTGCTCAAATAAAATTTTAAGAGTTGTAAAGAGTATCATATAATGGATAAAGAATATTGCATGTATGAATAAGTTCTATAAGTGAGTAAATCCTTGAATGAATTTTAACATATAATGTTTAATTGTACTGTACATGAAGACTATAAAATATTTAAAAAGGATCAGCAAAAAGGTCTTCATTATAATATAAATCCCATATAACACCAAACTCTTTTAATCAATACAGTTTAACAAATGTATAATGAACATTTTGTTCCTATAAATTTAAAAATATTTTCTCTATGTACAAATCAGTAGAACAAAGGACAAAACAAATTGTTCATCATTCATTCTAATTCAGTTTGGTGTTTGTGAGTTGAACCCATCAACAATAATGAGAATTCAAATATAATTTATGTTTGTGTGAAATTTTGATTTTAATTGATTTGTGTTCCTGTACTTGCTTGATAAAAGCATATCTAATCAATGACTTAACTGTACAAATGTTCTTTTTATTTCTAAATTAAGTATAAATTCTTTTTATCATCTTCCTAATATTTAGAAAATTCTTTTTATCAGGAGAGTTTATATAATTTGACATCACAGATACAACTTTCTTCAGGCTCACAGAATTTTAGGAAGTATTGGATTCTTATTTATACCTACTTATATATATTGAGTCAGAAACTTACACTGAAATACAGAATGTTGATGAGAAATAATATGACAGTAATCACCCTAAAAAATCTTGATTTGTGTTGAGCAATATAGTGTAGATATTTTCATTTTCAGTAAACTACACATATTTTAATTGCACATAATTATGGAATGAGAATTTTAATGATTATATGAGTTAATAAGTTACCTAAGAAACCTAGAAAAGAGAATAAATCTTTAATGTGATATTAAAATAAGAATGTAGTCCTATTATATGTTGAGACTCTCATTATATGTACAAGTTTTCCATATAATTTGGCTGCATATAGATTAAATTGGTAGAAATTTTCACTCTAATTATGTATCTTTAAGACCACTGACTGGCTTTGCCAATAGTCTTACTTTGATATTGGCTTCATCTACTATCTTGAAGTTCACTTAACAGAATTTACATAACCAAATAATAATTTCTATCATATGTATAGCACTTCAGTTTGTAGAGTGCCTTTTTATGAGTATTTTACCTATTGCTCACATACAATACAAAGCGTATATCAGTATTAATGACATTTCAAAATGAGAGAGTTTAGCAGCGTTATAGTTGGATATGAGGTGTCTGTCCCCTGAAAGCTAAAGATCAGATTATAAGGGCTATAACATAAGCAATGGATTAATCCATTTTTTGGAATAATTATTTGAGGAAAAAAACTGTACTGAGTAATAACTGTAGGCAGGTACTATGTGGCTGAAGGAAGTAGGTCACTGGGAGCATGCTTTGGGGGTTGATATTTTGCCCCTGGCACTTTCTTTCCCTCTCTGTTTCCAGCTGCCATGAGCTGAGCAGCTTTCCTCTGCCATGCCCTTCTGCCATGATGTTATGCTCCATGTCACCACACCAGAGCAATGGACTCAGCTGCCAACCGTGGACTGAACCACTTAAACCATGAGTAAACTTGTCCTCCTTTACATTGTTCTTGTCAGGTATTTTGGTAACAGCAATGAAGAGCTGACTAATAAACGTGGCAAAGATGTTACTTTCCTCAGGTTATCTAAAATAAACGAATGGAACAGGATTTTGAACTGTGATTTTGAATTCTTGCCTTATGGTGCCTCCTGTTTAAATAGGCTGTCGCTGCAACCATTCAAACATACAACAATATTATTTGGGGTATCGTGATCTAATCATAAACTGAAAGCAACAGAAAAACAAAACAAGATAAGGAATATAAACTCTAAAAACCTTATTTTAAAAATCTTAATGTCTGAGTTTTTATATTCTTGTACTTTTAAAAATAAAAAAGTCACAGTAAATTGTAAATATGGATCAAAATATGAATAAAATATGGACAAAATTTTGTAAGATAACAAAGAGAATTTTGTTTATATTGGTTCTAGTGAGCAAGTAAAATAACTCAATAAATATGGGATTGATTCTTCTCATTTCAATATTGAAATAATCATTTACTCATGCTCTTTGATTTCAATTATATGCAACATCATTGGAGTTGACAGCCAATATCACTGTTTATCTTTCTTATGGCTAAGGAATTGCTTCTGTTTCATTTCAATTTTGAGTTAAGGAACCGTTTTGTGACTTCCTCTCATATTCTTCATGAGCACTATGGAAAGAAAAGCAATTGATGTTTACCAGCAGCTCTGAAGCCATGTACTATCTAGAATATTTTTTATGCATTATTCTTATGTTTCACTTACTTCCTAAGGCCAGTATTGTTATCTTCATTTGACAAAGAAAAAAGTAAGACTCACAGAAGTTACAATATTTTCAAATATCACGTACTATTATAGGAAGAATGAGCCAAAATTTGAGCTGTGTTTCTGTCTTTCTTCTTGTTTTTACATTAAAGTCTATTCTACTACTAATAGGTAGTTCAGACAAGAGGCATTATACTGAAGCAGACCCTGTTTGCAATTACTTTCAGTCATGATAAATTTATTCAAAAACATCTCTTTTGAAAGTTAACAAGTTTAAAAAAATAAAAATCCCTGATAAAAATATGTCCACTATTGAATTATAAAAAGAAAGGATTAAAAAAGCACGATAGAGCCATATTTCTGAACCAAGGTATTTATTTTGTAGGCAAAGTGATGAGACACTGGGGCTTTCAATAAAATCATTTGCTCAGTCTTCCCTGTAGTATTCTCAGGATGGTATTGAAATGAAAAGTTACCATATTGTACCATAGAGGCATGAGTATATTCATTCATATATATATATATATATATATATATATATATATATATTTCTTTATACCAAAGGTATTTTTATGCTTGATGACATTCCTTAGAAATATGCAATTAAAATCATATTAAATAATTTGAAACTTTAAATGAACATCACATTAATGTTGACTCTACCATAAATAGATCTCAGCCAATACATACAGTGTAGTACAATATATACATGTGAATATGTTTTGCATAAGGAAAATGTCCACGTTAATGTTAAAGAAAAAACCTTTGGGAATTCAGTGAGTTTATCCTTACTTTATAAAGAAAGTAACCTACAGACTCAGGTTTCATATGTTCAATAGGTTGTCATTCTTGACCAACTGACAGATCAAGTTAGCAAGTCAATTCAGTCAGAACAGTAAGACTTACATACAGAAAGGTAATGTATCCACATATTATGAAAGTTGTCCCAATTTTCTTCCTAAGGTATTCACAAATTTTAACTTTGTCTCAAAAATATGAATATTTATAAACTGTAAAATTTTTGTTGGCTTTTGAGAAAGAATCCTTAGAACTTTCAAAAAATGCAAAATTATCATTTATATTTGTCTAATTCAAAAAATCCAGTTATTCAATGTTTTCTCTTATTTTCCTTCTTGTCTATAGTTCATATATAGCTCTCTAAAGATTTTAAGATGGTACTTGGGACCTTTGTGCCCTGATATTACTCCTATGATTTTGTGGAGAAAGAGAGATTATTTGGATGGACTTAATCTAAATACATGAACACTTTAAAATCAGATAGTGTTCTTTACTTGGTAGTAGAAATGGAAGTCAGGGGTATGCAAATTGTGATAAGAACTCAAAGTTCTTATCAAGTTCTTATCAAGGCCATGGATGGCCTTGAAGAAGGAAGGAACATGTAAGAGTGGCCTGGCATCCAAGAGCAGAGAAAGTTCCTCCCCAGCAGGTAGCAAGAAAATGCAAGCAGAGACCAAAGGCCACAAGGAGTGGGACTCTCCCAGCATCCTGAATAAACTTAGAAGTGGAATCTTTCTCAGATTCTCTAGGTAAAATACCTTTAGACTGATACCTTGATTTAAGTCTTGAAAGACTCACAGTAGAGAATTTCATTGAAATTTTTCAGATTTCTCTCTTACCGAATTGTGGCTTAAGAAATGGAAATTGCTTTGAGTTGTTAAATTTGAAGATATTCAGTTTTTAAAGCAAAAAAAATATTAATACACCAAGCTTTCTTCAGTGTCACCTTAATAAATGCATAAACTTTTACATCTTATTTGTTATGTAATATTAAACCAAGTCATAGATAGGGGAAGGTATTCTGGTGTGCTATTGCACAATAGGGTGAATAAAAATAATAATGTACTTCTACTTTCAAAAAGAAGGGAGGATATTGAGTTTTCATCATGAAAAAAAAATTTTGAAGAGGTATGTTCAACCTGACTTAAACATTGCAGAATGTATATATGTAGTGAAACATTACATGGTACACATCAATATGTATACATTTTATTTTCATATATGAGTTTAAAAATAAATTTAAAATTTGAAAGTCACTGTTGAAATTTCAATATATGCCAGGTACAAGACTAGATAACAGTAATACAAAGATGTGCCTGATGGTTACTACCATGAAGACTTCATGGCAGAGAGAGAAAAACAAAAACATAAATTGTTTCATAAAGTGATAAATGAAAAATGTGAAGCTTTCAAAATAAGAATATGAGACCAATAGTGCTATAATTATTTGATGGCCTTGATGGCCGGTGGAATTAGTAGAGATGCTCTTGAAATTATTTATGATTCAAATACTTTTTTTCAAATTCTGATATATGATATAAATGTATATATTGCTAAAGATCTTCATTTCCTTTACTCCTGTCTCTTTGTGTTATACATTTTATGATGACTATGTCCCCTATAGTCCTCCAGATGCAGTTAATAATTTATTATATAACATATTAACTTTCATTTTTGCTCATTTAATCTATATAAGCACAATCCATTCAAAATATTTGCATTCTGGAACAAGGTTTATTCATCTTTTTTGTTTAAGACAGTTCTTAGCAGAAGTATTCAATTGAAATTAGAAAGGTATTTAATAACTCTAAGAACAGAAATTTGAAACTGATCAGAGATATTTGTCCCATGAAATCAAGATGGCCTTTAAACATTGAGAAAAATGGAATATTAAAGGAAATAAAGTTTTAGCAAAACATTACTTTTTTTACAAAACAAGGTTGACTCATTCAAATATTAATATGTAAACATGCAGTTTGGTAATGCAGCTAATTATATTCTGCAAATAACAGGCATATCACTCACCATAAATAAATCATGTAGAGTGTTTTTATTCTGTCACCCAAAGAACCTTTTTATATAATTGCTTGGGGTGTTATTAAAACCATTTCTGTATAACATGAAACAAAAAAGGTTCATTCCATCTATACTTTGAATATTTATCTGTGGTGCATGCGTCACAAGTTACTAAGAGAGTTTGCTTGTAAATATTAACCAAAAGAAAATCTCTGTAAATATTAACCAAAAGAAATCTTTTTAAAACAGCCTTTCCTATTCTCCATATGCAAGCACAGCCTGTTATTTTACCATTAGTCTGTTTGGTATATTTAACAATTAGTTTAATACTCAGGCTTCTAAGGACAAAAGACAGAAGGGCTGCCAATTTCCACTATGGCAGAGAGATCACTCACACCCCCGGGCTAATGAGTTATAGTTTATTTCTTTGACCTCTTCTTGAAATGACTGTAGGACCGTTTGAAGTGAAGGTTGAGCATTGCCATCATCCATTCTCATTTTACATTTCTAATTAGGCCAAATGCATTCTAATCAAAATATTAAAAAGAATGTTAAAGTACCCTGAAATGAGCAAATTGGAGGATAACAGTACATTAACATCATGGTAAAACTGAGTCAAATTACTTCATGCATTTATGAAGAAAACTATGCAGAATACAAGCAAACAAAGTGCTACCAACCAGGTAGCACTTCAAATAAAGAGAACATAATCCAAAAGAGAAGAGAAAGAGAGAGAAGGAGGAGGAGGAGGAGGAGGAGGAGGAGGAGAGGGGAAGAGGAAGGTTTTCATACAATAAGAGATAATCTTTTGATAGCTGTTTGTGAAAATGAATAGAGTCATGTACAGTATCAATTTCAGTCCAGTGAGATAACATGTTAGGAGTGTGAATGAAGCCCAGTGTGAAGTGACACTATAACAAATAAGATGAGCCTGTAGCTCATGTGGGACATTAGAAAAATATTCTTAGAAGTCACTTAGTGAGAAAGTATAGTTATTTAATAACCAAAAAATTAGCAAATAGAAAGTGAATTGTTAAAACATTTCAAAGGTGATTTCTGTCAATATTTTATTATTGAAGAATCATTCTTAAAAGATAAAAGTATGACTTCTACAAATATCAGTAAATGTTAAAACCAGTTCAAAACAGTACTAACAACACACAAACACATACACACACACGCATGCAATCACAGTTGCTGAAATTCATTTGCAAATAGAAAAATAATGGGCAATACAACGTAATGTTTGGAATTATCTTTTAAGTGGGGGAGAATAGAATAAAATGTTTTTGTATGTCTAACAGAAAAATGTTCACTCACATGTTTATGAACAATAACCATTCCTAACACTACCAGTACTACACAAGTTAACCTCCATTTCTAAAAATTTCAAAATAGAAGAGTCCAAGCAAAAACAGAAACAGATCCCTATAGAATTCCATTACCCAAAGGTCTACTGAACAGCATCAAGTGTTCCATTGGAAGGGTCACCTGTAATCATCGTGTCTATGTCAAAGATTTCACAATTTCTTCCCAATAGTATGATACTTTCAGATCAGAAATGTATACTTGTACTACAGAAACAATTTTCATTGAATATTTATATTAGTAACAGCCAATACAAGTTATCAAATATATCACATTGAATAGGATACAGATCCCTACATTAAGGAAATTGGTAAAGATGAAAAGAATCAAGTATAATATAAATTTCAGTCCAGTGAGGTAAGTGAAGAGTGTAAATGAAGCCCTGTATGAAATAACATGATAACAAATATGATAACCATGTAGATTATGTGGGACATTAGAAAACGTTTCTTAGAAGAAACAATATTTTGAAGAACACTGAGAATAGATAGCTAATCTAATTAGCTTTGTGCTTCTTACTGTTATGGAGCCTGGAATTCTGCGACCAAAATGTCAATAAGGTTGATTTTAACTTGTGGAAGAAAGACCTTTTCTACTCTTCTCACATTATCTTTCCTTTGTATATGTCTGTGTCCAAATTTCTTATTCTTATGAACAAATCATACTGGATTAGAGCCCATGCATATGGCCTCATTTTACCTGCATTAATTAACATTTTAAAGGCCCTATCTCCAAACACAGGCACATTTTGAGGTACTGAGCACATGGCTTCAACATATGAGCAGAAGTGATGGAGACACAAATTAGTCCAAAACACACTCAATATATAATTTTCATAAATATAGACATTTACAAAAAAAGAATGTCATAGCAGAGAAAATGGTCTGCTAGATGGTTAATTTGAAGGGGGCACACAGTATAATGAAAAAAAATATAATGTTAAGTGGAATAATGTTTAGAAACATCATCCAACTTTACTTTTTTGTATGCATATGTATAGATGTATGTACATATTTATTTTCCTCCCTTGATCTTTTAAACATTAAGAATAAGTTCCCTGGCTGAAGCACATTATCCCAGGAAAGCTAGCTATGACTTAAAAAGGGAAGGGAATTACTTCTTCTCTAAGTTATGACTTTTAAATTAATCTGTTAAAAATATACTATGAAACAATGATCTCAAAACTTGTTTTTCCAAAGAATGAGAAAGCACTAGTTTCCAGAATTTGTAGTCTGTTAAGGCAGGTTATAATTTGAAATAAGCAAGAGAGGATTAAGAAGTCAGTTCTGTGTGGTGAGGAGTGATAGAAAAATCTATTATAGTGATTAATTTGAATTGTCAACTTGATTGGATTAAGATATGCCAAAGATTAAGAGGCTCTGGGTGTGTCAATGTTGGTGTGTCTAGGAATGAGTGACAGGTGGTGTCTCTGAAGTGGAGACACTACCTAAGCCTGGGCAGCACCATCTATCAGGATTTTGGCTTGGATGGGATAAAGTTAGAAGAACAAGGAAGCAGCAGCATAGGCAAGCTAGATTTTCCTTGAAGGGGTTCTTTCATTTATTTTTTTTTTATTTTTTTTTTTTTAGTAGTTGATAGAACTTTATTTTATTTATATGTGGTGCTGAGAATGGAACCCAGTGCCTCACACATGCTAGGTAAGTGCTCTACCACTAAGCTACAACCCCAGCCCCCTTGAAGGGGTCTTGATTGCTGCTGTGATAGCCTGGGGACATCAGACTCCCACTCCTTCACTCTTCCAAAGCAGATTCTCCAAGGAGTTTCCAGAAGCCTTCAGTCTCTGATTGTGGTAGCGCCATTGATCCTTCTTGTTCTGAGGCTTCAAATTCTTGGACTGTGCAGGTATTGGTTTCTCCAGCCTGCAGATGGCAACTATGGACTATCCAGATTCTGGTCACTTAAGCCAATCTAATAAATTCCCTCTTTATAATCATACCTCCTAGATAGGTTCCTCTAGAGAACCCTGATGAATACACCTATGAAGGAGCTGAGTGAGGGCCTACTAGGGATAGGTTGTGCTTGAGAAGTCCCTTGGCTAGGGCAGAGTGTTTAGAACAGGGGCCTATTAGTTTATCATCCCAGGACATGTTTTTAAAACTTATCAAGGATCTCACAGTCATAACACTTACCATATTAGAAATTTAAAATCTAATACTAAATGTATCCAAATTCAAACAAAATGTTGATAATAACATTAGGAAACATAATTAATGAAAAAACAGTAAATTTCCAAAACAGTTATAAGAGGCACTGTGGTTTACATTTTTCTAAATCTCTAATTTCTGGCATGATAGAACACAGCTGATTTCCCATAGCTACTTCTTCAGGTAGCAACATATCTTTTGTGATGAGTTGTTGTAATTAGAGGATTTCAAGCCCTATCCTGACATTCAGATGGCAAAGACAGGAATATCTTAATTACTTCAATTTGAAGTGGGATAATTGTGAGTACTCTTTAATAGTACTATAACAACACTCCAAAGTGGTACTTACTTATTTATTATTATTTATGTCATGAGATATGTCCTTTAAATAATTTTTAATGTACTATACAGTAATATTAACAATAGGCACAATATTATACAGATGTTTTTATAACTTATCCATCTTGTATAATTGACACTTTATACTGAATAAATAATAACTCTCTATTTTCCTCTCCTACCAGCCCCTGGAAGCTAATATTCTAGTCTGCTTCTAAAAGCTTGACTAATTAGCTTCTCAGAAAAGTGGTATCCAGTAGTATTCTTCTGTATATGGCTGATGTCACTTAGAAAATGTCCTCAAGATTCATCCCTGTTGGTGTACATGGAAAGATTCCCTTCCTGATGATGAATAATATCACACACACACACACACACACACACACACACACACACACACACACGGAAAGAATATTCTCTCTCTTTCTCTCTCTCCCTCCATGTTGTTTTACATACAGCTGTACTGTTGCTTTTAAACCTGTACCATTTCACACTTCCAACAACAGTATGTAAGAGTTCCAGTTATTCTACATCCTTGCCAGCATTTATTTTTTATAAAATAACAGCCATCCTAAGATATTTGAGACAATATCTCATTGTTTCTTTGATTTCAATAAAGGAAAAAACTTCTTATATCCATGGCCCGGAAGATTTACTGTTGTTAAAATGTCCACTCTACCTACAGCAATTTACAGATTCAATGCAATCTTTGTGAAACTCTCAGTGACATTTTTTTACAGAAATAATAATGCAACATTTTATTTGGAATCAAATAGAATCCCAAACTACCAAAAAATCATAAGAAAAAAGAAAATGGTTGGAGGCAAGATGTAGTTAGTTAGCCATATACTGTCACCTCACAATCCATTGATTAATTTGGCATTTTGATTTGTTTGTTAACATGTACACTTTGCAATTAGTCATTTTCAAAACCTTTTCCACTGTAGTAAAGAACAAAATACCTATTACAGGCCAGTGCCACTACTTTGATTTGTTCTAAGAAATTAACCCTCCCCTCACTCACATACACAGACCCCATTTATTTTCAAAATCAAAAACACTGATCTAGGCTATCCAAAATTCTCATGGGGCCCAAGAGAGATACAGAACAAGTTTTTAAACTTTGTTGTAGAACAAAAAGTGATACTGGGCTTCAGCAGTTTGTGCTAGTCTGGGGTCCAACTGACTAGAAAGCTCCAGTTATATTTTATTAGTTACTCGGATAGATAAGATAAACCTTGTTGATGTCTTTGATATTTTCTATTTTATTAGAGTATAAATTTTCAAAATAGTTTCTAATTATCTTATGTATTTCATATTTGTCTGTTGTGGTGTCTCCTTCTTCATCTTGTATTTTATTAATTTGAATTTTCTTTCTTTTTCTCTTCGTTAATATGGCCAGGGGTTTATCAATTTTAGTTATTTTTTCAAAGAACCAACTTTTTGTTTTGTTAATTTTTTCAATTGTTTCTTTTGTTTCAATTTCATTTATTTCAGCTCTGATTTTAATTATTTCCTGTTTTCTGCTGCTTTTGGTGTTGATTTGTTCTTTTTCTAGGGCTTGGAGATGTAGTGTTAGGTCATTTATTTGTTGACTTTTTATTCTTTTAATAAATGCACTCAATGCAATAAACTTTCCTCTTAGTACTGCCTTCATAGTGTCCCAAAGATTTTGATATGTTGTTTCAGTGTTCTCATTTACCTCTAAGAATGTTTTTATTTCATCCTTGATTTCTTCTACTATCCACTCATCATTCAATTGTGTATTATTTAGTCTCCATTTGTTACAGTAGCTTTTATTTTTTATCTTATCATTGATTTCTAATTTCATTCCATTGTAGTCTGATAGAATACAGGGTATTATCTCTCTCTCTTTTTTTTTTTTTTTTTTTTTTTTTTGTATTTACTAAGAGTTGCTTTGTGGCATAAGATATGGTCTATTTTAGAGAAGGATCCATGTGCTGCTGAGAAAAAAGTATATTTGCTCGTTGATGGATGGAATAGTCTATATATGTCTGTTAAGTCTGAATTATTGATTGTATTGTTTAATTCTATAGTTTCTTTACTTAGTTTTTGTTTGGAAGATCTGCCCAGTAGTGAGAGAGGTATGTTAAAGTCACCCAGTACTATTGTGTTGTGGTCTATTTGACTCTTGAAATTGAGAAGACTTTGTTTGATGTACATAGATGCTCCATTGTTTGGGGCATAAATATTTATAATTGTTATGTCCTGCTTATATATACTTCCCTTAAGAAATATGAAATGTCCTTCTTTGTCTCTTCTGATTAACTTTGGTTTGAAGTCTATTTTATCTGAAATGAGAATGGAAACCCCTGCTTGTTTACACAATCCATATGAGTGATAATTTTTTTCTCCATCCTTTCACCTTCATTCTGCAGATGTCTTTGCCCATAAGGTGTCTCTTGAAGACAGCATATTGTTGGGTCTTGCTTTTTAATCCAATCTGCTGGTCTATGCCTTTTTATTGATAAGTTTAGGCCATGTTAATTCAAGGTTATTATTGAGTTTTGATTTGTATTCCCTGTCATTTTGATTTATTTCTGGTTTTTGATTTGTCTTAGTTTCTCATTTAGTTGAATGTCCCTTTAGTGTAGATTCTCTCTTTGCTGGTTTTCACTTTTTCTTTTCACTTCATCGTCATGGAATATTCTGTTGAGAATGCTTTGTAGTGTAAGCTTTTAGAATTAATATTGTCAAAATGCCCATACTACCAAAAGCGCTATACAGATTTAATGCAATTTCTATTAAAATCCCAATGACATTCTTCATAGAAACAGAAAAAGCAATCATGAAATTCATTTGGAAAAATAAGAGACCCAGAATAGCTAAAGCAATCCTTAGCAAGAAAAGTGAAGCAGGAGGCATCACAATACCTTAAACTATACTACAGAGAGATAGTAACAAAAATGGCATGGCATTGGCACCAAAATAGACTTGTAGACAATGGTACAGAATAGAGGACACAGAGACAAACCCACACAAATACAGTTATCTCATACCAGACAAGGGTGCCAAAAACATTCACTGGGGAAAAGATAGCCTATTCAACAAATGGTGATGGCAAAACTGGAAATCCATATGTAGCAAAATGAAATTAAACCTCTATCTCTCACCCTGCACAAAAATTAACTCAAAGTGGATCAAAGACTTAGGCACTAGAATAAAGACCCTGTGACTAATAGAAGAAAAAGTAGGCCCAAATCTGCACCATGTTGGCTAGGATCTGACTTCCTTTATAAGACTCCTAAAGTGCAATACGTAAAATCAAGAATCAATGAATGGGATGGATTCAAATTTAAAAGCTTCTTTTCAGCAAAGGAAACAATAATGTGAGGAGAGAGCCTATAGATTGGGAGAAAATCTTTACAACATGCACTTCTGATAAAGTGTTAATCTCTAGGATATATAAAGAACTCAAAAAACTTAACACCAAAAATACAAATGACATGATCAATTAATGGGCCAAGGAACTGAACAAACACTTCACAGAAGAAGAAATACAATCCATCAACAAATATATGAAAAAGTGTTCAACATCTCTAGCAATTAGAGAAATGCAAATCAAAACTATTCTAAGATTTCATCTCATTCCTGTCAGAATGGCAATCATTAAGCATACAGGTAACAATAAATGTTGGCGAGGATGTGGGGAAAAAGGTACACTCATACATTGCTGGTGGCACTGCAAATTGGTGCAACCACTATGGAAAGCAGTATGGAGATTCCTCAGAAAACTGGAAATGGAACCACCATTTGACCCAGCTATCTCACTCCTTGGTTTATACCCAAAGGACTTAAAATCAGCATACAATAGTGACACAGCCATATCAATGTTTATAGCAGCTCGATTCACAATAGCTAGACTATGGAACTAACCTAGGTGTCCCTCAATAGATGAATGGATAAAGAAAATATGGTATATATACTCAATGGAATATTACTCAGCTTTAAAGAAGGGTGAAATTGGGGCATTTGCTAGTAAATGGTTGGAGTTGGAGAATATCATGCTAAGCGAAATAAGCCAATCCCACAAAACCAAAGGCTGAATATTTTCTCTAATATATGGATGCTAATTCACAATAAGACCACAATAAGATGGAGGCTGGGGGCCACTGCGGAAAACAGTGTTAGATTAGGTAGAGGGAAGTGAAGGGAGGAGAGGGAGGGGGTGTGAGGATGGGAAACAGTGGAATGAAACAGACATTATTACTTTATGTATATATGTGACTACATGACCAATATGATTCTGCAACATGTACATTTTGAAAAATGAGAAATTATATCCCATCTATGTATGATATATCATAGTGCATAAATGCATTCTACTGTCATGTATAACTAATTAAAACAAATAATTAATTAATAAAAAACGATAAATCTTGAAATAAACCTCTTAAGAGGTTATTTTTTTTTTCCAAGATGATATTTAAACTCACTGAAATTTTGAATAATTCCCAGACAGTTGGGTAAGAGAAGGGTAAAGATAAGAATCCATAAATGACTGAGCATAAATTCATAATTGGCCAAGATAATGACACCTGAAAGAAGTGGCTTAGAATCTAGAAGAAATGGAGCTACTTGAAATTCACATACTTAGGGTCCAATGATTTTGATTTTTTTATTTGTTGTTTGTTTGCTGTAGTTTGTATTCTCCTTTGGGTATAAATACTGGTTCAAGAGCAAGATGAATTCAGTATAGAAATGTGAGTAAATATTAGGTTTAATATAGTTAACATAATAAATATAGTCAGCCCTTCTTACATATGAAACATAAGAAAAAAAAGAAAGCTAGAAACAGATGCCATGTCCATGGACTTATTTAGTTAGAATAAAAATTATAATAAGAAACTATGCATAAATAGGCAATCAAATCTATACAGATTGTGCAATACAGGCAAATCTGTTAGGTGAAAATCTGATGTGAAATAACAATTTCAACAGGATGCAATTAAAATAATTCTTAATATTAGCTCTCCCTAAAATTTGTTTCCACTCCAATAATTTAGTGACTTGGGAAGTGGGACAAAAAATATACGAATAAAAAAATTTGTTAATGTAGTAATAATTTTCCTAAGGTAACTATTAGAAGAATGAAAAAATTAATTTATCTTCAAATAAAGTTTCATTGTAGTTAGTTTGGTACTCAGATTTCTATAATAATAAAATTTATTTCATAGGAAAATATACTTCTTTATTAGATTTTTTTTATTTGAAAAACCCTATATATACCTGAAAAACAAATCACAAAAATGAATGTAATGTATACATGCTTTTAAATACACCCACGTCTATATCTATATACCTATATATCTAAGCATATACTTTAAGAAAAGTGCAGGAGCCCTGTTTGGGGATTGGCTTGAATTGCAGTTTACTATGAGCCGTGGAGATTTGGCCATTGTCGCCACCCGTAGTCTCACGGGATTTTGTTGCGGGATCTGGAGTGACTTGGCCGAAATTGCTGATCGGGTCAGCGCCATTTTAGTGGTGTGTTTGGCGTGAGTTAGTTGTTAGAACCAGAGAGAAAAGTTATCAGAATAAAAAGCTGTTTGTCTCCAGTTTGCTTCTGAAGTTCTTCCCGCGGCTCCGGTGCTCCGAGCGCTTCAGGCGGCAACAGGTGGCGGCCCGTACGGGGAACTTCGGAGCGGACAGGTAAGAACTGAAAGGTCTCTAAAGATGGGTTCGAATATAACTGAATCCCAAGTGATAGAGGCTATGCAAAGACTCCTTGATATACCTGACTCTGTTCTCAGTGAGGAGTATATAGACAAAAATGAAAGTGATCAAAAAAGTGTAGATTCCACTGGGCCAACTGAGACCAGTAAAGAGAGTATTAGAAGAGACCCAAAAATGACAAAAATCCAAGCTATTAAAGCTATTCGGGAGTTATTGGCGAAAGCTGAAGGATACTTGCTCTCACTGGAACCTGGGCCTCAGGATATTGCTGTCAGTGAAATTAGCAGTGGTGAGGAATCTAGTAAAAGTGATCCTGAGAAAATGAGGAAAAAGAAATTAAAAAAGACCGAGAAAAAGGTCCGTCAGGCAGAGGAGTCACTTGTGGAAGTGACTACTCCCCCATGGGTGGAATCCATTACAGAAAATATGAAGGGTATTACTAGGCATTTGCATACCCTAGAAACAGAAATAAAAAGTCTTTCTGATCGCTTATGCGCTCTCGAGGACAACTCACAGATACATTGGGAACCGCCAGCATTTGAAAAGAAAAATGGACAGAGTGTCCATCAGTCAGTAGATTTCAAAACAATAAAAAATCTCAAAGAGGCAGTAATGACTTATGGGCCCCAAGCTCCTTTCACGTTGAGTATGCTGGAGTCCCTTAACACCTTTAGCTTAACCCCCTCAGACTGGAAAAGTCTATGTAAAGCAACATTAAGCGGGGGCAATTCTTGGTTTGGCGATCGCAATTCCAAGAACTTTGTATAGAAACGGCTAAAAGAAACGCGGCTGCAGGGTTTGAAAACTATAATATAGACATGCTCACAGGAGAAGGGCAATTCGCAGACTTACAGGCTCAAACAGATTATGACTCAGATATATATGCTCAGATAAATGCAGCTGCCTTAGAGGCATGGAAAACTGTACAAGGACCTGGGGATCTACAAGGTAGCTTGTCAAAAGTGATTCAAGGACCTAATGAGCCGTATGCCGACTTTGCTGATCGACTTTTGAGAACTGCAGGTAGTGTGTTTGCAGATGTTGACCAAGCTATGCCTTTAGTTGTTCAATTAGCTTATGAAAATGCAAATAAATGGTGCCAAGCAGCCATCAGGCCATGGAGAACTAAAAAAGGATCTTTCCGTATATATACAACTATGTAAAGATATAAATGGCGCCTTTGTCACAGGAAATGTGATTGCAGCCTCAATGAGAGGTGCTTCCTCTCGAAATTTCACAAAGGCTAAACGTAGACATTATAATCAATCAGGATATTCCAGGCAAAATTATCATAATCAATCAGGCAATTCTAGGCAAAATCCCAAAAGAGAAATAAGATCAAGCTCATACCATGCCCCAGGCCGCTGCCCCAGGTGTAAAAAGGGAAATCATTGGGCCAATAAATGCTATTCAAAATTTGACATCCATGGAAATCCTTTGTTCAGGAATTCAAAAAACGGGGCACGGGGCCCAGTACCCCGGGGCCCACAAATGTACGGGGCATTGCAGAAGGAGTATCCTCAAGCATCCACTCAGATGCTTCCCCGACACAATCCCTACTACCCATCCACTCCCTCGCCAAGGAACAAGAGGAAATGCAGGATTAGACCTCTGTTCCACCGCCCGAATAGTGTTAACACCTGAAATGGGGGTTCAACTGATTCCCACAGGAGTCAGGGGACCTCTTCCCTCAGGGACTGTAGGACTTATTATCGGGCGTAGTCCTAAAAGCTTATTAGGTTTGCAAGTGACCCCAGGTGTAATAAACTCAGACTACAAAGGGGAAATAAAAATAATGCTTAGCTCACCCCAAAGTGTAAGTTCTGTAATCAAGGAGATAGAATTGCTCAGTTGCTTCTCCTTCCCAATTTACATAATTCATTTAAAATGGGTATGCTTCAAGAAGGGAAACAATAGAGGATTTTTTGTTCCACTACTCAAGTCCCATGGCTTGCTGGGTTCGAGACTGTTCATTATGTGTAAAATAAAAATCCAAGGAAAGAAATGGAGGGATTAATAGATACTGGAGCTGACTCTTCCATTATTAATTTACGCCAATCCCAAGCACTGGCCTCTGCAAAAAGCTTCAACCAGTTTAAGAGGCTTGGGATATAATAACCTCCCAGATCAGTTTTTAAAATGGGAGGATGATGAAGGCCATAAAGGAACATTTCAGCCTTATGTTTTACCTAATCTACCGGTTACTTTATGGGGAAGAGATATTTTGCAACAAATGGAGTACACCTTGCAACCCCTGCAGGTTAAATGTGCCTTTTTAACCATAAAAGAACTCATTATCAAAAAGTACAGAGTAATCTTAACCCTAAAAGTAATTGTCAAAAGGAAAAAGATATTTTTTTTCGGGGCCCTGAGAAAATAATTTTGAAAATACAGGCTTTCTGATAAGCCAGTGTGGGTCCCTCAGTCCCCTATCTAAAGAGAAGCGGCCCACCAATTTTCAGGAACAATTAGAAGCAGGTCATATAGAACCTTCCACCTCTCCCTGGAATTCCCCCATATTTGGATCAAGAAAAAGTCAGGAAAATGGCGATTGTTAATGATCTTAGACAAATCAATAAAACCATGCAAGTTATGGGGCCACTCATGCTTCCTAGTCCCGTAGCTATATAAAATTTCCATCTTATTACTCTTGATATAAAGGATTGCTTCTTTTCTATTCCCCTACATCCTCTGGATGCCCCCAGGTTTGCTTTTTCCGTTCCTTCTATGAACAATAATGGCCCTGATCAGAGATAAATGGAAGGTTTTACCACAGGGAATGGCTAAATACCATATGCCAAATATATGTGGACAAGGCTATCAACCCATTAAAAATAAATATCCAAACCTCATGTGTCTACATTACATGGATGATATTTTATTGGCCCACCCTAATCAAAAAATCTTATTTAATATATTCAGTGATGTGGTAGAAAATTTAAAAAAATATGGACTATATATAGCAGAAGAAAAAGTTCAAACCAGATCTCCCATATTATATTTAGGATTTAAAATCATGGATACTTTTGTTAGACCCCAAAAAATTTTAATAAATAAAGAACATTTGACCACCCTCAATGATTTCCAAAAACTACTGGGAGACATTAATTGGCTTCGCCCTACACTAAATCTCACTACTGGCCAGCTAAAACCTTTATTTGACATCCTTCGTGGAGATCCTGATCCATCTTCACCACGAACATTGACTCCTGATGCTAGGAAAGCTTTAAAGTTAGTAGAAAAAGCCATCGAAGGAGCTCATTGTGATAGATTTGATTTAACTCAACCGCTGATGTTGATTATTATTTCTTCACAATATACACCCACAGGAGTATTTTGGCAACAAGGGCCTTTATTATGGATACATTTGCCCGTCTCTCCTAAAAGTATAATTGAATCTTATACCTCCATGGTGGCTAAACTTATTCTTCAAGGACTTAAGACTTCTACTAAAATATTTGGCATTCACCCTGCTACTATTATTACTCCCTATTCATCATCACAGATTGAATACTTATGCTTCAATGATAATGATTGGGCTATAGCTAAATGCTCTACTTCTGCAAATTTTGATAATCATCTTCCTAAGTCCCCTATATTATCTTTTTGTATTAATCATCCTATTATATTTCCACAGGTAATAAAAAATCAACCTATTCCTAAGGCATTTAATGTATTTACAGATGGGTCCTCAAATGGTACTGCTACAGTAGTCACTAAAAAAGAAAAATATGACTTACATAACTGCACACAAATCAGCTCAACTAGTGGAATTGGAAGCTGTGGTAAGAGCTCTGGAAAATTTTAGGGACCAGCCCGTAAACATTTTTTCAGATAGCCACTATATTGTACAAGCCGTCCCAAAATTAGAGTTAGCAGGACCAATAGCACCTCATACTCCAGCCTTTAAATTGTTTTATCAAATACAAAAACTTTTGTGGGCAAGAAAAGAACCCCTATTCGTAGGCCATATTAGAGCACATACTAATTTGCCTGGTCCCCTCCATGAAGGTAATCAAAAGGCTGATGAACTTACAAAAACAGTATTTATACTTTCAGCGCTACAACAAGCTACTTTATTTCACTCCCAGTTTCATGTCAACAGCACCACCTTGCAACGTAGGTTTAAAATCACAAAGGAGCAAGCCAGAACAATTGTAAAAGATTGTAAATCTTGTATGACACATTTGCCCAATCCTCATTTCGGCGTTAACCCTAGAGGATTGATGCCCAATCATTTGTGGCAGATGGATGTTACTCATGAGCCAAGTTTTGGAAAATTGCGATTTATTCATGTGACCATAGATACATGTTCAGGCATGATTTTTGCTTCCTTACATTCTGGAGAAAAAGTTAAAGATGTTACATCTCATTGCTTGCAAGCTTTTGCTGCATTGGGCATCCCCAAAATGCTTAAAACAGATAATGGCCCCGCATATACGTCCTCATCTTTCAAAGAGTTTTGCGCAAAATTCAATATATCCCATAAAACAGGCATCCCATACAATCCTCAGGGTCAGGGCATTATTGAAAGAGCAAACCGAACACTGAAAATTATGTTATTAAAACAAAAAGAAGGAAATTGGAAAAGTCCTAAGGACAGATTGGCAGTTGCCCTGTTTACCTTAAATTTTTTAACTTTAGACTCTAATGGTTATTCTGCTGGAGACAGACATTGGAATCCACACCAACAACATAAACCTTTGGTTTACTGGAAGGATGTTCTTTCAGGTACATGGAAGGGTCCAGATCCAGTATTAATTTGGGGAAGAGGATCTGTTTGTGTTTTTCCAAAAGACGAATCCTCTCCAATATGGATACCATCTAGATTAATAAAACAGGTACCACATCAAAATGATCAAGATGAAGTTATTGAAGAATCAAGATTAATAAAAAAGGTACAAAATCAAGAGGACCAAGATGAAGGTATAGAATGATTCCCTCAAAAGAGTCCTTCAAAATATTTCACAACTTAAGTGTCATTTCTCCCGGCCGGGACGAGGAGATCTCTCTTTAGTGTGCACACAATTGTATTTTTTTTTTTCTTTTTATACATGTCTTTATGTCTGTACATTTGTCTATATTTCATGTTAATGTGACGTCACAAATATATGTTTGTATGTTTGTTTGTCCAGTGTGACGTCACATAGAACAAAGCGCTTATGAAAAAGAAAATATATATATATATGGATCCAAATAACTTTAATTCATTTTAGGTTTAGAGTATTCAATTTAGGTAAATAATTTTATAAATGAAGGTACTTTCAATTTTGATTTATAGGTGTCCCTGGGACTTCTCTTTAGCAAACAATATGACTAGTGCTATATAACCTGATATTTTGGTGTTTTGACTTAAGATTGTTTATTTGTTATTAACTTCATTTGTTTAATAGCTCATTAATTTCAATTATCTCAACAGGTAAAAGATTGCTCTGTATACAGAGACTCAAGGGTTCCAGCTAACAAATTATTTCTCTAAAGTGCCTTTACCTTTTCTTTAATCTATCTTTAATGCAGTAATTACCCTCAGTCTTTCTTTGTTTTGTTCTAAATATGATATTTTTCCAACTTATGTTTGTAGAAGCTCAACCAGCGATGTGTGTGAACAAAAATCAACTTTAATTTTCTAATCTAATTATTCTATTTTGTAGTTTGACAACTCGCCTCTTGACTCAGTGCTGCAATAGCACTGCCTTTCCTTTAATAATTGATGCTTGAGTTTCTAGGTAGCGGGCCCTGAAGATTTGCCGGTGGCATTGTCTAAACATAAAAAAGACGTCTGCTGCTACAGCTGCAGGGATCGCGGCCGCCGCAAGCATCCCTGCTGCTCAAACAT
Organism: Tamias sibiricus; assembly: GCA_025594165.1. Taxonomy (NCBI): domain Eukaryota; kingdom Metazoa; phylum Chordata; class Mammalia; order Rodentia; family Sciuridae; genus Tamias; species Tamias sibiricus. The sequence goes on along the minus strand of CM046658.1, from coordinate 139,700,303 downwards.
CAAACAACCTCACCAACAGTGTGGCCTCTGCTCTACATGCATGGGGCCTCCTACATCAACATGTTACAACAAATGGACATTTTGATCTTTCATTGTTTGGGACTTTACGGGACAATGCCTTGCGGGTATTTGTCTAGAGAATTCAGTGTGTTACTTGTTGGAACTTAGGGCAGCTGATTTGTTTAAACAATTTGATATGCTATGCAATTTGGCTCATCACCAAAAGGCTTGTCGCCTTAAAGCCGCAACATCTCCTCACAATTGGACGGCTGTTAGTCATCATATATAGTCGATCCTAAAGGGCTCCATTGGATGGCTGGTTAGCCAATGACGGGTAAGATCCCCAGAGGGGGACAACCTAAGACAGGCACAGTCGCACGGGACAGTCTCATGTGGCCGACATATCAACCTAAGACAGGAGTCAAGGGCACAGCCTTGATTATCCGATGACGGGTAAGAATGTTGGTTGCACATAGATGTCCTAGAGCATTACCTCTTTTAAAACAAAAAGGGGGAAATGCAGGAGCCCTGTTTGGGGATTGGCTTGAATTGCAGTTGACTATGAGCCGTGGAGATTTGGCCATTGTCGCCACCCGTAGTCTCACGGGATTTTGTTGCGGGATCTGGAGTGACTTGGCCGAAATTGCTGATCGGGTCAGCGCCATTTTAGTGGTGTGTTTGGCGTGAGTTAGTTGTTAGAACCAGAGAGAAAAGTTATCAGAATAAAAAGCTGTTTGTCTCCAGTTTGCTTCTGAAGTTCTTCCCGCGGCTCCGGTGCTCCGAGCGCTTCAGGCGGCAACAGAAAAGCTTAAATTAAAATATTACATATTATTCAACTTATTTTTATTGTGAATTAATACAATTTCTTTTTTATTTTATTTTTTATATTTATTTATTTATTTTAATTTGTTATACATGCTTGCAGAATGCAATTCATTTTATATGACATACATAGAGCACAATTTTTCAAGTCACTGGTTCTACACAAAGTATTTTCACAACATTCGTGTCTTCATACCTGTATGTAAGGTAATGATGACTAACTCATTCCATCTTCCTTCCTACCCCCCTTGCCTCCTCCCTTCCCCTTCCTCCCCTTTGATCTATTTAAAATTTCATTCCTCCCATCCCCCCTACCCTCACCAATATGAGTCAGCATCCTCATATCAAAAAACTCATTAGGCCTTTGGTTTCTTGGGATTGGCTTATTTCACTTAGCATTATTTCCTCCAACTCCATCCATTTACCTGCAAATGCCATGATTTTATTCTCTTTTAGTGCTGAGTGATGTTCCATTGTGTATATATACCAAAGTTTCTCTATGAATTCTACTGAAGGGCATCTGTGTTGGTTCCACAGTTTAGCTATTATGAATTGTGCTGCTAAAAACATTGATGTGGTTGTGTCCCTGTAGTATGCTGTTTTTAAGTTCTTTGGGTATAGGCCAAGGAATGGGAAAGCTGGGTCAAAAGGTGGTTCCTTTCCCAGTAAACTCCATACTTCTTTCCATATTGGCTGTGCCATTTTGCAGACCCACCAGCAAAGTATGAGTGTGTCTTTTCCCCCACGTCCTCATCAGCACTTATTGTTGTTTGTAATACAGTTTCTTTTAATTCTCCTTATTTATATCATAGCTGTTTAAATGGAATCAGAGTAAATAGATCCTATTATCACTTTAATTGATATTGGAATCAACTTTATAATATATGTATATTATTACTGTCTTTGGGCTTAAGCATGGGATTTAATTAAAGTTCAAAATGTACTTAGTGAGTAATCTGGAATTTTGGGAACCCCTTGTCATAATAATAATACACATCAGAAATACTTAAGAAAGCATTCAAAGCTTCTATGAGGAAGTAAATTATCTGTATAAATATGTAGAAAATGATATATAGAAAAGTTTTGCTCTGCTGTGTATTATGAAACAATAACAAGCCTATAGAAACTTGTAGAACCTCTAACAAGAAAATAATACTAAAAGTGAAAGATCTCCAGTAGTCAGAAAAACATGAGATTCAATAAGGAAAGGATGAAGTTGAAAACAAGAGCTGTAAGAGTTAAATTGTGAAGATCCCAACACACCATCCTTGAAGTAGAAGCATTGAAGATTTGGAAAGTTTTTACAAAAGCCAATGGAAGAGATACCAGTTAGAAAGTTAGCTATATATTCTAGATAAAAAGCAAAGAAATTCAGACAAAGATAGTGGGAACTAAAAGATGAGGTTATACTCCAGGAGTTTAAGAAAGAATGATGTGAATTAGTGATTATAACACATTTCACTGATTTTAAGAAGCACACTTTTAACATTTTGAAATTTCTGAAATTTTACATTGTCCTATAGTCAGGGCCTTAGTCACTAAAGAACAAGGGTTTATCATGATATAATTATGTTAGTTTTATTTTAAAAAGGGAAAATCATAATTCATATGCAAATATAAAATTAACAAATGCTCATTATTACAATTCATTAATTAATGAATAAACAAGTAAAATGTGAAAAATGCTTTAGTGGAAAGTTTAATGAAGAAACATACATATTAGCAATCTGGAGTGCTAAAATGAATTTACTAATAGATATGGGTGGGCTTATTGTTACAACTAGGTAAACATGTATCTATCAAACAAAATTCATTTTCATTTCTATGAATAAATTTATTTTCTTTTTTCTTAATTTTTATGTCAGTAGAGTTGTATAATTACCTGGGTATTTAGAAAGACAAACATACCTCCATGGAATCAGATAGTCTACAGATGGTCTATTAGATAATGCCCATCACTGCACTGGAAAAAATACCTAGTAATCTTTTTTCATATATACATGTTTAAACAATTTTTCCTGACAGTTGTCATTATCTGAACATGCTTAATCATAAAAATGGATAACACCAAAACTTGGTATGGAATAGATTCTGATCAGAGGCTTTGCAATTATATCTTAGAGGCCAAAACCGAGTACTTTAATAATCATTAGTGATAAATTGGTCCCTCCGGAGGAAAGTTACTCAGAGTTAGTGGTTGCAAATAGATTATACGGGAGGAAGGGATGAATAGGTAGAGGGGAATTTTAGTGCAGAGAAATTATTCTCTATGATATAATGATGCATATATGTTGTTATACATTTACTAAACCCATTAAATGTAAACTAGCACCAAAAGTGAACCCCAGAGTAAAGCATGGATTATGGGTGTTCACATGTCAATGGAGTTTCATCAGTTTTTGACAAATGTAGCACTGTGGTATACAATCTTGATAGTATAGGAATTTTATGTGTTTGGGGAAGGAAGTATATGAAAATGAGCATACTCTCCTCTCAATTTTGTTGTGAAACAAAAACTGCTCCAAAAATAATTTTTTAAAAAGTCAACTTAATAGCTCAAAAAATGACTTAATTCTTTCATGAATGCTTTGTTACCATTGCTCTAAGACACCATTGATTGTGAAAACACACATAGTAACAATTACTAAATTGAAAAGGAAGTTCAAAAAAATAGGACTTCAAAAGTGTAACAGTTTTAAAAATACTGTTATGGTTTAGATATATGGTGTCCCCCAAACGTTTATGTGTGAAAAAAATGCAAGAATGTTCAAGGTGAAATGATTAGATTATGAAAGGTATAACCTAATTAGTGCAATAATTCACTGATGTGGATTAACTTGGAAGTAATTATAGGCAGATGGGGTGTGGCTGGAGGAAACCAGTCACTGAATGCATGTCTTTGGGATTTGCATTTTGCAGAGCTCTCTTTCTGCTTCTGGGATGTTCTGTCCTGAGCTACTTTCCTCCACCATGCCCTCTGCCATGATGTTCTGCCTTACATTGGACCCAAATCTGTGGAGTTGGCCCATCACAGACTGAACCTCTGAAACCTTGAGCCAAAATAAACTTTTCTCCTCTAATTGTTCTTATCAGGTATTTTGGTCACAGTGACACAAACCCACCTAAAACAAAGACCTAAATTATTTTCTTCATATTTTCCTTTAAACATAAGCATATAAGTAATTATGATAAAAATCAATGCCAATTTAAGCATAGAAATATTTTAAGTATTAAATCTATTCTAAGTGAGAAGTTAGAGAAAGTTATAGCTTTCTTACGGAGTATTTTGTGAAACATAAAATGAAAAATTTTCATAATTTCTAGCATCTTAGAATTGGGTGAAATAACTGTAATTGGCTATGAAGTGTAAGAGAGTGGTTTCTAGGAGTTAGGGATTTGATTAACAATGATGTTGGCTAACTTTATGACAGAGAAAGAAAGTAAGTTATGAAGAAAGAAAGTGAATTCCAACAGTAAGTAGAATATACAGTGGCGACATCAGACAAATCAACAATTAGACCTATATCCATGGAATAAAAAGAACGGGCTATGGATAAATTTGGAAAATATCAATGTAAAAGTAAAAAATATTTTTTAGGAACAGAAGGTAGTGATAAATTAAGAAACTAGGGGTTAGATTTTTATTAGTAAAGACAAAAAATTAAGATGAGAACTATCATTGATAACTAGGCTGGCATATAACACACTGATCCTAATTATATCCAGGCTTCATGAGCAAGTGGTAAAAAACAGGTAATAAAACCTTTTAATTTGTTGTAAGAATTGAATTATTTTTTCCAAACTATATATATATAGATATATAGATATGTGTATTTGTGTGTCTCTCTGTGTGCCTGTGAGTGTGTGTTTGTGTGGTGCTGGGGATTGAATTCAGAACCTGGTGTATGCTAGGCAAACACTCTACCATTGTGTTACACTTCCAGCCCCATTAAAATCTTATTAAATTCACTATACCCAGTGAACATCCCAGTATAAGAATGAAAATTCAATGCAAAATTTGATTGTTTTATAATGGCTTTTTTTATTATATATGCAGAGTATGTATTACTTGTATACTTTTGTATGCATGTACATAATGTTTTTTTAAAATACTTTTATTATTTTGAAGGGATGCTCAGGATTGGGCCCAGAATTCTAGCATGCTGAGCTAATGCTCTGCCACTGAACTGTACCAGCAGCTCAATAATGCCTCTTTAGACTCACTGCAAATGTGCCTCTAATACCAAGAACATATTTCCATATCATTCCTTATCATAACACAGTCCAATTTCCTGTTTACTCATCAGTTTTCTCCTATCATAATCTTTGGTTCTTGGTATTCTAACAGTGTCTTGCCATTTTTGCACCAAAAATATAGCACAATGTCTGATATAGTGAGGTGTTTAATATACACCTTTTTAAAATTTAAATATGAATTATTTCTCATTACCTTACTTAGGCAGATAAGGGACATTGCACAATTTAAAAGAAAGAGCAAGGGCTTGGTATGACTTATGTTATGTGACCTTATGGAAAATCATGTACTCTTTTTAATCCTCAATTTTCATATCAACAACCGAGATAGTAATATCATCCATCATGCAAGGTCATTAAAAGTATTAATTAAGTTTTTTTATGCAAATAATAGAGCCCAGTTCTGGCACACAGCAATGACTGAATAGATGGTAATTACCATATTTGTTGTAATAAATTTTTTTTTCAAAGACAAAAATTTAACTACATAGCTACTGGTGGATTCAGTTTCCCCTTTTTCTGATATTATTTTAAAAATATTTACAAAGAGTTGAGTTGACTATATGATAAATTATGTGCTCCCTGCATGTATAGGACACTCTAGAGTTCTGAATTATTCTCAGCCATGATCTTCCTAGTTAGCAGTAATAATAGAGAAGAAATTATTTGGTAATAAAAATGTTGTCACTTTCACTCAATAACACATCCTCATTCTTTTCCTACATTTTCAACCTATAATCTTTTTCTTACATAAACCCTGGACTAAAAATAGAAAAACTTTAATCCCATCTGGACATAGGCATCTGAATTTGAAGAGGTATCCTCTACCCCTTTCAGTTAATATTTCCAACTGATTCTGACCCTTATACCAATTCTGTCTCTGAGTTCCAAACAGCATATCTCTGCCTACATTTTTGCTTCATTTTTACTTACTGCTTAAGGTATGAATTCTCCTCCAAGAAATCTTCCTTTGACCATGTCTTTGATTCTCATTTATGGCTTACTAAGTGTTCATTAAAAGCTTCAAAGAAATAGATTGCAGTGTCGACTCATTTCCTATACTATATTGACATCAACATAATCCATCTGTACAAAGATGGAAACAAGAACAAAAGTAAGAAGGAATGAAAACTCTGTGGCTAGGAATTTGAAAAAGATACCTCATCCATAATTATAGGATATAATTACACCTAGTGCCAGAAAAGTACCATAAATAATTCAAGTAAAGTTAATTGTAGAACTAGAGAGAGTGTCAGTGAGCAAGTTCAGATTAAAACCACAACAAGACACTGGAAATAATGCATGATCTTCTGGAAATGACAGTGTGCATCTGTGAGCCCTTTTTGCTATATTTTAGTAGTTCAAAAACATGCAGGTATGTGATTACACAACCTATGTACTCTACATCATGTATAACCAGAAGAATGAGAAATTATTATCCATTTATGTATGATGTATCTGTACACATTTTAATGTCATGTATAACCAATTAGAAAAAATAAAATTTTTGAATATAATAAAAGAAATAAGCATTTATTTTGCTTCAAAGTATGAAGTACTTAGTTGTAAAAGGAAAAAAAAACATTGAGGGAACTAAGCAAACATAATTAAAATAGAGTCATTCTGGAATTAGAATCAAAGCACTAAGATTTACTATTTTAATATATGAAAAAATGTTCAACATCTCTGGCAATCAGAGAAATGCAAATCAAAACTACTCTAAGATTTCATTCCATTCGAGTCAGAATGGCAGCTATTAAGAACACAAACAACAATAAATGTTGGAGAGGATATGGGAAAAAGGCACACTCACACATTGCTGGTGGGACTGCAAATTGGTGCAGCCAATATGGAAAGAAGTATGGAGATTCCTTGGAAAACTGGGAATGGAAGCACCTTATGACCCAGCTATCCCACTCCTTGGTCTATACCCAAAGGACTTAAAAACAGCATACTACAGGGATACAGCCACATCAATGTTTATAGCAGCACAATTCACAATAGCTAAACTGTGGAACCAACCTAGATGCCCTTCATTAGATGAATGGATAAAGAAAATGTGGTATATATACACAATGGAGTATTACTCAGCAATAAGAGAGAATAAAATCATGGCATTTGCAGGTAAATGGATGAAGTTAGAGAATATAATGCTAAGTGAAGTTAACCAGTCCCAAAAATCCAAATGCTGAATGTTTTCTCTGATATAAGAAGGCTGATTCATAGTGGAGTTGGGACGGGCAGCATAGAGGATTAGAGGAACTCTAGAAAGGTCAATGGGGAGGGAGAGAAAAGGAGGGGGCAAGGGGGTAAAAAAATGGTGGAATGAGATGGACACCATTACCCTAAGTGCATGTTTGAAGACACGAATAGTATGAATATACTTTGTATACAACCAGAGATATGTAAAAATGTGCTTTATATGTATAATATGAATTGTAATGCATTCTGCTGTCATATATAACAACTTAGAATTAAAAAAAAAAAAAAAGGATTTACCATTTTAAAATAGTTTACCTGGCATGATCTTCTCGGAGGTTCCACAAGTGTTCACAGCCATTCATATTTGACACTGACATTAAGTAGAGGCTTTATCAGGGTTTTCACTCTAAAGAAAAGAATTACTTTCAAGTTTTTACCTCCTTTGCACAGCATTGAAGGTAGTTGCCTGTTTCAGGTATTTGTAAAGTAACAAGAATGAGTCCCTGACACTTTCTTTGTTTAAAACTGGCATTTCTTTCTTTTATTCAATCAATGGCTTCTTCGAGTCGCTTCTCAGTTTTATTCACCTATGAAATCCTAAAATATATAAATGCAGAGGTCAAGAAAAAGACCACGGATCAAAACTTAAATAAAAACTTAAGGGGCTGGGGCTATGGCTCAGCGGTAGAGTGCGCATCTCACATGTGTGAGGTCCTGAATTCAATCCTCAGCACCACATAAATAAAAATAAAGGTTTAAAGAAAAAACCTTAAAATACAAAACAAAAAAAAAAATTGATGAAATCTAACTTAATTGAAAATCAAAGGTCAAGTGAAAAGCTAAACACAAATGGAAACAAAGATGATACGTGTTTACCACCACAGGAAGACCATCTGTGCCCATTCCTTGAAGTTAAGGCACAAAGATCTCCAAGATGAATGCCTGAAAACTCCACTGCTATCTTTAGCCTATTGCTAACCAAGCATAATAAGAATGCATAGGTAAAAATTCATGGATGTGGCTTCGGCTTTTCAAGTTGAGGCTGACAAAACCTCATAGTTGGCCTCTGCCTTTTCTTCTGTTCTGCACAAGATCTCTCAAGGCATGCCTGATAGGAAGGTTTTGGATAGGATACACATTTCTCTGATCCAAGGCAGTTCCACCTCTTGTGCTGGCAAAGCAGCCTCACTATTGCCCCTTCATCTGTATACTGGGAATAGTAATACTTGTCATGCAGGATTAATTGGTGTAATATTCATAAAGTACATGAACTTCTCAGGGAGAGGACTCTATAAATATGAAATATTAACATTACTATGATAGTACATAAAGATATAGTTTCCATACAACTGAAAACTTGGTGATCTTTTTTACTGATCCATGGATTATTGCTATACTTAATTACTATAAAATCCATTGAATGTCCTATTGAAATAGAGCTGATTTGGGTTTTTTTTTTTTTTTTTTTTTTTTTTTTTTTTTTTTTTTTAGTTCTGGTACTAGTGGATATTGCTTTTATTTTAATCCAAATACAGAACATTATAAAAAAAAAAAACACTGAAAATTGGTTAATTTTGAGGGGTTACCCAGCACAGATGATGCATGGATCTTATGGGACATTGTTGTAGAAGGATAAAAACCTCATCTTTCAAAAATTTCTGCTAACTTGTAAATATGTAACCCAGTGGTTCTCTTAAATTTCCTCTATCAATAACTCCTGATATTTCCCCTTATTTCATGAATACTTCGAAAATTTTCATCTACCAGATGAACATTTACCACATACTGATGTCATTGTGCTCTCTTTTAATACATCTCGTCTTTCCTAATGAGTCAGGGCTAATCAATGAGCTTTTAAATAAATTATTGTAGTCCAAAATAATAACAACAGTTGTAGAAACATCAGCAAAGGAAATTATATCCTTATTTGTGCATTCTTTTGTGAATGAATTTATTCTTTTTTCTTGTTCTTAAAAAATGAAAATTTTTATTAGCTAAAATACTAGCAAACCTAGAAGACTCCAATTTTTAAATCAATGCTATCAGGGTTAAATTTGAAGTCAGAATGATGCCTCCCATAGAGAATGCTCTTTTTGAGAGACTGTATATGTAGCATAGGGCTGAAGGAGCTCCCAGGACTGTTTTACGTTTATCAAATGTATCAACACATGCAATCGTCACAACACTCCTATGAAACTATTATTATTCCCAATATCACAAATGAGAAAACCTATCCAAGTAACCAAATTAATAAGCTTAAAACTTTTCCTATTCAAGAATCTAGCAGGTGGGCTTTACAACATGCACCATAGTTCATCATGTGTAGAGTTTCCTCAAGAGATGTGTAGAACAGAGTTGATTAAGATAAAGCTAAGCATTAGTTTACTTAGGAGTTGTCTGATACCTGCAATTTCAGATATGCAGAAATTCTACTTGACCAAAGAACATTTCCCTTATGAATGAAAGATGAATGAATATTTTGCACCTTTCTAGAATTTTAGCAAATATGATTAGCACAAGTTTAAACATGAGAAGAGCATTTGTGAAAAAATAAGTAACTTCCAGATCAGCTCTGACATGTAAAAAGTATGGAAATTGTCACTCTTGTCCATAGAAAAATCTGAAACAACCAAAAGCCAATGAGAACTGAGATGAGCAAATGACCACCTAGCATTCTGAAGAGGGCTGAATTCAGAAAGTCATAGCAAATCTATTTACTTGAAGGAGAATACACTGAAGACATTACTGATGTGGACATTTAAAAGATAATTTTGATAAATTTGTCAAGACTGAATATGGAATAATGTAAGAATGAGAAAGTCTCAGCAAGCAGTATTAGGGAGGTCCCTCCACTTTTGTAGTTTTACAACCCAAAACACTAACATGTTTTTGTTAAAAACCAAGAGAGATGCCCTCAGGACTCTGAGAGGAGGCAGGGAAGAATAAATGAAATATTTGCAGACTCTGACAAAATCTGACTCTCCAGGGAATAAAAAGATTTTGCCAGAGCTTTATCCTAGTTGGAGAGGAATGCCATTCCACTTTAATCACCACTTCCCTTCACACCTGAGGGAGAGAGGAGTAGCAGTCCTACTGAAAAACCACTTGTGAAATTCATGGTCTAGAGACACTGGCCCACTCAAACACTGAGAGGAAGCCATAGGATTATAGAACTGTTCCCTGCCTGACGCCAAAGAACTTCAGTATAACAAGTGTTGAGAGCTGGGCTGTAACTGGTGGGGAGTACTACGGGCAGCCCAAGGACAACAGGGGAGAAGAAAGCAAGAACAAGAGGGATTTGAAGTATCTGCTATCTACAGCTACAGCACTAAAACATTAACTAGCACAACAAACTACAAACACTAAACTAGCCCAACTAATACTCTCACTAACATAAGTCCTCCACTAAAGTCCTGTTTTCCCCAGTTACTGTTACCTGATATATCATGTCTGACTTTAAACAAATAAATTAAAAGCTATGTTATAAGACAAGAAAAATCAACATCTGAAGAAAAAAAGCAAGCCTAAGAAAAAGAATCAGGGGATAGAGGTAGAAATTGTCACAGTATGATTTACAAGCTAAGAGATGTAACCGAAATATAAACAACATACATGAACAAATGGGCAATGTAAGAAGAAAGATTGAAATTCTAACAAAGAATAAAAAGGAAATGCCAGAAATTTTAAAAAATTGTAGCAAATGAGGAATGGAAAAAAAAACTAATGGCTGACATAAAAAACAGAAAGAAAGCAAAAGAACAGAACATATTTTGTTACATAATTTTAAAAAATAGACCCCACATTAATTGTGATACCAGAAGGAAAAAATAAAACATTTAGAAATATAGAAAGAAAAGGAGGGAGGAAGGAAATAAAAGGGAGGATGTGAGAAAGAAAAAGAACAAGAGAGAAAAGTGACAGTAGAAACACAAAAGAACCTCTTAATAATGGCTGAAAATTTCTAGAATTAATGACAGACAACAAATCATAGATTTAGAAGCCCAGAGGATGACAAGCCAGCTAGACATTTTAAAAATCCATAACTTGGTGGATCATATTGAAACTAGAGAAAACCAAATTCAAAGAGAAAATATAGAAAGAAGCTCAAAGCAGGAAAATAAAAAGAACATCCTACCTATAGAGAAATTAAAATATGATTTATAGCAGACTTCTCATCAGAAATGATCCATGAAAGACAGGAAGGAACTAAAAATACATAAAATGTTGAAAGAATTCACCTAATATTCTATATCAAGGTTGATTATCTTTCAAAAAGGAAGAAAGACTTTCTGAAATAATTCAGTTAAATTCAGAGAGAATTTGATGCCAGTAGAAGGGCCATGAAATATTTACAAAGTTCTTCAGGAGAAGGCAAATGATATAGGTCTGAAATTTGGATCAACATAAAGGAAGAGCAACATGAAATAAATAAATAAAACATTTTCTTCATGATAGTCAAAAAATCAATTTTTATAAAAAAGGAAAAGTATGAGTAATGACTGTCATTGGTAGATATCAAATTAGTACTCATTAGGCATCCAAGTCAATCAGACCTCCATTTAATCTTTCCTGAGGCCTCCCTGTGCACATTCTCCTCAGAAGGAAGACAGCACATAAGTTCTTGAGGGACTTGAGTGGTTTTTTGATCCTCATTCCCTCTACTCTCTCTAATCTCCATCTAGTAATTATGAAAGCTAACTCAGCCACAGCTTTCCACCTGCAAGAATACCTCAAGCATTAACAACTAACCTTGATGAAAGCAAGATCTCAAGAGGAGTCCAAGGGAATGTATATTATACTGATCAAGTGAGGAGCATCCTGTTAGGCATGGGAAGTGTGTTGCTATTGGAACACTGTATAATTAAGAAATCCATTAATTTGTGAAGTACCATTTATAGCAGACATAGTAGGAAGTGCTATAAGCCTGGTAGATGCTGGGGAACAGATGAATAGAACCCAATCCTGATCCTAGGAATTCCTGAATCTGAATAGAAGGTTAAGTTGTCTGTCTCTTCTTAACCCTTACCCTTCTCTATCCCTTGACTGTTTCTTTTTATTTTCTTTATTTCTTGGAAAACACTAGGAAAAAGAAAGATTTACCACTGGAAGTGAGGATTATTATTGATGAGTGAAAACTTGTAACCATCTGAATTACTACTGTTCTTCTATGATTTATTTTTATTTTGGTTGAGGGGTTGAGTTTTGTGGTCCTAGGAGTGGAACCTAGGGGTTCTGTACTACTGAGAAATATCCTTAACCCTCTTCATGGTTTAATAAAGCATCTCACTACATTGCCCTGGCTGGCCTCAGATTTGTGATCCTCCTGCTTCAGCCTGCAAAGTAGAAGTTGAGATTGTACACACATGAGATTATAGGTGTGTGCCATAGAACCTGGATGCTTTGTTCTTTTTAATAAAATAAAAACACGTTAATCCTCTATATCCTGTCATATCTGCATTGCTCAAGTTACAGAATTTTTTTCCTCACTTTTGTACAATGCTACAGGAAAAAATGCAAGGAAGCATTGGTTATATTGGTTCTTTTCCTAAAAAATAAATAATAGTAAAATCTAGAAATATTTCTCTTTTAATTTTTGAATGCCTAATCATAATCAAATGAAGCAATTCATTGTTTTCTCAAAAAGACACCAGACTCCTAGTATTCTGTCAATGATATATTTATTAATAATTATAAAATATATTTTGAGTTCTAGCATCGACTGTGTAATATTTCATGTGTTGAAACTGTTTTAGAAACAAAATGCTACAGGCTTTTCATAAAGTTGATAAAATATAGATTTCAATGTTACTGAGTATCCAACAGCAGTATGAAAAATAATAATAAACGTAGTCATCTTAGCATGAACAGCATGCATAACCTTATTTTACAATAATTACTTACCGAACTCACCATACTACAAGGCAAGTGTGATGACTATCTTTCAAAAATGTGAAAAAGCAGTTTGTTATTCTCTTCTACATTCTCTGAGTTTTTATAGACCAGTTCATTCTGTCTCCACTGTGAAATACCTTAAAGGGGAACGTGGTATTTTGACGCTAGTAGTAATTTATTACACCAGTTAATCTTGTAAAATTGCCCTCTGGATGTAATAATTTGTTATTCTTTTATTAGGCCTTCTTTTGCATACTGTGTTTATCATAAAGATGTCACCATTGTGATGCCCAGCAACCATTTCAATGTTCTGGAGGTGTTTGCATATATTTTCCTGGGGGAGAGATCCGCGCAGTCCCTGTATGGGAGAGCTGTCAGTGCATTCTGATGTATGAGGATAAAAGGAGCCCCTGCTGCAGATTCCAATAAGCTCCAGTCACGGCCTGAAAGCAGTGACTTGGGCATCACTATAACGTGTTAGAAAATGTGTCAATTATCACATGGACCGCCTTAGGGTATTGCCCAGGTCTAGGTCATAAAACCATCAAGACTGAAGGGGGGAAATATTGATGAAGAAGTAAGGTGAATTAATTGATAATGAGGAAGCCTGTATATAGAATGTTCACTGTAACCTGACACCCCCAAATTTTTGTCTGAGAAGCTTTCCTGTGGAAAGCTTTCCTGTGGAAAGCTTTTCCTGTGCATCCCAGGAGTAAAGCTAAAACTGCCTATTATCTTCTATGACATACAGTATGTATAACTGACATTTTAGGCATTTCCTAAAAGCCAGTAGGTAGTTGTCAAACTAGTCAAGAAGCCATAAAAATAAAAATAAAATAATGCTAATTATGTTATAGCTGTTCTGATATTGTTATGATATTTAATATACGGTGCCACTGTTTATATGTGAATACAGTGGGGACCACTTAAATATGTAGCCCAGGGCCCAAGTCATGAAAGCTTTATGCACCATTTATGTAAGTTTCTATGCAGTTTGCTAATGGAAGGAAAGAATTACATATTTTTTATATTTATAGTGGTTTCTGAGCTATTTAAAGGACCCCTTATCATACCATGTTATGTTCCCTTGAATTGTAGAAACAGATTTAAGACTTTGCAACATTTGAGTTTCCTTTAAGACCTCATTATTCACTAGGCATGAGGACAATTTTTAAGAAAACTGGTTTTCTATATTAGTTACCAAAACTACCAGCCAATCAAGATGTTTTGAGATGACAAAAGGAAATTTTATTTAGCAAAAATAAATTCATTGTTTGTTTGAGTTTCCTTTAAGACCTCATTATTCACTAGGCATTTGACAGAATGCAAATAACTCGGCTTCTAGGGAATACAACACGGTTTATTGGTTGCAAGTAGATTGAGCTCAAATGAGATCAACTCAAAATAAACGTGTCTAAATTAAAGCTATTCCTTCACTTTTTCATATAAATAGTCTGGGTAAACTTTGGTATAGATACACAATGGAACTGCAATTTAGTAGCACCTGCTCTAATAATGTATATGAATGGAAATGGGTATGAAAAATACACTTTAAAACTGACCTGAGTTGTTTGCTCTGATTTCCAATAGATTTTTTTCCTTTATGGTATTGCAACAAATTTATTTTCCAAGGATATCACCAGAAAGGAATAGGCAACCCTTCCAATATGATAAATGGAAAAATTGTAACCAAAATCCCTATATCTCAGGCTTATAACAATACCCACTCATTTGCACATGTGACATAATAGCTCATGAAGAAGGACTGCTTAAAAAGATCCATTTCTGAAAAATAAAAAAAAAAAAAAGAATGTGCTGATACTGGAGCTGGAGGGAACCCTCTTGGCCATGGCAGAATTGCTTCTTAACTAGCTCTAGAATTTGACAGAATGCAAATAACTCGGCTTCTAGGGAATACAACACGGTTTATTGGTTGCAAGTAGATTGAGCTCAAATAAGATCAACTCAAAATAAACGTGTCTAAATTAAAGCTATTCCTTCACTTTTTCATATAAATAGTCTGGGTAAACTTTGGTATAGCTACACAATGGAACACTACTCAGCACTAAAAAATAATAAAAACATGGCATTTGCAAGTAAATGGATGGAGTTGGAGAAAATAATGCTATGTGAAGTTAGCCAATCCCAAAAAACCAAAGGTCAAATGATCTCTTTGATATGAAGATACTAACTTATAAAGGCAAGGGAGTGGGGATGAGAAGAATGAAAAAACTTTAAATAGAACAAAGGGGTGGGGGGAAGAGGCAAGGGGATAGGAATAATGGCAGACTGAGTTATTCATGACTACCCTAAATATATGTATGAAGACACAATTGTTGTAAAAACACCTTATATAAAACCAGCAACTTGAGAAATTGTGCTCTTTATATGTAATATGAAATGAAATGTACTCTGTAAACATGTATAAAAAGTTAAAATAAAAAAATGTAAAAAATAAATAAATAAAATAAAATATTAAAAAAATAGTCTGGGGATATGCAGTTCAATGTTATTATGTGTTCCATGATTTAAGGGCACTTGAATCTATTGTGTCCTCAGCACATAGGTTTTACATCATGGTCTAAGATGGCTGTTCAACTGCCAACACTCTAAGTCTACTCTCTAACCAGAAAGAAGTTGAAGGATGAGGAGAGTTTCACTATTTAAGAAGGAGTTTCACTACTGACACCAAGTGAACCTAAATACATGCTTAAAGAACAAAGAATTTTTTTCTCCTCCATCACCATTTCAGGTTGATAGTCTGGCTGCTCTGCACTAACATGGGCAAAAGCGGACATGGATTCCTTCTGTCTCTTTTTCCCATGATTCCTAAGGTGTGATTTTTGCATAGGTTGGACCTCAAACATGGATGGGTCCATCCTGCACATTCGTGGGAATGGGAAAGTATGGAAGAATACAAGCGCAGTATTTTAAGTGCTGCATCTGGAAATGACATTGATCACTTTGATTCATCTTTTATTAACAATAACGTCATCATTCAGGAATGACTGGGAAATTCAGCATCTGACTGGGCATCTAGATCAAGCTGAATATTTATTATTGTGGAATAAATTAGTTTATATTTAGGAATCGTCCCCACAAAGGGACTGTTTATTCTCTTTCAAGGCTTATGTGACAGAAATACACAGAACTTCCATTTATTACAACACGGTTATATGGCTCCAAGAAAAAAGACATAGTATAGAATATTAAACTTGAATCTCTTCTATATCACATAGGCATGGTAAATATACTAATCAGGGGACATTATAATTTTACATAAAGCATAATATAAAGGGGAAGGTGTATTCTTAATGGTGTTAAATGCAAAATTGGTAGAAAAATAGAAGAGCATACTTGAGAAGAGATGGAGACTTCAAATTGATCAGTTTACATACATTTAAATAATCAATTTAAATTCCCTTTGTTAACAATTAAAAGCACAACCCTTTAGAGTAATATTAATTACCTTGTTAATACATTTCTAATAGATTCCTTTCCTTATCTAAATTAATTCATTCCTCTAGAAATTTCACCATCTTTACTATGCTTTAGTTCATCTCCATAGAAATAATAACTAGTAGATTTGGGACAATTTGCAAAATAATTTTAATCAACTAATTTATTCACCTAACATTTATTGAGTACTTATTAGAGCCAAACATAGTTTGGACATTTAAGATTCAATAGAAAAAAGTAGAAGGCCATAGTCCTATGGAGCATATGGTATAGTAGACAGAAATGCTATGAATAAATAATATATTGTATCTTGTATTAAAAGTAGGACTATTTTTAAAAAAATATTTATTTGTTTTAGTTGTACACAATGCCTTTTTTACTTTTACGTGGTGCTGAGGATCAAACCCAGGCCGCGCACGTGCTAGGCGAGTGCTCTGCCACTGAGCCACAACCCCAGCCCCGTAGGACTATTTTTTTAAAAAATCCAAGAACTTAGAGTAATAGGAGTGAGTTAGGCATTATTAGTCATTGTTCTTTATGAGGTAGGGAAAGGCCATTTAGAGATGAATAATATTGGAAATTTAAAGAAAAGGTCCAAATGAAATGAATTTAGAAGAGTGAGTTAAAGAGATATGGGAAGAGGATAGAAGAGGTGGATGGGGACAAGTTGATAAGAAACTTCTATGCCATGCTAAGGAAATCACATTTTATTTTGAGTTAGATGGGAAGCCCTATGAGGATACCAAGCACAGAAGTAACTGCTTTTTCTTTTATTGAACTAGGGCTACTCTGGATGCCTTGTAGAAAATAGATTGTAGTGTAACCAGTTAGGAGGGTATTGTGTAGTCTAGATGAGGCCATGATGATGTTGGCCTTCAGGTGTAATTTGATACTAGACAGATTTTTGTGTTGTTTTGGCTATCATGTGCCCAATAATAAAAGAAAGGTAAATGGATCCAAGTGCTTTGAAGCAATTGAAAGAATGCATGTGCCAAGTACTGGCATAGGAAACTGGCATCAAATATGCTGTGCAGGTGAAAATAAGTGTTTAATTTTGGATATGACAAGCCTAAGATATACACATTTCTATTTGTGCAAACTTGGGCAAGTGACCGCATCTCATATTTTTATCTATAATTTGGAACTATAATATATTCTACCTCATGGACTTTATCAGAAACAAATAAATTGAGATGTGAAAAATCTTTGCAACTGTGGCTGGGCCATAACAAATGGCTCAGGAGGGTGAGAAATTCAGAAATGCAGACCAACAAAGGAAGATGTGAAGAAGGCAACTGAGCAAATGAGTCTAGATTCAGAGGGGAGAAGGTTAAAAACTTAGAAGCTTCAGCATCTCAGTGATATGTACAAATCTGGAATAGATGAAGACTATCCAATGTCTGAGTCAGTTTTAGCTGCTATAACAAATTATCATGGCCTGTGGTTTAAACAACAATTTGCTTCTCACAGTTTCAGAGACTGGAAATCCAAAATCAAGGTATCAGCATGTTTATTGCCCTGTCAAGGGCTCTCTTCCTCATTAACAGCCAGCCTACTTCTTCTGCCTGATGTGTCTTCATAAGGCAGATAGGTGCAGGGTAGGGTGGGCGGGGGCAGCTCCTTCATCTCTTCTGATAAGAAACATTAATTCCATCATGTGGATTCCATCTTCATGACCAAATCACTTCCCAAAGGCCCGACCTTGTAATATCATCTTATTGAGGGGGAGAATTTCAACACACACATTTTGTGGGGACACAAACATCCATTCCATAACACCTAGACAGTGAATGTAGATTAAAAAAAAAAAATAGTGCTTGATAACTAGAGAAATCTAGTGTTTATAAGTGATGAAAATGAGGAGATTCTAGTAAGTGGAACTGAAAAGGAGCAACTGTGGAATATCAGTGAATAGGAAGTAGGACTCACTGTTAAATATCCAGTCTGATGTACAATAGTGCAGGAAGAACAAGATAAAATTAATAGATGAGCTTCGAGCTTCGCATGGTGGCACACAGCTACTGGGAAAGCTGAGGCATGAGGATCACAAGTTCAAGGTCATCCTGGGCAACTTAGTGAGACCCTGTCTCAAAATAAAATAAAGGAGGTTGGGGATATAGCTCAGTGTTAGTAAAAGCCCCAGAACCACAAGAAATAATAAATAATAATAGTACTAAAAATAATAAAGTATTTTTTGTTATAATACCCAAATGCATTGAGATTATATAGACATAAATGATTCTAAATAAACCCATTTTGTCAGAATATGATTTACAATGGCTTATTTCAATCATGTCTCAGAAGCAGTTTTTTGAAAATATATCTTCAAGTTGTGTCAGAGATCTGTGCCAGAGCTCATCAGCACGATGTATTCATTTTGATGTTCTAGCGCTTCTCTGTTCTATAACATAATGAAGAGGGCCAGAGCTGTTTCTCTACGTATCTATATTTGGAGCCCAACTATGTTTAACATTCCTCATTTTATTGTATTTTAGCTTGTTGTTGGATGCTTAAGTCCATCAATGAAAAGAGAAGAAGGAAAGAATAAGTTGAAGGATAGACGATAGACAGATGGATAGATAGATAGATAATTGAGGTCTTGTTTCATTACTACACCTTATAATCATTCTGACACTTGGACGTCCTTGAAAATATAGTTTATAGGAAGGAAAGAAGCCATTATTTTTCAAAATAAAAAATAGTTTTGATTTCTATTTGAGGTGAAGTGTGTGGGGTAAGTCATATTCTACCAAAAACCAATTTTCTCAATATTGGGTGTTGTGCTATAGAAGTGACAGCCATGAAGTCCACACAACGTTCTATTTTCCTGTCAAAACATGTAGGTCTGATCATGGTACCTTGGAGGGCTCTGAGTCTAAAATAGAACAGACCGGAATCAACTAGTAACCAAGGAATGATTGGAAAATGTCATTTTCCTTCAGAAGGGCAAGAATTCAATTTAATTTACCAAGAAAGGTAATTTTAGAAATAATACTGCAGTTGATATGTTCATGTGTATGTAAGCAAACACACATACACACACACACACACACACACACACACACACACACACATAATTTAACATGCTCTAGAAGAAAAACTGGGACAGCACAGGACACTGTCAGATATAGTAAGGTGACAACAGTGACATTTAATATCTAATAGAACATTGCTATAGATACAACATAAGGACAAATATTTAAGTTAAAGATGATGTTGTAAGCAAAGAACTGTTTTTCTCTAATGAACAATAAGTAGTCCAGAGATCAGAGAGATGTCGGGCCTCCTGACCTAAGCTCATAGACAATTCAGAGCATACTGAGCCCTGCCACATGTAGGTGTAGAGAACACAGCGGGTTTCTCTGACTCCCTCAATGTGTGCACACACACAAAAAACACATATGAGCACAGAGCTTCTGCTTCTTCTCAACTGCTCTCATTAGATGGGATAAAGACTAAGGCACATGTTTAAAGTAATTGCTAGTAAATATGGTAACTATTTTCTTCCACTAAAGTTACAAAAATTCTTTGAATTTTATATCAGGGACTAAATTGGTAATGGAAAATGATGTTTGATGGTGTTTAAATGCAGAGTATGTCACTTTATAAAGCATAGGCCTCTTTTAAGTTATTTTTTTTAACTTCTTGACATGTGTCACAATTTGGAATTCTGCTCTCATGGGATAAATGCCAGATTACATGGTGTAGTATTTTTATCCTCTGTACTTTTGCTGTAGAAGCATACAACATCAAAGGGGAGGCAGATCACTCACATCAGCAGAAAATGGAATAGGACTATAATATGCTGGCTTTGATCTTGCCTTCTAGTAATTATCTTGGCTACATGCATGCATTCAGAGTAAGATTTGAATTAATAAGGCCAAGAAATCCTAGAAAATGTAAGAGGTATCCCTGCATATAAACTTCACCTATCTTCAACATGATAGATTGCAATTGAGCCTATGAAGTTTTGAGTCATTAATTTAAAGCATTAATCCTGAAATGTTATTCTCTCTCTTTAACTTGCCACTGCTGCATTTAAGACTGCAATCTTGGCAATTAAGACATTATGACTTTAATGTCCAACTCACCTCCAGTTGACAACACTGGATGACATTCATCTGATTTCATGTAGATTTTCAAATGACAAGACCTAAGGTAAAAAAAAAAAAAATCATTAAATTTATTTTATAAATCATCATCATAGTTCTATCCACTTTCATTAAAAACTAGTTTAATATCCCCTTGAGAAATATATTGCTTTTGATATGGAAAGTAAATCAAATCATCCACATCTACATAGGATTTATACACAGAGTATGAGGATATTACACTGTGAGTCAATCTTTTTATTTTCCTATTTGTTTGTTTACCAGTGTTCCTTGCTACATTGGGTTGAGAGGATTCCATTTTTCCCCTATGTAAGTAAAATTTACCATGCCTTTTGGAGGTGATAAAGTGGCTATGTTTCAGCGATATTATGGACTAATATGCTCTAGAAATTAGAAAGTTTTCAGCAGTCCAATAGTTCTATAATATTTGAGGATTCAATTCACTTTATAACTGATTAGCAACCACATGTAAGTATAACACTCAGCTGATACCAATTAGTACAGGTTTTGAATGTAAAACTGTCTCACTGAATATTATATATTATACTAGTTTAAAACTGCTTCATCTACTGTAACATCAGGATTACTATCATCAACTTGTTAACTAATCTATACCTGAAATAAATTAGGCTCAATGTATTCCATTTCTACCTACTGAATGCAAGTCAAATGCACATGAATAGAATCATCAGACAGAATAATAGGAAAGCAAGTCACTGTATCTTCTTCCACATCACACAAAAAGGATTTAAATTTTACCAAGAAAGGTTAAAAATTGTATGACCAACTAACAAAGAAACTTCTTTGAAGAGATATTCTCTCTCCTTCTTGAAAATAATTCCTGATTCTCTCTAATGGTCCAGCCTCATTATGTAATAAATGAAGGTTGAGATCAGAAGATTACCTTCTAAGAAAATAGCAACCACAGCTTTTATATGTTTTTAAGTGCTGTGAATTCTACTTTGTGGTACAAACTGTAATAAAAGTAAGCATTTACTTCCTAAAAGTGGTGTTCAATTTTATCTAGTGACTTGTTGAGATAGCTGAATATACAGGATTTTTTTTTTCTGATGTTTATATACCTTCAGCTAGTGTCATTGAAAAGAACAAACCTTTCAGAGTTGTGATGGGGAATTACACACATCCTTGTCTCCTGTCTCAAACTTCCCACATCCCTGATTGCTCTTGGGCAAAACACTGTGCAAATTTGTTTCTGTTAAGTGGGGCAGAAGCCAAGTAAGGACTAGAATTCAGTGAAAAGTGAGGTTTTGTTTGTGTCCCTCCTCCTGAAGTGCTGACAAGCAAGAAAGCAGCCATTCTTATAAATATGTGCTAGATTCTCATAGTGATTTTATTTTTCACTGTGGGTAAAATGAGAAATGTTGGAAGTCTACAGACCGACAATTAGCTGACCCAAGTCAGCATCCAGTGTTTAGCAATATGAGAGCATCTGCAAGAAGAGCTGAATTTAGCCCCTGTTGAAGTGAATCACTTAAGGGACTTGTTAATTTGGGGGTGGGGGAGCATGTGAGCAGGTGTATGCACGAGGATCAGAAATGTTCCTTAAAAGGGCAAACGTGTTATTAAGTGGGCTATCTAGGCTGAAAGAAGGAGGGAGGGAGCCTCAGTAATCACAGCTGGCCTCTTGCCACAGAATTCATATGGTCTCAGTAGCTCACAGCCCTGCCAACCAAAATAACCAAAATTCTAAAAACTTTTTCTCCTTTTTTCACTCCTTCATTGCCAAGTTCCTTGCAGTCTTAAGTGTTGGAGAAAAGGTCACCAGAGTTAAAGCAGTGGCTGGGAGAACTTCCCACATAAGCAAAGCCCTTTGCCAGTGGCTGTTACATGTTCATTTTTCCAGCTGAATGAAATCCAGCAGGGGCAGGCTGGGATTTAGGCTCACATCGACCCAGTCCCTTCGGTAGGGCAGGGATAGTAAAGCAGGGGTGATTTAGGGAGCAGCAGCGTGTGCTGGCATTCATCAGCCTCAGAAGCACAACATACCCTCAGATCTGGGAAGTCTTTCAGCTCGGCTGTGTGTTCTCACCACTGCCAAACAGAATGGAAGCACAAGTTTTCTGGCCCAGTGCATCGAATGACTGTGGTGCACTCTCTGAGCAGAGAGAAATATAAGACATCCAGAGTGGTTTAGGAACACCAAGAGCTTCCTTCTCTGGTTTGTACTTGAAACATCAAATATATTTAAAATGCCTGGAGTTATTTTACACCAGAAATGTACAGATTCCAGTCTTAGCACCAGAAATAAAATGTAAAATATTTTGGTAATAAGACATCATGGGGCTAAAACCCCTAAACAAACAATAGCTCCTCCATGATCTCTAAGCCTATCAGTTGTGTATTATTATTTCTCTGAATTGTGGCATTGAGAAAAATTTTAGTGTTAAGTTGTTTATAACACTTGTATATGAAATGTCTAAAACAAAGACGTTCCTACGAATGACTATAATTTCCATATTTCTGTGAATCTCTTTAACTTCCTAAATAAACAACAAAAATTTCTTTCTGTGGTCTCTGTGACCTGATGACCCAGGCAGTAATTCAGATTCCTAGGGCTTCCTGTAAGCAACACTGTGGAGACATGTGGATTTAAGGGCCATGCTAGAGAGAGCAAGAGCTTCAGAACAGTAAGTAGCCCTGGTTCTCACTAATCACATACTGTATGTTGATACTTAATTTTTGTTTCCTGTTAATGATTTGAAGAGAATATGAATTTAGTGAAAGTCCAGTACTTATTCCTCTGATTTTACCCATACACATTCCTTAAAATACAGACAGTGGGGACATTCTGTTCTGGGATATCTAAGGATAAGGATATGATATTGTTTTTTTGTGGTTGCCAACCACATGGCACAATTTTTTAGATATAATTATTACTTTGATCTAGGGCTTTAGTGCTAAATTAAACGTTGAAGATTTCCTTTCCCATGCCAGCTAAAATAAATATAACTTCACCAATAATGCAGCAAACCAAAAAAAGTAAGTGTGAGATTAAAATAAATTATGATTTTTTTAAAAATGTTTGATCCTGATCTGAAGTAAAATAATGTTAAAAAAAATACAAAATATGTTACCTCTCCGACTTCAGGTTTCTCTTACTAAAAGATGGATGATAGTAAAGTAAAAATAAAAAAGAAAAGATATTATGTCAAAATATTAAAAACTCAACATATTATGACTATAAAAATGGAACTAAAAAGTTTGAGATAAGAAGTGTATGTGTGTGAGGGACTATATGCAAGTATTCTCAGTTCACTAAAAGAAAATAGCAGAGAACAAACTAAACATAGAGAACAGCCATCAGGAGTTTGGAATACTTGCAGCTAATTTTTCTGTGCTAGACACTGGAAATGTTTTAGGATCTGTCCTCTGCTACATTTAAATAGAAATTCTTGTGAATTTCTCCTTTTAGTGTTTTCTGGGAGAATAATTAGCATATACTATGTTTTACTTAATTTGTCACCTGGAGTTGCAGACTCCTGCCTCTTTGATCCTATTGTGTTTTAAGAAACACAAAGAAACTTGAATGCATATAAAAAGGCTTTAGGTGCCCATTAGTCACTCTTTATCACTGAGTAGGTATTTCTCAAATACCCTCAAGATAGTACTATCATTGCCTGTGATAATTTTATGGTACCACAGTCATTAGCCCATGTGTTAGATGGCTGGCTCAGTCTCCCTTCCATACCCAGTCCACAGCCAGGTCCTCTTTTCAACAAGTGCAAGCCCAGTGATGAATTCAATCAAAACAGTCAAGCAGTCAAACAAAACAACAACAACAACAAACAAACAAACAAACAAAAAAAACTAAAATGTAATCACCACATCTCTTGAATCTCAGTGGACAAAATATTAAATTAGACAAATTTGTGATGGTCAGCCATAGTTCTAAACGTTGAGGTCCCACACCTCAGTTCTCACATACCCTGCAGCTATGTCAGGTCTTCTCCTGCCAGTGGATCTGGTCACCTAAAGAAACTCAGAGCGATCTTGTTAGAAAACTTGCAGTTGGTATGAAACTTGATGTCTGGTAGTGGTAATGTGGAAGCAAATGCTCTCTTCTTAATCTGAGCAATCTTCATTTTCTTCTGGAAATAACCATTGAGGTAATTCCCAGGGAGTAAAGAATTTGATAATAACACTGGCCTTGATGCCTCTAATGCTATGTGTATGTGATGGTATTTTTTGTAGGAGAAGATGTGAGGAGATTTCTAAATGACCTTTATTTCTTTAGATCACACCTCATGCCTGGTTGTCTTTGTAAAATAGATCATATGCTTGTATGAATTCTTTCTGACTTTGATCACTAATTTTCATATTCTCTTGGATCTGTGATGAGTTGAAACAGACAGACCAATTCTATTACAGTTCGGGTCACAAAATATTTATGTGTTGGATCTTACTACTTGACCTCCAAAAGGAATCAGTGAAAAAGATGAATGTTGCATCTGACCCGATATTGTTTAGTGTCTAGTGGGAAATGCAAAGAAAGAAACAGAAAATTAAAATATGCTGATAAAGGTAATATAAGTGATAATGTAGGATTTCATGGGAGTGTGTCAGCTAACACAAACTTGGAAACCCAACAATACTTTCTTAGAGTAGAAGTTGAATATAACTCCTGAAAGAGTAAATAAACCCAAAGCAGTGTGACAGTGCCATGGCTCACTGAAAAATCGTGCAACTGGGTTATAGGATAAATGATTAGGCAGCTGATGGGGAATATTTTTGGCAAAGGATCCATCATATATGAAAGTTGCAGATCTCGTTATAGGCCAGTATGATAGAAGCACATCTAGAATCAAATCATTATTTAGACTTTTGAAGACCAAGTTGAAATATTTAGACATCAGTGTAAGAAAACAATAGGAAAATGTTGAAGGGAATTTTAGCAGAGCAGTGACGGGATAGGATCTGTGTAGTAGGAGGATTACTTTGATAGAGGTGTGTGTGAGGAACCAGCAGGAAAAAAGACAAAACAGGAGGAAGTACAGTAAAATAGCTAAGGTCTTGCTGAAGGTGGACAATGGGAAAGCAAGGAGGCTTAGCTGTGCACACACAGCCTATCTTTTGTACTTGGAAGGAAGAGGCAAGAGTGTCAAGGGAAATTAGACATTTTTCAAGTCAATGCTTGAGGGCCTCCATTTTCCTACCGAGGAACTGTTATGAGTAGGATTAAGTATAAAAGAATGTTGAGATGTCAGGTAAGAAATTAGAAAGTGTGAGTTTATAGGAGCACAGTAGTCAAGGTTGTGGTACTTTTCCCAACAGTTCACTCAAGTATGCAAGATGAAAGGGGTAACTGTGCACTTGATCTAGAATTGTGTTTTACAGTGGTAGTGTGCAATAGAAGAGGTGCTGTGGAGTGGAGAACTGAGGGGTATATGGTTCCCATGATCAACTTGGACAGGGACAAATTTAAATAAATACTGGTACTAGGAATGATGAAAACATGTTAAGCTTTCAGGGTGATCAAGGATGCTTATGCATGATTATAATCTTTTAACACTCTTTGCATAGATCAAAAAATGAATAACTTATAATCACTGAAGTCCTGAGCATGGCATCTAAGCTTGATAGGAATCTATGAGTGAGATATTGCTAAGAATTGGAGAACGTTGTAAAGAGAAAGTTTGAGGTAGATTCAATGGAAAATTAAGATCATTCAATGTATCATGTGAGACTATGAAAGAATTAGAATTAAATAGTTTGGGATGAATTGGGGAATTAGAGTTCAAGTATCTCAATCCGATGGCATTTCTAGATGATGAGCCCAGGATGCACATGTGGGAATCGATGCTGAAAGGAGTACGCATTCTGTGCCTAAATGGATACGTGGGCAGGAGGGGTGTCAGCAGGGAGGTCATTGGGGAGTTCAAAAGTTAAGAGCCGTGAGTGTGGGTGGCTGGATAGACAATCTGCAAGAAAAGTATTGGGAAATATGGCCAGAATCCTTAACTATAAAGTTGTTACCTGGAAAATAGAAAAGGACAGCAATGAGAGGAGGCAGTGTTGTCTTACCAGAAGGCAAGGACCTCAGATAGTATGTGGTTTGAAACTGGCACTTAAAGAAGAGAGAGAATGACTTTTTTCTCCTACCTTTGGGTCCTGCGGTGAATCATTAAGTAAGGATGAATATGAAAGTGTTCAGTATTACACAAAGTTGCAGAATATTTCTTAGGAAGGTTTGAGAGGTAGAGAAGGATACAACGGACGTATAGGGATAAAGAAAATAGGATGGGGTATACCTGGAGTGCTTGAAAGCTTAATTGGTGACCATAGACTACTGGGATGTAAATGTGATATAATTAGATTCAATGTAATTAGTAAATAATATTTGGAATTTGTCAAATAATTTGATCAGGTGAATTTTGCTAAAGAGAATATACTTGGTTACAGATGGTTCTGGTGGTATGTGAACATGCCAAAGGTCCCTGAGAGACTTTTCTCCAGAGAACACAGTCTGACATCAATTTCACATGACTGAAAAAACATAAATTTAATTTAACTGGTCCGTAATAATACAACACTGATTTCCATTATTAATTAGGAAAGACCTTTTACTAGTATAACCAAACAATTCTGATTTCCTCATTTTGCCATTTTTTTTTTGCTTTTTTTTTTTTTTTTGAGAAAAACCAGAGAAATACCAAAGAATGTCGGGATTTGGAAAAAGTAAGGACCAGCTGTGGTCTCACGCTTGGATTTATTTTAGCTTCCCACCATTTGGTTTTCTCTCTCACTCAAAATGAGGATATGGGAAGGCAATTTAAATAAAATGAGGTAACTCATGTATATACTTTAGACCCTAATGACATCCTACAAAGTACCTAAATATTATGTTGTATTACTGCTTAAAATGCATTTAACTACATTTCTATCTTTATAGAATAATATGAACAGAATTATCATTATGTTCTTTTGATGGACAAAAAGCTTCCAACAATGAAAGACAGAAACATATGTTATTGATATCCTCATTGAGTAAAGACCAATTTAGATAATTAATAAGGACATTAGCCAAGGATGTGCATTTCCTTTCTATATAACATAATTAAAATTTTTAGTTGAACAGAAAAGTATATCCAGTGTTTGAGAGACATGGAAGTATATACTTCTGCTTTTTTTTAATAATTAAATTATTTATTTATTCTAATTTGTTATACATGCTTGCAGAGTGCAATTCATTTCATATTACATATAAAGAGCACATTTTTTCAAGTCACTGGTTTTACATAAAGTATTTTCACACCTTTTGTGTTTTTATACATGTACTTAGGGTATTGATGTCTAACTCATTCTACCATTATCCCTATCCCCTTGCACCCTCCCCTTTCCTCCCTCCCCTTTGTTCTATTTAACATTCCTCCATTCATATCATCCCCACTCCCTTGCCATTATAATTCAGTATCATCATAGCAAAGGAATCATTTGACTTTTGTTTTTTGGGGATTGGCTAAATTCACTTAGCATTATTTTCTCCAACTCCATCCATTTACCTGCAAATGCCATGATTTTATTTTCTTTTAGTGTTGAGTAGTGTTCCATTGTGTATATATACCAAAGTTTCCCTATCTATTCATCTACTGATGGGCATTGGGGTTGTTCCCACAGTCTAGCTATTGTGAATTGTGCTGCTATAAACATTGATGTGGCTATGTCCCTGTAGTAAGCTGTTTTTAAGTCCTTTGGGTATAGACCTAGGAGTGGGATAGCTGGGTCAAATGGTGGTTCCATTCCAAGATTTCCAAGGAATCTCCATACTGCTTTCCAGATTGGCTGCACGAATTTTCAGTCCCACCAGCAATGTATGAGTGTGCCCTTTTCCCCAAATCCTCACAAGCATTTATTGTTGTTTGTGTTTTTGATAGCTGCCATTCTGACTGGTGTGAGATGAAATCTTAGAGCAGTTTTGATTTGCGTTTCTCTTGCATTTCATTTACTGTCCTACACTTACAGATACACACATGGACATGTTCAGTTGCTACAAAAACTAATTTCAGAATAAATTAAGGTTTAACAAAATGTATACTTCTTAAGATAGTCACCAAGAGTAGATAAATTTGTAATTGCCCTGCAGCATCTTCCCAGCTGGTGCTTTGCATGTTTGAGTCTAAACTCTAATTACCATGTTTTATCTGAGTTTCTGTTGGCTGCAGTAGGCCTGCCAGTCTTGCCAGTAGTTTCAAGGCTACAGGGAGCCTGAATCAGGTGCTGGGTGGAAAAATAATTAATAATGATAACAACAACAAGAATTTTTAAAAATATATTTTCTTGAAACATCACAACTTTTCATGGTTAACATGTGTACTTATCACATATTCAAGGTCTTTAAGAGCAGTTTGTATGCTGGTTTTTCATTTGTTCTAGCTCAGAATTGCTGATTAGAGAGAATGGAAAGAAAAAAAAAAAAAAAGAGGATTTAACTTTCCTCAGTGATAAACTGCCTTCCGATATTCTCATTTTGAGAGAGAAAACCAAATGGTTGAAAGATAAAATAAATCCAGAATCTGAGACCAGAGCTGTAGTAAGTACATCCTTACTTTTTCCAAATCCTGACATTCTTTGATATTTCTCTGATTTCTCTAAAGCCAAAAAAAGCTTGGCAAAATGAGGAAATCAAAATTGTGTGGTTATACTAGTAAAAGGACTTTCCTAATTGATAATGGAATTCAGTGTTGCTTTATTATGGACCAGTTAAATTATGTTTTTTCAGTCATGTGAAATTGATGTCAGACTATGTTTTATGGAGAAAAGTCTCTCAGAGAATTTGGCATGTTCATATACCACCAGAACCATCAGTAACCAAGTATATTCTCTTCAGCAAAATTCACTTGGTCAAATTATTTGACAATTTCCAGATATTATTTGCTAATTGCATTGAATCTAATCTAATCTATATGTACATATATATTTTATATATATAGTTCAATAAACATTTATTAATCTCTTCAGACAAGGGAGCAGGATTTTTTTAAATTATTTCACTTTCTCTACTGAGACTCATATGAGCTTATACAGGTGTTTCTCTACCAACATTAAAGTTCTCAGACTAAGAGGTCCACATATTCTCAGAACAGTACATTTCAGTGTCTAACAGCATCTGCATGAAGAGAATTTTCTCTTGCTTTAGTTAGCATTTTTATAAAAACTAAATCTATACCTTGTTGCTTGTTTCACCAGGGATATTAATATCAACAGACAAATAAAAACAATCAATTTTCTTTCCTTCAAGCTTGAAATTTTAAGGGTTTTTTTTTTTTTTTTTTTTTTGATACTGGGGATTGAAATCAGGGGCACTCCACCACTGAGCCACATCCCCAGCCCTATTTTGTATTTTATTAGAGACAGGGTCTCACTGAGTTGCTTAGTGCCT
Source organism: Tamias sibiricus (assembly GCA_025594165.1). Lineage (NCBI taxonomy): Eukaryota > Metazoa > Chordata > Mammalia > Rodentia > Sciuridae > Tamias > Tamias sibiricus. Next base: position 139,670,165 of record CM046658.1, on the reverse strand, counting down.
CACCTTGCTGAAGCTGGCTTTGAACTCGCAATCCTCCTGCCTCAGCCTCCTGAGCCACTGGGATCACAGCTGTGCACCATCATGCCTGGTGAAATTTAAGTTTTATTGTCTTTATTACATTCAATTTTTCAGAATGATTTGTTGCAGATTTGAGATTCTCTCCTCTGAAGACACACACTCACATACACACACAAACACATACACGCATAATTTAACTGAAGTAAATGGAAAGGTACACCTGGATAAAAAACAGGTAAAACTATAATTTGTCCTCCTTCATCAAGTACTGTGTCCTACTACTTACTAAATAATGTAGACATGTAAGATAAATAAGTTGACACTAATATTCATAATCAGTCTCATTTTCTTATGTAGACCAAATAAAGTTGAATTTCAACATAATGCCTTTATACAAAGTATAATATACTCAATACTTTTCTTACTTTCTCATGTATACAGTATAAAAATTAAGATTTTGACTGAAACTTAATGAAAATGAGCAGATTTTTATGAGTTTTTAAAAGAAAAACACTTTATATACCATATAACAGATTTTTAAGCATGTTTCTATGCTATCTAAAAGAAAAAAAAAATTCGTAAACATCCAAACATGTAGATGTTTTAGACAAACTTGCAATAATGATAAACATAAAACAATTCAAATCTACTGGCAGACAAATCAGGCAGTATATCTAGCCTGTCATATTTTTGCTATTTTCCCTGTAAAAGAGAATGATGCTAGAGAAAAAGAGAGACCTACTTACCTGCATGGATGATGGCGATAGAAGAAAGCCAGAACGAAAAAAAGACCAAAAGACAGTTAAGTTATCCAACCCTTCATTTTATGCGCATACCCTTTTCTCCCCTACTTGCTACCCAGCTTACCCCAAAGTCAGCAGTCAGAAAGTCACAGAAAACAAAACATGAATTGCTTGTCTGGCCTATTAAATTTCAAAATTATTCTATCATATAAATTTATTTTAATTGTGGGCTCGTACTTTCAGAACTGGGAAAACTAATAGGAAATTATCATTGCAGATTCTTTTAAAATATTTCTCAGTGTAAAAGGCTATGTAAATAAGAGTCAACACATAAATTCAAATACTCTATTTAATGGATTATAGTTTGTCTAGGTAGTTGACAAACAATATCTCCCAGCAATTAGCCTGTTATTATTAGACAACTTACAAAAAATTTCTGTGCCCAAATTTGCTAATTTATAAAATGAGGATAATAATACTTCAAGGTGTTGTTTTGAGGACATAATTTTAAAATCTTAACTCATAAATTTATATCTATAATTGTTATGCAGAAAGAACTTAATAAGGACTCACTGTTACTATTGCAATTTATTTCTTTAAGGTCCAAAATCTTGCTAATAAAGATGGTTAAGGATAGTTCATAACCAACATCTGTAATTTTCATGGTGCAATAATTTTATCAGGTCCAGGCTTTCTTGGCCAAAAAACATTTCCTGATTTGAAACCCATTGCACTATTTTAATTTCCACTTTAAATTTTTCTAATATAGAGAAATGTGTCTGTTCTCTACGTGTGTGTTGGACCACTCAATGGTGTTTTGGATTCAGATGATTGAATTGATGCTTACACTTACGCTATTTGAACTTTCTATATTTCTATCCAACCCAATCAAATAATTTGAGTTGTTGATAGCAATACCAAATTGGATTGTTTTGAACCAAAATATAAAATAAAATAAATTGATTTGAACTACTTTAGCTCATGTATATAATCAAGTGGACTTTCACTGAAGAGATCTGAGTTCCCACATAAATTGATTTATTAGAGAAACTCTAATGTGATTCTTGTTTCTTACAATTAATATCTTCTTCACTGTTGCCTACCCTAACTCTACTGTTCCATAACCGTTTCCTGTGAGCACAAATAAACAAATTACACACACACTATTTGGTGTAACTGACAGTTTACATTTATATTACCAGTCAAGGCATGTTTAAGATGAATTGACTTATGTGAAAGGAGAAGTTTACTATCTATATGCTGCCAATCATCTCTCATAAATTCCAGAGACTTCTACCACCAAAGAAAAGGAAGAAATAATGTATATATATACTTCTCACTGATAATCTGATTACAGTAGTTTCTTAAGAATTATGAGTGGAGTTCATAATTATGAGCAAAGACAACTTTCATTTCCTTTATAGCCATTTAATGATCTCTCTGAGTCTGATGTGGAATCTTCCCTTGCATGTGGGGTATTTGGCCCAATGTATTCCTCTGTACTTATTAGTTAATTAATTTATTTGTTATGCTTTATTTTGATGTTCACATTGAAAATGAAAACATGTATCAACACCATGTATTTGGCCTGCTCTGGTTAAAGTTAAATACTGCCTTTTTAATTTTCACTTCCAAGGAAGATATGTGACAAATGACATAGTAATTTTCCTATTTCTTCATGTTCATAAAACATTGATAATATGATTTTTACCTTCCCTTTGTTCTCAATTAAATGAAATGCTCCAATACAATTAACGTGCTCTTGCAATTTAGGTTTTCTTTAGAGGTTTCTCTTGTCTCTGATTAACAGCATTTTCCATCCATTCTGAGAACCCCCGACTGCTATTCAGAATGTTCCATTATGCCTGCCAGCTATAAATACAATTGTGAACCAATATCATTTTAATTGTTTCACTAATAACTTGTTTTAAATGATTCAACAGTCATCAGGAAAGATAAGTGCTCTTGTACCCTGCAGGCTTATGGGCATGATGGTATGAGGCAATGTGGAGTGCTGTATCAGAATAATGAAACCGTATGCAGAAGATAATGACAAAGCACTCACGTTGCTGTAAAGATAAATGAAAACAGTAGATCTTCTTTGCTCAGTAATATAACATCCATTTCTAGCTCCCATTTCAATCATTAGACCTTCCAAACAGATTAATGCACAAATACACATAAGCAACATGTCCCATCGTTCCAGCCATATGCTCCCATTTTTCCAGGAGGACTGTGAATGATGGAGTTAACGAGCTTTACAAATGCTCTTGTTAATTAACAAAAATTGTTACTTTCTCATTTGGGGGGGGGGGTTTATAAATTAGACTTAATTACACCAGATAATTGCAACTGCCAGGCACTGAGCAACTCCTTCTCATTCTGTTCTTTCAGTGGCAAATCAACAATTGCAACCCTTGCCTATTTGTGTGGATGAATTTAATAAGCAAACAGCCCTTTTATGTTAATGGTTTACTGGCATTCGTGGGCCTGGCAGGAGAAATGTGCTGGGGGAGGGTTTGCTAATGGCAGCACATAATCACATTAATTAAAATATAACTGCCATTTAAAGATTTGTAGTGTGGAATTAGAGCATGTTGGGAACTGAGGAAATCAAGCTAGAGTGCATATTAGCACCATTACTCTGTGCTCCCTGCACAGCAGTCAGCAACCTCATGTGTCATAAATGTAATTTATGAGTGCTATTTGCTTTGAAATATATGTTTTTAGTTCACTCATTAGAATGTAAAAATTTGCAGTGTCTGCTTCAGGAGGTTCAAAATAAATTCACTAAAAGCTGAGACCCATGATCTGCTTTTAACAAATCCCTCAACAATGATTTTTTTTAAATTACAACTTCTATAATTTCTTATAGTAAAACCAACTGTCTCCTTTTCTGAAGATAAACCTAAGACTTACTGCTATAAATTGTGAACTTTTAGTTATACTTATATAATTCCATGCAATTTTTATTGGGTCTTTAATAAATGTGGTCCTCAATTTTGTCTCTTTGTTCTTAAGAAGGTTGAAGGAAACTGCTAAATGCTTTAAAGTTGGGCACATGCAGAGAAGATAGTTGAGAAAATTTCTTGTAAAGCTTTTCATTAGTCTGTATCTGGGATCCACTCATTAGTTTTAAAGCTGTCCTTGATCTAAATCAGTCCCATTTGTACTTTACCTACAAAGAAGCTATGAATGTACCCTGGATAAATTGCCAAGAGACCATGAAAATACCTGGGGGAATAATGCTTAATTGATTCTTAATAATTTCAAAAGAATTCGAATTTCAGAAATCAACTGACTGTGACCAAATCACACCTTCTTAAAACCTTATTCCCTTAACCGTGTAAACATTCACAATGGATTTTTATTTTCCTTTGTTCAACCAGCACATAAGGCCCCCACATTCTAGAACTGCAATCTTAGCCTTCTAAGTAGGTGGAAGTGATTGAAATATGTGTATAAGAGTCTTGCAGGCCTTGTGCCACTATTTTTGTAAACTGCTTGGATAGCTTCCAGCACTAACCTGAGTATGTCCCAACCAAAGAGATGAGTCCTCTACTAGCCCCAGAAAAGCAAGGGCCCAGACACACTGATGAGAGCCTTTTCATGTGGCATCTGGGGCCACAGCAGATAGCATCTTTTAAGCTCAACACTTTGTCATTGAAAAACCAGGGCTTCTTAGAGCCATGGTTAGCTGCTCCTGCATCTTAAACCATGTAAGGTTTCAACAGGCTCCTCAGGTATAGTTAGAATGCAAGACTAAGCTAGAAGCTCTTCCCATAGAATAAGAGAAGCCTCTACACTTATAGGAAAGCTGTGTTGTATCCAAGACTGGGGTGCTATGTACCATTTGCATCTACATTTTCTCCCTTAGTTCCTAACTCGTGGCATGTCATTTTAGGGTACACATTTGGAGCAGAAGAGATGGTTCTGCCTACAAGACAGAATTTTTCTTATGCCTCACTTTTACTTTAGGTGTAGGTCTTTTCTCGATTCACATCGTGGCTTCTAGAAGAAACACATCTTGTGAGAAGTCATGTATGGTGTGCAGTGTAGTTACTGTGGTAACCATGGACTTTTATCCTTTGAATGATATCCAAGGATGATCCAATGCACAACTTAATTAGGAAGTTGAGACTTGGCCCAGATTCTAAATGGATGTTCTAGTAAATGTAGCCAAGTGGTAAGCCTGTGAGAATTACCTAAGTCTGCTGATTTCTCACCATGCCCTCTGCCCAGGCATTTCCTATGTTCTATCAGAAAAATCTAAGAATCTCAGTCATTGGTTTTATTTGGTTGTTATAATGATTTTTTTTTTTTTTTTTTGCTGTCATTTTGTTTTAATTCAACTTCATAAACATCCATTGTTATTCCCTTGATAAGGCACTGGAGAATCATATATGAAAAACACAATGCCCCACACTGAAGACACAGAGATAGGTATTTTCAAACGTAACCTAGGAAATGCTAAGATAGAGAGGTGTGTGAGTTGTATTGTAAATATGGACAGGCCCTTCAGCATCCAAACAGAATGTTTAAAATAAAGAATGTATGCAGCAGAGTGATGAATGTAGTTGAGATATATTTGTCTTTGTACTTTAAGAGATTCCAGAGGGAAGCAAGGGCATGGATGGAGATGAGGCATAGGGGCTAAATTACACAACTGATATGGGGTGTTTGATCAGATGATGGAAAGCCATTGGCAAATTCTTCCTGTGAGGGTCAGTTGTATATATTGCATTGATTATTATGTGATAATTCAAAAGATAGATTAATGGTACAAAATTTGAAACAGAAGAACAATCCAGGAGGGTATTGATAGGAAAGCAATAGAAGTAGAAAGAAAGAAACCCACTTGGAAAATATTTAGGAAGATAAATTTTCAGGACTTGAATACTATGTATATGTAAGGAATGAAGGAAGAATATTTGCTAGGCTTGTGATGTAGTGACTGACTTTGGGGTTTCCAACTGATCTTATTTGCTTTGATTTCTAATCTACTTTGAAAATGCAATAAGTAATTTTGATGTAGTAGTTTGGAAGCAATATAGATTAGAAGTTAAAACAAGAGACTTCAGAGTAAAATAAACCTGAATTGAGGTCCTGGCTCTGTCATTTCACTCACTAATTGTGTTATTACTTTACTTACCAGTTCTGTTACTTTGGCCAAAATATGAACCTCTCTCAAACTCAATTTATGATTTTGCAAAATTGCATTTTTGTGAAACTAATCAATGAAATAAATGATCAAAATTGGAATCTGCCCAGGCATGATGACATACATTTGTGATCCCACCAACTTCGGAGGTTGAGGCAGGCGAATCACAAGTTCAAGGCCAGCCTTGGCAATTTCATGAGAAGCTGTTTCAAAGTAAAAAATAAAACAAAATAAAAAGAATGGGGGATGTAGCTCAGTGGTAGAATGGCCTAGGGTTTCATCACACACACACACACACACACACACACACACACACACACACACGTCTGTGGTCATTGTTGCTTGCTAAGAAGTAGGGTTAAGTGAAATTTAAGATGCAATTAAGGTTCCAAAGTAAGCATCTCCACTTTCACGATCCTGAGCAATAGTGCTTCTTTTACATCCCTTAGCAAATGGCATCATGTTGATATATATCAGGTACTTAAATATTTACCCAATGTATGCAAAAATGAATGAATGTCCCTATCCATCCTCCTGAAGATAAAGAGGACTCCAACTTGCTGTTACAGTCATGTATTTAAACTGAAAGAAAATTTCACCTACAACACTGCACGCTCCACTAAATGTTAAATGACAAGGCAGAGTTCTCAGTAATGAGATTGGGGAATGCCATCACTCCACAGCACCGAAGCCAGGTTCATTGCAATTCAGCACTACAGCATGGGGACGTAGGAGGCTTCATTTAGTGTTATCATTATTGTTTTTATATGAAAAGGGAGTTAGAATTGAAAATAGCCACTCACCAGCTTTCCTGGAGTGCCCTTGTTCCAGATATTGGTAAGTGGTTTCTTTGGGCCCTTTACTGACACCTAGGTCCCCCATACCAACTTTCTATGTTACAGAATCCTGGCAACCGATTATGGTTCTCAGACTAGTAAAGGTAAGGATTATTTCCCAATTCTGAGTATAAAGATGAATCTGAGTTTCTATGAAAGTTTGCCTTCCATTTAGAAAAGAAATTTTGAAACTGAAAATGCAAAGTTTCTGTGGATCCCATTTTGGTTCTATTCTTCACATTATTTCAAAGTGTTTCTAATAAGCAACACGTAAATTTAAAAAATAGCTATTAAAAATAGCTATTAAATAATAGCTATTAAATAATAATTGGGTAGCTGTCCAGTGAATAACATTATAGCCTGGTCAAGAGCACCTCACAGGTATTGCATCACCTGTGATATAATACTAAAATCAGCACAATGAAGCATAACAACATCAACTGAAAAAAAAAGCAACAATTGATGAATTGTTCAGGATGCTTAGGGAAGATTAAAATATAAACTGATGTGTTTGCAGGACATCCAGTTCTTTACTAAGTAGACTGAACATGAGGTCTTCACTCAATGTCTTGAATGACTCTCTAGGAATAAGAAATGCCACGTAGCAGTAGATTTCACTGCCTTGGGTAAGTAAGGGTCTATACCCTGACTCTGAAGCTTAAGGTTACTCTATTACACCTTTCCAAACTTGGCAAAGCTTCCAGAATTCTAATTCCACTAGTAATAAAATGATCTGGGTAAATACTTGTCCCAAGACTAAGTGTCAAGAGTGAAAAGTAATGTGGAACCAACCTAGATGCCCTTCAGTAGATGAATGGATAAAGAAAATGTGGTATATATACAGAATGGAGTATTACTCAGCAATAAGAGAGAATAAAATCATGGCATTCGCAGGTAAATGGATGAAGTTAGAGAATATAATGCTAAGTGAAGTTAGCCAATCCCAAAAAGGCAAATGCTGAATGTTTTCTTTGATATAAGGAGGCCGATTCACAGTGGGGTTGGGATGGGGAGCACAGGAGGATTAGAGGAACACTAGAATGGCCAATGGGGAGAGAGGAGAAGAGAGGGGCAAAAGGGTGAAGAAAAAAAAAAGGTAGAATGAGATGGATATCGTTACCCTAAGTGCATGTATGAAGTCACGAATGGTGTGAATATACTTTGTATACAACCAGAGATATGTAAAAATGCTCTATAAGTATAATGTGAAATGTAATACATTCTGCCATCATTTCTACAACTTAGAATAAAAAAATTTTGAAAAAAAAAAAGTAATGTCTAGGTAAGACACAGTGCCTCATAGCCCCCTTCCTGATGCTCACTCACAAAACCAAGTCTGTGTCCTTTGGATTCCTTGGGCTATGATTGCATATGATTTTGATGATTCTTTTTCCCTGAAATGCTTTCCAATGTATACACACATAGATCTATCTACTTACCATCTATCTATGATATTTTGCCATATCATTGAACTTTAGGAATTGAGAGTTCCTGGAAGGACTCTATAAATAGTACAATATGTGTAATAGCGGGGATTTTTCTAAAGAGTTAAATATTTTGATCTATAGTTGGTCAAAATAAATGACACACATATATGGCAGAAAAAGTAATGTATTCTAAGTAATGTATTCTATGAGCAGTAGAACTACTGAAGAAATTTCATATTAAGATTGCATACTGAGCCCATGTTTCCATCTGGGTATGCCTCCTCTAAATCCCTGGAAATGATTGATATGATACTCACAAACCATAACTGCAGAAAAATAAGAAGAGTATCTGATAAGGTAAAGCTTCTTATTAGATATATAAAAGACAAGACCAGATTGAAACTTTGGACAAATGTAACAAAATATTAAAACCAATGTCTTTCTGTCTCAGTTTCAATTAAGGAATATGAAGAAGAGAGTAATGATAGAGAATACTTACCTCTTAAGTTCCAAAGCATGATGTTAGACCTGATATGAGGGACATGCCAAGAGATTACAAAAAGTGTTCTGCTTCCTGTTGCTCCTCACTTACCTGTAGTAAGAATTGGTGGAAAAGACTTTTAGAGAGAAATTCTTTAAAGAGATTGGTCAGTATTCCTTCTGAGAGAAGCAGGGATTTAAAAAAAAAAAAAAAAAACATAGTATGCAATGGCTATTCCTGAAGCACTCAAAGAGCTTGGATTTATGGTCTATGGAATTTAGAAAGCAAAAACAGGTGTTTGGCTTTTATAGGCAAATTCTAATGGCATTTGACTGAATTGAGCTGGCAGAGAAAAGACAAAGGAGACTGCTGACAGAAAGCTACTTTCTATTGATGACAAGATTTCCTGGAGACTGGATGTGGATCCACTTGAGAAAGCCAGTGTGGAGTTGTCCTCAAACATACCGCTCAAGAAAAATACTTGTAAAGGGCAAAGTGTCCCAAACTGTTAGGGATATAATACCAAAAGTCCAAGAGAGGGGAAAATATTAAAGGATCAGGTGGAAGAGATTATTAGTCTGTAGCACAGGAACTGCAGATCAGGTCTCTGGGGAAGCTGCAAACAGAACCAGGAAGAGAAAGATTATTTTGATACTTATATAATATCCAGAGTTCTTCATGGGTAGATCACAATGGAATCATCTATAAGATCCTGCATACTACTTTCTTAACTCTCCTTCACATAGAACCAGACTCAGAAATGTCCAGAACAGTGGTTCTGACAAGCAGGAGGATACAGGAAATTCTGGGAGAAAAGGGGCAGTGGCAGACATAAAAGCTACTGAAGTCTAGGAAGGACCCATACCCAAATGACAATCACATAAGCAACCCCCTTCAGTGGAGAATGGAGGTGAGAGAAGCCTCCTTCTTCATTCTCCTTATTTACAGTAGACAAGTCAGAATAAAGTTCATGACAGAATATCATATCTTATCCTCCAAGCAAATTTTCACCAGCAGATTCAGGACACAGCCTAAGATGAACACTCTACTGATGATAATATTCAAGAAAAGGCAATACTATATATAAAAAAAAAAGGTGCCCTGTTAGACAAATGGTGTAATTACTATCAGAGAAAACAAAGCCAACAGTTACAACAGGTTCTAACATGAACCTGTTTATTATTCTGAGAGATATGTATTCATTCAAAAAATCAATGAATATTATAAAAATGAAACTTTATTTATATTGAGTACAAAGGGAAGAACAGATGGAACAAATAGCAGAATGGTTATATCCAAAGAAACACATATTGAGCAGGAATTTGGGTAGAGATTTTTCAAGAGTAATAGAGCATATCACGTTAAAGAAATTGAATGAATAAAAAAAGTAAGGAATGTGAAAGATTTATTCAAAAGTTGAGATAATTTCATCAGAGTTAATATTAGGATAGATAGAAATATTTCCCAAGTTTCAGTGACTAAGCACACTGAGATTTATTTCACAATTTCACAATTCTGCTGCAAGTCCAGGTTAAACAGCCCATCTTGTGCCAGTATAGCAATTAAAACCAATGGATATGCACCCTCATGATGGCAGCATGCACAGTCTGTTCAGGACTCCCACATAGACTTCACTGCCCAAAGCAAGAGACATGGCCAAGCCTAGCTTCCAGGAGAAAGGGATACCATTCTCTACTGTGTCTGGAAGGAAAGGAATCACCATAGCACTCAGATGGAAAGAGAGAGAATATGGATAGAAAGCAATATATTAAGGAATAGTTCCTCAGAACCGTAAACAGACATTGTCTTCCTATGGAAAGGATACCCTGAAGTACACACTATGTACCCAACTCTGTTCTGAATACCACCTGTCAACAGAACTTCAATAGAAATCTAAGAGATGGAAGCCATGACCTCATTATATTCAAGCCATTTAAAAAGAAAACAAATAAAATTAGTGTGAAGTTGACTAGTTTGACCAAGAGAAAAAAATATACATAGATAGTAAAAAAAAATATATATATATATATATAAAATATATCATATATAATATAAAACTTCAGAAACAAAAATATTACAAAATTAATAGAGAATACTAAAACCAAAACTCTTTGCCAGTAATTTGGCAATTTTTATATAATTACTATAAAGTGTAAGTTTTCAATATTAGCCTAAGGAAAAATATAAAATTTAAGTATACTAGAGCCAAAGAGGAAAAGGATATACAGCCAGAGATTAGAAATCTACATGACTTATCCCCATGGTCAATCCAAAAATAGGGCTTTTTTATTATTCTTTATTAAAAAGTATATGTTTATTAAAATTTTCAGAATAAACATCATAACCTATGAATAAGAAGACCTTCATTTTCTACACAGCCTATTCTGATTTATAAATGTTCTTGAAGAAAGATTATATATTTCTTATATTTTACAATTAATTTTTCATTTAATTAAGATAAATTAAATATATATACATATATATCAAGTTCTATATACTATCAAGCATAAAAGATCTGTCCCTCCCTTTGCTTTATCTCTAGTTTTCCATTTGTGTTTACTAATTTTTTCTTGATTACCTTTGCTAATGACAACATTGGCTATATTTTCTTATTGTTTAATTGCTAAAGTTCTCTTACTTGTGTCTGTCAATAGTACTTTTCCTACTATGGTTTTGTTTTAAACACAATTATTTCCTTCCTTTTGTGTTCTTAACTTTATTTTGCATATCCTTAAGTTCCTGAAAGAAATCTTAAATTATTCTCATTGCTTTTAAAATAATTCAATTACTTAGAGATTAACATTTGCCAAATAAAATTTTAACCCTGTTTTCTATATGTGGTCTACAGCATCCTTTTCCCCTTCCTTAAGTTGTAATTTTTCTTTCATTTTTCACCCAGTAATTATGTTGATAAGGATGTTATTTTTAACTTTTAGGTGATAGGTCAGGTTACCATATGATGAAAAATCCGTGTTTTCTCAATTTCTTCCATTGTGGTCAAAAATGTAAATTTATAAGCATTTCAATTTTTAGACTAAAATGAAGTTACTTTCATGGCTTGGAATATGAATACTTTTCAAAGAAATATGTAGACACTATGAAATAGGTATCCTCAGATGATAGCATATAGAAGTTTATGCATTCTAGATATTAATTTAGCAACTTACTTTTTTGAGGGGAGTACCAGGAATTGAACTCAGGCACTAGACCACTGAGCCACATTCCCAGCCCTATTTTGTATGTTATTTAGAGACAGGGTCTCATTGATTTGCTTAGTGCCTCACTTTTGCTGAGGCAGGCTTTGAACTTGCTATCCTCCTGCCTCAGCCTCCAGTGCTGCTGGGATTATAGGCCTGTGATCTGTTACAACCAAACATAGTATTAATTGGTAACAAAATGACTATTTATATAAATGTCTCACTGTTTTTCTAGTAGATATTGTTACATAAAATATGAAGTGTTTTCTTTAGTATTTACTACTTTTTTAGATGAAGTTTCCTCTTTAATTTCATTTAATTCATTTTGCCTCAAATTTTATCATTTTAAAGAAAACTCTTGGCAGTCTTATAGTTGTAGCTGTTCTTTTTTGCTCAAGAAGCAAAATTTCCTAAATTTTCCTCAAACAAAATAAGGTATATTGTAAGGATACAGGTGCACTTAAACCCAACATGGGAACTACTTAAGAGTTTTGCAAACTTTAAGGAAAAAAAAATATTTAAGGTTTTGGAGGCAAGAGTTGAAATTTAGGATAATATGCATGTATTTACATGAGAGAACATTAACTTCCAAAATACAGTATTTGAATAAAATATTTTGTAACAGGTTGACTAAGGCAAAGAATGGAATGATTTCCTGAGGATATAGCATTTCACTTAATTGGGATTTAGTTGGTGTTCCCCATCATCAAATTAATTGCTAATTAGAAATGTTGATCTGTTAATAATGATCTGCTATGAGATTTTACTTATTTCATCTTTCAGTATGAATATTCATGTCTTTTCACATAGCATCGCTTAGAACACTGTTTTAACTTCATTGGCTGTATTCCCTTTCACAGGAGGTCTTAACAGTGCAAAGTGATATGCTCACTTTAGACCCTCTTTGTAGCAAATATTCTACTCTGCCATGACAGCATGGAAACAACCAGATGATCAGTCAAGGAATGGGTGTGCCATGTCCTAATACACTTGTGTATGCGCATGAAAGTTGGGTATTTATAATTCTTAATTGTCACTAAGTATTTTTCCCACTTTGCATTAATAGATCATTTAAAACTATATAAAAGTATTGGCTTATAAACAGTACAAAAAGAGGAGGTGGGCTTTATTTGGTCTGTTTCTGCAAATTGCTGACCCCTGCTTTTACAACAGAGGAACTCACAGTGCACAAACACCTACTTTTTCAATCTTTCATAGGCTATTTTTGTCATGGTGTCTCAGCTTTTCTCTAATCTTCATTTCCAAATGTTGACTACTTTTGAGCTTTCTCACTCCCTCCATGAAATACCTTTTTATCCTTCTCATCACTTTCTTCTCAATTTCTTAGTGTCTGCCCCATCATGCTACTTACATTTCCACATAATTGTGTCCTTCATGGAACTTACATGGCTTTAGATGCCACCTGAATTGTTCCCAATTCAAGCAATCAAGAGACATGAAATTCTATTGCTCTAATTCATTGTCATCATATTCATGTCACATATAAATCACAGATTTGCACAAGAATTATTTGTCCTTTTGGTTCCAAGTACACCTTCCATCTAACCAGCCAGCCAGAAGTGATAGTGCTGTGACTAAAAGATCTTGTTAGTGCCAGTAACAATCTGCCATTTAGAACAGCAGGCTGCGGGAGAAGACTTGGAAACAGGATAGAAACGAAAAATTTATTTTATTTTTCTCTCTCTGGCTTCTGCAACCTATAACAACACACACACACACTCTCACAAGAAACCATGGCACGCACTCTTTCAAGAAGCTACAACATATACACACAAATAGCGTTAAACCCGCATGCTCTCTCTCGGACACAGTCTCTCACGCGCCCAAAAGGGAATGTTGTGGGCCGGCTTTTTTCCTCTGGCGTAAGTCCCTCTTGATCTCGCGCCAAGTCCCACAAGATCCCAGGCCAAGTCCGGCAAGCAAGATTTTGGGCCAAGTCCCCTGAGTGAGATCCCCGAAGGCAGCAATGCCTGGGGCATTTGCATGTAAACAAACATGGTCTCAGCCAACTCTTTAATCAGGGCTTCTGCATTTCTCCCTTTTTGTTTTAAAAGAGGGGATGTTGTAGCTTTAAGGTGACAAGCCTTTTGTTGGCGAGCCAAATTGCATAGTATATCAAAATTTTTTTTAAACAAATCAGCTGTCCTGAGTTCCATCAAGCAACACACTGAGTCTTGTAGACAGATATCAGCAAGGCATTGTCTCAGAAAGTCACAAACAAATGAAAGACCAAAATGTCCACCCGTCACAACACATTGATCTAGAAGGCCCCATGCATGTAGAGCAGAGGCCACACTGTTGGTGAAGTTGTCCAATGTCTGAGCAGTAGGGATGTTTGAGTGACTGAGATCCCTGTAGCTGTAGCAGGAGTCATGTTTTTCATATCTAGACAATACCGCCGGAAAATCTTCAGGGCCCGCTACCTAGAAACTCAAGCATTTATTATTGAAGGGAAGGCAGTGTTATTCCGGCAATGAGTCAAGAGGCGAGTTGTCAAACTAAAAAACAGAACTATTAAATTAGAAAATTAAAGTTGATTTGTGTTCACATACATTGCTGCTTGAACTCTCGCAGGCATAAGCTGGCAAAATATCATATTTAGAACAAAACAAAGAAAGACTGAGGGCATTTACTGCATTAAAAATAGAGTAAAGAAAAGTTAAAGGCACTTTGGAAAAATAATTTGATAGCTGGAACCCTTGAGTCTCTGTAACCTTGTATGAGATTGTCTGTTGAAATAATTCAAAGTAATCAGTTATAAAAAAAAAAAAAGTTAATTACAAATAAACATCTGTGTGTCCAAACACCAAAACATCAGGCTACACAGCACTGGTCATATTTATGACCCAGCCATCCCACTCCTGGGTCTATTCCCAAAGGACTTAAAAACAGCATATTACAGTGACACAGCTATCTCAATGTTTGTAGCTGCGCAATTCACAATAGCTAGGTTGTGGAACCAACCTAGATATCCCTCAGTAAATGAGTGGATTAAGAAAATGTGGTATATACGCACAATGGAATTTTACTCAGCAATAAAAGAAAATAAATTAATGGAATTTGCAGGTAAATGGATGAAGTTGGAAGACATAATGCTAAGTGAAGTTAGTCAGTCTCAAAAATCCAAGTACCAAATGTCTTCTCTGATATAAGGAGGCTAGTTCATAGTATTGTTGGATGGGAGGGTACATACGAGGACTAGAAGAACACTAGAATGGTCAAAGGGAAGGGAGAGTAAGGAAGGGAGCAAGGGGGGAGGGAGAGGGAGAAAAGGAAAAAGAAAAGAAAAGGTGTTTGAATGAGATGGATATCATTTTCCTAAATGCATGATTGAAGACCTGAATTTTACAAATATACTCTGTATACAAACAATTGTATGTAAAAAGATGCTAAATACATGCACTATGAGTTGTACATATTAAAAATTATAAAAAAAATTTTAAAAAAATAAAAAAAGGAAAAAAAAGAAAAAAGAAATCTTTGGGACACCTATAAATCAAAATTGAAGGTACCTTCACTTATTAAATTATTTACCTAAATTGAATACTGTTAAACTTAAATGAATTAAAGTTATTTGGTGTATATATATATATATATATATATATATATATATAAGCACTTAGTTATCTGTGACGTCACACTGGACAGACACACAAACTTACAAACATATATTTGTGACATCACAATTACATGAAATTTAGACAAATGAACAGACATAAAGACATATGTAAAAAAAAGAGAAAAAATATAATTGTGTGCACACTAAAGAGAGATCTCCTCGTCCCGGCCGGGAGGAATGACATTTAAGTTGTGAAATATTTTGAAGGACTCTTTTTAAGGGAATCATTCCATGTCTTCATCTTGGTCCTCTTGATTTTGTGTCTTTTTTATTAATGTTGATTGTTCAACAACTTCATTATTATCGTTTTGATTTGGTACCTGTTTTATTAATCTAGATGGTATCCATATTGGGGAAAATTCATGTTTTGGAAAAACACAAACAGATCCTCTCCCCCAAATTAATACTGGATCTGGACCCTTCCATGTACCTGAAAGAACATCTTTCCAGTAAACCAAAGGTTTATGTTGTTGGTGTGGATTCCAATGTCTGTCTCCAGCAGAATAACCATTAGAGTCTAAAGTTAAAAAATTTAAGGTAAACAGGGCAACTGCCAATCTGTCCCTAGGATTTTTCCAATTACCTTCTTTTTGTTTTAATAACATAACTTTTAGTGTACAGTTTGTTCTTTCAATAAAATGCCTGTTTTATGGGATATATTGAATTTTGCGCAAAACTGAAAGATGAGGACGTATATGCAGGGCCATTATCTGTTTTAAGCATTTTGGGGATGCCCAATGCAGCAAAAGCTTGCAAACAATGAGATGTAACATGTTTAACTTTTTCTCCAGAATGTAGGGAAGCAAAAATCATGCCTGAGCATGTATCAATGGTCACATGAATAAATCGCAATTTTCCAAAACTTGGCTCATGAGTAACATCCATCTGCCACAAATGATTGGGCATTCATCCTCTAGGATTAACACCAAAATGAGGATTGGGCAAATGTGTCATACAAGATTTACAATCTTTTACAATTGTTCTGGCTTGCTCCTTTGTGATTTTAAATCTACGCTGCAAGGTAGTGCTGTTGACGTGAAACTGGGAGTGAAATAAAGTAGCTTGTTGGAGCGCTGAAAGTATAAATATAGTTTTGGTGAGGTCATCAGCCTTTTGATTACCTTCATGGAGGAGACCAGGCAAGTTAGTATGTGCTGTAATATGGCCTATGAATAGAGGTTCTTTTCTTGCCCACAAAAGTTTTTGTATTTGATAAAACAATTTAAATGCTGGAATATGAGGTGCTATTGGTCCTGCTAGCTCTAATTTTGGGATGGCATGTACAATATAGTGGCTAACTGAAAAAATGTTTACAGGCTGGTCTCTAAAATTTTCCAGAGCTCTTACCACAGCTTCCAATTCCACTAGTTGAGCTGATTTGTGTGAAGTTATGTAAGTCATATTTTCTTTTTTAGTGACTACTGCAGAAGTACCATTTGAGGACCCATCTGTAAATACATTAAATGCCTTAGGAATAGGTTGATTTTTTATTACCTGTGGAAATATAATAGGATGATTAATACAAAAAGATAATATAGGAGACTTAGGAAGATGATTATCAAAATTTGCAGAAGTAGAGCATCTAGCTAGAGCCCAATCATTATCATTGAGGCATAAATATTCAATCTGTGACGATGAATAGGGAGTAATAATAGTAGCAGGGTGAATGCCAAATATTTTAGTAGAAGTCTTAAGTCCTTGAAGAATAAGTTTGGATGACTCATGGTTTCAGAGGTCTCAGTCTATAGAAGGCCAGCTCCATTCCTCCAGGCTTAAGGTAAGGCCGAACTTGTGGTGGGAGAGGGTGGCAGAGGGAAGCAGCTCACATCATTGTGATCAGAAAGCAGAGAGAGACACTTCACTCTCCAGACACAATATATACACCAAAGCCATGCCCTAATTCCCACCTCCTCCAGCCACACCTTACCACTTCAGTTACCAATCAGTTAATCCTTACCAGGGGATTAATTCACTGATTAGGTAAAGTCCATAGGCCAATTATTTTTCCTACAAACCTTCTTGCATTGTTTCACATGTGAGCTTTTGGGGGACACCTCACATCCAAACTATAACATGGGTGTCATATAATCCTAATTATGGCCATTTGCTCAATATGAGCTATGTAGTAAACATGTCTACAGAGAAGGATCTCAGTGAGATGGGCATTTGGAGATCTGGTTTACGTGTTAAATTTCAGTAAGTCCTTCCTGTCTCTTCTTTAATGTGGTGTTGCATTTTTATATTTTTAATTATAGCTTCAGTACTAAACTAACATTGTTTAAGCATATTGTGTCTTATTTGTAATACAGGAGGATTCAGTTTGTCAATTGTTCATTACCTGTATTTATGTATTTGATGTATATATTTGTATTTATAAATTTCAAATATACCCACATTGAATTTTTTTTAGTTAGAGTTCTACGTAGTAAGTAGTTGAGTTCATTCCAACTAACTCATACAAGCATGGAATTTTAGTTCACCACATCTTTTGAAATAAAACCCAAATCAACTACATATGACAATCTATCGAGAAATGTTCAATTGATTTTGATGATCGGAAGCACTATCTATAAGATGGGAATTCCCTGTCTCTTAATTGTTTCGTAAAACTCACCTGAGAAGCTATTAAGGTCTGACACTTTTGGGGAAACTAAACCTTTGACTATATTCTAACATTTTTGTTTATTGTTTCTGGACTTTCCTAGTTCTTCACATTGTCCACATTGTCTTAATTTGATTTTAGAAATCTGTATGGGTCTGGAAATTTTTTATTTAAAGTGTATTGATACCAGATTATAAGTAAGAGGCACAGGATTACTCAATCTCTTCTAGATACCAAACACAATATTCTCTTTAAAAAATATTTTTAGCCGCCTTTTTAAAGCATTGGCTTTGGGTTTATTTATTTTTGTTTTACATGTTATTCTTTATTATTTTTATTAGTAATTACTTCACACATTTTTGTTTGTTTTCTTTCTAGTTACATGAAAGGATTACTTAATTTATTTATGTTTCATTGTTTCTAAAATGATCTCTAAATTTAGACCATCAAATGCAAAAGACTAGAATAAAGTTAATAATGGTATTAGATTTTAACTCTCTAAATAGAAGGTATCTGCTTGAATCTATGTTGACATAAATAACCAAATAAATTAGATTGAATACAAGCTGTGTCTTTTATCTTTTCTAAAATTTACTATTTAGGCCACTCTTAAATTTTCATATGTAAAGATCTCTCGTTGTTCTTCAGTTTCTTAAAGGAGTTCTTCATTTAAAAAAGTCATGATATTTTTCAGGAAAATTTTTCTTAAACTACCTAATACTTTTTATAATTAAAAAAAAATGTGATGACAAACAATGACTATAATCTTGCCTTAGAAGCTGTGTTAGTCTGGAGTTCATGTTAGAAGTCTCTATGCAAGATGCTTCTTTCTTTGCCAAGAACTCATTATTTTTGACCAACTCATCCTGAGCTCCTTTTCTCCTCCCTTGATCTCCTCTAAACTCTAGAAGCTGCTATCATGTACAAATCTGGTGTTGGACTAGATTCAGGCATTACACTGGTAATTATTTTCCAATTTCTGAACTTGATATAAAACTCACTCTTTTCATGTGTCATAAGACATCCTAACACTCCACAATTTCTATACATATATAGTAAGTACACTTTGCCAATATTTTCTGTTGTGACTTTTTTTTTTTTTTTTTTTTTTTTAAGTCTTGTGTGACAGAGGACAAAAGAATGGGATCTAGGAACAGGCATTCAAGAGCCTTCAAGAGCAATGCAACAGAATTCCAGAGAGTTCATTTCTCAGTTATTCCAAAGATTAATCAATGAAAAGTTTATCTATTCTGATTCCTCCCATAAGAGCACACACAATTACCTGTAGAACGGTGTCCGCTAGCTTTCTGTACCTACAACTCTGATAATCACTGAAAAAATTTCTATTAATGAATTTGGAAATTCAGAAAGAATTTTATGTATGTTTCCATCAACAAAACAGTGTTTTTATTATAAAAGATCACAATTTTCTCTGCTAATCTACAGTTTCCACATCTTTATATAGCTTTGTTTTATTTGTCACATGATGTGATAGATTCACTTTTATTTTGAAATATGCAGAATTTTGTGCAATTTTTGTCAAACTTGAGCATTATTTTGTAAAACAAATGTCAAACTTGACTTTACTTTTAAAATTTATTAAACCATTTAAAAAATAATCACTATAGGTAGGAGAATAAATATAAATATTTTCATTTATTAAAATTTAGACATGCTGAGTTTGAAGGGCATTTGAATTTACACATTATCACTTTAAGAAAATGTATTAGCTTTTCAAAACATATTTGCAGGCTTTTTCAAGCCTATTATACTTTATAGGGAAGAATATTAAAAATGAGATCAAATTCCATATTGTTAAAAATGATGTTAAATATGCATGGTTACATATTAAAAATCTAACTGTACAACTGAACCTCCTAAAATCTTTCTGAATTTATTTGCCTAAAATATTATTCAAAAGCTATTTTCACTTCAGCACGTGTATCTTAGAGTTCTTTTCCCTTATATTTTCAGCTTCTATTTGTCTTTGGGCAAATTCCAGATCTTTCTGACACTTAATATAATGCCTTTATGTAAGGCATATTCCCCAATTCACAATAATTTTTTATAGTCCCAATTCACTGTTGTAATCAGTGACATAAGTTTAAACTGATATTTCTCTCACATCATTGAAGAACAAAATTGGCTCTAAATATTGACATATACTCCATAAATTTTTTTAAAAAGGCAAGCAGATGAAATCCTAGGAATAAGGAGTAAGTAAGTATGCATATACCTACATGATCATTTTAGTCACAATAATAATTTAGTTTTTTTCTTCATGGTTATTGTTCACATATTTATTTTGAACAGAGTTAAAGGTTCTGCTGATAGTGAATGCTTATAACTTCATGTTGCCTCAGCACTCATTTTGAATACAAGTTGGACTTTTCCCTACCAGAAGCAGGATTCAGTCACCTTCAACATGGTTCACAATCCTATGCCTCCTCCCTGTTCTTCTTTGTCACAGATCCAGACCTGCCTCACACAGTTGCCTGCTGGTGACCACTTCCCCATGGGATGCTTAGAGTTAGCCTTCTTGGCTGGCCCCTTTGACCCTCACTGTGCAGACCTGCAATAGTAACTACTTGTCAGTCACAGTGTGACCCTTGAAACTCATGCCTGCTTGTTTTAAACCCACCAATTAAAACTGTTTGCAAAAAACCTGTTTGTATAATGCCCTGAACCCATCAGATTCTTTGACCCATGAATCCCTCTCTTTTTGTCTCTCTGCCTGCCCTCCTTGGCCAACATGAGTGGTCTCTAAGCAGGTACTATGACCTCTTCTCCCACCACAGAATCCATAGTGCTAAATGTTCAAAACCATGTTTGCGTCATTAAAGCCCTATCTATAATTTGACCCCAGAGAGTCACAGAAAGGCTATCCAGAAAGAACCCTGGTATGTAGATCTTCTGCTGGTTCTCTATAATCTGGGCTTCTGGTGGCTACTGAGGGCAATAGCAGCCAGCTAAACTGATAAGAGAAATTTGGTTTCATTCAAAACACTGCTTTATCACATGTAATCACAAAGCAATTGAAGATGCGTTTAGCCCTGAAGCAACATGGTAACTTCCAAATCACTAACAAGAATATAGAAGAGTTAAAATACTCAGTCTCTCCATTCTCTTTTTGCATTATTTTTTTCTTCTTTAAAATACATGCTGAAAAAAATAAAATAAAATACATGCTGAAAATGCAAGGAAGCAAAAGATATCCATTTAACAGAGTAATGTATGAATCAGGAAAAAAAAAGTATCCTTTCTCCCATGGACGGATGTTACATTTGCTTGAGACCAGTAAAAATTCTCAGGTCCAAAAATCTTATGATCACTTTTCTTTAAAAATATTAGATATACCTAGTATGTTAGAGCTTTATGTGACTTGGGATAGTCATCTCACCACCTTTGTTTATCTTTCAAGGGCTCATTCATGCTCCTGTGGTTCTCCAAGAAGCAGTCTGACAGTTCAGAGCAGTCATGTGGCAGGGATGAAGCCTCAACTGTTCTCTACGCAGTCAGCTGAAGAAAATGACAGCATCAATCTCCTTGTTCATAGAAACAGAAAGC
This sequence comes from Tamias sibiricus, assembly GCA_025594165.1. Taxonomy (NCBI): domain Eukaryota; kingdom Metazoa; phylum Chordata; class Mammalia; order Rodentia; family Sciuridae; genus Tamias; species Tamias sibiricus. Next base: position 139,648,493 of record CM046658.1, on the reverse strand, counting down.
CAAGCACTAAATCCTGTCTGGGTTTGTCTATGTGTATGCCCACTCATGGTAAATGTACAGTCAGACTTAAGCAAAACCCAGTTGATTGGCCCATTGCTAACTGTCCTAAAAATTTGCATATCCTTCTCTTTTAGTCAGCTTTTTCACTGCTATGATTAAAGGATCTGACCAGCACAACTGTAGGGGAGGAAAAGTTTATTTGAGGGCTCACCATTTCAGAAGTCTTAGTCCAGAGAAGGCTGGCTCCATTCCCGGGGCTCAAGGTGAGGGTGAACATCATGACAGGAGAGGGTGGCAGAGGGAAGCAGCTCTCATCTTGGTGATCCAGAAGCAGAGAAACTCCAACTCCAGATACAAAATATATACCCCATAGCCATGCCCCCAATTAACCACTTCCTCTAGCCACACCCCACCTGCCTCTAGTTACCACTCAGTTAATCACATCAGGGATTAATTCACTGATTGGGTTAAGACTCTCACAATCCAATCATTTCTCCTCTGAACCTTCTTGCATTGTCTCACATGTGAGCTTTTGGGGGACAGGTCATATCCACACCATAATACCTTCCTAAAATAAATTAAAGATCCAGGGTTTTTGCTTAAGCTTCTTTCATAAGAAAATTAACCACTACTTGATAACACTTAACAATTTTAAAAACATATTCATGTATTTTATGGTCATGGGTATTAATGATATTACTAAAGTTTGGCCTTACACAGTGAAAACAAGGCTACTGCATGCTTGAGGAATGGTCATTGGGTCTCTCTATCTACATTCTTCTGGTCATATTTGTTACCTGCTTGCCACCTGACTGGTCTATGCCACATGGGAGGGATTCAGGGATAGATAAACCATGGCCCCTTTCCTTGAAGGGTTTAGTGCACCATGTAAAGAAAGACACAGAGAGGTGCTATTTTTGAATACTGTATAATATGACACCTTCCCTGACAGAGGAATGCCTTAGGTACTATCATAGGACAGATGTCATAAGTAAGTGTGAAGTGTGCATATCTTTAGGGACAAGGACTTCCATGAGGGAAGGTGCCTGGATTGAATCTTAAAATATATTTAAGAATCCATGAGTGAAAAAGAAGGAAATTAAAGGGCAAGGAGATAATGGGCTTACATTTAAAAAAAGAAAAAAAATATGCATACAAAACTATGTGCAGGTATACAAGGGAAAAAAACAAGTCCTTACTACAAGAACATAAAGGAAAACAGGTTCAGCATGAAGTTGCAGAGAAAGGCAGAGGCAGGACTGTAAAAGATCCTATCATCACTAGCAATTGTCATAGGGTATGGTTCAATATGAACACAGATTATTTTTCACTTTAAATGGGCCCCATAAAATTTGAAAGGAGAACGACTTTTGGTGAGACAAGACTCTTTATGAACCTATAAGCAAAGTTATAATTAAAGGTAATACAGGAGATAGAAAAAGGACAACCCCCCTACTCTCAAGATCAATAATTGTATGTGTTAGCACATGTGAACACATAACCTAGCTACAAAAGGCAACAAAGGAGTAGTTTATCTATTAACTGCTTCCTATTGAGTTGGGTCTGAAAATGTTAAAGTAAATTTTATAGAGGAGTTTAGATATATAAAAGATTGTTAAGATTGTCATTGGGGAGAGAAAGAAGAAGAGTCAGACGGTACAATGGAGTATACGACATATAGATGGAAAAATAGAAAATACATTGTTGTATTTGAGACAATGAGGAAGTCAGTGTTGCTGGAAAGATAGGTAGCAGATGGTTGCCTGCCCTGTTAGGTTGTTATTGCAAACAGAACTCCATTTTTTTTTTTTTTTATCAGCAGAAATGGTTTATTGGTCTCTCTATGAAAAAGCCATTGGTTTCTGCAATGCCTCATGCAAACTTTATTGATGGTACTTTTAACAATGATCCTTATAGTTGATTTTAAATGCAAAGATAAAAGAAAGATGACAGGTTGAAAAGTAACAACAAGGCACTGCCAGAATTAACTAAAATTTGTAAACTCTTCCACATGCACTGGGGATTATGGGAAATAGACACACACAAACATTTGATAAAGATGTTTCTTCAAAATTTTTGCAGCCAAACTACGGATTTCTCCACCATGAAAACATTGTTTACATGTGAAGCCAAAGGTCATAGGGGAAAATCTGTTCTGTGACCTGTGGTTCTTCAACTTGATAGATGTTTTCTCACTTGGAGTAGTGAGTATCAGTACCACTGGATGAATGCAGGAATAGAAATGTCCCTGATTTGTTGATTGAAATATTTTGGGGTTGGCTTCCCTTGAAGAATTCTTTACCTATTAATCTTTGTTTTTCTGGCATTTTGCTTATTATAACATAGTATTCATCAGAGAATTGATATAAAATTCAAATATTGGAATGTGACTCTAAACTTTTATATGTAGGGGATGTTGTTTGCAGTTTATGACATATAAAGTCAGTTTATTTGGGGGGTGAGGAGGGTCACAAAGAATAAACCAATAATTTTCTTTCACTGACAATCAGTGGAAACAGCTTCCTGCTTAGATCAATGCATAAAAAAATTTAGTTTTATTACCTTTGCAGTACCTTAGCATTGACATTTGTATGTTTACAAATGAGTGTTATAAACCTTCAGGATTTTATAAATGAAAAGAAAAAATGATTTAATTATAAATAGTATATACAACATTATGATTATTACTGCTAGTAATAATAACAGCAAGAGATGATCCAAGAACAAATGAATATATATTTTTCCAATTTATATGTTGATAAAGTCACTTAAGTGAATTAAAATCTGGTACTCTCTACAGGGCAGTAAATTATCCTCTATATGAACAAATAATTATGAAAGAATAATTCAATTGTCAGAATTTATTAAGTATAGTTTCTACCTTGCATCTATCATGCAATGAAGCATTAAAAGGCAAATTATGGAGAAAATAATATCTTAAATTATTGAGTTATCAATACTTTGTGAACCATATCTTTTGATGAACTTATTTCCTGATCAGAGCAATGCTATATAAATTTTGAATATTGTATATTTTTCCTATCTGTACCTCTTTCAAGTTCAAGTCTGGATATCTTGAATTTGTTGCTTTTCCCCCATTAAATTGCCTGAACCCTATCTCATAGCCTGAACCATGCTTAAGTTACATAACACCCAAGGGAAAATTTGTTTCCTGCAGGGACTCAGTTAAAAAGATGCCTTTTCCATATAAAGCTCTTTAATATTTCTGAATACACATTTTTTTTTCTTAATGTTAAAATCTGCTTTTCATTACAGCACAATGGTACATGCTTTTGCTTGGGCATCTGTGATCCAAAGCTTACCTTAGCAGGGTCACTTCACATCTCTTAAAGTAAACCCAAAGAGTAATACTTAGGAGGCACTGCCACCAAGTTCAACTTAGCTTAGGCAGTTGAGGGCTATGCTGCTCAGAGTGGCATCATATCAATCAACCAGCACGTGACCTGTCACTGGAATAGGCACATTTTAGCTAATTGTTCTTAATTAAGCCCACATTTCCAAAGATCATAAAGTTACATTTACATTTTCAGTAGGTTAAACTGAAGAAGAAAAAACAAATAATGAGTAGCCTGCATACTCAACCAACTGCTAAATTTTGATTTCATTCAAATTAAAAAATGTTCATGTGTTTTTCTTAGATGTCATTTCTAGGAAATATCGAGCTGGCATGGAGAACTAACCACCACAGAGGTTCTCTCTGCTTGAGTGGTTGGCACCTTAATTTCCTATGGTGACAGTTTCATGCTGAGACTCCCAAGCTTTCAGAACCTATAATTTCTAAAAGCTGATTGATTGACTGTGGCATCCAAGAGGAACATGCTACTTGATGGCACAGATAGGTAGAACCACTTTCTTTTGGGTAACTGTAGCAGTCTATAACACAGAAGGGGCCACTGAGAAACTTAGATCTCACTTAAAGTCATTAATATGCTGATATGAGGTTTGTTACTAGGCAATTATAATTAAAATGGACACATCTGTGGCCTTGTGAAAACTATATTTAATGAAGCTTGCAAGTGGAAATTTCTTTCTGCTATTTATTGCCAAATATCAAAACCAGACCTTCTTAAGCAATGCAATAAACTTAGTCCAAAGAAAATATGCCATAATACAATCTCATGTATGTAAAGGTTAAACATGTACATAAACCAGAGAGGCAATTCTGGTTTGACTCTAGCGGGAATGGATTACCATTCTTCTGTAATCTTTGGAGAAAAAAAATAAAAAAGATTATTCAAAGAATGCATTCACAAGTTTTAATTTCAGCACCTCTTCATCATTAACAGGAAAGGTGATTAAATATTTAGCACTCACAGCTCCCCATGGAGTAGTTATTATCATCCCCATTATAAAATGAGGAAAAAACAGTAAGAAGGATTAAATAAATTGCCGAAGGACACACAGCTATACAGTGGTACAAACAGGATTCAAACTTGTGTTTGATTTAAAACATTCTCTTTTACTTCTATTCCCTCCCAATAGTTATTAAGATTGCATTATATGAAGGATGATGGGAAGGGCCTATATCAGACTCAAATATAACATAAGTTCCCTTACTCTATGGATTAACTGATAAAGCAAATTTAGTGATATACTGATATAGTATATATACTATATCAATGTGTGTATATATATATATATACTGTATTTGCATATATAAGTGTGTGTATATATATATATATATACTATATTTGTATTTATATATTTATAACTAAAACCTTCCAGAAAAATCTTCACATGAAGCTTGGGAAGGAACAAAGAACTCCTAGTTCAAAGGAGAGTATGCTTAAAACTGAAATGAGGGAGAGCTGTGACCTTGAAATTCTTTGAGTCCTCATAGGCATATAAGACCTTACACATCCTGGATGATAAGTAGATAGCTGTTGAATGAATAAGCATGAGGACTAACAAATAAAACAATTTGTCTGAAGCTTTTATGTATAAAAAATAGTGACATAAAATTGGGCAGATAAGTAAAAGGGAGTTTGTAGAGTGATATCACTGCAGGACCATGGGTTTTGATCTTTAATGGGTAGAAAATGAGGAAGGGAACATAATTGGGATGATAAAAGACAAAGGGACAACCAGATTGGACAGAGGAAGACAGGAGCCCAGATATGAGAGAATGAGCACTAGTTCTGTGGGCACCAGGGAATAAGGAACACCTTGCTCATGACATAGTGAAAAACTACCACAATTACACCAATTATATTTGGAAAAAAAAAAAAAGAGTATATCTCTGTTAACAGGTTTGTCTCACAATTGAAGATAAAAATAAACATCAGTGTTAAAATAAACTTATTTAAGAAAATTTAAAAGCATTTTTAAAATTCCATTAGTATTTACCATTCAATTATAGCTTATATCCTCTCACATCTAAACTAACTCATAATGTGATCTGCTGACCAAAACTACAGTCTACACTGAAAAAAAGACACTGGGCTTTTTCATTCATGTAACAAACCACTTGGTCTTCCTAGTTAAGGGGAAAAAAACAAGTTAATGAAAACTGAAGCCATGAAGATAACCCTTAATTCAGCACAGAATTAAAAGCTAAAAAATAATAATGACATCTAGCCAGGTACAATGGTGCACACCTGTAATCCCAGTGGCTCAAGAGGCTAAGGCAAGAAGGTCACAAGTTCAAATCCAACCTCAGCACTTTAGTGAGTCCCTAGTTAACAAGACTCTACTTCAAAATAAAACATAAAAAATGGCTGGGGATGTGGCTCAGTAGTTAAGCTCCCCTGAGTTCAATAGCTGCTATGGATGGATGGATGGATAGATAGATAGATAGATAGATAGATAGATAGATAAAAATAATGAAGTCTATTGTCTTTCTCTAACTTCTTTTTACTGTGAAAAAACAAACAAGAGAGGTTCACAAACATAAGAGCAAGTAACAACTTGGACTGAATAAAATTCAGACTTTTAGATATCTGTTTTTATCCTGATCTCTCCTACTATAATCAAAATCAGGTATGTTGGTTACCTGCCACAGTCAAGTCTAACACCCTGGTACAAGTGCCTAGTTATTATGTCCAGGCTTCTCATAGGGCCATGGGGGTAAACTAACACCCTGAAGTCATCCAGAGTTGCCCTTCAGAATCACTCCCAGCTATTTGTTATTTAATCTCCACAACAATGCATTTGCTACATAGGTCAAGATCCCTTTGTAGGCAGCCAGGTGGCTCCATCAAGTCACCGGAAAGTCAGGGTTTTAGTGCTTCATCAGCTGCTCAATTTTCATCTCTCTGTTTATTAAACCAAATAAGTAATAAGACCTAACCCAAATATGTATTTTAAATGCATGATCATAAAAGATAGATGTCTTGTCTGCAATAAAATTTATAAATCAAAAAGTAAATAAAAAGATGTTTCATACAGCTGTGGAGTTTGCCTTTATAGACTAGTATTTGTTAACACAATAACAATCTTAGCATTAAGAGCTTATATTTCTTAAAAGCTCTTCAGAGCTCAGAATATTCTCTAATACATTATGGCAGATGGCATACAAATGGGCCTACTTACTACTTTGTTCAGCTTTGTTTTAAAAGTATTAATCCACAAAGAAAGCCAAGAGGAGTATTTCTATGGAAAAAGTATAAAAGCAGAGTTTATGAATGCAAAAAATAAAGAACAGTATAAGAACCAGCCCTGAAATAATGAGAAACTCACTCCTGTCAAAAAAGCAAGAAAAATGAAGGAAAAATTCTGGATTCTTTCACTTTTGATCTGAAAGTGAAACACTGCTCATCTTTTTTCTGTTAGACATCACTTCCCATCAAACATGTCAATTTTGGGTTTTATTATCACATGTCTGTTGAGGTAGTAGGGATAACGAGATCTCTCTGTCTATCTAGATAGCTATCTACATTAAATTCACAATATACTATCATTTAATACATTAATTTTTTAAAATGCCAGTTTTTTTATTTTATATGTATGGGGGTAAGGGAATAAAAGAACATTTAGAAACAATGTGACATAATAATGTGACAAAAAGGAGCCAAAAAATCCATATGGAACTTAGAAATTAATTTATGTATCTGGAAGAGGCTTAGTTATTTTAGATACTTGTCTCTGCACTTTTTTTTTTTTTTTTCTTTCTTGGTACAGGGGAATGAACTCAGGGGCACTCGACCACTGGGCCACATCCCCAGCCATTTTTTTTTTTTTTTTTTTTTTTTTTTTTTTTTTTTTTTTTTTTGGTACCAGGGATTGAACTCAGGGGCACTCGACCACTGGGCCATATCCCCAGCCCTTTTTTGTATTTTATTAGAGACAGGGTCTCACTGAGTTGCTAAGTGCCTCCCCAGCCCTTTTTTGTATTTTATTAGAGACAGGGTCTCACTGAGTTGCTAAGTGCCTCCCCAGCCCTTTTTTGTATTTTATTAGAGACAGGATCTCACTGAGTTGCTAAGTGCCTCACCATTGCTGAGGCTGGCTTTGAACTCACGATCCTCCTGCCTCAGCCTCCCAAGTGCTGGGATTACGGGCGTGTGCCACTGTGCCTGGTGTTGTCTTTGCACTTTACGTGCAGAGTAACAATGTAATAGACTAGGAAGCAACACACCAACCATCAAGTTCTCTTTTGCTAGTCAATAACAGTGAAACTTCTGCATAGACACTGAATTTTTCTATACTGCAGATTAGTCATATGGAAAATCAACATATTACTATAATTCTTTAGGTTTGTTTGATCTCTAAAAGTCAGGAAGTATAGCCTAAGATTAAATATAAATTTTTAAATTGAACTCAGGGATTTTTCTCTTTACAAATGAATATATTTTCAAGAAAAACAGACAACTTCCAATATTGAATGTGCTGTTGAACCAGATGGATGGAGCCAAATATTCCAAGGAGAGATAGGAGCATGTCTGTCGTGTCCTCATACACACCTCTGTGCACATGTTGGTGCAAACTAATAAGATAGCATGTGAATACTACATGAGTATAAAATCTATATCTTCTCATACAAATATTTAGCATCTTAATTCTATGCCATGCCTACAGGTCTAGTAAAAAAAGGTAAAGGACATAAATTATGGATGCCATTTATGTTCCACAGTTCTAACTGAGTGGGGTTTAAAATCACACATGCAAATAGTGTCCTGGTCTTACTCTACAATAAATGGGTTCAGTAAGAAATTTGGACTTAGAATAAGTTTACAGTGATCTTCATTGAGAAAAATATACTTGTAAAGTTGACTATCTGTGACAATGCATATATTGCATTTAAAGAGAGGTAAGTTATACAGGGGTTATCTCATGATCTCTCGTGAGTTTTACCAGGTTATAGAATTTTGAGGTAGAGTCAGTTTGGCAAAGTCACAATAATTTCAGAAGTCTGTACTTGGATTTGAAAGTCCCGCAATTCCATTAAGTCAGGAGTGAGACATATGAGGGTCATCTGCCACCATAATGATGGTGAAGGCAATCCATGCAGTGTAGCACTTAAGAAGGAACAAGTTGAGACGGCTTGCCTTAGTTTGAACTCTGTATCTGACATTTTCTAAGTAAAAGACTTGGACAAGTTATTTAATCTCTCTCTCTTGATGTTCTAATTTTTAAAAACAAGTGACTATAGTCATTACTTCATGGAGCAGGATCTACTGTATGCTTAGAAAAAGTGACCAGAAAGCCTGTAATAGATGTCTGTTGTCTGTTTTCCATGTAGTATCCCTCAACAGGCTCTGGACAGCCTGGAGGGCTGGACTTTTTACTATTTTCTTTATAGACCATTCCCTATTTATCACCTCTCCTTAGTCTATTGCTTTCTCTGATGCACAAAACTTCATAAACTTGTCACACTTATTTTTTCAATCGAAGTGAGAGAATTAATTCATTTAACAAATGGTTATTGAATAAATGCTATGTGATTTGTACTATTCCTGACACTGAGGACACATGAATGCTGTATTAGATGGAGATTCATGCAATGGAGAAAAATAACATAGAGCTAGGGAGTGTCAGTTATTCAATAAGGTGACATTTGAACAGAGACCTACAGAAAGGGAACTAGTAATCCTGGAGGATATTAAGACATGTGTTTCTAAGGGTAAAATAATGGAAAGTGCAAATACCCTTTAGCAAGACCATGCTTGGTGTTTAGGGCATCACAGAAGCCAGTGTTCCTGGAGCAGAGAGAGGGAAGTAAAGTGATTATGAGGTTCCAAGAGATGAGATTATTCAGTCCTTTAAAAGAAATATAGGTTTTACTCTTAGTGCAGTGTGAAACCATTGAATAGTTTGGACAAAGAAGTGACATGATCAAGTATGGCAAAGAAAGAACTTTGCTATATTGCACATAGATATAAGAGAACAAGTGCTAATGCAATTAGAAGGCTTCTGCAGTGATCCAGATAAGAAATGATAGTATCTTGGACAAGGGTAGGTATGATAAAAATGGAAAAAGAATTTGGGTCCTGTGAACATAGCATTTGATAACAGAACCAATAGGGCTTGTTCACAGATAGGATGTGAGTGTGAGACAGAAACAACTTCAGTGTATCTGGTCTGAGTATTTAATAAGATGAAATTGATTTTTAATAAGATGAGAAAATTGCAGGATAAGTAGGTTTGGGGAATTAGGGAGAATCTACAGAATCTGTGGATTTGTTTAGATTTCAGGTGAGTATTAGTTATTTATGTGTCAGTATCAAAAAGGCAGAGGAATAGACTGTCTAGATGTAATTACTGGGGATGGACTCATCAATATCATAATATTTTGGATATACCCATTACTTTCATGCACTTAACCCATATTGTTAGTAATTTCTTTCATCACATCCAGGCCATTAGTATGCCAGTAGGTACTGAAAATGCCTTCTTTCCATCCCATCCAACAAAGTATTGGTAGAATTGCATATGGTCATCCCTGTAAGCAAAATGGGTGTCTGCATGGCATGAATTAAGGGGATATCCTTATCCATTCCTGATTCCATTTTTGCCACTCATTCCACATTTACCCATTAATTTGCCTTACATTACGTCTCTGTATCCACACCTCGCTGAACTTCAATCTCATACACAGCAAGATATATGGGGTGATTATTGACTCTAAGCAGAAGATGAAAAAAATGAAACAAAATAATTGAATAGTTTTGACTATCCAATTTAGTCAGAATAGTGATCCCTGCAGATAAAGGTAAGCATTTTAAATCATGTCCATTCCATCAGTCTGAACATAAGTGTTCCCCTTATTACCAGATCTCACTTTTCTCTGACCTACCCCTATTCTAATGTCTTTCTGGTCTGTTCTAAGTATATTTAACAACATGGGAATGGAATTGCATTCACTCCTGAGAATTCCTATGACTCATTAGCTGGGATGATTTTGCACACTGCATTAATGTCCTTGTTATTACAGAGTGTAAGATAAAAGTGTGTTTTCCTTTTTATTTAAAACTTTTTTTTCTAAATATATTTAAAGTTGTATGAGATGCCTATAAGTATTAACACACTTTGCATTTTGCATATTTTCTTTTCTTGCTGTACCTGTTCTTTCATTACATTTTATTTTATTTATTTTTAATTAATTATAATCATGTCTTACTGGTTCCTCCTTTTATGCTAGAATGTTGCCTCTAATTTCTTCAAAAGCTCAAAACCTATTAAATATTGGCTAATACAATGAGATCTATTCTTTGGAATGTCTCTAAAACAATACATGTTCTATGCACCAAATCAAAATATGCATACCACTATCCCTGCATTTCCAAAGCTGTTTCTGATTACTGATTGAAAATTCCCCTGTTCTTCATTAAAGGCTGAGATTCTTTTAAAATGCTTATTTACGGCTGCATAGTCCTCAGGGGCAGACTGTGGGTTTAATCGCCTACAGCACCAAATCTCTTTTAACATTCGGCCAACTGAGCATTAGGTAACTTGTTGGCTAAGGGGTAACACATTCCTACTCAGTGTACGGATAAGGTAGCTACAATCTGATAGGCTTCATTTACTTCCAAGTATTATTAACGCTAATGAGCATTATATCTACACATCAAGTAAAGATACAGAAGAGTCACTGCTTCTCAGAATTCATTAAACACAGTATTATTTTATTCAGGGGCAAGACTCTAATTTTAGACTGTTCTTTAAAAATAGATGAAAACAAATACTCTGTAATTAATCAAAAGTCTCACTTCCATATTTAATAGGTAGCATGTATTCAGATACAACTGTGAGTTTAAAAGCTGCTTCCTGAGGGTGAAAGGAAGAGATAATTAGTGTACTATAACAGAAAATAATTCATTAAATTACAGCAAATTTTATTTTCTCCTGATATAAGTAAAACAGGCAGGTGTCCATGTTAATTTTGTATCTGCTTTTGTGACTGTGACTATGACATAAGTTTCTCATTTAAATTTAATTTTTGTTACATGATTAATATCACAATATTCACCCTATGTGTTCATATGGTTTTAGCTCTGCCTCTGCAGTATAAAATTAAAAGTTTTTCCTCTTGGAAATGTCAGTTTATTTATCTATTTCTTAACTTTAAATCCAGAGTAGGTTTTCAAGGTCTCTTCTAAAATGATAACCTTCATATGAGTCATAGAAGTTTAAGAACATCCTCTGGATTAGTCTGGCTTCAGTGAGGTTAAACGTAGCAGCAGTGCACCTACAAAGAGGAACGATAAGCAGTTATAATAGGTATCACTCAACACAGCACCAAATATAAATCAAAACTAACAAACACCCTCCCCCACAAATCTTCTCAAGTTAAGTTCCTTGAATTTAATTATTATAGCAAATGGTAATATAACAAGGGCTTCTACTGTCAGGGAAAAAATGTTTAAAACAGATGTGAACCATCCGAAGCATATGTAAAACACATGTGATCCACAGTAAGGTCACAGGACCCATTGAAAGAGCACATGTGGAGTTCGTGAACCACATGTGGACACATGTTGCAAAATCACGTGTTTCTGTTCTTTGCCAAGATTCAGATCATATTCTAAAGAAATCAGGGGCTCTTAAATAAACTTTGTACTTCTTAAGGTAAGTGGATACCTTTTTGTTTAAAAATCCCTTAGTGCAAGCAGACATGGGCCCTCAAATCTAAATCTGTGCTTAAAAACGCTCAAATCCTTGTTTCACTTCTGTTTTCTTATCACAGGGTAATTCAGTTGATTATTACAAGAGAAGAAAGATTTCTTCCTTGCCCACAGCTAATTCATTGAATATGCCATAGCTTATAATGAAATCTAAGAAAACAGGGCCTAAATGTCAGAATTAGGAGCAAGAACGGTTTGAATAGTTTTTTTTCTTTCTTAAAACAATAAAACTTACACAAGACCCTGGTGGCTCTTCTTATGTAACTGAAAGAAAAGTAACCTCTTCTACAATCAGAAAAGAGTCGAATTGTAAATATCAAATGAGAATATCTATTTTACATTTTGGGGCAATAAGAAATCTGAGCAATTTAAAATGTATATTAACAAGATGTGCACATATATGGACATAAGTACAAATATTGTACGTGGCTTTCACCTTTGCTTTCTAGAACATGTTAATAATAACAACCTTATGCAAAGGTTGTCATTTATTTAGAATCTGAATATATTGTTTTATTTGCTCCTCCTCATAACTTTATGAGAAATATAATATAACCAATAATAGAGAGGGGTACTGCATGCTATGTAGAAAGAACTTAGCATAACTAAACAAAGAGAGGAGTCACGGTTTGTCTCCTTGAGGTATATGCTGAAGGCTTCAAGCAAATCTTGTACTTTTTGAGACTCAGATTTTCTGTAAAATAGCATGTGGATTAGATAATTATTTAATATGCTTGTAAAAACTATTGTATACAAAATCATATTTTAAGCAGCAATATTGCATATATAGTAATATATATGTAACAGCAGTTTTCAATCACATTTTTTACAAGAATCACTGAGATTCAGAAAGGAAAGCCAATTGTCACATGCACAATAATTAGTTGGTCTAGGACTAGAAAATAATGGATAGTTTTTCTGAAAATTTTCTTATTCCCTTTCAAAAGGCAAGGCTGAGTAGAACATGTTCTTATTGATAGGGCATTCACTCTAATACTAATTCATCAGACATTTATTCACATTGCAGATAATCATTATGATCATAATATCTCATTCATATTTTAGCATTTTACATTTCCTAAGGCAAGCAACTCTAGGGAGTGTTTGCCTTTTCCACTCTGCATGCAGGTAAACAGGAGAATTGTCCACTTTCTACAGATTAGAAAACTAAACTTTTGATAACAATAAATAGGTTAGTTTGTGCATTTGTTAAAAAAAATAAAAACAAAAACTAAGAATCAGATTCAGGAGATGAAATTCAAAGTCCATTAATTATTTTCCACTAAGCTAAAATATTGAAATATAAGACTGGCAAGGTTTCATTATTAAGTATCTGTATACCCACATGCAAAATGTGTTTCTGATGATGGTGTTATTAACAATGAGGGTGTGAGGGAGGAAAAGTAGGTAATAGGAAGAAATAATTTAGCACCAAATGAAACAGAAGATTTTCCTTTGTTACTGTTTCTAGCAAAATGCAGGAAACTGTTCAGCACTTCCTGAAAGAGAGATACATTTGAAGTACAGTGAGAAACTTGAAGTATCAGTTAGTACCTATTGCTTCTGTTGCTTTTCTATTATATCTAAAGATTGGAAATCTAGTCTTCTCAGATATATTTTTTGAGCTATAATGTCTTTGGTGGTATGACTTTCTCCTTTAAATCATTTAAATCTGGTTCACTGCTATTTATAATTCAAGACAAAATTCTACTATCACTTCTATGAATCCTTCCTAGACAGTTGTTTCAACCATCTTTTTATGGCATGTGTCATGTTTTGTATCTACAGTGCTTAGTCATGTTATTTTAAAAGGTCAATTATGGAAAAATATAAAAAGAGTGAATGAATACATTGTCAGCTGATATCCTGATATCAGTGATTTAGAAGTTCACATGCTCAGCTCAGGTGCAATGTCATGACTAGCCATATTCAATACTAAACTGATTTCTACCCTAATTAGAAGTAATTCAAATAGCCAGGCCACTGGGTTTGATTCATTTCTCTTAAGTTGTCTAGCTTATGAAGCATCCTTTTAAATAAATGGCTAGAGAAGTTGTCTGACTCTTCTTTTAAATGATAATATATTATATATTATCACTTTCCATGAGGCCCCATCCTACTACTTCATGAAGCTGGGAAGAATATTTATGTCAGCCTAATGCATATAATTGTAGACAACATCACTATATTGGGTCTGGAATAATATTTCTGGATTTTGACACTAGCTTATGTATACACTTTTACTATCCTCTGTATCTCCATTGGAAGTACACAAAATAGTAATATTTTGTCATTCCAATTTGCCACAACTCATTGACATTTCTGTATTCGAGATGTGGAGCTGAAAATGTAAGTCTCACCCCTTTTCATCTCATCTTAATGAGCCGTGAGGAATCAGAACCACTCTACATTTTGGCTGTATGCTTCTTACCATGTGCAAGGCAGACACGGCATCGGCCAGCCTTCCAAAGGGCCTGCTGATCTTGCACACTTTCACATCTGATAAGTGAGGATTTGACAGTTTGCTGCTTGGTTTCTTCCAACATTAAAACGAAATAAAGTTTCAAGCTCTACCAGAACTGGTCCAGTCTCTTTTCTTCTCTAAGTCTCTCTCCATCATAACCTACGCACTTTCATATGACCACAATTATGATCAATATATATTAAAATCTTTTATTGTGCATAAGGTGAGGCTCAGCCCACTTTTATACATGGTATATCCAAACTAGACCCAACCTAACTAATCATGCTTACCTTTAACCATTTTTTTCTGTTTCCTTTTATTCCCATTTATGATCTGAGCACATGAAGGATTTACAATTTTGAAATATAATTTCCACTTGATTGACCTGGCTTCTCCTAGCACCACTTCTGCTGTATTATTTACTTTGTGAATCATTTCTTTTCAATGCCTTTGGAACACTTTGTACCTTCTATGGAGGAATCCATTTGCTTTGTAATAACATTATTTGCATATGCATTCTTCCTTGTGCTAAACTAGAGAATTGATCAAGATAAGGAATTGTATCATACCCATATTCCATGTACCCCTATAATGACATAGCAATTTTAAAAAAGAAAAATCAGTCAATATTATATGAAGAGGAGCAATTTATGCATACATTTCAAAAATGATTTAGATGAGAATTAAAAATTCATCATTCCTGATCTCTGGAGATTCATTTGTAGATTAGAATTCTCCTAAAGACCAAGTAAATATTTTAGATTCTGAACATGTTTATTTTCATTTTAAAAGAGCATTGTGGTCTTTAGGACTATTCTTGGACCCATAATTGTTCTTTTTTTTTTTTTTTTTTTTTTTTTTTTTTTTTTTTTTGTACAGGTATTAAACCCAGAGGCACTTAATCACTGAGTCATATCCCCAGACTTTTATTATATTTTATTTAGACATAGGATCTCCCAGACTCAATTGCTGAGTCTGGCTTTGAACTCGCGATCCTCCTACCTCAGCTTCCTAAGCCACTGGGAATACAAGTTTGTGCCACCATGGAGCCCAGCCCAGAATTGTTCTTACCTTCCACTTTAATCATAGCATCAGATTTTAACATCAGACCAACTATCAAATGCAAACAGTGCTTGCATTTATCTTTTTTGTGTGAATAACACTATCAAAGCTGATTTCACTCTGAATTTTGTTTTCCATATGCAGTCATGAGGGTAGGCCTCATTGATCCATTTGGGGCTGATATCAGCCAAACCAAAAACACTTTTAAGCAAGTCGTACTAGTAAAGAATAAATAACTCACTAAACAACTGAGATCTCAGCAAGTAAAAAGAAACCCTGAAGAACATTTATAAATTATGAGTTTGTGTTGTTACAGTGTTCTGATGATGTGGATGCTGAGTAGTGTGAATATGAAGGACTTTGGATCTGAGGAGTTCCCAATGATAAGACCATCCTAAATAGACACAATCACATGCAGTCTCTTTAGAATGTGTCATTCTTCAAGGGAACGCTCCACTTTGTCCACAATAGCATGTGCTGTGGCTCTGTCACACACACATATACACATAAAGATATTTTCTTTTTTTTTAATTCTAATTTGTTATACATGACAGCAGAATGCATTTCAGTTCATAGTACACATCTAGAGCACAATTTTTCAGATCTCTGGTTGTACACAAAGTAGATTCACACCATTCATGTCTTCACACATGTACTTAGGGCAATGATGTCCATCTCATTCCACCATTTTTCCTACCCCAAAATCCCTTCCCTTCCCTTCCATCCCCTTTTCCCTATCCTCCATTCCTCCATGCTCCCTCCCATCCCCATTATGGATCAGCATCCTCATATCATAGAAAACATTCAGGATTTGTTTTTTGGGGGATTGGCTTACTTCACTTAGCTTAATATTCTCCAACTCTGTCCACTTGCCTGCAAATGCCATGATTTTATTCTCTTTTAATGCTGGGTAATATTCCATTCTGTATATATACCAAAGTTTCTTTCTCCATTCATCTACTGAACTGCATCTACTTTGGTTCTACAATTTAATTATTGTGGATTGTGCTGCTATAAATATTGATGTGGCTGCATCCCTGCAGTATTGGGTATATACCAAGGAGTGGAATAGCTGGGTCAAATGGTGGTTCCATTTTAAGGTTTCCAAGGAATCTCCATACTGCTTTCCATATTGACTGCATCAATTTGCAGTCCCACCAGCAATGTATGAGTATGCCTTTTTCCCCACCATCCTTGCCAACATTTCTTGTTGTTTATATTCTTTTTTTTTTTAACATTTATTTATTTACTTTAGTTGTACACAATGCAATGTTTACGTGGTGCTGAGGATTGAACCTGGGCCGCGCACGTGCAAGGCCAGTGCTCTACCACTGAGCCACAACCCCAGCCCCATCTTGTTGCTTATATTCTTAATAGTTGCCATTCTGACTGGAGTGAGATGAAATCTGTTTTAATTTACATTTCGCTAATTGCTAGAGATGTTGAACATTTTTTCATATATTTGTTCATTGATTGTATATCCTCTTCTGTGAAGTGTCTGTTCAGTTCCTTGGCCCATTTATTGATTGAATTATTTGTGGGTTTTTGTTTTGTTTTGTTTTGCTGGTAAGATTTTTAAGTTTTTTGTGTATCCTGGAGATTAGTGCTTTATCTGATGTGCATATGGTAAAAATTTGCTCCCATTCTGTAGGCTCTCTATTCACCTCACTGTTTTTTGTTTTTTGGTTTTTTTTCTGAGAAGAAGCTTTTTAGTTTGAATCCACCCCATTTATTGATTCTTGATTTTATTTCTTGATAGGAGTCCTATTAACGAAGTCGGGGACTAATCCAAGAGGATGGAGATTTGGGCCTACATTGCTGATCCATAATGGGGGTTGAAGGGGGGGGAAGCAGGGGAGGAATGAAGGAACTTTGGATAGGGTAAAGGGGAGGGAGGGGAAGGGAGGGGGGGGTAGAGGAGTAGGAAAGATGGTGGAATGAGATGGACATCATTACCCTAAGTACATGTATGAACACACGAGTGGTGTCACTCTAATTTGTGTACAACCAGAGAAATGAACAATTATGCTCTGGATGTGTACTATGAATTGAAATGCATTCTGCTGTAATATAGAACAAATTAGAAAAAATAAATAATTTTTTTAAAAAAAGTTTAAGCCAAATATACTAAGTACAGTTTTCAAAGGCCCAAATAGGCTCATGAAAGAAGTCCCTAGAAATTTGAATGAGTTTATGTTCCAGAGAAAGTTTGCGGGGAGTAGTGCTGAGAGGGTGCATTTTAGAAATTGAAGAAGGAACGGGTAAGGGGAAACTCCATGTAGACCAAAATAAAAACACACCAAGTTTTTTGGCACAATTTTGCCATTAACAGAAGGTTATTCTTCTCTATTAATAGGTGCATGGAAAACATCATAGTCAAAAAGGTTTTCCTCCAAATCCTTTCAGCAGAAGGCTTGGGTATAACAATTTTAACACAGGACCTACAAGGGACAGGATTGTGGCTTCTGTCAATTTGTGCTTCTTTCTTCTATGGGGACTAACTTGCCATTTCCTAGACTTAACACACACACTAAAAAAAAAAAAAAAAAAAAAAAAAAAAAAAAAAAAAAAGTGGCTCTTTCATTACTGTCATCCAGGGTTCTTTTTTTAAAAGATATGCAAATATTCTTCTAATATCTTTCTATAGAAGTCCATCCTGCATTCTAACACAATAGAGTTTACATTTAAATAAATTTTATTGGCATATGAGAAAATATTTACTTCTCATTTGGACATACAAAATAATTTATTATAAATCATCAGAGGGTACAGGACAAAGATCATGGAAGAAGAATTATTTATTATGGGGATAATGCGTTCCATTTTAATTTCATTTTTAATTGGCTTTTTTGATGGGACATTTCACTGAAGATCTAAACATACTAAGGTTTTCGTTTAATATTCTTCCACTACTGAGTGTAGTGATATTCTAATTCATTTATTAACAATTTCACAAAGATAACATAAAAGCACATTGTTTTTAAGTAATTTGTAACAGAAACCTTTATGCCTGCAAGATTCAATGAGCTTAGTCCTTTTACTCTCTCTCTTTCAAAAAGAAACACATGTTTGGGGTATTTAGAAATTGTATTCATAAATTCCATGGTGTTGAAGTTTTTGTAATTTTTATTTTAAAATCATCTGTAAAAATCATAGTGTTTTAATTCTATTTGAGTTGAAAGTTTTAAAGAAATACCAAAGACTCCTTAAAACAAATCTGTAACCCTTCCCCATTGTACATGCAGACACACACATATGACACACCCTCACATGCACATAAGATTGATAACATAAACATATTGATTTTGAAATTTAGTCTGTCATAAAGAAAGCAAGGCAGAGTGAATTGTGCACTGAAAGCTGCATGTGCAGTTAATTGTGCTTGAAATTTGAGACTTGCTTTTCCCTAAAGCCTGCTGCATTATACAGTGAAGTACATAAACAAAACATTTCAATCATTTAAGCCATATCTGGCCTTATATCTCTATTATTGTATTATTTCAACACACATTCTTAAAACCAGGATGCACCATATGGTGATGGCATTGCACAATATAGTGTCATCGCCTTTCTGTGACCCCTGCTGCCTTTCAAAAGATTGTCCTTGGATCAAAAACTATGGTTTGCTCTCATGAATTACACTAGGGTGTTCCTGATACCAATATGCCTAACTAGACCCTTATAATGTTAAAAGGATGTGCGCATAAACTACAGGAAGACAGTTTATCTAGATATCATTTGATGCTACTATGGCTTATTTGAAAGCATTCTCATAAAAGTTTGCAAGAAATATTTCCAGGACACAGTATGGGAATTAGACACATAATTCTGACTACAATAGCGGGAGTGGTGAGTTTAATTCTACCCACACATCCTTATTAACTGAAAGCATTATTTCCAAGCAGCAAGACATCAAATTCCTGGTTCCAGGAGCAATGCTGTTCGCCAGTATCCCATAAAGCTTTATTTCCCCAAGGTTTCCACGATATGACATATTTGGATGTTGTTCAGTTCGTACCCTCCCCTGTGTACATTCATTTTGTGTATTTTATTGTTCTCTTAATTATCTGCACATAGATATTAATTCCAGAATGTACAAATAGGCTCCATGTGATTTCTCCACCACACTTTATATGATAACATCACTTATGAATGCTAGTTACAAGTTTCCAAGCAGACGTGTGGTTGATCTAAATTTGTGGGACAACAGCATTCAGATATCTGCTTTCAATTTGTGTGCATGTTTTCCCTTGTTATTTTCCCTCTTTTTATGGCTGTATTAATTGTTACCAGAAGTCTCTGAAATGACTGAGCAACCCAACAATGGAATGTAGCAGATTAGAAATTATTGCTTCTCTCCATCTGAGAAATGTGTCAGTTCAGACTAATCCTGATTTCTTGGGGACATTTGTGGAATGTTACACCAGTTGATTCTCACTCAGTCTGTGGACACTAGCTGACCACCGGGACATGAACTGCCCTAATGGTGATGCTTTTATCGACCCATTTGACACTGATGATACTTGCAGAAACGATGAAGGGAAAACAAACCCATCACTAAGGGAAACCGGACGAGTGGGAATTGGTATGTTGCAGCTCACTAAGTCTTGAGGAACTAAGGCTAAGATTAATCCAAAGTCTGTAGCTGGCATCAAAGCCATATACTAGCAGCACGCCTCAGCAAGTTAGCAGCAGAAGCAAGCAAAGGACCCTGTGGTCTAATCCCTAAGCATCAATTTACAATTTGGCCAGGTTTAGTTCTTCCTGTGTTTTACTGACACAGTACAATATCTTCTTTCATTTAGAAGAAAAAATAAAAAATAAAAGTAAAAATGAAATTACTAATCACTTGAAGTCATGATTTAAAAAGAAATAAATAAAAAACACAATTTGCAATACATTTTGCTCCCATGGATTTGGACTGGAAGACACTCCCTGGCAGAGACAGTGGGATAAACACTAGTTTTGGATGCAATCAGTTGAGGTATATAGCAGGGTCCTCAGACGGAGATGAAAGTATAATGTGATTTAGTCAATCAAAAAAATAACATTGCAGGGAGGTGCCTCAGAACCCTTCTTAGTAATGCATTTAATATGATCACCTCAGCAAACAGTTCAAGTGGACATGAAATTTTCAATTAATTTAGAAAAAGGAAATAATAATGAGCACTCTCTTTCACTCTGTGTGTTTATATAACTTCACCAATTGCCTTTAATCTGTGTTGCATATTAGAAACATTCAAGAAGCTTTTATAAATAGTAATGTCTTGACCCATGCCAAACAATTAAATCAGAATCATCAGAATCTCCAGGGGTATGGGCCCAGGCAAGAGACTTTTAAAAAACTCCCCAAATGACACAAGTGAGCATCCAACATTGAGGACATTCAGAGATCTTAATCAACAATTTGCTTGGTGTAAAGAGCAGCAGTACAAATCTGGGACTTGTGTGTATCTATGAACAAGTCCCAGAGTGGATTACAAGCTCTCAAACAATAATGTGTTCCAGAAAGATCATAAAGTCACTCCCAACTGCTTAGCAATAATGCTCTGTTTGACTGAATATTTTTGTCCTGACCTCTCTCTTTCACTTTTCTTTTCTTGACCATATGAGAGGGAAAATACCTCTTTCTTTTGAAAGCATGCTTGACTGACAATTCCATATTTACCTGTAAATTTCCCTCTCTTCCATTATATTTTCAGAAAACAAGTGAGTGGTGGCATGGAACAACCTCCTTTTGTCCCTCAAAGGATATAATTCTCAACACTTAACTGCAGAGTCATCTGCTATTTTCATTCATTTTAAAATTAAGAGTCCATTTTTTTTTCATCCAAGTTGCTACAGAAGAAAGGATTTAATGCCTTTTTTTTTTTACAGCTTAATAGTATTCCATTGAGTACATGTACCACATTTCTTTAAGATAGGCACTTAGGTTGGTTTCTTTTCTTGACTATTGTGAATAGTGCTGTCTTAAATCTGGAATACAGATGTCTATTTGACATACTGATTTTCTTTTCTTTAGATATATGGCCAGTTGTATGATTACTGGATCATGTGTGATTATTCTATTTTCAGTTTTTTGAAGACCATCCATATTTTTTTCCGCA
This sequence comes from Tamias sibiricus, assembly GCA_025594165.1. Classification (NCBI taxonomy): domain Eukaryota; kingdom Metazoa; phylum Chordata; class Mammalia; order Rodentia; family Sciuridae; genus Tamias; species Tamias sibiricus. The sequence continues at coordinate 139,626,777 of CM046658.1, read as the reverse complement.
ACAGCTGTACTAACATTCCTGCCTCTATTCATACTTACTATTAAGTAGAACAAAAGATAGAAATATGGTAACATGGTAGTATGCCCCCGTTCCCAATTCATATGCTAAAATCCCAACTCCCAAAGTAAAAATATTAAAACAAAGGGCTTTGTGGGGGTGATTATATCATGAGGGCAGACCCCTCATGACTAGTGTTAGTGTCCTTTAAAAATAAACCCAAGGGAACACACTTCTCCCAACTATCATGTGAAGACACAGCAAAAAGATGTGATCTCTGAGTCAGAAAACAACCCCTCAGCAGACTCTAAGTCTGCCAGTACCATGATCTTGGACTTCTTAGCCTTCAGAAATGTGAGAAATTTCTGCTACTCATTTGCTACACAGTTTACGATATTTTGTTATAACAGCTCACCTGTATTAAAAGATGGGACAAGCAGCAATAAATGTTGGCTGCTAGTTTTTGTTTTCTTGTGCATTCCACATAATGTTCACGTAAGAAATGTCTCCTGAATGCCTATTTTGTGCACCAGAGAAGACCATGCTAGTTAGTCTCAGAGAGCTCCATGAATTTATACACTAAGTTATGTTGGGTTCATAGAGAAGCAGATAGCAGTAAGAGATTAGAATTGCAAAAGATTTATTAGTGAAAGAAGAACAAGAAAGTAAAGAGAGCTTTCAGAATATAAGGTTCATAAGGGGAAGAAGAAAAGAGACAAAATAGAAGTGAGAACCACACTTGGCAGTGCACATAACTTTTCTCTTTTCTACCCTAAATTGTAATCAAATTACTCAAGGAGAGACAGGAAAGGAGTCTCTTGGTTTTTTAAAAGAGAATACAACAAGAGATATGTAAAAATGTGCTCTACAAGTATAATATGAAATGTAATACATTCTGCTGTAATTTCTAACAATTTAGAATAAAAAAATAAATTTGGAAAAAAAAGAGAATACAAAGAAACAGCTTTGGAGCAATGCATAATCTCTAATTTCCAAGATATTTGCTAGTCAAATATCCTTGACAAAATATTCTAGGAAACTTCAGAAGATCTGAATTTGAGAAACAAGAAAGAATTCATGGAGATTTGTTTTCCACCTTCACTTCATAAGGTCTTGATACTGTGACTCACACTTATTCCTAAGGTTCTGAGCTCCTATCTATATCCTTTTCTCAGGGCAGGGTTTCTCAGCAGTTCTGTTCAATATTGCAATGGTGTCAGAGAGCATCTATATATGGTCAAGTGCATCATTCCACTGGTTTCCACATGAATTCTTCTATGTCCACATTTTGTAAAAGTAGACCTAATCCCTTCTCATGATCAAGACTAATCACTCCTATGGTGGTGATTCCTCTTCACACCTGATAGTCATCCAAATGCCCTAACACAACTGGGAACATGCCGCATATAAAGCATGCTTTCTAAGTTAATGCATACACTGCACCCTGAAGGTAGCATTCTATCTTTCAGTATCAGCTACAAGCCAGTGATTTATTTATGACTTTAGAAAGCCATTCAACTCTCAGTAAAACCATATACTTCTGACTGTGTACTACATAAAGCATCCAATAGATTCCATGCTCACAAGCTCATTCCTGTACAACCCTCACAGTAAAGTGAGACTTGCTGGTCAGGTGCTCTGCTGCATGTAGCTTTATGTCTATAGATCAGACCTTCCATAATTCCCTAGATAGTCACTCTGAAGCTCTGAAGACATGAAAGGCAAACTCACTCATAATACATTATTTATCCCAGTTCAGATGGACAATCGAACTCTCTAGCAGACCAAGTGGTCCTTTGTGCTCAGCAAGTGTCAGTTGGTCTTTTATAGCAATAGAGCCATATCAAAGGTTGAGAATCCATCATCATTTTTTTCTGTACTTTCAAGAGCCTCTCTGGCAGTGAATACAGTTCATTCATGAAGTTTCTGGTATTATTTCCATGCCCAGACAATGTTTCTAAGTCAATGAATCCTTACCAGTCTTGCATTCCAAAGCTTTGTTCAAGCACCAGCAGATCCAGTTCCAGGGTTGCTTGCTTGTTGTTATGGGACAGTCTAGCAAAATTTTGCAACTTCTCTACTATATAATATCACTTCTCCTTTATCAGGCTCTGCATGTCACCAACCAAGTTATACTGGGGTTTGATCTTACTTATAAGTTTTAGAGTCAGCAAATGTAGAAGTGGAAGCTACTGAGGAGTCATATGACACCTTTTGGAGGCAAAGTTTCTGTAGCCTTTTCCAAAAGAGAAGTGGTATCTTTAATGAATTAAAAGGGGGCCACCTTTATAAATGTTAAGGGTCCAGGAGTCTTTGTATTTTAGTCTCAGGGGTACATTTCCAGAAGTATGTAACCCCAGTTTGAGGTTTGCAAGTATTTAGACCTGCCTTTGGGAACGTTCAAATGTCTATGGAACTCTTCTACTCTCCTAGATCTTCTGGGAGCTCTGAGCCTTTACTTTGGAGATAAGGGATACTTGGTAACCTTCCCAAAAGGCCTTCACCTGGTAAAGTAAAGACTTACTTTTTAATGGCTTGTTAATTCCACTTGGTTTTTCATCATCCCTCAACCAGTTCTCAAAGCCAAGTAGCAACAATCACTAATGCTGTTCTCTTTATAGGCACAGTTTTCAGCATCTCTTACATATACCTAAATCAGCTAAAAGGCAGGTTATTTTTCCAGATCTTAATCAAGGAAATGTCCAGCAAGTGTTTAGTTCCATTTTGGTCAGCAACTGTTTATTTCTCAATTACTACTTTGAGTGGTCTGCTCCCAGCATGGTAGAGAGCAAACCAATTCAAAGTCTTTTTCTTACCATATCTTTTCTTGAACCACTCTTGTTATTATTTGCATAAGTTTGGATTCTTCAAGAACAAGAAAACAGAGAGGATTAGAGATGTGATGAAGAAGTAACAGGAGAGAGCAAAAAGAACGCTAAATCTATGGCACAAATATGAATCCTGTGTAAGGAGAGACAGTGAGGAGCCTCAGTTTGCAGCAGAATTCCAAGAACACTACATAGGTGGTTGAGGACACTCAAAACAACTGTGTACTTTTAAGGAATTGTGCATTTCACTGCAATGGATCTGCCTTAAATCCTCTTATCTCTATAGTCACTGATCAGGAACATCCCAAAGGGAAGCAAGGCTTTAGTGCTTATGCAATGGTGACTCCATAGAGGTAATGAGTGTAGCCACTGTTCAGCTGTATTCATCTGAGCACATATTCTGAATTTTCATATCTACCTTCCGCCCCATATTAAATGCAGATCTGAGAAAGTTGTACTCAGGTAGGTTATTGTTGCCAAAACCAATGAAAGAAGTCCAGAAGGTGCCAAATAGACCAAAATATTGAAAATACATGCTCAGGAGACCTCCATGGGAAATCAACTTACTCTTTCTCTGGAAGATATCCATGCTGTCCCCTTGAAGGTTACACTTCTCAGGAAAAAAAAAAAAAAAAAAAAAAAAGAATGAAGAAGTATGTTTGGTGCATAACTGGGTTCAAGGTACTTTCAGAAATATGAAAAATATGGAAAATATCCAAAATTAATTTGAAAAGTGGAATGCAAGCTGGAGAGAGATAAGTAAGTCTAGTCCCTCTCATTTAAGTAGGTACTTTGGTGGAATGTCTATATCTACTGATCCAGAGGACTGATGTAAATGTAGTTTGTGTGTGTGTGGGGGGGGGAATGTGTGGGTGTGCAGAACAACATTTAATCTTATGAATTTTAATAAATTAAAATTTGAGATGCAAAGAACAGCTTGAAAATATTAAATTGACACTAAGAGTAAGATTATTTTGAGAATTATTTTTTAGTCCCAAGAGAGTTTTGGTATGGAAGCCTAAAATAAACTGAGTCTTCAAGACACCCTTAGATGTTAGGAATCAGTGAACATGATAAAAGAAAATATGTATGAAAGATGGAAGCATTATCTTTTCGTTTGGTCTTGACAAAAATATTTTGGATAACCAGAGAGAGAATGCTCTCAATATTACTGTTTTAGGATAGAAATCATTTACTATTACAGAGAGTTTCATCACTCTAAACTCCACAGTCAAATGTAGATCACCACATTGTAATGCAGAATGAATTATCTGTGGCCCAGAGACAAGTCTGGGAGTCATTGTAACACTAATAACACTACCAAATTCTCTTTATTAGACACACAGACACACATGCAATTATGGCCATGCACACATATGCATATATAAATATATGCATATATTCTTAAGAAATTATTAATAAGATATCTTAAAATTTTAAGCAAGGCCACTGATTAATGAAAATCCTGCAAAATATATGTCATACACTCTATTATGACAGAAAAACCACCAAACCTTTTCAGTCCCAGGAATAGAGCAAAAGCAAATTTGTTAAGTTTCAGGTACGTAAATGAAAATAGCCAAGTTAAAGAAAGAAGAAAAAAAAGGAAATCAGTTAAAAGTATTCTCTCAATCATTCTAGGTACCCTGGCTTGAACCCTGTAGAAAGCCAAGATCAGAGCAGATCTCTGAATGTAGATCAACTTTTATCAAAGCCAACTGCTTGGTCTGCAAGTGGAACAAAAGACATAGCTTAACAAATGCAGAAATAATGAGGGTTTCCAATTTCTAACCTAGGCACCAAAAGATACACTTGAGTCTAAAATTTCAAAGCATGGGAGTTCACAACTGAAACCACACCAATGCCACATAGAACTTCTGCATTCCATTCAAAGGATTTGTAAAAGCCAAGATTTAAGTAACTTGCCTCTCTCCACTTCTATAATGAGACGAAAATACATGCTAGATCTAACCTACAAGAAATTTGCAAATACCAATCTTTATGTTGCCTGACAAAAGAAGGGTGTTTATTCGATGGAAAATTAAGCTTATTATTATGCTGCAGAATCTCAAGATACAAAACTTTAAAATACTGGCAACATTCACCAAACAATCATACTTGGAAGTTTCATATTGGACGTATGTTTTTGTTGATACTAACACTTTATAATGACAAATAAATAAGTAAATAATCCTTCTTCCTTCCTTCCTTCCTTCCTTTCCTTCCTTCCTTCCTTCCTTCCTTCCTTCCTTCCCTCCCTTCCTTCCTTCTTTCTTTCCCCAATGTAACTTCTACCTCTTCCTTGTTTATTCTGATTAGAAGCAAAGGGATGGAAAGAAATCTAGATTATTATGGATTCATATGCTTGCTCTTCCCCTTGTTAGCTAGGTAAACTAATTCACAGAAATGTCAGTTTCCACATGTTAAAACTGATCATTCAGTACTGTTATTACTCACCTTATAGCGCTGTTATGATCTTAACATATGATCATTCCACTAAACTACAGTGGCTTACCATATACTTTTAAGTATATAGTCATTATTAATAACTTTACATTAAGCACATAGCAATTTGAAAGTTCAGATAGTTGGTAATGACTTCTGCATTGAAAGAAAATGCATTTTAAATAGTATACTCAATATGAAGGCATATATAGGTCGCTGAAATGATTGGGTGCTTTTTCTCCTTTTTTGACACATAAAACTATAGTAGCTCATTATTAATGTACATAAGAGCTTTAAAGGAAAAGATTTGTGGTTTATGATTATGAATTTTAAAGAAGCACTACAGGTATTTTGACGCAACTAGTTCTAGACAATACTGATATAAAGATTTATGGGAACAATTTACATGAGGTACAATAACTGGTGTTCAATTTTAAATGAAAAGTACATCTGGGTTTTTCAATAAACTGAACTCAAATAATCTGAAGTATTAATCCTCTTTAAAACATGGAAATGTCTATGGCAGAATCATTTAGTTTATATTCTAATTTTAGGACATATTAATTTGATTTACCTGTCTTCCTTTTCTTCTGTATATTCCATTATTTGATTTTTTAACCAAAACATTTAAAACAATGTTTTGAAAAATTCCACTCCCTATGCCTTGAGCCTTTTGGTCATAACATACAAGACTTGATATCTAACTCTTGACTGTGAACTAAAATGTACTATTTATGCTCCATTTTCTTTAAGCCAATGTATTATAAACTATGAGCTAATATTTACACAAACACTGTTAAGATGAAAGAAAAACTGTTTTAGTAGAAAGTGTTTTGCATTTAAATGACAAAAATGTATTTTCACAATACATTTATATCATGTCTGGTATATTTTGTCCGTAACTAATAGAAAGAATTGGGGAAATTGTGTTTACTCCATCTTATATTTCAGTGGAAAGTTTTTAAAAAGAAAATGTTTTCAAATTGACAATAAAAATACTCAGCACAGCTCCCAATGAACACACATGTATCTATCCAGTGGTGTATCAGTCAACACTGAACCATCAGTTCTCTGGTGGAAAAAAAGAAAGCCCTCATAATGATCTATTTTAAGATACCAACATGATAACATGTCAATCAGATTTAGTCTACTAAGCAATGTTTCTATCTGTATTTAACTTCCACACAATAACAATAGAAACAATATCATGCTTCCCCCTCTAATAATGAAGCCAGCCCTCTCACAAATTAAGATATGCTAGCCATCTTCTACAAAGTCCATTCAGTTCCAATACTCATCTCTGGCCTGCTTTTATTGAAATGCTACTCTCTTCTATTTGATGGTTCCCACTTAAGTTTCAGATAAAAATATGCTCCAGAGAAGTTTTGGGTTTCAAATATATTCTTTTTCCCCTTATGTACTACAACAATATTTTTAATTGGTATTCAATGTCATTCATTCTAGCCACTATATTGATGCCCCCCCCCGCCTTTTTTTTTTTTTTTTTTTTTTTTTTTTTGCTTGTTGGTTCAAGGGTATTAGTAGTCTCAGTAGGCCAGTGGCAGTCTTGAGACCAAGTTAACTGGACACATTGTTGTGTTTTAATGATAAATAATATCTCTAACCTTCAGGGCCCTAAATTCCAGGGAGTGAAAGCAACCATTTGCCAGTAGTAATTGGCAATAATAAAAAGAAAAGTCAAGCCTCTCCAACTCTAATTTCTGATTACTGAAACCACATATTTTGGCTGCACATTTGTTGTTAGTTATAACTTTTAAGAAAGAATTGAACCCCTGTAAAACTGTTTTTTCTCTGATTCTTCAGTATGTGATTCAAAAACTTAGCTTTTTTGATTATAGAATAAATGCTAAGACTAATGAATCATTACTCATGAGCATATTGTCTTGCTTCTTTTTTCTTTCTTTTTTTAATGAATTCCTTGATCAGAAATGATGTAGCATAGGACACGTTGGCAGTGAACATGATGAATGAAAAAGCTCAAATCAACGTGCCAACATGTGGCCAAATACTGAAAATATCTCTGCTGTGGTTTGAAACTATACCCTAGAAAATTTAGGTGTTGAAACTTAATGGCCAATGTGATGGTGGCAAGATATGGGCCATTAAAACATGATTAGACCATTAGAATTCCTCCCTTTAGAGAGTGATTAAGAAAACCCTCTTAAAAGTAAGCTTCACACAATGTTCCACCCGCTAGCCCTTCAACTTTCTACTGTATAGGACATTTCATCAGGATATTACAACAAGGTGCCATCTTAGAAGCAGAGAACAGCCCTCCCCAGACAACTGAATCTGATGGTATCTTAATCTTAGTTTTTCCATCCTCCAGAACTAAAAAGAAATTTCAGTGTTTTTATAATTCATTTGGTCTCAAGTAGCTTTTTATAGCAGCACCAAATGGACTAAGACAAGATCTTATCAGGGTACCAGCATTGGTATCTATACTGGAAGCATGGATACTCAGCAGTGAATGTAGCTAGGTCAAGTATGGTGAGAAGTCCACATTGTTGAGCCCATGAATAACTCCCTTACCTACTTCCCAGGCCTCTTCACCCATGATTAATAGATCAGACACTTGAGTGTATAGAAAAAAACGGTTTTTTAACATTCAAAGAATAGATTGTCTTTTCCAGGGAATTATGGAGAGGGTTTTCTGTGTTGGGAACCATTTGGTGAAAACATATGAGACACCAGTATGAGTGCACCACATGTCCTTCCTGAGGTCCATTCGCTAATTCTTCCACAGAACTCTGTATAGTTAGTTTTTCAGTTTTGTGCCTTTGTGATTACTAATTATATCTGATAGGTTCTAATTTTGGCTGGCCCACCATATCAGCCATTTATGCATAAGGTCTAAATTTTTTCTTCCTTGGACCACTTATTAAAAGAAATTCCCTCACGGAGCCATATAGTTGGTTGAGGCAAAAGAGAAAATGAAGTACACGTGGAAAAATTTATAAGCATAAATACCAATTATGTATATACCACTACTGTCTGATATGATATTGGTCCTCTTATATAGTTCAAATTTTTTGCATATCAGATGATGAGAAACATCTCAGATCAATGAAGAACCAAGATAAGGCATTTAATTTTAAGCAGATCCAATGCAAAACAAAGATACTAGTTATTTGTAAGAAAGAGAAATACACAACTAGAAAATGCTGGACAGATTCATTGTAATTTGCCTAAAGTCCTTTTCAAAGGCTTGATATAGCATCCTTATCTTCCACACGAAATGCTAAAGCCACTAGGTTTGCTAACTTCTTAAGGTAATGGCATAGCAGCTTGTACAACAGCTGCCACCTGTAGAGACGTTTCTTGCTTTAGTTCTAATTGAACTAAAGGTTGGCAGCCTATGTGATGACTTGGGAAATGATCTCTGAAGAGCACTCTAATATTTTTATACTATATCCCCAAATTTCCAAAAAGCAAGCCAAATATAGAGCCCATCTTCAATAGTAGAGGTGAACAGGTGGTGTTGCTGTTTTTTTTGCTTTCAAGTTGATATTTCAATATGTGCCTATGTATTTCATTGATTCTATAGCAACATTGCAAAGGTGGTAGTCTCCTGAATATTTTTTGCATTTACTTTACTCTTTATCAAATATAGTCCTTATTGCAAATCTAGATTATGTGTTACTCCCTGCTTACCAGGCTCCAGCTGCATGATGTCATTTACATGATAAACTAGGTGATCTGAAATCAGACAGTGGGAATGAACTGGAAATTAAGTGAGAGATCAAATATTTTCTGTGTAGTACTTCAAGTCAGGTTTCTGTATATCAGAACTAAATTTTGTTTCTTTAAATTACACTAAACAAGTAATGATTTTTTTAGGTGACAATTTCTGTCCTAAGCACACTATGATAAAATAGTCATTTCCAAAGCTTTCCTCTGGTTGATTCCTGTTCATTTCTGTTCTGGATCTGTTCATCCGTCTGGTAACAGGCCTCCCTGTCCCTGATGGTGAGTACAGTTCTGAGAACTCTTTCATTCAAGAAGGACCACCAGAAAACTTCTCATAGATGCTGAGATCTCCTCATCAATGTGTGAAGGGAGTATACTCTGCACCTGAAGGGGGAAAGTAAGTGGTTACAAATGACTGGTACAATATGAATGCATCCAAGCATTCCTATATTCCCAAGCCTTTGATTGATTTCTCTATAATCTATAAAGAACATTTTGTATCTGCTCTCACCTATCACAACTAGGAATCTGATGAAATTATACCCCAGATCAATAAATTTATCTGGGCCATATCACATTATTTCAGTCTTATTACAGTCTTGCTATGTATATTTTTCAGTTTTCTATTAAAAAATAGGTGTTACATAGTTTTCTCAACAAGTAAGATGTATCATATTCATATTTCTTAGGAATATCAGATGTAACTCTACAGTCTATGAATGAGTGAAGGAGTTGATTCCTGAAGAGACTTGGAATAATAAAGTCAGAGTACACAGGCTTCTTCAGACAGGCATGAAAAGCTGATATTTCTGACAAGAGATATTCATTGGAATATGGTGGGGAGAAAGGATCAAGATAGTTTTAATTCCCAAACTGGAGATGTGAAACTTTTCCAATCAATTCTACAAATTGTACTATAATTGAGAAACACATACAGGGCCAAACAAGAGAAGTTAAAAGACATTCTTGGGGAGCTAATCATAGAGTGTCTCTACTTCTTTGGGCATACCTTAAACTGAGAGTTTAAGGACTTTGACTTGCCAGTTTTTTTCCCTGTAAACTTTCAGTGCAGAAACAGCTAGGCTACAACACAGTTCTTATTTCCAACATAACATTTGATTGCTAATATTACTTGGCATACAAAACTTTGCACTTAATAGGCACTTTATTGTAGTGACTGCCGCAGATAATTTAAGTAACATGCTTTTGCTCCACATAGATGGTTGGTAAACTCTCCCTGGAAATGACATCATCTCTATTTTTCATATAATCATAACAGATAATAAATTACACAATTATATCTGTATATTTGGTTTCATGGAAACACTTCTGGTAATAAAATTCTCAGTTTGTGTTTGGTAACAATCATGATAACCAATGAAGGTATTTCAAGTAGAAAGAGAACTAGTTAGAGTGGAATAGAATTGTTTGCAAAACCATGGAGAAAGCTAAAAGTTTGAAGATTCAGAAAAACTGCTAATAGACCTCATATTTGCCATTAACATTTTGGGGGTCATAAGGTTGTAGAAACTATAAGAAACTTTTGTCAGTGAACACACCTGGCTTCAGATACTAAGCAGAAGAGTTGCAGGAAAATTTCTGGAGAGTAAAGTAATTTAATGTTTGATAAAATTCATGTTTCTGTTCCTTGCTACTGGAGAAACTCTAAGAGAGCTCTGCCATCCTCTATCTTCCAATTCTCAGTTTTAGACATTCAACTTGATGCTGGTAATAAAGATAATGGGGGGAGGGGCTGGGGTTGTGGCTCAGTGGCAGAGCACTTGCCTAGCACGTCGGTGGCCTGGGTTCAACCATCAGCACCAAGTAAAAATAAAACATTGTGTACAACTAAAGCAAATAAATAGATATTTTAAAAAAAGATAATGGGGGGAGGGAGTTCCTAGGCTTTCATCTGGGAGAACATGGACTGAAAACAGAGCTGAGAACCTCAGACTTTCTAGTATTAAGATCTGGTGTAGCTGATTTCTACTGGGTGGTAGTTGCTTGTGGACTACTTCATCCTACCCAGCTGGCAGATGAAGATTCACTAGTCATACATCTTATGTGCCATCTTGAAAAACCACAAATTTCTTTTAGCTTGGTTTTGAGAGCAGCATTTAATGTTTATAAACTAAGGCAAAGGAAGATCATAGTTTTTCAGGAAGATATCTCAAATTATAGAATGAAAATAGATTAGAAAGGTAAAGATACTGGAATCATACAGATTGCTGAGCAGGCTATTGCAATATTCCAAGCAAGAGATAATGAAGACTAAATTAAATGAAGTGACTACAAAGTTTAAAAGAAGGAATAGATGGGAGAGGCATTTTTATGTATAATGAATGAATAATTAAATAAAGGGAGCTTTTGATTTCTTCCCCTTCCTGGATCACTTCTCCTTTACCAAACTTACCTCCTGTCTGAACAATTGCTATTTTGCCAAACTTCCTTCCTATTTCTCAAATATACTCCCTATATGCCTGTTTCAATCAGCTTTTCACTGCTGTGACTCAAAGACCCTACCGGCACAACTATAGAGGAGAAAAAGTTTATTTGATGACTCACGGTTTCAGAGGCCTCGGTCCATAGACAGCAGGCTGCATTATTCTAGGCTCAAAGTTAAGCCGAACATCTTGGGGGAAGAGTGTGGTGGAGGGAAGCAGAGAGTCCACTTGCCAGATACAAATATATACCCCAAAGCCACACTCCCAATGCCCACCTCCTCCAGCCACATCCCACCTGCTTCCAGTTATCACTCAGTTAATCCCATCAGGCGATCAATTCACTGATTAGGTTAAGCCTTTCACAACCTGATTATTTCCCCTCTGAACCTTCTTGCATTGTCTCACACATGAGCTTCTGGGAGACTCCTCACATCCATCTGTAGCAATCATTATATTCCTAATGACGTCAGTGTGGAATCTTCCACATCTTCATCATCTTCCACCAGGATGACTGAGACAGGTTGTCCTCCCTCTTCTTTTTTGTTTTTGTTTTTGTTTTACTTACCAGATCAATCAATATTCTATAGAACAACTACCCATTTATAAATATTTTTAAAAAGGGACCACCCATTTGTATACACATGTTAGTACTCTGTCCTAAACCCTTCAATAATTTTACATGATATCATGGAAAAATTCCAATATCTTAGTAGAATTAGTCACACAATTGATGTATTTTTCAGACCACCTTCTTTCCTCCTCTATTTTGAGATAAGAGCTTCTTTGGACTTCAGAGGGAACTTTTTCTCCTCAACTCTGACTTTATGACTCTGGTAAATATTGTTAATTACTTTATAATCTTAAGAGTTTTGCTATATAAGAAAAACTGTGACAGTATTATTATTGTTTCCTTGTTTGATCTCAGAGATGGATCCAGATATTGACACAGGATCCAAGTAGGACCACTCAGTGACATTATGAAAAATTATACTAACTGGAATCTCTAGGGAACATCCTCCTGCATCTTTGTTTATAGAGATGGGAAAAAGTGAATAACTATAGTCTTGGTCTGAGTATATGACAAAAACCATTTTGCTTTTGATTAAAAAAAGTGAAAGTCCAACAAAGAGGGAGAAGGAAGAGAATTTTGTCCTGAATTTTAACCACACCCTGTGTCTTTGTCATTCTCAACATTTGGATACATGTGAAATTTCTCTTTTAAAAAAATTATGTATATATATATATATATATATATATATATATATATATATATATATACACACACACACACACATATATATATAGAGAGAGAGAGAGACAGAGAGAAAGAAAGATATAGATATAGATATAGATATAGATATAGATATAGATATAGATATCTCTTTCTCCCTTTCCCTCCCTCATTCTCTTTCAGGGGAAATAAAAGAACACCCTATTTGATAACAATTGTTTCCAGGAATTATAAACTTTGTAATAACAAATTTTTAAGAAAACAGTGGTCAAGAAGTTTCCAGCACTACAGGTATCCAAATGTACCCTTCAGCCCTGTGGCACTATAGAATCTGTATTCAGTTTCATGTTTTTCTGAGTATATTTTGCCCTTCTTTGTGGGACATTCTTTCTAATCTTTTCATCCCCTCATCTGGATCCTTTGTACATTTATTTTAATACTATTCTTGATCTCACATTTTCACCAATTCTTTCCTGTCTCTCCAAGTAGATTCATTACTATAAAAATTCTTCACGCAATTTATTCTGTCTTAAATAAGGATCCCCTATATTGCTTGCATATTTCCCTCATGTATGCATCTTTAAATGAAAGGACTTTCCCAGTTATTTTTACATGATCTCTACTAGGAGACCATTTTGCACAAACTAATTGCTCAATACATGGTTACTGAATAAATGAATGAATAAAAAAAGTGAGATACTATGTGTCAATGGAAAAATATTTTCCTTAGTTTTTTCTAAGAGAAAATGTATTATGTTTATTTATAAGTGTATTATAATTATATAATTCTTATTGTAACTTGTCTATACATTACATATTAAATCAAAAAAGAAATAAATTATCATGAGTATCTGTAGTAATACATTAGCCAGGGATCTGAACCAAATTTTTCCACTTTCATTTGTTTTTGCACATTGCTATTTATGGAAAAAAATCTTGTAAGTGAACATCAATAAGATGCATTTATTAATGTGAGGTCATAGTAAAATCAAGACCAAAAGTCAGTCACAGAGGCACAGGTCTGTAATTCCAACTGCTGGGTAGCCCAGGCAGGAGGATATCAAGTTTGTGGCCAACTTCGTCAAACTTAGTGAGACCCTGTCACAAAATAAAATTTAACAACGGGCTGGGAATGTAGCTCACTAATAGAGCACTCGTCTAGTATGCAGAAGATCTTGGGTTCAATCCCCAGAACCTCCTACCCACATTACTTATTTGGTACACAATCAAAGATCAAAAGCTAACCCATAGTGCCAATTGATTAGATTCTATTCTATTTGATTCAACTCAAATCCTTTCTGTTAAGTTTAAATTATTTTAGCATCATTCACTTAACATCCACATAAGAAATACAGTTTGTTAGACACTATAGGAGATAAAAATGAAAGACAACATTTATAAACAAATAATAACTTTGGCAAAATGCATCTAGGAATTGAGAATGCATTTTTGGATTTATGTCTCAAAGTTCAAGTTTGAAACACGTGACCCTCAGTTGACATTATATCAAACAGACAATTAATAGATTCAATCAATAGCTAGTCAAGTCATTATAAGCTTTGAAATAATCCCTTTAATACTGCAGAGCCACACATTAATAATTATGAGATGCATACATGGATATATGTATAAAGTGTTTGTGATTAGTCCACAGATGAATGTATTTTATACCAGATTTGTGACAAAGTAAATTGAGTAATGACTTTGACACTAATGTGTACTCACTTTGTGGCTGCCTGTAATTGTTCAAGACTTTTCAACATTTTCTTGCTCCGTATCTTCCAGCAAGAGAGCCAATAACTATGGCCGAGGCAATAATTTTGGCAGTGGTAGTGCCCAGATGACAACCCCTAGAGCATGTCTACCTAGCAGCAGCAGTGACATCTGGATCACTTTCTGCATTTGAGACTTCTCTGGTTTATCTTTGGAACTATCTCCAGTACTATCTTCAAGTAAGGAAAAAAATATTATGAGATGAAGATATTTCTCTGATTATAAGACTATTCACAATGTGTATGTATATATTTGTACATAATTGTGTGTGCATGTTCTGTGACCATATTTTGTTCAGAAAAAGAAAAGAAAAATGAAATATACTGTATATCCTCAACATATTATCTTATATCTCTATATGCAGATATATAAATGTGTGTGTGTTTCCCCATCATGCCTGTATGTATGTGCATATACTTAAGTATTTGAGGGCTTTTGTTTACCATGAGACATGACCATTCCCTTTACTTATTTGGTACACAGATACTATGCATTTGCTGCCAAACTCTAAATGCTTTGAGGTACTAACATGCAAAGATGCAGATTATTTGAACATCACATAGCAACAATGCAGAAGATGATAGTCTTGCAACTGGAAAAACGCATAAGAAATTCAAAAGAACTGGTAAACAAAATTGCACTTCTAAATATCCATTATTTAAGACCCTCGAGCTGCAACATCTATTTTCAATTATAATTATAGTTACCATTTATCCATCAAGAATTGTGCTACTCACTATGCATAATTTATCTTATTTAATTCTCACAACTCTAGAGTAGATATCATTTCCATTTTGTAGATAAAATAAAATGAACCACATAGGAACCAAAGGTCTTATACCTCATAAATGGGAGCTGAATTTCAAGTCACTGCCTATCTGCTCCAAAGGTCAAAGCTTTTACCTGTTTCTCCCCTATAGAATCTAGAACAGGAACATGCCTATCCATACCTTTTCTAAAATAAGTCCTATAGTAAGCATTTAACTGGGTAGAAACACAATAGCAAGAATCATAGATATTATTGTAATCAGAAAAAAAAAAAACTAATAAAGTGTAACAGAAAAAAATGGAACAGGACATTCTAAGTAGAAAATCTTTCTGTTAATAGATAAATAAGAGGAAGCTAAAAAAGCAATTAATTGGCAAATTGATTTCTTTGTCTGCATGTACAGCCAAAGCATACATCTTGATACCATGGTAATTGAACCCTCCAGATTATTCTTTTCTGATAATAGTATTTTATTGTAAAATTTTGATTCTTAACAATTATTACCTAATCTGGTGTTCTTCACCCCACCCTGCTTAAAAAAATTCTGTTATAGTCATGTGTGAAGTTATTTTCCTCTCTCCTTTTCTTTATTGATATAACTTTTCAGTTTTCTCTGTTTCAGTCACAGCACTGAAGAAAACTTGATGATATTGATTATTTTATAGTTTTCACTACAACAACCAATATAAAGGATCCTTTTTAATTACATAAAAAGAGTTTTCTAGTGTAAATAAATGTATGAGAAGACCTGTATTTTTTAAGATAATATAGATTATAGTGTTGAGCCAATTCATGTCAAAATAAAAGTAATATATGAGTCCAATACGTACTACACTGAAAGTTATATATGTATTCCAGAGTTCAGGCAGTTTAGTTGAATATGATTTTTTTGAACTGTGTTCTCAGGCCTCAGATTAAACTAAGAAAATTTTGCTAAGGTCCTCTCCAGTCTCCCTTGAGTATATACATAGACTTAGGTATGCTATAACCTTCCAGTGGAGGATTTCATCAAAGTTGTCTTTGACTGTCTTATTCCCCAGAACATGCTGTTAAATTTCCAGTTGGTCTGCTACCAACCATCTATTTCTTACCTCCAATACTATCTAAATCACAGTCTGGTGGGGGTTTTCTCTTATTGTGCTGTTTGGCTACTGAGATCTCTGTTGGTTTTCGCAGCACCCCAGTTTTCTGAATTTTCAGCATTCTGTTCTAAAGAAGTCAGGCCCTTCCCACTGTTCTCCTACCACTTCTGTGCCTCAAAGCTGGGAGTTGGTATGTGGTGGGGGATGTGAGTAGGCCTTGGCTGAAAAGCATCAGACTCCCACTGTTCTTACTGAGGTTCAGTAGCCATACTTGAAGAAATGCTTCACATTTTGCTACAAGACTATAGTAAATTTCAGACTCATTAACGGGCTATTTCTGAAAATTTTGTTTGATTTAGTATTTAATTTTGAGGAGATTATTTGCTGAGGTCCTTGGTCATTTTGACAATCCTAACCTCTATTTCATCTGGTTTTCTTTTCTCTGTTTCCCCTTCCTACCATCTTTGGGGTTGCTTGAACTTTATTTATTTAGTGTTTTCTTCATTGTATTTTTCCACATTTGTTTCAGTGGTTGTTCTCTGGATTACAATATGTGTAATTTACTTTTCTTAATGTGTTAACTGTTTTTTTTTTAGTACCTCCAAAAAAGGATATAAAACTCACTATCATATTGGTTCCTTTACCTGTCCCATCTGTACATTGTTTAAGTATTATATTTCTATACACAAAATTCCATCAATTTTATACTGTTTGCTCACAACCATAAAATATATTTTGAAAAATTAGAGACAGAATAATCTATTATATTTATCCAGATATTTAACCATTTTTGTTGCCCTTCTTTAATTCTTGATATTCTAAGCTTCCTTTGATAGCATTTCTTTTCTGTATGAAAAACTTATATTAACAATTACTTGAGAGCATATCCTCTGGCAACAAATTTCCCAAGCTTTTATTCATTTGAGAATATGCTCAGTCTTCATACCTGAAAGATATTGTATCTAGATATAAATTCTCAGTTGGCATCTTTTTATTTTCTTAAAAATACTAGTACACTTACATCTGACCTCCATGGTTTCTGATGAAAAACTCACTATCATTTTCTTCAAGAAAAATGTATCATTTTTCTCAGGGCACTTTTAAGAATTTTCTTTGTGGTTTTCATCAGTTTGGCTATATAATTGGGTTTTTTTATATTCTTGAAGACTGAGTTTCGTGAATCTGTAGACTTATATCTTTCAACGAGTTTTTAATCTTTTATTTTTAAATTTTTTTTTTAGTTTTAGATGGACACAATACCTTTGTTTTATTTATTTGTTTTTATCTGGTGCTGAGGATCAAACACAGTGCCTCACATGTGCTAGGCAAGTGTCTACCACTCAGCTACAAACCCAGCCCCTAGCCTTTTTATTTTTAATACACATTTTCTTTTCTTCTAAAACTGAGTATATTACCAATTCTGTTTTAGACTCAAAAGTCTGCTGCCCTTGTCATTATTTTAACCTTTTCTTTTAAAATTTTGTTTGTTTATTTTAGATAATTTCAAGTCCCGATTCTTTTCTTGATCATCTCTATTTGACTATTGATTCCAACTAGTGAGTTTTAATTTCAATTAACTAAATAGTTAACTAATTTCAATTAACTAAATAGTTCAATATTTTCCATTGATTTATTCCTATGCCTTCTGCTTCTTTGCTTATATTTCTATCTTTTCATTCACTCCAAGAGTTTTACCCTTTCCTCTTAGATAATTATTTGAATTTTAACCTGGGTATTTTGAACATTATATAGACATACAAAAATTTTATTGAAATTCTGTAAAGAATGTTAATATTTTTATCAGGAAATTGACCCTATTGGATTTAGATCACAATTTTGAGTAGCTTTCTGAATGTTGAAGTTTCAGTGTCCATAGTGTTCTTCAGATTAGCACACATCTGTAGCACCCATTGTGCACTGGGTAACCTGAGCAATAGTCCTTATCTTAATTCTCAGAGTCTGTGTGGTCTGTTGTTTAGGGTCAGATCCATGGATGAACAAAGCAAGGTGTGTTAGCTTTATGTGGTTTTGTCAAAATACCTGTGAAACTCAACTTATAAGGAGAAAAGTTTATTTTGGCTCACTGTTTCAGAGGTTTCAGTACATGGTTGCTTGACCCCATCACTTTAAGCCTGTGGTAAAGCAGGACTATCATTATAGGAAGCATGTGGTAAAGCAAATCTGCTTACTTAATGGCAGTCATAAAGCAAAAGGAGAGAAGAAGGGGCCAGAGCACCAGTAACCTCAACTAGGGACATGCATCTGGTGACCAGAATTCCTCCAACTAGTCCTCACTTCCTCAAGATTCCACCATCTCCCAATAGCACCATCAATTAAAGAACAATCCTTAAAGGGAGTCACTTTCCCAAGCAACTCCTTCTTCACAATCTCTCTGGTACTTCCCACTACTCGAGTACCATCTTTTATATTTTCCTGCCAGAAAGCTGTTCTGCTATATACTTTCCACAACCATGAAACAAGAAGTGATAAGACAGAGAGAGAAAGATAGACAACATGGGCATACACCAATTACATGCAAAATTACAGTTCATGAGTTGGAAAGAAGTTTTCCATTTTCAGAGTTATAGACAGTAGCTGGTCCTCATGGTGCCAAACCATAGGAAGGCTTGGTGGCTAAGGAATTAAATAAGAGAGAAAAGGTAAGAGGAAGAACAATGGTATATTTGCCTCACTTTCTCTGAATGTAAAATACTCCTTTTCCCACTGTTCACAGCAGGACTACAGGAGGTCTGTAGTAGATTTCTATCTCATTATCAGGGCCCATTTCTGGATTTCCAGCCATGATAAAACTATCCCTAAGAATATAAAAAGAAAAATAGAGAAAACCTATTGTCAGTTTCATATAACTTTGAATACTACTCTTCCCTTCAGATAAGTATGTTGATAATTATTTGCTTAAGAGCTCTCAGACAGATTCTCAAAGCATTCTGTCCAAAACTTATACCTATAGAATAAGGGGAAAACAAGATATTCTCACTCCATCTCTTATGTAATATATTTGCTACTTTATCCACATGCTCACCTATAACTCTCAGTTGATAATTATACCAGATGTTGCTTGCATTTCAGTGAGTTTTCACTGCTGATGTTCAAATTCTTTTCAATTAGCTCTGGAGACAGACAGAAATACACACAAACATGCAAATACACATATTCCATACCCAGAGATAATCCATAATGGAAAAAAAACACAAACTTAAATGAACTTCTGTGGTTATGGAATAGCTGAGCTGATAGTGTTTTATGACTTTGTTTTATCTGCATGCATGACAATCTTTTCCTGAAATCGATACACATTTACTCATGAAAAGATAGCCATAAGAATCCCAATCCATGTGATGGAAAACATTGAGTCTCAATCATTACATTCATGTCAGAAAATGTATTTTAGAGCCATTACTGTGCAAAATATATCATTGTAGCCTACAAGTTGAAGAACTCATGTCATTACTTCAGCCTAAGCATGTGGTAGAATAATCACTGTAGATAATTTGACTGAAGAACCAGAATGCTGAGTCCTCTGGGTGTTAGTTGACTCAACTTAGGAGGCCTTAAATTTTTTTTCATCCAATATTTTCCTGAAACAGCTGATTCAATTATTTTAAAAGCTTTACCAGACAGTGACACTATCAATTAATAAGATGCCTTAAAAACTTGTCACTTTTAGATCCAGAATATTTCTTAACCATTTTCTTTCAGACAACATGACATATATAAGATTTTTCTCTTAATAGTGTCTTCAAATTTCATTACCAAGTTACAACAGTTTTGAAACTTTTTTATAATATATATAACCAAACTTTTTGTGTTTCTAAAATAACACAACAAAATAATCAAAAAGAAAAAAAAAACACAGTTGGCACAAAAAATCAGTAATGTTTTACATAATTTTACTTTCTTAATTATAAAAGAAAATGGAGAAATTGCAGGATAGTCTGCATCCACTTTAATAACAGGTATTATATAAGTAACTTTGGAAAATTAAGTTTGTATACAGTTCTCTTGGTGTTTAATTTTTATTGCACACATAAACATGTTCATGGTCAGGGGCTACCAGATTTGCCAATAGTAGAAAATATTGTTTTGATTTACTTAATCTAATAAGCAAACTTTTTATTTAATCTTCTTTCAGCTTGGCTGAGTGTTACTTTTGGGGGGAAGTTTTTGTCCATTTGATTCAAAATATCAAAATTAATGCCCCAGAACAATGTCCATAATGGCTATATTGATATTGGTGGATTAAATACAAATTCTCGCTCCCCACCCCACTCCTCCAGCTAGTCCAAACTGCAACTTTCCTATACAATAACATCAGTGGCTCTCGCAAAACATAGTTGATTTCTTCTCACCCACATAACTTATATCTGTTAGGGAGCATCTTCTTCCATACTTCATCAAAAGTAAGACTGGAACCTCATCTTTCCTTGCAGGTACCTGATCCTTTTTGATATCTATATTACTTAGTTTCCTTAAACTATCAATATTCTGAAGGGTTCTAAAATAGTTACTATTTTATATTTTCTATGGCTTTTTTTTTTTTGGTACCAGGATTGAACTCAGAGGCACTCGACCACTGGGCCACATCCTCAGCCCTATTTTGTATTTTATTTAAAGACAGGGTCTCACTGAGTTGTTAAGTGTCTCCCCATTGCTGAGGCTGGATTTGAACTTGTGATCCTCCTGCCTCAGCCTCCCAAGTGCTGGGATTACAGGTGCATGCCACTGTGCCCGGTTCTTTTTTTTTTTTTTTTTCTCATTTTTAATCCAGGAGAAATATTTTAAAATTTTCCATATCCTAAGCAGAAGCAAAACTCCAGTAGCATATACATAAAAATCCCATTTTTTAAGAAAAAAATTGAAGGAAATAAATACCAGAGTTAGAAAATCATTGATCTGGGAAACATACCTGCAGAAATTCTCATGTGTTCATGTAAATTTTCTCCTTTATTTGTAAATATTTTCAATGAGAGAAGCATACTAATATATACTATTAAGCTCTTCTGTGTTTCAAAAGTTGTTGAATTATTTGTATGTGACATAGTGACAGATGAATATAAACCTACAGTTCAACCCTGTTTAAATAGAATATGCAAGGACAGATAATTTATAACTGTATATATGTGCAGGAATTTGGGGGCCCTAGAGATAGACAAAAACTCTATTAATATAGTATACAGTCTTATGAAAGGAATCAGAGGGCAAAGAAATATACAAATAGAAGTCTGGAATTTTCAAGCAGAGGTAAATACTACTAAAAAACAAAGCCTATGAACATCATAAAGGAGAAGAATGGAGTGAGAAAGTTCTAATTTGGACGTAGTGGTAACATAATATCTTATTAAAAGTTGTTTTTTTAGATAGAAACTTGATGACCTGAATGTCTATCTTTGTAAAAATATGTGGAAGAGAAAAGCACCACTGAAAGAACACAGTATTAAAGTCATGGATTTTTTATACTACTATAGGTGTATACATAATGATATTAATTCACCTGAAATTTATCTTCAGCTAGATAATAAGTAGGATAAAAAAGATATAATAAAGAAAAATATTATTAGTTTAACCACTTTAGTGGGAACCAAAGCAATAAAACTCTACATATGAGAAGAAGAAAAAAGCAAACATACAATGGATAGTATGGTACTTCTGATCATTTATTACAGTCCTCTTAGCAAAGTGCTGTATTGCTGCTGAAGCTCACTTGCAGATATAAATATGCATCAGTTGACTTCTGTCATTAAGTTCTAACTTGCATGAGCATCACAAAGATGCAACAGTCTTACTGTCTCTGCAGCCCAGGTCATAACATGATTTTTTTTTTTTTGACACTGTTCTTCACATAGACTATAATGAAATTTTACCAAGTGGCAACCTCATATGAATGAAAGAAAGAGGTGTTTAAGAAAGAGGAAATCTTGTACACTGTAATATTACAGCTGAGCATACAAATCAGTCAGAATAACAGGATCTTATACTGTTTTTAGGATGCAATTTCTTTGTAGTAAGACAGTGGTGACAATGTAATCAACATAATAAAAGAATGAACAATATCTGGGCTCATGTGTACTGTTTCTATTCCATGTTTTCTTAGTTTTTTTTTATTAAATATTTATTTATTTACTTTTAGTTGTATACAATGCAATGCATTTATGTTTACGTGGTGCTGAGGATCAAACCCCAGCCGCGCATGTGCGAGGCGAGCGCTCTGCCGCTGAGCCACAACCCCAGCCCCTAGTTATTTTAATATGAATTGGATGCTGGTTTTCAGGGTTAGGTTGAATACACACCATTTATACCTTCTTCAAGAGCTCAACAGAAGCCAGTGCAACTCTCACCAGACTCTTAGAAAAACTAAAAAAGACACTTCACTTCAGTAACCAACTTAGAGATCTATACTATATGGAATATACCTTCATATTTTATTTCCCAGAATATAGAAAGTGACAATGAGAATGCCATTTCTCTTCCTTATAGGGAAAAATTATCAACAGCACTTATAATTTTAGATTATAATAATATTTGGAATCAATTATGCAATTAATTGTGAAATATTTCTAAAGAACTACTTATAAAGCCTATTTGTATATAATACATATAAGCCATTATAATAATGTCTGATCACTGACCCATGATATTCTTTGCATAAGATGAGAACACATAGAATATCTTCAAAGACTAACCCTTCCAATCTTAATAGATTCCATTTGCTATTTCTACCTAACAAACTAGAAATAAAATTTTTTATAATAAATCAATTGTATCATCTTCTAAAATTACTGAAAACACAAAGTTGGAAGTTGATTGAAGATTTTAGTTCTTTTCTCTTCTCTCACATATTTTTAGATATTGGACTATAATTAATAATAATAATTTTTGGCAGTGACTATCAAAGCAGTTGTATCAAAATATGATTTCATTATGCATAATATAGTCCTTTAGGAGATGTGAATCCAGATATTAATATAAATATTTAATATAGTATGTGTGAGTGTATATATATACATATGTGTGTATATATATACATATATATATATATATGAAACATAAAAGATATAAGATATTCAGGTTAGAACCAGAATAGTACAATATGGTTTTTGAGCTATTCTGAAATACAGCTATTTAGCACAAGTTCACCTTGGTATAAAGGGCATTGCTTTCTGTACTGAAGTTCAAAGAAAGAATGTGTTAGCATTTGCTTCTATAGCCATTGCAAATCTTGGCATCCCACCCTCTAGCAACTATGCTGAAAATCTTATAATTTTATGTCGTGAATGCTGTCAGTGAAAAACAAGAGAGGGAATTCTGCTACCACGTTAAAATCAACCATCCTTTTATGTTTATCTAGCTATTTAGCTTCTAAATTAATACGTTTCTCAGAAAAGAAAGTATGCTAATTCTTATATCACCTCTTCTATTGTGCAAGTCAACTGTATCTTAAAAATAAAGTAATTTTGTTTATTATATTTCTCAATAGTTTGTGTTGTACCTTCAGATGTTTTCATCTATTAAAAATAAATTTATTTTTTTACTAAGTATTTATTTAGCTTTAGATATTTAAACAGTAGATAGTTAGTGTTAGATATTTAGTATTAAACTTGACAATCCATACAAGGGCTATGAGCTAATTTCAATACCATTGAACACAATTTTCATAACTTTATACTTAAGTAATTTTTAAAAACATGACCCAGAAAGTGGAAAATATATTTAAAGAGATGAACCAAACTGCTATTTTTTTATTTTATACTTCACACTTGAACTACTCAGAAAGATTATAACAAAAATTTACTTTTCCAGAGAAAGGTTAATCTGTGCTTTTGCATTGTCTCAGCCCTTTTAACCCCATCCAGTATATTATTTTATCCAAGAAATTATATTTTTTACCTGTAGATATTCAATTTGGGTCATATGTCTTCTATGCCTTTTTATGAGTTGGATACTTTACCCTTATGAACCTGTGAAAAGCAGTAATAACAGTGATTTAAATTTCTTTGTTTACTGATATCATCTTATCATTTTTTTCCATTGATTGATTTTTCATTTTCACATGAGTTATAATTTCTTGCTTCTTCAAATCCCTGGTAATTTTAGCTCATGTGTCAGGAGTAAATTTCACTTTCACTTTGTTAGTTGCTATATATTTTTCTATTATTTCAAATATCTTTGAATTTTGATTTGGGATATGGTTAAGAGATAATTTAATCCTTTTGAGGCTTGCTTATAAACTTTATTAAATGCAGCCAAAATAGAATTGAAGCAAGTTAATTTAACACCACTACTGAGGAGTACTCATGTGTACTCTAGCTAATGTTGTATTTAATAAGTTATATCAAATTATATTTGTATACTTATTAAAGCAATAAATGCAATATTTATAAAATGTATTTCCTCCTAGTAATTATAGTCTTTTAACATATTTGTATATTTTGCTCATACGAAATTCATTTTGTTAGTACATATAAGAAAGGAGTTCAGCTTTATTTTTCACAGATGACCAGGGACTTGTTCTAACACCAGCATCTTACTGAATTATACAAAGACATCACACCATTTGCTTTTAGGGGTTATCATTACAATTAACAGCCTTATAAAATACATTGCCCTTTGCTACTGTTGTCCGATGTCTAAAAGCCATTATTTAATATGCTTTATGCCTTTCAGTGGTTTAAGGCAGGGGAGTAAACTCAGTCCTATTATTCAATCTCAGCCAGAAGCACAAGTCTACATGAAATTTAATAAATTTTCTAGCTGATCTATCACTGACTGTTGGCATACCTTCCCACACCTGAGTCCCCTAGATAACTCCTATTCATTATTAAGACTAGAAGACAAGCAAAGCTTTTATCACTGTGTTTTCCAAAATCTGAGTATATTCCTAATTTTCTAATTATAATGATGCTTTAATTATCTCTTTTTTAGGTCATTCTCTTTGATTTAGGTATTGATTTCTATATTTTTCCAATAGTTCCCAAGAATATGTACCAGAAACAATAACAGTAATGATGATCAAAATACCTGGCAGACCAAATTCATGTCATAATACCAGCTTTTTATTTTGGTTCATGAAAATGATACAAAATACAAACACAATTTATAGTTAACTTTCTTATTGTGAAAGGGCGTTCTAATTTCAAAAATAAAATACATGTTTAACTTAATTTTATAAAGGAATTTTTCACAACATCATCTTAAATTTCCTCAGTAAATTAACATTTGTTAATTACTGCTTTCAGTTATTTGGGACCAAGGACCATGTTATATACATCCCTATAAGCCTAGTTCCTGCACAATGTTTAGCAATAAAGAGATTTTTAAACATTTGTTTAATAAATGAAAAAATGCACATGATCAGCAGAATTTAAAATAATACTCTTTATCCTAAAAGACTATCAGATAATTTTTAGAGCAATTTCCAAAACTGGCTAAAGAATTAGCCTTCATTTCTTCATCTGAGAGTAAGAACAGGCTCTAAATCCATCCAAACCTCATCTATTTCTGTCTATGAGATGTCAATGACTTTAATTCTGATCATTTTCAAGATTTGCTTAACTATTATTGGAAGTTATCAACTCTTTTATTGAAATTACAAATCTTAAATAGTATACTGCGTATGTTAACAAATAACTTACTGACAAATGATAGTAGTCATGACTTCAATTTAATCTGATTTCCATGAATTAAACATGAATTAAAACTTCAAGAATATTAATCCATCTATTGAGAGTTAGGATATATATACAATACTGCCTAAAAATTTCTCTAAATTTTTAAGACAGAGAAAAAAATAAGAGAAATTTACTTTATTAATTTAATTTCAAAAGAAAGGGGAACTCAGTTGTATGGCTATATATATGCAATATCTGTAACATAAACCATATCCTAAGAAACAGTTTTCTGGAACAAAAACAACTGTTCTATATTTTACCTATGGAAAAAAATATAAAATCTTAGATCAGTGACACTTTGCCTCATTGCCTTCTGATAGTTTGTGGCTGCCCAATTCATAGGTCCCCAGTTAAGAACTATTCTATCATCCATACATCAGAGGAGAAAGTGCCTGTGTGCTATGTTGATAGTCACTCTAAACAAATATTTATACAGTTGAGATCAGAGATAGAAAATGTCAGTCCCAAATCCACCCATGATGGCACATACACCAGACAGATGACAAAGTCTGGCTCAGGTTATAAAGGCTTGTGAAATACTTGAATCATATTTTGCAACCCTTGAAAGAATTCAAGTTGGAGATTAGCAGAAACCAGGCTCAGTTCTGTCCATAATCCCCTTTATCTGTCTTCTAGCCAACAAAATGAAAACCTTAAAGCCAAACTGACAAATAGAGTGTGAAAGGCCTTCTACTGCATTTAAGAAAAAAACTGAGACTACTGGATGTTGAAAATAGTTTCTTACGTTACCGTCATTTTTGTTGTTAATTGTAGGAGCAATTAAATAAGCCACTAAATGACATAACTGTTGGATTCTTTATTACGTGTAACATTCAGTAAATTAATTTCCTGAATGTTACACTGGACATTTTGCAAGAAAACGTGCAAAGAAGGTAAGTTAGTATGAATGAAAACAAATGCCTCTGTGGTCCAGAGGTTATTAAAGTCCTGACAATTGGATTTGGGGACAATACTTCTTTAGAAGTAAAACTAAATTGTCAACAGAAACAGGGGGACAATACCAATTAGATGTAAAGGATAAGATCACTACATTCAAGGGGCGAGCTGGGACTCTGAAGCTGCATGTAGAAAAATCCGTACTGATGACAGATCAAGCATTGTTCTAATCTAACATCTAACGTAGATATTGCAAGAGAGGGGAAGTGTATATTGGATATTAAGACTCAAAATATTTAAGTCAGCTCTTAAGAAAAAAAAATAAAGGTGGGAGGAGAGGTATTAGTCAATAGGACAGACTTAGCTGGGAATCCCTTTCCCCAGTCCAAACACAAAATCATGGTGACCAAAGTGTAGCAAAAATTAAAAAGTGAATGAATAAACAGTAAGTCAACCAGTTCAGAAAAAAAAAGGGGGGGGGGGAGAAATCTGCAGTATCAGAATTCAAAGGGGAACTAGGAACAATAAGCCTTATTTCTGAGGGCTGAGCTTTAAATATCTGTTGATGTTTATTGAGAAACAAAATACATACTGGAAGACAATAGGATACTATCTTCAAGGTACTGAAGGTTGAATAACTATTCCATGTATCTACCAGGTGTGGTGGTGCACTCCTGTAATCCCAGAGGCTCAGGAAACTGAGGCAGGAGGATCAGGAGTTCAAAGCCAGCCTCAACAATTTAGTGATAAACTAAGCAACTCAGCAAGACCCTGTGTCTAGATAAAATATTTAAAAGGGGCTGGGGATGTAGCTCAGTGGTTAAGTGCCCCTGGGCTAAATCCCCAATGTCAACAAACAAACAAACGAACAGAAAACTTGTGTATCTATTTAAAAACTCATTGAGGGTGATAAATTTAAAGGACCTTTTCATTCATGGAGAGACAAGGAGAAATCATCAAGCACAAACTCTCACTGAAAGATATCTAAGCAGTGGTGTCAGCCATTGAAATCATCTGCAGAGCATTAAAAATATTTTGAGGAACTGGGGTTGTGGCTCAGTGTTACCATGCTCACCTAGCATGCATGAGGCACTGGGTTCAATCCTCAGCACCACATAAAAATAAAATAGAGATATAGTGTCCACCTAAAACTAAAAATATATATATATTTTATAAAAAATATTTCTTAAAAAAATATTTTGAGCCAGAAGTGGTGGCACATACCTATAATCCCAGCAGCTCAGGAGGCTAAGGCAGGTGGATCACAAATTCAAAAACAGGCTCAGCAATTTAGTGAGTCCCTAAGTAACTTAGCAAGAGTCTGTCTCTAAATAACACATTAAAAAGGACTGGGGAGGTTGCCCAGTGGTTAACCACCCCTGGGCTTAATCTCTGTTACAAAAAACAAACAAACAAACAAACAAACAATATAGATAGATAGATAGATAGATACGCCTGATAACACAATAAGAAATTGAAAATTGGGAGTTTTAAAAAGTTTACACCTATGTTTTAGCCAAGACTGGGAACCATTGTACAAAAAATATTCTTCATTAAAAAATAAGCACAACATTAGTAGGGAGAACCGAACAATAAATAGCAAAGAAATAGGAAATATTAGGATAGATTTAATAGTGGTTGAGTGTATTAAATAAGGTATAGGTAAAACAGAGTAGTACTAAAATACTATGTAAAATATCAAAATATTGGAAGTCAAATTTCAAATTTTCTTGGACCTACAAAGTATTGTTGAGGAAAAGGTGAAATAATGACTAGTTTTAGAATCTATAAAATTAGGAATGCATATTAAAATTTTCAGAAACCACTAAAATGGATGCTGCATATATGCTTCCTAGAAAAAGTAGACCATAAAAAGGAAAAGAATAAATTTTCATTTTCATAAAAAGAAAATGGAAGTGTGATTAAATAAGGAAAACACAGGAAAGAATAAAGCATGAAAAAATAAAGGAAAAGTAAATCCAATATATCAACAATCAATACAATTTATCACAGCAACAATAAAAATAGAGTAAAGAGTCCCAGTTACATGCTGCTTATAGGAGACACATATAAGTCATTTATAAGATGCAATGCCATACCTTAATTAAAATAATTTTAGATGCGATGAATGTTTTTTAGCTTTACATATTTGGCATGATGACATTTATGTGAATTTTAAAGACTCAAAGCAATCATATATCCACAGATTGATTTGAACATAACAAGAATATGAAACCATTGATTGGAAGCATTCATACCTATTTATAACACCAGTTACTTAAGAAAATGGAAAATGGGAGTTAAATAGAGTGGAGAGGAAGAAAAAGTTGACAAGATCACCTAAAAAGCATTACTTCCTCTGTGTGTATGTGTGTGTGTGTGTGAGTGTGTGTGTGTGTGTGTGTGTGTGTGCGCGCATTAAAGGTAACTTGAAGAAAGGAGTTTGGGAGAGTGGTTTTGTTGCTGGGATACTATTGATATGACCTCATTATTTTATTCATTACAACATAGAAAATTAAATTCTTGCTTCCACAACTGAATTCTATACCATAAGTTGTGATGACCATATTTAAATTACTTGACAACCTGCCCTCAAAATATTACCCACTCTCCATAATAATTTTCATTGCCACTATCACAGCAATAAAATGATTCACTGCACACCAATATTAAGAATATTTCAAATAATTTGAATTTATTCACAAATTATAATTGTTTCATGAACACCTGTAATATGTAATGAGCTCACCTTATTTCTATACATTGTTCAATTAGAATCTAGAAATTAGGAGGAAAGGTTACAACCTAGCTTATTTATGAACCAATTAGTTTTACAGAACCTGCTGGCTATGCACAGGTGTTTTCTTTTTATATTTAAAAATAACAGGAATTCATTTTGCATTTTAATTGATGATCATCACCACACCCACAATTAGTTTGAAAATTTTTGATAATATATTTTTTTAAAACAATAGTTGAATAATTGAAATGAACTGTGGTGGATTCATCCCAAAGTAGAATGTATTTTATAACTTTCTACTAAAAATGACATTTGTATACAGCCTTCCTGAAAACAGTGATGCATCCAAAAACCAAAGTAATTTTATAAAAAAAATATTTCTAATATTAATATATTCAATATTTTGAAAACAAGTTTTCTTATAATTAATTACCAGGATACATGAAAATAAGGTAGAATTTTGTTTAAATCCAATTTGAAGATTAAAAGAAAATCCAAATTCCATAGTAAAATAAAAGAGGTTCAGCATTATAGACAGGCAAGTAAAGTGCAGACATTAATAAGAAATATCTTTCTCAGGTATGAATAATACACAGTAAGTTGAAAAATCTATTATTGCATTATTTTTAGTTCACCATAATTAGAATTTTTTGTAAATTTTCAACAAATCATCTTCTGTTCTTTGAAAAGTAACTATATTGATGGAAGTGATAGAATTATCAGAGACTATATTATAATGGTGCCAAAAAGGACTTAAGGAGACATAAACTTCTGGGCACATTTGCACATGCCTGTATTTCCAGCAACTTGGGTAGTGAGGCAGGAGAATTGGGTGGTCAAGGCCAGCCTTAGCAATTTTAGAAGACCCTTAGTGAAACCCAGGTTTCACTTAGTGAAACCCTGGCTTTAAATAAAAAAGTAAAAAGGACTGGGAATGTAGCTCAGTGATAAACTGCCCTTGGGTTCAATCCTCACTAGCAAAAAAAAAAAAAAAAAAAAAAAAAAAAAGCATAAACTTAGTCCTTGTTATTAAAAGTTTGCAATTCAGTCATGGGAATATACATTATCTATAAATTTAAAATTAATGTTAGATTTATACACATATACATGCACCTTATTGTGTTCATTATTTAATTTTTTGTTGTAAAAGCCAAGTAAAATCATATCTGATTGAAAAATATAAATAAACATATTTTTATGTATCTTGCTAAGCATGCTAGAAGATACAATTAATTTTTATTATCTGTCATTTTCCTTTAGAATCTTTTGGCTTAATGATAATGATTCTGTTAAAGGATTGGAGACATATTCTTAGGCAGCAATGGATTGCATGAGAACGGAGACCTATGTATTCTCCTAATCAGAAAAAAAAAAAGTTTTATATCCATATAAATATGCATATCAATATGCATACAGGCATGCACCTAATATAGAACTTAAGATCAAGTAGATACTATGAATCATTCAGGCAACTCTTTTGATTAGTCATTTTTTTCCATTCTACATATATTGTTCTTATAATTTAGAAGTGCTTTTAATTTCCACTCAGTTTACTACTTAGAAGCTATTTATTATGTGTGTTAAGCACCAAGGGTCAAAGTTGAATGAATGCTTATTTGTCTTAAAATAATATACAGGCTAGTAAGGAGAAGCAGAAATGTAAATACTTGACTGTATAAATAAAGAGACAAAGTAGCATACCAATACTTATAGCAACCCAATTCACAACAGCCAAGTAATGGAACCAGCCTAAATGTCTGTCAGCAGCTGAATGGATAAAGAAAATGTGGTATATATACACAATTGGGTTTTAGTCAACCATAAAGAAGAATGAATTATGTCATGTGAGTAAACAGATGGACCTGGAGAACATCATGTCAAATGAAATAAGAGATTCAGAAAGTCAAGAATCAAATATTTTCTCTCTTATGCAGAAGCTGGGAGAGAGAGAGAGGGAGAGAGGGAAAGAGAGAGAGAGAGAGAGAGAGAGAGAGAGAGAGAGAGAAGGAGAGAGGGGGAAAACAACAAAAAGGAAAAAGGGGGGAATCTCAGGAAAATAGAAGGAAGAGCAACAGAGTTGAGAAAGTGGATCAAGAGGGAAGAAGTGCATGAGGAAGTACAGGGGAATGAGATCTACAGAATTATGCTATGTCCCTGTATGAATATACCACAATGAATCACACACACACACACACACACACACACACACACACACACACAATAACAAGAACAATGAGAGAAGGAAAATTTAAAGAATAGAGAAAGCAAATGGGGGAGGGAAGAGGGAAGGAAAAGGAAAGGAACTGGGGAACAAAATGCAATAAATTATGCTGTATGCATGTATGAATATGGCATAATGAATCCACTATTATGTATAATCATAATGCACCAATATAAAAAATTTAAGGTAAAAAAAATTTAAAGAAATACTTAGCTGTAGTTTAGTATTTGATCCTTGGTGCAGAGTGAGCCACTGTACATGCTGCTTGTGATCTGCAGTGTCTGGTTCAGTCCTTCTATAGGACTAAACACACAGGGAATCCAACATGTGCTGATATGGCATTTGTTATAAGTAAGAGACTGAGTAAATTCAAAAGGGAAAAAAAGAGATAAAGTCTTCTTGATTTGGTGGGAAAAGTCCCCATAAGTAAGCAACAAGTAAAACTGCGTCATTCTCTAGGAGATGGATTTGTGGTAAGAATACAGGGCATCCTATTATTCATCAAAGATTATAACCTAGACCTGAGGACATAGCTCAGTGGTAGAGCACTTGTCTAGCATGTGTGAGGCCCTGTGCTGGAAAACCAGTGGGGTGGGTGGGGGAATAACCACTTAGTACACTTACGATCACAAAGACTTCTTCATGACATGACAGCCATGGCAGCTATAGAAGAAAGCTCTGCTTAAAGCTGTCATACTCAGAGTAAGTGAAACAATGGGAACAACACAGAAAAAGAAATTAACAGCACAGCAGATGAAAGATTTACTTTCTATTTGTACCATGATTAATCTATTTGGTAAGTAGCATTCATTAATGTTAGCATTTTTCATCCACAATTTGAAATCATATGCTAAATATCAATATTGTAAAAGTGTTGATAATTGGATTAATTCACAAATTGATGCAAATGGATCAGCACTGCAGGCCTATTTATTGGAAACAAAATAGCTAGAATCATCTAAGTCATTAATTATTCTTTGTCACCAATGTGGACAGAAGTTTTATTGTGTAGAGGTCAATGGTGGGCCAGAGGCTATTTGTTATTTTCATCAATGACTTGGATGATAGAAAAGTCTGTGAACTTAGTAATTTACAGTTCCCTTTAGTTGGAAAGACTGATTAACACTTTGAATGTCAAGATCAAAATTCAACATGACCATAATATGACCTCAACAAATTGGTGAAGTGGCTTAAAACAATGCAATTCAATAATGTCATGTCAGATACAGACTTTCAGGAAATTGGGAAGGAAATGAAAATTATAATAATGTAGGTGATACCATGCTATTGAGAATCCATGTGCATGTGTATAGAGTATAGAATGTAATAAACAATATTCAGAATGACTTAAGAATATAACAATGGCTTTTAATTATTTTTCTCTCTTACCTTGGCATAGTGCATACCTATTTATAGATGTTTTTATATGAATTATCACAATATTCTCAAGTTATATCCATATCCTTGCTGATAAAATTAAGTGTAATTCTAAGGTATAAGTAAGGATGAGAATGTAAATGTAAATATGATTTTTAATCAAATGTTTTGAATGTATTACATTTTAAAATTAGGATTTATCCCTTTATCCCTTGATTAATATATTTATTCAACTGTTTATTCATTGATAATTAAATATTGATAGAGCATCTAATGTGTCCCATTCATAGCATAAGGAGCTGGTAATACAAAGTTGGGAGAAGCAAGCCTTGTCCACATTTTTTCCTGAAGCCTAGAGTCTAAAAAATAATGACAAATTCTGGTAAACATGGACCAGGTCCTACAATGCCATCTATCAGGGGACTTAACCTCCTCTGTGAGATGAGGAAAGGCTTCTCTGTTGAAATTTGTTTTCTTACTAGATGTATGAGGCAGGTAAGCTGAGGGTGAACAAGGCAGGAAAAGAGTATTTCCTGAAAAGAGCTGCAAGTATTAAGGATTTGAACTTGAAAAAGAAGTGCTTTATTGATATTATGTAGTCAATGAGTACAATTAAATTACTACTTCTTATTTTTTAAATATAGAGGAGTGTGTTAGTCAAGTCAGCTATTCATTGCTATGATCAAAATATCCAACAAGAAGAACTTAGAGAAGGAGAAATGTATTGGGGGCTCATGATTTCAGAGGTTCAGTTCGTGGTTGGCCAACTCCATTCACTTGACTGTTAAATTTGGTTTAACATTTCCATTGTACTAATCCCTGAACTCAAGAACTCTATCTGGCCATGAGGGGGAAAGGAGAAGACTATCTTTAGTTCCTTTAACTTCAACTGTAAATTCAAATTGAGCTGTGCATCCTCCATCATGCCTAAGTAGAATTATGTACAGTAAGTAAAGTGGTAATGGAAGAAGCTGGGTAATGTCAATTGCCACATTTAATGAATCTCAAAGAAATTCAGGTAAAGCATGTCTTTGAATAGTTCATAGTCAATTATTTATACTTACAGGAAAAATGCAGAGTCCTAGAAAATTTTAAATGGTGAATAATCTACATCATTCACATTTTTTCTTGAGGTTTTCCTGGATCATATAAACCAGATGCTAAACACATTTGGGTTTTGAAATACATGCTTTGGAATTTTACTGGAGGTACTCTAAGTAATATCTTCATTTAAAAAGAATCTCTGAAATATTTTAGGAGTAAGTGGAATTCCTCCATAAATAATTCATGATTCAATTAATTTTTACAATCACTCCCAATTAATACTTAAATATTTCAGGAAGAGATAAAACATTAGGATTATAGCACTGCTTCCCCTACATTAAATACAAATTTTGTGACTATATTTTTTATTGCACATTGCTATATATATTTTTGTCTTCTCTTCCAGATTATACACTTCTTAAATAATTTGTGCACAAATCTACCTTTGTTGCCCATGCATTCAGCCCTGAACACTACAGCTGACATATAAATATTTTATACTTTAGAAAGCATTATAGGCACAACTCCATTACATGTTCTAATAATATTGAATGGTATTACAGATTAGTTAATACTTTAATCACTAAGGCATTTCTATAGCATACCTGATGAGAGATCATCAGCTCCTACTTAGATTCTTCAATGAGATATTGCCATCACAAAAGTAAGCATAATATATTTTAGGAATATCTAATCTTACAAAATTTGCTATGAAATTAAAATCAGTGCTCTGGAACTTACGTGCATTTCCCTGTTTTTTGTTTTGTTTTGTTTTGTTTGCTTATTTGTTTTGTTTTTTAAATCAAGAGCAACTTGCTCCTTTTTCTCTTTTGCTATGTAAATCTTTATTTTTATTTTTTCCTCATTTTTTAAATTTAAATGAAATGTATTATTAATTAATACACAAAAACAAAAAAATACATACTAATTACAAATCATGTCACATTTCAATACAAGTATATGTAGTGTAATGTGAAAACAGGGCAAATATATCTATTTCTGTGAGCATTAATGATTTATTTATTGCAAAAACTTTCAAAATACTTATGTTTATAACCAGGCTCTGTGTTGAATGCCTCTGTGTTGAATGCCAGGGACTCTGGAGACTGAAATAAGAGGATCAAAATTTCAAGACCACCCTCAGCAATTTAGTGAGATCCAGTCTCAAAATAAAAATTAATAAATAAATAAGCTGAACTAGAGATGTAGCTCAGTGGCAAAGCATCCCTGGATTCAATCCAGAGTACCAAAAAAGAAAAAAAAAATGTTGTTTTAGCTCTTGAAATATATAGTTCATTTTTATCATCTGTGGTCACCTTACTGTGCAATACTTTACAAGGTTTATATAAAGTTATCCTTCATGCCCCTTGCCCCCTATCTACCTGTTTACATATTTTTATTATAAAGCAGTATTGTTTTATAACTTCTATACATCAACTTTGCATCTACTTCAATGAATGTTGACAAATGTCAACATCGATGTAACCTTTATTGCCACCAAGATAGACAGCTTTCTGATCACCCCCCAAAAGTTCTGTCTTTGCCCTTTGCAGTCACTCTCCATTCTATATCTCTGACATGCTTTCTGTCATTATAGATTCAGTTTGCCTTTTCTATGAATTCAAGTAAACAGAATCATAATGTACACACTGTTTTGTGTTTAGCTTCTTTCTCTCAACATAATTTTTCTGAACTTCATCCATGTTGCACTCACCATAATTCATTTATTTTACTTAGTAATATTCTATCATATGCATATACTATCACTTGTTTTCCCTGTTAAATCCTGTTGGGAATCTGGAAATTCATGTTCAATGTATATGGAAAATTAAGTCTTCATCTCTCTTGGATAAATTCATAAGTGTATTATTGTTTGGTCATATAGCAAAAGTATATTTAATTGAATAAGAAACTTCTGGGCTATTTTCCAAAGTGGTTGGACATTATACAACTCCACAGCAATGGATAACGATTCATGTTTCTTTAGTTCCATGGAAATACTTAGTATTATCAGTCTTTTAAATTTTAGAAATTATAGTGTTTGTAGTCGAATCTCATTAAAATTTTAATTTGTACCTTTGAGGACATTTTATCACACCTTAAAATAAACTTATTGGCTGCTTTTATGTTCTATTTTTACAAATTCATATTTACCATTCTGCCCTTTTTGCTGTCATTTTGGTTTTGAAGTGTTATGAATTCTTTAACTATCATGTATCAACTTCTTTGACAGTTACTGATATCGTAATTATTTTTCCCAATGTGTGAGTTGCATTTGATTATCTTAGTTTTTATTTTCACTGATGAGAAGTTTTTAGTTTGGATGCATGCTAATTTATCATTAGTTTTATATCTCATATATAGTATCTAGAAATTATTTTTCTGTCCCAAGGTCACATATTTTCCTATGCTTTCTTATAGAAGTTTTTTTTTTAATTTATTTATTTTTTATTCTAATATGTTATAAATGACAGAAGACTGCATTACATTTCATATTACACATATAGAACACTTTTTTACAATCTTATAGAAGTTTTATATAGTTTTTTTGTGCCTAGATATATGATCTGGTTATACTTATTTTATGATGATTTCAGATAATGATCACAGTAATTTTTCCCATGTTCATATTTTGTTATTTCTCTAAAGTGGTGTTAACTAATACACATATAATAGGAAACACACATAATCTTATGTTTTATACTATCTACATAAACTGTAGGAATAAAGAGGTGAAATTAATTTTAATCACACAATCGATATAATTACATATATATGAATTATAATCATTTCAACATGAACAAGATAAAATGTTAGTAAGAGAAGGAAAAAAAAATAAAAGCTGAACAGAAATGACTATAGGTGGTATCCTTTAAGGTAAAGGTATAAAATGTTTTTTAATTATTGGTAGTCCTGAGTAAAACAAAAGCAAGAAGCTATTAATAAGAGAGAGAATCTAAGCCACTAGAGAATGACAGTGCTTTTAGAAAAAAATTAATATAAGATAGAGTCATAAAAATTTTAAAGGAGTATACCAGCCAGAACAAGGGAGGTGACCATCTCTACAGAGATGATTAACACTCTGACTGCTACCATTACTGTTGGACATCATGCCTGTGGATTCTGCTTCCCTGTCTGCTTACGTTTACTTGGGGATGTATTTAGTTGCCTGTTGTACAAATTCTAAAACAAAGGTCAATGTGTTCTGCTAGTTGGTAAGGCAGGGCAGCTTGTCAAAATGTGGGGCAGGTTCAAGTATGGATCTCAAGGTGAGGAACTGTCTTCCACTATTTTCAAGGTATTATTTTATGTTCTTTTGGCCTACATTGTTTCTGGTAATGACTCTACCATAATTCATATCTTTGTTTTATGCATATAATGTGTCATATATCTCTGGATGCTCAATATTTTCTTTTTATCTTTGCTTTAAACAACTTGATTCTGACTTGGTACATGTGTTTTTTTGCAGTCCATTGAGGCTTATCTATTGGTTTAGCTCTCATCATTTTTATGTTTTAACCCATTTTATCTTGAAATAACTTTTTTGTCTTTGTTTTTTGTCCTGCTGTTTCTCCTTTGTATCTTAGAGTCTAATTATGTACATGATTTATCTCATGATATTGTAAAAGTAAATAAATCTTAATTTTATTTATTTTTAGATTTATTTCTCTGTACTTTAAAGAGGTGATATAAAAAATAGATGTAAATCATTCTAAATGGAGAAAAATTAAAAGTGTTCCTTCAAAAAACTGGAACAAGACAGGGATGCCCTCTTGCACCACTTCTATTTAACATAGTTCTCAAAAACATTGGCCAGAGCAATAAGACGGATAAAAGAAATTAAAGGGATACAGATAGATAAAGTAGAACTCAAATTATCACTATTCACTGATGGACGATATGATTCTATACCTAGAAGACCCAAAAAATTCCACCAGAAAACTTCTAGAACTAGTAAATGAATTCAGCAAAGTGGCAGTATACAAAATCAATACTCATAAATCTAAGGCATTTCTATATATCAGTAACAAATCCTCTGAAAGGGAAATGAGGAAAACTACCCCATATACAATAGCATAAAAAAATAAAATACTTGGGAATCAACTTAATATAAGATGTGAAAGACCTCTATAATGAAAACTACAGAACACTAAATAAAGAAATTAAGGAAGACCTTAGAAGATGGAAAGATTTGCCTTGTTCGTGGATAGGCAGAATTGATATTGTCAAAATGACCATACTACCAAAAGCACTATATGGATTTAATGCAATTCCAATCAAAATCCCAATGGCATTCTTCATAGAAATAGAAAAAGCAGTCATGAAATTCATCTGGAAAAATAGAGACCCAGAATAGCTAAAGCAATCCTTAGCTAAAAGAGTGAAGCAGGTGGCATCACTATATCAGAACTTAAATTATACTACAGAGCAGTAGTAACAAAAACAACATGATATTGGCACCAAAATAGACTTGAAGACCAATGGTACAGATTAGAGGACACAGAGACTAATGTATATAATTACAGTTATCTTATATTAGACAAAAGTGCCAAAAACATTCATCGGAGAAAAGACAGCTTCTTCAACAAATGGTGCTGGGAAAACTGGAAATCCATATGCAACAAAATGAAACTGAACCCCTTTCTCTCACCATGCACAAAACTCAACTTAAGGTGGATCAAGGACCTAGGAATTAGACTAGAGACACTACACCTACTAGAAGAAAAAGTAAGCCCTAATCTTCAACATGTCGAATTAAGCCCCAACTTCCTTAATAAGACTCCTGTAGCACAAGAATTAATATCAAGAATCAATAAATGGGATAGATTCAAACTAAAAAGCTTCTTCTCAGCAAAAGAAACAATCAGTGAGGTGAATAGAGAGCCTACTAATTGGGAACAAATTTTTACCACATGCATATCAGATGGAGCACTAATCTCTAGAATATATAAAGAACTCAAAAATCTTAACACCAAAAAATAATAATAATAATAATAACCCAATCAATAAATGGGCCAAGGAACTGAACAGA
Organism: Tamias sibiricus; assembly: GCA_025594165.1. Classification (NCBI taxonomy): domain Eukaryota; kingdom Metazoa; phylum Chordata; class Mammalia; order Rodentia; family Sciuridae; genus Tamias; species Tamias sibiricus. The sequence continues at coordinate 139,587,500 of CM046658.1, read as the reverse complement.
CACTTCTCAGAAGAAGATATAAAATCAATCAACAAATACATGAAAAAGCATTCAACATCTCTGGAATTAGAGAAATGCAAATCAAAACTATTCTAAGATTTCATTTCACTCCAGTCAGAATGGCAGCTATTAAGAATACAAGCAACAATAAATGTTGGAGAAGATGTGGGGAAAAAGGCACATTCATACATTGCTGGTGGAACTGCAAAATGGTGCTGCCAATAAGGAAAGCAGTATGGAGATTCCTTGGAAAACTGAGAATGGAATCACCTTATGACCCAGCTATTCCACTCCTTGGTCTATGCTCAAAGGACTTAAAAACAACATACTACAGGGACACAGCCACATCAATGTTTATAGCAGCAAAATTCACAATAGCTGAACTGTGGATCCAACCTAGATGCCCTTCAGTAGATGAATGGATAAAGAAAATGTGGTATATATACACAATGGAGTATTACTCAGCAATAAAAGAGAATAAAATCAAGGCATTTGCAGCTAAATGGATGAAGTTGGAGAATAAAATGCTAAGTGAAGTTAGCCAATCCCAAAAATCCAAATGCAGAAAGTTTTCTCTGATTTAAGGAGGTTGATTTACAGTGGGGTCGGGACGGGTAGCATAGCAGGATTAGAGGAACACTAGAAAGGCCAATGGGGAGGGAGAGGAAGGGAGGGGACAGAAGGGTTTAAAAAAGAAACGATGGTAGAATGAGATGGATATCATTACCCTAAGTGCATGTATGAAGATAAGAATGGTGTGAATATACTTTGTGTACAACCAGAGATATGTAAAAATTGTGCTCTATAAGTATAATATAAATTGTAATGCATTCTGCTGTCATATATAACAATTTAGAATAAAAAAATAAAAAAAATTAAAAGAGAATCAAAGAAATAAAACTGTCATGATTAACTCACATAATTGCATGTATAGAAAATAGAAAATAAAATCTATATTAAATTACTGTAAAAAAAACCTTCCTAAAATTTAGAAAAATAGATGTAAAATATATCATTAAACAGAATGTTAACTGAGTGGTCAGTTGGGAACTTTTATATTTGAGAGAAATTTTTCAGTTACAAGACTTGTTAGAAAAAATTAGAATGATAGTTCAGAATGATATAATGAATTTAATTTAAAAATAGCACTGGATTCTCTATTATAATAATAGCTTTATTGCTTGTCACAAGCTATAAACAATCCAGAGCTATATTTGATAATAACAACTAACACGTCCTGCACAGGAAGTAAGGATACCTTCTTGCCAAGTGTATCACCTATTTTGTATTTTCTAATCAAGTATTGTTTATTCCCTTCTTATTTCTCTGCCCAGATTCTTTTTTTTTTTTTTTTTTTTTTTTTTTTTTTTTTTTTGGTGTGGGAGAGGGGTACAGAGGATTGAACTCAGGGGCACTAGACTACTGAGCCACGTCCCCAGCCCTATTTTTGTATTTTATTAAGAGACAAAATCTCACTGAGTTGCTTAGCGCCTCACTGTTTCTGAGGCTGGCTTTGAACTCGAAATCCTCCTGACTCAACCTCTCCAGCAGCTGGGATTACAGGCATGTGCCATTGCACCTAGCTGTCCAGATTCTTTTATATGTGTATTGCAATTTGTTTTATAAGAAAAATGGGCATGGTTCTGTCTTACATAAAATAAAATAATTCAGTTATGATATTAAATGATAAAGTTCCCATAACCTAATTTCTAGAAAGGTATTTTCTCTAATAACATCAAAATCCCTGTAAATATGCCCTCAATAACCTAGAATTATTTTCTTCATTCTTCTCCATTGAAATCTTGCTAACAACTGCTTTATGATATTCTTTCTAGCTTCTCATGGATTCACTATCATCATGCCTGAGGGATTTAATGAAAATATTTCAGTTGCACTTTGATATTTTTAGAGAAAGCAACTTTTAGTTTGTTTGCAATCTATAAATGAATTATGAAGTTAAATAAAATATAAATATTATTCCTCTTATATAGGGGTTTTTACAATGCTATGGTTTGGTTAAGTGTTCGCCAATCATCCATGTATTAAAGGTTTGGTCTTGAGGGTGGTTGTATTAAGTGGTAGCTGAACCATTGAAGTGGGGCCTAGTGGGAGAATCTTAAGTCAGTGGGTGGATTTCTTCAAACTGAATTATTGGAAATTGGCCCTTTTCTTTCTCTTTTGCTTCCTGGTCGTGAATTACGCAGTTTGCTGTACCACATTCTCCACCATGTCCAGCACTCCACCAGAGGCCTAAGAAGAATGACTCTACCCTTCATGAATTGGACCTGTACAACAAAATGAACCAAAATAAGTTGCTGTTGTTGGTGGTGGTGGTTTTATCTTTATAATTTAATTACCTCAGGTATTTCCTATAATGCCAGAAGTTTAACAAACACAAACACTGATATCATTTTTGCACATTCATGGAAACTGTGACAATGTACATTTATTCCTCTAAACAGTGCCTGATAGAGTCTTTATAAACGCTATTCATACATTATTCTGCATGGCATCTTATTTTAATGTAACTTAGATATTTTTATTATCCAAATGTTTCCCTTCTCTTCCTCTCTCTCTTGCTCTCATTACACACACACACACACACACACACACACACACACACACACAATGTTTTTCCAGGACCAGTTAAATAAGAACTTGTCTGTTGAAAGATCTTATCACATTTTATACCTCTCACCTTCCACACATTGTAAAATGGCATTATCATTTCCTTAACTTGACCAAACAAACTCTAGACAGATTTCTTTCTATTTCCCTTTTCTTATAGTATTTACCTCACAAAATTTGCAATTATAAATTCTTTCTGTGCCTCTTTCAGTTATAGCTCTTCTCTTAGACTCTTGTCAGTTTTATAGCCCCCGCCTATGTTTCTCAAGCACCTGGCAGTCAGATAATCATCACACACAAAAAAGGAACTTCTATGTCTCAATTTTTACAGGGAGAAGGGGTGGTAGTCGAAGAAGCCTAGCTCCTATTGGCAACAATCAACAAGCTTAGGTGGCTTAATCACATGGACTGACTTCCGCCATGATATCCTGCTATAAATTTCTACTAGCTCACCCTGGCCCTTAAAAACCCTACTGACCTTTGTTTCAAAGGAGTTGGGTTCAGTCTCCTGCCTTTATCGCAATACCATCTTCCTCAGCTATTTAAAGATGTCCAGTGCAATGTTTCATTGATACATGCACATACACACAGACATACATACCTGTCATATATATATATGACATATACATATGTATGTATACACACACATACACACACACACACACACATACACATATAAGGTAGTCTAGTTATTTGTATCTTCTGATATCCTATAATTTTTATGCTTATTTTTTGTTGGATAATTTTTTAAATATTGTAGAAAAATTTATCACTAACCAAAAATTAATAAGAAACACTTTTCCAGTATTTTTTTTAAAAGAATAGTGGTGTAGATGTGAACAATTACAAGAATCTAAGATTACTAATCTCTCATATGTTGATTAAATTTGGCCAGAAAAATCATTTAGTAACCCAGTCTTTGAAGCAATAAGGAAAAAAAAAGTACTTATATTTTAAATGCTTATTAAGTCTTTGAGGCAATAGAAAAAAAGTACTTTTATTTTAAATGCTTATTGATTGATTTCTGTAGCTGTCAAACATTTTTACAGTGATCCCCAGGGAAATTTATTTTATACATTAATATATTGCACACACACACATGCATAAATACATCCATTTATACAAACATGTATATGTAAGTGAAAAAATGTTTCACAATAGGTAGCTTATTTTTATTTTCAACAATGCATACTAATATTTTCTTTTTCAATTCAAGCCTTACTGCCTTCACCATACCATATGAAACTCACTTCTCCTGTGTATTATGCACTTTGTATTGTCTTTTCAATGATCTTCATACTAAACAAATTGAAATAGATTTTCAAATACCTGTAATTTGAAAATCACTGACATAGTGAAATTTAGAGTTCATTTTTAGCATCATCATAAAAGTTGGTTTTAACAAAAATAAAATAAAATATATACTTTATGCATAAACTAAACATTAAAAGGTTGTATTTCCCAAAGGAATGGTTTCTTAGTGATTTCCTGGGGTTTTTGCCAAGGGGAGTGTTTCTTTAAAAATCCTGTGGATCAAATATAGAGTATACCCTTAAATTAAAAGATAAGAGTAGTGTGAATTCCAATTTGCTAAAATACTTAAAGATTCTAGCAAACAAAAGGGTCATTTACAAAATGGCAGCTAATGAACTCAGAGGGAAAGTATGTTGGCTTAAAAACAAAAACCACACATCCCTGAGGAATTATTGTTTTCACTAAGTTCTCTCTTCATGTGTTAATTGTAGGTTCGGAAGTGACTCATATATCTCTTATTCTTTCTCTACATGTTCTTGCCAGAATTCCCTTAAGGCCAGTACAGAAATGGTAGAGATGTTGTAGAGCCAGATATAGAGAGTGGAAACAGAAGAGGCTTGAAATAAAGCGATCTCAAATACAATAAAATAAATGGTTAAAAAATCTTTGCAAATTTTAAGACATGGGATTATGATATGCAATCTCATTAGTGGGACTGATAAGAAGATCTTGGCAATACTTTCTTTTTATAGTGATAACAAAGAAAAAATGAAATTTTTCATTAGGAGACAAATGGACCATTTGATAGAACTACTTCAATCATCTGAATTTCAGAAAAAGTTAGACTAATGTTGATATCCATTCATATTTTTGTGCATTATAGGTGTGGAGAAATATATACAAAGAAAAAATTAATTATGTGGTCATGAAAAGTTTTCAAAAGAATTTTAAAACTACTGTTTTAGAAGATAATTTTAAACCAAGGCCACATTCCTTTGAGCCAGCCTATTGATGAACTCTAGGAAATTTTCAATAGACAAAGATTTCATAATGATTTCGTCAAGATTCCCTCCTTCATCCAACTGTTTCCTCTTTGGGAAATTGGGATAGAAGAAGAGGTAAATGCCCCTGTGTTCTCTCTAGTAATTATCTGATTATGAATAATGTTTATAAAAAATTAAATTAATAAAAATTTGAGAAACTAGTAGATTGAAACAAGTAGATTGATTTTCTGCTTATAGCATGGAAGAATGTAGCAGAAATATCTGGGGCTGAAGTAACAGAAAGTACCAAACTCAAATTACACTTCTACTCATTACTAGCCATTTCAATTTACTCAAAATAACTTGTTATTTTTGAGCCTGTTTAATCAAAAGCAAAATGGAACTAAATAGTTCCTTCCACAGTGGCTTCAGTAGTGGATTAAAGGAGATTACATGCAGATACCTGGAATAGAGTAGATCCTCAATAAATGTGTTTTTTTTTTTTTTTCTCTATAAGGGAATTAATTCACTGTTACTGTCCACCTTGCACATCTCTAGGATATGAAAGATACCAGGATTGTAATAAAATACTTCCTGGCCTGACCAGACTTACTCACTTAGTAAATTTAGCACAGGGATTAATGGGGGTAGCAAAACAAACAGTTGGAAGTCTAAAGCAATGCAATTGGTGAATTACGCTCTAGTAAACAAGTATGTGGAAGTGTGTGTGTGTGTGTGTGTGTGTGTGTGTGTGAGAGAGAGAGAGAGAGAGAGAGAGAGAGAGAGAGAAGGAAATCAAGTAATCAAGTCACAGGAAGTGGTTTCTATCCATTCCTGACACTTCAGGATGTAATTTTCAGTTCTTTGGTCCTACCTCTTGCACAAAAAAAAGCTGTCTTTTAGCCCAAGCTCATTGGATCAAGGTGTGTACTGGGCAATTAATTTATGTAAAAGCCATTTTCAGACTGAAGATTCTGGCCAAAAAGACAATCTGAGCAATCTTACTTTTTGGGACTTCACTATTGGACCACCAAGTACTGAGAGACTGCTTGTCACATGTAGATAGCAAAAAGTTACACTACTGGTTGAGTGGCAGTCCCAGACAGAAGAATAACAAAAATGGAAAGCCAGTGGCAGAAAGAAAATAGTGGCAACATCAAAATTTGAACATGAGTTTGTTAAAATGTGTACACACACACACACACACACACACACACACACACACACACACACACACACCTATATACACATAGTCTTTTGTCCTGTGCAATTAAATTAATAGTTCATGTGGGTGGAGCACCATTTTTCTCAATGTGTGATTCACAAAGGAAAACATTCTGAATTATGCAGACACACAGTTAACTGTGGTGAGGGTTTTAGAAAAGCCTGTATTTTGTGTGGAAATTAAATATAGACACTGGGAAAGCCCTTATTTTGTACACATGGACGACTTGCATGATGAGCATATGGAACTCATTCCATCTTCTGTAAACTACACAAGATTTTCTTTCTGCCACATCTCTCCTGCAGCCAGTCAGCAAAAGGGATGTGTGGATGTCACCCTGCCTTTCAGCATATTCCCCAGATTTACACAGAAAACTGTCAAAGGCCAGCAACATGTCAATGGGCATGATGCAACCAGAAGAGTGCCAGGAAATCTAGAAGGAACAGTTTGCCAGAAAAAGCCTGCATCTGCAGTGAGTGCTGACTGAACCCACTTGAAGCCCTCCATGAGCTCCCTCACCAAGAACTGCTAAGACAGGAATGTCACTCAGCTCCCATTTCTCATTTGTAGCCTGGGGAGAATGTTTCCCATTATAGTCACGTCATGAGAATGCCAGTAAAGATATTTTAGGTTTTTATATGAAATATGTTTGGCACCTTATATATAAAAAGTAAGCGTATTAGGGTTTATAAAGCTAGATGATCTGATTAAATAAGAGAATTCTTGGTGAAATCATAATCAAATATTCCTGAAACAAATTAATTATCCATTAGGAACAGAATGAAGATAAATGTTTCAGACTGTTGTTGCCAGCAGAGTTAACTGCCTCAAAAACTACTTCTTTTTTCTGTTCAAAGAAAGGAACATAAGTAACTTGGAAGGAATAATGACACTAGATACAACTTTGATTCCTCAAATTAACATGAAACCAGTAATTACTAAAATGTGGTAGGCACTCCACTGAGTTCAACCTCACTTCCCACCCACAAATCAGAGTTCTTTTTTGATTGATGCAGTAGAAGGGCCAAGAATTGCATGGATAAAATCCCTTTGGGGCAGTGTTAAGGTACATCATTTCAAAAGAACAGCATGTGCTTATGCAACCTAAATCCATTCTTATAATAACATTCTGACCACAAAAACATTTTAGTCCACAGATATGTCAATTCAGCATTCTTTACCAAATTCACACAAGCAGTAAAATCCAAAAAGAGTACCTAACTCTAAGTTCTATCAGAGTTGACAAATATTAATAATGAATTAAAGCATGAAAGTAGGAACATAATGTTAAGATTGAAAAGTCTGTATTTGCAACAAGCTAAATTTCATTTCTAGCTTTCACATGAATATATGACTTTTAATGACTTACTTAACTTTGGTGTGTTTCCCTTTCTTGATCTGTCTTATGGAATTAATAATCAGACCTCTGTGACAATTACATGAGACATTCAAGATTCTCATGTACATAGAATTGTGCTGGGCTGTGGAGCAGACACTAGCCCCATGTAGCTTTAGATCACTCTAAATGTGACCAGGGTGAATTGAGATACACAACAGATTTCAAAGACATAATAAAAGAGAGGGATATGAAATATGTTATTAATAAGTTATAGAGATAACATGTTGAAATAAATGTTTTGCATACACTGAATTCAAGGTGATTTTTACCTCCCCCCCGCCTTTTTTTTAACATAGATTCTATAAAGTTTTAAGATGACAGAGTTTTATTCAATAAAATTATATTGTAAGCATGGAAAATAGCAAGTGCTTAGTACTTGGTAAATAAATTAAAAAGTAAGCTAACATTAATTTTTACTCATGTTCTTTCAAAACTATGGCAAAATTAAACTATGTGGCATTGGAAAGCTAAGAGTCACTTGTACTCTATTTTCTTAAATAGTTGACATAAACAGGCAAAAATAAAGAAATACTTGCTTTAAAATTGTCTTTGGCTTATACAAGTTCACATAAAAGCCATTTTCCATTTGCAGATAGAAATATCATGCTTTTTAGTCCAAAACAAAAAGCAGAAAATTTAGTAGGCCTTTCTGTTTTCGAAAGAGTAAATATTTTCTATGTAGGAAACTAGTCAAACAGGTTTAGATTTAAAAAAAAAAAAAGAAGAAGAAGAAGAAGAAAGAAAGAAAGAAAGAAAAAAAATGAAGGAAACAATTACACATTTTTCTGAGAAGTCTATAAAGCACAGTGGTTCTTCACCAAGAGGGCCAGGAAAACAGGGCTGGCAGAGCAGGAGAGAGAGGAAGACTGGAGAAAATAGCATCCAACCCTCAGAGAAGAAAGGAATGACCGAACTACCCATAGTGTGCAGAGTGCTTGTTCAATGAGCATTCTTTCTTTGTTTAGGATGATAGTAATTGTTATTCAGTTTTAATTTTCTACCAAATATGTGTTCTACAATTCTAATCCAAAACATTATCATAAATCTATTTAATGAAAGAATTTTCTTACTACCTGCTTCATGAGATGAAGCAATGTGGGAGGTTATCATCCGTTGAAAATGTTTACAAAAATCCCTAGTTACGGAAAGCAAGAGAAGATCAGATATGCAGAATTCATCAAAGTTGAAAATCAGAGAAATGAGAAGGATTAACAGAATATATTGGAGAATGTACGGTGCTAAGTGATACCCACCTATCTGGAATTATATCTCATCTCTCTAATGAGATTAAAAATTAATAAGCTTGGACTAAAGGAAGATATGGGGGCTTCCAGAGAAGTGGCAATTAAATTGTATTTAGTGATACCTTTGAAGTAGGAATTACAGGAATAATGTGATCTAGCATTTCTACTTATTTTAATACTTAAGGTCTAAAAGTTCTTTCAAAAAGACTAATCCTTACTAAAGATATAGGTAAGAATGATTGTTTTCCTTATTTTAAAGACAATGATACTAAAAGAAGTTAACTGACAGAGCCAAGATCACTCAGCTATCAAGTGGCAGAAAAAGACATGATCATCAGAGGGCAAATTACATGTTCTTTCCCCTAGGTGTATGTATGATTCTCTTTCATTTGTCCTTGTAATTATGACTCACTATTTCTCATGTTGTGCTTTTAATTCCTCAGTTTGACTCCTTATTCATCATCTTATTAGTGTTGGCGGTGATGATGAAAGTGTTGATAATGATCATAGACTTTATCAACATCATTATCATATCATGATCACCAGTATCGTCATAATAAAGATCATTTTAAAAATCCCATTTTAAGGATCAGAAGAAATTATGGAGCTCTAATATCTCTGTTAAAACAGATATAGGTATCTTCAGTAACAGAAATACTAAATGTAGGGAGTCCATGAAGAACTAATGCAACTTCAGATATTATCATTATATTGCTAACTTTGAGTACATTCATTCAAGCAACAATTTTTGTCCAAATTTGAAGGGTTACAAATCCCATGTGTTAGGAATAGTGCTATGTGCCAAACAGAACAGAAATTTGGATCTGTAAAACCAGAGTCCTTGCTCAAGAAATGCACAGTCTAGCTGGAAAAAGATATAGGAAAATTAATTAGAAGGCAATTGGGCAAAAACATTAGAATAAGAAAAGTTAATGGGAAAAATAGAAGATTGTGAGTATTATTCTCCCAGTAAAGATGAATAATGAAGAATATCTGGGTCCTAAGCATCTACCAATATTTATCTGTGGAATAATGTATTCCTTGAACAGAGATAAAATGCAATTATTGTCCAACTGTCCAGAAGTTTGCTTCTTTCTTCCTTTCTCCCCACTTCCTCCTTCCTTTCTATCTCTTTTCTTCTCTCTTTTTCTGTCTTTTCTGTCCCTACCTCTATCCCTCTGTCTGACTCTCTCTCCCTGTCTTTCTGACAGAGGCAATGATGCAACTCATCAGATATTCATCTGATCAGTGCTGTGTTTATATATGATATTTGAGTGGTGAAATAATTTTTTGGTCTAGATTTGTAATTTTATTTTCAGAATGATGTAAGGAAAATAGTCATAATACTACTTGAAAAAATAGGGAGTGCCAAGAAATTCCCAAACTGGCAACATAAATATTTTGGAGCAATTGCTATTGGAAAGTTCATAGAGCACAATATTTAAAAAGCAATCAGAGCTATTTAAATTCTGCCTTGTTAATAAGCACATGAACTCTGTCAGATTACTTTTACAGGCTTTTTCCCTTCTCAATATAAAAAAAAGAAAACAATTTTTCAATAAGTTGTATTTAAATCCAAATAAGACCATATTTATAAATACCACCTGATAGACATTACACATCACATAATATATAACCTACAATAAAATAATATAGTATTAACATTAATCTTAATTATCATAAAACAGACCAGACAGGCTGACTTTTCTTCCTTAAGTTGTTAAGGATATCAAAACAACATTAAATATAATAAATCTAATTTAAAACATGGAAACATTCTAATACTCAACTAAACACTCTCAAAAAGTATTTCCTTGTTTTTTCTCTACTCCATTTTTTTTCTTTCTTTGACAATGTGATATGAATCCATTTCATCAGATTCTTTACTCAGTTAAACATTGTGTATGTCTCTTCTCCATGTATGGATAAAAACAGCACTGCTTCAGTATGTGTAATTTGTAAGAATGCAATAAATGCCTCCAAAAAACACAATCTGAACCATCACCACAAAATAAAAGCATTGTAGCTAACTATACACAGAACCCACTAAACTAAAAGCAGCCCTTGCAAAACAAACCATTCTTTTCTTAAGCAATCAGTGCAAATTGCAAAAGCAACAAACATTTTAGCCCCAGATGAAGAAGCCACAGACAGTCCACAAAACCTCCTATGAAATTTGCCACATATTACAGAACTAGAAGAAACCATTTGGTGGTGGTAAAAGGTGACTGATGGCACCAGGATATTCTAGGAGATTCTTAGAACTCCCAAATACACAAATTCCAGCCATCGGTCATCATTTTACTGGCACAATAATGCATTCTCCACAGGGTGGGGCATTAGAAGCACATTTGTCTAATTATGAAATGCAATCATTGAGAAGCTGTGAACTTTAATAAAATAAGAGAATGCATACAATAAAATAAATACAAAAAGTATTTCCAAGAACTTGACCACAATTAGGTATTTAAGATTTGTTTGAAAATATGTGCTCCAAACTCTAATGTGACAATGAAACTAGTGGACCCTAAAAAAAAAAAAAAAAAAAAAAAAAAAAAAAAAAAAAAAAACATTATGACATTATCTCTTTTTTAAAATCGTATGTGTCTAAGAGGTCCACATCCAAATTCATGGGGCATCATGTAAGAATTTCAGACATCTATCCAAAATATTTAAAAAATGTGAAGAAGCCATGAAAAACAGATATTTGGATTTAAAGCAACTCTATTTTCCTTTAAGGAAGACAAGATATTGCAACACAGAAATCCATGAAAATCCTCAAATTAGTACAATTTAGTAAATAGACCATATTCATGTAGTGTTAACATTTTGAAAAATAACATGATCTTCTTAAATTCTAAATCCTACCCTCAGTTTTTAAATCCTTACTGTACATGGAATTTTATTTTAATATGAAACACATGGGCTGGTTTTCTTTGATATTCATATATTGTTTTCACAGAATTCAGAGTTCCCCTTATATTCATCCAGTCTCTTTAGAATTCTCAACATGGCATCTGTTATAGTTTGGATCACAAAAGTCTCCCAAAGCCCCATGCATTGAAGATTTGGACCCCAGTCTAGTGCTATTGGGATGTAATTGAACATTTAGGAGATACAGTCTAGTGAACAAAGGTAAGACATTGGGAATGTGTCCTTGAAGGACATATTGGGACCCATGGCACCTCCTTATCTCTCTCTCTCTCTCTCTCTCTCTCTCTCTCTCTCTCTTTCTTTCTTTCTTTCTGTACTTGCCAGAAAGAGGTAAACAGGCCTTCTTCAACCACATGCTTCTGCCATGATGTGCTGTGCTTCCATAGGCTCACAGCAGTAGGCCAAGGACCATGGACAGAAACCTCTGAACCTGTGAGCCAAAAAAAAAATCTTTCCTCTTTGTAAATAATTTTCTCAGGCATTTTGTCACAATGATGGAAAGGAGAACAACTTCCTGGGTATCATACACATATAAACTAAGAATCTGTTTTCCTATTTACAGAGAAAAAAGGAGGAAACGGCAGTTATGAGTTACCTTGGTTACCAATGGGTTACCTGCAATTTACAGACAGGCAAGAAAGGGATTTAGAGAATGATATGGAAAGAACAATACTGACAAGCACATTGAGAATGAGATGAATTAACAACTCTCTCCCATTCATGTATTCAACACTTATACAGGAAGCAGAAATTAAACAAGCAAGCATTATTTTCCCAGTTAAGAGAGACACACTGCACACACATCTATACAATACAGCAGGTTTACACACACGTCATTTTTATACCATGCTAATCTGATGATTTCAGCATGAATAGCATTACAATGCACTGTTTTTCCTCACATGCATTCTTTCAAGAGTGTTCTCAACTGTGGTACCTATAGTCTGTGGTAAGAGATTATTTCTAAACCAATAAACCACAGGTATCTTATTATTATATCTTCACAACATTTTAAGGCTTAGCACATTTTAGGTAATGAATATTTATTGTTATAATTTAATTAATATTAATTTGCTTAATAGAGGAATCTAAACATCTATATTTCTATTATTCCTAATTCCTACTGGAATTTTGAGAAAGTTATGAGGTGTCCATATTTAAGAAAAATGTTCACCAAAAATTAAACAATGAGAATTCCAAGTAACATTTAATTTTTACCCAGAAATAATTTTATAAGCCCCATGTAACAGTAATATGTATAAAATATTATATAAGTAGAAGTATTTCTTGTATAGTTGTATGTTGCATGAGGTATAAATATGATAAGACCAGAAAGGGAATTCCAACTCCAAAGTGGGACTCCAGAAGACTTATCAGGCTAGCTTTTTGTATATCTATGTCTCATTCATCTAATAAGAAGTATCTCTCTAGCAATTCCTTCCTCCCTTTACTATCCCAGAAAAAAAAAAAAGAAAGAAAGAAAGAATTGTTTTCATGAGAGCATGCATTTTTTCTTTTTTTTTTTTTTTTTTGTCTCTATTTTTTTTTTTTTTTTTTTTTTTTTTTTGGTAACAGGGATTGAACCCAGAGATGCTTAACCACTAAGCTACATCCCCAGTCCTTTTCATTAATTTTCAGACAGGATCTCACTAAATTGCTGAGGCTGAATTTGAACTTGTGATCCTCCTTTCTCAGCCTCCTGAGGCACTAGGATTACAGGCATGCACCACTGCACCGAGCAGCATACACATTTTAATACTCAATGTTCCAATTTACAGAGAAGCAATTTGAACACAATGAAGCCTTAATTTTCTTAGTTTTGAGCTTTTTAGAAAAACTAGAAGAAGAGGAAACATTTTGTTAGACAAACCAAAGTTCTATAGCTCTCTTTAAGATACACATAGTGTTTAGATAAGCATTAAAATGACCAGAAAAAACATGTATTTCATTAAACCTAAGAAAATATGAGCAATCTTATCCCAGTTCCTCTAAAAGTGCCCAATATAGACAGAGTAACAAGGTATGGAAAGGAACTGTAAGCAAGGTACAATATTACTTCAGCAACACCTGCATAAGTCAGACATACCCTGGCAAGGCTTTTTTAACAGTAAAATAGTGGGAGGAGGAGGAAGAAGAGAAGTGAAAACCGAAGGAGAAAGGGTAAGGAAAAGCCAAAGGGAGGTGAAGAGTAAAAGCTGCAATGGCCACATGCAAGTCAAGATATCTCAAACTGCTTCCACTACCAAGACTGACAAGATTATGTTGAAGTAAACAGTATCATTCCCAGAACCTACTAGACAAGCTGGAGAACAAGACACTTAAATCAGAAAATCAGAACACATTTCACACAGAGGACATTCTTACCTTCAGAAAACAGTCCACATGGATTTCCAAATGGAGTGAAACAAATAAATTTACGTAACACTTTGAGCAGTGTGTTAAATGAGAAATCTGCAAGATTTGAAAATTTATTAGAAAAGTACTCATTATTAGACCTGAAAGTTCTGTAACATTTTTTAATGCTTAGATAATATTGATTTGTTTTTTTATTTTTAATAAACATCCATTACTTTGTTATATTTTTATATATAACTATAATGATATTAGCTGGGCTCTTTCTTATAGAGGCTTCAAATCTATTTTCAATCTACACAACGTGGACCATGCCATTCTAAAATAGATACATCCAGGTAAAACAAATTTTGGTCAAGTTGTCTTGCTTTAGAACCTATAGTACTTCAGTTGTTTATTTCTATATCTTTATCTCTCTATCTCTTCTCTTTTCGCCAAGAATTTGCATTGAAAGATTCAAGCATGTAGGAGGTAACAAAGACAAATTTCAGGTATAAGTCAATATTAGACCAAGAAATATCAGATTGGAAAGAGTTGGCAACCCCTTTTTAAATGTCATTGCTCCCTAAAAGGAATCCTAAACCAATTAAAAAAATGAGATCGGGAGAGAGAGGGAAGATGGCCAACAGGAGGGAGGTGCTCTCTGGACGCAGCTGCTGAAGGACTCGGAGTGGGAAGTTTGAGCGCGTTGCTGGTGGTTCTATTGCAACTGAAAGGGAGCCGAGACATTCCTACACCTCTGGACAGCGAAATACAAGGTTCTACAGGACCACAACAAGCAGGGGCAGAGTCCCAGCGGTCCACAGCCCGAAGCAGCGCTGTCTGTGCTACAGGCACAGGGGCCGATACCATCTCGATACCATCTCGGCAAAGAGACGATCCACCCAGCAGCTTTGAAACCAATCAGCGAGGAGGGATAAAAAGAGGCCTAGAGGCGTGGGCGGTGTCCACGTGGAGCTCTTTCGCACTGCTTGCCAAGCCAATCCCGCACGCTCTGGAGTGACACAAGGGTCTGCGGAGCTGCTGTTGAATG
The DNA here is from genome assembly GCA_025594165.1 of Tamias sibiricus. Lineage (NCBI taxonomy): Eukaryota > Metazoa > Chordata > Mammalia > Rodentia > Sciuridae > Tamias > Tamias sibiricus. The sequence goes on along the minus strand of CM046658.1, from coordinate 139,572,448 downwards.
GGAGAAGGCCACCATCTTTGAGAAGTGCAGTGGCTGACCCAGACAAAGGGGAAAAGACGGAGGAGACAACAGCTGCAGACATCCAGGGAGCCCCAGCGCCCTGAAGGCAGGGCACACCTGGGTGAGACTCGGGTAACCAGCAGGGGAGGGCGTGTCTGAGGCCAGCCCAGTGGCCACAAGAAGCTACAACTGTGGGTGGGCGTGGGGAAAGGGTGCCTTCTGGAGGGTCCCCTTCCCGGTGCCATTCATCTGTTGACACACAACCACCCTGAGCCAATCTTCCCCCTGAGCCATTCAGCCGCTGGCTTAGGGTGCAGACTTGACTTCACTAACTGTGTCGCAGACTATCTGGATGTGGTTCAATGCAGTTGGCTTAAAGTGGAAAGGGAAAAGAGAGGGGGGTTTCCCAGGGCCCGTTTTGTTTGAGACTTGGGGTTCGACGTTTTTTTTTTTTTTTGGTTGGTCTGCTTGTGTTATTGGTTTTTGGGGTTTTTTGTTAGATTGTTTGTTGTTCTTTTTCCTTTTTTGGCTTTGTTCTGTTTTGCTTTTTTTTGCATTGATTGTCAGTGTGTTTGATTGTTTGCTTCTGCTCCTTTTCTCATTCCTTCTTTTCTTCCTTCTCACTTTGGCATCTCTTCTTCCTCCTTCATCTTTCATATTTGCACCCTGCCAGTGCATACTAAACAGAAGCAAAAACAAGCGTTATGCAGAATTTGGGATTTCTAGAAACGGCGCAATTGAACTGGATAGCAAAGAGGTGTTATATATAGTTTACTCTCCATTTTCTTGATTCTCTCTCTCCTCTCTCTTACACCAATTTCTACTCTTTTATCATTTTTTTCTTCTTTTCCATCTTACTTTATATATAAATGGGTCTCTCCACCTAAGTGTCAACTCCATTCTCTATCTTCTCTCTTCTACTGATACTAAACCACTTCCAGTAAACCACGTCAATAGAACTCTCCTTTCATACTTTCCAAGAAAGAACAATTCAAGACACTTTCTTCTTCTTAAACATAATACCTCTGTATCCAATACTTGAAGCTATAAAACCCCATCAGAAGCATACAGAGTAAATTGGAAATAATATCTGGGTTAACAAACTCTGTACATTGTGATCAAAATTGAATTTGCTGAATAGAAAGTGTTAGGTTTTAAAATGTAAAGGAATTATAAGGGGAGCTGATAGCTTTGTACTACAGGAACAACATAAGGCATTAAGGTAAAATCGAAACAGTCAAGGTCCCACAGTGCAGGAAGAAAAGACACACAAGCAGCATGAAAAACAAGGGAAGAAAGTGACACAATCAAATCAAGATTCCTCATCAGTAGATTTCATGGCAAACACAGTTGGTCAAATGCCAGAGATGGAATTTAGAAATTACATATGCCAAATGTTTAGGGAACTTAAGAATGAACTCAAAAATGAGATGAGGGAGCAAGTACAGGAGGCAAAAGATCATTTTGACAAAGAACTCCAAAAACAAATACAGGAAGTAAAAGATTACTTCAATAGGGAAATAGAGGCTCTAAAGAGAAACCAAATAGAAATTCCAGAAATGAAAGAAGCAATAAACCAAAATAAAAGCTCAATTGAAAGCATCTCCAACAGAGTAGACCACTTGGAGGAAAGAACCTCAGACAATGAAGACAAAATATATGTCCTAGAGAAAAATTTAGACCATACAGCAAAACTCGTTGGAAATCAAGAACATAACATGCAAGAATTATGGGACAGCATAAAAAGACCAAACTAAAGAGTGATTGGCGTAAAGGAAGGGGCAGAGTTTCAAGCCAAAGGAATGAGTAATTTATTTAATAAAATAATTACAGAAAATTTTCCAAACTTGAGGAATGAATGGGAAAACCAAGTTCAAGAGGCATACCGAACACCAAACAAACAAAATCTCAACAGATCCACACCAAGACACATTATAATGAAAATGCCTAATATTCTGAGCAAGGAGAGAATACTAAAAGCCACAAGAGAAAGGAAGCAGATCACATATAGGGGGAAACCAATCAGACTATGTTCAGATTTTTCAACCCAGACCTTAAAAGCAAGAAGATCCTGGAATGCATATTTCAAGCTCTGAAAGTAAAGGATGTCAACCAAGAATGTTATATCCAGCAAAATTGAGCTTTAGATTTGAAGATGAAATAAAAACCTTCCACGACAAGCAAAAGTTAAAAGATTTCACAACTCGAAAGCCAGCACTTCTGAACATCCTGGGCAACATTTTTCATGAAGAAGAAGAGAAAGATGATAATGAAAATCAACAAAGGGAGATATTAAACTAAAGGAAATACCAGCCAGAAGAGAAACCAAATCAAGCTAAAGACCATAATTCAAATAAAAATGGATGGGAATAAAAATCACATCTCAATAATAACCCTGAATGTTAATGGCCTAAACTCGCCAATCAAAAGACACAGATTATCAGAATAGATTAAAAGAAATGACCCAACAATTTGCTGTCTCCAAGAAACACACCTCATAGAAAAAGACATCAACAGACTGAAAGTGAAAGGCTGGGAAAAGTCTTATCACTCACATGGCCGGCAGAAGCAAGCAGGGGTTTCCATTCTCATATCAAATAAGGTAGACTTCAAACCAAAACTAATCAAGAGGGACAAAGATGGATTTTTTTTTTTTTTTTTTTTTTTTTTTTTTTTTTTGTACCAGGGATTGAACTCAGGGGCACTTGACCACTGGGCCACATCCCCAGCCCTTTTTTGTATTTTATTAGAGACAGGGTCTCACTGAGTTACTAAGTGCCTCGCCATTGCTGAGGCTGGCTTTGAACTTGAGATCCTCCTGCCTCAGCCTCCCAAAGTGCTGGGATTACAGGCATGCGCCACCGCGCCCGCTGATATTTCTTATTACTTAAGGGAACCATTCATCAACAGGATATAACAATCATAACTCTATATGCACCAAATTATGGAGCACCTACATTCATCAAACAAACTCTTCTCAAGTTCAAGAGTAAAATAGACCACAACACAGTTATTCTAGGGGACTTCAACACACCTCTCTCACCAATGGATAGATCATCCAAACGAAAGCTAAACAAAGAAACTTTAAGCCTCCTTAAAACAATTAACAATTTAGACCTAACGGACATATATAGAATATTTTATCCCTCAGTAAACGAATACACATTTTTCTCAGCAGCACATGGCTCCTTCTCCAAAATAGACCATATATTATGTCACAAGGCAACAACTCTCAGCCAATATAAAAAAAATAGAGATACTACCCTGCATGCTATCGGACCATAAAGGGATGAAATTGGAAATCAACGACAAAACAAGGAATAAGAAAAACTACTCCATCAACTGGAAGCTAAACAACATGCTACTGAATGAACAAGGGGTCGAAGAAGACATCAAAGAGGAGATCAAAAAATTCCTAGAGGTAAATGAGAACACAGATACTTCATATAGAAATCTCTGGGACACTATGAAGGCAGTAGTAAGAGGAAAATTCATTGCACTGAGTTCATTCCTTAAGAGGAAAAAACCCAACAAATAAATGACTTAACATCACACCTTAAAGCATTAGAAAAAGAAGAACAGACCAACACCAAGAGCAGTACAAGACAGGAAATAATTAAAATCAGAGCAGAAATTAATGAAATTGAGACTAAGGAAACTATTCAAAGAATTGACAATACTAAAAGTTGGTTCTTTGAAAAAATAAACAAAATTGACAGACCCTTAGCGATGCTAATGAAAAGAAGAAGAGAAAAAACTCAAATAACTAACATTCGTGATGAAAAAGGGAATATCACAACAAACACCTCAGATATACAGAATATAATTAGAAATTACTTTGAAAACTTGTACTCTAATAAAATAGAAAATACTGAATGCATTGACAGATTTCTAGAGTCATATGATTTGCCTAAACTGGATGTGGAGACTATACACAATTTCAACAGATCAATTACAAGCGAAGAAATAGAAGATGTCATCAAAAAGCTACCAACAAGGAAAAGTCCAGGACCTGATGGGTTTACAGCCGAGTTCTATAAGACTTTCAAAGAAGAACTAATACCAATGCTCTTCAAACTATTCCAAGAAATAGAAAAAGAGGGAGCTCTTCCAGACTCTTTCTATGAGATCAATATCACATTAATTCCAAAGCCAGGCAAAGACACATCCAAAAAAGAAAACTTCAGGCCCATATCTTTAATGAACATAGATGCAAAAATCCTCAACAAAATCCTGGTAAATCAGATACAAAAACATATCAAAAAGATAGTGCACCATGATCAAGTGGGTTTTATCCCAGGGATGCAAGGCTGGTTCAACATTTGGAAATCAATAAACATAATACACCACATCAATAGACTTAAAGACAAAAATCATATGATCATCTCAATAGATGCAGAAAAAGCATTTGACAAAATACAACACCCCTTTATGTTCAAAACACTGGAAAAACTAGGAATATCAGGAACATATCTCAACATTATAAAAGCTATATATGCAAGGCCCCGAGCTAACATTATCTTAAATGGAGAAAAATTGAAAGCATTCCCTCTAAAAACTGGAACAAGACAGGGATGCCCCCTTTCACCACTGCTATTTAACATAGTACTGAAAACTCTGGCCAGAGCAATTAGACAGACGAAAGAAATCAAAGGGATCCAGATAGGAAAAGAAGAGCTCAAATTAGCACTATTTGCTGATGACATGATAATCTTCCTATAAGACCCAAAAAACTCTACCAGAAAACTTTTACAACTAGTAAATGAATTTGGCAAAGTAGCAGGATACAAAATCAACACACATAAGTCAAAGGCATTTTTGTACATCAGCAACAAAGACTCTGAAAGGGAAATGATGAAAACTACCCCATTTACAATAGCATCAAAAAAAAAAAAAAAAAAAAGGCCGGGCGCGGTGGTGCACACCTGTAATCCCAGCACTTTGGGAGGCTGAGGCAGGAGGATCACGAGTTCAAAGCCAGCCTCAGCAATGGTGAGGCACTTAGTAACTCAGTGAGACCCTGTCTCTAAATAAAATACAAAAAAGGGCTGGGGATGTGATCCAGTGGTCGAGTGCCCCTGAGTTCAATCCCCGGTACCACAAAAATAAATAAATAAATAAATTAAATAAAATAAAATACCTGGGAATCAACCTAATGAAAGAGGTGAAAGACCTCTATAACAAAAATTATAGAACACTAAAGAAAGAAATCATAGATGAACTCAGAAGATGGAAAGACCTACCTTGCTCTTGGATAGGTAGAATTAATATTGTCAAAATGTCCATACTACCAAAAGCATTATACAGATTTAATGCAATTCCAATCAAAATCACAACGTCATTCTTCAAAGAAATAGAAATAGCAATCATGAAATTCATCTGGAAAAATAAGAGACCCAGAATAGCCAAAGCAATCCTGAGCAAGAAAAGTGAAGCAGGCGGCATCACCATACCAGATTTTAAACTATACTACAGAATAATAGTAACAAAAACAGCATGGTATTGGCACCAAAACAGACGGGTAGACCAATGGTACAGAATTGAGGACACAGTAACTAATACATATAATTTTAGCTATCTTATATTAGACAAAGGTGCCAAAAATGTACAGTGGAGAAAGGATAGCCTCTTCAACAAATGGTGCTGGGAAAACTGGAAATCCATATGCACCAAATTGATATTAAATCCTTATCTCTCACCATGCACAAAACTCAATTCAAAGTGGATCAAGGACCTAGGAATTAGACCAGAGACAGTACGCCTAATAGAAGAAAAAGTAAGCTCGAATTTCCAACATGTCGGATTAGGCCCCAAGTTTCTTAATAAGAATCCTGTAGCGCAAGAATTATTACCAAGAATTAATGAATGGGATAGATTTAAACTAAAAAGCTTCTTCTTAGCAAAAGAAACAATCAGTGAGGTGAATAGAGAGCCAACTAATTGGGAACAAATATTTAGTACATGCACATCAGACAGAGCACTAATTTCTAGAATATATAAAGAGCTCAAAAAACTTTACACCAAAAAAACAAATAACCCAATCAATAAATGGGCTAAGGAATTGAGAAGACACCTCTCAGAAGAAGATACACGATTAATTAACAAATACATGAAAAAATGTTCAACATCGCTGTCAATTAGAGAAATGCAAATCAAAACTACTCTTAGATTTCACTTCACTCCAGTCAGAATGGCAGCTGTCAAGAACACAAGCAACAATAAATGTTGGAGAGGATGTGGGGGAAAAGGCACACTCATACATTGCTTGGTGGGACTGCAAAATGGTGCAACCATTATGGAAAGCAGTATGGAGATTTCTTGGAAAACTGGGAATGGAGCCACCCTTTGACCCAGCCTTCCCACTCCTGGGTCTATTCCCAAAGGACTTAAAAACAGCATATTACAGTGACACAGCTATCTCAATGTTTGTAGCTGCGCAATTCACAATAGCTAGGTTGTGGAACCAACCTAGATGTCCCTCAGTAAATGAGTGGATTAAGAAAATGTGGTATATACGCACAATGGAATTTTACTCAGCAATAAAAGAAAATAAATTAATGGCATTTGCAGGTAAATGGATGAAGTTGGAAGACATAATTCTAAGTGAAGTTAGTCAGTCTCAAAAATCCAAGTACCAAATGTTTTCTCTGATATAAGGAGGCTAGTTCATAGTATTGTTGGATGGGGGGGGGTACATAGGAGGACTAAAGGAACACTAGAATGGTCAAAGGGAAGGAAGGGTAAGGGGGAGAGCATGGGGGGAGGGAGGGGAGAAAAGGAAAAAAAAAAAAAAGAAAAGGTGGTTGAATGAGAAGGATTTCATTTTCCTAAATGCATGATTGAAGACCTGAATTGTACGAATATACTTTGTATACAAACAGTTGTATGTAAAAAGATTCTAAATTCATGCACTATGAGTTGTACACATTAAAAATTATTAAAAAAATTATTGTTAATATATTCCTACTGTCCCTAGTTTTTCTAGTGTTTTGAACATGAAGCTGTGCTGTGTTTTGTCAAATGCCTTTTCTGCATCTATTGAGATGATCATTTGATTCTTTTTTAAAGTCTATTAATATGATGAATTATGTTTATTGATTTCCATATGTTGAACCAACCCTGCATCCCTGGGATGAATCCCACTTGATCATGGTGCACTATTTTTTTAAGGCGGGGAGCACTAGGGAAAAAAAGCATTACCTTAGATTAGGTAGAGGGAAGTGATGGGAGGGAAGGGAGGGGATGTGGGAATGGTAAAGATAGTGGAATGAAACAGACATTATTACTGTATGTGTATGTGTGATTACATGACAAATATGATTCTGCAACATGTACACTTAGAAAAATGAGAAATTACATCCCATCTATGTATGATACATCACAGTGCATAAATGCATTCTACTGTCATGTATAACTAATTAAAACAAATAAAAAATTTAAAAATAAAAAATTTTGTTAAAATAAAAAAAAGATGAGATCCTAAATGATCATATCTACAAAATACACAAAAATAAATTTTAAATAGTCATGTAATACATAGCAATAAGAAATAAAAAATATAATTAAACAAAAGATGTATTTCAGAAAAAAAATAAGAAGAAGAAGAAGAAGAATTATATCTGCACAGTTTTGCTAGGGATCAAAAAGTAAAAGATATTCAGAAATCAAATATAAGGCTGGGGTTGTGGCTCAGTGGTAGAACACCAGGATGTGTATGACACTGGGTTCGATCCTCAGCACCACATAAAAATAAATAAAATACTACCAAAAGCATTATACAGATTTAATGCAATTCCAATCAAAATTCCAATGACATTCCTCAAAGAAATAGAAAAAGCAGTCATGAAACTCATCTGGAAAAATAAGAGACCCAGAATAGCTAAAGCAATCCTTAGCAAGAAAAGTGAAACAGGTGGCATCACCATACCAGATTTTAAACTATACTACAGAATAATAGTAACAAAAACAGCATGGTATTGGCACCAAAACAGACGGGTAGACCAATGGTACAGAAATGAGGACACAGAGACTAGTACATATAATTTCAGCTATCTTATATTAGACAAAGGTGCCAAAAATGTACAGTGGACAAAGGATAGATTCTTCAACAAATGGTGCTGGGAAAACTGGAAATCCATATGCAACAAAATGAAACTAAATCCTTATCTCTCACCATGCACAAAATTTAATTCAAAGTGGATCAAGGACCTAGGAATTAGACCAGACACAGAAGATAATTAGAAATTACTTTGAAAACTTGTACTCTAATAAAATAGAAAATATTGAAAGCATTGACAGATTTATAGAGTCATATGATTTGCTTAACCTGGAACTGTAGGCTATACACAATTTAAACAGATATATTACAAGCAAAGAAATAGAAGACATCATCAAAAAGCTACCAACAAGGAAAAGTCCAAAACCTGATGGGTTTACAGCCGAGCTCTACAAGACTTTCAAAGAAGAACTAATACCAATGCTCTTCAAACTATTTCAAGAAATTGAAAAAGAGGGAGCTCTTCCAGACTCTTTCTATGAGGCCAATATCACATTAATTCAAAGTCAGGCAAAAACACATCCAAAAAAGAAAACTTCAGGCCAATATCTTTAACGAACATAGAAGCAAAAATCCTCAACAAAATTCTGGCAAATCGGATACAAAAACATATCAAAAAGATAGTGCACCACGATTAAGTGGGCTTTATTCCAGGGATGCAAGGCTGCTTCAACATTCGGAAATCAATAAACATAATACATCACATCAATAGACTTAAAGACAAAAATCATATGATCATCTCAATAGACGCGGAAAAAGCATTTGATGAAATACAACACCCCTTTATGTTCAAAACACTGGAAAAAAATAGGAATATCAGGAACATATCTCAACATTATAAAAGCTATTTATGCAAGGCCCTAACATTATCTTAAATGGAGAAAAATTGAAAGCATTCCCTCTAAAAACTGGAACTAGTCAGGGATGTCCCCTTTCACCACTGCTATTTAACATAGTACTGAAAACTCTGGCCAGAGCAATTAGACAGATGAAAGAAATTAAAGGGATCCAGATAGAAAAAGAAGAGCTCAAATTAGCACTATTTGCTGATGACATGATAATATACCTAGAAGACCCAAAAAAACTCTACCAGAAAACTTTTATAACTAGTAATTGAATTCGGCAAAGTTGCAGGATTCAAAATCAATACACATAAGTCAAAGGCATTTTTGTACATAAGCGACAAAGCCTCTGAAAGGGAAGTGATAAAAACTACCCCATTTACAATAGCATCAAAAAAATAAATAAAATACCTGGGAATCAACTTAACGAAAGAGGTAAAAGACCTCCTACAACGAAAACTATAGAACACTAAAGAAAGAAATTATAGAAGAAATCAGAAGATGGAAAGGCCTACCTTGTTCTTAGATAGGTAGAATTAATATTGTTGAAATGTCCATACTACCAAAAGCATTATACAGATTTAATGCAATTCCAATCAAAATCCCAATGACATTCTTCAAAGAAATAGAAAAGGCAGTCATGAAATTCATCTGAAAAAATAAGAGACCCAGAATAGCCAAAGCAATCCTGAGCAAGAAAAGTGAAGCAGGGGGCATCACCATACCAGACTTTAAATTATACTACAGAATAATAGTAACAAAAACAGCATGGTATTGGCACCAAAACAGACTGGTGGACCAATGGTACAGAATTGAGTACACAGAGACTTGTACATGTAATTTCAGCTATCTTATATTAGACAAAGGTGCCAAAAATGTACAGTGGAGAAAAGATAGCTTCTTCAACAAATGGTGCTGGGAAAACTGGAAATCCATATGCAACAAAATGAAATTAAACCCTTATTTGTCACTATGCACAAAATTCAATTCAAAGTGGATCAAGGACCTAGGAATTAGACCAGAGACAATATGCCTAATAGAAGAAAAAGTAAGCTCCAATTTCCAACATGTCAGATTAGGCCCCAAATTCCTTAATAAGAATCCTGTAGCTCAAGAATTAATACCAAGAATTAATGAATGGGATAGATTTAAGCTAAAAAGCTTCTTCTCAGCAAAAGAAACAATCAGTGAGGTGAATAGAGGGCCAACTATTTGGGAACAAATATTTAATACATGCACATCAGATAGAGCACTAATTTCTAGAATATATAAAGAACTCAAAAAACTTGACACCAAAAAAACAAATATCCCAATAAATAAATGGGCTAAGGAATTGAAAAGACACTTCTCAGAAGAAGATACACGATTAATCATCAAATAATGAAAAAATGCTCAACATCGCTGGCATTTAGAGAGATGCAAATCAAAACTACTCTAAGATTTCATTTCACTCCAGTCAGAATGGCAGCTATCAAGAATACAAACAACAATAAATGTTGGAGAGGATGTGGGGAAAACGGCACACTCATACATTGTTGGTGGGGACTGCAAAATGGTGCAGCCAGTATAGAAAACAGTATGGAGATTCCTTGGAAAACTGGGAATGGAACCACCCTATGACCCAGCATTCCACTCCTGGGTCTATTCCCAAAGGACTTAAAAACAGCATATTACAGTGACACAGCCACTTCAATGTTTATAGCAGCACAATTCACAATAGGTAAGTTGTGGAACCAACCTAGATGTTCCTCAGTAGATGAGTGGATAAAGAAAATGTGGTATATATACAAAATGGAATTTTACTCAGCAATAAAAGAGAGTAAAATAATGGCATTTGCAGGTAAATGGATAAAGTTGGAGAATATAATGCTAAGTGAAATTAGTCAATCTCAAAAATCCAAATACCAAATGTTTTCTCTTATATAAGGAGGCTAGTTCACAGTGTTGTTGGATGGGGGGTACATAGGAGGATTAGATGAACACTAGAATGGTCAAAGGGAAGGGAGGGGAAGTGAGGGAGCAAGGGGGGAGGGGGCGAAATTAAAAAAAAAAAAAAAGGTGGTTGAATGGATGGATATCATTATCCTAAATGCATGATTGAAGACCTGAATGGTATGAATATACTTTGTATACAAACAGTTGTATGTAAAATGATGCTATATATGTGCATTATGAATTGTAATACATACTAATATTATAAATAAAAAAATAAAATATTAAAAAAAGAATCCTGTAGCTCAAGAATTAATACCAAGAATTAATGAATGGGATAGATTTAAGCTAAAAAGCTTTCTTCTCAGCAAAAGAAACAATCAGTGAGGTGAATAGAGGGCCAACTAACTTGGGAACAAATATTTAATACATGCACATCAGATAGAGCACTAATTTCTAGAATATATAAAGAACTCAAAAAACTTGACACCAAAAAAACAAATATCCCAATAAATAAATGGGCTAAGGAATTGAAAAGACACTTCTCAGAAGAAGATACACGAATTAATCAACAAATACATGAAAAAATGCTCAACATCGCTGGCAATTAGAGAGATGCAAATCAAAACTACTCTAAGATTTCATTTCACTCCAGTCAGAATGGCAGCTATCAAGAACACAAACAACAATAAATGTTGGAGAGGATGTGGGGAAAACGGCACACTCATACATTGCTGGTGGGACTGCAAAATGGTGCAGCCAGTATAGAAAACAGTATGGAGATTCCTTGGAAAACTGGAATGGAACCACCCTATGACCCAGCTATCCCACTCCTGGGTCTATTCCCAAAGGACTTAAAAACAGCATATTACAGTGACACAGCCACTTCAATGTTTATAGCAGCACAATTCACAATAGGTAAGTTATGGGAACCAACCTAGATGTTCCTCAGTAGATGAGTGGATAAAGAAAATGTGGTATATATACAAAATGGAATTTTACTCAGCAATAAAAGAGAATAAAATAATGGCATTTGCAGGTAAATGGATAAAGTTGGAGAATATAATGCTAAGTGAAATTAGATCAATCTCAAAAATCCAAATACCAAATGTTTTCTCTTATATAAGGAGGCTAGTTCACAGTGTTGTTGGATGGGGTACATAGGAGGATTAGATGAACACTAGAATGGTCAAAGGGGAGGGAGGGGAAGGGAGGGAGCAAAGGGGGAGGGGGGAAAAAAAAAAAAAAAAAAAGGTGGTTGAATGGATGGATATCATTATCCTAAATGCATGATTGAAGACCTGAATGTATGAATATACTTTGTATACAAACAGTTGTATGTAAAATGATGCTATATATGTGCATTATGAATTGTAATACATACTACTAATATTATAAATAAAAAAATAAAATATTAAAAAAAGAATCCTGTAGTGCAATAATTAGTATCAAGAATTAATGAATGGGATAGATTCAAACTAAAAAGTTTCTTCTCAGCACAAGAAACAATCAGTGAGGTGAATAGAGAGCCAACTAACTGGGAACAAATATTTAATACATGCACATCAGACAGAGAACTAATTTCTAGAATATATAAAGAACACAAAAAACTCAACACCAAAAAAACAAATATCCCAATAAATAAATGGGCCAAGGAACTGAACAGACACTTCTCAGAAGAAGATATACAATCAATCAACAAATACATGAAAAAATGCTCAACATCACTGGCAATTAGAGAGATGCAAATCAAAACTACCCTAAGATTTCATTTCACTCCAGTCAGAATGGCAGCTATTAAGAACACAAACAAGAATAAATGTTGGAGAGGATGTAGGGGAAAAGGCACACTCATACATTGCTGGTGGGACTGCAAAATGGTGCAACCGCTATGGAAAGCAGTATGGAGATTTCTTGGAAAACTGGAAATGGAACCACCCTATGACCCAGCTATCCCACTCCTGGGTCTATTCCCAAAGGGCTTAAAATCAGCATACTACAGTGACACAGCCATCTCAATGTTTATAGCAGCACAATTCGCATTAGCTAGGTTATGGAACCAACCTAGATGTCCCTCAGTAGATGAGTGGATTAAGAAAATGTGGTATATACACACAATGGAATTTTACTCAGCAATATAAGAAAATAAAATAATGGCATTTGCAGGTAAATGGATGAAGTTGTAGAATATAATGCTAAGTGAAGTTTGATTCAATCTCAAAAATCCAAATACCAAATGTTTTATCTGATATAAGGAGGCAGATTCACAGTGGTGTTGGGTCTCAGGGTACATAGGAGGATTAGAGGAACACTAGAATGGTCAAAGGGGAGGGAGGAGAAGGGAGGGAGCAAAGGGGGAATGGAGGGGAAAAAAAAGTAATGGTGGTCTAATAAGATGGACATCATTATCCTAAATGCATGATTGAAGACTTGAATAGTAGGAATATACTTTGTATACAAACAGGGTTATGTAAAAAGAGGCTCTATTTGTGTATTATGAATTGTAATGCATTCTACTATTACAAATACAACTTTGAATAAATAAATAAATAGAATAAAGGTATTGCATCCATCTATAACTAATATATGTATAAATACTATATATATACATATATTATGTATAATATATATGTATAAATATAAATCTTTTAAAAACTCAAATCTAAATATTGCTTTTAGGTTTGAGAAAATATAATGATATTTATCCTATGTATTATGCTGGTAGATACACAAATAAGTACTATATTTTGGAAAGAAAGTTAGTTTGCATATTTGACATAGCAAATTTACTTTAGGAATTCATCATGTAGGAACACTTTCATGAAGGCGAAATTTCCAAAAATATGTTGCTGCACCATTGGTAGAAACACATTGATGGTGATCTAAATACCCAACTGCAGAGGATTTCTTAAATAAATTATAGCATGTTCATGTACCCCAGGATTATAAAAAAAGTATTGGGGTTATGTATATTTTCTTCTTTAGCATAAGCATAAAAAATAACTCACATAAAAATAACATGCAACATTTTAAAGGGTACAAGCATACTTTATTATATTTCTGAATTTACACGTTAAAATAGATGCAATTGAAGGATCATATGTCCATAAAACACATTAAATAATAAAAACTAACCAAGTACTTAGTAGTGTTATTTCTTGAAAAAGGTATTTTTAAATTATGAATAATTAGCTATTGATTTTTTTATTCAATGGGCTGTATAAGGAAACATTTGATAAAGAACTTTACATATACTGTCTTGTATTTTGATGCTATACAGAATTCAATTTTTTTAAAAAATAAGGTTGAAAGGGATCTTTTCAACAGCTCCTATTCTCAATTACTTTTTAACTTTATAATAAAGATAGGGGGGAAAAAGTAACCCAAGAAAAAATTCAAGACAAAACAAGAACTCATTGATTGAAAACATTGCTTCAGGACTTTAAGTTACTTGTGGTGAGATATAGATTCTATGCAAATGAGAAAATATAATAAAATGGATGATGGCAAGAAAGTGAAATGATATTACATGGGAGGAAAGGTGTGGAAAATAGAAAATACAATGTTGGAAAATATGAAATGATTATATATATATACAAACTTGGTAGCAGGCATATTTCTGTTAAATGCTGCAGGAATAGATATAAACTCCTTTTGAATAAATGGAAAACTCCTTTTAAACTCCTTTTGAATAAATGGAAAAGGAGTAATGAACAAAAATACATGTTAAAAGGTAAATCAGGAGTTAAATCAAGTAAAAGGAGAGAATATGGGAAAAGATGTGGAAACAATTTGAAAGAGGCATAATTATGGACGAAAGAAAATTCTGGGAAATTTCTGACGGGTAATGTAAAACAAACTGAGTTAAATTTTTTCTTCTGGGTCATTTATGATATTGGTAATGTTTCTCACTTGCACATACACACAAAAACACACACACATGCTTATACATACACACCGAAATACATTTGAAATGGCTATCAGTAGATAAAAATAAAGTTCATTACCATTTTTTAAAAAAATACGTCAATGATTATCTGCTATTAATTTTTGTTCCTTGAAAACTCCCTTGGGGTGTATAGACAGGTCCCTCTGGGTCACAGACACTTGAAAAGCAGAAGGAGAAGAGGAGGGAGGAGGAGAAAGAGAGATCCATGCTGTTTACTCTGTAATAGGACTGGTTAGGTTTCAGCCTATTGTCCTATAGCATATATATCATCCCTGTCAATTTTTAAATTAAATTACCCAAACCAACTATAAAATTACATATTTCTAAAACATAACTTTATGATTTGCATAACTTAGAATTTCATCATGGGAAATTTTAAAGGAACAGGGTGGTCATTCAAGAAAACCTAATTACCATGAGGTGGTTATTCAAGTATTTCAATCTGTTTATGGAACTATGTCATTTAAAAATAGACAGTGGTTAAACTTTTTTGATCATTAAATATGAAAGAATAATGAAAAAGGGAGTATTTAATAGAATTAGTAACACTTGAGCCTATCACAGACTGCCCTCCTAGAGAAAATGCAATTTAGCAAAACGAATGTGGTTGGAAACTCAGGCCAGAATAACAACGACTTTCTTCAGATCCACCCAAGATTTATACAGTGGCCATTCCAATTAGCATAATAGTTCAATGTTCATTGGGATGTGAGGTCTTTTGTTTGGGATGCTTCCTAATTAAAGAAGCCTGTTTGAAGTGGGATCTAATTTTAACTTTGTAATGCCAAAATATGACTTGAAGGGTCTGTTTTCATTTCAAGAAATGTTAGTATTGCATTTCCAAGTTGAGATAGCTGTCATCAACTGTCTACAAGACTTATACTTAAGACAAGAAAATGGAGTGGCAGGATATAAAGCAACTGGATTTAAAAGTTGTTTCTCTGTTCAGGTTAATTTTATTGATAATTTGTTCTATTACCACTCTGCCTCTGTATACATGAAGTGCATGTACTAATGGGAATCCCCAAGTTCACTGAAAAAATTCACATGGAAATCAAGAAAAGAGAATCAAGAATTTGCTGTTAATAAATTGCTATTCAACAACTTAAAATATATCTGTCAACTCCAAGTGCAAAAGTGGCTTTTGTTGTTTTTGTTTTTGTTTAAATACTGCCAGTAATAAGTCCACTTAGGTGATTTCAAAACACTCTGGTGAAGTGCATTTTTTAAAAAAAATTATATTCATAGCCCCATCATTTGTAAGCTAAAATTATTTCATTATATTTTATAAATGAGAGACAGTTATTTGGTGACTCTCTACACTGAAGTCCACAGTAAGTACATCATGCATCCAGGATAAAAATAAATAAAGCTTCTTATTTTCCAGTCCACTTCATGAGTCACTTTTCTCTGGACAACTTTTAAAATGCTAAACTTTGGACCAAATTTATACAAATGAGGAAACCTCAGGAAATAATAGTAGTAGACATCATAGGACACAAGTCTTAAAGAAATTTAACTTTTTAATAGAAGTGGCATGGTATTAAACATATTATGGCAATGGGTAAAATGTGGTCAACAGAGTACTTCTCTATCATCACTGGTGTGGTAGGCAGTCTCATAGATGCCAATGATCCTGCCTTCTGGTATTCACACCCTTCTGTAATCCCTAAACCTTGAGTGAGGGGTGGACCTACCAACATGTTTCTATGACTCCAAAGAGTCAATGGAGTATCGCTTCTGCAATACTGTGAGCTGCTCTATGGAGAAATCCATTTGTAAAGGAAATGAGTGAAACCAACAGCTAGCATTTAATAAGGACCTGAGGCCCTCAGTGCAACAACCCAGGAGATACTGAATCCTTACAATAACCCCATTGAATCTGTTTGGAAATGAACATTCTGCAAATAAGCCTTCAGATGAGACCTTTGCTCTAGGTGAGACTACCACCTCATAGGAGACCTTGAACAAGAGACACCTAGTTAAGTCATGTTCAGACATGTGACTCACAGAACTATGAGAAAATAAACTTTTTCTGTTTTAAGTGGATGAATTTGTTATAATTTGTACCATAGGAATAGGTAAGTAACACAACAGTATTCCTTCAGCTTTTTTCTCCAGCTTCACATGAGTAGGAAAAGCTAAAGAATGAAAGTTGAGACATCTTGGTTCATAGACAGGTTAAAATACTGGTAAGATGAAAAACAGGATCCTGGTCAGAGGTTTCATGGCATATCTTAAATAATGGGATGGAGAAGAGAAATGAGAAAAAACCCAGATGGTAAAGATCCAGCATGAGTAAACACTAAAAAAAAATAAAAATAAAAATAAAAACAACTCATTTTGTTCCTTTTGTTCTATTTTCTTGGTTAGAATAGTCTAGATATGTAGCTCCAGAGCAAAGGTTTACAGAACCATATTAAAACATTTATTCTTTCCCCTTAAATGCTTCATTCTATTTATGGTCTCAAGTCCTTTAAACTTACAAAAAAAATATTTTGAAAGATGTTAAAAAGGTATTTTATTTTTAAATATCACTTTAATGCAGCACTATATTCTTCTCTTTATAACAATTAGCCCAAAATTTTATTCCAATAATATCTTTATATAGTAATAATTCATCAATCACTGTATTAAGTGCTTTGTGTTCATTCAGCCACCCATCAATGCTTCTGATAATAATGGGATACGACTACTGTTATCAACCCAAATTCAAAGAGTGGGGAATTAAAGTTCAGGGGCATTAAGTGATTTGCTAAGGTCAGCAGCTGGAATCTTGTGGCTCTAAGATTTGACTCAACCTTGTTGTTCAAGTACACCCCATTACTACAACCTTATACAATTGTCTCTCAGTATCCACAGGAGATTGTTTCTAGGAAACCCCAATGATGCCAAAATGCTCAAGTCCCTTAAATAAAATGGCACAGTATTTACATATCACCTACACAAATCCCTCCTATATACTTTAAGACATCTCTACATTATTTATACCACCGAATGCAATGAAATGTAATGCAAGTGATTATTATAAATTATTGTTCAGAGAATAATGGCAAAAGTCTATACATGTTCAATATAGACAGTTTATTTTTTAATATTTCCAATCTTCAGTTCTTAGATCTTTTGATATGGAACTCATAGATACGAAGACCAACTATAGTTCCATTCTAAAGACTGAAAACTTCTGATTTGTGCCACCAAGATTTCGGTCTTGGCTTTGTACAGATTAACTGCTTATCACTGTTATATTTGATTGATTGTCTTAAGTTTAATGACTATTATCATAGATGTTCTAGTGAATGAAAGAGTAACAAAAACATTTTTTAAAAATTCTTTAGTCTATGTTGAGAAACAGTAAGAGAAATTAACTTCATCTTGTAGAATTTGCTGAGTCATAATGACTTGATTGACTATAACAGTTTCAGAATTGATGACAGTCAGTAAGAAAATATTTTAGCCAGAAAAGGCTTCTGGGATATTGTAGAATTTGAGCTAGCACATAATAACGGTTATAAGTCAAATAAAATTCAAAAATGGAAATAAATATTACTTAATATCATTTTAAGTTCCTTAGAATTAGCAATAAGGATGTAACTTGTATCAATTCAGTGATGTAAATCAGGAGCTGAAGACATATTTTTTCTATAAGTGACCTAATCAGATATTGACCTAAAACCAAAGGAAATACAAGAAACTTCAAGACCAATCTTGAGGTTCATGTGGGTTTGGAACAAGCTTAAAGTGAAATTCAAGACACTATTTGAAGAAGATATTTTTTAATTAGGCCCAGCCTAGAAACTCTCAAAAAGCTCACCAGACAATAATTTTCTTTTGCAAGAAATACTCAGAGTTCCTATTAAAATCCTTCAAACTTGAAGAATTGCAGATCAAATATGGAAGAGACACCTTGGAATGGCTGAATCATGGGGGCAGAGAACAAATGAAATTGATTTTATGTTATGACCCTTGGAGTTTAGAGGAATACAGTTAATAGTTCAAGACTAAAACCCAACCAAAGTCAAACACCTTTCCATCTTTGAAGCTGCCACAATGTCTATTTTAGATTGGGTTTTCAGGAAACGGAGTTTATTCTGACTGTTCATTTGGGGAGTGCCAGTGGTTGCTACAGTGGTTAGGAAATGAGGAAAGCAGGAATAGAGGGAGCAAGAAGTTGAGCCTATCTACAATGAAGGATCCATCATATAGAGAATTGCAACAGTTCTTCAGAATTATCCCAAATGAAGGCAATACAACCGCATATCCTACCATCAGCCAATCAAAGGGCATGCCCTTGAACAACACAGCTCTCTGTGGCCAGGGCAATGCCCAGTGAAGGATGTAGCTGTGAGACATCAACAACAAATTTTCCCAACTACTGCTGGGAGGCTAAGTTGGCACCCAAATGAAGTATTTAGACAGAGCACTAAACATTCTATATTCCTTCTGAGCACTGATGGAAGTTCTTAGTTAGGAGAGAGAGAGAAAAGAAGAGGAAAAAAGAAGGAACAAAATAAGTGAGAGATGATCCTGTTGCAGCAACCCATTTCTCAGTTCTGCAGGCTACCTTTGCAGCACTCTTCTGCCCAGAACTATGAAAACACTACTTTTACTACACCTTCTATTCTTTTTAATATTGAATATGCAATAATAATAGAAATAGTAATGTCTTCTTCTGTATTCTTTCTCTGCTGTACTCTTAGGAATTAGTCTTTGTTTATCCAAACCGACTCTAATCTCAGGGAACAGAAAGAAAGTTTCTTTATTGCCTCCTTACAAAATGAATTAGTCTTCAATTACTCATAGTAAATCTAACCCTAGTTCGTCTAACCTAATCTACCTTCAAATCAGGCAAAATTCTGTCATAGATTGTAAGAATCACAGTTGTAAAGAGTGGCAAAGTATGAGTCAAATCTGTTTCTATAATGCACTATTTTATCTTAAAGATGAAACAAATAGTAATGAGAAATTAAAGAGCTATACCTACACTTTGTTTTATCCAGAGTTATCATTTGTTGAACATTTTTGTATGTATTATATGCCATTATGATTGAGTGAATACTCATTTGTGTCTTTGGTTAAGTGGCAAGAATAATTCGATAACTGCTAATGAAATAGATACCTAAAGTCATGGGAAATTTTCTAGATTTGAGGGTTTTTTTTCAATAGAAAAATTACAAATAAATATTTTAGTCTGATTCTTCTAGTAACCACAGTAACAAAAAATAAACTGCCTTCATTTAATCTATATGATGTAATTTTACTTTCAAACAATCTTTGAAGAACTCCTCATTCCATTTTATCAAACTGAGATCAAGGGAAATACATTATTTTCATTAGGTTGTACAACTAAAAAGTCTATCTTGTGTTGAATTACAAATGCTGCATTTCATAAGGATCATAAACAAATTATAAATGGCTTCCCTTGTTGATATTGAAAATCAAAACAGTTTATAAATATTATGAAAGAAATTGACAAGTAAATATTACAGAGTTCAGTAAGCATCAAATAAAATACAATTTTTTTACTTAAATTTTTGAAAAGTCCTGTATTAAAATAACTTGAGGGGCTGGGGTTGGGGCTCAGTGGTAGAGCACTTGTCTCGCATATGTGAGGACCTGGGTTTGATCCTCAGCACCACATAAATAAAATAAAGTTATTGTGTCCACCTACAACTTAAAAAATATTTTAACAAAACTCAAAATATAAAAGTGTTACATTGCAAATTTTATTCTAAATCCATCCTTTCTCCTTCCCATTCCCATCTTCTTCAAAACAACAACTTTCGTTAGACATTTGGTATCTTTCTACTATTATACCAATACAGATGTATACAAATCTTCCCCAAATTTTGACACCAAAGATAACATATTACTACACCCTTCTGTTTTTTAAACTTAATATTTCAAGGAGAATTTTTCCTTTTAGAATATAAAAAGTTTTCTTATACGTTTTACAACTACATAATATTCCATTCAGTGGGTATATCATCACTTAGTTAACTAGCAATCTATTGATGGATTTTGGGTTGTTTCCAACCTTTTTTATTATGAATCATTGTGTGTTTATTATGTCATTTTATATAAAAATAATCTTAGATAATAAATGTATAGATTACTGAGTTCACATAAATTAGTAAGACCAACAATCTGTTGAATGAATGTGACAGGAAATGTGGCCAGAAGGGGTAACTGTAAGTTTGCCTTTTCCTTTCATGAATCTAGAAAACTAAGTTCCTGTAAATTGTAATTTAATCCATTCAAGGAACCCTTTAACATATGATGTTCAGTAGCTCAGGAGGAAAGTGACTTTCTACTTTCATTGTCTGTGCACATAGTCCTCAGGGTAGAAATATAGAAACAGAGCAGAATCTGTATAGTTGTGCTCCCTGAGCACACACCACGACTACAAACAACTTTAACAGAAACCTCATTCAGTTAGTTTGATGAACAGCAAAGTGAACTTCTGCTTAGAACCAATTGTTAGTCATATATAACCTTGTTGACTGTCAGTGTGCTCATTGGCACTCATAATTATTTCAGTTGCAAAGACCCTACAAGGAAGTGTGGTTGTAACATGAGAAATAATCTGTCTTCTGATTTACTGACAGTTGGATATGCTGCTGAAATTCTAAAATTTCTTCCCACAATTTCAGCCAAAATTGGAGTTTCCATTTTAATTGTCTCTCCAGTGCCACCCTGCAGAATACTCAATTATCTGGGCAACCAGAACAGGACAGAGAAACAACTTTGAAACCAATGATCTCTAAAGCCATTGGTCCCCCAAGGATGTTGAGGGCATGAATTGGGTTCAATACATCATTTTCCAGGAGGTAAAATATCACATAACTTCCATGAAATTAGGATTGAAATGTATATGTTTAGAAAAGGATTATTTAATCTATCTAATTAACAGGGAATGTCAGTAGTGCAAATGAAAATGTTGTCAGAAAGCAACACTTTCAGGACTTGAACAGATATGATAAGACTATCCCAGCTATATTTCTCAAAGGAAAATATAACAGTTTAATATTTATATTTACACAATTCATAAATGACAGAGTAGAGTCAAGCATAAAACCAAGGTTTTCCCCTTAGAGGCAAGTACTGTGAGTGAGTTTGCCAACTCTCAATGTGATGGAAGAGTGTTGATCGACCTAGGGATAAGCTCCAATCACAAGGAATTCTGTCTTATCTGGATTCAATTTTAGAAAATTTTGGCGATTTCCCCACAGTAAGTCAGCCAGCCAAATAAACAGATCCACTGAAAAGAACTTGTATAATATTTCTCGAGACAGAGCAAATGATCTGTGTGTCATCTACGTGTACATGGCTGAGCAGCGTGTCCTCCAGAGCTGCGTGCATGTTAATGGATGATTCGCTATAACATTCCACCCAAAGCCTTAAGGGACCTGATTATGCAAGGGACATAATCTGTTGACAAGTCCTCACTGAAGGAAACTGGAATTAAGTAAGAAACAAAACCAACAAACAATGCTAAACAGATCTTTGTAGGGTTGAAACACATTTCAATAAATTTCTGCTGGACACAGCAGCTGCCCAGCCAGAAGGCTATAAGCAGCACCTCTACAAAGAGCCTGAGAGCGTCAGCAAGACAGCCAGACCATTGCTAGCTTTAAGACGTGCAATTTATGTGCTATGAAAGGACAAAATCCTGACTGAAATTCATTCTAGATCTGATGACAGTTAAGATATTCCTAGAGCAGATCGGCCGTGACTTTCTTCCATCGCTCTTAGTTAAATTAAAAAAAATAAGTTGATATAAGTTAGTCATATTGTCCTTTGTGAGCAGGGTTTTTCTTTCTTTCTTTCTTCTTCGTTTCTTTCTTTTTTTTTTTTTTAGGAGGAATTACAATTGTAGATTCTAAGCATGATGGCAATTTAGCAGAAGTCAGAGATTAACTAGCCGGGTTAAACTAAACCAAGAGAAGTGAGAACAGCCTTTTGCCAGTGAGTAAGGCCAAGGATTAGGGACTGGAAGTGGTTGGCTAAAGCTTCAGGATAATATCATTTAAATCCTCAACAGAAAGCAAATTAAACTGCGAGAAATCTTGATTGCCAGATTTATATGGACTAAAGGCTACAAAGTAAATTCAAAACTTCTAAGAATTCCTATGTGTTGAGAATCAAAAAATGTCATCAGAGTAAATATTGAAATCTCTTAGAATAAGCAATTTCTGAGACTTTAGGGTGACAGATCCAAAACTAATTGAAAGAATTCCAGAAAAGAGGATCAGGCAATCTTAGGAGCCAGAGAGACAAGCAAAGCTGCAAAGGATAGAAAATTTAAAGGGACAACATCACATTTTGCTTTATAATAGTGATTGTATTTTTCTTATATAGTACATTTTAATTCAGATAAAAGCCATTATGAATCAGCTCTGTCTTTTGCATCTGGAATACAGTAAGTTCATCTACTGTTCTCTATTATTTTCTACCTACACTTTATAAGAGAAAACACAAAAGCTTTGTGTACCTTTCACTCACTTCTATTTTTGCCATAGAGGAAGTCTGGCACTATATATCTCTACCATCCACCCTTTTCTTATAGCTCAGTCCAAGCAGAATACAAAATATCATAAGTATTGCTAATAGTGGTCATTATTTTAAAGGCATAGAATTAGAGTGACAGAAGACTGGATTTTTTAAAATGGTGTCTAGTATATAGGATCTAATCATCACCATCTGACATTTGTAGGTAGGATATATTTGGTGACCAAAATACTTGACAGATTTTCTTTTAAGTGTGAAATAAAAGGCTGGTGTTCAAAAGAGCCATGAGGACTAATGGAAATCTGACTGATTTTTTTAGACTGGAACAAAAGAGATCTGTGAGGCTGTCACCTTTACCAGCACTTCAAGGGACATGGAAAAAACCAGAACACTCTTAGGACAAGCTTCAGGACAGCTAAACATATCACCTCAGGTTATCTGAATTTCAGTCAGTGTTAAAAGTCCCCTGTAAGGTCGGGTTGAATGTGGCACTGCCATCCTTGTAGGAATTGAGGAAGCTTCAGCTAACAGGGCTCAGACAAGCATATACTTGGATTCGATTAATTAGGCCATAGCAATTGGAATAGGCACATCCATTATTTAGCATTACAGAAAAGATGAGGAAATGGTGGCTTAAAAATACAAATGAAGTTACTCCTGCCTTGATCCAGTCAATTTAATCAAAAAGAAGACATTTAAGGCGGCCTGAAAAATGCATGGAAGGGATGAGTATGGTGCTGGCTGGAGGATTGCAATAGGACCTCATAAACTTTTCTAGTCTGGAATCTTCTCTGAAACTATGCAACTTAACTCAGGGTAAATTGATGCAGAGCTGTGAATGCACAAGTGAGCCTTTATGATGTTCTTAGATGAAAAGAAATGTACTTTTTTTTGCATTTAAATTTCAAGTTAAAGCAGCTCAGAAGAGGTTGATTTATTATACATGGTTTGCAAAACCTGTCAAATGGAGCAAAATGTTAAAATATGTGCATGTGTGCAAACACACTCATAATAATGCCCAGATATGGTGCATTTGAAATAGGCAGAAAAAGAGAACTTAAAACCAGCAATTCCTTTCACTCTATGAAAGAGAGGAGAAGAAGAAAGTAAAATAACGTATGTGCAACTGGAAACCCCCCACTGCCACACAGAGCTCCTAAAAAAGTAGTGATAGGAATAGAAGCCACCTCCCCTACTGCAAATCTATTTCATTTTCATTTTAAATCCAGATCACAAAGTGAGCCAAAATCCAGGCAAGTGTTAAAAAGCAACCCCAGCTTCTGGCCAAGGGAGCAACAGGCCCAATCAATTCAATAGGGGAAGAGGAGTAGCTATAGGTCCTAATGGCATTATGGTCTAAAACCATGTTCTCCAGGACCTTTTTAGACACTTCGGTCATGGTGGCAAGAACGAATCATACTGTTTTGAGAAAACTAAAATCCAAGCTATCCAGAATATTTTTTCTTTATGTACACAATTTATAACTGATAAAGTCTCTTTTACTTCCATTGCGTCTTGTAGGGTTATAGCATCCTACTATCAGTTCTGGAAGACCCCAGGTGTTTCTGTTGATTAGGGCGACATCTACTGGTAGTAAAGGACATCTTCCCAGGCAGGCTATTGCAAGAAATACCCTGAACAAGTTTGATTTGAAATTAGGTAAGGCTCTTTTTTTTCCCTTCCCCTTAATTAATATAAAATATAGTACCACATTAGAGGAGATGTATAAGGTTTCTTTATAAAGATCCACGAATTGGTTAATTTTGCACCATTTCTCCCTGTCATTATAATCTTTGCCACAAGAATGGCTACATTCTGAGAAATGTTCTGTCCTCAGTTCAGTCATTGTCATATGAATGAGCTATCATTCAATCCTAATGCCTGAGATGTTTTATTCTTACTTTCATGACATTTGTATCATGGTGACAAAGGCTAAAGTAAGAAAAGGAAATGATACAAATTCCATTCAGCTTTTATCATTTTAAATTCTCATTTGGTGATTCTTTCATGCCTAGGTACTAATATCTAGTTTTTCCCTTTAAAAAAAAAGACAGACTGAAGGAAAGAAGGACAAGAAAAGGAAAATAACGAGTTTATATAACTAAACCTCTGGCGTTCACCTCTTTTAATGGTTTACCTTTACTTTTAACACACCAGGATAAATTGCTACTAGAGATATCAAAGCCAAGAAAGCAAATCAGAGTCATTTCCACACACAAATGTATAGCGGGAACAATGCTTTGTTAAAGTTAAGATGTGATGTGGAGCATAAGTGGCACATCACTGCAGAAGGAATTGCAGAATATAGCGTATGTCGTATCAAACACAATGTGAAAGCCACATGTGATTCTCATTTTAACCATCTCTGACCCATGGTTTCTCAATATTCTTCAATGGATAAGACAATATTTTAAACTGTTAAAAATTTCCATAGGTTGAATTATATATTTTTTTCTCTTCTCCAAAGCTTTTTTGTAGTTCTAGTAAGTTGGGGATGAGAAGAGGAATAAGCAACAAGGCCTTCAAATATAGTTGTTGCTGTTTTGATGAAACATGCTTTAAAAGAATAAATTTAAAGCAACATTAAAGCAAAGTGATACATTGCATATGTATTGCACATATAAGCTAATTTAGATATGCTATAAATAGGAACTTTTTCTTTTAATTTTTTCAATAAAACTTCCTACATGTTTTGTTTATTTGTAAAATATGTTTCCATGGGTACATGCATTATCATAATGTAGCTATGGTTTGGAACATTGTTTCTGTGAATTTTTCTAACATACCTCTGAATATAGAAAAACAGTAGGTGAATTAATTTGTAATACAAAGCAATCTTTCTTAAGAGTATAAAATATAACCCCATGGCTGTCATCTTTAAAAAAAAATGATATCAAAAGTCAGAAATACCCTACCTTAGAATTGATTTGCAAAAAAAAAAAAAAAAAAAAAAAAAAAAAAGAAAGAAAGAAAGAAACAGCAACACAAAAGATTCACTGGTCATCAAATCTCCTATTCAGTATTTCTCTTATTAGAAATTATACCATGTGCACAATAAGCAATGTTTTCTAACGCTATATTTAAAAATCAAAATTTCTGTTGTACAATATTTCAGAAAAAAGGAGGCCCCAAATTTTTTAGTCACATGATTACATGATTAACATTATATGTAATTGTAAAGATTTTCTATCTTCAATAAGCAAATGGAGAGTGACCAAGTACTTACTTAATTGTAAAATCTATTTTGTTTTCTTATAGCAGTGCTATCAGAACTTGAACTGTGACATAGAGTGTGAAACTGGGGTGAATGCAATAATATTCAGCATGATGACAATAAAGCATGACAGAATATGTAAGCCAACCTTAAAAAAATATATATATTCTGCTGCATATTTGGTGTTCCTACACCATGTGACCTACTGAGTTGCTGCCTGTATATCTCTATGAAGTTGTGTGTCTCCATCTCAACTCAGTTTGAGCTTAACTTGCAGTTTCTTTTGGTTCTGGAAAACATAACATTTAGTAGGCAATTTTGTGGGTTTTTGCAGCACAAACATTAAGGGGTAAATTATCATGGTATATCAAATAAAATATTCCTATTTTCAGTGTTGCATTTTGGCAACTTTTCATTGCTTTTTCTTCCAAAACTGTGGTTGAGATAATTGCTTTTCAATAATCAATCATGTGACTCTGTCTGTCACATGTTATTTAGCTAGCCAAATAGAAAACAAGCACTAATAAAATGAAGAGATTTTAAGTATGTCTAGAAATATGAAAAAAATTTAAAGTGACATCATCTGGTTTCTCTATGAAGAAATTTTTTTTTAATTTTTGTATCATTTATGAAAAATACCATGATTATGTTTTTCTGAGGAAATGCCAGTCTACAGCATTTTGCAAAACCGTATATTTAGTTTTCAATACTGAAAGTTCTCTTTCCCTCCCTCCCTCTGTATCTCTCTCTCTCTCTCTCTCTCTCTCTCTCAAGCTGTGACGCCTTCATGTCAACATGCAGTTCTTAAAAGCAATATCCATTTGTCTATAGTATCTCCTCTTTCCTCTTTGATAGAATGGAGAATGGTTTTTGATTTTTGTTTTCTCATATTTTTAAAATTCCATGTTATTCAGGATGCATGTTCTCTTTTAAATTATTACTCAATGTCCATTATCCATAGGCTTCCACAGAAGACTGTGTTTGTGTGTGTGTGTGTGTGTGTGTGTGTGTCTGTGTTTCCAAAAGTCAAAACAGATTGCTTTCAGTCTCATCCAATTATAAATGTCGAGGTAGATAAACATATATAAGTGCAGATGGGAATAGCCTTTTAAAGATATCTATTTATTTTCAAATATCACTAAACCTAGCCTAACAATTAATTTTCATTTTTTCACAATTAAAAATTTAAATCAAAACAAAAAAATCCTTAGAAAATGCAACCGTATGCATTTTACTTTACCCCTTTGCCCCCACAAGGCTTTTTTTTTTTTTTTTTTTTTTTGGAGGTAGAAGAAATCTTTCATATTTGTGTATGCCAATATTTATTTATCTATGTATCTACATATTTGTATGTTTTATTTATTTAAGTACTTCATTTAGCCAAAAAGTGAGATAGAGAGAGCCAAAACAGTGTTCATAACAGTGCACTGTAAGAATAGCACTTCATGATAGTGTAGCATAAGGGAAAATCTGCCTCTTTTAAGCACTAGAAACAATCCAAAAGCCTAAAAGCATTTTTGTCACAAGGCTATAGAAATAGTACCCATACTTCTCAAATGTTTGCATTATATTTCAGTAACATAGTGCTTCAATTCTGTTGATCCTGAATATATTGTAACTCATCAGTGAAACCATGGTAAACATTCTGCCTCATATTTGGGACATCACACAGGACAAAATGCCTGACTTGTTAATAAGGGAGGATTACTGTAATGCTCTAATTTGCAGGAGCAAACACAGACAATAAGGTTGCAACTTTTTCGTTACTAGCAGTTTTCAAGGCAATACTTCTCTGACAGGCATAAAGTAGCATCACAGGCTGTAATGAGCTTAATAAGCTTTGATGAGAGAGAGCGGCATTATCATCCCCCTCATCCATCCTGAGAAATTCAGAACAACCCCCAATGAAGGGGAAAGCTTTCTGGTGTGCATGAACAAAACATGTGGATTGGGTTAACATTTCCCTGAATCACAAGACAAAAGCAAAAAACTGTAAATCAGTTCCATCAAAGAACAGACTGAATCCAGTTTCTGAACTTTGTCACTAATATCATTTCTGTCTTCTAAGTGAAGAGTTAAATTTCTTAAGGTAGCTATAGAAAGATGAACAGGCAACATATATTAAAATCTTAAAACAATTGAATAAATTGTGGCTTAAAAAAAAAGGAATGCATCTGAAGTTTATCAGATAAAAACAATACAATGAAAAATGAATACTTTCATGATGTTTTCAGTGAAATGATACTTGAAGTTATTTCATTATTGTATTGTCACTATGACTTACTAACTGAATGATAAGATATATAGGGGAAAAATGAGAAAAAACATTGAAGAATCAAGACAGAATATGGGGAACACATCATTGGAATCAAGGAGGGAATTAAAAGTTATAATAGGGGAAAGCTGAGAAAGAACCAAAGAAAGAGTCAGAAAAAAAAAAATATATATATGCATGTGTGTGTATATATGCATAAGAAAAAATACACAAAAGAAGAATCCAGAGCAAAAGAGACAGAGAAAGCAACAGAGGAATAAGAAGAGAAATTAAAAAAAAAGAAAAAGAAAGAAAGAAAAGAAAATTTAACTCAAGTAAGAAAATATCCAAATGAAGAAGACAAGAACTAAGAAGGAAATAGTTTTTAAAAATGAAAGAGAGTAGGCATATTAAGCAAACTGCTAGAGGAAAAGTGACAAGGAAGAACCCATAGGGGCATGGGCCTGGGGGATGCCTAGAGAAGAAAAGAAACAAGAAAGTAGAGAAATAGGGGAAAACGTGGAGTAGAGACACAAAGAAAAGACAGAGAACAGAAGACGGGGGGATGGTAAAGAATAAGTGAGAGTTATATACAGAGCAAAGGTTAGAAGAGAAAAAAAATCCACCAACTATTCATTTAGTCTTATTACCAAAAAGAACTCATTTGTATGTGTGTGTGGTTTTTTTTAGCCACAGCAGCAAAAGTTCTGGTTTCTGTAAAACTATTTGGAAGTCTGTTCTGGGTTCAGATTTGGAAATACGAAAGTATGAGCCTTCTAAGGTTTTACTACATTGCTTTTATATAGTTCAATTGAAAGATTTTGTTTTTATTGAAACAGAAGAATTTGTAAAGGTATTTAAAGAGGTAAAATTCAGTTAAATGACTTAGGAATCATAATGTCGAAGTAAATACAGGTCATATCCTGATTGTGGCTTCATTTGATTCCGCTGTCCATAAGGAATTGATCCTTTTGAATACTAAAATTACATTATTCAGAGTTATGAGTTTAAAAAAATATATCAGTCAGTGAGTCTTGTATTTATATTTTAATTTTTACAAACCTCTCCAAATGATTGAACAAACCATAAGCATACTATACTTTATGAATGATTTTCCATCTAAAGTTTAAGTAAAAATCAAATCATTTCAATATGTACTGAAGACATATAATACATATCTACATAATACGTGTGTATGTGTATGTCCATACACACATCCAATGTACACAACTTTTTATTTTTTTGAAAAATGTTTACAAGTTACTGTTTGTCTAACAAAAAGAGGTGAAAGACCTATACAATGAAAACCATGTAATCATTCAAACTTATTTTTTTGGTAATGGAAATTAAAGTTTCCACTTTGAAAGGATAAAAAATGCATACTTCAAACAAGTAAAATGGATACTTCTATTAGATCTTTTAGATATAATGCAGAGATATGAACAGAATGATAAGTTGAGTGGGTTTCTAGCTATAGCAAAAGGTAGTGATAGAAAGTTGTAGTCAGTCAAGCATGATGTTTCTGTTTCTAGCAGAAAGTTTTCCTAGGGGAGTAGACAAAAGAAATCTTTTACTAAATGACTTTGTATGTAAAATATGCAGAAAAATACAATCAAACACAATACTTTGATTCAGTCCTTCATTATCTGTCATCCAAATTATTACTATAGCTGCTTCAATGGTTTCTCCTTGACTAATTTCCCTGAATTCATTCTGTACTCTAAGCTATGTAAAACATTTTAAAAGCCGAAATAATGTCTCCATGCCTAAAATCTTTTTTGCTTACTCTCTCATGCAGACAAATAGAAACCATATATGTGTTTACTTATTTTGTCACTTAAAATCAATCTCTTTATGACTGGCCTCTCCTTATTCTCATATCTCCTCAAGCATCAGCCACATAGCCAGACCATGGTCATGAGGACCTTCCCTTCTTCATACCTGGGCCCACACTTCATTCTTTGCCCTACTCTAACCTCATTTCACCCACCATGTTTATGCTGAGGCCCCTTACATAATTTATTCAGCATTCAATTCAAACCTTCAAATTTTCAGGGGAAGGTCAGTTGTTGAATACTTTGAGACTTAAAATGATTGTTTAGTGCATTGAATTTAGACTTCAATATCCATGCCCCCATTTATATGTGAGTTTCAGATGGGCAAGTTGTCTTAATTTTCTTTGCAACCTCTATCTGTAGAGGACTGCCTAATGATATTGGTACGTAGTAGGTATCCAACTACTATATTGAATTCATTAATAATGAACTGAAATAGAAAACTTGTAAAAGTATTTTTTCCTTCAAAAACCAATAGAGCGCTCGCCTAGCACGTGTGCTCCGGGTTTGATCCTCAGCACCACATAAAAATAAAGGCATTGTGTACAACTAAAGCAAAAAAATAAATATTTAAAAAAAAAAACAATTGTACAAGTAAACAATCGGAAAAACACAGTCTTGAGAGAAATGCACATAAAAAAATTAATGGATCCCTTTGACAATAAATTCAAAATGTGTCAAGGGAGTGGCTTAGATTATCTTTAAAATGTTTCTAATCTAAGATGACCCTCCCAGACACCCTGTGACTAGAAAGAGAAAAGTGATCCAGTGGCATTACCTTGCACAAGTCAGATCACTTTTAAAAGTTTGGTTTTAGTGACTCAGAATATATTGACAGGGAAAAACTAATGTCCCATTACATGCAAGTTATTTTTGTCTAGTGAGAAAAATGCTTTACTATAGAGCTTAAGAAAAATTTGAAGGAGTTAGAGAAGTTTAGATAATAAAAAGAGAAAACTCTAAAAATGCATCAATAACATAGACTCTCTTCCCCACCCCCCACCCCACCCCACCCCCGCCGTATGATTTCATGGGGCAGAACTTGGGAAAATAGATGAAGAGTTGCTATACATAAAACCTGCTAAGCAAATTAAAGAGGGAAAAACAACTTTTATTCCATGATATGCCAGGAATTTTCACCTACTTGGTATCATTTAATCATTAAGCTGCCCTGAAAGCAAATTAGTATCTTCTTTGGAGGAAAATAAGGTTTGATGAGATTATCTTAAAAGGAAGTATTCATTGGGTTATGTTATCTGCTATCGGGAATTTTGAATTGAAAGCAGTGAAGTATCTATTATGGGAAAATGAATGGCTACTCTGCCACAAACAGGAAGGAGAAACAGCTGCTCCTTTTAAAAACGTTTTAGTGTAAGCAAGATGGTTCACCAATGATGGCCATGCCACAGCTGATACTTATTAAATAAAATTCATAAAATTTAAGGATACTAACAAATATACAAATATACAAAAGAAAAATTAAAATCGGTATCCTTTTTCACGTTCTTAAAGAAACATTGAGAGCCAGACTCCAAAACATAGACACACAGAGTTGCGAGATACCTGAATTCTGTGAATAAAGAGAGCTGATCTAATTGTCACTGCTATGTAACTGAAAACCTAGGACAGTTCTTATACATATAAGATATTTAATCAGTATTCATTAAATGGATATTAAAGAATGGCTGGACAACTGTTTGTTAAAGGGATGACAAAGGAAAATGAAGCATAATGGAAAAGCTGAAAATGTCACTTATGGGTTTAAAATTCTCTAGGTATCCAGCCCTTTCACTTGAAAGGCAGAATTTATTAAATATGGTACAAACCTGAAGAATAAATAGTTAAAATATTAGGGAAAGTGTGTGAATATACATACACATACACACATATATACACACACATATGTATTTTCAAGGTGATTATAAGAGAGTTTATCTAGAATAAAGCTGCCAAAGAAATAAGTGAATACACTTTTAAAAGGCAGTATTCTAAGTATGATCATTTCAGACATACACCATGGGGCGAACTAAGGTGCTAATTTTCTGGTAATTTTAACAAAATATAGCTATTTGTTTCCTTAGCCAAGTTGATTTAGCAAGTGTCAGTATGCTGTATTTTACTTTTAGTAATTTTCAAAACAGACCACAAGGGAAAGAAAGGATAGTGTAAGCATTGGATATTTATGAAGAGTCTTGATTTTGGGCCCTCTCCAAACAAAATTATCTAAGAAAATGGCTTCAATTAAATATATATGTATACAGAGTTACTTCTTGTAAACTAACAATTTGCCATAAAATGAATATTATCTCAAAGAACCATGACCATAATTACAAAAACATAATTATTTTGGCTATCAAAACATTATCGCTTCTTATAGTTTTTTATATAAAAATGAGTTTGAAAGACTACAGAATCAGTGAATGTGAACCATATTGACCTTTATTACTCTTTCCCCCTTATTTCAGGGCATATACCTTAAATAAAGATAAAGAAGAGATGAAGTAATCAAGAGAAATTCATGGTACCCATTGGTGGTTGTTTTTGTAATGATTTTGGCCATTAGAACCACTAGTTTATATGAAGTATTTTAACTTAAAAGACAAAGTTTTGCAATCAGAGCATCATCAGTAGAAATGCAACTGGAGGGTCATATAAGTTTATAATTGGGAAAATTATAACCTGGCATCAGCTTCTGTCCTATGTAGAAACCCATTCTTCCTCATTTCTGCAGAACAAATGAATAAAAATTAATTTTCAAGTGCATTCAGGTACAGAAAAACCACTGATGATGCACGCATGGCACATGCTTTGTGTAAACAAAGACAATCATTCTACAAGGGTAACATGATTCAAGATTAATTTTGGAACTAAATGTATTTGCCACAATTTGAATAACAGCTTGGGTAGTTTTTACTGTCAGATTAGAAGAATCAGAGCACACTAAACATTAGCATTATTTTCAAGTTGTTACAAAAAAAATAAAAATGATCTACTGGAAGAAATAATAGTTATCTGAGCATTATAATTGAGTAGGGAACAGCTTTGATTTCTAAAACTATAGTCACTGTCTACTAAAACTTTTACTACAGTTGCACTTGAACACTAATAAGAAAAATCTTACAGAAAATAACATAAAAATTTAATCTACTAAACTAAACTTTAATTTATAGACTTCCACATCATGTTTATCAAAACTATCTCTATCAGTAGCAAATAGAAAACTAGAAAAACAGGTTCCTGTTAATTTCTAACTATGTTTGAGCTAACACAAGTCTCCTGAGGGTAAAGAAAATTAATTTCATGTGAAATTATTTTGACCTAAATTTTTTAAGCAGAAACAGACCTGAAATACTTTAAAGTAGTGGAAAGGAATTCAAAATGGCACCTCAAAGATAAGTATTGAAATTTCATGTGTCCCCTAAAACAGTTAACCCCTCTGGGCTATATCTGCATTAGATTAAAATCTAATAACCCTTTAATTTTTTTACTTCTTTGTCTGACTCAACTTTTTTTATTAAAAATGGAAAAAAAATAGTTTGAAGTGAGCCCTTGGCCCTTTTACTAATAAGGGAAACTTATTTTAAAATATCTTAATTACTTATCTGTCCTACCCAAATACAAACACGTCTGCTACATGAAAAATCCAATATTATACAAGCTCATGAAATCAAAAGATTTTTAGATATTCATTGAAGATAAAAAATATAGGATATTGTTCAAAGTTCCTGAAAAATGGGGCCAAACATTAGTACAAATGGAAAAAATGAGGAATTATTTCAGAGGTTATAGAATGCCGTTATTGAGCAATTACCCATTTTCTAGCTCTGTAACTAGTAATCCCATCTTGTAACAATGCCCTCTGCTTTACTGGAGGCAGACTATTCCCATTAACTTTTTCACTGTTGTTTTCAGGCCCAAATAGTAGAAAGTGGAGTTTATAGGGGGTTGAATAATTAAGATTTTCATATATTTAAATATTCCTTCTTAGAAACTTTTTCTCGATTTCTTTTTTTGTATCCTGAGAAAGAAAATAGCCTATAATGTTAGATTGATTGAAATACTGCCATCTTTATAAGACATTTTTCAGCATGGGGGACACTTTTGCTAGTGTACCTGAATAAGGGCAAGCAAAAAAGGAACATTTAACATTATTGTACATCATTATTGTATGCCTCAAAATGGTCCACTGTTAAATCATTTATTTTAATTCAAATAATAATAAGTACCCTAAGAATAATCAGTATTTATAAATAGTTTGAGATGTGGGCAATGTTACCTCTAATTTTCAGGATCCTAATATTAGACATAGCAAAAACTAAGGAGGTCATATTTATGGAGTTCTCTCTGTTCTGAGTATACTTCCTGGATAAGAATGAACTCAAAAAG
This sequence comes from Tamias sibiricus, assembly GCA_025594165.1. NCBI lineage: Eukaryota > Metazoa > Chordata > Mammalia > Rodentia > Sciuridae > Tamias > Tamias sibiricus. Next base: position 139,537,469 of record CM046658.1, on the reverse strand, counting down.
TTCTGTTAACCACAAATAATTAGATACCAATATTTGTCATTAACCATCCATTAGTTACAGTCTTTTATTTTAAGCCATTTTAAATTCTTATATTCCAATATTATCTTCTGAAGAAAATAATTTCTTTATTCATTTATTTTTTACTTGGCCAAAAATTGGTTATTCTTATAAATGTTTTGAAATATGTGTGCCTTGTGGAATGGCTAACTGAACTAAATAAAATATGCACTATCTCACATACTAATTTCTTTCTGATGAGAACACTTAAAATTGACTCAATGATTTTTCAAGAACACAATGCTATTAACTACAGTCACTATGTTATATAATTGATCTCATGAACTCATTCTTACTATCTAACTGAAATTTTGTTTTTGATCAACATCTACCCCTAATGGCCACAGCCCTTGGTAATCACCATTCTGCTATCTTCTATGAGTTCAACATTTTTAGATTTCACATATAATAGAGATCATGTCATATTTGCTTTATGTGCCTGGCTTATTTCCCTTAACATAGCATCCTCCAGTTTCAACCTGGAGGGTTTGCATTGATGCAAATGACAGGATTTTCTTCTTTATCAAGGCCAAATTGTATTATATTATGTATCTATACTACTATGTCTTTATCATATTGATGAATACTTAGGTTAATTCCATATCTTGGCTACTGTGAATAATGCTGCAATGAACATGAGAATATACATGTCTTTTCAACACCCTGATTTCATTCCTTTTGATATATACCAGTAATATAATTGCTGAATCATATAGTAGTTTTATTTTATTTTATTTTATTTTTGGTACCGGGGATTGAACTCAGGGGCACTCGACCACTGGGCCACATCCCCAGCCCTTTTTTGTATTTTATTAGAGACAGGGTCTCACTGAGTTGCTAAGTGCCTCGCCATGGCTGAGGCTGGCTTTGAACTCGCGATCCTCCTGCCTCAGCCTCCCAAATCCTCCTGCCTCAGCCTCCCAATTTTATTTTTAATTTGTAGTGGAACCTCTGTACTCTTTTCCATAATGGCTGTGCTAATTTACATTCTCAAATACAGAGTGCATTCCATGGAAGAGCTTATCAATGCTCATCCAATTGATCAATTTCATAATACCACACATTCTGTTTCTCTATATGTTGATTTTATTCATTCAAATAATATGTTCATTGTATATCGTCCAAGATGCCAAAGATGGAAAAATGTACAGAACAGATTCCAGTCCAAAAGAGCTTACAGTCTTTGATTTGTGTGATAGTAGTTGCTAGCCACATGTGGTTATTTGTATTTAAATCATTTACGGTTAAAAAAAAAAATTGAATTTTGTAAGAGCCCTAATAAGTAGATAGCTAAGATGGCGGCTAGCTGAGAGCCATAAGAGGTGTTTCAGTATTTTCACCTGATATTCATGCATTTATCTAAGAATCTTTCTATGCCCGTGAACACTATGTGACGCACCTGTAAGTTTGAGCTATTGACACGTGTATACTTGTTAAGGCAAAAAGTATTTAACTGGGTGAGTTGGCTAGAGAGGGTGGTTGGAGTTGGAGAGGTTGTTAGAGCCAGAGAGAAGTTAGAAGAAGCAAGAATAAAGAGCCTATTCATTTTCCAGTCTGCTTCCGAATTCTTTCCCGCGGTACCATTGCTGCAGGTGGCGATAGCTGCAGGCGGCAACAGAATTTCAGTTCCTCTTCTATATTAGTCGCATTTTAAGTATTCAGTGGTCACAAGGGGTTAGGGCAAGTTATATAAATGCATTATATTATGGAACATTTTCATCATCACAGAAAATTGTATCAGAAAATTTTGATCTAGAGAGGGAATCATCCATAAGAGCAAACAGTAAAAGTATGCCCTTATCGGGCTGAGGTTGTGACTCAGTGGTAGAGCACTTCCCAAGAATGTGTGAGGCACTGTGTTCGACTCTCAGCACCGCATATAAATAAGTGAATAAAATAAAGGTCTATCAACAACTAAAAAAATTTTCAAAAAAGTTTACCTTTATTAATGTCATCCTAGGGATATTTTTAAAGTGTCAGGGAAGATAATGCAGCCCCAAATATTTCACTCCATGGTCTCTAATTAAAAGCAGCTGGGTGGTACTGAATAAAAGAATCCTACACCTAAAGCAGCACAATGCCCTGTCCTTTAACATGCATAATTGAAGGATGATTACCTACCTTAAAAAATCTTGGGGTGAAGCCAAAAAATTAAAAGAGGTGAAGATGATCTCTTCTATAATGTCTAGTTCACTTTATCAAGATGTGTATGATATCCACGTAAACCAGATCGTCAAATCATGATTTCAAATTTGACTGATGATCAAAAGTTCTACTCAATGGACTAATCTGGTGAATAACTGAGTGACTAGATGAGAATTTTTAAAAAGTTGTGGTGGTTAGAAAATGGACATTGGAGCAAATCACGTCTAAATTTCAATCCAACTTTGACCATTTACTAGATGGATCTCTTGTTTCTCCTTTATAGCAAGACTGCACAATTCATCTTTCTCTTCTTGAATCTATCATATCAGTTCTGGGGTAGCTGTCAAACTCAAATGCCTAAAAAAGTCAAGAAGATGACAAATGAATGAAGTGAGGCCCATATAAGATAAGCAGAAGTGCAGATGTGATCATGATAAGTAGTATCTGACAATGGGAGACAATGCCAGGGCACCAGCTTGGAATCTGAAGCAATCTGGAGAGAGCATGTTCCTTGCAAAGAACAGTCATCAGGTACTGTACCTCTAGCTAATCATTGTTTTGTAGGGAAGCAAGTATGTGTTGTAAGAGCTTCTGATTTTTTTAAAAAAATAAAATGAATATCTGTTTTTTTTCACATAAATTTTCTAATTATATGTGTTGGCAACTATTTCAATATTTTAAAAGATCTGCCTAGAAAAGCACTGAAAAGACCAATGAAAGCATTGATTCTAAGTGAGATTGAGGTCTCAACCTTTCAACATGTAAGTTCATGTCTAGAATTTCATATCATTTTCTGTAAGGACAGCCTTGTTGGTTTGGAGGTTAATTTTTGCTCCAAACAAAATAAGTAAATCAAATAATGAGTCGATTTAGGATCTTCTTATGAATTTCAATAAATTGCCAATCTAGAAAAAAAATTAATGTCACTGAGAGTAGGACTGGTGATGTTAAGGTAAACATGTGCCTGGACATTTTCTTGAAAAAGAAAGAAATAACGAAAAAAACCACTGATGGAATGCTCTAGAAAGGAGTATCCATTATGGCTGTGCTATTTATGCAGTGTGTACAGCAGCTGCAGAGGGCCTTCCTGATCTCCAGTGTCAATGCCAGTTCATTATCAAAGACACATTGTGTAGTAATACTAATAGTGTTCTATCATAAATAATGGTATACAATAAACCCCATGTACAAATACCTCTTATCTAGACAAATGCATTTCTTTTCTCTATTAAGGATATTTAATGCTTAGACTTAAGGATATTCAATAAGCATATGAATCATATTAACCTGGCATTTAATAAACATGTCTAACCTTTTCAGGAAATGTAGAGGAAGTAAATGATTTGATTAAAATTGTGAAGCCAAATGATGTTTTAAATTTTTAAATTGCATAAGGCAAAATCATGGTACTTTCCCAATTGCTTATCACAGAAGATTGTAGCATTTGAAATTACAAACAAAGAACATTATATTTTAACTGCTATTTAACACTTTAGCCATGATTTATTTTCCTATGGTTTGGATGTATGACTAATGCAGCATTTCAAGCTTAAAAAATTCTATTTCTATTTTCTATTGCCATTACTTGTCTCCTATTGTTAATATTTATCATTTTTATAGTTATGATTTCCTTAATAAAAAGGACCATATTTTGTTGATGCCACAGCTATTTCCCCCCTCAGGAAACACAAAAAGTGAGAGGTTAAAATGATTTAATTTTCTCAGAATCCCAGGAAAGATAACTTTATATGTTTTTATGATTCTAGCAGGGAGGTGTTATAGGGGAAAAGATAACAGAAATATTTTGAGTGGTAACTTTGTATGCATAATATGCACAGGACTTTATACAGACTCTCACCCATTGAATTCTAATGAGAAACCTTCCTCACATCCCTTAGACATGCTAGAGTAGCAACGGGGCAGAAATGTGCTGGTTTAATGATGAGTATGTGATGGTCACAAGTTAGATTTGTTCAGTAATCTAACAAGGAAAGTGAGAGAAGAAGAGTGTGAAAGAAAGAGAAGGAGAGGAGTTCCCTGAGCTAATTTTCTAGCCATCAGTCATCTTATTGTTCCCTCTAAAAGAGATTGAAAGAGAGAGAGAGTGAGAGTTGTAATAATAAATATAAAGTAGGTTTAGCCAAGGGAAATTACTCTTGGAAGGTCAAGGGGAGAATCAGAGGAATGGTGAGGGGGGAAGGGTGAACAGAAAGGCACAAGGTCAGGATTTTGAGGGAAGAAAGAACTTCATCATGTCAGTAACTGCAGTAAATATGTTACATGGCACATAAAAATATTACAATTTAAGTTTGATTTACATTTTAATTTTAATTTCACATTCCAAATAATTATAAGTATATGTGTCTTAAAGGTTGTGTGTGTGTTTGTGTATGTGTATTTATATATATATATATATATATTTATATATATATATATATACCTAAATTTAAGATCTAGTTTCACTAAAATACCATAGCTATGTAATTTCAGGGACATTTTTTTTTTTTTTTTTTTATGTTTGAAATTTAGATACAGGCTAAATTGATATGAAGAAGCACAAAACCACCATTACTGAACTAGTTTACTACATATCTTTACCACCTAGCATTCCAGGGTGTGTCTACCGGGCAAGTACACATGAGGAAATTCTGTCAGTTACTTTTGTTCTCCATATTGATCACCTATAGGGAATGCAACTTATTTGGACAGAAGCACAAAGAATTTTCTGTGATGTTCATCAAAAGTTTAACACTATCTCCTATTAGCAAAACTACGCTGGCAGAATCCCCATTAAATTATAAATTATAAATAAAAATCAAATATTTGCGGAAAAGGTGGAGACTCGGTGGTGCTGATTGGTTAAGACAGGATATGTAGAGGTTTTTTAAGAGCAACTGTCTTCACATAAAGATAAACTTTGAAGAAAAATAAAAGGCCCTACACATACAAAAAAAAAAAAAAAAACATGAAAAGAGTAATGGTTTAGTTAAGGCCTAGTTCAAGTTATGCAACTATCATCTTTCTCCTTTGTTATCCTTTTAAATTCCTAGAATGCTATAATTTTCTCAAGGCCTGGGAACCACCAGGCATCGAGCTCCACTTTCATATTATTTAAAATAAAACAAAATAAATAAACAAAAAGCCAAATTTCCCTTTACAAATTTTGAATTGTGCCCTTGCAAAAGCAAAATCAATTACTGTAACCCAATGCATGAGGTGAAATCATAAGCCAATTTTAAATGGTGAAGAAAACAGTATGAAATGTATATTTTTCTAATTTATTTTTCTTGGTTATAATTGTCCACTCTACTTTTAGGTCAATTGGATCAGTTAATTCCCTTATCCATTAGATAAAGCATGATCCTTTTGTGATGATCTTTTCCTTCCTCACACAGGAAAAAAAATGATTTCAAGTTTATGCTAAATGATGAACAATTTTCAGAAATTGCCACTTACCTTAACAGATTTATATTTCATATTTGCCAACATACCATACATGCATTTCAAAATGTAATTGGTATTCCTGTCATGTACTATCATCCGAGATTGATGGGGAATTCATACTCATATTTTTAGATGTTGTCTTTTACTATTCAAATGTCCAAATCTAATATCTCAATCATCTTTTATATAGCTCATATTTATATCCACTGTGCACTTAGTAGATGTTTAAATTAAGTAACTGTTCCAGATTTTAGATAAATTAGCAGTACTTTTATTTAAAAAATAAAATCCACAGATTAGTGCACACAAATGTTAGTTCTGGATATCATAAATACACTTCCGCAAACACATACTTCAATAATTTTACTCAACTGAGAATCCATGGATCAAGTTAATAAAACAGAAAAATCAATACTTAAGATAGGAAAAAAATATATAATGACCAGCCAACATTTATTTAGTATTGATATGTTTGGATTCATTTGACAGTTCTAAGGTATGGATCAGTCTATGAGAAATCCAAAATAATTTCAATCACATGAGTGTTTAGTAAACATGAATTATGTTACAGACACTGTGCTAAGTACTAATGATATGATTATAAACAGCATTCTATCTTAAAAAGGATGACCCTGTGTAAATATATATGATTCTAAAATGTATTAGGAAGAATTCATGAATACCTAGGATGCATTCTATGCTTTCAAAAAATTAAAGGAGTAGTTGGTGGTATTTCTTTCATATTCAACCTCAGTTATTCTGTATCTTATAACAATGAGTGTTTTTGAAGACACTCTTAAATATTCCTGCCTAAAAATTTTTCATATGACCTAACGCTGATTGAATAAACTTCAATTTTTTATTCCACCGTTCCACCAAAGGCTTCAGTAGACAAAATGTAACTATTTTTTCATGTTCAGTTTGCAATTACCACTTCTTAACATCAATTCCTCAGTGTGAGGTTTACTCTTTCTTTTTGACATCACTCCAGAATCTTTGATTTCTATCTGCCTTGGAAATTCAGCAAATTCTGCTGAATTTAGTTGTTTTTGTTTGTTTGTTTGTTTGTTTTGTTTTGTTTTTAATTGTAGTGCCTTGCCAGTCCTTAGCAAATAGATCCTAAATACTTGCTGAATGATTGGTTTAGTGAATTACTTGAATCTTGATATTATTGTAAATAAATTGTTGTCCAACAATGATTGTCTCTTCTCTGAATGTGAAGAGAACTTGAATAAGTGCTATATGATGTATTACCTAATTTTGTGTTGTTTTCAGTGTGTATATGTTGTCTCCCTAGTTCTATCGTACATATCTAAAGTTTAGCAATTCCAGTTTGTAGTTTGTGTAATCTCATTGGAGTCCATACTGTGTTAGTCAGCTTTTTGTCACTGTGACCAAAATACCTGACAAGAACAAAGTAGAGGGCTGGGGTTGTGGCTCAGCGGTAGAGTGCTCGCCTAGCACGTGCACGGCCTGGGTTTGATCCTCAGCACCACATACAAATAAACGAATTGTGTACAACTAAAGCAAATAAATAAACATTTAAAAAAAAAACAACAACAACAAAGTAGAGGAGGAAAAGTTTATTTTGGCTCATGTTCTTAGAGGTCTCAGTCCCTGATCAGCCAGTACCATTGCTCTGGATCTGAGTTGAAGCAAAACATCTTGCCACAAGGGTGTGGCGGAGGAAGGCTGCTCAGCTCATGGCTACTAGGAAGCCGAAAGAGAGAGTGAAAGAGAAAAAAAGAGGGGGGGGGAGCCAGGGACAGATATAGTCCAATGGCACAACCCCAGCAACCTATTTCCTCCAATCATGCCATACCTGCTTATAGTTTCTACCCAGTAGTGCATTGAAATTATTAATTCATCAAATGGATTAATCCACTGATGAGGTCACAACTCTAATAATCTAATTATCTCATCTCTGAACATGTCAGCAATTGCTTAACACAGGAGCTATTCAGGGCACATATAAGATGTGCAGGTATATAGTAAATGTTCAATAAATATGTCTACTGGTTGACCAAGCTTGGAGTCATGGAAAATTTTAAATGAAAGAATATTAGTTTTCCCGAATGTTAATAGCAGCAACAAGATATTTTATTTCAAACACTAAATTTATTTTTCACTAACTTGGAAAATGTCTTAACCACTCCAAACCTCACATTTTTATACGAAACACTAGGGATAACATTCATTACACTGATGATATGAGTTGCATGATGTAATATATATAAAATAACTACCATGGGAAGTGATATATAATACGCTCAATAACTTGTAACTATCCAGTAAATACATGTTTTTTTTTTCATTCAATATTTATTGTAGGCTCCCCATATTTCAGGTACTTTGCATGTCATATTTTAAATGTTTTAAATGTTAGACAGTAGCACCTTCAAAGAGAGGCAAAAGGAGTTGGCATATTGAAAAAGAAAAATGTTAAGCAATATATAAACAACTTTTAAGTACACAGAGAATATTAACTTCCATTTCTTTAGATCACAACTGGAAGGGAAGCAGATCAACCATGGTACATAGACCATGAAACCTATGAAAGGAAATGCTGACAGCATAATCAAGCTGTAAAGTGTCATTCTCTAGAAACTATTAAAAACTGAATGTAATCTATCCATCCACAACTGACATAGGTGAATCTTGATCTAAAGGTAGTAGCCTAAGTAGCCTCCTGGGGAAAATTTCAAACACACAAATCCCATTATGCCTTTATTACAAGAAAGGAGACATGATTTTTCATAAACATAATTTCTTCTCCAAACCTTGTGTCATCTGTGGGTTAATACACATGTGGTACATATTTGCATAATTTGTGGGATTGGTTTTTCCCTCATGCTCTTTGGACCAAAGGTTTATCAACTTTTCATTGTCATTTTCATTACATGATAAGAAATTAACTAGGTAGCTGAAAGTTATCAATAAAATATTCAAAGACTTGAAGTAGGGCAATTACCAAATATGAGACTTATATCAAGCCAAGTGAAATAACCAGTTCCAGACTCGGGTCTTTTTGATGACCTGTTCCCCCCAAAAGTTTAGCAATGGTGGTAGCCAATAGCTCTGGTCTTCATTATGATTGTCTCAGCTTACTGCCCTGAAGAGATGAAGGATCCAAGAGGTGCTAATCCATGAAGCAAAAATTCCCAATGATTTACACCAGAACTAAAGGAGTAGGTTTTTTTTTTTTTTTTTTTTTCTCCCTCTTACTAGATTCTCTGTAAGTAATTTCTTTGATAAAGTACAGCCCATATGTAGACAAGGAACTATGCTAACAGATACAAGGGCAATGTTATAAACGTTTTCTTAATATGGTTTGAATAATATGAGCTAGAGTAAAAGAACTGTACTTCTATTCATTCATTTGTTTGTGAAGAGATCAATATTTAAAATGATCAAAATTTAAAATGGGAGAAAAATGAATAAATGATATAATTTCATACCCAAGCATAATCATTAGGCCATTCCAATATGGAATATTTCAATATGGAATGTGACACCAATAGGAATTTTACATTTAAACAAGGCCTGATTGCACAGAAAAAAAAAATGAGAAATTTAGTTTTGTCACTTCCTAGAAGGGTCAACATTTCAGGAAATAGTTAAGTATGCCTTTATATCCTGGTACGGAGTGTGCTGACCAATATGCCTTCCCTAACTTCCATTCGCTCACTACCAAAAATAAAATTTAGTCTCCTTTGTCTAGCTACAAGGCATCTACACCCAAAATCCGGTACAGTATACCTGGCTTTGAGGAAAAAGGAAACATGCTCAAATGCCACTCTTCCTATCATGATCGTCTTTCTTTTTGTTGTTAGTGAAAACAGTGTAACAGCATTTACAAGGTTCCTCACAGCATGCAGCTATTCCTAAGTAGCAGGGTGCAAAACTGTTTTTTCCTGTTTTCTGTACAACAGTGCAACCTAGTGGATGAAGAAAAGAGCCCTAAGCTCCAGGGCTAGTGAAAACCAACACTGAGAATTCCATAATAAATTTTGTGACTTGAAAAACCATTCCAAACTTGCCTGATGGATTTCGTTACTTAGCGGGACAAAAAGAGATAAAACGAACTCCAATCAATTTTATGTTAAGATGGTAATATAGATGAACCCATGAACTATTTTGAAAAAAAATATATGTTTTTAAAAGTTGATAACTAAATAATTGAATGAATCATTTGAATCTGCATTTAGGCACTATTCATATTTCCTTAGACAAAATTTATGATAACCATTGCCTATTCAGGTCTCATATAGTTTGTGTATGTGTGTGTGTGTGTGTGTGTGTGTGTAGCTGTGTATACAGTATATTATCTCCAAAACAGACTGTAGGGAAATAAACAGACAGAAATTACATGTGTATCTACACATATATAGGCATTTGTATTATAGATACAAAAACAATAATATAATTTGCTCATTAAGTGGCAATTTAGAATAGAAAGCTTATTTTAGTACTTACATATATTAAGTTCAATATCCTTGAATAATAAGTCAGGGTCTTCATGCATCTTACTTAAATTCTTTTTGAAACCACTCAGTATTCCATTTCAGAGTAATTCTTAAAAGCTAAATACTTAATAGTTCCTCTTTTGTGCTGAATTGCTTGCTTTTACTGCTTCTCTTAAACCATTAAACAAGCTCATTTTATCACAAGGTTGTGTTAATCCACTAAGTTTTAAGCAGGTTTTAAAACACATATTTAAAATGAAAACATGTAAATGTGGAAGTCAAACAGAGAAAGGGAAAATGACCTCCAGAGAAGCCATGCATGCATAAAAATTTAGCATTTTTCCTTTGTAAGAACATGGTGGAGGAGACATCATTCACTTGTCTTGTTTATAGGATATGCTACGGTAAGAATTAAATGTAATTTAGTGAGACAATAAAAATCTTCTCAACTACTGTGCTGTTGTGTTTGGGATGGATTTGGGGATGATTAAATGTGTAAATCACACAGATCTGAAACATTTTTTTCTCCTCTCCTGCTTTCCCTTTTTTCAGCACCTCCTTAGCTGGCATCCTGATGGTGCATGCACTGTGAACAGAGAAGGCCTATAGGTCAGACCTGAAATTATAGCTAAACCTCAACTCTTGAGGTACACAGGCTGTTTATATCGATGAAAATTTATGATCTCTATACCCTAAATCCCCGGCCTCTCTTTTACATTGACTTCTTTACTATTTGCTGCTTTATTTTTATGGTGATCCCTTGCCCTCTATAAATATATCACAGTTACTTAACCCCACATCCCACCCCCCCAGACTTCAGGACTTCAGAAAGGATCTATTTGTTACTTATTCTGCTACTGGGTGTTTCATAATCCTTCACATTAGCAGCTATTATTTTATAGCAGTGAACATTTTCAAATTTTCATCATCTCTTGATTGTTAGCCTTGTAACTGCTTAATAATACCAGTCTTAGAACTTTTTAGAGATTATACTGAAGTAGAAATTTTTTCTTTAAGCTCAGACAATGATTGAAGTATTTTCTATTAAATATTTATCTGCAGAAAAATGAATACACTTAACTGTAAAAAATTACATTTAGCCAAGCTTAATTGCCTTGTGTTACTTTAAATAAGTAAAACTTATATAAAAACCTGACTTAATCTTAACAACATGCCAAGGAGTAATTAAAGTCTTCCATGGGTTAAATTCTAATAATTATCTTGTTTTGACTGAACTGCCTGTTTTAGTCCCCCAAAATAAAGCTGGAAAATAATAAGGGATTATAGATTTGCAAAAGCTATTGTCTGATATTAAAATTGTTAAGAAAATATGAGTTGGTATTATGCAAATTCTGACCTAATCCCAGCAGCATTTTGGTAGGTAATTGTATTTTTTCTTTAAAGGAGGACAGACCCTACAATAATTATGCCTTGTTAGTGTCTACATTGCTACATTTTTGATTTATGTATTTTTCTGGGAGTTGACAGATAAGCAAGAAAAATTGACATATTATAAACTAATAAAAATAAATAATATCAGAATCTGCCTAGCAGCAGTCTACATTGGGAGGTTAAATCAATGCATTAATCACACAAATTTTTGAGCAAAACATAGTTTGTACCAAAATTTTCTAAATGACATATATCAAATAGAACAAAATATTAAAATTTTGTGTGTGCTTGAATGTCCGTGTGTGTGTCTGTGATTGTTTAATTTCTAAGTTAAATCACTATGTATAGAACATAAAAGCCATTTTTGTCTTATTTCCTCTGATTTCCGTGGGAAGTCAAGATATTTGCAATCTGTCCCTACAGATGGCAATATGTAGCATTCCTGTGAGACTTAGTGTTTCTATTTTTTCTCTGAAGAATATTCCTTAATGAAAGTTTAATTATTGCACTTTTTTCAGCATTTTTGTTAAAATTTTTATGACTTACAACATTACCATTTAAATGCTTTATATTATTTTCTATCAAATGCTAATTAAAATACAAATTCAAATACCAATTTCTTTCAAAAAGGAAGATTTTCAAAATCTGGCAGTGGCTAATGTTAAGATTCATGCTCTACTGCTACACAAGCTGGACAAATTGACAAAGGAAATATGACATCAATGAGCTTAAGATTTGGCTAAAATAATGCAGTTGACACTGTACATAGCATGAATGGCAAAAGCCTATGAACTGTGGATGTTGTTTTTTCAAGTTTGTGTAGTTATTAACTTCACATTTTCTTGGTATAACCGTACTTTCCTTTAAATATAACACACAGTGCAAACATTTATCTTAGGAGTAATCAATCTAATAGCAATGATTGATTGTTGCAGTTTCTCTGTTAGTCTAAGTAAAATGAAGCATTTGTTTTGACATTATAATTCCCAGTGCTTTTCTACTGCTTGGGTCAGCTGAATATCATTAAAAATAGAAAATCAATTTTTAGAAATATAGTGAAAGAAAAAAATTTTTATGTGGATATGAACAAAATCATCCCAGAAAGCTCTATTCCTTCCACAAGGATAGAAAAGTTTTATGTTAATATTTTGCAATACTTTGGTCATCAGTTTAGAAAGTGAATCTACTCAAACACATAGAAATCCCAAAATATAATTAACCTATCCTGTGGTTACCAGATTCAGTAAATCTAGTTGATGATGGCCTATGAATTCCTTTCCTTTTAACAATTTTACACAGCCATGCTACTTATTGTATTTTGGAGATGAGGTGTCCCTCAAAAGCTACTGAGTTCCTGCAGGGATGAATATTCAGAGGTAAAATAACTGGGATTATCAAGAGTTATGACCTTATCAGTCTATCCTAGTTTAAATAGACTAACTGGGTGATTACAGTAGGTAGGTGGGGCCTGGCTGGTGAAGGTAGGTGTGTCCTGGAAGGGCTCATCTTCCCTACTTTACCTTCCTCCTACCCACCAGGCTCTGCTCCCGGCAGCTATTAGCAGAGTATTGTACCTCTGCTGCCCTTGGGCCATAATGTTTTGCTTCACCTCAAGCCCAGAGCAATGGAGTCAACCAACCAAGGACTAAACCTCTGAAACTGTGAGCCAAAATAATTTTTTGCTCCTCTAAGTTGTTCTTGTCACATATTTCAATCACAATGATGAAAAGCCGACTAAGACACCAGCAACTTACATTAGGCCACAATAGATGTCTTCTATACTCCTATAAATACCTAAATAGAGTGCGTACACCTAATCAGAAGTCTTCAAACTTAATTTTTCTTGTACTTTGCTCCTCCCACTTGTGGAGTAAAATCTTTTCTGTCATTTATAGGTAAGAAACAGTCTGATAAACCAAACAAACAAAATTGACCATGAAAGTACAAGTTATGATAAAAATCCTATGCTAAAAATAATGTGAATTAACTCTTGAGAAATAGTAAACAGACCCAACAAATTTAAGAGGAACTTCAGGAATGGCCTACTAATCCCGTATCTTGAGAATATAGAACCTAAAGACTGTGTTATGCCTCATAAAAGGCCTGACCAAGAAATCTATCATGAACTTTTACAGTGTGCCAGTGTTGAAAAAACCAACTCCAGAATATAGAGACAAGGAAACTCACAATACTTACTACACACACACATACATGCATATATACATGCACATAATATACTTATGTAGATATAAACATGTTAGGTTGCATGTATGTATGTATTCACATGGAATATATATGGAATATTCACATATAATACATATGATAGATATATAGTTTATGTACACATTCACCACTACACAGTGTGTGAACCCAAGCATATCATTATTGCTTTGATAGAGATAAAAGGTATGGCCTACTTCAGGTACATTGTTCACTAATTTTTGAGCATCCTTTATTTATAGAAAAAGGGAGAAAGGATATCATGAGATTATAGATTTCAAAGTATATGTACTTATGTGATCATGCATGTAATAATGTGAAAATGTAAACATACTAAACCTTGGGTAATAATTTGTATATGTATATTCACTACCATTTCTGAGCTCTTGCTTCACTTTGAGTGCTTTATATCACTATTTCATATCACTATTCTCTTATCATTATTTTATATCACTATTTTACTTGATAGTACCAAGTAATTTTCAAGCAGGTTTTTATATCCCCATTTTATAGGAGACAACCACTGATATCAAGAAATTAAATAAATCTCCCAGAACTCAAGGCAAAAATTTCAACCTCTGTCCTCTGTCAGTGAACTTGATTAGTATATTAATTATGGTTCTTTGAATGGAAAGCACTAACTATTACCTGGGACTAAATTAAGCAAAAAGTTATTTTAAGTAAAAAATTGAGTGTTCACTAAAACTTGAAGCATTAGGAAGAAGAAAAAAACTTAGGAGGAGAAATTCCTACAGTGGTCTCAAGAACAGAATAGTAGAGACCATGTACCAGTGTTTGTTTGGAAAGTCAAACTCCAAACATTTTTGGTCTCTCAAACTCTAATCAGGTTTTAAGCTCCAGGAAGGGAGTATCCAGTTGACCTAGTTTGTCTTCCATGACTGGGCCCCTTATTATTGACGTACCACAATATACCAAATAGGAAGAGGTAGTTCCAACGAGAAATTAAATAGCACAAGGGCAGCCAAAAAGAGAAAAGAAAAAATGAAAACACTAACCAAAGAAACAAAAACATCAAGAAAATAAATGTATGTAGTCATGTTAAAGGCTTGGTCCCAGGGTGGCATCTTGAGATGATAGTACCTTTAGGAGGCGGGCTTAGTGGAAGAAAATTAGATCATTGGGCTGAGCCCTCAAAGAAAATATTGAGACCCTGGCCCCTTCTTCTTTCTCTTTGCTTCCTGATCAACTTGAGATGGACAGATTTTCTCTGCCACACCTGTCATGATGTGACACGTACTGACACAGGCCCACAGCAACATGGCCAGGTGACCATGGCCTGAAACTTCTGAAACCATGAGCCAAATAAACTTTCCCCTTTTAAATTGTTTATCTTAGGCATTTTTTTTTTTCCCACAGTGATAGGAAGCTGACTAAAACATGTGCCTCTGTATGATAATTCAGAAACAATAAAGTACAGACCTCAGACTCCAAAAATGTACTTCCCCTACCTGAACTCAGAAGCCTGGCCACTTAAACATTTGATGTATATTATATATATACAAATAGAAGGTATACAGGTGGTTCTCTGTGCTGGATATCTCCTGATGGCCTCTCCTGATTCACTTCCCACCATCTCCAAATTGCACACTAGCTCTAAAACTTATCTCATCATAATTACTTTTTACTTAGATTCTTTGAAGGCTTTATTTAAAATTTAAAATTCTTATCTTCTATTGGAATTTATTCTCCCTAGTAAAGGAGTTATATGAACCTTCCATATTCTGAATTAAGCTCCTAGAAAACAGAAAATGTCTTCTTTACATCTAAATGCATTCTTGGGTTTGGAACATTAGTATAAGATAAGACTTTTAGAAATATTCAAATTTTTTACTTAAATGAAAATTCATAGGAAAATCTACTATGTCACAATCTTTCCTATAGTCAGATACTCACAGTTGACAATGAAATTTTCTTAATATACTTGCCCAATTTCCTCTGATGAACACATTTTCTCTCCTTAGATTATCTTTTATGAAATGAAAAGGAATTTTTACTATTTTTCATAATCATACTTGAATCTATTCAATTAAAGGTGAGTATAGTACCACATAAGAATTTCTAGCCACTACCCAAATAATGTAAACAACTAAATCGAAAGGTGTGGGTTTTTTTTAATATTTATTTATTTGCTTTTAGTTGTACACAATGTCTTTATTTGTACATGGTGCTGAGGATCGAACCCAGGCCGCACACGTGCTAAGCAAGCGCTCTACCGCTGAGCCACAACCGCAGCCCCCGTTGAAAGGTGTTTTAATGAACAAAAAAGTATTGCACTGTAATTTGAAAAGTCACAAACCAGGCTTTAATAGTCTCCCAGGAAAGGTTACATAGTCAAAGAAGTAATTTCAATTATATGTTGTTTATGCTTTGAAGTAGAACAAATCAAAAGTCAGCAAAAGCTATGAGAGAGGGAGATATTTTCAGGTTTGTCTACTTTCAAAAGATATTTCATGAGTGCAATTAGATAAACTCCTTTATTCTTTTTAAACAAATTCTAGGAAATTTGTGATCCAGTGTAAGAATTATTTAGCTGGAAGTCCAAATACCAAAATTCTAAACTTTATTAAAAAATCAACATAATACAAGATAAAGCAGAGATTATAATACAATGAGGTATAATTTTCATTTCCTTTTTTTTTTTTTTTTTTTTTTTTTGGTCTATGTGAAGTTACTTATGCTTTTTGAATTTTACTCCTACAAAAGGGATTCATGATATTGTCTATATAAGATGTGGTCATAAGAGCTAAAAAATAAAATTTAATGAAAAAGTATTAAACCAGCATGGCTCAGTAGAGTAACCATTACTCACATAAGGCTACTGAGCACTTAAAATATGGCTAGTACAAACTGAGATATGCTGAAATTGTATACTTTATACTTTACATCAGACTTCAAAGACAATAAGAAAAAATAATGTCAAGTATCTCATTAATTAAGTATGTGTTGAAATGATGATATACCAGAAATACATTAGAACAATTTATTTCACTTATTACTTTCTGGCATTTTTAATGTGACTGCTCAGGAATTTAAAAGTGCATACATGGAACACACTATAGTTCTAATGGCCAACATTGATCTAAATAAATGCCTGTTAAATACTAATTGCTTAAAAATTTTAATATCAATAATTATAACAATTGTGCCAGATTTTTTCTTTATTTTCAAGCCTCTGTGTTCTATGCACTTCTCTAAAGTTCAGTAAAAAAAAAAGTACGTGCTACAGAGAAATTCTGTTTTATTGAAGAAATTTGGAAACAAAGGAGCTTTATTTAGCAGAATTATCAGCAATTCAGCAAAAATAAAATTGTCTACTTAGACAATTTTCAGGAAATAAAGGAGAAAAAGAAAAAATGGGAAAAACTCAAGATATGATAGAATTTGCTAAAAGTTTAAATCAATAAGTTATTTGAAAATTATATATCATGTTCACTTTTAGACTTATTAGAACAATCTGAATCAAAACCCTCTGTTCACCACTGAAATAATTTAAAGTATAGTAATACTTATGGAGGATTTTTTTGTATGTTCTGAAATTTAAAAAATGGAACAACAAGCTTCTTGAACATAAAAATGGTAGGTTATATTAGATACAAACATGGGCAAGAATGATGGTAAATTCAAGTTGTGATTATTGGTGGAATGCAGCCAAAGCATGAAGTACTCTCATCTGACTTTATTGTAGGTACAACACATGGTTCATTGTATTTATTATTTCCTACAAGACTGCTGGAGCACCTTAGCTACAGGCTTCTTACAGTCCTTTGGCGTTTAGCCTGATGACATAGCAAGCTATACCACTTTGTAGCTTCCTTCATAATAGCAAATTAAGGTAGAAATTTGTCTTCATTGTATCTGGTACCTGCCACTGATCTTAACATAAACTGTAGGAATTTCAGAGATTGACAAAAATAGTGTTGAATGGGTGTGCAAATTGTTGAATTCTAAAATATACTTCCCATACTTAAATTTTCTACTTTAATTATGAGTCTGGTAACTGGGCCTGAAACTTTATAAATACAATATAATTCTAAGACACTCATGATTGATTAACATCAACCAAATACAATTTTTTAAAGAAAAACTACTTTATTTGATGTCAGGATCAAGATTTGGCTATATAATTATATTGCAAAGTTTTATTATGATTTATTTCTTTTTCCTTTTCTATTCCCTCACCTTCCAAAGAAGTTGACCTATGTATCATTTGGGTTGTATGATCTTTTCCTATTTTAACTCTACTGAATTTTCCATTTCCAGTACATTCTTATATGTATTACCTAATCTTCAAAAGACATTTCATTATGTTATATTTTTGATGTGCACTGTGCAAGCATAGTATTTGTACTGTAGTATTCATACTAAAATACATATTCACGTGACAGCCCATAATATCCTTGAAACAGCCATTACAGTCTGTCAAATAAATAATGCGCATTTTAAAGATGGTCTTTATGTGGGATGGCTCTCCTGCATTTTCATGAGGCAGGTTTTTCTTTTATTCTTTAAGAAAGAAAAGCACACAAAGGAAATGAACATGCAGAAAAATATGTTAAGGTACAAGTGACACAAACCAGAAAATTCAAGCATCTTTTAGTTTCTTGCTCTTTCTACTGCTCTACCATTTTATCCCATAATAGTTTATGAAAAAGGATATGGAGATTACATCATCCTCTGTAATCTTCCATATGTGGACATTTGAAAATAATAATGTCTTATTTAGAGTATTTTTGTAATGTGAATCATATTTTGCATTTAAAGGTGATTATTCTTCAAAATCATATTTTACTTGACAACTGTAGCTATTAAAAGAAGTGACATCTCAATAGAGTTAGTAAGCTATATTGTTGTTATTTTAAAATGGCAGATTCTCCTTTTTATTGTTTACAACAAGTAAAGATCTATGTACACTGATTTTTCAGCAAAGTTACCTAAATTCACAGAGAAAAAAAATTGTTCAACTCTCTTTTCTGCTTTGATGTATTATCAGTGGCTCTAATAGCTACATAAAAACAAGAAAAAATATGGAATAACATTTCCTGATGCCTACTATGTTCCAAGTAACATAACACATGCTTTTAATATACTTTCCAATTTAATCTTCAAGACCTCTCTTGAAGGTGGTTATAATTGTTATCAAAATATGAGGAAACAAAATTTAAGTTATAGAAAGTACTAACAATAATAGTGTTTGGCTCCAAAATTCATGTTCAAAGGAAAAAAACTAATAATATAATGTTTATTTCAACCCAGGTGGTGTTAATAATTGCTGATTTTATATATGTTACAAAGGTATTACTTCCATACAGACACTTTATAACATTCTATATTCAAAATACTCTTATTTCATAAAATGCTTTTACTTCATTGTATTGTGCTTTTTATGATATTTTATTTTATACTGTATTTCATTTTTATTTATGCTACAATAATGTGACTTGAATAATAGTTCTGAGATAAGAATCCATTGATGAAATCAGGATTTACTTGTATCTCTATGGGACTCTTACAAACGTTTTAGATTTATGAACTAGCTTTTTTTGTACCATCCAAAGTCTTCTCCCAAATCAACACAAACGATAATAAAAAGAATTACTTATTAAATGGTTGAGGTTTCACATTAGCTTTAAAAACATCACAGAATCTTATATTAGAAAGAAAATTTATTGCTTATCACATATAACCTTTATGAGAAATGTACCACAGTGGAGTGTGGCATAGAACCCAAGTATCCTGTGAGCCTCAACAATGTTAGAAAGCTCAAAATTTAGATTATGTCAAGGTTGTTCATATCCACAGCACCATAGCTACTGTAAAGTTTTGTAAACAGATACTACCTAAACTATTAGAGATCATTATTATTCATAATCAACTTTGTAACATATAAATAGTGGCCACTAGCACATGCCATCATTTGTATTTAAATTGAAACTGGCAAACCTTAAACAAAATTTAAAGATCAGTTTCTCCATCACATTAACTACATTTCATGTATTGTAAAGTCATATACGGCTAATGGCTACCATAGTGGACCTTGCCGAATATCAAACATTTCCAGTATCACAGGATGTTCTATTGGACAAGGTTGTTCTGGTCAGTTAACAAAGCAAATTATAATTCCTTTAGATTTCCATAAGAGAGAATGTTAAGACAGTTTTGTGTTTTCTTTAAAATAGAACTATCATGTGAAAGGAACTAAACTTCATACTCAAAAATTGCCAACTCACTTATAAATTTGGTATACATAAGACAATCCCAGCAATCTAATTTATCCCTAAACTTTGATATGATAGATTATGTTAAAGGGAAATTGACAGACTATTTTTTAAACCTCACTTTGGTTACATCCTTTGATTGTTTACCTTCTTCATGAAACCATATAAATTACAGCATATTCATACATAAATGCCCCCAAAAAAATCAGATTAAAGAATATCAATTAAAAGAAATCCACTAAACTGCCTCTCTATATAATGGTATTCTTCTTCTTAGATTTATATTAGCATCTTTACAATTGGAAGACTCCAACTTTCATTCATAAGATCAGAAAACTCAGATAATGTCATTGCTTTATGCTAGTTCCAATGATACAATGGGAACTATTAATCATTTTCAGGAGATTTGAGAAAGTAACTTCAATAAATAAAATGTAACATTAACAACATTTTTATAAAAACATAATTGACAGGGTCCCTAGACAGCACATTACTTGAGGCAGCATAACATGTATTAATTCAGTTGTGATTCATTCATCCATTCATTTATTTAATTCCGTCAAAAATTTTTTGACTAAAGCATACCAGCCACCCAATATTATAGACAGCACAAATACAACAGTGAACGAGATGCTTTATCTTAAGAATCTCACATTGCAGAGAGAAAGTAGACATTAAACAGCTAAACAAAAATCAAACCAGATATTAATAAGTGTCACAATGAAATAGATGGTAGAGAAGGCAATGTTAGAAAGAGTAATGAAATGATTTCTCACAGAAAAGGAGAGATTTAAACATGGATCAGCTGAAGAGAAAGGGTCCATGAAGAACTGTGGGCCTGCAGAGAACAAGTGGAAAGCCTGAAAGACAGAAGGAAATCAGCTTCACCAATTAAAGATGAGGTCAATAATACAGTAGTGGGGGGGGGTGCCTGGCAAGAGATAATCTTCTCATTTTTAAAAAAATGTAATGCCTAAAACAGTGCAAATGAAAGAATTAAACAACCAAAGAGTGGGTACCCAAAGTTATGATATGTTAAAAATATCTAAGATCCATTTAAACATCAAAAGCAGTTTTATTCTAAAATAAAGTGTGTATATTGAAAATTAAATAAGGATGCTCTTAAGATGTTTTATTACGTGACAAGCTAATTGGGAAGAAAGGAATATTTGCAATATATTTAAAAGAATCTTTGAAGTATGAGAACTATGACAGTTTTACATACACACACACACACACACACACACACACACACACACACACACACAATCTCTGAAAAATCTACTTGTTACCTAAACCAACTTCCATTTTTCTCTCTACATGTAATTGGGAATTGCTGCTTAAGAGATACTGAAACATGTTAGTCCTGTAAGCAATAGGTTTCACAATACCAGACAAAGGGTAAATGGCAGTCCTGTCCTTTTCCTCCCTTCTAGACAGGATGTAAACATTAGCAAGGTGACACTGGTGATGGAGGAAATGAACATCCCCATAAAACTAGAGCACATATCCTGTTTTATGATGTGCTTTGTTATGTTATTCAGGATCATTATTTTAATGAAAGAAAAAATATATATTCTAATAATGGTTTAGAAAGGTTTAATAGATATCATTAATGGATTTCCTACATGAACCTTTCTTATCTTTGTGACAAAATGAAATTATTACAGTTGACTTGATGAAACATATAAAGATTCTAGTTAACTCCACTTAAGACCTATAGTCACCTTGTTTAAGCCATTGGTTCATAATCACCTCCTAACATCAAAGTCATGTGCAACATGCATGATTTCTCTTACCTTTTTTTCTGCTGCAGTGCTAAAAGTAACAAGCAAGTATTGATACTAATGCTATATGTAGATGGACAGATATTACATGCAATCCAAAGACATATAACAAGTGAAGTTCTCATGTACTTGAACTTTATTTGTAAAATTCTTATAAACTTAATATAAATTCAGTGTGGTATAAACTTAGAAGTAGGCCATGAAGTTTAATTATATAAACATGCAAATTATGACTTTATTTTCAATCCAGACAAAGCTTTCAGATGTTAGGGAAATTGTGTATACCAATTTTTTAAAATATTGTTTAAAAAGCTATTTTCTTATATAATTTTGAGATGTACAAAAGCCAGAAGACAGTCAAATTAATAGAAACACACTGAGAAATTTTAAACAGAATTTATTATATCTAGATACTTGATTAAACAGCTACTCAAATTCATAATTCAAAGATTCAGCTTGAGAGAACACAAAGATGGTCATGTATTTATTATAAATAAGTGCTTTCTTGTAAAATTTGTTGTCATGTAATTATATTAAGTTGCCTCTGCAAAAGAAAGCATCATGACCCTATTGAGATTCTTATGAAGAGACTGCTCCCTTATATAACATTGAAATTCTGGGCATCTGGTTATGTCATGAGAATATATTTTGCAATTCTCTGGCTCCTGTTATGTTTACAGCAGCCCAAGAAGAGTTAACCAATAAATTAATATAATAGAATTATGTCTAGTCAGAGCTTAGTTCTGCATGTTGGAGACTGGCATCATTTTTCTCAGAATAGATTTTAATTCTAAAAAGTGATGCATTGTTTTGGTCCTAGGACTTTATTTTCTAGACAGAAGAAAAGGATAATAGTTCTTTATTTAACTACTATAATTGATTTGAAATTAATAGCAACTGTTTCTCTAGCATCTGCAAGAGATAGACATGGTAAGCTATTAAGTAATAATCAATTTGATAATAAATAAAAAGTCTTTGGTATTGAATTAACCTATAATATAATTTCAATGATATAATAAAATAAGCCCTCAAATTAGTTTATCTATCATACATGACTAATATGTTTCCAATTCTGTAGCTAATTATTTACATGTATAATATATAACATAAGATTTTAAAGACCAAATATCATATTGTATTAGGATCAATAATACATATTGATGAGTAGACAAATGATATATTCTAGAGGATTAAATATTTACACATCAACAAATGCGGCCACTAGATTTGGAATTTGGAAGATAGTTCCAACATATACCTTCAAGACACATTTGTCTCTGGAAATAATGTTGAACTAAAATCAGAAATCCTGGGTTTTAATTTTTGGATCTGCCACCATTTACTCTGTGAGCTTGAGGAATTAAGTTCAATTCAATTCAATATCACTTCATTAAATATTTATGGAGCGACCTCCTTTGTGCAAGGATGGGAAGACAGAAACCTATTTGAAGGCAGAAGGGAGGAATCCAGTAGAGAACAAAAGATTAAAGATGCTAGCAAGGAGAATAATTGATGCAATAAGAGTCTGAGACAGGGAAGATAAGATAAAGAGCACAAATCTCGGGGTTAGTCACAGTAAAGAAAAGGAGCAGTTCCTCCTAAGAGATAAGAACTAAAAAACGAAATGTAAACTAAAGATGAAGAGATTTCAAGATACTAGAGAAGGCATAGTAAGGAATTTCATAGGAGATAGATTTTTTTTTTCCCCTCTTAGGAAAGAAGGTAATTGAGTCATGTGCTGGGGCCCAAAGCCACTAGGAATGTTGAGAGAATAGACAAGGTTGAAGATGGTGCCAGTGAGGAACACAGCAAGGAGGAAAAGAGACACCAAAAACTGTCAAGAAACACAAAGGCTTGAGCATCAATTAAGCAATGTGGTTTTGCTTCACTCATAACTAGTATTGTTCCTGGCATTCTCCGTGAAAACTAAAATCAAAAGCAATGTAGAAATAATGGCTCAAGGAAAATGTTTTCTGTTCTTGATATGGAAAACTTAATGCAAAAAAGGAGCAAAGATGGATGGTGATTTTCATCTGAGTAGGGAGTTATAGATAATTTTGTTAGTAGTAAAATTACTGAAATGATAAATTATGATATTTAAGCTAAGGAGAAAAGTGGACTCTGAACTGGGAAACTAGACTAGAAGAAATGAAAGTGATTATCAAAATATGTCTGATGGGGAAAAAAATAACTTGGGTGAGATTCAATTAACAAGAAAGTGAAATACCTGAAGTTTGGTCAAAATGGAATTTCAAAATTAAAACAAACCTTATTATGGAACTATTTTGTTCAAAACATTTTTAAACCTAATATCAGAATCAGATTTTCATCTTAATGACATCAGTTCCTAGACCCTTTCATAGGCCCAGCGAGTCAGAATTACAAGGGTTGGAAATAAACATTTTTGTGGTTAAAAAAATGACCCTAGAAATTCATATATATAATCAGGTTGCACATTACTGGCCTAGGTGAATTCCAGGTCTATAATTATTCAGATTTACAATTTGGAAAAAAAAAAAACCCTGCCTCCCACAGCATCCTAGTCAAAAAAAATCTCATTGGTGGTTCATTTTCCCATTGCCATACAGCTTTCCTTGAACTTACCACCACCCTTTCAATTTATTTACTAAAATAATGTTCAAGACTTTATTTGTTGTTGCAATTTTTAAAAAGCACCTGTATCAACCTTAAGGTGATTTAGTGCTCCTTTTGGGGGATTTATTAATGGCAATAAAGGTGCAACTAATTGGATTCTGCAAAAAAAAATTATATATATAGTCTTTTGGACATTGTTTGAATCAAATAGGCCAAGAGTACATTCCAGTAGAAGTGTCTTTTCATATGTTTGTTCTAGTTTTTATCACTTTTGTTAGATGAATGTCTTTAGCTATGACAAAAACATGATTTCTGAAAGCTTGTGGACTTATGTATTACATATCTGGACTATGCAATAAAAGCATTTTTAATGCTTTCTAATTAAAATTGCAAGTGGAAAAACACCTTCCCAAGTTTAACCATCTTTTCCTTCACTGTGGTCAAGTGCACAACAACATACAAAAGGTGGCCAGGCCTCCCATTCTGAATGAAGGCAACAGCTGCAAGAGGCTACAGGTACTGTGCAACAACCCATAACAGGTATTTTTCAAGAACTAATTCATACAACTCTACAATGACAAAAAATAAAAATAAAAAAGCACATAGTTTGGTTGGAGAACTGTTCATGTGATGTTTATATTTTCCAGGTTATTAGTTATTTCTGTGAAATCATGACATGTTATTAATTATAACAAAGGAATTAACAAGTGCATTTGAATTTATAGTTCAGTTTTACTTAGCATCAGGACAACCAATCAGAGGAGAGAAAACAACTGAAATTGCAAAACATGTTACAAAATGTATACCCTACATTATATTAAAAGACTTGTCTTTATAAGCCAGGTGCAATGATGCACCCTGCAATCCCAGCAGCTTGGGAGCTCAGGAAGCTGAGGCAGGATGATCATGAGTTCAAAGCCAGCCTCAGCAAAAGTGAGGCACTAAGCAACTCAGTGAGACAAAATAGGGCTGGGATGTGGCTCAGTGATCCAGTGCCCCTGAGTTTAATCCCTTATACCAAAAAAAAAAAAAAAAAAAAAAAAAAAAAGACTGTGACTTTATTAAAAGACATCATGATTTATTTACAACTATTTTTTTTTTCATTTTTAAGCATGAGAATAATGGATCATACAAAACTAAGAACAGAATTGGTGATTGGGTTTTGTTATTGCTGCCATGTAACTTATGCCCATAGTAAGACATAACAGTGCCTGATATAAAGGAAACAGAAGCAATATAAAATGTATACACAGTCTCTTAAATCTCATATTTACCTGAGTGTATCACTATCTTCCTATACAACGTAATTATTATTGTTTTTAATTATAATTTTTGAGTCTTTTAGGTACTCTAAAACACTTTAAATATAGTAATATAAAAAACACAGTCCTCTTTTTTTATTATAGGCACTATCATCACTTTTACTTTACAGTCGGTGAAAGCACAGAGGATTTCAGTAACCTAATCCAAGTTACTCCAGATAATTGGAGTGCACACAAAATTGGAAAACAGAAGTCTGACTCTAGGGACTCTTTTCAACAACTACAGAAAAACCATTCATGTTGATAGTATAAATTGGTCAAGAAAATATATTATGTTACACCTATGTGTAAAACAGAAAACCGTAAAACTTCTAGAAGACAATGTACAAGAAAACCTGGTAATAATGACTATTTAGATAGATCAGCAAAAACACATCCAAGAAAGAAAAAAAAATCAGTATGTTGAAAATTTATACTTCATTAAAAGTTTCTCCTGAATGATATTGGAATCACATTAAAGACACTGTTAGTAGAATGAAAAATCTGGAAGAAAATCTTTGGAAATCATGTATTTGATAAAGAATAATGTACAAAGAACCATTAAAACTCAAGAATATCCAAGCACAGTGGTGCACGCCTATAATCCCAGCAGCTCTGGAGGCTGAATCAAGATGATCATGAGTTCAAAGCCAACCTCAGCAAAAGTGAGGCACTAAGCAACTCAGTGAGACCCTGTCTCTAAATAAAATAAAAAATAAGGCTGGGGATGTGGCTCAGTGGTTGAGTGCCCGTAAGTATCCCCTCCCCACAAAAAAAAAACCTCAAGAACAAAAGACCTAATTAAAAAAATTAACAGCCCTAATTAAAAATGAGGAAGAGATCCAAAAACACCTCAAAATCTAAAATAGCACCAAATGCCAAGAAAGAGATCAGAATTAAGGAACTCTCATGCATTGCTGACTGAAATGCACAATTGTTCAGCCAATATGGAAGACAATGGCATTTTTTTAATAAAGTTCAACATAACATGCAATCCAACCATTGTACACCTTATTTTTAATGAAAATGAGCAGAAAACATGTCCACACAAAAAGCTTCACTTGATAACAGTTTTATTCACATTTGCCAAAGCATGGAAGTATATAAGATGTCCTTCAGTAGGTGAATGTGTAAACAAACCACAGTATCTCCATACAATAGAATATTATATAGCACTAAAACATGAGCCACCAAGCCACAGAAAGACATGAGGAATCTTAAATGCATATTGCTAAGTGAAAGAAGCTAATCTGAAAAGGCTTCCTATATATGATTCTAACTACATGACATTATGGGATAGGCAAAACTAGAGAGACAATAAAAAGCTCAGTGATTTTCAGGGATTTGGGGAAAGTGGGTGGAGGAATGATTAGGTAGAGAACCAGGAAATTTTAGGGAAATCAGATTATTCTGTGTGACACTGGGATGGTGGATACGTGAAACAATGCATTTGGCAAATCACCTATAACATATAACACACAGTGTGAACCCTAATGTAAGTGGTCATCTTTAGCTAATAATAATGTATCAATATTGGTTCATCAATTATAACAACTGAAGGAAGCCAATGCTTGATGTTAATACCAGAGGTGGAGGAAGGATGGAGTTATGTGTGTTTTCTGTACTTTCTGCTCAATTTTCCTGTTAACCTACATCTATTTTGCACTCTCAATTGTTATTAATTTTATTATGAACTTGAAAATTGACATAGTATCATATAAATTCTAAAAATGAGCCTGTAATTTTACATTGAGAGGGAGTTTGTGGGAAATTATTTTTTAAATGTTTCTGAAATTCAATACATAATCTATGTAATGAAAATAACATCAACTGTCATGCCCAGTTTATGAGGATTGGATATTTATCTGTGATAATCTACTTTGAAAACTAAATTGTAATAAATGTTTTTCACTATTTAATTCATCAATGTTAAACTATGGTTTTGTATTATTTAAATAATTTTTTCTATTACTGAAATATTACAAAGTGGAGAAAGCACATGAATCACTGACATTAAATTCAGTCTCAATTATATGGCAAGGAGTGAGGAGAAGCATTTACCAACTTAATTTAAAAAGCAGTTCAATAGCCGATTATCTTCCAAGTACAATCAACATTCACAAAGGAAATATTTGATGTTTTAAACATATATCATCTACACATTTGAGTAGATGTCACTATCATACTAAATATCCTTGATGACCTTACTAAATTTGATGAACTTTGTGTAACATATTCTCCTGTCATAGCCAATCATATTGGCATGAAATACAAGCTGTTAGCAGAGATCTTTTCCTTGACAATCAAGATGGTAGAGAAGAGAGCCAGGGCAGGAGGGATCACTACAGTGATCAGGGCAATGTGTACAAGTTGATCTTGGATTGGTCAGGAATGAGAGAAAAGGTGAATTTGGATTTGTATAAATGAACTTTGATCCACTGAAGGGGACTTAACAGAACATTTCCATCGTTCACTTTTGGCTTCACAGTAAAGGCTTCCATAAGAACAGTCTTAGAGTCCCTATGGCAAGTCCATCCCTTAAAACACAAATGAATTATAAGAAGTTGAAGCCTGAGAACCTTTTCTTCCTCCCTTTCTTCCTTACCTTCTTCCCTTATTTCTTTTCAAAGTCACTCATTGGGTAACTGCTTTGTGACAGCCTTGCTAAGTGCGGAGCTTTGGACTTTGCGCTGACAGACAAAAAGACCATCACTGAGTGGTAAGTGATCAAGATATAGAGAGGTGGACAGGTTATGAGAAAACACGAAAGAAACAAATCCAGAGAGTTCCTGAAACATGAAAGACAGAATTAGTTATATTGGAGAAAGAAGGCAGACAGGAAAGGAAAAAGAAAAAAAAAAGAAGACTAAGCAGGAAAAGAAACTCTTGTGAAAAGATTTAAATGAGATTTAGTAAATGTCACACATTTCCAGTATAGCCAGAGCATATGTGTATAAAATAGATGGAGGATAAAGCCAGAGGAACACATCAGGCTTAAACAATGAATTGCCTTGTAACAAGAGAGGGGCAGAGTGCCAAATTCAATTACAATTATCATGGCAAGGTCATAGAGAGACAAAGCACTGTAGAATTCAAAAGAGATGGTAATAATAGCAGCAAGTCAACTCAAGTTTCATTCTATGCAAGACAATACAGAAGAATGATACAGAGAGATAAATAGATAATACCTAATTGAATCTACATCACAAAACTATGAACAATAATCTTACCTCTTTTGAAAAACATAAAAAAAATAATTAAGTGCATTTAAACTCAACTCTTCCTTACTTCAGAATTACAATTCTGAACCACAACATGAACAAGCTTGGAAAATTTGATAGCTATATTCATTTTCACTTCATTACAGAGTAAATATATTTTACTTATTTCTCAGGGATTGATAAATGTGTAAATATCCTTCGATTGAATGCTTTTAAAGCAAAAATTAGAGGGAGGTCTTAAACTTTTATAAAACATAGGTATGGTGGGATGATAAATCAGTACCGCTGTTTAAAATGATTGAAACCTGGGTGTGTTGGTGCACCTATAGTACCAGTTACTTGGGGACACTGAGGCAGGAGGATCACTTGAGCTTACGATTTTGAGGTTAGCCTGGGCAAAACAGCAAGACTTTGTTTCAAAATAAATAAGTAAATAAATAAAATAGAACAATTTAAGCACTTACAAAGCATAGATATGAAGTATTTAATAGTGACAATTGTTAGTCATTTCCCACATTTTAGAATTTAAAGATCTCTTTTTAGTTTTGATTATCTTATGAATTTTCTATATATTTTCTATAAATTCTCTTAAATACAGCATTAGAAATAATTTTATCATTTCCTCTATTACCATATCCAATATTGTTTCACATTCCCTAAAACTCCAGATCCTTCCATATATTGTAATGCATTATACATGATATACCACAATAATCATTACTTGGGTTATCTCTCCACAAGGTCAACAGCCGGTGTGCAGTGCACATATATACAAATACTTACAGATAGACACATATTTACAATTTTTAAATAACGGTTTATTGTGTGAAGGTATGCCATTAAGTTATTTAACAATTTCTTTATTTGCAGACATTTAGGCTGAATCCAAGTTTTCTCTGTTAAAAAATATAAATTTCAGGAACATATTTATAGATATTTATGCATATTTTATACTTTTGTGAGCTTGTATTATTATTTCCTCACATTTATATAAATTAAGTTTTTTAATTCAAAGGTTATATACTCATTACCTTGTGATCCAACCTTTATTGCCTTTTATAAAACTTATACTGATTTATATGATCTCCTTATACTACAATGCATCTCCTTTACCTTCTTTAATTCTATACATTATATATAAATAATCTGCAATAATTAATAATGCTGATTAAAACATATTTTGTTATTGTTTTCATTTTTTTGACAAATAGTAAGTCTGAATTTTTCATTTACCTTTGGCCATTTACATTTCTTTGGTCTAAATTTATCTTCCTATACTTTGTCCATTTTCTTTCAGGTTATTTGAAAACTTTATACTATTTGTGGTAATCACTTTTATGTAAAATTTATCCCACTTTTGCTGCATAGTATTTTATTATTTAGTGTTGTTCATAATTTAGGAACCATAAAAATTCTTTTCAAATAAAATACATCAATTCTTCTTTTTGTTTTTAGGGTCTTGCTTACAGGAGATTTTAATGAATTTCAATGATAAAAAATCCTGTAAAGTCCTTATTTATATTTTTCAAGTCACTTTTAGCACACTGGTACAATTGTGCTAATTTGATCATAATATCATTTCTCAAGCAGCTCTCATTTTCCACACATCTCTCTAACATTTCTATCATTTCCCATCAAAATGCATTTTTAAAAAATCTGTTGATAAAGGGTATAGCTTTTAGCATAAAGTAATTCAGTGTAGTTTTCTGATAGAAATTATAGAAGAGTGACATCTACTTATCAGTCACTTGAATAATATTTTCAATGAATGAGTGTGGGAAGCCACTCCTGAGCTATTTAACATCTTCACTGGGCCTTGACCCAAGGAGATTTTGGGGTTCATAGCCCTGGAGTTGGGCGTGACCATTGGGAACTGGACAGCCCACCTCCTACCTTAATTGGCTAAGAACATTCTGTAGAAAGCCTTTGAAGTTCCCCCATACAAATAAAGCAAACACAGGCTCTCGCTCTCTCTTTCCAGCATGGAAATTTGACCCTTAAGGTTGAAAAGCCACCCTGCCCCAGCTCTTTAAAACTATTTTCTGTATTGTGTGATTTTTCACTGTTATTGCTCAGCCAGCCCACTCCACGCAGGGGATCCCAGCTTCCATAGCCTGTGCGGGCCACAGGCGAAAAATGAGTGAGCTAATTTCTTCATGCCCAAAATAAAGAAGACATGATGGTGTACTAGCAGATTTTTTCCCTCTGTTCCATCCCTCAGGTGGTTGTTGGTGCCCATGTACTCTGAGAGTACCTTACTAGGAATGAGTACTGCTTTCCTGCACTTCTCCATCTCAGGACATTCTCTGAAACTAAAGGAGCTCACTTAGTTCAAATTCAGAGCAGGTTTCAAGATAACTCTTGTGTTAATTTTCTATTGCTTCTCTAAAAAATTACTGTGAACTTACAGCCATAACAACATAAGTCAGCTATCTTACAATTCTGGAAGTTAGAGAACTGAAGTGTGTTTCACTATAGAAATCCAGGTGATGGCAGAACTGCCTTCATCCTGAAGGTACTAGGTGAGAAACCGTGTGCTGGCCTCTCCCAGTTTCTACGGAATGCTAGCATGTCTTGGTTCCTGGCCATGGGAGAGCAGCAATGGTTAGTTGAGCCTTCCTCATAGCATCATCTGATCTGCTTTTCTCTTTGCTTTAAGTTTCCTTGTATTGCATTGGACCCACCCAAATAATCTAAAATATTTTTTCTATTATAAGGTCTGCTGATTTTCCTTTATCTGAGTTGGAATGTTAATTGCCTTGCCATGCAATTTAACACTTTCAGACATTGGACATGGTTCCAGACATTGGGTCATGGCAATCTTTGAGTGGTAATTATTCTGCCTACTAAAACCCTCATCCATTGGATTTCAAAGAGACAATTAGTAAACATTCCAGTGTCTGTTCTTTTGAAAGACAATTCTGAGACTCAGTTTACGTGTTCTTCACAGAGACTGCAGTGGAAATAAGCCCCAGATGCACACAGTAGTAATCAATACAGTAATTTATGCTTTTTTGACTTTGACTTGTTTTCTATGGGACACCCCTTTCTCTCTTCTTCCTGTGAATCATGTCCCAAGTAAACTCTATGATTTTAAGAAAGTCCTTCTCTCGGGCTTTGGTTTTAGGGAAACTCAAACTAAAACGTGTTACCAGGAGTGGTTATAGATAGTAGTCTTAGAGAATGGAATTGTGGAACCTAATTTCTCTCTGATCAGAGGAAAAACTGAATTCTAGGTAAAATTATAGGTACTTTTGCCACTGAATAAAGACTTTGTAGATTGTGGTCCCATTTTTATCCTGTTCAGCTAGCCAGTAAAGACCCTATAAAAATGAATATGGATGATGGCAATGGACTACTAAAAACTTATCAGAGTTGTGACCCAAGTGGAGCTACTATGATATTGGTATCCTCACGGGAACCAATTCACACAGTCTTTAGCACTAAGTATGTAGGTACATGTATGACAAGTGTATTTGTTTCATTCTGTATAAATAAAATGAATCAAATTCATTTGTTTTCATTTATAATTTGAGGATAGCAGTTCTTATGTATATATTAACTCTCCAGCTTCCTCTCAAAATGTATCCTGCAGAGACTGACTATTTTAGTTAGCATTGGCATTACTGTGACCAAAATACTCAAGAAGAACAACTTGGAGGAGGAAAAGTTTGTTTGAGGCTCATGATTTCAGAGGTCTTAGTCTATCTCATGGGTGACTCCATTTCTCTGGACCCAAGGTGACATGTCACACCATGGGGGAAAGGCCCACCAGAGAAAAAACTGTTCAGCTCATGACAAGGTCAGGAAGCAGAGAGAGAGAGAGAGAGAGAGAGAGAGAGAGAGAGAGAGAGAGGAGGAGGAGGAAGGGGCGACAGGGTCTAAGATAGACCCTTCCAGGACATGCCTCCAGTGAACCATCTCCTCTATCCATACTCCATTTGCCTACAGTTACCACCCAGTCACTCCATTCAAACCTAGATGGACTGACCAGGTTATAACCCTTACACTCCAATCATTTCACCCTCCAAACATTCCTGCATTAATACAGGAGCTTTGAGGGGACACATCATATCAAAACCATAACATTTTTTCCTGGCCCCCAAACTTTGTGTTCATCTCACAATGCAAAATGCATTTAGTTTATCTCCAGGAGTCCTACAGTCTTCACAGTTCTAACTTTGCCAAAAAATATATTCCAAGTCCAAAGACTCATCTGAGAATTATGGCAAAGTCTTGGCTCTGACTCCCTGAAAATATATAAAAAATCAAGTTACATGTATCAAATATACAGTGGCACAGAGTAAACATTACCATTCCAAAAGGGAGGAATGGCGCATAGGAAAAAGTGATAGGGTCAAAGAAATTCAGTCAGGCAGACACTCAAAACTCCATGTATAGCATCTAGAACATATAGCTGGGAAACAGGCTCTCCAAAAGGCTTGGAGAGCCCCACCCCTTTGGACTTTTCACTAATAGTACATACAGGCTCTCTTTTAGCCTGGCTCTTCCCTCAGCAAGCAATTTTTCTCAGCACACAATCCAAATTACTGACATCTTTTAATGAGGAAGGGGGTTTTCCATCTAGATTCAACTTCACCTTCACAACTTCATACATTCCCCTCTCAGGGGCTCTCAGGGCAGTCTCCAGGGACTCTGATCCTGCTACATTTGCCTGCCTTCCCAAGTCTTTCTTTGAAATCTCCATGGAAGTTTCCATGATCCCTTGGCTTTGGCATCCTGCATTCCCTCTGAGCCAAAAACACATGAATCATGACAAGATGTGTTGCCAGGCCAACCAGTAACTTGGCTTCCTGGACTGTGGCTGCTGATGCTTCTTTGTGCCTGAATAGCTCAGCATGATGAAACAACTCATTAGACTCCCCCTGCATGTACAGGGTGTCCCATAATCTCTTCTCAAAAGAATTTTCCCTTCTACATCCCTGGGTCTGCAGTGGGCATGGTATTGCAAAGTCCTGAGATGCCATCAAGCCATTTCTCCTATTATCTCTATGTATAAAGTACTTAGCATCTCTTTGGAGGCTACAATCTCTTCAACAAAAACAATTTCTTTGGTCCCATCTTTACATACACTTTTCTGGCCAAACTCAAGTTCTTAAACCCTTTAGCCCTGCTTTCAGCTCCTAATTCTCACAGTAAACCTGGCTAAAACGTGCAAAACCCATGGCATTGACTGAATGCTGTACTACCTTAAAATTTTCTCTGCCAGATTAATTAGTGTATCACTTATAAATCCAGTCTCACACAGAGTCTCAGAACATGGGCAAAATGTAGACAAGTGTTTTGCCAGAATATAAGAATAGTGACTTCTAGTTCAAGTCACAATAGAGTCCTCATTTCCCTCTGAAACCTCTGAGAACAGATTACACTCCTATCAGCATTCTGGTCTTCTGAGATCCCACCAGAATCACTCATTAACTCTGCTTGCAGTATTCTAAAGCTTTTCAAGCTCACATCTTTAAACTTTTCAAAATTCCTACCACAAACCAGTCACAGAGCCTTCTGAAACACATGGTCAAGTTAATCACAACAACTACTTCATTTCTCAGTGCTAATGTCAATTTTAGTTAGCTTTTTGAATCACTGTGAATAAAATACCCAACAAGAACATCTTAGAGAAGGAAAAGTTCATTTGGGACTCAGAGATCTCAGTCCATAGACAGCTGACTTCGTTGCTCTGGCCAAGGTGAGGCATGTGGAAAGGACCCAACAGAGGAAAACTATTCATTTCATGACAAGATAAGGAAGCAGAAAGAAAGAGAAGGAAAGAGAGAAAGAGAGTGATGGATGAAGGAGAGAAGAGGGAAAGGGGCCACAGGGACCACTTTCAGAGCACAACTCCTGTTACCCACCTGCCTACATTTACCACTTAGTCAGTCCATTCAAACCTGAATTCCTCAATACAGGAATTATCAGAGGTGAAATAATTGGATCATGAAAGCTAGAACCTAAATCAGTCCATTTTGTTTGGACTGACTGTGTTATAACTCTAGGCAGGAAAGACATGGCTCTAGGATGTGTTCTGAAGCATGCATCTTCTTTGTGGCTCCATCTTCCTTCTGCTATCTGACCCCACCATGAGTGGAGTGACTTTCTTCCTCTAGCCCCTTCCCCAATGTCATTCTGCCTCACCTTGGGCCCAGAGCCTAAGGATAGTAGAATGATTCAGACATTATTAATATATATGCATATATGATTACACAACCAGTATGATTCTACATCGTGTACAACCAGAAGAAAGAGAAGTTATATTCCATTTATGTATGATGTGTCAAATGCATTCTACTGTCATATATAAGTACTCAGAACAAATTTTTTAAAAAAGCATCTACACAGATAATAAATAGGTAATTCTAGTAACCATGTCCTAAAATGGGCAATGAAATCAGGGGTTCATATTTCCCAAGGAAAATATAATTCACTCCACCAGGAAAATGATCCACCTAGATGAAATGATCACTAGATGAAACATAGCTGCAGGCAAGATTAAACTGGAATGGGTAGTAGAGGGGTTAATAATGATTAAACACAATTTGTGAATCAGCTGTAGCAGTAAGGACTGGTCTGCCAAATAACTCTCTGATCATGTCTTTTTTAAAGATTTTCACTGGCTATCATTTTGAAGGGTGAGAGGATGAAATAAGTACAGAACGAGTATATCTGAGTAGGAAGTGGGGTGGACTGATGCAGATGTTTTTGCTGCTGTGTGCCATGTCACCATGGCCCACCTCTAATTTCATCCACCAATTGAATCCCATCTCCAGGGCCCACTAGTTCTAGACACTTTTTGCCTTGAGCTTTTTTCAGCCTTAATTGTACAGATCCATTGCTAATAGACAAGAGTTAACACTCTTGGGGACAAACATTAACCAACAGGTAAATGTTCCAATCTTTTGCTCTTTTAGAAATGCAGTTCTAAAGCATGTCATATTAAGTCCTCAGAAGACCCCGAGTCAGACATATGCACAGTGGCCTATGGTGACAACCAGCATGACAAAGCTCCCTTTGTTAGTGCTTTTTCCTTCCACATTTGGTATTCCACCCCTCTCCTTTATGCCTGCTTTTTAAAAACTGCCTGTATATTGACATAGCCAACCCCTCCCCTATAATGTGGCCAGCTCTTCCAAAATACTCTAATCAACTATAACACTTTATCCACAAGAAGCCAAGAGCAAAGGGAAGACTCTCTGGGAAAGCCTCAATTCTTTAATATACATATGCCTATTCTCAAACCAACTATGATACCCAGAAAGACGAGGTTGTCATGTATTGTTAGACAAACTCCCTCAAAGCAAAGTGGATGGACATGTCCACAACAAAAGGTAACAGTGGAATAAATCTTGTTGAGACTTATCCCAAAAGGTTGTTCTGAGGATGTGACATTTTATCTGAGTCCTACAGAAGAAGTGAAAATATAAAAGGAAAGGAAATAATTTTAAAATGAGAAAAAAAGAATTAAAAAAATTATTATTATTGGAATGCAATAAACTAGGTTTGAGTGTGTGAGATTAGAATGGAAATGCATATATAAATCAGATTACGTGGGACAGTAGGAGACATCATAAGTGCTCATTTGTTGTGAACTCTACCATTTAAAAGTGTACAAACATCTTGTGGCTATAACATTCTGTGCCTGAGGGCTTTTTGTGCAGGCCAGAGAAATATAGAATAATAATACTAATAAATGCCTCAAATGGTGACTAATGAAATTTGATGTGTGTGTGTATGTGTGTGTGTGTGTGTGTGTGTGTGTGTGTGTGTGTGTGTGTGTGTGTGTGTGTGTGTAAGGACAGGAAAGAAAAAAGACAATAAAGAATTTTAAACAAAGTAATAAAAATACCTAATAAGGATGTCCAAAAAAAATCTCTCTGACTTCTGAGCATAAATACACTAAGAGACAATAGGAAAAGCACAAATACTATTTAAGAAGCTATTACAAAATCTGGTAAATGATGATGATTTGGATGAAGAGAAAAGAAAAGACACAAACAAAAGTAGGTAAATTCAAGATATATCTTAAAGACAGAATTAACAAGACTGTTTATTGGGTTGGATTTCTGTGTGTACTTAATGGAGGAATTGATAATGCCCTCCCCCATTATTTGCTGATATTACTAGATGACAGAGTCAAGTGTAGAAATTTAATATACTTAATTTGGTGGGGATGACCAAGAGCTTCGTTTTGGGCATTTTTAAATTTGTGCATAAAATAAAAACTTAATTTGAGATGTGAAGAAAGTGCTTCAAAGAAAGAGTTCTACTAGAAATTTAAGTTAGGGATCCTTTAACTTATACATGCTATTCAAAGTCATGGACTGGATAAGATCACCTAGAAAATAATCTACAGAGAGATGAAAACAGAGAAAATGAAAGGATTATTCTATAAATGCTTTAGGATAAGGAGCTATCTTGGAATTCTATAGATCAAATTGTTTAAATAGTTAAAATTGTGAAATAAAAGAATTCTAGAAGAAAATACACATAAATTATGTACTGGAAGTGAAGAGTCTTTGTAGACTTGACACCATAGAAACCATAGTTTTCATATGAAAGATCAATAAACTATTTATATCAGGGCAAACTAATAAAACAAAGGTTAAATATCTCACTGAGAAAATTGTTTTATTATATTTGCATATGAATATAGTTATTTATTAATATGACATCTTATGAATATATAAGAAGTCCAACATTTGGATAGAAGGATATAGAGGAGGAACTATAATCTATGAAAAGAAAAAATGTAAATCTCTAAGAAGATCTTAAAAATAAAAACAAACAGGTCAACTTTGTTGGTAAATGCATTGAAATTCACCAATTAATGGATATTCTTCTTCACCTACTAAAAGTTCTAAAATGAAAATATTGTATGTTGGTGAGTTTATAAAAAGACAGACTCTGATGTTTTACTAATAAAAGTGTGATTGTTTTCTATAGTTTAGATCTGGAATGTGCCTCAAAGGCCATATGCTAAAGGCTTGGTGACCTGCCTGTGGTGCTACTGGGAGCTGGTAGGCCCTAGAAGGTAGGGCCTAGTAGAAGGGAGTTAGGTCAGTGGGAGGTAACTTTGAAGGGAACTTAGGAATGTGTGTCTCATTTTTTTCTCTTTTTTTTCTCAGCCACCATGAGGTGAGCAGCTTCTTTAGCAATGCATCCCTACCATGACCTATTGTGATGTCACAGGCCCAAAACAAGACGATGGAGCAACCATGGACTGAAACCTTTGAAACTGTGAGCAAATATAAACCTTTTCTCCTTGTAAACTGGTTTTCTTTACGTATTTTGTTCCAGCAATGAAAAGGTAACATACTGTCCAAATTTTCTTAATGACAATTTTACAATAATCTTTATCAAAAAATCAAAATGCTTTCATCTAGTAGTTGCCTTCTAGGAATTAATCCACAAAATAATTAAGGACATATTCAAGTTTTCACCTAATGAGGGTAAAACCAGAGATGGACCTTGGTAAATCTGGAATGTACGAATTTTATTTGGAGGACGAGGAAATAGTCCCTCGTTATCATTTTTATATCAATAACAATACAAATTCTGCCATAACTCCATGGCTGAACCTTATAGAGATTGAGACAGACTCAGAAAAATCCAAAGACTGTGGAAGAAGGGCCTTCTTGAGGAAACAAGGATGTTGAGCTGATTTTAAAAATCCTCATAGTGAATGTTAATGGTTTCCCATTAGGCTATAATCTTAGGCATTTTGATTTCCAATTATAACAAAATGTCAATAAGTTCAGAAGACCAAGTATTAAAGGGGCAATTAAAACCCTTAATGTGTAATGCCAATAGGGTTAAATTTATAGAGCCTTGCAAGGTTTGATTAGCCCTTAATTCAACAGATACTCCAAGGAATTAGTAGTCTATTGAGTGTGTGAAGAAGAAACAAATTTAAGCATTTCTAATTCATACTTAATTTCATGACATAATCACCACATAGCTATCAACTAAAAAACCACAAACTCAGAAATAGATTTTGTTAGGTTTTAATTATTTTATCTCAAATTAACTCCATGCCTAAGCAAATAATAAAAGCTTTTACTGCATAAATATTTGTCAAACCGTTCAATTCTTTGATATTCTTTGTTTCATTCAACACATAATAAATATTTATTGTGTGTTGTGTACATTTCTCTGAACAACTTGCAATTAAATTATTATTGCTAAACTAAACAAATTATTTTTACTCACAGTTAATCCTTAAATTATTAATCACTTTGTTTCTAAACTGTATATATAATTTATATTTATAATTAGATGTATTTGAACAAATCAAATGAATGGCAAACAGAATACTGTTAATATTTTTAATAGGCACAGTTCTTTCCTGCACATATTCTTTGAAGATAAATGACTCTAACATCATTTGTATTCTCTGCCTTAACAATAGAGAATCTCATTTAAATAAACTGAAGTTATAGGTAACAACCAATCAAATATTAATCAATGGTAGGAGAAAATTATAATGTGGTTTTTAAGTTATATATTCTTTTAAAGAAATAACTGTAAATCTGTTTTTACATAAATATTTCACATGAAACATTATTTTTAATGCAGAGGAAGCTGACATATTTGATTATATAATTTACAAATTACACACAAAGAGATAGGACCAAATGGGACCATTGGGGTTTGAAGTCCACCCAAGTCTTTTCTGGGCTAGGATATTTGGAACTCACTGCATCTAGGGATAAAATTTATACAAATCAGCACCATAGGTTAAGTTGGTCCTGACTCAATGCATTTCTATGTTTTACAGTCATTCTAAGTACAGTACGTAATTTATCTTTCCTGAACAATTTTGAGGATAACTTCTCAAACAGATACTCTGTCTTATCTACAAACAGGGAAATTCTCCTATGTACTTTGTACAAGGAGGAAAATAACATTTTACATCACTACCAACTAATTCTCAGGCTCCACTCATGTTGGTGTCCATGTTGGAGTTTATCTAGCACAAGCTATCAGAGCCCAAACATAGCACTGAGGGAAGCCAGACAGTATGTGGATGATGGTGGGCCATTGCCTTTAGTGGTCATGCCTCTTCTTCACTCTGGGACAGTAAATCACTCTCTCCTAGATTGTAATGACCTTGACAGTTTTGAATATTCCAGCAGTTGTTTGTATAGTTTATCTTCAATTTAGGTTTCTCTGCTATTCCTTATCAGGTTATATGTTCCCCTTATTATATCTTCTCATATAACATACAATAATTATACATTTTTTGCTTACAGATTAGTTCACCTATTTTACTTAAAAGTGGTATCTACAAGGCTTCTCAACTATAAAGCAAACTTTGTTTTTCATTAATAATTAATTAGTATTTTCTGAGAATGTTGAAGCTATGCAAATATCTGTTCTTCATCAGACTTTTGCTTTTTTGATTTATTAATTTTATCACCATAGACTCCTAGTCTCAAGAATTCACT
This sequence comes from Tamias sibiricus, assembly GCA_025594165.1. Taxonomy (NCBI): domain Eukaryota; kingdom Metazoa; phylum Chordata; class Mammalia; order Rodentia; family Sciuridae; genus Tamias; species Tamias sibiricus. Next base: position 139,497,143 of record CM046658.1, on the reverse strand, counting down.
ACTATCATTATTTATTTTGATGCTTATATTGGTCCAGCTTTGTAGAATAAGAACATCTTCATGTTGCCTCGTATGTACTCTTTTAAGTCCTTTATTCTTTGAATTTTCCCAGGATTCTAACCTTAGAGTCCAAGCTAATCTTACTTTTTTTTTCTTTTTTTTTTTTTTTTTTTTACTTCAACCTTTATTCAGAAGGCAAGATTTGGGTGGTAACATGTGCCTTTAGATGTGAGAATGACATTGCTCCACGGTCTTCTTATTAGAGAGGGAATATTTCTACAACTATATACATGTATTGAAACATTTACACTACTACCTCCAATTCTAATCCAACACTACAAAGTTAATTTTGGTGCAAAGTTTTCTGTTAATTCTCTTTTTCTGTTTAAAAATAAATTTGTTGCATTTACCTGATTAATTTACTACCATGACCCCCATCACCATGCTAGAATTTAAATGATCTATACTAAGCCAGCATTTTCATGAAGACATTTGCTCATCCTACTCTTGGCTCTGACAACCCACACTGGGCCAACTCTCTACAGGGACACCCCACTGATCTGCTCAGACCCTGAAACCACAGGCAAGCTCAGCTTTTCCATGTGGCATTGAGCGTACCCAGCTCAGCTGCTCACAGACATAGTGTTTATACTCTTCAAATTATTTTTTTGTTGTTGTTATTGTTTTTAGATATACATGACAGTAGGGTGTATTTTGACATATTATATATACATGTGCAACCCATTACAATTTTGATCCCATTCTGGTGGTTGAACATGATGTAGAGTTACTCTGGTCATGTATTCATATGTAAGCATAGGGAAGTTACGTCTGATTCATTTTACTATCTTTTCTATTCCCACCCCTTCCTTTCCCTTAATTCTCCTTTGTCTAATCCAATGTACTTCTATACTTCCCTTCCCTCCCCTCCTTTGTTATGGGTTAGCATCCACATATCATAGAGAATATTTGACCTTTGTATTTTTGGGACTGGCGTATTTAACTTAACCATAATACTCTTCAGTTCCACCCATTTATGGTCAGATGTCATAATTTCATTCTTCTTTATAGCTGACATTCCTCAAATTCTAACCCTCCCCACTATCTTGAAATGCTTCATCCACCATCAGCTACATATTACATGGCTACCCTTTGTGCTACACTTGGGTGCTGACACCCTTTACTGGATAATCTCCCATGAGGGCACCTTCCTTACCCTACCCAACTTCTTCCCACCATTCCAGGCATGAGGCTTGCCTTGTCCTGTGCATCCAGTTTTAGGACTCAGTTGTTCAAAAGAGAATAGAAGCATAAATAAAAGAGAAATGGTAAACTTATTTATTCAAGTTAGATGGAGAGAGTCACATTAATTGTACTCTTCATGCCATTTTGTTGTCCATGGCCAAAGCAAAGTTCCATCTTGGTTTTTTATTTAAAGGTTTTCATAATTTATTTGCTCATTCATTTATTTATGTTATTTTGTTGATTATTTTAATTTTATTTCAAATGATATATTTCCTCCATATTTTCCTCAGCTTTGTATTTGCCCCAGTATTTTTATGGCTTCTTAAAATATTGCCTTCAATATCTTAATTAGCTGAAAAAATTGCAATTTTAATTTTGTATTTAACACCTGAAATTGCTCTTCTATTGACTTGAAATTTCAGTCATTTATTCCTTTCTAATAATGATTATCCTTAAAAATATAAATTGTATGTGTATCAAAATATAAAGCCACATCTTAAACTTCCTTTCAAATAATATCTGAGAATGATTTGATGGCTTTCTTAAAATTCATATGTTATTTTTCTTTACTTTAATTCTATCCATTTAATCTCCCCAAGTAATAGTAATTATTATTGTATTATTAACATTACTGTTATGCTATATGAAAAGGTATAATTGTGGTCAACACTTTCACAAATTCATGACCAATATACAAAATAGTAAATAAAATTCAAACACACAAAATATAACAATAAAATCAATTCATGATTGCAACAACAAAATAACATTCTGCAAAGTAAATCTAATAAAATGGTGTGGAAACCTTAGAGAAAAAAATGTAAAATTTTATTTTTAAAAAAGTTATGGAAGATTAAAAGTCTAAATCAAATTTTATGATAAATTCTTATTTAAAATGAGAAAATTGAATTTGCCTTTTCAAATATCTGGAAAGTTTCAAATCAGTAACGATTAAAATATTGTAGCTTTGTCAAGTACAGTGGCTCATGCCTATAATTTCAGTTACTCCGGAATGCTGAGGCAAGGAGGATCACAAGTTCAAGGCCAACCTGGACAACTTAACAATTACCTGTATCACAATAAAAAATAGAAGGACTGAGGTTCAGTGCTTATGCACCCCTGGATTTAATCCCTAGAACTCAAGAAGAAAAAAAAACATATATATATATATATATATATATATATATATATATGTATAACCTGATCACACTACTGATGTAAGCCTGGATCCTGTCTTCTAAAATTCTAATTCTTAAATTTACAATCTGCTCAAATCACTTACTAGATATAAAACTTTTGGCAAAGTGTTTTTGTTTGTTTGGATCTTTTTTATCAAAATGAAAATACCATCTAATTTACAGGTGTGTGTGTGGGGTGTGTGTGTGTGTGTGTGTGTGTGTAATTTTTTGCTTAGTTATACATATATTTTACCACAGGGCTTAGGTACAAAGTCCAGAAATAATGTATACATCCTTCTTCAATTTTATGTGTTTATATGGGAAATAGGAAAGATTTTGTGCATTTATGCAAGAAGTATAGGATAATATTCCCTGAATGAGATGCAAAGATAATTAACTAAAAAGGAAATAATTGTTATACATTTTTAAAATACAATGTTCTATATAATAAAAGTTATTAAAACAAATATAAATGATAATTATTACATTGGGCAAAGATATTATAGTAATGATTATTGATAAAAGATTCATTTCCATGGGAAAAACCTCTTGTAAAATAATAAGAAAATGACAAATATATCAACACAATAAAAGAGCAAAAGATGTGCATGAGTAGGACACACAGGAGCAAATCTGAAGCTTGATAACTATAAACTTGCTTAACCCTCAGGTAAGCCTGGATCCTGGCTTCTAAAATTATAATTCTTAAATTTACAATTTGTTCAAATTTCTTACTTGATATATAACTTTTGGAAAAGTGTTGGTTTTTTGTTTGTTTGTTTGTTTGTTTGTTTTTGTGGTACCAGGGATTGAACTCAGGGGCACTCGACCACTGGGCCATATCCCCAGTCCTTTTTTGTATTTTATTTAGAGACAGGGTCTCACTGAGTTGCCAAGTGCTTCGCCATTGGTGAGGCTGGCTTTGAACTTGCAACCCTCCTGCCTCAGCCTCCCAAAGTGCTGGGATTACAGGCATGCACCACCGGATTGGCAAAGTATTTTTGTTTGTTTAGATCCTTTTTATCAAAATGAAAATACCATCTAATTTACAAATTTGCCGTGAGAACTAAATGGTTTAATACATGAGAAAGTACTAACAGTGTTCAGTTCAAAGTGAAAGGTCAGTAAATGGTGCTAATTATGAAGCCATTTAAGGCTGTCTCATAAGTACAAAACCAGGAGTCTTTTGACTCTTGTAGAACAGAAAGAATGCAGTTTACTAAAATATGGTAAATAAAATGCAAAACTTTGGAGGGAAAGGAAAATTGGGTTGAAGGAATAATATTTCAGAAAAAAAATATACAAACAATACACAAATTTTAGCATTTTTGTTAAATTTTAAAAATATATAAAACTATATTTTATTGAGTTATGACTATATAATAAATATTTCAAAACATGGTGGAAGAGGATACATACCAACTTTAAGACAGGAGTTAGCTCAGGGGCAGATAGGAGCAGAGTAAGACAGGGGATGAACTGCAATGTGCACATAGCATTGTTCTTTAAAAACAAAGACCTGTGTTAAATAACTCAAAACATCAACATTTCTTAAATCCAGATGATATAAATATTAATGTCTTTTATTCACTCTACGTTTTAAATACTTCATAATTTTAAAAAATTTAAAAAGGCTGAATTCAGAGCATTATTTTGTCATGCTTGTCAGAAATATTCCTGTTTTATTTTATAGTTATGCATGTATATAGTTTGACTCTGCTACTAAATATGGTTTCTTGACAACACCAGCAATTTCTTTTCTAAATTTTTAATCCTTCAACTTTGACCACATAAGAAGGGTGCAATAAAATTTTAATGAATGAATGAATTGATGTTTTACTGGGCACTATAGCATTTTAAATTTTCAATACAAACGTTTGCAAATATTTTGTACAAACACCTATTAAAATGCCTTACTTATCTATTTTTAACACAAAAACAACCAAATAGGCCGAGTGTGGTTACCAGCATCTATAATCCCAACAGCTTGGGAGGCTGAGGCAGGAGGATTGTGAGTTCAAAGCCAGCCTCAGTAAAAATGAGACGCTAAGCAACTCAGTAAGACCCTGTCTCTAAATAAAATACAACATAGGGCTGGGGGTGTAGCTCAGTGGTGGAGTGTTCTTGAGTTCAATCCCCAGCACCCAAAAATGAAAAAAAAGGTGTGTGGGGGGAAACAACCAAATAAATATTTTCAGCACTAAATATTTGCTTAGAGTGTTCACAGGATAATAGTTAGTTGTATATCCCAAAAATAATTCCCATATTTTCTCTTCATGTCCTTTTTTATTTTAAAAGGAAAAATAAAGATTTTTTTTTTTTTTTTTTTTTTTTTTTGGTACTGGGGATTGAACTCAGGGGCACTCGACCCCTGGGCCACATCCCCGGCCCTTTTTTTGTATTTTATTTAGAGACAGGATCTCACTGTATTGCTAAGTGCCTCGCCATGGTTGAAGCTGGCTTTGAACTCGTGATCCTCCTGCCTCAGCCTCCCAAGTGCTGGGATGACAGGCGTGTGCCACCGCGCCCGGCATAAGATATTTTTAAGAGAACATTACATCACACTTAGTTACATTTCAAAAAATCATTCATGGCTATATAGATGAGTACTCAAAAGTTTTTCAACCTCAACTGAATACCCAGGAATGAAAGTTTGAGGTAAATAAATTAGGAACTATCAATAATGAAGGAGTTTTAATTCCTTAGTGAAAAATTTAGGTTTCCCTCTCAACAAAAGCAAATTATGAATTATGCAGCATATTTTCCATGGAATCCGATCATTAATTATTTTGGTTCATAAATACTTTTTTTTTAATTTTTACTCTATAAAAATTTTCCTCCCCCATTTCTTGTAGGATCAAGTAAAACTAATTAATATGAGACTATCTTCCCTAATGAAACACAGCATAATCAAGGACCCATGAAGAGAAGTTCTAGGTTGCCAGAATTCACAGTTACATACATACACTCATACACTCATATTTGGCAAAACTATCTGGTCAGACCTGAAGATTTGTTTGAGGAATCAGGATGTAATACAGCTCTTTTCTGCTTGAATGTAGCATATGTGTTCTTTTTCAAGTCAAATGTGTATAATAATTATTTCAGTACTAACAATCTTGAATGCAACCTTATTTTGGTCACGTAATTTCTTCTAAACAATTTTAGGAACTTCATATTTCTCTCAGCTACTCTCTTGCCCTTTTTCGTTTTATATTTGAACTGCCAAAATGTGCTATTTGACATATTTCTAACATTATTATCTTCTAATATTTTATTTCACATTCTCTAATATTACCTGTTAGGATATGTTTTATTCAAAAAGCAAATGCTACCATGCAAGAGAAGGGAAATTTAATGGATATAAATAGGAAAAGAAGTCAAATTATATCTGTTTGAAGATGACATTATCCTAGAATTATGAGATGCAAAAAAAATTCACCAGAAAAATTCTAGGACTGAGAGACAAAGCCATCTTAGTAGCAGGATGTAAACATATACGCAATGAAACACTATTCAGCACTAAAAGAGAACAAAACCATGGCATTCACAGGTAAATGGATGGAGTTGGAGAAAATAATGCTAAGTAAAGTCAGCCAATCCCAAAAAACCAAAGGTGGAATGATTCCTTTGCTATGATGATACTGAATTATAATGGCAAGGGAGGGGGATGAGAAGAATGAAGGAATGTTAAATAGAACAAAAGGGAGGGAGGAGAGGAGACTGGGAAAGGGGATAGGAATAATGGTAGAATGAGTTAGACATCAATACACTAAATACATGTATAAAAACATAAATGGTGTGAAAAACTTTATGTAAAACCAATGACGTGAAAAACTGTGCTCTGTATATGTAATATGTAATATGAAATGAATTGCACTCTGCAAAAAAAAAAAAAAAAAAAAAAAAATCAATAGCTGTCCTATATTCCCGTAATGAATCTGACAAGAAAGAAGTCAGGAAAAATAATTCCACCCACAATAGCTTTAAACAAAATTAAAAAGTTAAAAAATAAAAACAAAAAACCAACAATAATGACAACAGAAAAACCACTCTGGGAGTAAATTTAACCAAAGACATGAAATATTCTACAGTGCAAATTATAGAACACTGAAGTAAGAAAATGAAGAAGACCTCTGAAGATAAAAAGCTTTCCCTTGTTCTTGAATAAGCAGAATTAATATTATCAAAATGATCATATTACCAAAAGTGATCTACATGTTTAATAAAATTACAATCAAAATGTCAATGACATCTACTAAAATTGTTCACAGAATTAGGAAAAAGAAGTCCTAAAATTGATATGGAAGAATAAAAGATCTATAAGAGCCATAGCAATACTGAGCAAGAAAGAGCTATAGTAAAAAACACAGCATGGTATTGACATAGAAATAGATATAAAAACCAATGGAACAGAATAGAAAAGAGAGACAAATACACATAGATACATTCATCTGATTCTTAACAAAGGTACCAAAAACATATGCTAGAGAAAATATAACCTTTTTAACAAATGGTGCTGGGAAAACTGGATATTCATATGTAAAAGAATAATATTAGATTCCTGTCTCTTACCCTGCACAAAAATAAATTTAAAATGGATCTCAAAGACTAAGAAATTAGTCGAGAAACATTGCAACTGCTAGCTGGAAGAAAACATAGAGTCAACATTACAACATATTGGCACAGACACTAATTTGCTTCATAAGACTTCTAAAGCTCAAGAAATAAAACCAAGAATCAATCATTGGGATGGCATAAGCAGAAGAAACAATTAAGATTGTGAAAAAAGAACCTACAGCATGTGAGAAAATCTTTGCCAGCTACTCTTCCAACAGGGGATTAATATCCCCAAACGTAAATAATTTCAATAACTAAATATCAATCAATCAATCAATAACCTAATCAAGAAATGAACAAAAGTTCTAAAGAGACATTTCTCAAAAGTAGTAGTACAAATGGCCAAAAAATATATGAAAAAATATTTAACATCCTTGACAATCAGGGAAATGCAAATCAAAACAACTCTCAGATTTCATCTTTCATGTCAGTTAAAATGACATCTATCAAGAATACAAATAATAATTGCTGGTGAGGTTGTGGACAAAAGGTAAACTTATATGTGGTGGAATTGCAAGTTGGTACAACCAGTTTGGAAAGCAGTATCAAAGTTCCTCAAAAGATTCATCATAGATCCCCCATATGATGCAGATACCCCACTTCTCAGTATTTAGTCAAAAGAACTAAAATCAGCATAGTATAGTGACACATGATACCCATGTTTATAACAGTGCAATTCACAATAGCCAAGTTATGGAACTAACTTAAATTTCCATCAACAATGAATGGATAAAGAAAATGCAGTATATATACAGAATGGAGTTTTATTCAGTCATAAAAAGAAGAAAATTATATCATTTGCTGGTAAATGGTTGGAATTCTAGAACATCTTCCTAAGTGAAATAAGCCAGACCCAGAAATTCGAAGGTCAAACATTTTCTCTCATATTTGGACGCTGGAGAGAAAAAGAAAAGAAAAAGGAATTAAAAAAAAAAAGATATCTCATGAAAATAGAAGGAGACCAACAGAGTAGAGAAAGAGGATAAAGAGGGAGGGAAGAGGGAAGAGTGATGGGGAAGTCCTGGGGAATGAAATCTACAATTATGCTCTGTCCACATTTGAATAAGCCACAATGAATCCTAATTACATATATAATTATAATGTACTAATTAAAATAATAATAATAATAATAATAATAATTCAATGGAGGTAACTAGAATAGAGCAAGGAGTTTGGGGAGGGAAAGGAAGGTACTGGGGAATAAGATTGATTAAATTGAGAGAGGAAAAAGATGGCGGACAGCAGAGAAGCACTCTCGGGAGACCAGCACTAAAAGAGGCTTACCGGGAATATTGAACGCGTTCCTAGCAACACTCCCGCAACTGGAAGAGAGCTGAGACATCCGCGCACATCTAGATGGTGAAATACGACAAACTCCAGACCGCCAACGCATGGAGTCCGGTGCCAGCAGCCCACAAACCAAACCGGCATTAGCAGCACAGCTGCAGTGGTAACATTGCAGTAGGGGAAGTACAGACCACGGCCTCGAACAGCGCAGAATAAAAAGAAAGCCAGATGTGAGCAGCAGCCTCACAGACTTTTTTCACGTAAATTGCAGAATGGGACCTTCACGCCTCAGAGTGACACACAGGTCCGGGGTACTGCTGTTGGGACCCGGGAAGGAACCGCCATTTTGGAGGAGGGCTGCGGCTGACTGCAGATATCCAAGGATCGGTCCAGGGCCCGGAGAACAGCATACACCTGGGTGAGATGTGCACAGAGCACCCACAGGGAAGGGCCTGCCTGAGGCCAGCGCAGGAACCACAAGAGCTATAACTGGGGGCAGGAGTGGGGAATGCGTGCCTTTTGGATGAACGCTTTCTTGGTGCTATTCATGTACTGATGTGCCCCCACCCCCGAGCCATTATTCCTCTGTGCCAATCTGCCGCTGGCCAAAGCTGCAGACTAGACTCCACTGTGACTGTCTGGGCGTGGTCCAGGACAACTGGCTTAAACTGGAAGGGCTGTCCAGGGTCCTGTTTATTTGAGATTTGTTCCTGGGTTCGACTCTGTGGGGTTTTTTTGTTTGTTTGTTTGTTTGTTTTTGTTTTTGTTCTGTTTGATAGTGTGATTTTTTGTGTGTCTGTGTTCCTCTTGCCTTTCTTCCCTTCTCACTTTAGTCTCTTCTGCCCTCATCTTATCTATTTACACCCTGTCATTGTGTACTCATCAGAGGTGAAAACAAGGTATACGCAGAAATTGGGACTTCTAGGCCTGGGGCAATTGAAATATACAGAAAAGCGGTGTTATATATAGTTTACTCTCTATTTTTCTTGACTCAGTTTCTCTCTCCTCTCTCTTACACTAATTCTTACTTCTTTATTATCTCTCATTGTTCCTTTTTTTATTTTTTATTTTCCATCTTTATTTTTCTTCTCTCAAAGGCTAAATAAGTTTGGTTTATATATAAATCGTCTTTCCTCTAAATCACTCACTTCATTCTCTTTTCTCTCCTATCTGCTGATATTAAACCACTTCCATAGAATTCTGTTTTTATACTTCCCAAGAAAGAACATCTCAGTAATCTCACTTGCTTCTTCCTAAACATATCATCTCTGTGTCCAATACTGAAACTATAAACCCCAACGCAAGCATACAGAGTAAACTGGAAACAATACCTGAGTTAACTAAATCTGTACATTGTGATCAAACTGGGATTTGCTGTAAAAAAAGTGTTAGAGCTTAAACTGTAAGGTATTTATAAGGGGACCTGACAGCATTGTACCACAGGAGAAACATAAGGCTATAAGGTGAAATCAAAATAGGCAAGGTCCCACAGTGCTAGGAGAATAGACACACAAGCATTATGAAGAAGCAAGTGAAGAAAGTGGCTGAAACCAACCAACATGCCCCCTCAGTAGATTCCATGGCAAGCAGTTGGTCAAATGCCAGAGACAAAATGTAGAAATTACATATTCCAAATGTTTATGGATCTTAAGAATGAACTAAAAAATGAGATGAGAGAGCAAATAGAGGCAGTAAAGAACTCCAAAAACAAATACAAGAAGCAAAAGATTACTTCAATAGGGAGATAGAGATTCTAAAGAAAAACCAAACAGAAATTCTGGAAATGAAAGAAGAAATAAACCAAACTAAATGTTCAATTGAAAGCATCACCAACAGATTAGATCACCTGGAAGAAAGGACCTCAGATAATGAAGACAAAATATATATCCTGGAGAAAAATACAGAGGACATGGCAAAAGAAGTAAGAAAACAAGAACAGAGAATTCAGGAATTATGGGACAGCATAAAAAGACCAAACTTAAGAGTGATTGGTGTTGAAGAAGGTGCAGAGTTTCAAACCAAAGGAATGAGTAATTTATTCAGTGAAATAATAGCAGAAAATTTTCCAAACATGACGAACGAATGGCAAAACCAAGTTCAAGAGTCTTACCAAACACCAAACGTACAAAACCACAACAGATCCACACCAAGTCACATTATAATGAAATTGCCTAATATACTAGGCAAGGAGAGAATACTAAAAGCCACAAGAGAAAGGAAGCAGATTACATATAGGGGGAAACCGATCAGACTATGTTCATATATTTTCAACCCAGACCTTAAAAGCTAGAAAATCCTAGAATAGCATATTTCAAGCTCTGAAAGAAAAGGGATGTCAACCAAGAATCTTATATCCAGCAAAACTGAGCTTTAGATTTGAAGATGAAATAAAAACCTTCCACGACAAACAAAAGTTAAAAGATTTCACAACTCGAAAGCCAGCACTTCTGAACATCTTGGGCAAAAGTTTCCATGAAGAAGAAGAGAAAAATAACAATGAAAACCAACAAAGGGAGATAGTAAACTAAAGGAATTATCAACCAGAGGAGAATCCAACTCAAGCTAAATACCATAATACATTTAAAAATGGATGGAAATAAGAATCACATCTCAATAATAACCCTGAATGTTAATGGCCTAAATTCACAATTCAAAAGACACAGATTGTCAGATTGGATTAAAAGAAACAACCCAACAATTTGCTGTCTACAAGAAACTCACCTTGTAGAAAAAGATATCAAGCGATTGAAGGTGAAAGGCTGGGAAAGTCTTACCACGCACAAAGGCTGCTAACGCAGGCAGGGGTTTCCATTCTCATATCAAATAAGGTAGACTTCAAGCCAAAGCTAATCAAAAGAGATAAAGATGGATATTTCTTACTACTTAAGGGAACCATTCATCAACAAGATATAACAATTATAAATCTATATGCCCCCCAAAATGGAGCACCTACATTCATCAAACAAACTCTTCTCAAGTTCAAGAGTAAAATAGACCACAACACAGTTATTCTAGGGGACTTCAACACACCTCTCTCACCAATGGATAGATCATCCAAACAAAAGCTAAACAAAGAAACTTTAAGCCTCCTTAAAACAATTAACAATTTAGACCTAACGGACATATATAGAATATTTCATCCCTCAGTAAACGAATACACTTTCTTCTCAGCAGCACATGGCTCCTTCTCCAAAATTGACCATATATTATGTCACAAGGCAACTCTCAGCAAATATTAAAAAATAGAAATACTACCTTGCATTCTATCAGACCATAATGGGATGAAATTGGAAATCAATGATAATACAAGAAATAAAAAAAAACGACTCCAACACTGGAAGCTAAACAACATGCTACTGAATGAACAAGGGGTTGAAGAAGACATCAAGGAGGAGATTAAAAAATTCCTAGAGGTAAATGAGAACACAGATACATCGTATAGAAATCTCTGGGACACTATGAAGGCAGTAGTAAGAGGAAAATTCATTGCACTGAATTCCTTCATTAAAAGAAAAAAAAACAACAACAACAAATAAATGACTTAACATCACACCTCAAAGCACTAGAAAAAGAGGAATAAGTAGATCAACACAAAGGGCAGTAGAAGACAGGAAATATAATTAAAATCAGAGCTGAAATTAATGAAATTGAGACTAAAAAACAATTCAAAGAATTGACAAAACCAAAAGTTGGTTCCTTGAAAAAATAAATAAAATTGACAGACCCCTAGCAATGCTAATGAAAAGAAGAAGAGAAAAAACTCAAATTACTAGCATCCGTGATGTAAAAGGAAATATCACAACAAACACCTCAGATGTACAGGAGATAATAAGAAATTACTTTGAAAAATTGTACTCTAATAAAATAGAAAATACTGAAAGCATAGACAGATTTCTAGAGTCGTATGAATTGCCCAAATTGGAACAGGAGGCTATACACAATTTAAATAAATCAATTTCAAGTGAAGAAATAGAAGACGCTATCAAAAAACTACCAACAAGAAAAAGTCCAGATCCTGATGGGTTTACAGCCGAGTTCTACAAGACCTTCAAAGAAGAACTAATACGGATGCTCTTCAAATTATTTCAAGAAATAGAAAAAGAGGGAGCTCTTCCAGACACTTTCTATGAGGCCAATATCACATTAATTCCAAAGCCAGGCAAAGACACAGCCAAAAAAGAAAACTTCAGGCAAATATCTTTAATGAACATAGATGCAAAAATCCTCAACAAAATTCTGGCATATCGGATTCAAAAACATATCAAAAAGATAGTGCACAACTATCAAGTGGGGTTTATCTCAGGGATGCAAGGCAGGTTCAACATTCAGAAATCAATAAACATAATACATCACATCAATAGACTTAAAGATAAAAACCATATGATCATCTCAATAGACACAGAAAAAGCATTTGACAAAATACAACATTCCTTTATGTTCAAAGCTCTAGAAAAATTAGGAATAACAGGAACATATCTCAACATTATAAAAGCTATCTATGCAAAACTTCAAGCTAACATTATCTTAAATGAAGAAAAATTGAAAGCATTCCCTCTAAAAACTGGAACAAGACAGGGATGCCCCCCTCACCACTGCTATTTAACATAGTATTTGAAACTCTGGCCAGAGCAAATAGACAGACGAAAGAAATTAAAGGGATTCAGATAGGAAAAGAAGATCTCAAATTAGCACTATTTGCTGATGAGATGATAATATACCAGAAGACCCAAAAAACTCTACCAGAATGAATTCGGCAAAGTAGCAGGATACAAAATCAATACCCATAAGTCAAAGGCATTTTTGTACATCAGTGACAAAGCCTCTGAAAGGGAAATGATGAAAAACTACTCCATTTACAATAGCATCAAAAAAATAAAATACCTGGGAATCAACTTAACGAAAGAGGTGAAGGACCTCTATAACGAAAACTATAGAACACTAAAGAAAGAAATCATAGAATACCTCAAAAGATGGAAAGACCTACCTTGTTCTTGGATAGGTAGAATTAATATTGTCAAAATGTCCATACTACCAAAAGCATTATACAGATTTAATGCAATTTCAATCAAAATCCCAATGACATTTCTCAAATAAATAGAAAGAAGCAGTCATGAAATTCATCTGGAAAAATAAGAGACCCAGAATAGCTAAAGCAATCTTGAGCAGGAAAAGTGAAGCAGGCGGCATCACCATTCCAGACTTTAAATTATACTATAGAGCAATAGTAACAAAAGCAGCATGGTATTGGCACCAAAACAGACTAGAAGACCAATAATACAGAATTGAGGACACAGAGACTAATACATATAATTTCAGCTATCTTATATTAGACAAAGGCGCCAAAAATGTACAGTGGAGAATGGCTAGCCTCTTCATCAAATGGTGCTGGGAAAACTGGAAAGCCATATGCAACAAAATGAAATTAAACTTGTATCTCTCACCATGCACAAAATTCAATTCAAACTGGATTAAGGACTTAGGAATTAGACCAGAGACAATACACATAATAGAAGAAAAAGTAAGCTCCAATTTCCAACATGTCGGATTAGGCTCCAAGTTCCTTAACAAGAATCCTGTAGCGCAAGAATTAATACCAAGAATTAATGAATGGGATAGATTTAAGCTAAAAAGCTTCTTCTCAGCAAAAGAAACAATCAGTGAGGTGAATAGAGAGCCAACTAACTGGGAACAAATATTTAATACATGCACATCGGATAGAGCACTGATTTCTAGAATATATAAAGAACTCAAAAAACTTGACACCAAAAAAACAAATAATCCAATAGATAAATGGGCTAAGGAATTGAAGACACTTCTCAGAAGAAGATTCACGGTTAATCAACAAATACATGAAAAAATGCTCAACATCGCTGGCAATTAGAGAAATGCAAATCAAAACTACTCAAAGATTTCATTTCACTCCAGTCAGAATGGCAGCTATCAAGAACACAAACAACAATAAATGTTGGAGAGGATGTGCGGAAAACGGTACACTCATACATTGCTGGTGGGACTGCAAAATGGTGCAACTATTATGGAAAGCAGTATGGAGATTTCTTGGAAAACTGGGAATGGAACCACCCTATGACTCAGCCATCCCACTCCTGGGTCTATTCCCAAAGGATTTAAATCCAGCATATTACAGTGACACAGCTACCTCAATGTTTATAGCAGCACAATTCACAATAGCTAGGTTGTGGTACCAACCTAGATGTCCCTCGGTAGATGAATGGATAAAGAAAATGTGGTATATATACACAATAGAATTTTACTCAGCAATAAAAGAGAATAAAATAATGACATTTGCAGGTAAATGGATGAAGTTGGAGAATATAATGCTAAGTGAAATCAGTCAATCACAAAAATCCAAATACCGAATGTTTCCTCTGATATAAGGAAGCCGGTTCACAGTATTGTTGGGTCGGGGTACATAGGAGGATTAGAGGAACACTATAATGGTCAAAGGGAAGGGAGGGGAAGGGAGGGAGAAAAGGGGGAAGGGGGGAAAATGGTTGAATAAGACAGATATCATTATTCTAAATTCATGATTGAAGACTTGAATGATGCAAATATACTTTGTATACAAACTGTTTTGTGTAAAAAGATGCTATATATGTATAGTAACTCTAATACATACTACTATAAATAAAAAATTTTAAAAAAATAAAAAATAAAAAAGATGAACTCTAATACATACTACTATAAATAAAAATTTTTAAAAAACTTTCTTAGAAAAAAAGAAAGATAAAAAAGATTGATTAAATTATGTGCATGTTTGAATACAGCACAGTGAGTCCCTCTATTATCTATAATTACAATTTACAAAAAAAAAATACCAGTATTACTGTTACCCTTTATCAATAATTTAGAACACTATTACTTATGATCTTGCATTTTGTGTGTGTGTGTGTGTTGATGAAACAAAAAGCTAACAATAATGCATAGATACTACTATAAAACAAAGTAAAACTAGATATGTTTGGCCAGATAAGATGTTTTCAGAAGAATTATTTTACTTACACAAATTTATTCATTACTTCACTTATTAGTAAGTAATCTATACATGCAGCATATTGCATGTGTTAGTCACTTTTAAACAACTGACAGAAAGGTTAAATCTGTGCCCCTACTTCAAAAGAAGGGCAAATCAGCAAGCTCTAAGACTAAAAGCTGCAAAAGGGAAAGAACTGTGCACATTTGTTCCACTATTGTGTACATACAGCCTAGCATAGTGCTTGACAAATGACTGGTTACCAATAAATATTGGTGAACTGGTGAATTAAATTAATACAAATAATTCCATAATTGTAAAACCAATGTGTTATGAATAAAACTAGAGTGACCAATTCTGGCTATAATTGTCAAGAACTGGTATTAAATCAATGGTGAGTTTGACATCTTAATTCAGTTTAAGATTGAATATTCCCCTTTGGGGAAAATCCCTATCATCCATTCCTTGTGATTCTATTGAATGTACTAATCATCAGAAGTTGACAACCGAGAATTGTAGGAGTCCCCTGATGTTTCTCCTTTGCTAGTAAAGCAATAAACCTTCTTTTTTTTTTCTTTTTTTTCAAAATCATGTTCTCATTTTTGGATTGGCATAGGAGACAAGAACCAAGCTTTCAGCAAGAAATCTGGCTACCCAGATAGGACCCAACTCCAACTTTCTTGGACAGGCCTGTCTGTCCATGGAATTCCACTATTGTGTTGAGGATTCAAGGCACTGGCGAACTTGTTGAGAGCCAACTGCAGGAGAATTAAGAGATGCGTGATTTTGTCTCAGGTTAACAAGAGGAGCTATTCCTGTGAGTAAAGGGATGGACTGAGGGACCATCTCAGCAGCTCCTTTTGCTTCAGGAAACTCCTGCCTTCTCTCACTGAATGGTACAGGTTGCTCCATTATGGTCTACTTTGAGATAAAGGAAACTGAACTCAGTAAAATCATGACATGCTTGACCATTTGGTAAGTCCCCCGGTGTGCATGACAAGACTCTTGATTCCATACACCTGGCTCCTCTTTGAGGGAATATCTGGTCCCACCTTCTGGGGACATCTGTGGATGGCACCACTGGTATAGAAGTCATAGTTATGTGGGACTTGAAAACCTAGGGAAATGTACTCCCCTTTGATCTGTTCTAGGTTCTCATCTGTTTATTAGCCTTAGGTTTGAGAATTCCCTCTGGTTTTCTGTCTGTATTTTTGTTTTGTTTGCATCTGGCACTTCCCTTTTTAAGACATGGCTATTTCTATCCTATAGATAGTCTCTTGGGAAAGATCATGGCTGGTCAATTTAAAGGTTCCCATCTGTTGGCCAGGGTTTGGGGGCTCCTCTCTGGTTGTCTCTCTCTCTGTTTCTTTTTTGTACAATCTTGCAATTGGAGTTGGTCCGTCAGAGGTAAAGTAATTTAAAGGGCGATGTGAACATATAAACCTGTGTAAGATAATGTTTTACTGTAAAAATTTGGCTTTTGAATAGCTTTCTAGATTATTATATAGTCTTTCAGTTGGAGTTTATCTGTCAAAGTTAAAGTATGTGGAAGAAAATTGTAGGTGCAAGTCTATCTGTTTTAAAGGTTCCCACCAGTCAGCCCTGGTTTTGATGATCCTCTCTCACCTGTATTTTTTTTTTTTTTTTAATCTGTTACTGGTCATTTAAGACACAGGCCATGCTGAGTTGATCTTACTGATAGTCTCTTGAACAGAGAGATCTTGGCTGAATGGGCCACCTATAGGTATAAGCCTAAGAGAAAGACAGTTTTCTATAACATAATTTGATCTTTGAATGGTTTTTATGGATCATTATGCAACTTGATATTGAAGTTGGTCTGTCAGGGGTAAAGTACATGAAAAAGATTCTGTATGTACAGCCATCTATGCAGTTGCATGATAAGGGGTCTGAATCATCAGGAACTAATTTCATGATGCCAAAAGGCACTGGCTCTGGTGTGCAAGAGTAACAGGACACCAGAAGAAAGGGTTAAAAAGATCTAAATCTTTTAAACACAATTTTGGTACTCCCAGCACTGTTTCTCAGCCTGGCTTGTGGCAACTGCAGATCATCTCACTATGGTCAAGGATACTAGCCCTAAACTGGGGGAAAATAAATTCCAAAAAAAAAAAAAAATGGCCAAAAAGAACTTGGCCTCTGCCCTGCCTTTCATCCCCTTTTGTACGTGGAGGATGAAGGCTGCTGACAGTAGGTTTCAGCACTGTTAGTTTATGAACTGGGCACAAGAATAGCCCCCCCCCCACCCTTTTAAGATCTAACGGGACACACCATTTGACCAGGGTATATCTATCACTGGGTCAAAGCAGTTCTTGCTATAACAGTATGCCATCAAATTAAATGCATGGGGAGACTGTCAGAATAAACAACTACACCCAGAAAAGAAAAAGATGGAAACTAAGAGTTTTGTAGGCAGCATCTACAAAGAGATCTTCAAGGAAACCTAAAGAAAAGGATGAAAAGGACATCCTCTATTGCATATCAATATGCCTGGTATAGAAATAGGCCCAAAAGGAGCCTCTGGGTACAACTGACAGTGGGGAACTCACTTAAATTTGAGTATATGATGATGATGATGATAAGGCAGAGTTTTTGTATATGCCAGATTATCTGATCCCTCTCCTGGGATGAAATTTGTTGTGAAAATTTCATGTATAGATGACATTTTTTTAATATTTATTTATTTACTTTAGTTGTACACAATGCAATGCATTTTATGTTTATGTGGTGCTGAGGATTGAACCCGGGCCGCATACATGGGAGGCGAGCGCTCTGCCGCTGAGCCACAACCCCAGCCCATATAGATGACATTAATAAGGATTATTTTAGAATATTAATTTAAGAAAGGGTTTGAAACTCAAGAAGATAAAAGGAAGTTATAGGTATGGAAATACTTTAGTATGGACAATTGGAAGGTTAAAAAATGTTTCTGGATGAGAAAGTATTTTATCTGGTAAAGTAATATTCTTAGGCTAAAGTCCAAGATGAAAGAGACAAAATTATGGCTATAAAGAAGTTCTGAATGTTTGAATAAGTCGCAGAAGGTTGGTGGAAGGTAGATCTCAAAAAGTTTGTATTTGTGATTAAATTAGCTATAATTAGCATTGTCAGTTAAAGTTACTTGAACTTTAATGTACTAATATAGAGCAAAGTCTGAAATATTGAAATGCTTTTGTCTATCAAGAAAATGTTCTTGTATTTGTTAGCATTTATTACTTGAGGAAGTAATTCTTAAAGGAATTAAGGTTTGTACCTGTTCTAAAGTCTTAAATGATTACTTAGTAACCGGTTAAATGAACAACTGTTATTTAGGTTATAACAATATAGGCGACACCTGAAATATATGTGAACAGGTATATGTATGTATTTGAGAACTATATTTGTCTAAGCCTTATCTAAGTGTTATGTAAACATTTATAAAATAAAAATTTGTGTAAGTTTACTGTCAAGATAACCATTGGGCTGGGTTTGTGGCTCAGTGGTAGCGTGCTTGCCTAGCATGTGTGAGGCACTGGGTTTGATTCTTAGCACCACATATAAATAAATGAATAAAATAAAGGTCCATGACACCTAAAAAATACACACACACACACACACACACACACACACACACACATAAATATAACCATTAAGTGTTCTCTTTTATACATTGTATCTGACATAGAAGGACCACACTATCATTTGAAGATCTATCTTATATCTATATGTTTGCTTTGACAAAATCAATTTCTGATCATTAAAAATGTTTCCCAAATGGAAGGGAGAGATGGGGAGGGGGCATGGGGGAAGGAAAGATGGTGGAATGAGATGGACATCATTACCCTAAGTATATGTATGACTACACATATGGTGCAGTGCTACATTGTGTACAACCAGAGAAATGAAAAGTTGTGCTGCAATTGTGTACAATGAATCAAAATGCATTCTGCCCAGCACTTTAAAGGCTGAGGTAGGAGGATCACAAGTTCAAAGCCAGCCTCAGCAATGGCGAGGCACTTAGCAACTCAGTGAGACCCTGTCTCTAATAAAATAAAAAAAAGGGCTGGGGATGGGTGGGGATGTGGATGTGGCCCAGCGGTCGGGTGCCTCTGAATTAAATCCCTAGCACCAAAAAAAAAAAAAAAAAAAGCATTCTGTTGTCATATATACCTAATTAAAATTAATTCATTAATAAAAAAGTGTTTTCTAAATGTATAAGATATTTAAGGCTATCCTTTTGATTTTTGCTAACTCATGCAGACCTGTGATTACTGTTACCATACACTATGGATTCTAAATTGTACTTTAAAAGTTAAACTTAGTTAAATGTAAAACTTAGGAGAGCACTTGGCCAAGTTGGCATTCTTTTTCAGATTTTTTTTTTTTTTTTTTTTTTTTTTTTTGGTATGGGGGATTGAACTCAGGAGCACTCGACCACTGGGCCACCTCCCCAGCCATGATTTGTATTTTATTAGAGACAGGGTCTCACTGAGTTGCTAAGTGCCTCACCATTGCTGAGGCTGCCTTTGAACTCGCGATCCTCCTGCTTCAGCCTCCCAAGTGCTGGGATGACAGGCGTGCTCCACCAGGCCCAGCAAAATTGGCATTCTTCAAACTAAAATTATCTGTAGCAATAGTCTTGGATTTGTGTAGAAATAAGAAATTTGGTTGTTATTTATTTAATCATTTGATGTTTTATAGATGGATAAAGTAACTTGTTGTTAATAAGTTATACATACAATTTTGTGTTACTCTTCACACTGGAATTGGAATTTAAGTGTATTTTTGGAAGGTAATAATGAGACCCTGTTCTGTTTAAAGGTAACATTGTAAAACATGGAAGCATTTTGTCACTTTTTCCACTAAAAGAAAGGTAAAAAGCCCCTTTAGCCTTTGTTTGATTCATGTTCTAGGTGTAATGTTGTACTGTGATATTTGTCAAGAGCCCCACCTCACCTGAAACAAGACTCTGCTTCCCACCTTACTCCATGTTAGAATGGCTCTAAAACAGTCTAGACTTGAGCTTATTTACAGTTGTGATTAAAAGATCAAATTTTGTTGTAAAGATTACTGTGATCTCAAAATAAACAGGGGATATGTTATATAAAAAGTAAAGGTTTAATATTATAAAAATCATTTTTCTTAGTTTGTAGCTATTATACAAATTGAATATTTTTTCTTTGTTAATTTCATTTGTATTTTCTTTATAGACTTTATAAATGTTGTTTTTTATTGTTTTGCATAGGTACTGCTTCTAATAAAATAACTTGAGTTAATTGGAGATAATAAACATCAAAGATAGATAGTATATAATGCTGACTTCCAGTACTAATACTGACCCCAATGAAATGAAAAAGGTAACACTAAAATTATACATATTGAAGTTGTAACTGGTTACTCCCACTTTTAGACTGGTGAAACTGGCCTGCTGGGTGTTTGGCTAGTTTAGAACCATATTTGTCTGAGCCTTGTCTAAGTGTTATGTAAAAGTTTATAAAATGAAAGTGTGTGTAAGTTTACTGGCAAGATAACCATTAAATGCTCTCTTTCACACAATGTATCAGACATAGAAGGGCCACACTGTCATTTGAAGACTTGTCATATCTCTTTGCTTTGAATAAGTCAAACCTTGGAGACTAAAGTCAAGGAAGTAAAAGGGCCAAGGAAAGAGCAGCCAACATTTTGGCCCTTGCCCTCTAAAGTCATCCAGGATCCAGGGAATAATGGGATCCTATTAGTCCTCACAACTCTGGTAAGTCACCTGATTTGCTGTTCAGGGAGACTGAGAGCACCCTAGAGAACAGGAAGCCAACCAGTGCACATTCCACAAAGAGGATGGTCATTGGAGATAGAATGTCCATGACACTTCCATGAGAAGCCACGTTTTGTCAGCCAGTCTCTGACCCATACTAGCAGATGACATCACTGTTAGAATTAAGCTATGGGAGCCAAGAGGCTTCACATATGTCCCCAAGAATTATCTCTGAGGAATCTCAAATGACTCTTAAGAGTAAATAGGAACAAGGTCAGTTTTGGTCAACTTGGTCCTAAACACCTAGCAGGAGAATATAGCCTAAGCACAGTCCTACATGGACTTTTAAAAGGAAAAACAATGTTTGGTTTTTTTTTTAATGTAAATTAAGATGTACACTTGTGTCAGACCTAACAAAAGTAAGTAAAACTGGAGGCTATACAGGAAGGGTTCTCATGTGGGAGTACCTAATAATAATGATCATAAAGGACTCTAGAGTAACAAGTTTGTCCTGAGTTAACTTGAGCCTGATTTCAGGGACATGCAAACCCTCCTAATCTCCTGCATTGATAAACTTTATCTGTTTTCTACTGATATGAATGAGAATTACTGTCTTCATGGTTTTCAGAGATTGGCTGAAATACTAATTGCTTTTGAATGAATTATTTACAAAAAAAAAAAATAATACTTTGCTGTCTTATTTATTGTTGTCTTAGTAGACCCCTGCCCTATGTATGCCTTGTCCATTCAATGATCTGCCACTGTGAACCTCTGAACTTCTCTGATGCTGAATACCGTTAACTGTCCACACCCCACCCGATAGAGAATAGGACTCTGGGTTATTTCCCCCAACTTCACACTTTTCTAGAAGGAGGAAGTTTGGAGATATTGTTACCCATTTTCCCATAGAAATGGAATGCAGAATTGACAGTGGGGAAATGTAACAGTGGTCTACTTTGTGCTTTGAATATATCCCTTGCTGCTGTGCCACTGCAACTTATTTTTTTAAATGGACAAATTTCTTTTTCTTCCTCTCTCCCTGCTCCTCCCTAATCTCAGGGAAAATAGGATTACTTTCTTCCACATTTTAAGCAGATTTATCTGTCCTTGAGTACACACCCACCATCCAAACAAGTAATCCAGACTTTGAGAATGGTACCAGAGGATCTCAGAAATGACTATCTCCCAAATTAACAAGTGAATAACAACTCCAGCAGAGAACACTGGGAATATATACAGCCTTTGAATCACCTCTTTAAAAACCCCTTGTTCCTGCTGATGGGCAGAATCACAGCCTCTCAGACAGGAATCCCCTGTTTTTCTCCTTTGCTGGGAGGCAATAAACCTTCTTTTTCCTTTATCTCAAAAAAAAAAAAAAAAAAAAAGTTGGCAACCCTTTACACACATTCAACTATCAACAGGGAGGGTACTTGTCTCAAGATTAGGTCATTGAATCTACATTGGTAAAATGAGGCTGTGGAAGGAAAATGAAACTAATACCAAAAAATGATTGTTTGACTTTTTAAAACTTTGGTTTTGATAAGCTGAATAGAGTATGTAGTTGCCAAGAAAACATGTGGCAGAATAACCAGAAATTCAAACATGTCAATTTTATCTCCCTAGTTGATACCTAAATATGAGAGTTTACCATTAAGACCTTTTAATAAAACTGAATGAAACAATTTATATCTGAAAAAAATCCCCTATCCATATATTGTTTCACAGGATCTTCCAAATCCTTCATGTCGTAACTGTAACATCTCTCAAAATGTAATTTTTTAAATCCAACTGCCAATAGTCTGGGAGTATAAATAGTCCTCCTTCCTTCAGGATTCCAGCCTTCCCACTCCAGATTTCATTCTCTTTAGATAACCAGATTTCATAAACACAAGTTATCTCAAAGTCTTTAATAATAGCTTGCTGGCTATCTGGTTAAGTCCAAATGGTTTAAGATGAGCATAATGTCTTTACTGCCATATAGTCCAAGTATTTTCTTAAATTACTTGAAATTTCAATAGCATGTTTTTCTGTAATAGTGAATGCTTCTAAGATTTGTGTTACTCTGCCTAGAATATTTATAATAATATTTGTCACATGCAGTGTAATTATTTGTTTATATACTTGACTTCTTTACTACATTGAACAGCTTTAAAGGAAGGCAATTCCTACCTTTTTAAGACATAAGCCTAATACCACAAGGATCAAACAGTGAGTGTTGAGTAGTTTATGGATCATGGTTCATTCTCTATCATGATGAAAGTCAGTGGGCTGTTGTGATTAATTCAAAGCTCCACAAATAAGGAGAATAATGTTAAGACACAGCCTTAAGATCCTAGTATAAAATTACTTGAGCTAGCCGGGCATGGTGGTGCACACCTGTAATCCCAGCACTTGGGAGGCTGAGGCAGGAGGATCTAGAGTTCAAAGCCAGCCTCAGCAATGGAGAAGCACTTGGCAACTCAGTGAAACCCTGTCTCTAAATAAAATACAAAAAAGGGCTGGGGATGTGGCCCAGTGGTCTAGTGCCCCTGAGTTCAATCAGCGGTAAAAAAAAAAAAAAAAAAAAAATTACTTGGGCTATCTTGCTTCACAAACACCAGCAGGCCAAAGGATGGCCCCAGCAATTAATTTAGAGAGAACACACAGCAGCTTCCTCAGACCTTCTCACACTGAAGCCATTTGTTCCTAGGGCTTCAATAGACAAAAAAAAAAAATCGAAGAAAGGAAATGACCAAAGTCATAGTTGTTTATATCCTCAGCTTTTGACTACCATTATTTCAGTGCTTCCCATGCTAATCACTGTTATGCTCTAGATATGAGGTGCCCCCAAAACCTCCTGTGTTAATACAGGAGTATTCAAAGTAGAAATTATTATGAGAGGTAACCTGCTCAGTCCATCCTACTTTGAATAGACTAAACAGGTGGTAACCATAGGCAGGTGGGGCAGAGCTGGAGGCAGGTCACTGGGGGTGTGCCCTGAAAGGGATCATTTTCCCTGTGGTCCTCTTACTGACTACCAAGAACCATGCAGCATTCCCCCATTACACCCTTCCTCCATGATGTTCTGCCTTACCTCTTCTAGGTGGTCATTGTCAGATATTTTAGTCTCTGCAGTGCAAAGCTGAGTAACACTATCATGAACAAATGAAGGAAGATTCGATTTTCTCTCATTAATGAATTAGACTTGAAATCACCTTCCCTTCACTTCTGCTAAACAATCATCTTCATTTTTCCTTCAGTGTATCTTTTTCTTCTAATGAATAAGGTCTTATGGGTCTTAATAATTTAATTCATGTATCCTGTAGGATACCTGAATGCTGATATTTTTGCTAAGTTTCTTGCTTTCATTAATTGTCTGTAAGATGGCCTGAATTGAACTTGCAATAAAACATATTCCAATTATCTTCAGATTCTTTGGGTCAGGAGATCTTGATCCTGTGACCTTTGTGGGATTTATTTTTGTCTTTGACAACTTTCTGTGAACTTTTGGTCTTCAGAGTTTCTCTTATGTTATGCTAACTTCATTATCATTTTGTATTCAAAAGAAAGAAAAATCAACTTTGCAAAGACTACTTAAAGTATGCCTTCATTTTAATATTGTAACAATTTCTGAACTGCGAAAATGTAAATATATTCAATTCATTTTCTAACAACAAACTAACCAATAAAGACATTTATATTATTAATTCAAAGTTTAAAGTAGTTAATAAATGTCCACATTTATAGATATTTTGATGACCTACTTTTTAACAAAATTCAATATATCTTATGGCACAAGAGAACAAAATTTTCTAGAGAAATATACCAGATAAGGGGCTGCTTGGTGATGCTTACTGAAATAAACTGGAAGTATTTCAGTTGCATACAGATGATTAATAGTATATATTATAAAAGAACAAACACGTAAGTTCAGACTGTAGAACAGATGATTTCTAAAGTGTTTTCCAGCCCTGAGATGCTAAAAGTCTACTACAGTAATACTCATGATTGGCTCTCAATCAACTTTTGAGTTTTTACTTTGATAGAGCTGTGTGTATATAAAAATATACAATGAACACACATAAGCTCAAATACTTCTAAGGCTTATATGAACAATATATTTAAAAATTGCTTTAGTATGCAAGATAGTAGCATTAATACATGTGATTGGGTTTCAGAGGGGAATTAACATGGATAAGTTCTGATTGATCTTTTAAATAACATGAAAATACAAAGGAAATGATAGTGTATCACTGAAGCAGGGTGGAAACCCAAGATGAAGAAATTAAGCAATTTCTTAGAGAAAGTTAAATGGCTTTCTGCAAAGGAAGTATTTGAGAGCCTTGCAGATAAAATGACAACTGAATGTAGTATTGTGTGGACTAAAGTATTTAAGAATTAAAGTTCACTTTGCACTTGAAGTCCAATGACTCTTTGGGGGAGAGTTTGATATTAGGTGAAGTTATAAAAATTATACACCTTATTGGATTATTGGTATAGACATTGGTATGAATTCAGGTTTTTTATAATACTGATGGTTGAATATAGAAGTATTTATAGATATGTGATTGTAAACAGGTTCATATATGCATATACAATTCTTTGCTCTATCCAATCAGAGGGCCTAAAATAAATAACACCTTGGTAGCAGTGAGAACCCTTATCCCTTAATCCCCAGATTATGGTTTCTAATGACATTCTTTAGTAAAATGTACCAAGTGTATTGGGAGAAGCAGCTGATTTTAGGAGTGGAGAGGCAATATCCAATCAGCCTGGAGTACTTGTAATTCCAGAAACTAAGTCATGGGGAGGCCTCATAGCGCAGGGGTATGTTAAAAGAATATACAAACTTTCTGAAAGGGTTTCCAATGGATATACCTAGAATGATTTGAGCAAAAAAATAAAGTAGTATCAATTTATAACCTATGAAATAAATAGTCACACTCCATGGTTATATAAAGGAAAAATGCAAGAAAGGAGGGATGGAAGGAAAAATGATGAGAAGAGGGAAGGAAGGAAGGAAGGAAGGAGGGAAGGAAGGAAGGAAGGAAGGAAAGAAGGAAAGAGAGAAACCTGATAAGCACTACCTCACCCAGGTGATAAAGATCAGCATGAATAGTGAGTGATAAGTCATATTGATAGTATGCATGCTTGATGTGATGTGACAACAATGGCACTTTACCTCTATGATGTTCTTCTTCCCCCAAGACCAAACCTTGGTCTAATCATGAGAAGAACATCCGACAATTTCCAGTTGTGGGACTTTATTCAAAATACCTGACCAATATTCCCCAAGATGTCACAGTCAAATAAAAAAAAGTAAGTAGAAGAAAATGTCACATCTCCAGAGTAGCCTAGAAAAAAATGACTACTAAATACAACATGATGACATTCATAGAACCCCAGAAGAGTAACAGGCAACTTGTGGGGAAAAAAGGAAAACTGAATAAAGTATAAATTTTACTTAATCATAACAAATTTACTTTAGATCATTCACTATAACAAATATACTACAGCAAGGTAAGCTATTAATATTAGAGGAAATTGGGTGTTGGGTCTTCATAGTTTGTCATAAATTATACCTTACTTCATTATCATTTTATCTTCAAAAGAAAGAATAAACAACCTGGCAAAGACTACTTAAAGTATGCCTTCATTTTAATATTGTAACAACTTTGGAATGTTCTATACTGTCTTTTCATTTTTTTTTCTGTAACTCCAAAACCATTCTTAATATATTTATTAAAATATACATACACACAATTCAAACTATAAAAAGAGGAGCTTGTGCTTCTGCTAGTGTTAGTAGTATGATCGTAACACATAAGGTGGATTTTTCCATTATTAATCCCACTGTCCCAACTCACCCTGCTTTGTGAGGTAAAACATTATGGATTCTTTAAAGTGGATATCTTCAATTTACTGTTACTAAAAGAAAAGAATTTGGAAAGATCTAAAAGCAAGAGAAAGTTGGTTTTGGACATAGGGTGTCTTTGCAGTAGCATAGAAAATTCATAGCAGAGTTGAACTTAAAGGAACAATGTTTTTGAACAGCCAACAGGCAAAGGCTGTAACAACCATTAGTAGGTCAGAAATGAGAAGTGAGAAAGTAGTAATTACACACACACACACACACACACACACACACACACACACACCTTTACCCTCAGAGAAGAGAATGCGTGACAACCTTAAAGTGAGGCAAAATAACTGAAGATAGCTTATGTCAGGGACACTTGCATGAAATAGTGTGGAGGTGAAGTTTGTTGCTTTTTTGTTTCAGTGAGGTAGGAAGACTACTTTGTGTTCCAGTCAGCCTCACTTATATCTACAACACACTTTATCCCAGAACTCCCCAGGCTCTATGCCCAGCAAAATGGGCTATAAAAGTGCTAGGATGCTCAGATGCCAATTCCCTTGGCTACTAAGGTCATAGACCAGCCTGTTGTCCCGAGAACCCTCTTCTTTGACCCCACTGTGACATTTTCTATACATTTTCTTCCATGAAAAGGAGGTCTTTCTACTTAGACAAGAAGGCTGGTATTAACTTAAATGTGCTTCTGCAAGTTTTATGCTGAACAATTTCCCTTGAAATAATTAACTTATTTTTTTAATCAGTTAATAGAAGACCTTGATCATGAAGGGGCCATATAATGTTAAAACCAACAGGGATATTAGATTTCATCCGATATTTACTAACTATGTCTTAAATTCATATATTTGTATGAAATATAGTGGTTTGTTAGCCTCATGAATGGAAGGAATCAAAAAAAATTTACTTAAGTGTTACATGGTTTCATACAGCATTGTATGTACTACAGCTGACAGAGTCAAATTAGAACCTGTACCCAAAGTAGCCATTTGGAGATAAACTAGAGCATTTATCTATGTATGTATATAAACCAGAGTATTTATCTGTGTATGCGTGTATGTGTGTGTGTGCGTGCACGTGTATTTGTGCATGTGTTTATTCTTCTTTATCCCAGCTGTTTCTTTCCAAAGCATGCCATGTAAGTCCAGATGCCCATACTCATCTGGAATAAACATCTGATACCTGGTGATATGTACTCAACAACTCATAAGCTGGGATGAGCTCTGGAGTCTTGATTTCAGGAACATTATAAAATGCATTCTATGAAGTTCAAATTAACCATAAAGATTATCCAGTAGTCTTTGAATTCTGAAATAAACATACAATAGGCTAGACAGAAATTGTCAGCCTGTCATTATAATGCTGGCTGTTAACAACCACAATTAAGGCAGACTACATATCAATTATTATTTGTCTGGAACATCAACTTCCCTAAGCATAAAAGGAAGTGAGGCAGCCTGCATTGCTGTCTCCTCTCTCCAGCTAATTAGTACTGTTTTTAATGGCTTCATCTGCCCAGGATCAATTGTCTAATAGGAACAGTGCTCTGTCAGTTAATAAGGTGAGGAACTGCAGAATGTGATTATGTCTGGCTCCAAAATAGTGCTTCAAACACACTAAAACAATCATGTGACAGAATAAATAGACTAATAGACCAAGGCTGTATTTTTGTCTAATTCTTGTAGTATTCCAGTAACATTTATGGAAAAAAATAAGAAAGAAAAAGAAAAACATGAATGGAGAGTTAGAGACAAAGAAAAGGCCATATACACAAGCTTTGGAAACTTCACTTATGGATAAAAGCCAGCAATATCACACACAAATGTTTAACGGGTATTACCATGGGGAATGTTGATGCAATGATGAACTTTATATTCCAAAAATACTTCATGCAAAAATAAACTACTCTGATTATCCTGATTGCAATAATAGCTTTGCTCATTTTCTAGTCACAAAATGCAACTCAGGGAAGCAATGGGAACTGAGGATATTCATTTTTATTCAATTTGATTCTAGCAACTATTGTCAAATTTGTATAACACCTCTGATTTGAGCAAATGTGCTAAACAGTAGACTGCCTCCTAAAGATTTATTTGAAAATATTGATTCACAGTATTTTTCCTAAACCAATATAGGGCTGGGCTTATGGGATGAACCAAGAAAAACTGAAATGAATGATAGATAGTAGTCATTACCTTGAGAGGCAGTGTAGGGCAACAGTTAAGTGCATGGGCTCAGGAGCTACGGTACCACAGATTAGACTGCATTCGCTTTACTTTGTGGAGACTCAGTTATCATTATCTTTTAAGTGGGGATGATAAAAATGGTTGTAATAAAGATTAAATGATATGGCCCCTTCAAGATCCAGTTCTTCTATTAACTTACTAAATGATGCATCAGTACCTAGAACACAAAGTAAGCATTATAGAAATGTTAGCAATTGTTAGGATTATTTAGAAATAGTTACTACTGATTTATTTATTGAATAGACATTGACAAAGGTATTTTCTGAGTTGAAAACTTTTATCATGCTCCCTCTGTATAGTTTGTTGACATTGTAGAAAGTTTGATTGGCTATAAATTTTTCACCTAGAAATATACCAGTCCTTTCTTACTATAGTTTTCAAAGTATTGTCCCTAGAGCAGCAGCATCAGAATTACCTGAGAATTATTAGACATGTAAATTTCAAGCACCACATCCCTACCTTGTGCCTTACTGAATCAAAAATTTTGAGTAGCATAAAATAACCTGTGCTTTCAAAAGTTGATGGCTAATATACATAAAAGCTTGAGAACTACTAGACTAATGTTTTAGTCAGCCTTTGTATCACTATGACCAAAATACCTGGCAAACACAACTAAAAAGAGGAAAATTTTATTTTGGCTCAATATTTCAGAAGTTCAGTGCATGGATGGCCAACACCATAGCTCTGACCTTGAGGTGAAACAGAACATCATGACAGAGCGAATGGCAGAGGAAAGCAGCTCAGGACATGGCAACCAGGAAGCAGAGAGAGAGAGCTGGACTTCCTAAGAGCAAGCCTCCACTGACCCATCTCCTCTAGCCATACCCTGCCAGCCTAAAGTTACCACCCAGTTTATCAAGGGATTAACCCAATGATAAGGTCAAAGTCCACATGATCTACTCATTTAACCTCTTAACATTCTTACATAGTCTCACATGTGAAATTTTGGGGACATATCTACCCCATAACAACTAATAAGCCCCCAGACTCCATATATATTACTTATTATTAAGCACTGATGAATCTAAACTACTGAAAACACAAATTTCTTCTCAACTGAACAACGTGGTATTGTTCAAAGTAACAGGAACCTAACCCTGAATCTATGTCCATGTTATATAGTTTCAAAATTTTTGAAAATTTAAAGTTATTAACTAAATCTTTAGCTTTATATTACAATATACCATGCCTATGATAACGTGGTAACTGTTGACTATGTTGGGCCTGCTATAGGTAACCTGTGTAGAGTTTCAAAAATCAAAAAAAAATTTCTTTTCAACATTAGAAATTACAGTTTCTCTTTAAAAATTCTAAAGTAGTATAGTCTTTTTTATAAATAAATAATTTTTATTTATTTATTTGTTTATTTATTTATTTATATGTGCCTCACACATGCTAGGTAAGAGCTGTACCACTGAGCCACAACCCTAGCCCCTAAAGTAATATAGTCTTGAGCCTCTATTACCATAAGCCATCTGTCTTCTAGGGCTAAGCAGCAGCTTCTCTGTTGGGCTCTGAGCTTTATGGCCTGGACTTATCCAGGCTTCTGATATACCATCCACTAACACAAAGATGAAAAAAAAAAATTCAGTAAATGTTAGAGTTCTTCCCAGGCTATCTATGTTTCCATCTTTCCCTTAGTGAAAGTTAATTCTATAATAACAGAATTTTTTCAGTAGCTTTTTAGGGTGGGGTACTAATGCAGAGATAAAATTTTAAAACTGTATCTCCACTAGCTTCATTCTCTTTTCATGTGTAGCAAACCAAGGAAGATATTACATTTATGTAGACTGTTTGGGCCCTACAAGAGAAGAGAGAATTGGTATAAAACTGGAGGTATGTTATTCAAGTTAACATTAACTGTGGGAGTCAGTGTTCTGAAAGTGAAAACCTAGATATGACCCCTTCAAAGTTGGAATTTTAAAAATTAGGTCATTGTAAGAAATAAGTCAAATCCAAATGTGTTAAATATAATGTATAGAACAGACTGTTACCAAGATTTTTTCCCAAAGGGGATTATTTGCTAGAAATAGCAGTTTAGTTATCTCTGGAAACTTTGGTTTTATTACTAGTCCAGCTGTGAGTGGCTTTGTGGATTTTAGCTAGTCATTTAACCTCTCAGGTCCTTAGGTACTTTTCTACAAAATGAGGAGGCTGGGCTCAGGTACCTTCCAGCTCTCAAAGTCTATTCTATGATTCTAGGATGCTGGGGGCAGACAATTCATTTCAGTTTTTGTATAAATGACATCCAGTGTCATGAAATAATGTATCAAGAGCAGCAGCAGGGTCTTTCTATCTTGAATTTGGTTTGAAGCCAGCAGATAGGGTTGCTTGAATTCATTTTTTTCCCCTTTGGTGAGGGGATAGGTTTGATGACCTAATGGGCCTTTTCCATCTGTTGTATCTTTGATGAGGCTACTAGGCCTCTGAGTTGGGAACTGCAAAGAGTTACCGTGCTGAATTCTCTTTTGTAGTGATTTTCCCTTTTTGATCATATTTGACATTTTTGCAATTGTGCTTTGATTCAGATTATGTCTACTACATAGTTCAGTGTGCTAGTGAGCTGAGACTTTGCTAAGATATAGACACACAAGTATAAAAATTAAAAATGACAAGCCAAAGTATTGCTGCATGCTGTTTATATATATTATTTGAAGTAGTTGGTTGTAGTTCAGTGAAGTTCCATAACGGTCCTACAGGCTTTAACAAAAAATAGTTACATATATTTTTCTATATGGTAGCTTACTGGAAATGACTAAAATACTTTTTTCCCCTCTTTTCTTTATTTTATTCTTTTAACAACTCCTGCATTATATGTTCCATTACAGCTCATTCAGGACAATAAAAATACATAGTCTGTGAAAATCAACTTCAATTATAAGGTAAATTTCATTCAGTCAAAATGAAAAAAAATTAATTGTATTCTTCTAGAAAAGAAAATTTTAGGAATGAAGCCACCACAATTTTTAAAACACATTTCATCATTAAAGATCACCTTCTACCAGCAGTCTAAATCATGGATAATTGAAAAATCCAATAAAGATGGGAAATTGCCCTGAAAACAAATTAAAGCTATAAACAGAAACAGAATTTTCATAGGCAGAAAATGGTTTTGATACTATTAATTTTAAAAATTGTGTGTGTGTATATATATACATATATGCACAGATATGCACACAAACACAAATGAGTTACATATATACCATATAATATATTTAAAACATAAATTTGATTAAACCTGTTATACAAAATTTAATTTTTAAATCTCATTTTCCAACTCTGTACACAATATTAAAAAATTGTTATATCCCTTTAATATTTCAGAGCCATTTTCCAAAGCAGTTGCAATGAATTGGAGCTGCAGTTGAAAGAATAAAAGGGAACACAAAAGGAAAAACTTCAAAGAGGAGAAAGGAGAATGAAAATTCGCAATCATTTCTCAAAATGAGTCAAAATTATAAAGAAATCTAGAAGTTAAACATGCCAAAGATGAAAAAAATGGAAAGTTTTCATCTACCAACACTCTCCCTAACACTTACAATGATAGAAACACTAAACTTCTTTGCTGTCAGTTTATATTTTCTAGAAAGCATGATAAATATGTTAGTAATAAATGAACTAATCAAAGCTTAAGATTATAGTTACAAATATTTGTCACATTTCTCCTCCATAAAATAACTATGTAAAGTTCAAATAACAGCACAATAAAATCATTCATTCTTAGTCATTTCAGGGCATAATATGTTTAAGTAAGGTAAAAGTAATTTTAATATTAATACCTTAGTTAAAAGTAATCTTAACTAATACCCAGATGTGAAGCCACATACAAACACTCTGGCATATTGAGCCAGCTAACAAAGCATTGAAATTTTGATTCAGAATTGCTTTTTATTAAATTTTCTCATTTTCCTGGCTTTAAAAATAGAGATTATTTTAGTAAAGAAAAATATTTTTACTCTAGGAAAAACAAAAGGTTAGCATCAGGTTTGGTAGAAAATGAAAATAGTCTATAAAGTTAACATTTAAATTAGGTAAAACCATATGCTTAACATAATTGCCATTGGGCCCTCCTCTACCCATTTTTCTAAATTCAAGTGATGGCCAATGAATGGGCATTTCTGTTACGAAAAATATGGCTTGTTTCCCTACCACCACCACCACCACCACAAACTGGTTTTCTCTACACTTTTTTTTTCCAAAGGATTTTGTCTAGTTACACAAAGCTGTACTTCAAAATAAGTCTTCACTGGTGGAAATGTAAATTAGAACAACCACTGTGGAAAACTGTAATAAGGTTCCTCAAAAAAATAAAAGTACCATATAATACAGTTATTTCACTTCTCAGTATATATCCAAAGAAAATGAAGTCAGCATACAAAAGAGATACTTGCATAACCTTGTTTACTGCAGCACTATTCACAATAGCCAAGATTTAGATTCAGCCTAGGTGAAGGTGAATGGATAGAGAAAACAAGGTAGGAGCACCCATGGTGGTGCAAGCATATAATCCCAGTGACTCAGAAGGCCGAAGCAATAAGATCAAAAGTTCAAGATCAACCTCAGCAACTTAGGGAGATCCTGTCCCAAAATAAAAAACAAAAGAATGGGGACAAAATTCAGTGGTAAAGCATCTCTGCACACAATACACAGTACTGAAAAATAAATTGTATATTGTACATATACATAATGGCATATTAGCCATATGGAGGAAAATAAATGAAACTGGAGACACATCACATTAAGCAAAATAAGCCAGACATAAAAAGATAAATATAACATGGTTTCTTTCATCTGTGGAAACTAAAAAATAAAAGAGGGCTGTTGAAGGAAGGGGAAATGGACCAGGGAAACAGGGGAGAATGGATAGGGAAAAGGGAAAAAGAGTAGACGGATGTAATCAATGAGTGATAAACATATGTATGAAAACATTACAATAAATCCCATCAATTCATAAAATCAATATGTATTAATAATCATAATTCTGTGGCATATATACACAATGGAATATTAGTCAGCCATGAAAATATATGAAATATGGCACTTTCCAATAAATGGATAGAACTAGAAAGTATCATGATAAGTGAACAAAGCCAATCCCCAAAAAAAAACAAAGGCCAAATGTTCTAATATGCATATGCTAACTAACTCACAATGGGGTGGAGGGTGTAGGGAAGAATACTTTGGATTAGACAAAGGGGAATGAAGGGAAGGAAAGGGAATGGGAATAGGAAAGGCAATAGAATGAATCAGACATTACTTTCCTTTGTTTGTATATAAATACACTACCAATATAATTCCACATTATGTACAACCAGAAGAATGGGAAATTGTACTCCATATATGTATAACATGTCAAAATACAATGTATAGTTACATATAACTAAAAAAATAAAAAGAGAAAATTACGTTAAAAATAGTAACAATCATAATTTTATAAAGCCTTCACACTAATAGAAGCATTATTTGAAAACATAATTTTCTTTATTTCACAAAAACCAAGAACACTGTCTCATCAGTGAAAATGAAATTTCTTAAGAGCAACAAGGAACCAAATAGACTTAAGTAAATTTTGTTATAATTTTTAAATTCAATAAATTTTTAAATTTTATAGAATTAAATAAGCCAAAGTCATGTTTAGTTAAATTAATATAGTCAATACACATTTGAATTATCAGTTATTTAGGAATGAGAATCCAAGCAATTCAGCTAATAAAACAATTACCCTTAAAAAACAATCTTGTATATTTCACTCAGGTATCATCAAAGAACACTTGGGAATATAATAAACTCTCAAATCAGACATGCAAAAGTTAAACCAACAAAATTAGAAGTTAACTTGGGAAAGAAAAAGAAGAGGGGAAAATTAGAAGTTAACTTGGGAAAGAAAAAGAAGGGGGAAAAGATGTCAGAAATAAATATTAAACTATTAGGTACTCAAGAATCAATAGATTTGAAAGAAAGTTCACTAAAGGGAATAAGGTTGAAATGATAAAGCTATCATGAGAATAAAAATAGAATTAAAAAATAAGTGGTTGAAATAAAATTTAAACAAGGAAGATCTAACTTATGCACAATTGGAGAACTTGAAGAAGCAAAAACAAAACAACAGAAGAGAAGAATATTTAAAACTATTGTTCAATTTGTATAGATAAATTGAGAAACAACTCTAAATAATGAGTGTGCCATATTAGTTTTCTATGGTGGGTAATAAATTAGCACAAATTAAGCAACTTAACACAGTTACTATCTCACAGTTTCTCAGCTCAAGATTTTGGGTATGTTTCAGTCCATAACCTGGGGACTTAAAGTGCTACAAAGTTTGAGTTGAGCTGTGCTATTATCTGAAAGCTTCACTGGAAGGAAATCCCTTTTGGTAGAATTTATTTCCTTGCAAGTATATGACTGAAGGCCTCAATTCTTCACTAATATGAGCTGGTGACCACTGTTAGGTTCTAGAGGCCAACCACAGCTTCCTGCCAGATGACATTTTTCAGACATTTCACAATATGGCTATTTGCTTCTTTAAATTCAAAAAAAGAATAAGAAATTCTGCTATCAAGACTGTTTTATGTAAGACAACAAAATCAAGAGAGTGACATATCAAGTTGACTAAAGTTAATTGATTGAAAGAAAGTTTTAGGTCTCATTAATTCTCAAGGAGATGTAATTATGTATAGAAATGAATGTAAGAAGGCAGGGATTATAAGAACCATTTTGTGTATGCATAGCACTGGTAATGGAACCCAAACCACCATGCTTGCTAGGCAAGTGGTCTAGGCTGAACTACATCCCTAGGCACCAGAAGGCAGGGATTATTAGTGGTCACCTTAGGGTCTGTCTACTATAAAGACCAACTGAGTTTGAGATACTCAGCCAGTAACAATCTGAACAAGTCAAAAAACCCCTTTTTACCCTAATTTCATAATTCACAAGGTCTATATAAAAGAAGTATTATTCAAATAACTATAGAGTATAAGTAAATCAAGAGTTAAAATGTGATCTGAGAAAACACCTGTGATCTCAAGTACTCAGGATACAAAAGTAAGAGAATAACAAATTTGAGGACAATCAGGGAAACTTAGTAAGACTCTTTCTCAAAAATAAAATATATTGGACTGGAGATGTAGCCTAGAGGTAGGAGCACCATTGAGTTTAATCCCCAGTAACACACATGCACACACACACACACACACACACACACACACACACAAATATATATGTGTATATATATATATATATATATATATATATATATGGTGAATTAAAAAATAAAATAGAACTGAAAAAATGTAATGCATGTATGTGAATTAAAACCAAATTAATATTTAATTTCATTAAATTTTTTCAATTAAACATTTTAAAATAATCTTTAAAGAGCAAAATAAAAATCAAATAAATGACATAATATTACCAAATCAGTCGTTTTTCCTTTCTCCATGTTGCAACCAGAATTTCCATATTTTTTGCATCATACTTTATACTTGCAATTATATTTTACATCATATTTTCTACTTACACTGTTTTATTATGTAACATTTAATATGCAAATATACTTTATATTTGCTATCAATCACTATACTAGGCAATGTGTTGGGCATGTCTTCAAGATGAAGTATTAAAGATACAGTACTAAAATAAGACTGCTAAAAATAGTGTTAACCAAACTTTTCAAAGGATTATAAGCAAGAATCTTCAATTTTTAATAGAAATATTCCATGTTCATATATGGGTAAGAATACAAATTTTAAGGAAGTAATCTAGACCTTTTCTCTTTGTCTCCATTACACTCATGTTTTTTGCCTCGCTTAGTGACTTTGATTAATACCTGTTACTGATTCACTTGCCCCTCTCGCCACCTCATCATTTAACTGATTTTTTGAATTCTGAAATCTCTGCTTCAATTCAACCTTTTATCTTTACATTCTATTCTGAATTTGTCATATTGAGAGCCACAGAAAAGAAACATCTCCATCCCAGGGGACATGGAACCTCACTAAATAAGAAAGCTTCCCCAGCTCCTAATATAAGATTTAATTGAGTGTGTGTAGGAAACAACCAAGCTTGTCAATCTCCCCAGTGTATTCCTTTCCAATTAAATTAAATCGCCTTTATTATCATTTGCCTCAGCACCATCATCATCATCTTCATCATCATCATCATCACCCATTGGACATTTGTCATGCAAATCCAAATAGTCTTGTCAAATTGAATGCTAAGCACTTTAAGTACATTAAATTAAGTTGGATAGAATCTTTAGATTTTATTATCATTGGTTTGGAAAAACCTCAGTTTCATAGAAGTTAAATGTCTTGTCCAATATTTAGTTAATGTCAAAGATAGAATTCATACACTAATCTGGTTGGTTTCAAATCAGGCAGTTAACCACTGCATTAAACTCTAACCACTATTGATGTTTATTGAGTATTTAGGGTGGGAATTGTTAACTTAAAACTCCATTCCATCCATGATATAGTTAAAGCAATATATTGCAATTCAGATCGAAAGACTTGCCACATACATTATAGATTTAAAAACACTAACCTAATTTGGAACAAAGCCAATTTCTCAAAACTTTATAGGTACTATTCTATTCATAAAAGTTAATGTTATATGGTTGAAAATAACAAAGGAATATAAAATATCTCTGCTGGCTTTATTGAAAAAAAAGATTAAATTTAGATGTAAAAATCTGGAAATCCATGATTATGGAAACCATGCAGCTGCTCTCATGAAATGAGAGGAAGCTGTGAAAATGAGTGAAATAGTTTTAAAATACACATGACTCAAATGTTATGAAATAAACCAAGTATTTGAAGAACAAAAGTGAAGAAGTATAAATCTCAAGCATTTCAATTCAGTAAACAAACTGAGGATGGACTGTCATATGTATTCAAAGTTGGTGAGTCACACTTTAGGCTGACTATCAATGCCTAACCTATTGCAACTCCTGGGTCATGGGTATCTCAGATCTAGCCTGGAAACAATCCAAGGTCTCACATTCAAAGAATAAAGCAAAGGGGAAACCTAAGTATCAGAGTAAATTTTGTATGGTCATTCAGACTAATAATTGCCAATGATATGATGATTTTTTTAAAATTAGTGTTTATTAATTATACAGAGCATTGAGTTTCATTTTGGCATATTAGTATATTTATACAACACAATTTGAGTAATTTCACTCCCCAAGACCTACCACTGTCCTCTTATACCCCCTTTCCCTGATTCCCTTCCTCTACATTAATGGTCTTCTGTCTACATGTAGGATGACCTTTTTTCCCTCTAGCTTTCACATGTGAGATAAAACATATGATACATGTATTTATGAATCTGAACTATTTCACTTTAACATACTGATATCCAGTTCATCAATTTTACTGCAAATGGCATAATTTTGTTCTTCTTTATGGCTAAATAATACTCCATTGCATATATATAATACCACATTTTCTTTTCCTACTCATCTCTTGACAGACACCAAGGCTGATTCTATAAATTGGTTGCTGTGAATTATACTGATAAATATGGCAATGCATGTATATCTAAAGTATGTTGACTTTAATTTTTTCAGATAAATACCCAGGAGTGGTGTAGCGGGATCATATGGTAATTCTATTTTTTTTAACTTTTTGAAGTACCTCTACATTGATCTTCATAGTGACTATACTAATTTACATTCCCAACAAAACAATGTATAAAAGTTTATTTTTTCCCATATCCTTATAGCATTTATTGTTCCCATTTATTAATTCTTGCTATCATTTCCTGAGCTTCAGGAGTCCTATTCAGGAAATCATTGCTTGTATCTATATGTTGAACTACTTCCCTTCTCTCTTTTCTTCTAGCAACTGCAGTTTCTGGTCTTACACTTAGGTCTTCGATCCATTTTTTTTTTTTTTTTTTTAAGGATTCACTAATTTTTCACTTCATTTTTTTTCCTCTTTCTACATTTTTACTGGTGCATTATACTTGTACATAATGATAGGATTTGCTGTTACATATTTACACATGCACACAAGAAAAAAAATATAATTTGATGAATATTCCTCCCCAACACTTCCTCTCTCTCTCATCTTCTCCTATCCCCTTTCTTCTACTCTACTGACATCACTTGGATTTTCATGAGCTTCCTCCCATACATGCACCTTTCTTTTCCTTTTACCCCTCCAATTACAACACATGAAAGAAAACATAAGATCCTTTACCTTCTCAGTTTGGCTTATTTCACTTAACATAATGGTCTCAAGTTCCATCCATTTAGCTGCAAATGAAATAATTCTATTTTTCTTTATAGCTGAATAAAACTCATGTGTGTTTTGTTTGTGTGTGTGTGTGTGTGTGTGTGTGTGTATCACATTTTATTTATCCATTCATCTGTTCATGAACACCTAGGTTGATTCCATAGTTTAGCTATTGTGAATAGTGCTGCTATAAACAGGGGTATATGTGTATCACTATAGTATGATGATTTTAATTCTTTAGGATAAATGCCAAAAAATAGTGCATCTGGGTCCTCTTGTGGTTCCATGCCTAGTCCTTTGAGGAATCTCCTTACTTATTTCCATAGTGATTGTACTGACTTACAATCCCACCAACAATGTAACATGTTACTCATCAAATGCGCCAAGGACTGGGGTGTTATGGACATAAATGAATAAGGTCTGTGGAGGATATTATTCAGCACGATAAATAGTGATGAATGGGTAAGTGTGAATGTGTTATATTCTAGTAGTTAAATAAAATGTTAAGTATGCTATGTGACATAAGGCCTTGATTATATTTAAAAGCAAATATAAACCAAAGGTAAAATGCTTACTGAAATTGTTCCGTGATTGGATTTATGTCAACATGTGTAACATAAATAGGTATACAAATAATCTGTGTTCAGTTTCTTCCCCAGCCTTCCTTCACAGGTACATGGTTCAGTTATCCACTTCTAGAAATTACCTAGGATAGTGTAATTAGATTTTAAGCAGACCATTTCTTTCTTTTAAATCCTTGTTATAATATAATATAATACCTGGAAATATTAATCATTTGATAATATTTACTTATGAACAGGATTATGACAACACATGATTATTAAGTTGTAATTAAGTTTTGCTGTATATTATATTCTACTCACTAATAACAGAAGATCAATAGACTACATCTGAACATTTAAGAAATGGATCAGAATGTGTCCTCTCTGTGTATTCTGGTTCTAGAAAAGTGAAGTCCAGAAGAAATAATCTATGCATTCCGACCATTTCTTCTCTGGATTCATTAATAAGCTAGGTCACTCTTCCTTCCCTAGGGAGAAGTGAAGATTGGTAGAAAATTAAGCCACAAGTGATCTAAGTTCCCTGCACCATGGGACTATAAGATGAAAAAGTGGAGGTTTTCCTCTCATCTCAATACCATTAGGCATTGATATAAAATCAGAACAGGATATGAGACCAAAGGCTGTGCATTTTTTCTGTCCACCTAACTCCATTGTGCACTAAATGGAATAGATTGCAGAAAGCCCAGGAACATAGAGGATGGAGCTGTTAGAGAGTGGTAAGGGTGTATCAACTCATTCCAATTCCAATGTAGCAAATTCCTGAAACTGATAAAAACCCTAGTGAAGAAACTATAAATTATCATCAGGGATAGCCGAGTAGCTGTCCAAATTGGGAAGGCCTTGAATACTATTTCAAATCACAAGCAACAAATCTCCCAAAATTTTACACATGTCAGAGGCACAAAAATATTTGTTCGATATTTAATAAATCAATTCTGTAATGATTTAAGAGACTAAATTCTTCTTTTCAGTGCCAATATATGCTGTACTTAGAAATTCACATGTCAGAAATGGGACTGCATCACTAAACACCAATCCTTAAAATTAATATAAGGTTCTTCATTGGGGAAAAAAGATTCAATTTTATAACAGCTTCAAAAACAATTTCTGTAGATTCTGCTATCAGTACACCATCATTTCTTATCATCCATTCACACACATTCATCTGTCATAAAAATAGGAATGATTACACATGTAGAAATGATAACCATCATAAAATTCTAATTTAAATATTTATTAATCGAATAACTCATACATTGTTAAAGTTTAGACATCATACAAGGTTAAAACATAAGTCTCAAAATACACATTCAAAAAACATTAAATAGCCACTTTTAGCCATCAATACAATTAAAGATGTTAAGTATTTAGAGGGAAAAAAAAAAAATGAGTTAAGTGCAGATTCTATCAAGTGTAGTGAAAACACTATAATGGCATTTAATTTCTGCTTAGACCCAGTAGCTCCATTTTGACATTTCTCATGGCACAGTTACTGATGCCCTGTATACCTCCCTATGGGCATGCACTGTGCCTTTGTTAACAAAGCTGAACCATTCATATATGTACTTTGAGTTTGCTCATCCAATTTTTTATTTCAATGAGGATATAGAATGGTCCAGAACAGTAAACCTCCTTGCCATTGGTTTAGATATCAGAGTTACTACAAAGTTTCCAACATATGTGTATCTAAAAGCACATATACTCTGCTCATGTGTAATTCATATCTGAAGGGGAACTTGTGAAATGCATTTCTCCTGCAAACTTTATGCACAGCTGTTTTTGTCATATTTATTGCAGGGATAAAAGTCAGAGAGTTTTCCATTGAAAAAAATTATATATGCCATAAGGTTTCAAATACATTACTCACATAGTTCACATATGAAAACACAAATAAAATGTACAATAAAACAATTCCTTATATATATATATAAAATTAATAAAAGTATTGAACACATGCAGAAAGTAAGTGAACATATGGTAGTCTCTTTTCCTGCAAAGAGATAAATCATGCTATAGTCTAAATTTACATACTACATACTTTAAAATGAAGCAAAGTTGAATTTCACCTCAGCATTCACTTTTCTTCACTTCCCTTACTTTGAGGTAAAACACACACACAAACACACACACACACACATATGCTAGAAGTCTTACCTTATTTTTGTTGTTGTTTTACTAAACAAAATAAAAGTGAAAGAAAGAAAAGAAAAAAAGGAGAATAGGAGAGTAGGAGAAGAAAAGAGTCAGAGAGAGGGAGAAGAAAAATATTGAAGAAGGGAAATAACATGGGAAATTTTTGTTTTGTTTTTCCATTTAAGGATGTTTATCTCTGTCAATATTTTCCTATTACAAATAATTTTTAGAAAATAGAATAATTAATCTTACAACAATATATTTTAATATCAAGATTAGAAAGTCCCATAAGTCATTATCATTTTATTGGGTTAACACTAACATTTGTTTTGATTTCAAAGTCACTACATAAACCATTAATGCAACCACTAAAACTGAAATTATAAAAGCCAAATAATGTATAGCAAAAAATGTATTACTTTAAAATTTTCTTTTCTTAAAACTGGAACTGTGTGGACAGCTCACAATGACAAAATAGTTTTATAATTTTATTTTAATTAAAATTTCACTTTATGTGGAAAATATCTACTTGCATTTATGAATTTGGCTGGAGAAATTTTAGCCATCTGTGTCAGATTGCATAAAGTGTAAAAAGATACAGATTGTAGAGTGTAAAGAAGAACAACCCAGTCTAAGAGGTTGGAGGTAGAGGATAGAATGATTTTCCCATTTCTGATTTGAGCGACTGCATTATGATTATCATTAAACAGAAGAATAAAATTGAGAAAGATTATATTTGGAAAGAAAATATAATATAGGGTAGATACGTAGTTGGGAATGCATACAGTTAAACCAATTTAAATTTGATTTGTTTAACCCAATCAATAAATGGGCAAAGGAAAAAAAAGTAACCCAATCAATAAATGGGCTAAGAAACTGAATAGACACTTCACAGAAGAAGAAATACAATTGATCAACAAATATATGAAAAAGTGTTCAACATCCCTAGCAATTAGAGAAATGAAAACCAAAACTACTCTAAAATTTCATCTCACTCCTGTCCTGATAATCATCAAGAATATAGGCAACAATAAATGTTGGTGAGGATGTGGGGGAAAAGGTACACTCATGCATTGCTGGTGGGACTGCAAATTGGTGTAAACACTATGGAAAGCAGTATGGAGATTCCTCAGAAAACTTGGAATGGAACCACTATTTGACCCACCTATCCCACCTCTCGGTTTATACCCAAAGGACTTAAAATTAGCATACTACAGTAATGCAGCCACATCAATGTTTATAGCAGCTTAATTCAAAATAGCTAAACTATGGAACCAACCTAGGTGTCCTTCAATAGATGAATGGATTTTTTTTAAAATGTGGTATATATACTCAATGGAACATTACTCAGTTTTAAAGAGGAGAGAAATTATGGCATTTGCCAGTAAAAGGATGGAGTTGGAGAATATCATGTCAAGTGAAATAAGCCAATCCCAAAAAACCAAAGGCTGAATGTTTTCTCTAATACATGGTTGCTAATTAACAATAAGGCGGGAGCACTAGAGAAGAATAGTGTTACTTTAGATTAGGTAGAGGGAAGTGAAGGGAAAGGAGGGGAAGGGATGTGGGGATAAGAAAGATAGTAGAATAAAACAGACATTATTACTTTATGTATATATATGACTGCATGACC
The DNA here is from genome assembly GCA_025594165.1 of Tamias sibiricus. Lineage (NCBI taxonomy): Eukaryota > Metazoa > Chordata > Mammalia > Rodentia > Sciuridae > Tamias > Tamias sibiricus. Next base: position 139,453,388 of record CM046658.1, on the reverse strand, counting down.
AATATGATTCTACAACATGTACACTCAGAAAAATTAGAAATTATATCTCATCTATGTACAATATATCAAAGTGCATAAATGCATTTACTGTCCTGTATAAATAATTAAAACAAATTAAAAATTTAATAAAAATAAATAAAACAACTGGGCAAAGGAACTGAACAGACACTTCATAGAAGAAGAAATACAAATGGTCAACAAATATTTTTAAAAAGTTCAACATTCTAGCAATTAGAGGAATACAAATTAAAACTACACTGAGATTTCATCTCACTCCAGTGAGAATGGCAATTATCAAGAATACAAGTAACAATAAATGTTGGTGAGAATGTGTGGAAAAAGGCATACTCATAAATTGCTGGTAGGACTGAAAATTGGTGCAACCCCTCTGGAGAACAATATGGAGATTCCTCAGAAAATTTGGAATGAACCACCATTTGACTCAGTTATCCACTCCTTGGTTTATACCCAAAGGATTTAAAATTAGCATACTATAGTGACACAGCCACATCAATGTCCATAGCAGCTCAATTCACAATAGCTATGGAACCAACCTAAGTGCCCTACAATAGATGAATGGATAAACAAAATGTGGTACACATACACAATGGAATATTACTCAGCCATAAAGAAGAATGAAAGTATGTCATTTGCCAGTAAATGTATGGAATTGGAGGCTATCATGCTAAGTGAAATAAGCCAATCCCAAAAAACCAAAGGCCAAATTTTCTGATATTTGAATGCTGATTCACAATAGATAGGAGTGGAAGCGAGCAGACAGTGGAGGGTCACTGGATTAGAGGCAGGGGCAGGGGAAAGAGGGTAGAAGGAATGGGAATTGGAAAGACAGAAGAATGAATCAGAATTAACTTTCCTATGTTCATATATGAATACATGGCCAGTGTAACTCCACATCTTGTACAACCACAATAATGGGAAGTTATACTCCATGTATGTATAATATGTCAAAATATATTCTACTGTCACGCATAACTAAAAAGTGAAAATTAAAAAATGTAATTTGGTAATCACATGAATAAGCGTGTGGCCCAGGAGATAAATATATTTTATTTAAAATGCTCTCATTTATTTTGTGTCACCCAGAACTATAGCTAAGAAACTAGCTTCATATATATTTTCATGTCCCTATTTTCTGTTTTTTTTTAATCCTACTCTTCTTAAGTTAAATTTATTTTTAAGAAATACATTTGAACATAAAAATTATAAATGTTAAGGGGGCACCATATTATTGTTCATTGCCTGTATTCATTGTACAATGTTCAAATTGTTAATCGATCTCTTCAAATATACCCTGCTCTCTTAATGTGGATTTCCAAGCCAGATGGAGCTATTTGACTACAATGGGAGTGTGAGGGAGGAACAGCAAAAAAGCATTAGAGAAATATACAAAAAGAAAATTAAAAAATAATAGTGAAAAATTCAACATTCTAAAGTAAAGAAGCATTTGTTAGATTTAAAATTTTCCAAAACTAGAACCTCCTAAGTAATAGAGTTGCCATCTCAAGTTTTCACATCTGTTCATGTGTAGCAGTATGCTAAACTGCAGACAGTGTTAGTTAGTCCACCAAAAATAGGTAACAGGATGTTTGAATAAAATAAATGTCATTTGGGAAACAACAAAAATTCTTAACCATGCCATATGACTCTGGTCCATCATAAGGAAAGTATTATCAATGTACATTAAAAATGCTCACCCACTCTACAAAGTTGTCACAAGGAATTTAGCTCAGGATATGTGATAGGGTACAAATACTTCTTTCAGAGTTACCAAGATTTAAGTGCACTAGACAATATACTTGGTAACAATAACCAAAAAAATGACCCAAAAAATCTACTTTTATGTATTGGTATGTTAAATATTACATAGACCAAAACACATTGAATCATTGATAGTTTTCATTTGAGTACTATTTTTAATTGACTTCCATTTTATAGAAAATTTTGGTTTATTAATAGAAGGTAAGCAAATTACCAAAGGCCATATAGTTTGTAAATATTATAGTCAGGTTTTGAAATTACTTCTTAATTTTGAAATTACTTCTTAATCCAAATCATTTAACTTGAGAATATATCTTCCTTCTATAAAATGTGAATTATATTAACTGTCGTATACAGGCTTTGATATTTCATATATAGGTGACCTATGATAGTGCACAGGCCATATTTTACACTTTAAAATATTGATTACCATTATTATGCAGATGAAACATAACTCTAAGCATCTGGAATAGACCTAGATTTTTACAAATCATTTGTGTACAGATTGGAAAACAAACAGATACAGGTGTATTTGGGGTCAGTATAATCTTGAGTTATCAATAATCTGCTTATCACAGGGAAATAATACAGTGTTTCTTTGTATTATGTAAAACAAAATATTGATTTATTTGCATTTTAATTCAAATTGATCCACATACAAATTATGAAACATGACATTTGACAATATTATAGGAGAAAAGTATAAATACAGTGAGGTACGGAGAGAAAATGGGACATTATAAACAATGGTGAACATAAATTAGGCTCAAATGAACATTATCATTTACCAGCAACCACTCACTAAATAATACTTGATGGATGTCCATTGTAAAATGAGGTGGAAAAAAATTCTTTAAGTCAGAATAGAGCAACTATTTTACAGAGCAAATAGGACAATTTTTTACAATATATGAACACAATATATTTGAAGATAAAATTTCATAATGCACACACATTGCATGTATGTGCTGAGATGGTACAGGGTAATTGTGTGATTGGAAATACATGGAAGTATGATCGGAAAAAGGGGAATCACTCCTGTTGTTGAAATACTGACATTGATTTAGGTAAAACTACCTTGTGGCCATGAAGAGAAAACATGAAATATGTTTTTTTTTTGTATCTCCATTTGAATAATGTAATCATTAGGACCTTTTTGTTTTAAAAGATAGAAACCTAAATCAATCCAGTTAAAGCAAAAGGAAATTTGTTGGTTAATGTAGTTGGAGCAAAAAAAACCTGACATATTTCCAAAAACTCAACAAAGCATAAGTACTTTTCTTTCTGTTTCTCCTTGCTAACTGAACTCCTTCTTCCTAGCTACATCTAGGCACTTTCATGGTGGGAAAACGTGGACATTTACAGTCCCAGCTCAGCAATCTCAGTAGAAATAAAAAGTTTCATTCTTCCATCATCTGTATAATATTCCCTGGAAAAGATTCTGAATATACCTTATTGTATATTATCATTTATTCATCAAAAAATGATTATTTGTTTTGGTTGCATAATTGTCTCCATTTGAATTGTAACAGTAATAATAGAAAAACCATGGTTGCTTTAGTTTTGATCTTAAACATCTGCCAAGGCCCAGAAAGGCTTAGTCTTCAACTAGGCACTATTAGGAGCTGGTGAAAACTTTAAGTGGGGTCGAGTGGGAGATCTTTCAGGAAATATAATTGCATTGAAAATATAGAAAAAAATATGGAAAATACAGTATATGATAAAAAAAAACTACCACTTGAAATTAAGAGCAGATTAAATGCTGCAAAGAAATATGAGTGATTGAAATGTCATATTTCTAGATTGCTATGGCAGTTACATGTGTGTATGAATGTTTCAAAACTAAAAAGCACAATTAAATTTGGTGTATATATAGTGTGTAAACCATTTGAGTTTAAAAATAAAATTATTATAAATTTTCCTGACAGATCTTTTGCATACAGTCTTAGTCTTTGAATCCAATAAAATATAAAACAGAAATCCAATACAGAGAAATTTCTTGTCCCCAGTGGGCAGGAGAAATAGAAATAAGTGGGGGCTACTAAAAAGGTAGACTCAATATTTGCATAGAAACAGAGATTAAATCCATTCACTCCCTTTATCACCTAGAATTTGAAATGTGCTTCCTACAAAGTACTCCCCAAAATCTAATCTAGAAACAAGTTCTGTGCTTGTTAGATGACATGACACAGGGTCACCTTTGGCAAACTGAGCTTTGGCTGCATCCTCAATGTGGGCTCACAGCCAGAAATTAGATTATCTGCATTGCAAAATAATTGCAGATGTAAGTTTTGGTTTGCAATTCTGCAACCTAAAGAGCCTGGAACAAATCCATTAAATCATTACACAAAAAGCCCTCAAAGCTGAGAATATATGTGTGGGGGGGAATACCTATAGAAATTGAAACAAAATATGAATTTCAAAGTGTAAGAGATAAGTTAGCATAAAAAAGTAGGTGCAAAAAAAAGAAAAGAAAAGAAAATAGGTGCAAAAAATGACAAGAAATCAGTGGATAAGAGTTTTGAAAAAAGTCCTTTTATAAATTATTAAATAATAAAGGCAAAAGCAGGACACAGATAAAAAATAAAAACTTTCATCAGTATAAAGGTTAACATGAAAAAGAGCCAAGGTATGATTCTGGAAGTTAAAACATATTTAGTGGAATTATAAATTCAGTATTCATGCTATACTAGTTCCCTATATGTGCCTAACCAATGACTCTAGAAGGAGGTAACAAGGATAATGTTGAAAAGAAAATATTGAATAGTGAAAGGTTGAATATTTTCCAAAACAGAAGTGATATGAGTCCTCAGGATGAGGAAAATCCCTAAGCAAAATTGTATGGATAAGATGTATTGGTTTTTAGACATAGACCTTACTGAAACTGTAAAACATCAAGGGTGAATGATAAATTTTAAAAGCAAAGAAAATTTTAGATTAGTCTCAGATTCTCCACAGAAAAATTTAATGCTAGCACAAAGTTAAGCAATATCTAGACATATTCAGGAAGAATTAATCTTAGAATATTGAACTTAGAATATTTAGAACTCTTTGAATTATAATGTTACACTTTCAAAGACACAAGTTCAAAGACACTCTGAAACTCAGAGAATACATTTTTTAGGTCTGAATATATGTTGGTTCCAAATTAACCTGTAGACTCAGTGAAACTCCAATCTAAACCCCAACATGACTTTTTATTGAATTTGACAAAGTTATTTTAAAATATATGTGACAAAATAAGGGGCAAGTATAGCCAAGATGTTTCTGAAAGTTGGGAACTTGCCCTAAAAGATAAAAAAGGATTTATGGTGAGGCCAGAAGATAGCAATTGAAAGTGTGATACTGAATATTTAACAATAAATAGATAAACACAGAAACAAATGAAATAAAAGAGGGAACTCAGAAAAAGACTCACATACTCATGGGATTCTATATGTATAAATAAAAAAGACAATATATCAGTGAGAAAAAAAGGATAATAAATAAAGCTGGAAAACATTCTATGTAAGAAAAATCATTAAATAGAGAAAAATAAAAAAGTTAACAAATCAACTCAATGTGAATTAGAGATTTAAATACTTTTGTAAAAAAAAAAAAAATTAAAAATCCCTAGTGTGAAAATAAATGAAAATGTGTTTTAGACATTTTAATAATGATTTCTTCATTAAGTGGCAAAAGTATTGCTCATAAGTATTCTACTGGTAACAATATATTTAACTTTTTTTTTTTTCTCAGAGATAGCTAAAGCTTCACCTATACCCTCAAAGGAAATATCTTGTACTTATAGGAGGGTTCTTTAAAAGACCATCTAAGGTAGTGGTAATATGAATCCTTCTTGTCTTGATCAATTTCTCCAGGAGGATGTCTGAGACTATAATACTAGGATTGTTTCCAAATTTAGGATGAAATCTACCAGTGTGTGTAGATTTCAGCAGCTTTGAACCTCTCTGAGGTTCTGTAACTACCTAAATATCTAGTAACAAGTTGGCTATGCTAGATATCTTCCATCATGCCAAAATTAAAGAACTCTGTGTCTTGATCAGCCCTGCTTGCAAATTCCCTACCATGATTAACTTTTTAGGGAAATATATATCTAAAATGGAAAACTTGCTCTGGCTAGCACCCTGACCCTTTTTCCTAATAGAATATTGTATCAGACAGTCTCAAAATCGTCTTTTCCTTATCCCTCCCCACACTGTGGTTCAAAAGCACGTGATTCCTTTTGGTTTCTTAGTGTTCAAAAGCTGGATATGAGTGAAAGGCTTTTAAAAAATAGCTCTGTTGGATTTCTTCCTAATGAGCTTTACATTTCATAATATGCTATTGATAAAAAGAGACTTTATTGTTGTTGTTCTTTAAAAAACAAAAACAAGCGAACAACAAAAACAAAAAAGTATTTCCCTGCTGATTCTACAAAGGAATCTCTCTGAAACAGCACACGACCAGAAGCCATCTTGCCACCTGAGTCAGCCACATGAGTTCTGTCATAGTTTGATTTTCTCCTCCTTCCTCAAGTTTTTCAAAGCCTCGGAGAATCAAAGATCATCCAAAACAAAAGTAAAATTATCATATTTTTTCAACTGAGAAGCGTTCTTTCCCAATACCTGCAAGGAGTCTTAAAAGGCAGAGTATAACCAGGTTATCATCTTTGTAAAACTTCCCCTGCAGAGGTTGGCTTGCTTGATTTCTTGGAAACACCACAATAAAAGATAAAGAAACAAAGTAACTTAGGACATGATATCTAGGCATTAGATGTAGATATGCCTTATTATTTTTTCTCCTATTGAGCTGAGTAACAATTTGGATTTCCTCATTAGCTAATATTACTAAAATAAAAATAATTAAGACAATTGTGCTGGCAAAAAAAACTCTTCATAAAAATTTCAGCCTCTCAGCTGGGCGTGGTGGCGCACGCCTGTAATCCTAGCACTTGGGAGGCTGAGGCAGGAGGATCACGAGTTCAAAGCCAGCCTCAGCATTGGCGAGGCACTTAGCAACTCAGTGAGACCCTGTCTCTAATAAAATACAAAAAAGGGCTGGGGATGTGGCCCAGTGGTCGAGTGCCCCTAAGTTTAATCCCCAGTACAAAAAAAAAAAAAAAAAAAAAAAAAAAATCAGCCTCTCAAACATAATAGAAACCAAACCAGTCTCTGCTTTTACACTGTGAATTGAAGAGCCTTCACTCATTCAGGTTCCTTAGATATTGGTATTAGTTAGTTTATTTAAAAAATAGTAAACCTAGATTCTTAAATTCAGATTTTTCTTATCTAATGAATGTGAGTCATTGGAACAGTTTATATTTAATAAGATTTTCCTTGAGAATTATAAAGCATACATAAGCCATTTGCCATTCTGATTATAATGCAGTCTTCCTTAAACTTGAGAAATGTATTGAATAATAACAAAATTTTAATAATGTAGAATTTACAAATAGTTTGTACAGTAACCCTCTCTGGGAAAGGCAGAGCAGTATTATTTTGACCATACTGTGAAATCAAGTGTCCCCATAGGTAGCAACAGCCACCTAGAACCCACATTTCCTGTTTTTTAAGACTAGCACTTAAGCCAAAATTCTTTCTTGAAACTGGTTATATATCCGAAAAATCTTATGAAGCACAAGAGTAGATTTTAATTGAGAGAAAGTCTCATTTATTTAGAATCCTTCAATTAAGGGCTCTAAATATTACTCTAAATATATTCCTATTAAATAAATGACAATAAGTCTCTCTTAATATTGGGTTAAACCTAAAGTGGAGGTTGAGGAGGCAAATAGGTAGATGTGACAATTATGATTACTTACGTGTGCCAACTTAACTGGGTTAAGGTACATCCAGATAGCTGGTAAAACATTATTTCTGGGTGCGTGCATGAGGGCATTTGTAGAAGAAATTAGCATTTCAGTCAGCAGACTGAGTCAATATCTGACCTCACCAATGTGGGTGGGCACAATACTTTGAGCAATACTTTGAGGGCTCAAACAGAACAAGGTAGAGGAAAAGTACATTCATTCTCTGTTTAAACTGGGACATCCATCTTCTGCCCTCAAATATCTGTGCTCCTAGTTTTCAAGCCGTCAGGCTCAGAATGAATTACACCACTGTCCTTGGTTCTCTAGCTAATAGATAGCTGGAGCTCTCCACACTGCCATATACAGCCTCCATAATGACCTGAACTCATTCCTGTAAGAAATGTACCTCTACCTCTCTATTTCTCTATCTATTTACATGTATACTCAATGACCTATTTATTTAGATCCTATTGATCTTGTTTCTATAAAGAATCCCTGTAGGGGAGAATTAAAAAAAAAGAAAGAAAGAAAGAAAGAAAGAAAGAAAGAAAGAAAGAAAGAAAGAAAAAGAAAGAAAGAAAGGTAGAGAATCTTTCTGTGTAAAAAGCATATAAAGAATATATCATTTTGATTATTTTCAAAGAGAGCTGAAATAAAATTGAGTGATAAAACAGTCACAGAAGTCCAAAAAACAAACAGTAGCAAAATTTGTAAATGAAGAACAATTAAGATACAATCTTTAAAAGCTTTTTAAAAACAAAGATAAGTAACATTGTGATTTAGATTGCATTTAATATAGCCAACATTAGTTTTGACATTACATGTTTCTATATGAAATCATATGGATATTTTATTTCAATAAAATTGAATGTGCTTTTCAATAATATTTGTTTGGTGTATTTAAAGAATAGTAAACCTAGATTTCATTCGAGGAAATCTTGTCAATATATCTCCCAATTGCTTACTGATCAGTTATTAACTTGCTTATTTTACAAAAAGAGTAGATAATATACATGTATGTATAGGTTAATAAAATATAAACACTAACTATAATTAAGGGAAAGTTGTGCTATTATATGTATTCTAAGGCAAATAATATAGTGTAATGGTTGTGACACCTAATAATGAGTACTTTAATTCTAATGGTGACATTTTCAAAAACTTTAGTAGAGAAACATCAATTTCTAGGACATTATTATTTATTGGAAAATTTTTTCTTAATATTATTGATTGCATCAGTATAATTACATTCAGCAAGCATTTATGGAATGTGGACATTCCATAATTCCAATGTTAAACATTATGCTAAGAACTAGGGATGAAAGGAGGAATCATCAACTGTTAGTAGGTAGCCCCGATGATTCATTAGTAATTATTTTATATCTCTATGCTGCTTAATACACATCTTTCCTCAAGTAGTCAAACATTTTACAGTGAACATAAGTGACTGTACAATTGATATTTGGTAGCATAAGATAGTATAAAAATAAAAAAAACCATTTTGTCTTGCTAAGTACCAATTAATGTAAAAGGACTTTTGTTATACAAAATAGTCAAAATGAGATTTCTTCAAGTGGAAAAATATGTAAAGGAACATGAATAGCATATTCTATTTATCTGAACCCAAACAATCTATATGATCTCCATTAGTTGCAGTACACTAGTTCATAAGGCTGCGAGTTTTTTTGTATTTAGGAAGAGAAAGTCACACCAAGCTGAATCCTATTCTAAAAAATTCTTTCTAACTGACCAAAAAAAAGAAAAAGAAGAAGAAATTTTTATAGTTTTCTTTTTTATTTATAATAGTAGTATGTATTACAATTCATAATGCACATATATAGCATCTTTTTACATACAACTGTTTGTATACAAAGTATATAAGTACCATTCAGATCTTCAATCATGCATTTAGGATAATGATATCCATCTCATTCAACCACCAAAATTTTTTTCTTTTCTTTTCCCCTTTTTCTCCCCCCTTGCTCCCTCCCTTCCCCTCCCTTTCCTTTGACCATTCTAGTGTTCCTCTAATCCTCCTATGTACCCCCATCCAACAACACTGTGAACTAGCCTCCTTATATCAGAAAAAAACATTCGGTATTTGGATATTTGAGATTGACTAATTTCACTTAGCATTATATTCTGCAACTTCATCCATTTACCTGCAAATGCCATTATTTTATTCTTTTTTATTGCTGAGTAAAATTCCATTTTGTATATATACCACATTTTCTTTATCCACTCATCTACTGAGGGACATCTAGGTTGGTTCCACAACCTACCTATTGTGAATTGTGCTGTTATAAACATTGAAGTGGCTGTGTCACTGTAATATGCTGTTTTTAAGTCCTTTGGGAATAGACCCAGGAGTGGGATGGCTGGGTCATAGGGTGGTTCCATTCCCAGTTTTCCAAGAAATCTCCATACTGCTTTCCAGAGTGGTTGCACCATTTTGCAGTCCCACCAGCAATGTATGAGTGTGCCTTTTCCCCACATCCTCTCCAACATTTATTGTTGTGTTCTTGATAGCTGCCATTCTGACTGGAGTGAAATGAAATCTTAGAGTAGTTTTGATTTGCATTTCTCTAATTGCCAGAGATGTTGAGCATATTTTCATATATTTGTTGATTAATTGTGTATCTTCTTCTGAGAAGTGTCTTTTCAATTCCTTAGCCCCTTTATTGATTGGGTTATTTGTTTTTTTTGGTGTTAAGTTTTTTGAGTTCTTTATATATTCTAGAAATTAGTGCTCTATCTGATGTGCATGTATTAAATATTTGTTCCCAATTAGTTGGCTCTCTATTCGCCTCACTGATTGTTTCTATTGCTGAGAATCTTTTTAGTTTAAATCTATCCCATTCATTAATTCTTGGTAATAATTCTTGCACTACAGGATTCTTATTAAGGAACTTGGGGCCTAATCCGACATGTTGGAAATTGGAGCTCACTTTTTCTTCTATTAGGCATATTGTCTCTGGTCTAATTCCTAGGTCCTTGATCCACTTTGAATTGAGTTTTGTGCATGGTGAGAGATAAGGGTTTAATTTCATTTTGTTGCATATGGATTTCCAGTTTTCCCAGCATCATTTGTTGAAAAGGCTATCCTTTCTCCACTGTACATCTTTGGCGCCTTTGTCTAATATAAGATAGCTGAAATTATATGTACTAGTCTGTGTGTCCTCAATTCTGTACCATTGGTCCACCAGTCTGTTTGGTGCCAATACCATGCTGTGGGCTTTTTTGTTACTATTGCTCTATAGTATAATTTAAAGTCTGGTATGGTGATGCCCCCTGCTTCACTTTTCTTGCTCAGGATTGCTTTGGCTATTCTGGGTCTCTTATTTTTCCAGATGAATTTCATGACTGCTTTTTCTATTTCTTTGAAGAATGACATTGGGATTTTGATTGGAATTGCATTAAATCTGTATAATGCTTTTGGTAGTATGGACATTTTGACAATATTAATTCTACCTATCCAAGAGCAAGGTAGGTCTTTCCATATACTGAGTTCTTCTATGATCTTTCTTTAGTGTTCTATAATTTTCCTTATAGAGGTCTTTCACCTCTTTCGTTAAGTTGATTCCCAGGTATTTTCTTTTATGCTATTGTAAATGGGGTAGTTTTCATCATTTCCCTTTCAGAGGCTTTGTCACTGACTGTAAACAGCTGTAAACGGCTGTGGGCAAGTTATTGTTCAAAGCGGCGAAGCTGTGGAAAAAACTCAAAAGACAAAATAGAAAAGAAAAGATTAATTTAATTCTCCCGGGCAAGATCCCACTATCACGCAATCCATCAGGAGAGAGAATGGCGCCTGCTGGGTCTTTCCTCTGGTAAAAAGTTTTTTCTATCTCGCATCCAGTCCCATGAGATTTTAAGGCGAGCGAGATCCGGAAGGCATTTCCGATGTAAACAAACGGTCTCCGCCAACTCTTTAATCAGGGCTTCTGCATTTCTCCCTTTTTTGTTTTAAAAGAGGGGATGTTGTTAAGATGACAAGTCTTTTGTTGATGAGTTAAATTGTATAGTATATTAACTTTTTTCTTTTAAACTAATCAGCTGTCTTGAGTTTATCGAGTAACAACATATCAACTGACATACAAAAATGCCTTTGACTTATGGGTATTGATTTTGTATCCTGCTATTTTGCCGAATTCATTTACTAATTGGGAAAGTTTTCTGGTAGAGTTTTTTGGGTCTTCTATGTATCTTATCATGTCATCAGTAAATAGTGCTAATTTGAGCTCTTCTTTTCCTATCTGGATCCCTTTAATTTCTTTTGTCTGTCTAATTGCTCTGGCCAGAGTTTCCAGTACTATGTTAAATAGCAGTGGTTACAGGGGGGTTCCCTGACTATTTCCAGTTTTTAAAGGGAATGCTTTCAATTTTTCTCCATTTAAGATAATGTTAGCTCAGGGCCTTGCATAAATAACTTTTATAATGTTGAGATATGTTCCTGATATTCCTAGTTTTTCCAGTGTTTTGAACATAAAGGGGTGTTGTATTTTGTCAAATGCATTTTCTGTGTCTATTGAGATGATCATATGATTTTTATCTTTGAGTCTATTGATGTGATATATTATGTTTATTGATTTCCGAATGTTGAACGAGCCTTGCATCCCTGGAATAAACCCCACTTGATCATGGTGCACTATCCTTTTGATATGTTTTTGTATCCAATTTGCCAGAATTTTGTTGAGGATTTTTGCATCTATGTTCATTAAAGATATGGGCCTGAAGTTTTCTTTTTTGGATGTGTCTTTGCCTGGCTTTGGAATTAATGTAATATTGGCCTCATAGAAAGAGTCCGGAAGAGCACCCTCTTTTTCTATTTCTTGAAATAGTTTGAAGAGTATTGGTATTAGTTCTTCTTTGAAAGTCTTGTAGAACTCGGCTGTAAACCCATCAGGTCCTGGACTTTTCCTTATTGGTAGCTTTTTGATGACATCTTCTATTTCTTCGCTTGTAATCAATCTGTTTAAATTGTGTATAGCCTCCATTTCCAGTTTAGGCAAATCATACGACTCTAGAAATCTGTCAATGCTTTCAATATTTTCTATTTTATTAGAGTACAAGTTTTCAAAGTAATTTCTAATTATCTTCTGTATATCTGAGGTGTTTGTTGTGATATTCCCTTTTTCATCACGAATGTTAGTAATTTGAGTTTTTTTCTCTTCTTCTTTTTGTTAGCATTGCTAAGGGTCTATCAATTTTGTTTATTTTTTTCAAAGAACCAACTTTTAGTTTTGTCAATTCTTTGAATGGTTTCCTTAGTCTCAATTTCATTAATTTTTGCTCTGATTTTAATTATTTCCTGTCTTCTACTGCTCTTGGTGTTGATCTGTTCTTCTTTTTCTAGTGCTTTGAGGTGTGATGTTAAGTCATTTATTTGTTGGGTTTTTTTTCCTTTTAAGGAATGAACTCAGTGCAATGAATTTTCCTCTTACTCCTGCCTTCATAGTGTCCCAGAGATTTCTATATGATGTATCTGTGTTCTCATTTACCTCTAGGAATTTTTTAATCTCCTCTTTGATGTCTTCTTCGACCCCTTGTTCATTCAGTAGCATGTTGTTTAGCTTCTAGTTGTTGGAGTAGTTTTTCTTATTCCTTGTTTTGTCATTGATTTCCAATTTCATCCCTTTATGGTCTGATAGAATGCAGGGTAGTATCTCTATTTTTTTTTTATATTTGCTGAGAGTTGCCTTGTGACACAATATATGGTCTATTTTGGAGAAGGAGCCATGTGCTGCTGAGAAAAAAGTGTATTCGTTTACTGAGGGATGAAATATTCTATATATGTCCGTTAGGTCTAAGTTATTAATTGTTTTAAGGAGGCCTAAAGTTTCTTTGTTTAGCTTTTGTTTGGATGATCTATCCATTGGTGAGAGAGGTGTGTTGAAGTCCCCTAGAATAACTGTGTTGTGGTCTATTTTACTCTTGAACTTGAGAAGAGTTTGTTTGATGAATGTAGGTGCTCCATTATTTGGGGCATATAGATTTATGATTGTTATATATCCTGTTGATGAATAGTTCCCCTTAAGTAGTGAGAAATATCCACCTTTGTCCCTTTTGATTAGCTTTGACTTGAAGTCTACCTTGAAGTCTACCAAATAAGTTGAAATGGAAATGGAAACCCCTGCTTGCTTCTGCAGGCCATGTGAGTGATAAGACTTTTCCCAGCCTTTCACCTTCAGTCTACTGATGTCTTTTTCTACGAGGTGTGTTTCTTGGAGACAGCAAATTGTTGGGTCATTTCTTTTAATCCATTCTGATAATCTGTGTCTTTTGAATGGCGAGTTTAGGCCATTAACATTCAGGGTTATTATTGAGATATGATTTTAATTCCCATCCATTTTTATTTGTATTATGGTCTTTAGCTTGATTTGGTTTCTCTTCTGGTTGGTATTTCCCTTAGTTTAATATCTCCCTTTGTTGATTTTCATTGTTATTTTTCTCTTCTTCTTCATGAAAAATTTTGCTCAGAATGTTCAGAAGTGCTGGCTTTAGAGGTGCGAAATCTTTTAACTTTTGCTTGTCATGGAAGGTTTTTATTTCATCTTCAAATCTAAAGCTCAGTTTTGCTGGATATAAGATTCTTGGTTGACATCCCTTTTCTTTCAGAGCTTGAAATATGCTATTCCAGGATCTTCTTGCTTTTAAGGTCTGGGTTGAAAAATCTGAACATAGTCTGATTGGTTTTCCCCTACATGTAATCTGCTTCCTTTCTCTTGTGGCTTTTAATATTCTCTCTTTGCTCAGTATATTAGGCATTTTCATTATAATGTGCCTTGGTGTGGATCTGTTGTGATTTTTTATGTTTTGTGTTCGGTAAGCCTCTTGCACTTCGTTTTCCCATTCATTCCTCAAGTTTGGAAATTTTTCTGTAATTATTTCATTAAATAAATTACTCATTCCTTTGACTTGAAACTCTGCTCCCTCCTCTACCCCAGTCACTCTTAAGTTTGGTCTTTTTATGTTGTCCCATAGTTCTTGAATGTTCTCTTCTCGGTTTCTTACCATTTTTGCTGTGTAATCTAGATTTTTCTCTAGGATATATATTTTGTCTTCATTGTCTGAGGTTCTTTCTTCCAAGTGATCTACTCTGTTGGTGATACTTTCGATTGAGGTTTTATTTTGGTTTATTGCTTCTTTCATTTCCGGAATTTCTTGTTTGTTTTCTCTTTAGAGAAATTTCTGTTTGGTTTCTCTTTACTTCCTGTATTTGTTTATGGAGTTCTTTGTTAAAATGTTCTCTTGCCACCTGTATTTGCTTTCTCATCTCATTTTTTAGTTCATTCTTAAGTTCCACAAACATTTGGAATATGTAATTTCTAAATTCCATCTCTGGCATTTCACCAACTATGCTTGCCATGGAATCTACTGAGGAGGTATATCGATTTGTTTGTATCACTTTCTTCCCTTGTTTCTTCATATTGCTTGTGTGGCTTTTCTTCCTGCACTGTGGGACCTTGACTATTTCGATTTTACCTTAAAGCCTTATATTGCTCCTGTAGTACAATGCTATCAGATCCCCTTATAATTCCTTTACACTTTAAAATCAAACACTTTCTATTCAGAAAATCCCAGTTTGATCACAGTGTACAGATTTAGTTAACCCAGATATTGTTTCCGGTTTACTCTGTACGCTTCTGATGGGGTTTTATAGTTTTAAGTATTGGACACACAGGTGATATGTTTAGGAAGAAGGAAGTGAGTGTATTGAATTGTTCTTTCTTAGAAAGTATGAAAAGAGAGTTCTATGGAAGTGGTTTAGTATCAGCAGACGAGAGAGGCAAGAGAATGGAGTGAATGATTAGGTGGAAAGACCGATTTATATATAAACCTAACTTATACAGCAGTTGAGAGAAGAGATAAAGAAAGATGGAAAAGAAAAAAAAATGACAAAGGAGTAGAAATTAGTGTGAGAGAGAGTCAAGAAAATAGAGAATAAACTATATATAACACCACTTTGCTATATATTTCAATTGCACCTGTTCTAGAAATCCCAATTTCTGCGTATAACTTGTTTTTGCCTCTGTTGAGTACGCAATGGCAGGGTGTAAATAGGGAAGATGAAGGAAGAAGAAAAGATACAAAAGTGAGAGGAAGAAAAGAAAGAAAGAAAAGAGGAGCAGAAGTAAACAAACAAACACACTGTCAATCAAAACAAAAACAAAGCAAAACAAAACAAAAACAAACAACCCCCCCCCAAAAAAAAAAACAAAACAAACAAAACAAAAAAAAAAAAAGTTGAACCCAGGAACAAGTCTCAAACAAAATGGACCCTGGGAAGCCCTTCTTTTTTTCCCTTCCAGTTTAAGCCAATTGACCCGGATCACGTCCAGTCAATGATCCTGTTAGTGGAGTCAAGGCTGCACCTTTGGCCAGTTGTAGAATGGCACAGTGGAAGAGTGGCTCAGGGGGATTGTGTGTCAGCAGCTGAATGGCACCGGGAAAGGGACCCTCCAGAAGGCACCCTTTCCCCAAGCCCACCCACAGTTGTACCTTCTTGGGGCCTCTGCGCTAGCCTCAGATACGCCCTCCCCTGTTGGTTGCCAGAGTCTAACCCAGGTGTGTGCTGTTCTCAGAGTGCTGGTGGATCCCTGGATGTCTGCAGCTACTTTTCCTTTCTTCTTTGTTTCTTTGTCCCGGTCAGCCACTGCTTTCCTCAAATATGATGGTGTTCTCCTCGGGCTCAACAGCAGTTCCACAGACCTCTCGTTCAGGTCCCAGCTTGGCAGGTTGCACTTCCTCCGGAAGTGGAGGGGGCTTTTCCTCAGGTAGGGCCCTGCGCGCAGCAGCAGGGAGCTGCTACTCTGGGCCCTGGAAGCCAGGCGAACTGGCGGCTGGGTCTCTCCTTCCAGGCGTGTGCCTACCTTTTGTTCTGGTCGGAGCTGGGCAGGTCACACTTCCCCTGGGAATGGAGGAGGCTTTTCCTCAGGTCCGGCCCTGCGTGTAGCCAGAAGAAATTTTCATAAATGAAAATAAAACAACTTTTGAGGGAAGTGGGATTGCTATGTTTCAACAAGAAATAGTGAACAAAAGATCAGAAATAAGCTAATGCAATAATGTGACAATTGCTAGTTTGGGAACAGAGCTAGTGAAGGGAAACACCCTGCAATGACAAAAACATTCTCAAGTGGTGCTTTTCAAAACAGTTGACCACATGTGGGTATTAAGAGACTGAAACTTTACCTAGAAGCATTGAATAACTAAATTTTTTAATTGTATTTAATTTTGATTAATGTCCTTATAAATGTGAAAATTAATTCTTTATACAATTAGTACAATGTTAATACAAATAGTATAATTAAGTAGGTTTGCAACAATTGGGGTATGAATATCTAAATATTAAAACTATGAATTTTCTGAAATCTAAATATTGATCAAGTACTCCAACAAAAATTTAGGACTTAATTTGAGATGTGCTGTAATTGTAAAATATATGGATTTTGAAGACTTAATATTATAAAACAGAACATAAAATATTTTGTAAGGTTTTAATATTACATGCTTAACTTATGATATTTTAATATATTATAGCAAGATTATTATAAAAAGAAATTTAACTGTTTAATATTTTAATGTATCAAATTTAAAAAAATTAAAATTAAGTATGTGACTCCTGGAAAAATTTAAATTAAATATGTGACTCACATTATATTCATTTTATCATTTTGTACTATATAGGTCTATAGCATCTTCTCCAGGAAATAATGCCTACCAAGCATTCTTTCCAGCTCTCTCTCTCAATCTTTCCCTTGCTTTCCTTTCCTTAGGAAAAAAAGTCCTGCCTTATCATTATAATCTCACCCTCTCACCTTTCTTTATTTAGACGAAATATTTAAGATCATTAATATAGTTATATTGCTGTTTATTTTCCCTTCTACCAAATTATTGATATCCTTCAATATTCATGGTTTTAAAAATTCATGATTAATCTTCTTAATCTTTAAAATATTTACATACTTATCTGAGAATCAAATCAATAGTATAGAATTTTTTCTTACTACAAACACATACATGTATATTCCTTTATGGTAAGTACAATGTTCAGTCCACAAATGTGCGTGTATAAGAAATAGAACATTCTTCCCTGGTTTTCTAAATAAACGTAATTGTCTTTGAATACCTCCCATGTATCAAAAATCTTTATCTCAATCATTTCAGCATTCTCTCCTGCTACTGTTTCTGCTACATTGACATCCTAAAGGGACAAACAAAATAAAAGGTTGTTGGAGTAGCTATATCTTGTCCTCAGTGTTGTCTGTCTACAAAGGTATTCTCTAACATGTCCATGTTTTTGTCCACATCCCACACATTAGTCCCTTAATCAACGCTATGCCATCCCAGGCTGAGGCTGTTTTCTCTTGGTTTATTTTGTGGCATTTACAGCCAGTACAGCTTTCTGAAGTTTATGAGCATCCCTGGATTGTGGGAAACTCTATGTAACTGTGAGCAGCTCTTTGCTAATAAACATTTTTTTACCAAGTTTTTTCTTTCTTTCTACAAATCTAGGATATCCTTATCAGACTGCACCACATACTAGCTATGTGACTTTGTCAGATTACTTTGTTTCCTGAGGAAAAATCTCTGTTGCTCTATTATTTAGTTTACCTCCCGTGGCAGCCACCCTAGGTTGCCTGACCCAGCTTCCGTTTTCAGTCTCATTTGGCCCTTGTCTAACTCCATTATAAAAGATGTGAAGACTAGCAAGTCAAATCACTAGCATTCCTTTCAGCTAAAGAAACCAAATGATACAGTACAGTACAAAGTGATATAAGCAGAATTTATCTGGTTCTGTTTAATTTTTCTGTTTGGAAAGGAAATAATTCAGGGGCTTCAGAGTCAGAAGCAATTCTGTAAACATAAAAAGGAGAGGTCTTTTGATTTCTCAGGAACTTTGTTTATGATAAGAAAAGAAGAATGAGTAGAAAGAAAATTCCTAGGAGAAATATTAGCATGTGAAATGGATATGGGATAGAACAAATCACAGCAATTAAAAATAAGAATTTCCTGTTCTCCTAATTCAGAAAAGGAAAGATTGACTGATATTTGGTCATTACCTCCAACTGTGAATTATGAGTTATCAGAACTGGCTTTAAAACCTGTCCCAACCACATCTGTCCATGCCTTTGTTTCAACCATCACATTCATGAATACCCAAATATTTGCAACACTTTTTAGAAAGTTAGCCAATCAACAACAGCCTTCATTCCCGTGCTTGTACCTTTGAGTGTCGGTTCCTCAACTTTCACTGCTTTCAGAACTTCTTGCTCTCTGAAATCCCATGTAGTATCAGTATTTTCTTTGTTAAGAGTTCCTGTGTTAGAAATCACAGCTCTCCCAAGCTTGGCATAGAAAAAACCATGATGTTTTCTCTTTTCCTTTTTTTTTTTTTTTTCTTTCTTTTTTCTTTTTTGTTTCTGTTATTCAGTGGTATCTCTTTGTTGATAGTGAATATAAAGGAGATTAATTGAAGTCACAAAGAGTTCCTGCAGGAAATGATAGAAGACAAAGCTAGAAATTCATCAGGAGCCAGACAATGGAGGGTCTTCTTTGCCCTGTATTTCAATTTAAGCTGTGTACTAAGATTAAAAAGGAGTCATTAGAAGATTTCCAGGTGGTATGGAAGAGACTGTTATGATAAAATTTGGGTTAATACAATGTTGTTTTTAGCTTCAGAGTAAATGTGGAATTGGAGACATTCAGTGGAAGTTCTTACACAAATAAGGCAGGTCTATATAGCAAAGGATGATGTCATTTTGAATTAGTGAGATGTTGGTGGAGATGGAGAGAAGTTATCAGGTTTGAGTTAGTTGCAAAGTAAAATCAAAGTAATTTATAAATAAATAAGAGATATGAGGAAGAAATAGATTTTATGTGCAAATACTTGTTTTGAGATGGTAGGGGTCAATAGAAAAGAATTAGGTGGGAAGTGGGAAAAGAGCTCGTGAATGTGTTCTAAATATGGTAAGTTTGAGCTGTCTTTGAGATACTAAGACAAGATTTCAAGGAGACAATGAAATACATAATCTGGAGCATGGAGGAGAATTCTGAGCTGAGAATACAAACAGAGTCATCTACTTTGAGGAATTCCATACATTTCTGGCTTAGAAGATTCATCTATAAGGGAGATGAAAAAGAGATAAAGAATCAATAGTTAGAATGGAGGAAAATCCAGAAAGTATGGAAACCAAACAGTCTCTTGAAGGGAGTGGTTAATGATGTTGAATACTGCTGAAAAGTCACATAAGATGAGACCTTTAGAAATGGTTAAAGAAATTAATGATCTGGAGGTTTTGGATGTCCTAAGCCAGAGCATTTGTGCTGGTGGGATGGGAAAATATGGTAGCTAATTAAGGAGGAGAGGGGAGGAAATGAAAATAAAAGTCACAAGAATAGCCAAACTAGTTACCATATTTCATTGTGAAGAACATTCTAGGGACACAGCTGAAGAGACATAAAAGAATTTGGGGCGAGAGCATTTTTTTTTTTAATTAGAAACTTCCAAGTATTAAAAAGCATTAAACTTGCATGTTTGGTAAACTCTATCTTCTACTAACTAACAAGTACTAGCAAATCCTCAGAGGAGTATTTTTTACAAAGAAAGAGCCCTCAAAAGATACATTTTAGATTCCAACATTTTGTGTCCAATTAAAACTATAGTAGACAGTTTCATTTTTTTGTATCAGCATATCTTAAATCTTCATCAGCCTAAGACTGTTGTTTCTGGTTTACAAGTATGTTTTATTTCATAGAAAAGTGTTGCTTTTATTTCTTAGAGCTTCTACAAACAATGATATTGAGAAAAAGATTTCAATAGCATGTTCTAAATGTATTTAAACACATACATTATAATGGAGAATCAGAAGAAAATTGTAAAGTAAGTTTAAAAGAGATAGAGTTGCTATTTTGCTTTATTCTTTTTACTTTTGTTTGTTCATTTATACAGCATTGTGCATTGGTGGGACTGCTATTCTGTAGAAATGTAAGTTAGAACAAATAATTACTTTGAGGCAGGATGTACCTCTATCACAATTCAGAGGGCCAATTTATAATAATGCCAGTTATCTAAAAGCTAGTAGATAAGGAAAGGAGAATCCATGAATATAAAAGAAAGACTCCAAAGAGAAGACTCAGTACTTTCTTCTTTAACTCACTGGAAGGAAAAGGCCTCTAAAATCTTAGGCACATAGAAGTGTTGATCATCACATTTGTGTAACCCTCAGAAATACTTATGCAATATAATGAATGGAGGAATC
Organism: Tamias sibiricus; assembly: GCA_025594165.1. Classification (NCBI taxonomy): domain Eukaryota; kingdom Metazoa; phylum Chordata; class Mammalia; order Rodentia; family Sciuridae; genus Tamias; species Tamias sibiricus. The sequence continues at coordinate 139,432,556 of CM046658.1, read as the reverse complement.
AACAAATACAGCAGACTGACCGTGGTGTAGCATTAGTTTACATGCAGGTCATTGTAATATGTAGCTTTTGAGTATCTTGCTGAATATTTGAGTTCTCCTTTGGGTAAACAAGTGCTTTAACAAAGAAAGACTGCAAACACCCCTTATCCAGCTGGCTTTGATCCAGCATGGTAAACAAGATCAACAGAGTACAAGAAACACAGTGAACAAAGAATTGAATAACATTTGTAAGCCTTTCAGTACTGTCAAATTTTTTAAAGCAAATGGTGTCACTAACACTCAAGCTTCCAAATAGGGCTGCCTGCCACTCTCACTAAACCTCAGGGACCCAACAGCAGTACTGTATCAACTGGGAGATGGAGCAGAATGTCAGCTGATTATCTGCCCCTGATTCCGACTTGGTAAAGTGGATGTGACTCAACAGAGAATTTTGAATCCCTGGAATTTACAGACAATATTAAATTTATTCCTGCCATCTAAGTTATCTAATAATAGACCAAATAACTAACGTATACTGAACATTTACTGTATGCCACAAATTGACTGATTTCTTTCTTTGTACTACCTCATTCATTCTCCTACACAAATCAAGAGGTTGATGTTATAATTATTATTTTACTTCTGTTGAGACTGAACTTCAGAGAAGTTAAGAGTATTTCACAGCTCACACAGAGATATGACAGAGCAGGGTATCATGTAGTATGACTCTAGTGTCCTTACTTTAAATTGCAAATTTAAAGAAAATGTAAGTACATTAGTGGAAGAATGTTTTAATGTACTATATAACTTTATGTAGTAGATTACATTTGATGTGGTTTCCTTTTCCAAATTAAAATTACATTTTCTTTTCAATGTTTTATCTTAAGATTTTATTACATATATATTACTAGATATTTATTCTTATTTTTTACGTTATTGTGAATTTACATATTTTTATTTCTTAATATATTATAAATAAAAAAACTTGTTAGCCTTCACTTTTTATTTCATCATTTATATATTTAAAAGTTTGGGGGTTTTTTCACTTTAATTCTTATGCTTAAAATGTTTAGTATATTCTTATCTCTTTCTTTAACATTTAAATTACCTTTTATGATACTGATAATATTTCTTCCAACATTGCAGATTAGATGTCTTCAAAAACCTTTTTCATAAGAAGAAAAAGTACAGCAGCATCCTTTTAAAAAGCTTTTCTGAACACACAAAAAAATAAAAAATCCCTTGAGATCAAAAATTGAGAGGGCATGGAAGCCAGAGTAGAAAACTGAAGTTCTAGTTATGTATTTCCTGAGGTACTTGTTGACTCCTGAAATCTGTGGGCTTAAACATTAGAAGTCAAGGCCTAGGAGACAAAAATCTCTAGCCTACTCAAAGAATGTGACCAGAATATAGATCACTACACAAAATCAGGACCCTCGGAGAAAACAGGATAGAAAATCTTCTTTTACATTACAAGAAGGCAAGATGAATATTATTGGTATGATTTTAAGAAGACAACAAATTAATCCTTGGTAAATATTTTGCAGAGGCACAAGTAAGTCGCAAAAATAAAACCTTACTAGCTTACTTAAGTTGTGAGTCTGTCTTTACTGAGGATAATGGGTGAATTACTAGTTGCTAGTCCCAAGAGAGGACTCTCACCACATGGAAGATGGCAAAGATCTTAAAAAATGCCAATCTCTATAGTAGGAACCCACAGGCTTTGGGTCATTTCATCTTCTACAGATACAGAGTCACTGAGGAAGACTCAACACACTAGGTACTGATTGGAACAACATTTTACTCACAAAAAAAAAAAAAAAAGAGAGAGAGAGAGAGAGAGAGAGAGAGATGCAGTAACATCAGCATTTGCAGCATGCACTGGTCTCCCAAGGCCAATATTTCCATAATAATGGACACATGGCAATGGACCACAAGTATCCTGCTTGTACTGCAGACAATAAATCCATTTCCTTCCAGTGGGGGACACATATACCAAATAGATCTGACCAGATGCACACAATCCACGTGCTTAAGCAACACAAGGAAGTTCCCTGTGTGCCCAGAAGAGAGCAGTCTTCTAATAAAGATGATTCGGGGGCCAAATGATAGACCAGCATCTACCTTCCATAAGGAAAACTATCTATGTCTCCAGTAATAGCTGGACATTCTTGAGGAGGAGGAGCAGAAGACAGAGAAAATGAATCAGAAGAAATATTTGAAAAACAACAGTGGGTAGTTTCTAAAACTAATAGAAGACACATATGAAAAAAGAAAAAGAGAGGTGGGAAAGAAGGAAGGAAAGGAAAGAAGGAGAAAAGGAAAGGAGGGAGGGAGGGAGGAAGGAAGGAAGGAAGAAAGGAAGGAAGGAAGGAAGGAAGGAAGGAAGGAAGGAAAGAAGAGAGGAAGGAAGGGAGGGAGGAAGAAGGAAAAGAAAAAAAGTTCTGAGAATCCCCAAATTTCATAAGCCCTTGAAAGACTGATTCCCAAAATAGAGAGAGAGGGAAAAAGAGAAGGAGAGAGTTCAATTTGAAGTATCAGGAATGAAGACAAAGGATCATTACTGCAGACATTAGAAAGATAAAAGACAATAAGGAAATACAGCTACTGTAAAATGCAGTACAACTGGAACTCACATACATATCTGATGGGAATACAAAATGTTACAGCAACTCTGGAATAAGTTGGTAAATCTGAGAAAATTCACTGCAAGTTGATTTTTTAAATACAGATTAAAGAATGTTCTTCAAACAAAAGAATTATAACATTAGACAGAAAATTGAATCCACACAAAGAAAAGGAATAATACTAGAACTTTGTATAGATTAATTAAATAACATCCATAATTTCTCTATTTTAATCTGTTTGAAAGATAATTCGTTTGACAGAGAGTTTAGCAGTTTCTTCTAAAGTCAAACATGCACCACCATAAGATTTTGCAATCACTGTTCTGGATATTTACAAAGAGAACTGAAACTACAAGACAAGTCCACACACACACACACACACACACACACACAAAAAAAAAAAAAAAAAAAAAAAAACCTCTACCAAAGTGGTTATAGAAGATTTATTCATAATAACTAAAAACCAGGAAGAAGTACAACATCCAAATGGTAAGTATATAAATACATAATACTCCACCTATATGATAAAATTCTCAGAGAAGAGATAATTGAGCTGTAAGTAGACCAAAAGTACTGTTATATGCAACAATATGGATGAAATAATATGGTAAGTGAAAGAACAGATACAAGAAAGTTACATAGTATGCAATTCTCTTTATATGACATTCTACAAAAGGCAAAATGATAAGAGCAGAAATCAGACAAGCAGTTTCCAGGAGATGCAGTAAGGGGAGTGATTCAGTTTTGCTTGTTTTTTGAACTTTACATAAATAGAATCCTATAGATCTTTCTTCTTCTTCTTCTTCTTCTTCTTCTTTTCTTCTTCTTCTTCTTCTTCTTCTTCTTCTTGTCAGGATTACGTTTGTAATCTTCATATATATATTTGTGTGCAGAGATTTTTTTCATTTTCACTTCTGTGTATTATCCTTATTTGCTTACTATTCCAATGTGTTTTTACCATGTTCACATTTTAAAATTACAACATAATAGCCTAAGTGGGTGAAATTATTATTTAAGTCTTATATAAGTCTACATGGGATTTCCTTGCTCAATCACCTCTTAAATATACAATAATGCTCATGTGTGTCAATAAAATGCATTAGTTTTTTTATGAAAAATACTAATTCCTTTTTATCATTTAGTCAGTTTGGAATACATTGCCAAATATTATCATATCTGTCTTGTTCCCTCCTCCCTACTCCAAAGTTTGCTTTCCTCTATAATTTCCTTTCCCTGAATATATTTTCAAATGTTGAACCTAAGGTATTTTCACCCTTCTCATCTCTGAGACTTAATAACTTCAAAATATTTGTCTTCTAGCTTGTGGTGGCCTTGGTAACCTCTTCAAATGCATTCAGATGCTATTTGAAAGGAAAGTAAAAGGGAAGGTTGGCTCTCAACTCAAACACAATTTAGATGATAAGGAATTCTACCCAAACATGACTGCATATAAGGTAAAACTTTTTAAGAGTGTTACCTTCAATAACTACAGAAGACAGAGCCACAGATAGGTGTGTTTGCTTTGAATGGACTGGTTCTACCAAGAGGGCATTCAAAGAACTGTTTAGACTACTCTAAACTCTGAGTGTCAGAAACCTGCACACATCGAGGTAATGCAGTTAGGTTTAAACTTGATTGAGTATTGAGTTTTTTGCATTTTATCGTGGCAGTGAAAATCATGTCATGAATACTCCATTTATTCCTCCATATAAGGATGTTCCTAATTAAACTGTTATTCAAAAGCCACCCGTGTTCTATAAGTAACTGCATTATATCATGACATTGACTAAAGCCCAGAAGCAGGTTCCTGTGGCCTAATTAATTTTTTTAAAGCCTTTTACTCAGCGGGATGCTGCCTACCTGGATCTTTGAATGAAAGGATATTAATGAAGCTGCAATGCAGATGATTATATTGAAAGTGATGAAGAATTTATTAGGAAGACAGCCATCACGGCTGTGCAGTATATGAGGCATAAAACTGCTATAAGTAATGACAGAGTGTAGTTTAGGCAAGTAATGGGCAGCAGAGCTACAAAAGGAGAGCTTGGAGATATATTATTTTGTAATAAAGTTCCCATAAAAATTGAAATATGAGGTGGAAAGATTAACATGGTCATACAAGTCATCTTTAATGTTCATAGCCAAGTTCTGCCTTTTAGAAAGAGTAAACTGAATTTATGCCTGGGACAACATGTAAGTCAAAAGCCTTATTTATACATTTCATGCAAATGACTACAGACCTTTGGTTTACAGTTACCAAAGTAATGTTCAGTAGCATTTAAATTTATTACATTAACATTGGATCAGGAGCTGTATTTCTACCTGTCAAGTGGCTAACATTTGTAGGTCATGTCATCAATAAATAGACTGTGGCTTACAGACCCCTGCACTGCTGGTTTCAATTCTATGAACAAAAGATTTTGCATTTTGTTTTTCCTCTTTAACCTGAATATAGATGTGCCCTCATTCACTGCATAATGACATTGTAATACTATTAAATGACACCGTGTATTTCCATGGCATGTTCACTTCCACAGAGAAGATGCATGGTGCTCTAACTTACAGTGTGAACTTTTGTTAGAGGTAGAACTAAACTAAAACCTTGACAGTCTTTTGTCAGTGACCTTGTTCAAATTACTGAACAAGTTTGCCTCATGTTTTTTTTTTTTTTTTTTTTTTTATCTGTAAGAGGGATATAATAATATCAATTTCATGAGATTATTATAAAAAAAGATGTAATATATCTAGTCTATAGGAAATGGTCAATCAATCATTATTATTATTATAATTATTATCAAATACATTCTGGGTAATTTCATAATGGTATGTCTTCAAAGTCCTGGAGAAGAGGCAAAGCATACACATAGAGTCATATCTCAACTTTATTTTTAAAGTTAAAGGTCTGCAGGTTAACTTGTATCTAATGAGGTACATAATTAAATTGACAGCCATTAGGATTTGACCCAAATGTTTTATAAAAATTCCTGTCTTTTATGATTTCTCAGAAGTGGGTATAAAATTGGTCTACAGTCTAATATAAAATTGAATTTCAAGAGGAAAAAGATAAATAGCTAAAAAACATTTTATTCTGAATTTGAAATATTTCCCATTTAAAGTTAGTCACATAGAGCAAGACTGCCATTTTAAGTAGAGTAGTCACAAAGGCTTCACTGAGAGAATAACATCTAAGCAATGGCCTGAAGGAAGTGAAATGCAAGCAAGGTGAGACTCAGGGGAAAGAATATCAAGGATAAAGGAATACTCAGTGCAAACACCAGGAGGTGGAGACAGAGCATACCAAGGGAGGGAGTGGCCAGGCAGTTTAGTCCACCATCGTACAGTCAATACCAGTTGTATCATGTATAGAAAATTAAATTGAATAAAATTTTATTAACATCATGCCTTGATGATTATAAATAATATCAGTGATAAAATAATCCTTCCTGGAAAAAAAATCTGTGTTGGTCTAGTTCTGAACAATTGTGGTTGTTTCTAATGAGTCAGATGGACGGCTTCCCCTGACCCAACTTCTGTATGCAACTTTGTGGGAGCATATCAGAAAGGAACAGAAAGAGGGTATGTCTGGATCTAGATGAAGGAAGAAAGAGTGGCAGGTGAAGGTGTCAATGAGAAATAGCATAGCTGCAATGTGTAGAACTTTGGTCTCTGTAAAGATGTCACACTTCTATGTTTCACCTGTGTTGCATTATGTGTGAAATGGGAAGCCAATAGATGGATTATAACTGAAGACTTTCAAAATATCCTTAATTGTTAGGGCAGGCCCAAAAATGGCTGAAGTTAGGCTCCCTCAACAAGACTTCCAGCAAGCTGTGTTATGTTTTCAGCATGTAGCCCGGGCTGGGAACTGACTATGTTATGGTTAGTCAAGGCCAGAAACACTATGATTTTGGGTATAGAATCAAGGTCATAAACATTAACATGTTAACATGTTCCACCTTTTTTTTTTTTTTTTTTTTGTGTGTGTGTGTGTGTGTGTGTGTGTGTGGCTATGTGCCTTCTTTGTTTGGCCTGCATATAAAAAGAGTCCCAAAGGGAACTGGCTGGGGGCTGAAGCTAAAGCTAGGGGCTGGCTAATGGCTATGGCCACCTCTGAATAAAGGATGACCAATATTCACACCATGCCTCGCACCTTTTTCAACCTGCCAAACCCCAATTTGTTTCCTGGGTCAGAGCCCCCTTAAGAAACTCATGTTTCAATAAACTGATTGGCATGTTGAAAATAGACTTTAGGGTAAGGGGCAAATGGTTGTGGCAGAGAACCAAATGAAGATGGTGACTGTTCTGACTACCTCCTATTCATCCCAATGGTAAAGGATGGATCTCCATTGTTTCTTGATAGAGGAGAATGCTGGCTGTCTATTAGTCACATATGCTGACAGCCTGGGAGAGGTAGACACCATTTACCATACAAAACATCACAGAGAATGCACTCAGGGATAAAATGAACCAGCAAGATTTATAGTAACAAAATGGTGCTAAATTCCCCAAATCATGTGGTTGACTTGTTTGAATACTTTTGCAGATTGGCAAGGAAGTGAAGCCTATTAGGTTGAGAAGCAGGTGGATGCATCTGGTCTGGCTATTAAAGGAAATAGCTAGGAGGAGAGCCTTTCCCATTGGATGAGGCTCAAACAATCAGGAAAACTAACATTTGGGACTTTGAGTCTCTGTGAGAATCAAGGATGTCAGAGCAGACCTTGATCCTTTATTCTTACACTACAGTAATAGCTTAGGATGGAGTGAAGTAGTGAAATCCATGAGATGTGACCAGTGCTGAATACATTTTGAAGGGGAAGCCAGCAAGAGCTGTGGAGCAATTGGTTGTGGTGTTTAAAAGGGAAGAGCTAAGTATGAAACAAAAGTGTTTAACCATGGCAAATGCAAAGACAATGTACATTTACTGAGATGCACTTACAGAAAACTATAGGAGTAGTGGGTTCTGGTACATACACAAAATTGAATACTACATGGTTGTAACAAACATTGGGCAAATTCACTAGGTAACAACATAGAACCATCTCAAGATAGAGTAAGTGAGAAAAAGATATGTAGCGTTTAGGATATGTGTTGAAAAGGGAGAGGAAAATAGATATTTGTATTGGCTTTAACATTTTTTATAAAAAAGAAAGTCTATAGGATATAAAAATAAGAAGGGATCAGAATTAGAGGGAAAGGAAAGAAACTAAGTGGGTAGAGACAGGAATAAAAGAGAGATCTATTGACTGGATTTTAATAATTTCTAACGTTTGCATAATGTGAATGCATTTTTAGCTCTAAAAAATTAAAAGTTTTAAAATTTATATGGAGAAATACTGTTTTTAAAAGGTGTATAGCTGATAGTCTCTGACACAGTATCTCTCTAAAATTTACACTGTTGAAAAACTAATTATATTCATCATCATCACAAGAAAAGGAAGAAAAGGATAACTTATAACAATGTGCTAAACCCAAAGACCAAAGAAAAAGAGTGAGAAACTCATTACTGAATTATAAATACAGCAGTCTCCTCTTTCCCTTATCCATTGTTTTACTCTCTGTGGTTTCAGTTGCCTGTGTTCAACAGCAATCTAAAAATATTAAGTGAAAAATTCCAGAAATAAATAATTCATAAGTTTTAAATTGCACGCTGCTCTGAGTAACATGATGAAATCTCATGCTGTCCTGCTGCATCCTGTCCACAATATGAATTATCTCTTTGTTCAGTTAACCACACTGTATATGCTACCTGCCCGTTAGTCACTTAGTTGCCATCTCAGTTATCAGACCAACTGTCACAGGATAGTGTTGGTATTTCAGTAACCCTTATTTTATTTAATTATGGCCCCAAAACACAAGAGTAATGATGCTGACAACTCCAGTAGACAAAAGTGAAGTCACAAAGGGATTCTTTTAAATAAAAAGGTGAAAGTTCTCAACTTATTTACTAATATTGGTAAGATGTAAAGTAAAAAATGAATCATTGATCTGTGAAATTGTGGACAAAGGAAAAAAACAGTGTGCTAATTTTGCTATCTCACCTCACTGTAAATTATAGCCACAATGTGTTAGTTAAGATAGAAAAGACTAAGTGATTAGGTAAGATGGAAAAGATGTTCACATTTGTGAACATGAAGAGATTACATGTTCTGACTGACAGCAATATACTGTCCCAGAAAGCATAGAGCCCATGCAAAGACTTCAGCAAGGGATTCCCTGAAACAAGTGACACCAAGCCATTTGCTGTAAGTAATGGATGGTTGCACAGATTTAGGTGGGAGTAGGTTTAGGCTGAAAAACACCTTTAAAAATTACTGGGAAGTCTATGTCTTCCAGGGAAAAAGCTGCCACTTTGTTGTGATAGAACTGGACCCTTCTGGAAGCAGACACCCAATAAAACCTACATTCATAAAAACACACAGAAGTCACCAGAGAATCAGACATGAAGGACAGACTAACTCTGGTGCTATATAGCAACCCTGGAGGGCAGAAGATAAAGCCAGGTACAGTGTACACAGGGAGGAATTCCTACACTCTCAAAACACAAAAACAATATTCCGAAAGAGAAGCTCACATTCATATAATTTTTATTGTAGGAATAGAATGATAATTATTATAATTGTCCTAATTTACTGTTAGTTATTATTGTTAATCTTTCACTGTGCCAATGTTGTAAAATAAACTTTATTTTGCTAAATATGTATAGAAAAAAAAAAAACATAGTGTATAAGGGTGCAGAAATATCCACAATTTCAGGTATACCCAATGGGACTTTTAGTTGTTGTTGTTGTTCTTATTAGTTATATATGAGAGTAGAATCTATTTTGACCTACCATACATATATGGAGTATAACTTCTCATTCTTTTGGTTATACATGATGTAGAATTACATTGGTCATGTAATCATGTATGCACATAGGAAAGTAAAGTCCTATTCATTCTACTACCTTTCCTATTCCTATTCCCCCTCCCTTCCCTTCATTCCCCTTTGTCTAATCCAAAGTACTTTTATTCTTCCCTACTTCCTGCTTATTGTGAGTTAGCATCTGCATATCAGAGAGAACATTCAGCCTCTGGATTCTTGGGATTAGCTTATTTCACTCAGTATGATATTCTCCAGTTCCATCCATTTCCAGCAAATGTCATAATTTCATTTCTCTTTATGGTTGAGTAGTATTATAATATATATATATATATATGTATGTATATATATAAAAATTTATGTTCCATATATATTCCATACATATTTCATATATATTCCATATATATATTTCCATAATATAAACATTTTATATATATAATATTTGTATGTGTATAAATGTTATAATGTTTTATATACATAAATATATATATATATATATACATATATAATATTTTTCTTTTTCCATTCATCTGTTGATGGCCACCTACAATGGTTTTATAGTCTAGCTATTATGAATTGGGCTACTATAAACATTGATGTGCCTGTGTCTTTATGGCTTGTTGATTTTTAAGTCCTTTGGGTATAATCCAAGGAGTGGGATAACTTGTCAAATGGTGGTTCCATTCCAAGTTTTCTGAGGAATCGCCATACTGCTTTCCAGAATGCTTGCACCAATTTGCAGTCCCACCAGCAATGTATGAATGTACCTTTTTCCCCACATCCTCACCAAAATTTATTGATATTTGTGTTTTTGATAATTGCCATTCTGACTGGATTGAAATGGACTCTCAGTGTAGTTTTAATTTGCATGTATCTAATTGCTAAAGATGTTGAAAAATTTTTTCATATATTTGTTGACCATTTGTGTTTCTTCTGCGAAGTAACTTTTCAGTTCCTTTGCCCATTTATTCATTACATTATTTGTTTGTTTGGGGATTAAGCTTATTGAGTTCTTTATGTATCTTGGAGATTAATGCTATCTGAGGTGCAGGTAGCAAAGATTTTTCTCCCATTCTGTAGGCTCTCTCTTCACATTCTTGATTGTTTCCTTTGCTGTGAAGAAACTTTTGAGTATGATTCCATCCCACTTGTTGATTCTTGATTTTACTTCTTGCACTTTAGGAGTCTAGTTAAGGAAGTCGGTTCCTAAGCTGACTTGATGGAGACTTGGACCTACTGTTTTTTCTATTAGGCACAGGGTCTCTGGTCTAATGCCTAAGTCCTTGATCCACTTGGAGTTTAGTTTTGTGCAGGGTGAGAAATAGGAGTTAACTTTCATTCATTATATATAAATTTTCAGTTTTCCCAGCACCATTTTTTGAAGAGGCTCTCTTTTCTCCAATGTATGTTCATGGCACCTTTGTCTAGTCGGGGTAACTAGGGTAACTGAATTTATGTGGGTGTGTCTCTGTGTCTTCTATTCTGTTTCGTTGGTCTACTTTCCTGTTTTAGAATCAATACCATGCCATTTTTGCTACTATGGCTCTGTAGCATAATTCAGAGTCTAGTGTTTTGATGCCTCCTGCTTTATTATTCTTGCTAAGGATTGCTTTGGCTATTCTGGGCCTCTTATTTTTTTCAAATGAATTTTATGATTGCTTTTTCTAATTCTATGAAGAAGGTCATTGGGATTTTAGTAGGAATTGCATTAAATCTGTATAGAGCTTTTTAAATATAACCATTTTAAAAATGGTAATTCTGCCTATCTGAGAACATGGGAGATATTTTCATCTTCTAAGGTCTTCTTCAATTTCTTTCTTTAATGTTCTGTAGTTTCATTGTACAGGTCTTTTGCCTCTTTGGTTAGATCAATTCCTTTGTATATATATATATTTTTTGAGGCTATTGTGAATGGGTTAGTTTTCCTTATTTCTCTTTCAATAGATTCATCACTGATGTATAGAAATGCAATTGATTTATGGGTGTTAATTTCCTATCATGTTACTTTGCTGTATTAATTTATGAGCTCTAGAAGTTTTCTGTTGGGATTTTTTTTTTTGGGGGGGGTCTTTTGGATATAGAATCATGTCATCAGGAAAGAATGATAGTTTGAGTTCTTTTTTTTTTCCTATTTGCATCTCTTTTATTTCTTTCTTCTGTCTAATTGCTCTGGCTAGAGTTTCAAGGATGATGTTGAATAGAAGTGGTGAAACAGGGAATCCCTATCTTGTTCCAGTTTTTAGAGGCAGTGCTTTCAATTTTTCTACATGTATAATGATGTTGACCTTGGGTTTAGTATATAGCTTTTATAATGTTGAGGTATGTTTCTATTATTCTTGGTATTTCTAGTGTTTTGAACATGAAAGGGTGCTGTATTTTGTCAAATGTTTTTTCTGCATCTGTTGAGATAAGGGTTTTGACACGTTTACCATGGATAAAGGAGGATTCATCCATACCAACGTGCCATAATTTGGAGATGAATTTTTCACTAACATAACTGATATAGTCAGACAGAAATAAAATTATTGGCTGGTACATGTTTTGCTTTCAATAACAATCACTTCAATACAAAGAAACAAAAAAGCAATAATAAGTTTTGTATTATTGTTAGGCATTGACAAATGTTTAACAAACCATGCAGCAGGGAGGGAGGATTATAAATCTAGGGCTCTAATTTCTAACATTTTAGAAAAGTACGTATTCTCATTATGGCCAGTTTCAAATTAACCACATGATCTCACATTCCTTCTTTAATGCTCTTTCTGCATGTAGATCCAAGTTTCTGAACTTCATCACTTTTCTTCTTTCCCAAGAATTTTTTTTAATGTTTCTTGTAAATCAGGTGTATCATTCACCTATTCTCTCAAATTCTCTTTTTTTTTCTGATGAAGTCTTTTTTTTTCCTTAAATTTAAAAAATTAATTACTTTGAATATAGAATTTTTTTTTATTTCCACACTTAAAATATTCCACTCCACTCATTTTACTTGCATGATTTCTGAACAGAAATCCAAAGTAATTCTTACCTTCAACAGTAAATATATGTTTTGTTTTTTCCTGTATTCTTTCAGGATTACATCTTTAATTTTATGCAGTTTGAATAGGACATGCCTAGGTGTAAAATTTTTTAGTGTTCATCCTGCTTGCTGCCCTCAGAGGTTCTTGAAACTATGGTTTATTGTCTATAATTAACTTTGGGAACTTCTCTGTCATTATTAAACATTTTCTGTTCCTTTCTATTGGTTTTCCCCCTCTGGTATTTCCATTGTATATGTATTACAACAGTTGTAATTCTTCCACACTTTTAAGATATTCTTTTTCATTCTTCTTATCTACGTACTTCAATTTTGAGTGTTCCCATTGACATTTCTTAAAACTCATTGATTCTTTTCTCACCCATATCCAATCTAATGATAAACTCATGAAAGCTGTTCATTTCTGTTAGAATATTTTATTTTATGTCTAGTAATTTGTTTGATTATTTCTTAGTGTTTCCATCTCTCTGTTTACATTACACATTTGTTCTTGCCTGCTATACTCTTTTTCCATTAGCATATTTTATAGTATATTAATCATAGTTTTATTAAATTTCCACTCAAATTATTTCTACATGTCTTCCATATCTGAGTCTGGTTCTGATGCTTGTTCTGTCTTATTTGCTTTGTACTTTGTTATTTCATTTTGCCTTTGTAATTTTTTTGGTAAAAAGCTAGTTATGATGTACTGAGGTAAGTAGACCACTAGTGTAAAGTTTTATGTTTAATTCTATGATAGTTTGCTTTTCATCACTGTGACAAAATACCTGAGGAAAACACCTAAAAGGAAGAAGATTTATTTTGTCTTGCTGTTTCCAAGGTTTTTAGTTCATAGTAACTTGACTCTGTTACTTCTGGGCCTGTGGTGAAGCAGAATGTCATGGCATGCAGCATGTAGTACAGGAGAGCTGCTCACCTTGTGACTGGGAAGAAGAGAGAGATGTGGGTAGGATATGAAGAGACTGGAGACATTATCAGCTTCAAGGCATGCCTCCGGTTACTTGCTTCCTATATCTAGGCCCCGCCTTTTAAAGTTTCTACCATCTCCCAATAACCTATGAAGTTACTGATAATGTTAGGACCTTCATGATCCAATCACCTTCCACCTCTGAACACAGCTATATGGGGACCAAACCTTCAACACATGAGCTTTTAGGGAACATTTCAGATCCTCACCATAACAATCAACCTATGACTTGAGTCATGTTATTTATTTGCTGCAGCTGTGGGTGTCAGATCCTAAATTTCTTCTGTTGCCCTTGTGTTTTTGTTGTTGTTGTTGCTGCTGATGATGTGTTTTTTTGGCATGGTCTGGTTTTGTTTCATTGTTTGTTTGTTTTTTGTAATTTTTGTTTTGTTTTCTTCTTGGCTCTGGTATCTTTGGGTTCCCTAGGGACTTCTTTCTAAACAAGTTCTGGGACGTGTAGTTCACTCATTTGTACACTCTGGTTATTTACAGGAGCCTTGTTGATGTGGTGGTAAGGTGTAGGGGAAGGGGCATGTTCTGTGAGTCCTATAATTAAGTCTCAGTATTTTGGTGAGCGTGTACTTTAGGGTATGACCTCCACTAGGGCATCTTGGTCACGTGCACTTACATGAGATAGGAAAAATAGAGAGGGTGCAATTTGCACATACATTGATCTAATTCATTCTTTTAATTACTTAAGTATGTTTTAATTAGTCTTTTAAAAAACATTACTTATGATAGCTACTTTTATTTACTAATTCTTTTCCTATGTGTACACAATAGTTTCTTGTCTCTTTACCTATTCCAGAATTTGTGTTGAAAATTATAAATTTTTTATTGAAATAATGTGTCAGGCTGGGATTGTGGCTCAGGGGTAGAGTGCTCTCCTAGCATGTGTGAGGTGCTGGGTTCGATCCTCAGCACCACATATAAATAAATAAATAAACAAATAAATAAATAAAATAATGTTTCAAATATGAAAATCAGAATGCTCCTTTCCAGAATTTGTTGTTGTTCCTGTTTGCTGGTTTAGTGATATTGTTTTGCCAATTCTATACTGTCAATAGTGTTTTCCTGTGCAGCCTTTGCTTAGTTAGCTTAATGGTCCACTAGTGATTAGATAGACTTTTTAAAATGACTTAAACAAACAAGCCTCTCACCTTTTGCAAGGGTATCTGTGTATATATTGGGGCATATACTTAGCCTTAGCCTTCCCTTTACTCCATTTCTTGGATGGTTCCTTTTCTGCAATAGCTTAAGGTCAACTAACATGAGTGTCTAGGACCCCCTGGGGTCTGTCCTAAATATGCAGTCTTTGTACCAGTCCTATGCATCCACGTGGACTTCTAGTTCACCACAAGTTTATTGGAGCTTTTCAAAAGCCCTATTGACATCCTGTTTTCCAGTTTTTGCTTTTAAGATTTTTAGTCACCCTCTTGTTAATCAAAACTGGTAATATAGACACAAGTAGATTGATTTTAAAAAATCAGCATTTTTTTTTTTTAATTGCCCCATGAGTAGGTTTGTTTATGCAGAAGAAGGTCTCTGTTAGGCCTGGTCATGGAGCTTTTCAGAGGCTTGTCAGGGAAGTCAAATAGTCGCAATTCTATGGGTAGAGGGAGCTCCAAACCCATTCTATTCCTTCCAATGGTTGCTGTATTGCTGGGTTTTACCATTACAAGTGTTGTGATGCTATTGGTTTTCAAGACTAGGCAGAACTGGGGAAAAGTGGGTGTGGTTGGGACAAGTTAAAGCTCCACAAGGCTTGCTGTTTATTACATTTTAAAATAATTATTACTTGAATTTTTACAAGACTTTGATTAATTTCCAGAGTTCTGGTAATGTTGGTAGTTTTTGCCAAAATCCTCCTATGAAGGAGTGGGTTCTTGGAGGTCTTTATTTTGCCATTTCAGAATTCAATCTCTGCCTGCTTTAATTTTTCATAGCAGTTATCACAGGACTATTTTTGGATTCTCATCTGAAATAAAATCACTGATGATTTAATTGCTTATAGTCTGCTTGCAATTAGAATTTAAGACACAGACTCAGAAATATTGTCTATCCTGTTTATTCTTCTACTTGTCAGGAATTGTGGCAGGTCTGAGATTTTACTTTAACTGCTACATTACAAGTTAGAGTGCCACATTTTCACAGATGTTGGCAGGAAACACAGTCTAGGGTCACAGACAATGGACTGTATCACTGCAAGACAAGAGGCATATAAGTTCATGTTCATATCAATACCCTCTACCCTTCATGTACCACAGGAACAATGCATGAGACCTAAGGGGTGTTATGTACAAGATGAGCACTATGGTTTAGATATAGTTTGAGTGTGTGGCCTTAGAGTTCAGGTGCTAACATTCAATCCACTTTGGGAGGAATTCAAAAGATCAAAATTCAATCTATGATGTTTAGAGGTGGGTGATCAGTATTAGAGGTCATTAGGATAAAGCCCCTATGAATCAGCCTTATAAGATATATAGAGAAAGACCTGAAGGGACACACAAACACATGTATACTCCCTGTCTCTTGCTATGTGATGCCTTGCACCATCTCAGGAGTTTTTCAGCAAGAAGACCATTACCAGATATTCCTTGAACTAGAACTGTGAGATAAAATAAACTTGTTTTCCATATAAAGTAGCCTCACCCAGATATTTTGTTATAGCAAACAAAATGGATTTAGGCAATGTGCTTGCATTATAGATGAAGAATTCCAAGATTAATGACCCAAATATTTACATGGGGCTACAAGTAATAATAATTGCTTGGAGATAAACATTATTTTTATGAAATGAAAAACCTTCTATTTGATCTGGAGGGAAGCATTATCTTCCAAAGCAATTCAACATGTAAATATTCTTGAAAATATAGTGTTATGATTTGGATGTGAGAAGTCCCCCAAAAGCTCCTGTGTCAATGCATAGATGTTCAATAATAAAGTGATTTCATCATGAGAACTGTAATCAGTCCATCCTAGTTTGAATGGGCTGTGTAGTAAACTGTAAGCAAAAGAGGTAGCTGGAGGAGGTGGATCACTGCAAGTATGTGCTGGAGGGTGCATCTTCCCTGCAGACTCTCCTTCTCTCCCCTCTGATTCCCGACTCCTTCAATAGTCAACTTTTGAGTACAGAGTCTGGAACAAAATCTGTCAGTATCTGCTTGCAACATATGTAGAAATACAAGAGAATCATGAAGAACTATCCCCAACATCATCCCAGGCCTTAAACGATGATATCTAATACATTGTTGTGTGGTTAATCTGAATTGTCAACTTGATTGGATTAAGAAATGCCCAAGACTAATAGGCTTCTGGCTATGTCAGTGAGGGTGTTTCTAGGAATGTTGGCATGTGGGACAGCAAACTGTCAGGGAGACTCCTCCTAAGTGTGTGACGAACAGTTCAATAACTTGGAGACAAGGATGGAAGAAAAAGGTGGAAGACTGAGGAAGCAACAGCAGACACAAGCTTGATTCTTCTTGAGCAGATGCTCCAATTGCTGCTGTGATCACCTGGGGACATCAGACTCTAGCTCCCACAAAAGTGCATGCTGACAGGTGACTCTCCAGGGAGTTTACAGGCCTTTGGTACTAGACTGGGGCTGCCTCACTGGTGCCTCTTGTTCTGAGGCCCCAGTTTCGTGGACTGAGCAACTACTAGTTTCACCAGTCTGCAGAGAACATTCCCTTTTTATAATCACACTTATCCTGTTTGTTGTGTTCCCTCAGAGAACCCTAACACAATTATAAATACTCAGTAATATTTATTGACTAAAACTTCCAAGACTTTCTATTTTCTTCAATGTATTCTGTCTCCACAAGTAAAAAGATAATACATTTCTTTATCTTGAATAGGTATGGAAGTCTTGAATAAGAACATAAGAATAAAAATTTATGTGAAGGTTTACTAAAAATAGAGTGACAAGTAGAAATGAAAAATTATATTGGCTTCCTTATTTGCAAATAAAAATTACAAATTCACTCTTGACTTTTCAAGGGCTGATTCTTCTCTCTGACCCTTCTTGGACCATTCTGTAAAGGTACCACTGCTATGTTTGATCAAGGCAAGAATATTTGTTTAAACCATGCAGCCAAGTTTTTTTTTTTTTTTTATGCCTGTGTTTTAGTCAGCTTTTTCATTGCTGTGACCAAAAGACCTGACAACAACAGCATAGAGAAGAGAAAGTTTATTTGGGATTCACAATTTCAGAGGTACAGTTCATACATAAGGGACTTTATAGCTTTTCCCCAAGGTAAGCCAGAACATCATGGCAGAAGGGCATGGCAGAGGAAAGCAGCTCAAGACAGGACCAGCAGGAAGCAGAAAGAGACTTGCCAGGGACAAAATATATACCCCAAAGTCATACCCCCAGCGACCTACCTCCTCCAGCCATACACTACCTGCCTTCAGTTACTACCCAGTTAATCCCTACCAGGGAATTAACACGCAGGTTGGGTTAAGGCTCTCATAAACCAATCATTTCACCTCTAAACCTTTTTGCATTGTCTCACACATGAGCTTTGGGGTACACCTCACATATAAACCATCATAGCCTTTCTTTTGCAATTCCAGAATTTCCTAGAAAAGTAGAGAATTAAAGAGTCTTATAATCCAACTTCTATGTGGACAAATAGCCAGCTTACTCGTTGTCTCTGTCTTTCACATTCCCATGTCCTCAACTTGAAAAGAATACTATTCCAAATTAAATTGACCTTTTTGACCTTTGACATAGAAGTAGGCAGAATGGGACTTTTGGCTATCCCACCCTCCCTGTTTTTTTTTTTTTTTTTTTTTTTTTTTTTTTTTTTTTTTTTGTTTTTTTTTTAGGTCCTTCAGAACAAAATCCTCCTGACAAAAGAACTCCAAATTCGACTCTTTCCTATAACTTTCAACCAAACTTCAATAGTAAGCATCAAATCTCCCTTAGTCTTGATTTGTCCTTTGAAAGGAATATCTGGTTAAGAACAGGATCTGATTTTTAGGATTTTGTGTATATAAGCATCAATTGGCAGTCTGATTTTGTGCAGTACCTGGCACATAACAATTATTTTTAATTATAAAGACTACAGAGAGACAGATTCTATGTCTTGCAATCAGTCATTTTATGTATCCTGCCTCATTTTTTTAAACATATAGTAAGTGCTATAAAAGTTATTTGCATAATTTAGCACAAACCAAGCATAACAACATTCTTTTTCTAGCTCTACACAGTTCTGTGTTCAAGAATATGATGTAATTATCAGAAACAAATTACTTTACATATCTTATACTGCCTTTCATTCTTTGTATATTTAAAATTCATATGATTTCAATTGTTTCTTATTTTATTTTGTCTTTGAAATGAATTCATTTTGTGGTATTCTGAGAAATACACTTACATTGTGGATCATTTAGTGTTTCCAGTATACCTAACTGTTCTGATATTTATATTGTTTGTCTAATTTTTTATTTGCTCTTATCAAAAGTGTTTACATTTCTTTATTTAGCTCTTATTGATATTTATTATTTTCCCCAGTAATGTCTTCTTCAGTTAGTAATATTCTTTGGGCCAATTCTAACTTCATGACCAAGAATATTACTTTTATACATTTTTATATTTCATACAAACCAAGTATCTATCACATATAATCATGTTTGCAATTACTTTTAAATTAGCTGCTTCTTATCTTAAAAGGTGTAATGATTATTTTCAGTTATCAAAATATCAAAGAAGTAATCATTGTGGTACTTCACAACATTTTTCATGCTATGTTGTTTTATTTTCTTTCCTTTTACCTTTGGTTCTACCATAAATACACCTCAAACTCCTCAGCCACATCTTGCACTGCAGGATACTGTTAGTGAGAAAATCAGTAATTTAAAAGCCAAGAATAAAGAGAAGATGTTGTTCTTATCTTTGTGTAAGGGGGTTAATAGGGATTGAACCCAGGGGCACTCTACCACTGAGCTACATATTCCCAGCCCTTTTTATTTATTTATTTATTTTTTTTTTTTTTTTTTAAATTTTGAGACAGAGTCTGGCTATGTTGTCCAAGCTGGCCTTGAACTTGTGATCCTCTTACCTCAACCTCAAGTTGCAAGGATTATAACTTTTTGCCACCATCACCCAACTCCTATATTCTTTTGTAGTTTTTTTTTTTTTTTTAACTCTCCAAGAAAAACTTAAAACATTCTAACAAGTTCATGCTCACTTTGCTTAGAAAAGCATTTTTGCATGTGATTGAGAAACATTTTTGGGCATTCTGAACCTAATTTCTGAGTTTAATAATCCAACCCTACCACAGTTCCCAAATTATAATAGGCCTTCAAAATATGAAGGGTACATCTGCTTTATTAGCCATACATGTTGTACATAAGTCCTTTATAAACATTTCCTATAAATTTCACATGAACTCTGTATGATAATATTCATTTTTTTTTTCAGATGAAGAGAGTGAAACTCAGATTACATCACTTATAATAGCTAAATCAGAAATTAAACATAACTCTTGCAATTTTTAACGCACATATTCTTTATATATATTTGTGTTTCTCAATTTGGACCAAAGTCAAAAGGAAACTCAAGCAATTGCTTTTTAATTACCAAGTTTTATTTTTTCTTTTTAATAAGTACATATTTTTCCTATTCTATTCAATTTCAATTATCTTTTTTTTTTTTTATTTTTAAGGTTACCAAATGTAACAGGTAGAAAACATTGAAATAGGGACATTTAAAATAAATCTTTTCTTATAAAAGTATTGCTTGTGGCTTGCAAGGAATATGGTCGGAAACTCATAAAATTCTTTTTATTATGCATAAGAGTGCTGTTTTCTCCGCTTGTGACCTTCTTTTGCATTTTAGCCATGATTGAAATCATGATGATATTGTGGTGGGGCCAACTCCCATGCCTGTACCCACTTTAGCCCAAACCAGTAAGTGCGGCAATTTCTTTTCAAAATGTGTTATTAGGTGAGAGCTGCAGCTTGAATTTTTAAATCAAAAGACATGCTAAAAGAGGTAATCTTTGGTGTGTTTTACTGAACATTCAAACCCCCTTGGAGTTTTTCTGCTACTTGCTTTGTGTCTTCCTACACATTACCTTGTATTTTAAATTTTCTTCCTGGAGCTTTTATAGTTTATAATCTGTCCCAGGAGCAGGTTTAAATTGACAGGCCTCATGGAATTTTTTTTTTTTTTTTTCAAGATCTAAAGAGGCAAGAAGGAATGCTTTCCAAAGGAAAGAAGTATTTACTTGGAAAGAGAAATTCTCCGAAGGACATATCCACCACGAGCAGCTCCACTTTTTACTATGTCTTCCGCACTACTACGTATACTAACCAGGCCACACAAAGTGGAAGGAGACTTCGGGAGAAAGCAAAGGAGCAGAGCAGGATGATCTTAGGACAGAGAATAAAGAGAAGAAAAGACATGAAAGCAGGATGACAGGTCTGTTAAGCATGAAAAGAAACCCCAAACCAGTAGATAGAATACAGATGTTAGCAATGGGGACTTTAGGTGGGTCAGCCCTGGGGCACCAAACCATCTAGTAGAAAAAAATACTCAATGAGAAAAGAACCCTTCCTTTTGAGGAAAGGAAGCTTCTAAAAAAATGCATTCTCTCTAGAATAAAGTATGATTGAAAATGTGAAGATCTGACAAAGCCTCTAGATACAGTATAAATCTTAAAAGTTTCCTAAAATGTCAAGTTTACTCTAAGGTGAATCTAGCATGGGGAAATTTGAAGCAGATTTCTCACTTTGTTAAGCTAGTAGGGATGTAAGAAACCAAAATCTTTGTGAAAATCTTCAGGTAAATTGTACTGAAGCAAATATGAATAATAAGTTTTTGGAAATCCACAGGAAATAAGAAATTTTGACATCACACTTTTCAACTATAATTTTAAACATTATTTTAGAGTCAGTAAACAAATAAAAGTTCAATACTCTGAGTGCAAAATTTTAGATGTTACTAAATTTTTGAAGTGATTTGTTTTCAAAATGCCAAAAAAAACTCTTTCTCAGAATACAATGCTAAAATGAGAATCTGGAATCTCCATTTGAAATGACAAAGAAAATATTAGTAAAATACATGGTAACACAAATAAAAGTAGTGTTCCAGGGACTGGGGTTGTGGCTCAGTGGTAGCATGTGTGAGGCACTGGGTTCCATCCTTAGCACCACATAAAAATAAAATAAAGGTATTCTGTCCACATACAAATAAAAAAAACAATTTAAAAAGTAGTATTTCAATAAATTTTAAAATCTTTTATTATGCATGTCCATGACCTTCTTTATAATGCCAAGAACATTTTGCAGATGATCTCTTATATTGTGGTTTAGACAGTGTTTTAGTGATGGCTCTCAGTGGTTACTAGTCGTGGTATTATTTCAATGAGAGGCAACTCTACCATGCTTCTCCTAGAATGCATTCCCCCCATTCTCCCTGCTGCATAACTGTCTCTTTTGCACATCCCTGACAAAATGCATCAGGCTGTGAATACCACAAATATTGATGCACTTTCGTTCAAGATGTTTCTCTGGCACACAATCTTTGTCTCTCCCCTATGTGCTCCAAAGTACATGAATGCTTATAATTAGTCTACTCAGACTACTTCAACAAAATACTAGAGGCTGAGTGGCTTAAACAACAGAAATGAAGTTTCTCAGTTCTAAGGTCTAAAAGTTCAAGATCCAAGTGCCCTTGGGTTCATTTCTGGTGCAGTATCTCTTCCAAGCTCGCAGGTGGCTCTCGGCTCCCTGTGTCCTCACATGGACTTTCCTCTTCATGCATGCAGAGAGAGAGAAAGAGAGAGTTTTTAGGTGACTCCTCATCTTATAGTCACAACAAACACTGCCCTCTGGACTAAGAACTTACCCTATGACTTCATTTGACCTTAATTGCCAATTCAGTTCATAACAAGGTCTTAAAAATTCCAGCCTCTCACTACTACTTCCCCTTAGTCGGCAAATTGTTCACATTTCCTTAATTTAAAATAAAAAACAATCTTTC
This sequence comes from Tamias sibiricus, assembly GCA_025594165.1. NCBI lineage: Eukaryota > Metazoa > Chordata > Mammalia > Rodentia > Sciuridae > Tamias > Tamias sibiricus. The sequence goes on along the minus strand of CM046658.1, from coordinate 139,410,098 downwards.
CTTTCATTATCCCTTCCCTTGAAATGCCATCCATACTCTTTTAATTAGCATTTCTTAGAAGTGAAGTTGAACTTTCCTTGTATTGTATTATTAACGATTCATCTACTCTCACAACTCCACTGAAACGTTTCTAGTTTTGTTGATAAGATTAGTCATCAAACCAGATTTATTTTTCCTACATCCATAAGCCTTTTGCCTTTGGGAAACAATGACTCCATTTAAATAGTGTTTCTTCAAAAAAATACTTTTGCTTTCTGTATGCAATCTTATAATATTTTGCTGGCATACTGGGTGTCTTTCTGATCATTATTTTCTGACTTGTTTCTCTAAGTACTCCATAATGTTCAGTATTGCACACACATAGCCTTGTACTCATCTCTTACTTACCCCCATCTAACTCCAATTTCTTTGTATATAATTTGACACATCATTTGTTTCCTCAATTGCCTAGCACCTCCCATGTGTTCTCAGCACAGAGTCCCTATCTATAGATCTGTTGATCTTTATCTCTATTTCCATCTCCCTCTGTCTACCTCCTTTCTCTCATCTCCCTGTCAACCTTCACCATTCCCTTCAAGTTGTTACAAAAGAGTACCTATTTGGGGATGGGGTTGCTCAGTGGTAGAGCGCTTGCCTGGCATGTGTGAGGCACTGGGTTCAATTCTCAGCACCACATGTAAATAAGCAAATAAAATAAATGTCCATCAACAACTAATAAAACTATTTTTTTTAAAAAAAAAGAGCATCTATTTAACTCAGGAATCTCAATAGAGGTAACAATGGTTACCTCTCTGCTAAGTAAAGCTCTTTATATATCAGATGGTGCTGATGCATTTTGGAGCCATGCCATTTGTTATGTGTGGCCTCCAATGTCTCTGGAATAGGGGACCAGACAGATGCAAGAGGGACTCTGGTTCTCAATGATCTGAGCTGAGAAGCAAAAAACATCCGTTTGTCCATTTTCCATTTTCAAGAATAAGTTAAAGAACACCAGTTTAGCTGTGATGAAGGATGAGGAATATAGGTAAGCATGTAAGATATATCACGGTCACAGATTCTCTAGATGACACCATATTCCATCAAACTCATTTCACAAAGAAAACATATACCATAAGGCAAAAAAAGCACCAACTTTTTCTTTGTGTACAAGGATAATTTTTCTGTATATTTCATTAATATACATTCCCCACTTGTCAGAAAGTTCTATTCCTTTTTCCCTCTCACCTGTATCATTACACACTTCCTCTATTATAGGCAATTTCACTTTGGCATATGCACATATGAAAGTTGTCCCTCCCATTATGAAGAGCTCTTGATGCTGCATCATTCTCTAGCTACTTTTTCAGTCCTCCTAGTTTCACAGCAGAAACCACCAGAAGTTTCAATCACTTTCATTGTCCATATTTTCTCACTTTGTACGTACCTCATAACTCGTGGTGATCTTGTTATTTTCTTCTTACTTATCTTTATTGGAATTGCATTCACCAGCAAATAATTTGTGGCTAAATTCAATGAATATTATTTTGTATATGTCAACTTTCTACAACATTAGATATTGTTGATCGAACTTGCCATCTCTAAAACCTCTCCTTGATAATAAAAAAATCTTTAATATAATACTTTTTCTCCTACCTCTGGGCTTTTCTTATCAGTCTTCCATGGGGTACTCTTTGCCCTTTTCTAAGAGGTGACTATTTTTCTCAAGCTTTCTTCTTCCCTTTATAGATGATTTTATTAACTCCAGACTCTAGTCACCACTGATATCAAAAATCTTGACCTCAAGCTCACATTTCCCTCTTTTGAACCCCTTACATTGCCATTTAACTACCTACTGGAAATCTCTTCCTGTATATCTCATGAGCACATAAAACTGACTATATTTAAAATTAAGCAAGTAATCAGTCTTACCTCCAAACATACTTCTACTTTTCAACTCTCTACATCAATAATAAATGATGGATATATTTCATAGTTTTGTTCCACTGGGAGACTAAGGAAATATTAAGGACTGTGAAATCTGTCTGATCACCACTTATCCCTACAATGAGTTCAGCAAAATATACTATTTGGTCCAAAGTCTTAATATCTGTCAACATTGTCTACTTTTATTTAATCCTTTTGTCACTATTTGGTTATGACCTACGTTCCTTCTCATTTGTGGGACATAAGGCAGTCTCTTAACTGACAACTATACCCTAATCTTATAACAGCATAAATATTTATTGAGTACCTACAGCTGACAGTTCATGAGCCTTCAGTGGGAAGTAAGGTAAACATGAAGTTTATCATCTACTTGGGGGAAAAAACTAAAATATAACCATCTCATGGGTAATTGGACATACCAAGCTTTATTTAAAAAAAAAAAAAAAAAAAAAAAAAAAAAAAAAAAAAAAAACAGCAAGGGAATTCACCTAGAATAGAGTCATGAGAAGCCAGAAGTACAATGCTTATCCTAGAACTTAAGGAATAAGGATACACTGTCTTAGAATTACAGAGTTAAAGAATGTCCCAGATAGATGGCACAAATAGCCTGGGGAATGCTTAAGAGTAATAGAGAAGAATGTCTAAAGAATTGGAGGCCATCGAGTATTGCTGGAAAGTCCCAGAAGGAGAGAATAAGTAATGACACCAGCATGAAGGTAGAATTGTAGGCCAAGAACTGGTGAAAGATTGTGAATGAACTTTGTCTGCTTATGCACTTAATACAAATTTCTGTTGCTAAGCTACATGTATAGAACTAAGCATGCTCGATTACTATTGTTTTGTTGCCTGTTATGTACATATGATGTAATTTCTAATGTCAGAGATTGTATCGTGCTCGTTTCTCTGTCACCACAATTTAGTACCATGTCTGGGACATATTAAATGTTTGGAATACTTTTGTTAAGTAGATAAGTGAATAAATTAATGAATAAAAGTCTTTGATAAAAATTCCAAACCCTACTCTGAACTCTAAAACTTTTATCAGTTTGTAGGATCTGAAACTATGGTTTCTATATTCAGTTATATACTATTGTAGCCTGGCTATCCCATTCAATATACATATCCATGGATATCTCTTGATACCTGCTGAATCAGAATCAGTGGTGATTAAATTTTAAAATTGTATATATATATATATATATATATATATATATATATATATACATACACATATATGTGTAATTCCTAAAAAAATTCCTACTCATTTTCAAAACCCAATACAAAAATCTCCTTTATTGCTGGGCATGGTGGCAGACCTGTAATCCCAGCGGCATCATAGGCTGAGACAGGAGGATCACGAGTTCAAAGCCAGCCTCAAAAAAAGCAAGGCACTAAGCAACTCAGTGAGACACTGTCTCTGAATAAAATACAAAATAGGGTTGGGGATGAATCCCTGGTACCAAAAAGAAAAGAAAAAGTAAAAGAAAAAATCCTTTGTTGAAGCCCTGATCCATACCCCAAGTAGGGTTACCTGCTTTCTCCTCTGTTTTGCAAAGTGATGGTTTTATTATATGCTAATAGGCATTAGATTGCAATGGATTGTTTATGTATCTCTTACTATATTTGAAGTTTCTCTATGCTTCATTTGTCCTGGTGTTACAGGCATATAAGCAGTGCATTCCCCCATAGTAGTTGCTCAATCAATCTTGGCTAAGTGTATAAAGATACCTTCTAGTTTCAGAATTTTGTGATTGCTTCATTTATTTTGTGATTTTATTTTGTGATTATTATTTTGTGATTGCTTCAAGTGACATCAGATTATCATTTCTTTCATAAAATCTTCTAGTACTATATAGTGCGTTCACAAATCAATAAAGTCAACATCCTACTACACTCGTATTCTCACTGGACTTCATGCAAACAGTTGCTCCTCTTATGTCAACTTATATGCAACTGTCAGACACAGTCTTTTTTTAAAAGGTGGGAAAAAAAAAAAATACACAACAATCCTCAACTATTAAAAAAACTTCCAGAGCCAGGTGTGATGGCACACGCCTATAATCCCAGCAGCTTGGGAAGCTGAGGCAGGAGGATTGCGAGTTCAAAGCCAGCCTCAGCAATTTAGTGAGGCACTTAGCAACTCAGCAAGACCCTGTCTGTAAATAAAACATGTATTTTTAAAAGGCTGGGGATGTGGCTCAATGGTTGAGCACCCCCTGCATTCAATCCTCAGTACCAAAAATAAAAACATTCCAGTAGCTTTCTTTCCTCATTGTACCAGGATCAAACCTCCCTACTTGATTTTTTTTTAGGACTCTGTCTAATTTAACCTATTAAGAACTACCTTTTCCACCTTTGACCTTCACCTTCCCTTGTATCCACATCATGATCTTTGCTTACCCATGGAGCCTAGGCATGTTCCAGCACCTCATGCTAGTCTCCTTGCTGGACGTCAAAAGAGGCTGGACTAGCATGTTCAAATATCATGTTAAAATATTAAGTTAACTGAATGATGACAGAATTTGATTCTCTGGAAAAATTACTACTTGGGACAAAATAATTCTGAGAACAGAAGGGACTATCTAAGTCAGCTATGTTTATGACAAACTCAAGTCTTGCCTTTACCTGAGCTCTGGTTACTTTTTTTTTTTTAACATACTATTAATCTTTTATTGTAAATACAGTGAGTGAGCAAGGCCACTCTGAAATGTCTCTGGGTCCTTAGCCTGCACCTGGCAGAGCAGTAAGCTGTGGTCAATCTTAGTTGATTAATGACTCCTCTAGAGAGCTTGTTAAGCCTGAGCATCAAAAGTCCAGGTTTTCAAACAAGCTTCTCAAAGCTTGCATTCCCAAAGAAGAAACTAAAGAAAACCAGATGACAATAACTTCAAATTGTATGATGTTCTGGTTGTCAAATTTAAATAGAGGGGGAAAAATTTAAATAGAGATTTCCTGTGTAGTGAGAGTCTGGCTGGTGCCAATTTTACATTTTGTTCTTTGGTATCTGGTAAAAGCCTGCTCTGCCAGTGAGTTGACAGGTAGAGAGAACTCTGTGTTCCTTGGGCACGTGAGAACATTCTACTTTCCTTAGTGTTTCTGAGTTACATAGGGCAAGGACTATACTCACAGTGAAAAGTGTTAGGATTAATCATCAGGAAAGGGATTCTTCCATTTACTGGGTACCAATGTTAGAATCTGATTTGGTCGACACCTCCTTTAAAATAGTTATGTATTGAAATGAAAAATCTATCAGCTAATATGGCCAGAGAGATTAAGGGAGTTTGTCCCGCTGACCACAGGAGACACCTTTAATTCAAAACCTAAACCATGAACACCGTGATTGCGATTGTGGAGCTTTACAGCACATAAGGGATTCAAAAAGCATATTAATCCACCTCCAGAAACACTGCCAATTTAAAAGAATGATTAACCTTCTCTCCCACTTGATTCAACCTGGCATATGTATTATACCACTCTAAATACTAGCAGACTCCATGCTTATGGCTTCCATTAGGTAGCATTTAGTATCCATGAAAACTTTCTTCAAGAAGTAATTACTTCTGAGACTGTAGACATTTCAGATGGGAAAAGAGGAAAAGAAAACAGGAGAAAATACAGGGAACTAAGAAAAATAAGAAAATACCAAAAAATACAAGCAGGTTGATTTAAAAAGGTAATTTAAAGGTGATTAAAGAGATAGTAGATGAGTATTTGTTCTCTCTCTGCTTTAAACAAAGCTCTCTGTTTTCTATGTTAGGAGTTGTACTTGTTTATTATCTAATGTACATTGAAAGCCTCTGGAAAGAGAAATGCATTCATTCTGGTTTACTAAGACCTAGCTCAACAAGCAAGGGGCCTCTTGGGGTATGATGGACTCTGCAAAGGCTCTGGAATTCAGCCTGTATTTATGATCTTTAAGACTGAGTCTCCACCTCTGTGTGGTGTTCATGATACCTAATAGAAGTATAAAATGGAGACATAGAAAGTTCTAGAACTTGTAGATTATTAAACAGTAGGTCAACTATTTTTTAAATAAAACCTTTTGCTTCAGAAAAATGAATGCATTTTATTTGCAACAAGACTTTCCTATATACATTCTATCCTTTTAAAGAATATGATTAGAGAACAATGTGTCTGTTTGCTTCCCTGTCTTACTTCACTGGTGTTTAGACAGGTTTTCCATCATGTGATTTGACTTACATCCTAAAACAGTTCTAAACGTCTTAAAGATAGGCCTTCCCGCTCTTCCTTACCACCCCACCCCTAATCTATTGGAAACACTGGAATCCTTTGATAAAATGCAAACCACCCTAGAAATAAAAGAAGCAAAGTGTTAGTCATTTCCAACCCTAGTATATCTGAATCAGAGGATAATTCATAAGGGACACAGCCAGAATTAGAAGTAGAATGACTACTGCACTAGAACTCAAAGGCAGGGAATAGAAAGGGGGTTACACACGAAATGGGTAGAGTAAGCCAAGGGCTGTGTTCAATTATTTATTAGTTAATAAAAGAATATCTGTGTGTTTTTACAGAATAGGATAAAAGATAGTATTGAAAGTCCTCAGAGCAACACAGCAACATAATGGAATCTCTTTCAGCTATGATTCTTCTCAAGTCACTCCACACTATTTGTCTTGCCTGAAAATCAAAAGAAAGGAGATACTGATATACATTAATCAAACTGATATTAGAAAGAGACCTAGTTTTTAGGACAAGTTATTTCATGAATGGAAGTTCCCCCAAAAGAAAATGTGAGCTCTTTCCTCAGGAAATGTCTTTAGGAAAAAATCAAGGAGCCCAGTTTTGTGCTATTAATTGTTCCAATTACAGGTTTTTGCTCTGCAAAAAAGAGGTATCAGTCAGAAAGAGGAGGGACTAAGAATTACTTGACATAATTGTTTCAAAAGTAGATTTTTAACCTACTTGTAGATGGATGGTGACATAAAGCTTGCTAAGTTTATTCATTTGCAGGAAATCTGTAGGAACTTCTAAAACCAAGAGGTATTTTATCACTAGTAATGAGGTCACTGGAAACTACCCAAGAACCACTTCCACAAATAGCTTCTAGGTACTAATTTCTGGCACCAAAAAGTAATAATCAAGTTTCTTTAGTTGATTCTTGGGATCTTAGAGGCAAATATTAATGTACTAAAGTTCATACTGAATCCTGCCTCTAGAAAATTCATTCTAAATCTATCTCTTATTCTTCACTATAAAATCTGCATATGTCATTAAAAGACTAATAAAAATGCTGGTCTTGACAATGAACTTATTTTTCTAGTAGTGGAATTAGAAGAGAAGACAACTTTCATTTTGTCCTATTTCTGCAATTAAAAAAAGGGGGTTTTTTTTTTTGTTTTTCTCACAAAGATTCTAATCAATGTCAAGTCTGGAGAGAAATATGTGTAACTGTCTTATAGCATCCTGGTGACAGACTTGAACTTTCTCACTCGTCTCTAATGTGGAAAATGATGCACAGTTTGGGCTGGGAATTCATGCTGTGGTAGGGAAGAAAAGCAAAGTTATCCTCATTAACACTGTGCTTTAACTAGCTCCACTAATGGGCTTCAGCCTTTCTAAATAGAAGCAATTAGAAAAGAACTTTAAATTTCATACATTCTTCCAGAAGTATGAAAAGCTGAAATGTTTTAACCCTGGTTTCATGATTGGGAGGATGTAAAGTTAGATTACTCCTTGTCAAAGCAGAAATCAACCTCTTGCAGCGAATAAATGCTAATTAAGAAAAACAGAGTAAGCATATTGTATTAAATACATTTGTTTCTTTCCTGGGCTTTGACTGCCCATCTTAAACCACTGTTTCCAGAGTGACCATCTGTGCTTCCTAAGAATGCCTATGCAGTGCTCCTTCCAATTAGTGGATGCGGAGACCAGTAAGAATGCTGGTGTGCTTCATAAATGAGGTGGGGGTGGGAGGTGAACAGAATATAATATTTCTTTCTTGTGTCTTTTACAAAGCAGTATCTTCTCATGACTCCTCTATTTTCCCTTACTTATATTGTCTAGTATATGCTTTATAGTCAAATAAAAGAAAATGTAAAGTGACCAAGCTAAAAAGATAAAACTGTATCAACATAGAAAGTTTCCCCCTATTCAATAAAAGAGAATCTAGAATCACCAGGAAATGTACCATTCCCAAAATAACTGCACGAAACATAAATTCTTTCAAAATTTTCCCAAGTTCTCACTGAATAGACTATGGTAATTTAGTTATTATTTCTTAAGATTATCATAGATAAGAAGTCTCAGTCGTATGCTAAAATTTTTAACACTGTCTTATTTTGTTGTTGTTGTTTTTAATCTTTTTCGTCTCAGGTTCCAGCTGACAGTGGCAGTTCAGTAGTCCCCTCTTAATCCACAAAGGATATAGTCCAAGACCCCAGTGTATACCTGAAACCACAGATGGCACCAAACCCTATGTCTACTATTATTTTTCCCATACATACATATGTATGATAAAGCTTAATGTATAAATTAGGTACAGTGAAAGACCAATAACAGCTAATAACAAACAAGAACAATTCTAGCAATGTTCCATAATCTGTAAAAGTTATACAAATGTGGTCTCTCTCTCTTTCTAAATATCTTATTGTACTGCATTCATCCTTATTCTTGTGATGATATGACATGACAAAATGCCTACGTGATGAGGTGAAGTGAGGTGACTATTTCAGGCATTGTGACATGGAGTTAGGCTCTGAGGGGAGGGATTGCTTGAATATAAGAACTGCCACAGTGACGGTTACTCTGATACCAAGAGAGGTACTAGGAAACTGAGAGTCGGGTAGTGTCCACAATATCTACACACTAGACAAAGGGATGATTCATGTCCCAGGCTAGATGGAATGGGACAGCATGAGATATTTATCAAACTATTTTCAATGGTGTATAACTTAAAAACTTTTGAATTTTTTATGGAATTTTCCATTTAATATTTTAAGACCATTTGACTGCAAGCAATTGAAACCATGAAAAGCAAAATGCAGATAAGGGGCAACTACTACAGCAAATATCTAGATTTTAAACACACACACACAGACACACACACAGAGACAGACAGACACACACACATACACACACACAACAACAACACAGTGATTCCTTTAACACAGAAAAGATGACCCAGTGAAGATTTCCATATATTCCTAAAATGAATCAGCATCAAACAAAGGAATAATCTTCCCCAAGAAATGTTTAACATAAAATAGTGGTTCCTACTAATGAATAGGAGTAGAAAATAACTTTCAAGTTATCAATTTATCACTCCTTCCAGAGTAACCCATAGCTTTATAATTACTAGCATACTTAACCTTTAGCACAGTTGTTCAGAAATTTTAAGCATCTTTGCAGTAGTGTCTGGTTAGGAAATATTTTCATGAGCTTAATATATGTGTTTTTTATTGTGTAAATGCTGAAATTACTGTGGAATATCTGTAAACTTGATAGGAAACCCCAGATGTCAGCAATTTGCTGCATAAGATTTAAAGTGGCCAATACTGTTAACCTTCATCAGGAACAATATTGGTGGGCCAAACCACAGGGGCTCTCCCATAAATCTCATTCATCCAGGATAATATGAGTGAGCCTCTAAGGTCAGTCCAACATGGACCACTATGCACAGATTCCACTGACAAAAATAAAATAGTCTCAGCCAACTATTTTTACTGAAGAAAATAACCTTTTAGGAATCAGCAGGAAATCTATTTTAAGTTTCAGAGGAGGAAGGATATTATTTAAACTTTGATTAAATGTGATTCTTAATACCTCTAAGTTGTACTGGGCATATAGTGTTTCATGTAAGGACAACAGATTTAACAGAGGAAGCATTTTTATGACACATTTTTGGGTACATCAGATAAAGGTGCCGTCTATACTTTGAAAAATGAAGTAAAAACATTTATAGCAAGTGAGGCATAATTCTTAAAATATGCTGAGTCAAGGAAACATGACAATTGAGGAGATCAAAGAAGAAGGGTAGACATCCCTGATGCTTAGTTATGCCCTTTCCTCTGGTATCAGAACATAGTTACAATAACTACTTCAATCACAGTGGATTTTCCAAAAACACAGAACAATCAGTCTTTAGAAACCTTTTCTTGCGCCCACATAAACCCTCCAACATGCATTTATGTTTCATCAGTGGACTTCAGAGGTATTTCCCTTTGTATAATTATTGCAGCAGATTGATAGAATATGGGCCAGTAGTGAACCATACTTCAATGTATCCTTGTCCTTGTGTAGTTCCCTCCCACATCAACCTGGTCTTGGTTCCGTGACTTGCTTTGGCACAAACATGTATCAATAGCTGCAGCTTCAAAGGCACCTGTGCATCGGGGCTTAATCTTACAGAACACACACCACATGCAGAAGACTAATGAACACCTGCTCCAGTCAACAGCCAACACAATGGTCAACTATGATTGACCTACCCCAGTCAAGTAGCCAGATGCTAGTAGCCTCACAGGTATCCTCATGTGAAAGCAACATAGACACACCAACCCAAATTGCTAATTCACGAATGTGAGAAGATAAAATGATTGGTGATTTAAGCCAAGTTTAGAGGTGATTTAGAGCACCATAATATATACAACTATCTTTAGCCCTAGTTTATCTTCCCATTTTATACCATGTTTCCCTTCGAATAGGTATTCCTTTATCCCACATTCTAGAAATGAGATAACTGAAACAATATGATATTGGAGTGGAACCACCATTTGATCCAGCTATCTCACTCCTCAGTTTATACCCAAAGGACTTAAAAACAACATACTACACTGATACAGCCACATCAATGTTTATAGCAGCACAATTCACAATAGCTAAATTGTGGAACCAACCTAGATGCCCTTCATTAATGGATGAAGGAACTGTGATATATACACACAATGAACTATTACTCAGCATTAAAATAGAATAAAATCATGACATTTGCAGGTAAATGGATGGAGTTGGAGAATATCATGCCTAGATAGGACAATTTTGCACCAATAAATAGAATCCTTTCAATGAAAAAAAAATGATCAAAGAAATAAATAAAACACCTAATTTATCATTTTTGGAAGATACTTTGAAGTCTCTCTCTCTCTCTCTCTCTCTCTCTCTCTCTCTCTCTCTTTAAACTAGTTAATAAGAGAAGTATCTGTTCTGCCTTTCTTATTTTAACTGTAACTCAGGGCAACCTAATAGTTAACGAGAGGACTATTCCTGCTAATAAATGACAAATAATTGCATAGTGAGTAGAATATGACCATTTGGCACTCCTTAATAAATTAGTGTATTTGGTGTTGATAATTAATGGTTATAATATCACAATAAGAAAAGCATCCAATTTAGCCAGGAACTGTGGTGTAAACCTATAATCCTAGCTACTGGGGAGACTAACGGCAGAAGAATTCTAAATTCCAGGCCACCCTGGGCAACTTAGTGAGACCCTCTCTGAAAATAAGTAGAAACAAATGGGGATGTAGCTTACTGGCAAAGTACTCCCTGGGTCTTGTCCCAGTACCAAAAAGAAAGAAAAAGAAAAGCAAAAAGTATACCTACTTAGAATTAGTCAACATCACCTATAAAGTAGACTTGTTAAAAAAATAAAATAAATAACATAAAACTTGAATCTGGTTAATCCTCTAGATTTTTCTAGCAATTTCCAGTAAATATAGGGATCAGAGATTCAGAGCTGTGTGATGAATATTTAAGCCCAAAGGATATGCAATTTGCATAATCCAAACAGTGGGTGACCTACAGAATTAAAACTTTGGATTCACAACAAGTAAATAGTTGTAAGAAAATAAGAACAAATGGAGTTCTTTTAAACTAACACTTTAAGAAGAAACATATTTGGATTATGATTCAAATAATTGTTAAGATAAAAATACATCTATAAGACAAGAAAAAATGAACTAGATATTTGTTGATACTAAAAAATTATTGTCATTTGTGTTATATGATGAAGATGACATTGGTTTGAAAAAAGTTATGTCCTTAGACTTTAGAAACACACACACACTGAGGTTTTCACTAAAAAAAAAGTCTGGAAATCACCTAAAAATGACAGATTTATAATGGTAGTATGATAAGATATATAGAAAATAGGCCAACAATTGATATTTAATGAGATTGAGTGATGAACTTTTCTATTTCTTTTCTGTAGACATTTGTAATTTTCTATATTAAAACATTTTTAAATCAGTTCAGATAGATAGAAATGTGATTTTCTGAGGAAAAGGGACAAAATAATCCTTAAGATTCTTTCATTTCTGACCAAGAATTCTAATCATACCTGTACCTCACCTCTCCAAGTCTGGAACTCTCACACCCAAATTGCTCTGAGGTCTGTGGTTGTAAAATAGATAAAAGCAATTTTTTTAAAAAGAAAAACAAACAACAAAGAATAAATCCTTGTGCTAGGACTGGTGGTGCATGTGAAGTAATATCACTATAAGACAAACAATATTTATCTCTTTCTGAAAACCAGTTGTTATTATTGTATAGATTTTTCAAATTTTATGTATTTTAGTATTAAGTAAATTCATAAACTAAGCAGCATTTAAGTTATCATATGTTAAAAGTCCAGAAATAATCAACTAGGTAGAAATAAAACTAAATCTGTTTTGGCCATGAAAGTGCATTTTCTGGTCCTCTTTGGTTTGTCTGTACTGTCACACATGTTGTGTTGAGATCTACAGGTCATTAATGCCAAGACTCATAATGGGTTTTCTGTAGTTCACTTTCTCCATGCTCAAACCCATTCTCAGGAACCCCTGCTGCTAGATCCATTTATTTCTTCTCACAGATGATTTTATATGTCTTCTCAAATAGATCACAAGCTCTTTCAAGGGCAGAGACCAGAATTATCAACATCAGAATTATCAACATCAGAATTATCAATTGTTAACTTTCAGTTCACTATCCAGGCTTTTAAAATGAATGCTTTTCATTATATGTTTAGCCACAAAAAATATAATTTATTCTGAGCAAATAAAATAAATTATATATGAAATAGAATATTACTTGGAAGTTAGAGTTAGCACTGGAAATTTCTGACTATAAAATGAATTACCCCAAAGCCATTGGACAAATCACTGATAATAAACAAAAGCTTATGAACTGGGAATTTAAATTCATAATTAAGGAAAGGGTTACAACAAATATTATTCCAGAAAAGAATATTTAAATCTAAAATTCCTTAGTTCTAATAACACTTGCTTTAGAATAGACGTGATACAAAGTATTCATTCTAGCCTGGTGCTGTCGCCCATGCCTATGATCCCAGTGGCTCAGGAGGCTGAGGAAGGAGGATTGCAAGTTCAAAGCCAGCCTCAACAAAGGTGAGGCACCAAGCAACTCAGTGAGACCCTGTCTTTAAATAAAACAGAAACTAGGGTTGGGGATGTGGCTCAGTGGTAGAGTGCCCCTGAGTTCACCCTGGTAGCAAAAAAAAAAAAAAAAAGGTATTCATTCTAATTTCTAGGTGATCTATATTCTCTTTCTTTTATTTTCCAAGGTTTTGTGTCAGTACTAAATCATCTTTCTTGATATAAATTAAATTGAACAACTTTAAAATCCTTTGTCAATGTTACTTCACGAGGACATTTAAGGTTACATTGGAAAACCTCTGACATTTTGATGGAGGAATTGCCCCTTCAATGTTTCACCTAAGGTAGAATAATCTTCAAAGTGCACCAGAGCTGGAATTTTAATTCTGAAGTGGACCACTAAACCACAGATCCTTTTCTCTCTTTAAAGTCATTGTAATTGAACCTGCCACCTGACCTTTGAGATTCTGTCCTCACACCATGTTTGGATTCTTTTGTCTCTTCCAACTCCCCTTTCAGTCTTCTTCAGATTCAGGAATCCTGATTCCCAAATAAGTACAATGAGTACAAACAGTGTGGCTAAAGGGGTCAATTTAGTTTACTCTTGCTTCCATGTTACTCTCAGAGTAACAAAGTTGGTTTACAAGATTGTTAGTTTGTTCCAGGGCTTTGAAAAGAGGGGTTTCAGCTCAAACAAGCTGCTTTGTCAGCTTGGAAATCAAATTACATGAGTAAGAACTGTGTATACAAAACATTGTATTTAATCTTGGAGGCCAAATTTTACTATTCCTCTAAGAGTGGAGAAAATATATAAGTTTGAAAAAGGAAGAAAAATCACTTGTATAATAACTCATGTCCTCTTCCCCTAGCACCCTATCTTTTTCCTATTTCTTCATAAAATTACATATGCTGTAAAAGAGAATTTTTTTAAAATTATTTGCTCAAATCTTCAAATGTATTGTCTATTTTTTATTGAACTCCCAATACTTTCTAAAAGAAAGCACAGTTTCTTTTAGAACCTCGAGGTTTGCAGATATTAATTATTACATGAAAATCCAGACATGTTTTTAGGAGGCTTTTGAGATTGAGAGAGAGATTTCTTTTCCATACTCAATGGTACTTCTTTCTCCTCTGCTTTCCATCGACATGTTTTCCTGCTGCAATTATGCCCCACCATGACTGCTATATGTCATTGTTTGATTTGAGATAAGGAAGGTGATATTGCATATTCTCCCTTCTATAGAATAATAAGGATACATCTTACAATGACCATTTACCCTTAGAAGTCTCCTTTTCCACTCACTCACAGTTCTTGTCTATTGTAAGATGTCTAAACAGGTGAGTAACCTCTTTCCTAGTGATCTATGAATCAATAATCTGATGATTTGACTCTCATTCAAAGCAGCCTCTCCACAAATTGTGGGTTTTCTGCCTGTGGATAGTCTACTACCCAGATCTATCACCATAAGGCAAGTTCTTTTCCTATACCTAGAATTTGTCTCTTGTTACTTTGACCATTTGTAGGACCTGACTAAGTTGTTATGATTATCAGGAGTCCAGTGGAGCAGGATGAAGCTGGTGAAGAAAAGCTACTGCCCTGATGGTAGGAAAGTAGACAGAGAGGGTTAGTGTGAGTTGGCGCTGGTGGGCAAATGCCTGCCCCATCTGTGGGAAGAGAGTGGTGCCAGCACAATTGTGATCTTTATTATTGATTCTAGGCAGTCTCATGCATATTTTCCAAGTTAGTTTCTGAAAGCCAACACATGAAATTATGAAAAAAATAAGTTAAATATCTTTAATCTACTCACAATTGTGTTGGCAACTTTTTCCATCTAAATGTTACTTGCTGTAGATTTAAATCAGAAAAAAATTAGCATGGAACAGCAATTTCCAAACTGTTCATCATCAGCCCTTACACCAAAGAAACATTAAAATTTAATGAACTCTAATACACAAATATATTTTAGATTTTTAACCTTTATCAAGAGAACATTTAACAGGTAACTACTACGTGCCACGGGAAAGTAAAGATGATAAGTTGCAGACTCTAAAAACAGAATGTTTTCCAGTAGTATTTTTTCCCTTTTGACTTTAAGAGCTATTTGGTGACTATTAGGGGAAAAGCAGGTAAGGACAGACTCCAAGGAATCTCTTTCCACATGGGCACTTGCTTGGTCCCTGAAGTGCTCAATAGCACTATACTCTGATTTGATGGGATATGGAAAAAGCTACCTGTCTCACAGGACCTCCATTACATAGAGGCAGGACAAGGGTCCTGAACTTGACTCATGATATTCTATATTATATACTCTATAATAAACATATTTGACTATCATTTGGACAGTTAAATGAGTAATTTCTATTAACAAAGAAGTGCTGATTTTCACCAGATCATCAGCCCTGTCATAAGGCTCAGGGAAAAGCACTCAGGGGTCCAAGCATGGTAGTGCATGCCTGTAATCCCAGTAGCTGAGGAGGCTGGGACAGGAGGATCATGAGTCCAAAGCCAGCCTCAGCAACACTGAGTTGCTTTATTTAGAGAACTTGTCTCTAAATAAAATACAAAATAAGGCTGGGGATGTGACTCTGGTCAAGTGCCCCTGAGTTCAATCTGCAATATCCACCACCCTCCCCTCAAAAAAGAAAACACTCAGGGAAAGGAAATCTAGATGGGTCATTGTCAATGTTCCATTCTATATACTTGGGATAGTAACAAACAGCTTATACCTACTAAAGCTAACATATAATGCCTTAAATTTTATACTGAAGCTTGCATATTTTTTAAATACTTGCATTTAATAGAAAAATTAAAAACTGAAACCCTTTCCTAAGAGGAAGTTTTTTACTAATACCAGCAGGTGGCAGTTGACTGAGAAAATGTGGGGACCATAGAGACATGCTTAACCCTTCCTGCCCACCTTCATTAGTGCCTTTGGGCAAAATTTATCATTTTGAGAACTAAAAAATCCATCCTTACCCACAAGAGAAGTTCAAATAGAGGTCTCTGACTCCTTTTAGGCATTCAACAAGTATTTGTTGAAGGAACGAGGAACACCGGAAGGAAGAACTCATCTGAAATTACAGTATACAATATTTAAGTGACTATAAGGTGTGTATGTATGTATATATATTTGTATATTTGATTTAAGGTAGAATTAAGTTATAGTTTGAAATTATTTGTGAAGTTAATTTTTTTGTAAATTTTTACTTAGGGAGGCCCTAAGTAACTTAGCAAGACCCTGTCGCAAAATAAAAACTTTTAAAAAAAGTTGTGCTGGGAATGTGGCTCAGTGGTTAAGTGCCCCCTGGGTTCAACTTCTGGTACAAAAGAAGAAAAAAAATATTTTGAAAAGAAAACTCCTAATGTAAACTATATAATCAGAAAAGATATTTGGTTGGTTCAAACAAAAATAATGCTTAATTATTAATTTTGTATTCTAAAACAATCCAAGGTTTGCATTTTCTCTTTGTGAAATATAATCTTTTGACAAAATATAGTAAATATTTCGTATTGTTAAAATTCTACAATCAAACTATAGACCTCAATAATCTATTTTAATAATTTGAGTGTTTCTCTTCGTCTACGCATTAACTTATCCTTCAGAGTTGAATTCAGCTCTTTGAAAATATGCCTTTCTAGACCTCTAAACATGTAGTTCATATAGTCTACCACCAGAAGAAGGAAAATAAGTTGACTCCTGAGGCCATGCAATGAAAATGGAGACAGTTTAAATAAAAGCAACATTTCACAGAATGCTTTTCTGACCAGTGTTACATATAATGACTTAATGGTTTATATACACATGGATTTTAAAAAGTCACCAGCACACCTCACTGGTCAATTTCTATGATAAGAAGAAAGGAATTTGAGGGTAGGAAAACAGTATACCATACTTACATCTTAAAATTTCACTTCCATAGAACCTACTCGCTGTTGAAAAATTATAGGAATAATAGCTTTCTATGACTCAATAGCCAGGCTACCATTATCAAGAGTAGAATTTATTTTCTAATGATGCTCAAATGCACAGGAAAAATGCATATCTAGGAAAATGGATAAACTCTGAGTGACATATGAAAATAAATAATTCTTCAAATTGAAAGAGCATGAGATCTAGAAGGGACAATTTATACTATACTACTGTAGATGTATACATAAGGAGTCTAAGAAACATAAAAATCACTTCTAAGAAGTAATTTGAGTTAGAAGTGATTGAACATGAATGGGGAAGAAAGGAGGTGACTTTAACATTTGTCTTTATTTATTGAATTTATATTTGACTTTTGAATATAAGGAAGCAGTGGTTTTCAGACATGTGTCCCAATGGAACAAAAAGGGTTGAAGACACTACTGGAGCTCAGCCAATTTTGAAAATGCAGTAACAGTGCTGGTAAAATAGGGCCAAATCATTTGAACTACCAACATCCTCTCTGAAAATAATCTTAAGACATCTACCTTAAGAAAATCATTAAATTTTCTTTAGATTGGTCAAAATCTCCTCGTATCTAACTAAATCTCTTGGCTACTCCTATAATTTAGAACATTCCTACAAAAGAGAAAAGTTGAGTGATAACATTCACAGAATTTATACTTAATGCATACATTTTAGATAAGAAGCATCTCTAGTTTAGCATACTGCCATACAGACTTTCTTACCAGATGGTTAAGATGACACCTAAAAACAGGTTCCTTTTTTTCTTCTGGAAAACATAATGGGAAATGAAAGTGGGTGTGAGTTAAAGGAACTATCTAAATTGAGGAGAACAACCAATAATTTCATATAAAATAAAAACATTTATTTAAATAAAATCTTTCTTTTGAACAAAACTAAATATCAGTTCTTGAAAACTAGAGTAAAATAATTTAAAATTTGCACATTTAGACATGAATAACTGTTAAGTTATATTCTTTTGTACCAAAATTGAATTGATAGATTATATATGTAATTGTTATAATATTATATGGACATAAATTACCTTTTAATCACAATTTTGTAGGATCAATAGCTGTGTCTTGTTCTATGCATTTTGTATAAACATATAGACAGTATACTTGATAGGAGTTCAATAAAATTTGATTGGATACATCACTGACTAAAAGTATACATAACGGGGTTGGGGATGTGACTTACTGGCAAAGTACTTGCCTGGCACATGTGAGGTCCTGGGTTCATTTCTCAGCACTGAGGGGGAAAAAAATCTATACAAGAAGAACATGCCTATATTAAATCACACTAAACAATATAATTTACAAATAAAATTATGAAATTATTTGGATATCATGAAAACTGAACATTTCTCATGTAATCTTGAGGATTTATATATTATTAATGATAAACATAAAAATCTTCAAAGAAATTTCAGGACTCCAGGATTTTTTTTTTTTTTTTTTTTTTTTTTTTTTTTTTTTTTTGGTACCAGGGATTGAACTCAGGGGCACTCCACCACTGGGTCACATCCCCAGCCCTTTTTTGTATTTTATTAGAGACAGGGTCTCACTGAGTTGCTAAGTGCCTCGCCATTGCTGAGGCTGGCTTGGAACTCTCAATCCTCCTGCCTCAGCCTCCCAAGTGCTAGGATTACAGGTGTGCGCCACCATGCCCGGCTCCAGGTTACTTTTTATAACAATGGGGGAAAATATTCTCATCACAAATATTTTCTTTATAATGGAAGTAAGTCTTACACACTTTATTACTAAATTTCTTCTAGATCTTTCAATGAGGACATTTACTTGGATTTTCCTCCTTATCACTACTGTTTCTTCTTTAAATGTTTATAAATAATTAATAAAAACTCCCAGAAGGGGAAAATTTTATGGAAGCAGAATAAGGACTAAGAATAATAAGAGGCAGGGAATAACTGAGTCATGTTAATACACAAGAATACAGACCCAGAACCAGTTAGGCAGGTGATGGCTTTAGTTAGCTTTTTTGTTACTGTAATAAAAAGACTTAACAAGAATAATATAGAGGAGAAAAATTTTACTTTGGGTCACAGTTTCAGAGGTTCAGTCCATGATGGGGCCAAAACCATAGCTCTGGGCCCAAGATAAGCTGAAGATCATGGCAGAAGGGTGTGGCAAGGGAATGCAGCTCAGGACATGGCTACCAGAATCAGAGAGAGTACTAGCTCCACTCCCTTAGAGCAGGCCCCAATGCCCTACATTATTCAGCCACACTCTTACCTGTCTACAGTTATCACCAAGTTAATCCATATCGGTGAATTAATCCACTGATTAGGTTACATCTCTCATAATCTAATCACTTCAACTCTGAACATTTTTGCATTGTTTCACATGTGAGCTATGGGGGCATACCTCATATCCAAACTATAGGACTATCACGGTCTATAAAGTCCAAATTTTTAGACTATAAAGCATAACTCCAAGTGGTTCATTTTCCCATAAAAGAACATTTATTTATGCTGAGTCTCATCAATTCTGAATAAAAATAAAGCGAAAAAGTAAGATTTAATACATATCTTAACCTTCTCAGACCTGTTTGCTGATAGTGGAGAACAGGCATCAGAAATTTTCTCTACAGCCTGTGGGGCTAGAGGTACTAACTCTAACTCCTTTCTTGAGGCTGGGATTGGGCATAATTCAGTCACCAGGTCCTGCTCAGACATTCAAAGCACAGATCACCCTTCCAGTCCTCTATTCATTGGGCTAGCAAGGTGTCCACATAGACATTTATTTAGGAACTCACCTGACAATAAAAAGTGACCCACCAATACTTTCTAAATGTATTGCTGAGAATAATCACACAAGTAATTCAACCATACCATTAGCTAAAATTTGATTGGCTATGTTATAATAAAGTGTTATTAAATCTGTTTAGATTACTAACAGAACTGACAATAGGGATAAATTTTAATTATAAAATGGCAATTGTTAGTTGGGTTCACACTCCTGGGAGTTGTTGATTCTAGAGCCTCATCAATGTTATGATATTTTGTAATGGATTGAATTCTATCCCTAAAATTTATGTTGAAGTCTTTCATTCCCTACCTCAGAATGCAACCGTAGTTGGAAATAAGGCTCACTGCAGATGTAATTAGTTAATGTGAGATGAACAGTGCAGACCCTTAATCCAAAATAGCTGGTGTCCAAGTGAGATGAGAAGATACAGAAAAACAAAGAATTCCGTGTGACAACAGAGGAAGAGATGAGTGATGCCACTGCAAGCCAAGAAAGGCCAAGGATGAAGGCTACCAGCAGAAAGAGACTAGAGAATAATCTTCCACTTGAGGCTTCAAAGGACCATGGCCCTCCCAACAAGGTTATATTGAACTTCTTGTCCCCAGAACCACAAGATTATCATTATCTTCTGTTGTTTAAAAACACACATCTTGTTGGTTGCCACAGCTTTTCTGCATACCTCTTCCCATAGCTGGTAGTATTTGATTCCTGAAATAATATCTGCATTTTGGCTTGGACCTGCCTATTCCCAAATAACCAACAGACAAGAAGATAAATGCACAAGAATTAGAAACCAGGTCTTTTTATTTGCATAATAATATGTACCTAAAAATCAATTCCTTTAGTTCAATCAAACCAGTGCCTATACAAGGACTAAAGAGACATATTCAATAGAAAGCACATAATAAAAACAGCAATCTTTTACTTATCTTAACCCCTATTCTTTATAACTATATAGCGCCTCCTTTTAGAAAAAAAAAAAATTTCTTTTGTTATCTGAAATAATATACGTTAGTTCATTTAAAAATATTATCCATTGGTTTCTTTCTTTCTTTCTTTCTTGCCTTTTCGTTTCTTTCTTTTTTCTTTTTTTCTTTCTTTTCTTTTCTTTTTTTTTTTTTTTTTTTTTTTTTTGTACTAGGAATTGAATTCAAGGGCACTAAACCACTGAGCCACATCCCCAGATCTCCAGCCCTATTTTGTATTTTATTTAGAGACAGGATCTCACTGAGTTACTTAGTATCTTGATAAGTTGCTGAGGCTGGCTTTGAACTTGTGATTCTCCTGCCTCAGTCTCCTCAGCTGGGATTACAGTTGTATACCACTTCACCCAATCCTACTGATTTATTTGTGTATGTCATTAGCTTCCCTACCCTACTCTGACAGTCCAGAATCTATGGGGCATTTTCTCTTCATGCTACAGTTCTAATATTCCATAATAATGTAAAATGATATAGATATTTAAATTCATTGTACTTAGCTCTCATTGTATTTTTATCACTGAAAGTCAATGTACTTCTGCAAAATTGGCTTGTATTATTACTATTGTCATTATTTTGCTAATTTCTCCTTAGCCTTTTTCCATTTTTTATTCTGAAATTGATATCAGCTAAATGTTATATATGTCAACTAGATGATCTAATTTAACTATTTTTTTCTCCTACTTTCATCTCTTTTGTTGTTCTTCTACTTTCTTGGAGATTTCCTTGGTTATGACTTCTAAGCCTCTTAATATTTTTTTAATTTTATTATTAATTATTTTTATTTAATATTTTTAGCTTAATTTATCATTCATGAATTTAAGATCTGTATCTTGGTGCTTTAAAACATCATGAGACTGACTCAGGGTACAGTAATACTTATTAAAGTTTTTCAGACAACATTGATTATAGCATTTTTAATTTTTATCTGCTCTATGTTTTGTCTATTTTTGTTTTTTCCCTTTACTATTTGTTTGATTCTGTGTCTGATAGATGTTTTCTGCAGATATCTTGTAAACTTAATCACCTATTCATTTTTAAATGAGCCATCAGAAAATCTGTGAACAAAAATGTGCATTTCTATTGTCAATAATTGAGCTGCAGAGAAATGGCCAGGTGGAGACAGAAACATTTCATTAAACTTCTTCCATGTCAGTGGATCTTTAGTCTTTGGACAGTGAGTTTACACAAGAAGTAATCATCCATTCTTCTGCATAAAGAACATGAATTTGAAAACCCACATCTGGAAGAACAAACAGTGAATGTTATGCTGATTTTAACTCAAAGCCAGTGTTTTGGTAAATTACACCACTATCCCTTGCAGCCCTTCATAGTATCCCAGATCCAGAGTCTTTGTGGTTTAATCTCCACAAAGAAACTTTCAGCCTTCTGCTGCAGTAGCAGAACAGAAATCACTTTGTTGTTTATTTAGGAATAAGAGATTTGGAAGTAGAATATTTACTCCCTTAATAGAGTTTCAAATAATCTTCCCGGTTTTCAAGTCCACTCTGTATGTCTGTTTTAAGATGTTCCCAGTTTCTGAAACTTACCAAGGTTTTAGTGCAAACTAGCTAAATTCTTGTTGACTTCTCTTTTGCAAAGTGAGATAACCCGAAACCTCAATCACATTAATCCCTCTCCATTCCATCTCCCACAATTTTATTGGTGTTTATCATCTATTACAATCTCCTCACCAATTATCCTGTCCTTGTGAGTCTGTGCTATTTATTATACATTAATGTTATTTTACAACCTTTATCATATCATGGATTTATCCACTGGATTCCAAGGTGCACATACCTAGCAAAAGTGGAGATTGCTTCTCATCACCATTTTTTTCCCTCTCATAGACCTAATGCAAGATGCCTGAAAAGCATCATTTCCTATGTGAAATATTGAAAATAATCCTGAATAAAATATTTCTAAAAACACACATAAAACTTAAGATGATGGACAAATATAATCTGGATTTTTATTATGACTACAATTTATAATGTAAAAGTTATTTAATCACTCATGAATTATTAGTTGCCTTTTCTGCAAATTGGAGATAACAATATTTCATTCATGTGATTATAGTGAGAACTAAATGAGTTAACACATATAAAGCATTGAGAAGGGAGTCTCAGTTTACATAGCATGATGTTGTGCTAATGCTCTTCCCCGGTTATTCCCAGACTTAAAATATTTTCTGGATTTTTTGCATTTATTTTGATCTCTTAGTGTAACTGCTCTGCTTTTTATAAGACTGTTTGGGATCTAACTTTTCCTAGTCAAAATTGATGATTCAAAAATTTTTTCTAAGTAAATATTATCCACTGTGTACTTTAAAGATGGCAAATTTAGGGGCACATTTCCCCCCCCCTCATTTTTCTGTGAAGAGAAAAATGATGGACAGTATAGAGATTTACTGCCCTGCTGGTATGGAGTTTGTTCCTTACCAAAAAAGAAAAAAAAAAAAAAAAAAGATAAAGGAAAAAATTAAAGGTGGCTGTAGTAAAGTTTTTATTTTTCTAAATTGCAAGTTTCTTCCTCAACATATTTAAAACCATTCACCAAAAAAAAGTCATAAGACAAGAAAAATAGTATACATAATGATAATAGTAACTAAAATAACCATAGAAATAATGTTATCCTTTTAATAAAAGTGCTGGTATTTTAGCTACTAAAAGAAATCACTGGACAACTGCCCAGACTGAAATTTAATAAAGGAAATATATTATAGGATTGCCTGAAATGTCTTGCTTTAATTATCTGTATATTTTATATTTTTATGTATAATTTACAATTTTTCATTCTTGGTTTTCCCTTGGAGGCAGGAATCATGAATCCTGACTCTACATGGACATGCAGTATATATCCACCCTCTACTACCCAACTTTCTGGGACATCCTGTGAATCATGAGGCTTGGCCTTTGATCACTGAAGACCTTCCAACTTAAAATTCTGTGATTTCTAACTTCTCGGCATCTGAAAGGTTATTTTGGCTCATCTAAGATTATGTTATGAGATATAGCAAATATTTTAATGTTAGTTTGAAAATAAGAAATATTTGTGTCAATCAGAAGAACATTACATATTTTAGTTATTCAACAAATGTTTATAGAAGGCCTGTTATGGGCTAAACATTATGCTAGAGTATGCGTATGAATAAATGAATGGGGAACAGTATCGTGGAGAATGAATGTTATTGGTGAGAATTTAGTCAGAGGACAACTTGTTTGTGGAAATGGTGGTAAGACTTTTTCTCTGTTTTTTAAAATCAAGAGTTTTATGTATAGAAAAGAGGCATTAGTTGAGAAGTTGAGCTGGACAGGAAATGAGAAATAAAATTTTGAAATGTCTCAAATACTTCACTGGGAAATTTGCATCTTACTAGCTAGGTAATAAGGAGGCACAAAAGGATCCTAAGAGTTGAGCAAGTAAGCAGTGCTGGCCACCAGGAAGATTCCTTCACAATGTGTGAAATCGTTTGGATATATACCAATAATTATATATTAATAATCTATTTTTGGTTTTGTCAATATTTTATATTCCATTAGTGTTTTGGTCAGGTTTTGCATGGGTGTGAACAAAATACTTAATAAGACCAATTTAGAAAAAGAAATTTTATTTGGGGCTCACAGTTTCAGAGGTCTCAGTCCATAGTCAGCCAACTCCAGTGCTATAGGCCCAAGAAGAGGCAGCACATCATGAGAAAAGGGCCCAGTGGAGGAAAGCTGCTCAGCTCATGGTGGGGTCAGGAAACAGAGATAGTGAGAAAGAATGGCTGCAGAAGAAACAGCATGGGCATGCCCCCAGTGATCCACCTCCTCTAGCCATGACCCACCTGCCTGCAGTTATCACCTCATTAGTCCATTCAAACTAGGATGGACTGATTAGGTTATGGCTCTCATCATCTGATTTCACCTCTGAATATCCCTGCATTGACAGTAGCTTTTGGGGGACACCTTATATGCAAAACATAGCAATTGGTTTTTAATAAATTGAATAATGCTTTTCTATACGATGATTTGGCAAACTTTGACCTGTGGAACAAAGTCAAACCACCACTTGCTTTTACAAATAAAGTTATATTGAAGCACAGTCTTCTTACATTGCCCAAATCTGTTTTCCACCACAGAGCAAAATTGAAGAACTGAGATGGAAAATTTATGGTCTGCAAAACCTAATTTATTTTTTAATCATCTAGCTCCTTATGGAGGTTCCTGGCCCTTTTTCTAAACCAAAATAGTAACTGTTGTAAAACATCATCACTAGAGAAAACTATTTTATGTCATATTCAGTGATTATTAGGTAAATGGGAAATGAATTGTCACACACTAATTTCAATTAGAGGAGTTAATATCTAAGTATTGAGATATGATCAAAATAAAATTTTATTGAGATACAATTAAAATAAAATTCACCTCTTTATAGTGTACAATTCAGTGCTTTTTAGCATGTTCACAAAGTTGTACACCTATCACTAAATCTAAATTCTTAATATATCTATCACTACAAAAAGAAACCCCATGCCCATTACCATTCTTCCCCAAGGCCTTCTCCTTCCCCAATCCTAGGCAATAAGTGATCTACTTTCTGTGTCTAGAAATTTGCCTATTTTAGACCTTTTATAAACAATGAATCATAGCACATGTGACCTTTTATTTCCGGTTTGTTTGACTTAGCATGATTTTCAAGACTAATCAATGTAATGGTCAATATCTGTCAATACTTTACATGGCTGAATTATACTATACAGATGTACCACTTTTATTCATTCATCAGTTGGTGAACATTGAGTTCTTTTTCACTTTTTTATTATGATGAATACTGCTTCTATGAATACATGTGTAAAAGTTTCTGTTTTCAATTCCCTTTGTCTATCCCTAGGAATGAAATTAGTAGATCATATGATAACTCTATATTTAGGCCTTTAAGCAACTGCCTTAATGTTTTATAAAGCATTTGTATGAGATGTATGAGGGTTCCAAAGACTTTCACTCCTTACCTACACTTATTTTCCGTATTATTACAATCATCCTGGAGAGTGTGAAGGTGTGTGTTACTGTGATTTTATTTTCCATTGTCATAATAAATAGTATGATAGAGTATTTTCACATGTGCATATTAGCCATTTGTACATACTTTTGGAGAGATGCTTGTTCAGATATGTTTCCCAGTTGTCTTTTTATGGTTAAATTATAAGATTTTTTTTATATATTAGTGGTACTACTACTTATATCAGATTTATGAAATATGGTATGAAAATATGGTCCTCTATTCTATGCATTACATTTGTTGCTTTCTTAAATGTGTCCTTTGAAGCACAAAAGTGTTGACTATTAAGGATATCCAGTTTATCTATTATTTTGTTACTTGGTCTTTTGGTGTTATACTTAAGAATCTATTGCCTAATCTAAGAATATGAAGATTTATGCCTGTGTTTTCTTCTAAGATACATTTTTTCCTAAAAGATCTATTTTCTATCTCTCTATCTAACTAGCTAGCTAGTTATATCTTAGATTTAGGTCTATGACTTATTTAAATTTAATTCTTTTGTACCATATGAGTATGTCAAATTTTATTATTTTACATGTGGATATCATCACCCCAGCACTATCTGTTGAAAAGACTCATCTGTCTCACATTCAATTCAATTGGCCATTTTGCTGGAAATCATTAGCCACAGGTTGTTTTAGTTTTGTTGGATTCCAGGCAGGAGGCTGCACCTCCCAGGCAGAAGGCCACACCTCCCCAGGTGCTTTGTGAAAAACTACACCTTCTGAGATCCTCAGCATGACCAGAAAACCTGACCATCAAGTGCCCTGTCCACTACCTCCTGACCTCTGGTAGCCTATAGGGCAAGGACTCACTCCAAGGGGGTTTTATGACCCCTACTCTATTTAAGCCAGCCCCAGACTGAAATCACTCTCTGTTCCTGCTTGCCCCCGCTCCCGTCCGTCCCCCATTCTTCCTTCGCGGTTCGTCCCCATCCCCTCCACGTGCTTCTTTTGGTGATTCAATAAACCCCCCTCCCTTTTCCTATATGGCGGTTTCAGCGTGCGTTCATCTATCTTTCATTTTTCTAACATTTGGTGCCGAAACCCAGGAGGGAGAAGGGCATCTGACCCGTCTCCATCCGTCTGTTCATTTTTTCCACAGCATCGCTGGACTTCGGTAAGCCCCCCCTTCCACCCCGAGTTCCTAAACCTGCCTGGCCACTACGTGGTGAAGTCCGGAGTGTGGAGGGGAACTTCTCTAGCCACTCACAGCCGAGAGCCCTAATCTTACAGCTGAAAACTAGAGTGGGCAGATAAAGGTGAGCGGGCAGACAAAGGTGGGGGAGGGGGAGTTCCCGGGGTCCACCGTCGCCTTTAAGACTCGGATGGGGTGCTTTCCCCCCTGCTCAGGCCACAGGCGAGATTGCCGGAAAATCGATGGTCAATTTTCACCACGTAGTGGCCAGGCAGGTTTAGGAACTCGGGTGGAAGGGGGGGCTTACCGAAGTCCAGCGATGCCATGGAAAAAATGAACAGACAAATGGAGACAGGTCAGATGCGCTTCTCCCTCCCGGGTTTTGGCACCAAATGTTAGAAAAATGAAAGATAGATGAACGCACGCTGAAACCGCCATATAGGAAAAGGGAGGGGGGTTTATTGAATCACCAAAAGAAGCACGTGGAGGGGATGGGGACGAACCACGAAGGAAGAATGGGGGACGGACGGGAGCGGGGGCAAGCAGGAACAGAGAGCGATTTCAGTCCGGGGCTGGCTTAAATAGAGTAGGGGGTCATAAAACCCCCTTGGAGTGAGTCCTTGCCCTATAGGCTACCAGAGGTCAGGAGGTAGTGGACAGGGCACTTGCTGGTCAGATTTTCTGGTCATGCTGAGGATCTCGGGAGGTGTAGTTTTTCACAAAGTACCTGGGGAGGTGTGGCCTTCTGCCTGGGAGGCACAGCCTCCTGCCTGGAATCCAACATTCCCCCCTTTTTGTTTTCTTGGGAAGAGGGGCGTCGTGTTTCGATCTGGCTGCTTCAGAGCTGAAATGGGGCAACGTGGGGTAGTTTTTTGGGGGGAATGCGGGCAGGCAGGTCAGGCTTGAGGGTGAAAAAAATTCCCAGGAGGCAGGCACCAAAAAGATGGATCTCTGCAGGAGTGAATTGGATGAATTTTCCTTGAAGCCATAAATCGGTGAGGGTGTCAAACCAGGCTTCTGCAGAGGTCACCGGGGGAATCAACCAGCTATCCTCTTGGAGAGCATGTAGGAATTGTAGGCCTCTCAAGTTTACAGGTGGCATCTTAACACTATTATGGAAACAACAAAGAAAAGAAGGTGAGAGGGATGATTGTCCGGCTGCTTATTCCACTGGGCTGGACTTACCGCAAGAGGCCAATAGAGGGAGTCAGGATGTAGTTGATCTCTCTAGAGATTGGCAAATCTGTCCCGAGGTGAAGGGAAGTCATCTTTGGTTGGAAGGTCATCTGTGGTTTTTAGCAGTTGATAATCCCTGAGGAGAAGCTGGTTAAAGGTTTGATTAGAAATCTAAGAAATATGATTTTGAAGGTATCGTATGAGGCAAGGAACTATTATCAGGACAAGACATATACTTATAAGTGGGCCTAGGAGAGGGAGGACCCAGGGGGCCACCCCTTCCCATAGTTCCCATGAGGATCTCTGCTGCCACCGGATCTTCTGTCCCCTAAACCTTGCAAGTTTATTTCTAGATTTTGAATTCTATTAGATAGATAGATAGATAGATAGATATGCTATGCAAGTCTCACACTATTTTGATTACTGTCACTTTGTACTAAGTTTTGAAATTGGGGAATATAAATTCTCCAAATTTGCTCTTCTTTTGCAAGATTATTTTAACTCCTCTAGGTCCCTCACATGTCCATAAAAAATGTAGTTTTGATTTGCATTTTCCTGAACCCTAAGGATGTTTTTTATACTACAAAACGACCGTCACAAAAACAGCATGGTACTGGCATAACAAGAGACATGAAATTTAATGCAATAGAAGACACAGACACAAATCTACACAGATACAGTGATCTGATTTTTGACAAAGGTGCCAAAATCATAAGATGGAGAAAAGAAAGCCTTTTGAACAAATGATACTGAATAAACTAGATATCCACATGTAAAAGAATGAAATGAGATCCCTGTTTTTACTTTACATGAAAATCAACTCAGCATGGTGAAGGAGCCCTAATTAGGAAGGGCTGTTGCAGCTAGCTGGAAGCCATAAGTTCCACCTGATATGTATGTGACGCACCTGTAGGCACCCGCAAAGCTGAAGGTATATAACCGGGTGAAAGCGGTCTGAGTGAGGAGAACGAAGGAGAATTCATTCAGTCAGTCATACAGTCACTTGGACGGTCAGAAGAAGAGTTCGGGTCGGAGAATCAGAGCGGCCAGAACGTAGGCAGAGCGGTTACAGAAGAGAAACCAGATAGAAGGAGTACATGGCTGGTCAGAGTTAGGCCGAGGGTCCCGAAGAAGAAAGAAGAAGCTCTAAAAAATAATCTTTCTCTAAGCTAAGCTCTCTCTATCTTTCTTTCTCTCTCTCTAAGTTAAGAAGACAAGAAGACAAGAAGCTAAGCTCTATCTTTCTTTCTGTCTAAGACAAGAAGAAAAGCTCTCTTTAATCTTTCTCTCTAAAAATCTTTCTTTCCCTCTCTAAGCTCTAAGAAAGTAGAAGTAAAAGTAGTAATAGCTTTACTCTGCCTCCGAGAGTTTTCCTCCCGCGGCGGTTTGTGCCTGGCCATGACAGGCAGCTTACAGCATGGACCAAAGACCTAGGCATTAGACCAGAAACACTGTGATTGCAAGTGGAAGAAACAGGTTCAATATTCCAACATATTAGCACAGGCATCAAATCCCTAAATAAGGCTCCTAAAGCTCATCTTCATTTCTTTAGATACAATGACAATTTATTGGCACATTAACTCTCAATAAACAAATGGTCGTGGAATAAATAAATTGATAAGTAAATAATAATGCCTAGATACTAGTTCCTGTTTACAGTTCTTTTTCCCTTCATCATTGCCATTCTTTGTACTCTGTTGGTCTCCATTCTGAACTAGGAATTTCAGAATAGCCTGCCCTTTTGTACCAAGGATTGAGCCCAGGGGCGTTCAATCACTGAGCCACATCACTAGCCCTTTTCATTTTTTAAATTTTTAAACAGGGTCTTGCTAAGTTGCTTAGGGCCTTGCTAAATTGCAGAGGCTGAGGCTAGCCTTGCCATCCTCCTGCCTCAGACTCCCAAGCCACTTGGAGACTAGCTTTTTCTGTCATTTATAGCTCTAACATTATTTGATTCTAGAAATGTATATATATATATATATATATATATATATATATATATATATATATATTCAAAGTTGTTGTATTTGTAATACTAGAATGCATTACAATTCATAATACACATATAGAGCCTCTTTTCACATAACACTGTATACAAACTGTATACAAAGTATATTCATACTATTCAAGTCTTCAATCATGCATTTAGGATAATGATATCCATCTTATTATACCACCTTTGCTTCCCCCCATCCCCCCTTTGCTCCTCCCTCCCCTTTGACCATTCTAGTGTTCCTCTAATCTTCATACATAGGAAGATTAGAAATATATTTAGTGTTCATTAATGTTCATTTTTGCTAAGTACATGTTCTTTGATTCCTATGGCTATCCTCAATCACATGTGTGTGTGTTAAGCAACTGAAAATTTTAAATTATCCCCCATACTAAATATCATACAGATAGAAAAAAACTAGTAACTTTGCATAGTAAATTAAAATTAATTGTGCTCTCTAGTTCTTGAAATGTATTAAAAATCTATCCCAACTTATTTTATTTGATTTACCCTAACTATTCTTTAGTAAATAAACTGAAAAAGTAGCAATATCACAATTTGGTAAACCGAATTCTTTGAACAAACTTCAAAATTATTTACTATGTCATGTATTTTATGGAAGTACAGATATTCATATTTATTCTTTAAGAAGTGAAACAGTTTTGTACATTTCTAGTCACTGGGCAAGGATCACATGAAGAATTCTAGACTTCTATATCTTTAAACCAGAAAGGCAACAAGATTTTAAAAAAAAATATTTGATCCTATTTGTTTATCCACTAGTTAAGAAGCATGCTCTTCATTCCTCCTTTTAAATGAAAACAGTCTGGTATGCATTGATTCCATCATCTCCATTGAAAATGTTTATCTGTCAAATAAAAAAAGAAGTACAAATTAGAAACACTGATATATTTCTGACATTATTCATGTGGAAGCTAATTTTAAAGTTGTCATTGCAATTTCCACATGAAAATTGGAAGTTATTTATTTGGAGATCCATAGCTATTACTAGAACCAAGATGTTTGGACAACTATAGATAAAGTTTCATTACCAGATTACACTAAATATGCTGTAATTATAAAAAAATCAGATGTTTTTGCCCTATCGCTTGAGTTATTAATATATTCAGATCAAGTATCCAGCATATATTTTTCAAAATTGTATGAGTTTTTCCTAGGCAAGTTTGTAAAAAGTGATGTTTGAAAAATTAAGGTCAATAATTGGTTGGACAATATTCCTGTAACCATGTGATTGTTCCTATGTTTCTTCTGGTCTGTGAAATACAAATTAACCTTATAACTTTCTTAAAACCTTGTGTTTCTTCACTAATTAGTACACATCACACAAGAAATTATTAAATGTCTGTTTTCTCCATTAAACAATAGTTTATTAAAACAGATGTCTCTGCTGCCTTGTTCTGTTTTGTATGTCTAATGTTACTATCTAGGTTTCCAATGAATATTTGTTGAATGAATGAATTAATTAATTAATAATGAATGAAGAAAAGGAAAAATGGAATGAATACTGAAAAATTTGGAATAATCCTATGTTTTATGAACTTTTTTAAAAGGCAATAATTTAATTTTCGTATGTCCTATTTTATAAAGTTAACAATAAAGAATGTTGACACACATAGATTTCAAGTTACTTGTTTCTTATGGAGTATGAGGAACTAAAAGCAAATAAACCAACCCCTCAAAATTCATGTTC
Source organism: Tamias sibiricus (assembly GCA_025594165.1). Taxonomy (NCBI): domain Eukaryota; kingdom Metazoa; phylum Chordata; class Mammalia; order Rodentia; family Sciuridae; genus Tamias; species Tamias sibiricus. The sequence continues at coordinate 139,378,099 of CM046658.1, read as the reverse complement.
TGTACTATAAATGTTTCAGAAAATATTTTTAAGCATTCTTTGATAAACTGTACTGAATTATTATTTCCAGGATAATTAGAAGGATAACTCATTCAATTGACCCATGAATTACTATATTAGCCAGATGAAGAATTACACTGAAATTCAAGTATGCTTTTCTAGTATACCAAAGTTTTGTACTTAGGTAAAGATCAGATTGATATTTTCAAGAACTTTTTGTTTTTAGTACAGAAAAATTTTGATAGTTTGTGTTGCAATTATTAAACATAGGATTATATATTATTATTAAACAGGATTATTCCAAATTTTTCAGTATTCATTCCATTTTTCCTTTTCTTCATTCATTCATTATTAGTTCATTAATTCATTCATTCAACAAATTTGCTTTTTGTGTTCTTCTTAGAGCAATATTTCTTTTTCATATGTTAAGGCTATTTTGTTTATAAAAATATGTAACATTTCCCTGTAGGCATAAAACAGGACTAGAATGCTACAATAGCAGTGCTTTAGATACAATCTAAAAATGCTGTGATGTGCAACAGCAAAGACCAATGATTCATGAAATTGCTCAATGTTGGGCATATTCCTTCCTATAGAACTAATAGTTTATTCAAGACATTTTTCTTCAAACTTTGAAATAAAAATATTAGCTCTACTCAGTGTGTCAGAACTTCCATTAAAATGAATTACTTACTCATGGGAAAAGCTTTAATTAAGTGTATCTGAAAATATCACAGCACCTTATGGTGAACAATTTAAATATTTCTCTCCCTATTGGATTAGAATAAAATATTGAATATGGAAAAAATAAGACAGAGGTACTTCATCTGCTTATCAACAAAACTTTAATTTATTTTCAAGTATTTTATATATTATTTGTATGCATTATTTGCTGTAGCCATGTACTCAGTTTCGCTTCTCTAGATGAAAGAAATATCCATTTCCTACCAAAGGCTAGTTACTCCATTGGTGTTCAGAACCAAATTCCAGTTTATCACTCAGACTTCACATTTGAAACTATCTCCTGTGTCTTCATCAATTAATTTTTCTCTATTTGATTATTTATATATATGTGTATATGTATATATGTATTTATATATGTGTATATATATATGTGTATGTACACATATATATATATGTACACACTCTAGTATATTTATTATTTATTTGATTTTTAAAGCATACTCTAATATCTCATTTGGGGAGCAGGGGATTTGCAAAAAGAGTTTTCTTATAATCTCTGTCCAGATTCCATCCCATGTTTCTTCTAATGACCATTACACCACTACAAGACAAATTTTTTTGTGTGTCTCCTTAGATGAGTTTTTCCATAAGTACCCAAGCTAAGAATCTTGGTTATTTTCTATTGTTAATTTTCTTTCATTTTACCATTATAAATTACCGTATTTATTTGTTAATTTAATCTTCTTTCTCTCCCAAGTAGTATGTAGACTCTTAGAAGCAGATCCCTTCTGCTTTTTTTGTTTGTCACTGTATCTTGAGCTCGGGGAAGTGCTCAGAACAAAGTAATTCCTCAGTACATACTGAATGAATGGGAACCTATACCAACCCCTCTGGAAAAAGCAACAGTCTCCAGACCCTAGAATTAGAAGCCAATCCTTAGTAATGGTGCAAACAAGGCAAAATGCTTTGCTAGCTTACTTTTGTCTACCTTTCTTTTCCCCAAATTCCTGGTACCCTTTTATCTCACCTACCTAGTATTTTCTCTTTAGACAGATCTCCAGTCTACAAAGTAACGATGCATTTCAATAACTCGATTCTAGTAGTCCACTCCCTTTCAATAACTAGCAAGAAGCCAGCCAATGCTTTATTTGTAGTGAAATACACCAAAGGAATTTATTGTGAGGAGGGATTCTTCAAGGTAAACAAGAAGCCAGGCTCTGGGGAAGTTGGTCTGATTGTGGACTTATCACTTGAGCAGAAATTCTTCCTCCTCCAGGAAGCTAGTGCCTCAAGGCTAGTTGGGGCACTGGTATCTCTCTCTATCTCCAGGGAGTTGCCTTTGAACCTAAGACTATCTGAGCCAATAAATTCCAGGGTATCACAGAATTCTCTGAGAAGGACGTTCACCAAGGCAAGGAAGCTGTCTCAGATCAATGAGATTACACCAAGGGTTCTTTGAGAGGCATAACTCCGCTTAGAAATTTGGCTTAGACATGCCCAAGTTCATTCGTGGCTTCCCAGATCTAAGTTGTTCTTATCAGGTATTTTGTTCTTATCAGGTAAAAGCTTACTAATACATCAGGCTCTTCTGAATAAACTATGCTGTCCTTTTTCTGCATTTGTCTTAAAGTATCTCATCTGTAAGACCCATAGCTCCCAAAACACTCACTCTTCCAATGCATTCTTTTTTTTTTTTTTTTTTTTTGAGATTGCATGCCAGCTTACATTTATTAATTTAAGTACGTACCAGGATGGCTTCTCAGCCTTTTAGCTAAGATCAGTGATTAAGCACCAGAATCAACTTAGTAAAAACAAAAAAAGGTGATGTCAGGCTCAGTATTATAGCAAATATACTTTGGTGGATATGTTATGACTTTTAAAAATGGAATGTGAGAATTAAAGTCAAAGATGTTGATTGTGTTTTAAAGATACATTCTGGGGAAGGAAGAGAAGGAAGTTAAGCAAGTGAAATCCCAAAACACTCAGACTTCTTGACACAGGACGTAAAAAGAATGGCTTCATGATCCTTGTTTTAGTCCCTTTCCTTCACCATGGGGTACTGTTTTTTCTATCCTCTTACTCTGCTTTTCTATAATAAATCAAATATACATATTTGCTTATTATAAGGGAGATTCCATGAGTGCATACATCTTCAAGACCTATAGCACTTCCAATGCATTCTTGATCATTGACTGCAATTAGAAGTTTTTATTGAGCTCCTTGGGGTACACATGACAATGTTCAAAAGAAAAAAATGTTGTAAGAGAATATTGACTACTTCTTTCTCTCCAAATGCCACTTACCAATAAAGGAAATTCATGAGGACATTAATTTTTGCATTTTCTTTTGAACTCTGAGGAGAAAACATTAATTTGTGTGAAGTATAGCATGTGATTAAAGCATAAAGTATAGCATGTGATTTCATTCCAGTATGACTATGAGAAAGGATGTAAATGAATTGACATCAGCATAGCACACAGCAATAACACGGTGTTTCTAAGAACCAGAAATGTTATGAGGACTCCAGTGCACACATGGTGATGCCTATGCACCCATGGATACTGACTCAAACTGCACATAGCTTCAAAAATGCATTCTGTTTTGAATGAAGATCAAAATTTGCAGTGAAGTTCAATAAAATATTGTCATTATAATTCAAACTTTGCAAATCCTTTAATATTGAATAACATACAACTCTAAATTTTTTTTTCTATTTTACTCCCAAAGCAAAAAGTGTCAGAAAATATTTTAGGCATTCCTTATATTGAAAGAAAAGTAAACATAGTTGAATTTATCTGTAAGGCTAGAAAATGAGCATACAGATTTTTTTTCCTATTGTTGATCATAGACCATATAATTACAAACAACAAATAATAAAAGAGTACATGACAGTTCTGATACAAGATCTACATTAATTGCTGGTTAAATTTGAAAGTACATTTATTGCAAGTAGCTATAAATCATTAAAAATCCTGACAATAAATAAATATATATTTTTGTGTTATATAAACATCCTTTGTCTCATTGAAAAGACAAGGATAGCTATTAATAACTAGTATTTATATAGATAGTAATTCTATAAATATTTAGGATCTGACAAAGTGTATAGCTGAGAACATAATGCATTACAGATAATGAACATCAGTTCTGAGTAAGCAGGAGATGATATAAATATGAACATGGAATATCTTTTATTGCATTGTGCTTTGTTTACAGGTATCTAGCCTCCTCCTAGGTTATTACTAAATCACTGCAGAGCTTTGTTCTTTTTTTTTTCTCTTTTTCTTTTAGCTTTCTTCAATAACATTATTCAAAAGATGGACCAATTTCACTTTTACTAACTATGAAGTAATTTAACAGAACATTTGAATAATTTTTTCTGAAAAACATATCTTATGACTAATTTGTTACTTGCAGTTTAGGATAGGATAATTGACTAAATTGACAATTTAGGATAGTTATTACTCTTTGCAAAATGGTCCAAGATGAGGTCTAGCTAATTAAAGGCCCAAACATAATCATGCCAGTCATGCCTGTTTCAAGGCAGAACATATGAACATAGATCTCTTTAAAACTATGTTTCTAGTGTGAAAACATAAGAAAACAAGAAAAAAAATCACTATGCTGGAAAGAAAAGGCAAAAATAATGAGGTTTAAAATTAGAGACAGAGTAATTGTCTTCAAAAATGGTATAGACAACTATTCATATACAGCACTGATAGAATATTATCTGGAATAAAACACTCAAGAAAAATCACAGTTATTGTAGTTATTGTTGTCAATAATATTAAAGCCATTATTAAACTAAAATCTTGGAACATACATTTATTGTTACACATGACATTTTGTGTTTTACTGACCTCTTCATTATTATAAGTGTTATTAAATTAATATGGCCAAACTCAATCAGCAAATCCACACTGAAATGCAGTAGGTTCAATGTGAAATGTGTTAGCTAGTCACTTGCATTTTGAGTGACAGAGGATCTGACACTTTTTCAAGTCACCATATTTTGGGTCCTCGTAATTCTGTCAAGCAGGATGCTATTTCTCTCAAAGACCCACATTTTCATAATTTAGCACATTCCAAAATAAAAAGTTATATGTAGAAACCAACCATCACCAACATTGCTTTTCTTCTATAATATTTTACACCCAACTTAAGGGTAAGCCTTGTGAAGGCAGGCTTCTTTTCTTTTGTTCATTGTTCTATCTGCATTGTGTGATACAGTGTATACCAAGGGCACAATATGTGAAGGTGCTGAATAATGTTTTGCTGAATAAAATTATTTATGTAATGAATAAATAATATTGCATGGTGGTAAATCTGTTCCTTTCAATTACTTATATTTTACAATCAAATAATAGATAATTAAAAGGTCATTAATAAATATTTATTCCAAACTTCTACTCAAATGAAAACCTCCACAGCTCCAGTGTCAGTATGATACACATTACAACTTCTAATACCAGCAAAGAAGTAGAAATGATTATTGTCCTTCTATAAATAGCAAAAAAGGCTTAGAGTTCAAGGAACATGTGAATGCCCCACAGAGAGTGAATGTGAAGGCAGGAGTCTAAAGCATTGAAAATGTTCATACATCAAGTCAAATCAAGTTTAGCTGAGAGTAAGAGAAAACATAACAACAAAGACTTAAGAGCAAGCTTAATACGGCATCCATACTGTTAAGTTCTTAGGACCCAGGCTCCATTCTGCTCCCTGCTCTAATATTCTTAGACTCTGTCCTTTATCATCAGATTCTAGGGGATTATCTCCAGGGAACAAGATAAAAGGGATGGTAAAAAAAAAAAAAAAAAAAAAAAAAAAAAAAAAAAAAAACAGTGATAAGGACTATATAACATCTTTAAGGAAGGTTTCTAGAAGCTAACCCATTTACTTACATCTCATGAAAAAGCAGTCACTGTTATGGGTTGAATTGTGTCCCACTAAATTCATTTGCTGAGGCCCAAACCTTTAATACTTCAGAAAATGAACATGTTTGGAAATATGTCATTGCACATACAATTTGTTAAGATAAGGTAATGCTAGAATAGAATGGGATTCTAATGCTCTATGACTGGAATCCTTACAAAAACAATGCCATGTAAAGAGACAGACATGCATACAGGAAAACACCTTGCAGAGATTGGACTTATTCCACCAAGAATTTATGAGAAAACTGCCTTGGACAGATCCTTCCCAGCAACTCAGATGGACAATAACCCTGCTGACATCTTGATCTCAGGTCTCCAGCCTCCAGAAATGTAAAACAATAAATTTCTGCTATTTAAGCCAATCACTTTTAGAAGTAGGTTTGTTAGGTCAACCCTAGCAACAAACATAAAAACCTTTGAAGGTAGTTTGAAGAAAAGAAAAAAAGAAAAATAACTCTGGGGCTCTACATCTAACTAAAATGTTTTTAAAAGAGAAAAATTACTATTATAAGACAGTAGGCAGTTTTTTCCAAACAATGCTGCACTTTGAGAGAAGGTCCTGATAACTCAATATTTTGTTGAATCTGTCACTGTCAATTTTGAAAGGTATATTAATACCTTATATTTTGATTTATTTAGAAAAGATAACCTTACCAATTTAATTATCATAGATTACTACATGATGAATACTTTTGCAGATATTTTAAATGTAAATGAAAAAGAAATGATCATTTTAATATCAAAAGATCACAAATAGTCAATTAAAATTAGTTATATCAGTGAACACAAATAAGAAGTTGTTATAAGGGCTATGATTCAATATTTTATTCTAAAGCATGCAAAAAATCTTAGAATTTCCTGTCTTACTACAGGATTCAAAAAAAGTATTAGAAAAAGACAACCACATACAGAGGATATATCAGTCAATACAGATATTGATATAGATAAAAATATATAAAATATAATCACTTCTTTGATTAATCTTGTTCAAAATGGTTCCAATATACTAGTGAAATGTTGTATTAATTATATCTTACATTTCTCTTAAAAAAGAAATATTTGGATTATTCCACAAAAGAAATATAATTTTGTGGTGGTTCCATGAAAGAAATTTAATGCCCTTTTACATACCAAATAAAAAATAATAGAGCTCTAATTAGGAATAACACAAAAGGATCTAGTACATGAGAACAGAAAAACTATAATGTCATCAAAGACATAAATAATTAATTTCCTTGTTGTTAAAAAAATTTGCTTTTATTTTCCTTTTCTTTACAAAACACAGTCCCATTTACTTGAGTTATTCTTTCATTATATATTGGTTTCTTTAGAAATGACTGAAGTTCTTTCTCTTTAGTCCCAGAGGAAAGCTTTAATTGTGTGTTGCCATGACAAGTTGAATTATTAAGACATATGTTACTATATAATTCTACAACTTTCTAATCTTACAGAATCTTATCAAGAAAATCACTTTTTTTTTATACAGTTAAGTTCTAATAAATGCAAAGCATCCATTTCACAATTAACAAGGAACAATGTGAGAATCAGTTAACTTACACAACCAGGGCCAGAGAAAGGAAACCAGGATACCCCAAGATGATTTTACATTAAAGAGCCCCTAACAGTATCTTTATTCAGCAACTGATTTGTGTAGCTACAGTTATTAGCATTAATATCAATATTAATAACTATCAGTATTTAGAGTATCTTTCCATTGTATTGTAGACCATAATACAAATAATTCAAAATTCAATTGCATCAATAAACACCTAAATATTAGTAAAGATATTAGCTAATACAAACAAGTAAATGTGAAGATTCTATTTGTGAGGCAAAAGAGCTGGCTTCCTATAAAGACATGTTGTGACTTTAAGCAAAGAGACTGTGCATACTCACGGGGTGGACAATGGAGTTTAGTGGTGAGAGCAATTTCAGCAAAGGAGAGCAAGGGGAGAACACTGGAAATGTACTTAGTGAAATAAAGGTGATAAGTATTTCACTCTAATAATTTAAATTAATTTAAATAATCATCAAACAAAACCAAAGATGGCATAAGAACAAGGACAAATGGAAATATAGAACAATTTAAGAGTTTGTAGTTAGCAAGATATTCATCTTCAGCAGAAACCACTATATGAGAAAGAATCGCAAATTATAATTATTATCAGAGTTTTATCCTTAAGACTTTAAGGCATTAAGAAAAAAGTTGTTTTAAAAGAATTCTCTTCAATTTCTTTGCAACTGAATTGAACTTTAAAAATATGTACCTGCCAAGGAAAAACTTCATCAAAAGTTCTGTTGTATGTGACTATTAGGGACTTCTCTCTACTTTCTGAGATGCCTGATACTAATCTGATTTCTTTTAAAAATCATTTCAAATGTCAGGTCCTTCGTGTGTCCTTTTCTGATTCTCATGAACTAATACACTTTTTTATATAGTATTATTTGTGCATATTCACATGATCACTTATATGCTTGACTTATCAGGATTCTATATTGGGGGTTGGCATCCTTTTCCTATGAAGGGCTAGAGGCTTAGCAGGTAATTTTCCCTCTTTCACAGCACTCACCTCTGCCATTTTGAGATATAAACAGTCATAGACAAGATCCAAATGAGTGTGTAGCTGTCTTTCATTTGAACTTCATGGACGCAAAAGCCTGAATTTCATAGAATTTTGATCTGCCACACAATATTCTTTTGATTTTGTTTTCAACTATCTAATGTTTTAAAATCCCTCTTAGCTCATAAGCCATGCAAAAACAGATCTTGCAGATGAGATTTTTGCTCTAACTATGGTGTGGCTGCCTGTGTTCTAGACTGTAAGTTTTGCAAGGTGAGGCAACTCAGCTGTACCATCTCTGCAGTACATAATGCAATGTCTTGCACTTAGTAGGTGCTATATTACTCAAAGAAAACACTAGCAATATGGGGAGAGTTTCAGTGCATAAAAACAAAGCATGAAACAAGTTCTTCTTGCTATCTACATCCTCTGAGTGTCTTTAAGCAGGTCCCTGATTACTCTCTTTCATAGTGACCTATTTTAGTCAGCTTTTTTGCCACTGTGAACAACAGACCTGACAAGAACAATTTTGAGGAAAAGTTTATTTGGGGCTCATGGTTTCAGACATCTCAGTTCATAGACAGCCAGCTCCATTCCTTGGTGCTCGAGATGAGACAGGATATCATGGCAGAAGAAGGTGGCAGAGGAAAGCTGATGTTCAGGAAGCAGAGAGACAGTTCTGTTCAACAAGCACAAAATAAGTATCCCCAAAGGCATGCCTCCAAGGACCCATCTCCTCCAGCCACAAACTACCTGCCTATAATTACCACCTAGTTTTTTTCCTATGAAGGTAATAATTTACTAATTGTGTTAAGGCTCTCATATCCCAATCATTTTACCTCTAAACATTTTTGCATTGTCTCACACATGAGCTTCTGGGGGACATCTCACATCTAAATTATAACATGTCCTATTCTTTTCCATTCAGTAGGTATCACAATTGTTAATTATGTATTTAATTGTTAATTATGTATTTGTGGCCTTTTGTATTTATTGCTACATTCATTTCTATTGGGACGTAAGTACCACAAACTCAATGGCTTAAAGCAATATGCTATTTGTTATCTCACAGTTTCCATAGGTAAGTAGAGAGGGTAGATGGTATCTCTGCTTAAGGTGGCAGTGGGCCAAAAAATTAGTGTCAGTAGAACTATCTTCCCTTCTAAAATCTGTAGGAAAATTGGAACTGTTGACAGAACTCATTTCCTTGCAAGTATAGAACTGAGGTCCCCATTTCTTTAATGGCTGTCAGACAGGAATTGTTCTCAACTTCTAAATCCTTCTCCTTCCTTGACTCATGGCCCACTTTGATTTCAAAGGCAATAACCACCATCAAGTCTTTTTCATGCCTTATCTCCCCTATTTTTTTCTTCTGCCCTTCATTTTTCTCTGACTTCAATCAGGAATGAGTCTCTGCTTTTAAAGGTTGATATGATTAGATTTACATAATCCAGAGTAACTTCTCCGTGACAAGATCAGTAATATTAAGTACTGCAGGGTGGCCACCACCTGACCATGGTGGTTTCCTGCTCAGAAGGTGTGAGCCACCTGAGAAGTAGAAAGTAGTAAGAAATTAGATTTTAAAAAAGGAGGAGTGCCTGATGGGTCCTCAAGTCCCGATAGGAGCTGGAACTGAACAACTAAAAAATGACTCTGTTCTTTATTGAAGGGGGAGTACATCAAAGGCAGGGATAAGGTTTCAGCAAGAGGAGTCTTGGTAGTCTTGGTTCAGTGCTTCCTTCTTGGTGTGGCAGGGGTCTTGCAGTAAACAGGCTGATTGGCATCTTGGCAAGCTACACCCATCTCCACGCAGCTGTGTGGCTCCAGTGGGTCACCCCATCTCCAATGCTGTGCTGAACTTAGATAGAGTGAAGTAGGAAGCCACATGAACCATGCATTCTCAAACCAGCAGGACTGATGTTGGATTTCCGAATCCCAGGCTTTCTTGCCTAATGGCTTCCATATCACTTTAGTTCATGCACAGTTCATGATGGCTCTCGGCAATTAAGAATAATTTCAAAGTCTCACTTTCCATGTAACATAACATTCATAAGTTTATAGGTTTAGAGAATAGACATTGTTTTTTTTTTTTTTTTTTTTTTTTTTGGGGGGGGTTATTTAACGTACCACAGTTACCATCCATCGCATTAGACTACCAGCTCCATGAGTAACAACTCTTGTCTCTTTATCAAAGCTCTCTACCGAATGTCAGACACATTAGCCAGATACATAGTTAAGTGCACAGTATATACTTCTTGAATTAGAGAATGAATACATGGGTGAATGAATGAATGAATGAATGAAAGGTTAAGTAGTATGTTCTGAGTTAAAAACATTCAGGAGGTTTTGTTTGTTTGTTTGTTTGTTTGTTTTTGTATCTATGGGATAGTGATGAAGAAAAGCACAGATGTTCATCTCAGGAAGACATAGATTCAAATTGGTAATTTTGGTGTCACTGATTAACTGAGCAACCTTGGAGGAACTTAGAATCTCCATGCCACAATTTCCTCATGAAAAATGGGAAATCAAAATCCCTCCTGTTATGGTTTGGGCATGAGATGTCCCTCAAATCTCCCGTGTGAATGCAGGAATATTCATTCACAGTATGACTGGATTGTGAGAGCTGTAACCTAGTCAGTCCATACTGGTTTGAGTAGACTGGGTGGTAACTGTAGGCAGGAAGGGTGTGCTTGGAGGAGGTAGGTCACTGAGTCATACCCTAGATGGATTCATTTTCCGTGCAGCCCCTTCCACTCCCCCTCTCTGCTTCCCTGCTACCATGAGGGGACCCATGCCCTTCCACTATGATATTCTGCCACACATTGGGCCCAGAGCAATGGAGTCAGTCATCTTTGACTGATATCATCATGAGCTAAAATAAACTTTTCCTTCTCTAAGTTGTTCTTGTCAGATATTTTGGTCAGAGTGATGCAAAACCTGACTAAAACACCTTCCTATGAGATATGCTGAAATCAAATATGTGTATCTGTATCTATAGATAGGTATATCCTGACTATCATAGTACCTAGCTCATTGTAATCTCTCATTATATTATAGTAATTATAGCTACCATAAGTATTGAAGTCTTAGTAATTTATGCATTAACTTAAAAGAAGAGGAGATGAGAGAAGAAGATAAAGAACAGAAAGGGAAAGAGAAAAAAAGGAAGGAGGAAGGAAGGGGAAGAAGGAGATACTCAGACCATCCATATTTAACAAGCAAGAAACTAGAGAGAAATAAGAATCAGTAGCTAAAGAAGTAAGATAAATAGAGAAAAGTGCCATCTGGGAAACAAAAACGGTGAAGTAGTTCAAAGGACAGAGTGACTAACAGTTTCAAATCCAGTGATAATATCACACAATGTAAAAACTGAAGGGAGCTCATTACATCATTGAATAAAGAGGTCAGTGGGGCTTGATTAAGGAAGGTTCAGTGAAATAGGAAAACACCCAGTTATAGTAGGCTGAGTGGAAAATAGAAGAGAAAAGGACAGGATAGGAGATAACAGAGTGAGAGTAGAGTTTATTCTTAGCAGAAGTTGATTGGTTTGGTTCAGAAGGGTTGATATCAGGGCTGGGGTATGGCTCAGTGGTATAGCACTTGCCAAGCATGTGTGAGGCACTGGGTTCTCTCAGCACCATATAAAAATAAATAAATAAAATACAGATATTTTAAATAAATAAAAAATAAGGGTTGACATCAAAGGTAATTGTGGTTGTGTGTGCTTGTTTTAATGTCCCTCATTCATTCTTTACCACAATTAAAAAAAAAACCCTTACCCTGCATTCATGACTTATCCTTCCCACTCTGACCACACATTGTCAACAAAGACACTTGCCCACTTTATGCAGAATATAGGCAATGGAAGCTTTCTCAACTTCTCAATATTTCTCTCTCTCCTTCTCCAACATCTCAACTCACCATATCTTACATGGCTTTGATGCCACAGTGGAAATGATAAATTTTCCTGTACCAGAATAATTCCCCGTGTGTTTTGAATCTCTAGTGTACATGCCTTCTTCCCAGAGCTTCAAAAAAAAAGTATTAACTCCTTAGCATCTCAGATCGTTTCTCTGTAATGCAGAATCAAAAACATATTAATGCTTAATATAATGTCTGATAATTACTTTTCATCTATTGTTTATAATATCAAATATCTCTTGCCTTATTTGTTCTTTCTTCCATTATGTTTTCCCTTTCAGATCTTGTCTTCCTCTGGCATAGTGAATTTATTGGATTTTCATAGTATTGATTTTCTCTTCTCCTAATACTTAAGGTTTACCAGTTCTGTTCCATTGATTGTCTAATACATGCCCATTTTCTTTCTCTCTTAAAAGCTACATCCTTGTATATTTCCAAAGGAAATTATATCAGTATGTCAAAGAAACATCTGCATGTCTGTATTTATTCAGGTACTAATCATAATAGCTAAGATTTAACCTAGATCTTAATATCTAAGAATATTAAGATATTAATCATAATATCTAAGAATTAACCTAGATACTCATCAATACATGAATGAATTTTAAAAATGTGGCACATATACACAGAAATACATTATTTGGCCATAAAGATGATGGTGTCCTATCATTTGCAGTAATATGAATGGAACTTGAGCACATTATGTTAATTAAATAAGTGAAACAGAAAGAGACAAATACCACAGTTTCATATGTGGTTGTTAAAAAAGTTGAAGCAGAGCAAAATAGTGATTACTAGAAGCTGGGAATGGTAAGAGGGTACAGTGAGGTTGGATAATGTATACCAAAGCTCAGTTAGAAGGTAGTTGCCCCAGAGTGTCCTCAGCAGACTTTAAGGGGACACAAAGAACTTTGTTGTTGGGTTACTTTTTGCTACAGTGTAGCCTAGCCCATCTTGACTAACACAAATTTCCAACTCATTTGATTATATTTTAAATCCTCCTGTTCTTTGGTCATGTCTTTGAATATATATTTAGTTTTTAAGCATTTTATTCTTTCTTATTTTATATTCAATAAGCGATTATGTCCACGTATGATGTTCTTGAGGTTTGAAATTTTTGTTTGTTCTCCATTGTTTCTTCTCCATGTATTTAGTATTTATTTTAGTCATGCATTTGTGTTTAATGAAATTTAGTCTAAGGAAGAAAGTAAAGAGCCTAGGTTAAGGATGATTTCTTCCAGAGAGAATTTGAAAAGGCTTTTTGTAACAGAACATCCCAACAAACCAGGAATATTGTAATTAAAACTCTCAGCTTCCAGTTTCCCTGACATCGCAGGTAATATAAATTAGAATCCTTCACTGCTGTGAGCCAAGCAAGACTATGACATACATTCTGAAAATCTATTTTTTTCCCTTATGGGTAGCTGCTGCCAAAACACGTTTTCATGTGTGTTTTCTTTTTCTGGTTAGTGCATTTTTCTAGCCTGCTCTTTCATTGAGGATATACCATTATGGAGAAATAAGAATTTTATGCATATTCTCAGATCTAATTTCCCCTACTTCCATTGACTTGACACCTATCATACTGATCCCCACTTAGCTATTTACTAAATTCCAGTTTGCTGTATCAACACATTTCCTCTTCTTAAGCCCAAAGAAAAATTCTAGATTTCATGTTATCTTACTATTTCGAATTCAACTTTATAAATTCTTCTATATCACTAAGGGAAGCACAGCTACTCAAAGATTTCCCTTATTGTTTTGAGAACTTAACCAAGAATTTTAAAATATGTTTATTCTAGATTAGCTCATGCCTACATGTTAGCAGAAGGGTTTGAAAGTAATGAAACTATGTACATTTTTACACAGCTATAGTCCCACCACTTATTACTATATCAATAAAAAAACACTTATTTAATAAAAGTTATAGAACCATTCAGATTAAAGAAAAAGAAATAGTTCAAAAATAAATCTTTTAAAATTTCTCAATACGTTAAACATAAAGAAAAATACAGAGAATGTAAAACAAACAGCCAAGTCTGACCACCCAAATATTATAAATGTTGACATTCTTCTGTATATGCTTCAAATTTCTTTTAGAGAAACCTAATGTTACCAAAACAAATAACTACCAATTAGAGCTAATTGTAGAGCAGAGTATTTACTCTTACATTCTTTCAATTAACATACATTGACTTGATATTAAATATCATATACTATGCTTAGCACTAGAGATTCAAAGATAAATTATATGACTTAAAACACTTATGTTTGAGGTCAATACTGGAACTATGCCTTTTAAAACAATACTTTACTATGACTATGTTATTGATGATTCAATCTAGTTCCATAAACATTTATTGAGCACCAAGGGAAAAACTAGCAGTGGGAATAAAGAAGGGAAAGAAAATGCTACAATTATGAGGAATCTTCTTTATTACTTACTGACAATGTATATCTAAAAAGAATTGACTCAGCTATGTATGTTATTTCTTGCCTTTCACCTCTACTTGGATTATTTATTCATGCTTGACAAAAAGATCAATATATTGTAAATTCATTTATATACACTCAATATTATAAAGATAAAATAAAGTTATGAAAGTGCTATTACATAAAAAGTACCAGATAGAACTATTATAGATACTTAGAGATGAGCTATGTCTCTTTCATTTCCTGTACTTTACTCTACATGTAGATATGATATTATTTCTTCCATTATGAATTGAAATATTCTTAAATTTGTTGAAGAATTTCAATAAAGCCAATGAAAAGAGTTATTAATCCCCAAGGATAGTAGTGGGAAATGCATTGTAATTGGTTGGTTTCGTATCAGAGCCCTTGGAAGTTCTCCAACTGCATTAGCAATTGGTCATCTTAATTATGTGGTCCATTAGCTGAAATCTACATCACAAAGCTACCATGCACATGTCTTGCCAACTCTAATCCATTCATTGTGAGGTCAAAGTTTCCTTGCTCATTGTAAAATGAAACTCGATAATATTTAGTTAAAGTATTTCAAGCTCATTAAATATACAACCTTAAGTTACTCACCACACAGAACAGAGAAAACAACTGCAATTCTAGAGACAATTCCTCTAATACTTTTAGATACTTTATTATGTAAAGTAGTTCTGCAAAAGATCTGGACACATTCAAAAAGTTTAAAAGTATATCAATCACTAAGCTTCTATTTTCTGTAACTTACAGACATAATTACCCAAGATGTTGACACAAACATTTCAGTCTAACTGATAATTATTTGTGTTTTTCTAAGTAAAAAGTAATTTCAGATCCAGCCTCATCGTGCCAGTAGGCATTCAGGCCAGAAAATCCATGGAACGTTAGCAGAAGCCACTATGCAATATTTCCTTCAGCACAATCCTTACACAAAAGTGCTCTGGTAACCAACTAATGTTGAATGGATCTATTCCATGTTCATGCCATAACTCAGTCATATATTAACATTTTTAAGCATCTACTATGTGCTTCGTGCTGGCATACACCAAGAAAAAGAAAAGATTCTCTATGCCCTCAATATATTCATGACTCAGACCCTTCTAATACATTTTTCGATGGAATAAAAAATTATCAAATATTGTTGACGATCACAAAACCCTCATTTCTCCTTTTTTTTTTTCCAAATGGTAAAATGAAATTTTTATTCTGATTCTTTGCTAAAGTCCAACAACTATGTATGTGTGTGTGTATCTTGAATTTTGTCTACCTAAATTGTCAACAAATCAAGTTAACCTTGAACATAATACATGTTTACTTCAAGGTAGCATTGTTTTAAATCATAAATACTCTCACAAATTACCCATATGATAAGTCATTCCAGAATATTGCCCAGTATTGAAAACATGCTTATAGATTTTTATGTTATAGTCTCTAGCACTCACTCTCTCTCTTGTCAATGAAAATGGTAACAAAAGTGTCTTCCATCTTTCTGTATTTCTTTTCAGTTCCTCTGAATCCTTAGCAATCACTGAGAAAAATTCAAAAGCATGTATAAATTCCTACAGTAGCTGAGCTCCAATTCTTGTGAGTTGGAAGAGCTGCTGAGTAGCTTCAAAGTCTTTTTATTTAACCATGGTTTCATATCAATGCTTAGTCTAAACTCCCTAATCTAAAAATCATCCCTTTTGACCTTTAGAAAAATGGAAGTGGTTGAGTAGAAACTGCTTTCTTCAACTCTTTGCATTACACCTTTGGCTTTGATGAATACTCATGCCTTAGTGAACAAAATGACAAAAGAAAATTAAATTAAAAACCCTTTATGTTGTCCATACATTTTCTTATCACAGATCTAAGCATCCATAGTATATCTTACATTGTTCTGTGTTACTCTAATGTACATCCTTAGCTAATATCAAGTAGACTATCTTTTCTACCAGTCCTTTCAAAAATACCCCTTACTGGATTCCTCCTGTTTTACTGGATCACTCTGTATGCAGCTATATCTATCTCTATCTATTATCTTTCCCATTTTCTTTCTCATTAAGATCAGTTCCATTTGTAGAGTCTGATATTCATTTCAGAAAACTCCCTCTTAGTTCATCCTCCCTTTTAGTGGGTCAAGCAGTAGGATCAAATCTGTTTTTGTAGAAGCTTTAGAGATGACACTACTTAAGTTCAATCATTTTATACAACTCTGGCTGGAAACAGGAATAAAGCAGTTTCCTGGAATGAATCGTGGAGATGGAATGAGCTCGGTGGAGTTCAATCTACTTCCTAATCCTATTAGTCAAAGGGGAAAGAGATAAGAGGACCATTAGAGTGGTACAGATGTGACCTGGCCTGGCAATTGCACCCCAATCCCCAACAAAGGTAACCTCCTTGTGATCGGCAAAGAAGCTGCAAGTGCTGAAGTCTCAGCAAAGACAATCTTCATTAGCAGGGGCAAAGATTAAGGGAACAGAACAACTCAGCTTGTATTTCTTAAGCAGTAATCGAAGAGTTACACTGTATTATTGAAATAGATTAAATGGAACTCAAACAAACTTCCTCCATGCTGGAAGCTAAGAGACAGAAGAGAACATGGGAGAGGTGACCATCTTAAAATACCAATGAACAACAGTGGGGTTATTATTCATTATAACCCCAGTATCAAAAACATCATCATCATTAGCTAGTACTATAATCATATACCCAGGCTTCTAATGGCTGGAAACTACTTATGATTGAATAATTTGAATGTATACTTCAAAATATTTGGGGCACATAGCCAGTATAACCAGCATCCATTCACTGGTAACTGGAAAATCTAAGGTGAGATGGTCCTTCTTACAAGATTCCCATTATTTTCTTATTTTAAAATGATTTTTTTCTGTTTTAAAAATTAAGAGTAGGTCCCTTCACTTCCTGTATCTTCTCATGTTCAAACCTCAATACAAATTTCAGCAACTATCTAATCAGCTGTAGATTTAGGAAGAGAAATGAACATTGTGTATATGCTATGTTCTAAGCACCCATATTTTTATATTTTCACAAGTTATCATATTTAATCTTTTAGCATTTCAAATTTATGTTTTGAATGTACTGATGCTCATGGGATTTAAAATGTAGGAGCAGAGTTGGGTGGCTCTCTGTGGTACTACAGATCCTCACTGTTCTTTTGGCTTACTATAGTGATGGCTTAGGATTGGAACATTATTACTTCTACTTATTTGGATATGTTGGCTTAT
This sequence comes from Tamias sibiricus, assembly GCA_025594165.1. NCBI lineage: Eukaryota > Metazoa > Chordata > Mammalia > Rodentia > Sciuridae > Tamias > Tamias sibiricus. Next base: position 139,360,312 of record CM046658.1, on the reverse strand, counting down.
TACCACAATTACAAACCCTTGTTTTTTTTTCCTTTTATTCTTTTTTCTAAATTTTTATTTGTTCTAATTAGTTATACATGACAATAGAGTGTATTCTGACACACCATACATAAATGGAGTATAACTTCTCATTCTTCTTGTTGTTTACCAGTTGTGTAATCATATATGCACACAGACTAATAATGGCCATTTCATTCTGCTATCCTTCCTATCCCCTGTTTGCTAAAAGGCAGGAAGTAACAATTTAGGGTTACTTAATTTTTCTCCCCAACAAATTGCGGTGTATTTCTGTATCTGCATAAATACTGGCCTGACTAATGTTAAGGCAGCTGCAACCCATGGGAAGTTTCTGTTTTTGCTTCTATGACCAGGACTCAGTCTTTTTCATTCCCCCCACACAGAAGAAATATTAACAGGATTCTTCTAAGGAATGAGTGTCTCAGTTTAAAAAAAAAAAATAACAAAGGAGTGCAGAGATGAAATTTCCATAACTCAGGCTATAAAAGAAAGTACTTCAAACTTTCCATTTTCCTTCCAATTTAGGTCCACAGCATCCAATTCCTTTCCCTTCTAAACTCTGACTGTTCTGCTTCTATCATCCTTCCTCCAACATTCTGTACTTCCAACCTGGCCCTTTTATATCTTTCATTGTCTCAGATGTGGACTAATTTACCTCCCTATGTATTTTATTCCATAGTCATCATTTATGCTGTCTTTTAGCTGGAAAAGGGCAGCAAATAAAAAGTCCTCCCATTTGTTATCTGGATGCATCCTAGAAAGTGACAATAAAATTATTATAGACATACATTTTCTGTTGCATATTTAACAGTTTTTAAATGCCTTTCATGTGTAAGACACCTTATAAAGTGTTAAGAAGGTTAAAAAATAGTAATATGCAATCACTAAGAAATTATCCTCCCTTCAATCAAGGTTCTTATAGACAAACTTACAATCAGGAAAATAGGATGGATTTTCTTTCTTTTTCTGTTTTTGAAAAAAGTTAATTGTGTATATTTAAGGTATGTGATGTGATGGTATGGGATACATACAATTAGTAAAAAGGATACTATAGGGAAGCAATTAGCATACACCTCATTTCACATAGTTACCACTTAATTTTGTGGCTTGAGTAGGTAAAATCTATTGATTTAGTAGAAATTCCTAATACAGTATAATTTTATTAACAATAATCCTAACATTTTACATTAGATTTCTATATTTTTTCAACAACTTATGTTACTGAAACCAGAGTTTTGAGGTAAAAGTAAATTCCCCAACTTTCTTCTGGGTTCTTTTCTATTGATTGTGTCTTTTAGCTTGAGTTTTTAATTTTTCCTGGAATTCCCATTGGGTTCACCCTCCTACCTTCCATTTCCCCACAGCTCTGGGACAAAAAGTTGGCTGGAATGTTCCCAGAAGTAAGACTTCTGACTTTACATATTAAAAAGGCCTTGATGGGGTCCATTAATGTTTCTACCAGTTAGCCTCATGGTGTAGTCCCTGCCCTTGAACAAGACCTTAATTGGAGCCCATTACCCTGATTGCCTGACTATTTTACTATTTTATTCTTTCTGTTGTATCCTCTGACCTACATCTCCCCATTTAACCAATACATCCTCTGAACTTGGTAATCATTGTTTTATTCTATATCTCAATGTATTTGCCTTCTTATTTTTTAGATACCACATTTTTTGGTGCATTATAGTTGTACATAATGATGAGATTTATTATTACATATTCATACATGTATACAATATAACAATATAATTTGGCCAACATCACTTCCCAGCACTTCCCTCCTCCCTCCCTGCCTTCCGCTTCATGATCGCTTTCCTCTACTAAGCTTTTGATTTTCAGGAGATATCCCCCCACCTTTCATTTCTTTTTTTCTCTCTAGATTTTGCATGTGAGAGAAAACATATGTCCCTTCACCTTTGAGTTTAACTTTTTTCCCTTAAAATATATGATCTCTAGTTCCACCCATTTTCCGTCAAATGAAATAATTTCATTTTTTTCATGGCTGAATAAATCTCCATTGTGTATATATACCACATTTTATTTATCTATTCAAGCATTGATGGATACCTCAACTGGTTCCATAGTTTGGCTATTGTGAATTGTGCTGCTACAAACGTGGGTATGCGTGTATCACTGTAGTATGATGATTCTAATTCTTCAGGATAAATACTAAGGAATAGTATAGCAGGGTCATATAGTGGTTCCATACCTAGTCTTTTGAGGAACTTCCATATTAATTTCCACAGTGGTTGTACTAAATTTACAATTCCACTATTAAAGGACAGACAGATGAGGAGTTGGGAAGATGAGGATGGTGGGAAGATGAGGTAAAGAGAATAATTCTATAAAATGGGCCCACTGTGATGACCCCTACATGTTTTCCTTGCTAAAAATCAATTAGCCTGCAGCCTTTTCTGGCCTAAGTTGAGATAGTATGTGTCACATTTCTCAAGAAACTACCTGTTGTCTGCAAGGAAATATAGCCAGAATATAATGCTGATAAGAGGAACCCAAGTTACTTTGAAGCAAGAGATTTTTTTGGTTGTTCTTTTAGTTATTCAGGACAGTAAAGTATATTTTGATTTTTTTTTAATGAAAACATATCTTAGAATATGTCTTTAGGAATATATCTTACTCTAATTAGAACCCAAGTCTTGTGTGTATATATGGTATTGATATTCACTGTAGTGTATTCATATACGTGGTGTATTCATATATATTCATAGAAAAGTTATGTCAGATTCATTCCACTCTTTCTTCTTGCTACCCCCTGCCTTCCCTTCATTCCCCTTTGTCTAATCTACTGAACTTCTATTCTTCCCCTCTTCACCTTGTTGAAGAGAGATGATTTTGTGGCCCTTTAAACAGATCAGATCCCAAAAGATAAAGATAATTCCTTCTAGCCATAAAACCTGGGAGAATGCATGGTTGAGAATCCAACTACAACTAGTCAGCATGGGCCAAGTTGACATAGAGTTGTCATGGCAACAGGTACTTGAAAGTCTGATGTTACCCTGCTATCAAAAGTCAAGAGGTAGACCTGGGTGGAACTCTCTGGAAACTTCTCTGGGATTTGCCAATAAAACAGGAGTGCAGGAGAGGCATTGTTGTCTCTCGCCTCTCTGAGAGGACCCACTCTCTCCCTTAAGAGTGTCCCCTTTCCCTTTTCCTATCCCTTCAATAAACTCATTCCTGTTACTCTGACATGTCTAAAGTTTTTCTGACTTGATCAAAAGAATCAGGTTTTGAAGAGGGGCTCCATATATTGCCTCAGTTTCCTAGAAGACCCCAGCTCTGTAGTACCACCAATGGTGTAAATTTGTTCCTTTTTCTCCACATCCTCTCCAGCATTTATTATTATTTTCATTCTTTTCTTTTGGAATCCCATATCATTTTATTTGCACCTCTTATATATTTTCTCTTTTTTTCATTTTTTTATTCAAATTTGTTATACATGTTTGCAGAGTACATTTCATTTCATATTACATATAAAGAGCACAATTTTTCAAGTTGCTGGTTTAATATAAAGTATTTTTACAACAATTGTGTCTTCATACATGTATTTAGGGTAATCATGGATAACTCAGTCTCACTAGTGTAAGATGAAATCTCAGTTTTGATTTGCATTTCTCTAATTTCTAAGGATGATAAATGTTTTTTTCATATATTTGTTAACCTTTTTGTGTATCTTCTTTTGAGGAGTGTCTGTTTAATACATTTGTCCATTTACTAATTGAGTTATTTGACTTTTGGTGTAAATTTTGTCGAGTACTTTATATATTGTAGCTATTAATCATCTGTCAGAAGAATTTTCCTCCATTCTGTAAGTTCTCCCTTGAATTGCTAAGTATTTCTTTACCATGCAAAAGCTTTTTGATACCATTCTAGTTATTAGCTCTTGGTACTATTTCCTGAGCTTTGAGGGTCCTATTGAGAAAGTTGTCGCCTGTGCTCATATGTTGAATGTTAACTCTTTTTTTTTTTTTTTCTTTTAAAAATCGATAGTTTCTCTTCTAATTCCTAGGTATTTGATCACTTTTGAGTTTATTTTTGTTCAGGGTGAGAGATAAGGGTCTAGTTTCATTCTTCTACATATGGATAACTTGTTTCCCCAGCACTATTTGTTAAAAGGACTGTCTTTTCCCTAATGTAGTTTTTTGCACTTTTTTAAAGGATCAGATGATGGTATACATATGTGTGTTTTTCTCTGTGTCTCTATTATTAGTCTATGTATATATTTTTATGCCAGTACCATGCAGTTCTTATTACTATAATTCTGTAATATAATTGGAAGTCAGGTATTGTGATGTTTCAGGAATTGCTTTTGTAGTTTAGAATTGCTTTGGATTCTGGGTCTTTTATTCTTCCAAATGAATTTTAGAACTGTGTTTTCTAGTTCTGTGGAAAAAAAATGTTATTGGCATTTTGATGGAGATTGCATTGAATTGTATATTGCTTTTAGTAGTATGGTCATCTTAACAAAATTGATTCTGCCTATTCATGAACATGGGAGATCTTTCCTTGTTCTGAGGTCTTCTTCAATATTTTTTTTTCAATGTTCTATAGTTTTAACTATAGAGAGCTTTCACAACCTTAGTTACATTTATTGCTGGGCATTGAATTTTAAGAGTGTTGTGTGAATGAAATTGTTTTCCTGTTCCTTTCTCATCAGATTCATTGTCTGTATATAGGAAAACTTCATCTTTCTATGTTGATTTTTGCAACCCAAAACTTTGCAAAATTAGTTTAATAGCTCTAGCAGTCTTTTGGTTGATATATATATATATATATATCAACCAAATATATATATATATATATATAAATATATAAATATATATATCAACCAAATATATATATATACATATATATGTAATATATATATATATCCTATGCATATATATATATATATGCATAGGATCATATCATCTGCAATCAGTAGTAATTTGATTCCTATCCTATTTTTTTTTTTTTTTTCATTTTGGGGGTTTGTTTATTGTTCGTTTTTTACAACAGGATCTTTTTTTTAATTTTTTAAAATTCTGAGTTGTTATATATATGACAGCAGGATGCATTACATTTCATATTACACTTATACAGCACATTTTTACATATCTCTGGTTGTATACAACGTATATTCACACCATTCGTGTCTTCATACATGCACTTAGGGTAATGATATCCATCTCATTCTACCATCTTTTTTTTTTTTTTTTTTTACCCTTTTGCTGCCTCCCTTTCCCTTGCTCCCCATTGGTCATTCTAGTGTTCCTTTAATTCTCCTATGCTCCTTGTCCCAACCCCACTGTGAATCAGCCTCCTTATATCAGAGAAAACATTCAGCATTTGGATTTTTGGGATTGGCTAACTTCACTTAGCATTAAATTCTCCAACTTCATCCATTTGCCTGTGATGCCATGATTTTATTCTCTTTTATTGTTGAGTAATACTCCATTGTGTATGTATACCACACTTTCTTTATCCATTCATCTAATGAAGGGCATCTAGGTTGGTTCCACAGTATAGCTATTGTGAATTGTGCTGCTATAAACATTGATGTGGCTGTGTCCCTGTAGTATGCTGTTTTTAATTCCCTTGGGTATAGACTGAGGTAGTGGAATTGCTGGGTCATATGGTGGTTCTATTCCCAGTTTTCCAATGAATCTCCATACTGCTTTCCATATTGGCTGCACCATTTTGCAGTCCCACCAGCAATGTATGAATGTGCCTTTCCCCCCACATCCTCTCCAACATTTATTGTACAACAGGATCTTGATGGAGAGTAATTCCTCTGGGGTTCACCTGCCATGAGAGCTAGGTGCTGTCTGCTGACCTTTGCCTATCTGATTTCCCACCTGCTAAGAGAACACCTTGTCTATAGACAAGAGCCACTTTCTTCAGATTCATTTGGGGGAACATCACTCCAGGTGAATGGCCTCTGTGATGGGTCACTCTCTGTGTTGATTTGACTGGGTCACAGGATGCCCACATAATGTTATTGCTGGTTGTGTCTGTCTGAGGGTGTTTCTGGAAGAGGGAAGATATTAACATTTGAATTGGTGATCTGAATACAGCAGAAGGCCCTCCCCAAGCTGGGTGGGCATTATCCAATCTGCAGAGGATCTGAATAGAACAAAAGAGAGTAGAAGGAGGGAACTGTCCCCTTTTCCCTGTCTTCCTACTTGAGCTGAGACACCCCTTCTCATCTTTTCCTGTCCTCAGATAGAACTTACAGGCAGCGGGTCATGGGACTTCTTGGCCTCCATGACCATATGAACCAGTTTCTCATTATATATTTCCTTTTATTTGGTTTGGTTCATACTGGATCACCTACTCGCTCTGTTCTCTGGAGAAAACTGACTATTATAGCTTCAATGCTCTATTTTCTAGAAAATTAAAAGAAAAAAAAAATAAGGTCAGTGTGATCATTAAAAATACCTCTAACACTAAGATAAGGTTAGACATTTAAAATGGAATGTAAACATAAATTGATCATACTTTTAAATGCCTTCATAATATTTTCTTTAAATTTTTACTTATTTTTCCATTTTATCATTATACTTTATAATATTCATCAGTAATTAACATGCCCTTTTTTATTCAAATTAGGCATTTTTTTTTTCCAGCTACTGGCTGACTTTTTTTTAAATTTTATTTTTATAATTTTTAATATGTACAACTCATAGTGCATGTATTTAGCATCTTTTTACATACAACTGTTTGTATAATACAATTCAGGTCTTCATCATGCAATTAGGAAAATTATATCCATCTCATTCTACCATCTTTTTTTTTTTTTTTTTTTCCCCTTGCTGCCTCCCCCATTTCCCTCCCTTACCCTCCCCTTTGGTCCATTCTAGTGTTCCTTTAATTCTCCTATGCTCCTTGTCCCAACCCCACTGTGAACTCAGCATCCTTATATCAGAGAAAACATTCAGTACTTGGATTTTTGAGATTGACTAACTTCACTTAGCATTAAATTCTCCAACTTCATCCATTTACCTGCAAATGCCATGAATTTATTCTCTTTTATTGTTGAGTAAAACTCCATTGTGTATGTATACCACACTTTCTTTATCCATTCATCTAATGAAGGGACATCTAGGTTGGTTCCACAGTACCTAGCTATTGTGAATTGTGCTGCTATAAACATTGATGTGGCTGTGTCCCTGTAATATGCTGTTTTTAATTCCTTTGGGTATAGACTGAGGAGTGGAATGGCTGGGTCATAGGGTGGTTCTATTCCCAGTTTTCCAATGAATCTCCATACTGCTTTCCATATTGGTTGCACCATTTTGCAGTCCCACCAGCAATGTATGAATGTGCCTTTTCCCCCCACATCCTCTCCAACATTTATTGTACAACAGGATCTTGATGGAGTAATTCCTCTGGGGTTCACCTGCCATGAGAGCTAGGTGCTGTCTGCTGACCTTTGCCTATCTGATTTCCCACCTGCTAAGAGAACACCTTGTCTATAGACAAGAGCCACTTTCTTCAGATTCATTTGGGGGAACATCACTCCAGGTGAATGGCCTCTGTGATGGGTCACTCTCTGTGTTGATTTGACTGGGTCACAGGATGCCCACATAATGTTTATTGCTGGTTGTGTCTGTCTGAGGGTGTTTCTGGAAGAGGGAAGATATTAACATTTGAATTGGTGATCTGAATACAGCAGAAGGCCCTCCCCAAGCTGGGTGGGCATTATCCAATCTGCAGAGGATCTGAATAGAACAAAAGAGAGTAGAAGGAGGGAACTGTCCCCTTTTCCCTGTCTTCCTACTTGAGCTGAGACACCCCTTCTCATCTTTTCCTGTCCTCAGATAGAACTTACAGGCAGCGGGTCATGGGACTTCTTGGCCTCCATGACCATATGAACCAGTTTCTCATTATATATTTCCTTTTATTTGGTTTGGTTCATACTGGATCACCTACTCGCTCTGTTCTCTGGAGAAAACTGACTATTATAGCTTCAATGCTCTATTTTCTAGAAAATTAAAAGAAAAAAAAAATAAGGTCAGTGTGATCATTAAAAATACCTCTAACACTAAGATAAGGTTAGACATTTAAAATGGAATGTAAACATAAATTGATCATACTTTTAAATGCCTTCATAATATTTTCTTTAAATTTTTACTTATTTTTTCCATTTTATCATTATACTTTATAATATTCATCAGTAATTAACATGCCCTTTTTTATTCAAATTAGGCATTTTTTTTTTCCAGCTACTGGCTGACTTTTTTTTAAATTTTATTTTTATAATTTTTAATATGTACAACTCATAGTGCATGTATTTAGCATCTTTTTACATACAACTGTTTGTATAATACAATTCAGGTCTTCAATCATGCAATTAGGAAAATTATATACATCTCATTCAACCACCTTTTCTTTTTTTTTTTCTTTTCTCCCCCTCCCTCCCCCATTGCTCCCCTCCCTTACCCTCCCTTTCCTTTGACCATTCTAGTGTTCCTCTAATCCTCCTATGTACCGCCATCCAACAATACTATGAACTAGCATCCTTATATCAGAGAAAACATTTGGTACTTGGATTTTTGAGACTGACTAACTTCACTTAGCATTATGTCTTCCAACTTCATCCATTTACGTGCAAATGCCATTAATTTATTTTCTTTTATTGCTGAGTAAAATTCCATCGTGCGTATATACCACATTTTATTAATCCACTCATTTACTGAGGGACATCTAGGTTGGTTCCACAACCTAGCTATTGTGAATTGCGCAGCTACAAACATTGAGATAGCTGTGTCACTGTAATATGCTGTTTTTAAGTCCTTTGGGAATAGACCCAGGAGTGGGATGGCTGGGTCATAGGGTGGTTCCATTCCCAGTTTTCCAAGAAATCTCCATACTGCTTTCTATAACGGTTGCACCATTTTGCAGTCCCACCAGCAATGTATGAGTGTGCCTTTTCCCCACATCCTCTCCAACATTTATTGTTGCTTGTGTTCTTGATAGCTGCCATTCTGACTGGAGTGAAGTGAAATCTTAGAGTAGTTTTGATTTGCATTTCTCTAATTGCCAGCGATGTTGAACATTTTTTCATGTATTTGTTGATTAATCGTGTATCTTCTTCTGAGAGGTGTCTTCTCAATTCCTTAGCCCATTTATTGATTGGGTTATTTGTTTTTTTTGGTGTAAAGGTTTTTGAGTTCTTTATATATTCTAGAAATTAGTGCTCTATCTGATGTGCATGTATTAAATATTTGTTCCCAATTAGTTGGCTCTCTATTCACCTCACTGATTGTTTCTTTTGCTGAGAAGAAGCTTTTTAGTTTAAATCTATCCCATTCATTAATTCTTGGTAGTAATTCTTGCACTACAAGATTCTTATTAAGAAACTTGGAGCCTAATCCGACATGTTGGAAATTGGAGCTCACTTTTTCTTCTATTAGGCGTATTGTCTCTGGTCTAATTCCTAGGTCCTTGATCCACTTTGAATTGAGTTTTGTGCATGGTGAGAGATAAGGGTTTAATTTCAATTTGTTGCATATGGATTTCCAGTTTTCCCAGCACCATTTGTTGAAGAGGCTATCCTTTCTCCACTGTACATTTTTGGCGCCTTTGTCTAATATAAGATAGCTGAAATTATATGTATTACTCTCTGTGTCCTCAATTCTGTAACATTGATCCACCAGTCTGTTTTGGTGCCAATACCATGCTGTTTTTGTTACTATTGCTCTATAGTATAATTTAAAGTCCGGTATGGTGATGCCCCTGCTTCACTTTTCTTGCTCAGAATTGCTTTGGCTATTCTGGGTCTCTTATTTTTCCAGATGAATTTCATGACTGCTATTTCTATTTCTTTGAAGAATGACATTGGGATTTTGATTGGAATTGCATTAAATCTGTATAATGCTTTTGGTAGTATGGACATTTTGACAATATTAATTCTACCTATCCAAGAGCAAGGTAGGTCTTTCCATCCTCTGAGTTCATCTATAATTTCTTTCTTTAGTGTTCTATAATTTTCCTTATACAGGTCTTTCACCTCTTTCATTAGGCTGATTCCCAGGTATTTTTTTTTTTTTTTTTTTTTTTTGATGCTATTGTAAATGGGGTAGTTTTCATCATTTCCCTTTCAGAGTCTTTGTCGCCGATGTACAAAAATGCCTTTGACTTATGTATATTGATTTTGTATGATGCAACTGTGCCAATTCATTTACTAGTAGTAAAAGTTTTCTGGTAGAGTTTTTTTTGGGTCTTCTAGGTAGATTATCATGTCATCAGCAAATAGTGCTAATTTGAGCTCTTTTTTTCCTATCTGGATCCCTTTAATTTCTTTCGTCTGTCTAATTGCTCTGGCCAGTTTCCAGTACTGTGTTAAATAGCAGTGGTGAAAGGGGGCATCCCTGTCTTGTTCCAGTTTTTAGAGGGAATGCTTTCAATTTTTCTTCATTTAAGATAATGTTAGCTTGGGGCCTTGCATAAATAGCTTTTATAATGTTGAGATATGTTCCTGATATTCCTAGTTTTTCCAGGGTTTTGAACATAAAGGGGTGTTGTATTTTGTCAAATGCTTTTTCTGTGTCTATTGAGATGATCATATGACTTTTATCTTTAAGTCAATTGATGTGATGTATTATGTTTATTGATTTCTGAATGTTGAACCAGCCTTGCATCACTGGGATAAACCCCACTTGATTGTGGTGCACTATCTTTTTGATATGTTTTTGTATCTGATTTGCCAGGATTTTGTTGAGGATTTTTGCATCTATGTTCATTAAAGATATGGGCCTGAAGTTTTCTTTTTTGGATGTGTCTTTGCCTGGCTTTGGAATTAATGTGATATTGGCCTCATAGAAAGAGTTCGGAAGAGCTCCCTCTTTTTCTATTTCTTGAAATAGTTTGAAGAGCATTGATATTAGTTCTTCTTTGAAAGTCATATAGAACTCGGCTGTAAAACCCATCAGGTCCTGGACTATTCCTTGTTGGTAGCTTTTTGATGACGTCTTCTATTTCTTCGTTTGGAATCGGTCTGTTTAAGTTGTGTATAGCCTCCATTTCCAGTTTAGGCAAATCATACGACTCAAGAAATCTGTCAATGTTTTCAATATTTTCTGTTTTGGTTGGTGGTGTTGTGTGTGGGGGGGGTGGTGGTGTGTGTGGGGTTTTTTTTTTGTGTGTGTTTGTGGGTGTGTTTTTTGTGTTGTGTTGTGGGTGATTAGAATACAAGTTTTCAAAGTAATTTCTAATTTTCTTCTTTATATATGAGGAGTTTGTTGTGATATTCACTTTTTCATCACGAATGATAGTAATTTGAGTTTTTTCTCTTCTTCTTTTTGTTAGCATCGCTAAGGGTCTGTCAATTTTGTTTATTTTTTCAAAGAACCAACTTTTAGTTTTGTCAATTCCTTGAATGGTTTCCTTAGTCTCAATTTCATTAATTTCTGCTCTGATTCTAATTATTTCCTGTCTTCTACTGCGCTTGGTGTTGGTCTGTTCTTCTTTTTCTAGTGCTTTGAGGTGTGATGTTAAGTCATTTATTTGTTGGGTTTTTTTTTCCTCTTAAGGAATGAACTCAGTGCAATGAATTTTCCTCTTACTACTGCCTTCATATTGTCCCAGAGATTTCTATATGTTGTATCTGTGTTCTCATTTACCTCTAGGAATTTTTTAATCTCCTCTTTGATGTCTTCTTTAACCCCTCGTTCATTCAGTAGCATGTTGTTTAGCTTCCAGTTGTTGGAGTAGTTTTTCTTAATCCTGTTTTTCATTGATTTCCAATTTCATCCCTTTATGGTTTGATAGAATGCAGGGTAGTATCTCTATTTTTTTATATTTGCTGAGAGTTTCCTTATGACCTAATATATGGTCTATTTTGAAGAAGTAGCCATGTGCTGCTGAGAAAAAAGTGTATTCATTTACTAAGGGATGAAATATTCTATATATGTCCGTTAGGTCTAAATTGTTAATTGTTTTAAGGAGGCTTAAAGTTTCTTTGTTTAGCTTTGGTTTGGATGATCTATCCATTGGTGAGAGAGGTGTGTTGAAGTCGCCTAGATTAACTGTGTTGTGGTCTATTTTACTCTTGAACTTGAGAAGAGTTTGTTTGATGAATGTAGGTGCTCCATTATTTGGGGCATATAGATTTATGATTGTTATATCCTATTGATGAATGGTTCCTTTAAGTAGTAAGAAATATCCATCTTTGTCCCTCTTGATTAGTTTTGGTTTGAAGTCTACCTTATTTGATATGAGAATGGAAACCCCTGCTTGTTTCCGCCATTCTTGTGAGTGATAAGACTTTTCCCAGCCTTTCACATTCTCTCTGTAGATGTCTTTTTCTATGAGGTGTGTTTCTTGGAGACAGCAAATTGTTGGGTCGTTTCTTTTAATCCATTCTGATAATCTGTGTCTTTTGATTGGCGAGTTTAGGCCATTAACATTTAGGGTTATTATTGAGATGTGATTTTTATTCCCATCCATTTTTATTTGAATTATGGTCTTTAGCTTGATTTGGTTTCTCTTCTGGTTGGTATTTCCCTTACTTTAATATCTCCCTTTGTTGATTTTCGTTGTTATCTTTCTCTTCTTTTCATGAAAAATGTTGCCCAGGATGTTCAGAAGTGCTGGCTTTCGAGTTGTGAAATCTTTTAACTTTTGCTTATCGTGGAAGGTTTTTATTTCATCTTCAAATCTAAAGCTCAATTTTGCTGGATATAAGATTCTTGGTTGACATCCCTTTTCTTTCAGAGCTTGAAATATGCTATTCCAGGATCTTCTTGCTTTGAAGATCTGGGTTGAAAAATCTGAACATAGTCTGATTGGTTTCCCCCTATATGTAATCTGGTCCCTTTCTCTTGTGGCTTTTAGTATTCTCTCCTTGCTCAGTATATTAGGCATTTTCATTATAATGTGTCTTGGTGTGGATCTGTTGAGATTTTGTTTGTTTGGTGTTTGGTATGCCTCTTGAACTTGGTTTTCCCATTCATTCCTCAAGTTTGGAAAATTTTCTGTAATTATTTTGTTAAATAAATTACTCATTTCTTTGGCTTGAAACTCTGCCCCTTTCTCTATGCCAATCACTCTTAAGTTTGTTCTTTTTATGCTGTCCCATAATTCTTGGATGTTATGTTCTTGATTTCCAACGAGTTTTGCTGTATAGTCTAAATTCTTCTCTAGGACATATATTTTGTCTTCACTGTCTGAGGTTCTTTCTTCCAAGTGGTATACGCTGTTGGAGATGCTTTCAATTGAACTTTTATTTTGGTTTATTGCTTCTTTCATTTCTGGAATTTCTGTTTGGTTTCTCTTTAGAGCCTTATTTCCCTATTGAAGTAATCTTTTACTTCCTGTATTTGTTTTTGGAGTTCTTTGTCAAAATGATCTTTTGCCTCCTGTACTCGCGCCCTCATCTCATTTTTGAGTTCATTCTTAAGTTCCATAAACATTTGGAATATGTAATTTCTAAATTCCATCTCTGGCATTTGACCAACTGTGTTTGCCATGGAAACTACTGATGAGGTATCTTGATTTGTTTGTGTCACTTTCTTCCCTTGTTTTTTCATGTTGCTTGTGTGTCTTTTCTTCCTGCACTGTGGGACCTTGACTGTTTTGATTTTACCTTAAAACCTTATGTTATTCCTGTAGTACAATGCTATCAGATCCCCTTATAATTCCTTTACACTTTAAAACCTTACACTTTCTATTCAGAAAATCCAAGTTTGATCACAATGTACAGATTTGGTTAACCCAGATATTGTTTCCAATTTACTCTGTACGCTTCTGATGGGGTTTTATAGCTTCAAGTATTGGATACAGAGGTGTTATGTTTAGGAAGAAGGAAGTGTCTTGAATTGTTCTTTCTTGGAAAGTATGAAAAGAGAGTTCTATTGAAGTGGTTTAGTGGAAGTGGTTTAGTATCAGTAGAGGAGAGAAGAAAGAGAATGGAGTAGACAATTAGGTCGAAAGACCAATTTATATATAAAGTAAGATGGAAAAGAAAAAAATGATAAAAGAGTAGGAATTGATGTAAGAGAGAGGAGAGAGAGAATCAAGAAAATAGAGAGTAAACTATATATAACACCACTTTGCTATCCAGTTCAATTGCGCTGGTTCTAGAAATCCCAAGTTCTGCGTATAACTTGTTTTGGCCTCTGTTTAGTATGCACTGGCATGGTGTAAATAGGAAAGATGAAGGAGGAAGAAAAGATGCAAAAGTGAGAAGGAATAAAAGAAGGAAAGAAAAAAGGAGCAGAAGCAAACAAACAAACACACTGACAATCAATGCAAAAAAAAAAACAAGCAAAACAAAACAAAGCCAAAAAAAAAAAAAAAAAAAAAAAAAAAAAAAATGAAAACCAATAAAACAAGCAAACCAACAAAAAAAAGTCAAACCCCAAGTCTCAAACAAAACGGGCCCTGGGAAGCCCCCCTCTTTTTTCCTTTCAGTTTAAGCCAATTGTATCAGATCACGTCTAGACAGCGATCCTGTTAGTGGATTCAAGGCTGCACCTTAGGCCAGTGGCAGAATGGCTCAGCAGAAGAACGGCTCAGGGGGGTTGTGTGTCAGCAGATGAATGTCACCGGGAAGGGGACCCTCCAGAAGGCACACTTTCCCCACGCCCACCCACAGTTGTAGCTTCCTTTGGCTGCTGCGCTGGCCTCAGACACACCCTCCCCTGCTGGTTACCCGAGCCTCACCCAGGTGTGCATTGTTTTCAGAGCGTTGGCAGCTCCCTGGATGTCTGTAGCTGTTCTTCCTTTCTGTCTTTTCCCCTTTGTCTGGGTCAGCCATTGTACTTCTCAAAGATGGCGGTGGATGCTCACCTCCCACTCAACAGCAGCTCCACAGACCCTTGTGTCAGTCCAGAGCATGCGGGATCGGCTTGGCAAGCTGTTCGAAAGAGCTCTACATGGACACCGCACACGCCTCTAGGCTTCTTTCTATCCCTCCTCGCTGATGGGTTTTAAAGCCGCTGGGTGGATGTCTCCTTGCTGAGATGGTATCGGGCAGCTGCGCCCGCAGCACAGACAGCACTGCTTCAGACTGTGGACTGCTCGACTCTGCCCCTGCTCGTCGTGGTCCGGAGAACATTGTATTTCACTGTCCAGAGGTGCACAAATGTCTCATCTCCCTTTCAGTTGTAATAGAATTGCTAGTAACGCGCTCAAACTTCCCACTCATCGTCTTTTAGCAACTGTGTCCAGAGAGCACCTCCCTCCTGTCGGCCATCTTCCCAGGCTCCCTCTAGGCATCTCCTATCCTATTTTATCCCTTTTATTTCTTTCTCTTTCCAGGTTGCTTTGGCTAGAATTTCTATCACTATATTAAATAGGAGTAGTGAGAGTTAACTTTTTGTCTTCTTCTAGATTTTAAAGAAAATGCTTTCAGTTTTTCCCCAATTTATTATGTTAAAAATACAGAGATGCCACAAGAAATCAAAGACGTGCTCAGAAATGGATCACCAAGGCAAATTTTACTTCTTCCAGAAGAGCTTGCTAAGGAACTTGGCTAACAAGTGCACCTGGTTTGGCAATCTGCCTGCTTTTAGCCTTAATGTAGCGCTCCCCATTTCCCTGACTGGAGAAACATGGGCTTACAATGTATGCAATTAGCTAAGTTTAAAATTGGGACTGACAAAGGAAAAGGATATTTTTTAAATAGCTACAATTGTATACAATTAAGGTTAAATACTATGTTGTGAAAATGAACCACTGAGCTTTCTATTTCTCACAGCTATGGGATTCATTTTGGGTTTTTCATATATAACCTTTATAACCTTCATATATAACCTTTATGATGTTGACGAAGATTCCTTCTATCACTAGGTTTTCAGAGTTTATATCACAAATGGGTGCTGAATTTTGTCAAAGATCTCCTCTGCATCTATTGAGATTACTGAATGATTTTTGTCCTTAATTCTATTTTTGTGATAAAATACATTTTGATTTATGTATATTAAACCATGCTTTCATGTCTAAAATAAAAATCAATTTAGTCATAGTGTACAATCTTCTTAATACATTGTTGAACAGGATTTGCTATGACTTTTTTAAGTATTTTTGCGTCTATGTTTATTGGCGATATTGGTCGGTAGTTTTGTTTCCTTGATGCGTCCCTATCTGGTTTTGGTATGAGTGTGATACTGGTTTCAAAGATGAATTTGGAAGTATGCTAGCCCGTTCTGCTTCATGAAGTAATTTGAGGTCTACTGACATTATTTCTTCTTTAAAAATTTGGTAGAATTCAGCTGAGAGTCCATCTGGTCCTGGACTTTTCTTTGTTGAAAGGTTTTTTTTTTTTTTTATTTACTGCTTCTATCTCATTACAAGTTATTGGTCTGTTTAGGTTTCCTATGTCCTCTTGATCCCATTTTGATGGATAGTATTTGTCTAGAGATGTATCCATTTCTTCTAGATTTTCCAATTAATTGGGGTATAAGTTTTCAAAAGAGTCTTAATGAACGCTGGATTTCAGAGGTGTCTGTGATGATTTCTCCTTTTTTCACCTCTAATTTTGTTAATTTAGTTTTTCTTTCATTTTCTTTTGTTAGTTTGGCTAAGGGCTAAGCAATCTTGTTTATCTTTTCAAAGAACCAATTTTTTGGTTCATTGAGACATTGTATTATTTTTATTCTCAAGTTCATTGATCTTAATTATTTCCTTCCTTCTATTGGTTTGGAGTTAGTTTGTCCTTCTTTTCAAGGTTTTTGAAATGCATCATTAGGTTTTTTAGTTAGGATCTTCCTGATTTTTCCATGTAGGTACTCATAGCTCTAAATGTTCCTCCTACAACTGCCTTTAAAATGTTCCAGAGGTTCTGGTATGTTGTATCATTATTCTCATTTCAGTCTAAGAATTTTTAAAATTTCTTCCTTGATTTCTCCTATCACCCATTCATCATTTAATTTCCATGTGTATTGTTCAATCTCCATATGTTTATATAATTTCTGTAGGGTTTTCATGTTAATTTTTTAATTTGATCCCATATGATCTCATAAGATGAAAGGAATTATATCTTTTTTTTTTTTTTTTTTTTTTTTTTTTTTTTGGTATTTTCTAAGGGTTTCTATGTGGCCTAAAATATGTTCTGTTTTGGAGAAGGTTACATGGGTTGTTGAGAAGAAAGTTTATTTAACTCTTGTTGGATAAAATATTCTAGAGGGGATCCAAGATGTGGGGGGGGGGATCCAAGATGTCGGGCCAAAGGGAGGAAGCATTCTGTGCCACTCTGTGACCGGGGACTCAAGTAGTGAGAATAGTGCTTCTCTGTGAGTCATATTCCTGCACCCATGCAGGAATCACAGCCACCATGCCCATGCTGGGTTCCAGTCCTCAATGTCAGGTAGGTCTCCCAACTACTTGCCCATGCAGGACTACCAGGTACCCGAGTGGAACCATTGGCATCAGCACACCGTGCAGAACTTTCAGCTACCCACCCAAGCAGAAATCCCGGACATTACTCCCATGCAGGACACCTGGCAGCCACCCACACTCAGGAACTCCAGTAGCCATTCCTGTGGGGACCCCCACATACCAACATGGGGTTCCCCTGGTCACCTCCCTCTTGGGACTCTGCAGCAAAGGAGATAGTACCCTATGTGCAGTAGCCTGCCTGCACCTGGGAACTTCACACAGGCTCTAAAGACAGCTGACAACCACACACTGCACACCACAGAGCTTGTCTCTGAACACATCGTCCAACACCCCCACCTGACCCAACCCTACACCCCAATGCTGAAAGCAGCACCTCCATCTTGGGTCACCTTCATCATCATCTTTAGTGGGGGCAATTCCTAGTTTGGAACTCCGGCTGGCTGGGTACCCAGTTTCTAACTCCACCCTCTCCCCAGCAGCTGCTAAACCTGCACAGTGACTGCCCAAAACAAAACAGCTCTTAGAGGCAGGTGCACAACGCGCCCAAATTGCCACACACAAGATCCCTGGAAAGAAAGGTCTTTTATTAGGAAGTAGTAAGGGAGAGGGTGAGTGTGATACAGTTTAGAGACTAACATAGAGACCAGGAACTGGGAGGTCTTCAGGTGAGTTATCGAGATAAGACCAGGTGCTCACATCATAGGAGCAAGCCCAAAAAGAGATCCTCAAGGTGCAGACTCCCTCCTGGGACCGGCAGGTGGCACACCCCACTTCCAGGTGCCCTCCACCCAGGACCAGCCCTCCCACCCTGGTTACCTTCACTATCCTGGAGGCGGAGATACCAGCTAACAACAGACAACTCCACCTATTGGATGAGAAGGGACGCAGGAAAGGTACTGATCTCCCACCAAACAATCCTTGTTTCTTCCTTTGAGATTTTTTTCTTTTTCTTCTCCCTCTCTGTTCTCCCACCCTCACATCCCCAACATATGTGAAATCAAGTACTTTCCATGAATTAGGATTTTGAGGACTGGGATGTGTGAATAGTATATAATAGTTGTGTTGTATATACTTTTTTCTGATTTTTTTCTTCAATTTTTACTATTTTAACATTTTACTATTTTAACATTTTTATTTTTCTTAATATATATGTGTGTTTTTTTTATGTCCTATACTGTCTTACCAAAATTACTTTCTCTCTATTCTCCTGCTACTAACCTTCTTCTTTTGATTTCTCTTCCACTCTTCCTAAGATATAATAACTATATCCTCACCTCCTACCTCCTCAGCATATTATCCTCCACCTCAGCCCCTGTACTTTGTCCACCATCAGAAACTGAAAGTTCTTTTACAAACCTACTGATTATATTGTAGATGGTAATTGAATTCACCATTTCCGTACATTGTGACCAAACTGTAAATGTCTTAATAGCAGCTATTTGTTTTCAGATTGTATATTGGGTCCTATGAACAGTGTGTTTCTCTTCAAAGGAGAGGTATTGAATCCCTACAGGTGCACTATAAGCCTATATGGTAAAAACGGCAATGCCTCAAAGCCACAGAGCTAGGCACATAAGCAACATGAAAAGACAAGGGAAGAAAGTGCCCCAAACAAATCAAGATACCACATAATTAGAATCCATGGCCAGCACAGCAGAAGAAATGACAAGGAAGGAGTTCAGAATGTACATAATTAAAATGTTCTGTGAATTAAAGGAAGATATAAGAGAGCAAATACAGGCAGCAAAAGATCATTTTGACAAAGAGCTACATAAACAAAACATAGGAAGCAAAAGATTACTTCTAGGGAGATATAGAGGTTCTAAAAAAAAAACAAAAAGAAATCTTTGAGATGAAAGAAAGAATAAACCAAATTAAAAGTTCGATTGAAATCATCACTAACAGATTAGACCACTTGGAAGACAGGACCTCAGACAATGATGACAAAATATGTAATCTTGAAAAGAATGTAAACCACACAGTAAAATAGTAAGAAACCATGAGCAGAACATTCAAGAATTATGGGATATAATAAAAAGACAAAATTTAAGAATTATTGGGATAGAGGAAGGCATAGAGTTCTAAACCAAAGGAATGAAAAATCTATCAGAAAATTTCCCAAACATAAAGAATGAATTGGAAAACCAAATTCAAGAGGCTTACAGGATGCCTAATATACAGGATCATAACAGATCCACACCAAGGCGCAATATATAATGAAAATGCCTAACATACAGAATAAGGAGAGAATATTAAAAGTCATGAGAGAAAGGAATCAGATTACATATAGGGGAAAAACCAATTAGGTTATGTGCAGATTTTTCAACCCAGAATCTGAAAGCTAGAAGATCCTGGAACAACATATATCAAGCTCTAAATGAAAATGGATGCCAAACAAGAATCTTACATCCAACAAAATTAAGCTTTAGATTTAATGATGAAATAAAAACCTTCCATGATAAACAAAAGTCAAAAAAATTTACAATTAGAAAACCTGCACTCCAGAACAACCTTGGCAAAATATTCCATGAAGAAGAAATGAAAAACAACGATTAAAATTAGCAAAGGGAGGTATTACACTAAAGGAAAAACTAATCAAAAAGGAAACCAAGTTAAATAACAAAAATAAACAAAAATGGCTGGGAATGCAAATCATGTCTCAATAATAACCCTGAATATTAATGGCCTAAAATACAAAAAAGTAGAGATACTATCCTGCATTCTATCAGATCATAATGGAATGAAATTAGATATCAATGATAAAATAAAAAATAAAAGCTACTCCAACACCAGGAGACTAAATAATATGCTATAGAATAAACAATGGGTTGAAAAAGACATGAAGAAGAAGATCTAAACATTCTTAGAGATAAATGAGAACACTCATACCATGTATCGAAATCTCTGGGACACTATAAAGGCAGTACTAAGAGGAAAGTACATTCCACGGAGTTCATTCCTTAAAAGAAGAAAAGGTAAATAAATAAGTGATCTAACATTACATCTCAAAGCTCTAGAATAAGAAGAACAAATCAACACAAAAAGCAGTAGAAGACAGGAAATAATTATAATCAGCGCTGAAATCAATGAAATTGAAACAAAAGAAACAATTGAAAAAATTGGCAAAACAAAAAGTTGGTTATTTGAAAAAATAAATAAAATTGACAGACCCTTAGCCAGGCTAACAAAGAGAAGGAGAGAGAAAATTCAAATTACTAACATCCATAATGAAAAAGGAAATATCACAACAGACATCACAGAAATACAGGAGATAATTAAAAATTATTTTAAAAACTTGCATGCCAATAAAATAGAAAATATCAAAGACATCAACAAATTTCTAGAGTCATATGATTTACCCAAATTGAATCAGGATGATATACTCAATTTAAACAGATTAATTCAAGCAATGAAATAGAAGATGCCATCAGAAGCCTACCAACCAAGAAAAGCCCAGGACCAGATGGATACACAGCTGAGTTCTACAAGACCTATAAAGAAGAACACATACTTATGCTCTTCAAATTATTTCATAAAATGGAAAAAAAGGGAGTACTTCCAAACTCATTCTAGGAGTCTAATATCACCTGATCCACAAACCAGGCAAAGACATATCAAAGAAAGAAAACTTCAGACCAATATCTCTAATGAACATAGATGCAAAAAATCTCAATAAAATTCTGGCAAATAAAATACACAAACATATTAAAAAGATAGTGCCCCATGATCAAGTGGGGTTCATCCCAGGGATGCAAGGTTGGTTTGACATACAGAAATCAATAAATGTCACATTGATAGACTTAAAGATAATAATCATATGATCATCTCAATGGATGCAGAAAAAGCATTTTGACAAAATGCAGCACCCATTCATGTTTAAAACACACACTAGGATAACAGGAAAATATTTCAACATCATATAAGCTATCTATGCCAAGCCCCAGGCAAATATCATTCTAAATGGAGAAAAATTGAAAGCATTCCCTCTAATAAACTGGAACAAGACAGGGATGCCCTCTTTTACCTCTCCTATTTAACATAGTTCTTGAAACACTGGCCAGAGCAATTAGAGAGATGAAAGAAATTAAAGGGATATGGAATTCAAATTAGCACTATTTGCCAATGATATGATTCTATACATAGGAGACTCAAAAAATTCCACCAGAAAACTTCTAGAACTAGTAAATGAATTCAGCAAAGTAGCAGGATACAAAATCAAAACCCATAAATCAAAGGCATTTCTGTATATCAGTGACAAATCCTCTGAAAGGGAAACAGGTAAACTACCCCACTTACAATAGCCTCAAAAAGAAATTCTTGAAAATCAACTTAATGAAAGAGGTGAAAGGCCACTACAATGAAAACTACAGAACACTAAAGAAAGAAATCAAAGAAGACCTTAGAAAATGAAAAGATCTACCTTGCTCTTGAATAGGCAGAATTAATGTTGTCAAAATGACCATACTACCAAAAGCACTATACAGATTTACTGCAATTCCAATCAAAATCCCAATGACATTCCTCATAGAAATAGAAAAAGCAGTGTCATGCAATTCATCTGGAAAAATAAGAGACCCAGAATAACTAAAGCAATCCTTAGCAAGAAGAGTAAAGCAGGTGACGTCACTATACCAGACCTTAAACTATACCACAGAGCAATAGTAACAAAAACATCATGGTGTTGGCTCCAAAATAGACTGGTACACCATTGGTCCAAAATAGAGGACACAGAGACTAACCCACATTATTACAGTCATCTTATGTGTGGGCCTTTAAGGGCACATGATCACTTTCCAAAGTGTCCTAGAATGACCTAGATTGAGACACTGTCATTGGTGAGGTATCCACGGGCTTTGTGTTAAATTCTATTTTTGTTGTAGCAGTGGATGTCTGTTGGCAGGACCTAGGAGCCATTTTTACTTGGGGCCTGGTAATTAATTTGGGTTTTTGTCTCTTCTGGTCTTTGGATCAAAGCATAACTGAACATTGAATGTAATTAATGTGTGTGTGGAGTAAGGTATGCTGTCTTTTGGTTGAGTTTATTTTAGCAGCCAAGTCTCTACCCTATGAATTTGTAGTGCCCCTCTAGGTTCCCAGCATCACAAAGAATATGGGGAAACAATCAATAGCAACAACTGATACAAACAATATAGAGCATTAAAATTAATGCCTGGTTTCTGCTATGACAACTACAATGTCAATTGCCACCAAACAAACAAACAAACAAACAAACCAGAAATGATGGGGTCAGCAATCACCAGCAGCAAAACAATAAATAAACATAAACTAGACCTGTAATTAAAGCTGATGACAGGTATCAACTATGTCATCCACAGCAGTACTAATTGAAACAGCATTAATGGTGGGTGTAGGAGTTATATAAACCAATTAGTTCTAAAAGATGGTAAAAAAAATGCAAATAGGAAGGTAGAAAGAATTTGTAGTTTCAAAAAGTGAACAGAGAGAATGTAGAAGAGATGTAGATGGTGATGATTATAGAGGAAGAAAAACAAAGTAAAGAAAGAGAACAACAGAATCTGGCTGTTAGAGAAAATAGAGAAAAAGAAACAAGAGAAACAAATAAAACAATACAAACCAAAACTAAAATATGAAAACCAAAACCCCTAACCTTCAAAAGACAAGTGAAGGAAAAATAACTACATTTTTTAAATGCTTTTAAAAAAGAAACAAATATATATGTGTATTTGATGTCCATTAATCAATCAGTACATCAGGGACACACACAAAGACACAGAGGAAAAAGACTGAATGAAAATCGAAGGAATCATTTCTATCCAGAGTGGTCAGAATAGTCGAGGAGAATTAATAGTCCCTGTCTATGCCTATCTTTCTTTCTTTTTCTTCTGGAGGTATGTACTGAGAACTAGAGCAAGAGCTGAAAGTGTTAACCCCTTCCTGTTTGTGTATTGTTCTCCAAGCTACTGCTTTAAGTGAGCTTAGCCTGAAGGTGATTGAAATAAGTCTCAGCTTTCCTTCTCATCAGTATGAGGCAAGATGGAATGGGAAGTATGTTAGTTGGAATTTTGTCTGCACATATCAGAGGGGGGCCACTGCAGAGTTCTATGAGGGGAGTTCCAGCAAGTGAGGTTTAGGTCTAATCGGGCCTCAGGTTGGGTGGTTTCTGCTCTCCTTAGATTAGATCAACACTCCCTTAGAGCCTGGCAGTTGTCAATGTCTGACAGGAATCTGGATCTCAGAAGCCTATGACATGGGGCTGGGACGCCAATCCTCCACATACTCTGCGGCCCATGAAAGCAGCTTTCCCAGGCTTAGACCCTGAGTGTATTCACATCTGCCTGTTCAGATTTCAACCAATTTCAGCTGGTCACATGAGCCACCAAACTCAAAGGAGAAGTGAATTGGGCTCCACTTAGCTTTACCAACTTGAATCCCCTGGATAAAATATTCTGTGTCTGTTTCACTTATGTTCTGCTAGGTACACCCTAGGCCACCTGAAAGGGACTTGCTGGGACACTGTGGCTGTGATTTCCCAGCTGTACAGTAGCTGCAATGTGTCCACCTCAAGATGGCTCCCACCTCATATCTCTGTAGCCAGTTGATAAAATGAGCACTTTTCAAGCACCAGTTCACTGTACAGCCTCTGGATCAGCTAAGTTCAGGTTGTTTTTCTGATCTCAGTATTTTCCAGACCAGATCTGTCCATTGTTCCTCTCTGTGTTCTACTTCCATCTGCGATGAACCAGCACTACTACTGCTTCCACTGCCACTGCCACAACTGGCTTGGCTCCAAAATGTACTCTTCCCTCTTTGTTTAATGTACCAAATTTTCTGAGTTTCTAAGACACTCTTACTGTCCAATATTGAATTTTAGTAAAATTCCTCTTTCACCCACCTCATTGAGAAGTAGTACTCCCACTGCTTAAATCCCTAGCCATGGAACAACTAGGAATGTAGCCTTCCCCTAATTCCAATTTTGAATAATTGGACACATTTTCTAGCAATACATAGAGAAAATTAGGAGTTAAAAGATGGAGAATGGAGAGCCAGGTGTGGTGGCACACACCTGTAATCCCAGCACTCGGGAGGCTGAGGCAGGAGGATGGCAAGTTCAAAGCCAGCCTCAGCAATGGCGAGGCACTTAGCAACTCAGTGAGACCCTGTCTCATAAAATACAAAAAAGGGCCGGGGATGTGGCCCAGTGGTCAAGTGCCCCTGAGTTCAATTCCTGGTACCAAAAAAAAAAAAAAAAAAAAAAAGATGGAGAATGGGAGAGGTTGAGTAAAAACCTAGTCAAGATGAGCTCTAAAACTGAAAATTTGCTTTAAAATATTGACCCACTCATGGTTGAGAGGATTCTTGGACTCTTAAGCCCAGAGAACATGACTAATGAAAGGAGACAATGGTGAGTTCTGCTTCATTGAGATCAGAGTGATTCATATGAGGTATTCCAAAGTTCCACCACAATGCCCAACATAATCTCTTTTTCTTCTTATCCATGCTTTCCATTCATTATTCTCTGTCCATTCCCCTTTTTCCTAACACCATTGTAGTTATCATCCTGGCCACTTACTCCAATTTTATTTCCTTATTGTGCCACCCCCAGGCCTACCATAAAATATTTTTTACAGATTTTGCCAAATCTTTCTCCCAACTAGCTACTGAATTTTCATATTAAAGAGTCTTCATACCATGAACAATCTCTAGACAAATAAAAAGGATGCAATTTATTCTTGCAAAAAGATTTTATCTTGCAGTATGAACTGAAAAGGCAAGTTTTAGTTCCCAGGACAATATTTGTAACAAGTCATCTTTCCCCAATATTCTTTTTTCTCCTGCCTGCTTTTCTGGTTAGCATTTCTAGTACAATATTAAATAGGGATGGTATGAGTGAGCATGCTTGTCTTGTTTCTTGTAAATGCTTTAAAATTTTCACCATTGAATATGTTTACTATGTGCTTGTCATATATGTTAACTAATCTTGTCATATATGTTAACTAATCATATACGTTAACTAATCTATTATTTATTACATATTTACCATATTTTGTATCTCATATATTAAAAATTTTATCAAAAAGAGATGTCAACATTTTAAAAATACTTTTTATGCAGCTGTTGAAATCATTATATAATTTTTATCCTTCATTAAGTTAATGTGGCATATCATTTTTATTGATTTACATATGTTGAACCATTCTTGCATACCAAAGATCAATCCCACTTAACCACGGTGGATATTCCTATTAAGGTGTTATTTGCATTTAGTTTATTAGTACTTTGTTAAGGATTCCTGCATCTATATTCATTAAGGATATTGGCCTGTAATTTTCTTTGTGATGTTCTTGTCTCACTTTGGTATTTGAGTACTGGTGGCTTCATAAAATGAGTTTTGAAGTATTCCCTTGTCTTTGATATTTTGGAAGAGTTTGACAAGCACAAGAAGCAATTCTTTAAATGTTTGGTTGATTCTCCAGTGAATCCATTAGTTCCTGAGCATTTCTTTGTTGGGCGGTTTTTGATGACTGATTCATTCTTTTATTGGGTATTGGTGTGTTTAGACTTTTTATTCCTTCATGATTTGTTCTGGGTAGGTTGTATGTTTCCAGGTATTCATTCATTTCTCCAGGTTATCCAGTTTGTTGTCACATACTTGTTCACAGTAGTCCCTCATGATTCTATTTCTGAGATATCAGTTATAATTTCACCCCTTACATTCCTGACTTGAGTATCTTCTCTCCTTTATTTCTGAGACTAACCTAAAGGCATTGTGATATTCTAGATGTTTTCAAAACACCAAAAATACTCTTAGTTTCGTTGGTCTTTTCTATAGATTTTCTAGTGTCTTTTTTTTTTTTTTTTTCTGCCATGATTTTTCTTCTTTCTTTCCTTCTAATAACTTTGGGCTGAGTTTTTTTTCTATTCCTCTGGTGTGTAAAGTTAAATGTAGAGACAGATTTGATACTTTCTTTTCTATTAATATCAGTACATAGCACCATAAATTTCCCTCAGAATAGCTTTTCAGCATCTATTGTCTTGTTTGTCATAATATATCTCCCTTTTGATTTCATCTTTGACTCATTAAATTTTTGGAATGGCTGTTTAATTTTTACATATCTGTGTGTTGAATGATTTTCTTCTGATTATGAATATGAATTTTTAGGTCCATACCACCATGGTAGGAAAACACACTTAACATTATTACAATCTTCATTAATTTGTTAAGACTTGGCCTAACATATGATCTAGTTTGTAGAATGCTTTATGTGCATTTGAAAATAATATGTATTCTGCTGCTGTTTGATGGATTGCTCTGTATGTATCTGTTAGACTTGGTATTGTTCAAGTCTGCTTGTTCTATTGTTCCTCTGTCTGGCTGATCTATTCATCCTTGAAAGTGGAGTACAGAAGTTCTTACTATTTTTTTATTACTGATTCTCACTTCAGTTCTGATAGTATTTGCTTTGTATATTTAAAAGCTATGATTTAGGGCTATAAGCATGTTTACATGTGTTTTTTTTTTTTTTTAATAATTAACCACTTTAACATTACAGTTACCTTTGTTTACAATTTTTCACTTTAAGGCTATTTCACCTGATTTAGCCATAGCCACTCCTTTTCTCTTTGTTACCATTTGCCTGCAATATCTTTTCCTATTCAATACCTTCAACTCATGTATTTCCTTAAAGCTAAAATGTGTCTCTTATAGAAAGTATATACTTGGATCTTGGATTGTTGTTGTTATTGTTGCTGATGTTAGTCCATTCAGCCACTTTGTATCTTTTGACTAAAGAATTTAATCCATTTACATTTAAAGAAATTATTAATAGATAAGGATTACAGATGCCAGTTTTTTTCCCATTGTTTTCTGTTTTTTAGTTCATTTCTTCCCTTTTTCTGCTTTTGCTATATTCTTTTGTGAATTAATAATTTTTATTGTGGTGTTGTATGCTTTGATTCTTTTTATCTTTTGTAATATCTATACAGGCTTTTATTTATGGTTACCATAAGATTTCCATAAAATACCTTATAGTCATAAACATCTGTTTGAAGTTGATAACAACTTAACTCCCACATATAAATTTTGTACACTTTAACTTTTTCTTCCCCTACATTTTGTGTTTTTTTATGTTCCATTTACATCTTTTTATGGTGAGTTCCATTAGCAAATTATTGTAGTCATACTTGTTTTAATGCTTTTGGATTTAATGTTAGTTTTTGTGAAATAAATAATTTTCAAATTGTATACAAAACAAAAATTTTTAATCTGCCCAAGGGCTGTGTCATCATTATTAGCTTTAGAATAATCAAGCCTTAGAAACTACATTTTTAAATATGTGTTTTATTATTCCAAGGTCTGCATCTCAATCATTTTTATCTTCACCCTTCATTACCAACTACCAGCAAAGGGTGTTCAGTAGAATAAATATTCCAAGATAAATGTTAGGCACATGCAAATGAAAATACAAACTTAAAATTTCACAGTTTGAAAACTGTTCCTACATGTAAGAAGCATAAAAAAAATAAGTTTAGAACCCAATTTATTTTTCTCCCCATGAATACCACTGGGTTTTATGTCTTTAATCCTGAAGGTTTATATTATTTTAAAGTGAACGTTTAAAACAAACAAAAAAACTAATGTGTTTTTTAACAGTATTTTTCATATAAAATTTTGAAAGACAGAAAATCTGAGGATTAATGTCCTTAATATTCATTTCTGACAGGCTGCGTTCAAGTTTGGATTGTCTGGTCAACATTTGGGTCCGATTCGTAGTTTCCAAATCATGGTGTGTAGTGTTCTAAATCAATTCCCTCAGAGAGATTTAGGAATAACTTTTCCACAGGTTTTCTCAATTAAAGATGCATCTACTTCTTTGCCCACATCACCCACATCTGCTCATAAAAAACATGAATAATGGAACACACATGTGCTGACTTGCGATTCATTTCAGCCTTTTGCAGGTGTAAATGCAAGTTTTAAGGTGCAAAGTGGAGCCACAAACATTGTGAGCTTGTCCAGCTGAAATTCTAGGCTTTAATCACAACTAAATAACTCCTCAGGTTATATGATCACAGGATTTCTTGCACAAAGAGGGTGTAATAAATATTGTAGATTGAACTGGTGTATAATAGCAGATGAGGCACGTTATTTATGGAAAATAAAATGTAGCTAGTTTTCATCATATCTGGTAATCGCTGAAGTATTTTTTCATATATTAATCCAAAATTCACCTTAGTATATTTTAAGGCAACTTTTGCCAAATGAAATAAAAAATAAAACACTTTTATTTGTCTATATATCTGCTTCAGGGATTTACATTGACAATTCACCCAAATCTATTATAATAAATACATATCCTTACATCTAGAGTAGACTTGGAGAACACAAATTAAGTTAATACTTGATTACAAGGAAGTGATAAAGGAGCTCATTGATGCAGATAATCATAAACAATATAAAATCCCTAAATTGTTTATTTTCAATTTGGATAAGCATTTAGAAGATCCCCTTTTTCAGCAGACATTCATTCCTAATTTCATTTTCCTAAGCTAAGATTCTTTGACTCATGTATCTCATTCCTGATTAAGATGCCAACATACCTTTCTTTAACCAGGACATATGAGTACACAAGAGTATCCCTTGCTGCTTAAGATTATATTGTTCACAGAGCTTTGTGAAGATGGAGAACGGTGCTTTGTTTCTGAGAATATAGATATCTTCATTACCAACTTTTTTAAACACAGTTCAATAAAGTTTATTAAACATGGTAGGTTCTGCATCTTTTTGTGCAACTATATTTCAATTTTTATTTTTCTTGTACAGTGAAAATAATTTTCTCTCTACTCTGACAGAAAAAAGGCAGTACAGCTGCTTGGTTTATAAACTAAAGAAACCCAGGTTATATAAAGGTTATGTAAAACAACAACCCCCACAAACCACAACACGACACATGCTTGATTTCATTTCTCATTGCAAATAAGAAAAGGTATCATGAATATGAAAATATATGATTTTCCAAGCAGAAGATATGAATATATCATTATCCAAGGGAATATAATATTTTATTTTTAAAATCATAGTCATAGTAGATAAAAGTTCAAAAGTCAATGAAAAAGAGAACGAAGAAGATTTCTCACTTGGCTTCATGTTTAAATATATTTATCTCCTCATCAAATCTGAGGCAGAGAAAAATGAAAATTAATCTCTGCCTTTATACTTTACTCCTGTTATAACACCTCTCAACCCTACCCTCCTTGTTCTGTTTACCCAAATCCTGCCCATTTTTCAAAGCACAGCTCAAATCCTGCCTCTCTAGTGAAACATTCTCTGACCATTTCATCTGGAAGCAATCTTTCCTTCTAAACTTCCACAAGACTTGTTTTCCATTCCACTCATTTAACATTTATTATTTACTGACTGGTAGAGCTGCAATGTCTTCAGAAATGTTGAATCCATAGTACAGACTCTTTTATGTTTTTAAATAGAAATGAAATTTTCATTCTTAAAGTAAAATAGACCTATATGTTTTATTTTTCTTTATAGATCTAAAATCTAGTAGGTTGGATTACAGACTACATCACCATAGCAAAAAAAAAAAAAAAAAAAAAAAAGCAGTTATGTAATGTTTGCTATGTTCCAGAGTGTTTTAAAGCCATTAGAAATATTAAAAAGTTCTACTTTACAAATATTAGGTTAATAACAAAGCCTTTACATATGTGTATATATGTGTATATACATATTTATGTGTATGTACACACATATATGCATATATACATATGCATGGAATTGTACATACACCTATATGTGCACATATCTCCTGTATGTGCGTGTGTGTGCGTGCGCGCGTGCAAATAAACTTGCTTTGCTCATGTAATATCATCTTGTAGACCTGAAATAAAACAATCTTTATTCAGGCATTTAACATAAGCACAAAAATTGCTAATGATAATATGTTTATTATTGATTCTATGCTATTTTTTCACTATTGTAACAAATAAAGATGAAGGAACCTAAATTATAAGGAACCCAGATATCTTAGTATTTCTTTTTTTTCAGTTTTGAAAATAAAGGAAATTTAAGAAATCCAAATAATCCATATATTAGAATAACAAAAAGAAAAAAATGTGGACCAAGAAAACAAAAACAAGACCAAAAAAATACTTGACATATATTTGGGAGCTGTAGATTCTATTCCAGAACACTCTGAAATTATCTGTAAGGGATAAATATCTCTGTTCTGTGGTTTCTTTATCTTAAGTTAGGAGCACCAATATAATTCATAGTATTATTTCACTTTTAAATTTCAAAATCTTTGTTATGACTTTATGCATTTTAGAGAGAGTTCATGCAAATTAACTTTAAGAATCCTAGGTATCATCAGCTTCTAAAATTACATTAATTCATTTTAATAAAATTAGAGCTAAACTTTTCACTTCTAGAAGTGATAAAAACAAAAAATGACTAAAAGAAGATTGTAGCACTTATTATTTTTACATCAGTCTTTAATAGGTTTAGATATTTGTTGGACTAATGTCATTATAAGATTGCTAAAGAAAATTGAAATCAAAATTTAAAATTAGTGCCTGAAGAGATTTCTGTAAGCCCATGTTTATTGCAGCACTATTCACAATAACCAAGATAGGGAATCAACCCAAGTGTCCATCAATGGATGAACAGATTTAAAAAAAAAGAAATGTGGTATGTGTACACAATAGAGACTTATTCAGCCTTAAAAAAAAAAAAGGAAATACTGTTATTTGCAAAAGCATAAGTGGAAATGGAGAATATTATTCTAAGTGAAATAAGCCAAACATACAAATATCATCTATTCTCATTTGTATGTGGAATCTAAAACAATTAAACTCATAGAAGTAAAGAGTATAATGTTGGTTATAGGATGAGGAGGGTGGGAAAGGGGTTATGGGGAAAGAAGACAGGCAAAGTAATAAGTCTTAGTTCATAGGAGGAATAAAGGGGTTGTTTTTATGTATGTATGTAAGATTAATGTTGTCACTTCTGTCAAAGTTAAACCTGTTGTCTGAGTTTCCTAATATGTAACAAAAATGTGTTTGCTGTACTCTAAAACCTAAATTTCATAGTGTGTAGTTAGGTGGACCTATTTTAAAGTTACAAAATCATGTGGCTAAAATGTCCTCAGTCTTCCAATGATAATGGCTCTAGTGTACTATAGGTGATCCAATAGTAACTATAGCCCTTCCCCTTTTCATCCCCAATATTAAATTAAATAAGTCAATTGTGTAGATCATAATTCTGAAATCCTCCCATCAAAGGGTAGTGTTGCATTAAGGATTAAAAAAAAAAAAAAAAACTGCACAGACTTCCTATCCAGTGTGCTTGCTTATCATATTTTTTTGGTAGTACACCCTTCTGCAGGAGTAAAGTTTGCCTAGCTGAGTAACTTATGAGCACATGTCTGATTTCTTTTGATACCATGATAGTTCTAACATTTACTGAGATCTGTTGCACAACATGGCAGAGATAGCTAATAGTTGAACATTGTACACCTCAACGTTATTGGACAGGTGAATCTTGAATGATTTCAAAATTGAAGCTGTCAAATGTTTGAGGCAATGGAGAAGTTGGTTGGCTTAATTTGGTCATTCCACATTGCATTAAAAAATGTGACATCATTCTATACTCCATAAATATACACAGCAATGAATCATCAATATTATAATAAAAATTAAATAGATAAGCCCAGAAGAATCATTCAAAGTTCTTGCCTCTAACCTGGATACATGCTTGGAAAGAGTCACAAGTATTCTGGACTGATGGACAATCTACCTTCTCTTCAATCTTCTTCTGCATTTTCAAGACGTAACACTAAGTACATTGCTTGCCATGTCATTTAGTCAAGGACAATCACATTTATATCATTGTTGTGTCATGCTTCTACATTGTACCTACAACATTACCTAGAAGAGGACGTAAATTTAAAAGATATTTGTTGGAAGATATGCTAATAAATGAAAGCACAAGAAAATCCATTTGTATTTCAAAAGCAGCAAGAAAAACCCACTGCCAAGAAGTGTCCAAAATTTTACATTTAAACATTTCTTGTTAAAATAGGAGCGACCTAAGAAAAAGTCTCATCTGTATATTTATTTGTGAAATTTTTCTCCATTGTGTTACTTTACTAATCATTGGAAAGTATAGATTATTTCCAGAGAAACGGAAAGTATGGGGGTCTAAGGAAGGCAATACTCAAAATACTTATTTTCTAGGAATCTACCTGTACATGTCTGGCAAGCTTGTCTCACTAAGGACTGATTTCAAAGAGAATTCCAATTAGCCTCATGAATATGTTGATTTACAAGCTAAGAGATAACTACACAATACCCTGAAACTAAGATATTCAATTACTGAGGGACAAAGCTTTTCTATTTACCACACAGGCACTGTATCCTGAAGTAAAGGAACTTTCCTTAAAAAAGAAAAGCTAGTAGATGGACAAATTTGACCTACGACAATGTTGCAACTTGGAGGGAAAAAAAATGTTATGCTTATGAGATTAACTTCTAGTTACCCTCTTGGGGTAAGATCCAAGACTTGATAAGAAGCCAAGAGCAAAAAGCACCCCGCCTTGCGCCCACTTCCCCCCTCCACCCCCCCACCGCAATGGCAAATTTCAATGATGGACATTTTCTTTTGTGTGGTGACTTCAGGAACACAAAAATGATGATTAATATGTATTACATAAAGGCAGAGAATATTGCCTGTGTGAACTAAGCTGTGATCACTGGGGAAACAGGAAAGGGCCTCACCCCACTAAGGCTGGTTGTAGGCAGAAGAGAGAGATCTATGGATGGGAGGTGGAACAACAATGACTGTACACAAGCATTGTGAGGTGGTCCCCATCCCAAAGGAACTAGAAAGACAAGATAAGATTCTGTGTTGTAAACTATTTTTTCATGCTTTGTACGAGAAAACTGAAGAAACAGGATAAGCACACAAAAATTTTCATATTCCATAGACTGAAGAAGTCAAACACAGTCAATTCAAGCTTCTTACCCAAACATAATTTACTCATAGTTTTACACTTAGGAGAGGAAAAGACATCCTCCAGCATTTTAAAATATTTTTCATAGTCAAATGACATCTTGTACTAGTTTTATTTCCATACTTAAGGTCTTCAAATTGTTCCCAACAATTTGTTATCAGTTATTTTTAAACATAGTAGGATTTTCTCACTCTATCTGGGTTATAAGAACTTCTAAAGGAAAAAGAAGCACATCTCACATTTATTTGATTCCCTCTCAATGTGTTACAGGAACCTAGTACAGAGATATGATTTATAAAGGCTCACATATAGCAGGTCATTCATTTGAACTCACACATTATCTTTGTCTCGTCTAACAATGAGAACTACAAGACAACAGCTGAGATGGCTGCCATCAATTTTAAGCAAGATTTATTATGGTGTCAAATTAGATTCTAAATTTCTATTCTACAAGAAATCAGAATACAAGTGAGAGATCACCTCTGAAGACTGTTTTATGTTTGTGATATGTCTCCTTTTACAGAAGACTTTTTACTGACCATCTGCTAATCCTGTCTTTCAGTGTTATTCAGACACAAATTGTTAACATTAGCTCAAATTCTTTTCATTAGTACTAATTTCTTGCTGTAAAAAAAAAAAAAAAAAAAAAAGATGAATGGGGAATACACATATTGGGAAGGTGACAATAATTTGAGAAAGAAGTATCTCATGGAAAGGAAAGAGAATTATTTAGATCCATACCAAAGGGTCATGCTCAAAGCTACAACAACCCCCTTCTTTATATGAGAAGCTCAACTGTCATTTACTGATTGTATTTCTTTTATTGTAATTCAGGAAGTAAATGGGAATGTTTTAAAAATATATTTCTTGCACTTTGGTGCCATCATGAGGCCAGAATAACAAAGTACTGAGAAAAGTAGATCTCCAGGTTAACCCAAGGTTTTGTTATTTTCTTTTCATTCAAAATGTAATTATTCACAGAATGAGAATTTATTTAGAAAATATAATTATATTTTGATAATTGAAACCCTCTGAAAAATTTTAGATCATATGTTTATATACAATGAACCTTAAGATTTTAGGCAACTGTAAAATTAGTTTTATGAATTTGTAGTTGATAAAATATTTATGTTTGTAAGTCATAGAACCATATGCCTAAACCTTTTATACCTAAAACTTTTAGAGTATTTTAAGTCAGAAATGTCTTAGATTTATGTATTTATTTATTTATATGTCCATCCTATGGTGTCATAGGGTAGCATATAAGATAATATGATTTAGTACCTCAATGGCCTTAAAATACAGCAATGTCACAACAGGAGAATACACTATTTGGGGAATGAGATGAATGACAATAGCAAAACTGTACATTAAAAGGAATGACTAGGGAACATCTAGGATATAAAAACAGGTAAAACCAAAGCCTTAGAATAAATGACTTCAGTATTTGAAGTTATGATCACAGAGTACATTTAAAAATCACAGAAATATGTCTTATTAAAAGTCTCAATCAAATATACATTGCCATCTGTGTGTTATATCCATATTATTATTCCTAGGCTCATCATGGGATATCCATTCTTAGTCATAAGTACATTGATATAATTGCAAAACATTGATTACTCATGATTTTGTTTTAGTCCATTTATTTTTTTTTTTCTGAATTTCTAAGTTTTCTCATGTGAAGAAACGGGGACTCCTCAATTATGCTTGATGATGCCTAAATCTGTTTTTTTTTTTAAGTGATTCTCACATGTTTGTTCATTTTTCTTTTCTCATTTGTCCTTCATGACATTTAGAAACTAAAAAGCTCCACAAATTTCATCTGTAAAATATGAACTCTATCTAAGGGATGGAAAGTTTCACTATGCATGTCTTCCTTGCCTCAGTTTTTCTTATTGACTAGAAAACCCACAGGCAGGAGGAAAAATAAAACCACCAAACCAGGTTTTTAATTAACTTCTGTTTTTAGACTGTTATTATCTTTGTCATATACCTAACTCCTCTATGAACAATATATTTATTTCAGAATTATCAAAACTAAAAACACCATCATTAATTGCAGTTATAATAAAAGCAGACTAAATTGCTTTGTTTCCCATCTCTAATCTCAGAGACAGACCTTATATATGG
Organism: Tamias sibiricus; assembly: GCA_025594165.1. Classification (NCBI taxonomy): domain Eukaryota; kingdom Metazoa; phylum Chordata; class Mammalia; order Rodentia; family Sciuridae; genus Tamias; species Tamias sibiricus. Next base: position 139,324,820 of record CM046658.1, on the reverse strand, counting down.
AAATAATAATAATCTGTTCTCTTTGAATGTCAGAGGCAATCTCCTTTTGTGACTTGGCCTCCAGCACTCTTTCAGTAGAATCACAAAGATTGTCACAGCTTGGTTTTTGTCATAAGTTGCCCTCATTTGGCCCCTATAACACTAGTCAAGATTGATCATTATCTTTAACATTTATCCCAGGTATGAACAGAAGTTAAGTGTCCCTCAATTGTAATAGTATCAAAGGTCACTTTCACCAATGGGAGTTACCAAAAAAATGATGGTTTGGGCCCAGATAAAATGCTCATTGGCTCCCAGTCTGAGACTAGCAATTACCATGGAAGCTTAGGAGCCATTGCTGGAGATGAAAGGGAGTTCCCTTGTCACCTATAATCTCCTTCTGGCAGGACAAGACTATTCCTGTGTTAGATGCTATGGCATGTTCAAATATTTAAATGGTATCTCATTATAATTCTATTCATCTCACATGCTGAGATCGTTTCTTTGCATTTCAAGGAAGACACCATATCTTGCTTTTACTTCATTGTATTAGTCAGGTTTCTCCAGAGAAATAGAACTAGTCTAATAGAGATGGAGATAGAGAGATACGTAAATATACAGATAGATATCTAACTATAGATACATACATTCATATATATACATTTAGCCAATGTCCATAATCCCTCTATTTGTGTATATAGATAGTTATCACATATATAAGGGTAATTGGCTCATGCAGTTATAGAAGCTGAGAAATTTCATGATCTACTATCTTCAAGCTACAGAATGAGGAAATCCTATGGTGAAATTTAGTCTGACTCTGAAGGGTTGAAAGCCACAGGAGCTTATGGTGTAAACTCCAGTCTGAGTTCAAAGTTCTAAGAATCAAAGATGCCAGTGACTAAGTGCAAGAAAAGATAGATGCCTCAATTCAAGAACAGAGAGCATCTACTGGGATGCTTAATGGATTGGACTAGGAAGGTAATCTTTATTCAGTAAACCAATTCAAATGTTGATCTCTTCCAGAAACCACTTCACAGACACACCCAGAAATTTTGCTTTCCTGAATATCTGGGCATACCTTAGCACAGTTAAGTTGACAAATAAAATTAACCATCATATTTATTGTACAGTTTTGAGGATAGAAAATAATATTAGGAGACAAATGATCATATGAATATTGAAATTGAGATGTAATAAAGAACTCAATTTATAATAGAAAGTAATGCATAGTTAAGGAAAGGAACAGTGAAAAAACAAAGAGATTGTCAACAACAGGAATCCACTACCATACCCTGAGAGGAAGATAAATGGGTGAGTCCATTTTGGAAAAGCCCAGGGGTTACTGTCTTTTGGTAGAAAAGATGGAATCAATCACATCACTTTTGTCCAGGAAGAGCTGAAACTATTCAGACACAAATAGTACACTTGTCATTCTCCTCCCTTCTCTCTTCCTGCTACCTTCCAGTCTCTAGCCAATGAGTCCTTCTGTGCAGAACTACCTTGCCCCTCAATAAAGAAACTTAAGTTATGTAGCTTGCAAGTATTAGCCTCCCAGATGCTCAGAGGAGAGCAACAACGGGACAGAGAGAAATGGATCTGGGAGCAACCTATCTCAGGACAAACACAGAACCCTAAGGAGTAGGAAAGAAGAATTCTTGGTGTATATTGAACAAAGAAGAACAAAATATGAAAACCGAGTGACTGCCCGGCTGACTGCTATAAACAACAGCCCTACCAAATATATACCTCCCTAGTTCACATAATTCCCTTTTGTATTTTGCTTTATTGTTTTAAAACTAAAAGTTGCTTCTTCCAAATCATAAAATTCCTCTATCACAACTGAAAACATAGGAATATCTTTTATATTTTTTGCATTGGCATGTTACAATTAAGAGCCGTGTATAATTTATTAACATTCATTTCTCTTTACAAAAGGTGAAATATTATTTCTTTCAGCTTAAAATGGAGTTACTGTGAAAATAAAAGTTTTCACCTAAATTAGTTTTCCATTTTTTCATTTCCTGCTGCTAGTAATGAAAACACATCTCCCAGCAGTGATGAAAGCATAATTTCTAATGGTTCACAGCAAAGAGAGTTTTCACTTTTGATAAAATGGATACAGTCAAAAGTATAATCACAACTTTGAGGCTATTTTATTTCAGTTGAATGCATCTTTAAGTTACATTATTGAAAAACTTTTCCCCACCAGTCATTTTATAATTTTTAGATTATGAATTCAACAAATTTTAGCCTAAAGAAAACAGACATATTTAATGTATTATTTCTATAATTTATTAATTAATTTTATAAAATATTATTTTATTTCTACCATCATCAAAATAATCACTGATTTTAATATTATCTTTTGATGTATTAACGTGTCAAATAATATATTTTAATATATATAAAATACAAACACATATTCTAAATATGGCCAATTCTATTTTACTATTATACTTTATTCCAGAACTTTTTATATAATGTCTATAAAGTTAAAGCAATCTAAAATTATATGATTTTGATGGCAATTTGTCAGATAATATAAATTTAAGAGACTAATAAACTCACCTTCTAGACTACAAATTCACTGAAGAAACCATCACATGCCATATTTGCCCTTTCTATAAATAAATTATCTCCAACCCATCCTGAGGATAATAAAGAAACTACATTATGTGCTATTCTGATACTAGCCAGGGCAGTTAGCATTTTAGATATAATAGGCAAATTATATTCTGTGACCTCAATACATAATAAATAGGACTTTTTTAAAGTCATTATCCTTTGTTTGTTCTGAACAATATATCATAGAGCTTTTTCATTGTTACCTAAATTCCCATTCTCCTTGTTTTTATTCTTATAAGCTTAGCAATAATGTAAGCTTAAGTAATCCATTGGCTCCTCATGGCCTCAGAAAATAAATTTTAATCTCATTAAAATTACATATGAAGTTCTTCATGATCTGCCTCTTCTTAGCCTCATCTCCACAGTTACTCCTTTCCCACTTTCGTTGCTTTGTTATCAAATTACACACAGTCCTCCAAACTTGCCATATTAAATATTTTGAACATATTGTTCCCCTTAGCTGGAATGACTTATTTATCAGTTCTTCTGGATGACTTCTCATTCTTTGACACCCATGTAAATTATCATTTACTCTGGGAAGTCCACTGCATACATATGTGCTCAACAATACTCTTGTAATTTAATTATGAAATGTTTATTTCAAGGTCCTAAACACAAAGCACTTAACTTTAAAAAGAGTTAATACATGTTATATAAATTTTATTATGGATTTTGATAGGTCCTATTTTCAAAATTTATAAAAATAAAAATATTTTATCAGTGGTCCAGAAAGAGAATAGAATTACAAGTCTTCAGTACTTTGACACTAAATACCTAAGTGAAACATAAGCTGACACATTTAATCTTATGGATTTTGTGCTATTTGCCAAGAAGAAACATGAAATGTGCCATTTCAAAAACACCCGAAAATAGGTGAAGAAATCTTAGCCAACCTTTTTCTGGAATACTAAATATAACTGAGATGGTAAGAATCCACGAGACACATGAATCCCTCCGAATCAAGGAATTTTCTTTGCTACAAAAGATCCTTTTCTGCCTTTCTTGAACATTTCCTACATAAATCAGTTCATTCCTATGTTGGACAGTTACAATTATTAAAAATATTTCTTCCTTATATATACCACACTTGACCCCATGAAGTCTCACAGCTGTTTTGCTCCATAATGAAAACAGAGGTCAATAATTCTCCACTATTTACATCTTTGAGGTTAGCTGAATGCACTCTTGTCTTCCGAAGAGGGTCTTTATCCCCATAATTAGCTAATAGACTCATTTGGGGGCTGTCTCTAGTGGTAGTTTATATATGATCAATTATATGTAAATAATTATATCATAACTTTTACTTAATTAATTATCAGAACCCTTGTAGCACCATTCTGACCCCCAAAACTCTACTTAAATAAGCTAGAATACATAAAGCGAAAATGTCCATCATCACAAAATACATGATAATAGAATATCAGTGTGCTTGAAAACTGTAGTAAAGTCTACTACTAGATAAAGTATTCAGGAAAATGAAGAATGACAACTATGTACAGCACTAGATATAAGACAACCACACAGAAAGATCTTCAGAAGTTATCATCAGGATTTCAAACAACTACTAATTACCACATTGGTGAGGAAGCCACCTGATACTGGAGAAAGAACTAGCCTAAAGTTTCAGAAGTTTAAAAAAAAAGAAAAGAAAGAAAGAAATTAGCCAAGTGTAGTGGCATGGATCTCAAGAGGCTGAGGCAGGAAGACCTTTTTAGCCCAGGGTTTGCTACCTTTCTGGTAACACAGTAAGACCCTGTCTTAGGGAAAAAAAAAAAAATCCTTGAAGTTCACCAAAACTGTTATAAAATAACTATGCATGACACTGAACAAACCTCAAAAGTATTTATATAAATAAAAATTATCCAGCACTGAACAGGTAAATCCATGTCTGAAGCCAATGAAAATTTATTAGAGAAACACTGAAGCAAAATAAAATACATAGTGGGAGTAATATCAAGTAATCAACCAAGACAACACATTTCAAAGATGAAAAAATTGGTGGGCAAAACAATAAAATAATCACTGTCTCCAAAACCCATATGTGCAATAAGCAAGAGGGAAAAAAATGAATGGGTAAAACAGAAATAGGAAACATTAATAATGGTAAGAATTAAACTTCTAGATATTAATATACCATATCTGAGATGAAAAATACACTGGTAAAATTAAGAGCATCACTGACATTCCAGAGAGAAGATACACAATGCTTATATTTTTCTTATTAAAACTCTTTAAAAATCATTGACTCCTTTTAAAAGCATTATCAGTGAATTATTTAGTGGAATTTATAACATAAATAGAAGTAGAAGACAGAATAACACAAAGGCCAGGATGGAATAAATGGAAGTATATTTATACTGTTAGAAAATTTCACATATATATATACATTTTGGTATAATATCATGTGAAGAAATCAAAAAGTCATATTTTGTTTTGTGTTGTTTTAATAGTTGCAACAGAATATACTAAAAAAGCAACTTTTAAAAATCACTAAACTGAAGAAACTACTAAAAGAAAGATAAAGCCTACACACTTGCTTTCAAAAAAGGGGGAAGAAGAACCCAAAAAAGGAGATAAATTTTAATCATAAAAAAAATACCCAAATGAAGTAAGACTATAGGGAAAAAAAAGAGAACAAACAGTCAATGGGAGAAATAGTAAAATCATTACATAATACATTTAAACTTTATCATCAATAATCACATTAAGATAAAATAGTCCAAATAACTCAGTCAAAAGGAAGGGATTGCCAAATTGGGGAAAAAAGGAGCACTCATCAATGTGATTACAAACACACTTTACATATAAACAAACAGGTTAAAAATAAAAGGTTGGAAAACTGTACATCATGCCAACACTAGTCAAAAGAAAGTTGAAGTAACTATAAAAATATCAGCCAAAGTAGATTTTATGGCAAGAATTGCGCAGACATAAAGAGTATTATTTCAATATAAAAATTAGGTCCATTCTTCAGTAAGAAATAAGACTCCTATATACTTATATTCCTAAAAAACAAGGAATTCAAAATACTGTAAACAAAGTCCAATAGAATTATAATGAGAGAAAAATCCACAATTGGAGGAGAATTCTATGTCCCTTTTCTACAATAGTAAAATAAATAAGTAGAAAATGATTAAGGTTATAGAGAATTTAACCAACTTTTTAAAAAAATATTGGCTTAATTAGCAGCCATAGACTACTCTCACCACCAAAAGAAAACACATGGTAAATTCATCAAGACATCAAGACAGACTATATTAGGTCATAAAACCACTCCCAGTCAAACAAAAAAAAAAAAAAAAAAAAAAAGAAGAGTGGAAATTATCCCAAGCATGTTCTCTAAATAAAATGGAATAAAATTAGAAATCAACAAAAAGATATTTTGAGATATATTTGGAAATTCAGTAACACATTTCTAAATAACCCATAGACCAATGAAGAAATAAAAATTGAAATTAGAAAATATTTACCATGATTCAAAACAAAAACACAACATACAACAACATGTGGGCTTTAGCTTATGCTGTGGTTAGAGGAAAATGGATAGCATGAAAAACCTACACCAGAAACATAAAGGGTCTCAAATAAAATATCTCACCTTCTACATTAATGCAAGAGAATAATAAAGAACAAATTAAATCCAAAGCAATGGAAAGGAAAAAAATATATATATCAGGATAAAATCAATGAAGTAGAAAAGCGAAAAGCAAAAAAGAAAGGCAGTGAGGGCTGGGGCTGTAGCTCAGTGGTAGAACACTTGCCTAGCATATATGAGGCGCTGGGTTTGATCCTCAGCACCACATAAAAATAAATAAATAAAACAAATGTATTGTGTCTTTCTACAGCTAAAAATATTTTTTAAAAAGGCAGTGAAACTAAAATTTGTTCCTTTAAAGAGATTAATGAAATTCAACATTTAACCATCCCAGAAAAATTTAGAGTATTACACTTAATAATAAAAACTGAACGGTTTCCCACTAAGTATAGGAACAAGTCTAAGGGGCTTAAAAGAAAAGAATCATATCTTTATAACATTAAATGCTATCCTAAAATCCATTTGCAGCCTACTTGCTTATATCTAAATATCTTATACTGAAATGATAACTACATTACAGAAATGAGAAGGATAGATAAATAGATTCATCAGATTTCTCTTATCTTTCATAAATGGCCAAAAATAATAAGTCTACTTTTTAACAATTTCATGATTTGAAAAATTCTAGTAAAACACTACTAATTATCTTACCTAAAATCCAATGCAAAAACAGAGAAAATGATTTCCAGCTCCTTGTTTCTTTCCTTGCAATCTAAAACAAAATGGCTAAGGAAAACAAACTTGCCTGGAAGTATTAAGATCTGAGTCCTACTTCACGCTCTCCACTAACTAAAGCAACTCCTAAGGATATAAGTTCATTTCTCTGGCTTCAGCTTTCTCACCTGAACTATGAAGAAATTAGAGTGAACAGTGTTTCTAAAACTAAGAGTCTGAGGACTCTTAGTATTCAGGGAATATATTCTCAAGGACCTGCAAATTTTACCTCAGAGTTTTAATCTCAAAAACATTAATGCAATATTTTCCAGATTATCTGTAGGATGCCTCATAACTCATAATGAACATGGATTTGAAAGCTCATACATATATTTTTATATATTCCAAGCAGTATCTTATTTATTGAAAGAGTCCTGAAAAAGGAACTTAGGGAATAATGTAATGTAAATAATACCCCTTTCACAAAGTGAAGGCCAAACAATTGCAAGACATGCTGCAGAAACAAGATTTCCTGTAGTGCAGTAGATAAAACTGAGGGAGAATTGAGTTTTCTTAAGTTACATGTTAGCATGGTAAATGAGTATGCCAAAGGCCAAAAACCAGAACAACAAAAAACATGCACAGTAAATCAGGACCACTTTCAGATTTGAGCTAAAATTTAATTTTATAAAAGTATATATCTACCATATTAATGTCAGTATTATTAATCTGAAGTCCTCAATATACTTTTTTATTTAATTAATTTGTTTTGATTACATAATTTTATAGAAGCTTATGCTAGTTTGTATACTTAATCATATTTACAAAATAAGAAAAAATAATTTTAAGTGAACAAAAAAGAAATTACAAGTATTTTGTTTGCTGCTTTTAAGAGAGTCATGTATCACCTAATGTGAGAAACACTGAGTTAAACATTTTCTAAGATTGTTTTCTGCTCAGAAGTATTATGACAAGGCTCTCTCCATGTATACCATACATAACCACTAGGGGTCAGCAAGACATTTGAAGGAAATGTGACTTTTCTTTATCTTCTCATCGCTCTACACAAAAATTTAGGACGTATAGCAGTCTGTTATATTTAAACTATATCTTTAAACTACCAGCCTTTAATTCAAATGCTGTAAGAAGTTCTCTAAAATTATTTTCACTCTCCTTTTCATCTACAGCTTTCTTGCTATAATGCAATTGCATTTTTGCCTTATTTTGATTATAATCACAAACACACAGAGATATCTTAGTGGCATTGGAGATTGAACCCAGGGCCTTGTATATGTTAGGCAAGCAATCTACCATTAAGCTACATCCCCGGCCCTTTTTCAATTATTTTATTTCATTTAAGAGAAGATTGACATTGATCTACTTGTTTTAGAAAAGTAAATCTAGGAAGTTTAGAAAGATCAATCAGAAAAAGGAAAGACTAAAGAGTAATAAGATTTACAATTTATTGAACATTGACCTGATCCTGGGAACTTTTCTGATCACTTTCATAAATTAGATGATTTAATGCTCATAGGGCTCTTCAAGTAAGGATATAAAATGGCCACCCCATTGTACAAGAAGAAAACTTATAGACTCAGCCATGCAGTTAATAGAGGGCAAAGCTAAACTTCAATGCCAAAATGTCTCTCATCCCTGCTGTTACCAAACCATTTCTAGAGGCATGTGATACGGTACAGAATGAGATGAATTAAGACAGTGCCAGTGGGATATAGAAAAGAGTCATCTGTGTTAGAACAATAGTTAAGAAGTTAAATTGAGAGGACATCGTCATTAATCAAAAATGGGACCTAATATTAAAGGCCGTATTAACTCAGAATTTCAGCTTAGACAATTGAATAGATGTTTGTCATTAACTGAGATAAGAAATTCAATAAGAAAAGTTGGTTTGGCAAGGTGGGACGAATGAGTTTTTGTTTAGATCTATGACATGCTGCTGGGTTTCTACAAAAGAATAATGATTTAACAACTATTTGCTGAGTATCTGCCACACACTAGACACTTTTCAAAAGTTTCTGCTAAAGTACAGCAGCTGGAAAAAGCAGTCTAAGTTCCATGTTCTTCTGGGCTTACATTTTCATGAGGAGAGAATGACAATAAAAAAAAAATCACGATAAATAAGTAAGTACTTTTAGCACTTTAGTTGATAAAAGGTGGCAAAGTTCTCTAAAAAGGAAGTGAAGCAGAACAAAGTGAGGAGGGAATTGTGGAGATGAGCAAGATGTAGTATTAAATAGCATCAGTCAATGTAAAACTTAGGTGGCAAACATCAGCTGATATTCTACACCAGCATCATTCTATAAAATATAATGTCATATAGGTAATTTCAAATTTTCTAGTATCTGACTTTCAGTGTGATGAGGCACTATGGCCAGAGGAAGTGAGTCATCTTTATTGATGTTATCTTGTTCTATGTTTTTTTTTGTTGTTGTTGTTCTTTTGTTTTTAAGAAATTGAAATTGGCAGTTTCTAACTTGCCTAAATTGATCATTTTGGGGGGAAAGGGGTGTGCTATTTGGTTCCTTTAAATAGCACTGACCTTCACAATCATAATTATCATCTTTCCTGTATCTATTATATGCAATAGTTAAAATTTTCCTAATATATTAACCTCCACCTCTATCTTATTACTGGTATCTGTCAATAAAAAGTTTAGTAATTGTGATGTCAATTTACCTTTCTGCGCTAATGCTGTCTTTAGTCACAGGTAACTTGAAAACATCTTGAGAACAAGTGACAATGCTCTGTTCTGTAGTACTCCAAATGTGATCTGTTCTTCAAATTCATCTGCATTGCTTTGTATCTTATTCAAATTGCAAGATCTTGAGCCCCATCCCAGACATACTAACAAAATGTCTAGGGTTGAGCCCAGATCTGGGTGTTTTAAGAAGCTCCTTAGGTTCTTCTTAGGTTCTCAACTACTGAATGAATAGTGCTTTATAGGAAAATGTAGTTTTAAGACAGTGAAGTTAAGAGGAAATTGAGAATGGAATGAAAGGGGAAGCAAATATAAAATTTCACAAAAAGATCAAATGGTTGTTTAGTCTGCATGATAAAACTCCAAACATGCTTTATAGAAATCACAATCCATTAAAGGAGGAAAATTCTCTCACTTATCTCCTTTCCCTTTTTGCTCAGTTTTGCCCCCATGATTCATTGCCTCTCCTGTCCATTTCTGTGACCACTGGATAAAGCAGACTTCATGCCTTGTGCTATGATATTTCATCAGAATGAGGGATATGTAGGAGGGACAAAATGTATGTTTTGTAGTTTCAGAGTACATTGAAGCATGTTTGCTCACTTGTACATTTTATTACATTGAAGGTCTTGAGATTATTACAAAATGAATTAGAATGGTATTATTAAGTAAATAATGAACATGCATGTCTCCTTGCTTGGAAAAGAATATTTGTAACTGGTTCCTATCACTTCTCCCTGTACATACACATATTCCAATGAATCTTGAAAGGGGAATTCCATCTCTCAGATCCTACTTGCATATTTTTATCTAAAACTAAAAGAAATATTACTACTTGTTAAGTTTCAGATCTTATTGTTAAAAGTTTTATTATTCATTGCATTTAAATGCCTGCAGGAGCTTGTTGAAAGGGGGATCAGCAAATCTGTTCTAAACTTTGTGTGTGTTGTTGTTGGAGAGTGTGAAAAGCTGAGGAACCAAGATGGTAGCAGAGTCCCCTCATCATCTGCATCATTAAATGTCATGAATTCTTCTTTCAAAGGAAAGAAGAATTCATGACATGTCCTTTCCTCCAGGCACCTGCCAAATAGAAATCTGATCATCTCTGACCCAGTTTAACATAAATGTATTTCTACTCAGAGCTTCACCACCAGACTCTCCACTACCCCACTTCCTGCTCTTTTCTGCTTTCCTGCTAAGTAAAAAAAAAAAAAATATATATATATATATATATATATATATAATTATTATTATTGTCATCATCATCATTATTATTTTTGCACAGGGATTGAATCCAGAGAAACTTCACCACTGAGTCACATCCCTAGCCTCTTTTTTATTTTGAGACAGGGTCTTGCTAAGTTGGTTAGAGCCTTGCTAAGTTGCTGAGGCTGGCTTTGAAGTTGAGATCCTCCTGCCTCAGCCTTTCGAGCCACTGGAATTACAGGAATGTGCTACCATGTGTTTTTTTCTACATTGAAAGAAATAAAAATTCTTTAGGTTAGTTTCAAAACCTCCCCCGTAGCTGTCCTCATCTTACCTCTTACTACCCATTTTATAAAATCTCCATTCTGCTCAATAAGCCAGTTAACTCTTCAATTTTATCTAGATACAGGTTATCAATATATTCATAGCATGACTGAAGAGGATAAAGTAACCTATCTGGACTTGCTATAGCACTTTAGTTAAGAAACTAGACTTGTAAAAGAGGAACAAAATCTAAAGAAAGTTTAAAATTGAAAGAAAAATTCAGTGTATCGGTAGCTGTAGCAGAGTCATTGTTATGGTTCCAATATGGATGGTGCCCCCCAAAATACCACGTGTTAAAGGCCTGATACCCAGAATGGTTGTGTTGTGTGGTTTTAAGAGATTTTAAGAGGTGGGGGCCTTATGAGAATTCCTTAGGTCATTAGGGCATGTTGCTGAGAGAGATTGAGATTCTGACCTACCCTCTTTCTTTATGCTTCCTGATTCTTAATGTAAGGATCTTACTTTACCACACACTACTACCATGATGTGCTACCTTCACCAGAAGCCCAAAGCAAGTGGTGCACCTAGTCTTGAACTAGAGCTTCCAGAACCATAAGCTAAATAAACTTTTCTCTATAAATTAATTGCCTCAGGTATTTCAATAAAATAATGCAAAGCTAAGTACCACCATTAATTAATGATCAGTCATGTTGGAACTATTTAAACAAGCTCTTAGTATTTAATAGTTGTTTATGAAACTGGGGGAGAAAATCATCATTTTGAATCTGCTCATTTCCACAAAAAAAGCACTTTTTCCTTTGAAAGTGATGAACAAAACACCAACTTAGACCATCTGGTATCTGGACAGAATCAACTTCAAATACTAATCAAGCTAAATTCAGCCTGGACCATTAATACAGATGGGATTACTGCCCAAGTTATAGTTTCAGGATCATAATGAAAATGGGACTTTTCCAACATTACAAGTGGACCAAGTTTTCAAAAATATGCTACTAAGAGTTATTGAAATAAAATGTTTTACTAGTGAGCATATGGTTTTATTTACGATTACTCTTTCATCCCTAAATAATTATATTCAATATTCATTTTGAAATTGGTATGAAGCCATGACAAAGAGGCCTAAGTATTTGGCAGCACAAAGCTGCACAATTTATCAATATTTGGTAAAGCAGAAATAGCATTTATAAAGACCAGATGGTCTTTGCACATGAAATTGTATGTAATGAATAGCATTTTATATGAATTATAGGGTGAAAAATAGGAGAATAAACAATTCTTTAGAATATAGCAGGACAGTGATTTTTCTATTCACCCTCTACTTCTCACTTACAGTCCTAAGTAATCTTTGGTTGCCTTTATATAAATATTCAACAAGAATATGCCATAAAAAATACTACAAATCTATAGGTAGTATATATAATAGATGTGAAAGATTTTCTGGGGTCCCAGTTTTACAGATTATGAAGGTGAGTTTCGGAAAACTTAAATGATTGAATTACCCAATTGCAGGTCAGTGAATGCCAAGTCAACATGCTCAACCTTCTCACCAACTATGAAACATCACGCTTCCTCTTTAGATAGATAAGCATATTTATACTGATTCGCATATTATTAATATTCACTAAGTAGTGACAATTGATTGGGTATAAGACTAAAGAAATACATACAGAAAGACACATAGGCCATCACATATTACCTTGATACAGAGGGTAAATAAGAAAGACAAAAGGTAAAATGGAATAGAAATTACAATTTTAACAGGGGAGAGGACATGAAGGATAGGATTGTCCTTCTTACTTGAGTTAGCTGCACTTCTACCAAATGCTCTGATAGCCAGACAAACCTCTTAAGAAGCAAATCTAGTAGATATCCTGTTTGGAGTTTTGGGCTGAGTTTCACATTGGCAATGATCTAAAGCTTTCTATACAAACGTGAGTAAATCATATGATTTCACTTGTTATAATACCAGTAATTGTATACATCATCTGAAATTACAATATAACTGTCTAGAATTTGGAACATCAAGCCAACCTGCAAAACTCTCTCAATAAAAAATTGGAGCAGAATTCATCTGAAGAGTATTCATAATCCAAGTTTTGGCACAATAAAAAAAATTGAAGCTACAAAAAACAAAATAACTTTGGGGGCTGGGGTTGTAGCTCAGTGGTAGAGCACTTGGTTAGCGTGTGTGAGGCACTGGGTTTGATTCTCAGCACCTCATATAAATAAACAAACAAGTAAATAAATAAATAAAATGTGTAAAAATACAATAACATTAAAAAACAATAATTTGATTTGAAGTCCTAACAAAAGAATGTAAACCTGTTCTAAAACCTGACCAAATATATTTCAACAAAGAACAAAAGCTCTCAATTAAATCACATATATAAGTATGTTATACAGATGTTTATGCATTTCCAAATTCAAAATCTAATAAAAGTTACTCAGGTTTAATTTTGAAGCTGAAGCATTGTATTACAATGAAATGAAAATTATATTTGTAAAGTGAAGCAAGCAATAAATCCAGATACAAGGACAATATGCATCACAGTACTTCAAGTAAATACATAAAAATATATGCCTCTTCCCTTATTAATAAAATGATTATTAAAATCTTGGCAGACTTTCACAAAAAGTTGTCTATGGAAAGATGTCTTCATTGTTTAAATTTGTTTCGGCTAAAAGCAATAAAAAAGAAAAACAGACAGGAAACATTTTTAATGGAATTAAAAATCAGTCTGAATCTTATACAACAACCTATGAATTACAGCTGCCAAACAGTGTAACTAGTTTCAAATCAAGAGAGGATGCCAAGAACTTATGCAAATCACTGTAGAATTCCCTGAAAGGTCAGACTTATTTGAAATTGGAAGTTACAGACCTAGAAGGCTCCTAATTAACCATTTGAGCAAAAGAGCAAACTTAAAAAAGAAAGCAAGGAAGGTGTATGCTCACTCACTAATTATGTCTGCTGTACCCAGATTGAATACCTATGGATATTACTTGAAGCTGTATTTGAACTTGCTTGGAACAGGGAGCTCTGGTGATTTGGATAAGCCATGGAAGAACTTCTGGAACATGTTACCCATGACAGAATGGCTGGCAAAGGGGCACTGAAGGATTAAAAAATAAATACAAGAAAACAAAGAAAAAAAATGGGGGGGGGAGCAGGAAATAAAGAAAGAAAAGGAGGGAGAGAAGGATCAAAAGGAGGAAAGAAGAAAGAAGACTCAAAGATGTGCCAGCATGGCAAGAAGAAAGTACAAATCTAGAAGAATCAGGAACTCTGGGAGTAATTTATTGATGTCTGTTGAATAAAAATAAAGTTTAAATCATTCCATTTAAAAAATGGAAAGCAGAACTCCTATGTACCTGAACTCAAAAGTGAACACGAAACAAAAGGCAAAGATGAGCTCCCTCAGATAAAAGAAAAAAAAAAAATTATCTTAATTGCTATTACTATTGATATAGCCAAGGTACATTACTTCTCCCATATGTTTGCTTCTCTCAAAACAGACTTCCTCTCCCCTCAAATGAGTAAAATGTAACAAAAATGAAGTTATATGGCTAGAGTAAAAGAAAACAAACTGACTGTCATGACTTTGGTTTCCTAGGATATTAACACCAGAACTCTGAGATTTGCATGCAGCAAAGAAATTGAGGAGTACAGCAATCAGGGAAGCAGGACTGGGCAGAGGAGGAGATTGAACTGTTTCTTTTTTTGTTGTAAATTCATAGGTCTTGAAGTCAGATGATATAAGCCCTCCACAGATCTTCTTCTTTTTAAAGAATGTTCCTTTTGTTTTTCTAACTTCTTTGCATTTCTATCTGCATTTGACAATCTGACTATCAATTCTAAGGGGAGAAATGCCTACAGGCATTTTGATTGGGATCCAGTTAAAGTAATAGATCAATTTGGGTAGAATTGGCAAATTAACTATAACATGTCTTCCTGTCCATTAGCATAATAAAATTTTACACATATTTACATCCTTTTTCATTCATCTCAGCAATATTTTGCAGTTCTCAGTATAAATGATTGCATACTTTTTGTCAGATATAACCCTAAAATTTTTCTACTTACCTTGATATCAAATGATGCCATTTGATTTTTTTATTATTCCATTACCCGTTGCTTGCATATTGATCTTCTATACTGAAACTATGCAAAAATCATCTTTTAATTTTCACTACAAGTTAATGACAAAGTAGAAACTCTGAACAGTGAAAATATGCAAAACTGCAGAGTGATTACAATGTGTGCATTGTGACAGTATGAATGCAGTGTCTTAACAATATACACATTGTTAGAGAATGAGAAAAGACAGTGAGTTTCCAAAACCATTTGTTCACAAAATATAAACAGAAACATACTTTCACATGATTGCTGAAAATATGATGGACTGAATGATGGGGACATTAAGTACAATAGCTGTGTTTAGTTTATAATGCTCATTAAAATGTGGCAGTTCTTTATATTTATCAAGAAACTTAACCCCCAGACAATTTGTCTGTTAATTAGACATTGTTAAGTTCCCATGTCCAAGTCAAAATTAATAGGGAAGATAATCTATATAATATATACTCTCAAATGTTGATTTATTTACTCAATAAGCTACTTTTTGTCAATGTCCAACTCTTACAAACTTGGAAGCAGAGGAAGTGCAGAAAACAATAAAATATCAAGAGGTTTTAAGTAGTTCTATTAAGAGACATAAAATCAGGCAGAAAGAGCAAAGAGGCAGAAAGCCAGGGAGCCATAAAGAAAGAGACAGAAAGCCAAAGGTCCTTAACTTCTGGACATCCTCCTCACCTTAACAGTGAGTCAGCTACATACTAATTGCAATTCAAAAACATTTCCTCTGACTCTAGTCTCCAAAGGACAGATTAGCAGGAATCTGTTTCATTTAATATGATTTCTTAAAGACAGCTTTTAAAGAAATTTTAGTCATTATTTTCCTAAGTAAAGCTCCGAGGTATCCATTTACTTTTAGTACAAGAAGCCATTTCTCTCTATTTAATTATTTTACCATTTTCTCCTCCCTCAGGATTCAGCTCAGGTACCACCTCCTACACTAGGTTTTATCCTCCCCTTTTAACTCTGATACATAATTCTGTTTAATGAACTCTTACTGGGCTTACTTTTCCTCAGATGGCTATATAATTACACAAATTTATTAGAGAAAAGGAAGATATTCAACATTTTTATTTTCCCCATGGCAAATAGAGATAATAGGCATATGGTACAAATTAATTTTTTAAATTAAGAAAAACAGGTTTGGGATTTTTTGTTGTCTGTTTGTTTTTTCAAACCTAAGTAAATGAAAGTTCTCCATGCACACTGGGATAATCATGACTCCAATATGTTCTACATACATTTTCTCTGTTCTTCCTATCACCTTGCCCTGCACCTCCAAACCAAACCCCATCTGTTTACCAAAACTTTGTTTACCCTTCAATTCTCCACTGGGTTATTGATGAACAACTAAGAAATGAAATAGAAGAACAATTCAGAGTATTAGTGTTTTAGTCTGCTTCTGCTTCAGCTGCCATAACAAAATACCATAGACTAGGTGGCTTATACGAGAGATATATATTTTCCAAGAATCTGGAGGCTAGAAATATGATGTTGCCACCATAGTAGGATTCTGGAGAGGGTTCTTTTCATTGCTTGCAGACAACTAGCTTCTTCTTGTATGTTCACACAGCCTTTCTTTGTTTCTCTCCTGTGCTGAAAGAGCAAGCTCTTCCGTGTCTTTTTTTTTTTTTTTTTTTCTCCCCAGTAAGGGCACTCATCCATGAGTACTCTACTGTCACAATCTCATCAAACTCTAAAGCCCATCTCCAAACACCACCATATTAGGAGTTAGGGCTTCAACATAAAGATTTTGAAAGGATTCAATCATTCAGTCCAGAACAATTGGAAAAAAGAAGGACTTTAAATTAGTTGGGCTTGGGTTCTAATCCCAAATCTACTACTTCAGAGATATGTGATTTTGGATGATCCATAGCTGTAGACTGATCTATGAAAGAAAGATGTCAGTACTAACTTCATCATCATGACCATTACCACCATGAATAATAATTTTCAAGTGCCTACTATATTCTAATAGTCCTTCCAGTGTTTTTTATTTTTTTAATTTTCAGAATAATCCCATGAGGTAGGTGCTATTATTCGCCTAGTTTTACATATTTCAAAACTGAGGCACAAAGAGAATAAACTACTTCATAGATTTGATATAAATATTTTAAAAATACATAAATTACCCAGTATATAGTAAAATTTCTAGTTTCATCCTTCCATATGCAATAGATTGTCAAGGAAGTCAAACACAAAGTATTTGTATTACCAAGAAAAAACTATTATAACAGTTTTTCAATTCAAAATATTTTTCCTTTAAAAGTACCAAATTGTCTTTATACCTGAAGTCTTCACATATGAACTTACCATATCACATTTTTAGCTTTAAACATACAGATAAAATTACAGGAAGGGATATTTGAGTTTTTCTTCCATTTGCCATGATCTTAAACTTGAAGCTTAACTGTGTCAATCCTTCTCAATTTAACAGTACAATCTATGCAATATAGTTCCTCCTAATGGCACTTGCCATTAGAAATAATTGACACCAATATGAGACTATCCCTACTTTACTTGCATGCTTAAATTTTCTATGATGACTCAGAAGCAAAATATCTTACAGTTGCCTATATAAAAAGAACATTCAAAACATGCTTAAATTCAGGGTAATCTTTATCTCTAAGTAACTGCCTACTTCAATTTCTTTCCTTTAAATTTAAGCTTTCTTCTTACATATTCAAGTGTGCTTTTTCAGCATATTGGTAGAATATCAATTTAAAATTAAATGATAACTTCTTGATCTGGGTTGCATATTAGAAAGTCTAGGTACTTTTCAAAACTCTCCATGTCCAGGTATTGCTCTCAATTACTTTTTAGCAACTCAGTGAGACTCTGTCTCTAAATAAAATACAAAAGAGGGCTGGGGATGTGGCCCAGTGGTCGAGTGCCCTTGAGTTCAATCCCTGGTACCACAAAATAAAATAAAATGTCTACAGGTGAATCTGTACTTAAGTACTTTGTAAAAAAAAAAAAAAAAAAAAAAAAAAAAAAGCTAGTTTTTATCTCCAATATTTAATGTAAATGTTCCAACTCAAAAGCACCATGTGCATTAACATCCATGATATAAAAATTTCTGGTTTATGTTTACCTCTAAAATCTTGGCTCAAATAAAAGATATAAAAATGTAGTCTCAACAGGCTTCCCATGACAAAATTGGAATCCTAATAGGAAAATAGCAAGACCAGAGATCTCATATGATAAAAACTATGTAGAAATGTTTAAGAGTCTTCCCTAAATTCCCATTAATATACTAGAATAGTTTCCAACTTGCTGGGGAAAAAAAAAAAAAAAAAAAAAAAACGCCTCCTTTTCCCTGAACAACCTATTATGTCTTACCAAATTAAGTTTGTCCTCCTTTTAAACCATTTTAATTTTCTTCTGAAATTCCAGACCATTCATAAAATTGCAGCATAGCCTAAGTTGATAAAGAATTTCCCTATTATGGGGAAAAACATCACTTACTCAACAGAGTTTCATGATTTGACTAATGTATGTATTACATATACATGACAAAAATTAAGGAACATGAGAAGTTGAACCAGGGTGAGAATATTATAAGACGAAAAGTGGAAAATTTACAGGCATGGTTATAGTCTTTCATATCTCAGAACTTAACCAGAAGGTGATCCTGATATAATGTGGACCTATATTGGTTTGTGAACCTATATTGTAGACATTTTTCTGCTTTCTGAATTTATAATTGGTAGATTTATACCGTTCAATTCACATATACCTTTCACTGGTTCTCATATCTATGAATTAAAATGAATGATACTAGAAATAGCCAACAAGAAGTTTCAAAAGCTTTCTCTTGCTCAAGGAAAACAATTTGGAATCCAGATTTTATAGATCACTGAAACTCTGGAGATTTAAAGGAGTTTGGGCTTGTAAAGTGATCCACTTAATATGCTCAATTCAACTGTATGCTCCTTGCAAAATGAGATACCCTAAGGACAGTGAATAGCAGACTACTGTAAACTTGATTATGTTAGGGGTCTAATCACAGCCATTAAGTACATGTATCATTTTAATTGGAACAAAACAACACAATCTCTGATAATCCGTATGTGACCAGTAATCTCATGAATGTGTTTCAATTTCCAAGAACAACAACAAAAATGATCAAAGCAGTTTACGTGCATGCTCACATAGAAGAAATAGCAGTGTATATTCATTGGTTACCCTGAACCCAAGTGGACTCATGTGCTCTTGATCTCAATGTACTCTATAAAGATGCTAGTTTGGTATTAGTTTACTTGTTATGCCATATATGTTATTAGAACTTTAAACCATCTTGTTACTTTATATAGGATAAAATTTCTGAAAATTATTTCTTAGCCCAACTGTTGACCTTTGAGAATTTACAACAGAAAGCACATACATTTTTACAAAGACAAATGAGCAAAGAAGCATAGTTTTGTCTTCTAAATATAACTCTACTCAACATTTTCTTGTTGGCTCACTGATTACCACTCCATTCTAAGCCAACCTCATATTTTGCCCTGACTAATGCATACCTCCAACTAATTTATGTTCATACTTGAATTAGAACATTCAAAGAGGTTCCAGAGTGATCTGCACAAAATGAAAATTAAGACAAAGTACCCCACTCAGTTCCTTCAATGCCTATCTATACTCTTAGAGTATAGTCTAAGCAGTTTGCCAGGGTCCTGGTGTCCAACTTCACTGAACTCGTGATCTATTATTTCTTCTTTGAATTTATCTTCTACTCTCTCTTGAATTGCCCTTCTTTAGTGTGTTCTTATACTGTTTTATATTAGACATAACTATCTGTATTATGTTTTATTTATGTTTATCTATTCATTTTTAAAAATTGAAAACACCCTTTAGAACATAAGGGCATGGAATTATTCTTGATGTTGTTTTTTATCAGTACATCTATAACCAAGGTAATATCCAGAACAAAGTAGGTACCCAATAAATATTTGATGAATAAGTAAAGGAACTAATGCTATTCTATAACAAATTAAACAGAGTAGACCTAAATATTTACAGTCCGTCTCAACTATACTTGGACAAAAATAAACACAATCTATTTCTCATTTTGATGCTAATGTATTTTTCTGTTATCTACAAGCATCTTTTTGTTATTATGATTATTAGAATTTCAGGACAGAAGTTACTCCTCCCATCTGTATTCCTTGTTGAAGAAGAAAACATACAAGAATCATTGGTGAGACAGAGACTTAAGCATAAAGTCATTAATGACTTTAATGTGCATCATAAATTGCCTATTCTGGGACCAAACTAGATTGGAGAACATGACCTGAGTAAGAAGCTGACGTGGCATTAATTGCCCAATGCTGACTCAGGTACATTGAGACCTATATTTTCAAATGTTTCTAAATTATGATCATGTTGATAGAGTGAACAAACTCTATATACACTCATACCCAATTACTAGAAGAGGAGACTGAAAGATTCTATCAGAGTAAGTCCTGTCAATTCCAAGCCTTTCATTCTCTCTCCAAACATGTAACATCCCCCATCAACCTGATTTTCAGAAGATGGTTTTGTCTCTAAATTTATAGAGAGGTAGAGCCCATATATCAGTAATTCCCTCAAGATCTTTTTTTCCAAAAATCTTCAGCCTTCCCATATACATACATTCTCTACACCTACCTTCTCTTTAAAGTGAAGAGAGTACTCCTCCTCAAGTATTGTGTGTGTGGTCTGAATCCCTCTTCCTCTCTCCCTCTTGTTTCCTGAAGAAACTTACCTCACCACCTAACCTTCTTTGTTTTATATTTGCAGTCATTCTCTCTCTGCTAGATTGTATCCAAATCCAAACCAAAATGTCCTTCAAAATGTTCAGTTCTATTCAATATTGAAAAAAAAAATCAAGCTATCTTGCTCACATATTCTCTCTTCCAGACACCACTCTATTTCCCCTATTCATAATCAAACCCTTAATAATTAAAGTTATTCCCTTCTCTTCTCTCCTCCGCATGCTTTAATCTGTTTTAAACCTTTCACTCCATCAAAGAAAATCTTGTGAAAGTGATTGAATCCTAATGATTTAGTCCTATATCTCAGAAACAATTACTACAATTTTCCTCTTTCTTCTTGTTACAATACTTCTTTTTCTTTTATTCTGTAATGCCAGTTAGCCTGATTTTCCTTCTTCTTCTTCTCTTCAGGCTTATCTTTCCTACCAATCAAAAAATACTGCAGTTTCTCGGGTCTTAGTCTTGCACCATCATCCTATGCTATAATCTTACCCCCATGTGATTTGAGACACCCTCATAATTTTGATTATCATGTTTACACTGATAATTCCCAAATGTATCCCTCTAGCACAGACTTTTCTCTCAGCTGCAGTTTTTCTCAATACTTGCTCAAGAGACAACAGAATCATTCCAATTGGCTATGACTAATTCTCTAAGGGCTAAAAAAAGGTATGTGGCATACTATCAGCTAAACTAAAAGAATGTTCTAGGCCCCATGAAAGAGGGAGGATTGTGGTAGCCATCACTGCTTGCACCCTGCCATTCATTAATTGAGGAATCTCTATGAGTCTATCATTCTACTATATTTTGATGGCCATTCAGCTGTTTTCATTAAGAGGAAAAAAAACAATTTTTATTCATAAGAACTATTTTTTTTTTTTTTTTTTTTTGGTACAGACGATTGAACCCAGGGCACTTTATCACTGAGGTGAATTCTAGCCTTTTTTATTTTGAGATTTTGAGATTTTGAGACAGGGTCTCTGTATTGCTGAGGGTCTCACTAAATTGCTGAGCCTGGTTGAATTTGCAATCCTCCTGCCTCAGCCTCCTTAGTCACTAGGATTATAGGTGTGCACCACCATACCCAGAAGTTCACAAGAATTTTTTATGGGATTAATGTAACAGGGACATTAAGTGGCCTGGACTTTTAAAGCTGAAAACTATGGTTACAGCTAACCAATTTTCCTATTTCAAACTCTAGTGTTACCCTCTCCTAGAAATGTAAATGGTCCACAAAGAGCAATAAATGGTATTTCATTTTTCCATATGACAGTATTATTCATTCAGTTTTCTTTGCCTATTTCCTTGTTTTCTTTCTGACTCTATTGCCTGCCCACCACATCTCACTTCTCTCACTTTTCTGTTTTTTTTCTCATTATTTCTCCTTTTCCTTGAATGGATTTCAGACACATATTTTGTGTGCATTCTCAGCATATGCAGATAAAAATGTGAATTCTATCCATCAAAACAACAGAAAAATCTTAGAATGAACAAAAAGAAAATCCCTGCAATGGTGTCTTGTTTACTAAGTTGGTGCTTTGAATTGACTTTGCAAGGGAATATCTCTATAAATCTATCCCATATACTATTGAGTTTTGAGGTCACTAAGCACTATTATTGACTACAGATAAACTGAACTAGAGATGAAGTTTGTTTTTTTCTGACTTTTGAATTCATATTCTTTGTCTATATACTATTTTTTCATGCCACTTACAACTAACTATAGTATTGCCTAACTTCAGTATCTCATTGCTTCAGGGGCCTTTACCATAGCATCACACAGACCTTTATCTCTGATTTGGTGCATTTACCTAGGCCAGCATCAGAGCTATGGTATACCATTTGGCTATTCACATATTACATCAAAAATTGCTGACTGGGCCCCATTTAAGCCCTGATATCTGAACAAGACAAATTAAATAAATTGGATGTATTAATTCAAGGTTATCTTTAGAGTATTGTGGTACTTTCCCAGATTATACTTAAATTTTAAGTACAATTTAATTTTAATAATCTCTGTAAAAATAGCCCAGGACTTAGCTAAAAATTTAAACTTCCCCAATGTGATAAATAGGATTAAATTATAGTGTGTGTATTGGGGAAGGTTCTCAGATACTGGTATCCAGAGGCAAGTCCTAGAGATTTACTTTATTCACATGGGTTCTAAAATAGTATAACTACCATTATGCTGTAGGTGTTAATGGGTATAAACTGGTTGTGAATTTTGTACATCACATTGTAGATAGTAATTAACATGAAAGAAGAATATAATACAACGCCAACTCCATAAGATAAATCAGGAAAAGTAGATTAACATTTCAAGAAAAGGAAATTTGTGCTGGGATCAGCTAAGTATGCTAATTTTTAAAAAGAAATTGATAATTTAAGAATATGTTCATGGAGGCAAATTGATCTTTAATATAAATGCACTGGTCAGAATATTAGTTACTTCTCAGAGAAATGTAGTGATTAAAAAAAAAGAGACATGAAGAAAAGGAGAGAATTTATGGCAAAATGAGAATATTTTGAGAAAAGAACAGGCAGTTTAGAAACGAGTAACATGGAATTGGTTGAATTACAATGTACTGATTTGACCTGAATTGAACTAAACTGTTAATCTAAGTTTGTTTTAGATATTGCCTAGAAATAGGGGGAAAAGGTAGAAAATAAATATGAATTTTCCAATAAAAAAAAGAAAAAGAAAGGGATACAACAGAAATTTCTAGGTCTTTAATAATATTCTGTAAAATTTCATTGAGCTGTATTTTACACTTTGTGTGGTAAAGATTTTTTAATATGATAAAAAGATTTAAGTGAGATCTTTTTAATCGAGCTTGTCTCATTTCCATGTTGGCTTCATAATAACTCTGTATTCTTTTATTCTGTTTTCAACCTTTGTGGTTTTGTAGCTTATCCAGTTCTGAGTAGACAGTAACCTAGTTTAGTAGGTTTGCTGAATTGAAAAAAAAATCCATAAAAAAACGTAGTAGCAAATCTTCCTAGACAGGATAAGTTCATAAATCATTGCAGTCTATCTGCCCCATGAGATAGTCCCAACATGGATCAGTGATAAGAACCACTTATACCTGAATCCAGTAAAAGTGTTTTTATTGCACCTAAATAGTTCAAGGTCTTTCTGCTTCTTCCTTTATAAATAAGAGTAAAATCCCAAAGCCAATTCATAAGAATTGAGAATTTCAACACATTTTAGAGCTGATTAGTGTTAAACTTTTCATTTTATAAATGAGCAAAGAGTAGCTAAAAATTAAGTGACTTATTTAAGGACTCTCCCCATATACATTAGTGTTATAAACAGAATCAAACCAGTTCCCAAATCAGCACACTTTCTTTCTCTGGACTTCCTCCTCTCCTCCCCCCAAACCCCAGAATGCCTCTTTAACAAACATTTTTATGCATTTACACCAAATTTTTCTTTGATATTGAAAAGCTTATTTTGCCATGGAATTTCCCTACTACCCTCTACATAAACCATCTAAAATTGCTTTAGAACCATTTCAGCTATTAGAATATTTTTGCTATGACCATTAAATTTTGCCTCATTTCTTTCTTTAACATTATTGAGGCTATACTCTAGGCCATACAATATAGTTGGCACTCTGTGCTCAGAAATAAGCAGACAAATCATATACATCCTTGTAGTATCCTAGATTAATTAATAATTTAAAATAATTATCCTCAGAGGGGGAGAAAAGCATAGGAACCATGTATGTATGACTTTGTCAAAATGAACCCAGCTTACCTATAATTATAATGCACTAATAAAAAAAGAAAAAGTTATTATACTACAATTAAGTGAATATAATAAAGAATATGACTCCATTCTTTATGTTAAGAATGTCAAGCTGACAGCTTTCAAGATCTACCACTTCCTTCCCTTCTGACCTACATCTGGACAAGAAGATGGAAAACCCCAAATGTTCCCTTCTTTAGTGACACACACACACACACACACACACACACACACACACACACACACACACACACACACACACACAAGTGATCAGCAAGAAAAAAAATGCACCTCATTTTTAGCAACTATTCAATTATTCCAGAATACTTACTAAATACCTTCTGTATGCTGGAGATCATATTAGATACTGCCAATTAAAGAGTAAGCAAGACAGACATGGCCTGTTCTTGCTAAACTTTCAGAAGACAGGAAAGAATTAAACAAATCATTATAGTAGATTGAGTGTTATGTCAGATATGTACAGAGAACCATTGGCACTTATATCTAAGGTGACAATCCAACTTTAGGGAGTCATACTAGGCTTCCTGGAGGAAGTGATTATTTAGATTAGAACATAAGAGAAAGAAATAGAAGGATAAGAAAGAAAATCACTAATTCCTAATATTTATTATCCTCTTCACCACCCTTTCTCCCCAAAAGAGTTGATTTATGTCTTAGAATTTGGAAAACAAAATTTCCTACAGAAATGTAGTAAATAGCTTCCCTGGGCTGGGAAAGGAATTTAGAATAAAACAAACTGAAAAACTCCTAGTAGGGAAACAAAGGAAAAAACAAATGGAATATAATTTTTAAAATGATACTTTTGAATAATGTCATCAAAATGGGATTGGGTAGGTAGCTCCCAGTTCTGATCTGTCATACAGAAACAGTCAGAACCAACTTTGTCAGGTCTCTAAATAATAGGCAAAGGTTTATTAAAACCAAAAATAAAAATGTTGACTCAAATTTTAAAAAGGCATCTCCAAAATAGTGGATGATCTTGTAGCTTATTTATTTCTCTTTAACAAAGCCTCTCCCTAGTATGATAATAGTCTAGAATAGAAAACGGTTTAAAAATTAAAGAAAGTAATCTCTTTTCACAATGTTTGACTTTTCAGTTGAAAGTACATTCTCAATGTACAGATAAGTCCAAATACAATTTATAGAGCATTTGTAATATAAAATACATGCCAATTCCTAAACATTCATATAAATTATTTCAGAGATGACTAATCCAGTGGAGGTTGACAGTTAAATAAAATATATTAGCAGGCATCAAGTTCTCAGAGACTTTCTTATATTCACTTTCAAAAGTTTTTTTAATGTGATAAAAAGATTTAAGTGAGATCTTTTTAATTAAGCTTGTCTCATTTCCATGTTGGCTTCATGATAACTCTGTATTCTTTTATTCTGTTTTCAACCTCTGTTTTTGTAGCTTATCCAATTCTGAGTAGACAATAACCAAATTTAGTAGGTTTCCTCAATTGAAAAAAAAAATCAATAAAAAAATAGTAGCAAATCTTCTCAGACAGGATAAGTTCATAAATCATTGCAGTCTGAAAGGAATATTCCAAGTTTCAATATTTTTCTTCCTTTAAAAGAAAGAATTAATGTCCAGCCAATTCCTTTGAAATAATATTATGAAAATCTATAATCAGGTCAATTCCTAAAATATTTCCAAATGTGTGTTTGTCTTAATATCCCCCAGAAAATGGCACTTACAAGAAATTTAAAAATATAGTTCTTCAATAGGATGGTATCAAACTAAAAAGCTTCTTCACAGCAATGGAAACAATCAAGAGTGTGAAGAGAGAGCCTACAGAATGGGAGAAAATCTTTGCCACCTGCACCTCAGATAGAGAATTAATCTCCAAGTTGTACAAAGAACTCAAAAAACTTAACAACAACAACGAAAAAATCAAATAATCCAATCAATAAATGGGCAAAAGAACTGAACAGATACTTCAAAGAAGAAGAAATACAAATGGTCTACAAATATATTAAAAGATGTTCAACACCTCTAGCAATTAGAGAAATGCAAATTAAAACTACACTGAGATTTCATCTCACTTCAGTCAGAATAGCAATTATCAGGAATACAAGTAACAAAAGGTGTTGGTGAGGATATGGGGAAAAGGAAACACTATACAATGTTGGTGAGACTGAAAATTGGTGCAACTCATCTGGAAAGCAGTATGAAGATTTTTCAAAAAAGTAGGAATGGAACCAACACTTTACCCAGTTATCCCACTCCTCAGCATATATCCTAAATGCTTAAAATTAGCATATTACAGTGACACAGCCATATCAATGTTTATAGCAGCACAAATCACAATAGCTAAGCTATGGAGCCAAACAAGATTCCCATTAAATGATAAATGGATAAAGAAAATGTGATATATATATATATGCACATATATATACACACACATATATTACATCATATACATATATTACATATATATTACATCATATACATATATGTATATGATGTAATATTACTCAGCCATAAAGAAGAATGAAATTATGGCACTTGCCAGTAAATGGATGGAACTGGAGACCATCATGCTAAGTAAAATAAGCCAATCCCAAAAAACAAAAAGCCCAATGTTCTCTCTGATATGTGCATGCACAATAAGTGGGTGAGGGAAGAATAGAAGTTCATTGGATTAGACAAAGGGAAATGAAGGGAAGGGAAGGAGGATGGGAATACAAAAGATAGTATAATGGATCGGACATAAATTTCCTACATTCATATATAAATACATGACCAGTGTAATTGTACATCATTTATAACCACAAGAATGGAATGCTGATTAGACTAAGTTATACTCCATGTTTGTATAATATGTCAAAATACATTCTACTGTCATGTATATCTAAAAAGAAGAAATTAAAAATTAAAAAATATAGTTATTGATTTTTTTTGTTTTAAATTGTAACAAATTATCTACATATTATTATTTTAATCATAAAGCTCTTTTAAATTTTCAGTTCTAGCCTACTTATTTACATTCCTTTGCTCTTTTTACTCTAGAAATATGATATATCTGTGAACATTGTTTTAGATGTTTCTCTTGAAAGTAACATTTACCTAAACAATGGACACCATACTTCTATATATTATAACATATTCGAGAAAAATACATATCAGCAAAATGACATTATCATTGAATCTTTTTCTCTTTGTGAATTTATTTCTTCTATATGTCTTTGATTCTTATTTACAGGAAGTAATAAAATTTTGCAAAACTGTATGAGATAATTAAAAATAACTTAATGATAAATTTTTTGATGATAATAAAAAGGCATAAGAAGAAGTTTGAGAAATACATAAACTCTTTTATTTTTATTTTATCAAGATTTTTGCAATAGTTCGTTGTTTTTTACTTTGGTCCAGTGAATTTGGCAGGACAACAATAAAAAAGAAATTTTATTCAACCATTTTTCACCCCAGTAATGAATTCACAAATTGCTTCAGGATGTAAAGCATGTATTCTATGAAGGATTCACAAATGCATTTATGATTTTCTACTGTGTTGACAAGTTGAACTTAGATTGAATTATACCACTATAATTTATAGTCCTCTAGTTTGTAGACAGCAAATCATGAAACTTTTCAGCCTTCATAATCATGTAAGCCAATTCCAATAATACATATAGACATATAGATATCTTCTACAGGTTCTGTTTCTCTGGAGAACCCAAAGTAATAAGATTTTGGTACTAAAAGTGGTTCCAAAAAAAAAAAAAAAAAAAAAACAGAATTTTAAGGATCAGTTTTCTGAATTAGTTCTCAGATTTCTGGAGTGAATTATCTAGCCTGATTGTATTTAAGGAAGTTAATTACTCTTTTTGTACTAGAAAGAGAGCACTGATGGTATATAGACTAAACTGCTTATAGAGATACACAAAAAAATTCTTCACTGGATACTCCTAATAAGCCATTTGTAACAACTAAGGAACTGAATGACCCTCTGTATGACAGTTTTGAACATTTTTGGAAAACTAAAGATATAATGGCTCATCACTTCTAATGTTGTTAGACAAGGTAGCGGGAATTAAGGCAAATTCCCAGCTCAAGCACTTCATAAATGACCTAAGAACTTCTAGGCATGCCCTGAAGGAGAGCCTTCTCTTCTGTAGCCCCAGAGCCACAATTGCTGAAAAACAAATTCAGAATCTCATCCTGCAGATTGGCAGAATTACAACAAAAGTTGAACTTGTAGCTTTATGGAATGTCCACTGTTAAAGTGAGGGCATTGAATTGTAAGTAATGATATATTGTAAATTGTAATGGGAATATGTGAAAAGACCCTGATGAGTCTGAGAATATTGTACAGTATGGTGACTAAATAAGAATATATTGTGTTCTTTAAAAATGCTATAGTTGATATTAAATGACTTCACCACAAAAATGATAACTATGAAAGGCAAAGCATTTGATAATTAGCTATATTTAACCATTTCACAATGTAAGTATACTTCAAACATATTGTTCATGATAAATTTACACAACTTATATGTTATTTTAAGCAATAATGAATACATTTTTAAATGTTCCATGTTTTTTAGAAAATATCAATAAATCCATGGAAACATTGTACACAGTCTCCTTGAAAATAATATGAATACTTGCTTTTCAGCATAATGAGGATGATCTGGAACAAAGTACTACTAACAAGATTAACTGGAAAATAGGTCAATCT
The DNA here is from genome assembly GCA_025594165.1 of Tamias sibiricus. NCBI lineage: Eukaryota > Metazoa > Chordata > Mammalia > Rodentia > Sciuridae > Tamias > Tamias sibiricus. Next base: position 139,295,406 of record CM046658.1, on the reverse strand, counting down.
TCAAACCTAATGTTATTATTTAGTCAAAATATAATTTCAAAAGACACATGTATTTAAAACAAAATAAAATACTGCTGACACATTGCTAAAACAAATATTTGCTAATAATGGGAAAGAACATCAATTTCTAATTCTTAAAGCTATAAAATCACTAATATCATCTAGTTAAATGTCATGGGGATCCAGTCAAGATTTAGGAAATATAAATTTTATTAATAAATAATGTTAATGACTTTATTAAAAAGTCAATAAGCAATCATGATCCCAAATTCTGATTTTCTAATATTCTTCTAAGTAGCTCAAGAATGTCATGATATTTACAATCAATATTTTTACTTTAATTAAAAGCAACTGTCATTACTCAATATGTGGAAAAGAGGAAGAAATAAGTAACTAAAGGGGGCCTATTCAAATAACTATAGATAGAATTTTTTGATATTATAAACATATGTAACTATATATTACATCTATATAATTATATATATAATAAAAATTATGACTTTGAACAGGATCTTCAAGTGAGCACAATTTGGGCAATTAGTATAGCCACACTACTACATGAAAACAACCTATTCGGATACTTTGCTCTTTTTGAGTAAAGGACAGACCAGTTTTGTCAAAGGGAATTTTTAAACTCATTTGATATGTGGTACTCATTATAGTTGGGTTTATTTAAACACCACACAAAGAACTTGTTCACAGCCTATCTTACTTTCTTCTTCCTCTCTAGGTGATTAACTAGGTTCATTTTTAAATGGAAGTTATACTCTTGATATTTAAATGTAGGGCATCTATTCTTTTCAAATCTCAGAATGAAAGGCTTTGAGCTTCATTCTCTCTATGAAAAGCTTTGAAATCTTCCTCTCCTTTGAAAGAAGAGTAAATTTTACTTTCCCTGTTCTTTGCTTTCTTCCTTCCCTTCACTAGCACTGAGCCTCTTTAACTTTTTCAGTCTAAAGTTGTTGTCTCAGTCGAGGGTATTTAAAATTTGTACTTTATCAAGAGAAGAGAAAAAAAAGTCTTTAATAATAAAAATAGAAGAGCTATGTTATTAGTTCTTCAATCATATAAAATGTTGATTCTATATGACATTAGAAAGACATCCTAGGATTTACAGTTCAGTGAAAGTCCATAAGTAAAAGTGTTTGGGTGACTCAGTTTACAGCTTTACTAAAAATTTTTATTAATGATAGTGAATAAAAAGCGTATTTTGGTGCTAGATAATTAAAATTAAATAACACATATTTTTAATTGTTTTATCAATGTTAGGCAATCTTAAATCTTATCTATAAGGTAAAATGTGCTTTTATACTCTCCTTAGAAAATTGTGCCAATATTCATAGAAAAAGCAATCATAATTCCAACTAATGTTAGTTAACTTAATTGTTCTTAGTTCAAATCTGTTAACTTTATCATGCTGGAATGGGAGGTAAAACAAAGATTAAACTAACAATATGTGTGTATGTTTGTGGTGTGTATGAGAGAATAAAAACATAAGAACACAATATGTAAGAAAAAGGCAAGAATCAAGTATGTATCTATCTTCAAATAGTAAATATATAGAAAGATAGTTGTCTCCACTACAATTAACTATCAGTTTCCTTTTGTTATAAATTAAGTGAAGTATATTTTGAACTTACTTAATTTAAATTGTGGAAAGTGCATCCATCTTAGAAAACTTAAAATTGCAAAGTGTGTTTGCTTAGAAAATTTAGCAAACATTGTTAAACAAAGAAAATAAAAAAATTACCTCGACATCTACAAGTGCTTTTATCTCATCATATACTATACTTGTGTGTGTGTTTATACACGTATATATAGGCACACATGTATAAACATGTGCATTACATACTTACATATTTTATAAGTATAATGTGTATACTTGTACATTTATATATTCAAATATAAAAACATGTATTTGTATATTTTAAAATTCACATTCATTGTGATTTTTCTTATTATTTTACTTAATATTAGAGGTGATTTATTAATTTTCACATTAAATACCTTTTAGAGATGGGATTTTTATTAATTCCTGATATGATAGAGTTAGAATCCCTTATGAAGATATAGTTCAAGTGTTGATGAAGTAAACAAGTTAAAGTTTTCCAACTATTCATGGTGTTGATTCCAAAGGAAAGAAAGTAGAGAATGGTTCTTGATTCTTAGAAACAAATGTATAAAGATCTCTATTAAGTTGTTGGAGCCATAAACCATGGTTATCTATAGGAATAAATGACATGAACGCTGAGAATTATAATACTGACAGTTTAGTGAATGCTGTTCTTTCTATAAGGATAAACAATGTCCTGGAAACTTAAATGTGGCACACAAGGATCTGCATAAACAGTGGGCCAGATGCATCAAACTGATGTGTAAAACCATTTGTCTTCAGCTATAGAGATGTGGCAGCATACTGGTGGTGTAGCTAAGTGGTAAAGTACTTGCCTAACGTGTACAAAATCTTTGGTTAGAACCCTAGCATTGCCTAAATTAAAGAAGCAGTAACAAAGGGAACTAATCAGAGTCCATGCTTGTCACACTTTGTCAAATATTGGACTATTACTATCTTGAAATGCATAAAGCCCAGAATTCAGGGTCATTCAGGAGAGAGAATTTCCAACAGAGTGGAATGTTGTTATGCAAGATAATCACAAATAGGATTTTGACCTCATTTTAATGTAAAAAACAAAAGATATGTGATGATATTTCCCCCTGAAGTTAGAAACATTTCAAAACATTTACTGTATAAGTTCTCTAATTTGCTAAATTCCAGTAGAAGAAATACTATCTGTATTTTATTACTATATTTACAGTGTTTCTGTGAAGAAAACAAAGTGATTAGATGAAGAATGACTGAAATGTGTGACCTATTTCAGAAAAGGTGGCAAAATAAGTGTACAGGAGGAAGTGGCATTAAAACAGAAAGAAGCGGATAAGAAGTAAGTCATATAAAAATGAGAATTAACCTTACGAGAAGAAACTTCATAACCAAATCTCTGCAATGGAAAATCTTATAGTGTATCTGGGTAAAAAGTCACATATCAGTGTGCACATAAGATGCAACTGAAAAGATTAATAGGGGCTAGAATCTACAAAATTGAGGATTTCTATTTTCTTCTAGGTGCAAGTAAACATCATTAAGAAGTTTTGAAGAGATAATTTAAATGGACAGATTTATGTGAGACAACAGTAAGAAGACAATAAGTAGAATAAGAGAAAATAATTGGTGACATACACTAAGATGGTGATAATGGATATGAAGAGAAATATAATATAATATAAAGGTGCACTCTATGCGGAATGTGAGGAATAGTAAGGGAGTGAGGATTATTTCTAGGTTTTTGCTTTGAGTTAGTATATGGCTTATTATGGTTTAGATATAAGGTGTCCCCCAAAAGCTCCTGTGTTAATGCAGTAATGTTTGGATATAAAATAATTGGATTGTGTAGGCAGTAACTGAATCATTCCCTAACAGTTTGAATGGATTGATGGGAGTATGCCCTTCAAAGGTTCATCCACACTGTGACCCCTTCTCCTCTTTCTCTGCTTCTTGGCCACCATGAGTTGAGCAGCATTCCTCTAACACACCCTTCTGTCATGATGTTCTGCCTCAACTGGACTCAGCCAACCATGAACTAAATTTCTTAAACCATGAGCCAAAATAAAACCATTTTTCCTCTAAGTTGTTCTTGTTGGATATTTTGGTCACAGTGATGCAAAGTGGACTAACTCGAAATTTGGCATAAGGAATGGGGTTGTTGCTGTGACTAACCTGACCATGTGGTTCAGAAGACTTTGGAATTGGTTTTGAAAAGTTTGGAGATACATGTTGGAAAAGTTTTAAAATGTTGTGAGTGAAGTTTAATGGGTGCTTCTGGTGGATGCTCAGAAGACAAGAATACAAACCTTAAAGACCGTATTCATGATTCAGAGAGAAATCAGAACTCTTGGGAATTGGGTTAGCAATCAGTCATGTTACATTCTAACAAAAACCTCATCTCCATTCCTCCCATGTCCTGAAACATTGTGTAAGGCTGAATTTAATCTGGTGGAGAAAAGTTCAAGTCAGCACAGCCTTCAGTCAGTGACATGGATTTTGCTGGAAGATTTTAGCCAGGTTTACTGTGAGATCTGGGAGCAGAAAACAGAGTTAAAGGGTCTTATAAAAACTTTCAGTATGGCCAGAAAAATGGATGTAAATCTAGGGCCAAAAAAGATATGCTTGTTGAAGAGATTACAGTTACTAAAGAGATGCTAGGTGCTTTGCACAGAGATGTTAGAAAAGGAGGCTGAGGACATATCAAGAATTTGCAAGACCATACCCATTGCAAGCTCAAGGATACAGCAGGAAAAATTCCTTTGAGAGGATACCCTGAGGGCATCCTGGTTTCACAGGGGGACCTACGAAGTTGTTTCACTGTGATCAGCCTAACAGATACTCAGACACCACTGCAAGCATGGTCTCAGGGGGCCTAGCTACTCCTTGAGCTGGCAGCAGACCTTGATGTCATTCACATGATGCTGGTTCTGCAGAAATGCAGGATACTGTAGTTAAAGGATTATAGTAACTTCCACTGATATTTCAAAGGAAGGCCTTGGCGGCTAAGCAAATTGTAACAGGGTTGAAAGATTTATGGGATATCCCTGAGAAAACAATCAGTAAAGATGTGAAGGTGAAACGAAAGCTGGAATTGGAGACACCAGGAATTAAGAGGTGCCAGAAATGTGGACTGTCTGCTGAGAAAAGACTAGCTACTGAGGAAGCCAGGCAAAAAGGCCATGTACACTACAACTGGCAAGGCCACATAGATGAGCTGCCAAAGTCCTTTGAGGAACACATCTTACTACCATGTGTCCTAGATGTTATACACAGAATTACTGGACTTGTTTGCCTGAGTTTTCATCTTGTTTTATTAACATGCCTTCTTTCTATGCCTTAATTCATCCTTTTTGAAATGGAAACTTTTACTGTGTGCTGTTATAGATATGTAACTTGCTCTTGATTTGCACATCAGCTCACAACCTAGAGTTTGCCTTGAGTTTTAGGTGAGATTTTGGACTTGGGATGTTCAGGTAATGCTGGAAGTATTAAGACTATGGAATTTCTTTTGCATTATGCCTTTTGCTTTATGACATACATGAGCTTTCGTGAGTCAGGGACAAAAAGTTATGGTTGGATATGTGATTAGCCCCAAAAGCTCCTATATAATTGCAGGAATATTCAGAGGTAAGATTATTGAATGGCAAGAACTATAACTTAATCATTCCATCCTGGTTTGAATGGATTAATGGAATGGTAATTGTAGGCAAGTGGGGCATGGATGGAGGTGGTATCTATCCACTGATATATACTAATATCCAAGATATATTTAAGGCAAAGTGCAAAAGAATACCTAAAAGTACATGCCTAACATGTATGAAAAAAGGGAATATATCTAAATGCACATGTATCTGCTCATTTGTGCAAAAAGTAATGAAGAATGGACAAACCAGAAACGTGCTGGTGAATATTTACAGGAAGCAGATGAGAACTGAGCAGAATGAAACTAAGACTGGGAATGGGATTTAAGGGTTGAAAAGAATGACATTTCTATGAATATACCTTTTGTATAGGTACCTTTGACTTTTAAACTATGGGAAACTTTTATATACTCATGTATACAAATTAAATAAAATTGAATGTGGAAGGATCTCAAAATGGAACACAACCTTTAACAAATTAAATTTATTACAAATGAATTTTGAAATTATACTAAAAGAAGCAGTGGGAAAAAAAACAAACTAGAATTTTGGTAAACAGAATTTTGACCACACACTTTTGATCATACACATACTGTAATACTTTAAACAAAAATAACTACATAAATAATGTATTTGCTAGAAATTTGGTCTTCAAGGTTCTTGCATATATTCTAGGACTGAGCTAATAAAGAATTGGATTGTAGGTAATGAGAATCAGATTTCTTACTGTGAAAGAAAGTATGAAGGGACTAGAATAAACCCTATGGTGTTGGATTGAAATCCAGGTTTCAGCTTGAACTTATGGTTTGATAGGTAGGTAGGTAGATAGATAGATAGATAGATAATCAGGCAGGCAGACAGAAATAAGTATTCATGTATATATGTTTGTGCATATCCACACATGGATAAGTATGAAAACACTGATGAATATTAAAATAAAGATATTTGTATGTGTACATGTGTTCATACATATTTTCTTAGTGTTTCTGTTGGAAGAGCAATGAGATAGCTTGAGTAGCAGTGAGTACACCTCATGTCAACATGCTGGTTTGTAAAAAACTTTTAATTTATCTTTTTTTTTTTTTTTTTTTTTTTTGGTATAGGGGATTGAACTTGGGGACTCCTGTCCACTGAGCCACATACCTAACTCTTTTTCTTTTTTTCTTTTGAGACAGGGTCTTGCTAAGTTGAGTAGGGCCTTGCTAAACTGTTGAGGCTATTTTGAACTTGTGATCCTCCTACCTCATCATCCCAGCTAAAAACCATTATTTAATACAAGGAACCAGAACTCCCTGGAGAAATAACTGATTCAGTTCTGAGATAGAGAAAGAAAAACATGGGTGGAAAGCATTTTGTAGTTTCACAAAGTAAGATGTGATACTACCCAAAGAGTGTATAATCAGGAGAGAGCTTTAAGGAGTACCAATAACTAAACAATTCAGGCAACAAATTAATTAATAATAGAAGTATATTTTAGCCAATAGAATAAAATAACTATAAGTTCAAACCTATCTAATTAAATTTATAATTAAATACATTTAGAAATGAGGAGGGAAAAGTTCTTCCTTACAACTAAATTATAATTAATAACTGTAAAAGGTATGATGGGAAAAAAAATTTACCATTTGTGGTAAATTATCATAGTTATTGAAGGAAGAAATTATTAATGAAGCTAAAATTAGTGTGGGAAAATGAAACAGGAAGCAGAATAATTACAGTCCCAAATTATGTACCCACAAAATGCTTATTAAGTACAAATGGAAAAATAGTAATTATGCAGCTATCACACTAACCAAGTTGCCAACGTTAATATCACCCAGTAACAAGACACAGGGATTTCTTAAATTTCCTAATACAATGCACTGAGAAGGTCATAGCATCACTGTTGTGTTTTGGTTGAGTAATGCATACTCAACCATGAGAAAATGTCAAACAAGGACGTGCTGTAAAGGACTCTTTCTAAGCTCAGGTTATAAAAGACTGAGGAACTATATGTCTTACATTGGAGAAGAGTAAGGAAATATGGCAAATAACTGCAAAAAGCGATCCTGGATTTGATCCTGGATAATAGGACAATAGGCAGTATTTGGATATGGTCTGTAAATTAGTTAATAGTATTATACAAATGTAAATATTTTGGTTTTGATGATTTTATCTGGTTATGTTCAATGTTAACATTTGGAGAACCTATGTAAAAGCTATATTAGATGTATGCTACCCATGTTTGAAGTTTTTGGTAACTTAAACTTGAAAATAGTTTAGTAAGACCTTAGTTGGGAAATTTATGAGACTTTTAACTTTCTTATGAAGTAAAGTCCCTTGCTTAAGAATGTTACTGATTCAATAAGGAAGATAAGATTTACAAAAGATTGATCCTAATATTCATAAGGTATAGCATGTGAAACAACCAACTTTGTCCACTTTAAGGTGTCACAGAATTATCATGATAAGTGGGATGCATGAACTACTCAGATATATGAGTTGGAAAACCATGGCATCAGAGAATTTACTCATTGCAAAAGCCTTTAGAGTTTACTTTTCCAATTTTATAGATTCAATTTCTATTAAAACACTCAGATACAGGCAGTTCACAATTTTAAAACACAATCTATTTTATTGTTGAAAAGTCATAATTGTTCAAATGTTCACCCTTTTATCAACTTAAACCTGACTTACTGGTCTAAAACATTTGGTTTGGAGACGCCTAATGCCTTATCATAGGACAATTTCTCAAATATTTTAGAGCAATTTCCTCCTAGTCCTCTTTGGTCTCATCTATTCCCAGTTCCTTTAGCTATTTCTTTTAGATTCCAGTTTTAGAGCATTGATCACTCTCTTTAGCATAACTTACTTGTCATACTGGGTACTTTAAACCTACTTGGGATGCTTAGAAAATTCAAACAGAAAATTTCTAATCAGCTGGTATGTCCTCATCTCACATGATCCATATACAACAATTGATATGTAAAAGAAAAATTCCAAAGTATTCTATTCTTTTTTTTTTTTTTTTTTTTTTTTTTTTTTTTTTGGTACCAGGGATTGAACTCAGAGGCACTCGACCACTGGGTCACATCCCCAGCCCTTTTTTTGTATTTTATTTAGAGACAGGGTCTCACTAAGTTGCTAAGTGCCTCGCCCTTGCTGAGGCTGGCTTTGAACTCCTGATTGTCCTGCCTCAGCCTCCCAAAGTGCTGGGATTACAGGCATGCGCCACCACGCCCGGCCAAAGTATTCTATTCTTTAAGAGCTAGTGTATACTTATCTGGAATGTAGAGGCAATGTGAACTTTTTATCTATACATCCTTATCATTGCCCTGTGGCAGAAGAAAGGGGAATGCCTCATGTGGTGATATTTATGCCCTATTGTGAACTAAGAAATTAACAACTTGAAAGGATTCTTTTTTCACAATATATATGCATAACACAATTTTTCTCTATTCTTTGCATTTTTCTCATCTTTATTTTTTTATCAATGGGCACTTAACCATATTCATCAACTTGTATCATGAACATCAAAACAGACTACTTTGTTTTACCTTTTGTATGAATATCTTTGTAAATTAAAAAAGGAATGATTGATAAAATACTCATTACTCTTTGGAAGCCAAGTCATGACTGCTTTGTTAGGTACAGTGAAGCTATTTTTTTTCTTTTTTTAAAATATTTATTTATTTGCTTTAGTTGTACACAATGCGTTTATTTTTACGTGGTGCTGAAGACCGAACCCGGGCCTCGCACGTGCTAGGTAAGCGCTCCACCGCTGAGCCACAATCCCAGCCCCAGTGGAGCTATTTTTTAAAAGAATCATATATTAACATCCTAATGAAATTCAGACACTGATGTGTGCACAATCTCAGGAATGGACTTTCGCACAATTTGTGTACTTCTATATGCAACCCTAGCAAGTAAAGATTAATTAGTGGCAGACTTCTTTATATGTATATTTATAAAATCTCAAATTAATTTTTAAAAAAACAAAGTATTCCGCTTAGTTAATTTAAAACACTATTAATTTTAATCTCTAAATAAAGTTGAGGCCATGTCTTAGTTGGAATTCTGTATTCTCATATTTTAAAAGAATGGTTTTGAGTATCATCTTCTAAGTTCATGTAGTGTGATCCTTAACAAAATCTCAAGCTTGCAAGCTAAACAATAGGGTTGAATTTGTGATTTGAACCTATTTTTCAGTCTGGATATTTGTTTATAATGAATTCCCACTGACCATAATGTCTGTACTTTCAGTCTTTTTTTTTTTCCCCCTCTGCTAAAAATAAGAAAAACTTCATGTTGACAATTCCATCATCAACCACGAGGGGGCAAAAATGCATCACGCACAATGGAAGGGAAATTAGCAATAGTAAACTAGATCCAATGGAAAATAAAAATGGAAGTGAAATCAGTAATGACATTAAGCCCATGTTAGAAAGAATATATTGCCTGCAAAACCCCTCAATGATAAGATGTTTAATTTTTATTTTTCCCTCATTTTCAGTGCTAGAGGAAGTAAATCTAAAAGTTGGAGTTAAGTGTAACTGATGAATGAAGCCCTTGAAATCATTGAAAGTCCTGTTGTACTTACTCTATTCTGATAGCTTTACATTTTTAAAATAAATTTTAAATTGTATATATTCGTGGGGTACAGTGCTCAATATGTGACTAAAACATGTAATAATCATCAGATCAAGGTAATTAGTATCTCCATCATTAGTGGTAGTTCTATAGAATACTTTTCTGAAAGAATTCATTAAAAATGCATTCCTCAATCAGTATGGAGGTTTCTCAAAGACTAAGTATGGAACCACTATATTCCCCAGCTACCACTCTTCAATATTTATTCTAAAGAATTAAAGTCATCATATCACACTGATACATACATACTCAAATCTACATGCATACTCAAATCTATAGCAGCACAATTCACAGTAGCCAAACTATGGAATCAGCCCAGGTTTCCATCAATGGATGCATGGATAAAGAAAATGTGGTATATATATATATATATAATGGAATTTTATTCAACCATAAAGAAAAATGAAATTATGTCATTTATGGGAAAATGGATGAAACTTGAAACAATTATGTTAAGCAAAATAATTCAAACTCAGAAGGTGATGCATGTGTTTTCTCTCATATGTGGAAGATAGAGAGGAAAAAGGAAAACAAAATTGGGGGAAGAATCTCAGAAAATCAAGGGAGAATAGTAGAGGAAAGGGACCGAGTGGTGAGTGAAGGCAGGGGGAGTACTGGGGTGTGATATTGACTAAATTATATTGTTATATTGTGTGCATGTATGAATATGTAACAATATATTCTCATCCTTATGTACAATCATAACACACCAATGAAAAAAATGTGGAAAGAAGAAAAAACAAAGTCTCAATTAATATAGGAGGTTTTAACACAGTTTACTCCATAACTGATATATCAGGCAGTCAAAAGTCAGTCAATAAAGTAGAAAACATTCGAATAACTTCATACTAATAGTCAAGTCAATGTTTCTTACAACTGCAGAACACCTGTTTAAGTAATGTAGAATATTTATAAAAATAGATCAATACAACATGGATGAACCCAGAAACCATTATGTTAATGCAAATTGAGCCAGCCACTGAAAAAGAAATGTCAAATTATCTCACATATATGTAGAATCTAAAAATGTTGAAACTCACAGAAACAGAATAGAATAGTTAGAACAGAAGTTCCAGAGCTTGGGCAGGATTTAGGGGAGGTATTGATAAAATTACAAAATTTCAGTTACTTAGGAGGAATAAGTTCAAGAAATCCATTACACAACATAGTAACTATAGTTAACAAAAATATAGTATATTCTTGAAAATCACTAAGAATAGATTTTAAGTGTTCTTACAACAAAAAATAAATAAATAAATAAACAAGGAAATGCATGTTAATTAGCTCAATTTAGCCATTCCATATACATATACTTTTCTTTTTAGTGTTTTTTATTTTTTTCTCTTTTTCTGATACTAGGGATTGAACCCAGGGATGCTTTACCACTGAGCTATATTACCAGCTCTTTCTATTTTTTTTTTTTTTTTTATTTTGAGACAGGGTCTCACTAAGTTGCATAGGACCTCTCTAAGTTGTCCAGGCTGGCCTCAAACTTGCAAGCCTCAACCTCTTCAGTAGCTGGATTACAGGCTTGCACCACCACACCCAGCCACAATGTATACATATTTCAAAATGTCATGTTTTGCACACTAAATATGTACAAGTGTTATTTGTTAATATTAAAAATATTAAATTATCTAAACATCAATTAATAAAATGGTCTCTGTGAATACTAAAATTAAAAGTGCATCTCTCATCTAAGTTGAGAGGTCAAGAAGTCATAGACAGGAATTCAGCTAAAAAAAAAGATGGGGCATTTCTGTATACTGGAGTGAACTATGGTGTTCTAGTTGTTGGCTTTTTATGTACCATTGGAATTAGGGCTTTCAGACCTGTGTTATAACATGAAATTAAAATCAAGTGTAAGATAAGTGGTCACAGTTGAAGTCCTCAGATCCTAACTTACCCAGATCAGAGTTTGTGGTTCATTTTGAAGTTATTCTGCTGTATACACCCTGAACTCCCTAAGCTGCCACCTCTGTTGTACTGGCCATGCAAATGCCAACCTGCTGAAATAGAACCCTTTGCCAACTCAGCACCTGTATCAAGCAGCTAAACATAACTAGAGAAAACCCAGTAACCTTGCTAATGGTTATTAAATTCTCAAATCATTAACCCTAAGTACATTCCTAGTACTTATTAGAGAACTAACTGAAAATCAATTCTTTTGCCCTATGTCCTATGCAATTACGTTAGAACTTCTCTTTTCTCATCTTCCCAAATCTCTCTCTCCAAATTCTCAGCTGTTTCTTATTTCATTGGGAATACAGGTGGGATGAGGACAGGATATCCAAGTGCTTCAAATATTAAGTCCACCAACCTGTCCGGGTCTAGCTGATGGCATGTTCTCTGCCTTCCCTCCTTTGAGGGAAATGTTTAATCTCTGATCAAAGGCCAAATACTCTACTTTATACTGGATTCCTCTCCTCTTCCCTACTCAAGGACTTCTCTTGTAGAGTGTCTCCTCTTTTCTGTATCATTATTTGCTTTCTATGAGATATTCACATCAGAATAAAAAGATGCTCAACTTACAAAGTAATCCTTTTCTATTTCTTGTTTTTAATTTTTATTTCTAATTTGTTATTAGAATGCATTACAATTCATATTAAACAAATAGAGCACAATTTTTCATATCTTTGGTTGTATACAAAGTATATCACACCATTCGTGTCTTCATACATGTACTTAGGATAATGATGTCCATTTTATTCTATATCCAATTTTAATTATTGATCCATGGCTCTGCTTCTTCGTATAGCAAAACTACTCAAAAATGATGGCTATCTTTAACATTTCCCCTTCCCTTCCTTCCATTAACTTTGTTCTGCAATCTCCACTATACAAAAACTGTTCTTATCAAGCTTATTAATTATCTCTAGGTTACCAAGTCCTTTATCAAATTATCAGTTCTCTTCTTAACCTACTATGGTGTAGAAGCTATAATAGCTCCCTGTTCCTTCTAATGTCTTTTCTACTTTCCTTCTGGGACTATTCTTCCTATCCCTGGTTACTCCTTCATACTCTTGTTTGATCTTCTAGATACTGGAGTGTCCCATGAGTCAGTCCTCCAGCATCATATACTGACTTCCAAAGTGATTCCATCTGCTATAAAGATTTCAAATATCATGATGGCTCACATTTTTTTTTCTGCATTCATGACGTCTCTCCCCTGAATTTCATACTCTTATATCCCATTGTCTATTTCACATTGCCACTAAGATCCCATCAGGATCACACATTTAGCAAGTTTGAAAACAAATTAATTCTCCAAAACTCACTTCCTAGAAGGCACTAAATGGTCTTTCACTTGCCTACCTTTTTAACCCCTTATGGTAACATTTGCCCCCTTTGATCATTTCAGTTAGGCAAATATACATTTCTCAATCAGATAAATTACCCCATAATACCTGTATTATATCACTCTCGTCTTTTATCTCAACTCTTTACCAGTAAAAACAAGATGAATTCTTAGCAATGTCTAAAGAAACGGTTTCTGTTTTGTTTAGTCATTTCCCTTTTCATTGACCTATTTCTGTTACATACTCTATTCTTCAGTATCAAATACCAATTTTCATATAAATGATAATTTTACCTTGTATCATTGCTTTTACACTAATATATAAAACTCTTAGTCTATCTATATTTACTTGAATATAACTGTACTGTTAACCTCGCTATCCGTGAACTACACTGTATACATTTTTACAGGAATCCTCCTCTTATCCTTTCTCATAAATCAAATTTACATAAAACAATATTGATTGTCAAGAGCAAAGTGCTCAATTCTTCTTTAGTAGACCAAGCTTCCAGCTTTAAGCAGATCCCTACAGAGTGATGAGAGCAGGAGACCTGGCAGTCAATCCTGTGACAGATGCTGGGGCCAAATCACCCTGACAACTCCTCTCAATAATAAATCTGAGAAGCTAATCTCTGCTAAATTGTTAATGGCTGCTAATGAGATATTCAGTTACCCTTTCAGATAGGATATTTGCATTTAAATGAGCTCCTCTGGAAGGACTCCTGTAACCCAAAGGCCAATTCTAAATGCTGACCCTGGCCTCTGGTTCTGGTTTCACCTTGTCCCTTGCTGGGACTCATGGCATCAGCAGGTCATTTGATCTCTAATTTCAGAGTATCAGAAAGGAAACATTGCAGACCTCAAAGTCAAGATCTAAAGTTTAGTTTCTAAAAAAAAAAAAAAAAAAGCTGCAATGAAAAGTCATAAAATAAAAAATAAAAAAGACTTCTTTCATACACACTACTTTTTGTAAATTAAATTACATATTATTTTGTAATTTGGCATGTTGCAGAATGTCAAATTCCAAAAAAGACAAATTCAACCTCTATATGTTTAAATAAAACATTTCCTATTTGTTTTTCTTTTTCTTTCCAGTTTTCCTATGCCTGTTACCACACTGTAGTATCTGAAGCAGCTAAACATGACCATTTCATGTCTTTGATTTTTGTCTTTTACAGAACATCATCAACATACTGATTTCCTTCCATTAGTAAAAAGCACCTGGCCAGAGTGCTTTTACAGATAGTCTACATTCCCATGAGAAACCGTCTATGCCTCCAGTATCTGGCTTCACACAATGAAAACTGTATGAGAGAGAATAAGAAAACATGTTCTGGGGCTGTCCCAAGTCACAACACTGCCCACTGCTTCAGAGAAAATGAAGATAATAACTAAACATCTTTCACTCTTTGAGCAAAGCCTTTGTTCTCCTCACTTCAAAACAGAGATAATAACATTAGTCAGGTTGTGTGTGTAAGAATCCTCACCCAGGGCTGAGAATGCAACTGCAAAACTTCTAGCCTTCAAAGTTTCTCATTCTCTTGTTCTCTTCCCTTTCTCATCCTCCCTCCCTTTGACTTTATATGGGCCTTTATTTTCAAAACCAGATACCTCGCAATTTCTTCAACTCAGAAATTGTCAAGACTGAGTAGTTTCATTCTTCGAAAGTATCTAGCACTTTAGAGATGAAAACCTGTCCAACTTGGCAAGAATAACATTTGTAGAGTGTGCATTGCCCTTAAAGTTTGCACTAAGCGATTTCACATTATCTCATTTTATTCTTTTAATCTTTTTTTTTTGTTTGTTTTGTTTTGACATGGACCTTTTGTCCATTTGGAAAGCCTATGTAAGTCCTCTCAAAATAATAAATTTAAATGCATAAAATACAGTACATAGAATTGCAAAGAAAAGTTCAATATTAAAATTTAATAATCAAAGCATTTATGAAACAAATTTATGATCTAAATATGTAAGGGCACTTAAACTCATTAAATAATTACAGCAGTATTTCTATTAACTGCTATACTTTTAAAACTATGTGACATTAATTATTAATAATTTTGATTAATAATTCTGATGCTGCTTAACCTATACACTGGAATTAAACAGTTAAGTGAAAACATAGCAGATAACCAGAATGATGTGGAGCATGAATTTACACATAAGCAAGGGGAAGCGGCTAAAATGTGTTAATGGATTAGAGATGGATACACCAGTATGTATTCATATTTAGTTTACAGACATTTAGACACAGACATTTACTATAGAAATATTTAAATATAAGTGTATAGACGTGGGTTATTAAACACACATATATATTTTCTATTTTGTTAAGAATGCCTAAACAAAACAACACCCATTAGCAATGAATGTACCTATAACCCAGATCTTGGATGGTACCAGGGTTCCTTGGAGAAATGGCTGATTCTAGGACTGGCCAGAAAATATACAAGATTAGCCTAGAATATCTTATACTACCATGGAAATTTTACATTCTCACACACATAATTAAATCACAAAGAACTATTAACACACACACACAAATCAAAAAAATAAGCTAAAGAAACACCAATACCAACTGGAAGAGCTCCCAATGGCCCATGCTGGAATAATTTGTAAAACAAAATAAATGATAGGGACTATTACCTAAAGAACAAAATACATATCCACAAATCTATATTGACATAAACAAGTAATTGAACAAATTAATATTTAGGGAAGGATAGGCAAAACTTCTATGCAGAAAAATTCCAAATACTTAGTGCCCATACTTCATCCTTAAACACAATTCTTCCTCCTTAGGTTTGGGCTTCAAATAGTGACTTTCTTCCAACAAATACAGTAAGGAAGGGATGGGCAATAACTTCACAATGGAGAAGCATAGCAAATAGTAGCTGAGCTAGGTCAACTACAGACATAAATCACATTGATTGTAATAGTCTTGATATGACGTGATGAAAAGGGTACTTACCTCTGGGGTCATCCTCTCAGTAACCCATAACCACAGTCTTCTCCAAGAAAAATGTCAAACAAACTGCAATAATGGGAGATCCTACAAAATACTTGACTGTTACTCTACAAAACTATCAAGATTGGGTTGGGGTTATGGCTCAGTGGCAGAGCGCTTGCCTAGCACCTGTGAGGCACTGGGTTCGATCCTCAGCACCACATAAAAATAAGTAAAAGTATTGTGTTTATCTACAACTTAAAAAAATTATTTAAAAGAAACTATCAAGATTGTCAAAAACAAAAGGTCTGAGAAACTATTATAGCCAAAAGGAACCTAGGGAGACATGATAAATTAACATAATGTGGTATCCCAAATGGTAGCAAACAACGTAATTAGGGACATTAAATAAAAATCAGAGGAACATGAATATAGACTTAATGATAATGTATCAACATTAGCTCCCTAATTGTTACAGTTACCATATTAATGTTAAGATGCTAATAGAATAAATTGGTATATATATAGGAACACTCTACTATTTTTCATTTTTTCTGTAAATTGAAACCATCTAAAAATAGTCTATTAAATAAAAGTTTAAAAAGCAATGATGATTACTTTTTACTCTAACATTAGAGTATTATTAATTTGAGATACTTATAAAAACTGCAACAGGAAATTACCTATGATTTTTATGGATGACAATGTCACAGGTATTCTTAATATTACTGCAGTTTTTTTGACTACATTTATATTTAAAGAACATGCTAAATACTAAGTTTGTTACAGATTAGTGAAACTAAATATATAATTTTGCTATCCTAATTCCACACTCCCAAATTGTATTCATAAACCACTTTGATACAGACTAGGAAGTCCCTTCTGTATGGTAATATTAATGACTTGATTTTATGAAAACATGTCTCAGAGAAATGAATTAAGTAGTACCATTTTTCACAATTCTGAATTTTGCTGGAACATTTTGACTACACTACCTTCTGGTTTTGGAACCCATAAACTGAGGGGTGGGAAAGTTTCACTTAGTTAAGGTGCTTCCCTAACCTTATACAACTACACTCTTTATATCGCTGGACAAATTCCCAGGGTGCATCTGGCCTGGACCTAGCATTGGCCAATTCCAAGAAAAAGACATCTTAAATGAGGAAAATCCCACACCCGCAGAAACCCAGTTTCAAGGAACCTCCCTACTTGGAAATGACTCAATTAGCTAAGAAACCCTGGCTCAGTTGCAAGATAGCAAATTCTAGGCCCTTTTTTTTCTTTTAACAAACAATCCTTAAACTGTTGATATGGTCAGTAATTGGGAAAGAAACAAAAGACTGAGCTTGGAGGAAGTGGGGGGGTGGTGGGGGGGAGGAAGAGAAGAGTGAGAATAACCTTGATAATAGCTGGTGCCAATTTAAAGAGGAATGGAGGGGGCTTGTATGCAAATATGTTTATTTCATTTCTAAGGTAAATTCTGATAAATCCTTTAGGAAAGAACGAGTTACAGCCATCTATTAATGTGGACTCTGCCTTGTGGTTTCCAAATGTTACTGCTGTCCCCGGAGCAGTCCGTTCAGTTTGGTGATGTCTAGGGGTGCGGTCAGAGGAGGGAGAGAATGAGGGGTATTAGAGCGAACAGATATCTGCCCACTACCGTACCAATAAACAGCAACAAAATCCTGGGGTGACTCCTTTCTGTTTCCGTGGGTGCTTCCTCTAGTCGGCCCCACTTCGCTCCTGAGGGAGATTCCCTATTTATTACGTAGGCAAGCGGGCTAGAGAGGTCCCAGCTTTCCTAATTTTGAGTGGTTTAGCTGTGTGTGTATACATGTGTTTGTATCGGAGGGCGGTGGAGAGTGCTAAGAGGGGCTTTGAAAGATCGATTGCTAATTTTAAATATTTTTTGAGTATTTGAACGTTTATCTCAAAAGAAAATCCCTGCTCTCAAATCGAGCGAAATGAACAATACTGATAAGGAAGATGAAGAGGGTGGGAAACCCACATAGGCGAATGGAGCTGTCCATGCAACCAGTGTGACAGGGGAGCTCTTGGAGGAAGGACGCTCTGCAGAGAAATTCTCTCTGGATCCTGTCTTTTGTTCCACAATCCGATGCTGTTGCGACGGTGAAAGCATTAATAGAAAATAAACCTGCAACCCGAAAGGGTAGCGTTCGTCGGGCATAGTTTCTAGACGTCTGTCCCCGCAGCTGGATGAGATTCCTCTCCCCCCCGCCACTCGCGCGAAATGTGGTGATCCGGCGGAGGATGACTTCATGCACGGAGCTCGGCGGCGGGAGCTGTAGCTGCAGCTGGCAGGTTGGGTAGGGGCGATCAGGAGCTGACCACGCACATTGCCCCGCGCTGCGACTGTGGCCGCGGGCAGCCGGTGCCCGGGAGACTAGGTGACTCAATCCAGGAAAGGTAAGTAGCCCGGCTATTATTAGCCTTGGCCACATTGCGCGGTGCTTTCCGCTGGGTTAATAATGGGGTTTGCAGTACCGGGGAAGAAGGGGGATAACCCTGATGCATTCTGCAGTCGCTACAGGGGCAACAACTGGAATTGAAATGTTAATTAGCCAAGTGCTGGAGATTGGAGGAACAGTGTTACTGGGCAAACAAAGGCGGCGTTCAGCCACTATACTTTTTTGAAAAATGTTCGACCATTTCAATGCCAGGTTCGTTTAGACCCTGAAGAAGATTCAAAATGTAAAATAATTTGAGTTGCTCCTTTTACCTTTCTGCCTTCTATCTTCACTTGATTATTTCTGATCTTGGAGCAGCAGGTTCCTGGCAGCAGCCTGGGGAAGTAACCAGAAATCTTCCCTCTTTCAATGGTGCTGGGTCCTCTCTCCTCCCAGGTATCATACTGGGTCTATGCTCATCTCAATGTCACGACACCTGTTTTATTAATACTGAGCCTTTAGCAAGATCTCTAGGTGAAGGAAAAACTTCTCTTATCTTCTGGAGTTCAGCTTGGTTTGAGCAGCTTTTGACATCCTTCTCCCTTCACTTACCATCTTCTCTGTCAATCATTTCATTGATCTTTTCGTGGATGCCATGGTAGGTTCACAGGACAATTCTTGTCAGCTCATGTTCATAGTCTCAGTTTCATGACCGATTTTGTCAAGGACCCAGAAAGGGCATTGCCTCACACAGGGTTTCCTGTTCAGTATTCTCGCTATATAACCTTACCTATGTCCTTCCCCCAAATAAATGGAATGAAATATCCTGCTTTTAGTCCAGTACCAACATGGTTTCCCACAACTCCCTTCCTTCTAGTCTCTGGCTGACTACCGGAAAGCTTGAGAGGACAAACAAAGTATATTGGGGTGTGAGGGCTGCTTCTTATGCATAGGTAGAAACAAAAATGTAAATACCAATCTATCCGGTATTTCTTGAACCATTTTTAGACCAGATGGAGTGTGAAATAAATAGCTGTTAGGGGTTAGGACAAGTGTTTCCCAAAAAGCAAGTAGTGTGTTTGCCCTAGGATTCCCAAGAACCTCAGAAAAGAGTTTTTAGAGAGCCTTTCTTCATTAGGCAATCAGAAAGCCAGTGGAGCTGCCCAATCTAAGCTTCAGATTATTTAAACATCCTTAAGGTTTTCTCCCCATTTACAGGTTCCTATCACTTGTCCTAAGATTTCTCACACAGACCCCTTGCTACGAAACTCAAGTTCTTGTTCTTGTTGCCACCTAGGGATGTACATTTGAATAATATGCTGTGAAATGGTTAAGATGGCTGTTATGGGGATTGCAACTGTACCACTTCAACAACAGAGAACAATTGGGATAAGCCAGATTGTGGCATGTCTTATGCCAATATTTAAAAGGAGATCTGTTATCTTTAAACTTTAAATTAAATTGTGATTCAACAGCAATTTAATTTCATTTTAGTAAATGAAAATGGATCAATGAAAAAGAGATAGAGCTTATGGCAAAATATTGTACCTCTGCTTACCTTCCTTTTTCAATGTAGCTTTTCGGACAGTCATACTGGTTCTGAAAGATCATGTTAATTCTATTATATATTAATATTGCTTTTCTAATCACAAGTTCTGTTTTTATATAATACACTTCAGAAAGATTTGAATTTGTTTCTTTGTCTCTACCTGCAGTATATGAGGTAGAGGGAGAGGAGAGAGTAGGCAAAACCCACCACAAAGTGGCCCACTTCAGGAACTGCCCCCCTGGGATCTTGAAGAACTCTGGGCTATTCTACTGTTGTTATTATAATGGTATTGTTATTATTATGTGTTGAGCATGGTTTGGGTTTGCAATATTAAAATTTTGAGATCCTAAAATTTTGACCCAGGCATACCACCAAGAAGAAGAGATAACAAAGAACAAAATCAAAAACAAAACCAGCTATTCTGTCACCTTTCTTTCCTAATATGAAAATACTTGACGACATAAATCATTGTTCTTAAAAATAACTAGTGATAAATATTAACAAGATCATTCTTTTTAATAAATTAGCTAAAGGCATATGAAATACAGATTATAAATCGATCTTAGAAGTAAAATAAATATTCCTTTAGTGTTAAGAATAATTTTTTGTTGCAGACCAGTGTATAAAAATATTCTAATGATATTTTAAAATTGGTAATTTTTATTATTTCTAAAGAAACTACATTATTTGGCAAAATATAGGGTCAGGATTAAGGGACTCGTGTTGTTTAACATGGTATAATAGCTGCCAGTGATTTTGCAGGTGGGATTAATCCACTAAGTTATTGACTGGAGTTGAAGAAGCCTTGTTGGAAAGAAAGAGAACAAGTTAGAAAATTTAAATTTCATTTTGATACAACTAACAAAAATAATTTAATTGGAGGAGTTTTTTTTAATTTGGACCTTGTTATGTTAAATAATTTTGAGGAATGTTTCTAAATTCAGAGCCCTAAGCAGAAATATATGTATGATTTTGTGACTGGAACTGATTTATGACTTCATTTCCTTTTCTTTAAACATTTCTTGGGGAAAGGAAAAATTAATTGGCTAGTGTTTGGAAATGAAGGCAAAATGAAAAATGGACTGATGTGCATGATTAGATACTAAATTAACTGCAGACACTTCTGTAGTTTTGACAAGATAGAATTGAAGTTAATCTATTGCTTTTCAATCACAGGAAAATATTTAGTCTGGCAGACTGTCCATGTTATGATCAGTTTAAAGACTACAAATTTAGGGGGTAAAATTCCTGTCTCATAACAAAAGATTATTTTTCTGGTGCTGCATTACTGTCATCAGCTATAACTGAAATAAACTTAGCTTGAGATTTTGAAAAAATAAAACAAAAATTAGAGATAATAGTAAGGCTGAGAAAGAAATGTCATTTCTTTTCAACCAGTGCCTCTACTGAGAATGTACTTTTGAAAGTTGCCAATAACCTCTTAATTAACAGATTTCTGTATTATTTCATCCTGTTCAGTTTTATTAACAAATAGTATGTGTCAAGAGGCTCTATGATACCACTTGATATAGTTTTTCCTAATCCTGTTAAATCCATGCGCAGCCTAAACCAAGTGGTCTTTACTTCCATTGTGTGATTCATGATGTCATACCTTCCATTGTGTGCCTCATGATGTCTTCATTTGTTCCTTGTGCCCATCCCACTATGTGTTGAAACCCTGCTCACATCTGACATTGCCTCTTCCCTGAAGTCTTGTCCACACCTGCCTCTCTTCTTTGGTCAGGTATGCTGTCTTTTCCTTTATCTAAATTCCTATAGCATTTTCTATCTTGGTTTATGCTTTCATGTGAACATGCTTTGTCTGCTTTTCTGATACAGCCCTACAAGCAGGGTCAGGAACTGAAAACGTTTTGTTACCTGCAACTCTAGTATAGTGCCTAGCTACATTACATAGTAGCTCTTCAGCAATTTGATTTTAATGAAGAAATGAATTATTCTCCAGAGGCATATATCTAATATGTACCCTTCTCCCTCAAATCAGTGGGGCACACAATATTTGTGTATTGATTTAGATATTTTATTTAAAAATAAAAAACCTTATTTAATAGTAAGAGTGAAAGTACAAGTAACTATGTTCAGCAAAAGTTATTATTTGTATTTAGCTCATCTATATTAAAAGCATGGCAAGTACAAAGAAATTAAACTTTAAAGAAAATACTGTATCTGCTTACAATATAATTCCATTTCAAACAGGGAATGGTACCTAACACATATGAGTACTTATCTGGTTTCAAAGTACTAGGCTAGGGACTTTCATCTTTGGCATAGCATTTCATGCTTCCTCTGCATGCTAATTTTACATTGAGAAAACCGAAGTTCAGAGATGTCACCTAAATGGCATGAATTCTTTCCACATTACCATGCAGCTCTTTGAAGTATAACAGAGTGAAGGAAAGCATTTTTAAAACCTTAAGGTCAAAGCCATCAGAGTATTTTCAAATTGTTTTGTGATTAATCTTTCTAGTGTTCTTTTTTTTTTTTTTTCTTTTTTTTTTTTTTGTATGCTTTGGGTGTTAACATTCCCTTTGACAACACAATAAAAGCTTTGCATTTTCTCCCAAAATACACCACACACACACACACACACACACACACACACACACACACACAAACCCTATGACTTTGTATATAAGAGCAGGTATTTATGCATTCACTAGAACTCTCCTTGTGAATGATTAAATGCTGTTTTCCTTGACCTCTCTGACAACACATGTCTTTTATTAGCCCAAATGTTTCCCATGCATGGTATGAGGTTCTTCTATTGTCTCCAGGCCTTAGGACCTGAAATGAGAACCCTTCTTTAGCACTGGCACAGACAGCTGGGATGATGAGGAAGCAAGTGCTAGTGAGAACAGTGATTCAGAGGACCTTGATTCATGGAAAAGGCATCCTAGAAGGAGCTCTGAATATGACACATTCCAAATGGTTTATTTAGGGGTTTCCAATCAAAACCATTTTCACAAAAAGAGATAGTTCTCAGACTTACTGTACTGCCAAATATGTAGCAGAGAACATTGCCAGCAGTTGACTGGTGTAGTGTACTTTGAAATATATTCATTTCTCTTAAGATGGATTTGTATCTGCCTCAAAGTAACTATTTATTTCTGGTAATTCTGTCTGTAGTAATATATTTGCTTTTGCCAAGTTAAAGAAAGAATGAAAAATTATATTCATCCTAGGTTCTAAAACAGCTGCCACCCTAAAGAGCTACACATCAACTTAGAAACATAGAAATGCATTAAAATTCTTAGCCGATACTTAAGGAGACTCCTACTAGCTATCATGATTCCTGCTAATACGGATATTCAGAGGGGTATGATGAAAATGACATTCATCCAGAAGAAAACAAGATGGAGAGATGGAAAAAGAAAACTCAGAGGACAGCCTAAGCTGTTGCTTTCTTTACATTTTCCCAAATACCTTTCTTTGTAGCTAAAATATGATAATTGTATAAGCTACTAAAATAAGTGAGATTTTATAGAAGCTTCATAATATGCTATTATAAGGTAATTTTGTACTTTATAGAAGATTTTATAATATTTCAAAATTTTTATTGTAGAAAAATATAAACATTTGAGAAAATTTAAATGTGTATATTTTTACATGTAGGTTGTATTGCATATTTTATGCATATTAAAATTAATATACACACTTGACTATTTTTAAGCATAACCTTCACTAGTATTAAATATTTGCAGAGTTGTGCAATCATCACACTATCTGTTTTCAGAATCTTCCCAAACAGTAACTCTGTATCCACTAAACAACAACTCATCTTTCTCTGTGTCCTTCAGTCCCTGGTAACCTCTATTCTACTTTCTGTGCTTATGAATTCACCTATTCTAGGTACCCTGTATAAGTGGAATCACACAATATTTGTCCTTTTGTATCTGGCTTCTTACACTTAGCATAATTTTTCCAAGCTCATCCACACTGTTGTATGTATCAAAATTTTATTTCTTTTTCAGGTTGAATACTATTTTATTTTACACACACACACACACACACACACACACACACACACCATATATGTGTCACATACAGAAACTGGCAAATACTTTACACTTTCAGTACATTTTCTATTACATTAAAGACATCTAAAGACATCTAGCATGTAACATTACCATATTGTCTTTGATAGATGCCTAGTAATGTATACTGTAAGTATGTTATAATTTATTCAATCAAACCCCATTGATAAACATTCATTAGGTTCAAAATTGTTTTGTGATTTCACATTACGTGGTAATGGACATAGTGGTATATATGTCCTTGTATGTTGTTGCTTTTACGTTTAATGTTAGAATACTTGGAATGGTATTGACTGTTGGGTCAAAAATTATGCCCAAACATTTATATATTAATGTGTACATTAACTATAACATCATAACTTTCTTCAACAGATAATATTTCTGTATGTTCTGGAACCATTTCAAACTGTCTTCAGAATGAATGCAAGTAATATAAGGGAATCCATTTAGCATGATCTGAGCAAGGAAATAGTCTCATTATTTTTTTTCATTTCTGCATTTTCATGCAGTAAAAAACACAAGTATTGAAAGATTTTAAGTCTCTTGACCATCTTTCTAAATATTGCAAAGTGCATCAGTGATGTCAAATAAGTCTTGTAATGACAATGTAGAAAAGTAGAAACGTCTAAAACTATTTTTCTTTAGTTTTTAAGCTCCAGCAATGAGTCATTTTATCTAACTTAATCTACTATTTTGGTGTACCTTCATATTGCAATTATTTTATGTTTTTTTTCCTTAGATTTTCTTTAGTATGCCCTTTTAAAATTTGTCCTGAAATAGAATAACTAAAACCTAACAGATTGTTTTATTTAAGGTAAACTTAAGAGTATTTAGAATATATGAAGGAGAGAATTAGGAAACCTTAACCACCCTGCTCATAAGAAGCCTGTTTTGATAGCATTGTGCAGGAGAGGAGAAACAGAAGGCTTGCAGGAGATTGCATCATGTTTTATTTGAATTAGACATTAATATGCTAAAAGAGCAAGGATGAAGCAACATGTCTCATATCATATATTCAAGAAGCTACTTTAAAGGGTTGCCAGAACAGTTATTTAGATGGATAAACATAGTTCATACTATAGCTGATCCTACACATATTACAACAGTATTTTAAGTATGCTTTTTCTTTGGTTGATTGAGATGGAGAGACTTATTAAAAAGCATTTCTTCTGTTATTTATCTTTATTTTTGAAAAGGAAACTGAAAACAAACAAGCATTCTGATATTTGCCTGAACAAGCAACATGACCACACCTTCTTAAACAATGTACTGCAGTGGCTATGACATGCAAGGCTAAAACCGTAGGATTTTTGGCTATTTTAATGATAACCACAACACAACCTGCTGCTTTCCTTCTGCTGTATGCTGCAGAATCTGACTGAATAAGTACTGAAAAATCAGTAATATCTTTAATGCCATTTCTTATACTTTTCTCCATGATCTTTCGCATTCAGGTTCTTTGATTATTGAAATATAGTGGAAAACAACCAGGATGTCAATACCTTTATGCATTTACAAGATTTAATCCTGATAAGACTTGCAGAAATAACGGTGAGTCTGAATTGATGGGTGCCCAGTGGAGTCACTGAGAATAATATGTCAGACTCACCTAAATCCAAATTCAGATTTAAGTACTAGTAAATTTTAAAGAGTAGCTATGGTAACATAGCAACATTTTAGAAAAGAAAGATTATATTCATGAATTTCTAATTACAAAGTATGTAATAATGTAGTTTATGGTTCATTCTGGAAAGACTATATTAGTATTACCCTCAAAAATATATTGTGATAAATCATTGGCATCCACGTTGATCTGTCATCTGGTTCTCAAGAAAGTTCTCTAGGGAAACTGCCTTCATTAGTCAAATTTGTGCATTTCTACAGTGAATCCAGCTGAAATATTCAATGGGGCTGACATTAATTGTTTATTACATGCCCATGTTTATTAGAATCACTTGCTGATCAGTACTGAAGGGTTTTATGATGAATAAAAATATATCTATTGGGAATCTCCATTTATAACTGTCAGCCAAGAAACAGCTGGTGATCCTATAAAAATGATATATAAATGACATTTCCTCCATCTTCAGATTAGAGGGCAACAGAATTTCAAAGCAAGGCATGCGACAGTATCATTTGATATATCTTATAAATATTAAGATTTCTTGTGAGTTTATTAATATCTATACTGTGGTAAGCACCCAGTAAATGTAAAATGCTATTTTGTAACAGTAAAATATCAAAAGTATAAAAAATTTCTGCAACTCAAGGGCTGACTGGTTCTTGCGTTTAGCATAGATATTTAAAAAATACCATTGAACAAATGCCTGAATACCGTTTATGTTTAAAAGCCTCCCTCTTGATACAAAAATTCTTATTCTACACAAATTCACCATGATCCTATTTTGTAGGTGTGGTGGGGGTGAATTATGTATTGGACTGTTCTCTTCCCTGTTTCCTTTCAAGTCTATTTTCTTCTTTATGAGGTTTTGATAAGATGGGAATTAGATATGAGGCATATTAAAGTTTGACATATGGTTAATAAGCTATTCAAGACAAACACAGGAAATCCAGGACAGGAAAACAGCATCATTCCCCTTTTTCCTTCAACTACAACAGATTTGGACTCTCAGAAATTTCAAAACACAAGATACATATTTCAATAATAAAGTATTAGTCAGCAGTTCTTTTACCTCTATGTGTTTTTCAATTTCATTTATTGTGAAGATCACAATCATAATGAAAGTAAAATATTAATAGAAAATTTATTCCATCCACATGCATGTTTGAGCTAGTGGACCTGTGACCTATTCATGGGGCTTTGTGAAGTCTATTTTACCATAAAAAGTTAAATTTGAATATAAAATGATCTGACACTAAATAATCCATTGAATAAAGGGATGGAAGTTGGCATTCTAGTTATGTTAGAAAAATCATTAAACTGTCCAGGCAAAGTACTTGAATATTTTCATTATTCTAATGAATAAAATGAAATGAAGTGGCATTATAATGTTATGGAAGCAAAGCACTAGAGTTGATCTCAAAACATCTGATTGTAAAACTAATGTTTCTTTGATCAAATTGATAATAATTTTTTCTTGGAATTCTCAGGCAGCCCTTAGTTATTTTCCAGATCAGTCAAAAAGCTCTAAGTATTATCTTCAAATTATGCTGATCCCTGGAATTTCCACTTTGCTTTTTCTGTTTATTTTTTATTTTTTCTTCATCTTTGGAGGTTTTGTCAACCAATTCTGTCAGATCTGTCTGTCAATCTCACTGCTACCATTTCCTAGCTAGGTGATTTATAAGTTACCTAACCTTTGTGAGCTGTTTCCTAATGTGTAAAACAGGAAAATCACAGTGTTCTTGTAAAAATTGAAGAAGATAACATGAAAGAGAATTCACTGTAATTTCTGAAACATACTTAGTAAGAGTAAATAAATGTTTTTCATTTTTATAATTTTTATTCTCCATGCAATTTATAACCAGACTTCCTTATTACCACATCTTTTCCCAAATGCTTATGAACTCTATTTCCTACCTCTCTCCATGTAAATTAAAGTAAGCTATGAAATGACTCTGAATCTCACTAGATGATGTTTCAGTAAAGATGATGCCAGTGTCAGAAGAGTCTGAGACAAGGTGGTCATACTCAGTGTTAGCAGTGCCTGTGGGAATTGGACTTCTATTTTCAACTCTTCAAGTAACTGATTTCATGACCTGGGAAAAGTCAATTTGCTGTTGAAGCTGCATCTTATTTTGTTTCTGAATCATACCATATGTCTAGTCACACTTCACTGATTATCAAAAATGACAATAAGGATATTGAATGAGGGTGTTGATTTCATACGTGAGTTCCATGTAAATTGGAGATGCCCCCCGCCCCTTCCTGAAGAGCAACGGTTGGCATTTTCTTTATTTGGTTATAGTGTTGAGGTTTCTGGGTTAGGACAAATTTAATTTATAGAAAACTGTTAACATTCCCTTCCTCTAACAAAAGCCTTCGGAAATCCTTCTAATTATCTAGTTAATACTCAAATAGTTTGGGGTGTGTGTGTGTGTGTGTGTGTGTGTGTGTGTGTTTGATGTGTGACTATTGGTGAATTTCATATTGTTAATATAAATAGTTAAGTCATCCAAAAAGGAAAATTAACGTGTAAATACATTGTACATCAATCCATTTGCACACAATAATTTATTGTGATGGATAGAGTCTCTGCATGTTTATCTGGGAATAAAATAACTTCAGGCTTCCCAGTAAAAAGTCATAAATCATTAGCATAGTAAGTTTGTCCTAAATTCCAAGCCAATATTGTTAGACTGAATTCATTAGCTATTCATTAAAGGTTTTAGGGATAGATTCTGGACATGGCCTCATTCTAAAATGATATGTCACAAGCAATAGAAATACCTGTTTTAAATATACATATACATACATATATACATGTTATGAACAAATGTATGTATTTTATGTGTTATGAATTAATTTTATTTAACTAATTATGTGTATGAACATGTACTTAAGTGTATGTGTGTATATATTCAAGACTACTTTGTGTTTCAAATATTTCATTACTTTAAATGTGGATATCATTTAAATTTAATAGATTAGTGCTTGGAGAATAACCATTCCTTCACTTTTAGTACAGTGTTTAATAAACAATAGTTATTCAAAGCACTGTTATAAAATAGGCTTTGAGTGAGATAATTTTGCCTAACTGTAGGCTAGCAGTAAGTGTTCTGAGTATGTTTAGATAGTCGGGACTAAGTTATGATGCTTGATAGGCATTTCATCTTAGAATGTTTTCTATTTACAACAGTGTATCAGGCCATAATCCTGTCATACATTGAGAAGCATCTTCATTTCATATGTCATGTAAATCCTACATAAATTAGAATATGAATTTAGGAATTTTTAAGTTTTGCATGTAAATATTTCAACTAATAGAAATTGTACATCTTTAAGGCCAAAATTAATTTGAGCCTGGCACAGTGGCACATCCCTGTAATCCCAATGGCTTGGGAGGCTGAGCCAGGAGGATCACAAGTTTAAAGCCAGCCTCAGCCAAAAGCGAGGCACTAAGCAACTCAATGAGACCCTGTCTCTAAATAAAATACAAAATAGGGATGGGGATGTGGCTCAGTGGTGGAGTGTCCCTGAATTCAATCCCTGGTATGCACCCCAAAAAATTAATTTGAAGGTAATTGGTGTTATTGTTCTGTTTTTTGACAGTATTTCAAATAAATGCATTGTAAAGACAAAAATATTCCTACTTTAGAGTTTCTGCACTATTAATTACATTACCAAGATATGGATTTTAACAGTCCATGAAATGATTTGTCACTTGGAAGGCAATCTTTGACATTAACATATACTTGATACTCAAATACACAGTACCACTTAAGTGTGATCTTAAGAAAATAATTGATAGATTTTAACCAATATGCCTCATACCAATTATTAACAGAATATGGAATAGACAATATTTCTATAGTAGTTATTAAAACTTTGGGGATTGTATAGTGCTTTATATCTACCACTTCATTTATGAAAAAGGAAGTTTTCTAGAACTTCATGCCAGCTTTCAAGTGGATCAAGTTTTTAACATATTTTTTATTTTAAAAATGCTCAATAAAATTTATATGTGGTCTTTACTGAATAGTTCACAAAACATTTGAAATTGTCAAACTCACAAAAGTATGGGAATGTCCTTTAAAGTATATGAATTTCTAATTTCAAACATTTATTTAGTTTATTTATGCTGAACATTATTTTATGCTTTTACATAATACCTTCCAGGTGTTGTTTTTACTATTAAATGTAAGATGCTAAAAAGAGGAAATAATAAAGAAACCAGTAGATTAATATTTTCTTCTAGTAAATTATAAAACAAAAAGAACAGAACATAAAACAATAAATATCACATAATTACATATGGATTTTGAACATCATACATGTAGAGGAAAGGGTCAAAAAATAGAAAATTTAAATATCAAACATCAGTGGTTAAATGAAAGTCAAGTCATTATTATCTCATTGTGTTAGGGTGTGGCTCAGTGGTACAGAACTTGGTTAGCATGAGTGAGGCCCTGGGTTTTTTATATATATATATCATTAATTGTATCCCCAGAACTGCCAAAAAGGAACAAATAAATTCACAGAAAATTATCCTCTGTCGAGGCACTCAACTCATGAGACCCTGTCTCTAAATAAAATACAAAAAGGGCCAGGGATTTTTTTCAATCCCTACCACAAAAAAAAAAAAAAAAAAAAAAAAAAAAAAAAAAGAAAATAAAAGCTTTTTTTAATTATAAAATTACCTAAACAGGTCATTTATGAGGTCTGCGTTAGTTTATTTTATGCTTCTGAAATATCACCACTATAACCTACTGTTTAAAATAGTCTGACACCTACCCAGCACTCTTTCACCTCCTACGAAAAAGCAAGAAAAAGAAAGCATTTATATTTTTAAAGGCTTCTTGATTTAAGGATTAGTCATTTGCATCTCAAGTATGCTGTAACTAGTTGAAGTTTTTTTCTGTATGGAATTTTCACATATAACATCATTAATTGTATCTTTCCCTTGTGACTAGTAAAGGAAAGACATTACTTTCTGTCTTAGTTCCTTTCATTCCACATGTTCAGAATCTTCTATGAAATAATATTAGGGCTTCAAACTATTTATTGA
Organism: Tamias sibiricus; assembly: GCA_025594165.1. NCBI lineage: Eukaryota > Metazoa > Chordata > Mammalia > Rodentia > Sciuridae > Tamias > Tamias sibiricus. Next base: position 139,264,590 of record CM046658.1, on the reverse strand, counting down.
TAACAGATAATGCCAGGAATTGTTGGTTCTGGTTTTCAGTTAAAAAATAATAATAATAATGAGAGAAATCATCACTATAGCATTTTTCCTCTACGCATGCCCCCCTCACAAAGGTCCTAAGAGGCAAGCATTATTATCACCTATCTTCCACATGGGCTAACTGGGGTATAGAATAATTGCGCAAATTATCCATGGTCGCACAACTAGTAAGGCATAGAGGCAGGATTTAAAACCAGGTGGTCCATTATTATGAATATACATGCTTATCCCCTATCATGAATAAAAGAGTTTTGATTCCTACTCTTTGTTACATATCCATTGACTTACTTTGTGGAAAGAAAGGGAAGGAGAGAAAACAGATGTCAAAATCCTGCAAGCTTGTTGACACTATATGCTATAATAAAGTTCAATTAGAGGACTTGTGAAGATCTCAATAGAATAAATACTTTTAATTTTTTTCACAAGAAATCACCGGTTATATTATTAGGTGGAGACAGCAAGTGAATTTCATTTAATTATAACCACTACTATATTGCAGTTTCATATTTGGAACAAAAATATTCTAGTAATTTTCACAGCAATAAATCTACCTTATCTTAGAATTATTTTCAAATATTTTTCCATCTTCAACTCTCTTAGCTCATTTAGTTTTTCTATCTACCTTTCCAAAAAAGTCCACATACTTTTTAAGATTTTAAATTAGGCTTCAATCATAAGAACACCAAAGAAAATTTAGAGATTTTAGCACAAGGGAGACAACGTTGTCCCATCTCAAGCCCAGCTCTATTTCCCTCACAGCTATGAAATTATTCTGATTGGTCAGATTTGATTAACATTCACTGAGTCATATTTTACTATTAAATAGGATTGCTGTGTGTTTGAAGGTTACAGCAATGGTTTCCACATTCTTTATTGAGCACTGCCTACTCCTGTGAGAATAAGTCTAGTGAGTAGCCTTGAAACCTGGACCTTTTCCCTCCAATTCCATGCACAAGGAAGGACTTTATCTGGTAAAACAATGAACTCTCTTTGGCCTCTCATATGCTGATTCTATGCATGATTCCAGTTCCATTTGGAGTGAAGCAAATCTTGCATGGTCTCTCCTCAGCATCTTCATTCATACATGTATTCAGAAAATAATGTGTTCTAAGTAAGTCTTTACCATTCCTTAGAACTTGGTTTCAGGATGTAATTCCAAGTCACAGACATTTTCCACATTTTAATCAATAGATAATTGTACTTATGTTACCATTTACTCTGGGTTACTCATATTTTCTATCTAACTTGAACTTATTTTTGTCTTCATATGCTAAAACTATGATAGGATTTAATCAGGATAATTTAGGACTTTGGTTATGTTTCCTATGAAAAGGCACTCACTGGACTAAGAGCTCCCAATATAATGTTAAATAGAATAATATATAACCCACACTCTAATTTTCAAATAAGATTGTTAAGAAAGTGTACTTATATTAAAAGCCAAACAGAAAAACCGTACAAAAATCACATACAAAATAAATCTGTTTAACATGTATATTTGGCATTTTGGGGATAGAAAAAAACGAACACATTAAGCTTTACATTAATGATGCATTGACATTTCAGTTGAACTATTTCATTTAAAGCAAGAAACTTTTTGTTTTTTCAAGCAAAGTCAGAAAAATCACTGGAAGTGATTATCTGACTGTATAACCTTCAGAATTTTGGAAATCAGATTTTCTTTGATGGAATTTCTGATAGCTATCAGTTTTATTTCATGCCTCTAAAAGTGGATTAAAACTTTCCAATTTTAAGGGAAAAACTGGCATATTGTCTACCGATTCTAGGTTACCAAGAACTCATACCACTTGAGAAACAGTAGGTGAAAGGAATCATCAGCTCAAAAATATACAAATTTTCATTTGAAATTCTTTTTTTTTTTTAAATTATTGGTTAGTAGATTTTACCACAACATCATCTGCAATGACAGAAGACATCAAGTTGTTAATAGTGTACAGTCCAGCAGTAGATTTTGAGAATTTTGTAGTTTTTTAACTACTTCTTTCCTTCCTGTTCCATGACAGATTGCCTCCTTCTCTAAAAATGTCTTGACTCATTCATGCATCATACATTCAAGAAATAGTTATTGACCACATATACTATTATAGATAGATAGGGTGTGGGTAACTGGAAAGTCAAAGATTATTAAGTCATAGACTTGACTCTTGGGGTTCCCCAACTTGAGCTTTTGCTTCTTACTTTGCTAGTTACATTAATCCTATGCAACCATAAATAACAGGGTGCTTAGTAGCATTCATAAAAGCATAATAAAATGTGGATGAAGCCAGATGATTTTTCAAAAATTAGGTTCAATCAAAGAAAGTATAACAATATTCTTCGGGATTTGTCCTTGATGAGCATCATTATCTATCCTTGAGATGTAATAGTAGAAGTCAGTGAGTAATTCATCAAATATTGTCCTATGGGAACCAAAATGAATGATGTTTTCTCCTTTAGTCATTGATATTCTACAGACATAGCCAAGGCACTTAAATTTTCTCTGCCTAGAAATCACCAGTAAACAACATTAATGGTAGGTGTGGGCTATTTATTGTTGAGGGTTAAAAAAATTAGTGAGCTACATTTTGATTGTTTGTCAAACATTTTGATACCTTGGGATAGAAAATGCTGTTTAAATATGAACAGCATTTTGTGTTGAATAGTTATTAGTCATCCTCATGAGGAAATGATCTATCAAGTGAAAGACTAGAGTATCGGAAAACTGTCATGATATAGGATTGATTTCTGCTAAAGAGACCCTAAAGTCACTTTGTGTTTCAATTTGTGGTTACTTCAAATGATTTGTAAATTACCCACAGTAAATACCCAATATAAGAAGCCATTCAAATATAATTTCTATCATGCCCTCCTGGGCAATCCCACCCCACCTGCCTTCTCTTTCTCTCCCAGACCCGAAAAATAGTAGTGGTTTTAAACTTTAGCTTGAAGGTAGGTACTGTGGGGCTCCAATTGGAGCTGGCTGATGCAATAGGCCTGGGTGGGCCCTCAGGCTTTGTTTCTAATTCTAGGAAATGATTTTGCTGCTAGGCTGCAGTTCACATTTGGCTAAACAATGCTAAAGTAAGACCATGTGGGGAGGAAGGCAGAAGAGCTTTGGAGAGCTGATATCTGCTGCTGCTCTTGCTCACCAGATGTCTAAACTGTTGGGAAGATAATCTCTGAAGCCCAGGAGCTCGGAGAAAGTAAATGGCCCTTCCCTGAGTAAGACTGTAGCAGGTAGAACACTCCTGGCCTTCTCATTCAAGTTCAAAGTTAAATTATTTAACCTCTCTCTGCAGATGCTGTCTTTCTCAGCTTCAAAAGAGTAGTGGTTAATATTTCTTCTCTGTCCTAAAAATAAACTAAGGTGGAAAAATAAACTAAGGTGGAATGTGCGCCCATACACACACACACACACACACACACACACACACGCACACATTTATTTGTTGCCAGTAAAGACTGGCAAGATAAGATCTTTGGAGTATTTTTAACATAATAACCTGTCACATTACTATTTTAAATAAGGTCTATATATTTTTCTCTTTAAAAATTATGTAAGAAGTGTTACTGCCAAATGACACCTGTTACTTGCTTAGTTACTAGTTATAAGGAAAAGAAATTTTAAAAATAATAATGCAACATATACATAATCAGTGTATTTTGCAAAATTTGTGTATCTACCTCAGGGACACGAGAGGCTATTAAAATAACACAGGAAAGCCACTTCTTCTCTGGTTAGAGACTCTAGAGAGAGTGAAGATAGTTGCTTTGAGAGAAAGGAAAAAGGAATCTGATATTGGGATAATCCACTTCTTGTTACTATCTATGCTTCTTGGTGATGGTCCATAATCTAAAAGGCACAAACTAAAGGCTATTACTAGCCTGAGGACAAAGTAACAATTGCATCTAATTCTTAAATAGAAAAGTCCAAAGGAAGTAGAAGAAGCAATTTAATGAAAATTATCAGTCAATTTCCTCAATTACTTATCTTCAGAAAGCTATGTTTCAATTTCTTTTTGACTTTTGGAAAAGCATATTTAAGACCTTCTGTTGACCCCAAACATTATGTGTGTTTATCCACAAGTATTTGAATATGGTACTACAGCAAAAGGATCAGAAAATATACTACAACTCTACCATAAAGAGAAAACATGTCTTTATTTAATCTATAACTTATCTGTGTATCTAGAAAACTCTCTTTCCCTACCCACCTCCCACACTCACACACAAAACTGATCACAAAACTGTTATCCAACCCCTAAATCTGAATGGTTCTTTCAGGTTATACTCCCAGGTCTCTAACTTTTTTCCTCCTTCTCTAACGCAGTGTCCACTTATATGGTGGGAAGGACTTACTAGACAGAACTAGACAGAGGAAGAATCTTGTAGAGCAGAATCTTGGGAGATCTGTAGATCACTTCCTTCCTTCCCCAACTTCTATACCAACTCTTCCTTTGCCCAAATCCTGAGAATAAGGTTTAGTTTGTTTTACACTTCTAATTTATAACCTCCTTTTTCCAAGGGACACCATGATGTATTTTACTGAGGGGTAAATTCTTTGGATTCTCACTCATCTGTTGCTCTGATGAAGTAAAAAAGAGCTACGATATTTTATTAGAATCTCTATGAAAATTTTAGACTTTTAAGCTTAATTGTTTGGCTAAAATCATCAAATACCTATTTACTCTTGCCTGGAAGCTAGACATTTCTTTGTGTCTAAGAGTGGTAGAAGCTATGGAATGGAGATTAGCAGTTAATCTTTTCTATTTAGACTAAATCTAAGTAAGGAGCTACCAGGGAACAGCTCCTTAAAGGAAATGTCTAAAATGTTCTATCCAATTTGCACCCCCTCACCACAATCAGATCTCTGAACTTATCAACTTTTCTTATTATCTCCACAGCAGGACAACCAACCTACCTGCTGTTCTTTCAGCACACTCAAGAGCCTTGCATTTACAATTTCTTCTATTGGGAATGTTTTAGAAAAGAAATCCATATGCATTTAAATGAACAGAATATTATAAGTAAGATATAACTACTTTCAAGACTCAGGTTGAATGTCACTTTATCAGAGAATCCTTGATTGTACTGTAAAACATCATTTCTGTACATGCACATTCAAGTGAACACATTTACTTTTGCATGTGCACATGCTGTATCCCATCCCCGATATATCTTTCTCCAAAGATTTGTCTCCGCCTTGACAATATATGCTTAAGTTAATTTACTTATGTCTCTTCTGCAAACAGAATACAGATCCCTTGAGGGCAGAGTCTTAGTTTTTTCATTGTTCCTTTTATTTTATGAGGACCTACCTACAACAATCATTGGCACATAGGAGCACTCAATATTTGCATCTAGAATGAAAGGATAAAAAGGTGATATTTCCTTACTAAATTATACATTACAAGTTTTGGCTGCTGCCTAGCATGCATCTTTTGTGCTACTGGCTCAAATGAATTTTTTGTTGGTGGTGGTGGTAACGGGGACCTGGGATCGGATCCAGGAGTGATCTACCACTAAGTTTTATCCCCAGCTCTTTTTATTTATTTCATTTTTAAAAATTTTTATAGGGTTTCACTAAGTTGCCAAGACTGACCTCAAACTTGCTATCCTCTGGCCTCAGCCTTCTTAGTAGCTGTCATAATTGGCATGTGTCACTAAGCCTAGCTCAAATGAATCTTTTTTAGTGCTTTCAGAGCACAGTTGCTCTTTCTGTATGCCTTTTGCCTTAAATCATGTTATTACCTCTACCTAGAAAGGTTCACTTCTGAAACTTTTTGTTGTCTTTCACTCTCCTATGTTTTCTTCAAAACATAAATCAGATGCCCTGTTGTCCTAAATTATTACATAAGAAACTCATTGTTTCTGTGTCCCCTTCTCACCTCAGCATGCTCAGCTGCCATTTAACCCACTCTTTATACTGTTCTGTCTAATTGATATGCATTCCCCAACTTTGCTCTGACCACTTGGCATCAGGGACGTCTTACTATTACTGACATCAAAAGCACAGTACTTGTATGGCTGACACTTGACAACTATCATAAATGTTAAATAAATAAACAACAACTCACTTTATTTTTTTCTCCACATGATAAGCTTTAAACTTCTATAATTATCCCAGTAATGTGAGAGTAATAAGAGTGCTCCTGAAAATCAAGAGTATGAGCACTTATGACAAGAATCAGCTTAAAGATCAGTGAAGTCAAGGTTTCAGGACTAACTAGAATAATTCTCAAAGAAGAAGAGAGAGACATTCAAGCTTATTGGGGATAGTAACAGTGATTCTAGTGTCCATAAACTCCTCACACTAACGAGTGTTTGGTGTCTCGTTGATGATAAACTCTTCAGAAACCTTGTCCGTCGACTTTGACTTGTCTGGCATCACTTTGTATGTGCTGAGGTAATATATTAAGTTTACAGTGTAATAATTGGTCTAGAAACTATTTTCCTGAGAGAGAAAGATAGTTCAAAGTCAAAGCTTGCTCTAAAGTTTATATGCTGGGAGAGAGGAAGTATTTGGAGATGTTACCATACATGTGTGGCTTAGTCTGGCATTTGCTTAGATGATAATAACCTATCCCAGCAGAAAGATCCTACACACGACTGAGAAAAACACAACTGGGCATTGTGAGTGAGAGTTGTTGCCTTGGTAGAAAAGTGTTGCATCTCTTTTTCTTACATCTTGAAAGTGAATTGTGCATTTATTACAGGAGGATATTTAAATATGACAAATGTGAAGTAAAAATGATAGACAAAAATGTGCAGAGAAATAAAGTGAGTGAATAATGAAAGACACAAATGGTATATTGGTAGGCATGGAAATCAACTCTGACTAAATTAAGTCGCTTAAATATAGTATAGATCACGTGAAGGAAAAGGTCAGTGAGGTCCAATTTAATAGAGAAAAGAAATAACTTTATGAACAGTACTAATATTTGTGGTATACAAAGAAAGTAGCACATGATAAGAGATTGAGTATAGTAATTCCTTTGTCAGAAGCAGAAATCTAAGGTAAAAATTAGAACCCCACCACAAAGTAAGAAAGGATTCCTCTTCAGAAAGTAGCAATAACATAAAACAAGAAAGTTGAACTTGCAGATAAGAACTTGTCTCATTTATTCACAAAATATCTGACTCAACTTATTTTTGTTTCTTGGATTTCTTGGGAACTGATGAACATATTCTTACCATAGTACTTGTCTTTCACTTGATTAAGATACAGAATATCTTAAATTAATAATGGATTATTAAGTTTAATTTTATTTTTTCTGACTCAGAGTTTATTTGTTTCATTTTAAAAAATAATTAGCAAACTACAACCTAAAGGCTAAATTTATTCTTGAGACAATCAATGATTTTTCATTTTTAAAGGATTATAAAAGGGGCTGAGGATGTAGCTCAATAGTCTCATGTACCTAACTTGCCAACCATGTGTGAGGTGCATGTGCTCAATCCCTAGCAAAAACAAAAAACAAGGAGAAATAGAAAATCTGTATTGGACAGCTTTTTGTTACTGTGACAAAATGCCTGAAAAAACTTAGATGAAGAAAGATTTATTTTGACTCATGGTTTCAAAGGTTTCAGGCAATTCCATGGTTCCCAGGTTTCACTGCAGTGAGTCTGGATTGAGGCCCAGCAACATTGCAGGGAGGTCATAATGGAGCACAGCTGGTTACCTCTTGGCGACTGGGAAGGAGAGAGAGAAGGAGGGAAAGAAAGAAGAGGCCAAAGACAAGATACAGTCCCTATGGGCACGCCCTAAAGCACCAGCACCTTCAACTGGGTCCTACCTCCTACAGTTTCCACCACCAATAATGCCATCAAATTATTAATCTACTGATGAGGTTGGAGCCTTCATGATCTAATTAATTCCCAGAAGACCTACCTCTGGACATTGCTGCATTGGGGACCAATTTTCAACACACGAGCCTTTGAGGAACATTCCAGATCCAAACCACAATAAGACCTTATGTAGCCCACAAAGGCAAATATATTTATTACCTGGAAGGTTCAAATTTAAAAGGATAAAATTAGAGAAATTCTCACATTTGAATTATATATGTTATGTGTATTTTGTATGTATATTTTGCATGTGAATATACATAGGTGTACATACATACACATTTCCATATATTACAAGAGGACATGTTTGTTTTAAACTTTGTGGGATTTCACACCCTAAAACGTGAATCACTAGAGAAGAGAGAGGGAAAAAAAATGTTTTGTAGTTTCATAGTTCATTGTAGTCAAGAAAAAAGAGGACCGAGGAAAATTCACTGCATTTTTTAATTATAACATCAGAGAAGAATATGAAGTTTAAAATTTTTGAAAGAGAAGCCTGATTGCAGAAGATGTATAGAGAGAATGCATAAGACAATGAAGGGGTCTGAGTCACTTCTTTGAGAGTTCTGGTGCTAGCAGGAAAGAGAGATGTGGTACTGCAGACTCCTGATGGTACCAGAAGAGTGTTCCGTGGTCCCTGCTGCTGTCCCTTCTTTCGGATGGTTGCATTTTGCTTCTTTCATTTTTGTGTGTAAAGCAGTTCAAACATTTTTCCCTATTCACATGCCCACAGGGTCAAGAATATTAGGACAAGTCAAAAACAAGAAGAGAGAGGCCTGTGGCAAACTGCAGAGATTATGCCCATTTCAAAGCAAAGAAATAAAGCATTTAGAAGTTGCCAGTTTCAACACCTGTTCTCTCTTTATTAATAACCATTTCTCTTTTTCTGGCAGAGGCACAGAGGGGTGTGGACAGGAAATGCTTTCTGTTTTTACCTTTTTAAATTTTAAATTTTATTTGTAATTTTTATAATATTCACTATAATAATGGTATATATTTTAGGATACATTTCAAAATTGCTGAAATAGTTGTTACCTTCTTGAAACTATTTATTGTAATTGAATTAAGTCCAATTTCAGTATTATTTCTGCATTTACCTTACAAATCCATCTCCCAGCATCATCTATTCTCCAAATTCCTCCAGATAAATATTATTCTTAGCTGCCACTTACTGAGAACTTAAAATTTGTACCAACTACTGTTTATCCCTCACAAGTATTATTCACATTTTGTAAATAAAGTTACAGAGACTTAAGAGGGTGTAACTATTAAATTTGAACAGTTAGCAATCTGCAGGTCTAGAATATAGACTCAAGAAAATTTAGCTCCAGAGATCATGCTCTTAACCACGAAGTTAAACTACTTCAAAGAAGTTAACCCATTTAAGAGGAATGAGAGGTAGATATTTACTTTCTTTATTGTAATAGCTGCCAGGAGGAAAAGTCTGTCAGAAAAGTATCACCATTGACCTCTTCTGATGCTCTAACCATTGAATTAAATGATAACACATTTCTTTTAAACGTGATCTCTCTTGAATTCAAATTTTAGTTATTTCAAAAATTTTGAACTTTCTAATTATTTCATAAATTTATGTACCTGTATATACCTATAAATTTTCATATGAACTTTTTGTTAAAGGATTGCAAAATATCAACTGAAAGTACTTTAAATATCATTTTCCTCAATTTTGTCTTAAGGTACACTATTATTTATATTTTTTTTCTAGTTATCCCAGAGTTATTCAAGTGGCAATTGATGAGCAACAAAAATGCATTTTGTCATACCAGTTTTGCTAATTATAACTTTCATACTCTTTGTAAATAAACTATGCAGTCATTTTTATCCTTAACATTTTCTGACTTCTTCAGCTCAGCTAAAATTTGGCATTATTCAAATTCCCTCTGCCATTTCCAGTAGAAGTTTAGCTTTCTTTTGGTGATCATAAGAAGAGCTAGTCTGATTCTTACATTTATGCCATTTTTTGATTCTTATCCCACCACAATTTTGCACCGCCCTAGTTAGAACTTAATAATGTTAGGAGGTAGTGTTGGCCCTCTCTCTGGTCAGGCTATTCCATTTACCCCAGAACTAGTACCCATTTGTAGCTTCCTAAATGAGGTCAACTGTAGTTTATAAAACTTCATATTACTCCTGCAGTTTTATCACCCTTTTCATCTAAGCCACAACCTCATTTATTATCCACACATCTCAAAATTTAAACCTCTGAAATTCCACTGCAACAATAATTAGGGGTAAAATGAATTTGTATGATATGACTAGAAATTAAAGTAGTATAAACACGAGGAATATAAAAGTCTAACTACTTTCTGTTTTGCAAATTAATATAAGACTAATACTAATATTTGTAGTTTCACCACACTTTTCTGCTTTCTGGACTTTGTTATGTCCCTACTATCTTACAGCACTGATTCACTGTATAGTTTCATATTTTTTCCCAAGTAATGACATTTTTTTAGAAAATTTGTATTCCAAACACTGAATGATAATTCAGTAAAAATGCTGTGGTATGTGCCAAATACCAAGATGTCCCTCCTACCTGTTCCCTCTGACATACTACCACTCATACCACCATGGTTCACTTTCTATTACCTTTTACCTCAACTCCTATCATTGCAAGCTCTCTACTCCCTGTATTTTTTCCATCTGTTTATCTGATTGAAGATGAATAGCATTGGGTTGTTTGTTTTCTCAGAGAAGTGTCATCACCATTTGCTGATTTATATCCAGGACCTCAGAAGCTAGAACTTCCACCTTCAGAAATGATGAAACCCAACACAGAAGTGACATGAAGATGTGGCACAGAGTTAAAAGGCAACACTTACACAAAACTTTCAGTGTTTTTCAGAGTGATTCTCAGAAGCCCTATGTATCTTGAAACATGAAGTAAGGACTTGAGTTCCAGATATTCTAAGGCAACCCAGAGAACTCTGTGCTTATATCAAGTGGTTTAGAGCTCTCATAATATTGCTTTGGCTGAATTGTTCCATCCTTGCCTTTGGCTTGAATTAATAGAAAATTGCAAGGGTCTCTCTTTATCTTTAAACAAAAGCCATTACCCATTATATCTTTCATGCATAGCTTATACAGATGCACACAGTGTCTTACCTATTATTTCACAGGGAGTGGAGAGGCTTAGAGTCCCATTTAGAGGTCCAGGTACATCAGGTTAGCAATGTTCTATAGAATAACCAGTCTTTAAAATCAGACTGCTTATATAGTTCTCAAATTATCTGCATTTCCCAGAGATGCATTTATTATTTCATAAATTATTTTGATGTTTTAGCTATACCGTCAGAACTGAAGTGATATAAAGTAAGATGTTTTTATTTTGTTCACATTTATACTTAGATGTTACAATGCAGGCCTAGAGGCTAGCATGGTGGTGGTGGTGATAATCAAATGAGAAAACCCCTAGATATTTGTGTTTTTACTCCACCACCCACCTGGAAATTGTTTCCCAGAGCTAAAATCAGGATACCCTGAATTTTGCTTTAATTAAGGAAATTGGTGATCTCTTTCATTATGTGTTTATGTTAAAATTTCTACATTATTGCCTATTGAATAAGTCCAAAGTCCTAAGCCCGAAACTCCAGGCATTTCTATTATTTCAAACGATTGCTATAGCTTCATGACTTCCTTTTCTCCTACACAAAGGCCTCTGCTGACATCAAACTGCACATTCCTCTCAAAAGCTGGTGAATTTTCTGATCTTTGTGCCATTTTTAGGCTATTGACCATGCCAGAAATTTTATTTTCTCAGATTCAATACATATTAAAACCACTTTATGGGGCTGGGATTGTGGCTCAGCGGTATTGCTCTCACCTAGCATGTGCATGCCCCGGGTTCGATCCTCAGCACCACGTACAAATAAAACACATTTGTGTACAACTAAAGCAAATAAATAAATATTAAAAAAATCTAAATGAATAGCATTTAAAAAAACACTTTACTATAATATGTATAATATGCTTTTTTTTTTTTTTTTTTTTTTCAACCTTGGCAGTACTCAGTTATTTTACTTTAAGTCAAATTCTCATTAAGTTGTCCAGGCTAACCTCAAATTTGACATCCTCCTGCCTCAACCTCTGGAGTCCCTGGAATTAACAGGCATGTGCCACCAAACCTGCCTGAAATACGCTTTTAAATATGCTTTGTCTAACAAATTAGACAAAAAATATTTAATTTTAGTTATGTTGTTATAAAACAGGCATAAATATACTGTATGCTATCCTGTAACAAGCAAGTGCCTTCAAGATCTTCCTTCAGCTTATTTCCATAGTCTCACATCTTCCAACATTTAACTTCACACACTCATAATACTTAAAATCTCTTAGCTGTAACCCAGATTTGGTTACTGTAGATTATATCTAGTATCACAGAAGAACACTGAAAATACATAATTGAGTCTTCATGAAGAATTATTGGTAAGGCTGAGACAGGGAATTGAAAGTTCAAAGCTAGCTTAGGGAACTTTTTAAAAAATTTAAAAAGGCGGAGGGGGGATGTAGTTTGTTGGTAGAGCACTTGACTAGCATGCACAAGGACCTGGGTTCAATCCCCAGTACAGCAAAAGAAAAAAAAAAATTCTTTGAGGCACCTTGCATCATTTTCTGGGTCATTGCAAGTAGTTCTTTCTTTCTTTGCCTGGAATTCTCTCCTTCCTCCATACTTCAACTGGCCACTACCCCTTTCCCATGTAATGACCTACTTTATTATTTTTAAAATATTTTAGTTGTAGATAGATACACTACCTTTATTTATTTATTTTTATGTGGTATTGAGGACCAAACTCAGTGCCTCACATGTGCTAGGCAAGCTCTGTACCACTAAGCTACAACCACAGCCCTAATGACCTAGTTTAGAGATTGCTAGTTTTAATATTTTTCATGGCTTCTCCTAGTAACCTTTTCTTAGTCTTACTATAGTACACTATTTAGTATCTCCCTTGTTAATGTGCAGCACTGAGCTCATAGAAAGCATCAAATGAATAAAATGTTTATGACATTTAACTATAGGTACAATTGGTTTTGAAGAGGTACATGATAGTAATTTCAAAATTAAAAGAAAATACATGTATATTTGATCCAATAATCAAAAACTCATGTGCTTTCAGGGATCAGACAAGCAAGGGAAATATGTAGTATGGTATGGGAGAAAATAATGGAGAATACAGACTACTGTATTTGGCCAACTTAAACATTTACATCATAGATACTACCCAAATCAAATCATAACCTCTGTCTCACTTTTATTAAAACATTCTGATGAAATAATTTATTAAAAGAAAAAAATATATTTTCATAAAAATGTTATTTGTGAATTTATTTGTAATAATGAAAAAATGAATTCAAATTAAATAACTTTAATTTGTAAATTTGAAAATGTAGTAACCAAAGCCTGATTAAACTAAATATGAATTATATCCACTAAATGTCACATGTTCTTTAATATTAAAGAATTTCTCAACCTGTAACATTTGAAGAATGCTTTCATTATTGGCAACAGTAGAGGAAAGAAGAGAACTATACGTTTGCTATAACTACAACCATATGAATTTATTCATCCTCCTAAAAAAAGATTTGAGATTGTACAAAATGAAAATAGATATAATAGGAATAGTTCAGAATAGAAATGATTTTTTTCTAAGTTAGCATTTAGTAATGCTATTGTTTTTCCAATCTCAATCTTTGGAGGAAATGTTGGGAAAATCTTTGGGGATCTTAGAGATGATACCTAGCAAGCAGAATGAGGTTACTTTGGGTAAAAACTGAAGAATATGAAATGTTGGCTGAGATAGAAATACCATTGTCATAGCAACTACCAAAGATTTCATAGGAAAGGAATGGTGTGGATTCTTTTTTAATGGAAATAACTAACAAGATTGCTTTTGAAATAGTTCTGATATAGTATATGATAATATACAATAAGTTTGATTTTTTTTTCTTGGGAAATGGGCATAAACTGGCATAACCTTAAGATCAGAAATTAGCATAGTGCAGGCTTTGCACATTTTGTGTACTGATAGCTATTGGATATACTGCTGATATGATACCAGTCTGCCTTCCCTGTATATAAAAATTATATATTTGATAACAAATATTCTAATTCTATAGTAATAATAATTGTTATTATCAACAAAAGAGTTCAATTCTTCTTGTCAATAGAGATTTAATATATTTTTCTAATTCTTCATGAAGACTCAATTATGTATTTTCAGTGTTCTTCTGTGATACTAGATATAATCTACTGGAAAGAGAGGTTTATAGGAATTCTGATCACATCAATAGAAATCATGATGGTTTCTTCCTTGAAAAGGACATATTCTATCAGTTCAATTTTTCTCATTTGTTAAGCTGAAATACCATTTTAATTAACTAATAGTTTTGATGTTCAAACGTCTCACAAAGATTTGTATATTTAATTCCAGCCTATTTGAATTTAGGTTAAGACTTCCCCTTATATTATGTCTTGAGCACAGATTTGCTCTAGGTTGCAAAATATGGCTCAACCCACTAGCTCTCTATACTATGAAGGCTTCCTGAATGGTGAATGAAATTCAAGTCTTTGCTATAGCAACTAATGTACTAAAACTGCTAATTTTGTATCAGGCTGAAACCATGACTAGTTTCTTTGAAAACTACCCCGCTAAACCTTCTTTGTTTTAGAAAATCTGCTTCTTTCACAGCACACTCCAGGAGTGGCACTTTGGTATCTTGCACAAATCAGCAGCTTAGGTATAGTGTCATATAGTTAATAAGCAAGAGATTGTCAGTATTGCCTAAGGGAAAAATTTACACTAGCATTTTTTTTTTCAGTTTGACATATATGTATATAGATCTGGATTTATTATAAATAACAATATACAAAAAAAGTAGATTTCTCATGCCACACACAAAACTTTCAATATACCATTAAAAAAGAAAAAAGCCAAGTCCTAGCACCTCAAATTGAGGCGCTGTGTACCAGCATAAGGAAGCTTGATGAAGTACATCAAAGTAAAATGAGGTTTGGAACCAAGTTTGAAATGATGCAGTTCAGTCCTCATCATTGCAACTGGCATCTGATTATTGTTACAAATAAATCCTCTTCCTCTGGCTCTTAAACCAATTAAATATAAACCACAAATATCTTTGGTCATTTAACTTGTTTTGCCAATCACTTCCTGAAGCTACCAGTAAAACTAGTCTTTTAAACCCACTATAAAGACAGAGGTCATGTTTTAAGTAAAATGAAAATACTGGTTTAATTTCCATTTTTAAAACATATATCACAAAATTAACCTTAGCTTCTTAAAGAAGAATTCAGGGATTATGATAATGTGAATGTGGTCTGTCCATTCATTCATTCAACACTTGGTGAGCTATTACATATAAAAGACTGTTCCAATGAGTTAAAATGTTGGAGGAACTATAACCTGTTAGTCATAAAGTTAATCATCACTCATACTGAAGTTTTAAATCAGAAGAAAAATAGACCAATTTTTTCAATGTTTTGCACAAACTTAGCTATAGGGAACAGAAGAAGACATTTTTCCTTTGAAAAACATATGACTTATCTATAATAAATTAAAATCTATATTAACAAACTAATTTCAACTGAGGAAAATATTAATCCATCAAAATCATTCTGCAAAATCTCTTTTGCTTTGAGTCATATGAAAATTTGTTTCTAATTTGAGACTTTCTAAAGGTAAAGTCATAACTTGAGTAATTAATAACCTTAAAATAGAAGAGTGAGGAAAGTGATTGAAGGGGACTAGCAAGGATGTTGTTTGCACTAAATTGATTTATATGAACTGCCCTAGTCATTCTTTTAAAAGTTAACCAGACAATAAAAACTTTCCACCTCTAAATATTAGTTAGCCATTTGACAAAGTTTTTCCGGATTAATCTGAATGCAATTAAAATGTGATGAAACAATGGAAGGCATCTTAGTTTTCTTAACCTACATAAACAGCAACAAATTTTGTCCAATATACTTAACTTCAGAATTTTCATGTCCAGAGTTTGAACCAGAAGTACCTTTAAACATCCATTTATTTTATAAAATTCTAAGACTAACTATCAATATGTGTCTAAAATATCAATAAATGTCTTCATAATTATCTTGCAAGATATTGAGATAAATGATATGAACTATCTTACATTTCTCAAAATATTATGGTTAATGAAGTTTTATTTCTAAAAATGTCCTAAATTAAGAGGGATTAAACTCTTATCTCAAAAGATAAGAAGCTATTGCCAGAAATATATATATATATATATATATATATATATATATATATATATAATAAATAAACTCATTATGGAGTTGAGATTTTTGTTGTTGTTGTTGTTGAGCTGACAGCAGTCTGGGGATACATGAATGGTATTTTTTAATGTTGCTTATATTCCTATTGTATTTCTTATAATGTAATTGCATTTAAAGTATTCTGTTAACCATTTTTCAAAGAAATTCAACATGAAGAGCTTATCTGAGCTTACTTGAATAATATAAAGTAAATAAAAGCTGCAGCTCAATGGAACCTAGTGTGTCACAGGATTTTTGCACATCAAGCTCTTAAACTGATTTGTTTTGGATTCTGAACAAATCACTTGGTCTCTTGGTGAAGTGGGCTTGTGAGGAAATTTTCATATATACATCCACCTCTAATAGCTGTGTGATACCAGGTATTTTTTGGGAATAAAGAATGAAAGAGAGCCGGGCGCGGTGGCGCACGCCTGTAATCCTAGCACTTTGGGAGGCTGAGGCAGGAGGATCACGAGTTCAAAGCCAGCCTCAGCAATGGCGAGGCACTTAGCAACTCTGTGACACCCTGTCTCTAAATAAAATACAAAAAAGGGCTGGGGATGTGGCCCAGTGGTCAAGTGCCCCTGAGTTCAATCCCTGGTACCAAAAAAAAAAAAAAAAAAAAAAGAATGAAAGAGCAAGAAAAGTTGAATTTCTTTAAGAACACTAAATTTTATTCAACCACCTTTTTTTTTCTTTTTTCCCCCTCCCTCCCCTCTTGCTCCCTCCCTTACCCTCCCTTCCCTTGACCATTCTAGTGTTCCTCTAATCCTCCTATGTACCCCCATCCAACAATACTTTGAAATAGCCTCCTTATATCAGAGAAAACATTTGGTACTTGGATTTTTGAGATTGACTAACTTCACTTAGCATTATGTCTTCCAACTTCATCCATTTACCTGCAAATGCCATTAATTTATTTTCTTTTATTGCTGAGTAAAATTCCATTGTGCGTATATACCACATTTTCTTAATCCACTCATTTACTGAGGGACATCTAGGTTGGTTCCACAACCTAGCTATTGTGAATTGCGCAGCTACAAACATTGAGATAGCTGTGTCACTGTAATATGCTGTTTTTAAGTCCTTTGGGAATAGACCCAGGAGTGGGATGGCTAGGTCATAGTGTGGTTCCATTCCCAGTTTTCCAAGAAATCTCCATACTGCTTTCCATAACGGTTGTACCATTTTGCAGTCCCAACAGCAATGTATGAGTGTGCCTTTTTCCCCACATCCTCTCCAACATTTATTGTTGCTTGAGAACACTGAATTTTAATGTGTATGTGAAGATCAGTTAATTACTGGAGAGAAACAAGCCTGCCAATAAAAGCCAAATATATGCAACTCCCTTCTTTTGCCAAAAATCTTATTTATTTTGTATTAACTTATATATAACAAAAGAATATTGGCCGGGCGTGGTGGCGCACGCCTGTAATCCCAGCACTTTGGGAGGCTGAGTCAGGAGGATCGCGAGTTCAAAGCCAGCCTCAGCAATGGCGAGGCACTTAGCAACTCAGTGAGACCCTGTCTCTAATAAAATACAAAAAAAAAAGGGATGGGGATGTGGCCCAGTGGTCGAGTGCCGCTGAGTTCAATCCCCGGTACCAAAAAAAAAAAAAAAAAAAAAAAGAATATTGTACTTTCCAATAATGATATCATTATAATGTAGGGAAATGTTTCTGACCAAAGACCATATCCACAATCTATGATTAAAGCCAAGGTGTAATTATAAAATGAACTCAATTCATTGAACTAATAAAATATATTCTAAGTCACATTGAATGGGCAAATATATGCACTTTAAAATAGTTACACACATCTCTACTATATTTGAAGAACTGTATACATTTTGATATTAAAATCACATATCTACTGTCTTAAATTATAACCACATAAAATTAACACATTACCTTCAGTTGCACTTATTTATACCAATATAATTCTACTCCCAAGAATAAAGGTGTATATGGGAGCATGTGAGAACCCATGATTTAGACAACTACTATCTTTTTAAAAAAGTGGTCAAGGAATATTGAAATAATAATTTGCATGTAGCATGAGAAGACAAAGTCATTCTCCATATTTTTGTAATTCTAAGATGCCATGTATTTTCTAACATAACATGTCTGATATAAGTTAGTGAAAATGTTTTGGAGGAGAAAAAGTACAACAAACGTGCACATTAAAAGGCAAAATCTGGTTTTATAGATTTTTAAATGAAAAAAAAAATGGCATCAAAATGAAGGAAATACTTTAATTTAGAGCTATAGTCAAATTTAATTGTAACTTCTAAGCAATCTTTGGAAAGTTTTATTATACAGTCTTCTTTCTCAAAGATCATTTCTAATTTTTAATGATCGATTTAGAACTTCCCATCAAATTTTTAGAATTCAAAGTTTTGAATGCCATCATCAGTTATCTGAAATTCTCAATCTAGACCACCCATAAACCTGAGTTGATACCTTAGAACTTCATGGGGACTTGAGCAGGAGAGTCCTTAATGTGTAATTTATAAATGATGGACATGATGAATTGCTCACAATTCTGAACCCTTGAAACCAGTGAATACCAAAAGAAACATAAACATCCTAATAAGAGTGACTACTTTAGCCCCCTCACAGTGATTGAAACAAAAGCACATTGTGTGCATAAGTGTGAAGAAATAATACTTTTGGAAAAATAATTCTAGTTACAAGTAGAAGATGAGTAACTTTCTGGTTTCATTTATTGTTAGGAAAAGCTACTGTAAACAGCTTCCTTTAGACAATGACAGTAGGTTTATTTTAATCAAGAATTACAAAATTGATAAAATGTTGGTATCATTGGACAGAATATTGGGTAAAATTAGTTTTTTCTCCTTGCTCAAAACATGGATGCATCCTCAAAAGACAAAATTAAACAGGCAAAGAATGATTTATTCAAGACTAGTTCAACAAGAAAGAGATTGAGCTCAACCCCTTTGGAACAAAAGGTAAGAAAGTTTTGAATACTGGTGTGAGCTGATAGGAAAGTGCTGGAGGACTTCAGTGGCTAGGTCAGTAAATGTAGTTAGGTCATATTTGTTTGCTAATTGGCACTACTCCTAATTAAGTTCCTCCCTCCCATAGAGATTGGGAAATAGGGGCACCATCTTTCTTGATGATTTCCTTTCAAAAAGATGGTTCTCAGGCCATTCCCTGAGAAAGACACTCCTGGTTATAGAAGATTTACATCTCTAAAGCTTGGAGAAAGAGTTTACAATTGCAAAATTTAAAGAAAATGATATAGAAAAGGGGGTGTATGTGAAGTGGGAATAGTCTGGAAAGGAAGAAATTTGCCTGAAATTTAAAGTGGGAACTTTTAGAGCCTCTTGGTCAATCAAACCTGGAATGCAGATATAGTTTTAACAGCCAACTCTAGAGAAAAGTCTAACATAGGAATCTCCCAGATCTCCCTAGTTTGATTTAGATATTTTATTTATTTGTTCCTACAAGATTGGCAATATCACAAAATTTATCAGTTTGAATTTCAACTTTTAAATCTGTTTATTACTCTTGACATTAGAGTATGCAGTTCCTAAGGGCAGGAATTCTGTCTACATTTGTAACCTCTACATTTGTAACCTTACCGTAATGTTGCTCACTTCAGAGTAACTCAACAAATGCTTGTAAAAATAAACTGAATTCTAAGAAAATCTGAGAATGAGATAGAAAATAAGAATGTGGGAATAAGGATGTGAGAATTACAAAAGAATTAAGAAATTTTAGTTTGGTACAATGGAACTTTAAAGGGAATATGATCAAAGGCCATGTATTCCTGGAAAATATGAACTTTTCCAGTTTAACCGAGAAGACTATAAAAGTGGGTCACACCAAGTGAAGGTAGGGAAGAGGGCTCACATTTAAATACTGTGTGGTACATTAGACGTAATGTTGATGTGTTGATTTTAATTCTTAATCTTGGAGGGGAAAAAATGACAGCATTTTTTAAAGTCAGGAAATTGACACTTAGCAACTTAGCATAGCTAGCTACATAGCTATACTCACCACACCACTTTTATGGCCTCAAGTCTTTTTTTTTTCTGGTACCAGGGATTAAACCCAGGGGTGTTTAAACACTGAGCCACCACATGTCCAGCCTTCTTTTTTCATTATTATTATTTTGAGATAGGGTTTCCCTAGGTTGCTTAGGACCTCACTAAGTTTCTGAAATTGGCTTTGAACTTGTGATTCTCCTGCCTCAGCCTCCTGAGCTGCTAGGATTATAGGCGTGCACCACTGTGCCAGGGTGGCCTCAAGTCTTAAAGTCATTCAATTTGGCTGTTTTAAACATAAATTGTAATAATTTAATTTTTACAAAAATGAAAAATAATCAGAACTTTCAACTTTACATATTAGATGATGCCTTTAAAGAAGGACCATCCCCCAAATATAAATAAACTACACATGGTATTAAACACGTTTTCAAGTACCAGAGACAAGGAAGCAGGTAACAGGTTGGGATACCTTCCAAAACATTTGAAGGTGGTGTCAACACAAGGAGAATCTGAATGCAGTGCTGGGCTGGGTGGGCATTGAAATGGAAATTTGTGGGGCTCTTCTCTCTTACTTAGAACAGTCTGTGTGATTATTTGTAAAATATATGTTTCTTTGATTCTGTTTTCACTGACAAAGGTTGTTTAAAGGAACATTTAACTTTTTCATATATAAATAAAGAATACTATTTAACTCCTATTATGTCCTAGAGAGTTGTTGGTAATCCCCCTATACACCTCTATATGTAAAGACAGGAAATATTAAGACTGTAGGTGCCAGAGTTATCAGATTAAATTGCTTAAAGGAGGATATTCCTCAAATGAGGAGAGGTATCTGGGACAAAAGCAAGTGGAGTGGAGAGAATCTAATTAATAATTTAGTTTGCTCTGAAAGTCCCATAAAGCTAAAATACTGAGGTGTAGGGATAAATTGTTATTCTTATATTGGCAGTTTTCTCAAGAAGTAATGATAACAAAAAAAATGTAGATAGTCTACTCAATAAAAGGAATACCTGTTTTCCTCATATTTCCTTGAAATTCTGGATTTGTCTTCTGGTTGCCCTTTATTGGTGTGTGTGTGGGGGGGGGGGGCGGATTGGAGGGGCACATACTGGTAGTGTGCAAGATTTGTGTTTTTCCAGTGCACTGTTGGCATTCTTCCAATTCTTCTGGAAAACACAATTCTTTCATTTATATGCCTACAAAACTATGAGTTGAAATTTAGAACCCTGTATAGCCTTTCAAAGAAAAGTACCAGGATATTCTTTTTTTTTTTTTTTTAATTTTAAGAAAACATTTATTTAGCTGTAGATGGACACAATATCTTTATTTTTATTTATTTTTATGTGATGCTGAGGATCGAACCTAGTGCCTCAAGTACGTGAGGCAAGTGCTCTACCACTGAACTACTTACCCCAGCCCCAGTATATTCTTAAAGGGGCCAAATCCAAGCGAGCGTATTTAAAATAATTATTAGTTCATCATCATGTCCCAACAAGACTTCAAGGTTGCTTAGCAACAGAATCAGGCACCTTTAGCAGGAACATGCATGGGAACAATGGTGAAAATGATTGAAACCTTAAAAAGGCAAATTCTTTTAACTCTGTCATAGCAAAAAGACAATATCTTATGACGAGAATGCACTTTTTAATGTAAGAATTGTTCTCTGAGCTTTATGTGATAGCCAAACATGAACAATTTACTATAGAATAGATAGAACAATGACACTTTTGGTCTTTATGTAATTTAGGGCATTTAAGAAAAATTATAAAAGTTAGTTCAAATGTACATAATATCTCTATTCTGCACCTTTAATTATCTTTAAAACTAAGAGTTATAAAGAAAGGAAGATACAAAAATAAATGAATACTACGAAATATTTGATTAACTACAAAGGTTCTATTTTCATGTCATCACATAAAACTGAACAATCAAAAACTCAAAAATTGTATTTGTATGCTTTTAATTTAACAGAGTGGTTACCCACAAAAACATACCCAAACATATATCTCTCTGATTTTCATTTCCAATTAAAAAAAAAAAATAAGGTTTAATCGGACTAGGGATATAGCTCAGTTGGTAGAATGCTTGCCTCACATTCACAAGGCCCTGGTTCAATTCTCAGCACCACACACACAAATAATAATAATAATAATAATAATAATAATAATAATAATAATAAGGTTTAAAATATTGTCCCTTTGAGAGTACTGGATTGACTTTTTTTTTTTTAACTAGCTTAATGGATGAACTGACTCTATACTGTGATGTTCATAAAAGCAATGTCTTGCCTCTTTTAATAAAAACAGAAATCTGGTGCATGCAGGCTCTCTTGATGCATAACACCCAAAAAGTTAAAAAAGTAAGTGTCAGGTGGGGAGGCAGAGTAACCCAACTCTTACCCTAGTTCTGACTCTGCTTTTGATAAGTCTCCAAAGCACTCTAAACCTCCTTTTCTTCATCAATGAAATGAGGCTTCCAAGATTCTTTCCATATCTCATACTTGTAAGTCCATGTCCACCAACTCAAAGTAGTGTCATTCTTTTTTTCTTATGAAAGAGATGGTTTTATTGAATCAGCTATTTGGCCACTGTCTTTACGTAAATATTAGTAGTAGTAGTTCACCAATACCATTTGAACTTAGGCAGAAATTGTTCATTGCTGGCTTCTTTTTTGGCTTATATTGTGTGCCTGATTATGTATCGCAGAATTGATGTTTAGTCCCTGAAAACTGAAAACATTCAAGGCAGATGTAATATGCTACAACCCTTTATACTGAGACATTCTGTTTTTAAACAACTGGATTCTTTTAGCACAATCTTCAGAAAATGGTTAAATAAGCACATCTGTTTTCCTTTTCTTAAGAAGTTTAATAAAATAGCCAAAAGGTCATACTTAAACATGCAAATAAGATCAACAACAAAATCTTGGAAAACAGCCAATGCACCAGAAAAACAAATCCAGAGGACTGTTTACAAACATTTATATAGGCATCAAAACTCAGGGTGGGAGAGAAGGGAGAAAAAATACTATATGGACATAGCAAAGAAATAACTTTAGGAGATACCCCATGACATTAGACTATTTGCAACTAATAACAGCAAACACACCTGGCATCCATCATTTGGTAAATGCTGTATTTGTAAAGTTGTTGAAAGCAACAAGTCTAAAATCATGAGTCAGAGAAGCAGAATCATCAATCATGCCCACACTAGTTCTAAATTCCATTTTTAATACAAAAAGAAATTGGTGGAAATATTTTCATTACAAGAAAGTGAAAAGTGGGTTTTAAACCTACTAGATGATGCTGGGCCAGATTTCTGACCTAAAATGTAGCCCTAAAGTTTGAAATTTGGGAAAAACACTCTTCTTCCCCACACCCAAATATCACTTCTTCTAAGAATTCTAAAGGAAGAAAAAGTTTCTTAACAATTACACATAGGTATTTAAATCTAGGAACTTAATATTTACCTGAGAAGCAGCAGGTAGGCTTAGGGAGAGGGCCAGCTTTCCAATACCATTGATGAAGACTTTGCCCTTTGAGTTGAAATTTTAAAAGTTATGAAAAGAAATAAAAAATTCTCTGTAATTGGTATTTTATACTGATTCAAGAAAGTGGCCTATAAAAAGTTTACCTGGGTGAAAAGTAACCTGCTAGATAATATAGATGCCACATATAGATAATATAGAAACAATGATAAAACGCAGAGATATGTTTTTGTCACAGAGAATATCATCGAGTTTCAGAGAGGCTTTATGGTTGACACCAGAACCAGATTGTAGTTATACCCAATATAAATTTTAGATTATGTAGTATGTAAAAATATACTTACTAGAGTCAATAAATTGCTCATAATGCATAGTAAAAGTAAACACTACCTTTTAAATGAATAATTTTACAGTATTTTTATAGTTTTTTTTTAATGCCTACTTTTTTAAATGTTCAAATTTGGAAAATAAGGAGTTTAAAATAAGATGAACCAGATTTCTCCATTTCAGTTTCTGATGCTCAAAGTGAGCAGGCTACAAAATGTTACATGACTGAAGCCTAGGGGAATCTGTGTTCCTTGAATAATAGTATGCATTCTACAATATTCAGGGGCACAAAAAACTCATTGGTTATGCTTTTGAGACAAACTTTTAACAGAAGAATAGCTGTCACCTTCAGAATCTTCTTTTCTAATGAGAACAGACCTTAGAAAAACTATGCAGATTGCCTAAGTTTCAGTGAGCTCCACTTTTTTTAAGTTTCTTTCTCCTTGGAGTCTATTTATTACTGAATGCTCTGTTACCTAATACCTGCTGCAGAAACCATATGCCCCAAGTTCTTTTCCCTCCTCCACATCCTCAAAACTTCATTTTGGATCATTCAGGCTGAGGTAAAAAATGACTTAAGATTTTAAAGTACAGACATTTGAATTTCAATGGGAAAGAAAGACTTAAAAGTGAAAAAGGTTCTCAGATCAGGGATGAGTCTACCAAACATTGGTTAGTAGGTGGAAAGACATTTTTAGGAATCAGAACTTTTCTGCTTCACCCAATAATAAGACTGTTCTGTAAGCCATACAGCTGGAGAGAAGTAACTGTAGCAGAGGCTTAAGAAACAAAAGTAAACATAATTTCTCTTTAGGTTCTAAATAGAAAGTAGGGTTACTAAAGAAAACACTAAAATTGTTCCTTGTTTCCTGAATCCAAAGCAGGTGACAGCGAAAAGGAGTTGGAAAAAGTAGAAAGCAGTTCTTCCTTGGTCCTGTATATAATGTCAAAATGAAATAGTGATTTAAATAAAAACCTCAATTTAAAAAAAAATTATGTTTCATAGTTATGCAAATTAAAACCAACTGATCTTACCATTCATATTTACTCAGTTGCCAAAAGAACATTTCTTTTGAAAATAATTTTAATATAGATGCAGTTTTCTTTCAACAAAATTAGAGAGTAAAAGATGCTTTTCTGTTATTTACATGGACAATTATTTAGTAGTTATTGATCATTTTACATGGAAAGTAAAAATAATTTCTAACATTTCATTGTTTATGATTTTAACAAGAGGGTGATTTTAGTTTTCTTATCAGATATCATTTTCCTTGTTAGGAAATGAGGAAAAAGTGGTTAATGAACCAAGCAAGTCAGTTCCTTGATTTTTCTGATAATAATGAACATGAATACACTCTTTCTCTACAGAAAAATAGATCTTAATCAAAAATAGAAAAACTGGTTCTAATATATTCTTCAAAGAAAAGTATAACAAGACTGAAAAAGCAAATCCTTTTGAATTTTTTGAGGTTAAAATAGTATTGAACTTTGAATGAATTTTACATTTCTCCTAAATAATTTTCACTATGAAATTTAAGGTGCTATCAAACTATATTTATGAAGCAACTTGAGCAGGCTTATCTCTACATCTGATATTGATAACATTTACATGTGAACACTAAAATTTTGTTTTATAAAGTAGGAAAGAATTGCTCTGATAAAAGCAGAAGTGGGCAGGAACAATGTATTTACCATCCTTTGCTTTCTACTGTTTGTGAGCCCAGTTGTAACCAATGAGTGGCCCACCTGACAGAATTTCTGACCATTAATTGACTCTAATTCCACTAGCTTTGCTACTGCCAAAACTTCTATTAACTTCACATGTGAATATTTTATCCTACTAATCCTTTTTTCCTCCTAAGCTTCCTCATATTCAGAAGGCCCCTCACAGTAAACTTGGAGCCAGCCCACACTTGATATAAGCAAACGAGAAAAGCAAGGTAGAATAAACATAATGCCAATTAGTATAATGACTAATTAGAAGCCATGTTCTGAGGTTATTAAATCAGAGGAGAGGTAGAAATGACAGTGGTGAGCTTTAGGAAAGCTGAAACATTTATCAACGCAAATTATCATCACAGGTGATTTTTCATGTTGATATACATGATACACACTCAATTTGTGCTCATGAGTAAGAGCAACTAATAGTAAAGAAGGAGCAAATTATTATATTATATGGACAAACCAGGTTGTCCACACAAAGTAATAATGATACTGCTTACTCAATAATTTATTAGGATTTGTTTGTTATGTTTAAAGTCATATAAAGTTATTTGAATCAAAGCACTACAGTGAATGTCATGGTGAAACATGACACAGAGAACTCAGAACAGGGAAGAACATAAGAAAGAAGGAAAAAGAAATGAAAGGGCTGAAAGATTTATTACTTTGAGGTAAAGTTGCTAAGGATGTTTATTTATGTTCTCTTAATGTTCATAATACTCTTGTCAGAATGGCATTAACATACCCATTTTATGGACAAGTGACTGAGGCTCTTCAACTGCAGGTTATTTAGGAGGTATTCCTGCTTTGGAAGAGAGAGTCATGTCAAGAATTTTAATCCCACTAAACTGAAACTGGTAGTGACATGATTAGTTTTGACCTAAATTGTGACCTCATTTAAATATTGCTT
The DNA here is from genome assembly GCA_025594165.1 of Tamias sibiricus. Classification (NCBI taxonomy): domain Eukaryota; kingdom Metazoa; phylum Chordata; class Mammalia; order Rodentia; family Sciuridae; genus Tamias; species Tamias sibiricus. The sequence continues at coordinate 139,237,932 of CM046658.1, read as the reverse complement.
GTCCTTTTCCAGGTTAATAGTCTATATTTCAGGAAGAACCACAGTTCTTTTGCTTATAAATTTTTTTTCCAAGTTACTTCTGCCAATAAGTTTTGACTGGTTTTGTATGAGCAAAAGCCTGGAGTTATATTGCAATATGCTGTGTGCTGTTGGTTGGTTGATATGAAGAAATGCAGAACTGTCAGATTCTCAAAACAAAAGCAAATTACTAAGTATTTCACCTTAAATCAGGTAAGGTATGCCTCTTCTGGATTTAAACATTATTTTAATTATTTATAATCCTTACAATGTCCCTGAAATAATTATTAACAATAAGAAAACTGAGGCATAGGGAGGTCTAAGTAAATGGCAGAGATAAAATTCAAACCCAGGCCAGTTTCAATCCTGAGCCCCACTCTGTAAATAATTAACAAATATTTATTTATTTCCTTTATCTCAGTTGAAGACAAAGAGTACAGGTGTATGGAAGAAGCATAGAATCCTTAAGCAATACTTAAAGAATGCAGTTCTTCCTTTGTTTTAAACAGGTTAGTTTAAACATAAATGATGTAAGAATACTGCTGGTTAGCAGTTACTGGTGCTTCATACTGTTTTAAAAACTGAACATTAGGTATTTTATAGGCATGAGGTGTTGTGACAGGGCTGGTCAAGTACCCTACCACTGTGCTACATCCCCAGCCCAAGGTATCAATTTATTTAAATCTTGCATATATACTAGCTGCCTTAGGAAATAGCTAAGGCGTTTGAATTATCAACATGACCAGGTACCAGCTATGAAATAAAAAAGGTTTTCTGGATTGTTTGACCAAGACATTCAGGAGAGAAGGGAGAGGACGTGGTGGCGAGTCTGAGGAGCTGTTCATTGAAGAGAAGTAGTACTAGTATAAGCATTGTATTGTTTGCTTAGAAACTGCAGGCCCTGATAACCTGAAACTAAGGTTTTGATAAAACTAAACATTGGTTCCTTATAGTTTGGAAAAGATAAACTGCTACCTATTCATCTCTTCAGTTTGGGGCCAATCTCAGCAACATAGCAAGACCCTCAGTAACTTAGTGAGGTGCTGTCTCAAAATAAAAATAAAAAGAACTGGGGATGTAGCTCAGTGGTAAAGCACCCCTCCTGAGTTCAATCCTCAGGACAAACAACAAAAAAGTTTTGGTCATATCATTGTACCAACTTCATAACATAGATAAACTGACCCTGCTTTCTGCATTTATTTAAGAACAAATCATACAAGTCTTTCTGAATGTTATAATTAATCTGCAAAGGTGATATATAATTTTTATATAATCTACTTTCATACTCATTTGGCATCATTTTGACTTTCACTATTCATGTGTTATGTTTGCTGGCACACAAATCATTTCCTGATTGCCATATCTGGAATACTGATTATGTTTGCATTTTAGAGTTATTGGTCTTTAAAACTCAAGCAGAATCTGGGAACTTGCAAAGTAAATAGTCTTCCTACTATCTATTTCATTAAAAAAAATTCTAAACTGCATTACTATTTAAAGAAAACTCACTTATTCTATCACTCTAGTGACATTTTCTTTTAAATAAATCATGAAACGTAAATTAGACTAAATATAAGCTGCCTTTTTTCCATCTTGAGCAAATGACAAAAACATTTTGTACAGAAAGAAAAGGTATCCTTATCCACAGTTTGATTTGTTGCTCTCCTCTTCTTCGAAAACTAATTCTAATTAGGATGTATTTATGTCTCAATGAAAGCATCAACAAAGCCACTTTAGCAATTCTTTTGAACAATGATTTACTTCACACTGAAATACATTAAACATGAACAGTCAGAGCTGAAGTGATAGATTTTAGTAATATTGAGACTTGATTCATCAAGGAAAACACATTGGAGAAGCAGATGGACTGTGAAAGAACAAGAATAATTTTTAAGAAATTATGGCTTTGATATTTAAACGAACAACTAAGAAAGACCATGAAGAACAAGAGAACAGGTTTCATCCATTTTAAGAAAGCAGAGTATTTTCAGATCACTTAACATTTAGTAGGCATGTTCTAATAGTCTGGTAGAATATATAGATTTTTAAATGTATTATTTAATTTCATTACATTCCTTTTAATAGATAATTAAGTCTCTATTTATGTAGATAGGAAATGAGCTTTGAAAACTTAAGATTGGTACCTAATTAGAGTAAGTAGGTACCTAAGCTGATCTAGTTCCAGAGCAAAGCTGTTTCTTCCTTCTCAGTGTGATTTTATCACATTGAGAACTGATGGACACTGAGCACCTTCCAGAAAAATGCACGGATAAACAACATGAGGTATGCTGTATTGGCACAAACCTCACTAAAGGTTTGTCATTGTTGGACTTGCTTCCGCTGAAAGATATTTTTGCAAAATTCCTTTCCCTTTAGATAGTAGCCTTCAAATATTTTCTCTGAAGACATTCCTAACTTATATATATAAGTTATTTTGCTTTAAAAATTATTTTGCTTTAAGGCTAAAAATGTAGACTCATGTTTAGCTATATCTAAGTGCCAGTGTTATATATTACATATTCTGCATATGCCAGGATTCAAGCTGAGTTCACAACTGCATAATATACAATGGTTTTCTTTTGATATTTTGAAGTATATAATTTAATAATTACAGAACAAACAAAAATCTCCTTGGCTTCTAAACATCATGCTATTAGCTTACCCCAATTTATTCTTAACTGCTGCTTCCCCATAGTATGGAGAGAATGTTTTTGCGACCTTCCCTTAAAATATTCTTCATTGCAAGTGCATCTTGCATAAACCCAGGCCTTCCCACACAGTCAGTTTGTACCAGCAAGTCTTAGGATCTGTGCACATAAATGTATTATTTTGGAATTCTCAAATAGGGTCCTTAAAAGCAATAATATAATAGTTAAGAGAGCTGAAACTGATAGCAGATCTTCTGAGTCTAAATACTGCCTACTACACCCTGATGCATCGTATAATCCTGGAGAAATCACTTAAACACTTTTAAAGTATCAGATTTCTTACCTGGAAAATGGGATAATAAATGCATTTATCTCTTAATGTTATGGTGTAAATTAAAATTAGATGATGCATGGTAAGCATTAGCACAGTGCCGCTTATCAAGTAACAGCTGCTTATATTGTTAATTGTCTCCTTTGCATCCCTATTCCCAGCTTAGTGCCTAATACATAGTAGTTTCTCAGCAAATAGCACATTTGTTAGTTCTAACATTTAAGCAATGCACTCCCAGGAGTGTCATCAACCCCTCACCATTTACCTGTCATACTAAAAGGGAAATAAAAGCTACCTACAGGATCTTTTTTTTCCTACTCAAAATCTCTTGTCCACCTCTCAGTTCTAATAGTCCTGAACCCCAAACAGATTTGGGAATTTGAAAAATCATACTATTATGAAAAGAGTTGGGTTCCCCTTTTCTAATATGTCCTAGAATCTCAGGGTCACCAAGCTATTGTTAGTGTAGTTTAGTTGGGACTAATTGTGACAGTTAATCAGTTATTTTATAACTCATTGATATTTTTAAATTCATTATATTTTAACCCACACTTCACAGAAGCATACTCTTCTTTAAAGTTACAATAGTCAAAGTTATCTTTTAAAAAGCACAAGTCGATGATATCATTGGCCTGCCTAAAACCTTCAAAGACCATCTATTAAAAAGAGACTAACACATAAAATATTTAGCAAGACTTACAAGCAATATGTGCTATGGCTACCCCCAGCATCTTTTTCAGGTCTTCACCTGGTTCCAGGCCTTTTTGAGCCCTCAGATGCAACAATATCATGATTACATTTTTTGATTTTTGTGCCTAGATCAGTTTCTCCTTGATCACTTAGGTCTCATTTGAATTGCCAATGCTGCTACTTTAGCTAGAGAGACTGGCCTCCTCAATTTCCTTCCCCATTATACAGTTCTGTCTTTCACTAAATGAAATGTGTTCATTTCTTTACTTTACCTCCCATACATTTGGGATATTTGCTTAAGAACAAGAACATTGAACTTCTTGTTCACCAGTGAATCTTTCAAAATTTTCAAGAAAGTATGGTAGATACTCAGGAAACGTGCTGAACAAATAAATAAATAGAGGAAGGAACAGGAAAAAAATGAGAAACACTACAAGAAGAATATTTCTTTTTTGAAAGAAAAGAGTAATAAAAAAATATGTTCATTCAATAGAATCAATCAGTCATACATAGTTGCTAATATATGACTTAATGGTTCATATTCAATACAAAATGTTCCAGTGCTTTCTGGTCTTTTAGATTTAATAATTTAATTTCAAGGTAAATGAAATTAGAATATTTAGAAATTAGATTAAAGGGGGCAATAAAATATACTGAGGTAGAAGATTGTAAAAGTATGAAAGCATAGAAGCATAAAAACAATTTTTGTTTGCTATTTTATTTTCTTTTTAATAGAAGGACACAGCCTAGAAATATCACGACTAAAATCTTCCACTATTTGTAGTGACATGGGGATGACTAGTTCCCTGCATAGGTAAAGTATCAGAGCAGTGGAGAAACATGTGGGGGTGGGTTAGTCAGACAGAAGTACATTACAGAATAAATGGAACATGAGGAAGTGGAAACAATATATGAAGATAACAATTTTAATTATCTATGAATTGGTTAATGAATATATATAAAGATATATACATTCTAAAATTTTAAGGAGTTACTGTTCTAGTATAAGTTTATATTTTGATGGGAATAATTCATAAAGAGTAGGTGAGTTTTAGAAGATTCAAAGTTGTGAAGTTCTTTTTTTTCTCAAATTTGTTTTTTTATTCTAAGTTGTTAGAAATGACAGCAGAATGTATTACATTTCATACTATACTTGTAGAGTACATTTTTACATATCTCTCATTGTATACAAAGTATATTCACACCATTAGTGACTTCATACATGTAATTAGGGTAATGATATCCATCTCATTCTACCATCTTTTTTTTTTTTTTTTTTTCTTTACCCTTTTGCTCCCTCTCTTCCCCTCCCTCCCCATTGGCCATTCTAGTGTTCCTCTAATCCTCCTATGCTCCCCATCCCAACCCCATTGTGAAATGGCCTCCTTATATCAGAGAAAACATTTGGCATTTGGCTTTTTGGGATTGGCTAACTTCACTTAGCATTATATTCTCTAACTTCATCCATTTACCTGCAAATGCCATGATTTTATTCTCTCTTATTGCTGAGTAATACTCCATTGTGTATATATACCACATTTTCTTTATACATTCATCTACTGAAGGGCATCTAGGTTGGTTCCACAGTTTAGCTATTGTGAATTGTGCTGTTATAAACATTGATGGGGCTGTGTCCCTGTAGTATGCTGCTTTTAAGTCCTTTGGGTATAGACCTAGGAGTGGGATAGCTGGGTCATAAGGTGGATCCATTTCCAGTTTTCCAAGGAATCTCCATACTGCTTTCCATATTGGCTGCACCATTTTGCAGTCCCACCAACAATGTATGAGCGTGCCTTTTTCCTTACATCCTCGCCAACATTTATAGTTGTTTGTGTTCTTAATAGCTGCCATTCTGACTGGTGTGAGATGAAATCTTAGAGTGGTTTTGATTTGCATTTCTCTAATTGCCAGAGATGTTGAACATTTTTTTCAAGTATTTGTTGATTGATTATATATCTTCTTCTGAGAAGTGTCTGTTCAGTTCCTTGGCCCATTTATTGACTGGGTTATTTGTTTTTTTGGTGTTAAGTTTTTTGAGTTCTTTGTATATTCTAGAGATTAGTGCTGTATCTGACCTGCATGTGGTAAAAATTTATTCCCAATTAGTAAGCTCTCTATTCACCTCACTGATTGTTTCTTTTGCTGAGAAGAAGCTTTGTAATTTGAATCTGTCCCATTTATTGATTCTTGATATTAATTCTTGTGCTACAGGATTCTTATTAAGAAACTTGGGGCCTAATCCAACTTGTTGGAGATCAGAGCTTACTTTTTCTTCTATTAGGTGTAGTGTCTCTGGTCTAATTGCTAGATTCTTGATCCACTTTGTTGAGTTTTGTGCATGGTGAGAGAGGTTTAATTTCATTTTCTTGCATATAGATTTCCAGTTTTCCCAGCACCATTTGTTGAAGAGGCTATCTTTTCTCCAATGTACATTTTTGGCGCCTTTGTCTAATATAAGATAACTGAAATTATATGTGTTAGACTCTGTGTCCTCTATTCTGTACCATTGGTCTACCAGCCTATTTTGGTGCCAATACCATGCTGTTTTTGTTACTATTGCTCTGTAGTATAATTTAAGGTCTGATATAGTGATGCCACCTGCTTCACTCCTCTTGCTAAGAATTGCTTTAGCTATTCTGGGTCTCTTATTTTTCCAGATGAATTTCATGTCTGCTTTTTCTATTTCTATGAGGAATGTCATTGGGATTTTGATTGTCATTGCATTAAATCTGTATAGTGCTTTTGGTAGTATGGTCATTTTGACGATATTAGTTCTGCCTATCCAAGAACAGGGTAAATCTTTCCATCTTCTAAGGTCTTCCATAATTTCTTTCTTTAGTGTTCTGTAGTTTTCATTATAGAGGTCTTTCACGTCTTTGGTTAAGTTGATTCCCAAGTATTTTATTTTATTTTTTTTATGCTATTGTAAATGGGGTAGTTTTCCTCATTTCCCTTTCAGAGGATTTGTCACTGATATATAGAAATGCCTTAGATTTATGGGTGTTGCTTTTGTATCCTGCTACTTTGCTGAATTCATTTATGAGTTCTAGAAGTTTTCTCTTGGAATTTTTGGGGTCTTCTAGGTATAAAATCATATCATCAGCAAATAATGATAATTTGAGTTCAACTTTACCTATCTGTATCCCTTTAATTTCTTTCATCTGTCTTATTGCTCTGGCCAGCATTTCAATTACTATGTTGAATAGAAGTGGTGAAAGAGGGCATCCCAGTCTTGTTCCAGTTTTTAGAGGGAATGCTTTCAATTTTTCTCCATTTAGAATAATGTTGGCCTTGGGATTAGCATGTATAGCTTTTACAATGTTGAGATATGATCCTGTTATCCCTAGATGTTCTAGTGTTTTGAACATTAAGGGGTGCTGTATTTTGTCAAATGCTTTTCCTGCATCTATTGAGATAATGATATGGTTCTTATCTTTGAGTCTATTGATGTGATGAATTACTTTTATTGATTTCCGTATGTTGAACCATCCTTGCATCCCTGGAATGAACCCCACTTGATTGTGGTGTATTATATTTTTGATATGTTTTGTATCCGTTTTGTCAGAATTTTATTGAGAATTTTTGCATCTATGTTCATTAAAGATATGGGTCTGAAGTTTTCTTTTTTCTTTTCTTTTTTTTTTTTTTTTTTTTTTTTTGATGTGTCTTTGCCTGTTTTGGGGATCAGGGTGATATTGGCCTCATAAAATGAGTTTGGAAATGCTCCCTCTTTTTCTATTTCCTGAAATAATTTGAAGAGTACTTGTATCAGTTCTTTTTTAAGGTCTTGTAGAACTCGGCTGTGTATCCATCAGGTCCTGGGCTTTTCTTGGTTGGTAGGCCTCTGATGGCATCTTCTATTTTGTCACTTGAAATTGGTCTATTCAAATTATGAATATCCTCCTGCTTTAGTTTGGGCCGATCATACAACTCTAGAAATTTGTCAATGCCTTCGGTGTTTTGTATTTTGTTGGAGTACAAGTTTTCAAAATAATTTTGAATTATTTCCTGTATTTACGTAGTGTTTGTTGTGATATTTCCTTTTTCATTGCATATGTTAATAATTTGAGTTTTTTCTCTCCTTCTCTTTGTTAGCTTGGATAAGGGTCTGCCAATTTTATTTATTTTTTCAAAGAACCAACTTTTTGTTTCGTCAATTTTTTCAATTGTTTCTTTTGTTTCAATTTCATTAATTTCAGCTCTGATTTTAATTGTTTCCTGTCTTCTACCACTTTTGGTGTTGGATTGTTCTTCTTTTTCTAGAGCTTTGAGATGTAATTTTAAGTCATTTATTTGTTGACTTTCTCTTCTTTTGAGGAATGAACTCAATGCAATGAACTTTTCTCTTAGAACTGCCTTCATAGTGTCCCAGAGATTTTGATATGTTGTGTCTGTGTTCTCATTCACCTCTAAGAATTTTTTAATCTCCTCTTTGATGTCATCTGCAACCCATTGTTCATTCAGTAGCACATTATTTAGTCTCCAGGTGTTGGAGTAGCTTTTATTTCTTATTTTACCATTGATTTCTAATTTCATTCCATTATGGTCTCATAGAATGCAGGGTAGTGTCCCTAGTTTTCTTTATTTGCTAAGAGTTGTTTTGTGGCATAGTATATGGTCTATTTTAGAGAAGGTTCCATGTGCTGCTGAGAAGAAAGTATATTCACTTGTTGAAGGATGAAATATTCTATATAAGTTAGTTAAGTCTAAGTTGTTTATTGTATTTTTGAGTTCGATAGTTTCTTTGTTCAGCTTTTGTTTGGAAGATCTATCCAGTGGTATAAGGTGTGTGTTAAAGTCACCCAGAATTATTGTGTTGTGGTCAATTTGACTCTTGAAATTGAGGAGATTTTGTTTGATGAACATGGATGATCCATTGTTTGGGGCATATATATTTATAATTGTTAAGTCTTGTTGGTGTATGGTTCCCTTGAGCAGTATATAGTGTCCTTCTTTATCTTTTTTGATTACTTTAGCTTGAAGTCTAGTTTATTTGATATGAGGATGGAAACTCCTTCTTGTTTCCTCAGTCCATGTGAATGGTAGGATTTCTCCCAACCTTTCACCCTCAGCCTTTGGATGTCTTTTCCTATAAGATGAGTCTCTTGGAGTCAGCATATTGTTGGGTCTGTTTTTTTGATCCAATCTGCTAGTTCATGTCTTTTGATTGGTGAGTTTAGGCCATTGGCATTCAGAGTTATTATTGAGATGTGTTTTGTATTCCCCGCCATTTTTGTTTATTTTCAGTATTTCCCTTGACATGGTTTCTCTTCTGATTATTTTTTTCCTTTAGTGTAGTACCTCCCTCTGTTGATTTTCATCATTGTTTATCTTTTCCTCTTCATGGAATATTTTGCTGAGGATGTTCTCTAGTGCTGGCTTTCTACTTGTAAATTCTTTTAACTTTTGTTTATCATGGAAGGTTTTTATTTCGTCCTCAAATCTTGTTGGGACTTTCCGGATGCTGTCTGCCGAGGGGATGGAAAAAACTCTGGCTCTGGTTGCTTACCACGCCCTGTGGAGGACCGGGGCTCAGCAGGGGGTGTGGCTATGACGTATTGTGAGAGTCGGAACCGCCCTGCTGGTCAATGATTGGTTATGTTTAGGCCTTTATAAGTACAGTTCACCTTTCAATAAATGAGTTCTGGCATCGCTTCCTACCAAACTCCCTGGGGGTGACTTGGTGTCCATCAAACAGGCGGAGGGAAAAGACACTCTGGTGACTTTTGCCCGCTAAGCTTGTATTCGCCAGGTAGGCTACTTTAACTCTTTCTGCTGGTCAGAAAGAACCTCCTTTTGGGCCCAAAAAGGGGGGTAGCTTTAGACCTCGGCCCCATTAATAAGTAACGCAGCAGTCGTGGCAAAATCTAAAGCTTAATTTTGCTGGGTATAAGATTCTTGGTTGGCATCCCTTTTCCTTCAGAGCTTGGAATATGTTGTTCCATGATCTCCTAGCTTTGAGTGTCTGAGTTGAAAAATCTGCTATGATACGAATTGGTCTCCCCCTATATGTGATCTGATTCCTCTCTTTTGCAGCCTTTAAAATTCTATCCTTGTTCTGTAAGGCGTTTTCATTATAATGTGTCTTGGTGTAGATCTATTGTAATTTTGTATATTTGGTGTCCTATAAGCCTCTTGTATTTGGTTTTCCAATTCATCCTTCATGCTTGGGAAATTTTCTGATATTATCTCATTGAAGAGGTTGTGCATTCCTTTGGTTTGAAACTCTGTGCCTTCCTCTATCCCAATTACTCTTAGATTTGGTCTTTTGATGCTGTCCCATACTTCTTGGATATTCTGTTCATGGTTTCTTACTATCTTCACTGTGTGGTCAACTTTATTTTCAAGATTATATACTTTGTCTTCATTGTCTGAAGTTCTTTCTTCCATTTGATCTAGTTTGTTGGTGATGCCTTCAATTGTGTTTTTTATTTGGTTAATTGTTTCCTTCATTTCAAGGATTTCTGACTTTTTTTTTTTCAGAGTTTCTATCTCTTTTTTGAAGTAATTTTTTGCTACCTGCATTTGCTCTCTTATATCTTTGTTGTAGTGGTCAATTTTTGCCTGTATTTGCTCATTTAGGTCATTCTTTGATTCACAGATCATTTTAATTATGAGCCTTCTGATCTCCTTCTCTGACATTTCATCACCTTTGCTGAGCATGGGTTCTGTTATTATAGAATCCTGGTTTGTTTGGGGTACTTTCCTCCCTTGTTTTTTCATGTTGTCTATTTGCCGTACTTTCTTGCAGTGTAGATCTGAGTTATTACAGTTTCTTTCCTATATTCTTATAATATCCTTACTGGTTATTACAGTTTCTTTCCTATATTCTTATAATATCCTTACTGGTTGTCTGTGCCTCCCCTTAGTGTTGGGCTATCAGAACCTGCTGCTGTCCCTCAAAGTATGCCACCAGGGGCTTGGTCCACGCAGGTTGGTGTGGGCAGAACTGGTGGAATCTCAACTCCAGTGGGTTAGGCTTGTGCTCCCAGGTGGAGGTGGGGTAGTGGACTCTGTACCTACCCTGGGCCTGGGTCCCACACAGGTTGGTGTGGGCTGAACTGGTTGAGTCTGAGCTCCTGTGGTGGTCTGCTGGTTGGAAGAGGCAGTCCTCTGAGCAGAGGTCAATGAAGCTGTCCTAGACACACCTGAGCTCTGCGGGTGTCGGCTGGGCTGACCTGGTTTCGCCTGTTCTTGAGCAGAGGTTGGCAGAACTTCCTTGAGCCTGACCACACTTGAGGTAATGTCAGTGGGACTGACCTGGAGCTGGCAGCACTCCAATGTAGGTCCCTGGGACTGTCCTCAGCCTGCTTGAACTCAAACAGAGTTGGTGGGTCTGTCCTTGCTGTCTCCTGCTCTGGGGCCAAGGTCAGAGGGACTGGCTGGAGCCTTGGCCTGGTAGCACTCTAATGTAGGTCCCTAGGACTGCCCTGAGCCCCACTGAACTCAAAGCAGAGTTGGCGGGTCTGTCCTTGCTGGCTCCTGCTCTGGGGCCAAGGTCAGCGGGACTGGCTGGAGCCTGGGCCTGGTGGCACTCTAATGTAGGTCCCCAGGACTGTCCTGTGCAAGCCTTAACTCAAGCAGAGTTGGTGGATCTGTCCTTGCTGGCTCCTGCTCTGGGGTGAAGGTCATTATGACTGGCTGGAGTCTGGTTGCACACCAGCAGGGGTCAGCGGGACTGACCTGGGGCTGACAGCGCTGGGGTGAAGGTCAGCGGGACTGACCTGGGCCTGGCGGCACTCTAATATAGGTCCCTGGGACTGCCCTGAGCCCGCCTGAACTCCTGAAGTTCTTGATAAAATGAGAACAGAAAAGTGGCTACATGCCGTAGAAATTACTTTTTAACTTTAACTCTTATAATAAAAGGGAATTCAAAGATGAGTGTAGATGCAAATAAATTAATGGGTTTGACAATGGGTCATTTACCAGCTTTCATTTCTTTATGAGATCTGAGGCAATTCATCAGCTGAGAGAAATGAAAGTAAGAGGATAGAGGGAAATTTGAGGAGAGTGGGGAAGATTTATGAAAAAAATCATCTTTAAGGGGAGTGAGAAAGAATTTACTGGTGAGTCAGAGCAATATTCCTAATCTTGAAAGCTCATTTAAGGTACGCAATCATTAATTTATTGGAATACCAATTTGCTCTGCTCTGTTTTTCTCCAGCTACCTGGGCATAAGTTACAAAAAGAAGCAGAAAAGAGTGAGAGAAATATATAGATGTATGCATGTGTGTGTGTACACACATGTGTATATATGTATACACACATGCATACATATATATATGTATATATATAAAACATACATATATTCACATACACAAACAGTAGCAATCAAAAAATTCAACGAAATGGAATATGAGGTTCCAGTTTATTAACTTATCAAAATAAAAAATAATATGTTGGCAAAGTTCTTCAGAATCTAATTTGGTTTGATTACTTGAAAAGTAATTCATTAGTAATGTCTAGTAAGATAAAAGTGTTCAAAATTTTTGTACATCAATTTTAATTTTGGAAATATACTATAAAAATAATTTATATTTAGAAAATTATAAAAAGTGTTCATTGTCCTGTCACTTTAATTGCCAACAATAGGGAAATGATCTAGTAAATTATATCCACTTTTTAGCAAATTACACATTTGTTAATATTCTAATTACAAGACTTTCGCAAAATAGAATAATGGTTAATGAAGAAAGCTGTCTGTCTTGTAAAAACTATGTAAACATACCAATATTTATTTAAATTAAAATGAAATAAAATATTTAAAGTTCTGTAACACTGAGCTAAATATTTTAAGAATGAATTTTTCTGTTTCAAAATATTCTTTAATATGATTCTTTATAATTTTACTTTTTAAGAGGAGTGGTAAAAAAGTTTTTTCTACCTCCTTTTTTAAAGATTTTCTGATTACTACAATATATTAAGCTTCATACTTTTAAGTAAGCAAGCAATCCAGTATAAGAGAGGATTAGACTTAATTTGACAATTCACACTTCCAAGTTATTTTGTATAGAAAGCCACATCCTCTTATAAGTGTTAAAAGTTAAAAAGATCATTCTAAGATTTTTGTTTGTTTGTTTTGTTTTGGCCATATTTTTTCCTGGAGTGGAAATTAAGCAGACTACCTAAATTTCCAAGCCATTTCTTTCTACTATTCTCATTTATCTTTTCTTTCCCAGAAATGATAACAAATGAATCTGTAGGTGTATGTGCCAATTCCTTAATCCTCTTATTATCCACACTATAAACACTTGCTGATATGAACACATCTAATATAGTAAAACCCTTTTTTTAGTTACTGAATTATACTTTGGTTTTTTATTATAAGGATCTTATATAAGTGTAAAATATGAATTCAACTTCTAGAAGTCTCCTGATTTCTTAGTTCAAAACTAAGAAATTCTTAATATTCAGCCATATGATGAACAGTTATTTGCATAGGTAGGAGTTCCTGATTATTGGTTATTGGATGCCTGGCAGTATTCTTGACATTTCTCAGAAATTCTATTACAATTTCTCTCTTCACACACATACAAAGACATATACTCACTTTGATTAAGAGCACATACTCTGCTACTGTAAGTCTAAGGTTCCAACTAATTTTAGATATGTGGTTTTGGTATCATCTTACTATAAGCAAATAATCTCTTATCTTTGTTATTTTCATCTGTAAAAGAGATTAAATCAGAAGGGCTATTTTGAAGACTTTTCTGATGTAATGTGAAAAGAGTTTCTTTTGCAGAGCCAGGTACAAAGCACACATTCAATGTATAGTTAGTAATTTTATTACTTTATTATTATAATTGGTAATAGGGACTAGACCCAGGAGCTCACTTACTCTGAGCTACAGCCCCAGTCCTTTGTACTTTACCTTTGAGAAACTGTCTCAGTAAATTGCACAGGCTGGCCTTGAACTCACAATCCTGCCTCAGCCTCCAGAATCACTGGGATTATAAGCATGCACCACAGCCTTTTTTATTATTAACTCTTGGTTTTACCTAAGTTTTTGAACCCCCTACTTTTGATAAAAATGAACAAATATGATATAGCAGAAGAGATGAGAAAACAGACCAGGAGACAAATGGCCAAATCACTTATGTTCCCAGGGGTAGTATATGAAGAATTGCTCTGTTTTGAAAAATACAAAAGAAAAATGTATTGACTAATTTATTTTAATTATTTCTACATGTTAAACACAAAATTTCATGATGATTTTAATATTTATACCAATCGAATAATGTGGGATAATGCATACTAAAGATAAAATATTTACCTATAAATACATATTCTATATTTGTGGGACATTTCTGAGCTGGTGGATAAAAAGATGTGGAGTGACCTTTGAGAAGCAAAAGACAGAGAAATAAATAGCCTTTTCTATATAGTATTTTACCTTTGGGTAAAATGCTTCATAGATCTAGCTACAAAGCTGTATGTCATATGGCTGTTAGGCATCTATGTATCAATGATATCTGCTGTGGAGATTTGTATTTTGACATGGAAGGGATTTATAAAAGTAACGTGCCAGTATCATTGGCAACCACGAGTGCTGACAAAGTGAGTCTCCAATTTAAATTCATGATCTTACTGTCCTATCATATCCTTTTCTTGTGATTTTTTTTTTTTTTTTTTTGGTTGGGGGGCAAAGATGAGAAGAAAATGTAGAAAAGTGAAACCTTTATAGGATGAAATAATATTAAATTACTTTGACAACATGAAATACATTAGGTAAAGTTATTTCTGCATCTTGCATTAATATTTCAGCATTTATTAGACAATGCCTATAACCAATGTTTATGATAATCACTGTCCTTTAAAGTGAAATCATGCTCACAACACATATTAATCATATATAAGGTTAACATTTTCATAAATTCAGCATTCAAAAACAGTTTACTTTGATTTATTTGGAAACTTCTTCCAAAAACTTGATGTCAAAATTATTGCTTATTGAATTGGAGTCACTAAGTTTTTTCTCCCATATCAATATTAGTAAAGTAAAGCAAATTTACACATTCATTGGGGAGTATAGAAACATAATCATAAAATAACAAAACATTTGATTTTTAAATAAATTTTATTTTTAGAACAGCTTTAATTTTACAGAAAGTATGAGAAGATAGTACAGATTTTCCTTTCTGTACTATACCCATTTTTCTTTATTATTAAAAACTTAGTGTGTTATGTTAATTACAATTAGTGAATGGATATTGATACATGGAAATTATCTCCATATTTTTATCAGATTTCCTTAGCATTTACCAAATGTCATTTTGTCTTCCAGGATTCCATCAGGATATCACATTACACTAGTTCTCATGTCTTCTTTGGTTTCTCTTCATTGTAATAGTTTCTCAAATTTGTATTTCTAGACTTTAACAATTTTGAATAATTATGTCCAGGTATTTTATAAGGTGTTCTACTATTGGAATTTGGTGCTTTTCTTATGATAAGTGTTGGATTACAGATTTTTTTTATTCGAAATTTTTTTTAAAAATTTTTTTATTGTTGTATATATAAACAATAGCATGCATTACAATTCATAGTACATATATAGAGTACCTTTTTACATAACACTGTATACAAAGTATATTCATACTATTCATGTCTTCAATCATGCATTGAGGATACTGATATCCATCTCATTCTACCATCTTTTTTTTTTACACATTCATACCCCCTTGCTCCCTCCCTTCCTCGCCCTCCCCATTGACCTTTCTACTGTTCCTCTAATACTCCTATGTTCCCCACTGTGAATCAGCCTACTTATATCAGAGAAAACATTTGGCATTTGGATTTTTGAGATTGGATAACTTCACTTATCATTGTATTCTCCCACTTCATCCATTTACCTGCGAATACCATTATTTTATTCTCTTTAATTGCTGAGTAATATTCCATTGTGTATATATACCACATTTTCCTTATCCACTTATCTACTGAGGGACATCTAGGTTGATTTCACAGTTTAGCTATTGTGAATTGTGTTGCTATAAACATTGATGTGGCTGTGTCCCTGTAGTATGCTGCTTTTAAGTCCTTTGAGAATAGACCCAGGAGTGGGATGGCTGGGTCATAAGGTAGATCCATTCCCAGTTTTCCAAGGAATCTCCATACTGCTTTCCATAGTGGCTACACCATTTTGCAGTCCCACCAGCAATGTATGAGTGTGGCTCCCCCTCACCCCTATTCCTCGCCAACATTTATTATTGTTTGTGTTCTTAGTAGCTGCCATTCTGACTGGAGTGAAATGAAATCTTAGAATAGTTTTGATTTGCATTTCTTTAATTGCCAGAGATGTTGAACATTATTTCATGTATTTGTTGATTGTGTATTTTCTTCTGAGAAGTGTCTGTTCAGTTCCTTGGCCCATTTATTGATTGGGTTATTTGTTTTTTTTGATATTAAGATTTTTGAGTTCTTTATATATTCTAGAGATTAATGCTCTATTTGATGTGCATGTGGTAAAAATTTGTTCCCAATTAGTATGGTTCTCTATTCACCCCACTGATTGTTTCTTTTCCTGAGAAGAAGCTTTTTAGTTTGAATCTATCCCATTTATTGATTCTTGATATTGAATCTTTTTCTACAGGATTCTTATTAAGGAACTTGGGGCCTAATCTGACACGTTGGAGATTAGAGCTTACTTTTTCTTCTATTAGGCGTGTTGTCTCAAGTCTAATTCTTAGGTCCTTCATTTACTTTGAGTTGAGTTTTGTGTATGGTGAGAGATAAAGGTTTAATTTCATTTTGCTACATATGGATTTCCAGTTTTCCCAGCACCATTTGTTGAAGAGGCTATCTTTTCTCCAATGTACATTTTTGGTGCCTTTATCTAATATAAGATAACTGAAATTATATATATTAGTGTTTGTGTTCTCCATTCTGTACCATTGGTCTACCAATCTATTTTGGTGCCAATACCATGCTGTTTTTGTTACTATTGCTCCGTAGTATAATTTAAGGTCTGGTATAGTGATGCCACCTGCTTCACTCCTCTTGCTAAGAATTGCTTTAGCTATTTTGAGTCTCTTATTTTTCCAGATGAATTTCATAACTGCTTTTTCTATTTCTATGAGGAATGTCATTGGGATTTTGATTGTCATTGCATTAAATCTGTATAGTGCTTTTGGTAGTATGGTCATTTTGACAATATTAATTCTGCCTATCCAAGAATAATGTAGGTCTTTCCATCTTCTGAGGTCTTCTATAATTTCTTTTTTTAGTGTTCTGTAGTTTTCATTATAGAGGTCTTTCACCTCTTTCGTTAAGTAGATTCCCAGGCATTTTTTTTTTTTTTTTGATGCTATTGTAAATGGGGTAGTTTTCATAATTTCCCTTTCAGAGGATTTGTCACTGATGTACATAAATGCCTTTGACTTATGGGTATTGATTTTGTAACCTGCTATTTTGCTGAATTCATTTACTAGTTGTAAAAGTTTTCTGGTAGAGTTTTTTGAATCTTCTAGGTATATTATCATATCATCAGCAAATAGTGCTAATTTGAATTTTTCTTTTTCTATCTGGATCCCTTTAATTTCTTTCATCTGTCTAATTGCTCTGGCCAGGGTTTCAAGTACTATATTAAATAACAGTGGTGAAAGGTGGCATCCCTGCCTTGTTCCTGTTTTTAGAGGGAATGCTTTCAATTTTTTTTTTTTTTTTTCCATTTAAGATGATGTTAGCCTGGGGCTTCACATAAATAGCTTTTATAATGTTGAGATATGTTCCTGTTATCCCTGTTTTTTTTAGTGTTTTGAACACAAAGAGGTGCTGTATTTTGTCGAATGCTTTTTCTCCATCTATTGAGATGATCATATAGTTTTTATCTTTAAGTCTACTGATGTGATGTATTACGTTTATTGAACCAACCTTGCATCCCTGGTATAAGCCCTACTTGATCATGGTGCACTATCTTTTTGATACATTTTTGTATTTGATTTGCCAGAATTTTGTTGACAATTTTTACATCTATATTCATTAGAGATATTGGCCTGAAGTTTTCTTTTTTGGCTGTCTCTTTGCCTGGCTTTGGAATTAGTGTAATATTGGCCTCATAGAAAGAGTCTGGAAGAGCTCCCTCTTTTTCTATTTCCTGAAATAAGTTGAAGAGTATTGGTATTAGTTCTTCTTTGAAGGTCTTGTAGAACTCGGCTATGAACCCAACCAGTCCTGGGCTTTACAGATTTTAAGGAGAAAGACCACAGAGGTAAAGGACCATCTTTTCATATCACATCAAGGATGCATATGATCAGTGTGACATATAATGCATGACTGCTTATGTGGGCAACCTTGATCATTCAGCTGAGTAGTAGTTGTGAACTTGTCCTTTTTCCCCCTTTCCAACTGTATTCTTTAGAAAGAAGTCACTATGTTCAGCCCTCAAGGAGTGGGGAATTATGTTCCCCACTTAGAACAGAGTAGCTACTTAAACTGTTTGGAATTCTTCACTGGAGACTTGTCTGTTTTTCCCCATGTATTTTTAAGTAATGATTTTTATATATACATATATCAGTGAAAATTCATGGGCTTTTATTTCAGACTTTGGATTACATTATTCTAACTCTTTATTTACCTTGCTCAAAGAGGTCCAGCTTGGCCATTGCAAACTTTTTTTTTTTTTTTTTTTTTTTTGGTATCAGGGATTGAACTCAGGGGCACTCACCCACTGAGCCACATCCCTAGCCCTATTTTTGTATCTTATTTAGAGACAGGGTCTCACTGAGTTGCTTAGTGCCTTCCCAGTTGCTGAGGCTGGCTTTGAACTCATGATCCCCCTGCCTCAGCCTCCCAAGTGGCTGGGATGACAGGCATTCACTACCACACCCAGCCCATTGAAAACTCTTTCAGTTGATTCCTGTGCTACTTTGATATGACTCAAGGTGGGTTTATTTATTTTTATTTATTTTTAATCACTTCCTCAATTTCTTGCATTATAAGGTGACTAGACTCATCTTTTATATTTCCTGTCCTAGTCCTAGTATTGGCCATTTCTCCAAGAAGTTCTAGTTCTTTTTTAGGAAAATGGCATTAGACATCAAGATCTGAGTATTAGGTATACTAATTTCTACAGGAGTGAAATTGCTTCTAGGTCTTCTCAGCTGACTGAGCCAAGCTGAAAAACCTTATATATATATACATATCTATAAATATTTGTCAATATAGCCATGCATATCTCTATTAGACCAATCATGAGTTTATGTTGATGAATTCAACACTAATTCATTACAAATTCTTATCTGTACATCTCACCTTGAAGAGGTCACTTAACTTTAAAAGTATGAAAATCAAATTAATAGTTTTGTTAGCCCTGAGAAACTCTTTCAGTTGATTCCTGTCCTACCTTGAAAGGCCATATTCTATAGCAGAATAATTCCTAAAAAGTATGGTTTATAACATTGAAGTTGAATTTATGGCCAACGGCACTTTTTAACATCAGTAGACCTCCACACTTCTGGTTTTGACAAATTGAAGTAGCCCCATTTTTCTCAGGTGTTTGCACTTACGACTAAAGTACTGAACTTAATGTAAAAAAGTAAAAAGTAAAAAAGCAACAACAGCAATCATAGGAAACACTGTAAGGTGTAAATTACTAAAGACCTTGGGACTTGAGGAATGACATGGCAATGATATCTTTGTTTCCTTATTACCTCCTAAATGTCCCAGACCATGACCACCAACAGATACAAAAAAGAAAAGAAAAATTCCAAGATAAAATTATTCTTCCAAGCTGGGCGTGGTGGCACACGCCTGTAATCCCAGCACTTGGGAAGCTGAGGCAGGAGGATTGCGAGTTCAAAGCCAGCCTCAACAATGGTGAGGCACTTAGCAACTCAGTGAGACCCTGTCTCTAATAAAATACAGCAAAGGGCTGGGGATGTGGCCCAGTGGTCCAGTGCCCCTGAGTTCAATCCCTGGTACAAAAAAAAAAAAAAAAAAAAAAAAAAAAAAATATATATATATATATATATATATATATATATTTATTATTCCAAGAAAAAGTGTGAAGAAAGGGGTTGTTAACAACAGAAAACCATTTTGGCAATACATGCAATACTACTCCAGCCAAACACTAATGGAAAATTGCATTGCACCCATCCTCTGTGCCCTAATATCAGTGAGACCAAGTAAGGAGTTGATCTTCCTCACCATCCCACTTCTGTCTCCAGGTAGTATTCCAATTTCCCTTGCCAGAGTTCTTTCAATGTGGTCCAGTGGTGAGCTAAGCCTCTAGCCTCATGCCTAAAGGTCACCTAAAGAGGTGGTGCCAAACAGGGCTAACATTATGTTCCCATCCAGTCTTGGAGGCTTAGCTAACCATGGATAATGAAATATGGCACTTTGGAGATAGTTGGCACTCCACGGTCCCACAACATCTGATGTCAGTGGTACCCAGTGGAGATCTACCTCTACCCAGCATCAACAAGATGGAATGTGGTGGTGTGAAAAAAGCCTGTTGATGTTTCACTTGTCCTTCCTTTGGTGTCAGAGAGCCCATTAAGAAACAGCCCCTACTCCTACTTAGGCAACAAGGTTTTCTTTTTTACTTCCTTTGGGATGGTATCAGCAAGGTTAATTGGAGAGCTCAACTTTTCTCCCATCTGTCTGCAGTAGGTCAGTCAGTGTGAGTCTGTGAAACACTTTTCCTGAGGTGGAGTCAGTAGGACCCAATACACCTCAATACAGAGACACTTCCTGCTAAGAAAGTGATAATAATAAAATAAATTAAGACTCAGAGTTATGTAATACTCAATGTTCAAAATAAAATTGAAAATTACTCATCATACCAAAACCCAGCAAATCACAAGAGTGAATAAAAAGGCAATAAGCATACACCAACATTAAATAAATCAGGTGTTAGAAAGTTCTGACAAAGATTTTTAAATAAACTATAAATGTTTCAACAAGTAATTATGTATTTCTTGAAATACATGAAAAAAAGTAAGCAAAGACATAGAGGCTATGAAAGTAGTGGATATTCTTGAAATTGAAAATAAATTAACCAAAAGTCAAAATTAAAATAAACTTTCATTGGAAAGGCTCAAGAGTAAAGTGGATATAGTGAAAACCTGAGAACAGATCAATAGAATGTATCAAATATGAAAAACAGAAACAATTAAACTTAGTAGGGGATAAGATAGGATCTCAGGCATTTGCAGAACAATTAAAGGATCTAATATTCATGTCATCGATGTTTCAAAATGAAAAGAAAGAAAAGTGAGATTAAAAAAGCATTCAAAGAAATAGTGACTAAAAAGTTCCAGTATTTAGCAAAACAAACAAACAAACAAACAAAAAGAAACATAAACCTATAGATTCAAGAACCTGAGCAAACCCCAAATAGGATATATACACAGATATCTATGCCACTATGTATAATTAAACTTCTAAAGAATAAAGACAAAGAAAACATATGAAAATCAGACAGATATAATGCATCAATTATAGACAAAAAAAATTCAAATGACATTAGAAATCTGATACGAAATAATGGAGGTCAGAAATGTTGGCATAATATTTTTCTAGTATTGAAGGAATAGAATTGTCAGTCATGAGTTTCATGACCCATTTTCTCATTTGACTTATGTTAATGAGATAATCATTCTGAATCCAGCATTGCAACCACTCTTCTCCAACAATGCAGGCACAGTATTTCCAAAGTGATCTTTTTGAAGCAGACAAAAATCTTTAACCTACCCTGATCATATTATGCAAACCAAATTTTCTCTCTTCTAACTTTAAATGACAGCTAAAATCAATTGATGGCTGCCCATCTTTCTAAGGATTAAATCACAAATCTTTATCATACGTACATGGCCATTCATTTTCTGGCTCCTATCATCCTCTCCACAGTCTTTCCTGTTTACACACCCCTTTGAGCACTCCCCCTACCCCAGCACTGGGGACAGAACCAAGGACCTTGCACATACTAAGTGCTTTAATACTGAACTACATCCCAGACATCTGCATGCTTTTTATACTGGTTGTATATGATAATCCTTTCTGTTCTGTGCCTAACCATTCTTTTTCTTGCCATTATAAATTTTTCTTCTCTTTATCTCAAAAATTCACCCCCTCCTTCCTATTATATATCCAACTCCAGTACTGCTTTCTACAGGAAGACCTGTTATTATTCATCATTTACTACTGGTTTATAGTAAATTAGTGAATTAAAATTTTGTGTTTTCCCTGTAAAAAACTGTAGAACTCTGTGTCTTTCCTGTGTAGAAACTGTATAGCATTCTGTGTCTTTCCTGTGTAGAAACTGTGTAGAATTCTGTATCTTCCCTATAGAAACTTGGTACTAGTTTGTACTACAATTATGGATTTACCTATCTGGGTGCCTCAACAGAATGAATTCTAGATGGTAAAATAATTATTTTAATAGGAGTATCTAGCTTAATTCCTGGCAGACATTAGAAGTTCATTAAATGTATGTTGAATAACTGAGTGAATGAATGGTCAACTTGAAATTTTAATTGCTTCTTTTTCTTCACTAGGATTCTATCAAACATAATGACAGTTTTCCATTAATTTAGAAATTAAGGTTTTCCATTTGGACTTAGAAGCCAATCACTAATACACTACTGCCACCCACCATATCTGGTGCTGTCAGTGCCCCACCCATATTGCCCAGCACTCATCATTTCAGTATATAGTGATAGAATCATATTACCTGCAATCATATATGTTGGGGAAAATCAGAATTTTCAGGAGCTCATGTATCTCTGTGTAGCTTTCAGCCAGTTAAAGTGGATTGGGATATAAGTATATCAGCTTTCTCACACATTGATTGGGATTACTCTAAGGCATGTTCCACAGAGTCTCACAGAACTCCTTGGAAGGACTAACAGTTACTGACAGGAATAACTTGCTCAGTAACATGACTATTGTCTTTCTTCCATGTCTCTATTCTCAATTCTCATTCTACTCCTGAGTTTCCTGGGACTAATTCCCAGATAAACATTTTGCATTCAAATTCTTATCATAGGTTCTGTTTCTGGTAGAATTCAACTTAAGATAATCCCAAACTGTTTCTTGCCTCCTAACAATGCACTGCTTCTTACATATCATGGTACAGGTCCCAAGACATGGCTCAGTTTATGTTGCTCCTCCTAGATCCTAATATATTCAAACAGATGGGAGAAAATGTGGCCTTACAAAGAGGAATAATTTTTATGAGAATGTCCTGTGGGTGCAGGGAGGAAGAGATAGTGTGTTCCATTAATGATCTGTGAAATTTATGGGCAGGCTGGGTATACAGCTCAGTGGGTAAAGTGCTTACTTCATATGCACAAGGAAGGCCCTGGGTTCAATCTCCAGCACCACCAAAATAAATAAATAAATAAATAAATAAATAAATTCAGATGGTCTATAACAGGTGTGACTACGATTTGAGAAGATTATTCCCTTATTCACCTGGGAAGCTGCTATTATTATTTTGGAATCTCAGTCTCTGGACTTTATTTGCTTCATTTGCCTCCTTTTCCTTTTACCCTAATAATCAGCTTTTTAAATCACTGACTAGTGTCAACAAATTTATTGTCTCTCCACCATGCTATCACAAAAAGGGCTACACATTTGTACACACACACACACACACACACACACACACACACACTTTTGTGTATGCAGAGCTTAAGAACACATTAAAGGTGTCTGTGAAATATCCTCTGACAAGTTTCTATGTTTATTTTAAGAAATTTAAGTTTAGTCTAATTAATTTCCTAGAAATCTAAGTGAAGATTCATGAAAAGAAATCTAGGTGAAGACTGAAGAAGGGAAGTGAGTTTTGTCATTTAACAAAGGATAATTTTCTATTAGGAAGTCTTTGCTTGTCTTGAAGACCCAAAATACATCCTATACTTTTGTCATGTGTTTGTCATATATTGCTTTATGAGTACTTGAATTTATAAATCATGCAACTCTTTAAAGTTATTCTACTGTTAATGATAGGTATGCTTGGACATTTACTTAAACTGTTAAAAAGCGAAATCTGCATGTATAGATAATTTCCCTTTCCCTTGCTGTCTCCATTTCAGTTGCCCGATTTTCTGGGAAGGTCTGGTTTCCCCACAGAAGCAATATCTGGTAGAAGTTCAAAGGTCATCTCCAAAAAAAAGAATAAGAAGAATCAATGAATTAAGGACAAGAAGGTTTCCAATCAGGTAGGAAGGCTGAAACTTACAAAATCAGTCATCTTAAGTGTGCCTATAGCTGTTTGCATATCTAATTTGCCCTACAAAGAAGTTGCTGACAATCCCCTTGGAGGTAGAAGTGTTTATTAGAGAATACCTTAGCGAGAAGGGAAGACAATAACAGCATGATATTTTTTTTTTCCATTTTTAGCTCAGTGTTACTAAGTACACATAGTGATCTGTGTATCTGTAGTCTAATCTCAGGAGTTTATGCATGTGAAGCAACAGATTAACCCTTTTGGTATTTTCTCCTAAGAGAAATAATTTTCATAGGTTGTCAACATGATCCTTTAGTTGCTTATCAAAATTAAGGGCCATGATGGCATCAAGTCTTCTAAGTGAGGAATAGCCCCATTCAATGGTGTGAGAAAATCGTCTTGCTTCTGGTTGAAGCACATCTAGCCTTAGTCTTCGTGCAAATGAGTGCACATGGGGAAATGGAAGGGAGAAGAATGGGATGTGTAAAAGAGGAACTCTGTTGTATTTACCTATGCATGTCAGAGTCTCATTGACAATTTTCTTTGCATTTTTCATTTGCAATTTGAGGTTAAAACTTACAGCAAAGGGCCTTCTTCCCTTTATATGACAAAACAAAAGACCATAGTGACATCAAAATCAAGGGCTAGTTTTCTCATTTGTACTTAGGTACTCAATATTTAGCATAGCACTTGACCTCTAGTTAGTACTCAAAAAAAGTACATGTTAAATGATGGGTGGATGGATGAATGGAAAAAAGTTAACATGGTAGAAAACACTTGTATTGCCTTTAGTTTTGTTGACTTTAGTCTCAGTACTCAGCATTGTAATGACACATGGAATACAAGCAGAAAATTTGCTGAATGAATGAATGGGTCCTTCTAATTCTAGGGATACTTATAAGACCAACATAGATTCCATATTTGCCAAGAAGTATCCATGACACAAATGCTTGGATCTCAGACTACTGAGGAAGTTGACAATGTATCTGGTTTTCTGATTGATTTTTTAATAATATTACATAACATTCTTTATATTTAGGCATAAACACCTACATTAGAATCTATCAAATGACATGAATATATGAAAAAAATTCCCCTGATAAGCATCTAAATTATAGGATTTGCCAACATGTTTTTCAAGTATTTTTATGATATGATTAAGGGCAATTTCAGAATCGCTAGCTTCTAAAATTCTTATTTCCACACGGAGTACAGCTGTAGTTTTGCAACAGCTATTTCTCTGTAAACTGCTGTTTCTATCTTCTGCAGTTGCAAGGGTGAATAAAATTAGTTAACTAAAGAAAGAAATGTAAATTCAGCATAATGCAATTACAACAAAACTATTTTGTGAATTTACAGAGAATATATTCTATTCTCTTTTTCTCTTTGGCCTTTATTACTCTCACTCTTCTTTAAATATAGTAAATTAAGCCTTTACAGCTATATATGATATAAATAACCTCTCTAAGATTATACTTGTCTTCTCAGTTTTTAATATTATCTTGGAATAAACAGCAGCTACCAATTTTTATGAAATCAAAGTTATATTTTTAGTTTGTGTCTTTCCATCTCACTTGAAATATCCTTTTCTACCTTAATATTATAAAGATATCATTGTAAATTTTCTCTTAGAAGTTCTGGTGTATTTTTTTAGTCAAGATATTATCAAGAATTGATTTGTATAAATAAACGAGTGAAAGGAAGACAAATAGAGTAGAAGAAGGAGAATAGGAGGAGGGAGGAAGGAAGGGAAAGGGGGAGAAGGGAAAGGTGAAATGGAGTAAATTAAATTCCAGGCATGATTTTTTCAAAATGAACCCAACTATTATGTACAACTATAATGCACTAATAAAAATAAATAAATAAAAGTCAACATTTCCTCTTGAGTAAGCAAAATAAAACATCCTTTTTAAAACTGATGTTTATTAATTAGGAATATTTCATTGTGCATGAATAATTAAATAAAACAAAATAAAAGGTGAAAGACAAAAAAAGGAATTGATTTGTATATGTGATCCAATTTTTGTGAATAATTAATTTTTCTGGGACCACTTATTAAGTAGTCTATCTTTATTCCAGTAATCTTCAATGATATCTCTGAATTTTCAAGTTTCCAAATACATTATGATTCATCTCTGGAGCTCCTTATTTTGTTTCATGAGTCTATTTGACTATTTTTGAAACAATGCTACACTATCTGACATAATGTAGCTTTATAATATTTTTTATATTTGATGAGAAAATCTTTTTAAATTAATATTTTTTAAGAATACTTAGGCTATTCTTGGTAATTTGTCCATTTATATAAATTTCAGAATTAACAGTTCCACAAAAGCTATGTTAAATATTTTGATTAAAATGGTAGTTAATGTGTACATAAAATTAGAAAGAATTTCCATTGTTATAGTGATTCTTTCTATCCAGAAACAAGGTTTTTCTCTGCATTTATTTAGTTCTTCATTTCTATCTTTTAGCAGTTTTGTAGTTTTCTCCAAAAATGTCTTAAATATCTATATTTAGATTTATTCCTGAGTAACTTCTTTTTTTTAACCGTAAATTACTTTTAAGCTCTTTCTTTGTTGTTTCTCTATAGAAAATATAATATTTTGCATCTTGAACATATATCCAGCACTCTGGCTACTCTTACTTACTGATAAGAGCAGATTTTCTCAACAAGAAGATAAAAATGTAAATGAGTTTTTAAAATCCTATATGTGAGCTCTGATTAGTAGAACTTTCTGTAATAATGGAAGTGTTCTCAATGTTGTCCAACACTATAACCCTAAGATTTGTTATCATTTAAATGTAATTTCAATGAAATTCAGCAAAATTAAAATTTCAGTTCCTGAATAAACTAGCCTACATTTTAAATATCCAGTAGCCACATGAAGATAATAGACTCTAATACTGGACCCCATAATTCTAGATTGTTAAGCCAGGAGTCATGCAGTTGCAGGATTTTTGTCTTCAGCATTGGCACAGTGAAAGCTATCTTTTATGTAACAATTATTCTAGCATTAAAAAGAAAATTTACTTAAACTGAGCATCCCTAACTTTTTCAAGTAATCCAACATAGCTTTCACCATTAATGAATTTTTTAAACATGTTTATATTTCTCCTAAACCACTATTGAAATAAATTTTCACTTTGTAGTAAGGTTCATTGTCCTAAAACAGCACATACTAAAGTATCAAGAGGTCCCTGTATGCCTGATATGTTGTGACTGGATGAAGAATTTTTGTTACCTTACTTTATGTTGTCTTTGCTGTAATCGGATGTTAATCTGTATCTTCATATTCTAAATTCATATTCTAAATCACCTACTATTTACATGATGGCTGTCTTTATTTCATTAAGTATCGTCACTTTATAAGTACAATTTTAATTATTTTCTCCTAAAATCTCATATATGTCCATGTTGAAATAAATCTATTGCATTTTTGCCCTCTTATAAGTTCTTACTATAATTTAATCTTCATGAGCTCTATTTCCCCTAACTTTAATCATTTAGCATTTTGGAAAAAAATCGATATCACTGGTAAGGCCTTTCTTTCATTAATCTTATGGAGGATGGAAAGATGTTTCAAACATTGTGTCAGAATAAGACATTATACTTGATTAAAAAAAGAACAAGAAGAAGAAAAGAAAAAAAGAATAAAAGATAGTTTCATGTGTGGACCAAAAAGGAACATAAGTAACCTGTAACTATTTTTCTACCAATTGCAGTGAAATCAAATATACTATCAAGGGATCAACCCCTTAGTATCCTTGAGAGTTTTGAATGAAATGTTGTGAACTTTAGAAAATAAAGGTCATCATGTCACTGTAAGATTTTTACCTTATTAGTCTGTTAAAAAAAACATGCAGTGTCCCCTATAATCTTATGAATTGTGAAGGTATAGCACCATAAAATGTTTACTGTTTGAAGGCATCCTGTAATTTTATGTCCTGACAATAGGGAACCTAAGGCCCAGAGAAGTAAAGTGTTGCCCAAGGTCAAGGTCACACAGAAAGTTAGTCTTTTCGAGTATATGCCTTAGGAACACTGTATGCACTATAAATGTACAATACATGTGTAAACTCCATGTGTAAAATCCTTGTGTAAACTCCATGTGAAAAAATCCATGCATAAATCCATGTGTAAATGTACAATCATTGAAAATAAGTCGTGTTATTGTTTCCATTTTCAGAGATTACTGAAACATATGATGCTCAGGTACTTTGCTTTCACAGATGAATGATTCTTAAGTCTGCAGCTAAGAAGTATCTTAATGTTTTTATGTAGCTGGTGCTGCCACACTTACAATTTTCTACATAAGATTTATAAGTTGTATATAAAATGAGAATTTTTAAATATAAAATGAGAATATTTAAAAAGAAATACTCATCTTTGGTGGGGGGGGAGAAGAAGCCATAATCACTATCCAGAAAACCAGAGTTCTAGACTTTACCTATAAAAGTGAATATTTTAACCAGGCATGGTGACACATACCTGTAATACCAGTGACAAGGAAGGCTAAGGTATGAAAATCATAAGTTCAAGGCCAGCCTCAGCAACTTAGCAAGAACCTGTCTCAAAATTTAAAAAAGGGGTGGATGGGGGCTGCTGGGGATGTGACTCAGTGCTTTGGGTTCAATCCCTAGTACTAAAACAACAACAACAACAAAAAGCCATGTGAATTTAAGTAATTTTACAAGTAAGCTTAATTCTGCTTCTAAAATGGTTAAAGTCATTTATAAAATTGTTTGAAATATGACAAGTTTTAAACCAGTAAAGGTTTGAAATATGTTTTTAAAAAATCTATAAAGAACCAGGCATTTCCCATTTTCCCCCAGAACTTGATATTGAACTGTAATCATTCATTTCATCTACCATAGTTGTTTGTTCCTCAAAGACAAAATATTCAGTCTAACACTGCTTCCTTATTTCTAAAATGGCCATAGTAATCAATCAGTCATAATAGAAAGTTGTTCTTTTTTTGTAAGATCTTTTTAGAATATATAGTTTAAGTTTCCATTGATAAAATAAGCTTTGGAATATAATCTTTCATAATCTTCAGCATTAATGCTTTGTTTCATTAATTTTCAGGACATCATACCCTCTTGGTTTTCTTCCTTTCTCACTTGACTTTTCTTCCTAGGCTCTTTTGGTGATGTCTTCATCACTCAGATTCTAGTGTTAGAGCACCATAAATAAATCCTAGCCTTCAGTTCTTTACACTCAGTTCGATTGCTTTAATAGGCAGATGTTTATGACTCCTAAATTCATACTTCTAGCTCTGACCACTCACCTACATCCTGGACTCATAATTCCAGATTCCCACTAAATGTCTTTACTTTCTACATCCTTGACATTTCAAAGTTAACAAATAAAACCAAAGATTTTAGTTTTATCTATTACTTTCACTCCAGTCTTTTTTTTTTCCTGAGAAAAACAACTGGATAAAAATTTATTGTAAAAGATTTAATTTGCAATAGACATAATACTGGGATTGCGATGCCCACTGGTGGGAAGTCACCTGTCATTTCATCATACAGTAGGAATGTCAAGTACATGAAGATTCTTTTCTCTTTCTTTTATGGCATATTCCCAGCTCCCAAGCATAAAATAAACTTTTGACTGTCTTCTAAGTACTGGGATCTTATTATTATTATTCTAATTATACAACTTTATGGTGTACAATGACTTTCACTCCCTTTTTTTACCAACTCCATAGCTCATTCAGTTGCTGAATCCAAAAACCTTAGCTTTATCTTTAAACCCTCACTTTTACTCAGTTTCCATATCTAGTCCATCAGAAGTTCTTGTCAGCCACTGACTTCAAAATGTATCTTGAATCCATCTCTTATTCTGTTCTTCCAACTCCAAACCTTTATAGTTGCCTCACTTAATTCAATAGGCAGCCTCTTACATGATTGTCCACCTTCCCCTCTTGTTCTAGTTTTTCAATTGTTGTCTATAAAGAATTACAAAAGTCATAATAGTCTTCTAAAGAAGCATAAACCAGATAACATAATCACTAAAAACCCTGATTCCCAACACTCTTAAAATATCACTGCTAGAGTATATGAACAAAGGAGCTGGTATGATATTGGGGAGTCAGGTAGGGGCTGAATGCATCAGGGTCTTTAAGTGTGGATTTTACTCGAAGTACATTGAAGCTACCAGAGTTTTAGTTAGTACAATTCTTTTAAAAAAATCATTTTTGCCACTATATGTAAGATGTAGTGGAGAGAAAGGATGGAAAAATGATGGAAGCATTGGGACCCAGCTCCTGGTAGAGGCCACTGAAGGACTGAACCAGTTAGAGATGATAACATGATTAGGTACAGTGGAGCTGGTGAGGAAGGTGGGATTTGAGATTCATTTTAGAGATAAAAACAACAGTATTTGCTAATGGAATGGAAAAAAGAGTAATATGAAATATGAATTCTGTATTTCTGGCTTAGGTCTCTAGATTGAACAATGTCCACTTACTAGGAAAAATAGAAATAAGGAGTTCCCTTTGTACATTTTTTTGCAATGTCAGTTAATTAATGACTTATACAACTTTATACATCCTGCTTTTCCTGAATTAGTTTCTACTTAATCAGTTTTATAGGGTGAAGACTTAAGAGACACACTGAGACTTCCACCACAGCATTTTATTTTTAATGGAACAAAAACTACCCTGAATAACTTTCCCACACATTTTTCTTTCTTTCAATTATCAACTGGCCCCTGCCAAAATCTCTGCAGCATCCAATTATAGGACCTAAAAACTTAAGAACTTAAAAGGGATAAAAAATACCTGTATCCCACATTGCTGCATAAAATGGATTCTCTCTAATTAACTAACTGCTCCTTTTACTGAGGGTTGAACCCTCACACACTAACTTCCAGGATTTTTCTTTCTCTAAATGACTTGTCCAGAATTAGAACCTTCATGCATGCTTTTTCTAAAAAGCTTGGAAGATCTGTAACATTCCTCCGAACAAAACCTCATTGTTTCATGACAACATTTGGTAGGAGACAATTTGCAAAAGAGAATATATTTCACTTTGAAGGCTATGCACACATCTAGCATTTCACAAGTTTATAAAATAGTAAGTATGGTCTGATAGAACTAAAACAAGAATTATAGTTGGTTAAAATGTTTTAACTTTTAAGAAATGGTAAACAGGCAAATTACCTCATATTTTTAATATTTAGTGCAGGAGAATCACATGAGGTAAGTTCTGTACACACATTACCATCCAAAGAGATTATGAACAGCAAATGAGATTAAGGCTCAGGGACCAGACTTTTCCTTTTTTTTTTTCCTGTGCTGGGGATCAAACCCAGGGCTTTGTATATGCAAGGCAAGCACTCTACCAACTGAGCTATACCCCCAGCCCAAGGGCCCAGCCTTTTAACAACTATCTCAATTGATTCTGCTGCCAATGGCTTCCACAGCATCTGGAGAGACACCAAGCTGATATGTTTGCTCAGATACAGGAAAGGGACCTAACAGGCTGATGCACATCAACAATGGCATGATACTGAAGATCAACAGATGATATATAGTTTAAGTGACCAAAAAAAAAAGAAAATCTAATGAGGATGAGTGTAGACCTTTTCCAACCTCTCCTGATTAAGAATTTAAAAAATCCATTCATAGAACTGATAGGACCTAAATTGTGTTATGTATTTTTTAAGTTGCTAGATATTTAAACATTTAGATAAATAAAAATCAATATGGTTTTGTTGCTATAAAATGTTACATACCTGTGTGTCACAGCTATACATTTATAGATCAAAGATATAGATACCAATACATAGATATGTAAAATATATGTGATCTAAGTTCAGTTCTTCAGCTGATACTTCATATTATCTTTATAACTTCCTAAATAAATAACCTCTTCAAATATTGTCTAGGGAAAAAAAGATAACTAATTCTCCTTCCTAATCCTCCTCCTTGTTTCTTTTCTTCTTGAAATACTTAAACAAAAGCCATTTAAAGAGGCTAAGTCAGCTTTTGTCAATGTGGGGAGGGTGAGCATGCAGACCAAAAGGTGTGGCATTATTACAGAGCTAGAGAAAGCAGTGGAGAGTAACTGCATAGAGGAACCTAGTGTGAGATGTTGAGACTTTATTGGAGTATCAAGAGCATCCACGTGGGGAAGTGACTACAGCAACCACTCAGCACAACTAGTCACAGCATGAGGCTGAATGGGGAGAATGTTGTATGAGATGGGATGGCAGCAACAAGAATTTATTTAAATACTTATTGATTGAATAAGTAAGGATATTGAAGATTATAGTAATTATTTTTTCACACTGTCTGAGGAGGGACTTCAAGTATAAAAGAGACAAAAACTAGAATTAACTCTGTGGCCGGGCGCGGTGGCGCACGCCTGTAATCCCAGCACTTTGGGAGGCTGAGGCAGGAGGATCGCGAGTTCAAAGCCAGCCTCAGCAATGGCGAGGCACTTAGCAACTCAGTGGGACCCTGTCTCTAAATAAAATACAAAAAAGGGCTGGGGATGTGGCCCAGTGGTCGAATGCCCCTGAGTTCAATCCCTGGTAACCACAAAAAAAAAAACAAAACAAAACAAAAAAAAACTCTGTGGCATTGGATGACAATGGATAATATTAGGTGAACTCATATTTTTCAATACACATAAAGATAGATAAGAAATAAACAGATATAAAACATATCTATATATGAATATATAATAAATTTGTATATGCATGTGTTTTTATATTATGTATGTGTATGTATTTATGTACATAAATTCCCTATCTGTCTATTGATGCCTAGAGCAGCTATTTCCCAACCACAGTGAGCACAGCTAGACTCCAGATCTTTTTTTCTAAATATAGTTTCAGTTAGAGGAATTGGAGCTTTTTGAAGGAATGGTTGACTCCAGAGCAACAGGAGAGAAAATATGAAATGACCCTAGAACATATGATTGTTCCAGGTGGTTTTAAAGATATCAATGAATAAATGAGAAAATATCAAGACACATTGAAGGAGTTTCCATTGGATAAATTTGAGCAATCTGAGCCTGAAAATAAATAATGACATGATAAGATTATAATCCACTGAATAAGACTCTGTGAATTCACACTAATGTGTGACTAATTATAAGTTTAATATTTATATAATCAATCACAATGTACCTTACCACAAATTAAACCTCTATACCTCACCATGCTCAAAAATCAACTCTAAGAGGATCAAATGAGGAAAGACTTAGGCACTAGAACAGAGCCCCTGCAACTAACATTAGAAAAAATGAGCCCAAATCTTCATGTCAGCTTAGGATCTGGCTTCCATAACAAGACTACTAAAGCTCAAGAAGTAAAATTAAGAATCAATAAATGGGAAGGATTCGAACTAAAAAGCTTCTCAGCAAAGGAAACAATCAATAACCTGAAGAGAGACCCTATAGAGTGGGAAGAAATCGTTACCACATGCACCCCAGATAAAGCAGTAATCTCCAGGATATATAAAGAAGTCAAAAACTTAACACCAAAAGAAGAAATAACCCAATCAATAAATGGACTAAGGAACTGAATGAACACTTCACAGAAGAAATATGATCAATCAACAAACATATGAAAAAAACGTTCATCATTGCTAGCAATTAGAAAAATACAAATCAAAACTACTCTTAAGATTTCATCTCATTCTAGTTAGAATGGCAGTTTTCAAGAATACAAGCAACAATAAGTGTTGAGAATATGGGGGGAAAGACACACTTCATACTTTGCTTGGTGGAACTGCAAATTGGTGCTATCAATCTGGAAAGCAGTATGGAGATTCCTTAGAAAACTTGGAATAGAACCACCATTTGACCCACTATTTCACTCCTTCATCTATACCAGAAGAACTTAAAAATATCATACTATAGTAACAAAGCCACTTCAATGTTTATAACAACACAATTCACAATAGCTAAACTGTGGAAGCAACCTAGACGCCCTTCAATAGATGAATGGATAAAGAAACTGTGGAACATATACATAATGGAATATTACTCAACATTAAAAGAGAATAGAATTATGACATCTTCAGGTAAGTGGATGGAGTTGGAGAATATCATGCTAAGAGAAATAAGCCAATCTCAAAAAAACAAAGGCCAAATGTTTTCTCTGATAAGTGGATGCTGATCTATAGTGGGGGTAGGGGGTAAGGAAGAATGAAGGAACTTTGGATTGTGCAGAGGGGGACGATGGGAGGGGTGGGGCCATGGGGATGGGAAGGACAGTAGAATGAGACAGACATTATTACCCTGTACATGTATGATTACACTACTGGTGTTACTCAGCACTACACTGAATCTAATCATGAGTCAAACACAAACAGCTAAGAAGTAACTGAAGTTAATCTTTAAAAGTTTCAAGGACATAAAATTCAAAAGCATCCCCCTACCAAAATTTCCAGATTAAAGAAACTAAACACAGAGGAAAAGTAAATACATCATGTGATTCTGTATTGATCTTTTTGACATGAAGGATGTTGGGATTACTGACAACACTTAAAAGTTGACTGAATAAATAACACTTCAGTAATGTATCAGTGTGAATTTTCTGATTTCCATAGTTATATCTGGTTGTATGTTTGTAGGAAATACTAAGTGATCAGTAAGCAAATTTTAAAATTTCTTGCTTTTAACCATTTCTAGAATAAATTTTTAGAACACTGAAGCACTACTTTTTAATTCCCATAAACCTGGGAAATTATTAGTTAAAACAAATCTGTTGTCCTACTGGCCTATACCTGGTTATAAATAGAAGTAAGACATGAGAACACCCCGGGATGCCAAATGGACTTTCTAAATATAACTTTCCCTTCCTCCAAAGGCTTTGAGAAGAATGCTATCTTTTGTAAAAACTTGGCCTTTATAAAGGGCACACAGACACTATGGTCAGAGACTGTTAGAACTAGAAAATATTTGAAATATTTCCTTAGTCTGGGAACCACATTTTGGAGGCATGAAAACTGAAGCCAGCATTAGCTGTAACGTTATTTAAATTTTTATTTTTTGTAACTTACTTTGAAATACTATTTATATATTAAAATTTTGTGAGATTCTTTTCTTCGTTCTTTAAATGAGTCTGCCTACATGAATAGTATTTTACTATTAAATTACTGTATAGCAAAGAGTACAGAAAAACATTATAATAAAGGAGATAAGAGTTGAGGACGAGCCGGGCGCGGTGGCGCACGCCTGTAATCCCAGCACTTTGGGAGGCTGAGGCAGGAGGATCACGAGTTCAAAGCCAGCCTCAGCAATGGGGAAGCACTTAGCAACTCAGTGAGACCCTGTCTCTAAATAAAATATAAATAAAATACAAAAAAGGGCTGGGGATGTGACCCAGTGGTCAAGTGCCCCTGAGTTCAATCCCCGGTACCACAAAAAAAAAAAAAAAAAAAAAAAAAAAAAAAAAAAAAGAGTTGAGGACGATAAGCTGGGGAATAGAGATGTCAAACCTTAAGGGAAGATGGGGAGTGAGGGAAGGAAACAGAAATTTAATTTGTATAAAGAAAAATGAATGGCAAGTTAGATAATGTATGGATAGCCCTAATACAATAGAGCATTTCTTAATTTTAATTCCAGGGAAACTTCTTTTGTTTGCATTGTTGCAGATTAGGGAGTGAACAAAGCACAAGATTTTTGTGTTTTATCGTTTCATTTGATTTCCTAAAAATTTCTACAAGATGTTTTTTAATAAATAAGAAATTCAAAAGGCTTGTCTTTAGCTCTTTCCCTGCCTGTTTGTACTTTAATAAGGTTGTAAATGGCATTCAAACTCAAAAGTTATGATTACCCCTCTCCATAAATTCTTAGGAAACTGGGGAGTGTGTGTGTGTGTGTGTGTGTGTGTGTACTTGTTATCAAATTTTGTCAACTAATGTGTTACCTTTGCAACCAGTGATTTACAGCTCTCAATTGAAAATTATTATCATGTAGAAAAAAATCAGATTGATGATAAGCCATTGGTAAGTTTTAAAATCACCATATGTCACTTATATGTGCAGTTGAACACCCCTCTCCATTTAGTACTAAATGGAAGTATAACCAAGAATGGATCAAATTTTATATCTGAAACATGGTTTATTTTTAGACATTGGTCAAATGCATATTCTGTGTGTTTATAGAGTTTTTTGTATTATGAAAATATTAAAAGTCTTTGTGAATTAAAGAAGTTGGTGTGGGTTCATATGTATCAATGAAAGCCTAGAAGATATGATAAAGCACCAGGCCTTCTAATTATCACGGAGATGATTCTGTCATTTTTTTAAAGTATTTGTTTATTTGTTTTAGTTGTACACAATGCCTCTCAGTTTTACTTGGTGCTGAGGATCGAAGCCGGGCCATGCACGTGCTAGGCGAGTGCTCTACTGCCGAGCCACAATCCTAGCCCCATCACTGAGATGATTCTGGTTGACATAAAACATTATGGGAATTACATATAGATATTAGTGACTCATAATGATGAAATAAAATCTTCTAGTTATGTTATGCCACAAGATAATAAGTTCAAGAATGTTTATTTACTTGCACCTTATATTGTACATAAAACCTTCTCTGAAATTTATAGGGCAAACTAGAAAAAAGAAACTTTACTCTTAAGTAATCAATACTGTTGTCAATGAAATGTCTCTATTTTGAGACATTTTGACTTCTCAGTTCACTGTAACTTTATCAGATAAGTTTTACTGTATTTGTTAACATCAGCATTTAGCATTTTATGTAGTTTCATGAATGTTCCTGGTAATGGAATAGAGTTGTAATGATAATAATAGAGTCAATAGTAAACAGGCTCAACGTTAATAGTGAAGTGACTTTTCCTTCTTTCTTTGTACTGGGGATTTACCCATGGGCACTTTGCTACTGAGCTACATGCCCGGTCTTTTAAATATTTTTTTTTTTTAATTTTGACATAGGGCTTCACTAAGTTGCTTAGAGCCTCCCTAAATTGCTGAGGTTTGCCTCAAATTTGCGATCCTTCTGCTTCTGTCTCCTGAGTTGCTGGGGTTACAGGAAAGAGTGTGCCACCTAACCTGGCTAGTGTAAAGATTTTGATAATCTATAGAATGTCATGATTTTCCCAGACAACAGCATGAGTCTTGAACAAAGTAATACATTTATTATTAATATTTTTACCTTATATTTTATTTAATTAATATACTGATGTTACCTCATCTTATCATTTTTTATTTTAAATGTTTTAGTAGATTATCTTATTTGAAAGTGTCTGTTGACTTATATATCCATTATATATCATATATACAGATACATATGTCCATGGCCAATAGACTTTCTTAATTACATGTAAATTTGTTTATATTGTGTTGTTTGTTCAGCATTTCTTCTTCTTCGAACCTATTTCACAATTTGTTTTTTTAAAGTCTGAAAGGTCTAACAATAGTATTTTAAAGCAAATAGGTGGGTAAATCTTGAAATAATATATAACAAAGGCAGAGAAGAATATTAACCATTGTGCTGAAAAGTATTCCATTAATTGAAAAATTAATAATTATAGCATTGAAACATATAGTAAAAGTGGAAAACATTCACTATAATACTGAGCAGTGACATTTTCAGTAGTGAAGGACAATAAATACTTTATAGGAAACTAGCATCTGCAAAGCAGATAAATTGGCAATGATTATACATATATTTGAAATATGTTGAAACAGTCATAGCAACAGCTTTTGGCTGAAAAGAGGCATATAGGATTGTTTAAGCACTATTTCAATTGAAATAGATATTTAGATGACGCACAGAAAATACTTACAGACGAACAGTTATTAGCATGTGTGTGAAATGTGTTTCATTAATATATTTTCACTTATTCAAAAAGGAAAAGGTCATTGAACTAAATTTAAATGTAGAATTGTGATATTTTAAAGTGCCATTCTTAGACTTATCATATTGCTATTCCTTTTGTATACATCTGAATGGTACTTATATACTTTGTATACAAGCAGTTGTATGTAAAAAGATGATATACTTGTGCATTATGAATAAGTAAATAAATAATCAAAAAAAATACTGCCTTTAGGATTGTTGTGACTCAGCAGTAGAGCCTAGTACTGTGAGGCACTGGGTTCAATCCTTAGGACCACATGAAAGTAAATAAATAAAGTAAAGGTATTGTGTCCATCTACAACTAAAAAATATTTTTTTTTTTTTAAAAAAATACTGCCCTCTTGTTTATCCAAATTGGAAATCTAGAAGCAACACAAGATTCTCATTCTAGAATTCCCCACCCTCATTCTTCCCACTCAGTAAGTCTCTAATTCCTGACTCTTCTGTACCAGATGGCTCTCTCCTTGCCAGGACCTAGCATCTCTGCCTATTAAAGTCAACTCCATTTAACAGTGAGCAGTGCTATTTTTAAGCCTTCCTCTGTCATAGAGAATTGTGCTTTTGAAAGCTCCACACTATACCTTACCAAGTATATATTATAAATGTACACAAATCACATATTCGACATAACTTATAGTAACTATGTGAAAGCTGCCTGATATTCTGTTTGAGGAGATATACCAATATTGGTGTTGCAAATATTACTTAAGTATATTTTATCTCAGTTTTGCAGGTTTTTTTTTTTTTTTTCATACTTTGGAACTATTTTATCAGGTGTCAATTTTTTTAGATCTTTCTCAAACTCATATTTCCTAAGGAATGTGTTTACTACCTAACACTGAACAGCCCTCACAGTAGACATCTGAATATCAGGACCATCACCAAGAGGATTAGAACAAATACGTGGGAGTTGGAATGGAAAGTGTTTCTAAAGCAAACAGAAATCGAGGAAGAGATGATGGTGTTAATAAATATGTGTGTGCCAGATGATAATGTTAGAAAAACAGGTTCTGTAGAGATCTAAAAATAACATCACTTTATGGAGTAATGCCTCAAAACAGTATATGAACTATTTACATTTTTAAAGAAATATCAATGATGGACTATCAACAGAGAGTGAAGTTTAATATACCCCAAAACAAGTGCTGGAAAATAGTAACTGCTTGTGTAAGTAGTTAATTCACCTATTAGCTTCATAACTTAAGGTTTCTATACTTTTATTTCATCTTTAAGACTGAAATAATGAGAATACTACTG
Source organism: Tamias sibiricus (assembly GCA_025594165.1). Classification (NCBI taxonomy): domain Eukaryota; kingdom Metazoa; phylum Chordata; class Mammalia; order Rodentia; family Sciuridae; genus Tamias; species Tamias sibiricus. The sequence continues at coordinate 139,198,961 of CM046658.1, read as the reverse complement.
CAGTAGAGTCATCAAGAAATTTAAATTATTCTCATACATTTGTTAGTGTGTCTGACACATTGTTTAGATTTCTGTTATTATTATGATTCAAAATGCACTAATAAACAATAGTTGTTTTATTATTATGTGGTCATTATTCAATGTTGGAACAGTCCAAAAAAGATTGAGCTTGATGAGACCCTTCATTGTGAGTTTTTAAAAACTGGTTTTATTAGTGCTTTATAGTTATACATTATAGTGGGGTTTCTTTGTGATCTTAAAGATGGAAAAGTTAATAATGAGTTATTGTGCAAGAAAATGTTTCAGGGTTTTAGCATCCTTTCAAAAGTTAACTATTTATTTGACATAGAGGGAAAATTTTTAGTTTAAAGAAGGTATGGACTAATTTCACTTAGCATTATATTCTCCAACTTCATCCATTTACCTGTATGGATTTTTTTGTAAATACCAGTATCTGAATGGTACCCTTGCTATACTGTGACTCATATACAGAGCCAGTAAAGAATAAGTCCAGTTGAAGGATTTAGAGAGTGTTAAGTAACAAAGGACTGCCAACCTCAGGGTCTTAATTATTTTGTGATTTTGATGTGAATAAACCCAGATTCTAATTCTGAGGTCAGTACTGCCACTGGCTATGTAAGACATTGGTCTAGTCAATTAACCTCTCTCTGCTTTAGTTTCTTCATTTGTAATATGCAAGTAATAGATATGTCACTTGCCAACCAGCAGTACTTCTACAGCTGACTGTTCCAGCAGGGGAACTGCAAAGATTAGTGATAAATGATTTAAAAGCCCTTTAAAATATTAAATAAATGATGTGAAAAGCCCTACATGAGGACAGAACAAATTATTCCATGCATTAATTTGCAACTTTAGTCATATACATTTGATTTTTTAAAAAACTTTACAAAAGTAGCTCTCAATAAATTGAAAATAGAATAAATTAATTAGGAATTCTGAAGTGTCTTCTATTGCTTTGGTTATTTTTCTTAAGTCTTCCTTTATAATCAGGAATATACAGAGGAAAAATATTTCCAATGTTTAAAATAATGAAGTCTCTTACTAGACAGGAATAAATACAAGAACACATGCTTTCTCAACTGAGTTTTACTATAAACAGTATAACCTTGAAAAACTACTTAACCAAAGAGAATCTTAAGTTCAGGAACAAATATACAAAATACATTTTGTATGTAAAAATAATATACAACATTGTGTGCCAAAAATTGTGAGGGATTCAGAAAAAAAATGTTTTACATTGCAAGGAAAATGTAACAGAGGAAAAGGATCAACTGAAAATAATTCTCACATAATGCAGAATTAAACATGAATACTGAAGTTATTTAATCTACCTGTAGATAAGGAAGCAAGGTGACCTATAAACCAGCCTTGAAAGATGAGGATTTTTATTTTTACTGATTGGAGAGAGAACAGCACAAGAAAACCAACCTACAGGAGACCAATAGAGTTACTGCATATATTGCAGTGATTGGACCTCACTATGGATGGGAGAGAAATTATACAAAAAGAAGCTGGGAAAGTGCATTGGTTTAAATATCTATGTGCCATGCAAAAATTTTGAACTATGTTTCGTGGCTTCTCAAAAATCACTAAGGAGTTTTTATTACTATTTATGTTTCATAAAGCTAATTCTGACAATAAAATAAAGGATAAGTTACAGAATATGTTTAGATAAGTGAAGAATGTTTTTAGATAAGTGAGTAGAAGAGATAATGAAGGTGGTAGCTGAAGCAGAATGGAAATGAAGAATATTTAACAAGCATCAAATATATGGAATTAAACAATGAGACTTTAGAAATGACTGGATGTGAACTATTATTTAGATGAAGTAACCAAAGACAATTCTGAGATTTCTGTCACAGATGCATAAGGAAATATGGTGACAATATCAACTAAAAATAATGAAAAGAATGAATAATTTAAGGGTAAAGAGGAGAGACAATGCTAGAGAGTTCATTTTAACTTACTGAATTAGAGATAATTTAAAGAATATGCATGGTGGAAGATCCAATAAGCAGTAAAATTTCTGAAGTGGAACTTCAGAAAAACATCATGCCTTAAAATTATATATTTGTGTGTCTTCAATATACAAGTGGCAGTTAAAGCTCATAGTGAGATTAGTTCTCAAGTGAAACAGTCACACAAAAGGACTTACTTGAATTGACCTTGTATTTTGGAAAAAAAAAAAAAAAAAAAAAGATTCCTTAAGAGGTAGATAGAGGAAAGAGCAAGAAGCACAAGAAGATTATGGGAAAACCAAAAAGAGGGCAGTAGCTATGGAAGCCCAGGTAAAAGAACATTTCAGGAAGAAATGAACAACATTTTTAAATGCTATATATGATTTATATGGTTGACTATTATGAAAATACTATTGAATTTGCTGATTGATCAGTAATGATTTTCTTTGAAAAAACAATTCCAGTAAATTGATAGATTTAATTGCAAAAGGAAATAAATAAAGGCAATGTAGAGGAAGCAGGCAAAATTCCAACTCTTTTCCTATGTAAGTTTGGGAGGGAATAAAAGAAAAAGAAATGAGTATATTATAGAACATATAGAGTTGAATACATGTCGAATATAGGGTCTAAAATGAATAGGAAGAGGTCAAACTATCTCTGTTTGCTAACAACATGATTCTATATTTAGAAGACCCAAAAAACTCCACCAGAAAACTTCTAGAACTCATAAAGGAATTCTGCAAAGTGGCAGGATACAAAATCAACACCCATAAATCAATTGCATTCCTATGCTCCAATGATGAATCAGTTGAATGAGAAATTAGGAAAACCATCCCATTCAGAATAGCTTCCAAAAAGATAAAATATGTAGAAATCAATCTAACAAAAGAGAAGAAGGATCTCTACAATGAAAGCTATAGAACACTAAAGAAATTGAGGAAGTCCTTAGAAGATAGAAAGATCTCCCATGTTCTTGAATAGGCAGAATCAATATTGTCAAAATAGCCATACTATCAAAAGTACAATACAGATTCAATGCAATTTCCATCAAAATTCCAATAACATTCTTCATAGAAATAGAAAAAGCAGTCGTGAAATTCATTTGGAAAAATGAGTCCAAGAATAGCCAACGCAATCCTTAGTGAGAAATACAAAGAAGGAAGCATCATAATATCAGACTTTAAATTATACTACAGAGCTACAGTAACAAAAACAAGATGGTATTGACACCAAACTAGGCAAGACAACCTAGTTTGTTGCAGAATTGAAGACAACGCGATAAACCCACAGAAATTCAGTTACCTCATATTAGACAAGGGCACCAAAAACACACTCTGGAGAAAAGATAGCCTCTTCAACAAAAGGTGCTGGGAAAACTGGAAATCCATATGTAATAGAATGAAAGTTAATCCCTATCTCTCACCCTGTGCAAAAATCAACTCTAAGTAGATCAAAGACCTAGGAATTAGACCAGAAACCTTACACCTACTAGAAGAAGAGGTAGGACCAACACTTCAGCATACTGGCACAGGAAGTGACTTCCTGAACAAGACTCCTAAAGCACAAGAAATAAAATAAAAAATCAATAAATGGGATGGCATTAAGCTAAAAAGCTACTTCACAGCAAAAGAAAACATCATGAGTGTGAAGAGAGAGCATATAGAATGGGAGAAGATCTTTGCCATCTGTGCCTCAGATAGGGTGTTAATTTCCAGGATATGCAAAGAACTCAAAAAGCTAAACAGATAACCCAAATCAATAAATTGGCAAGGAAACTGAACAGACCCTTCTCAAAAGAAGAAATACAATCGATCAACAAATATATGAAAAAAAATGTTCAACTTCTATAGCAATTAAGAGAAATGCAAATTAAGACTACACTGAGATTACACTGAGATTCTCACTCCAGTCAGAATGACGATTATCAAGAATAGAGGTAACAACAAATTTGGTGAGGATTGGGGAAAATGGAACACTCATACATTGCAGGTAGGACTGCAAATTGGTGCAACCCCTCTGGAAAGCAGTATGGAGATTCCTCAAAAAACATAGGAATGGAACCAGCATTTGACCCAGTTTTCCCACTCCTTTGCCTATATCCAAAAGATTTTAAATCAGCATATTACAGTGACACAGTTATATCAATGTTTATATCAGCACAATTCATAATGGCTAAGCTGTGAAATCAACCTAGGTGCCTTTCAACAGATGAATAGATAAAGAAATTTTGGTGTAGATATACAAACACAATGCGATATTACTCTGCCATAAAGAAAAATGAATATGACATTTGCCAGTAAATGGATGGATCTGGAGAATATCATGCTAAGTGAAATAAAAATCCCAACAAACTGAAGGTTGAATATTTTCGCTGATATGTGGAAGCTAAACCACAATAAAGGAAGGGAAGGGGAGAATAGAAGTTCAGTAGATTGCCGGGCGCGGTGGTGCACGCCTGTAATCCCAGCACTTTGGAAGGCTGAGGCAGGAGGATCTCTAGTTTAAAGCCAGCCTCAGCAATGGTGAGGCACTTAGCAACTCAGTGAGACCCTGTCTCTAATAAAAATACAAAAAAGGGCTGGGGACGTGGCCCAGTGGTCCAGTGCCCCTAAATTCAATCCCCGGTACCACAAAAAAAAAAAAAAAAAAAAAAAAAAAAAAAGAAGTTCAGTAGATTAGACAAAGGGGAATGAAAGGAAGGGAGGGCGGATAGGAATAGGAAAGACAGTAGAATAAATCTAACATGATTTTCCAGTATACACACAGGAAATTACCTTAGTGAGCCCCACCATCATGTCCACCCACAAGAATAGGTCCTAATTAGAATAAACTATATCCTGTGCTTGTATATTTTTATCAAAATGGATTCTACTGCCATGTATAACTAAGAAGAAACAATAAGATAGATAAAAAAAAATACTCTCCAGCTCTTTTCCTGTATGTTTGGGAGTGAATGAAAGAAAAAAAGAAATGAGTATATTATAGAACATACAGGTTGAAAGATGAGATGTTTTACAACAGCAATGATGTAAGAATTTTATGGACTTTGGAGAAGTAGCTAGGCAAAAGAAGAGAATCTAGAAGCAGGAGGAAGAATCTAAGGAACAAGAATAGGAGAGAAGAGGGAATCAAGTAAAGCAGTCAGATCATGTAGGATGGTCGCCAGTAATCCCAGCAACTCAGCAACTCATAAGGCTGAGGTAATAGTATTGCAAGTTCAAGGGCAGTCTCAGCAATTTAGGAAGACCATGACTCAAAATAAAAAGTAAAAAGGGCTGGGGATGTTGCTCAGAGATAAAGTGCTTCTGGGTTCAATCCCCAGTACTACCAATAAAATAAAATTAAATTAAATTAAAAAGGAAAAAGTAGAAAAAAAAGAAAAAAAGCAGAGAGCTAGGGATGTAGCCAGCATGCTAGACCATGGATTCAGTCTCCAGTACCACCTAAAACAAAATGAAAGAGAAAGAAGTCCAATCAGCAATGTCTGATATCACATATATATTTATTAGTATTATTAATATATTAAGTATATATAATAATTGGGCAAAAGATTCTTGAATTCAAAGATGGCTATCTTTTCATGTGTGGGTAATGAAAAAAGAATTCCCGCAATTTATGTAGAATGACCTTGATCTTCCCCATAAAGCTGTTTGGCAAGTAAGAAGAAAGAAAACAAAATACAAATATAGTTTAAGAAGCAAAGAAGAAAAGAAATAGCTGTTGTTAGGGATGGTAAAAGGGTAAGCCAGAAATAGGCAAAGGCATTTATGAATAGCTTCGAGGTCAGTTGTTGCTTAAATAGACAGTGAATATATTTCCTAAAGAAAAATGGTGCTTCTGGCTTTATTAACAGTTGCAGACTAAGATTTCTTATTTTCAAGTTTTAATTGACTAAGGATTATAGGGGGAAAAGATTTGCATCTAGGCTAAAGAAAATTTCAGAAATGAAATTAAGTAATAATGTAATTGACCAACTTATGAATTTTTAAAAGTATAAAAGTATATTCATGAAAGAAAAGTCTGACATTTGCACAAATGGTAAAGAAAGATAGTGGGAAAAAATACTGGCATCTTTGTACTAATCAGGTTAGTGACAATTAACTCTACTATTAATCTATGTGTTCTTTACCACCACACATTCATAGTTAATATTTTTTTAAATGTCAGATTTACCTAAAAATGTGTTTGATGAAGCATTAAAAAGTACTAATTTTGTTGACTCTCAACCACTGAGTACACATCTTTTTAAAAACTCCTTGTGATGATGAAATGGAAAGTCTCATGAAGTACAACTGCCATGTACCAAAATACATGATCATATCAAGTAAATCTGTGTGGCTGTTTCTGTTGAGTGTTAATGCCAGCCACGTTTTTCAAGGAACAGCATCTTCACTGGAAAGAACAACTGTCAGGCAAACTACAGTTATACATACTTGGACATTTGGCAGGGATTTTTTTTAAAAAATGAACAAAGGGAGCTTGTCACTGCAAAGGAAACAGAATCCAACACTATTGGTTGCCAGTAACAAAAATTACAAACAAAAAATTAGCTCTTAAAAATTACAATTTTGGAAAAATTATTATCTGGCCCTGTGGACTTCTTAATTTCTCAGTTCTTAAAGACTTTTCTGACAAGAAAGGCAGCATTACTAACAAAAGTGATATTATATAATGAAAGACACTATCATTTGGAAAATTTACAAACCCCAGTGAAGCAATATTTTCCAAATGAGCAATGTCTGATATTAAATATATATTTATTAGTATTATTAATATGTTAAATGTATAATAAATTATATTAAAATATTAAATATATAATGTATGTCATATTTAATATATTGATACTATGTTAATATATATTAAGTATATATTTAATATCAGACATTGCTCTATTGGAAAAAAAAGTCCAAAGTGCAAGACAAACAGTGTATAGTAAGCATATTGCTATGGTTTCAGATTCCACGTTTTTATAATTCCACAATTATCTGAAAAGACTATTAAAATTCTCCTCATCTTTCCAAACAAAAATTCTGTATGAGGCCAGATTTTCTTCATATACTTCAACTAAAACAATATGTTGAGACAGATTGAATGCAGAAGCAGATTTAAGAAACCAGATGTCTCTTATGAAGCCAGACATTTGCAATATTAAGCTAGAGTTGCGAATATAAAACTATACTATTCTTGTCATTATTTCCTTTTTGGTTTGGAAAATATATTTCATTTTCATTAAAAATATTTATGTAAACATGTAAAGGTTTTATTGGTATCTTTAAATGGCTTTCAGCTTTATCATTTCAAATATGGTAAATAATGGTAGATGTGTTCCACACAAGTAAAAGCTCACTGATTTTCCATAATCTTCAAGAATGTAGTGCATACCTGAAACCAAACCAATTTAGAAACACTGATGTTGACCAAATACTGAGCAGACAGCATACTACTCAAGAGGTTTCAACACACTTACATGATTTCATAAAGTAACCGTCAAGAAGTTGTATAATTGCATTAATATTAGTGGAACAAGAGAATTTTTTTTCTTTTTAAACTTTTTAAAGAAGTCATACTATTCACATTAGAGAGAAGTCTTCAGTGTTTGCTGATGACATTCTCTCCATTCTTTCTTCCAAGTCTGTGAGTCTCATTTCATGTGTCCCATTTACAGGAGTAAAATTAGCATGTTCTCTAGTCACCATTTGGCTCATGACTCAATGTCACTATAAAAACCATCTTAGCAGCTTCATAGGCCCAGCTTCTACAATACATCGATGTGGAACACTTCAATTTGTTTAATATAGGAAACGTGAGTACATACTTTTATAGACTTTGGAAATCTATCTAAATCTATAAATTTTGCTACAGTAAAATTTTCTGGTTTATTTTCTCAAATAATTTGAATATATGGTATTAGAAAAGGTAAAGGGCACAAACAAGGAAAAGACTAACATGAATCATGTTATTCGGTCCAAAAATCAATAATACAAAGCAAAAATTCTTAGAGCACAGCATTATGATGCCTCTCTTATTACAGAGTTAGAAAGTGAGGCTTTTTTAAGGGGAAAAAGAAAGAGCAAGCTTATTTCTTATTCATGAATTTTGATTGCATTTTTAAATGTCAGTTTTTTGAGATTTATGATTTAAAGTTTAATCTAAATTTTGAGTAGTTCATTATTTAAATAATAAAATGTCTTTTTCCTTCACCCATCAGAATTTAAATATCACTATAATTGAATATTTTGTAAAGTTGGGTAAGACAAACAAAAAAAAAAAACTCAGCATATTTTCTTGTCTATATCTAACACTAATTTTTTCATGTCTAGAAAGTTCTAATTATAGCAATGCAAACAGGAAAACTCTAGTGAGAAATGAAAGTCCACTTTTGGTTAGTTTTCATGGTTTTTTTTCTAATTATTTTATAAGGTTACAATATATGCTAATTGCTATGCTATTAAACGTCTACCAGTTACTGACATATTATTATGGAATTTGTTTCTATTTATTTATTTGTGTATAATTATCTGTAAGACATAATTTTTGGTGACAGTTCAGCAGTATTTCAAAACAAAAGTATGAGTTATCTGTACAGTGATATATTTGATGTAAAAGATATATCTGGATTTCTGGTAGTTGTATCATTAAATAAAACTGTTCTAAATGTTAAACTGAAAACAATAGCCATCCATGCATGTGAAAGTAACCATGTTTAAACACCTAACAGGAAGTCTCTAAAAGAAAAGAACAGTAATAATGGAGAGATAAAAGTATGCAGTATACAGCATATATGTTTTATTTAAAATGTAGTTACTTTCTTCATTTACATATTTAGTGTGTGCTATTTGTCAACTATTGTTCTTTTACTGGAAAAGAAATTTATTTTTTGGTAAATAATAAATGAAATGCTATTTTTATAATAATAGCTATTAGTACTACAATAAGTATAGTGGCTACTATAATTAGAAGCCTAGTACTTAGTTTCTGGGTTGCTTTCAAGGTATAGAATTTGGGTTCATATCAATCTAACAAATATATTTTAAAAATGTTTAGGAGAGGGGATGTTCACAGGAATAAGATCTTTTCACAATTATTCATATTTTCTTTTACACAATCCAAATGAAATCTGTGTAAGTCCATTTTAAAGACAAGCACAACATACAGTCATATCTGTCAAAAATCCTATTTTCCCCTGCATGTGGTCTTAACCTAGGAGTGCACTATGTCAAAATCCATAGTTGTTGGTTCCTCTCATAAGTAGAATTGCCACCACCAGAATATTTTAACATTCCCAAATATGTAGATTTCACATCAGCACTTTTCTCTACTTCTTTTTTTTTTTTTTTTTTTCCTTTTAGTTGTAGGTGGGCATAACACCTTTATTTTATTTATGCGGTGCTGAGGATCAAACCCAGGGCCTTACACATGAGAGACACATGCTTTACCACTGAGCCATAGTCCGTAAGATAATTATAAGCAAAATGACTTAAATAAAACCCCCACATGTATTATCATAGCAGTCTATAAAGAAAAACTATTAATGGAACAAAACAAGGACGTGTATTAAAAGATAAGACCTGGTTTTTATGTCATGGTTCTGTGTATGATTCAGAGGTCACTAAAAGTCTCTGAGATGTATTTTCTTTATCTGAAACATCAGGACTTTTTTCCTACTTTATGACATTGTTACCAAATGAGAAATAATAGTACTTTTTTTAAGCCTATTTCTTGAAATGCCATAAAAACATACTTACAGTGGAAATGACTGTGGAGTTTATTATTCTACTTTCAACCTCCCCTTAGACATTTATAAGATATACTTTGCTCATGTGATGTGCATTTTCAATTGTAAACCTTTAAAGTGACATAAATACTAAAGAGTGTGTTGGTCAATACTGTTATAGATAATAAAAATATCTTTACAACTAATAGCATTGAATTACTCCAAGGTCAAAAACTTTATCCAAACACCAATTTCCTCATGGAAATAACCTGGTAAAGTAGAAAAAGTAAGGTGGAACTTGGTAGAACTAAATTGCAGGCAATTATTAGCTATGTGAAGATGAGCAGATCACTTGGATTATCTGACTGTGATTCTTCACCTGTAAAAATTCTAGATTGACATAGATGAATGTTGAATAATTTAATACAATCAGGAAGCAGGAGAGTTTTCTGTGGCTAATGATGAAAGGCAAGTAGTATGTTTCTTTCTCATTCGTCATTTCTATTCAACATACTTTTCTTCAGCACTATTTGCAAGTGACTCTGCAAGGAATTGTATGTGATTAAAATATAAACAAAACGCAGTTCCTGTCTTGATGGATCCTGCAATCTATCTGGAAGTAGAGGTAACCCTAATGTTAGCTAGAATGTAAGTGGCCCATCCAGGCAAAAATTAGGCTCACAGAGTTAGGGAAAAGTGGTAAAATAAAGGACTCTGTTTGGGCTGAATTTTGAGAGCTAAGTACATTGCAACAAGCAAGTTTGTTGGATAAAGGTATTCCAGGTGGAGTAAAAGACTTGAGCACCAGCAGGGAAACTCTGGAAAAATATTGTGCATTATTCTACAATATGCCAAGTATAAAAATGTATAGTTGAAGTAAAACAACAAAAGTGGGTCCTAACCAGATCATAGAATGCCTTAAAAGAAATGTTAAAAATTCAGAATGTGTTCTACACGTTGTAGGTTAGATTTTCTTGAATGGTCCAAAGGTCACTCTTGTGGCAGCATGACTGAGTTATGGAGAATCTTGGGGAATGGAAGTACTCAGCCATAGTCCTCCAATAATATGTGTTTTACAGAGAATAAATATTAGTGACATCAAATAAAATGATTAACTGGAAAGTGAGTAGATGTTAATGTTCTATAAACATGGTATGTCATGTTAATGTAAAGTGGGTGATGTCATTAGAGATGGAAGGAAATAATTAAAAAGAAAAAGCCCAACTCACCCAGAAGAGAAAGAAAATCCAGAGACATGTTTGGGAAAGGAACAACTTTAAGAGAACTCATAGCAGAAATCCTGTATCTTCTCAAAAAAAGGAAGACACAGAGTCATATTTTAAGCAGTTGGTGTCTCTTTGTGTGGACTGGAAAGGGCTGGGAATCCTTCCTGCAGAGAATAAAAAAAGCAAGAGTCAACTGGAGGGGAACAAAAGCATTGCTGCACAAGTGTAGTATAGACTAAAAATAGAATCAGAACTTTCTAGGTGAGCCAGTTGGCACAATTTTGTGCCTTTTTCTGGCAACACTCAGTCACCACTAGTGAGATCAGAGAAAGTATACTGTGGTGTTTTCCCAAGAGCGAGGTGTAGATAGAAAGGCAATAATTACAATAGATCAAAGGAATTTATTGGTGCTAATAAGAAGCTACAAGAACTGATGGGCAACTGATTAATATAATGATGGACCTACGTAGACTAAAATTAAAAATATTAATAGGAATTAAAGATAGGATCAGTGTGAAGAATTGATCCATTAAGTATAAGAGGAAAGAAAAAAAAAAAAAAAAAAAAAAGAAAGAAAGAAAGGGTAGCTATGGCCAGAGGAGAGAATGTCTAAATTCAGGATTTTAGAAGTAAGGTAGTTCTGAGTGTTCATTGTTTAGATACCTTTGCTTGAAGGTATTATCACATTATCCAGCTGCTTCAGTTTCCTAACAATGTAAGAATAAGGAGGTCAAGTGCATTTCTGAAATTCACTCCATTACTTAGTGGCAGAGCAAGGACCAGAACCCAAGTTCCAGGTACTTCACTGTGACAAAATATCTGAGCTAAACAGCTTGTACGAAGGAAAGGTTTATTCTGGTTCATGGTTTCTGAGGTTTCAATCCATGGTCTACAGGTTCTGTTTCCTTTGGGTCTGTGGTAAGGCAATACATCATGGCAGGAGCATGTGGTAGAGGACACTGCTCACTTTATGACTGAGGCAAAAAGAGAACAAAAGGAGAGTCAGGGTTCTATACCCTTTCAGGCACGCCTAACATGACCAAGCTTCCATTATGCCCTACGTTACGTCCTAATGGTTCTACCACCTCCCAGTAGTACCATAGCTTGGAACTACGCTGTTAATACATGGGCTTCTGGGGGACATTCAGTATGCAAATTTTAGCAGACTTAAAGTATGTATGTCACCAAGTTTTGGGGGAAAATTCACTTTCATTGATTCTGCAAATTCAAAATTTTATTTCAAAGGTATCATCAAGAAGGTTTGTTATTCTTGTCAAGCAATGACTTGCTAATGGGGGCAAAGGAGTTGTCTTCCTGGGTTGAAGCGGTATTTTATCACTGTCAGGGATTTCTGGTACATGGTGATAATAAAAAGTAAACTCGATTAAGTCAATTTCTTTAACATTCTTTGGCTGTGAATAGTACACTTGCTTACTACTTACCCCTACGTTTGTTAGAGCACTTCCACTAAACCCTCCCTCTGATCTCAAAATCTCTGTGACTGAAGACTGACTACAATGGCATTAGAAAAGGAGAATTTTATTATTTAAAGCAGGTATCAACAAACTATGGCATGAAGGCCAAATTTGTCTCTCTGCTTATTTTTTTTGTTTTGTTTTGTTTTTGTAAAGAAAGTTTGTTTATTACATCTGTCGTCTATGGCTACTTTTACATTATAAGTACAAAATTAAGTAATTGGAGTAGAGATCATATGATCCATAAAGCCTAAACATTTACAATTAAGCCCCATACAGAACAAACTCCCTGATCTTTGATTTAAAAACTTAGCACAAGAACCAAAGCACTCCTTGTTTTCTGAACATGTAAACATGTAAACAATCGTTTCACATTCATATTGCAGACCAACAGTTTAATAAGTGTTTTGTTAAATGTATACTACTGACTACCATTATATTAACCTATTAATTTTCCTCTTTTTTGTAGTCCCTGCTATGTGGATATTTGTTAGCAATGACTGATGTGGAAACTACATATGCAGATTTTATTGCTTCAGGAAGAACAGGTAGAAGAAATGCAATACATGATATCCTGGTTTCCTCTGCAAGTGGCAACAGCAATGAATTAGCCTTGAAATTGGCAGGTCTTGATATCAACAAGACAGGTAAGTCATTTCATATACATCTCTCTATGAACGTGGAATGATATGCAGCATTTCACTAAGTAGGACTGAGGCATAAAAAGCCACCTTTGAAAGTAATCCCATAGAAAGAGTTAGAAATAGTCTAGGGCAAGATGAAAGTACATGACTACATTTTTAATCATTCCCACTTTGTTTTTAATGAGTTTTCTTTAGAGTTTCCCACTCAAATGCAGTCTTTACTCTGACTTAGTAATACAATCAAAAAAACACATGGCTTTTATTTCAGCCCTAATTTCTATAAAAGTTCTGAAGTTGCTTGTGTAGCATGTTTAACAAACTTGGAGCTCCTACACTGGTGATATTGGCCCCTTCTAACTTTACCAGGCAGATATTTAATAGATAGTTTCTTAAATGAGTCTGATAGACTTCAGTTCTAGAATAATTTCAGAAGAAAAGGCCTCAGGATCAATTTTATTAAGGATGGAAAAAAAAATAGTTTGTTAAATAAGTAACTCAGATAAAAGGGTTTTTTTGGTTTTCTTTCATGATTGAATATGCTTGTAAAAAATATCTTATTACTGGAGTTTAAATTCTTACCTAAGAGTTTGACTTCACCAATGACAAACAAAAACAAGTTTAATACATTAAAATTCTTGATAGTCTAATTTTTAAAAGTACTAGAATAAGCTCTCTGATAATTCCTCCATATGTAGCTTTTGAAAATATGAAAACTGAATGTTTGTTTGAGAAGGCTTGTGCAAAAAAAAAACACTTAAAAGTGAACAGAATTCACAATTAAGCCATAGTGTTTTGTATATAGGAAAGCACTTATCAGTTCTAATTCCACTTGTAACATGCATGTCTTCACTATTAGAATTTCTCTGACAAAGTCTTCAGTTTGTTAGAAAACTAAGACTATATATGTGTTAATGAAGCAACTCAGCAACAAGACTTAAATACAAATTTCATTCAATGACAAAAGGTCAGTAGGTCACAGATACGACTTTTCAATTTAAGATTAATAATAAAACTTTAACATCACCACTTTGGAATATAAAGACCTTTAATATTTTAGGTTTCACTGCTTCTCTACTATTACTAAACATAGTTACTTCCCAAAGCAGTTCTGAGAAAGACTTTAGGAAAATTATAATAATAAGGTGTCCTAAAATAAGTAAATACATTTTTAATTTGTTTTTGAAAATTTGTTCATTCTTTATCATATTTATTTTTTCATGTTTATATTAATAAGCTATTTTAAATAATTTTAGCCACCCCTAGCATTATGACATTTTTAATCACAATAAAATTTCTTTTTCTCTTTTCCCTGAAATTAAGAATTGTTATTCTGAAGACCTTTCTTAATAATTAATCAATATAAAATTATCTAAATTATATGAATACTTACAAGTTAACAAATGATAATAAGATTTTATGTTAATATATGCATAAAATAATTTGACATTTATATAAGTATCTAATTATATAACTTAAAATTAATCAAATATCTTCATGCTGCCAAATACCTCCTTTTTTAAATGTTTCTACAATGTTAATTGCAATTCCCTGGGTGCTTGCAAAATTTTGTTTGTCTTCAAATCATGAAATCTAGAGCTAAGCAAACTATGAGCAGCTCCAAATAATAACTGTATAATATATAAGTGTAAAATACAAAAAAATGAAAAATATATGACAAACAATATTCTGAGAATTGTAAGAATTCCTTTGTAATTTCTAAGTGTGCCACTTCATTTTAGTTTATAATATTGCTGCCTGTGTTTACCTTGGTTTGTGAACGAACATCTATTTGGCTACAGCTCTGTTTGCAACATAATGTCCTAGGAAGTGTCCCCTGACACCTAGAAAGTCCCAGTCCCCATGGGAGTCAAGTTTCTCATCTTGTATTTTATGCAATCATTGTCATCCTTAAATATTCTACTGTCTTACATCTGCCTCAATCTGATTTTATTCCTTTGGTTAACAAGATCTTCTCCTTTTTATCAAATTGTTCTTGCATGCGAATCTACACATCTCAGATTCAGGCCATCTGCACATCTTGGAATCCTGTTCATTAC
The DNA here is from genome assembly GCA_025594165.1 of Tamias sibiricus. Lineage (NCBI taxonomy): Eukaryota > Metazoa > Chordata > Mammalia > Rodentia > Sciuridae > Tamias > Tamias sibiricus. The sequence continues at coordinate 139,183,866 of CM046658.1, read as the reverse complement.
TTTAACAATACAAATAGTGTACAAAAAATGACAACTAATGTCTGGTCACATCCTTACTGCAGATTTAAAACAGAATGTGATTTTATATAGAAGAACTACTTTAAATTTCCCTAAGAACTTATTGTCATTAGAGGTTGGTGAAATGTTTTGTGTGTACCTTCCAAGAGTGTAAAGTAAATTGGCTTTAAACTTTATAAAGAATGGACCTGTGTAATTATCTCCATTCATTAAATTATGATAACAGATTGCTAACATATAATTTATGTCATGCAACACCCCAAAATATTTTTCCTACCAAGCCATATTGGTCGCCCAGTAACCAAATGACACATTGAGATATTTGAATGTTTTGAGTCAAAGAATGCCTACAGCTTGCTTTCAAAGTGAACTAATACGAAGTGAAAGCAGTGTGTGCTATGTTACTGATTAAGGTTGCTGCTGTTGGTACAGTTATGAGGGTGGTGTTATTAGAATTGTGCATATGTTCTCTAAGAACAGGCCAGAGGCCACTATAACTATAGGAGAAGAGACATAACGTCCTTTCATTTTCTACTATCACTTTTAATTGAAACTGACAGAATCTGTGAGAAATCAATTGAGTTATTCTCAAGTGTTATCAATAATGGAAAATACAATTTTTAAATATTTCTTCAAATATGACAAACATAAAAAAGTAAATATGCTCCTATCTCTGATATCTGCTTAAAGACACTACTGACTTCTGCATCCTGTAAAGCTACACTTAAGTGGCTATTTATCAAAAGCATAACTGATGGCTGTTACAGAGCTGGGGACTTCTGGGAAACTGGGCAACAGGAAGACCCCCACTCCTCTTCAAATCCCAATTATTGCAATCAAATCAGAAAGATTTCAAATGTACTACTCAGAGTAACAGGCATGAGTTTACTGAAGGGAAAGGGGACACTCTCAAGGGAGAGAGTGGGTCCTCTCAGAGAGAAGAGGAAAAGCGTGTCTCTCCTGCACTTCAGTTTTATTGGAATCTCAGAGAAGTTTCCAGATAGTACCACCCAGATCCACCTCTTGACTTTTGACTGACAGCAGGATGACATCAGACTTTCAAGCCCCCACTGCCATGACAACTGCAGGTCAATGGCCCATACTGACTGGTTCTAATTGGATACCTAACCATAAATTCTTACATATTTTATGGTTCAAAGGAATTATCCTTATCTCCCTGGGTTTCAGGAACTGGTCTATAGAAAGGATCACAAAAGTCTCCCCATTCAGAGTAACTTGGGTTCCTCTTATTGACATTATTTTGGGCTTGCATTTCTCCTATAGATAACAGGTAGTTTGCTGAGGAATGTGATATATTGTGTCCACTTAAACCAGGCAGGGCTGCAGGTAAATTGCTTCTTAGAAAAGAAAGCATGTGGGGGTCAGCACAATGGGCACATTTTATAAAATTATTCCCTTAACCTGATGTTCACCCCACTGGCATCTTTCTGTTCCCTGTCAATCACTAGTAACTCCAAAAATTCAAATATTATTTTATTTTTGAGTCATGCTGTCCTAACTTCACAGAATAAGCCAGGCTCTCAAAACTTGCGCTACATCCTTAATTGTGAACTGACTACCAAGAAAATGCACTTGTCTATATGAAGATTTTGACTTCTTTTGTATGTCAGAAGTTTCCAGAATGACATATTGAGAGTCAGTAAATTTAAAGAGTAGTTTTTATTCTGCCTTCATCCTTTTTTCATTTTCTCTTACAGAGGGTGAAGATGATGCACAGCGAAATTCAACAGAACAAAGTGGGGAAGCCCAGGGAGAAGCAGCAAAATCTGAAAGCTAAAGCCCCACTTTGACCTTTAACAACACCTGACAATGTGGCAAAATTCCAGGCCTTGCTGGAATGCATTTGTTTCCATGAGTAAAAAGAGGAAAAAGAAAATGGCTGTGCTGCATCGCAGGAAACTGCTCATTATCATGTTAAAAATGGGGGCAGAGGCTGTGGCTGCAGACAGACTTTTCTCTACCTCTGTCATTAGCAATGGTTGAAATCATGTGGCTTGTGTTTGGATGTCATTTTTGTATGGATCCTTTCACTTGACCATATGATGAAATGCTTGTAGAGAGTAGCACTGACCTAGATGATGATTCCTGTAGCATCTGGCCCCTCACAATGTCAGAGGATTTAATTGTGTCTAATTGGAAAGGGTTGGTTGAACCCCAGAGTTTAAATAACTCTGGATCAAGTATTCACCCAGTAAAAGAACCATCTAGAAAGCACCGTTTTTAGCATTATGTATCTGTGTGTTACTGCTGTGTTCTTTACACTGTTTTGTATTGTACAATTATAGATGCTCAGCACTGCCCCCTTCTTCGATTGCTTATGAAAAACAAAAGTGATGTACATTACTGTGAATTTTTATACCACTCATTTTTAAAAGGGCTGCCTTTTTTTTTTTTTTTAATTTTTCATAGTGTGGTGGTGTGCACAGGACAGAACACACTTTTTAATAACATAATCTTTCCCCCCCATCATTGTGTATTGATGAATTAAGCTATAACAGTTTCATCAGGACTCATTTGCTTTATTATACAGGCATTTGAAAATATCCATCAATGTGAATATTTCCTGAATTCAGTCTGTTTGGTGACTGCACAGACTGGAATTCAATCTGTCAAGTTGTTCTATTCCTTCCCAATGGGGGGCCTTCTCCCAACCAATGTTGTTAATTTTAGTTGTAGGAATCTTGGAGAATTGAGATTGTACAAAAGAAAAGCCAAGATAATACCAAGAACTGCAAAATTTTGTTCTGTGGAATCAAATATCTCACCATGTTGTACGCTTCTATTTAAATTTGGAGAAAAACTTATCTCCATCAGGCTGAAAGGATAGAGAAAGTGATCTCCTTGCAATCATGTGGACACCAATCACAAAACTAAAGCCCTTGTATTGTGTTTTTCATGTCTTTTTCCAGCCCTCTCAGATCCAAATGTTATTATGCACTTTTTAATGTTTGTAAAACTTTTACTAATAATTAGTTTGAATTGCATTCTGATGTAATTATCTCCATTGGATGCTAACAAAATTTTCACTAATACTGTTGATAGCCTATGCTGTATTTTGACATCATGGTTCTTTTATGGAAAGTTTCTGTGACCTGTGTAATCTTTCTGGTCAGTATTATGAAGTCATTTGTCAGTGGTAATAAATAAGGAACCAGTAATATGCCAATGGCTCATGAGTTACTGGACAAATAACAGATACCAGGAGTCTCTTTACAATCAAGATCCCACTAAGCTGTCCTCAAAGGCTTAGGCACAGTTCCAGGTACAGTAGGTAGTAAATCAGCATTTCAACAGGTAATCTATGTAGTTGTGCTGAGAACTCAGCTTTTTATCTGTAGTTAGGGACAGACTGAAAGTTAAGCCTGCTCACATCACCCTTTACAGTCATCTTCACTGGCTGAGATAAAGGCATGAGTCTCATTCGTTTATCCATCAGATATTACCACACAAAAGGAAGTTAACAATTTGAGTCTTACAGAGGACAGATTAAATTTTAGGTTCCTTCCTTCTATCTAACCCATCAGAGGCCAAAATATCTGGTGAAAATTTAAGCAATTCATGTATTAATATACTCACAAGTGTGAACAGAAGTTCTGAGATTATTTTAGACAGTCTCTGGTAGTCTATTTCAAAACACCCAACCCACATAATTGGTTTTTGATGTCCTCATCTACTATCCTGATGGCTTTTTTGTGGAATCTAAATGTCTCTTCTTCCTTAAAGTCGTAGAATTCCAAACTAATTTCATGTGATTTTGCAAAGTTTAAAATCAGTGCTGAGTATATGTGGAATGTTTATATTCCTATGTGATATACTATTATTAATGCATGTGATGCCATGCGTGTCTTTGAATATATATAAATAGTGCTCGAATGCAAAGTCATATGGAGCTTTGAGTTAGAACACTTACTGCTACTTTGTCTTCTATATTCAAACTCAGAGACATTCCCAAGCTGGGAAGATAAAAATTGACTTTCCAAAGCATCCACATCCTATAAATTTTGCTTAGCAAAAGTACACTGTATCTTCCAAATTTTATTTTAATAGTTTTAGTTTGCAAGTCAATAATAAGCATGGATCTGATTTTGAGGAGAAGAAAAGATAGGAAACCAAAGGAATGATTTGACAATAGGCATTGGATGTCTACTAACTAGCCATTCCTATACTAATCTCTCCCCTACATATTCTCCCATTAATTCCTCAAGCAATTCAATTAGAGTGGTATCTTTATTTCATTTCACATATTAGCACTCAATAAGGTATAACTTTTCCAAGCTTAAAAAATGATTAAGTGATGAAATTAAGATTTGAGTCCATTTGTCTATCTCCAAGGAACTCTCTATGGCACACACCATAAAATAAAAGCTAGTTAAAGAATATATTTATCTTTAGGGAAGTTCTGGAGAAGGACTTGCACTGCCTCCATAATTTAGAAAAGAAAACTGAATACCAAAAAGGGGAACTGCCTTTCTCAAGGTTAACTAAATTGGTAATGATAAAGATGTAACTAGATTATAGAAAGCATACTTCAAAAAAAAAAGTTGATTACAACTTATTTTAGAAAGTATACTTCACAGAACGTATATTTCTGATATGTGGTCTATAAATTTAGCATTTTTACATTTCTTATGCCAAATGCTACTAATTTTGTTTAATTGCCCAGAAACACAATATTTCAATTTTGACTCATTTGCAACAAGTGTGAATGTGTCAAACTTATTTTTTTATCAATTGTAAACACCCAATGCTAACACATTTTTTATCCTAAGTTCATACAAATGCTTTTTCCAATCAAGGACAGAAACTGCAGCCTCTAATTCTTAGGCAGTACCTCCAGAGCAGCACACTGTAAATGCCCTACACCTGAGATTTACTCAGATATGGTGGCAATGTACCATTTTAGAAGATGAATGATATTGCTATTTCTCCTAAAAGAAGTAATAATGGGTAAAGAACTGCTGGGCAGGATTGGCTGGGCAGGAAAGCTTCTGAGTGAGACCTATAGTAGCAAAGAGAAAATGTAGAGTAATCAAGTGAAAAGAGGAAAGAATCTATGGTTTATGATGTCTTAGAATACCCTAAATTGTTCTTTAATTAAAAGAGTGGCAGTCTCTGCAGTCATCGTGAGCTTGTATGACTTTTGTATTTAGCAATGTTGCATGCTCACATAATTGATATTAAAGGTAACACATTTTTCTGAAATTACAGTCTATTAAGAGTATTTATTGAACACATTCTATTGTATTTGGTGCTAGAGAAAGTGCTGCAGGTGATACAGGAGAAATCCAAAATCTCAGCCATCCGGCAGAGGATGTATATATCCTTGTAGGTATGCTTTCCTGGCTTTTTCTTCAGTAATATTCATTTGCATTCCACTCTACCAGCCTACTTCTTGGACTTAGTCATCTACCAGAACCATTTCAGCTCTTGGAACTGAAGCCCAACATCAGACCTACAGTTCTTACTTGCTCATCTGCAGGGAGGTGATTTCCAATCAAGAGAAAAATGGATGTTTATCAGGATCCCCTGAAAATTGTTACAACATCCATCCTTTACCCACACGCACATAGATACATTCACATTTCCCTTAAAATAAAACTCTACATGACTTTCATAACTTTTTCCCTCCTACCTGCACCTTCACCACTCAAGAGCCTCTGATGGAGAAGAAATTCAAGACTTCCCATACACCCACCTGAAAGACTTTATTGCAACGCTCTATTGCAAGGCTTTCAAATGAGTCAGCAACAAAATGCAGTCCTCACAGAAACCCCTGGTTTCATTGCATTAAGAATAACATTTAGGAGTAGAGGAGCAAAGAAAATGTTACCTCTTTTATCTTAATATTGCTCTCTTTTTGTTATATTTATTTTTATTACATATGAGCAGTAAAGAACAAACAGAGACCAAGGTGAGATTTGAGAGACAGCAGAGGGTTTTGTTTTTGTTTTTGCTTTATTTTGTTTTGTTAAAAATCATGAGATATTACTTATCTGTTTACTATTTATTTTTCAGTACTGGGAATTGAATCCAGGGGTGCTGTTACACTGAGTAACATCCCCAGTCTTTTTAAAATTTCTTATCTTCACCAGTAGAGGCTGGTCTTCAACTTGAGATCCTCCTGCCTCAGGCTCCAGAGGCCCTGGATTATAAACATGTGCCACCACATTTGGCTCTAAGCAAGTTCTTACACCAAAGAGACAAAAAGGGATGTAAATCTTTAACTTCACCTTATTCAGCTCACCAGACTAAAACAACTACCTAAGAATTTGGGGCAAATGTAATGTGAGCCAGTGAAACAAGCTGCAGAACTGCTAGGGTCTTCTGCCCGTGTATTTCTTACATCTGCCTTGTTGAGGATGTGGACATCCTGACTATCTCTTACTATAAAGTCAAAATGAGCAAAACTCTGACCATAACCCACTAACTTTCTAATTTGTACCACATCTCTTTTCTGATCATATCAAGATAATCATTTTCTCAGCAACTTTCTTTCTAGTCAACAACCCATTATTAATTTTTTGCCTCAGTGCTCTGGAGTTCACTTTACTGTCTTGCTGCTGTCTCTACCCAAAATAAAATCAACCAAACCATCTCCCTTGTCCTTATTTGCCTCTGGATGACTGTAAAAAGTTTATAGCAATGCTTATTCATTGCTTGCAACCTCAGTTTAGACATGAGTGCTGCACAGCTTTCTCTTCATGTCTATAGGGAAAGAGGAAGCTTCTCACTTCCTGGCTAGATTTTATTTCTCCATACGAAGTTTATAAATAATTTTTTCTGGACCTAACAGAAGGACTATTACTGTCCTCTTTTCACTGACTTTACCCTTTTTCACAAATGTGCACTAGTTTTCAAGTTTCCCTTTTACCTTCATTACTTATGTTTCTCAAAATAGTAATCTTTCCCTGTTTTCATGTTCATTTCTTGTTATGGTTTGGATGTGAGGTGTCCCCCAAAAGCTCACATGTGAGTCAATGCAAGAAAGTTCAGAGGAGAAATGATTGAGTTGTGAGAGCCTTAACCCAATCAGTGAATTAATCCCCTGATCCGGAGTGGTAACTGAAGTGGATAGGGTGTGGCTGGAGGAGGTGGGTATTGGGGACATGGCTTTGGGGTATATATTTTCTATCTGGCAAGTGGACTCTCTTTGTTTTCTGATCATCATGTGAGCTGCCTTCATCTGCCACACTCCACCATGATGTTCTGCCGCACCTCAAACCCTGAGGAATGGAGTTGGCTGTCTATGAACGGAGACCTACAAAACTATGAGCCCCAAAATAAACTTTTCCTCCTCTACAATTGACTGGTCAGGTCTTTTAGTCACAGCAGCAAAAAGGCTGACTGAAACACTTCTTATCCTTCTGCAATTTGACATGCAGCTAAATTTTTCTCATTACCAATGACATCTTTAGTAGCACCTAGATGCTAAGTAATTATCACTGAAGCCATTGCCAATGTGGAAAATGAAGTAACAATGATTCAGAGGACTAAAACTTTGCCTTAAAACAAATATAATGTTTTTATAATTTTAATTGATATTAGTAGAAAGAGTAGAGCTTCATAATCAGGTCTTCTTCAGGATAGAATCCACATCTTTCAAGAAAGTCAATTTTCTCTCTAGGATTGCACCTTCCATAATAAATGGGTACGTTCTTCCCTACGACCACAGTCTCTTCATAGGGTCTTTTTTTGTTTGTTTGTTTTGTTAACATCTTGAAATCCTGAAGTGCTTACTTCTTGATGGGGGATACTGTCACATGTGGGCACCAACCTGAAGCCTGGACAAATAGAGATAGGCAAGATCATCTCACGATGTTTTGCATTAGACTCTGTGATGATGGCCAGTGATACCATTAGTTCCTCTCAACTTGAAGCAGTCCTGTACAAGTACAATTGCAGTCCTACTATACTTCTTGAATTAAGCCCAAATAGATCAATCCAACCATCAAATAGATTTTTATTAGATTACCCACTGGCAGTTAGCTCACTTCATCCTGGATTCTCTTTTGAAATGCTTCATTTGCTTACCTATTTCCTTTTTTAATTTTCTAGGTGTTTTTAGTTACTTATTTATTGTTCCTCTCTGACACCTCCTCACTTCTCTTGATTATTGCCACCTTCTCTACTTCCCCACTAAATATTGTTTTTCCCTGGGATTCTGTCCTCATTCCTCTTTTTCAAAATATTTTTAGTTGTATATGGACACAATAACTTTATTTATTTATCTTTGTGTGGGTGCTGAGGATTGAACCCAGTGCCTAACCCATGCTAGGCGAGTGCTTTACCACTGAGCCACAACCCCTGCCCCCTCATTCCTCTTTTCTTAATCCTTTCTCCAAGTTGTTTCTTCCACATCTATACCATCAACCACCACATTTACAATGAGAAATCTCATATCTTCACCTCCAGCCCAGAAGTTACTACTGATCATCTGACCTATTGGATAGTTGAACATTGGTTTAAACACACACACACACACACACACACACACACACACACACACTTTAAAATTCAACATTCCAATATTAAATCCAGTATTCAATCCATTCCCAAACCTGCCTTTCCTCACATGTTCCCAATCTCATATAATGGTAATACTGGTTTCCTAGTAACTTTATATTAAAATTCTTAGACCCCCTCTTAAATTTTTCCTCATCCTCCAATTTCTTTGTTAGTTCAATTCTAATTCTTCACTATTTCTTGATAATGTCCACTTCTTTTTTTCTGTACTTCAACTCTTTAAATCATCATTTATTTGACATAATAGAATGACTTTCTCATCAGGATCTGCCTCATCCATCACTCTTCCTATTCATTTTGCAACCAGATGTATCTTTCTAATACATTAATCTGATCATTTCATTCCCTTGTTTAAAAAATCAAGCAACTTTTTAATATAACACATTGATGTGTTAACTTTTTTCTTGTTCTCAAAAGCTTCTTCATGCTTGATAGCAAATTTCCTTTGATCCTTTCAGATTATGCCTCATTCCCCATTCCCAAAGCCTACCATAGTAAATTAGCTGTTTCATACTCTTTGCTCCCTAACAGTTCATCAGTAAGTGGATCTCACTACTTATCTATTTGTTTGCATGCATTTCCCTTCCAGTAGAATTGAGCTATTTGAGCAGCTCTCTATTCATCTTTGTATGTTCACTGTCTATTAAACACTCAATAAATGTTTGTAAATGAATGATGTTGTCCCATTTGAAGTTCAAGATATTTTAAAAGAGAGAATTTATATATAAATTAATTAAAAACATGCAATTCAATGATAAAATTGACAGCTGAAAATAAAGTCCACAGAATAATGCATTGCAGAAGCTAAAAATTTCATTTCTAGCACCTTTTTCTCTAGTTTATGCTATAGAGTAACTTTATAAATCTGTATCTCAAACTTTATGTTACACATAATCACAATACACGCATGTACACATTTGATATGACTTGTAGAGATAACATGTCCAAAGGATAGTACGTAAATGAGCAAATGAGGGGAAACCACCCAGTCAAATAATGATACTGGTAAAGATATTTCTGGGCATTCTGTAAAATCAATTTTATGGAATTAATATTAGCCAAGAGAAAGAGCTTATACCTATTCTCTTGACCTATTCAACACATTAATCACAAAGGAAGATCTTCATGAAGGTTTCTGCAAGCCTTAAAAAATGATATACTATGGTTTCTAAGAATATCTTTAATGGAAATATGCTCATAATATCATAAATAAATAGGAGTTATGGTAAGAATATGATAATCCTCAATGGTAGGAATTCTTAGAAAAACAAAAGAAAAATAGAAAAGCACCAAAGAACATAAATTATACTCAAGAAAGAAACCACACTGATATATAATATGTAGAGAAACTTGTGACTATTGTGTCTTTTAGAAAACACTGGTAATTAAATTAACATTGGAAATATTACAGGACTATAGAACTATGATGTATTTTTTGACTTTGAAAGAAGGAATTACACAGGCAAAGGTAATGATGTAGGTAACTCCTAATAATACATTTGCACTTGCCATGATTCATTTTACACATCACTTGAGTAGGATTGTGTGACTATTATGACTGTCTTACTGAATTTCTAAGTTTTGTTTTATCCCACATACTCTTTGGAATTCATAAAACAATACAAAACCATAAAATTTAAGGGTAAAAAGTCATGTAAAAATAGCTATAGCTAAGGAGTAAGAACTTAAACAGAACCTGCCTTTTCATATGGTCCTAAATAAAATCCAGTAAATCACCAAATTGGTTAGGGAATAAGAATTGAGTCTTTATTAAGTCTTAAGTCTCTTCATTAGATGAAGTAAGAAGTAAAATTAAGAAAAGAACACAAAATCCAATAAACTAATAGAAATTTAAATACATGATAAGGAACATAATTTTCTCATTATTACTCCATCCCTCCTTAAATAAGGTGACTTTCTGAAGATCTACTCCCTTTGGAATTTACTTTTGGTTCAGTTGATTCCCAGAACTCTTGCAACTCAGAATTAAGAAAGTAGATACACAGGTTAAAGGCTTAATAGGAAAAACAATATTTGTGCATGAAGAATCAATGCCAGAGTTATTCTTGGTTGTGGGTAAACCAGATAATGATTGAAACAGACAAAAAAATTAAAATTAATATTAAGCTAACATGCATAATTGAGAGCTATAAATTAAAGGGAGGATTGGGAAAGCAATGAAACTGAGGTTTCTAAAAATAGTTTGGGGGAATTGACATCCAAGAGGCTTCCATAAAGACAGAATGAAGCAATTGGAAAGGAGATAAAAGGCTCTTTATAAGCTCTGAACTAAGCTTTCTCTAATATTCTTAAAGAGATATAAGTAAATATTGGGAATACTTTTCAATTATTTCTGAGTTTTGGATAAGAACTCATAAATTAAGTTGCATAGGAAGGCAAGGTCACAGGGACCCTAAAAGGTCATTAAAGTATATTTGTTTAATAGAAATGGCAACACAAGCATGTACCTATCTATATATCTGAATAATGTCTGAATATGATAAACAATAATAAATGAATATGGAACATTCTATACAGATTCTGGAGGAGAAATATCACTTAACAGGAAATAACATACAGAAAGGTGGCTCAGGAGGCTGAGGCAGGAGGACCACAAGTAATTTACTGGGGATGTGGATCAGTGGTTGAGTGCCCCTGGATTCAATCCCTAGTACAAAAAAAAAGAAAGGAAAAAAAAAAAAAAAAAAGGAGAAGAAAGAAGAAAAAATTTAGAAAAAAATACAGAAAAAAAGGCCAAAGTAAGGTCTACAGACAGGAAAACACAGTCATATATTTTTAAAATAATGCAAGTTAACTTGAGCACAGTATATAAGTGTAAATCTGGAAGAGACACTGGGCTAGATGGAGGGACTGAATACTAAGACCCTGTGGAGGAGAACTTGGAAAACCCAAAAGCTGATAAAAGTCACTAAGGACTCCAGAGTATGCCTAACAATTCAGCAGTAGCTGGCAGGCGACCTCCTGGAGATTAGTCAGGGCAAAGAGTATAAACATCAAGGCATATTCCCCACACAAGAACTCTCACCACAACTGGGTCCATGCCAAGAAAAATGGAAGAATTCTGAAAGTGAATGTTAAGGTTTTCAAGGTAGGCTAAAGGTTAGAGTGAAAGTAGACACAGGAATTAGTCCAAGGTTAAAAATTAAGCAGCCGAAAAAGCCAGACACATCAGGAGGAAAATGAGAAGTAAGAGATTCCCTCTGGCAAAGCAGCTGCTACTGTCCTTTATCCATACTTTCTACTCATGCCTTGATCAACTTCTCACTTTTTAAAGGTATCATGTTTCTCTGCTGAAAACATGTAGTTCAAGAGAAAAAAGGACTTTTTATATAGCATCGTAAGAAGGGTGTAGAAGATTACCTTTTCTTCAAGTTTCTAAGTATTATGTTCTGAACATGTATCAGATGCTTGATTATATTATCTCCATTTTCACAATTATTATGAAATAAGAGAGAACTTATCTCATCGTAAATGAGCAACTAAGACTCAGAGAAGTTAAATGGCTTGTCCAAAGACATTCAGTTTTATGCTGCAAAGCCAGGACTGAAACTCATGTTCATTTTCTCTGATGCCAATTCCTATATTTTTCAGCTAAACATAGAACAATAATATAGGCCAGAAGTATAATTATATATTCTCTGGTATTTAAAAAAATAAAAAGCAGCAAAATTATCCAACATTTTAATCTTCTCATTTATTAAAATTATTAATACATTTTCAGTACCAAATATTCAAAATCTAATATCTGATTTACACATGTATTTCAACACAGACAACTTAAATGTCAAGTGTTCTGTTCACCATACCACAGGGCAAGGATTCACTTTTGGTGAATGGAGTTATACAGTGTACAAATGTATGTATAGTTCTCAATGATTCTCAAATTTCACTTCCTGTTCAAAGAACCTGGAAAATTTTTTAAATATACTAATAACTGAGCCTTAGCTCTACAAATTCTAATTTTATTGTTGGGCAAAGTCAGTCCATCAGTAGTTTTAAACTTTGTATCAAACAATTATAATGAATTAAAAAGTATACTTAGGTTCACAATTTTTATGAATTTGCCTAAAATAAACACTCTCAGGTAACTAGAATCCAGATCAAGGATCTGAATATTCTAATACCCTAGAATCCCTATCACATACGTTCCAGTCACTACCCTTTGGAAAGGGACATATCCCCTAAGAGTGGCCAAATGTCAAATACCAATCTGTCTTTTCAGAGCAGACACTAGAGGTCAGCCCCAAATAGTCGTCTAAAGAATTAATGCCCATTGCAGATGACACTTCCTTAGAGTTCTACTATCATGTTTCTCAGGTCAACCTGAAACCCCAGAAATCATAACTCACCTGCCAAGCAATCCATATTCTAGAGGCTATCTACCCCAGAGAGTGCAGGTTCTCCAAAACACTATCTCTTTATCCACACTGGTCCAATCTCCATTTATACCTGTACCACCAAGCTGTCTCCATCTCTTTTCTGCTCTTAAATTCATGATCCCAGGATCTTAGTCCTCTCCTCTCCTTTATTTTACTCTACACAGATTTTCCCACCTGATGATCAACAGATTAGATGGATGACAATCCTATGAAGCTAGTAACACAAATTTTAGGTTTTGCTAAACAGTTTAAGAAAAGCATAGGTTTACTACTTTTTCCTTGGTACATAATTCTTCAACTTTTGCTCCAGTCCTTCTCATTACCACACAAATTCTCTAGTACCATCAAATAAATTCTGCAGAAACAGCATTTGCTCTTCTTATTGGTCATTTACTTTCTCTAGATTCAAGTGACTTAAAACACATTTATTAAGTAAATTCAAATTTAGTGCCTTCAATATGTGTTTCCTTGTGGACATAATTAGGAAATAATCATAAATAAAACATACCTCAACTTCAGTTTACTTAAGAAACACAAAAGAGTATCAAATTCTTGAACCCAATGCTGTAACAATTTATGAGTAAACAACTTCTAGATTTATGAAATACCCAGCAATATTTTGCCTTCTGTTTGGAATGACTAATCCTTTACAGTGTTGATTTATATTTCTGCTCTCAGAACAGTGCCGTGATATACTTCCAGCCCATACAAGAGTATTTTGAATGAGCATGACTTTTCAAAGACAGCACTTACAGTTGAGAAAAGGAAAACATGACCATCTGTTCTCCCTTCTTTAGTTCAATCTGACAATATCCTAATTCAGCTGTTTTCTTTCTTGACTTATCTTCCTCCTACCCAGCCCACCTGCCTTGTTTCACCATTTTCCTGCTTCAACTTCCTCACTTACATTGTGTCTCTCCACATTTCTCTCCTCCTACTCACTTACCACTATTTTTGCTTATTTCATCCCTTAATCATTCCTATAATCCTCAAGAATGCCCAATTAGCTACACTTCATTCTCCATTGTCCCCACTCTGGCTTCCTTCCTCAATCTTTCTGCTTGGAACTTTCTGTACATGGCTCAGTTACTACTCAACATTGAGTGAGAGAAAAAGGAAAAAAAGGAAAGGAGCTCCATACCTAAGCTTCTAAGATGCGGTTCAATCTCAAGTTTGTTGGAAGTATGGAAATAACCCTTAGGTAGTTCCTTGGTGAGGGACTGGGGTATAGGCAAAGTAGGAAAGGAGGAATGTATAAATAACATGGGTGGCAAGAGCAATCTTCACCTCTATTATTATAGATTTCCACTGAGTCATTCATCAACTATGAGAGGTGGTAGGTGGCAATCAGTACCACAACTGCCACCACAAGTCTGAACTTGTATAAGTTCCCCAGATCTCAGACTTTCACCCTGATGTCACATCCTGTCCATTTAGTGGAACTGTGGAACTTGAAATGAAATAATTTAAGGAAACACTTGGAAGAGGTAAATATCGTGTGTGTGTGTGTGTGTGTGTGTGTGTGTGTGTGTGTGTGTAGTTATGTACATTGATTAATCTCAACTACTAATATTCTTCTAAGGGATTATTATTCAACATTCCTAAGAGAAGCTATTATTATTATTATTATTTTAGGTAGAAAACTGAGTTTCAGGATAATTAATTGTCCAAAATCATATGCTTAATTAATAAGGAGTCTGAGTTCCAAGCCCATTCTATTAATCACACAAATAGATATACATACACATATATATAATATATATAGTTGTATATGTATACATATATATTATGTAGTTAAACATGTGATTTTTGACAATTAACCATTCTGAAACTCAGTTTTCTAGCTAAAAAAATAAAAGCATCTTTTAGGAATATTGAATAGTAGTCCCTTAGAAGAATATTAAATTTGAGATTAATCAATATACATAAACCATTGAGAACAGTGCTTGGTATTTAGTATATAAAATATGTGACTAATATTATTTTTACATTATTATTATGAGATATATAGGTTATGTACAGTAAATAGCTTTTATCTCTTAGAAAGTAGTGTTATAAAGTCACACAGAGGTTTATTAATTCATTTATTAAACAAATATGAATAAGTTCCCTATAGTGCCACATACTTTCAAGAACCTGACTATCCAATGGTTTAACCACAGACATGAAACTGATTTAGTTGGATAACAGTAAATTCAATACTTAGCAGACAGCTTCTAGTCTATTGCAGGAAAGCCAAATTTTGTGGAGCAAATTTATTAAATATTTGAATCAGGAGTTAAGAGATTGTTATGGGTTGGATTTCAAGTGTCCCCCAAAAGCTCATGTGTTAAACATTTGGCCCCTAGCTGATGGTGCCATTGGGAGCTAGAGGAACCTTTTAGGAGGCGAGGCCCAGTAGAAAAAAATTAGGTCATCAGGGGCATGACCTTGAAGGGGATAGTGAGCCATTAACCCATTCCTCTTTGTCTCTGGTTCCTGAACTTCATGAAGTGAGTATGAGTAGACTCCTCCATCACAGGCTGCCCACCATTGTATATGCTGTGCTACAGGCCCAAAGGCAATAGGGATAACTGACAATGGACTGAAACCTTTGAAATCATGAGTTAAAATAAGTTCCTCCTTTTAAGTTGTTTATCTTGGGTATTTTGTCACAGTTATGGAAAGCTGACTAACAGAAACAGAGAAGGAAAGAGAGAGAGAGTAAAGAAAAACATCTTCAGGACTATCCAAGGGTCAATGCAAGTTCAGCCTTAACTTTTTCTTACAACTGTTAGCTTTTAAGTTTCACAATATCAAAAGATAGTAGAATATATATAAGTTCTCTTAATAATAGAAAATATAAAACCATCAGATAATAACACTGGAAGAACAAGCAAAACTTTGGACAGGGCAGTCATTTGAAGACATTTTTTTCCCAGCACTTCTGAGAGAGCAGCTTTTTTAATTAGTCTTCTGATTCAAGTGCAGATAAAATTATATTTTCTTGGTTCCCTCTAGTTACATTGAAACCACAGTGTCTGATAAACATGAATAAAAAAAGGCAAAGAAAAGCAGAGGGTGTACAGATTGAATTATTTTGAATGACTAATGAAGGTTCATTTTTAATGTAGTTAACTTCAGCCCATGAGCTTCAGGCCCTTCTATCACTTATGAGATCTGCTAAAGGGAGATAAGCTACTATACAGAACATTTTCTTTTTTCATCTACAGGTCCTTCCTCTCATTCCAAACTAATAGATACTTCTCTTCCAATAGTCAGATATATTATGAAAGTTATCACTAAAGTAGTCACTTTTAAGAACAGTATGTATTGATTATATGATTAGTGTGACATTCACATGTCACACAAAGGAAATACTTTCTTGATAATTAAAAAAGAGGAGCTCATCCATCACATACAGAGATTATGATGCTTATCAAATTATTTACTCAATTAGAAAAGTTAAATTTAAATTTATTTATAACAATAGTAAAATTAAAAGTATTTTCCTCCTAGCCCTAAGTCAATTTTCTAAAACATTCTGATTAAACATTTACTATAATTGTCCTTGAGTAAATATTTTTCTGTGTTCAATGAAGCACATTTCTCAGATAGCAAAATCAAGATATTTAACAATAATTAAACCAGTCTTTCATATCTCTCAAGTAAAAAAATAAAAAAAACTATACCTTTATTTTTTTTCTATATTTTTCCATCCTTCTATTTTCTAATTGGTATTTTTGCAAATATTGATAAATAATATATAATAGATATCTACCTCCTTGTGGCCATATGCAGTTTCTAAGAGAAAAAATATTACTCTGTGGCTCCTAGAACACAATGAAAGGATTTTATTTTAGAAGACTGCTTACTTTGAAAAGCAATGGAAGGTTGGCTTAGCACCAATAAGGGAAAAAGTCAACAGTGGCAGCCAACCTAATAGTCTTCCAAGGACACTGTAGAGCACAAACGGGTCCCCTTGTCACTCAGCTGATTTTTAAGCCATAAATATATGCATATACATTCCAAAGAGTTCTCAGGAAAACCAGTTCAGCATAAAAATGTTTGCCTGGTAATTCCAATACATTTATTATAAATAATTTCCCTTAAAACCCAAAGTCCTGAGGCCATGCTGCAATCTGACTTCATTACCTAAAGATCACTTTAGTCAATCAGATACAGCCAAAGAAATACATGCGTCTTAGTTTGGCTAAACATCTTTACTTGCCAATAGAAGAGACATTTTGGGAAGTATTAACTTCCTTTTTGAAAGGAATATAGCATTGTCTATAAAAATTCTTTGTTAGAAATGAGGATTTGCTACAATAATAATTATGGGAAATGACTTTTTCCCATATGAAGTATGAATTATCAAAAGCTGAGTATATTTTTGAAGTGTTCCCCAGTAGAAAACAATATGCAAATGTTTTGCATGTCATGTAACTAATAAATATTTAAATTACTAATTAGTTTATGATATAGAAAGAATAAAATAAAAGAAGCACATTTCACTAGACAGTAAAAACAGCTAAGATTAATTCATAACTTTTAAAAGGTCATATTAATCAACTCAAGACTACCTACTTAAATCACTTTTGACTAGGACATGAGGATTGCATTGTAATAGTAATGTAGAAAATCTTACAAAGATTCTTTGATGATGGTTTGCAAGTGGGAGAAGATGACTTGATATAATTTTAACAAAAATAATAAACACAACAATGAAGTTTACTGAATACAAATCAAGGAACATACTCGTATAAAGATATTAAGTTGAACTATGTCAGAATTGTTTCTTCTTTATTCACTATTGTTTTCAGAAAAAAGCATGGTTTATTATCATAAAATATCTGCTTTAACAACTGAAGAAAAAATTCACCAGAAGAAATATATTTGACTACCAAGGGTAAATATTTATTTACTCATGACAGCACTCAGTTTGAATTTTAAGTTTCATTTT
Source organism: Tamias sibiricus (assembly GCA_025594165.1). Taxonomy (NCBI): domain Eukaryota; kingdom Metazoa; phylum Chordata; class Mammalia; order Rodentia; family Sciuridae; genus Tamias; species Tamias sibiricus. The sequence goes on along the minus strand of CM046658.1, from coordinate 139,165,962 downwards.
ATCCCTGATTCCTTAATGTTGGTTTTAATTTTTATTTTTTTGCTATGTATTCATTAGTGCATTATCACTATCTATAATAGTGTGTTTATTGAGAGATATTCATATATGTTCATAATTTATTCCACTTCATTCCCTGTACTTTCACTTTCCCTCCCACTCTCCTTTCCCTGTTCTCCTTCTTCTACTCTTCTGGACTTCTGTTTACTGACATGTATATTTTTGGTTCACTGATAAATTATAATTATACATAAAAGTGGGATTCATTGTGGTATATTCATACATGCATATAGCATAATTTGGTCCATTTTATTCCCCCGTTCTCCCTTCCCTTCCTTCTTCTATCCTCCTTGATCCCCTACTTCTCCTCTACCAATCTTCCTTCTGTTTTTGTGAGATTCCCCATATTTTTAATTCCCTTCTTTCTCTCTAGCTTCCATGTGTGAAAGAAAATGTGATCCGAACTTTGAGTCTGGCTTATTTCATTCAGCATGATGTTCTCCAATTCCAACTATTTACCAACAAATGCAAATTTTATTCTTCTTTATGACTGAGTAAAACTTTATTGTATATATGTACCATATTTTATTTATTTATTCATATGCCTGTATCACTATAGTATGCTGATTTTAGTTCTTTTGGATAAATATCAAGGAGTGGTATAACTGGGTAATATGGTGGTTCCATTTGAAGAATCCACACCCTGTTTTCCAAAGTAGTCATACTAATTTGCAGTCCAACCAGCTATGAATAAGTGTACCTTTCTCCCCACATCCTCACCTACATTTATTATTATTTATATACTTGAAGGTTACCATTCTAATTGGGGCAAGATGATTTGCCCCAATTTGATTTGCATCTCCCTGAAGGCTAATCATATTGAAAAGTTTTTTTCATATATTTGAGAGCAATTTGTATTTTTTTTTTGTGGGAATTGTCTGTTTCATTCATTTTACCATTTATTGATGGGCTTGTTAATTTGTTTATCATTGATTTTTTGGTGAATTTTTTTGAGCTCTTTATATCTTCTGGATATTAATCCTCTAACAGAAGGGTAACTGGCAAAGATTTTCTTCCATTATTTAGGCTCTCTTTTCAGGCTCTTAATTGTTTCCTTTGCTGTGCAGAGATTTTAAATTTTATGCCATCCCATTTGTTCTTTATTGTATTTCTTATACTCTAGGGGTCTTATTAAGGAAGTCAGTCCAGGTGCAGTGAGGCATACCTGTAATCCCAGGGGCTCAGGAGCCTGAGGCAGGAAGATCTCAAGTTCAAAGCCAGCTTCAGCAATTTAACAAGGCCCTAAGCAACTTAGTGAGACTCTGTCTCTAAATAAAACATAAAAAGGGGTGGGGTGTGGCTCAGTCTTTAACTGTCCCTGGGTTCAATCCCCGGTACCCCCCCCCCCCCAATAAAGGAAGTCAGTATCTCTGCACCTACAAATTAGAGTGTTGATCCCATGTTTTCTTCTAGCAGATGCAGTTTCTGGTCCAATTTCTATGTCCTTCATCCATTTAAGTTGATTTTTGTGTAGGATAATAGAGATATTGTTTCATTCTTCTACAAAGAGTTATCCAAGTTTTCTCAGCATTACTTGTTAAAAAGGCTTTTATCCATCTTATATTTTTGAACCTTTGTCAAAGATGAGATAACCATAATTATGAGAATTTGTCTCTGTGTTTTTTATTCTATTCCATTGGTCTTCACATCTGTTTTTATGCCAGTACCATGCTGTTTTTATTACTATACCTCTGTAGTATAATTTGATGTCAGTTATAGTGATGCCTCCAGCCTTGTTGTTTTTTCTCAGGATTGCTTTGGCTATTTTGGATCTTTTATTATTTCATACAAATTTTAGGACTTTATTTTTATTTCTGTGAAGGAAGTCACTGGAATATTGATGGTGATTACATTGAATCTGCAGATTGCTTTTGGTATTTGACAATATAGTCATTTTAACAATATTTACTCTGCTTATTCATTAAAATGGGAGGTCTTTCCATCTTCTAATGTCTTCTTCAATTTCTTTCTTCAGTGTTCCATAATTTTCATTGTGGAGGTCTTTCACCTCTTTGGTTAGATTTATTCCCAGGATTTATTTTATTTTTTCCATTGTGGATGGAATTGTTTTCCTGATTTCAGTTTTTTTAATTAGGTTTATTATTGATGTACAGGGAAAAAATTTTTTTTTTTCCAGTGCTAGGGATTGAATCCAGAGTGTCACACATGACTGGCAAATGCTTTACCACTGAGTCACATCCCAAGCCCACTATTGATCCTTTCATGCTGCTCTTGTATCCTGCTACTTTACTGAATTTATCAACTCTAGAAGTCTCCTGTTGTTTTTTGGGCATTCTAAGTATAGGATTATATCATCTGTAAGCAGCAACAACTTGACTTCTTCGTTTTCTATTTGTATCCCTTTAATTTCCTTTTCTTGCCTAATCACTCTCACTAAAAATTTAAGAACTATGTTGAATAAGAATGGTGACAGCGAACATCCTTGCCTTATCCTGATTTCAGAGGAAATGCTTTCAGATTTTCCCTATTCAGTACAATGTTGGCTTTGGGTTTGTCATATATAGGATTTATAATGTTGAGGTAAATTTCTTCTATCCCTAGTGTCTTCACTTTTTAATAAGAATCGTGTTGAATTCTGTTAAAGTTTTTTTCTTCATGTTTTGGAATGACTATGTGATTTTTGTCTTTAATTACATTAATATGATGAATTACATTTATTGATTTGTTGGTTTGAATCTCCATTCATAATGTCCATATATTGTAATTACTGATAATTTTTTTGACTAGTAGAGTGTTTAGTACAGTTTTAGATTTTTGGATTAATGGAGCAGAAAGTACATAGAATTCCCATGTACACTTTGAACACAGTTTCCCATATAATTAATATCTTACATTAGTATGGTAAATTTTGTAGAACTGATAAAACCAACAGTGATACATTATTATTAACTGAAGTCCACACATTATTCAGATTTCCTTGCTCTTACCTAATGTCCTTTCTCTGCTCTCAGATCTTACTCAGGGTGCCACACTACACATATTGCCATGTTTCCTTAGGCTAATGTTGTGTGTGACAATTTTTCAGACTTTCTTTGTTTTTTGTGATTTCAAAATTTTGGTGAAGAATGATCAGGTATTTTGTAATGTCCCTCCACTGAAATTTGTCTGATGTTTTTCCTCAAGATTAAACTTGGCTTATAGGCTTGGGGGAAGAAGACTCAAAAGTAAAGTGCCACTTTTATGATATTAAGGATATATGCTATCACCATGACAATCATGATTGATGTTGACCTTGATTACCTACCAGAAGTCATTTTTTGTTAGTTTTTTCCTGTAAAGTAATTCTTTTCATTGTCTCCTTTCCATAATGTAACCTTTAGAAAGAAGACATGACCTTCAGCCTACATTGAGTATGGGGGAGTTATGCAAACTTTCCTTTGGGAAACAGTGTCTACATAACTAAATTGAAATTCCTCTACATAAGATCTTTGTCTCTTCAGTCCAATTTATTTATATATTCAGTCATTTTTAGACTTGTACATATCGATAGATAGAAGATAGATAGATAGATAGATAGATAGATAGATAGATAGATAGATAGATATTATGCTTAAGTTTATAATTCAATACTACTTTACTCAAATTGTTCTAGTTTTGGTAATTGGGAACTCCTTCAGTTGGCTTCTAAGACATCTGACATATCTCAAACCTGTGTAAGATTTTTATTTTTAGTGCTTTCCTACTTTCTGGCACTACTATATGATTCAGTCCTTTCTTAAAAAGTCCCTGCCCAGTCACAGAACCAGCTATGTCTCCCTTATTGAAGAATAAGAAGTCCTTATTTTTTAATTGTATAATGGTGTTAGAAACCAAGATTTGAACACTAGTTGAGCTCATTGCTTCTGTGGTCTTATTTCGTTCATGCTCTCTCAGTTGACACAGCTAAGAAATATATGTATGTGCACTTAGTTTTATATAATACATTTTTATAAATGTCTGTTATCATCTATATTACATTAAATGTAAATTCGTGTTGTTCTCTAATTCTAATCCATTACTATATGAATCACTGTAGTCTCCTTCCCCGATTTAAGTATAAAATTCCATTCCAATAATGAGAAACCTGGCTTCCACCATTTGCCTCAATTTATTTAATTGTCCCATTCCAGTTTTCATGTTAGAACTGTTAATCTGCACCTACATGGTACACAAATTTATCAACTATAGCATAGCACCTATATGTGCTCTTCCTTTTGCTTTTAGTCTTACAGACTGCATACATTTACAAAGTTACATTTATATCCCTGAAATATTTAAAATTTATCAAATTAACTAAGAAGGAGTTGACATCATTTTGATGCTGTTTTTATTTTCAAGAATGTAAATTGTTTTCCTTTTTTAATTCTGTGCTTCCACATTACAGGAGTATTCTACAGTTTTTATCAAATAGGTTTAGGGTATTTATTTTCAAGTTTATGACAAATTCTGAGATTTATTTTTCTATTTTTGTTAGGCTGGTGCTCTTTATTTTTGTTTGTATTTTATAGTAAGTAGAATCTTTACTTTGATTACATTTCCTAACTGGTTTTCTTTACATGTCTAAACACTACTGAATAGATTTTTTGCATTGATACTTTGGAGTTTTTCTAATAAATGGTTATATAATACACAAGTACAAAGTTTTAATACTCCTTGTAAAATTGCTATATACAAATATTTTCTAATCCTCCATTTTTTGGCTGTTAATTGCAATTTAATGTGAGCTACTAATGTGATACTGCTAACAGGTTTCTTTGTCTAGCTCATTTTGTTAAAACATAAAAATAAACACTCCACTTACCTTCCCATTAAATAAGACATCAGCTTCTCAACCAATGTGTATGTAAACTATCTTATTAAGGAAGTATCCATCAATTCCTATGTATTTGAGTATTTTTAATATAAATTAGCATTTCATGCCTTTTTCTAAGAAAATGCTAGTTATACTTTCTTCCAGTGCTATTTTTACCTGATAGGTTCCAATTTACAGTTTTTAAATATTGACTCTTTCTTAGTTCCCTATAGTAAATCCTCTTTGTCATAGTTTTTAATGTGATGATAGATTCTGTTTGATAAAATTTTATTTAGTATTTTTATTAATACATACAAATGAGATTGGTGTGTTGCAAAATTTTCTTGGTTTTCCATCTATTCTCTCATGGATTTTATCAAATTTTAGAAAATCAAAATTGACCTATGAGTTGGATTTGAGAAGCTATTGGGTCTCTTTCAGGGAAACATGGAGCCTCTCTCATTGGAAAAGTGAAAAGTTCCTCCCCTAGATTTGAAAAAGTTTCCAAAGTCCAGACTGTGCTCCTAGGGGGTCCTCATTTTAAAAGACTATAACTCTCATTTCAAAATCAAAATAATATTGGTGTTTCTCATTTTCTAAAATATAAATAAGAATCAAATTGTGACTTAATAGTTCATAAAGGTTTCTTTAAAATTAGCTATTTGAAAGAGGCAGTCTCATGGTCTCACTGAAATAGTTATCCCTTGTGACCTAAAAGCTTCTTTGGCTTTTTGTGAAATTAAATATTCAAAATGCAACACACTTGAATCACATTACCCAATCTCTCATTAAAAAGAAAAAACTGCCTTCTCAGAGTTAGGATTATCTTTCGACTGCCAGCATCAAGAAGAGAAGAATTTAAGAAATCACCCAATATAAAATGTTTCTGTATTTTTATCTAAAATTACAGTTGAAAACAATGGGCAGCATGCCTTACATATACACCTATAGGATAAATTCCTCCTGAAATAAAAGTGAGGTTAGAAACAATGCATTTTTGAAGACATGAAATATAGTATTTCCTAGAAAATCCAACCTGAAAAATAATTGAGACACGTAAAATTTGAATAAACAAACCATAGTGAGAAACTGTAAGACATTCAGAACCAAGGAGAATTATGAAACTTAAGGGAACTCTCTGACCATCAATAGCCTCACCTCTCCCTGAATCCAACATTCAAACAACTATATTCCCTAATAAAATTCTGGAGGACACAGTTCTAATTATTGATGACCATCAACCCTAGCCCAAATGAATGGAAAGTGTGTCATACCTCCTAGTTGTTCAATAAATTTTTATTATTAATCACCAGTTATACCTCTGTGTTCTACTTGAGCTTTTACTGGACAGCATTTGTGCTCATGATAGCCAATGTAAATATAGCCCATTAGCACGTGATGGCCAAACCATTTCCACAGTTCCCAAATTCATGGAGAACTAGTGATGTGCAGGAACAATTTTAATCTAAGATTTACAAATAATCTATGTTATAGGGTTTTAATACAAAGGATAGTATCTCTTGATTGTCAACCACCATGCATTCCAAGTTAAAAAAAAATAACAGCTAAGCATTATTTCTCTTCTGTTCACCTACCATACTGTACTTATGTGACACCGAAAGGCACAGAACTAGTATATCTCACATTTCTGAATACTCTAAAGTGTCTTCTGCTACCTTGAAAATGGACACTGTTGTAATATTGAAATAGTCCTTTTCAAGTGCCAAGGCAAACTCTGACTAATTCCAATAAAAATTATCTGAATTTTCAAGCATAGCACGTGTCAGCATTCCATTCAAGAACAAGCCCAGAAGGGAGTTGTTTCCATTCACCCAAAAAATCCACAGGCTTGAGCTGACTTGTCTTGTATGCTTAAGGAAACCACAAGTGGTGCTATGCTGCTGAGAACCAAAATACTTCCTGCTATTCATAACAGAACTTAAAATTGTCTGCTGGCTTCCCTGTACTTGTCTTTGCCAATTAAACAGTACACCACATGACCCATTTATATTCCTGTTTGTCTATCAGGACAGTGTATTTGCTTTGGGGATAGAAAGCAGTTTAACTGAAGGCATAACAGAATTATTATTTTTTCCTAACTTTGGTTGAGAATAACCACATTTATTTCATAAAAATAACAAAAAAATGACTGAAAATAACATAGGGTTTAGTAACTAAACTTTTGTTACAAATAGTACAGAGAACATTTCCCCTAGGAAATACATTATTGTCTATGGATGCCTTAAAAGGTTTACTATCCAGAGGATAAGGGATAAAATAGTATTAAAGCTCTCTGGCAATAAATTTGGTTTCAGTTGTGGTACCTTGTCAAATGCTCTGAAACTGTCATAGACTAAATAAATATTTTGTAAGTTTCATAGACTAAAATTTGAGTATGAGAATAGCCATCCACTGAGTTTTTCTGGGAAAACTATGGTTTATGTTCTCCTTTTTAGCCCCTAAAACTGTACAGATAAAATTAGGCTAAAATGAACGATTTAGTAAATCAGGCATAGGGAAAGAGTCAACATGTGTTAGTCTTCTCTGCATCTGGTCCTATAGCAGCCTTAAGTGTCGAATGTTCTCATCCTCTTTCACATAGGAGGTAAATATGAAAGAAATTAGTTCATTCTCACAATGCTATTAACCATGAAAAGCCTATTATTGTATATTCAGTTCATTCTAGTGAAATATTTTTTAACATGATCAACAGAAAGTAATTAAACTGTTCCCATCCAGTTGTGTGAAATGGTCATATATAAGAATGAGGAGTATAATTAGTAGCAACTATTACCACAATTTCTTCTACTCAATTCCACCACTGTGCCTCCACAGCAGACTTGGCTTTATAACAAAGGATCCAAGAAGGACTCCCAAACATGTTCTAACACAACTTCAATAATTTTTGCAATAGAAATTAATATATTTAATTTATGATCTATTTCTCATTCATGAAGTATTCAGATTTTTGACAATCTGAAGTATATTAGGAGCTCTCTGCTTCCCACTGTCAGCCTGTGTGTTTATTTCTTTGTGCATCTGTGCAAACAATCTATCTTCCAAATTTTAAGTTTCTTTGAAGGAAATAAATGCAATGTCTAATTTTGTGTCTATTTTGCTAGAAAAGCAATCAATTTTAACATATTGCTTGGTATGTATGTGTGTGCATGTGTATATGTGTGTATTTGTTGATGGACATTTAGGTTGGTTCAATATCTTGGCTGTTTTGAATAGTGTGTTAATAAATATTGGAGTGGAGATGTCTCTTCAACACAATCATTTCATTTTCTTTGTATATACACCCTGCAGTGGGATAGCTGGATCATACGGTAGCTCTATTTTTAATTTATTGAAGGAACTCCAAAAGTTTTCCTAACAGCCTACAAGTTTATAGTCCATTAATGGTTTATAAGGGTCCTTTATCTCCTTAGCAAGCCCTTGGTAACTGTTTTTAATATATATACTAGTCATTCTAACTGAAGTGAAGTGATATGTCCTTGTGGTTTGAATTTATATTTCCATGCTGATTAGTGATGTTTAGCATTTTTATATGCCACTTTTCATTAGCAATGTATATGTCTTCTTCTAGGTCTAATGCACATTTTTATTGGTTTATTTTTTAAAATTATTTAACTATTTGAGTTTCTTATATATTCTGGATATCAACCCCTTTTATCAGCTGTATAATTTGTAAATACTTTCTCCTATTCTGTAGGTTGTAGCTTTACTCTGTTGATTGTTCCCTTCACTGTACCAAAGTATTTTAATTTGATACCTTCCATTTGTGAATTTTTGCTTTTGTTGTCTGTACTTTCGGAGTAATATAAAAAATTTATTGCCCCTTCCATCCCAAAGCATTTCCTCTCTTTTTCTTCTAGTAGTTTCATTTTTCAAGTCTTTCGTTTAGGTCTTTACTCCATTTTTGAGTTGATTTTTAAACATGGTGAGAGACAGTAGTTCACTTTTATTCTTCTGTCTGTGAGCATCCAACTTTCTCTGTACCAGTTATTGAACAGAAAGTCCATTCCCCAATCTGTGTCCTTAGCACTTTTGTCCAATATCAGTTGGATATAGAGGTGTGGGTGTATTTCCAGGCTCTCTATTCTGTTCCATCAGTCTATGCGTCTGTTTTCATAAAATCCAGACCATAGGGGATACAATAATATTAAAGCTCGTTGGCAACTATTTTGGTTTCAATTGTGGTTCAATGTAACCTGTCAAATGTTCTGAAACTGTTATAGACCAAATATTTTTCAAGTTTTATAAAGGATCCAAAATTTGAGTATGAGAATAGCCATCCACTGAGTTTTGCTGAAAGAACTATGGTTTATGTTTGTCTAGCATAAAATGAAATATCAGTGATAATGTTAAGAGAATAAATGTGCTAAAATGGAAAATATGTACATTTAACAATATTGATTCTTCCATGAACACAGGATATTTTTCCATTTGTGTGCATGTGTGTATGTGTGTGTGTGTGTCCCCCTTAAATTTCTTTCATTAGTCTTTTACATTTTTTATTCTAGAGAACTTTCATTTTTGGCTAAGATTTTCCTAGACATTTTAAACTCATCATCATCATCATTATTATTACAATAAATAGGACTGTTTTTATTTCAGATAATTCATTACTGGTATATTGGTTATTGATGCTTGTACACTGATTTTGTATCCACCACTTCATTGGATTTGTTTATTTTTTCTATACATTCTCTGGTACTCTTTGGAAGTTTATGTATTTATAAGATCATAAATAGTGACAATTTGACTTCCTTTCCAGTTTGAATTGTCTTTTACTTCTTTCCCTTTGTTTTTCAATTTTTTCCATAGTAAGTTTGGCTATCTATTTCGCTAAAAAGCTTTCTTCTCCCACTATATTACTTTTAGTTACAGTGTTTCTTAATAATTCAAATTGACTTGTCTTAAAAACTTGAGTTTCCTAAAAGTCACCTCATCTATAGCATTAACTATGACACTTTTTCTGAATCAAATGACCTTCTTGTTATAAAATTGCTTATATCAGGAGGGAATTTAAAAATACAAAATAAAATCCTTTAACAGATTAAAAAAAAAAATGGTTCCAAAGTAATCTAACCACAAGGAAGAAAAAAAGTAGATTCAAGTTGTTTATTGTTTCCAGCCTTGAATCACACTAATCACAGACAGAAATTGAGGAGTCTCAGAAGGAAGACTATAGAAAATGTGATGTATTTACTTTTGTGGTTTTCTTTTTCTTTCTTTCTTTTTTCTTAGGATCATGATAAGATATTCAAGAGAAAGTATACTACAGGTCACCAAAAATGAAGATGCCCAGAATTCTGTTAACTCAGCAACTATGCTGGTTTTATGATTACTCTACCTAATAATCCTCTTGAGAACTGCGCAAGTGTCATTGTGAAAAATTTAAAGATTACACTTCTTAAAACCTGTGGTACCATAAATTATCAACAGTGGATTTCTACACTAAGGATAATGTACAGAAATGTACTTCTAGGATTAGTCTACATTTTTATTAACCCAGCTTCCTGTGTTCTTACTCTAAATGAATAGTAAAACAATAATGATCAGCACAATGCTGTACCTATAGCATCTACAAAACTTTCCTACCCTTTTTTAATATTACAATTGTTAGCAAAGATGAAATACTATCTCCAACAACCTCTCCCAGATGTCCCCGATATTCACTCTTCCTTTAAATGCCTTTTTAAACAATCTCTATTTTACAGAAAGTTTCCATATTTTAGAACAAAATATTTTTACTAACCATGAAAATTCTAAATCATGGCAAAGAGAACCAAAATTATCTACTTTTTATGTATCTTTCATAATTCATTCTAGTCATAGATTAAACAGCACAGTTAAGAAATCAAGATAAAAATTAAATAATTTTAAGGAACAAAGCAAACCTCATTGTTAAAAATAAAATTGTATTCATAAAATAAATGCATTCTGAAAAAATAAATGCAAATACTATCTTTTGAACACATGGCTAAATATTTATTATAATTGCTCCTCAGGAGATATACACTGTTATCTTACATATGAGGACATAAACAGAGAGAGATATATTACTATTATTTGCCTCACATCACATTAGTGAGTAGCCCAAACAGGATTCAAAGCCAGATTTAGTTTTTATTTCATTTCCGAATCCTAAAAAGTTTATTTCAACCATGTTTTATATATTTATCAGAATCATGCAAAATTTAAGACACACGAAATTTAAATATACATGTATAAAACGACACTGAAAATCAATTTTTATTCATAAAAAATACAAGAAATAGACATCCAGAAAATAACAGTACTAAATATTATTAGAATATAAATAGATAAATCCTAAATATATTGTTAATAAGAAAATGAAATAAAATAAGCATATTTTCACAATCATAAAATTGAATAAGATTATTACTTTTTCATAAGCAGCTATTAAATTTTTATCTCCTTCATTTAAAGGAAATTTTAAATCAAGTTCTGAATAAACTCTTTTTAGTTCTTTTTGTTTTCAAATTTATTTTTTATTCTAAGTTGTTAGAAATGACAGCAGAATGTATTACATTTTATATTATACTCGTAGAGCACATTTTTTCATATCTCTGGTTGTATGTTCTTAATGTCTATTCTACTGTGACTTAGTTACATCTTATAATGAGATACAGATTTAAATGTAATCGTATATCCCCAATAACTAACAATTTTAATAAAAGAATTTTTTTCATATAGGTTTTCTTTTGTGTGATTCTCATAATGTTTCACTAATTCTTTATGAAAAACCACTAGGGGGTGATCAAGCACCATTTCCCTTTTTTGTTCTGGTTACTAATATCATGAAGATTATATTAACATTGTGTGTATGTTTTAATATAAATTAATTCAATGGTATTCTTAAAGAGTTTCCATTACTAGAATCACTTTAGAAAAATTGAATTGAATACAAATTAATCACAGAAGTATTCCTAAATCCCCTTTCTTGTTTAGCTTTTAAAAAGCATTTAATTAAACATCTTCAATCCTTTTAAAATTTGAATAAATGTAAAATATGAATTATAAAATTGTTTTCTCCAGTAGAAGTGTATCCTTCAGCACTTTTCAGAGAAACAGAACCAAAAGGAGATGTATTTTGGAAGAAATTTATTATTATTCATGCAGACTTAAAATTCTGCACTCTGCCATCTGCAAGCTGGAGACCCAGGAGTAATATAACTCAGTTCAAGTCCAAAGGCCTGAGAACTAGGGGCATCAGTACAGAATTCAGAAGAAAAGAGTCATCCCAGCTCATGCAGTCAGGCAAGAAGGGAAGAGTGAAGAATTCCTCCTTTCTCCTTCTTCCTTTGCTTTTAAGTTTTATTATTTGTTTTTTTTTAATTCTACTCAGGCCTTCAATGGGCTGTATGATGCTCACTAACATTGGGGAGGGCAATCTACTTTACTGTGTCCACCTTCTTAAATAGAAGTCTGAACCTCACTTGGAAAAACTCTCACCGACATGCCAGAAATAATGCTTAATCTGGCGCCCCTTGGTATAGTCAAATTGGCACAAAATTAACCACAAGAAATTAACTTTTATTTCCTCTGGAATATGTATTATAGAAATTAACCACAATTTTAAAAATACAGCATTTCTGAAAATAATGAGTTATTATTTGGAATTTGAAAATTATGTGATAATATAAAGTTACTATAATAAGCAAGAGATCTATTTTGAGAAAATTGACTGACATTCAGTAATTTTTTTAAAATTTATTTATTTTTTATTTTTATAATTTTTAATATGTACAACTCATAGTGCATATATTTAGTATCTTTTTACATACAACTGTTTGTATACAAAGTATATTCGTACAATTCAGGTCTTCAATCATGCATTAAGGAAAATGATATCCGTCTCATTCAACCACCTTTTTTTTTTTCCTTTTCTCTCCCCTCCCTCCCCTCTTGCTCCCTCCCTTACCCTCCCTTCCCTTGACCATTCTAGTGTTCCTCTAATCCTCCTATGTACCCCCATCCAACAATACTTTGCCTCTCTTGTATATCAGAGAAAACATTTGGTACTTGGATTTTTGAGACTGACTAACTTCACTTAGCATTATGTCTTCCAACTTCATCCATTTACCTGCAAATGCCATTAATTTATTTTCTTTTATTGCTGAGTAAAATTCCATTGTGCGTATATACCACATTTTCTTAATCCACTCATTTACTGAGGGACATCTAGTTTGGTTCCACAACCTAGCTATTGTGAATTGCGCAGCTACAAACATTGAGATAGCTGTGTCACTGTAATATGCTGTTTTTAAGTCCTTTGGAAATAGACCCAGGAGTGGGATGGCTAGGTCATAGGGTGGTTCCATTCCCAGTTTTCCAAGAAATCTCCATACTGCTTTCCATAACGGTTGCACCATTTTGCGGTCCCACCAGCAATGTATGAGTGTGCCTTTTCCCCCACATCCTCTCCAACATTTATTGTTGCTTGTGTTCTTGATAGCTGCCATTCTGACTGGAGTGAAGTGAAATCTTAGAGTAGTTTTGATTTGCATTTCTCTAATTGCCAGCGATGTTGAACATTTTTTCATGTATTTGTTGATTAATCGTGTATCTTCTTCTGAGAGGTGTCTTCTCAATTCCTTAGCCCATTTATTGATTGGGTTATTTGTTTTTTTTGTAAAGTTTTTTGAGTTCTTTATATATTCTAGAGATTAGTGCTCTATCTGATGTGCATGTATTAAATATTTGTTCCCAATTAGTTGGCTCTCTATTCACCTCACTGATTGTTTCTTTTGCTGAAAAGAAGCTTTTTAGTTTAAATCTATCCCATTCATTAATTCTTTTTTTTTTTTTTTTTTTTTTTTTTTTTTTTTTTGTTATTTTTTTTAATTTTATTTTTATAATTTTAATATGTACAACTCATAGTACATATATTTAGTATCTTTTTACATACAACTGTTTGTATACAAAGTATATTCGTACAATTCAGGTCTTCAATCATGCATTAAGGAAAATGATATCCGTCTCATTCAACCACCTTTCTTTTTTTTTTCTTTTCTCCCCCTCCCTCCCCTCTTGCTCCCTCCCTTGCCCTCCCTTCCCTTGACCATTCTAGTGTTCCTCTAATCCTCCTATGTACCCCCATCCAACAATACTTTGAAATAGCCTCCTTATATCAGAGAAAAACATTTGGTACTTGGATTTTTGAGATTGACTAACTTCACTTAGCATTATGTCTTCCAACTTCATCCATTTACCTGCAAATGCCATTAATTTATTTTCTTTTATTGCTGAGTAAAATTCCATTGTGCATATATACCACATTTTCTTAATCCACTCATTTACTGAGGGACATCTAGGTTGGTTCCACAACCTAGCTATTGTGAATTGCGCAGCTACAGACATTGAGATAGATGTGTCACTGTAATATGCTGTTTTTAAGTCCTTTGGGAATAGACCCAGGAGTGGGATGGCTGGGTCATAGGGTGGTTCCATTCCCAGTTTTCCAAGAAATCTCCATACTGCTTTCCATAACGGTTGCACCATTTTGCAGTCCTACCAGCAATGTATGAGTGTGCCTTTTTCCCCACATTCTCTCCAACATTTATTGTTGCTTGTGTTCTTGATAGCTGCCATTCTGACTGGAGTGAAGTGAAATCTTAGAGTGGTTTTGATTTGCATTTCTCTAATTGCCAGCGATGTTGAACATTTTTTCATGTATTTGTTGATTAATCGTGTATCTTCTTCTGAGAGGTGTCTTCTCAATTCCTTAGCCCATTTATTGATTGGGTTATTTGTTTTTTTAGTGTAAAGTTTTTTGAGTTCTTTATATATTCTAGAGATTAGTGCTCTATCTGATGTGCATGTATTAAATATTTGTTCCCAATTAGTTGGCTCTCTGTTCACCTCACTGATTGTTTCTTTTGCTGAGAAGAAGCTTTTTAGTTTAAATCTATCCCATTCATTAATTCTTTGGCATTTCTCTAATTGCCATGTCTGAGTGGGTTGTAAGCAGGTTGTCATGTATTGGTTGTGGTATGCGTGGATTCTTCTGCTGAGAAGGTGCTTCTCTATTCCTTAGCCTCATTTAGTGGGATTGGGGTATTTGTTTTGGTGAGGGGTAAACGGTGGTGTGTGGAGTCTTTATATAATTCTAGAGAGTAGTGCTCTAATCTGATTGCATGTATTAAATATTTGTTCCCAATAGTTGGCCTCTGTTCACCCTCTACTGATTGTTTCTTTTGCTGAGAAAGAAGCTTTTTAGTTAAAAATCTATCCCATTTCATTAAGTCTTGGTAGTAATTCTTGCGCTAACAGGATTCTTATTAAGGAACTTGGGGCCTAATCTGACATGTTGGAAATTGGATTCTTACTTTTTCTTCTATTTAGGCGTATGTCTCTGGGTCTAATTCCTTAGGTCCTTGATTCACTTTGAATTGAGTGTTACATATATTTAGTATCTTTTTACATACAACTGTTTGTATACAAAGTATATTCGTACAATTCAGGTCTTCAATCATGCATTAAGGAAAATGATATCCGTCTCATTCAACCACCTTTCTTTTTTTTTTCTTTTCTCCCCCTCCCTCCCCCCTTGCTCCCTCCCTTGCCCTCCCTTCCCTTTGACCATTCTAGTGTTCCTCTAATCCTCCTATGTACCCCCCATCCAACAATACTTTGAAATAGCCTCCTTATATCAGAGAAAACATTTGGTACTTGGATTTTTGAGATTGACTAACTTCACTTAGCATTATGTCTTCCAACTTCATCCATTTACCTGCAAATGCCATTAATTTATTTTCTTTTATTGCTGAGTAAAATTCCATTGTGCATATATACCACATTTTCTTAATCCACTCATTTACTGAGGGACATCTAGGTTGGTTCCACAACCTAGCTATTGTGAATTGCGCAGCTACAGACATTGAGATAGATGTGTCACTGTAATATGCTGTTTTTAAGTCCTTTGGGAATAGACCCAGGAGTGGGATGGCTGGGTCATAGGGTGGTTCCATTCCCAGTTTTCCAAGAAATCTCCATACTGCTTTCCATAACGGTTGCACCATTTTGCAGTCCTACCAGCAATGTATGAGTGTGCCTTTTTCCCACATTCTCTCCAACATTTATTGTTGCTTGTGTTCTTGATAGCTGCCATTCTGACTGGAGTGAAGTGAAATCTTAGAGTGGTTTTGATTTGCATTTCTCTAATTGCCAGCGATGTTGAACATTTTTTCATGTATTTGTTGATTAATCGTGTATCTTCTTCTGAGAGGTGTCTTCTCAATTCCTTAGCCCATTTATTGATTGGGTTATTTGTTTTTTTAGTGTAAAGTTTTTTGAGTTCTTTATATATTCTAGAGATTAGTGCTCTATCTGATGTGCATGTATTAAATATTTGTTCCCAATTAGTTGGCTCTCTGTTCACCTCACTGATTGTTTCTTTTGCTGAGAAGAAGCTTTTTAGTTTAAATCTATCCCATTCATTAATTCTTGGTAGTAATTCTTGCGCTACAGGATTCTTATTAAGGAACTTGGGGCCTAATCTGACATGTTGGAAATTGGATCTTACTTTTTCTTCTATTAGGCGTATTGTCTCTGGTCTAATTCCTAGGTCCTTGATTCACTTTGAATTGAGTTTTGTGCACGGTGAGAGATAAGGGTTTAATTTCAATTTGTTGCATATGGATTTCCAGTTTTCCCGGCACCATTTGTTGAAGAGGCTATCCTTTCTCCACTGTACATTTTTGGCGCCTTTGTCTAATATAAGATAGCTGAAATTATATGTATTAGTCTCTGTGTCCTCAAGTCTGTACCATTGGTCCACCAGTCTGTTTTGGTGCCAATACCATGCTGTTTTTGTTACTATTGCTCCATAGTATAATTTAAGGTCCGGTATGGTGATGCCCACTGCTTCACTTTTCTTGCTCAGGATTGCTTTGGCTATTCTGGGTCTCTTATTTTTCCAGATGAATTTCATGACTGCTATTTCAATTTTTTTGAAGAATGACATTGGGATTTTGATTGGAATTGCATTAAATCTGTATAGTGCTTTTGGTAGTATGGACATTTTGACAATATTAATTCTACCTATCCAAGAGCAAGGTAGGTCTTTCCATCTTCTGAGGTCTTCTACGATTTCTTTCTTTAGTGTTCTATAGTTTTCGTTATAGAGGTCTTTCACCTCTTTCGTTAGGTTGATTCCCAGGTATTTTATTTTTTTTTGATGCTATTGTTTTTTTTTTTTTTTTTTTTTTTTGATTTTACATTTTTTTTTTATTTAGCATTTTTTTACATACAATTGCTTGCATACAGAGTATATTCGTACAATTCAGGTCTTCAATCATGCATTTAGGAAAATGATATCCATCTCATTCAAACACCTTTTCTTTTTTTTTTCCTTTTCTCCCCTCCCTCCCCCCTTGCTCCCTCCCTTACTCTCCCTTCCCTTTGACCATTCTAGTGTTCTTCTAGTCCTCGTATGTACCCTCCCATCCAACAATACTATGGACTAGCCTCTTTATATAAGAGAGAACATTTGGTACTTGGATTTTTGAGACTGACTAACTTCACTTAGCATTATGTCTTCCAACTTCATCCATTTACCTGCAAATGCCATTAATTTATTTTCTTTTATTGCTGAGTAAAATTCCATTGTGCGTATATACCACATTTTCTTAATCCACTCATTTACTGAGGGACATCTAGTTTGGTTCCACAACCTAGCTATTGTGAATTGCGCAGCTACAAACATTGAGATAGCTGTGTCACTGTAATATGCTGTTTTTAAGTCCTTTGGGAATAGACCCAGGAGTGGGATGGCTAGGTCATAGGGTGGTTCCATTCCCAGTTTTCCAAGAAATCTCCATACTGCTTTCCATAACGGTTGCACCATTTTGCGGTCCCACCAGCAATGTATGAGTGTGCCTTTTCCCCCACATCCTCTCCAACATTTATTGTTGCTTGTGTTCTTGATAGCTGCCATTCTGACTGGAGTGAAGTGAAATCTTAGAGTAGTTTTGATTTGCATTTCTCTAATTGCCAGCGATGTTGAACATTTTTTCATGTATTTGTTGATTAATCGTGTATCTTCTTCTGAGAGGTGTCTTCTCAATTCCTTAGCCCATTTATTGATTGGGTTATTTGTTTTTTTTAGTGTAAAGTTTTTTGAGTTCTTTATATATTCTAGAGATTAGTGCTCTATCTGATGTGCATGTATTAAATATTTGTTCCCAATTAGTTGGCTCTCTATTCACCTCACTGATTGTTTCTTTTGCTGAAAAGAAGCTTTTTAGTTTAAATCTATCCCATTCATTAATTCTTGGTAGTAATTCTTGCACTACAGGATTCTTATTAAGGAACTTGGGGCCTAATCCGACATGTTGGAAATTGGAGCTTACTTTTTCTTCTGTTAGGCGTATTGTCTCTGGTCTAATGCCTAGGTCCTTGATCCACTTTGAATTGAGTTTTGTGCACGGTGAGAGATAAGGGTTTAATTTCAATTTGTTGCATATGGATTTCCAGTTTTCCCAGAACCATTTGTTGAAGAGGCTATCCTTTCTCCACTGTACATTTTTGGCACCTTTGTCTAATATAAGATAGCTGAAATTATATGTATTAGTCTCTGTGTCCTCAAATCTGTACCATTGATCCACCAGTCTGTTTTGGTGCCAATACCACGCTGTTTTTGTTACTATTGCTCTATAGTATAATTTAAAGTCCGGTATGGTGATGCCCACTGCTTCACTTTTCTTGCTCAGGATTGCTTTGGCTATTCTGGGTCTCTTATTTTTCCAGATGAATTTCATGACTGCTATTTCTATTTCTTTGAAGAATGACATTGGGATTTTGATTGGAATTGCATTAAATCTGTATAATGCTTTTGGTAGTATGGACATTTTGACAATATTAATTCTACCTATCCAAGAGCAAGGTAGGTCTTTCCATCTTCTGAGTTCATCTATAATTTCTTTGTTTAGTGTTCTATAATTTTTGTTATAAAGGTCTTTCACCTCTTTCGTTAGGTTGATTCCCAGGTATTTTATTTTTTTTTTTAATGCTATTGTAAATGGGGTATTTTTCATCACTTCCCTTTCAGAGTCTTTGTTGCTGATGTACACAAATGCCTTTGACTTATGTGTATTGATTTTGTATCCTGCAACTTTGCCAAATTCGTTTACTAGTTGTAAAAGTTTTCTGGTAGAATTTTTTGGGTCTTCTACATAGATTATCATGTCATCAGCAAATAGTGCTAATTTGAGCTCTTCTTTTCCTATCTGGATCCCTTTAACTTCTTTCGTCTGTCTAATTGCTCTGGCCAGAGTTTCCAGCACCATGTTAAATAGCAGTGGTAAAAGGGGGCATCCCTGTCTTGTTCCAGTTTTTAGAGGGAATGCTTTCAATTTTTCTCCATTTAAGATAATGTTAGCTTGGGGCCTTGCATATATAGCTTTTATAATGTTGAGATATGTTCCTGATATTCCTAGTTTTTCCAGTGTTTTTGAAAATAAAGGGGTGTTGTATTTTGTCAAATGCTTTTTCTGCGTCAATTGAGATGATCGTATGATTTTTGTCTTTAAGTCTATTGATGTGATGTATTATGTTTATTGATTTCCGAATGTTGAACCAGCCTTGCATCCCTGGGATAAACCCCACTTGATAGTGGTGCACTATCTTTTTGATATGTTTTTGTATCCGATTTGCCAGGATTTTGTTGAGGATTTTTGCATCTATGTTCACTAAAGATATGGGCCTGAAGTTTTCTTTTTTGGATGTGTCTTTGCCTGGCTTTGGAATTAATGTGATATTGGCCTCATAGAAAGAGTCTGGAAGAGCTCGCTCTTTTTCTATTTCTTGAAATAGTTTGAAGAGCATTGGTATTAGTTCTTTGAATGTCTTGTAGAACTCGGCTGTAAACCCATCAGGTCCTGGACTTTTCCTTGTTGGTAGCCTTTTGATGACATCTTCTATTTCTTCACTTGTAATTGATCTGTTTAAATTGTGTATAGCCTCCACATCCAATTTAGGCAAATCATATGACTCTAGATATCTGTCGAGGCATTCAGTATTTTCTATTTTATTAGAGTACAAGTTTTCAAAGTAATTTCTAATTATATTCTGTATATCTGAGGTGTTTGTTGTGATATTCCCTTTTTCATCATGAATGTTAGTAATTTGAGTTTTTTCTCTTCTTCTTTTCGTTAGCATCGCTAAGGGTCTGTCAATTTTGTTTATTTTTTTCTAAGAACCAACTTTTAGTTTTGTCAATTCCTTGAATGGTTTCCTTACTCTCAATTTCATTAATTTCTGCTCTGATTTTAATTATTTCCTGTCTTCTACTGCTCTTGGTGTTGGTCTGTTCTTCTTTTTCTAATGCTTTGAGGTGTGATGTTAAGTCATTTATTTGTTGGTTTTTTTTCCTCTTAAGGAATGAGCTCAGTGCAATGAATTTTCCTCTTACAACTGCCTTCATAGTGTCCCAGACATTTCTATATGATGTATCTGTGTTCTCATTTACCTCTAGGAATTTTTTTGATCTCCTCTTTGATGTCTTCTTCAACCTCTTGTTCATTCAGTAGCATGTTGTTTAGCTTCCAGTTGATGGAGTAGTTTTTCTTATTCCTTGTTTTGTCATTAATTTCCAATTTCATCCCTTTATGGTCTGATAGAATGCAGGGTAGTATCTCTATTTTTTTTTATTTGCTGAGAGTTGCCTTGTGACATAATATATGGTCTATTTTGGAGAAGTAGCCATGTGCTGCTGAGAAAAATGTGTATTCGTTTACTGAGGGATGAAATATTCTATATATGTCCGTTAGGTCTAAATTGTTAATTGTTTTAAGGAGGCTTAAAGTTTCTTTGTTTAGCTTTTGTTTGGATGATCTATCCATTGGTGAGAGAGGTGTGTTGAAGTCGCCTAGAATAACTGTGTTGTGGTCTATTTTACTCTTGAACTTGAGAAGAGTTTGTCTGATGAATGTAGGTGCTCCATTATTTGGAGCATATAGATTTATGATTGTTATATCTTGTTGATGGATGGTTCCCTTAAGTAATAAGAAATACCCAATCTTTGTCCCTCTTGATTAGTTTTGGTTTGAAGTCTACCTTATTTGATATGAGAATGGAAACCCCTGCTTGCTCCCGCCGGCCATGTGAGTGATAAGACTTTTCCCAGCCTTTCACTTTCAGTCTGTTGATGTCTTTTTCTATGAGGTGTGTTTCTTGGAGACAGCAAATTGTTGGGTCGTTTCTTTTAATCCGTTCTGATAATCTGTGTCTTTTGATTGGCGAGTTTAGGCCATTAACATTTAGGGTTATTATTGAGATGTGATTTTTATTCCCATCCATTTTTATTTGAATTATGGTCTTTAGCTTGATTTGCTTTCTCTTCTGGTTGGTATTTCCTTTAGTTTAATATCTCCCTTTGTTGATTTTCGTTATCATCTTTCTCTTCTTCTTCATGAAAAATGTTGCCCAGGATGTTCAGAAGTGCTGGCTTTCGAGTTGTGAAATCTTTTAACTTTTGCTTGTCGTGGAAGGTTTTTATTTCATCCTCGAATCTAAAGCTCAATTTTGCTGGATATAAGATTCTTGGTTGACATCCCTTTTCTATCAGAGCTTGAAATATGCTATTCCAGGATCTTCTTGCTTTTAAGGTCTGGGTTGAGAAATCTGAACATAGTCTGATTGGTTTCCCCCTATATGTAATCTGCTTCCTTTCTCTTGTGGCTTTTAGTATTCTCTCCTTGCTCAGTGTATTAGGCATTTTCATTATAATGTCTTGGTGTGGATCTGTTGAGATTTTGTTTGTTTGGTGTTCGGTATGCCTCTTGAACTTGGTTTTCCCATTCATTCCTCAAGTTTGGAAAATTCTCTGTAATTATTTCATTAAATAGATTACTCATTCCTTTGGCTTGAAACTCTGCCCTTTCCTCTACGCCAATCACTCTTAAGTTTGGTCTTTTTATGCTGTCCCATAATTCTTGGATGTTATGTTCTTGATTTCTAACAAGTTTTGCTGTATAGTCTCAATTCTTCTCTAGGATATATATATTTTGTCTTCATTGTCTGAGGTTCTTTCTTCCAAGTGGTCTATTGTGTTGGAGATGCTTTCAATTGAGCTTTTATTTTGGTTTATTTCTTCTTTCATTTCTGGAATTTCTGTTTGGATTCTCTTTAGAGCCTCTATTTCTCTATTGAAGTAATCTTTTACTTCCTGTATTTGTTTTTGGAGTTCTTTGTCAAAATGATCTTTTGCCTCCTGTACTTGTTCCCTCATCTCATTTTTGAGTTCATTCTTAAGTTCCATAAACATTTGGCATATGTAATTTCTAAATTCCATCTCTGGCATTTGACCAACTGTGCTTGCCATGACATCTACTGATGAGGTATCTTGATTTGTTTGTGTCATTTTCTTCCCTTGTTTTTTCATGTTGCTCATGTGTCTATTCTTCCTGCACTGTGGGACCTTGACTATTTTGATTTTACCTTAAAGCCTTATGTTTTTCCTGTAGTACAATGTTATCAGACCACCTTATAATTCCTTTGCACTTTTAAAACCTAACACTTTCTATTCAGAAAATCCAAGTTTGATCACAATGTACAGATTTTTTAACCCAGATATTATTTCCAATTTACTCTCTACGCTTCTGATGGGGTTTTATAGCTTCAAGTATTGGATACAGAGGTGTTATGTTTAGGAAGAAGGACGTGTCTTGGATTGTTCTTTCTTGGAACGTATGAAAAGAGATTTCTATTGAAGTGGTTTAGTGGAAGTGGTTTAGTATCAGTGGACGAGGGAAGAAAGAGAATGGAGTAGACAATTAGGTGGAAAGACCAATTTATATATAAAGTAAGTTGGAAAAGAAAAAAAAATGATAAAAGAGTAGGAATCGGTGTAAGAGAGAGGAGAGAGAGCATCAAGAAAATAGAGAGTAAACTATATATAACACCACTTTGCTACCCAGTTCAATTGCGCCAGTTCTAGAAATCCCAAGTTCTGCATATAACTTGTTTTTGCATCTGTTTAGTATGCACTGGCAGGGTGTAAACATGAAAGATGAAGGAGGAAGAAAAGACGCAAGAGTGAGAAGGAAGAAAAGAAGGAAAGAAAAAAGGAGCGGAAGCAAACAAACACACTGACAATCAATGTGGAAGGAAAAAGAAAAAAAAAAAAAGCAGAACAAAACAAAGCCAAAAAAAGAAAAAGAAGCAAACAAACGAACAAAAAACCTCCCCGAAATCCAACAAAACAAGCAAACCAACAAAAAAAAAAAAAAAAAGTCGAACCCCAAGTCTCAAACAGAATGGGCCCTGGGAAGCCCCCCTCTTTTTTCCTTTCCAGTTCAAGCCAATTGTTATTGGATCACATCTAGACAGTCTGCGATCCTGTTAGTGGAATCAAGGCTGCACCTTAGGCCAGTGGCTGAACGGCTCAGTGAAGGAGTGGCCCATGGGGTCTGTGTGTCAGCTGATGAATGGCACCAGGAAGGGGACCCTCTAGAAGGCACCGCCTACCCACGCCCACCCACAGTTGCAGCCTCTTGTGGCTGCTGTGCTGGCCTCAGACATGCCCTCCCCTGCTGGCCACCCGAGCCTCACCCAAGTGTGCATTGTCTTCAGAGAGCTGGAGGGTCCCTGGATGGCTGCAGCCGTCACTCTCCGTCTCCTCCCCTTTGTCTGGGTCAGCCACTGCACGTTTCAAAGATGGCGGTGCTCTCCTCCCAGTCAACAGCAGCTCCGCAGACTCCCGTGTCCTCGCCGATCGATTTCAAAGCCGTTGGGTGGATGTCTCTTTGCTGAGGTGATATTGGGAAGCCGCAACTGTAACTGTGGCACAGACAGCGCTGCTTCGGATTGTGGACCGCTCGGATTGTGCCCCTGCTTGCTGTTCGCTGGTCTCTGCGCAGCTCTCTCCGGGGCCCTACTGCTGAGGGTGGCGTCCGGCCGAGTGTGGACTCGAACTGGTGCTGTCGACCCGCAGTCTCCTGTGGTCCCCCAGCACCAATTCCACTGGCCGTTATAGCTGTTTTTTATCGCTGGTTTCACGCTGGTGTGCCCTGAGTGTGGCTGGGGTTGCAATCGCAGCACGGTCTCCCCACACTGACTTTGTTTCGCATGGCCTGTGCACCACCCAGCTCAGTAAATTTTTGTGTCACTCTTTTTTCCTGAAGTCTACCTGATAAATCTTAATAATCATAAGTAAAAATTATAGTAGTATATTGTTATAGTATAATGACAATAAGAATTTTAAAGGAAGTGTTTTAAACTCTCAAAGGTCGAGGCTTATAAAGAAATTTGGGAAACTAAAAATTAAATTATCAATTTCTAAAACAATGACAAGTATATAATAGAAAAGTTTTTATTTTAAAAATAGAATTAATTTTATTTTTTAAATCAATGACAAAAGAAACAGAAATAATTTTAAAAACTTACTTGCCAGCTTTTGGATTGTGAAGCAGGCTACTTTAGAAGCAAGCTAATATCTCCTTATTTCCTTATTTTTTCAGACACATGTGCTTCTTCAGTCAAGCTACAGAGTTTTGAATCTGAGCTTTATCACTTGCTAATCACTTGTCCTTGAGGAAACAAATTTACCTAAGTCACAGTAATCTCACCCCCCAAACTGGGAGAATTCATAGTTCCTGTCTCTATAGATTGTTCAGTGGATTAGGTGAATTACTATGTATGATGCACTATGTAGCATACCTGACCAAGAACCCCTACCCAATCAATGTAGAACTATTATTACAGGAAAAGTTTGCATCTTGATGAGTGGGTTGGACAAAATGGATTCTCTTCATAATATTCCACCATTGTCTCACAGATAGATTAGTTCTACCAGTATATACCACTCCCTCCTCTATTAACTTTCAAATTGTCTCTCACAGGTTACTCAGATTATATCACTTCAAGAATTCTGATTGTTTAATTTAATTAAAAAAATCTGTGGAGTCATAAATAATAATTATAATGATTATAAAGCAATTCTTATGGCATGGCACTCTGCTGGATTCAATGAGGGATTTAAATAAAATATAAAGACAACGGTGTCTTGAAGGAGCCCCAATTAGGAAGGGCTATTGCGGTCAGCTGGAAGCCATAAGTTCCACCTGATAATAAGTATGTATGTGACGCACCTGTAAATGCACGTGAGGCACCCGCAAAGCTAAAGGTATATAACCGGGTGAAAGCGGTCGGAGTCAAGAGAAGAATGAATTCATTCAGTCAGTCATGCAGTCGCTCGGTCGGAAGAAGAGTTCGGGTCGGAGAAGAAGAAAAGAATCAGAGCGGCCAGAACGTAGGCAGAGCGGTTACAGAAGAGAAACCAGATAGAAGAAGTAATTGCTGGTCAGAGTCAAGCCGAGGCTCCCGAGGAAGAAAGAAGAAAGAAGAAAGAAGCTCTAAAAGCTAAGCTCTCTCTCTCTCTAAAGAAGAAAAAGCTATCTCTAATCTTTCTCTCTAAGCTCTTTCTAAGAAGAAAAAAAATCTTTCTTTCTCTCTCTAAGCTCTCTCTAAGAAAGTAGAAGTAAAAGTAGTAATAGCTTTACTCTGCCTCCGAGTTTTCCTCCCGCGGTGCCGTGGCTGGCCACGACAGGCAGCTTACAGTGTCTATCCTCAAGGTGAAAGCAGCATGAGACTGAGTAATCAATTAAGAGGAAAGAAGGGAAGGGGAAAAGGGAAGAGAAGAGGGGAGAAGGGAGGTGAGAGAAAAGATGGGAAGGGAGGGGAAGAGAAAGAGTGAGTTACCTTTCCTCACTCAAGCAATTCAAGGAGTCCTTGAAATTACAACCATATGCAATATACTTTAGCACTACCTATCGTAGCACTCTCGATATTTTACTGTTTTGCCAGAAAGTATTCACAAATACATGCAAATGCTTTTGGGATTGGCATCCAGGGTTAGGATTGCCACATAGAGATCATCATGGAGCATGGGGAAGAGACCAAGCACAAGGAGTAAAGGTGATCATTCAGCAGGATGATGTCTTTGGAGTTAGAAATGCTCAATATAATATGAAATCTGTAAAGTGGCAAAAATATTAGACTTCTTCCAAATGAGAGTGTTCAGTTTAAATAAGGTCCCAAAAGACAGAATAATCTCAGATGGGTCAGTTTTATACTAGAATTATGTAAAACCTGATGATGCTGCAATTTTCAGCCAAACTTCACAGGATTATAGGCCAAAGTTCTTGTTATTTGGTTGGAGCTCCAAAGTAATTTTGTAATTTCTTTGTGTTGTTGCTTCTAAGGAACAACATAATTGGTTGTTATGAACATGCTTCATTCTGTATAAACTAAACAAGCAAAAATTCTAACAGAAGCATAGAATGTTCCTTTGCAGTTTTGCCTTTCTAATGTCCATTTGTATAGGACAAATCATTTAAACTTTATTTTAAATTTGCAAATAAATTTTAATTTAAATTTCTTTTCTACATTGGGACTGCCAGAATGTGTTTATAAATAAAACTAATAAAAGAAGTGTTTAAAACTCCTACTATTCAGACCTTAATGTGTATTCTATGTTCCAAAATCCAGATCCAATCATGTTTACTCGTTTAGTATCTGGTAATAGCAAAGGTAAATATTAGACTAATTATTTCAACACGTAATGAAAAAATACTTCTGAAGCCAGAATCTGAAATCCTCACTTAGGAATTTAGTGACAAATCTTGAAAGAATGAGAGGCCATTGTCACAGATGTTTTTGGGAAAAAAACAGAACCTGGAGCTAACCATTTCATTTTGCTAGACAGAGAAGAAAGTTTTTTGAATAACTACATACTCAAATGAAAGATTTAGGTTATATCTACTTTATTCTGTATCTTATTATCACAAAATATAATGTTTATCTGTTTATCTCCTGTGAGGAAGTTAAAGTGCCTTCATAAGATAGTGAAAAATATATTTTAGAGTTCTAACCAGTTTTCACTTGTAACTTTGAACCAATGACTATGTTATGGGAAACTACTTTTGTAAGCCTGCATTTATTTTTCACTTAAAATTGAGTTCTATTTTGTAAAATGTGACTAAGTTTGCCTACCAATCTTGTAAGAATTAACTCAGCATCATTATCTTTATTCTGTAATTTCCCATATACAATATTTTTTCGCAGAAAGTATTAAAACTTAGTTCCTCATATCTTATGACATAAATATCTGTAAAACACACAACTTGAACAATTCATTTCTAAAAAGCAACAGAAATCTCAGTTTTCCTTTGCCAAAGACATCTCATGTACGATTAAAAATGTGATATTTAGCTTATTTTTCATCTTCTAAGATTTCTCATCCTTATAAATTATGAAATGTATGTTTTTATTTCAAATGAAATTCTTTGACAATTTTCCTGTTTCTCCTGGTAGAATTGCCTTCTTTTGATCATCCAAACCAGAAAATATGAAGTTACCTTGTTTTTATAACTTGATTTTAATCCACTCCTCATGCTTCCCCATAAATTTCATGCATAATTTAGTTTTAGGAGCAAATATCCTGAAGAGTCAGAATACTTCCTAGTATCTGATAAAGAACTCTGATTCAGTGTATTTTTTCCTTAATTAGGACAACCTTAACTGCTAGAAAGCATGGCGTTGTGATAAATTCTCCATTATTATAGACTTTTGTCCTTAATTTGGTAAAACAGGTAGATGAAAATTTATTTGGTTAAAGAGTTTTATAATAATTTTACTTCTATATCTGAAGTTTTAATAGTTAAATTATATATTAATGATGTCCATTATAATTTGACTAAAATACTTCTGCAAGTAAATAATTGCATAAAGACAACATGAAAACTGCATCTTATGAATTCTTTCTTTAAAATATATACCTTTTGGTTTCTTTAACTATCTTTAAAAAAGTGTGCACTCTGTCTCAGTCTTTTGCATCGTTTTTGGGTGATACTGGATAGTAAGAGAAGTAATTGTAAATTACAATGACATACCTATTATATGTCACTTTTGAATTCTCCAATAATATGTCTAAATAAATGCTGCTACAGACTGAATTGTGGTCACCCTCACTCCAACTTTGTATATTGAAGCCCTAAACCCTAATGTGATTCTATTTGGTGATAGGGTGTTTTAGGAAGTAATTAAGGTTAAATGAAGTCACAGAGGTGAGTCCTAATCCAATTGGATTGGTGGCCTTATAAAAAAGAAGAAAATCTTTCTCACGCACTCTCTGCCATGTACAGTGAAAAGGTGGCCTTCTATAATCTAGCAATAAAGACCTCTTCAGAAATTGACCATGCTTACACACTTATCCTATATTTTTTCTAGCTTCTAGAATATGAGAGAATAAATTTCTGTTGTTTAAGTCACTCAATCTACGGAATTTTGTTATGGTAGTTCAGGCTGACTAATAATGCTATGGAGTTCAGCCGAGCTTTATTGTACTTATGCAACAGAATAGTGAACATTAACCAAACCAATAATAATTGTTTTCAGTCTGTTTCAAATTTTTGGCTACTATCTCTCCTGTATAAACTACTTCAGGTAACCCACTCTTAGTTGAAGCAATTGACAAAGGAATATTTGTATACATGTGTCCAGGAAAATAATAATATCAAATATTAAAACCCATACTCCTGAACCTACTAACTCTGTTACCAGCAAAAGGCCATATCACCGTGTCAGGCTTGAGTCATTTTAGTGCTCTTTTAAACATGCATTTTGGGGTCTCTATTAGATACCATTGTCTGAAATCATATTTCTTAAAAAATATTTTACTGTGTTCATAAATCATCAAGGCAAAAGACACTTCATTATGCAATAAATTTTAATCTGGAGACCTAGCACTCATGACTCTCTGTATATCGTCTTTAAATAAAATTTCTCACATAAATATGTGCTCAGTAAATAACCGTGCAATTAATGTTTTATCTTCAACATGCTTTATTATTCTTTGCATTTTCATTATCATGCCTGCTTTTTTGCCTTTGTTCCTCCTATTATCTAACCAACCTGCCTGTCATAATCCTACACATCCTGCAAGAAAAAAATATAAAATCCATCTCCTACAGGAAACTATCCCAATTCCAAACCATATGGACGTTTCTCCCTATAAATATTCTGCCTCTTTTGACATGAACTTTTCATTCTAGCATTGTGTGTATTAAGTACAACAGCATGTATTACTAGCATTTTTTATATCTTATTACCCTATCTAGATTTTAAATTTCTGTAGAATTTCTACCCTCACTGTCCCATTTTGTTCATTAATCCTTCTCTAGTAACTCAGACCAAATAATCTAACTTAAATACTTACTATTTATATTCTGTAATTTTCATTTGACTCTTAATTATATCCACTGTGCTACTTATTTGTCATGTATTATTATTATTGTTGTTATTATTTTTATTATATTCTTCACGTTGTTGCTCAGTTAACTACATCTGAAGTTCCTTGAGGTGACATTTTTTTCATTCTTACAATGCCTAGAACTGAATTACATAAAAAAAAAATTCTATACAAAAAGACACAAAAGTATAGTCTTAGAGTAAAGGACCAGAAGCTAAAATAATTAAAACCTGAATTGTAGTATGTAGGTTAGACAACCAATCACTCATGTTGAGTGGAATTTTAATAAATCTCTCTAAAGTTTGGTAGAAGATTGTTAAGATCTCGTATATTTATTGATTGAAATTGGGTCATGAGTTTGTTTCTTGATGCAGTGTCCAAATTGACACACTAAGAAATAAAATATCTATTTTAAAAATAAAAAGCCAATGGTATGACCACAAATTCTCTCAGAGAATATTCTTGGTTATGCTTTGTGCTTTCTAGGCATTGCTATCTACCTACCTGGGTGAGCATAGATTATTATTTAAAGAAAGAAACAATAGGATGTGTATATATACAGAGAGTAAGAAGTTAATTTCAAGAAATGGGCTCATGTGATTATGAAGGTTTGTGATGTCTAAAATCTGCAGAGTTAGGCCGTCAGGCTGGAGACCTAGGGAAGAGTTGCTGTTTGAGTTAAAAGGCAGTCTGCTGACAGAATTCTTCTTGCTTGGGGGAGAACAGTCCTTATTCTATTAAGGCCTTGAAAAGATTGGATGAAGCCCAGATATAGTATAGAGGGTAATCAGCTTTATTCAAAGTCTACAAATTTAAATATTAGTACCCTCCAAAACACACTCCAAAGAAATAATCTAGGGCTGGGACTATAGTTCAGTGATACAGCACTTGCTTAGCATGTATGAGGCAATGGGTTCAATTCTCAGAGCCACATATAAATAAAATAAAGGTCCATCAAAAATTTTAAAAATACTTTTTAAAAAGAAGTAACCAAATATCTGGACACATGGTCCTAACAAGATGACACACAAAATTAACCGTCACACATATATTTTGTTATTGAGAGAAATAAGGTATAATCCAAATGGGTGGTGTTACTTCATTCCTTGAACATTGTTACAGTTATAGTCCCCCAGAGTTCCTGTGTTAAGACAGGAATGCTTGGAGCTAAAATTATTAGATTATGAGAGTTGTGATCTAATAAGTTGATCCTAGTTTGAATGGAGTACCCAGGTGGTAAATGTAGAAGCTGGGGTGTGGCTGGGGGTTGTGGATCACTGGGGGTGTTCCCTGAAAAGGTTCATCTTCCCTGTGGCCCCTTCCCTTCTCTCTCTACTTCCCCACCACCATGGACTAAGTAGCTTTCCTTTGCCAGCTCCTTTGGCCATGATGTTCCACCACACATCAGGACCAGAGTGAGTGAAGTAGCAAACCATGAACTAAACCTCTGGAACTGTGAGCAAAATAAAATTTTCTCTTCTAAGTTGTTCTTGTCAGAGTATTTTGGTCACAGAAATGCAAAGCTTGCTAACACAAACACTTATCAGATCTCTCCTCCATCATCTGAAACTTAAGAAAGTGTGAAACTTGGGCTGGGTTTGTAGTGCAGTGGTAGAGCGCTTGGCTAGCATGTGCGAGGCACTGGGTTCAATCCTCAGCACCACATAAAAATAAACAAAATAAAGGTCCATCAACAACTAAAAAAAATAAAAAATAAAAAATTAAGTGTGAAACTTAAGTGTCTTCCCTTTAGTCATTCTCAATAGACTAAGCGTTCTCAGCTATAAAAAGCAGTTATGGTAAAGCATATGGGCTCTCAAGTTTAAAAAATTAATTTTTATAATCAAACTTTGCCACTCACTAACTTTTAGCTCTGAACAAATTACTTGGTCTTACTGAACCTCAGATTTTTCAACACAGAAATATGAATAACACCTGCCTCATAGGTACATTATAATGATTGCATGAGATTTTATGGGAAATGGTATGCATAATTTTATATGAACCCTAACCATTGTGTGTTAAATAAAATCTCTCTTTTAAAAATCTCTCCTAACCAGGCATGGTGGTACTTGCCTACAATCCCAGCAACTCGGGAGGCTGAGGCAGGAGGATAACAAGTTCTATGCCAGTCTCAGCAACTAAGTAAGGCCCTGACCAACTTAGTGAGACTGTCTCAAAATAAAATAAAAAGGGGGGAGGGGGCTGGCAACATAGCTCAGTGGTAAAGTGCTTCTGGGTTCAATCCCCAGTATCAAATAAAT
This sequence comes from Tamias sibiricus, assembly GCA_025594165.1. Classification (NCBI taxonomy): domain Eukaryota; kingdom Metazoa; phylum Chordata; class Mammalia; order Rodentia; family Sciuridae; genus Tamias; species Tamias sibiricus. The sequence continues at coordinate 139,134,566 of CM046658.1, read as the reverse complement.
AAATAAAACAAAACAAAAATCTCTCCTAAAAGAACTATTTTGAAGAACAATTTATTCACATTTAATCAGTCATTTAGCAAATATTCATTGAATATCATTCATTGAATCTATAAGCTTTTCAAAAAAATAATGTTCTATGAAAAATGTAGAGAATAATTATCAAAAGTAAGGAATGGATAGTTGATAGTCTCTTTTTTTTTTTTTTTTTTTTTTGTGGTACCAGGGATTGAACTCAGGGGCACTCGACCACTGGGCCACATCCCTGGCCCTTTTTGTATTTTATTTAGAGACAGGGTCTCACTGAGTTGCTAAGTGCCTCGCCATTGCTGAGGCTGGCTTTGAACTCGCGATCCTCCTGCCTCAGCCTCCCAAAGTGCTGGGATTACAGGCGTGCGCCACCACGCACGGCTTGATAGTCTCTATAGTTATTGCCAACTCTGAAAACTCCAGGGGAGAAATGAAGTCTGTTCATGTTCTCTCATAAATATTTTATATTTTTGGTAACAGTGAAAGTTAGGGCAATCTTTTTCACCTCAAACCAAAAGATCACCTGGGTACTGAATGGATTAACATTTAATAATAACAGTAGGTCATTGATTTGGTGCTACTCTCTAACAAAGAGGTCTTAGGCCAGATTCCCTAGAAGCAGGAACTGAGAGGGAGATTCTTGTGGAAGTTATTTTTTTTGAAAAATAGCTCCCCCTGAGTGAGGAAAGCAAATTAGAAAGTAGGGCAGGAAAAGAAAGGTAAGCAAGGCTTTTATGAAGACTGGCTTCAGCCCACCTGGGCCAAAGAAGCTGTCCTATTAGCCACTGGCTGTGAACTTCCATCCAAAAGGTAGGACAATAACCTCTCAGGCATAGCAGTACCCTTTCAAAGGAGGGCAATTCTTTGTTGAAGGTACAAGTATGAATTATTGGACTACATTGATAGATACAACTTCCAAAGACAACAACAGCTCTTACTCTAGTAAGAGTCATTGATGTTCATAATAGTAACAGAGGCAGTGCAGAAATTTAAGACCTGTCTTACACCCAGAGAAATTTCAAAGACTTTTCAAAGAGAAAAAACAGCCTGACATCCACTATAGTTTTTTATAGTATTCAGATTGTTATAGGTGATGTAAGTTTATAAATTTAGTTTCTATGAATACTAATATTTTATTGCCTATAATGTCTGTCTTATGAAGATATAAACTTTATTATGGTTTGAAAACAGAGATAGAGGAGAGCCTTCTGTTCTGTTGGTATCTGTGAGCTGCTAAGAAATACACATGCAGGCAGGCTTAAGAAACTCTGCCTCTTAGAAACAGCAAGTAAACAATTGAATTCATGCTATTAAAATCAGATATATATTATACCAAATGCATACTTTTGGTATATATTCTAAGTCAAGTGTAAATAAGTAAATACAATAGTATATTTTCAATGTAAATAATGCAAACTTTTATAAGACATGTTTGCAAATGTAGGCATTTCTATAAATAGTTAATGGTAGATAATTCTACTTAACATATGTATCTACAATGAAAATTAGAGCTTTATGTTTTTACTTTTACTTATTTGTTCTTAAGACAAAACCAAGTAATTAATTATATTAGTAGTTAGCAAATTCTTAAAGGGTTAATTCTCATATATAAAAATTTCCACTCAAATACAGCTTTAAATAATTAGTTATTTTCCTGAAGAAAATAGGTAAAACCGGATAAAGCTTAAGTTCATAACTTCTCCAAATCCATTCTGGGCCCTGGTACCTATTCAACTTGCTGAGTTACACAGCAACATAAATGATACTAGGAAAACCATAGTTGTTCTAAGGAAAAGAAATATAAGCCTTTTAAAACTATGAAGAGGTGCCAGCATATTTATTAGGCAATTTATAATGGAATTTTCCTCTTTTCCTTTGTATAAATACCATGACATCAACATCATCAACATTACTTATTTGTGATACTTTATAGCATTTCAAAGCAAGCTTTAAGGACCCCAGGAAGTTGTATGTTTAATAAAACTAAAAAGGAAAGGCTCTTGATATTTTTCTCTTTATTCCTCCATTTCCCTTTGTCCTGATAGGAATAGGAACATCTGTAAAAATTTGGCTTTCCTAAACATAACAGGAAAAACTGGATAAAGATGAAGTTCATAACTTTCTCCAAATCAGTTTGAGGCATTTTTACCTATTCAAATTGTTGAGTTATCCAGTAACACACAAAGATATTAGGGTATTTTTTTGTGGTGGCTCTCAGATTCCTTCTCCTTCTAAATCTGTCTTTTCTGAGGATTGAATTTAGCTGCAAGTGAAAACAAGCCTCCCTTACCATTTCCCTCGTCTCAAAAAATGCAAAATAATTTCTTTCTCTTTATAAATCTAAAGACCATGGTCTAGATGCAAAGATCTGGTCTTCCTCTGGCTTTTAGCTCTCCTATGATTGAACTCTATTCCTAATATATCTTATGATTCAACACAGCTATTCCAGCTCCAGCTATCATGTCCAAATCCTAGCCAATAGGAGAGAACCAAAGGAAGAAAAATGGGAAGAATGGCACACCCTCTTTTTTAAGAAATACAATTAAAAATTGCCCACATAGAAGTTGCCATGATAGCTGGACTACCTAGCTGCAAGGAAGGTTAGGGAATATAGTCCTTATTGTGAATCAATATGCTCAGCTAAAATATCAGTGATACTATTATGAAAATAGCAGGATATTACAGAACAGTGAGTAGTCTGCACAACCTGCCATATCTGTATGTTTCTGTGTCCCCTACAGTTCAGGCCTCCCATGGTCTTGTGTTACATTCTGGTTATATAAGACTAAGCCATTTTTCTCCCACACAAACCTCTCTACACCCCTTCCTCCAACCTGATTCCAAACAAAAGAGCTAATTCTGTTGCAGTCATTGGTTGCACCATAAATCTAGTTAATGGACAAATGTGCTTCAACTCAAGGTATGAAATCCTAAACATGAGAATTTGGTCTTTAAGACCAGATACACATTTTATCTTTTTCTCATCCACTCCCCATTCCAACTAGTTAGTTTTCCAAATAGAGAACAATAAAATAACAACATACCATTAGCACAAATTCTCTAGATATTACATACCCTCTTCAACATCACCCTTCTTCCACCCCCCATCATTAATCATACATATACATCTTTGGTGGATTCACCAATGCAAAGAATAACAAAAATTGGCACAGGAATGTATCTTAAAGATTTCAAATGCTGAATTAATTGACTGTCAATGCTTTTGATGGATTAAACAAAAAACAGAAGTATAAAATTTATGCTATATTTTCTATTGCTAAGCTATACTTGCATTCATAGAATAAACCTTATTTAAAAATAATGTGATTGAACTCAGTCAATCTTATTTTGGACTTTTGCATATATTATTAGAAGAGATATAATCCTATATTTTTCATATATTATCTTTATATTGCTTGAAATCAAGTTTTTATTGGTCTTAATATTATTTTTGAGCTCTTCCTCTTTTTTAATTTTATGAAACAACCTGCATATAAATGAGATTACCTTAGCATTCAGAAGTTTGTAAAACTGAGCTGTAAATCCTTCCCCATTTGGGCATTAAAGTGAAGAAAAATATATCATTTCAATTTCATTAACACTTTTCATTCTACTGAAGTTTCTTTCATCCCAATTTTTTATTACATTCAGTAAAATCCATTTCTATGAGTTTTTACATTTATAAGAACAAAACTATCATCTTATTTTTAAATTTGGTGTATCTGAATTTATTTCCCCTTTCTAGAGAATGTTTTAAAAAGCTGAATTAGTATAAAAAGAAAACTAAGATTGTATTCCTACTACATATCATATGTAAACATCACCTCCTGATAGAATAAAAAACCTGACTAGGAAAGATAGAAAGTATAATACAGAAAAATGTATAGACAAATTCCCTCATAAGCTACAGGGGAAGAGTAATTTAATCAAAACAAAAATGAATCAGATGTAACTTTCATGTGTTCATATATGAATACACAACCAGTGTAACTCCACTTCATGTATAACCACAAAAATGGGAAGTTAGACTCTATGTATATATGATATGTCAAAGTACATGCTTCTCTCATGTATCACTAAAAAGAGCAAATAATAATAAAAAAACTCATTATGCCCCTCCCAAACAACGGACAACCCACAAGAAAAAAATACTATAGTCCCCTCTTATCCATAGTTTTATTTTCCATAGTTTCTGAAAATATTAAATGAAATATTCTAGAAATAAACAATATATAATTTTAAATTGTATGCTGTATTAAGTGCCATGATAAAATTCCGTGCCATCCTGCTCTGTCCTGAATGGAATGTGACTCATCCCTTTGTCCAGCATATTCATAATGTATATGCTTCCCATCTCTTAGTCATTTAGTAGCCATCTTGGATATGTGATTGACTGTCATGGTATTGTAGTGTTTATACTTAAGTAACCTTTATTTTAGTCTTGCCTCAAAGAGAAAGAGCAGTGAAGATGGCAACTTTATTACAGTGTTTGTCATATAATTGATCTATTTTATTATTATTGTATTAATCTCTTACTGCCAAACTTATAAGTTAAACTTCATCATAGGTACCTATTTAGAGGAAAATAATATATTTAATATAGTGCTGAGTACTTTATGGAGTTTCAGACATCCATTGAGTATCTTAGAATGCATCTGCCATGGATAAAGAGGACTACTATATTGACAGATTTTTCAGACTTAAATTAAAGATTTCACTCAATGAATGATATCACAGAGAAAATTATCAAGTATTTGACAAACTGGAAGAAAATATTTCATGTAATTGAAATTAACAAGGGGTACCACCTAGATTACATAAGGAATTTACAAATCCATAAAAAAAGATGACAAGCTCAATTTGAGAATATATAAAACTAAACAATTTATTAAAAGTTAAATATGAATTTGAAAGTAAGCCAATGAAGAAAAATCCTTGACTCTTAACTGACAAGAAAATATTATAGCTAAGCCAGCCATTAACAAAATATAGGAAGATGGGTACTCTGTACACTGCTGATGGGAATATACACTAGTACGCCATTATAGAGAGCAATCTGGGCATACTTAGTGAATATAAATTTGATCTGGTAATCTATTCCAGGGATGTATCCCAGAGGAACTTGAGCCTAGGTTCACAGGGGGACAGGCACAAAGATGTTCATTGTAGCAGCAAGGTAGAGGCAGCTGGGCACTCTTTGCTACAGGAATGGATAAGTAAAATGTAGTGAATGTATATAGTAAGATATCATCCACTGTTCAGAAGCAATAAACTAGTATACATATAGCAGCATGGGTCAATCTTCGAATGAATGGTAAAACAAAAAAAAAATTAAATTTAAAAGTTAAATTTAAAAATTATAATTAATTAAAACACACAATTACAAGCACAGTGAAGCCTACAGAAAAATGTCTTTATGTAAATTAAAAACAGATGCAAACAGCACCATATGTTTCAAGGAATCATATACTCAAAGTTTTCTGTGAGCTTGGAATGTAAATGCAATAAAATGGTGCTCATAGTAAGGGGGATGGTAAACATAGTTAAAATGGATGAATGAAAAATAATCAAATTTTTAAAAAATTTGATTTAAAAATCAGCTGTACACAGTTGAGGCATATGATGTGTACTAGGATAAACTGTACCTGAGATTAAAAATACATAAATTATATAGCCATATTGCCTGTCCTCTATAACTTGGCCTAGAAAAAAAAATGTTATATGTGAAGAAAAAATACTGTCCTTGCTTCTTTACTCACTGTCTCAGAACATGCCAAGCTAGTAACATTTTAAAGAGGCTTATGCCAAGCTGGGCGCGGTGGCACACACCTGTAATCCCAGCACTTTGGGAGGCTGAGGCAGGAGGATCGCGAGTTCAAAGCCAGCCTCAGCAATGGCGAGGCACTTAGCAACTCAGTGAGACCCTGTCTCTAAATAAAATACAAAAAAGGGCTGGGGATGTGACCCAGTGGTCAAGTGCCCCTGAGTTCAATCCCCGGTACCACACACACACACACACACACAAAAAAAAAAAAAAAAAAAAAAAAAGAGGCTTATGCCATTGTCCTCTGATACTCAGAGATCTCTACCCATCCAATTACACTCTTGAAGATACAGTTTAAGCTCTGATTCTCTACAAAACCTTTTAAATTGTTTCATTCACATAAATGTCTTTCTGAAACTGTATAAGTTGTTTCATGACATCTAAGACTTAACTACACATACCCCCTCTATTGCTGTGTTAAGTCTTGTCCAGGACTTTCTTTGCTAGATACTAACATCCTAGAGGTGAGAGAATTTCTTTGAAGCTCCCTGTAAGGTCCAGAATAGTTTTGTGCACACAGGAAGATCTCAATAAATACCTTATTTAATAGATTTTCAGTTGCAATGGAAAATTTATTTTGGAATGTTGGTAGCAAAGGATGGATAAGTGGGATCATAATGGAACGCTGAAAAACTTTATTGTTTTGCAACTGATAATTAGTTGTCAACGTGTGAGAGAACAGAGGTTCTTTTGGGAATTACAGTTCTCTTGGGAACTGGAGAAGAATAGAGAATAATCCCTATCGAGCTATAAATAGAGTAGCTCTCCAATGGTGGAAGGAAATGAAGTTTGCTTTAGATTCTTCTCTATTTCAAGGTTTTCTTTCCTTTTCTTGGTGTTTTCTTGTCTAGGACATATTTCCCTCAACATATCTCCACCACTGACAGGCTATGTACCTTTGCTTTCTGATTGTCCCAGGCAATGATAAACTATCACTATCTCTGCCCTGAATATGTAAAGAATTTTATTTTACTTCAATCTGAAAACTAAAGCTAATAAAAGACCACTCAAAATATACTTCCTTAATCTATAAAACTGTTCAACAGCACATTTTCACACTTTTAAGGAATTTTTTTTGTTTTTGATGAAAATTATCATTACAATATGATTACCAAATATATAAATTAATTTTTGTATATGAAATTGTGGTGAGTAATTACTTCATGGCCATGGAAGGAAGAAATGTCCTGCACAGCAGAGTTGATAAATTGAGCAGTGTTCTCACTGAGATTCTAAATCTCTTTCAACTGTGCAAATAATCTGAATGAGAATCAAAGGTTCTCTTTGAAAGGGAACTTGAACTTTGTGCAAAATCCAACAAAAGACTGTAGCTTCCAAATAAGGAGATATGTGTCACTTGCTCAGCCCTCTAGAAGATGAAGAAAAAATGTGGATCAGCTTCAGGGAATGGTGGTCATAAGGAACACAATGCAAAGTGAAAATAATCATGGAGATGAGGTAATAAAAAGATAAGGGTTCAATATCTACTTCAACTACTTCCTAAGTTTTGTTGTTTGAGCCAATTCAGTAAACATTTATGAAACTTTGCTTTTTGTATGATAACAATGCGGGAATATCTTTTTTTGTATCAACTAACAAGATCACTTGGCAGCTAAAAGTAATATGTATATATAGTAGCTATCCGTTAGGAACATAAGATACTGAGCTTCATACATTCTAGCAACTGATCAGTGATGAATGGATCTAAAGAATAGAAGGTAATCCATAAATACTTGCTGCACTAATGCATTAGAAAAATGGAATAGAACAGTGAGGAAGTTAAATCAGAAAAGAACAAGTAGATAAAGGTGCCAGAAACATACATTGAAGAAAAGATAGCCTCTTCAACAAATGGTGCTGGTATAACTGGAAATCTATATGCAACAAAATTAAATTAAACCTCTATCTCTCACCATGCACAAAACTCAACTCAAAGTGGATCAAGGACCTAGGAATTAAACCAGAGACTATGTGTCTATTAGAAGAAAAAGTAGGACCAAACCTCCATCATATTGGATTAGGCCCCTACTTCCTTAATAAGACTTCTATAGCACAAGAATTAAAATCTAGAATTAATGAATGAGATGAATTCAAACTAAAAAGCTTCTTCTCAGCAAAAGAAACAAGCAGTGAGGTGAATAGAGAACCAACTAATTGGGAACAAATCTTTACTACACACATGTCAGAACATTGATCTCTAAAATACATGAAGAATTTAAAAATCTTAACACCAAATAAACAAATAACCTAATCAATAAATGGGCCAAGGAACTGAACAGACACTTTTCAGAAGAAGATATACAATCAATCAACAAATACATGAAAAAATGTTCAACATCTCTGGCAATTAGAGAAATGCAAATCAAAACTACTCTTAAGATTTCATTTCACTCCAGTCAGAATGGCAGCTATTAAGAACACAAACAACAATAAATGTTGGAGAGGATATGGGGGGAAAGGCACACTCATACATTGCTGGTGGGACTGAAAAATGGTGCAGCCAATATGGGAAGCAGTGTGGAGATTCCTTGAAAAACTGAGAATGGAACCATCTTAGACCCAGCTATACCACTCCTGGGTCTATTCCCAAAGGACTTAAAAACAGCATACTACAGGGACACAGCCACATTAATGTTTATAGCAGCACAATTCACAATAGCTAGATTGTGGAACCTACCTAGATGCCCTTCAATAGATGAATGGATAAAGAAAATGTGGTATGTATATACAATGGAATATTATTCAACAATAAAGGATAATAAAATAATGGCATTTGCAGGTAAATGGGTGAAGTTGGAGAATATAATGCTAAGTGAAATTAGCCAATCCCAAAAATCCAAATGCTGAATGTTTTCTCTGATATAAGGAGGTTGATTCACAGTGGGGTTGGGATGGGGAGCATAGGAGGATTAGAGGAACACTAGAAAGGTCAATGTGGAAGGAGGGGAAGGGAGGGGGTAAGGGGGTAAAAAAAAAAAAAAAAGACTGTAGAATGAGATGCATATCATCACCCTAAGTGCATGTATGAAGACATGAATGGTGTGAATATACTTTGTATACAACCAGAGATATGTAAAAATATGCTCCAGATATGTAATATGAATTGTAATGCATTCTGCTATCATATATAACAACTTCGGATATAATTAATTAATTAATTAATTTTTTAAAATGTCAAAAAAGAAAAAGAAAAGAAAGAGACTCACAGGCCAGCATGTAGGAAGCAGAGGAAGAAACATAGGAAGGCAGAGAGGAAGATGTCCTCTTGATTCAGGAGTCAGTACCAGAGAAAAGCTGCAGGACTCAAGGTAGTTGTAGCATAAAAGTGTTGCAAGCCCAATAGAAAAGAACAGCAAGCATGTTTAAAGAATTAAGATTCACAGTAGAAATCAATTAGCTTAATATACATTAAACAGCCTGAGCAAACACTTTGATTTACACATTTGATGTAGCTATAAGACAAGAAAAGAAGGAAGTGGATGTCTCAATGAAAGCATTATAGACTTTACAATTAGAGCAATTTCAATTCAGGTTCTACCATTAATTCTTGAGACATCTAGAAAATGAAGAATTTAATTCTGAGAAATAAAGATTGTAGTATCTACTTGTAGAATTGTCTCTTTGACAAGAATATAGAAGGACCCAAAACATGCCTGACATTTCTGTCATTACCATTATAACTGGCATTACTGTAGATTTTCATGTCAAATAAGGTGTATGTCAGTCAATTCAATATTTGTCTTGACTGCAGTTCAAGAACTTGTACTTTATAAAGAAACTTTAATTTGTAACTTGTAATGTAAATGGCTTCTTTACTTTTATATTGTCTTCTATGTGCACTTTTTTCTCCTTTGTGTCCTTTATAAGCCACACTTCCAACCAAATAAATAAGTCAATTTCTAATTCTGGCTTGACACCATTGAAGGAGGAAAAGGGACCTTCAATACTTATTCTAGAGTAGTTAGGTTGCCTGCCTATGTAACTGCCCTCTGGCCAGCTAGGTCCAGCATCTCCTAACAGAAGAGACAGTACCAGGGGAAGGGCAAGTGGTAATTCAGGCATAGTTGAAGTTTTATTTTTCTTTTCTGGTACTGGGGATTGAACTCAGGAGCATTCTACCACTGAGCTGCATGATCAACCCTTGTTATTTTTATTTTTTTAAATTTTGAGACAAGGAATTGATAAGTTGCTGAGGCTGGTCTCAAATTTGCCATGCCTCAGTCCCCAAGTCACTGGAATTATAAGCATGAGCCACTGCGCCCAGCTATGGTTGCAGTTTTCCTTACCTGATTCCATACAAGAGATAGACTACAACATTCAAGTGACTTAGAGCACCTTCCCAATGAGACATTCAGGCCTCAAATTTATCTCAAATTTACTTTTTAAAACAATACCCTCATGTGAGTGGATAGTAGTAAGAACCTTCCTTCCAAAGGTTACTGGTTTGTAAGATGTATACTTTTAATTGTAGACAAAAGCTAGACAAGATGTCAAGACTTTTTAATTACACAGACTAATGAGAAATATAATGTAAGATTTGTTATTTACAATATGCAGGTATCGATGACTTGCTGGTATATATACTAGAGTCAACAAACAAAACAGCTTATCACTACTAAATACAGTTTCTAAAGAAACTTAGTTCTGATGAAATGCATTAAGAATGTTAAGCAAGGCCATTAGAATGATTTGCATGTTGGTTAGCTCCCCAGTTTAAACACCCTGATCAAGCATAGTTCTGATGTTATCTCATTAGTTAGCAAGCCAGCACACTATTTTGGCTCAAGGATGATAAAGCACAGGGTCAGGGTAGGCCAAGAGTAGAGGAAGATGGGGGAGGGCTAGGTTTCACTTCTAATTTTTGGCCCAAGCTTCCATGAAGCTGAGGAGTTTGTTTTTAAGGAGTTAGAGCAATCTCAGTTCCACAATCCCGGACGGAAAACATAATTTCTCAAGGGCAATGGCGTGTTAACTCATGAAGGTGTATGTGAAAATAAAGCCAAGGGGATACCCTGTGGTAAAGTCGTGTGACCAAAGATAGGGAAATGGAGACAGTGCTGCATACAAGTATACAGCACCAGGACGTTGGTATGATTTGTTTTTTGCTTACGGAGCTCGCGCACAGGGATAGGCGAGAAGATATACTTGCATTGATTAGTGATGGGGAGCCCATGAGGCGCTGAGATACTCTAAAAAGGAGACTAAGGTGAGAAGCCAAACGAAGCTGGAGTCGAACAAAGGCGCTGTGTATCGCAGAACACAATCTGAAACGGCTGGGGGTTCCCAAAAGGGTGACCGCGAGAGCCGCGAGCTTGACTACGCCAAGCTCAGACCGCTGGAGGCACGTCCCTGCCGCTCCCCGCCGCGTACACGCCCCTCTGGAGCCCCGCCCCCTTGCGCGGACCAATGGAAGGCCGGGATGTTAGCGGGTGGGAGGCGCGGCCGGGTTGCTACAGCCAAAGCTGGGCGGCGGCGGCGGATGCTGCTGAGAGTCGCACGGAGACGGAGGCGGTGGCGCAATGGAGGGGCTGGAAGGTGAGGAGGTGAAGGGATGCGGGCCGGGAATTAACATGGATCCGAAGTACTTGGTGACCCTGGACACCAACCCCAGGGAGGCGAAGGCCGGTCAGGAGTGGGGATTCCCGTCGCGCCTGCGGAGGCCCGGGCGGGCAGGAGCTGGACAGCCCCCAGCGCCTTGGAGCGGATGACTCCTAAGCTGCCCTGCCTCAGACGGTCTTCAGCTGGACTACCCCACCCCTGCCGAGCTTGCCTCTGGCTCACGTCTGCACGTCCTCTCCTACCGTTTTCTGGTCTTGCGGGACTCCAGAGTTTCTTATAATCGCTGTAATCACAGGCTCTGGCCAGATTTTCTTTTCCTTGCAAAGTGTTCTCGGTAAATGTCCACGGCCTCCCTACCGCCAAGCGTTTGCTGGTCCCTCGGGATTTATCTTCCACTTCCAACCAGCTTCTGACACTTTCTTGGCCAGTTTCCCTAGATAACCGTTTTTCCATTTCTACAGCATCTTCCATCGGAGAGGTGCCAGAGCATCTCCTAAAGCATTGTAGCTGGCCAGCTCTAGAGCCGGGACAATAGATTACCAGAAGTATTTAATGGTTTATTCACAAGGGCTGTGTAAGGTAGAACCAGCATTGGTTCCTTATCTTTGGGTTTATCCTTGTGCTGTAACCATGACTCCAGATTTTGCTTTGTTCCCAGTTCTTTCACTTTTTCTGTATTCTCTACCCATTTTATCCTGTGTAAGGACAGTTGTCGCTTAAAAACAAAGGAAGAAAAAATCCCAGCATTGGAAACAACAGTTTAAAAAATAAATATTTTTAATTGGTAATCCTTCTGATGAATAACAAGTGTTTAGATTGAAAGATTTTGTTGTCTTGATTCAGCTCCCTTTTTTCTCCTAATTTACATGGATTCAGGTGAAATTAAGGATACGCAAAGGCATTGAACCCTTTGTATTGTTGCTTGATAGTAAATATTTGTGTTATGAAGTGAAAAGTGGTAACTAGTAACTTCTTAGTAATCTAAAAGCAAATGCAATAACATGAGTATGAGTTTTTTTATGCTTTTCCTTCAGGCTAAAACTCTTATTGAACACCTAGATGATGATAGATAAAGAATTCTGACAGTTCTCCATTTGTGGGCAGCTGTAGCTATGAACTATGAAGATCTTGTTTGCTTACTTAATTTACTTTATGAATTTTCCATAAAATCAGAAATTGTATTGATAGTACTCTTTTCTTTCAAGATACTCTGTTTAGTGAACTTCTCTGGAGGCAGCCTATTTTTAAATTATCTTAAAATATGTAGTGATATTATGACAAAGTGTATTGGAGCATGGGTTCTGGAATTCTTATTATAATACACACGAAGTGCTTTAGTTTGTATATTTTTATTATTTTATTCAACATCTGCAATTAAAGCAATGATCTTCATCTAATTTTTCACTTACATATTCTAAGCACTCTTCTGCCCTGAAAATATACCAAAGAATAAAAACAGTCAAAGCCCTGCCCATTTTGTAGAACTTACATTTTTACAGTTCTGGTAGTACTATTGAAACCTAAGATTACATTTAAAATATAATGGAAGCCTATTATAATATTAGATTACATGGGTGGAGAAATACATTCTAATAAAGTATGGTATGGGCATGTTTTATGGACCTAGCTTATGATATATCATGTTAAATACTACTTGATATTTTTGGGACACAATAGGATGTGGTCCTAAACTATAATGCATCTAATTGTAATTACTTAGGTTGTGGTTCAACCTAATAAAGCTCTTTTGAGTTTTCTGTTGAAGGGAGGACAGTGCCTTTCTTGCTTCATTCCCCTACCCTCCTCCTCCTTTAAGAAAATTAGTTCCTGTTAGATCACATTTGCAAAGACCAAAACTTTGAATATTAAGGTTGCCATTAATTAATTCATTCATCTATGCCTTCATTTAATAAATATTGATACAGTGATAAATGTTTTTCCCTATATAGGAAATTTAAGTCTAGTACTTTTGACAGTGTCTGATAAACATTATATTGAATTATTGTATTATATTGCAGTATCTAGTGTAAAATTTCAAGTTTGCATAATGTGTCATAGTGTTATTTGCATGTAAATCATATGCCACTTATATTATTTTTGATCTTCTGGGGCTTTCTTGCTCCTGGATTGTCAAAGAGATGAGCTATTACACTGAACACTATATTTTGAAACCAAATTTAAGTTAATGCTCATATTTTCTGTAATTGATAACTGAGCACTTCTGTATGGTTTGAACAATTAAAACTAAGCCTTTACTTTCTTTCACCTTAAGATTATGAGATGTATATAAGAACAATAAAAGTAGGTTTAGATTTAGGAGAGTTCCATTCTCTTATAAGTTATCTTATGTAAAATTTAGAGCACATAAAATCTAAGCAGATTTTATCCTTACATAAAGTATTGTCATTGCCTTTATATTTATAATGTCTTCATTAGTGATGATAACAATTATGGCAGAGATCAGACTAATCAGACTACCCATTCCTCTTAGATTGCTAAAATTATTACATCTTAATATTGCCTTCTGAAACTTGATTAGAAATGAAATTGCTCTTCTATAGTATTGTCCTTTTTCTAGTTGAAGGTAGCCATTATGTCCCATTAAAGTTTCTGTTTTGTTTTTCCTTAGGATAAATGTATACTAGGTCATTGAATAATTCTTTTGTCTCTATTAAGTTTTAGCATTCATTGTATTTTGGGGATTCAGCTGGATGCCAGATGCTTTAATGACAAATGTATTGAAAAGGCTTATATTTGAATCCTTGCTTAGGTTCCTTTTATTTGTATTATTTGGACATTTATTTAATCAGAACCTCGGTTTTCTTAGCTATAAAAAACTATTGTTGAATACTAGACTACCATATTATTAAATCCTTAAAGCATTTAGCTAATGTCTAAACTGAAGGCCCCTCAGCACAGTTTAGCTTTTTTTTTTTTAAAGAAATATGCTGGTTTTACTTAAAAATCATTAATTACTAACTGTCCTTCGTGCAAGATTAGGTTACACAAAATACTTCTGAAAATGTAATAAAATTGAATTGTCTAAACCTATGCCATTTCTTCATGATAGTTTGGCAAACGTTTTTCCAATATAAGAAAAAAAGTTAACCCATTAGTTGTTATTGATTTTTGCATTATAGTCAAAATAATATACTTGAGGAAATTTACTCCAGTGTTACAAAGTATGGACTTAGAAATTTTAATTTGTGTCTGAAGATTCTGTCATTGATTTAGTTGAGCACTCTCCTCAGCTCCACTCATGTAAGATGTGCTTATCTTTAGTACTGCAGCCCTCTAAACACACCACAAATTGACTTTCAAAAATACACTGACCATGTGTCTACACTGAAAATTTTAAACTCTCCTTGTAGCACATCAGGAGACAAATGTGCATCCATATGCCACTGTAAATACATTACTGTTCTGTTTACCTTTTAAGTGAGGTGATGAGCAGAATTATACCATGTGACAATTGTGTAATTTTTTGGACTGAAAAACAGGGTGTGCTGATAATGCAGTGGTGCCACTTATGCAGTGAAATACAGCAGGTAAAACACAATATGTCACCTATCTCCCTTGGTAATTATGGCCGTACTGGAGATAGATTTGGTAGACTGGAGAAGAAAAAGGCTGAAATGCTTAGATGTGATGAGGTTTGGAATTGAGGAATTAGTATGAGGAATTTAAAGGGAGGAAGGTTTTAGAAGATATTTCTGAGGTAAAAAATTGAGATATTGCTGCTACATGTGAAAGGGAAAAGAAATCAGAGATAAAGCAGCTTTCTAGCTATAAGTAGAGATGGGTAATATGTTTAAGAGGAAGATCAAGTTTGCTGGATGAGGTAATGAGTTTGGCTTTAGAAATGTGTTTGTGCAGTACTTGGGGGTATCCTGTGGAAAAGTCTCATAGTTGCTTGGAAATATCTATCTATTTGGAGCTTTCGGTTTAGTAGTTATTGGCATAGGTGACTCAAATGGGTGCAGTAACCCAGGCAAATCATATTTAACAATATGAGGGAAGAAACTTGCAAGATACTAATGCTTTAGAACTAAGCAGGACAGGAAATTAGGGTGGGAGAGTCTTTAAAGAAATTTAAAAATTGTCATGAAAAGAAAATGGGGAAGAAACTATATTTATGGAGTAGTGAATGTGTCCTAGAAAAAGCCTATGGCACCTGATATTCCTAGGAAGTCTAGATACTAACCAGTCACTACCTGGCATTTTACATATTAAACTATTTTTACCCCCCCATCCTCACCCCCCCATTAGAATAGGAGAAGCTCCCTGCTTAGCTTATAAAATCTAGAAATTTGGGGCTTAGGAGAAAGAAACAGAAGCCAAGAGAGTAAGGAATTTAAAGGTTGAAGGGTTTTATCAACAGTGCCTCATGCTGCAAAAAGATCAGCAGGATAAGGATGCAAAAGTGGGATTCAAATTTAATAATTAGTAAATTAATGGTGAGTAGTTATCTCTATTTCTTTAAGTCTTTAATTATCCTTATTAATGAAGCTTTCCCTGATCCTACCCATTTCCCAAAGATAGCATAATGACTCTCCTATTTTCCCTTAGCCTCTTCTTCCTTCATTGTGTTTATCACTACCTGGCATTTTACATATTAAACTATTTTTACCCTCCATCTTCACCCCCCATTAGAACAGGAGAAGCTCCATGAGATTAGAGTCTTTGTTTTCTTTATTTCTAGATTCCTACATTTTAGAACAGTTCTTGTCTTGTGTTAGGTGCTCAACAAATAGTACTGAGTTGAGGAAAGAACCCATTTTAATATAGGCGCTTAGGATTAATAAGTCTGCTTGCAATACAGATAGGAAGTGAATGAGAAGTAGGCAGGGACTAAGCACAAAATGTCAGTGTCTCAAAAACTGTGCTGCTTAGGATTAGTCCTGAATATCTCTTTTAGGAGGAGGGATTCTGATTAAGTAAGGCTCCTTTTTTCTTTCTTTCATTTTTCTTTCTTTCTTTGTATTTTTATTTTTTCCTGCAGTACTAGGGATTGAACCAGAGCCTCCTATATGTTAGGCAAAGGATCTACCACTGAGCTAAACCCTCAGTCCTTTTTATTTTATTTTGACACAAAGTCTGGCTGAATTGCTTGGCTGATCTCAAATTTGCAATCCTCCTGCCTCTGAGCCTGCCTCTTAAGTCTGTTTTTTTTTTTTTTTTTTTTTTAATGTGTTCAGACTAGGTAGAAGGGGAAGTACAGCCAGAAATGGGTTTACAGTAGCGTCTGTGGATATACATTTCAAGATTACCATTGGATACCTGAAACCATAACAGAATTAAACCCTATATGTATTTTTTTCTATACATAGCTATGATAAATTTCAACTTACAAATTAAGCATAATAAGAGATCAACGATAACTACTAATAAAGTAGAACAATTACAGCAATGTACTGTGATGAAAGTTATGTAAATGGTACCTCTTGAAAGAGTTAAAACAAATATTAATATTTTTGGACTGTGGTTGCCTGTAAATAAATGGAACTGTGGAAAATGAAAGAGCTTGAGTATTTTGAGTCCAGAGGTGGACTTTCTAAGTCATTTTGGCAAAGTTGTTTGTTTGTGTTTTACTGAACTAGAATGCAAGTAACTAATGTGGAGTAAAGGGTAAAAGTTGTATCTTGAGTACATCTAGTGTGATCGTCTCTTAAAATGAGGTAAAGAATGAAAATCTTGTGAGATTTTGGAGATCATTGGTCTGTAACCAGGCATATTTTGGAAAGGATCTTTGGAAGAAAGTGGTATAATAGACGATGTAAGCTTCAGAAGAGAGGTTTGTTGGGTGTTTAAGGTTGGATTCAGATGAACTGTGACAGAATGTAAGACTGACTGCCAGTGAGCAAAAAGACATAGTACTAGGAGGTCCAGAACTGTTCTTATTTTCCAAAATTTCTTTCCTTTTGAAAATGTTCTCTCCTGTTTCTTCAGTGAATGCATTTTAGAGTTGTTACAACTATTTTAGATACTTATATTCTTTCATATCACCTATATTGTATAATAGTATCACATAAAAATACAATTTTAGGCCCTATGATGGCAATTTTTAAAGTCACTAAATGTTAGCAACTCAAAACAGAATCAATGTGTGTTAGCTAAGTTTTCTAAAGAGATATTGGCTTTTTGAGAATTCTAGAATATTAAAGTGTTTTATTGACTCATTCTATTTATCAGTTAATGCTTCTTTTACCAATGTTGGCACTCTGCTACAATATTCAATGCTTCTACTCTATTTTTATATGTTTCAAAATTTGCTAGTTTTTGCCTCTTAAGAGAAGTTAGTCTAGTTTGCCTGCAGGCCTTGGAAATAGTATTTATTTCTGAAAGATTGTAAATTCTTTTAATATGTAATATCTTAGACCTTTCAAATTTTAAGAGAGATTGAACAGATAATATCATAATTTAACAAACACCCATAAACAATCTACTGTTGTGGCTTGGTTAGGAGGTATCCCTTACAAGTGTTTCTGTGTTAATGCAGAAATGTTTGAGATGAAATGATTAGGTTACAAGGGCTATAAGCTGATCAGTCTGTCCTAATTTGAATGGACTAATGGGTGGTAACTGTAAGCAAGCAGGGCATGGCTGGAGGAGGTAGGTCACTGGCAGTGTACCCAGAAGGGTTCATATTCCCTGCAGCTTCTTCCCTTGCTTTCTTTGCTTACTGGCTGCTATGAACCGAGTAACTTTCTTCTACCAAGCCCTTCATTAAGCTCCACCTTATGTTGGAGTCAGAGTGACAGAACTTGTTGCTGCCTGCAGCAATGATACTGCAGGAAAGAAATCAGAGGCAAACTGGGAATGATTGGTTCCTTTATTGTTCCTTCTTCTTCTCTCTTCCTTCTCTATCTTCTCTTCTCTGATTCCTCCCCCACAGTCTCTTTAAATACTCTTTACCCATCACAGGTGCATTAGTTCTCTTAACAGGCATACAATGTCTCACGAGCCCGACCTACAGGTGCAGCACGCAGTGTCCACGAGCTACTACAAAAGTCAGGTGTAAGTTGTAGTAAACAAAGCCTTGCTTTTTTTTTTTTTTAAACATGCTTTTTTTTTTTTTTTCTTTAAACATTTATTTATTTGCTTTAGTTGTACACAATGCATTTATTTTTACATGGTGCTGAGGATCGAACCCGGGCCACGCACGTGCTAGGCGAGCGCTCTACCACTGAGCCACAATCCCAGTCCCCAAAGCCTTGCTTTTGACAAACAAGTAAGCGCCACCTCTTGGCTCTCAGCCAGCTGCCATCTTAGAGCTACTTCCTCATCAAAGGCTCTTACATTTTCCCCCTTTTTGTTTTAAAAGAGGGATAGCTTAAATGGATGGGTGAAGACCCTCACCACATCAGGATCCACTGTGCCTGTCTTAGGCGTCTGCATGTGCAACCAACATTTAACTTTCTGTGGAAAAGTAGAAAAATATTTTGTTTACAGTACTCTTAATTGGAGCAGCTGGAACTTTTGAGCCTCTGCATACACAGCAACCTTTTATGAACCCTTATATAGAATCGCACACATCTGTTTATACCTGTTGAAATTTTAACCTGTTTCACTGATGACAAAGACCAATTTATGAAAACAATCAATAACTGATGGCATATTTAACAGTGAGCAACTTAACCTTGTAAATTAATCAGCTGTTTTACAAAGTTAATTACAAATAAATAGTCCCATGTTAAATACCAGAATATCAGGCTGAACAGTATTAGTCATTTTCCTTGCTGAAGAGAAGTCCTAGAGATACTTGTGAATTAATTTTGAAGGTACCTTCATTTTTTATTTGTTTACCCAATTTGAATTGAACACTTCTGACTTAAATGAATTAAAGATATTTGGATCCATTTTTTTAAATTGATTTTCATGAGCGCTCGGTTTTTGTTATTTGTGACATCACATTTACATGAAATCTGGACAGACGCACAGACATAAAAACATTAAAAAAAAACAATTGTGCGCACACTAGAGAGAGATCCTCTTGTCCAGGACGAGAGGAATGAGACTTAAGTTGTGAGTTGACTGAAGGAAAAGGCGCGCAGCTTAAAAGTTTCTTAGCTGAAGAGGCAAAGATGAGGTCCCATTGTCGGAAAAAGAGATGAACTCGTGCAGGTGTGTGGATTGATAACATATTAAAGGCAAAAGCCATGGCCATCCTTTCACTATTGACCAAAGCGTTACCTCTTTTCCACTATGTAAGGGAATCATTAAGAAGAGGATCCAGAACAACTTCATCTTGGCCCTTTTGACTTGGCACCTGTTTTATCAATCTTGATGGTATCCACACCAGCGAGGACTCGTGCTGTGGAAAGATACAAACAGATCCTCGCCCCCAAATTAACACTGGGTCTGGGCCCTTCCATGTGCCTGAAAGAACATCTTTCCAGTAAAAGACGATCAATAAATTCAGCATATGGCTCATTGGATCCCTGAATTACTTTAGACAAGCTACCCTGTAAGTCGCCAGTTCCTTGCATAATTTTCCAAGCCCTAACAGCTGCGGCGTATATTTGAGCGTAACCTCCAGGATCGAACTGAGTTCAAACCTGTAAATCAGCATATTGCCCTTCTCCAGTTAACATGTCTACATTACGACCTGGAAATCCTGCAGCCGCATTTCTACGAGTGGCTTCAACACAGAGCTCTTGGAATTGAAACCTCCAAACTAAGTATTGTCCCCTGCTCAATACTGCCTTACATAAGCCTTTCCAACTTAATTCTTCCTCACTAATATTACCCTCACTAGCCCTAACTGACTTCCTTTCTTGTACCTGTCCCAAAGCTTCCCAATGTGGCATTTAGTAGGGAATACCTGTTCTCAACTAGACCTAAGATTCGAAGGGCACCGAAGGGCACTTTCCTGAATCTTAGGTCTAGTTGAGAACAGGTATTCCCTACTAAATGCCACATTGGAAACGTCCCTTTTGGAAGGGGAAATCCTTGTTTTACTGCTGCTGTTAGATCTTGCTTATGAAGTTCCCATTGTGGCATGGTAAATAGCCCTATCATTATAAACCATGGGCTTACTTTCATTATCGTTTGGACATATTTCTGCGCAGTACTCAATTTTACTGCTGTTCCATTTTCTTCTTCCCTAACTATCTTTAACAAATCTCTAATAACCTTAAACATCTGGTTCCTTGAAATTTCTGAACCCATTTTCCCTCGTCCTTAACCACTCTGGCCAGAGACTCCCGCGAGGTTCCTCAGTTTACCTGCCGTGCCGATGAGTTCCCTGTACGGGCCACCACTTGTTGCCGCCTGCAGCAACGATACCGCGGGAAAGAAATCAGAGGCAGACTGGGAATGAGTGGTTCCTTTATTGTTCCTTCTTCTTCTCTCTTCCTTCTCTATCTTCTCTTCTCTGATTCCTCCCCCACAGTCTCTTTAAATACTGTTTACCCATCACAGGTGCATTAGTTCTCTTAACAGGCATAGACATGTCTCACAAGCCTGACCTACAGGTGCAGCACACAGTGCCCATGAGCTACTACAAAAGTCAGGTGTAAGTTGTAGTGAACAAAGCCTTGCTTTTGACAAACAAGTAAGCACCACCTCTTGGCTCTCAGCCAGCCGCCATCTTAGAGCTACTTCCTCATCAAAGGCTCTTACAAGAACTGGCCAACTGCAGGAGCCCTGTTTGGGGATTGGCTTGAATTGCAGTTGACTATGAGCCGTGGAGATTTGGCCATTGTCGCCACCCGTAGTCTCACGGGATTTTGTTGCGGGATCTCGAGTGACTTGGCCGAAATTGCTGATCGGGTCAGCGCCATTTTAGTGGTGTGTTTGGCGTGAGTTAGTTGTTGTTAGAACCAGAGAGAAAAGTTATCAGAATAAAAAGCTGTTTGTCTCCAGTTTGCTTCTGAAGTTCTTCCCGCGGCTCCGTTGCTCCAAGCGCTTCAGGCAGCAACAGGTGGCGGCCCGTACGGGGAACTTCGGAGCGGACAGGTAAGAACTGAAAGGTCTCTAAAGATGGGTTCGAATATAACTGAATCCCAAGTGATAGAGGCTATGCAAAGACTCCTTGATATACCTGACTCTGTTCTCAGTGAGGAGTATATAGACAAAAGTGAAAGTGATCAAAAAAGTGTAGATTCCACTGGGCCAACTAAGACCAGTAAAGAGAGTATTAGAAGAGACCCAAAAATGACAAAAATCCAAGCTATTAAAGCTATTCGGGAGTTATTGGCGAAAGCTGAAGGATACTTGCTCTCACTGGAACCTGGGCCTCAGGATATTGCTGTCAGTGAAATTAGCAGTGGTGAGGAATCTAGTAAAAGTGATCCTGAGAAAATGAGGAAAAAGAAATTAAAAAAGACCGAGAAAAAGGTCCGTCAGGCAGAGGAGTCACTTGTGTCCTCTACTCCCCCATGGGTGGAATCCATTACAGAAAATATGAAGGGTATTACTAGGCATTTGCATACCCTAGAAACAGAAATAAAAAGTCTTTCTGATCGCTTATGCGCTCTCGAGGACAACTCACAGATACATTGGGAACCGCCAGCATTTGAAAAGAAAAATGGACAGAGTGTCCATCAGTCAGTAGATTTCAAAACAATAAAAAATCTCAAAGAGGCAGTAATGACTTATGGGCCCCAAGCTCCTTTCACGTTGAGTATGCTGGAGTCCCTTAACACCTTTAGCTTAACCCCCTCAGACTGGAAAAGTCTATGTAAAGCAACATTAAGCGGGGGGCAATTCTTGGTTTGGCGATCGCAATTCCAAGAACTTTGTATAGAAACGGCTAAAAGAAACGCGGCTGCAGGGTTTGAAAACTATAATATAGACATGCTCACAGGAGAAGGGCAATTCGCAGACTTACAGGCTCAAACAGATTATGACCCAGATATATATGCTCAGATAAATGCAGCTGCCTTAGAGGCATGGAAAACTGTACAAGGACCTGGGGATCTACAAGGTAGCTTGTCAAAAGTGATTCAAGGACCTAATGAGCCGTATGCCGACTTTACTGATCGACTTTTGAGAACTGCAGATAGTGTGTTTGCAGATGTTGACCAAGCTATGCCATTAGTTGTTCAATTAGCTTATGAAAATGCAAATAAATGGTGCCAAGCAGCCATCAGGCCATGGAGAACTAAAAAGGATCTTTCCGTATATATACAACTATGTAAAGATATAAATGGCGCCTTTGTCACAGGAAATGTGATTGCAGCCTCAATGAGAGGTGCTTCCTCTCGAAATTTCACAAAGGCTAAACGTAGATATTATAATCAATCAGGCAATTCTAGGCAAAATCCCAAAAGAGAAATAAGATCAAGCTCAAACCGTGCCCCAGGCTGCTGCCCCAGGTGTAAAAAGGGAAATCATTGGGCCAATAAATGCTATTCAAAATTTGACATCCATGGAAATCCTTTGTTCAGGAATTCAAAAAACGGGGCACGGGGCCCAGTACCCCGGGGCCCACAAATGTACGGGGCATTGCAGAAGGAGTATCCTCAAGCATCCACTCAGATGCTTCCCCGACACAATCCCTACTACCCATTCACTCCCTCGCCAGAGGAACAAGAGGAAATGCAGGATTAGACCTCTGTTCCACCGCCCGAATAGTGTTAACACCTGAAATGGGGGTTCAACTGATTCCCACAGGAGTCAGGGGACCTCTTCCCTCAGGGACTGTAGGACTTATTATCGGGCGTAGTCCTAAAAGCTTATTAGGTTTGCAAGTGACCCCAGGTGTAATAAACTCAGACTACAAAGGGGAAATAAAAATAATGCTTAGCTCACCCCAAAGTATAACTTCTGTTAATCAAGGAGATAGAATTGCTCAGTTGCTTCTCCTTCCCAATTTACATAATTCATTTAAAATGGGTATGCCTCAAGAAGGGAACAATAGAGGATTTTGTTCCACTGACTCAAGTCACATGGCTTGCTGGGTTCGAGACTGTTCAAGGAGGCCTATGTGTAAAATAAAAATCCAAGGAATAGAAATGGAGGGATTAATAGATACTGGAGCTGACTCTTCCATTATTAATTTACGCCAATGGCCCAAGCACTGGCCTCTGCAAAAAGCTTCAACCAGTTTAAGAGGCTTGGGATATAATAACCTCCCAGAGAAAAGTGCAGTAATTTTAAAATGGGAGGATGATGAAGGCCATAAAGGAACATTTCAGCCTTATGTTTTACCTAATCTACCGGTTACTTTATGGGGAAGAGATATTTTGCAACAAATGGGAGTACACCTTGCAACCAAGCCTGCAGATGTTAAATGTGAAAACCTACAGAGTAATCTTAACCATAAAAGAACTCATTATCAAAAAGTACAGAGTAATCTCAACCCTAAAAGTAATCATTGTCATAAAGGAAAAAGATATTTTTTTTCGGGGCCACTGAGAAAATAATTTTGAAAATACCATGGCTTTCTGATAAGCCAGTGTGGGTCCCTCAGTGGCCCCTATCTAAAGAGAAATTACAAGCAGCCCACCAATTAGTTCAGGAACAATTAGAAGCAGGTCATATAGAACCTTCCACTTCTCCCTGGAATTCCCCCATATTTGTGATCAAGAAAAAGTCAGGAAAATGGCGATTGTTACATGATCTTAGACAAATCAATAAAACCATGCAAGTTATGGGGCCTACTCAACCTGGACTTCCTAGTCCCGTAGCTATTCCAAAAAATTTCCATCTTATTACTCTTGATATAAAGGATTGCTTCTTTTCTATTCCCCTACATCCTCTGGATGCCCCCAGGTTTGCTTTTTCCGTTCCTTCTATGAACAATAATGGCCCTGATCAGAGATATCAATGGAAGGTTTTACCACAGGGAATGGCTAATAGCCCCACCATATGCCAAATATATGTGGACAAGGCTATCCAACCCATTAAAAATAAATATCCAAACCTCATGTGTCTACATTACATGGATGATATTTTATTGGCCCACCCTAATCAAAAAATCTTATTTAATATATTCAGTGATGTGGTAGAAAATTTAAAAAAATATGGATTATATATAGCAGAAGAAAAAGTTCAAACCAGATCTCCCATATTATATTTAGGATTTAAAATCATGGATACTTTTGTTAGACCCCAAAAAATTTTAATAAATAAAGAACATTTGACCACCCTCAATGATTTCCAAAAACTATTGGGAGACATTAATTGGCTTCGCCCTACACTAAATCTCACTACTGGCCAACTAAAACCTTTATTTGACATCCTTCGTGGAGATCCTGATCCATCTTCACCACGAACATTGACTCCTGATGCTAGGAAAGCTTTAAAGTTAGTAGAAAAAGCCATCGAAGGAGCTCATTGTGATAGATTTGATTTAACTCAACCGCTGATGTTGATTATTATTTCTTCA
This sequence comes from Tamias sibiricus, assembly GCA_025594165.1. Lineage (NCBI taxonomy): Eukaryota > Metazoa > Chordata > Mammalia > Rodentia > Sciuridae > Tamias > Tamias sibiricus. Next base: position 139,109,820 of record CM046658.1, on the reverse strand, counting down.
CAATATACACCCACAGGAGTATTTTGGCAACAAGGGCCTTTATTATGGATACATTTGCCCGTCTCTCCTAAAAGTATAATTGAATCTTATACCTCCATGGTGGCTAAACTTATTCTTCAAGGACTTAAGACTTCTACTAAAATATTTGGCATTCACCCTGCTACTATTATTACTCCCTATTCATCATCACAGATTGGATACTTATGCTTCAATGATAATGATTGGGCTATAGCTAAATGCTCTACTTCTGCAAATTTTGATAATCATCTTCCTAAGTCCCCTATATTATCTTTTTGTATTAATCATCCTATTATATTTCCACAGGTAATAAAAAAAAACCTATTCCTAAGGCATTTAATGTATTTACAGATGGGTCCTCAAATGGTACTGCTACAGTAGTCACTAAAAAAGAAAATATGACTTACATAACTGCACACAAATCAGCTCAACTAGTGGAATTGGAAGCTGTGGTAAGAGCTCTGGAAAATTTTAGGGACCAGCCCGTAAACATTTTTTCAGATAGCCACTATATTGTACAAGCCGTCCCAAAATTAGAGTTAGCAGGACCAATAGCACCTCATACTCCAGCCTTTAAATTGTTTTATCAAATACAAAAACTTTTGTGGGCAAGAAAAGAACCTCTATTCGTAGGCCATATTAGAGCACATACTAATTTGCCTGGTCCCCTCCATGAAGGTAATCAAAAGGCTGATGAACTTACAAAAACAGTATTTATACTTTCAGCGCTACAACAAGCTACTTTATTTCACTCCCAGTTTCATGTCAACAGCACCACCTTGCAATGTAGGTTTAAAATCACAAAGGAGCAAGCCAGAACAATTGTAAAAGATTGTAAATCTTGTATGACACATTTGCCCAATCCTCATTTCGGCGTTAACCCTAGAGGATTAATGCCCAATCATTTGTGGCAGATGGATGTTACTCATGAGCCAAGTTTTGGAAAATTGCGATTTATTCATGTGACCATAGATACATGTTCAGGCATGATTTTTGCTTCCTTACATTCTGGAGAAAAAGTTAAAGATGTTACATCTCATTGTTTGCAAGCTTTTGCTGCATTGGGCATCCCCAAAATGCTTAAAACAGATAATGGCCCCGCATATACGTCCTCATCTTTCAAAGAGTTTTGCGCAAAATTCAATATATCCCATAAAACAGGCATCCCATACAATCCTCAGGGTCAGGGCATTATTGAAAGAGCAAACCGAACACTGAAAATTATGTTATTAAAACAAAAAGAAGGAAATTGGAAAAGTCCTAAGGACAGATTGGCAGTTGCCCTGTTTACCTTAAATTTTTTAACTTTAGACTCTAATGGTTATTCTGCTGGAGACAGACATTGGAATCCACACCAACAACATAAACCTTTGGTTTACTGGAAGGATGTTCTTTCAGGTACATGGAAGGGTCCAGATCCAGTATTAATTTGGGGAAGAGGATCTGTTTGTGTTTTTCCAAAAGACGAATCCTCTCCAATATGGATACCATCTAGATTAATAAAACAGGTACCACATCAAAATGATCAAGATGAAGTTATTGAAGAATCAAGATTAATAAAAAAGGTACAAAATCAAGAGGACCAAGATGAAGGTATAGAATGATTCCCTCAAAAGAGTCCTTCAAAATATTTCACAACTTAAGTGTCATTTCTCCCGGCCGGGACAAGGAGATCTCTCTTTAGTGTGCACACAACTGTATTTTTTTTTCTTTTTATACATGTCTTTATGTCTGTACATTTGTCTACATTTCATGTTAATGTGACGTCACAAATATATGTTTGTATGTTTGTTTGTCTGTCCAGTGTGACGTCACATAGAACAAAGCACTTATGAAAAAGAAAATATATATATATATATATATATATATATATATATATATGGATCCAAATAACTTTAATTCATTTTAGGTTAAGAGTATTCAATTTAGGTAAATAATTTTATAAATGAAGGTACTTTCAATTTTGATTTATAGGTGTCCCTGGGACTTCTCTTTAGCAAACAATATGACTAGTGCTATATAACCTGATATTTTGGTGTTTTGACTTAAGATTGTTTATTTGTTATTAACTTCATTTGTTTAATAGCTCATTAATTTCAATTATCTCAACAGGTAAAAGATTGCTCTGTATACAGAGACTCAAGGGTTCCAGCTAACAAATTATTTCTCTAAAGTGCCTTTACCTTTTCTTTAATCTATCTTTAATGCAGTAATTACCCTCAGTCTTTCTTTGTTTTGTTCTAAATATGATATTTTTCCAACTTATGTTTGTAGAAGCTCAACCAGCGATGTGTGTGAACAAAAATCAACTTTAATTTTCTAATCTAATTATTCTATTTTGTAGTTTGACAACTCGCCTCTTGACTCAGTGCTGCAATAGCACTGCCTTTCCTTTAATAATTGATGCTTGAGTTTCTAGGTAGCGGGCCCTGAAGATTTGCCGGTGGCATTGTCTAAACATAAAAAAGACGTCTGCTGCTACAGCTGCAGGGATCGCGGCTGCCGCAAGCATCCCTGCTGCTCAAACATCAAACAACCTCACCAACAGTGTGGCCTCTGCTCTACATGCATGGGGCCTCCTACATCAACATGTTACAACAAATGGACATTTTGATCTTTCATTGTTTGGGATTTTACGGGACAATGCCTTGCGGGTATTTGTCTAGAGAATTCAGTGTGTTACTTGATGGAACTTAGGGCAGCTGATTTGTTTAAACAATTTGATATGCTATGCAATTTGGCTCATCACCAAAAGGCTTGTCGCCTTAAAGCCGCAACATCTCCTCACAATTGGACGGCTGTTAGTCATCATATATAGTCGATCCTAAAGGGCTCCATTGGATGGCTGGTTAGCCAATGACGGGTAAGATCCCCAGAGGGGGACAACCTAAGACAGGCACAGTCGCACGGGACAGTCTCATGTGGCCGACATATCAACCTAAGACAGGAGTCAAGGGCACAGCCTTGATTATCCAATGACGGGTAAGAATGTTGGTTGCACATAGACGTCCTAGAGCATTACCTCTTTTAAAACAAAAAGGGGGAAATGCAGGAGCCCTGTTTGGGGATTGGCTTGAATTGCAGTTGACTATGAGCCGTGGAGATTTGGCCATTGTCTCCACCCGTAGTCTCACGGGATTTTGTTGCGGGATCTCGAGTGACTTGGCCGAAATTGCTGATCGGGTCAGCGCCATTTTAGTGGTGTGTTTGGCGTGAGTTAGTTGTTGTTAGAACCAGAGAGAAAAGTTATCAGAATAAAAAGCTGTTTGTCTCCAGTTTGCTTCTGAAGTTCTTCCCGCGGCTCCGTTGCTCCAAGCGCTTCAGGCAGCAACAGCCAACCATGGGCTGAACTGATGAAACCATGAACCAAATAAACCTTTCCTTCTCTAAGTTGGTCTTATCAGATATTTTGGTAGTAGCACAAAAAAGCTGACTAACCCAGAAATTTGTACCAGGAGTGCAGTCATTGCTATGACTTGACCATGTGATTCAGAAACCTTTGGAACTGGTTTGTGAGAGGAGTTTGGAAAAGTTTGGAGATGCAGGCTGGGGAAGCCTTAGAATGTTGTAAGCAGAGCTTAATGGATGATTCTGGAGGGAGCTTAGAAGACCTGAATGCCGAGAGGAATGCCAAGAGTAAAGACTTTGCTTTTGAAGTTTTAGAGGGGAATGGGGACTCTATGAGGAATTGGACAAAAGGCCATTCATTTTACATTCTGGCAAAGAACTTGTCATCATTTTGCCCATGTCCTGAGACTTTGTGTGAGGCTGAATTTAAAAGTTATGGAGTAATTAATTTGACAAAGGAAATTTCAGCACAGCATTCAGGCAGTGACATGTATTTTTCCTGGCAGCTTTCAGCCAAGGATACTGTGAGAATTAGGAGCAGAAAGCAGAGAAGGAAGACTTCAAACATTTGTTGTTTGGTTAGAAAAGTCCATGTACAATTAGGGCCAAAGAAGGTGTGGTTCTTGAAGACAATACCGCAACTAAAGAGAAATTTTAATACTTTATACAGAGACAGTGGGAAAGATGGCTTCAGGGCATTTTAGGAATTGGCAAGATCAACCCATTGCAAGCTCAGGGGTGGAAGTGAAAACTCCTTTAAGAAACTATGGGGGCATCCTGTTCACACAGGGGTGCCAAAAAATTGTTTTTCCAGGATTTGTTTCACAGTGCACAGCTACCTAACTAATCAGAGGCCATTGTAGCTTTGGTCAAGGCAGCCTGAACTCAGGCTAACTGCAGATCTTGGAATTGTGCATGCAGTGCTGGTTCTGCAAAAATACAGGATGTTGGAGGTAGGGGATCCTGGAAGCTCCCACTGAGATTTCAAAGGAAGACCTGGGAGGCCAGGCAAAGTGTGGCAGGGTTGGAGTCCCTGTGGGCAGCCCTTGGTAGGGAGATACCTGAAGCTTTGAGAAGGAAACCAAAAGGTTTACCTTGTATACCCCTGGATTAAGAGATGCTCATAGTGTGCACTGTCTGCTGAGGAAAGCTGCCGGCTGCCATAGAACCAGGCTAAGAGAGAGGCCATGAGCACCACAACTAGCAAGGTCAGAGGGATGGGATTTCCCAAGCCCTTTGGAGAGAACATCATCTCATCATGTGCCCCAGATGCTGGATGTGGAGTAAGTGTAGTTTGAGGGTCAGGGTACCATATTATGGTTTGGATATGAGATATCCCACAAAAGTTCCTGTATTAATACAGAAATGTTTGGGTGAAATGATTTGATTATGAGAGCCATAACCTAATCAGTTCATGGTTTTAATGGACTAACTGGGTGGTATCTGTAGGCAGATGGGGTGTGGCTAGAGGAAGTAGGTAACTGGGGATATGTCTTGGATGGGTTCATATTCCCTGCAGCCCCTTTCCCTTGCTCTCTGTTTCCCACCTTCCATGGTCTTTGTAACTTTCCTGATTTGCCCTTCAGTCATGATAATCTGCCTCACCCAGGGCCCAGAGCATTGAAACTGGCTGACCATGGACTGAACTCTGAAACCTTGAGACAAAATAAACTTTTCTTCTTCTAAGTTGTTCTTTTCAGGTATTTTAGGCACAGCTACCAAAAGTTGAATAACACATTTACCCATGTGATTAGTCATACATTTCCTTGTAGTTCACGTAGTATGAAGACTTTTCCAACAAGAAGAAAGACAACATGTTCTTTGCATAGATCCTTTCAGTTTCTCAATTCTATATATAGAAAAAAAAGATTCATCAATATAGTACATAGTACATACTTCTAAAGGATTTATTCCATCATTTGCATTGGTTTAACCATTCTTATATTTGAGGAACTTTTTCAAAAATATCACACAATAAAAAAGATGCCTTGTCATCCATGTAAATTTCTTGCTAATACAATTGTAAGGTATTGAAATTTTGTTAAATTATAGTATGAGCCGGGCGTCTTGGGCGCACGCCTGTAATCCTAGCACTTGGGAGGCTAAGGCAGAAGGATCTCGAGTTCAAAGCCAGCCTCAGCAGTGGCGAGGCACTTAGCAACTCAGATAGACACTGTCTCTAATAAAATACAAAAAAAGGCTGGGGATGTGACCCAGTGGTTGAGTGCCCCTGAGTTCAGGTCCCCGGCACCAAAAACAAACAAAAAAAATTATAGTATGCTACAGGTAGAAGGAGCCACATATGTCATTTAACCTAACTTCTTTATTTTGTACAAGAGGATTCTGAACCTTAGAGAAGTTAAAATCTTACCCAGGGATTCATAGTTCTTAATGACAGAGTTGGGTCTTGAAGTTAGGTAATATTAAACAAATTCAAGTGCCTTTTCTACCCCTATCAATTCCTTTAATGAATAGCATTAGAACAAACTGTGGCTTTGGACTCCTAGGCCTAACCTAATTATCGTGACCTTTGTGTATATATTTTGTGTTTTCAGTAGGTCTTGACATCAACACCACATGTGTAAGTGCCATATTTCATGAACCATAAGGGTATGCTTTTTGACCAAATAATATAGCAGGAAATTAGAAATTTGTGTTTATCCTTGTTTTAGATGAAGTAATGCTTTTTCACAAAGATTTTTCTTTTTATTGAGATAACTTTTTAAATGCATTTTTTTTTTTTTTTTTTTTTGTGGTGCCGGGGATTGAACTCAGGGGCACTCGACCACTGGGTCACATCCCCAGACCTTTTTTGTATTTTATTTAGAGACAGGGTCTCACTGAGTTGCTAAGTGCCTCGCCATTGCTGAGGCTGGCTTTGAACTCGCGATTCTCCTGCCTCAGCCTCCCAAAGTGCTGGGATTACAGGAGTGCGCCACCGCGCCCGGCTTAAATGCATTAATTTTTATGCCTTTTAGTGACAGTAATTTTCTTTTTCTTTATGACATTTTAAACATGCTTGATGATATGTGGAAATTAATTTCAATAATTGGATTTTATTGCGTGGTAATATTATGGCTATTTTATGTTTTCGTATGAAAAATGGAAGATGATTTGTTTTTAGATATATTGAATAAGTAAATGGTTTTGTGTTAGCTTTGTGAGAGCAGTGGTTTTGTCATTTCACCCTGTGATACTATTACTTGGTATGCTTGGTAACTAGTAGGTACTCAAATAGGTACTCAGATTATTTCAGATTTAACTAATTTTCTCAATAGTTAAATTTGGGGGTAGGTGTACTAGGAATTGAATTGCCAGGGCCTCATGCATGATAAGTATGTGCTCCACCACTGAGCTACAGACTCAATAGCTTTTTTTATGAGATTTTGCTTTGTTGTCTATTCAACAAGTAGATACTGAAATATACTTTTAAAAAAGCAAATGAAATACATGATATTTTTAAAATTGTGTATTGATGAAATTTTAATTCATTGCTTAGTATATAAAAGAATACATGATAACTGTAAGTAAGCTTATAAACTGTTGAACATGCCATGTACTTCGACCATCATTTTTAATGAACCTAATGGCTAGTCTATCTAGTAATTGTTTCAGCCTTCTGGAATGTTAATGGAGTAAGGGATCCAGATAAATGAGATCACTCTCCTTAAGCAACCTAGTCCTTGGTATTATAGAAGGTCAAATCAGGAGAATCTTAGCTTTACTTTTGTAATGTTCACTGCTGAACTGCAGCTATACAGACATGGCATCCCTCTGAGGTGACAGTCACTTTTTTACTACTAGAACAGGACTGGAGAATACTAGAAAGATAGAACAAAGAAGTTTTTTTTCTTTTGCTATATTAGAATGTTTTCTCACTAGTGCTTTACTTCACTAGTTTTGTGTGATCTCACTAAATGCTGTAGAACACATTAAATGGGGTCAAAATTGACATTTTTATGTGATTTTTTAAAATGTTACTTTTAGAAGAAAATGTTTTTGTTGTTTATATGGTAAAATAATTTTAACAATCAATAAAATATTCAACATAAAATATTGGGAAAATTTTATAGGCTTACAAAAGTATCACTTTTAGAAAATTACTGGTTTAAAGATAAATTTAGGTTTGAAAATTGGCTAGAAAATAAAATGACAAGTGGATTCCGTTTATGTAGAGTCCCAAATAAGGTAGTTTTTTTTTTTTTTTAATATAGTTTTAGTATAATTTGTTGTATTCAACCTGATGGATACATTAATTTTAATTGAAAATTGTACCTGCTTCTTTATTATTTAATGAATTGTGCTCACGAGGTCAGAATACCTCAATTTATTGGTCTAGTGAATCTTAATATAGGCATTATATGTACAAAAGAAAGAAAATTTCACAAAATAAATGCAGTTTGCATTCTAATTGAGAGATCTTACCCTTGGAGCCTTGTACTTTCTGTTTTCTGGTGATAATTAGAAGAAAACGTCTTTTTATCTTAGTAAGCCTAGATTATGTCAGGAAACCACTTAACCAGAAAAACCAATGATAATTCTTCATGCCTTGAATATTAATAAGATTAATTTGATTTTTAAAGTGACTAATTTACAATGAAAACAGCCTATAAGTTAAGAGAGCTGATAAATTAATTTGGTTAAATAATAACAAGAAAACTAGATATTTCTAATAATATCAGTTTGGTTATTCTTAATCACTGTCATTTTACTATGATCTTCTTGATCACTGATAATTCTAAGCCTTATGCCATTTTAATTGATAATTTTGCTTATTTTGAAATGAAACAAAACATTTTTCATAAGAACTGACAATTACCTATGAAACTAAGAGAAAACATTGAAATTTGAAGTTTCACAATTTGAGCTACAGAAATTATTTATAAAATTCTTTCCTGTTTTAGAAAATGGAAGTGTTGTCCAAGTTGGAGAGTTGTTGCCTTGCAAAATTTGTGGAAGAACATTCTTTCCAGTAGCATTAGTGAGTAGACTGATTCTATACCTTTTTTTCTGTTCGGATTTAATAGATCTGTAATTGTTCAGTACTTCAGAATAACTCTCATGGGAAGAACTTATGTGGAATAAGTTTTTAAGGGATATTGTATAAAATTTGTTGAGGTGTTCGGGGTCCATTTGTGTCATTCTTCCAGAGTACTCTCTTTTCTTCAGAGTTTGGTCTTCCAACTCAGAAACATGCACACACAAACAGAACACCTCCCCCACCCTTTTTTTTTGTAGTACTTGGGATTGAACCCAGGGGCATTCTGCCACTGAGTCACATCCCCACCCATTTTTATTTTTCATTTTTAAGTTGAGACAGGGTCTTGCTAAGTTGCCCAGGCTGGCCTAGAACTTATGATCCTCCTGAGTCACGGGGATTATAGGCCTGTTCTACCATGCCTGGCTTCCAAACATCTCTTAATGTATACAATAATATATTTGTATATACAAAATGGTATAATGTCTGGGATTTCTTTTAAAATACTTCAGGGGAAACAAAGCAGGGCTAGATGAAACAGAAGTGCTAAAATGCTGTTAATTGTTATAGCAGTGAAGAGTAAATCGAGTTCATTATACTAATCCCTTAACTCTCCTGTGTGTTTGAAATATTGCAAAGAAAAAAATTAATTATTTTTTACAATATATAAGTGCACCTAAAATATATTATTTGTTCTTTAGTTTTAGTTGTAAAAATAGTTTTGTAATCCATACAAATAGAAGCACTTCTAATTGATCTTAATAAAAATTAGCTAAATAAGAAAAAATAAAAATCATGCCTTACATACTTTAAATATTTTAACTTTGAACATAATTATGTATTTATTAAAACTTCGATAAGTAATATCTTAAAAATAGGGATCTGCTGGCAAAATCCACTGTGCATATTCTTGTTTCCATTTTATTTCTTTAAAGCAAAATGAGGAATTAATGATCAAAAACATTCTTCTGAAAGTGGACACCTAAATAATTTGACTTTTTTGTAATCCTTTCAAAACATCTTTCCCACACATGTAGGGATATTTTTTTCTCATCAAATCACTATTTCTCAAAGTATTTTCAAATCAGTCAGCTGAATTTTCACAGACAAAAATGCCAATTCTCCCTCAGTTATTTATCTAATATTTAATTAAATGATATCATTATAACAACTACACTTTGTATAATCAGGTTTGGAAATGAACTCCACATGCACTTGACATGCACAACTAAATTTGTGAAAATAGACATACATGGGTGTAGTAGAAATACACATGCTAGCCTCATTTTTATTATTTAATAACTCTTATTCTAATAGCTATAATTATAGTGCTTATTTGTTGAAATGAAATTGAAAACAGATCTGTGAAACAGTTGATTACTAATTGTCTACTGAAAGCATAACAAGCTCCATGACTTCAATCAAATAGGCCAGCTCTCAGATTTGCTTTTTTTCAGATAAAATTTAATGGTACCAGCTTCTTCAGAATTTCTTAGAACACAAAAGAAAAAAATGCCTGTAGTGTAATGTCATCAGTCAATATGCTTTGTATAGTGAAGGAAGAATTTGTTTTATCTAATTGTTTAATGAGAGGCCTGTTAAGAGAATTTTACTGGTATTTAAAATGAATGAATTGACAACTATTTTTTAAAAACCCTATAGAAATAGAACAGTAGATATCTTTTAAAAAAATCAAAATCTTAGGTGAAGAAAAGTAGAAAATTTGCATTCAAAGGGAGGAAAGAAATAATAGGACCACTTTGTCTTTTTATTTTTGCAAAAGTATTTTCTATAATTTCTTGCCATAAGAAAGATAACTTATGATATGCATTTTATGTATACATTTTAAAAATTATAGTTAAGACCAATCATACATTAGCATTATTTGATCTTCATTTTTTCAGTTAGGCTCAGATTTTTAAAACTGCTCTCAACTTACGTTTTATAATGTTCTCTTCTGTAGGGAAGAAAATAATATGTTGCATTTCTTCATCTTAACAGAAAAAGCATGGACCCATTTGTCAGAAAACTGCCACTAAAAAACGGAAGACTTTTGATTCAAGCAGACAAAGAGCTGAAGGCACTGATATTCCAACAGTGAAACCTCTTAAACCTAGGGTAACTTTTGAACACTATTAATCTTACTGTTATATATATTAAAAATTATAATTATCTGTTATGCTATGATTAATAAAATTCTATGTATGTGTTCAGTTTAAAAATTTTCATAAACTCACATTTTAACTGAAATTTTAACTGTAAAGGAGACGTCAAAGAAAGTGCCATCTCAAACTTCATCAGTTATAGTGAGAAATTTGTAGCATTGGAGGGCCAACTGTGTAGTTATCAATGGGAAATAATTAAAACAAATGTGTTCATATATTCTTTTTAAGTCATTGTTAATACTTAAGATATAATTTTTTAATTCTCTCTTATCTTCATTATAACCTCTTAAGTTTATATATAGAAAGTAAAGCTTTTCTTACAAACATGTTTTCATAATAGAAGTTGGTTACTTTGATGACTTGATTTATGGTCAGTATTTGTAATTTATAGTACACTTTCTGGGGATAAGATTTATCAGTTGTTCAGTTGTCCCACATATATCTGTTAACCTTATTTTCTTTCTTGGAACCAAAGCAAAGAACCTCCTGTGGTAGTCTCTTCTTAATATCTGTCATATGTTACATAGCTAAGAATAAATCACTCAAATGCATTGTCAGATATATAGTTTTAAATGGTTAGTTCAGTGAAATGGTCTAAGTGAAGTACCTGATTGAATGGTTTTTGAAACAAAATCCTGCTTTCAATGCTAGTAACTTTTTCCAGGGTATAAGAGGAACACTTCCCTAAAGGAAATTAATCTTAGTAATAAAATTATTTTATTTTAGGAAACTCAAATGTTTATCTTCATTTTATAGTCTGTGAATATTTATGGTAAAAATGTGAATTTGAATAAGGTACAAAAATCATATTTGAAGTTTTTCTTAGTAGCCTGCCAGATAATGTGATTGTATTAGCTTAAGTGGATAAACTAGCCCAATCTTTGGAGGCAATATTACCTGTTATGTATGGCCAAATATCTGGATTTGACTCTGGCTGTGCAACATACAATGTTATTTTGGGCAAATTATGTATTCTTCTGTTTACCTATATAATGGTGATAGAAATAGTATCTATATTGGGGGTTATTGTGGAGATTGAATAAAATTATGTTATATTTAATAGTTTTCTTTTTTTAAATCAAAGTAAAAACCATTGCTCTTCATTAATTAATTGCCTTACTCCCAAAAGTGTGGTCCATAGAGCAGTAATATCAGCTGTGGTTGAAAGCTTGTTGGAAATATGGAATCTTAGGTCCCACACAGAGATACTGAGTTAGAATTCACTTTTAACAAAATCCTTGTCCAATTAACAAAATCATATACCCATTGAAGTATGAGGACAGTGTTTTAGAAGATTTGAACATTGTTTTATGGTCCTCAATGTTAATTACCTGGATCAAGGAAATCCTACAAAATCATAAGCAGAGTAGGGGCTCAACTACTGTATGAACTCTATTTTTGGTAAAACAAAATCACAGATTACCAAATACATATAAGTGCATATCTCAAAGCAGTTGAGATCCAGGTTAAGGTACTGAAAAGGGAAAGTCCTGGAAGTTTCTGAAAGTCCCATGGATCAGAAGTGAGAATCTCACACCTTAAATGTGAAGGATCTCTTCATAAAGGTGATTCCTCAAAGGTGAGAGGTCTTGTCAGAAAGAATAAATCCCCTTGTTAACTGCAGCCAAGGCAGGAACCAAGATAAAGTGTAGGAAGTTGGATAGCCAGGACCCAGAATGAGCAGGATTGAAGTTGGACAAAAGCCAGGAAGGAGGAAATATGAAGAGGAGGAAGAGAGATTGAGCAGGCCCAGTGGCAGAGGTTCTCACAAATTTACATGAAGATGAGAGGCCCAACCTAAAAGTCAGTGTGCTTTTTATAAGTGGTTGTGGGAACTGAGTGAAGCAGGGCTGGCAGCAGTAGCCCTTTTGTACACATACTGTTTTTGTTTTAGACAAGTAGAAGAGTCAGGTGCATGGAATCACACAGAGAGATTTTATTTGCAGAAAGTAGTCTGTATTTGGTCTAACAAAGAAAATGGTTGCTGATATGTACCCTGGAAGGCTACCGTGGTCCTCTCTTCCCCCAAATCTCTTACAAGTAGCTATGCCAGAAAAACCTGATTCATTCAAGGATGAATAATAAGAAATCTGTTAGTTTACATTGATACAAAGAAAACTACAAAGGAGCAGTCATACTTACCAGTAGATGAGTAGTACTCTTTATGGAGCAGATGAATGTTATGAGCAGACATTTACCTATAAAATAAGAAAGGTTTAATTTAAGTATTTTTTTTGTATCTATATCCATAAAAGATGTCGGCCTTTAATTTTTCCTTACATCAAAGTTTTCATAAACCAGTTGGAAAGTTGCTTTCTTGCATTTTATTCTCTGAAGGAGTTTTTGTATAAAGTTGTCTGCAGAAATTCAAAAGTAAAGGCATCTAGACTATTTTAATCATAATAAATTCATTTTTAAAAATAAGACTTGTGCCAGGCGCAGTGGTGCACCCTGTAATCCCAGCAGCTCGGGAGGCTAAGGCAGGAGGATTGCGAGTTCAAAGTCAGCCTCAGCAAAAGCGAGGCACAATGTAACTCAGTGAGACCCTGTCTCTAAATAAAATGTAAAATAGGGCTGGAGATGTGGCTCAGTGGTTGAGTGCCCCTGAGTTCAATCCCCAGTACCACCACCTTGTTCTTCTGGCACCTGTTTTGTTTTGCTTTTGAAAGGATATTGCTCATTTCATCTTAATTACCAAATTTATTGGCAAAACATCTTTATAATTTTTCATGTAAGAACTGTATCATACTGTTTTTCATTTAAAATTTTTTTGATTGGTTTGGACTTTATTAGCATTTTAAAGAACCATTTTTATTTGAAGTTGTTGTATATGACAGTAGAATGCATTACAATTCGTAATACACATATAGAGCACATTTTTACATCTCTCTGGTTGTATACAAAGTATATTCATACCATTCGTGTGCTCATACATGTACATCTTATTCTACCATTTTTTTTTTTTCTTCCTTTACACTCCCTTGCCCCCTCCCTCCTGTTGACCTTTCTAGTGTTCCTCTAATCCTCCTATGCTCCCTGTCCCAACCCCACTGTGAATCAGCCTCCTTATATCAGGGAAAACATTTGGCATTTGGATTTTTGAGATTGGCTAACTTCTCATAGCATTATATTCTCCAATTTCATCCATTTACCTCCAAATGCCATTTTTTGACTTTGTTGGTTGAACACACATTCTTTATTTAAAAATAAAAATGTATTAAGAATAGCTGGGTATTTAAATAGTATGACAAAGTCTTTATTTCATGATACATGAGTCAGCATCCTGTTTAGTGGAAAGACATTGAAGGTAGTCCATTTAAGTCAGGGATGAGATTAAACTGCAACCAATAGAGTAAGTGCCAGCTGATACCGTTAGATAAGAGAAAGAAATTAGATGCATAGAGATTGGAAAAGAGTATTACTAGGAGATACAGAATACTGGAAGGAATAATATTGCTGGTTAAAAGAATAACCAGGAAAATATTGCAAAAGATAATAAATAGGATTACCCTGTCATATCAATATATGTTATAAAGTCTCAATATTTAAAATACTAGTACTAACTTAAGTATAGTTAGAAAAATGGAATGGAAAAGAAAGTTTTGAAATATGCCCAGATCCAAAAGGATTTAGTATGTAATTAATATGTTTTCACAGTTCTGTGAGGGGAAAAGTTAAAGGGTGGTTTGATAGCTGCATTGTCTTGTTAAAAGAAAATAATGTTGAATTCATATGTTGCATCATATACCAGAATAATTACAACTGAATATAATTAAATTAAAATTTAAATTTTTAAAAAGGAAACCATGCATGTTCCAGAAAGAAACATAGGAACATTTTATTATGCCTTGATATATGGTTGGTCCAGACAAACTTAATGTGTTTGCCTTGGTATGTGTTTGGTCCAGGCACTTACTATGACTGCAATGACTATGAAAGAAAAGATCAGCAAATTAAACTACCCTTAAAAAAAGTTCTGCATTTTAAAAGACCCATGACAAAATCAAAAAATAGGCCAGTTGTTGGAGGGAATAATAGCTAAAGAACTACTCGAACTTGTCACACACAGACCCAACAACCCAACAAATAAACAGGACAAGGAATATAAAAAGTTTACAGGATAAATGATACAGATGGTGTATAGTGAAATGAAAGAATGCTCAATCTCAGTGCAAGAGAAAATCCAATTAAATCCACACTAGAGAGGACAGTATTTCACCTTTTTAATCAGTTGAAATCTCAATAGTTTGCTTAATTTTATTGGAGAGATTATAGGAAAGCAGAAAAATGCACTATTACTGGGAGCATAAATAGATGTAACACCTGTAGAAGAAAATATAGCAGTGTCCGTCAATTAGAATTATATCTTAAAAGTTGCATACAGTGTAATTCCATAAAAAAGTTAATTTGGGAAGGAATTTTTAAGGATTCCTGGTAAGAGAATATGATATTAAATGATTTGGCATTATCTCAAATTTTATTTCCATTTATTAAATGTTTTGATATTGAGTTTTCTTTATTTATAGCCAGAACCACCAAAGAAACCATCA
Organism: Tamias sibiricus; assembly: GCA_025594165.1. Taxonomy (NCBI): domain Eukaryota; kingdom Metazoa; phylum Chordata; class Mammalia; order Rodentia; family Sciuridae; genus Tamias; species Tamias sibiricus. Next base: position 139,094,761 of record CM046658.1, on the reverse strand, counting down.
AATTGGAGAAGAAAACATGAAGAATTCATTGCCACTATAAGAGCAGCTAAAGGCCTCGATCAGGCACTTAAAGAGGGTGGCAAACTTCCTCCTCCTCCTCCACCTTCTTATGATCCTGGTAAATATGGAATACTGTTAATGTAAATTTTATGTGGATAAAAAATAATGATAAAATTTTATGCATTTTAAGTTGTAACAAAACTTGAACCTAATGAAGCATAATCTCTAAATCCTTTGATATTAAATAATGGCCATAACCCAGCCATCTAGGATTATAAAGATAAATCTGTGTAGAACATGGGAATGTATTATCTTTTTATCACAGTACTTGTATTTAAGCATAAAGAATTATAGCATGTTTAAAAATTATATGGCAAGGTAAATGTTAGTTTTCTAGGAGATAATTTAATCATGTTCAATGTGGGCTGAGAAATAGTCATTCTGTAGTATTCAGGTAGTTATGTTGCCTGGTTCTTTAATATTTTCTCATCTTGGAAGAAAAAAGTTATGGCCAACATATGTAAGATAATAATTCACATAGACTATGATATAGACTGATTGCCTAAATTATGCTTTCAACTTATGTGTTGTTTTATTTTCTTCATTGAGTAGCTAAAAGTTGCATTGTTCATGGTTAACAAAAAGTAAAACAAGATTCTGGCAAACCCATGTGAGATATTGTGATCCTAATAGACCTAAAATAGCACAATTGGCTATTGGTTATTAGAACAGCCTAAAGAAGTTTATTTTAATGAAACAAGTTAGCCACATTAAAATCAAGTTAGTATTCTAGATTGAGGTTTATTTCTTAGGAAAGAGAATGCTCTTCAGCAAATCTAGACATGATCATTTTTTAATATTTTATTGAAGAGGAGAGGCTTGTAAAACTATTTCAATAAAAGGCCATAAAGTAAACTTTTTTAGACCTTGTAAGCCATAAGGTACCTGATGGAACTACTCAACTCTTCCATTATTTCAATAAGTCATAGATAATGTATAAATGAACACACATAGCTGTGTTGTTCCAATGAAATATTATTTACATAAAGAGGCAACAGGCAGGCTGAATTTGAATTTGGCCCATAGGCTATACTTTGCCAAATACTATTTTAGAGTATTAGTAATTACCTTTAATTGTATGAATGTTTATGAGATGCTCCAACTGGGCTTTGAAACACTTCTGTCTTTATTTTCCCCATGAAGTTGAGTTCTGTACTTTGGAGGTATTTAGATATTGCATACATTTTTTTTCTTTTCATATCTGCATTAGCAAGTGAGGGAGTACCAGTTCTTTGGAATGATATGGGATTTAAGAAATTTTTAATCTCTTTGGTTTGACAAAAACAACTTCTTTGTTATTAGATGTTTTAGTATCTCCAATCTTTAGATGAGTGTAATTTCTAAAGATCACATTCCCTATCCAAAAGTAAACATGAAATAAATGAAGATTATTTTTTGACACTGATTTTTTTGTTTATTCCTAGTTTCTCATTCAGTTAAGGTCCTTTGTAATGCTACAAAATTTGGTTCTGGGTTAATTTTCTTTTTTTTTTTTTTTTTGGTACCAGGGTTTGAACTCAGGGGTACTTGACCACTGGGCCACATCCCCAGTCCTTTTTTTTGTATTATTTTTTATTAGAGACAGGGTCTCACTGAGTTGCTAAGTGCCTCACCATTGCTGAGGCTGGCTTTGAACTCTCGATCTTCCTGTTTCACCCTCCCAAGTGCTGGGATTACAGGTGTGTGCCACTGCATCCAGCTTCTGGGTTAATTTTGACATTCAATGTTAAAAGAAATTTTATTTACCTTTACTATATTTTGGAAGAATATTTTGTCTTAGAAATATTCTTTGTTTCTTAAATTTGAATTAATTATGTTAATGAAGTTTTTAAAAATCACTCTTTTATCTGTTAGGACCTCTAAAAGAAAGTAGAATTGTTGGAAGTGAATTAAACTATTTTTTATGGTTTTCTTTAATGGATGTATAAGATTCTATGGATAAATCCATATTTTAAGTGGTATTTTAGTATGGTATTAGGTTTGTCTAGTCTACCATATACAACTTATATACAGGATAAAAATGTATGGTATTATAGAAGTAAAAGAGAAATGATATTTTTTCTTCTACCTACTCATTCGTTTGTACCGAAGATTTATCTTGTTCTTTTTTCTCCTTCAGTTCTCCTCAAATTTGATTCAGTTAGGAGAAAATTAGAATGAATTTATTGAACTTTTTCTTTAAAGTTCTTTACTAAGTTTATCAGGCTGGATGATATGTGGAAATGGTAGTTTTTGCTTATCAGACATTAACCAGGTTATGCATCTTTAATTACTGTTCATAAAAACCAATGATTCTTAATATCCCATTTCAGGTATTCTCTTATTAATCGGTTTTTGTTATTGTCTGTTTTAGATTATATTCAGTGTCCATACTGCCAAAGGAGATTCAATGAAAATGCAGCTGATAGACATATCAATTTCTGTAAAGAACAGGCAGCACGTATTAGTAACAAAAGCAAGTTTTCTACTGACACCAAAGGAAAACCAACTTCTCGGACACAGGTGAAATGCTCAATTTTAATAATTTCTATCAGTTGATGAGAAAGTGGCACTTTTGAGATTCATAGTTTATGTTTATGCTTTATAGGACATTACACCATAATTTATTTACCTGCTAAAATAAAAGTCTAAGGGATTAAAATGGCTAGTTGAAAAAATTATTAAAATTAATTGATTTGAGAAGCACTTGAGTTGGTAGGGACTTGAAAGCATATCAAAAAAATAATAAAGTAAGTTAAACATAGGATTATCAAATTCAGAGGAAACATAAAAGGGTTGGAAGACTGAGTTAATGGCAATAAAAGTCAAAGTTTGAAAATCACGTCAATACTGAATGTTTCCATGATATGTATGAGGAATGTACATGAAGGAAGGGAAACTTTGATTCACATCCTAATTGTTTCTTTGGCACTTCTAGACAAATAACATGCCATATATGTGAACCTTTATTTCTTAACCTATTAAGTGATAACTACCTGATGATTGAGATGCAGTGAAACAATGTATATGAAAGCACATAATTACAAACTATTAATATGTAAGGTTTTATTATAGTAAATTAATTTTTACAGCGCTATTGTTCTTTAAACACACTATTACACAAAAATATTGGTGATGTTAGACTTAAGCATATTTCCGTCTTCACAAAGCTTTCATTTATGAACAAAGTTTTTTTTCTCTTTTGAGAAAGGGTTGCGCTGTGTTGCCCAGTCTGGCCTTGAACTCCTGTGCCCAAAGGATCTGTGCTTTCTCAACTTCCAAGTAACTGAGAGTACAGATGAGTACCACTGTACCTTATCTAGCAGGGTTTTTTTTTTTTTTTTTTTTTGAGTGTTGTATATCTAAACAACAAATGGCTGAGTCCATATCTCTTGGTACTTACAAATAATATGTTAGATTAAAAGACCCCAATATAATAGTAGCTTCTTTGGGAGAATCTTGTACTGAATTCTTAAAATATTGTTGGAAATAGACATATCATTATTATCATTGTCATTTTGGGGAAAACACCTTTTGTTAAGTTGAGCACAGTGGTACATGCCTGTAATCCCAGGTACTCTGGAGATTGAGGCAGGAGGATCTCGAATTTGAGGCTAGCCTGGGCAAACATTTGGTTTTTCACTGTGGAGCACTGTATCAGCTAGTTGTGGGTTTTCATCTCTGACCTGTGTCAAGCTGAGAATGTTATCTTCTATTTATTATCTTATTATTATTATTTTCTATTTAATGAGGGTTAATTTGTATTTGTTTTTGTTCTTTAACTGAAAATGTAATTTGAATTTAAAATGCTCTTTATCTATTAAAACACTAACGTAATTTTATGATTATGATAAATTACACTGATTTTCAAATGTCAGACTGAATTTGCATTCAGTAAGCAAATTCTACTTAGTGAAGAATTATTATTTTTATGTTTTTAATTTGATATACTAAAATTTTGTTACGAATTTTTTCATCTATCCTTATGAGGAACATGATCTATTATTTGGCTGGCATTGGAATGAAAGTAATACTTGCCTCATCATAGGTTTGTAGTTTTTCCTATTTTCTGGAAAAGTTTTTGTTATTTTTTTTTCTAATGTTTTTTATGGAATTCATGAGTGAAGATTTTTAGACATACAGTTTTCTTTTTTCTGAGATTTTTAATTATTACATAAGTTATTTTATTAGCTGTAACGTTGTTTAAATGTTGTATTTCTTCTTGGTTATCAGTTAGCATTTTGCATTTTAAAAGCAATTTACCTCTTACTTAGGTGTAGTTGAATTTATTGACCTAAAATTATTAACTTTTTAATGCCTACAATATTTATACCCCTCTTTTTCATTCCTGATACTGATATTTTATGTTCTCATCTTTCTCTCCAACAAGTAATTTTGTTTTGTTTTCCTCTTTTTCCAGCCTAGCAAGAGGCCTTTGAACTTTATTACATCTTTACAAAGACTTGTTTTGATTGCATTGTTCTCAGTGCATCTTACAAATCTTTTTATTCTCCACATTTTTTTAATGAATGAATTATAGTTGGACTTACTGTTGGGATTTATTGTTACATATTTGTATGTGTACACAGTACAGAATATAACAATATAATTTGACCAGTTTCACTCCTAACACTTCTTCCCTTTTCCCTACCTCCTCTGGCCCCTGGTCCCTTTCCTCTACTGATCTCCCTCTAATTTTCATGAGATCTGCCCCCACTTTTGTTTTCTTTTTTCCTCTTTAGCTTCTGCATGTGTAAGAAAAACGTATAACCCTTAAACTTTTGAGCTTGACCTATTTCACTTAACATATGGTCTCTAGTTCCATCCATTCTCCTGCAAATAACATAATTTCATTTTTCTTTATGGCTGATTAAAACTCCATTGTGTATATTTACCACATTTTCTTTATCCATTTATCTGTGGATGGACACGTAGACTTCTTCCATAGTTTGGCTATTGTGAATTATGCTGCTACAAACATGGGTATGCATGTATCACTGTAATATGATGACTTCAATTCTTCAGGATAAATATTGAGGAGTGGTATTGCTGAGTCATATGGTGGTTCCATGCCTTTTGAGGAACCTCCATATTGATTTCCATGGTAGTTGCACAAATTAGCAATCCCACCAATAGTGTAAAAGTATTCTTTTCTCTCCCCATCCTCTCCAGCATTTATTATTAGTATTTATTCTTAATGTCAGCCATTCTGACTGGTATAAGATGAAATCTCAGTGTAGTTTTGATTTGTATTTCCCAAATTTCTAAGGATGGTGAACATTTTTTCATATATTTGTTGGCCATTTGTATTTCTTCTTTGGAGAGGTGTCTGTTTAATTCATTTGTCCATCTATTAATTGGGTTATTTGATTTTTTGGTGTGAAGTTTTTTTTAGTTCTTTATATGTTCTAGGTATTTTCTGTTAGAAGATTAACTAGAAAAGATTTTCTCCCATCCTGTGGGTTCTTTTTTCACATTTTTAATTGACTCTGTTGCTGTTCAGAAACTTTTTAATTTGATACCATCACATTTATCAAATTGTGAATTAACTCCTTTGGTATTATTTTCTGAGCTTTATGGGTCCTATTAAGAAAGTTGTTGCCTGTTCCTAAATGTTGAAGTGTTGATCCTATGTTTTCTTCTAGCTTTGCGTATTTTTTGGTCTAATTCCTATGTCCTTGATCCATTTCAAGTTGATTTTTATGCAGGGTAAGAGATAAAGGTCTAGACTCACTCTTCTACATATGGATAACCAGTTTTCCCAGCACCATTTGTTAAGAAGGCTGTCTTTTCTCCAGTGTATGTTCTGGCACCTTTATCAAGGATCAGATGACTGTAGATGTGTGGGTTTATCTGTGTATCTTCTATTCTGTACCATTGGCATTGGTCTTTGTGTTTGTTTTTATGCCACTACCATGGTGTTTTTGTTACTATAACTCTGTAGAATACTTTGAAGTCAGGTATTGTGATGTCTCCAGCATTACTTTTTAGGCTTAAAATTGCTTTGGGTATTCTGGGTCTTTCTTCTTCCAAATGAATTTTAGGACTTTTTTTCTAGTTCTATGACCAGTGTCACTGGTATTTTCATGGTGATTATATTGAATCTGTATATTGCTTTTGGTAGTATGACCATTTTAACAATATTAATTTCACCTATATTTATATGAGCATGGGAAGTCTTTCCATCTTCTGAGGTCTTCTTCAAATTCTTTCTCAGTTTTCATTATAGAGGTCTTTCACATCCTTGGCTTATTCCTAAAGGTGGTTTGTTGTTATTGTTGTTGTTTTATTTGTTTTTAGAGCCTATTACAGATGGAATTGTTTTCCTGATTTCTTTCACAGCATATTTTTTGTTGGGATGTAGGAAAGCTATATGTTGATTTTATAACCTGCTACTTTGCCAAATTTGTTTATTAGCTCTAGAAGTCTTTTGGTGGATTTTTTTGTATCTTCTGGGTATAGGATCATATCATCTGCAAACAGTGATGATTTGATTTCTTCCTTTTCTGTATTGATCCTTTTATTTCCTTTTCTTGCCTAATGGCTCTGGCTAGAATTTCTAGCACTGTATTAAATAGGAGTGGTGAAAATGGACATTTTTGTCTTCTTTCAGATTTTAAAGGAAATGCTTTCAGTTTTTCCCCATTTACTATGAAGTTGGCTTTGGATTTTTCATATATACCCTTCATGATGTTGAGGTAGATTCCTCTATCCCTAGTTTCTTTGGTGTTTTTATCATGAATGGGTGTTAAATTTTGTCCAAGGCTCTACATCTGTTGAGATGACTAAGTAAGTATTATCCTTAAGTCTTTTATGTGATGAATTATATTTATTGATTTACATGTATTAAACCATCCGTGCATCTCTGAAATAAAACCAACTTAGTTGTGGTGTACACTCTTTTTCATATACTGTTGAACATGATTTGCTAATATTTTATCAAGTATTTTTTGCATCTAAGTTCATCAGGGATATTGGTCTGTAGTTTTCTTTCCTTGATGTGCCCTTATCTTGTTTTGGTATGAGTGTAATACTGGCTTGATAGAAGGAAATATTCCATTCCTTTCTATTTCATTGAATAATTTGAAGAGTCAGCATTAGTTCTTTAAGGGTTTGGTAGAATTCAACTAAAAATCTGTCTCGTCTTTTCTTTGTTGGAAGGCTTTTTATTACGGCTTTTAGCGCATTGCTAGTTTATTGGTTTGTTTAGGTTTTCTGTGTCCTCTTGATTCAGTTGTGGCAGATCTTACTTATCTAGATATGTATACATTTCTTCTAGGTTTTCCAGTTTATACAAATCTCAATATGCTTATTGTTCAGTTTCAAATATTTTCTAATATGTAATTGTTTTACTCATAGTTTATTTCAGAGTGAAGCATTTAGTTATGGATAGTTGGGGCTTTTCTGAATGTTTTATTTTTGTTTAATTCTGTTGTAGTCTGGTAAAACATTAGGCAAAATTTTCATCTTACTGAGATTTGTTTTAATGACACACATATTCTTTTTTGGTGGATGTTACATGACATCTGGAAAAAAATATGTGTTCTGTTCTTGTTGAATTTTGCAAATAAGTGAATTTCTCTTAATATTAACATTTATAATTTGTTACATATGTCCCTTTTGTCATTATGAAATGTCCCTTTCCTGTGGCAGCATTCCTTTTGTTGAAATGTGTTTCATCTGCTAAGAATATAGCCATTTACTTAATTATGCACTTTTTGTTCTTTCTTTTCTTTAAATATATGTCTTTGCATACTTTGTAAACAAGACTATAATTTCTTCTTGTTTTTGTTTTTTAATTTAGCCTAGCAGCCACAACCTGTTGGTTGAGGTGTTGAGACATTTCTGTTTAATGTAATTATTCTTGATAGGTTGTACTGAGGTCTGCCATGTTGCGATCTTCAATTTTTGATTCTTCTGTTACTTTTCTGTCTGTTTTGTCTTAATAAGTGACAGTTTTTTTTCTGTTGGCTAACCCTGCTTTTTATATATTTTTAAAATTTTCTCTAGGAATAACACAACTTATTCCTATCTATGAATTTTTCCATTTACCTCTCACCATCAATCTTGCTATTTGTGTATACATACATACACACACATATATATATATATGTATACATATAATTTATGAATAAATAAATAACGACTTTATAGGCATGATAAACCTGTCAGTACTCTTGATGTTGTTGTTATACAATGTTAGATTCATTGCTTTAAAAATCATCTGCTTTTAGTTGGGCATATTGGTGCTTGCCTGTGATGCCATTGACTTGGGAGGCTGAAGCAGGAGGATAGCAAGTTTGAGACTAGCCTCAGCAACTTAGCAAGACCCTGTCTCAAAATAAAAAATAAAAGGACTGGGGACATATCTCAGTGGTAAATTCCCCTTTGGTTCAATACCCAATACTAAAAACAAAACAAAAACCCAATAATCTGCTGTTAAAGTAATTGAAAATATATAAACATTATATACATATGTATATACACACACCTATATTAATTTATACATATACTTTGTGTTTTATATTACTCATGTATTTATCTTTCCCAAACACCATCATTCTTGCTTGCAAATCTAAGTTGCTATCATTTTTTCATTTTTCATCAGTTTGGAAAGGTTTCTTGAGTCAGCATTACAGATCTACAGGCAATGAATTCTCCGTTTTTGGTTATCTGAAACACCATATTTTGCCTTCCTTTCTCTGTTGAGATACCCTACTATTTATTTGCTGTTTACTATATTCATCATGTTCCCCCTTAATTTTATTTTCAGAAGCATTTTGGAGATAGTTATAATAATTATTTTTAAGTCCTTGGTCCTTGATTGCTAAATCTGACACCTGTGCCCATGTGGAGTTGATTTCTGTTCCGTGTCATTTTTTTTTAATATGGGCCATATTTTCCATTCATTTGCTAGAAATATTTGGTTGAAAACTAAATATTGTAGGTAATATAGCAAACCAATTATTTTTCATTGTTATTCTCTTTTTAGGAGTGGGAGATTATCTTATATCTTAGGTAGTAAAACCTAGAGGATACAGTTGTGGGTCCTTCATGGATTCTAGCCTCTCAGTCTTGGTTTTTTTTTTTTTTTTTTCATTCTCTTGTAATTATTATCTAGGGAAGGGTTATGCAATCACTTTACCCTTCACCCTGAGATTGTAATTTGTTGCCACATTTTTAATTTCTTGGACTTTTTTTAGTTTACTACATTTTATTGTTTCCAATTTCTCATAAATTATTCTCATATCCATCATTTATTTAAGTGTAATAAACATAATTATTTTGTTGTAATATGTGTCTGACAATTGCAGCCTGTCTTCTCCCCATATTCATGGCATATACTCATGTCCTTGGTTATTATTGAACATTTTCAACTTGTTACCATTCAAATTATTTTTGATAGTTATTATGCCTTCTTACATGTGCCTTCTCACAGAGAAGTTTTATGTTTGTTCTTTCAAGGTATCTAGGAGTACTATGAGTCTAGAAACATTTAAATTAAATTATTGGTGTTAGTTTGCTTGAGTAGTTTAATTTGTACAGCAAATACATGTGATAGCCAAGCAGGTATTATAATCTCAAATTGGAGTTAGGCAATTTTTTTTTCTCCCATCTGACTTGCAGTGCTTTTAAGATTATTTTGTACATACATTTTTATACTTTCCTACTCATTGTTAGTTTTTCACTAAAGGGTTAGTCCAAGTGGACCATTTTTGAGAAATAAACTTTCCATGATTTCAGCAAAAATCTTTATAAATATAGATATTTTACTTACACCATAAACATTTTAGTGTATAGTCATTGGGATTAAATACACTTATAATGTTGTACAGGCATCACCACATTCATCTCCATACCTCTTTTTTTTCTTGTAAAGCTAAAATTTTGGACTTGGAAAATGTGAACTTTTGAATTACTAGTTTACAATCCATAATCAGAAAATCATGTTGATAGAATATTTTATTCTTATTATTTTAGTATAAACCGCCTGCACTTAAAAAGTCAAATTCTCCTGGAACCACGACATCAGGATCTTCACGATTACCACAGCCAAGTGGCATTAGCAAACCTGTTGTAGGTAATGAGATCCATAAAATCACTAAAGTTTTTAAAACTGTGTTAGAGAAGGAAGTGAAGATAGTGCTCTATTCTAGATTATTAAAATAGTTTTATAATTAAGAGATGTGCATTAATAATTATTTATGGATACAAACAAATCACCTTTCAGTAGCTTATATTTATATATTTTATTGGTTTTTGTACTTAGTATATGTTCAGAATAATCAGCCAGGTTCTTTTTTTGATTCATTGACCACAGTATTTCCCCCTCATTTCTACCTCAGAAAAGTTCCTCAGACTTTTCTGATTTGACAATTATTCCTGATTGAAAAAAATAATAATAATTGTTTGAAGAAGATACTGGCCACTAAAATAACTTTATTTGTATGTAAATTATAATCTAGAAATTAGAAATTAATATGTTATTCCCTGGAAATAACATTTTAAAATATCACTTTTTAAGAAGAAATTTTTTTTAGTAATAACTTGACTTGTAGCTGCAGAAAGCATTACTAAAGAATTGTTTTCCTTGTCAGATACTCTGTTCTATGTGAGTTTTTTTTAACTGTTGCTTTTTTTTTTTTTTTTTTTTATCATAAGGTATACCTTCAGGTAAAGTGCCTTCAGTTAGCAGCTCTTTGGGAAACAAACTTCAGTCCTTATCTCCTTCTCATAAAGCTATAGCAACCCCTCAGGCAGGGTAAGTTTACATTCAGTAATTTATTAATGGTATGTCTTTAAATGGCATTAAAGTTTTATTTTGATTCTGGTAATCAGCCTTTTCACTAACCTTAATTTTCTAAGTTTTGTTTTTTTAACATATTGTTGGTTAGGAGCATACTCATCATTGTTGAGAATCTAAACTAGTATAACCATTTTAGAAGATAATCTGGTGGTATTTATCAAGATCCTTAAAACGTTCATATTTTTAGTTGAATAATTTTACTTCTGGGAATGTACTCTCAGGAAATATTTTGAAATATAAAAGGGTTTTTTAATGATTATAACTTATTAAGCACTATGTGTCAGGCACTGTGCTAGACATTTTGCATGTATTTTTATTAAAACCACTCCACAACCATGAATAACAAAATCAGAAACAATTTTTTTTTTTTTTTTTTGGTACCGGGGATTGAACTCAGGGGCACTCGACCACTGGGCCACATCCCCAGCCCTTTTTTGTATTTTATTAGAGACAGGGTCTCACTGAGTTACTAAGTGCCTCGCCATTGCTGAGGCTGGCTTTGAACTCGCGATCCTCCTGCCTCAGCCTCCCAAAGTGCTGGGATTACAGGTGTGCGCCACCGCGCCCGGCTTCAGAAACAATTTTTTAAAGCCACAAAGCTGTTAAGAAAAACAAGATACAAATTGAGATCTGCTTTAAATATTTAAATATTTATTTATTTGTTTTTATTATGTTTATACTATAATGTAAAAAAGTGAAATGAAATCACTAGCTTTAATCGGATAGTACACTGTAAAATCTGTAAAGGGATATTTTACAACCACAAAAATATAAATAAATTTTAATAAGGTAGTTCTGCTATAAACAGAAAATGATACAAAACTCCCATGCATGGGACATTGTAGTATGGTCAAAACTAAAAGTATATGTAGAAATAAAGACAAAATATGCTGAAATATTCATAATGGGTAATTCTTTTCCTTTTATTTAATACTTTTTTTACACTTTTTTTCCCCCACATTGTTACATAGATGGCTTTTATCCCATTTTGTCCCATATACCATTTATGGAACATCTATAAAAACTTAAATTGACAACAAGTAGGCCACTCTTGGATTTTGAAATAATTATTATGTTGACAGAATTGGATATTTGGGACTTAAAGGATTAATGAAGTAGCTTAAATCAACTTTTAGTAATCCATTTTAATATGGAAAAAATATTGGTAATGCCAGATATTTTAATATCAAGTCACCTGTTGTAAATTTACTTTCCCTTTCATTTTAATAAATCAGAAAATTAGGGCATTGCTAATAATATAGCCCTATTATCATATAAAATATAGTCATATTATTTTTAAATATAAGTTATCTGTGGCTCACATTCATTTTGGTTTTCATGTAGGAAATATATACAAGAGTCTTTATCAAGTGAGATTAACTACCTTTTATTTCCCAATTCATACCACATGCAAAGGATAAGACCTAAAAGAGTTTAATGTAGTTATTATTGTAGGAAAGGAAAAATTTCAACTGATTAGATCTGATGAATTAAATATTTTTCTTATTGTTATACCTCCAAAAAGAAGAAGCCAGGCTATCTTTTTAAAAAGATACATAGTAACAGAAGAAGGAATTGTTGAAAAATAAAATAGTAACAGATTAACAGTTGAAAAATAAAAGAATCTCATCTTTCACTGGTAAATAAAACTATTTTTACCCTTCTCTACTGTGTTGACTCATTGGTTGGTTAAGTGAAGTATATATTCACAACGAATTTTGCAAAGCCTTTTTATTATATCAAAAAATTGTCTTCTATGTTAGGTTATAGTGTTTGTAATGTTGCTTATGGTTTCATTTACAGTGATTATGAATTTAAGAGGCAATTTTTTTAGTACTTCATACTGGTAATTTTATCAGTTAGCAATATTAGCTTGTACTGTTCTTAAGTAGGACATGTAAATCTCGCTAGTATAATAAAAAGGAGTGCTGATCTTAGAAAACTAGGCTTCTGCTTTCTACTATGCCACTAATTAAGTAGGTAACTTTGAATATATCATTTAACTTTGACAACATTCTGAGTCTGCTTAGACCTTAGTGATTTATCTTAGAAAATATGACCAATATTTAATGACCAATATTTTCCTAAAAGAAAATGTTTTTACTATAAAGCAGAGATTTTGAGCACAATATTTGTGTGCTTCTTATAATGCCATGAAGGTTAAAAATTTTGGTTGTCTCAAATCTCATTAAACTATGAATCATTTCTGTTCAAATTCTCATTGTCCATTTTATGTGTTAAAAGAGGGTTTCCTAGTACTGGAAAGAGAACAATGGTATTTGTTTCTGGCCAATATATGCACTACATTAACTAGAATATTACTATATGATTACATTAAATTAGAACCATTCACAACAGTTTAATGGCAGATACCATTCCTATTTTAGAACTATTGAGGTAATGATTTGTTTCCCATGCTAGATTTTAAGCTCCATAATGACAGAGACCATACTATGACAGATGAGAGATATACATACAAAAACTAGCAGAATGCTTCCCATGTAGGTATATATTATACTTTTAGTGAAAAGTTAAAAAAATGAATTAATAAATTAAATCACTCATCTATCTACCTGTTTATACATCATAGCATTATGGTCCTAGTGAAAGTAAAAGAACTACTTGAAGTTTGTATGGCAACTTTTTTTTTTCCATTTAATCAGTTGATTCAAGATTGAATGAAAATGAAATTCATATGTCTGGTTAACTATAACATTTAAGAAATTGAGCATCTGTTCATATTAGTAAATGACATCATTTCAGTGGCTTGCAGTTGCTTGAAGTCTGGTGTATGTACTCTTTAGTGTGGTTCATTTTAATCAGGTAACTAGGGATCTGTAATAGTTAGCATGTATTGGAGTAATGAAACAGAAAAAATATGCACTTGGAAAAATTCTCCTGTTTGGTAATTAAATTCTACACATCCTGTGGGTCAACTTCAAAAGATTTTTTTTAAAGCAAAACACATTCCAATGTAAAATTTTTCCCATATTCTAAAAGACAATTATCTTTAATCCTAGGAAGTTTTAGAAGTGTAATGAAACACTAACTTTTAAAATAAATATTGCCACAGCCACATGTGAACTTTACACATTTGAGTTTTATATAGTTTTACATTGAGAACTATGTTTTTATATCAGTTTAAATGTATATCTCTACTAATAATTTCCAGTAGCTGAAATATCAACTTTTAAGAGATTTACTTCTGTTCAGTTACTATGAAAAATGTAAGATTACTTTGGAGATTAACAGGTGAGGTAAAATTACAAATACACATAAGAAAAATTTTAATAAAAATGTTGAGTTTGGTTTCTCACACTTATATTAAAAATTGTAAGAAATAAATATAGTTTTTGTATGAATGGAAGCATGCTTTTTTCATTACAAGTTAATTTTTTTGATGTGTGTGAATTGAATTGTGGAGCGTCATTTAGATTTTTATAAACTTTTCTATCTTACTGATCTAGAAGTGCCTAAAATAACGTAGGATTGCAGAGCTTGGTTTGTTATGTGGCTAAAAATGTTTAAAACTATTGTATTAGGAAGCTAACTTTGCCACGGAATTGAGTACTGGATTGTCTGTTAAGGCTTGATGGATTTAAGATCAAACGTAGATGTTCACACATTTCAAAACTTTGACTACCTCAAGAACATCATAACTACAGAAGTCCACATAGATATAAATGCTACCTGGTAATTTTTTTCCCCAGTATGAGTTCAGAAATTTTCTTTTTATTACACCTCAATCTACTATGCTTTGTATAGTCTTACAAAAGACTTTGTAAATCAAAGTGAGTGATTTATTTCCTAATTGAGTTCATTTTTGGTGTTAGTAGGAAACAGGGACCTTTCTTAGTAAGATTGATGGCATTGTCAAATATTTCTTATAATGTCCATTGAGTTGGGTAAAGTGGCATATACCTGTAATCCCAGTTACTCTGGAGGCTAAGAGCAGAGGATCACAAATCTGAGGTCAGACTGGCCAACTTAGCAAGATCCTATCTCAAAAATAAAATTAAGAAAAGGTTGGGGATATAGCTCAGTGAAGGTCCTGGTTTCAATTTCTAATACTTAAAATAAGAAAAGAAGAAGAAAAGTTTATAAGGATGTATGTATTGTGAAAGCCTGCAAAAATAGTATATAAAATTTTGATCACTATTGAGGTTCGTAAATTTTGGTTTTAATACATAGCCTAGCCATAGCAGATTATAGCAGAAAATAAGTTTAAGTCATTTTAATCCCAAAATAGCATTTACTAACATTGAACTAGGGAAATATTTGAAGTTTATGTGCTTATGTGTATGTGTGATCACACACATACACTCACATAAATTAAGTTGAATTTTATAACAGAAGTATGTGGTAGAAATCATCAGTGGAAGCTGCCTTTTAGTTGGGTTGGGTTTTTAAAATCTGAAAATATTTTAATTACCCTTAGATTTTTATTAGAATCTATACGTATCCTCTCTTATATTGAATTTTGTTGATTGACATTTCTTACCATATTGGAAGAATCTGATTTTTTTTTTTTTTTGGTGCTCAGGATAGAACCCAAGACCTTGTTTTTGCTTGGCTAAAGTTTTATAAATTTTAATTTTAGTATCTGTTATCTTGAGAAAGATTTTTTATACATTATTTATAAACCACAGGTACCCTTTTAAAGATAAACCTAACAACATTTGAAACAATGATGTCTTTTTTAAAAAATATTTATTTATTTGCTTTAGTTGTACACAATGTAATTAATTTATGTTTATGTGGTGCTGAGGATCGAACCCGGGCCGCGCACGTGCTAGGCGAGCGCTCTACCACTGAGCCACAACACCAGCCCACAATGATGTCTTTTTAATAATTGCTTAACAATGCAAAGAAAAAGCTAATTAATTAGAATTATGAATAATCTTTTTCATTAATAAACCAAATTTTAATATCAAACATTTTAGAAATTATGTTTAATATATATTTAATGAAGGCAATTTTTATTTAAATTTTAATTCCTAATTTAAATACCACCACCTGCAGAATATTAATACCAACTTTTACAAAGAAACACTTTCTATGTTTAGGCTACTGAAAACATAGAAATGAATATTATGTGTTCCTCCTCAGAGGAAGAACCTTTATAATCTAGAAAAATGAACAGATTCTTTTTGGACATTAACAGTTTTTATTTACCACTATGCCCCCAGAAATTAGCACAGTGTCTGACACATACTAGGTGCTCAGGGTTTATTGAGTTAGTGAATGAGTGGTAAAAAAAATGAGTGAACAAACATCTCTTAAATATAATGTAATTTGAAGTTAAGCAGTATGTTATTCATCAGTCATTTAAGGTAGTTTTAAAAGTTTCCTAATTTTCCCTTCTTCCTACTACAAATATGTATTAGTTTGTGATGGTATATATGATTCATTTATTTGGTTGATGTAAAGCAGTGAAGTAACCTATAAACCTGCAGTTTGTACTTTATCCTCTAGATGGAGATCCTGTATACTTTTGGTGGGGGAAAAAAAAAGTTGTTTCATGTGGCATGTTTATTTAACATTTTATGTGTGATTTTTAAAATTGGCATCCATGTTTTTTTCACATAGATAATACTTTACTGTTTCCTACATAAAGTTCAGAAATAAGCTCATTATCAGAAAGTCAGATATAAACTATTTAATTCTTATTTTTAGAATCTTAAAATGCAGGGGAAATCATAGAATAAAATAATAGAGAAGAAAATAGAAAAGTTATATTATTTGTGAGTAACAGCATGTAGTTCACTTCTAGTTTCACACTTTTTCATTGAAGTATTTGTTGTCTTTCCTGGAATTTCCCTGCTATGTGTGAATGTGGCAGTTGTTTGTATGTGCATCAAAACCATCAGGGTGAACTGGATAGTCAGAATTTGGGGATCTAATCATGGATATCATGTGAACTCTCTGAGAATTCTTTTTAACATTAGTGTTACCCTGGCAGTCAGATAACTAAGGGATGTTAGTGGCTTTCTGATGAATCAGAATGTCTTTTTCTTTAAAAAAAAAAAAAAAAAAAAAAAAAAAAAAAAAACTTTATATAAAGAAACAACAGTAGCATTCTCCTTATGGGTACACCTTTATATATTTTAATAGTAAGATGGACAAGTTAGGCCCTCCACTTCGAACTGGAAGACATGTGCAAAGGTTGTATGACAGTGATACACAATCAGACAGTGCCATCAAAAGACATGAGTTATTACCCATTTACAAGTAAGTATTTGTAACTCAGTTTGGTTAATATTTTCCAGATTTTTAAAAGGCTTTAATCTATATATAAAATACTGTAACTTTTACCTTCTTAAGAAGAAATCTTAATCATTTTAAGCCAAAAAATGCTAAATAATCTTCTAGAACTTAAAACATTTCATTGTTGTTGAATATTTCTAACTAACACTGTTTTTAAGGCATATATTTTATTCTATTAAATATTCATTTTTAAAGGGTTCAATAGCAGTCACCTTCAACAGTTGTTTTTGTGGAGTTTCTTAACAATAAATAATACTTTTTGAAAAGAAGAATTTGGAGAAAATTATGTCATATGTAATATTACTAAATTATCTGTTGAGCAGATGCAGAATTATAGCGGGGCTGGGGTGGGGTAGGGAAAATCTTAAAAAAATAATCAAGGGATTCTTAGTCTTTTTGTTATTAGATGGCTGTAAATTACATATATATTGCACTACCAGATTCACTCCTTTTTGATCTGACATAACTGACTAAGAAGAGAGAGTGGTAATAACAGTTATTTTTGAAACTCTACAGCATGAGTCTTCATGGTTTACTAATTTGGACTTCAGTACCGAGTCTCATTTTAAATGATTGAGTTAGGGCCCAATAAATTAATTTACTTATTAAAATTACAAAACATATTACTAAATAGTTTATTTTAAACCAGTATGTATTACAACATTCTGTTTATTATGTATGATATATAACAATAAATTTAACTAGATATCCAGTAAAATAAAGATGGAAGAAATCTTTATGATACTAATAGCAGCTATGGATTATTTTTAAGTAGTTAGTGGTAGATCCTAGAAGGAAGACTTTGTGTCTTAAGCCATTTGTCTTTGTGCTTCTGCTACTGTCTGTACCCTTTGAATCATATCTCAAAAAAAAAAAAAAAACTGCCTATCAGTTAGATGGATTTAAGTGTAATCCTACAATTAAACCTACTTTTATTATTTGTTTGAGCTAGAGCAAGCAAATCCAGATAATAGGTTTTCGGTAATAGTGTTCAGATTGTGGTCTAGAAGAAAAACATTAACATTCAGAACCTACCTCTTAGAGTACATCATTAAAGATAAATATTAGGTTATTTAATATCACATCTATTAATGTTGATAATTTGTGGATATGTAAATGTATGTATTTTCATGGGTATATTTGTATTATTGGTATATCTTGGGGACATATTATATGAGGTGATAGGATTTCTAACAATTGTTCTAGAGCTTTAAAAGGGGGGGGGGAAGTATTCTTGCCAGTCAAATGCCATTCTTTGACAATGATTTAAGAGATTAAATTCCTCAGAAGGCACTGTAGTTATTTTACAACATCCTAGATAGGCTGTACAGAAGTAGAGTAGAATAAACCTCATGGATGAACTTGGAAAGACTTTTTGAGGAAGTCTGGAGCATCCCATTCACACACCACTTTGATTCTTTACTAACTGAAGAAGTAACTACCCAAAGCAACCACTCTGTGGAAGGTAAAATTACATATTGAATATGAGATTGGTAATACAGCCTCCCGAAGTTTAAGTTCAGGTACTCATCGGGCCACAATTTACATCATTTCATTGAACCCAAGTTTCTTAAAACTCAGCCTCATGGTGGCTCTCATGATCTTGCCTACTCGGAGGGCTAAGTCAGAAGGATCACTTGAGCCTTTGAATTCAGGACCATCCTAATCTTAGGCAACATATCAAGATTCCATCACACACACACACACACACACACACACACACACACACACAAAGTTACTTCAGTTTTAACATGGGGATAATGTCTTCTTTTAGATTTGTGGAATTGTTATAAATTATTTATAGTACTTCATATTTAAAATATAATGTATTGGGTGTTTGAAAAAAGTCAGTTATTACCTACGTGTATTTTAGAATTAATTTAAAATTTTAGGAGATTCTCTCAACTTTATTATGCAAGTAAAATAGGGAAAATTTCAGTCAAAGCTTAAGAATTTCTGATCTGAAGGAATTTTGAAAAATATTCTGCTTGTTCTTATAATGTAACATTGGTCATGTGTGAAATGAAAAAATTTAACTATATCTTTAAAGAAGGGAAAGGAACTAATGCTTTATTGAATGTCTGAATCCTGGCTTTACAGCATATTAACTGTTTACCTTGGGTAAGTTACTCAAGGGTTTTTTGTCTCATTTTGACTCATCTATAAAATTAATCCTTTTATGTTTCATAGGATTATTAAGATTAAATAAGCATATATATGCAAAACAACTAGAAATGTGTTTGGTATGTAGTAAGCATTATTATATAAGTATTAGCTTGTATCAGTAATAGTAGTATTAACATTACTATCAGTAATAGTAGCAATAGTATTATCCTCATCATCAGTGCTGAATGTTTATATACATTTATATCTTATAATATTCCTATAAATGATCATTTTATCAATGAGTGAACTCAGAGAGGTTGATTACTATCACAAAGCTGGTCAGTAGCATTTATGATTTGAATCTAGTTTTATCTGATTGAAAGCCTTGCAATGTTATATCATCATTCAACTTCATAATCTTTCTTTTATTTCTGAAGTTTCAAAATGGGAATTCAGTAATGATCTATCCAAAAGTCTTCCTGATAGTAGATAGTCCAAGCTGTGTAGTTCATGTAGTTAAATCTCCAAAGGGAAAATTATATTAACCTAATTATTTTGGTTGTTTCTTTGAAGAGCTTTTATAAATTGAGTATTATCCTGTAAAGTGATTAGCTAATATTTCTTATATTTTTAAGTCATATCTCATGATTAGGATAATGATAAATTGCTTGTTAAATGCATTATTTAGCAGTATGTCTACTTATTTAACAGGAATACATGTATGTTTTGAGGCACATATAACTTTATACTTTCAGAAACCTTTCAAAATAGTTAACTTATAAATTTCATGTAAAGCATGTAAATATTTTAATTGATTTTATGTACTATCTGGACAGTATTAGTGAATGGAAAAAATGCTTTGGTTTATCTGTAATATTAACTGTAGCTTGTTTTCAGATTTAAAATAATTATGTGAACTTTTGTCTTTTGATCTTTTCTGTAGCATCTATCTTTCTAATAATGTAGGTAGATAATTTGAAAAATAAATGTCTATTTTTAATACTTTTTCATCATATCATCTGTTTGTTTCTTCTAGAGCTAACATCAAATCTCGAAATTCTACACCACCTAGTTTGGCAAGAAATTCTGCCTCAGGTATACTTACAAACAAAAGAAAAACATATACTGATAGCTCCATAGTCAGGTATGTTTAGCTTTCCCATCCTAAAACCAAAATAAAAATTGAGTATTTGTAATTTTCAAAGTGCAAACTACAAAAATGGATAACTAGCCATTGGTAAATAATCTGATTTTTTTCTTTGTTATAGGATTTATTGTAGTTTTCAAATTGTACACAAAAGAAATGGTTGGGAATAACATTTTCATAGATTTTGTAGATTCAATTATTGTTTAATGCTCAGAGACAATTTTTTTCAGATCTATTAGATTTATTTTGGTTTTTGTATCTCAATTTTAATTGCAACATGGGTATTTTTACCTCAGCAAGTAGAATAATAGACCTTGTGAACCACTGCTGTTATCATTTTCAGCACATTTTAATATTTAAAACTGACCTCTTAGGTGATTATCCATGTACTTCTCTTTCTAGTTTTTCACAATATTTACTTAACTTTGGCATTCACTGTTTTTTAAACATAATTAACTCATCTCAATTGTATATAGGTAGGTAGGTAGGTAGATATCCCAACTTGTCCTAGAAAGCTTTAAGGCAAAGCACATAAATCCATGGTGAGATCCAATATTTAAAAAAAAAAAAAAAAAAAAGAAATTAAAAATCTCCTAAAACTGAACATGTTCAGCACCCTCCCAGAGATTTTGATATCTTTGGTTTGGAGAGTAGGCATCCTCATTTGTCATATTTAAAGCTTTAAAAGTGATACTTATGTATAGTTAAGCGATAAAGAATCATAGAGGAATTTCCAGCTAGATTCTTTAATAAGTACTTTCTATCTCTCTAGAGTTTTTGATGTATACCAAATATTGAAGAAATATGTTTCATGGAAGTCTGAAATTGGTTCAATATGTTGCTTTAATCTGTGTAGATTGCAGTCTGTTTCTCAGCAACAGAAAATGCAGTTTAGAAAGATCTCTATAGGAACACACTCAAATTTAATATAGGAATCAGTTTAAAAGTCAAGTAAGAACTTTAATTTTGGTTGAGAAAATTTGGAAATTTCAAAGACAATTTAAAAATCTAAATAAACATGTATTTTTCATAAGATAGAAAATTTAATATCATAAATCTGTCTTATACAGCTATCTTTACTCCCCCCACCTTCAGTGCAGTTTGCAAACAAAATTCATGAATCTTGACAATTGTTTTCACAATGTAGATGAAGAACAAAATCCTAAAATTAGCCAAGACAAGTTAAAGAGAATAAGGTATGAGTGATATATGAAGTTATAGTGACTAAGATAGTTCAATATTGATTCAATAATAGACAAATAGAACAAAAAATCTGGGTGGAGTGGTTAAAAAGAAAAAAAGCCCATTTCTACAAATGACTAGAAATCATTCACATTTTAGAGGTAACAATGCAGATTTCAGAAGTGGGCATACTGGGAATAATAGACATGTATATGTGGAAAAAATTTTTACACCTAAATTATCTGAGGTATAAAAAAACATTAGTTGCAGGGCTGGGTTTCTACAGCATTTGCCTAATGTGTGCAAGGTCCTGGGTTCAATCCATAACACCACACACACACACACACACACACACACACACACACACAAATCATTTATAAATTTATAAAAGCCCTAAATATGGAAAGGAAAGCTATTAGCATTTTAGAATAAGACTCAAGGAAGTCTCATTATCATTTGTGTTATGAAAGGATTGCTTGAATAATTTAGCAAATTTTTGTACAGCAAGGATTGATGTGTTTGATCATATTAAAATTTTAAAAAATAAGACTCCCTGGATAAAGTGAAATAGCATGATGGATTGGGAGAGGATACTTAGCATATACATAAGTAAACAAATTATAGCCCAGGACACATTAGGAATTTCTACAAATAAAATAATGAACCCATGTAAATAATATGTCTGGTTTTGATGGAGACATGACAGGGAACCTAGGAAATTCAAAGTGAAAAAAATACAAATGCCTAAGAAATATATAAAAAGATATTCAATCTCACAATCAGTCAAAAAAATGTATATTAAATCAATAATGGGCTACCATTTCACTCTTATCAGGTTACCAAAAATGAAAATCTCTTAACACCATACAAACTGTTAATAAAACCTGTTAAAGTGAGAAACCTCATATGCTACAAGTGGGAGTTTAAATTTTGTATGTAGAGAAATTTGGCAGTATCTACTTAAGTTGAAGTTTTGATATTGTGTTAAATATGTATTAATGTATGAACATTTCCTCAAATGTATGTACCATAGTATTTGAAAGATCTTTTGTATTTTGAAGTAATTCTTATGTATTTCACTGACAATAATGCTATTTTATTTTACCTTGGGCACTTTCCTTTGGTTGGTGTTTCATCTTCTAATTAATTAATAGTTTCTTTGTGGTTTAAAGGAATTATGCTAATGCTATTAATTTACCCTCTTAAGAGAATGTGCTTTCAATGTAGAAAATTGTAATTATGTTAACCCCTTTCCAGTGGGGCTATAATCAAGAAAGAGTAAGAAGTATTCAAACACATAAAATGATGACTTTTTTTTTTTCATTTTTCTCTCTTTGATTTTTAGATCCATAGTGGCTTTTCTTGAAAATACAGTGATTTTTTTTTTTTTTTTTATCAAACATAACCTGTTTGTATGAAAGAAAGTACCCAAATTGGGGAGTATCTAGAGTTCTTCAGTAATTACCTCTGTAAAAAAGAAAAAAGAATTTCTTTTTCAATAGTGTTATTCTTATAATCAGTGACTTAAGAATCCCCTTCCTTAACACCTGCCAGGAAGGAAAGTAAAGATGTCCTTATAAAAAATAAATAACTATTTTTCCAATTAACTAAAATTTGATCAATAGAATCTGGATTTTTCCTCTATTTTCTGTGATTAAACCCTTATAAACTCAGGCACTTTGATCTAAATTTTTGTTGTGGTGTAGTTCTGCTAAGTTATTCAAGAAATCCTTTTCTAACTCAGATGATGAGACTTCCTTATGTCTTATTCTGAAATCCTAATAACTTTCCTTTCCATAGTGAATTTATGACTGTTTTGTTGTTGTTGTTGGTGGTGGTGGGGTGTGTCTGTGTGTGTGTGTATGGTTTATGGATTGAACCTAGGACAACCTATTTTACCTTCACTGCTATGTTTTGTTAATAAAGCCTTCCCTGCTACTGCATGCATAAGAACTTGTTAAGTATTTATTGCATCATCATAATCTAATGTAATTGAATAATAGAATCAGAGTAAATAATAAAACATAAGTGCAGATATCACCCCACAATCCTGTGGCCAAGGAGAGAGACCTGGAACTATAAAGATTTCCATCATTCCTCAGGTCTGGGTTGCTGTTTTTCTCCTTATAAAAATGTTTTTGAAAAAAAAGAATATTGTAAATCTTCCTTTCCCGTTTTTTGGTCAATGGCTACATACTGAACAGATGGAAAGTATGGCTCCATTTGGTTATGATCAATTCTCCAAACAGTGACAAATGTAATGTTAAAGCAAACATTTGGAATTACAATATATACCAGCAGAGATCCTTTTTTTACTTTATCTACAAGAATATTAAAAAGGAAATTAAGCAAGCTTTTACTTTGATATATTGTGTCCTATTTCTCAAGGGTTCTAACTATTGAATGGTATAAACCTTTATTTTTCTATTTCTTTCTCTACTGCTTCAGGCCAGATGTAGACTATGCATCTTCATTTAATGGTGGAAATATTAAAGGCATTGAAGGAAATTCATCTGGACATTTACCAAAATTCTGCCATGAGTGTGGGACAAAATATCCTGTAGAATGGGCAAAGTTTTGCTGTGAATGTGGCATTCGAAGAATGATTCTGTGAACAGAATCCCAAAAGAAAGAGAGCCAGGTTGACAGTTTTATGATTATTGCTGCTTGAACAGCTAGAGTATATCCTCTAGTTATTTTGTGCAAAAACTATTCAAAATATCTTTTCCAGTAAGTTTTAGAGCATAATTCTTTTGCTGTATAATGTGTGTTTGTATATATGTGTATATATACTGTATATAATAAATACCTGGTACCCCAAGCTGTGCCGTTCAAGGAAATACTCATTTACCTTTCAGAAAATTACTTCAATGGAATCATTAACTTAGGTATCACCCTCTGTTGTTTTTAATGCACATTCAGTGTACCTCCACAAACGCTCCTTCTCTAGTGGTTGGCCCTTCAAACTTTAGGATAATCAAAACTTCAAGCAAAAAATCAGAATAAACATTGGTGCTATCTGTAGATAGTGTCATAGTAGGATGGACACTTGGAATTTTGTAATTGAAGAAATTTTTAATTATTAGTTGATGTGAGGTCATTTTGCTGTTGAACTCTAATATTCCTAAAAAATAAGAGAAAGAAAAAACCCAAGATCTGTCTCTACCTTTAACTTGGTGACTTATTAATTAATTCTATAATTTAAATATGATCACACATTCTGTGAAAAATGTAATTATGCAATTTCCTTTTCAGAAATACAAGACTAAAAATAACAAATGCATTTTATTCTATTTATAACTGATTTTTTTACTTCTATATTAATTGAACATGTATTCTTTTTACTTTCAATGGTGTTACAAATTTCACTTATTTTCTTTTTCATAATTTGAAGAATAGATTTAACTTACTGCTATATTTTTGCAGTATTTGAAAATATAACTATTTAATGTAAGATGCCCAAAATCTTTGTAAAATCTTACATGTTTAACCATTTTATTTCTGTGTATCTGAATTTTTAAGAAAGTAATGGATTTTAAAGTAAACCACCTCATCTAATAAATAATAATTGTGTAATTATTCGTTAGTGTAGAGCATGCAGGTAAAATGTATTTGGATTTCAGTTCCTTATAGTACAATTAGAGGTAGTTATGAGTAGGTTAAGAATAACTCTAATTTTTCCTACTCATATTTTCTTCTTTAATGTTGAAACACCATTCTTGTCACAATGAAAAACCACTGAAAATGTATTGTTTTGATGCATAGCTGACTTATTATGTAATTAAACATACATAAAATCTGTGTTTTCTCTTTAACTTGACTAACATAGAACTTTTGATCACTGTCATTCTCACTGTTATATAATAATTAGCAATAGCTTTCTTTGGCGTGTACAATTATACTTAGTAATTCTGTAGTAATTTCAGTTAAAACACAAGTGAGCTTTCTTTTATTGTAATGGTACAAGCAAATCTTTTTTATATTTTATGTATTTTCTAGCTTTTATGATTCATATCAACTATGAGGATCAATGTATAAATTCATATTTTAAAGTTTTATTTCTCTGAAATTTATTTAGGTTTTGTTTTTGATTTTTGTTTTGTTTCAGTTGGCAGGGGTATGACCTTATTGGTAACAAGAATTGTCATTTTACTTGCATTATAGTTTATTTTCCTGATATTTTATTGCTTTTTTCATAGTTATTCAGTCATGTTGATTTAAAATTTAAAAAATCCCGCTCAAATAAGTTGTAATGACAATGTATATATTAGTTTTCCATTTCAATGACTTCTGTCTTAATTGTTATTAACCATATGAAGAGCTTTCAATTCTTATTTTATCTAGGAATGAACACTATATTGTTTCAAGTATATTTTTGAGACAACTTAATCTTTTTTTCTGCTCACAGAGGGGGTAGATAAATGAGTTTAAATTAAATAAATTGGCACATGTTTGTTTCTCACTGAATTTTGCAGTACCAAGATTATTATAAACAGTAAGTAGGTAAAATATATTTATGACTTAAGAAATGTTGTGACAATGTATTGAAGTGCATTTATATTACTTGCATATTTTACTCTCACATTAATTGGTTGTACTATAGTTTTTAAGCGATCTTCCTATGCATCATTTATTTTTATTTATTTGCACAAGTATTTGCCAATGTGGTAGAATGGTAAATGATTGTAAGCTTAAAAATGTAAAAACTGCTTATATATTATTCTGAAAGTTATTAGCTTGAAAAGTAAGATTACTGTGATTACTGTTGTCTTTTTGTTCATTGTTTTTTATTATGAATATCTTCATTTTGAACCAGTTCAATAAATACACAAAACTTAAAAATGCTAGTTGTTATTTATTGATGTCTCATCTTTTAGCCAAATATAGACAGATAGATAGATAGATACATGGATAGATAGAAACACACTGATATATAAATAAGATTTGAAACAAAAAATAGATTTGTTTAAATGAGGAAGTACGTTTTCATTGTTTTTTTTAATGTCACAGCTTATTCTAAATTACTATTTTTATTGAATTTAAGGTTTTTATGGCTTCACATATTTTAAATGTTTTGGTTATAAATTTTTTAAGGGATAGAATCATTTTTTTATATCCAATAAAATTTAGGAATTGAAAACAGTGCTATCAAGGTTGATAGGAAATATGGATATTTCTAGTTAAGTATTATACATGAATGGCAAAAATCTATTTGTGGTGAATAAGGAGTTAGGCTATACTTTATAAAGTTATTTCTTACGAAAATGTGATTAGAACTGATTAATTTACTTGGTACTCTTTGACTGAAGTGAACACTTTCACTAGGAGTAAAGGCTTAGAGAGTGAAAATATAGTATGAGAAATGCACAGATGCAAGTCATAAGAGCTTTTGGAAATTTATTTGCATTGGATATAAAGGTATTTTATATGGTAGGTAAGTTTTAGTACTAAGATAGGTTTTTTTTCCCCAATTGACTATATTGTTGAGTATAGCAGTGGAGAATTATTACAACAAATTGAGTCATGACCACGTTCATTTTTGTTTTCATTTAGAAAAATTTTAGTTATGTAGTATTCAAGGTGCCCATTAAATAGTACAATTTTGCTTAGCATATATATATTAATTGCTTTTTTTTTTTCACCACTAGAGTGTGCTTTAGGATAATTTAGTATCACTAGCCTCCAATTACATTAAAGGCCTTTCAGTCTTCAGTTATGATCTTTTTGACAACAAAATGACAAAGTTTTATAAGAGTAGTTTGTTGTTTAGTAATTCACATATTGATATCTTAGAAACCTAGTTCAACTCATTTTGGGCATCAGATGATAGTAACTAATAGAAATGTTTAATGTTTATTCTTCCCAATATTTATTGTTAGCACAATTATGCTTCTCAAAGATAGCACTCAGGCAAATTTTCAATATTTGAAATACTTCTTTGATGTTTCATGTTAGTTGTCTACCAATTTAGTAGGGGATATATATATATATATATATATATATATATATATATATATATGAAGACAAACTTCTTCCTGTCCCACCCCCATTAACCTAGGCTAACTTAATATTGTCAAATATATGAGAGTAACATGTATTTGATCTGTAAATAAGTGGTTAATACTAACTAATGTAAGGTGCACAAAGCTAGAGCTTTACACTTACGACCTTTAGAAGAAAAGGCTTTATGTGCTCTTCCTCCTATGAAGTCCTAGAGATCAAGAGAATAAATAAGATATAATTAAATCCCTGCCTTTAAATTATTTGGAGAGGCTGATGTATAAACACATAAATTACAATTTAGGACAAAAAGAAATGGAACTTTATCATGAAGGTACCAACAAAGTACTACAGAAGAAGGGGTTTCTTAGCAGCACAAGTTAATACAACTGGCTATTTCCTACTTCCTCCTTTTCTTTGTCTCAGTGCTTAGGAGGAAACCTGATAGAACATGAGGGAAGACTGCATTACCTTTGGGTAGAGAAAAGGCAAGTAACTATAGAAACGATGTGTGTGGTGGGATCCCTTCCATCTGAAAAATATGAACTCCTTTGTCCTGATATTTTAACTCAAACCTGAATGAGTGGGTGAGCTATTATTGTTTATTCTTTTTTTAGTTGCATGCAATTGTTCATTGGATTATTTCCCCTTTTAGTGCCTTCTGTCATAACATCAGTACAGTTGAAATGTGCAAGGGAATGAGAAAGGAAAGAGCATTTCATGCAGAGGGCAAAATTAGTGCAAAGCCTCTGAAGTGGAAAAAGAGTAGAAAATTAAGTCAGGTAGCAAGGCAATCAGAGTGTATGCTTTAGAGACCATAATATGACTGGCTTACTCAGAGTAAGATAGGAGTAAGAAAGCAACATGATGAAGATTAAATATATACTCTAAATATAGGTTATTTGGCATTAATTTAGTGAGAAAAGCAAGTGAAGTAGTTGTCCCTTATTCTTTCCCATAGTGTCCAAAATTGATAAAATTAAGTAGCACTCAGCTTTCTAAAATGTAATAAACTTTTCCTCTTCACATGATTACAACACAAAGGGAACAGTTTCCTCACTTAACAGTACCGGAGAGTCCACTAATCTGCCTGCTGTTGTCACAGTCATTAGAAATATGGTACTATACTTGTGCATGATGAATAAGTAAATAAATAATAAAAAAATTTAAAAAAAGAAAGAAATAAACCCTATTTGCTATTAGATCAATTCCTTTGTAAAGGAGGCAAATTTTAGTCATCCCTTCTACTTGGCTTTCATTCTTATTTGCTCATTCAACAACATAAGATAATCTCAATAAAACCTTCACATATAAGGGCCAGAGATCCTTACATCTAAAGTATCTTGAGCAAAGTGATTTTTTATGTAAATAGCATGTGGATTAGAACTGAGTGTATAATTTTATTGGTTCAACTCTCTTATTCTTCACTCACTTGTATTTACCTTTTTAGCTCCCCTATTCCTTCCGCTTGCCAATGTCCAACTTCATTAAGTTTATAACTTCATTAACTTAATAACTTCCCCTCTATTTCAGACTCCTTTAGGTAAAATCCATGTGGGGTTGTGACTCCCAATTCCAGGTACAAAGCACCTGAATAAACACATTTCATAGAATTACATGACTATTTCACCAACAGCAGGGTCTTATTGCATTGCCCAGGATGACCTCTCTTTCCTGGGCTCATGCAATTCTTCTGCCTCAGATACCCAAGTACCTGGAACAACAGGTGAAAGCCTCCATGTCTGACTGATAACATGATCCTATATCTAGAAGACCTCAAAAACACCTGAATTTTGCTAGAGCTAATAAATGAATTCAGAAAAGTAGCAGGATACAAGATCAACATACAAATATTAATAGCTTTCCTATATTCAATAATGAATCTGCTGAGAAAGAAATAAGGAAAACTATCCAATTAAAAATTTTCAAAAAGAAAATAAAACACTTGGTGGGGAAAGACCTCCACAATGACAATTTATAGAACACAAAGGAGAGAAATTGAAGAAGACCTTAGAAAATGGAAGGATCTCCCATATTCTTGGATTGGCAGAATTAATACTGTCAACATGGCTGTACTACCAAAAGCATTACACAAATTCAGTACAATACCCACAGAAATATCAATGATGTTTTTCATAAAACTAGCACAAAAGCAAGACCATAAAAAGACTCCTAAAATTTATTTGGAAGAATCAAAGATCCAGACTACCAAATCAATAATGAGTGAGAAGAGTGAGGCTGGCAGCATCACAATACCTCATCTCAAATTATACTACAGGGCTGTAATAAAAACAAACAAAGAACTCAGGATGGTATTGGCATCAAAACAGACATGAAGGTCATGGAATAAAAGACACAGAGACAAACCCACATCCAGTCATCTGATATTCAACAAAGGTGTCAAAAACATGTTGGGGAAAAAGATAGCCTTTTAAAAATGGTGTTGGGAAAACATATCCATATATAGAAAAATGAAACTAAATCCTTATCTTTCCAAAAAGATGTGAATCAAAGACCTAGGAAATAGAGAAACATCTTTGAAATTTCCAGAAGAAAATAGGGTCAGCACTCTAACATATTAGTGTAGTCACCAACTTCCTTATCAAGATTCCTAAAGCTCAAGAAATACAACCAAGAATCAATAAGTGGGATGGACTCAAATTAAAAAGCTGTGACACAGCAAAGGAAGCTAGACAATGAAGAGAAAGCCTAAAGAATGGGAGAAAATCTTTGCCAGCTGCTACTCTGACAGGGGATTAATACCCAAAATCTATAAAGAACTCCAAAAACTTAACACAAAAACCCAATCAATAAATGTTTAAAAGAACTAAACAGACATTTCTCAGAAGGAGAGAGACAAATGGTCAAATAAATGAAAGAATGTTCAACATCCTTAGCAATAATGGAAATGCAAATCAAAATTATATTTGAGATTTTACCTCATTCCAATTAGAATGACAGTCATTGAGAATACATATACTAATAAATTCTGGTGAGAATGTGGGGGAAAGTGATACACTCAACACTGTGAGACTTCAAATTAGTACAACCACTTTGGAAAACAGTATGGAGACTCTTTAAAAGACTAGCAATGGAACCACCATATAACCCAGCTAAACCTCTTCTTGACATTTATCCAAAAGAACTAAAATCAGCATACTATGGTGATACAGGCACATCAATGTTTATAGCAGTGCAATTCACAATAGCCAAGTTATGAAACCAGACCAGGTGCCTGTCAACAGATGAATGGATAAGGAAAATGTACAATACATGCATATATATATACACACACACTGTAATATTAATCAACCCTAAAGAAGAATAAAGTTTTGATATTTGCTGCTAGATGGAACTGGAGAACATCATGCTAAGTAAAATAAGCCAAACTCACAAAGTCAAGGGTTGAATGTTTTCTCTCATATGCTAAAGCTAGATGAAAATAAGAAATAAAAAAAAAGCAGTAGGGGGACCCCATGAAAATAAAAGGGA
Organism: Tamias sibiricus; assembly: GCA_025594165.1. Lineage (NCBI taxonomy): Eukaryota > Metazoa > Chordata > Mammalia > Rodentia > Sciuridae > Tamias > Tamias sibiricus. The sequence continues at coordinate 139,063,721 of CM046658.1, read as the reverse complement.
GATCAGTAGAGAAAAGGAAGTATATCAAGGGGGAGGGAGGAGGGAGGAAAAAGGGAGGAACAGTGGAATGAAATTGACCACATTATGCTCTGTACTTATATGAACATACCAGATTGAATTTCACTTTCGTTTATATCTGTGAAGCACCAATTAAAAAAAAATAAAGAAATAGAAGGAAGACTAATAAAGTGGGAGGGAGAAGAGAAGGGAAAGAGGAAGTACTGAGGACTGAAATGGAGCAAATTATATTCCATACATGTATGATTATGTCACAATGAACCTCACTATTATGTATTATGTACTACTAAAAACATTTTTATAAAATATATATAAATATTGAAGTGGGGGGTAACCAGGAATTGAACACAAGGGCACTCAACCACTGAGCCACATCCCTATCCCTATTTTGTATTTTATTTAGAGACAGAGTCTCACTGGGTTGCTTAGTGCCTTGTATTGCTGAGACTGGCTTTGAACTCAGGATCCTCCTGCCTCAGCCTCCCAAGCCACCAGGATTATAGGCATGCACCGCCATGCCTGGCCATTTTTATAAAATATCTAAAACTATGGGAACAGAGACTGGCAATTATCAATGCAACTACTTATTTTGTTGTCTCTTCCTGTAACAGTTACATGGATTCTATTATTGATCAAAATTAAGTTTCAGAGAAATTTTACAACAAAATGAAGTTTAGAAATAAAGCAAATTCCACGGATTTTTGAGAACACAAAGCTTTAAAGTCATAGTCTTACATTAGGTATAGTGTCTACCTAACATTGATTTTGGGGGGGGAGGGTACCAGGAATTCAATCCGAGGGGCTTAATCACTGACCTACATCCCAAGCCCCTTTTTATACTTGGATTTGGATACAGGTCCTCACTAAGTTGCTGAGGCTAACTTTAAACTTATGATCCTCCTGCCTCAGTGCCCCCACCAGCCGCTGGTATTCTAGGCATGTACTACCATGCTCAGCTTATCATCTTGATCTTTAAGTGAGTCATATTTTATTATAGAAATGTATTATTTTAGGGGTTTTCACAAGAGAATGGCATGATGCAATTCATCCTTGTCACAAGCCATCCATGGGCTGTGTGTGGACTATGTTGTGCATTGTAGCCTAAGGAGGGGATAAGTCTGGCACTGGGAACCTCCTGTGGTACCCCCACAGGAACTGATCACCTGATGCAATTGAACTTCCCCCTCAAGCACTGCCAGAAATCTCACACAGCACCTGAGATGGGTGCGACCTGCCAAGATGTCAACCTTCTGACTTCAAGATACCCTGAAGCAAGACTCCACACTGGAAACCTTATTCCTGCCTTCGATGTCCCCCAATATAAATAAAGCAATCCATCGCAGGCTCCATTTTGCCAGAGTACAGTTCAATCTGTCTGATATGCTTGCTGGTCTTGCCCCCTCTTTTGAAACTACTTCCTGTGTTCCATGTTTTTTTCATCACTCTATTTTTCTTAGCCTTTATTCCACAGTCAGCCCTTTCCACCAAGAGGAACCTTATTTCCACCGCCTATGCAGGACGTGGGCAAGGAGCCTTACTTATGAGCTACTAGTATGTCTAGCTTTTCCCATGAGAGACTGGGTGGAAGACAAAAGATTGTGTATTCATTCAGGGGAAATAAGTGATGTTAAACAAATTAAATATTGCATTTAAAATAAAATACTAAGATGAATCTTTTCAAATAATAATGCATGATACATGTGATAAAGTTCTCTGAGCTACAAAGGAAACAAATTAACACCTAGAATTATCATGGAAACCAGAAGAATTGAGGAGAAAGAAATTGAGGTGCTCCTTGAAATTTGAGCAGGATCTGCATAGAATTTGGAATATTTTCCAAGCAAGTAAGATCTTAAGATAGACATGAAAGTTGTATGTACAGAATCCCATAAAGACTACCTGATTTAGAGTGCAGGGTGCTACCAGAGAAATATTTATAGTAGAGTTGAAGTGTCCTTCTTAAGGTGATGGTCATGAAATATAGTATACTAGAAAAGAAACTTCCCTAGTCCATGTTTCTTATGGTTTAGTTAAAAGATAATTATCAGGATAGAGAAAGGTTGGTCAATGGGTACTAAGTTAAAGCTAAATAGGAGAAATAAGTTCTGGTCTACTAATACACATTATGTTTGATATGGATAGCAATAATGTACTGTATATTTTCAAAAACCTAGAAGAAAATTTTTAAATATTTTCACCATAAAGAAATGATATTTAACAAATACATATGCTTACCCTGATTTGAACATGACACAATATATACATACTTTGAATCTTCATATGGTACCTCAGAAGTGTGTAGAATTTTGTGTTGATTTAAAAATAGTATAATCATCTTAATCCTGAAATGTATTTCCTTCAATATACTCGTGGAAATTCTGTTCTAAAGATTTTTTGACTGAGACCTTTTGTATGAAGCAATATTTATCTTGCTATATTTTTTAACATTGTATTTCTTTTGTGCAGTATCATTGGTTTTTATATAAAAATAGCCTTCTATAATAAAAGAGGAACATCCAGCTAAATTCCTCTCCCACATGAATTTTGGAAATGCTACATTGATGTTAACCTTTTTTAAAAGATATACTAATGATGGAGAAGTGGCCAAATTATGGGTCCTGAACTGTCCTGTGACAGAGGCGATGCCTCTCTGGAGAACTCTCAGTGTGAAGCCATCCATTGAGATAGCCCAGTTGCTATGGTGATGCCCTGATCAATAGGAGGTTCTGTGCCAGCCATGGAGCTATTCAGTTCTTTTCCTTGAGGTTCAGATTGCAGCTGCTTGGGGAGATAGAACATTATGGGCACAAGCTGATAATCATAATCAGGCTGCTCATACTCATGACCTTGATTCTGCTTGCTTTGAAGAAACTTTCTCACAATAATTCCTATAGATATTTAAACCTATATAATAAACATGCCACTCTTGCTCATGGACTGAACCACCAGGTCCCAGCTTTTTCTTTATTTGTGTATCTGTTTGTCTTTTCTCAACCCCCTCACCTCTGAGTTAGGCAACCTGAATAAAGAGCTGTGTAGGTCACAACAACTAATAGTTTTGCAGACCATTTCATATACTTTTATGAATTATGAATCTCCAAGAGAAAATTTATATGACTCTCATCCTCCCTTTTAGTTTTGTTTGTTTTGTTTATCCTTTTTAGTAGCATCAATAATGAACATGACTTCTTAGGACAAACTAAGAAAATGCTGATTTAAAGCCACCTACATACATATTTCAAAGAAAATGTTCACTGAAATGAGTCTCTATAATTGGAGAATTAGAACTAATAAAAATTAAACATCCAAGATCATTATTAATGAGCCTCTCACCTTACTGACTTTGCTGGTGGCTAAGACACAATGAGAAGGGAAATACAACCATAAATGTCTGGGAAGTTTTTTTCCCAACCATTTAGCATAAACTTTTTTTGAATCTGAATTTCTCTAAAATAAAAAACTAAGAAAGAAGATTATAACAACTCTTTTAATAAGTATTTTTTTTAAAAAAAATATTGCCCCTTATTTGACCACAATCTGAAATAATTTTTTCAGCACTGTTAGAGAACAGCCTGCAAGGTTTTAGAAGTTTACCTCTAGAAAAGTAAAAGCTTTCTTCCCTACTTGGTGGCTTAACAATAACACCAGTTCATCAAGGTCGAGGACTACCACATGGTTAAATTTACCATGTTTTACTGTGGCTACAGCCTTCTTAGGGCCATCTGAAAAAGAAAGTTTCGTGAAGAATTCTACAAATTTAGTCCAGTCCCTTTTCTGGAGTAAAGAGTGATAATTGAACAACAACAACAAAAACATTGACTCAAAATTCTGTAAATGGGGCAGTACAGTGAATTATATACAAGGGACTAACAATTCTATTCATCTATTTGTTTTATTGAGCATGAAACTCCTTATGGACTGGAGAAAATGAGGAGCAAGAAGGTGTGTCACTACATATTGAGGGTGTCACAGGAGTATCTTCTGTACATCCAACAGCATTAGTCAGCACATAACTAGATGGCAATGAAGCTATGAAAGATCACAAAGGGCATGAATTTAGCAAAATGCATGCTGGCAGTTGTTTGGGGGCCTTGGTCTGCCCTGGGTTTTCATTTCCCTTTATAATTGAATGAAGACTGATTGCAGACTTTTCTAAACAGGGTCTAAACAGGATACAAGATATTTCTTTTAAAAGACTAGAATTTAACATAAAAACTGGTGTTCCTACTTATAGTTTTGGGGTCCTGTTCTCATTGCTGTTTCTTAGAAATAAGGTATTAAAGGTTATGCATTCAATGAAAGTGGGGGAAGATCAGATAGTGATGGAGTATTAAAAATTTTTCTAGGGAATAAGTGAATCTGACAGTATTAACACATAGGTTATTTATTATCAAAGAAGAAATGTTATCCAAAGTAAGTACAAAGTAAAAAATTTGCAATACTGTATGAAAATATTTTATATACAGATATAATGTCAAATTAAATATATACAATCCATTATTTAAAAGGCTAACATATATTATTCTCTTAAAATATACTTCCCAAATTGAAAACTCATTAAGACAAGTTTTATTATACATAAATGATAAAAGTATCTCAGTACTAAGATTTAGCATCCTTAGACTAAGTGAATTTCTATTTATTTTTTAAAGTATCCTTTATTTTCATTTAAGAATATTTGCTATATTATTTTAAAAAATATTTTAGTTGTAGATGGACATATCTTTATTATTTAATTTATTTTATTTTATGGGTGCTGAGGATCAAACTCAGTGTCTCAGGTGTGCTAGGCAAGCACTCTACCACTGAGCCATGAGCCCACCCCTGCTATGCTGTTATTGAAGGCATTGTGTTATACAATCATATGTAATTACATCTCTTGAGATCTCTCTTAAGTATCTTGGACTTTGTTATAATGCTGTTTTTCAAGGTATAGGATACTTTTGTTCTCTGAGCATTATTCATATATTGCTGTTAACTCTAAAACATCTCCAGTACAGAAGATGACAATTTCCACTCATAATACAGTACACGGATGCACAATGGGTCATAGAATTGCTTTGATAATAAAACAATTTTAATTTTGAATCCTTATAAACTTTATATACTTCATAGATTTGATGTCTTCTCCTGGATTATTTACACAGGTTTAGAAAGTATTATTGCAACCAATACCTTACATGATTGTCTTACAAAATCAGTACAGTCTCAATACCAAATGACGTATGTCCACATACATATGAAATAGTTTGTTGATTGCAGGATTCAACTTCCATTGTTTATGTACATCTTCTGGTACTATAATATGGATTTCTCAGTTGTTTCAATCATTTTTATCAGAATGCATTCAGTAACTTCTAGGAGGTTTTTTTATCCTGAAAAATTGCATTAGCAGATGGATTCTTGAAAGATGTTTATGTTTCTATATTGCCACTCCATAATTTTCAGTGTTCTTTAATGCCCCTCAAAATTTTATTCCAGCAAGTTTTTATCTTTTGTAGTAATGTCTTTAGGAAACATGGGTCATTCTTTTTCTGTTCCTTTAAAGTTTTTTCTTCCTAGAGAAATAGATGAAAAGTTTAATTTTATATTTTTGTAAAATTATATGCTTTAAAATATACAATCTTTAGTTTCCATCATATTAAGTCATACTGAAAATTTGGTGTAATTTAAAAGGAGAATTTTGCCTGACATTTTAAAAACTACAATCATATACCTAATTGTGATAGTCAATGTAGGAAATTCAAGGTTTGTTGTGCTTTCAGATTCAGTTGTCATTTTCACAATTTCAACACTGAACAAAATAATACTGTTTAAACTTTCATTTAAAATTTGTAGGCTACTCAGTTGAATTTTTAATATGGAAAATGTATTTTTAGTACAAGAAATACATAATACTAAAACTATTTAGATTATTTTGGTAAAGACTATCAATAAGAATATACCTGTTGAACTTATGTCCTATAGTATATTTCCAAGAATCTGGCCCTCATCAGAGAATGTCTGCCTCAAAGGTAGGTTTTATTCTCTGCTGAGACCCTTACAAAAAGCTACCTGTACAATGTAGAGAAAACAGAGAAAATGATACCTTACATGAAGCAGACACAAGGGAGCAGCTCTGTATGGACTCATTCTTCTGAGCCCTCCAACAGGGTAGGTTAATTTTTCATTTAGAAAATAACTAGTTATTGCATATTTTCTAAGCCAGATATTGTACTCAGTCCTTTACACATATTATGTTATCTGCTTAATAACCTTATGAACTTGCCAACTTTACCTTATTTCCCAGATGAGAAAATTGAGCCACAAAGAGCAAACATAAGCACCAAGGTCACATGGCAAGTAACTATAATGGGTAAATCTCGAGTTCGTCTGTACTATTTTTAATTTAGTCACAAATTCAGATCTCTTTTAATTACATATTTAGTAACTGCAGCACATGCTTTCTAAATAGTTTCAAAGATTAGAAACAGATTTTGAGGATAAACAGTGAGGGTTCCAGGATGTGTTTTCAAAGTACAAGTTGAAGTTTACTTAAGTAAATGGACATAATTGAGTAGTAGAAATACAGTTTGCCTTCCATATCCACATGTTTCACATTCTTAGATTCAGTCTGTTGCAAATTGAAAATATATGGGGAAAAATGCACCTGTACTGGACACATATAGACATTTTTCCTGTCATTATTCCCCAAACAGTATAGTTTAACAAATATTTACATTATTAGGCATTATAAGTAACCTGCAGATGATCTAAAGTATACTGCAAGACATACATAGGTTATATGCAAATGCTGTGTCATTTTACTAAGAGATTTGAGTGTCTACAGATTTGGTTGGTAAGGGAAGGCACTGAAACCAATCCATCATCAATACTGAGGAACAAGTATACATAGTTGTGAAAAAAGGGCAGAAGCAAGAAAGTTTGATTTTACCTCTGCATTCCTGGGAACATTTTGCCTTTCTAAACTTCCCAAATTCTCTTAAAGACCTCAGTAATTTTATATTATCTCTAGTTCATATACTCATTTCATTTGTCTAACATTTTCTACTTCTGGTGGAATGCCTAAGGTTTCCTGACTAAAAAGGTATGCAGACTCATTCTGCTTCTCTAAGAAGAGTATGGAATTTTCATGCTCCCATGTATGTATTTGTCAAACAACATCATAATAATGGAAATGTGAAAGAACCTGTGACTGTCACAAACTAGCATGCTGATTTTTCTATGTCTCACCCTAGTCAACACATTTTTTAAAGTTTTTTTTTTTTTTACTTGTGGGTGGACCTTTATTTTTAATTACTTATTTATATGTGGTGCTGAGAATCAAACCTCATTCCTCACACATGCTAGGCAATCACTTTACCACTGAGCTTACAACCTCAGCCCCATCTTTTTAAAGTTTAATCAGATTTAATTGTGCTTTTAAATTCAGAGATATTTTCTATACTGCTATATAATTTTCTATAATAATACTTACTATAATTATAGATATAAAAATACAAAGTATTCATATATAAGTTTTTTATAATAGTTAATCTATACTAAAAGTAGGTATAAGATAGGTACTCATTTAATTGTTATTTATTTACAAAGGTGGCTTTTAAAAAACAGCATAAATAAGCACAAAAAATTGGAAATAAACTTGTCAAATCTGGGACACCAAGAGAACACTGGCTTCTATCAAATTGATAAAGCAATAATAAACAAAACTGTCCAAGTTATATAATCTCTATTTCCATCAGTGCCAATAGGGTTCAAAGGTAATCTTATCATTTCACTTTCTATGGGAAACTTCTGGTACTCAAACAAAACAAATTGCTTTTTATGTCATTAAAATGTTTTAAAAACATTAAGAAATTTAAGAAACCTTGACTTTGTATGTCAAATAGTATAATTCCTAAAGAAGGAAATACTAATGGCAGTAATGAATATTATATTAAATTTTGAATGCCTTTTAGTACTAAGCACTTAACAAGAATTAATGCCATTTAATAATTTCAACATCCTACAATGGGATACTGTTATTTTTCCATTTTGCAGATGAGGAAATTGTTGTCCAGTGTCAAGATAATGTCTTCCAAACTTTGTTGGTTGTTCTCAGTCCCTAACTCTTAGTAGAAAAGTGAGGGAAATTAGCCTTAGGTGGTATCACACTTTTTAATGCCAAAAATTAAAAGAAAAATTGATAGGACTATATACCCCCAAATTTAACATATATCTGTTAAATACATGTTAGTTGCTGTTTTACTGACTAGAAATCATATGATTTTGGACATATATGGATTAAAGTTATTAAGGTTGGGGGATAAAAATTGACCATGCCTCATACAATTATCACCCTAATCTCCTTGCAAGTAATTATGGCAATGAAGTATTCTTTTTTAGTCCCCTTTCACAAACTATTAGTTCCCTTGCAACAAATCAATAGGCACTTTCCAAGCGGAGACTTACTTCCAGAATTAAGTAAATGTATCTCAATCTTAGGTGGTCATAAGCACTTTCAATTCTATGATATTGAATGTGATAGTGAGAGAATAATAGTATCCCAGCACAGAAGTAATTTATATTTTTGTTCAAAGTAAACACTCTCAGCTTACCTTGCTGGTGCAGTTCAACAATTTTAATGTACCTTGTGAAATTCTTGATAAGTGGAGATGGAAATCCTCACTGATATTCATTTTAAGAAATTGGTTCAACTTGCGAGCAGCACGATTTAGAAAAGCAGCTTCCTATTATGGGAAAAAGTTACAAGGGCTGTGGTTCAGATAAAATATTAGAAACTGCAGCATTCTTAAGAAGCCTAAAGTCAGAGCAACTTGTTAAGTAATACCCCACCTCCACCCCAGCTTTGGCTTCCTGTTAATCACGTGACTGACAAGTACAGGACTGAAACTGTTTAGCTCCTAGCTGACAGCATAAAATGCCCAGAACTTGGTTTAATGATTATCTGACTCTTAAAGTCTCTTTACTCTGTTATATGTGACCTTATCATTTATAGGTGAATGCATTATAAGATTATTCAGTTTTAAACAGGATAACTAAACGAGAACACTTCTGGAAGCAGTAATGATGAAAGGTATGTGTGTTTTTTCTTACTGATACTACTTTCTAACCTTTGAGCTATGGATGAATAGCTAGCTGCTAATAAGTAAAAAGGTCCATAGTCATGTAAAACACATTTTTTTAGATATTTAAAGTAAGAAATTAAAAATATAAAAAATTATGGCTATCATATGAGATGCCATGAGATTAATTCAGATACTGTGAGTTTTAAAAATTAATTAATTAATCAAAAAATTTAAAAAATTAATTAATTAATCAAATAGTACAAGAGGTTCTGTAGGAAGAAATGATACAAACTTTTAGAGATTTTCTACATTGTAATATTATGCCAAGTAGAGGTGGTATTGGTTTAAAGTTAAGCAAATATTGGAAGAAAAAATATTCAAAATGTCTGTCTACACCTAAGTTATACCCATGACTTATGTTTGTCTATTTGAAATCAAGCAATCACTTTAAAAAGTCTTTTCCCAAATAAGAAATTTAGAAAAAAGAGATATGTGAATTCAGTAGTTCTAATATTTTCAAGGTGAAAAATAGGACAGTATATGGAAAAAAGATTATTATTTATTAAGACTGGGGCTAGTTGTAAAATAATAGCATAAAAGAGCATAGTATAATTTAATAGAATAATGGGACTTGTGTGGATAGAACCAGAAGAATATGCCATTAATATAATTGTCTAACAGAGGCACAAAAAAAATGAAGCTTCTATAAAATCAAGAACAACAAACTCCAAATAATTATCATTACCTTTGTATCATCACATGAATGTCTTTTAAAAAAGTTAGATTCATTGTTCACACAGTCGCTATCAACTGCTATCATTTTGTCCTGTAATAAATAAAATAATATGGTTAAACTGAGGACTTTTCTAATATGTAGTAATTATAAAAATAACCATCTCATAATATCTAAAATACCTGGCATTTATGTGTTCTTTCTAAGGAAAATAATTTTTGCCTGGTTTAGCTTACTAGGCATGAACAGTAGTTTTCTATATCTAAAAGATAAACAAGTATAAGTGCAATACCCTCATATATTTAAAGCACAGCTTACATTTCATAATTGAATTCCAGAACTCACTAAGAGAATTTGGCTCATATAGGGAAATAAACTACACATTCTAGAGGTCATACTATGTAGACAAAATATTGTAAAATTTGAAATCAAGAAATTTGACGAATTTAAGAGGTTATCCCATTAAATAGCTTGCCATTGATCAAACAGGGAAGGGAATTTACATTAGAATGAACAGAAAAACTTCTTGACAGTGACTTAAGATTGAAAGTCATTCTACAGCATTTTTAACAAGACAATTTGTTATTGTTGAAATAGAATTTCGCTGAGAAAAGTGGGATTGAATATGTGTGTGTTATAAACAGAGTGGAAAGACACTGGTACTTGCTCATTTTTCATTTCAAAGAAATGCAGTTTAAGAAGTCAGGGTTATCTGAATAAAGGATTTAGTTGACATACTAGAAAGAACTTTTTAACAATTCAGATTCTCTTGTGCACAGGTTGGACTAGCTCTGTCCAGCAAACTAGCAATTCCATGCTAACAGAGCTTCTAGAAGGACTTCATATAATCTTAGTCTACATGATGTCATCAAAGAAAGAGTATAAAAATCCAACAATGACAGGATTTAGTCGTATGCTTCTGATATTCATCTGCCCCTCAGAAAAGTGTGCATCACTCTCATCATGTATGGAAAGCATAAATGGCCTCTGTATTTATCCTAATTTTAAAATATATACATAATCTGTTTTACCCACAGAAAATCATGTCTGAATACACATTTTTTTCATTTACCTATTCAATATGTACTAAAGGCCAGTGTGCAGGGTTTTTACAAAATTCTACGTGGAAACAAAGTTAAGAAAATGCATTCCTGGTTTCTTGTGACATTTGATAGGAAGGGTGGTTCTGCATCTCTTGGGCACTTTACATCACTTTAAAAAAATATATTTATTTATTTGTTTTAGTTGTACACAATGCCTTTGTTTTTACGTGGTGCTGAGATTCCAACCTGGGCTGTGCACATGCTAAGTGAGCAGTCTACCGCTTATCTTTAGAAAAATATACTTTTGAGAAGAGAAGATTTATTTGTGTCAAACACAAACATACTTCAAAGATCTCAAGTACAAAAGGTATATTTGCTTTAACTATCTTCAAGTTGCAATTATGCACATTCCCAAAAAGGTAGTGAAGAATTAATATTTGCCTGTCAAGCTATTTTCCTATTGATTTTTATTAAATTCCAAGAAGGACAATAAATCATATATAAATTTTTCTTTGGTTAAACATGGAGCATTTAATTTTTGCCATGCCACCCTTCAAAAAAGAAGGCACACAAACATATAGCCATTAGTTATGATATTTTCCAATACACCAAATATATTATATGACAATACATCACAGAAATTGTGCTAATTTCTTGGCACATTTTAACAAATTGCCTGACACAGCTTGTGGATATTTGGAAAGCATTAGTGCATGGGCCAATGTTCAACGTAACTAATAAAACTTGTTTTGGGCAGATCTTCAGAAAAGTAATATTGCACCAGTTGATTTGTTGGCCAAATGTTTGATAGAGATGTAAAGGTGTTGCTAGTACCTTAAAATAGAGGTCACAATTATTATTAATAATTTGACTTTAGCAAAATTTATGAATAAATTTAACATAAGTTTGCATGGGTATCAATCACAATTGCTTTTTAAAACTGTTTTTATTCAAGCTCTATCAGAGAGCACTTCAGAGTAAGAACTGTATAATTGTAGGACAGAACCATAGGTGTTCATCTCTTGTTTTAACAATAAGTAGAATTATTTGAGTACCACAATAAGTTTTTATATGTATCTTAACATATGTGAAGATTACTTTGAATTTGTTGTGAATGTGGAAAATCACAAGACAAAGGCCAAGATTACACTGACCATTGACCGCAAGCTGCATTATTTTCCAGTATCAAATATGATGTCAAGTTATTTCTAAAATACAATTTTCAATTTGTAAAATTAGATCTTTGAATTCAGCAGTTTTCTTCTATCTTTGAGTTTTTTCTATTACATATTTAAGTATATGTAAAGTGTATCTATTTTACTTCTTATTTTATGTTTTGATCATGTAAGAAATTTTTTTCATTTTGTGGAGTTTTCTCTATCATGTACTACATATGCATATTTCAATGGTGCATTCATTTCTGGTCTATATTTTAATGTTCATTTTCCCCCTGAAATCTAATCTCTTCTCTGACATTGTATTGTTTTTTAAATGTTTTCACTTTGTTTCTTTTTTTTTTTTAATTTTTTTATTATTTATTTACTTATTCATCATGCACAAGTATAGTATCTTTTTACATACAACTGCTTGTATACAAAGTATATAAGTACCATTCAGATCTTCAATCATGCATTTAGGATAATGATATTTGTTTCTTAAAGAGTGCTAAGAAAAATGTTAGCTTTTATTCCTGCTTTCATGGATAAGTATTCTTTTGATGTATATTCTTCATTTTTCTTTTGTTTGCTTAATTATTTGTGTGTTCTTTTGTTTATTTTGGTAGCATCAATACATAGTGCTTTGTTTTTTTATTTTCTGAAGAGATGCTAAAGTAGAATGCTTTTCAGCTAGTATTCAACATCTCTACCCAATGAATGAGAATGTATTAGTCCCAGTGCTGCTGTAATAAATGACCAAAAATTTAGTGGCTGAAAACAGTACAAATTTATTCTCTCATAATTCTGTAGGTCAGAAATCCAGAATCAGGGTGTCAGTTGAAGGATCTGGGGAGGATCCACTTTTGTTTGTCTCTTCTATATTCTGATGGCTGCCAGCATGTTTTGGGGTCCCTTGCCTTATGATCACACAGTTAATCTCTTGTCTCTATATTCACATTCCCCTCTTTGTGTGTCTATACTCTCCCCATGGCTCTCTTATAAAGACAATTGTGAGAGCAGTGGGTCATGTAGGTTAATATCCCTATGTCAAAATTCTTGACTTGCATCTGTAGATTCTTTTACCTTATAAATTTTCAGGGATCAGAATTCAATATCTTTGGTTGGTTATTAGCATAGTACAGAGACAGATGTTCATCTGACCATTGATGTTGGGCTTAACCAAAAGGTACACTTTCGGTAGTGGATGTTAGCGGAGCAGACTAGAAATGTACTTGCACTACAGATTTTGGCTCCCCTGTACTCTTGACTTTTAACATGAAGGTAAGTATCTGGTAGTATTCATTATCTATTACTGTATAATTAATTACTACAAAGGTAGCATAGGACTATAAAAATTTGCTATGGTACAGTCTATGGGTGAGGGATTTGGAAAAGCTTTCTAAATCTGCATCTGGAAGCTTCTGGATGTGCACCTTCCACAAGGATGCAGTAAAGATGTGTGCCTTGTGTGTAGACACCTGTGTTTGACTAGGACTGGAGGATACATTCACAAGACATCTTGTGTGTATGGCTATTAAAGGAGGCTTCAATGTCTCACCACATAAACCCAGCCATAGACTTTCTTCAGTGTCCTTACAGAATGATGCCTGGTTTTCTTCAAGTGTGTGTGCATTGCACAATAGAGGAAGGAGGAGGATCTATTCCTTTTGCAACTGAGTCTCACACTGCCATATCTAGCTTATTCTATTGGTATGAGATGAATCACTAACTCCAGTCCACACTCAAGGGGAAGGGAATAAAACTGAACATTTTAAAAGGAGTGTCAAGGAATTTGTGGGCATATGTTAAGACAACCACATAGTTACTCCTCCATCTTTTGATCTTTTGACTTAGAATAAAACACGTGGAGATCATCAACTCCAGTCATATGTATATGTATGTGGTTATTTTTTATACAGCAAATGCTGGTGAATAGAGTAATCTTGCTTTGGGGATCAATCATTTGTCCAAAAATAAAGATGGAAGGGGAAAAGGTAATGAACAGGGTCAGCTGCTCATTCTTACCCAATTATTTGTTATAAGATAGTTCTCTTCTTAATTTTCTTCTTAATTTTTCCATATTACTCTCTTCAGTCAAGAAATTCAGTATGGCTCACAGTGCATCTTTAGCATCATATGTGCTATAAGATGACTAAAGTCTATCTATTGCTCAAAGCTGATTCTGGTCAGCAGCTATATAACTGGTTGTTGCTTCCTTTTCTCCCACATTTCATTTATTTTGTGGTGATCTTTGTAAGTATTTGAAAGTTTTAACATAGAGAAGAAAGATTCAATCTTAAGTCTCTTGCCATCTTTTGAACATAAACTTGGCCTCTACATAAAGATTCATCATTTCTGATCATAATTATCACAACCTATCCATGGACAAAACTTTATGCCATAAAAAGACTCATTTGAGGCACATTATAAAACGTGCTACTTATTTTAGAGAATCCATACTCTGTTTAAAATTGTAAAGGCTTGCACAATTTTTGGAACACTTTCAACTGGAACAAATGTTGCCTACCATTTGTTAAGTCGCTTCTCAGTTTATAACATGAATTGGTATTTAATTCCTGGTTAAAATTATATCATTTATTCTTCATTAAAATACTGGTTGAATATCTACCATGTGCCACTTAGTAGTGGGAAAATAACTGATAAAATTATGTATGGTTTCTTCTCAAAATTTGGTGGGAAAGACAGAGGTTAATCTAGTAAGCACAATCGATTCCCAACTTGATACTTTTTATAAATGAATATGCCACCATAGAAACATATGCAAACAGATTTTTTTACATAGGGACCTTAAAGGAGACTTTTAAGAAGAGAACACTTAAACTGGGTTGTGAAGCAAGAGTATTCTAAGAGAAAAGAGAATGGGGAAATTCAAGATGCAGTTTGCATGGATACCTTTGAAATGAAAGGGAACATGGCATGAAGGTGCCTCAATATAAGACAGCAAAGGAAAGCAGGAATGTGTCTGGTAGAGCTAGTGAAGCCTCTGGTTCCTAATAAAGCCAGAGGGTCTGGAAGAGACCAAGTAATGCACAGTCTTAAAGGCATTTTAAAGGAGTTTTTCCTAAATCTCCAAAGCAATAGAGGAATGGTATTCACAGATTGACCTTTTTTCAAGGATCATATCTATAACTATGGATTCAAGAAAGGGTATCCAAATGGCTCTTTGTGAGGCTATTACATAATCTATTCTTTATTGGAGTTGGTAGTGAAAGAGAATCCAGAGAAAGGTTAACAGGTGTGAAAAACATTTAGGAAGCAAATTTAATGTGATTTTGAAATGAAACTTGAGGAATATTGATATATCAAGGATGACTTTTGGGTTTTCTGATGTAAATAATAGAATAAACTATGCTGCCATTCAATGAGATAAAGAACAGTAAAATAGATGAAATAGATAAAAATATGTGTTTGGTTTTAAACACATGATGTTTTAGCTGATTTCAAAGATCAGAGAACAGTTACATATATAAAATGAATCTAGAGATTTAGAAGAAAAAACCAAGGGAATAAATTGTTTGAAGGAGTGGTGGTTCATGATATAAATGTCAGTCAGAAGGTCAAATTGAGTTGTGTACAAAAGTTATCTGCATAAAGAAAACAAAAGGAAAAGGGAAAAAAAGGCTAATGATAGGATGGTAAAGCAATGTTAGAATATAAAATACAAAAGTAAGCAGATATTATACTTATTTTGAGGTAGTATTTATAAACAAGTATTTATAATAAAACATTCAAAGAAAAATATTTAGAAGCATATATGGAAATGTGTATGTATATATATGCACATGAACACAAACATCTGAAAGTACCCTTAATAGACTTCTTCTATTTAGCTGATGCTGTCAGGATCAATATTCTCTATCCTTCTATAAAAATGTTGACTACTGCCCACAAAACATAGCATTCTGGACTGGTAGTCTAATTTTCTGAAAATGTGCATGGTATTTTGACTCTAACCATTTCAGTTGCATATTTACTAAGCAAATTCCTTGATATGGTTATGTTTATTATATAACTATAAAAATGATAAATAATCAAATGTTATTAGGAAAATAGAGTTGTTTTGAGGACTTTAAGCCTCTAGTCTGGGATGTAAGGAACCTGAAAGTTGCTACTCCATACTAAGAGTACAAAGGTGAATCCATTGAAAAATCAGCTCTTCATAGATCAGAGTACACTTATCATGTAAAAACAAATATAATATCTGCTTAATATTTCATTTTATGTTCTATTATGACTTTTACCATTCTATTAGCAATTTCTTTTTTATATTTCAGTTTTTTTTCCTTATGCAGGTAAATTTTGTTCAAGACTCAACTTGACCTTTTAGTTGGCATTCGCATAATGAACTACCAATCCTTAAAGCATTGAATTCTCTTGATTTTTCCTTCTCTGATCTAACCGTGTAGAAGAGCAGTTAGGGTAAACTGCTGCCTCTACAATTGAAAGAAACAGGCAGATATAGAGATGTGGAGATGAGAAGCCCACCAAATTGGAGAAAAAAAATCACAAATTATTGAAGCAAAGACTCATGAGCAGAAACCTCCATAGAAATCAGTGTGGGAGTAGAGATACCTAAACTGTAATAGATGAATTTCTAGAGACACACTATGGAACACCTCTGAGAGAAATTTCACATTTCATGAGTTCATGTCCAGTACTTCTAAATACAAGATTCTCACAATGAATATCAGAGAAAAACAAAACAAAATAAAACAAACAAACAAACAAAACCTTATGTTTCTGGCAGGAGGAGGGGAAAAGGAACTACTATGATATAAATCACAGCATTCTGTTCTCTGTACCAATTCCTACTTGGTAGAAACAATTTTTACAAAAGCCTAATCTTTTAGGGCCTTATCAGAGCCTGACCTTCCTAGAGGAAAGGAAAAACACAACTCCAGTTCCCTCTATACTCTCATATATTGGGATACCATACTATACCACCCACAGAAGAAGAAGAAAAAAAAACTGGTAAACTTCATAGTCCAGGGAGGAAGGCTGATCAAAAAAGAGCTAATCACAGGCCCAGAATACCTCTCTTTCCCAGCACCTTACTATGATATCACTATCAGCGTATTTACCAGTTTCTTTCATCCAGAACATCATGATTAGCTAGTGATAAACAGTTACAAAGCATACTAAAAGGCAAAAGTCATAGTTTGAAGAGATATAACAAGCATTAGAACCAGACTCAGCTATGGCAATGATGTAGACATTTTCAGACCAGGAATTTAAAAACTCTGTGATTAACATGCTAAAGGGTTTAGTGAAAAAAAGTTAAATCACAAGCTACTTATAATCGTCAGAAATTAGGTCTCCATAAAGAATGGAAGAGTGTTAGGGAATAAATGAAGATGAAATGGACTTCTAGTTCTCTTCTTAACTGATATAACAGATAACACTTCAAATAATAGCAACACGTGTCCAATTATATATGTGTGTATGTGTGCATATAGGTGCTTATGTTTTTTGTGTATAAGTAAAATGAATGACAGCAATAATAGAAATAAGAGGTAGGAATTGGTAAATTTAATTATTGGAATGTCCCTGCACTACCTCTGAAGTAGTACAGTGTTCTTTGAAAGTAGATTTGGATGAGTTATATATACGTATATGTATTTAAGTCAGCTTTTTCACCTTTGCAACCAAAAGACCTGGTGTGAACAATATTAGAGGAGGAAAAGTTTATTTGGGTCTCGTGGTTTCAGAAGTCATATTCATAGATGGTCAACTCCATTGCTCTGAGCCCAAGGTAAGGCATAACATTATGGCAGAAGAGTGTGGTAGAGGAACGTGGCTCAGGACATGGCAATCAGTACGGGGGGTAGAGGGGCGGGCAGGGGAGAACTCTCTGCTTACCAAGAACAAAATATAAATCCCAAAGTTATGCCCTGAGTGACCTACCTCCTCCAGGCAAACCCTTCATTACTATGGTTACCACCCAGTTAATCCCTAACAGGGTCTATCAGGGGATTAATGTACAGAGTAAGTTAAGATCCTCATAACCCAATCATTTCATCTCTAAAATCTCAGGCATCATCTCACACATAGGCTTTTGGAGGACACCTAATGTCTAAACCATAACAATTATATATTCTAGGGAAACAACTGAAAGGGGTGAAAAAAGAAATATTAAATTTGGTATTCTAAGGAAGGAGAAAAAATAGAATCATAAAATGCTCAATGAAAAGAAAGAAACACAATTATGGAAGATAAAAAAACAACAGAACAATGGCAATAAATAGAAAACAATAACAAATATGGTAGGTATAGATGTTAATTCAACTATGTCAATAATCATTGATAACATCAATGATCTAAGTGCATCAAATAAAAGACAGATTTCTCATATTGGATAAAAATAAGGCTTAATTGTGTGTTTTGAAGAAGTCAATTTTTAAATACAAAATGTGTTAATTTCAAATAAAAGGAAGGAGATATACCATGCTTATGCCAATCAAAAGAAAACATAAGTAGCCATATTGATATTCAAAAGAAATTCAGAACAAGGAAAGTTATAAGGGATAAATCTAGGTATTACATATTGATGAGGGCTCAATACTCATTAATATAACAATCCTTGATATGTTTGCGCCTAACAACTTAGTTCCAAAATTTGTGAGGCAAAAACAGATAAAGCTACAAGGATAAATTTAAGAATCTACTAATATGGTTGGATACTAATATGGTTGGATACTATGATACCTATCTACCAGAAAGGGACAGATTAGCAGGAAGTAAATCAGGAATGACATAGCTGAATTCCACAACACCATCAATCAACAGATATAATTTACATCAATATACTATTTAATCCATCAATAGCATAATTCATATTTTTCCTAAGCTTACATGGAACATCCATCAAGATGGATCACATTCTGAACCATAGATACACCTTACCAAATTAAAAAAATATAAGTTACTTATTGTATGCTTTCAGAATGCACTGGGATTAAAGTAAAAATCAATAATGGAAATACAGCTAGAAAATTCTCACACACTGAAATTAAGCAACACATATGTCAAAAATGAAGTTGGAAGAAAATTGAAAAATATTTGTGACTAAATGAAAATATGAATTACCAAAATTTGTAGGATCCAGGGAAATTGATTGCTTAGATAAAATTTATAGTATCAAATGCATATATTAGGATAAATGTCTAAAATCAATAACTTCAACTTTTGAATGAGAAAACAATAAAATAAAAACAAATTAAATGCAAAGTATACAGAGCTAAAGATTGAATATTAAACCAGAAATCAATCAAGTTAAAAATAGGAAATCAATAGAGAAAATTGAAAAAAGCAAAGCCTTTAACCAAGCTAAGAAAAAAGAGAATATGCATATTGCTAATATGAAAAATGAAAAAGGGGACATAATTGAGGTCCCATGGAGATTAAAAGGATCATAAAAATATTATGAACAAAATTCCATGTCCAAACTTTTCACTTGATGTTACTTGAAAGATTATCTGCCAAAATTCACACAAAAACAAATAGAAAATCTGAATAAGCCTATTTATTAATGATATTGAATGAATAATAAATAATGTTACAAAACAGTTTACTAAGCCCAGGTGTGTTCACTGATTAATTCTATCAGACACTTAGGGGAGAAATTCTATCAAATCTATATAATATCTTTCAGAAGATGGAAGCAGAAAGATGCTTCCTAAGTCATTTTATAAGACCACCATTATTCTAATACCAAAACTAGACCAATATGTTACAAGAAAAAAACATTAACTACAGACCAGTATCTCCCACGAACATTGATGAAAAACCCTCAACAAAAATTAGTATATTGAATACAATGAAGTACAAGAGTGTACACATAACCAAGTGGTATTTATCCCAGGTATACAATGCTGATTCAATATTCAAATGTTAATTAATGTTATTGATCATATCAAGAGGTCAATGAAGAAATATTGCATGATCATATTAATATATGCAAAAACAGTTTTTGACAAAATCCAACTTCCATTCATAGTAAAAATACAACAAACTAGAAATAGAAAGTAATTTTTTTTAACCTAATTTTCAAAAATCCATAAAACTTGTTCAACTAACATCATATTTAGTGGTAAGAAATTCAAAGTTTTCCTGCTAACAAAATATTTACTTTCTCACCACACATTTCAACATACTAAAATGTAATAAGACAATAAAAGGAAGTAAAATGTATATAAATTGGGAAGGACAGAATAGTCTGGTCTTTGTAAATGACACAATTGTCTATGTAGGAAATCTAAAAGAATAAACTAAATATCTCAGAACTAATATATGATTATTTTAAGGCTGCAGGGAACAAGGTAAATAAACAAAAGTCAATTGTTTTCCTATATATAGTTCACTGGTCCATCACACATGTGTTCCAAATCTGCATATTTACCAACAGCAGATTGAAAATATTCAAGAAATTACAAATTTGAGTTGCTGATGTGTATGACGTAGTTAGGGCTACAATGCAGTGTTTGTACTGAATATGTACAGACTTCAGTTTATTGTCACTATTCCCTAAACAACAAAGTATAACAACAATAATAACATAACATTTACATTATATTAAAGATCATAAGTAATTATAAATGATTTAATGTATATGAGAGAATGTCCAAAATATATGCAAATATTATATCAGCTTATGTAAGGAATTTTAACAGCCATAGTTTTTTTGGGGGGGTATTTATTTATTTTTTTCAAAGTTGTATTTATAACAGTAGCATGCATTACAATTCATAGTACACATATAGAGCATCTTTTTACATAACACTGTAGATTTTAATATCTGTGTGAGTCCTGGAACCAATCCTCCATGGATACTGAAGGATGACTGTACCAGTAATGAACAAGTAAAATTTGAAATAAAAAATGTATTACCATCTAGCTTATCATCCCTAAACTGACATATCTAGGCATAAATCTAGCAAAATATGTATAAGATCTGTATAAGAAAAGCTAAAAGACTTTGATGAAGGACATAAAAGGAGAAAAAGGAAAGAAGAGATATTCCATGTTAATGGATAAGAAGACAGGGTAGTGTCAGATGTCAGTACTTTTCAACTTGATCTACTGATTAAATGCAATCCTAATTAAAATCCTATAAGTTACTGTATGAACATTAACAAACAGATTGTAAAGTTTATGCTGAAGGAGAAAAGACCCAGAATAGAAAACTCAATATTGGGAACAGAATAGAGATCAGAAATAGTCCCACATAAATATAGTTAACTGATATTAAAAAGAAAAAAAAAAAGATTAGAGGCAATACAATGGAGTAAATGGCATTTACAGCAAGTGGTTTTGGAATAAGTGAATATCCACACCCCCAAACAAAAATATAGACACAAACTTTACACTTTTCGTAGAAATTAACTCAAAATGAGTTGTGCATCTAAATATAAAATTAGAAAACTCTTAGAAGATGACCTAGGAGCAAACCTAGATTACCTTGTATGTAGTGATGATTTTTTAAAAGAACAAACCAAAGGTACATTCTATGAACAAAATAATTGATAAATTAGAAGTCACAACTTCTGCTTTGCAAAAAATAATATCAAAAGAATGACAAGGCAAACCACAGTCTGGGAAAAAATATTCATAAAAGATACATCAGGTTAAAGACCATTATTTAGCTCAATTCTTTTTTTTTAATTTTTTTATTATTTATTTACTTATTCATCATGCACAAGTATAGTATCTTTTTACATACAACTGCTTGTATACAAAGTATATAAGTACCATTCAGATCTTCAATCATGCATTTAGGATAATGATATCCATCTCATTCAACCACCAATTTTTTTCCAAACCCCCCCCCTTACTCCCTCCCTCCCCCTCCCTTTCCGTTGACCATTCTAGTGTTCCTCTGATCCTATGTACCCCCCTTCCAACAACACTGTGAACCAGCCTCCTTATATCAGAGAAAACATTCGGTACTTGGATTTTTGAGATTGACTAATTTCACTTAGCATTATATTCTCCAACTTCATCCATTTACCTGCAAATGCCATTATTTTATTCTCTCTTATTGCTGAGTAAAATTCCATTTTGTATATATACCATATTTTCTTTATCCACTCATCTACTGAGGGGCATCTAGGTTGGTTCCATAACCTAGCTATTGTGAATTGTGCTGCTATAAACATTGAAGTGGCTGTGTCACTTTTTCTATTTAGCTCAATTCTAAGTGGATCAAGGACCTAAGCATTAAACCAGAGACTGTGCACCTACTAAAGAAAGAGTAGGCCCAACTCTCTATCACGTCAGCTTAGGAACCCAATTCCTCAACAAGACTCCTAAAGCACAAAAAGTAAAATCAAGAACAATAAATGGGATAGTATCAAACTATAGAACTTCTTTACAGCCAAGGAAACAATCAAGAACATGAAGAGAGAGCCTACAGAATGGGAGAAAATCTTTGCCACCTTCATTTTAGATACAGCATTAACCTCCAGGGCATACAAAGAACTCAAAACACTTAACACCAAAAAAAAAAAAAAAACAAATAATCCAGTCAATAAATGGGCAAAGGAACTGAATGGACACTTCACACACACACACACACACACACACACACACACAAAAGAACGAAATATGAATGGTCAATAAATATATGAAAAAAATTCAACATCCCTAGCAATTAGAGAAATGCAAATTAAAACTACACTGAGACTCCATCTCACTCCAATCAGAATGGCAATTATCAAGAATACAGTAACAATAAATGTTGTTGATGATATAGGAAAAAAGGATCACTCATACATTGCTGGTGGGACTGCAAATTTGTAAAACCACGATGGAAAGCAGTATGGAGATATCTCAGAAAACTTGGAATGGAATCATCATTTGACCCAACTATCCCACACTCCATCTATACCCAAAGGACTTAAAATCAGCATACTACATTGATGCAGCCACATTGATGTTTATAGTAGCTCAATTCACAATAGCAAAGCTATGGAACCAAACTAGGTGCCCCTCAACAGATGAATGGATAAAGAAAATGTGGTACATATACACAATGGAATATTACTCATCCATGAAGAATATTAAATTATGGCATTTGCCAGCAAAGGATGAAACCAGTCCAAAGAACCAAAAGCTGAATGGTTTCCCTGATAGGCAGATGCTTGCACACAATAAGTGGGGGTGGGGGTGGGAAGAATAGAAGTTTATTGACATAGACAAAGGCGAATGAAGGGAAGGGTGGGGTGATGGGTTTAGGAAAGACAGTAGAATGAATCAGATATAACTTTCCTATGTTCATATATGAATACATAACCAGTGAAACTCCACATCACTGGTGAGAATGAAAAATGTTATATAATCATTTTAGAAGACATATTGGTGATTTCTTAAAATGCAGAACAATAAAAAAATGGGATCCTAATTAGAATATGTATATATAATATATGTATATATGATGTAATATAATATTTCAAAATACACTGTTCTGTCATGTATATCTAAAATAAACAAATAAAAAATTAAATTAAGAAGAAGAAAAAAGGACCATTATTTGTACACAGAAATCCTAAAAGTCAACAAAATAAGCAACACAGTAAAAATAATGTACCAAAGGCTTGTGTAGAGAAGTCACTAAGAAAATATACAGAAGACAAAGCATATGAGATGATACTCAACATCATATATCATCAGAGAAATACAAACTAAAACAATGAGCTACTATGGCACACCCATTAAAGAAAGGACAAAATCCAAAATACCACACCAAATATTCTCAAGAATATTAATCAGTAAGAACTCTCATTCATTGCTGGTGGGAATGAAAAATGGCATATAACCATTTTAGAAGACACATTGATGATTTCTTAAAATATTAAGCAAACTCTTACTATACAACCAAGCAATCTTGATCCTTGGTATTTACTCAAAGGATTTGAAAACTTATGCCCACACAATACATGCAAATGGATGCTTATAGTGGCTTTATTCATTGTTTCCAGAATGTAGAGGCAATGAAAATATCCTTCAATAGACAAAAGAATAAACAAACTGCAGCACTTCCAGACAATGGAATGCTTTTAAGTGCTAAAAAGAAGCAGTCTGTCAAACCATAAGAACAGCTGGAGAAAATTTAAATGCATATTAATAAATGAAAGACGCTAATCTGCAAAGGCTACATATTGTTTGATTTTGATTATATGACATTCTGGAAAAGGAAAATCTGAGTACAGAAAGAACATCAGCGATTTTGAGGGGTTAAGAAAGTGAGAAAGATGAATGGGGGAGCACTAAGGATTTTTAGGTCAATGAAAATATTCCCAAAAGTACTATCACTTGAAAACATAATATTTGAAAACAAACAAACAACAATAGAATTTGCAACATTAAGAGTGAACCTTGATGTAAACTATGGACTGTATGTGATAATGATGTGTAGATTTAACAATTCTAATGAATGTACCACCATGGTAGAGCATATTGCTAGTAGGGGAGTTTGTGGGAACAAGGATAAAGGAGAACCATGTATTTTCAGCTCAGTTTTATCTGCTGTGAAACCTAAAACTGGTCTTACAAAGTTAAAAAAGTTGTTTTTATGAAAATGAAATTGTATTGGAGTAACATAAAATTACTGAAATAAGTATGGATAGACAACAAAAATATTAAGGTAAATCCAAAAGACCTAAGAGAAAGTGACATCAGATTATTTTTCAAGTGTTTAAGCATCCTGTAAAAATAGAATCTTTATAAAGGATGTGTTATGAGTGTTTATTTTTGTAAGAAATATTATGGGAAACTAATTAGTAAGTTCATATTTGAAGAAAAAGTTATGACCCATTTTTTAGGGAATAGCAAATGGATGTACATTTACTTATTTAATATTTTTTTAAATGGCAAGTGATATATGTTTAAACTGACATCCTCCACTAAGTTTTTCTGTTATTTTAACAATGACCATTTCCAACCAAGCTAGGAATATGACAAAGATTTCAGCAAGGGTGCTTTTGCTTCTCAAGCTTCAAAGTCTACTTTTCTCTTGTCACATAACCCGAGGTGCCAAAAAATACAATTCCTTCACCAATGTCTTATGCACACACAACACAACATCCTTCTTGTTCAAAAAGCCTACACGTGTGTGTATTAGGCATATAGCATACAAAATACAGATATACCTGCAAATGCAGTATTTATGAGCACATTTTCCTTTCTTTTATTAAAAATAGAATAATAGTTATATACATAAATATATATATATATATCTTGAACTTGTTTTGTATTATTTTAACTTTGTATGATTACTCTCATTCTATATAAAACACATTGAGAACAATTTTTTGTAACTATGTAATAATACACATTAAGTGTATTCCACCATTTATTTAAAACTTCTCATAATGATGAGTAAACTTGTATTCACTCCTACAAACAATACTATAAGGCATCTTTGTACATGTAGTTGTGTATACATACATATTATCTCCTATATTAATGCCTCCCTAGAATTGTTTCGCAAAAGTGAGTTATGCTGAATAAAATAGTATACCCATTTTTAAAGTGATCACACTTTAGCACACTTCCACCAGCAAATAATGGAGCTTCTTTTGTTATGTTTTATGTTTATGCCAGTGCCAGATGCCATCAGTCTTTAACACTTACCAATCTTGATATGTGAAAAATTATGCCTCATTATACTTTTAATTTGCATTTCCTTGACAACTAAAAGATGATCATCATTTCATGTTAATTGACAATTTGCATTTCCTTTGCTATAAATAGTCTGTTCTTATTGACTTTTTATGCTGTTTGTCTTTAAGTGATCAATTTTTATTTTATATTAAAAAAGTTTTAAGACTTTCCATTTTATTTTAGCTATATCTATTATATAGCATACTGTGTGTGTGTGTGTGTGTGCGCGCGCGCGTGTGTGGTCTTAATTTCAAGTTTAAAATATATTGTCAGATTTTTTTATATTTATGTTTTATAATTTTGATGTATAAAGGTTTTATTTTCTTTTTCCTATAGTGATTTGAACAGATTATAATCCTTTTAAACATTTTTTCAAAAGATTATCAATATTGTATTCTCCATCAGTCTATTTGAATACAAATATCTACTAATCATTTTGTATAAGAGGAGGGATTTACTCCTTTTTTACTTTCAGCCCTTCTATTATAAAATACTTTGTAGATTATTAATCTTTAGGTGAAACACGTCACATAGTCTTTCTATATTTACAACACCTAACTAAACATTACCAAATATTTCAGTATTTAATACTGATTGTATTATATCACCATGTTGTTTTACAATTGCTATCTATTAATGTCTTTTTCAATTGGAATAATCTTAGAGTCAGGGTTTGAAGTTATTTTTCAGAAAAAGAAGTGTGTTCTTTATTGGTCTTGGGATCTTATTTTCCTTGGAATAGTGAATAAAATTTGCCGGGTGTGGGATTATGGACCCACAATCAGAACACTTAGTAGTTCTCACAAAAACTCAGTAGACATTGGTTAATTAGAGGTAAACATGGGTGAAAATTAAGTAGTCTAATTTAATTTTCTTTTGTTGTAACCCTCCTCTCAGGAGAGATGTTTTCTTGAAAAAAGAAAAATCATCTTGCTATATCTTATTTTTTGTCTTATTGTTTTTGACTAATAATCAATAGATGATTATGTATATACTTATATATATTTAAAAAATAAATCTCTTCAATTTTGGAATATTTTCTTTTAATTCATTGATTTTTTTTCATCAGAAAAATTTATTAGTCATAGATATTAGTTCTCTGCTGTGTCCACAGTGTCAGTCACCTTATCAGTTACCCGACATAAGAATTGTTTCACAAGGAATACAACCAGAATATACTTAATTGTAGATAAGGAAATGATCATTCTACTGGATATAAAAAATACAAACAAGAAGCCCTGGTTGCTCCTGGCAAGCCATAGCACTAAGCTAAATGACACATGGAGAAATGCAGAGCCAAAAGCACTCAAAAAAATAAAGCTTTAGTCCTGATTGAGTCACAACTGACAGCAATCACCTGTGGGACTTTTGTTATTACAGGCCAATAAACGCTCTTCAATGTCCTGTTTTCTACTTGTATGGGAAATCATACCAACCCAAGTACTTAAACATCCCAGAGAAGCACAGCTTCTTCATCCTGGAGGCTTCCATAACTGATTCCCAGGGTTCTAGCTATTATAAAAACTGCCCTCCCCTTTTGGATGCAGCCACTATCACCAGTGAAAATATATGGCTTGCTCCTACCACATGTCTAGGGGGAATTAGCCCATAACATTAGATCAGATCTAGTCCTCTTTCAACAGAGTTTTAGAGCAGCGTATTTCCAGCCCCAAAGAGAGGATTAAGTTTCCTCTCCTGTGTTTTTTTTTAAGTCACTTTCCTATCCCAGGAATTCCTCTTTCTAGAATGACAGTGCAAATAATGCCTAACAGTCATCACCACAATCATTATACTGCACATTCCAGACAGAACAGATTCATAAACAGATGAAATGGGAAAACTAATGATTGCGCCAGAACTAGCTTGCAAACACAAGATTATAAAGCCCATGATTTTTCAACTACACCAAGTTTGACATATCAGTAATGTGAGCATGACTTTTAGTTTCAGTCAACAAAGTTTAGTAGAAGAATTGAGGATACAAATTCTAGTAGAAAGTACCAAGACAACACATTCTTTTCTAAATTCTGAAACCTGCCCAAGTGGTACTGTTTGTGATAATTTTTATTTCTTTATTCATGAATGTGTTTACTTTAAAATATTTATTGGATATATATGCATATTTAGATTTTATGCATAAAATGTATAATGATTTCATCCTTAGTGGTAATCAACATAAACTGCTACAAAAAGCAAAATTATGTTTGACTTTCCTCCAAATACAGTAGAAACTGAGCTTATTCTTAAAAAGAACTTAGATTCCTGTCTCTGATTAACTGGAAAGACAGGGTAAGTAGGAAATTCCAGAATGGGAAACACAGAGCAAAGGTACTGTGGTACAAAAATGTTGAATCCAGTAAGTAATCCAGTTTATAGTATTCGGAGTGTAAGTGACAATACAGAGTGAAATACATCAGAACAGATTATGCTTCTGAAAAGCCCAGAGAGGGGTAGAGCCTGCATTCAGTAGACAATGAGTGATAACCTATGGGAAGTTGTTGAACAGGGATTAGGCATGATCTCAACCCTGCTTTATGATGTTAAGTCTGCATTTGGGAAGTATTCATAATGTATTTCTGACTGTGAGGCTTGTCTACTTTGCCCAGAACAGCAAATTAGGGGATGGGTAGAGGTGAATTATGGGAGAAATAGAGCATGAGGCAGAACGAAGGCAGAAGAATCAGAAGGAAGGCTACTGGTAAGAATTCTACCTCACTGGCTCACTGGAAGTGTACAACTGGCTAAATGAAGTCACGAGCTCCAAACCGATAATATCTTGGGTAAATAGGCATTCTTTTTTTTTTTTTTTTTTTTTTACTAGGGATTGAACTCAGGGGCTCTCGACCACTGGGCCACATCCCCAGCCCTTTTTTGTATTTTATTAGAGACAGAGTCTCACTGAGTTAATAAGTGCCTCGCCATTGCTGAGGCTGGCTTTGAACTCATGATCCTCCTGCCTCAGCCTCCTGAGTGCTGGGATTACAGGCGTGCGCCACCTTGCCCGGCTTTTGTAAATAGGCATTCTTTAGTTTGGAATGGCCACTGTGAAACAAATTATAAATTAACCAACTCTAAATTTATAAATCATGTTCTACCAAAAAAGAGTAGGGCAAAGAAAAAAACAGATATAGATATTTGTGAGCTTAACTGTGTTTACTTTGCTTAATATTTTAAATGTCTCTATTTTAATACTTCATCCTCAGTTAATAATTTTTGAGAAGGTAACAGATATCAAGTATTTGCAAAACTATGACAATAGATCCTTATCAAACCTTATACGCCTTGTCTCTTCCTCATTTACTGCCCAACATTGCAATTTTAACAAGCAAGGAGGGGAGTGGTGAGGAGAGTAGCTGGAAAGTTTTGGCTTTAGAGTTATTTCATTGTTATGATCATAAATAAATACTATTTTCTGACATGCAAAAGACAGAAGATATTTAATACAGTAGTTTAATACTCAAAAGGTGTTTCCCACTGTTTTATTCTCCAATTCTAAGGTGAATACATACTACTATTAATTAATTAATTAATTGAATCTTTGAGTATACAAAAATGTTATCTTGTTAATTTCACAGTCCATCTTATGTCAAGAGTAAGCCAGTGAAGCAGTTCTCAAAGCAATTTATTTTACCATGCTTCTCATTTAACTTATAGTCCTAAAATAGCATATTTCATATTGCATGTCTCTACAGTACAAAAAAAGAGTAGCAGAAATGTTTGAATATTTAAACATTTAACATTGATAGTAATGCACTGTGTAGAGGGTACCAACAATAAAAACAAAGAATATCAGTCTAAAAATGATGTTGAAAACAACTATATTCTTAACTATGGTGTTTCTGAATAGCACCATCATGAAGGTGACCCCCCCCCCCATTAAAATTGTTTTTTCTAGTTGTAGATGGACACATCACCTTTATTTCATTTGTTTAAATCTATGTGGTGCTGAGGATCAAACCCAGTGCCTCATATGTACCAGGTGAGCAATCTACCACTGAGCCACAACCCCAGCTCCCCCATTTATTTTTATGTAGAAGAATGAGAAAAGAAAACTTGAGATTGTTAGTTTCTGCTTGTGAAACTACCTCTAAAGAATTTCTCTGATGAAGTTAAACTTAAGAAAAATAAAATAATATGCAACATTCATTGGAAATACTAATACTGCTGACTACAGAACAAAGGATTTTCTCACAAAACGGTAATAAATGAGTATTAGGTATTAAATTCATTCTTGTATAAACTTGCATATGCATTGGATTCCATTTTCTGGAGGTGAATTTATTTTATTTATTTATTTATTTTGTGGGAGACCTTCTCCACTTTACCAAATCAACTTAGAGTTATTTCATTGTTATGATCATAAATAGATACTATTTTCTGACATGCATTGTGGTATTTTATTCATTTGTATTAGTTAAGGTGGTTATGTAAGACTGGGGATAAGAAACGGTGTTCCAGGAATTATATGATTCAACAGTTGGCAGATTTCCCTAGATAACAATGTTTGTGTAAAATATAGACACTGCATAATTATTGAAAACCTGGCTGCATATCCACCTGCACTTGGTATCGGGCCACGGATTATAAAAGTATGTGTAGTAAACTCCTGTGGGTATGTAGAAGTGTTATAGGATTCATCCAGGGCATCCATGCTCAGGGCCTTCTAAATAGCTGGCAAGCCCACAGCAGTATATTGGGAAGAACACTGAACTGAAGTTACAGATAACTGTGCCCACAATTGGAATTAAAATAATTTTATCACAGGGTTGGACTCCAGAGATTACAGAAGTCAAAATTATTGTTATGAATTAAGAAAATAAGGCTCTAAAGTGATGAATGGACTTGTCCAAAGTCTCACGGCTGAAGTGGCAAAGCTCTGACCCAAGCATTTTTATTTTCTAGTTCAGTGTTCTTCCTGTGGCATTGTGCTGACTTGCACAGCCTCTCCTTGGGTTTCCTCATATGTAAAATGGAAATGCTGGACTAAAGCAGTGGCTTTCACAGAAAGTAGTCCATGTAGTCCCCGGGTTCCTTGAGGCCAACTGAGGGACACTTGGTGGCAGTGGGCATATGACATGTAGGATAGTCAGGGTTCAGGGTATCATTGGAGTTCTCTGTAGCATTTTATTTAAAAAATTAATGACTAAATAAAAATTTGAACACAAGTTAATATTGATTCATTTCTAAATTCTATAAATGCAAAATTATCTTGTATATTTGAATTTTACTGGAATTTTAGTCTCATAAGTCCAGCAATTTATAGTCATTTTTATTATAGGTTTTTATTTTCATCTGTTTTATGGCTGTGAGATAGCAAATTTAGAAAGCATTGTTTTCAGACATATTATTTCTAAAATAGATAATATTATAAGAACTGCCACTTTTTGAATGCTTACTAAGTTCCAGGAACTGCTCAATGAGACTTACACATAGTAACTCATTTAATTGTAATAGTAACTCCCATGAAATATGGGTACTAATGTTGTCCTCATTCTAGATATAAGGAAACTAAGGTACAGAAATATGAAGTAATTCATAGCTAGAAAATGGCAGATTCAGGGGGTCCAGTGAGTCATGACATCAATAAGTGCACTTTAAAATTACTGACAGAATAAAACATATCTGTAATCATTGTAGTACATAGAAAACTTACTTTTCTGTAAAATAAAGTTGTACTCTCATTTATCCATACTGATGATGATCTTTGAATGAATAACTTGCATAAATAATTACCAATAGAAAAACAACTGCAGCACAAATATTATCATGTAATCTACAATGTCTTGATCAGTTATCTGAGGTTCACCTTTATAAACACATAGTAGAGAAGCAGATTAAAAACAACTTCAATATCTAATGCTAATGTAGGTGTGGCTCATTACTCATATAGTAATTTTAGTGAAATAACTATTAAATCATAGGGGCATTAGACATAACATTGTCTTCCAAGATGAATGCACTGACTTAAGAGAAGACTGGCCAGATGTGAGTAAAACAAACCCCTGACAATAAAAGTCAGGACTTTTCAAAAAGGAATTTTGAAAGGGTCTTCCTTCATGACTAGGACAGACTGTAATCATGGGGCCTTAGCACATTGCTCCAATGTAGAAAAGCTTCTGCTTCCTGTCATGGTACTGGAGTCATTTCAGTCCCAACACTCCTTTTGGGCAATGTCTTTTAAGAACTCCATTCATTCAATTAGTATTTACTACATTTTATTTAATTTGTCCTACTGTAAGAACTATGTTGTTTTATCATTCTTCAAGATCTCCACTATATTTTCATTTAATAAAAAAATTACTGATGGAATGACAATGTCAGTAGTCACACACTCCCAAACTTTCATTGGATATCAGCAGCCATCTGTAAATTTTACTATAGCTTTCAAAAAGTAATATGCCCGGGGCTGAGGTTGTGGCTCAGTCGTAGAGCACGCACCTTGAACGTGTGAAGCACTGGGTTTGATCCTCAGCATCACGTAAAAATAAATACACAAAAAAGTAACATGCCCTAAGCAACTTAGCAAGACCCTGCCTAAAAATAAAAAATAAAAAGGGCTGGAGATACAGCTCAGTGGTTAAGCACCTGTAGGTTGAATCCCCAATATCAAACAAACAAACAAAAAACAACTATGTTAAATTGTGAATGATGAAATAACCTTTCTTCAGAATGCTTCTCATCTCCAATTTATTTTATATGAGCTCTGTGAGTTATCTTTCTAAAGTCCAGATCTAATTCTACTGCCAATGAAAAAGCCTTCAATGGTCTTCTGTTACCTTGTCCCAGAAGATCAATTTAACATTCCTCAGTCTCACATATAAGGCCTTCCAAGATCAGATCATACCCTAACTTCCAAATCTTCCATGCTGAAATCTCTACCTAAGTTCAAGCCACAGGAGCCACTGATTTCCAAATCTAACTACCAAGCCCCTGGGATCAAACTCTGTTCCCTAAACATTTTAAACTACAATTATCATTATTCCATTATGTTGCAATTCTGTTTTGAGTCTGGTCCTCCTTTAAAACAGTGAACTTCACAGAATTGTGACCCAGTATGTAGATTGGTCTTTTTTATATTTGTGTTCATTATTTAACAGTTTGCATACAACAAACCACTTCATAAATACATGCAAAACTGCATTAAAAGTCAAGGTTACAGGATTTTAGTCAAGTTGTCCCTTCTGATGAAAAAGAATTCTCTTTCATTTTAGTCTTCTAAAACCTACTCATGCTTCAGAGTTTTATTAAAATTGTAATCCTCCCCTTAGTCACTAGAGTTCTTGGAAAGCAGGTCATATCATTCACCTTTGAACTGGTAGATTACTACTAGGAGATATTTAATAAATATTTAATTAACTGACCTATTAAGGAACAGAAGTTTAGATTTTATAGAGGTCTGGAAAAACTGATTGCAAACCTACTGATGATTTCTATGCACTGATCATTTTAGGAGATTGCAATTGCTCATCAGTCTTAAGGTTAATGTGCAGTAATGGTTGTATATTATCTTAAAAGTGGCAATCTAATCAGCAATTAACAAATGTGCAAAATGTGAATTTATAATCACAAGTACTTATATGTTTTACTCTCTAACTGCTTTTTTATTTGCCTGACCTTTGTGTATTGATTTCAACTCTAGGAACCATTGGGTTTTATTAATGAGAAAATGTGAGGTTTCTAGTACTAGACTGAATATATTAAAATATCTGATAAAATTACATGGGGTGGATCACAGGTAGAACAAAAATATTTACTATAAAGAGATGGCAAGCAAAGCAATTAATCAAGTTTGGTAGGCCAAACTGTCATGCAGAATGAGAAAGGAGTGTTTTGTTTTGAGAGCCTAATGAAAAACACTAACTTGTCCAGCAACAATCAGCAAGCCATTGGGTAGTAAGTAGGCTGAAAGCATTGGTGTCAGTAGCACATAAGCTAATAGCTGTGAGAAGTCACTGATATAACCAATATGGTAAAAACTCCAAGTCATGTAATGATTTTAAATGTCACTGTTATGTTCTGAATGTTTGTGCCCCCCTCCATTTCATATGTTGAAATCTTGACACCCCACCTGCAAAGTGATAGCATTAGGAGTTGTGCCTTTGGGAGGTAATTAGGTCACGAGGGTAGAGCTCCCATGAACAGAATTAACACCCTCATGAAATAGACACCAGAGAGCTCGCTAACTCTCTTTCTGCCTCCACATGAGGATATGTGCAGTCAACAGTTTGCAGTTAGGAAGAGGGCTCTCACCAGGATCCAGGCATGCTGCCACTGAGCACAAGGGGGCGACCTTATCATTTCTATTGCTATGATCTACCCAGTCTGTGTTGCCTTGAAACGGCCATCAGAAATAACCAAAGTTGTAACTCATGTATACCAACATCTTTACACTATAATTTTAAAAATAACCTTTAACTATTTTTAATGTAAATATATTTAAGTATGATAATTCATTCACTCAGTCTATCCATATTTTTTAAGGAGACTAGACTGTCCCAAATAATATTCTAGATGGTGGGGATATAGTGACTAACAAGACAGAGTCTCTGCCCTCACAGATAAAATAATTTTAGATAGTAGTTAAAAGCCATGAGGAAAACAAAAGAATAAAAATGTATGGCAGGGAGGGAAGAGGCTGCTTTGATTCTAGAAAGACATGAGCTTTAGGCTATCAATTAATCTTTCACTGCATTTCTGCATTTTTTTCTTTTGGTTGCATTTTATGTTTAGAATTTCCTTCCTTCTTTCCTTCTTTCCTTCCTGCCTTCCTTCCTCTCTCCCTCACTCTTCTTCCTTTTTCCTCTCCTTTTCCTTCTTCTTTTCTTCATCCAAAGAAGGTTTATTGTTGTTCTATCCCCTACATCCTGACATATATAATTTTCCACCTGTGCACTTCATATTAGAATAATGACTTGGCTGGATGTGAAATTCTTGAGACATTTTGTTTCCCTCAGAATGTTGTAAACATTCCATCATATTTTGCAGTTAGCTGTGGAAAATCTGAACCACTTTGATCCTCCTCAAAATGATTTGCCATTTCTACCTTTCTCTTGAAATTTAGTTACTTCATTATACAAGTTAATGGCAATCATTATATATCAATTTTTTATATTTCATGATATGTCTTTTTACCTGTTATTTTCCTTCTCTCCTTCATTTTATGGAAAAATTTCACTTATTATAGGTTGTTTTACAGTTCCATTTGATGGGTTCTCTTTTGTAAAAATCATTATCCATGAATTGGTTTATTATTGTCTCTGTATATCTGATTGTTTTGGCAACTACTTCATGTTTGTTTTATTATATTCATGGTGAATATAGAGAATCTATTTTACTTTGTTTTGTTTTTTATTATTTATATTACTTCTAATGCATTTGTTTTGTCTGACATGAGGAAAGGGTATATTTAATGTGTTTCCTTGTTTCTGCAATATTTTCATCTCATTGTGTTCTTGTGCCATGCCGTCTTTCACAGAATCCATATGAACTTTAAAAAACTATGATGATAAATATTAACGAATATCTTTATTCTGTTTCTTGGAATCTATCTCCTTCCACAGTGGATTGTTTTACATGTTAGGTTTCTTTCATTTTTTTCACTTGGCTATGGTGTATCTGTGTGGTTGCTATGTTTTTGTCACCTAAAAATGGACCACACTGTGCTGTTATTTGACTCCATATCTCACAGATTGCTATCTTATCTAACAGAATCTCTCTTCAGAAATTTTTAAAAATTTAAAGACTTTAACAGATGACATTATATGCATTTATCATGCTCAACCTAATGTTTGAAAATATATACATATATATATAATCATAGCACTATGATTATATCTAACTACTTAACAATTGTATTATCTCCCATCATGATTTCTGTCATGAGAATACTTAACTTTGTATTTTTCCAGACCACAATACATCACCAATAACTTCAGTCATCTTGCTGTAAAAAAAGATCTTTTGAATTTATTCATCTTATTTAACTGTAATTATGTATCGTTTGGTCGAGGGCTCCCAAGCCTCCTCTCTTCCACCATTCCCAGCCTCTGGTAAGCACTATTTTACTCTCTACTTCTACTAAATCAACGTTTTTAGTTTCCCCATATGAGTGAGATTATACATTGCTGTGTTTCTATGCCTCGGTTATTTTACTTAACATCCTTTCTAAGTTCATCCATGTTGTCAGAAATGACAAGATTCATTCTTTTTTAATGGATGAATAGTATTCCATGTGTAAATATACCCCATTTTCTTTATTCCATGTATATGTTAATGGACACTTAGGTTAATTCCATTTCTCGGCTAATGTGAACAATGCTGAAATAAACATGGGAGTGTAGATATCTCTTCAACATACTGATTTATTTTCCTTTGGATGTACTCAGTAAAGGAGTTGCTGGATTATAGGATAGTTCTATTTTTAATTTTTTTTAACAAAAACTTCACATAGTTTTCAATAATGACTGTACTAATTTCCAAGCCTGTACTAATTTCCCATCAACAGAGAGTGAGGGTTCCTTTTCCTTCACATCCTCACCCACTGTGACTTTTTATCTTTTTTGAAATCAGCTATTCTAACTAGATTCAGGTGACATCTCAATGTGGTTTTGATTTGCATTTCCCTGATAATTAGTGATATTGAACAATTTTTTCTTTACTTTTTGCTATTTGTCTGCTTTTGAGAAACATTTCTTCAAATTTTTTACCCACTTTTTTTTCCACTGATTTGTTTGTATTTTGTTAAGTGAGCAATAGTGTTATTTACTCTGCTTGTTAGAAAGCCTGGGCACACAGTCTATGGTATGTGGTGCTTGTATGCAGCACTGGGGAGTGGGTAAAGCCATGGGCGATGCCACTGCTGGACAAAGACTCTCTCTCAGACTTATTTTTAGAGCAGTTTTCACTTCACAGTAAAGTTTAGAGGAAGGTATAGAGATTTCCTGCATATACCCCATGTGTCCCAATACATGCATTGCCTGCCATGTTATCAATAGTATGCTCTCTTTTGAACAATCCATTTCTTGGTAAAGTGAGTCACGGAGTGTGGTGAACTGACTCCCTCGGTGAGACTGGGGTCACTTTGCTTTTGAATTTCCTTGCAGTTGAGAGTGAAGTGTTTGCTTCTGATAGAGACCATCACTTCTGATAGTCCCCTCACTTCACCTGTCTATCCCCAGCAGGCATTTCTACAGACTGTGCAAAGTGGAATATCAGAGAGTAATTTTTCAAAAGCTTGTCCATTTTTGTCACCAGCTGTATGAGTTTCCATGGTTGATGTAACAAATTCTTACAAAGTGGGTGGCTTAGAACAAAAGAAATTTATTCCTTTACAGTTCTAGAGGCCACACTTCCAAAGTCAAGGTATTGACAGGGTTGGTTCCTTCTAGAGGCTCCCAGGGAGAGCCCATTCTATGTCTTTCTTCTAGCTTTCAAGTGGCTGCAATAGCAGTCACTGGCATTGTTTGGTTTGTAACTCCAGTCTCTGCCTTTGTTTTCACATGACCTTTTCCTCTATATCTTGTCTAGTTTCTTCTAAGAAAACTAGATATTGGATCTAGGATCCACCTAATCCAGAATGATCTCATCTAGAGATGCTTGATTATATATGCAAAGACCCTTTTTCCAAATAAGGTGGCACTGACAGGTTCCAGGTGGACATACCCTTTGGGGTACCATTTTTCAATCCATTGTGCTATCTATATCATTACCTTGGGAGGAGTGATGTTTTAGGAGATACTGTTATTCACATGGGTATTTGGAACATTTTCTTCATTCTGTGGCTGTCACTTTTCAATGACTTTTTAGATAAGGAAGTTTCTTTTCTTTAGTTTGAATTTCTATTTTGTACTTCTTTTAGGTTTAAGCTTCCAATTTTGACTCATTGTAATGTTTCCCTCGAACATCCCAGAAATACATTTCAAATCATGAGTAACAGTGGCATACATACTTTTTGTATCATTCCTAAAGCAAAGGGGGATGTAAACCACCATGTCCCTGGATGCTTCTTTTCTAATTCCAAAAACCTAGCCAAGCAAAGGTAACAATGAGAGCAAGCCTGGGAGCAAAGTCCAGGTACATATTATCTTGAAGGACACCTGCTTTCTCTTATGCACACTAGGAACCAGAACAAGTTAGTGTTATCTGTAGAAAGCTACATTCTTGCATGTGCACCAGGACAGTTGCTCCTCAGAGTATTAGTCAGACAAGCAAACTAAGCAAGCTGATGCTGATGATGTCACTGCTTCCTGCAATCTAACATATAAAACCCCTATAGGCAAGGAGACAGGGGCAGAACTGAGGGCACTATGGAAAGAATATGTGTCACTTGTCTAGTGGACTACCAGAGGACAAAACATTGTGAGGGAGAAGAGGAAATGCTAGGCAAAGCCCCTGAGGGGTGGAAGTGCTCTCTGTCAGCTGGTTACTAGAAATCTTCTTGGAGCAGTCCTGATCTCTTGTAAGATTTCCCCCAATGAACCAAATATCTCCCATGCCATCTTTGGAGACTTTATTTGTCCTGTCTGCAATCTACCCCTCTGCCCTACAACCAGGCACCTTTAGACTATTGTGTGACCATGTAATGCAGTATGGTAAGGTCCATTATGAAGGTTAGAGTCTATGTCTTGTTATGTCTTTGTTGCAACTCTGATCATACTACTCTATAAAAACAGGTATGACATGCTCCAGCAGATTGAGAGTGCACAAGACTTCAGATCATCTCAGCTTTTCATTTAAACTATCTTTATCACCAGTTAGACTCGTGGAAGTCTCTCATCAGTTTTCTGAATTGCCCAAGAATGGACAATTTATTTAGTTCAAAATGAGGAGGTTTCCACACGTATAGAGAAAATGGGACTATTTTATCTATCCAGATGATTGCTTATGTTTTTTTTTTCTGTCTTTTATTTCTTCTGTAGCCACAAAGTATCAATACAGAAATACAACAAAGTATAGTCTCATATTCTTGCTGGTTTCAGTTATCTGTATAAATGCCAATATTGTATAGGTCTGAGTACAAATTTTATAATTATTAATTCATATTTATATGTAAAGCATTCTCTCCAAAGAGATTTGTAATTTGCAGAGTATTTGGATCATAAAGGGATGCTAATCCTAGCATTCTTTTCCAGATTAAACAACCAATTTGAACCTATTGTTCAGTTCATGAAACCAGTCAAGAATCCTTTTCCTCAAGAGGAACTCCTCCCCCTTGTCAGTGGATACTAATCAGGAACAATTCAGTCTTTCCTAAAGATTCAAGTATTCTGGAAACTCAAAAAATAAGGATTGGGTTCTTCAATTCATGCTTCACAGAAAACTATCTATGGAAATGTAATTACTTCCTCCCTAGCAACTAGCTGTACATGCCAAGGGATGCTGCATGTGTAGAATTTATATAGCTACAGAATAAATACTGCTCCTTTCCTTTAATTTATTTTGTTTCCTAAAAATTTATTTAGTTTATGTTCATTTTTACACATATATTTTAAAAACAGGGTTAGCTTTCCAAAACTGCTTTCCTGTCCT
This sequence comes from Tamias sibiricus, assembly GCA_025594165.1. Classification (NCBI taxonomy): domain Eukaryota; kingdom Metazoa; phylum Chordata; class Mammalia; order Rodentia; family Sciuridae; genus Tamias; species Tamias sibiricus. The sequence continues at coordinate 139,024,495 of CM046658.1, read as the reverse complement.
TACAGAAAAGTTTAGAATTCATATATAAATTCTCATCCTTACCCCACAGTTTCGCCTAGTTTCAATGTCTTACATTAGTGAGGTATCTTGGCTACAATTTATAAGCCAAATACTGAAACATTATTTACTGAAGTTCTTGATTGTATTAGGGTTCATTCTTTGAGTCATAAAGTTCTATGAGTTTTTATAAATGCTATGGTTTAGATATGAGGTGTCCCCCCCAAATCCATGTTAGACAATGAAAAGATTTTCAGAGGTAAAATAATTGGATTATGAAAACCCTAATCCAATCAGTAGATTAATCCCCTGAACTGGATTAACTGGGTGGTAACTGGAGGCAGTGGGGTGTGGCTGGAGGAAGTAGGTTACAGGAGGCAAGCCTTTGGGCTTTATATTTGGTCCCTGGTGAGCAGAGCTCTCTGCTTCCTGATTGCCATGTTCTAAGGTGCTTTACCTTCTGCCATGATGTTCTGCTTCACCTTGGTCCCAGAGCAATGGAGTTGGCCATCTATAGATTGAGACCTCTGAAATTGTGAGTGCCAAATAAACTTTTCCTCCTCTATAATTGTTCTTGTTGGGTCTTTTGTGCACAGTGGTGAAAAGCTGACTAAAAAGTGTGTGAAGTTCTGTATCCACCATGACAGTGTTACTGAGAGAGTTTCACTGCCCTAACATTACCCTGTGTTCCACCTATTCATCTCTTCTTCTTTCCCTCTGAAACCCTAGAAACCACTGCTCTTTTAATTGTCTCTATAGTTTGCCATTCTAGAATGCCATATAGTTGGAATCACAGCATATAGCCCCTTCAGACAGGATACTTTCACATGCTACATATTTAAGATCCCTCCATATCCCTTTATAGCTTGATAGCTCATTTCTTTTTATCACTGATTTTACTGCACAGAATGAATATATCAGTTTGTTTATATGTTCAATTATTGAAGGAAGTTTTGGATCTTCCATTTTTGGAAGTTATGAAAAAAAAAACCTCCTATGAAGATAACTATGCAAATTTTGGTGTAGAAGTGAGTTTCAACCCATTTGGGTTGCATGATTGCTGCATTCCATGATTATGCTGAGATATGTAAGAAACTGCCAAACTGTGCTCCAAAGTGGCTGTGTCATTTTGCATTCCTACCAAAAATGAATGAGAATTCCTGTTGTTCTACATGCCAGGATTTAGTGTTATTAGTGATTTAGATTTTAGACATTTTAATAGGTGTGTAGTGTTAGCTCACTGTGTTAGTTTGCAATTCCCTCATGAAATGATATTGAGCATTTTTTCATAGTCTACTTGTTATATATGTGTCTTTTTTGTTCAGATCTTCTGCCCATTTTTATTATATTTTTTTTTAACTGTTGAGTTTAACAATTCTTTGGATATGTTGAATACAAATCTTTCATCAAACATTCACTTTACAAATATTTTCTACCAGTTTCTGGTTTATCTTTTCACTCACAGTGTCTCAAAGCACAGTTTTAATTTAATAAATACTAATTTATCATTTTTTTTTTTTTTTTAGCAGGATTGAATTCAGGGGCACTCAACCACTGATCCACATCCCCAGCCGTATTTTGTACTTTATTTAGAGATTGAGTCTCACTGAGTTGTTTAGCACTTTGCTTTTGCTGAGGTTTGGCTTTGAACTCTAGATCCCCTACCTTAGCCTCCCCAACCACTGGGATTACAGGTGTGTGACACCACATCTCGCAATTATTTTCCTTAAATGGGTTGTATAATTTGGTATTGTTTTCAAAAAGTCATTATCAAATGAAAGGTCTCTGAGATTTTTTGTCCTACATTATTATCTATTGTTTTTATAGTTTTGTGTTTTGCATTTAGGCCTATGATCCATTTGGGTCAACTTTTATAAAAAGCATAAGGTCTGTTTTGTTTGTGGATATTCAGTAGCAGCAACACTTACTGAAAGAGTTATCCTTTCTTCATTGAATTGCCTTTGATCCTTTGTCAAAGAAAATGTGGTATATATACACCATGAAGTATTACTCAGACACAAAGAAGAATGAATTTATGGCATTTGCTGGGAAATGGCTGGAGCAAGAGATTATCTTTCTAAGTGAAATAATCCAGACCCAGAAAGTCAAGGATTGAATGTTTTCTTTGATGTGCTGAAACTAGAACAAAATAAAAGGAAAAAAAGAAAAGAAAAAAGTTGGCAGTGATTCCAAATTCCATGAAAATAGAAAGAGATCAGTGAAGTAGGGGAAGGGGATTGAGGGGAAAGGAAGAGGGATGGGAAAAGGGAAGAACAGAAGAATGAATATGACCAAACTTTCCTGTGTGTGTGTGTGTGTGTGTGTGTGTGTGTGTGTGTGTGTATTTATATGAATATACCACAGTTAATCTCACTTTTATGTGTATCCATGGGGTACATATTTTAAAATATACAAATAAATAGAATAAAGATGAGTGGAGTAGAGGAAAGGGAACAGGGAAGAGGGGGAAGGAAGGGAAAGGGAAATTACTGGGGTTTGAATAAGAGCAAATTATATTCAATGCTTATATAATTATGTCAGAATGAACCATAATATTATGTATAACTAAAATGAACTAACAAAAATACAAAAAATAAAAAAAGATTAATTTTTCTTGATCTGTCTATTTTTTCATCAATAACACATTACATGATTACTGTAGCTTTATAATAGATTTTAATCTTAGGACTTTATTCTCCTTCAGTATTGTGTTAGTTATGTGAGGCCTTTGTACATTCTGTTTGAACTTTAAAATCAGATTTTAGAAATCCACAATATAACTTGCAGATCTTGACTGGAGTTGTACAGAATTTGTAAATCACAATATCTCCTGTTTCCAATTTCACCTTCAATTTTTATTATTTTTTCATTCTAGTTAGTTTAGTTTTGACTTTCTCTATTTTACTAAAGTAGAAGCTTTTACTGATTTCATATTTTTCCTTTTTCTTAACATATGCATTCAGTGTTCTAAGTGCTTCAATTCTTTTGTTCAAAATATTATTAAATTTCATTTGAGCATTTGTCATATATTATTTATAGGTCTGTTGTTTAATCTAAAACTATTTTGAAATTTTCATCTATTTTTATGATTTTGTAGATTTCCAACTTAATTGGTTTGAGACCACATTCTATATGACTTATACGTTTTTAAGAATTTAACATGTTTTATGACCCAAGATATGATCAATTTTGTGAATTTTCCGTGTGAACATGTGAAAAATGTGTATCATGCAGTTATGGATGAAATATTTTATAAATGCAATTAGATCATGTTGATTTATGGTACATTCTAGTTCAACTATGTCCTTAACTGATTTTCTGTCTGCTGAATCTGTTAATTACTGACAAAGAGTATTGACGTTTACCAACTTAATGGTGGATTTATTTATTTCTCCATGCAGTTTATCAGTGTTTACATTACAGATTTTAATGCTGATGTTAGGCACATACTCATTATTAGAGAATTGACCCTTTTATAATTATGTTATGTCCTGCTTTATCCCTGATAATCTTTACCCTGAGGTCAGCTTGTCTGAAAAAAAATATGGCTACTTCAAATTTGATTAGTATTAACATGGTATATCATTTTCCATTTCTTATTTTTAATCTATATATAGCTTAGTATTTGAAGTGAGTTTCTTATAGACAACAGCTACTTAGATCTTTTATTTTTTCAATCCACTCGGATAGTCTTTTTTAATTGGTGTATTTCCCTTTATTTCATTTAAAAATTTTTTTTTAGTTGTAGGTGGATACAACACCTTTATTTTATTTATGTGGTGCTGAGGATCGAACCCACGGCCTCACACATTTGAGAGGAGCGCTCTACCACTGAGCCATAGCCCCAGACCCAGGGCCTTGTGCCTGCAAGGCAAGCACTCTATCAACTGAGCTATATCCCCTGCCCTTCCTTTTTTTTTTTTTTTTTATACCTAAAATATTCATAAAGCAAAAAGATTCAGCTCTTAAAAGGCAACATACTTTGTGAAATTGCAACTTATGGTCCTATACTTTATACACAGGAAACATGTATTATACTGTAGCATAACTTGATGTAATAATAACTTAATTTTTATTTTAGTCAAATTAAATATTTTCTCTGTTAATTACAATTGTTTGGACATAGAATATTCAGACATATTTTAAAAGATGCATTTGACAAGAATTTGATCTTTCTTCAGTCACTTCTGTTAGTAAACCAATGGAATGCAAGACAAAATCCCCACAGGTATTAAGGGAGAGAGATTTCAAGGTACGAGAGAGCTTTTTCTCCCTATTTTTAAATGTTTTTATGAGTACATTATAGTTATGCATGATATTGGGGTTCATTTTCACATAATCCTACGTGAATGGAATATAATTTGCTCCACTTCAGTTCCTGGTACTTCCTCTTTCCCTCCTATCTTCTATTTATTTATAGATTTTTAAAAATTTGTGCTTTATAGATATACATAATGTTGAAATTTAATATGGTATATTCATATATATATATATATATATATATATATATATATATATATATATAACATAATTTGGTCAATTTCATTCCACTGTTCCTCCCTTTTTCTACCCCCTTCATCCCCCTCTGTCCGCTTCTTCGACTCCATTAATCTCCTTCTATTTTCATGAGGTCCCCTGTCTTTTTTTTTTTAATTATTATTATTTTGGTTGAGCTTCAGCACAGTAGAGAAAATATTCAACCCTTGACTTTGTGAGTCTGGCTTGTTTTACTTATCATGATGTTCTCTAGTTCCATCTATTTACCAGCAAATGCCAAAATTTCCTTCTTCCTTATGACTGAGTAAAGCTTCACTGTATATGTGCCACATTTTCTCTATCTATTTAGGTGCCTGTCGACAGGCACCTGGTCTGGTTATATAACTTGGCTATTGTATATTATGCTGAAATAAACATGATGTGCCTGTATCACTATAGTATGCTGATTCTAGTTTTTGGATAAAAACCAAGGAGTGGTATCTCTGGGTCATATGGTGGCTCCATTCCTAAACTTTTGAGGAATCTTCATACAGATTTCTAAAGTAGTTATACTAATTTATAGTCCCACCAACAGTATATGAGTATACCTTCCCCCACCACATCCTTGCCAGAATTTAGAAATACTTAGAAATAAATATAACAAGAAATGTATAAGCCTTATAATCTGAAAAACCACAAAAGATTGTTAAAAAGAAATTTTAAAGGGCCTAAATAAATGGGAAAACATACTGTGTTCATAGATAATAAGCATTTTTAAGAATTATTCAGAAAACAGTGCTCCTCAAATTCCTTTACAGGTGCAACACCATCCCTACCAGCTTCCCAGCTGACTCTTTGTAGGAAGTAAATGAGGCAATGAAGGAAGAGAGGGTGGAGAGAGGAAGGAGGAAATTAATGTAATTTTTTTTCATTTTCAAAACATTTGGACACTAGAAAGGACTTTAGAAATAATCCCTCTTCCATATTTTATAGGAGATACAAGAGTCCCAAAGAGACTAAATGAAGTATTCAAGATTCAAACAGATTGTGAAATTCACTTGAAATTGCAAGGCAACTGAAATAACCAAAACAATCTTGGAAAGAAAGAACAAAGCATAAGGATTCACACTTCCTAATTTCAAAACTTTGTGGCTCAATGGAATAGAATTTGGGAGTCTAGAAATAAACCTAAGTATCTCTGGTCAACTGATGTTTGGCAAAGGTGCCACAAGTATTTAAGGAGGAAGGGAACAGTCATTTCTTTTCAAAATATGGCTTTTGTTTTTTAGCTTTATAAGACAAGTATTTCTGAGTAGATTTCACTTTGGTTCCTTGAATATGTCCTCTGGAGATTCATTACAAATTCCTTCTTTTCTTTCTCCTTCTCTTCCTCTTGACAAGGAGCAATGCACACAGCAGGGTATCAATAAGAAAGGAAGTAAATGAGACAATGAAGGAAGGGAGGGTAGGAGAAGGAAAAAATTAAAGTAATTGTTTTCATTCTCAAAATATTTGAGCACTCGGGCTGGGGTTGTGGCTCAGTGGTAGTGCGCTCGCCTAGCATGTGTGCGGCCCGGGTTCGATCCTCAGCACCACGTAAACATAAAATGCATAGCATTGTGTACAACTAAAGCAAATAAATAAATATTTAAAAAAAAATATTTGAGCACTGGAAAGGACCTTAGAAAGTGTCCCTGTTCCACATTTCTTAGATGATGGAAGGGTTCCAAAGGGGTTACATGAGATACTCAAGATTACAGTGATTGTTAATAACAAAGCTAATAACAGTTTAGGTCTTTTGATCCTTTACTAATGTCACTTATACTATGCTTCAATGCATGCTGTTTCACAGAAAGTAATCTAATCAAGTGTATCATTGCAAATATAATACTGCAAAATATTGTTTTACTGATCCTTAATGCATATGTAATCATGTATTCTAAAAGAAAAATGTATAATTTCAAAGGATTCTTAATTGAATTTATGGTTTGGGCAGTTTTTTATTCTGTATTATTTATACTTTGTTACTGTGGTTGAAGTGAATACTGAAACTGAAAAACAAACTAAAATAGCTGATACCCACAGTGTGCAAACATGGCTTTGTAGATCTGATGCAGAAGAATTTACAAATAAGATTTCAATCACATGTCTTTGAGTATTTCCTCTAAATTTATGAATTCTTTTCATATGAGGAAGGAAAGATGAAATATTATCTAGTGGGCCTCCAAGACCATGGAAATTCCTCAAAAGTAGGATGCTCTGAGGGTGGAGCCCAACCATCTGTTTTAAGAAGGCTTTTAGTTCATTCACAAGCACCATATAGTTATGAGTCTTGGTCCATGCCCAGCAACAATTTTTACCTAAATTACTTCAGTTGTTTACTATGGTTTTTAGTACTGCACCACAAATTTCTACAAGGTTTTCAGAAAAAGTTGTAAGATGAAAAACCTTGATGATGTCATTTTGTTCTTTATTTATTATTCATTTATTAAGACTTCCAGCCCCTCAGAGTATAGCAGTGAACACAAAAGACAAAGATTTCCATTCTTATGGCCCCTAAATTCAGTATCTTCTCTTTACCCTCACACCAAACTCCTCCATGACTTTCTGATGCCCAGGGAAGTGTTCAAATTCCTTGATATGGTAGGAGTAGCACTCAGAGGTCCAGGCCTCCTCTGAGGTCTTGGTTCTTCTATTCTACAATGCAGTGGCACCCTGCCAGTATACTTCCTATTTTCATTTTTTTTCATTCCTTCTATCTCCTTCCCCTTTTCATAACAACTGTGTGTATTTTAAGATTTAAGAATTGTGTGCACTGTGTAGTTTTTTCTAGCCTCTTTCCTAAATGGGAAGACCTCTCTCACCTTGGTGCCCATTTTGTATCCTGTGCAATTCTATCACATGAATGTGATTACATGAAAAAAAATCTGTATATCAAAAATGAAAGAAAAAAAAGTAAATAACTGGAAAAATTGTCAACATACAAAACAATTATGAAGAATTCAAAGTAATATATGTTGCACTTACCAAATAATGGGAATATCAGTAAAAGCTAATGGGAGAGTGAAGAAGGATCTTGAGCACTATAAGGGAAAGAATATTCTTAAGCTTCCCTCCCCTTCTCTACAGTCTGTCCTTGCTTCTGTCCATGCTACTGGTTGAGCATTGCTTACTTATGTGTAGTGTCTGTTGTTTAATGTTTGCACAGGGACATAATATCACCAGGGAGCTTTATATTGCATTTAAATTCTAAAATAATTGCACAAAAGAATATCTTAAAAAGTAGGTAACACAGAGAATAAATATGAGAAATTGCATCTGTAAATACAACAAGCAAACATAATAGTCAAAACAATCTCAACAAAGGAAAGCATTGTTGGAAGAAAATCTTCTGAATTGAAAAAAGTACAAAGCTACAGTAATTAAGACTGTGTCATAAAGCTAGACTGTGTCACAAGGCTAGACATGTAGATCACTGAAATAGAATTAAGAGTGCATAAATTAACCCACATATTTACGTTCAGTGATTTTCAACAATAGTCCTAAGACAATTCAATGGGGAACTTAATTTTTTCAATAAATGGTACAAGCACAACTGGATAGCCACATGAAAAATAATCAAGTTGAACCACTACACCTCACAATGTATAAAAATCAACTCAAAATGATCAAAGACTTAATTGTGAGACTAAAACTATAAAACTCCTAGAAAATTTAAAAAACAAAGGATCTTTGTGACCTTGAGTTAGGCAATTTTTTTGATACAACATCAAATGCATGAACAATAGAAAGAATAGATGAATTGACTGTTTCAAAATAAAATAGTTTGTGCTTCAAAGGACACTATTGGAAAGTGAGAAGACAGCACATGTGATAAGAGAAAATGTTTGAAAATTTGAAATGTCTGATAAGGTTCTCATCTCCAGAATGTATACATAATTCTTACAACTGAAAAATAAAAATAAAAATAAAATAATTTGGCTTAAAACTGAGCAAAGGATTTATGTAAACATTCCTCCAAAGAAGATATACACATGTCTAGTAATAATGAACAATAATTAAAGATGATTGACATCATTAATCATTAAGGAAAGGCAAATCACTGTGAGATACTACTTACCATTCACACACACACACACACACACACACACAAAGTGGCTAGAATTACAAATTCACAACAAGAAGTTTTGGTGAAAATGTAGGTAAATTATAACTCTAACACACTGGTGGTAAGATTGAAGTGGTGCAACAACTTTGAAAACAGTTTTATAGTTACTCAAAAAGTTCAACATAAAGGAGCTGAATCCAAAAGGGCTGAAGAGAAGTGTCAGGAACCCCAAACAGCATGGAGAGTCAGAAAGGCAGCACAGAAAGAGGAACAAAGCATACTGTAAAACATGGTCCCCTGGCTACAGGGGACCTTCACATTTCGGGGAAAAGGTAAAAGGAAAGGTATGAGCAACCACCACAATAGCAGCAGATCCTCAGTTTAGACAGAAGAATTCTACAGTTCTCAGAGGTTTTAAAGCTAGTTTGGGGAGCTAACTAGGGTCTGAATTATTGCTTGGCATCAAAGAAGCAACTTACATTGCCCTACCCTATAATCCTCAGAATCCAAGTTGCTATAACCCACAGCTAGATGCCATTCTTCCCTAAGGGCTCCCTGATGTCAACAGAAGCTTTAGTCCAGTGCATACCCCATTGAGTGAAGGACAGAACCCTCAGTGTTTTACAGCTATAGGACCCCAGCTACCAGTGTCACAGCCAGGTGCAATTCGCATGTGCTCTGAGGGGCATACTCCTATTCACATTCTTCAGCTCCAGGACTATACAACCAGCACCACAACCCCTGGAGTCACCTGCACTCATCCTGTGGGACCCATGAAAACCTCCATAGCCCAGTTGCCTTGAGACTGAAGTTCCTGGTGCCAGGTAACTCCAGAATCATCCACACTTGTTTTTCAGAAATGGGGAAGTTCGCATCCATGTCTTACAACTTCAGGACCATTGTTGAAGTCCAAGCATCAACTATACATACGATGTTGGACCTAGGGAAGATCCAATGTGTGTGTGTGTGTGTGTGTGTGTGTGTGTGTGTGTGTGGATATATATATCTATATATATCTATATCTATATATCTATATCTATATATATATATATATATATATATATATCCTGCAGCTCCAAGAATGTCATAACTTCCAGCATCACCTTACTTGCCCTGTGAGACCTAGTGTAGGTCTTTTCAACATCCCATGGCATTGGGACTATGGATGCTGGTGTCAAATTGTTTGAGTCACCTTTGCCTCTCCCGTGTAGTATGGAGAAGTCCTCTTTGTGTTCCACAATTCCAAGACGACATTTTCCTATGCCATAAACACACACCAGCCTTAGCTGTGTTCATTCTGCAGGATGTGGGAATGTTCCCCTTTATATTCTGTGGCTCTAGGACCATAGAGAAAGGTGCCACGACACCTGTCATGGACAATAGTTGCCCTGTGAGACCTGGGGAAAGTTATTTCAATATCCCATTCCACCAGGACCATGGCTATTGCTATCTAAGCACAGAACCATTGACACTTAACTCTGTAGGATCTAAGGATGTGCACCTTTGGAAGCCTACATTAACTGCAAAGTCACACAATTATCTTCATGAATAGGCGCAACCTAGACTATTACATCACTAGTAGACACTGCTGACATTGTCTATACTCAAATAAATCACATGAAGGCTACATGGTTGAGCTCACCTAGAACTTAAGTCAAAGTATTTTTTCAGTTGACATCCTATATCTCGTGTAAATAAAAATTTATTTTCCTACAAAAGCTACTCCATAAAATAAAAAGAGGCTGAGAATAGGAGCACATGCCTGTAATCCCAGTGGCTTGGGAGGCTGAGGCAGGAGGATCACGAGTTCAAAGCCAGCCTCAACCACAGTGAGGTGCTAAGCAACTCAGTGAGACCATGCCTCTAAATAAAATAAATACAAAATAGGGATGGGGATGTGGCTTCGTGGTTGAGTGCCCCTGAGTTCAATCCCCAGTACCAATAAATAAATAAATTTAATTTAATTTAAAAAGATGTCTATTCCACTAGATGTGTAGACATCCACACATGGACACAAGAATGAAAAAGCAAGAAAACATGGCACCTTTAAGGAAACACAGTTGTTCTCCAGAAATAGGTCCAAATTTTCAGGAAATCTATGAAATGCCTGAAAAAGAATTCAAACTAATGATCCTAAGGAAACTCAATGAGAATATAGAGAGACAATGTAATAGATGTAATAGAATATAGAGAGACAATGAAATAGAGTGAGAAAAACCATTAATGATATGAATTAGAGATTTAACAGAGATAAAAATCATAAAAATAACCAGAAATCAGAGCTGAAAGCTTCAATAAATTAAATTAAAAAATACAATTCAGAGCTTCCACATCAGGGCAAACAGAAGAATGAATTTCTGAACATGAGGATACAGTAGCTTAGACAATTAAAAAAAAGATTAATAAGAGAATTGAAAAGTAATAAAGAATAAAAAAGAATAATAAAACCCCATTGAATGTAAGTAGATTAAATTTAGCAATCAAAAGACACAAATTGACAGAATGGATAATAATAGCAAGACTCAACCATAAGCTGCCTATAAGAAAGTTACTTCATTAGTATATACACAGACTTAAAATGAAAGGCTAGAAAAAGTTATGCTAGGTAAATAGCAACTAAAAAATGAGCAGGAGTAGCTATGCTTATATCAGATAAAACAAACTTTATATCAAAAACTGAAAAAGATTCAAAGACAGTCAAATATGATAAAAGCTTCCATCCAGCAGAAGATATAACCATTATAAAATATATGCACCCAACATTGGATCACCCACATATATAAAGCAAATATTATGAGATGTAAAGGGACAGGCAGATTTCAATACAGTATTAGTTGGGGATTTCAACACCCATTTTCATCAATGAACAGATAGTCTAGACAAAATTAACAAGGAAACACAGGAGTTAAACCATACTATAGAGAAAATGGGTCTAACAGACATTTACGGAACATTTCATTTAATAGCAGCAAAATACATATTCATTACATCAGCATGTGGGTTTTCCAGGATAGTCCATATGTTAGGTCATAAGTCAATTTTCAATTAATTTTTAAAAATCCAATCCATGTCGTATATTTTCTCAGACCAACATGGAATAAAACAATAATTCAATGAAAAGAAGAACAATGAAAAAATATGTAAATATATGGAAATTTAACAACATTCCTAAATCAGCGAGGAATTTATTACTATAAAAGGGGAAAAATTCATAAAAAAATGAAAACACAACACATCAAAAACTTGGGAAAAGCATCATTTAGAGTTTATAGCAATGAGTGCATACATGAACAATTTTTTCAAATATCATAAATATTTTAAATAAACAACCTAATAACACATCTCAAAGTAAAAAAAAAAAAACAAAAAAAAAAAACACAAAAACAAACAAACCTAACTCCACATCAGCAGGAGGACAGAAATAATGAAGATCAGAGAAGAAATAAATGAAATAAAAACTAAAACACAATACAAAAGATCAATGAAAAAGTTGTTGTTTTTTTTTTTTTTTTTTTTTTTTTAAGGATTACAAACCTTTAGTTAGACTAGCTAAGAAAAGCAGAGAATATCCAACTCCATAATATCAGACATGACAAAGGAAATATTAAAAGGGATACCATGGAAACATAAAAAATAATAAGGAACTGCTATGAGCAATTATGAGCAAACTGGCAAACTTAGAAGAAAGAGATAAATTCCTGGACACATACAACCTACCAAGACTCAATCAAGAAGAAATAGATAATCTCAACAGACCAATAATGCATAATGAGATCAACCATACAACAAAGGCCAGTTGCAATATGACCCAGCAATTCCACTCCTAGGTACATACCCAAAGGAACTATATCAAAATTTGCATACCAGTATTTATAGCAGCATTATATATAACAGCAAAGAAAAAGAAACAAATGTCCAGCAGCTGATGAATAAATATGTCATATCCATACAAGATAATTTTATTGAACTATAGAGAGAAATTAATTATAGATACATGGTATAACATGAATGAACCTTAAAATGATTATGTTCAAAGAATCCCAATTCAAAGGGTTCCATATTGTATGATTCCATTTCTGTGAAGTGTCCAGAAAAAAGCAATTCATAGACAGAAAGCATCTTAATGTCTGCCAGTGACTAATGAGGAAGAATGAAAAATTACTGGTAATGGGTACAGGATTTCTTTTTGGGTGATGAAAATATATTGGAATTAGCAATGATGATTATACAACTTTTGAATATACTAAAACCCACTGAATTGTGATTTTTTTAAAAGGATAAATTTTATCTCAAGGCCAAATTATTTTATTAGTGACTTATGGTTGGTTATACATAATATTGGGATTCTTTTTGATGTAATCATACAAGCATGAGCTATAATTTGTTCCAATTCAGTTTCCTGTTATTTCCCTTTTCTCTCTCCTCCACCTGTTCCCTTTCCTCTGTTCTACTGTTCTTCCTTCTATTTATTTTAGTTTTTAAATTAGCAATTTATAGATATGAAGAAAAAACTTTAAAATACTTCAATGTCACTAACACTGGAAGAAAAATAAATTCAATGAAGAGGTGAATTTTCTTTCTTTTTTTTTTTTTTCTTTTTTTTTTTTTTTTTTTTTTTTTTTTTTTTTTTTGGTACAGGGGATTGAACTCAGGGGCACTTGACCACTGGGCCACATCCCCAGCCCTTTTTTGTATTTTATTAGAGACAGGGTTTCACTGAGTTGCTAAGTGCCTCGCCATTGCTGAGGCTGGCTTTGAACTCGTGATCCTCCTGCCTCAGCCTCCCAAGTGCTGGGATTACAGGTGTGTGCCACCACGCCCGGCTTTTCTTTCTTTCTTTCTTTTTTTTTTTTTTTTTTTTTTAAGGAAAAAGAAAGAATCTTACTTTATTTTCAGAATTTGGATTCAAATGAGAATTTTAATGTAACTAATTTATGGGAAATTATTTCTATTTTTTTCTTTTATTCTAAGTTGTTATATATGACAGCAGAATACATTACCATTCATATCACACATATAAAGCACACTTTTGCATATCTCTGTTTGCAAACAAAGTATATTCACAGCATTCGTGTCTTCATTCATGCTCTTAGGGTAATAGCTTTGTCAGATGGTTTTAAAAATAAAAATACTAAAAACTGACAAGAATGATGATCTCATATACAGGACCTATAACAATTATAAACCTGTTTATACTTTCCATAAAATAATTTGGCAACATATATTAATAAACCTAAAATGCTGATTCTATTTAATTTAGTCACTCCAATTCTAGGAATCTGCACTCCATATTTGGCAGATCGTATAGAGTAAGGTACCTTATCATTTATTATGAACCTTTCTTTCCCTCTGTATAAGTAGAAAGAATGAATCTCATTCTTCCCTGTGCCCTGTTTGGACTTCAGATTAGAGTTGGATAATTTCCATATTTTTACTACTTTAACTCTACTCTACATCCACTTGCAGAAAATGTTAGAAATTTTATTTATTTTTTTTACTTCATTTTATATAATTTTTTATTTTTGTGTATATCATTATTTACATACATAGAAGTTACCGTAAGAATTTATAGTATATAAAGAAATGCTAAATTTGTTTGGGAAGTGTGGGCTCAACAAATTTTACTTAAAAGGTATACTGTCTAAACATATTGGAGATCAGCTCAGTATGCCCCAACATGCACTTTCACTTCAGCTGAAATGATCAGTGTTATACCATAGTTTATGTCTCTTCATTTCCAAACACGGCCCACAACCAGTCTGTTTGAAATAATAGGGTGGTGGTTGCTCTTCCTCCTTTTAAAGCTACTATTTGCATTCTTTACCACCAAAACTTATGCAACTTATGTAAGCTTCTTAAAAGAAGTATCTATCCCTGGTTCACCATTACTGGCACTCTAGAAGTTACCACCATCTGAACAAGAGGGTTTTCCATAGGCACCTGCACATATCAGGCCCCAAATAAAGACCTGAAGAATGATTAAACTGCCACAGAGATTACCATTGGGAAACAGGAGTGTGGTGTTGAGGAACATAGGCTAAGATTATGGCTCTACCACTTGGTGATTCTTTCTTTGTGATATAAGTATAATAAGAGTATTTTTCTCATAGAAGTATTGTAAGGAAATTGCTTAACCTATGTAAATTACTTAGATCATTAGAAGAACACCATTAATATTAGTATTATTATGGTATCCCTGAGACTTAAACCTACTGATGTCATTGATGCATCTAGTAAATGCTGAGGAATTTACATATGCTCACAGAGAATTACTGTTTTCTGACTTTCTTTCTTCTGTCCTAGAATTTATCAACTCTCATTTGCCAAAGGTGTGCTTATGACTATCGTGGCACATTTCAGTTGGACTGATCAGTTGTGCACCCTTCCATGTCCTGTGAATCAATCTGGAGAACAATAGCCATACTTGTTTTTTAATTTTTTTTTTTCAAAAATGGCCAATGGTGAGGGAGGGGAAGGGTAGGGGGCAAAAGGGTGAAGAAAAAAAAAAGATGGTAGAATGAGATGGATATCATTACCTTAAGTGCATGTATGAAGTCACAAATGGTATGAATATATTTTGTATACAACCAGAGATATGTAAAAATGTGCTCTATAAGTATAATATGAAATGTAATACATTCTGCTGTCATTTCTAACAACTTAGAATAAAAAATGAATAAATTTTTTAAAAATTAAAAAAAAAATCATTGCTGCTGTTGTTCTTGTTCTTGTTATGTGTGTTAATAAGATGCTCTATGTTTCTAGACAAAAATGTGCCATGAATCTATTGGGTAAAGCTTTCCTTCTTTGAATATCTGATGGCATCTCTTTCTATTTGTGTGTGTCCCTCTCCCTCTCCATTGTTTTACACACATATATTAATTTGTAAATGTTGTTGAAATAATGCTATTTGGTCCTCTGCCCAGCCAATAACATTGATTGAGAAGTGTTACTTTGAATCAAAAGATTAATAAGAACACTTAATACAATGTCAAAAATAAGATGAGATGCAAATTGCACATTTACTGTTTAGTGTGTAAATTTTTTTTCTTGTCTATGGGCAAAATCAGGGATCTTTGTGGTACAGTGTTCAGCATTACCTTGAATTTCCCAAACTCTTCCAAGAGGCAGAATTCTCAATTTCCCAGGACATCAAACCATTTCAATGAAAGTATATGGAAGAGAAAGTGTAAGGAAGAGACAGATAAGACAATTTCTGCCATTTTATGAATATTTGAGAGAGTGTTTATCTTTGTTATGTACAGCTTCAATCAAATTTTAAAGGACTTATTATATATAAAATCAATATATCACATTGTATTGATATGTCTCTTAAACCATAGAAGAAAATTAACTTTTGCAAATGGCATGATTGTCAATAAAGGAAATCTCAAAGACCATCATTAACAAACTCCTGGAAGTAATAAACAATTGTAACACGATTTCGTGATATTAAGTTAATATAAAAATCGCTTTTCTACATATCAGCAATGAACAGGTGGGATTTGAAATTAAAAGCACAACATCATATTTCGAGAGCATTAGAAAATGAAATATTTAGGTACAAGTCTATCAAAATAAATACAGAACCTATATGAAGAAAAGTACAAAACTCTGATCAAAGAAATCAAAGAAAGTTATAAACAAAAGCAGAGATGTTACATGACATGGCTAGAAGACTTAATATTGTTGAGATGTCAGTTCATATACATTATCCATAAAGATACATAGATTGAAATAAGAATCTGAAAGGATTTTCAACATCATATTATTAGGTAACTGCAAATTAGAACAACAATGATATGCCTATTAGAATGACAAAAGTCCAAAAATCTGACAACACCAGATGCTGGCATGGGTGAACAACCTTAGGATCTTATTCACTTTTGGGAGAATGTGGAATGGTACAGTCACTTTAGAAGGCACTTTGGCAGTTATATACAAAGCTAAACACAATTTTATAATCTGTTATGGTTTGGCTCTGGAATGCCCTTCAAAAATACATGTGTTAAAGACTTGGTCCCCAATGCAGACATGGGGATTTTGAGAAGTGACTGAATCTGAGGCTCTAACACTATCAGTTGATTAATCCATTTCATGAAGTAATAATTTGAATGGACTACTGGGAGGAGGTGGAATCTATAGGTTGGTGGAGCATGGTTGGAGGAAGTAGGTCACAGTGGGCATGCCCTTGGGGACTATATCTTGTCCCTGGCCCCCTTCTCTTTCTCTCTTTTCTTTCCTCTCCCTCCCTCCCTCTCTCCCTCTCTCCTTTCCTTTCCTTCCTTCCTTCCTTCCTTCCTTCCTTCCTTCCTTCCTTCCTTCCTTCTTCTCTCTCTCCTGCCTTCCCTTCCTTCCTCTCTTTCTCCTTCCCTCCTTCTTTCTCTGTCTTGCTTTCTCCTCTTCCTAGCCACCAAGAACTAGGCAGCTTTCCTCTGCCACACCCTTCCACTATGATGTTCAGCCTTGCCTCAGACCCAAGCCAATGAAGCCAGCTAAGCATTGACTGAAACATCTGAAACCATGAGCCAAAATAAATCTATCCTCCTCTAAGTTTTTCTTGTCAGGTATTTTGGTCACAGTGAGGAAAAGCTAACACACCATATGATTTAGCAATCAGACTCCTAGATATTTATCCAAATGAGTATAAAACTAATGTTCTCACTAAACACTGCACATGTATGTTTATAGAAGCCTTTATTTATAATTGCCAAAAGGAAGCAACCGGGATACATCCCTCCATCTGCAAATAGATAAACTGTAGCCTATCCATTGAATGGAATATTGTTCTACAATAAGAAAAAAATGAGCTATTAAGCCGCAAAAAGACATGGAAGAACTTTTGATGCACATTTCTAAGTAAAGGAATCCAGCCTAAACAGGCTACATACTGCATGATTTCAACTACATAACATTCTAGAAAGGGAAAAACTAGAGAGACAGTAAACAGATGAGCGGTTGCCAGGAGTTCAGGGGGAGGAAGGGAAGGATGAGTCAGTAGAGCAGCAGGCAATTTTTCAACAGTGAAACTAATTCTATGTGATACCATACTCATGGATACACAATATTATACCTCTACCAAAACCCATAAAACTATATAAAACAGTGAATCCTAATGTCAGCTATGAGCTTTGATTCAATAATGTATTAATAATGATTCCTCAATTTTAACAAATGTACCACACTAATGCAAAATGATAATAATAAGGAAAACTGCGCAGAGGGAGAAGTACATAAAATTCTCTAATTTTTGTTCAAATATTCCATAAATCAAAATCTGATCTAAAATGTAAAATCAATCAATTAAAAACATTGTTTATAGAAAATAAAAATTAACTTTCAGGGTATTACATATGATACATATGCACAAAATACACATGCATAAATACGCATGTACACATATTCTGATAAAATAAATACACACCTTTGTACACCTTAACTTTTAGATGTTAGACTCTATTATTCAACCTCTCCTTATGTAATGTATCTACAGAGACTAACACGTTAAAGCCGAGATGGGGAAATGCAGGTAGTAATAATAAATTATGCTTATGAGAAATTTGGTCATAAGGGTAACAGGACTGAAATGCATAGTGAGAGTCTTAAGGTCTAGGAAAGATTTATTTTTAAAGGACGTCAAAATATAATGATGGAACTAATAAAATATATAGTTATTGGTACATTACATTTTATTTAGTTGTTATTTCACTTTTTGTCCATAAATATAGATGGATACTTGATTATAAAATGGCATATGAAAAGTATATCTGATATTTTCCCAATGAGCAAAAATGTAAGAAAAACAAAACAAGCACATACCAATTCTTCGAAGCTGATCACTAGAACATGCTCATATTCTTTACCTTCTTTACCTTTAATATCACAATCAGATGAAGTTACTGGTAACAGAGCAAGGATCAAGGGAGGAATTCCAAAGATATACCTAAAAGAAACTAAATTCAACAATAAATAAGAATGAGCTAAATGTTATGTCATATTACATTTGATTGTGGTTTTACAATGGGCTTGACCACTTATTTTTAATAATTTTAAATATGTATCTCAGTTCCTGACTAGTGGGGAAGAACTCTATATCCTGAAATTATATAACAACCAGAGTAGGACTACATTTTGGAATTTAGGTTTCATTCTTTTTATTCTCTCTCTCTCTCTCTCTTTTTTTAATTGTACCATGCATTGAACTCAGGGCACTCAACAACCAAGCCACATCCCCAGCCCTACTTTGTATTTTATTTAGAGACAGGGTCTCTCTTAGTTGCTTAGCGCCTCGCTTTTGCTGAGACTAGCTTTGAACTCGAGATTCTCCTGCCTCAGCCTCTAGGATTACAAGTGTGTGCCACCACAGTCGGTTTCATTCACTTTGTTAACATAGAAATTTCTGTTAGGAAGTATAGAACAGGTGTGATGAGATCAAAGAACACTTCTGAAAGACACTTTAGGGGTAATGATGACTTAGTAAATGTGGATTTATGTTGAACATCCTTGTAAGAGAAGGTATCTGAAGAAAAAGAGGTACGCTACAGTTTTAAAAACCTACGCATTACTGAAATTTTATGATGTATGGCATGTGATTGCTTGTTTATGTGAAAACTTTGACGTGGTCCACTTGTAGGAATACTGAGTCCTCCCTGTAGGCAGCATTGTGGGAGGGTCTTCTCCACAGCACTGCGCTGTGATCCTGTTCTTTCTTTTTAGTGATGGACCTTAAAGGGGTTACCTTTCCCCCAATTCTTACAGAATTACACTTGTATTTTGGTACTCCCTTTCCTATCTTTTCATTATTTTCCATATCTATGTACCCAAGGATCCACATTCTATTCAAACACATCTTTGCTCAACTTCTTGCCATGTTAGAAAAACCCAACAAATAAATTCACACCCCGTGAACTCATGATGTCTGTCTGTTTTAGATAAGTCTCCCCAATTAGAAGCAGCTATACAATGAAAATAAATTAAATTATTAATAGTGTGATTTGGGGCAGTAAAAATACACAAACTGGAAATTCATCGATTCTCTGAAACATATCTATTTCTTCACCAGTCTGCCATAGTGTCTTGTTTGCATTATTCTGTGAACTCTGAGTTATGTTGAGTTCTTGTGAGTTTAACAAATGAACTCTAACTGTGCTTGTTCAGTGCAAGGCATTTCTACATGTGTACCTTCCTTAATTAAGAGTTCAAATAACATTCCTTCCACTCAAAGAACTAATATTGTGACAACTGCCTAAAACTGTTAAGGATATCATACAATGTCCAATAACTGTATTGTGTTATTATCTGTCTTTAAAAATCAGTAACCCTCCCTAATAAATTATGCTTTTGGTGGCTGATATTTTTACAAATACAGAAAGTAGACTGGGCAACAGTTATGTAAACACACATAAATCATACTTCTCATCTTCATCTGACTGACACTTGACATAAAGACATAAAATGCAGGAGATACAAAATCTGTTCATAGATCTAATACTAACTACCTATGTGCATCGTAACTAAGAACCCATTTAGGAGACAAACGGTTATGATCCTAGTTACTTATAATCAAATATCTACCAGGTGCTAGTTACTGGTGCTAAGGACTTTTAGAAATATATATATATATATATATATATATATATATATATATATATATATTCCTGCAAGTGATGTCTTTTTGTAGCACAGAGGTAATAGATGTCAAGTTTGGACGTTCACCTAAGTTTATTGTCTTAGCAGAATTTGATAAAAAAATGGCCATAATATTTTGATAACATGTAATTTCATTGGCCTTCTGCATGAAACTGCTTCCATGTAATATTATTCAGTTCTGCCTTTTTCTTCTATGATCATTCCTTCCTCCTGAAGATCTTCAAACAGTAATTAAATGCTCATTAATTACTGAAAATTAATTCTGACCTGTATTGGATATGTACAGATTATAGAGAAACATACTTTTTATTTCTCTTTTCATTTCCAGGTGTCCTAAAGTTATACTTTTGGAGGAACAGACAAAAAAAGAAAAATTACAAAGCACATAATTTAGAATAAACTTTAAGGAGAAGATAGTAAAATAATTAAATGCTAGAGTGAAAGGGAGATATTACCATTATACATAAATGTTATTTCAGAGTCCATATTTTATATCTTAAAAATTAGGTGTTTTATTTTCCATAGCACCATCTCCTTCACCCCAATTTTCAGTCATAACTACTCCCCAAATTTACATCAACCTACTATTTCATTGGATGGCATTTTGTCAATTCTTTCCAATGATGGTTAGGTGAAAAGTTCAGTCTTTGGGGTGCTACAACTAATTTCTCAATTCTAAAACATAATTTATCTTGCCTATAGAGTCTTCTGTTACCATAGTTGTGAAAAAGCTAGCTCCACACACTAGGACAATACAAACATGAGGTGTTGGAAACAGAGAGACCTGGGACTTTTGTCCTCACAGGATAGTGGGTTGTGTGACTGAGTGAATGGCTTCATCTACCTGATTTTTAAATGAAAACATTAGACTAAATGATCTCTTAATTTTTTTTTGTTTTTGTTGTTTTTGTTTTTTGTTTTTAGCACTTAAGCTCCTTCATTCTGTCTTACCTGGCCATTCAAATAGAGAAACTCTTCAGGTTTAAAATTCTGTAAACAATTCAGGACTGAGATCCACATCTCATTGATTCTCAGCTCTCTCATTAAAATCTGGTTTGTTCTGCAACTGAAATCTTTTCTTCCATACTACATACTTAAGTAACATATGAAGGTTGTCTGGCTTGAGGGGACTTTGAACATTGTTACAATGGGAAAGAGACTCATCTTTATTTTATTTTGTTTGCACTTGTTTCATACTACATAGGCCTCTCCCCCCTGCCCCTCTCCCTGAACTTTTCATTACATTACAGAAAAGACAAACCCTAAGGAACAATGCAAGGCAAGTGTGGGCTTGTGGAATTGTCTTTAAATCTCCTGAAGGGACTGAAATTGGAGAATTTATTTTCAGTAGGGAATTTGGTTAAACAAAATGATAGCGGTTTAAAAATTCTTGTTGGTTTTTAATTTAAGCCAAATAATACATTAAATTCTTAGCTGCTCAAGTTATGGGGTCAAAGTGAAGATAAATAAATTGTTTTCTACAGCCCTCCAAATCCAGGCTTTTGTCAATCTTCAAGAACAATAGTGTTTATTGAATGCCTATTACACAAACATCTTTTCACTGGGAATATAACTCCAAAATCATTTCATGAGGTACTTAGAAATTATTTACATTTTGTTGGGCGAGGTGGCGCAGGCCTGGAATTCCAGAAGCTAGGGAGGCTGAGGCAGGAGGATTGCAAGTTCAAAGCCAGCCTCAGCAAAAGCAAGGCACTAAGCAACTCAGTGAGACCCTGTCTCTAAATAAAATACAAAATAGGGCTGGGATATGGCTCAGTGGTTGGGTGCCTCTGAGTTCAATCCTTGGTCCACCCCCCACCCCCCCAAAAGAAATCATTTACATTTTACAGGTGTAGAATCTGGGGACCCATAGAAGATTTTTCCAATATAGAATGTACCTAGTAGGAGCCAAGATTCAAATCTGTTTGGTTCAGGCTAAGGAGTCTAGATACTCAGCTTTTAGCTACTGAGGCACCCCACTTCCTCTAAAAAGGTACACATGGGTTTAAGAGGAAGGCAAAATAACTCATTTCCTTTTCTGCAAAAACTTCACCAAGGTACTTTCTGGCCAAGCTCAGAAACTGTATCATATACCCTTACTTCTGAGAAAAAGACACTAAATATTTGCTTTTATTTGAGTGGGTAATGTGAGTGAGACTAGGAGAAAAAAAAAAATCTCAACACATGAATGTGAATAGACATGTGAGTTGGTCCTATAAAATAATCTTTTCTATTTTTAAGATATTTAAGCACTGATGTGGTGCCATTTGTAATTTTCCTTTGTACCTATTCTAATCATTTTTGTTTCTCTTCTTTTATTATTATTCCATTTTTTTGTCCTCAAATATCAAGAATTCACCCTAACTGGATAGCATAGTTGAGGATCACATAGTGAGTCATCATCTACTTAGTAACTGAGCTGTTTCCATGTTTTCTTTGCAATGCCCTTGGAGCTAATGCAATTACCTCTTCTGGTTCTCTCCTGATTCTAACAAAACTTGGGGTGTTTCTTCTTATTCTTTTTTTTTTTTTTTTCTTTGTCTTTTTGGTACTGAGGTTTGAACCCAGGAGTGCTTTACCATTGAACTACATCGCCAGTCTTTTTTATTTTTTTCATTTTGAGACAGGGTCTCCTGAAGTTGCTCAGGCTGGCCTTGAACTTGCAGTCCTCCTGCTTCAGCCTCCCAAATGGCTGGAATCACAGGTAGGCATCACCACACTGGACTTATCTATTTCACCTCTCAAAAGAAAGAGCAAAAAAAGAGATGTAAACAGTATTGCTATGCACAATCTTGATGGAGCTTGAACTTCTCATAAAATCTCTTGGAACCAAAATGTAGAAAACCACTCATTACAATTATAATACTTACATCAGAAGTGTAGAATTTTAATAATTTGTTTGCTACTAGTAGTTTATGATGCATTAATATAGATGTACATCAGGAAATAAAGTTTCCTGACTGAAAGTATACACCCTGAGTTTCTTTTGTCTTCTTATGTTTCTACTTTAGATCAGAGGTAGTACAAGGATTAGAATCAGGAGAGAACCAGAAAGAGGTAATTGCAGGAGAAACCAAGGACATTGCATAGAAAACACAAATACAGCTCCATTTCTAATTCTCCGTTTAAACTTCTGGAGGACTTTCCTAACAAATCCATAATTGTCTTGAATATCCTCTTATGCTCCCCCTTTCTCCCTTTATTTTGTTACTGTTGTCGTTGCTATTGCTTCTAGTTATGTCAATTCTAGGTGTTTTAACACCTATGAGAGGGGAAATCAATCTTGATCTAACAGAATAGTCAGGGAAATACACAGATCATCAAAAGGAAGATCAAAAGGCAGGCTCCTTATTCTCGCACCCTTTCCCACAGGTCTTCTAGCTTAAAGAAGTATTTACAGAAAACATGCCAATTTCCCTAAGCAGATCCTCTAGCCTCACATCTCTTTCTCCTGTTTTCTTCCAGTATTTTTAATTTATTTATGTTAATCCCTTACATTGGCCACATGGCTGCCAATGAGATCCAACCCACGTTAATTCTGTCCTTGTCCGTTTTAAGTCCTAATTCCGCGTTAATGAAATCTATCAGATATCATCAGGGGTTTAGAATTTAGAAGCAAGCCTATTTAATTCTGCCTCCATCAAGGATCCCAGCATGTAGGACAAAGCAAAGTCTGGCTTTTTTCAATGCAAATCCTAGGACGTGAGTTCCCAGCAAACAGCACAAGGTACAGCCCCAGATGGAAACTCCCAGCCCTACTGAGGGGGGAAAACGGGGTTTTACAGAGACTTGTCCTTTAGGGCTTAAAAGCGCGTCCCCAGGGAGCTTCGCTTTCAGTTCTCTAGGAAGTTCGGAGCTGCAAGAGCCCGGCTACTCACTCGCTGAACCCAGGCTGCCTGTGAGTAACTTGGCGCTGCCTGGAGCACGGCTAGGGCTAGTTTGGCTTGGTGTTCGCCCAGGGCAATGCTGGCTAGGGACAGAGTGTCCTCGGAAGTCACTGACTACCTCTGAGATCTGGCTGTAGGTTGCCACCGCTGAGCGGCTTGGAGGTTGCAGTGTTTAGTCTCGGGACAGAAGGTAGGCGTCGGGACTGCTTTTCACAGCCTGCTAGGGACAGCAAACCCAGGTGTAAATGACTATGGGCCATTGTACTCAGGAGCGGGTAGAGGCTGACCATGGGAGAGGCAGTGTTCTCTGCAGGTCCAAAGTGCAAGCCGGGCTATTCCCGGACGTGCCTTGGCGCTGGGGGGTGGGGAGAGTCCCCAGGCGCGCCTGGCGCGCAGACTTGTGCGCCCGGGAGAAGAGCGCTTACCATGGAACATTGTCTGCGGGAGGCGGGCGTAGTCATGATGACCGCAACTGCAGCAGGAGCACGCTCTCACCCATAATCACTCCCAGGACCATGGTCTTCCGCGGAGTTGACACAAGTCCGCGCTGGACAGGCCAGTCTCTGCAGCTGGTTTCTTTCACCCACGCCGCGCCGGTTGTTTCATCCATCCCAGGAGGGGCGGCACACATCACAGACTGGCTCTGTGCTTTGCCTTTTCCATAACTTCCGTAGGATCAGCCAGCAGTGTACTTTCAGTTTCTTCTTTGGGCTTGGTCTGTAGGTTCAATCTTTAGGTTTATCCTCGGGACGCCTTTACCATCTCCTCTCTGCTGGGCGCCTGTGTGCTCCCTTAGCGATTCCCATGCACCTGGACCAGGACCAGAGGGAGGTGCAAATTTGCCAAGTACCGCAGGAGAAATCAGGTGGGCTTCTGATTCAGAGCGATTCAGGGTAAAAGACTTTTCAGATAACTTCTAACCGCCTTGGCAACTCTTGGGCCACCGAGAGCTAAAACCATTGGTTGCTAATATGTGCACGAAAACCACAAATGTGCAGGGCGAAAGCTGGGCAATTGCAAGCGGACGCCACAGAGGAGGCGTCGCCGCTTCTGCCGCGGATGTGACAAACGTTGCCAAGTCATCTTATAAAAAAAGGAAGTGAAGAATGATTAAGAGGGTCACGCCCTCTGCCCCTCCAACCTCTCTAATCACTTTCTTTCTCTGTCTTTTGTACATGCACCTGCTCAGGTGGGATCTTAAGGAAAAATAATTCTGTGGCCCCACCTAATCTGGTAGGTATGTGCTACCTTTAGATAATCAAAACTCAACTTAAGTGGAGGACATGGAAAATTACTGACTTCCACATGTGTGGATGGCTAATAATTCCAACTATCCATTTTGATTGTGTACCACTGAGGAGTTATTTTTTCTTAGACCTGAATTACCTAAGTATTTCCTGCTTTAGTTTTGTTTCTGATACTATTTTGCAGAAATCCTGCTTAAATGAAGGTGGGTAGTGCAAACCAGTAACAGTGATAAAGGCTATTGTTTATTTATCATTTGCTCTGTGCAAATATTGTGTTAAGCATTTTACATATATTGTCCCATGAGGTAGGACATTTTCTTATTTGCACTTCACACATGTGAATCAGAGACTTCCTTAAGTGATATGTCAGAGTTTACTTAGCAGAATTAAGGAAAAAAACCTGCTACATTCTGGCTCCAAAGTTCATGCTGAGAATGCTTGTGTTAGAAGGAAGACCTTGTAAATAGTACAATTATATAGAGATTGATGCTGGGAGGGTGATGACATCATGTGGGTGTGCCCCCGCCCCACAGTGGGGTACTCAGGAAAGGTTTTTGAATTTATGACTTCTAAATTGACACATGAGCAGGAATGAACTTGGATTTGGTAAAGAGCTTCTGTAATAATGTAGCAAGGAAAAGAGACAAAGAGTAAGGAGGGAGATAAAACAACAATGAATTAGAGAGTGAGACAAAGTGACTCAAGCCTGAAACTTGGATCTTTTGATTTCTCTTGTAGTCTTTTTTCCCACAACCAATATATTGGCAAGTCCGTTCAGTGCTACCTCCAAAGTAAACCCTGCCAGATGACTACAAGGCTGTCCAGGGAACCTTCCAGCTTTCCTTTCTCCCATACCTCTTCATTCTTCTCAGAGAGGCATGATATCTGATAGCATTTCTCACCCTCTGGCCACTTCGTACTGTGTACCAGGTCCTCAGGCCCTGTGTGATGGGGTCCTGCCACCCTCCCTGTTACCCATTTCAATCTCACTATGCTGCAATCTTATTGGCCTTTTCTTCCCTGTGCCCAGGCAAGCTTGCTTCCATTTAAAACAGTGTGTAGCACATGGCCGGCATTCAGTATTGCTGACAGCATGAGAGAGAATGGAAATTCTGTGTGTGTGGAAATTGCTCTGTGGCAATATTGTGCTAAACATTTTACATATATTGTTCCCAAATATGCAAAACTTCCTGTGAGGTAGAACATTTTCTTATTGGACTTCACTGGATGGAATCAGAGACTTCCTTAAGTAATATGCCAGAGTTTACCTAGCACAATTAGGACAAACATAGAGAATGTATAGTGAAGGCAGAAAGGAAATAGAAGAAAAGTGCAAAAGTATGAGGGAAGCAAATGAGATCAGGAGACAGAATGGAATGGGAAAAGCCAACTATTTCCATTTTCTTAGAACCTAAATGGGGTGTAGGGAGTAGGGAGAGGTGAAGCTGGAGTAACTATTGAATATAAATTCTATACGTAAGCATGCCTGTTTAGTAATAGTTATTTGAATCTCTGACAGAAGCATGGAAGCATGTAATAGCTCATGGCCTGCACTTTTCCCCCCTTCTTCTTCTGTTTTTGAACATTTCAGGGGCAGAGTTAAAGTGCATCCATCAACAACTTGCACAGGAGGAAATCCGTCTTCCTTTTTGATGTAATCACCATAAGCCTGGCAGAATAAGGGACTTTGCATAAGCAAACTTTGGGGGAGAATTATTTAGAACTCCAGGAGAAATGTAAATTTCTCACTGGACACTCCCTTTTGAAGAGAATATTCTGAAAGCATTTGGAATTTTTATGATTATGTTAATAGATGTACCTTCTAACTATGTCAAGTTATAGAGAATTCTATCACAAAATCAATATCATTTGTAAAAATTCCCCAAGTCTTAGCTTAGCTATTATAATTTTGATAAACTGAATACAATTTTTTGAAACACAGATGGGCAAGGATAAGGGGTTTTATAAATTGTTAAATTGCTAATGATTTATGATTAAAAAATGGAGCAGTTATTATTATGCTTGTGCATAGAACCAATGAATTGTGCAAAAAAAAGCCAAAAAGGAGACAAATATAAATTTTATGGATGAGTATCAATATTAAAAGGGAAGATAATATTCTTATAGTAGAAAAATATTGAAATGAAATGATATGATATCGACCTAAAGAGAAAATTTTTGTAAGTTGTTGTAAGTTAACCAGTGTCTTTTAGATGTTCTACATTCTTCAGTAAAAATCGTCAATTATTTTTTAACCTGAAAATATTTTCCTATTACCAGCACTATTTTTGTCCAACTTAATATAACTATTCTTTACAGGCTGGAATTTGAATTCTATATATTATACTAACCACAGATATTTTCTGAAGTTCCTGTGATTTATTAAATAAAATATTTAACTTGTTTCAAATATACACACATGTATACACAGGCATGCACATGCAATGACAATGTTAGGGACATGGATTCTATGTAGTTCCACAGGGTCCTATGCTTTGAAAGACCCCATCTTTTGTTTACTACTCTGCTGTCACTGTGTTGAAATTCTTAATTATTTTTGAACAAGGGAACTCATTTTCACTTTGCACTGGGTCTCACAAATTCTCTAACTGGTCACACACTCTACAAATGTTGTTACACACTATGAATAGCAATGCATGTCTTTAAGTGGCTTCAGTCTGGTGTGAAAAACAAATGTTATATGTGTAATTCCAAGAATGAAAAGTGTTTGAAAAGGAAAAGATGACATGTTATTTTTAACCAGAGATTTAAGATAATCTAAATCCATTTTGTAGTGAAATAAGGGTCCAGAAAAAGTTAATTCACCTGTTCAATGGAAACAAAGCAAGAGTGAATTACCTTTAACTCTAGATCTGCTTTGTTTGATTTCCAAGTCTGATCTTAGGAGACACTTTTGAATTTTATCGGATGACTACTGGGCATCTATTTACATGATCATGTTTTCTCTTGTTGCATTACTGAACAAATCATACATTTAACATAATGCTAAATTTAAATTGCAAATATTGGGATTTTGCAATTATAATCAGGGTATGTTTGCACTTCATATTCAACTTGGGTTGGTCTAGTTTTGTCAGATTTTGCTAAATTCATAATAGGAATTGGAGTTTTCATAGTTTGTTAAAGTTGCATTAAAGCTTTCTATAAACTATATTTCTCTGGAAGACTTACTGGAGAGTTAAAAATAAATCATACTTTGCTTTATGGATCAAAATTCAGCTATAGGTTGAGACTGTCAGTTTTGAGCATTATAAGAGTCAAAATGAAAAGGTTTGTTCTCAAGGCTTGATCAAAATGGCCAAGTCAGAATGTCAGGAACTCTGTTGGAGACGTATATGTTAGTGTACTAGTGATGGCCACAGTCATGGAAATGAATGAAATTACTCAAACTGCATGTTAGAAAGAGAAAGCCTGTGCCTGGAGGAATATTGAGATACAGCACCACAGGGTAGATGGGGAAAGAAGTGCCTCCTGGCAAGTAGTGGCAGAAAAGTCTGAAAGTCAGGAGTCAGCACCCCATAAGGCAAGGGAGGACAGAATTTCAAAATAGAGTAAGCAGTTAGTGTTTCCAGAAGTCACAAAGAAGTTGAGCAAGGTAAATGTTGAAAAGTGTGTCTACTAACTTTGGCAGAGCAGAGATTATCCATGGTCCTCATGACAGTAGTTTGAAAAGACCAGTGTAGATAGATTTGTGGGGAGCGAGGGAAGAAGGAAACAAAGTAAGAGGGGACAACTTTTTCAAGTTGTAGGGTAACAAGAAAAGGAATAGCATAATGGTTTGAAAGGTGAGTAAGGCATAATGAAAGCTTTCGTTATCAAGGAGTACTTGAGAATACTTATGAATTAATTAATAAATAGGTTCAGCCCAAGGGGGAGAGGATGAATCTAAGAAACCAGAGATGGCTGACTTTCTTTTCTTATATTTTCTTCATTTCTGTTTCCTTTTTAATTTTTCCCCTTAAACTTTATAATTCTAAACAATAAGAGTCTACTACACAATGTCTAATTTTATACTCTTTAAAGTGATCCTTATGATAATCACTTGTATATTGCTGGAATAAGGATTGGTTGTCTAAAAACGAAATCAAATATTTCCCAAGTTGCCTATCTGAGTGAGAAGCAGCTATAGCTTATGTAGTTTGCATTATCTGACCCTTTTATATGTCAATAGTGTTTTGTTGGCAATCAAAACTATCTTTTATATGCCATATTTTAGAGGAACTATGCTATTAACCATTCCCTTTATAAAAAATTAACTAGAGATTACACCTACAACAATTTTCTTCTTGCATAGTATTTGAAATAAATGGAAAAATGTTTTGCTTTAGTGCACAAATTCCCTTTATATTATAAATTCAATATGTGAGAATGTTGGGTCGTTCTTAGGAGCTTTTAGACAGTAGTGACTGTGTCTCACTCAACTTAAAATTCTCTGCAGTCAACAGAATGCCTTTCAAGTTACAGACTCTATCCAAGTATGACCTGTGGAAAACAGAAACATCAAATGCACAGGTCTTGACATGCTTTCCTTACAGATAATCAGTGTCTCAGTGATGTTGTGTTAACATCAAGGAATGTTACAATAACAACTACCAACTGTCACTGATATGTCAAAATTCTAATATTTAAGAGAAATTTAAAGTATTTTTTTCAATGTGGAAGGTCATATTTTTTGAATCCCTTTATTGTTAGATTAGAAAATTAGTGCAATCTGCTTTCCCTTCCAGCATGTTTGTTCCAGTATATTTGTTATTGCCTTGGATTCCTAGTACATCCACTAACTTATATATATGACATGGAATGATTAGATGTTTTGCAGAAGTAATGAAGTTAACAAACATCAACCTAAGTGGGGTGTGGTGGTACATGCCTGTAATACCAGCTATTTTGGAGGCCAAGGCAGGAGGATCAAAAGTTCAATACCAGACTAGGCAATTTAGGGAGATCCCATCTCAAATAAAACATAAAATTTAAAAAAGGGACTGGGTGTAGCTCAGTGGTAGAGTGCCTCTGGGTTCAATTACCAGTACTATAAAAATAAATAAGTAAATAAATAGATAAATAACAATCTAGAAAGATTTTGTACCTCCCTGAGTTCCTGGGGTATTGGTTTTGCTCTATGCCAATTACGTGACAATTAAGTAGCATCCTAAAAACCTGGAACTACATTCACATGAGCACAAAAATTGTCAAGAGACTAAAATACTAAGCTATTGAGTATGATGTGTCAGACAATGATTTCTTCAAACAAGGGAGTAGAATGTCATTATTTCTTGAGTAACATGTCCTATTAAAAATGGCAGCTGTATCCTTTGATTTTCTTATTCCTTTTACTGTGTTAGCAATTCTCCCTAATTTTTAACCCATAGTTTTGTTCTTATGTTGCTTTAATCTTGATAGGGACTACTGTCTTTTTACTTTAGCTTTCCCTAAATCTTTGTAGGCTCTTGATCCCCTTAATAAACTCTTGTTTCATTGACTTGATTTTTATTTTTTTCAGTGTGAGGCCAAAAGTTTTATTCTCATGTCTATTTATTAGATTATTGAAATATGAAATTTTCCGTTTCCTACCATGTGTGTTTTTCAAAATAATACATGATTTTCATTCTCTGAGATCTTTAAACTTTTATTTAGATTGGATAAATAGAATCACTTTGATTCTAATTCTAAACTAACCCAGATTGTAACTTTTCAATTCTAAAGTAAATTCTATGAAATTAGGACCGTTTACTAAATACAAATATGTTTCTACACATTCATCTAATGGGGTTTTCTTTTTAAGCTTTTCAGTATATATTTTTTCTCTTTGTTTTCATGTTCTTTTGGCCTAAAATGAGATCTAATCAATAAACAAAATGAAACTAAATGTTTTTGCATGCACTGTGTATGCATTCAAGAATGATCTGACAATTGAGACTAGAAGTATTTTGCAGGCATTCTTCAATAACAACCATATTTAAATCAGCAGCTTTAAAACCCAAATGCATCCAAACCAAATCAAAACAAAACATCAAAACTGAGGATTTCCAACAGTCATGAAGATCAGTAGATCAGTATCCAAATGCAAAAAAAAAAAAAAAAAAAAAACAAAAAACAAAAAACCTTGCAAAGTCCAAAGAAATCTCACAATATTGAATCTATAAAAGTACCAGGAAATATCAATTAAGCAGGTCAAATTCATAGTTTTGTTCCTGTGTTGCTTTAATCTCAGTAGGGACTACTGTGTTTTTACTTTAGCTTTCCCTAAATCTGTGTAGGCTCTTGATCCCTTAATAAACTCTTGTTTCACTGACTTGATTTTTATGTTTTTCAGTGCAAGGCAAGTGCTCTACCACTGAGCTACGTCCCCCAGCTATTTTGACTTGAATTTGACTTAATACAAATCCTTCTTTATTTTTCATGTAAAGTCTTTATTGAATATTAAATTGCAAAAGGAGATAAGTTTTATGGCAAACCTGTTCTTCTTGCAAGTAGACCTCTTTGGCAGATCATTTTGCTAATTTCCATTGTTTAAGTGCAGCTAAGTCACAATACCATATCAGTAAATGGAATTACCTGGAACTTTGCTTTTCCATGACAGTAAGTTCTGGCTCAAAAATATGTATTGCTTCTCCCTCAAAAGCTAATATGTTGTAAGCATGATTCCCAATGTAGCAAGGTCAGAGGTCAGCACTCTAATCACTGTTTAAGTCTCACCTTTGGAACTTGCTGCACTGGGGATCATGTTTTCAAGACAAGAGCTTTTCAGGGAATGCTTCATATCCAAGCCGTAGCAGTCATCTGTGTGAAATAGGGTGACTATGTTGAAACTATATTGTAATTTTTTGAACAATTTTTGCCCACAATGTGAGATCATTGAAGGCACAAGTGACTCTTTTGTGGGATGTTTTTGGAGCCTAGCACAGTGCTTATCTTGCAACATATATATGGTTGATATGTGGTTTCAGGATGAGTAGATGGCTTCTTGTGTTATCACATGAGTCATGTGACTAGGCTTTCTGTTCCTAATGGCAGACACCTGTCTTGGTGGTTTTATTCTTAAGCACTGTCCCCAGACATCAGGAACATTCAGTAAGGAAATAACCAATATCACATTAGAGGGAAACACATTTATCATTCTTGTTTCATCAAGTGGTAAAGAAGATATAGATTAATTAGAATACCTCACTCTTCAGAAATTCAAGTTGTAAACTGACTCCACCTTTTAGATACATTCAATCTAGTCATATATTTAAAAAGCAAACCCACTATTAGGATTATGTCATGCATATCTAATATCAAGTAGCATATAGGGCTATGTTCAAAACATAGCTCTAAGTATGTGGGACACCATATCCTGAGATGCTTAATAGCCACAAACCTCATATAATCTTGATAGAACAACACCATAAAGATGAGGCTTTCTTTTTTTCTAAAATAGTCTCCAGAAGGATCTAATATTAGCCAAACGTAACATGTTTGTGTATGTGTTCTACAGTGAGAAATTGATATGCTAAAATAGGACATGAAGAAGAAGATAATTTAGTTAAATACATACAGCCTCTTACATGAAATATTTATTTCAACCTTTCCCTTTAAATAATACAATTAAATTGAAAATGTTTTCATTTTTATTGTAAGATCAGCTTTAGTTGCTTTGTTTTTCTCCTATTACTTCCCAAGAACAAACAAGACATTTCAAATTGAAGAGAATGACTCTAGATACTATTCCAGAATTGCTTGGCTTTATTTGCAACATTTGGTTGATGGGAATTATTTAGTAACAGCAGTATTTCTGATGACTAATAGTGGTTTCTAGGTGGCGTTGTAAATAAAATTTGTAAGAGTCTTGGAGATGGAAGGTTATGTTGCATAAATTGAGTCCATAAAATATGTTTTATAAACTAGTGTAGGTGTTAGTTTTCTTGTTAATTTTGAAGTTCATTTGTGTTTTGCAATTGTGAGTTTAAAATACATTCCCTATAAATTGGATGAACAATAATTTAATGATTTTCATACTATACTAATGGACAAATAAATATCTATTTACGTTCCTATTACGTTAATCTATTTACGTTCCTCCCCATTATGCAGTATATTTTGAATGCTTTAAAGTATACTCTGAAATATGAAATATGAAATATTTCAGTAATGCTGATAGGGTAGAGTGGCCACAGGAAGAAACTGTGCTCTAAAAACTAGCAATTTATGTTGGGCCAGGTATATATTGAACAGCAGTATGAGTATTTGTATATTATGTATCTCACTTATTAATATAAGGTGTTATGAATATTTTAACAAGGTGGACATTTTATTTTCTGATATTTTTCACTTCAACATTACCTATGGAGTTTATGTACCTATTTTATACTCATGCTAAAATTCTTCAAAATGTTCCTTGGAAAGTTCTCTTACAGTAGGTTTCAGAGTCTCCTGCACATTGTATTTAGAATTATTGTGGTTTAAGAATGTGTTTGATTTTGAAAACAGTGGAAAACAATGAAGAAATAAAAATGGATTTTGGAATTGGGAAAAAAAAAAAAAAAAAAAAAAGAATTATGACTCAATTTGGGCAGTTTCCCAAATCGAGGTCCTTGAGCCTGCTGGGGACTACCATGACTGGAGAGCACAGGACTTGTCTAAAGGTCGCTAGAATGCATGATCAGCATTGCCCAACTTTCCAGTCTGGCAGGCTAGGCTGAAAATTGGCATATTTTACTGGACCTTGCCAATTGTTAAATGTTGGCTCAGTTCTTTAAATACTTCATTTGTAATCTCTGCTTTACAATAATCCCTTTTCATAGAGTTTATACCCTGTGCAGGTTCTACTTGAACTTTCCATACATTCAAATTTCTGTGCATAAAATGTTTTTCTCACCAGTTTATTTATAGCATATGACAAAGAGTGAGAGCAGAGTATACAGATATTAGATAGTCTCCCCCACATGAAATAGCATTTCCCCTCTACCTTACATGCAAATGATTTTCTCTATAGCATTTATCAACATTTGATAGACTGTATCTTTACAGATTTATTTATTGTCTTCTTCCTAGCACTATGGCACAAACTCCAGAAGAAATTTTTAACTGGTGTTTCCTTAGTTCCTAGAACGTATATGGGCAAATAATAGACCATTAAACGTCTATTGAGTGTGGAATATGAATATTTCACAGATAACCAACTACAGGTGGGAAATAATCAAAGAATTATGCATGGTGGAGCTGACTCATCCTGGCTTGTGAGAAGCAATTGTATGAATGTATTCTCAGCTCTGCATGTAGAAGTGTCCCATTGGTTGCTAAGGTCACCATAGTGTGATTAATTTCACCAAGGAAATTAGCAAATGAGAAAAATATTTTATCACATACAGCACAACACTGGATACAAGAGTTGTGAAATACTGATCAAAAGAAGCACTTTCTAATATTTAAAGCTTTCCAGTAAAGGAATGACCTATCTGACAGGGAGTATTTATCCTGTGTGAAAGAGTCACTTTTTTTGAGAATATACATGGTAAAACCTATTCAGGCAGTAGAATTGCTGGGTCATAGGATATGTTGCTCCTTTGAAAATAACCTGCCCCTTTTCCTATGACTACTTTAAAGAATTTTCTGCCAATGGTTTTTCTAAAGTTTTACTATGATATTTCTAAATGTGGATTTCTTTTTATTTATACTGCTTAAAATTTATAGATCTTCTTAAATCTATGATTCAATATCTTTTAACAGTTCAGAAAATCACAGCTATTATTCTTTAGGTATTTTCTCTACCACATTCTTTATATTCTGGCCCTGGATTTATCTTCTCTCATTGTTCCATCAAAGTTTCTTATGTGCCCCATATTTCTATTTCTTTGTTTTCTGGTACTTCACACAATTTAGTTTCTTCTAATCTTTCTTCCAGCATTATTTCTTTAACCATGTCTAATCAAGTAATAAATACTATGGACACTTTTTTCAAAGTTACATTTTTCTGTTTTTGATTTTTATTTGGCTCTTTTATCAAATCTTGTTACTTTTAATAGTTTATAGTATCCTGTTGAAACATTTAAACTTGTTTTTTATTTTTTATTAAATAAAATAAGCTTATGTTTCATCACATTAAATTTTATTTATGATAAGATTAGAGTATCAAGTGTCTGTGGATATTTCTTTCTGCTTTGTTTCTGCTTGGTTTCACTCATGGGTTCTTGTTTCTTTGTATGCCTGGTAGTGGTTGCATGCTGGACACTGTTTTTGAAAAATTATTTGTAAAATTAATTAGAGTTCTAGAATGATGGGTATTTTCCTCCAGAGAGGAATTTTGTTTCCTTTTTCTTTGTTACTGGAGGCACTTCCAGAGTCTGAGACCATCTTAATCTGAATTCATGCTTTAGTATTTCTCAGAATGTCCTGATGATGGAAAGGAGGCTAAGTTTATACAAGGATTGGTTTACTTGGTTACTTCTTGCAATGAAGGTATAGCTTTTTGGTGTCTCTGTTTAAAACAGTGAATAGTTAGTCATTTTTGGTAGGATCAGACTTCAACTTTAACTCTACAGGCTCATGAAATAAAAAAAAATTTCAGCTCAACTTCAGAGCTTTTCCTTTGTGTTGTTAGCATTACCACTTTGGCTCTTGTTTTCTCTCAATTTACCCACTTTCTTTTTAGTGTAAAGGTGCTTTGAAGATTTTATTTTTATTTCATTTAATGTTTTGATATTTCTACATTTGGAAGATTTTTGTGGACTCCTTTTCTCCATTACCCCAGTAGGAGATCAATATTTTGAGAATTTCCCTTAATATATTCTTATCCTTATTTTGTCCTTATACTTCTGGAGTAGTTTGCTTAGGTATAGACCTCCCTGTGAAAATAATTTTCCTTAGATTTTTTTTCTTTAAAGCATTCTCCCAGGTCTTCTAGACTCAATATTTTTGAGAAGTTTAATTCTGATCTTAGTTTCAGATGTGACTATTTCTTGTCAGTGAAAGCTACTAGGATCATCTCTTTATCCCTAGTATTCTGAATTTCACAATAATGTGCCTTTCCATGGGTTTTACTCAATTTATTTTATGTTAGTCAATCTAAGTCTGGAGATTTATGTCTTACAACTTTGGCAGACTTTCTTTTATAATTTCTTATCCTTCAGTTTCTTCCTCTCTGGCCCTTGATCTCTCATTAATGAGATAATGGGCTTCCTGAGATGATTTTCTGACTTTTTCATACTTTGTCTTCCATTATCCACTCATTACGTTTTAATATATGAGGAATTTCTTTGATTTTCTTTTCCTAGCTTTTTACTGAATTTTAAATTACAATTTATATTTTTAATTTCTAGGAGCTTTTGTTCTTTGTTCATTCTTTTATATAGGGACCTGCTTCTGTTTGGTGGCTGTAATTTTTTTTTTTTTTTTTTTTTTTTTTTTTTTTTTGGTACAGGGGATTGAACTCAGGGACACCTGACCACTGGGCCACATCCCCAGCTCTTTTTTGTATTTTATTAGAGACAGGGTTTCACTGAGTTGCTAAGTGCCTCGCCATTGCTGAGGCTGGGTTCGAACTCACGATCCTCCTGCCTCAGCCTCCCAAGTGCTAGGATTACAGGCATGTGCCACCGCGCCTGGCTTTGTACTGTTTTCTTTTATGTTGAGAAGATTTAAATGTTCAGATTTAATGTTCATTTTCTGCATTGATTATCTTCATTTATTTGAGTCCCCCCCCCTTCTTTTTAAAAATTTTATTCTCTATTTCTGTTGTTAAAAGCAGAGATTCACCCCCTCTTTTTAAAGAGGGTGGTCGGAATAAGCCTGGGTAACCAAAGGGAGGTACTCATACTTTGTCTTCCATTATCTACTCTTTATCCACTTTTAGTGCTCAGACTTCTCCTTAACCCCCTTAATTCTGCCTCTCACCATTGTCCTTCTTCCTCTCTGCTTTCTGTTCCACAGTTTACTACCTCGGGTTCTGGTTCTCCAGAAAATAAAATTTCAGACCCTTGGAAGGGGAAGAGAAGATGAATGAAACAGTCTTAGCCTATTTCTGTGTGATAGGGCTGTGGGACTGGGCTCAAAATAAGCTACAAATACAGTGCCTGGACTTTTAGTCATACCCTTTACTCCTACTTTCCACAGAACTTGAGAAAAGGCTTTCTATTAAGGAAAACCCATTTTCTTCTACTTTATATCTTCTCTCCAAGAACTCTTTTTCTTACAGCTTCCTTCACTCTGCTAAGTCAGTTATCATGTCCCATATTTCAAAAATTTGTTGAAATGTCTCATGTGTTATGTTTCTTCCTGTTTTCAATATTTTTGTGGAATTTTGTAATTTTATGTCTGTAAATTTTGGGAAGTTTCTAGTCAGTCATAGAAGAAATAAATGCATGCTTTATCTGTCATGCTTAACAAAGCAGGTGAAATTATAGGTTTCTAAATGCTAAGAGCTCCCATACTTTATCATGTTCTTTTGCAGCCACTTTATGCTTATTCTCAGATCCATATTTCCAATCCAATTTCAGTTCTGCAACTACTATTACTACTACTACTACTACCACCAAACACCACTACAAATGATTAAAAGAAAACATTTAAATAGCACTTATTAAATGCCAGCCTTTTTTTATGCACTTGGCATGTTTTCTCATTTAAGCCTTCACCGTCTGAAATAGTTATCTATTGCCACAATAATGCTGTGTAATAACCCCTATAAAACTTAAAATACATAAAAAGTTGCAAATTACAAAAATCATCTTTTTCCCCCCCACAAGTCATTGTGCTGATCTAAGCCGGGTTCAAAAGACATTGACTACGTTCCCTACCCTGTCTGCTGACTCCTTGGGTGGGAGTGGGGTCGGTAGGATGTTTTGTAGACCATGTGACCCACCTCTGTATGGTCTGTTTTTCAGAAGGCTGGCATGGGTTTACCACATA
This sequence comes from Tamias sibiricus, assembly GCA_025594165.1. Taxonomy (NCBI): domain Eukaryota; kingdom Metazoa; phylum Chordata; class Mammalia; order Rodentia; family Sciuridae; genus Tamias; species Tamias sibiricus. The sequence continues at coordinate 138,986,225 of CM046658.1, read as the reverse complement.
GCAAGGTTCTAAGGAGAAAAAGTGGAAGCACACAATGCCTTTTGAATCCCAGGCTCAGGCCACTTAACTCATTTCTTATATATTCTATTGGAAGAAACAAGTCAAAACACTAGCCCAAGTTCAAGAGGTGGGGAACAGACTGCTTCTTAATAAGAAAATCTACGAAGTCAATGTACTAAGTATAGGAGTAAAGAACTAGGGCCACTTTTTACATTTTCGCCCACAAGGGGTATTATTTTTAACCTCGTTTTAAAAGATAAGGAGACACTAAATCACATACTTCAAGGTCATGAACTAATGAAATTGTGGCAGTCAAGTTTCAGTATGTGTTCTTCACTCCTAAGCTATATCTTCTTCCTCTCTCAATTCAGATATCAAATCAGTTCAAAGAGTGATAGAGGAAAGGCAAAAGATGGCAAAAATGTTTTGAAGTTACTGTATAGAAAGAATAAAAAAATCCACACAAAGAAGGAAAAACAGTGTTACTACCAAAAGATGACACTAACAATCCTACTCACTTTGTGAAACCAGGCTAGGTCTGCATGTAGCCTGTGCATGTCTGAAAGAGAAGTTCTACTGTTGAGGGTGGTAGACTTACTGGAGGCTGCAGCTTGTGGCAACCCGTCTTCTCATCACTTTAACTGGAAGGAGGCCACAGTATAGAAGGAATTTGCTTACATGGATAAGATCTTGCTGGTATGAACAGCTAGGAAAAGAGTGTTTGCAATTTCTTCTACCAGCTGTAATAACAGCTTTAAATTCTGCAGCTTGGTTGAATAAGTTGGTTTATAATACTTAGTTTTTATAAGATGTACACATGGGATCATGCAGTTCCCCTTCTGAGTGAACCTAAGAGATATCCCCCAAATAGTTAGTATTCTTTATGTTTAACATTTTTTAAAATTTAACTTTCATTATAGTCTGTAATAGAATCCTTCTTGACCCACTCACTTTCCAATTTTTCAACCTTCATTTTTTTTTTTTATAGCAGCCAAGGTAATCTGACAAAAGGCATATGTGATCATAGCACTGTTTTGCTTAAACATCTTCAGGAATTTCCATATCTTCAGAGAGAAACTTCAGATCCTTAAGGACTTTTACCAGGTGGCTTCTTTTTATCTTCCTTATAGTTTTCCATCCTTTCTCTTCCAGCTAATTACCTTGCAAAATTCCAAATGCCTCATATACTCAGAGGTCTTTCTGCTTTTGCTCACCTGCTGTTTTTATAAGAAATATCTTAACACAGTATCTTTTTACTCTCTCTCCCTCCTTCCCCTCCTCCCTCTTCCTTCCTTTCTTGCTCTCTCTTCCTTCCTCCCTCCCTCCCTCTCTCTCTTTTCATGTTTGTCAATTTGAGAGTTTGGAAGAGAGAGAAATGCTACAATTGGAAAGACATGTGACTAGTGCCAGTCAAAGTAATTGGAAGCAAAAGTTACATGTCATTTCTGTACCAAGGCAGAGAAAAGATGTGACCCTTTGGTCTTCTCTCATACCTAGCTAAAAAGGTTGCAGATTCCAGCTGGAAGAACTATAAATTGGTAGGATGCTCCTTCAGTCTGGATCCCTAATTGACTCTGAAGCAAATTCCTCCACCATTCCTGTGATAAACTTGTAATATGAATGAAAAATCAATTTTCTTGTGTTAAGTTACTGAGATTTGGGGAATGATGTAGTGTCACATCATAACCTAGAGTATCATAAAATATTATTTCACTATTATTTTGAATATTAATTTTGGCATTATTAGTGAATTTGAACTTTCATATATTATTGAGCATTTATTTGTTACTTATGATATTTAGTATTTCTTCAATAAAATGGCTATTCAAAGACTACCTATTTTTGTATGAGGCTATTCCTATTGATATAAGTTATATTAAACTTTGTACCATTGATGGTAAAATAATGTTTCCAGATTATTAGTTGCCTTTTTATTTTGTGATACATTTTTATACTCAAAGGTTTTAAAATAATCTGTAAGTCTAAAAATTGTTTTTCCCATTTTTATAATAAAACATGACAGACTGATGTTTCTGTTTATTTTTTTTTTTTTTTTTCCTCTTTAAAGCATGAAATTCTGGAGTCGATTGTGATTTATCTTTTTTTGATTGTTTTCTTTTTTTAATTTTTAATTTTTGTTCTAAATAGTTACACATGACAGCAGGATACATTTTAATTTATTGTACAAAAATGGAGCACAAGTTTTCATCTCTCTGGTTGTACACGATGTAGAGTTGCACCATTTGTGCAATCATGCAGGTACCTAGGGTAATGACATCTGTCTCATTCAACCGTCATTCCAACCCCCATGTCCCCCTCCCCTCCCCTCACTGCCCTCTGATCAATTCAAATTTCCTCCATTCTTCCCTTGCTTCCCCCCACCTGCTGCCACATCATGGGTCACAATCCACATATCAGCAAAAACATTTGGCCTTTGGTTTTTAAGGATTGGCTTATTTCGCTTAGCATGATATTCTCCAACTTCATCCATTTACCTGCAAATACCGGAATTTTATTCTCTTTAATGCTGAGTAGTATTCCATTGTGTATATATATAACACAGTTTCTTTATCCATTCATCTATTGAAAGGATCTAGGTTGGTTCCACAGTTTAGCTATTGTGAATTGAGCTGGTATAAACATTGATGTGACTTCATCACTGTAGTATGCTGATTTTAAGTCCTTTGGGTATAGACAGAGGAGTGGGATAGTTGGGTCAAATGGTGGTTCCATTCCAAGTTTTCTAGGGAATCTCCATACTGCTTTCCAGAGTGGTTGCATCAATTTGCAGCCCCACATTGTGATTTATCTTGGTGCATGCTGTTTCTTAGGGACATAGTTTTGTAATGAATATGTTAATCTCAAAATTTAACTTCACTCCTTCTCCTAATTAAAAGACAACTTTAGTGGTGTGTTTCTGAATTATTCCTTCTTGGGATATTAAATATTTATTTAGTACATTCAGGAGAACTTGGCCACTTGGGACTCCCCTGACAGTCTGCCTACTCCAGGGATGCAGAGGACACCAAAGGACAGGCAGGAAGCAGGGACCTTTCCAGTTTCAAGGGTAGATGCATGGTTTGGTGATACAAGTGGTGTGTCATCACAGTGAGGAACAGTGTTCTTCCTTAGTAGCTCTTTAGCTAGCATTTTATTACTTAGGTATTCAGTCTTTTATGTGGTAGTAAAATAGACTGCATTTTGCCATGTTGATGGGAAATATCCTTGACTATTTTTACAGTTGAGTAAGTGAAATAATCTAGTAATTTACAGTTGTAGAGACTTTTATTATGTTTTGAGATAAATGGAACAGTTAGTGAAAATCCCTCACTATGTTTTCAGTTTCATGCCATGGGTTCTAAGATTTATACTAGGATGTAGTAATGTTCAGTTCTCTAACCAAGCACATGTAGATGCTCCTCCTTTGCCACAAAGGTCTGATAAGGACTACGAGATCTAAACAGTCTACAAGATAGATTTTACACATTGTAATCAGAAGTCCAGAAGTCTGTCTGAGTGGTGATGTCTATGTGTGAGTGGAGGGGAGAAAACAGAGAAAGAGACAGAGATGGAAGGGGGGGGGGGGAGAGAGAGGACCTAACCAGATTCAGCCCTGCCAGAGGCAGGTTTACTTACCAAATCAACAGTCTTCTGCTTTAATAGAAGGTTTTCTGTTTTGTAAGATAGATCACCCAACCTGCCCTTCCCCAACTCACCTTGGAAAGAATTTTTAGTGATTCTGGGTTATAATTGTTCTGGAAAAGAAGGCATATGGGTCTACCTTGTATCAACAACAAAGAAAGCTGGTAAGAGTAGCCATATTATCAGTTTTCTATATTTGTAGAAAATACCAAATCCTACAGTGCTAGGTCAAAATCCTACTAACCATTTGAATTTCCCAGGAAGGCATGGTTGAAACTATACAGAAAATTGGTTAATTGGTTTAAAATAAAACCCTTAAGCACAAATGCTTTATGCTTTAAAGACAAGTCTTCTTAATATTGACAGGGTAACATTTCTAAACTTCTCAAGACTTAGAACATGTCTTTAAATAATCTGTTTGTATTTCTTTAATTTATATCTTTGAAGATTATTTATTGATTATTTAATATATGATAGGTATAGTTCTATTATGATAGTGATATTTAACAGTGATACCCTTGTTGGTACGTCATATTGGAAATATATCAGTGAAGAAAACAGCAAATACTCTGCTCTTATGGAGCTTCTATTCTAGAAGCTAAAAAACATAATAAACAACCTAGTTACATGATGTACAAGAAGGCTATATGTACTATGAAGAAAAAATAAATGTATCTAAAGGAGCTGGGGAATACTTAAAGCATGAGAGGCTTCTATGGTACAGTGTTATGTGAGCAAAGAGAGAACCTTCTGGATACTGGGGCAAAAAAAATGTGAGAACATTTTGCATTAAGAAGAGGTATGATTCTGGAATTAATTGAAGGTAGAGACATCAGCATTTGCTAACAGATTGGATAGAGGATTTAGGACAGTGAATGCAAAGTCTCTGAGGTAAAGAGTTTCATCATTCCAGGAACACCAGGAAATCCACTGAAGCTGAAGCCAAAGGGTCAGGATAAGAACAAGAGGAGAGGAGGTCAGACAGGCACTGGTGGGGCCAGATGTGCAGGGCTTCAGAGGCAATTGTAGAATTTGGCTTTTAATCTAAAGTGGAAAACCATTTATTTAAGGTTATAAGTTTACATTTAAAAAGGTTTACTCTGGCTGTCTTGTTGAGGACAGACTGGAGTGGGTTAAGGGTGAAAGTAGGAAAACCAGTTTGGAGAATGTTGTAATAATCCAGGTGAAAGAATTTAATACTTAGTCTAGGATGCTAACAATGAGGGTGTTAGGGAGAGGTTAGATCCTATATGTAATTTGAAGGTACAGTCATCAGTATTTGTTAACAGATTGGATGTAGAATATGAAGAAAAGAGACATGTCTAGGAGAAGCTTAAGGTGTTATGTCTGAGCACCTAACTAGAGAATAATTCCATTAAGTGAGATGAGAAAAGGAAACTGCATTTAGAAGAGAAGCTCTGCTTTGGAGATGTTAATCTAAAGTGCAGGTGTCATGTTAGACCCTTAGATATGTGGATATGGAGTTCAGGAGAGAAGAGTTAGTAGTAGACATAAACTTTAAGATGGTCCGTGACTGGGTGATATTGAAGGTAATGAATCTCTCTATGGAATCACCTTTGCCAGTGAAGGTAATTAGAGGAAAATTTCAGTGAGGCACCTGGGTATTGCAAGGTCTGGAAGAAGAGGAAGGGCTAGCAAAAGCAGCAGAGGAGAAGAGTCAGTGGGGGAGAGAGAAAATCAGAAGCATGTCTTGAAAGTCAATTAAGACTAATTTTCAGTGCAGTTAGCTGATGGAATGAAGTGAAAACTGAGAATCTGTGAGTCATTTTAACAACATGGGAGTCACTGGAGATTTGATCTAATCATGGCTCAGTGGTGGGGCAAATGCAGGAGCAAGAGGAATAGCATACAAGGGCAGAATCTGAAGGGAAAGATGGGTCCAGAGAGTTGAATGTGTGTTTTCTTCTTTTTAAAAAAAACTTAATATGTAAGAAATAACAACACAGTTGTATGCTAATGGAAATGATCCAGTGCAGAGAAGAAACTGAAGGTGTAAGAGAAAGAAGAGACATTTGAGGAGCTGTTTGCTTAGATAGGTTGGTTGAAGGCATCCTTGTGATTAATTCGGCATTGACTTTAGATGAGAATGTGGGCAATTTGTCTGTAATAACGGGAAAACAGAGCATGCGAGGAAGTTGTTACTGCATATATAATGATGGGAACCTGTGAGGGCGTCTTCAGACGCTTCATTATTATTATATTTTTTTTCTACAAAGTAGGAAGCACAGCTGCCAGCTGAGTATGACAATAAGAAGATAGAAGAGGCTTTGAGGCAGAAGAAACATTTCAGAAAAGAGTCATCTAGGAGAATGGATGAGGAATGTGGGGTGGGTGTGCAGGAGAGGTGTCCCCATGGCATAGGGAAGTTGGGCACTCCATGACTAGTCAAACTCACTGGAGTTCTACCCTTAGACTCTCTCCTGCCCATGTTTCCTAGGAAGTTAACCAGAATTACCCCCTGAGTAAACTGTACTTCTTGTACTTTTGTGATTCACTTAGTATTCTTGTCGCTAATTGTTTGAACTTTGTAACTTAGTCTTTTAATATATTAATAATTAATGTTGACCACTGAAGCTATGTTCAACTAACCTTGGATTTATAACTAGATTTAAAAGAAGGAACTGTGTTTTTGAATCTAGTTTGTGAATGGGAATTATGGACACATGGTTATAAATTAGTCTAGATATGTTATGAATAGAGCAATATCTGAACTCTGACCATGAAAATTTTATTCTGGACAGTTTTGTGAATGGGCGAGGAGGATGTAGATTTGTGAATGTGGACAGAATGTCTACTTTAGCAGTTCTGTTTGTGGATAGATAGGGAGGACAGCAGAGGGCAAAGGGACCCCTGGAAAGGGAAGCATATTCCTATTTATTAACTTAGCCCCAAATACCATTTTATGGCTATGACAGAATAGGCTGTATCAGGTGAGAAAACCTATGTGCATTTTCAATGTCCAGCTAATCTGAATCCCCAAATCACCATTGACAGATTTTTGACTCCAAGCTGAAATTATTACAGTAAGTAGTGAGATTTTATTAATATTCTACAATATGCCAAATTAAACAAATATCATTAATAGCTAAGAATGACTCTTTTTAGTGTAACAAAATATGGAACAGATTTTAAAAATTAAGAAAAAACAAAGGAACTGTAAACTCAAAATTAGAAGTTCTAAAAAAAATTAGAAATCCCGAGTTTTAATCAGGTCTGAGCCTATGACTGGAAACCTTAAACAAATCCTATAAATTATCAGGCCCTAAACTTCTTATTTGGACATGCAGACTTGACCTACACATTTCCTAAGGACTCTTTTAGTACTAACAAATAATTCTATGAAGTATCTATCATTTATTAAAATAGAATGGAAAAATATGTTGATGTTTATCCTAATGTACTTTATTCTCAATTACTAAAGAAAATAGAGCTTTGGTTATTTTATAATAAAATTAATACATTTTAATAAGCAACACACAACTGAAAAAGAAGAAAAAAAACATATTTAATCTCATCTCTTACTAATAATGTTTTGATGTTCGCAAGACTGTTGCATAACAATTATTGTTGAAAATGGAAAATATTTATTTTATTTTAATTAGATTCTTGCTGTCAGAAAGCTAGATGTGAAAAACACTAATTTCTTAACTGAATATCTTTGCTGAACTCTGATTTTAAATTCTTTGTAGTCAATATATTTTTTTCTTCATGCAGAGAACTATTTTATCAGCAAATAAAAATTATTTAACAAATTCTGATCTTTTTAGTTAACTTTACCTTGTATTCATAGAAAGCAATTTTCAGCAAATTTTTTGCCTAACATTTTAATAATAATAATAATGGTGTTGAGAAAAAATTATGCCTGCTAGTTCAAACTTTCAAAAATCTTATTAATGTTTTTATTAAGAAGTTCAGAAAATTTTATGGTAGATGTTCTATAGTTTTTTGGTATTTATGATATTACAGATTTTCCTTTGGTTTATTTAGGAGAAATTATATATTATCAAGCCTTCAAGCACTGAATCATTTTTATATTCTAAGGTTGAGCATAAGTTGGTCATGTAACAGAATTTCAGTAAAGCACTGAACTACAAATGTTTAATTTTTTACCAATTTTGGTTGAGGTAGGTCTGTGGTTTTATTATTTTTAGGCTATTTTAGTTTTTTCTTTTTAGGGTTATATTAACTTTATGTAAAATAGTGTGAATATATCTCCTTCCTATGAACTCGTAAAAAAAAATCATACTTAAAATCTGGATGAATTCTCAGGTAATATTATGTGTGTGTATAATCTTTTAAATACATACATACATACATATATTTTATATACATACATATATGTATATGTATGTATGTTTTATGTATAACATATATAGCATATATATTTTTGGTATGTACGTATCTTATGTATATAGTGTGTGTGTATGTGTGTGTGTGTGTATATCTTTTCAGTGTTTCACTGTTGATTTGTCTTAAGAAAATTTGATTCTATTTATTTATTTATTTATTATATTTTTTACAGTAGAATGCATTATGACATATTGTACATAAATGGAGCACAACTTCTCATTCTTCTGGCTGTACATGGTGCAGAGTCACTCTAGTAGTGTAATCATACATATTTAGGGTAAAAATATCTGTCTCATTCTACCATCCTTCCCCATCCCCACAGCCCCATTTCTCCCCTTACTCCCCTCTACACAAACCAAAGTTCCTTCATTCTTCCCCCAACCACCACCCCACTATGGGTCAGCATCCATCATCTACTTACCAGAGAAAACATTCAGCCTTTGTTTTTTGGGGGGATTGCCTTATTTCACTTAGCATGATATTCTCTAGTTCTATCCATTTACCTGCAAATGCCATAATTTCATTTTTCTGAGTAATATTCCATTGTGTATATGTACCACATTTTCTTTATCCATTCATCTGTTAAAGGGCATCTAGGTTGGTTCCACAGTTTAGCTATTGTGAATTGAGCTACTATAAACATTGATGTGGCTGCATCATTGTAGTATGCTGATTTTAAGTCCTTTGGGTATAGATGGAGGAGTGGGATATTCGGGTCAAATGGTGGTTCCATTCCAAGTTTTCTGAGATATCTCAATACTGTTTTCCATAGTGATTGCACCAATTTGCAGTCCCACCAGCAATGAATGAGTGTACCTTTTCCCCTACATCCTCACCAACACTTATTATTGCTTGTATTCTTGATAATTGCCATTCTGACTAGAGTGAGATAAAATCTTAGAGTAGTTTTGATTTGCATATCTCTAACTGTAGAGATGATGAACATTTTTTCATGTTTATTGATTGACAATTTGATTCTTATTTTTCTAGGAAATGATTTTTGCAAACTGGTTTTCAAATTTACAAGCACAAGATTAGGTACTTTATATATAGTAAATAATTTACCTGGGGACTAGAAAGGGAATCCCCTGTAAATAATATTCTGTATTATTTTATGGGTTTATAATGCCCTTGACACCATAGTTTCTCTAAATTTTTCTCCTTTTCCAGGAATTAAATATTTTTGCAAAGAATATGCAAAACCTATGTTTTACATGCTGTGCTTTCTACCATATTTAATTTTTTTTTTTTGCCTAAACTTACCTTAGAACAAAGACTGTGAAAAACAAATTTTGCTCCCCAAATAGTGTAGAATGATTATTCATGGTTCCCTTCTTTTTCCCTGTCTGCCATTTTGATTCATTCTTAAAATTGAATTATAAATTCAGTTATGCTGCACCTCAGGAAGGTAGGAAAAGAGCTATTGCCATGAGAAACTTAATTTTTGCATTTATTTTCTATTTATTTGGGCAGAAGAAGAAATGTACCACATTACAGTTGTAGAATGCTGTGTGAGTTCCAGGATAGGTAAATTGGTGAGGCAAAGGAGAGTGTTGTGTATTATGTCTTGCACTGATGTAGATAGGAGTATCCCTTTTTTCTGGATTATTCACCTTTTTAGGTAGATAAGTGAGAGTGAGGTTGGAAAACAGTTTCAGGGCTTTTAGTTTGATGGCCTATGTTTCCCAGTGTATTTTGCACAATCACCTTTGCATTTGTGAAAATTGCTCACCTTTGCTCCTAGCGTATATAGAGACATCAGGAGGATCCCTTCGCTACTGCCATGTGGAGGAAAATATGTCACTTTTGAAAAGAGTGGAATATTGAACAAACAATAACAATACACTGAGGATTGGCTACTCATTTTCTGAGTGTTTGTTTATCTTGGGACTGGGACCTTCCAGGGCAGAGCTCATCTTTCCCAAGGCTGCCTGTTCTTCTAGCCCTGTTCCCCAATTATTCACTCAGTGAGAATTGGCAATAGTTTTTTACTTACTTCCCTGAAAATGGCACATTTTCAGGAAAGGAAGTTGCACTTCAACTTTTGATGTTTTTTTCTTCACACTGATTCAAATTTACTGTATTTGGTAGTCCTTCCTGCCAAAACTTTGTAATATGACTTGGCAATATTTACTAGTTTCAGAACTGATAAACATTGCCTCTTTATGCCTGTATCTTTGAATTGAATCTCAGTTTCTGTGAGGAGGATTTTATGAGTTTCTCATAAGAAATGACCTTTTTTTTTTTTTCTGTCCTTATAAACACAAATGAGTAAAACCATATAGGATGTTTGATAATATGAACCAAGAAACACTTAACATCTCATGTAGCCATTTTCACTAAATAAAACATGTTCCTCAGTTCCAATTCATGTTGACAGGAATTACAAGAGAAAAGGTTTCCATGGTTAAATACTAGTAAATGAAACTATTAAACATGATTCTTCTCTTTAGGACTTTTCAGCATCATTAACAAGCAAAAGAGCTTTGTAACTCTGGAAGACAGACATGGCTTGCAGTATACTCTATAACTTATTAAATTTAGTATCTATTTTTTCTAGAAAGTATCACAAAGGAAAAAATAAATTAGTAGAACAGACTCTGGAAAATACTATTTGTGTTAGTCAGTTTTATATGGCTGTGACCAAAATATCCATCAAGAACAACATAGAGGAGGGAAAATTTATTTTGGTTCAGAGGTTTAGTCCTTGGTAGGCCTCCATTACTATGGGCCCAAGCTGAGGCAGCACATCATGGTAGAAGGGCATTTTGAAGGAGTAATGCTCCATTCATGGCAGCCAAGAAGCAGAGTGGGCAGGGAATGGGCCACTGAGAAGATCAACCCTTCCAGAGCATATCCCTTCATGACCTACCTCTTCTAGCCAGGACCCACCTGCCTATAGTTACCACCCAGTTAGTCCATGTGAACTAGGCTGGAGTGATTAGGCTACAGCTCTCTCAATTTAATCATTTCACCTCTGAACACTCCTGCATCAACCTAGGAGCTTTTGGGGGGACACTTCATATACCAACCATAACGCTGATATGAAAGCAACATTTCCTAGTTGTAGATGAAGCAGTTTCGAAGGCAGGACAAGTTTTCTAATGTTAGCCTTGCAAACTCAATCTTAAAACTGTCCCTCCCTCTCTTCCTTGCTCCTTTTCTGTCTCTTCATTTATGTATCACAGGCTTGGTCCACTACACAGGAAAGCCATCCATGCAGAAAATGCTTGCCCTCTGTGTATGCAAAACAGAATAGCTTGCTTGAATTATCATTTCATGTATGTTTGAAAAGAATAGTTGATACAAGGAAAATAGTATGCTCGTCTCCTACCCTGTAAGAATATTGTGAGAAGTAAATAAAGAATGCAGGTAAAGTGCAATAAAACTTCCATTGCCCTACATTAAAACCTGCAGACTGACACTTAAAGCATGCTCTTTTAACACACAGCTATTTTTAGATTCATTGTGATGTTTAAAGTTCACAGTATTTCCAATTTTGTGCTATTATATAGTATTTAAGAGGAAAAAAAACTTTGGGTATTTATAGTTATCATTATAATAATATTGTTTTCATTCATTTGCTTTCTGAAATGTTTTCTTCAGTAGAATAAAGAAGGAAAAAGTGTTAGCTAATCTGTTAGAATTGCTCTGGTAATGGACTCTCTCTGTTATTATATGGCACATGCATTGGTATGAATAGGTCCCCTAAAGTTCATGTGTTAGAAACTTAATCTCCAATGTGATAGTTTTGAGGGGTGGGATCTTTAAGAAGATATTAAGCCAGGAAGGTTCTGCCCTCGTGAATGGATTAATGCCATTTTCTTGGGAGTTTGATAGTCATTGTCGGAGTGAGTTCCCTAGAAAAGGATAAGTTGAATCCCCTTCTCTCATACACAAGAGTGCTTTCTTGATCTTTTCTCTTCTGACATGGGATGATACAGCAAGAATTCCCTCACCAGATGCCACAGTCTTGATATTGGACTTTCCAGCCTTCAGAACCATAAGAAACAAATTTCTATTCTTTATAGATTTTCTAGTCTCAGGTATTCTCTCACAGAAGCACAAATCGAACCTGGGCAAAAAATTGGTACTAGAAACTTTAGGTATTGCTTTAACAACCTGATATATGGATATGTATGTGGAACTGGGTAATGGGAGGAGGCTGGAAGAGTTTGAAAAAGTCTATATCTCCCTGAATGGAGCATTACAGAAAATTCTATTGAATACTCAGAAGAGAATACTGTAGGGAAAATCCAAATCTTCTTAAGAGATTACTTAGGTGGCTGTGACCAGAGTGCTGTCAGAAATATGAACAGTAAAGGCAACTCTGATGAGGTCTGAGAACTGAGGAACAGGTGTTGGAAACTATAGTAAAGACCATCCTTGTTATAAAGCAGCAAAGAACTTGGATAAATTGTGTACATGTACCAAGACTTTATGGAAGGCAGAACTTTAGAGCAAAGAACAAAGATACCTGATGGAAGAAATTTCCAAGCAGAAGGTTAAAGGAGCTACTGGCTTCTTTTAATTGTATACAGTAAAATCAGAGGAAAGAGAAATGCTTTAAATAGAAAATTAATAACTTAAAGGGAAACAGAATGTAAAAAATTTGAAAATTCATAGCCTGGCCATGTAAAGAATGAAAAAACAAAAAGAGTGCAAGGACACAGCCAAGTGATGCTTTGATAAAGGGGATTAGAATGGCTAGAAGGGAGCCAGGTGCAATTCATCAAGATAATGGAAGAATGACCCTGAAGGCATTTCAGAGATTTTCAAGCTGCCCTTCCTATCACAGGCCCAGAGCTCTAAGACAGAATAGTTTTGGAGAATGGGCCTTGGGTGCCTTCCATGGGCTTGCTGCCCAGCACCAGTGCCTCAGGACTCTGCTCTGTAATTTTTTTTTTTTTTTTCCTGCAGTGCATCTTGCCTACCCCAGTTTTGGCACAAGTGGCCTCAACTGCACCCTGGGCAACCTTTCTGGAGGACACAGGTGGTAAGCCTTGGCGGTATCCATGTGGTGCTAATTCTGCAGGCATGCAGAGTACAAGAACTGTGGGCACGTGGCTTCTTTCACCTCAACTTCAGAGGATTTCACAGACAGTTTGGGAGCCAAGCAGGGACACAGCATGGACTTAATAGGATATTTTCCTTACACTTGTTCTCAATGTTTTTGAGTTCAAAATAATTCAGAGTTACCTTCTTAAATGCAGGTATTCCAACTGGAGCTCTGGGATTATTCTGCTGAGGTCTGTTTGGAAACTAGTGAGTAAACCAGAGCCAGGTCTGAGGACTCTGACCTTGTTGCTAAAGCTAACTCCATGGAAAGCCATCAGATGGTGACCTGAGCGACTGGACTATTGAATCCATCTCATTTTTAATTCTAGAGGCATACCAAGCAAACATCCCTACTGCCTTAAAGGTGGTGTCTGACACTTTAAATGATTGATTCATTTCAAAGTTGAAGCCCAGGTAGTCAGTGATTTCAAGAGCCAAGTCTTGACAGGACCCTCATCATAAGGCACAGACACACAAAGGAAGGAACTGCATATGGTCTATGGACATAGATGTATTTTTTAGAATCCAGAGAAGTCTTCATGTCTTACAGGAAAACTTAATTAGAGGGACAGGTGAGAATCATAGAAGGAGTCACTTGGGGGTTGGGATTGTGGCTAGTGTTAGGTCCCTCCTGTCTCTCCTTGCTTTCCCTTCTTTTGCCACCATTACCCTTGTCTCTTCAAACCAGCTTTTAGTGAATGCAAGGCATGGTGATGTTTCCTGAACAACAATGGTGGGAAAGAAGGGACAGGAGTATGGGAAGAAAATCAAGGAGTTATAACCCAGAAAGGTGCTATCCTTTGACTGTTTACCTTAAGCCTGCAACTTGGGGCTACCCAGATGCATCTAAATATGTCAGTGTTTGGGCCTCCCCCAAAATCATTATCAACAGGATCTCTGTGTGTAAGGCCCAGATACTTTATAAAGCTCCTTGGGTCATTATACTATGCAGCTAGAATTGAAATCTAGTGATGTCTATCAACCTAATCTCCCTTCTTTCGTCCTCCTCATCTTGCTCCTCCACCCTTTCTCTTCCTCCTCCTTCTTCAACCCAGTAGGAGATATAAAATTAACCATGCCCCTAAGGTTTTTCTCATACTGCTCAGTAGAGCTTTCTAAGAAAAAAGGAACCCCCAGGTAACATAAACTTGTGAGACAGATAATCCTTCATCTCTCTTTGTTGTGTTTGCCCATAAAATGGCCTGGACTACATAGAGAACAAAGTGTAAGAAGACACCCTTGTATAAATACACATGACTTCAGAGGTGAAGGGCAATGTATTTTCTTCATATTACTTTGACAATTTCTGAGAATGCTCAGATTCTGAAAGTTGATTCTATAAACCTAAGGTAATGATTTTGTTTTCCTATATTTCCATCTGAACTTTTCTTAAAGCACAAAAATCAAAATTTATTTCAATCAAGTACAGAGGAAGAGATAAATGTGGCTTATTTACTTTATGGTGTCCCCAAGGATACCATGTGGAAAAAAAAGCATAAATAATTTGGGGGAAGAACAAAATGATGGACAGAAGTCATGTTCTTCACATTTCCAGAAGATTTTCTAGAAATTAGAACGATTGTCCCTCTTCCCACTCTACTTCTGACACGTCCATCACCATAGCATTGAATGCTGTATTATGTCATCAGCTAAGAAAACATACTTGAAAAAGAACCCCAGTGAGAGCAGAAACGTTTGATGCTTCCAAGAATTTTGTCAGACGAGAATTTTCAGGTCCACTCTGTATTTCAGCAAACAGGGCTCTCACTCCACTGTTATCTCTGATAGTAATAATAATCCATCCCAGCTCAGTGGAAAAAAGAAGAGGTGAGGAAGAGTCAAGAACCAACCAATACTCATTCTTTTATGAGAAGTAGGAAAGAATGATGGAGAAATAAATTCTTTTGCCTAAGAAAACGTCAAGTGATGAAAGCAATTCTTTTCGCTTTGAGTTAACAAAGAACAAATAGGTCTAAGTAATAAAGTTATTGAGACAACATATTGGTTATAGTAATGAAAAATGCTATTAGCATTTCTCTTGTTCTTAATGCCACATTTGTTAGTATTTAGGCACACTGGAATTTTTATACTGTTTGTGAATCTCAGAATATTTTTCCAGTTTCCCTTTTGCTTTCTAGAATTTTGTTCATTTTTAAAATTTTGTGCTTTTTAAAATGACATATAATATGTTTTTAACTAATGTTGCCTTTTCTCATTGTTTTGCCAGGTTGTTTTCGATCACATCATCTGTGACTGTGGCAATCAACATTGAATATAATCCCTCTTATCATCATCATCATCATCATCATCACTATCATCAGCATGCCACAATGACTACTATATCTTAAAACATCAAGACTTTCATATTCTATAGGAAATTTCAATGGAGATGATAGCTTTTTATTTAATTTAGTTTCTTTCTTTTTTTTTTTTTTTTTTTTTTTACTAATATAAAAACCATATTTTATTCAGCCACCAGAGGGAGCTCCCAAATCTATGGATTCTGAAAGAAAATAAGGATGAAATAAATGTGGAAAAGTTGTATTATGGTTGACAATCACAAATTCAATCAGCTGTGACTCATGGTATTGTTGGCTCATATATCAGGTCTTTTGTACATAGAGTGCCTAAAATCCTGTCCTTCTATACATGCAACATTATTTTAATGCAGTTCCTAAATAATAGTCTTTTCCCTCATCTTCTCCTCCTCCTCCTCCTCCTCCTCCTTCTTCTTCTTTAGTTTCAGTCATTGTTATTTCAACCCTATTTTTAAATTTTGGATAGTATTGATTAACTCCCTTGTTTTGAATGTATAATTTTATGTCCCCTACCACTTCTCTTTTCCGTCCCAGATTTTCTTTTTTGGTACCGGGGTTTGAACACAGGGGCACTTGACCACTGGGCCACATCCCCAGCCCTTTTTTGTATTTTATTAGAGACAGGGTCTCACTGAGTTGCTAAGTGGCTCACCATTGCTGAAGCTGGCTTTGAACTCATGATCCTCCTGCCTCAGCCTCCCAAGTGCTAGGATTATAGGGGTGCGTCACTGCACCTAGCTCCAGATTTTCTTAAATTGTACCTTTATATTGTCAAACTTATGGTACTTTACCATAAATTCAGTGTTTAATGCTTATCATGCCTTCTCCTTTCCTTATTCCTTTGTTTGGATCCTTATTGATTAGATTTCATTGTCAATTTTTTTTGTTTGTTTGTTTTTTGTATCAGGGACTGAACCCAGGGGCACTTGACCACTGAGCCACATCCCCAGCCCTTTCTATTTTAG
The DNA here is from genome assembly GCA_025594165.1 of Tamias sibiricus. NCBI lineage: Eukaryota > Metazoa > Chordata > Mammalia > Rodentia > Sciuridae > Tamias > Tamias sibiricus. Next base: position 138,969,871 of record CM046658.1, on the reverse strand, counting down.
TTTTTTTTTAAACAGGGTCTTTTTTTTTTTTGTACCAGGGATTGAACTCAAGGGCACTCGACCACTGGGTCATATCCCCAGCCCTTTTTTATATTTTATTTAGAGACAAGGTCTCACTGAGTTGCTAAGTGCCTCACCATTGCTGAGGCTGGCTTTGAACTCGCAATCCTCCTGCCTCAGCCTCCCAAAGTGCTGGGATTACAGGTGTGCACCACTGCGCCCAGCTGAAACAGGGTCTTGTTAAGTTTCTAAGGCAGGCCTTGAAGCTTCTGGGATTGCAGGTATGCACCACACATCCAGCTAATAGCTAATAATTTTTTTTTTTTTTTTTTTTTTTGGTTTGTTTGGTTTTTTTAAAGAAACTTGTGTCCCTGAATCCTCGACATTTTTCACTTTTGGGGATGACTGCTTGTTGCCTCACCTATGTATGACAATGAGGCTAGCTATAATATTGTCAGGTCATGTTTCCTCTCCCCCATTTATGATTTTATTTTATCCTGAGAAGAATCAAGTATTTCAATTATTTTTCCCACAAATGTTATGTAGGTGTGGGGTGGGGAAGGAAATTATCCAACTATTTCCTGCAGGCAGAGCAAGTTCATACAGACATGGCTCTCCCGTTCTGGGTCTTGGATCTCCCAGAACAAGCCTCCTTTCAAATGCCAAGCACCTTAAAAGAGAGCCTTTCAGCTACATTTCCTTGGAGCTTGGCAGGTCTTTCTTCTCTCTCTCTCTTTAGCTTCATTGAAATGTAATTGGTATATTAAAAAGCTGCACATTTTATAATTTGCGCATATGTACACATCTGTGACACTCTCACCACAATCAAGGAAATACACATATCCATCATCTCGGAAAGTTTCCTAGACCTCCAGCACCCCTCCCCACCAGATACACGTGTGTGTGTGTGTGTGTGTGTGTGTGTGTGTGTGTGTGTTAAGAACGCTTACCTTAGTGGGACAATTCCGGGGAGGGACAGCTCCTAAAAGAATTTCGTGTTTACTTATTGCCTTTGTACTCTACTTTAAAGTGTCCCAAAGTTTTCTCACACAGTCATGTAATCAACCCTATTTTGTAGCTGTGGAAATTGATGAGCACAGGGGTTAAGCAAATTACCCAAGGCCATGGAGCTGATGAGTGAGAGAACTGGGAGAGGATCCAGGACTCTGAACTGCTGGGTTGACATATCGTCTTCCCTTGCTTCACAGCGCTGTGAGCTGGCCTACTTCTTCCCATCACATTCAGTTAGAATCAGCTATTCTAGTTCCCGTTTTGGATTTGAAATCAATGGTATTTCACCATGATTACTAGAATGTTGTCTCAATAGAAAATGGAATTATAAATAATGAATAGAGGTGATATAGATTCCTTTAGAGTCAGTGTTGATATATTCATTCTTCTTCACTTTCTTTAACCTCTTATTCTCTCCAAGCTTCTTAGAAACACATCCAGTGTGCTAACAAAAAGTTTTAATAAAGATACTGCCTGAATGTCAATATTTTGGACAAAGAAAAAATATTTTCTATTTGATGTTGGCATAACTGTAATTTAACTAGATATATATTTCTCTGTGGATAATTAAAAGTTATTTATAAATAAAGTAAAAAATACTAAATAAATAAAATCACCATTTTGATTTATATTTTTCCACAAAATACAGCCATTTTCTAACAAATACAAATATGTATTTAATAGATTGATGGATTCTTGATTTTTGTTGTTGTGTTGTTTTGTTTTGGGTACTGGGGATCAAACTCAGGGGTGCTTTGCCATGAGCTACATCCCCCGGTTCTTTTTTATTTTTTAGGAGGCTGAGATAAGAGGATTCCAAGTTGAAGGGTCTGAGCATTTTAGCTAGACCCTCAAGAACTTGAGACTCTGTCTCAAAACAAAAACTAAAATGGATTCTAGTTTTTGATGAGTCAAATGAGCTCACTTTCTTCCTATTGAAAAAAACTTAAGCCATGATCTGAGCCAAGGTGCATAAAACATTCTTATTCTTAATGAGCAGAGCTATATGCAAAATTCCCAGATGCAAAGGGAAGTCAGGAGGCTTCCTACACTGCTGTGATTGACTCCTGAGCTACTGCTTTTGTGTGTGTGTGTGTGTGTGTGTGTGTTTACCAGGGATTGAACTCAGGGGCACTCGACCACTGGGTCACATCCCCAGCCCTTTTTTGTATTTTATTTGGAGACAGGGTCTCACTGAGCTGCTAAGTGCCTCGCCATTGCTGAGGCTGGCTTTGAACTCGCGATCCTCCTGCCTCAGCCTCCCAAAGTGCTGGGATTACAGGCGTGCGCCACCGCGCCCGGCTGCTACTGCTGTTTTAATCAGCTTTTTCGAGGCTGTGACCAAAAGATCTGACCATCACAATTATAGAGGAAAAATAGTTTATTTGAGGACTCCATTCCTTGGGGCTCAAAGTGAGGCAGAACATCATGGCGGTAGAATGTAGCAGAGGGAAGCAGCTCACATGATGATCAGGAAGCAAAGAGAGGTCTCCACTTGCCAGATACAGATATATACCCCAAAGCCCTGCCTCCAATGACCCACCTCCTCTAGCTACACCCCACCTGCCTTCATTTACCACTAATTAATCCTGTCAGGTGATTAATTCACAGATTGGGTTAAGGCTTTCATAACCCAATCATTTCTCCACCAAGCCTTCTTGCATTGTCTCACACATGAACTTTTGGGGGACACCTCACATCCAAACCATAACAACTGCTTTTCTAGTTGCAGTCACAGATGGCAAGGAATGTGCCACAGTAGGGCCCTTGATGCTGTGGCTACCCTAAAAACATGGGGCAACCCAAGCGCTACCCCTGCCTCCCACTCCATCTATTAGTCCACTAGTCCTCCACGGTCCAGCTACCCCTCCTATGAAAGCTACAGGACTGGTTTGGTACAGGGTCCCTCATCACACACATTCTGACCCCTGTACTAATAAAGACCAGGACTGCTGCCTCCTCAGCCTACCATAGGGGGCAGACACTGACTGATAAAGTGTTTATAAAGAAACAAATTCCTAAGGAAAAGCAGGCAGATACAAAAATACAAACAAAAGAAAAAGATTTAAAAAAACAACAAAAAAATTTGCCATGTCTCCATTGCCACCTTTAATACCACATCACATGAGACAGGGTTTATTTCCCTCATTTAAAAATAAACAACTCTTCATTAATGCTTAAAAAGTATAAACTTAAGCTTTAAAAAGGGTGTAATCTACATTTTTTTTTTCTGGATAGTGTTCACTTTTTTATATTTTGCATTTCAAATTTAATAATTTTATAAATATGTTTCATGCAAATGTCCCAGCTTTGTTATAATTCTCTCAATGAATAATGAATTTGCAAAGGAGAAAGCACAATGAACATTCATTTTAACTTCCCTTGCCAGTCAATGGTTTTCATCCTTTGCATTTTTAAAAACCTGAGCCAAGGTGCATAAAGCATTCTTATTCTTAATGAGCAGAGCTATATGCAAAATTCAAAATTTTCAAGACTGTGGAATGCATTATGAAGAAATATCGCTCCTGCTGATGGCTGAGCACACTCTTATCTACACAATCTTAACTTCAACTTTTAGCATGGTAGTGACAAGTAAGGACTTGAGGTCAACTGCTGGGGTCTGAAATTTTGCTTCCTAACTTATGGAGTTATCTTGGGCATGTTACATAATTTTTCTGCATCTCAGTTTCCTCATTTATACAGTTATAAAATGGAAATAATAATAGTATTTATCAGTTTGTTAAGTGGATTAAATAAGATATAAAAATTTGCATATTACTAAAAAAAATAACAGTGCATGACACTGTTTATTTGTCAGGATTAAACTCAGGAATACTCTACCACTGAGCTACATCCAAAGCCCTTTTTTACTTTTTGAGACAGGGTCTCACTAAGTTGCCAAGGCTGGCCTCAAAATTACAATCCTTCTGTCTCTGTCTCCTGAGTCGCTGGAATTATAGGCATGGGTCATCACACCTGGATATTAACATGTTTAAATAAAATAAAACACATACTTTTTCACTGCATCATTAAGTTCCAGGTCGACACTATATACTAATGATTGAGTCATTTCCCCCTTACCTACCCAGAATTTTGCAGTAGAAGTCCTGAGAGTGAGATCCATTGGGGAGCTGTCTGGGGTCCCAACTTTCTCATCTACAAAATGGTGACCATGATTTTACTTGGAGTTGTGATGTGAAATGGAGGGAAGTGGCACATGTGGAGTGCTTAGAAAAGGATCTGATTGGAAATAGGTACTTGCTAATTGCACATGGATAGATAGAAATGACATATAAGCTCAAACAAACCACAAAGATTCAAAATTATAAATACTGCCACAGAAACAAAACAAATTGTTCAGAGGGTCAGATTGTTTTGGCCTTTTATTATCAGATCCAAATTAAACTATTTCAACTAACACTTTTTAAAGTAAAGGAACTCTTCAGAAAGAATTTCTAAAAAATGTTATCCCTCCTTTGTTTTATAAACATTTCTTGACTTAGAATTTTTAAAAAATCAATCTTTTTTGTAATAATAATAATAGCTTTCTATTTCTTGAGAAAATACTGTTAAGGTTTACTCAGATGTACACAAAACAAATGGAGATACTTGTGTGTTTCCTTCTTCTTTGTGCAACTCTGTCATGGGGAAATAACCACTCATGGCTTTTTTTGTGAAGATGACTAGAAGAAAATGAAAAGCATTGGGTCTAATTACAAGTCAGTGATTTATATGCAAAAGGGAGGTAAAAGTGTGTGGGGTGGAGTAGACAACATCTTCATTTTGACAAGCTACATTTTATTAAAACATGACTGAGATTGAGCATTAAAAATACCCGTCAAACACCGTGGAGTGGTTAATAAATAATTCTGAAAGTATATATTGTGGTGGCATGAGAGTTTAGTGACACAGATCATTTCAGATAATTTGAGAATTGCCTTAGTTTTGGTGATGCATAATCATTTTAACTGGGGTCTTGGTGGATGGTGGGAGAGATTGGATTTAGTAATCTGTCCAAACAGAGGGGACACAAGAGCACTGAGGTAGAACCAAGTATCTGGGAAAGCCTTTGGAGTTGGCCACTAAAAGAAACCAAACAGGCCCTGATGTGGGGCAAAATCAATGAGCAAGTGGTGCCTGCAGAAGAGGAGGCTGACGAGTTCTGTGTGGGAGACGTTTATGTCAGGGCAGTCCCTCTAGCACCAGATAGGCATTAGTCTATCACAGGATCTAGAGGACAGGTGAGGACAAGACAGAGCGCAGACGTGCTGGGAAAGACATAGCTGTACTAGAACAGAACACAGTTGACACTGAATTATAAGAAAAGGTGGGTGGACTAGGACATATTATGTAAAAAGGATTTATAAAATTTCCTTGCTCAGAGAAAAGATAGATTTTAAAACCTAGGTTCATGTTGAAGCTACAGGTGACAGCCTAACTGTACAACATAATTAAAACTATCTGTGCTAATAACCCCAGTTAATACATTTGTGAATTTCATTGAAGGATTTTATTTACTATTTCTCACAAAGGCACATGAAAACCAAAGTGCAGTTCTGTACAATTCAAAGCAGGGCCAATGAGGAGTTATTCCATGGATCTATGTGAGCTGCTCTCTGTCAAGAAGTTTTTGTTTTGTGCTGGTGGTCCAATACTCAAGAGTCTGGCCTCACAACTTTTGTTATGAAGAGTAAAGGTGGATTCAGAAGTATAAATAAATATGAAAATCTAGGGATGAGAAATGAAATAAGTTTCATCACCTACATCCAGAAGTGAATGATGGAAGCGACGTGTCTTTCAGAGGGCATGCCACTTGGATTGCTTTTCTCTTCTTTGAAATATTGCTTTGGGCTCCACTCATAGAATTAGAGGCTGCAGGATTTGCTCCTGGCATGGGCAGTTCAAACCAAGCTGAGGTGATAGCATGGAGGACAGATCCTGATGTAGGCTGGCCTCTGCAGAGCCATGCCTCCTGTCTGATGTGGGCAGACAAGCAAATGATAAGCCACATTGTGTAAAGGCTTGCTTCTTTTTCAGAAGATAACACAGGAGAAGAGAAGCAAAGGCCCTGGTTGAATTCTGTTAGGTTCTACTACCTTCACTGTTTATCCAAAGACAATCAGATCTTTGACCTATTTTTTTTTGTTGTTCTAATAACCAACATTATTTAAATGTTGACATCAGAATTGTTCCTGCATGACTACATGTCTGGGGGAAAAATACAGAATTGTTTTTCTGAGAAAAAATACTACCATCTGAAAACCGTATACTCATCCAACTATGGGTCCATATACTTTAGAAACAGAAGGTTCTTTTCTCAGGTGTGAATTCTCAAAAAATACAATGCCCACATTTGCTTCGGAAGAAAAATAGCTCTGTTATGATCTGTTAAAAATACAGATCATAATAATAAAAAGGTCACAGTATAAAAAGAGATAGTAAGCACTGAAACTATTTGAACATTGTTTTATTTAATCAATAGATATAATATGTATGTAAATATAAAAATTAATTCTTTAAATGAAAGATACATAGTATGTGTCAATATCAAATTGGACCTATGAATCCATATTATCCTTTATGAAAACCAACAACTAAAGTTGGTAGGTAGATAAAGTAGATCATGCTCATTTTTGATCTTTCATGGAGGAAGTCAATGGGTGGCCTTTTTGCCCTGATGTAGAACATTGTAGATGTACTCAATACAGCATGTTTTTAAAATCTTAATTTATTAAATATTAAATAAAAGTATAAAAGAGAATGGCTTCTAGCCGGGCGCGGTGGCGCACGCCTGTAATCCCAACTTTGGGAGGCTGAGGCAGGAGGATCGCGAGTTCAAAGCCAGCCTCAGCAGTGGTGAGGCACTTAGCAACTCAGTGAGACCCTGTCTCTAAATTAAAAAAATACAAAAAAGGGCTGGGGATGTGGCCCAGTGGATGAGTGCCCCTGAGTTCAATCCCCGGTACCACAAAAAAAAAAAAAAAAAGAGAAATGGCTTCTAAGTAACTATAGAATTAAAGAAATACCTATTAAATAAACGTTAAGGAAACACCTATTAAAATACCTATTAAAGAAACACAATTAAAAGTAACCAGAAAGCACCAAAGAAACACAATGCAAATGCAGGTATGTTTATATCATTAAATATTTTGTGTGCAACCACAGAAGAAACAAAGCTTGAACTCATTGTGAAAACATAATGATTAAAATCTGACCACTCCAAAATATCTAAATATCCTTATATGCAAACAAAATATCAAAAAGCAAACAATAGCAGGATGGGACCTTTGCCCCAGAGCAGGATACAGCAAGGATAGATCTGCCAACTCTGCCTGAGCCCAGGCTGGCCCTAGGTAGTCCCGCGGACCTTCACCTGAGTGCGGCCAGCCCCAGGTTAGTCCCACCGACAACCGCTGGTGTGCTACCAGCCTCCAGCCAGCCCCGCGATCTCTGCCCCAGAGCAGGAGCAGCAAGGACATACCTGCCAACTCTGCTTAGAGTCCCGGGGTCCTGCATCAGAGTCCCACAGCAAGGATAGAACTGCCAACACTGCCTGAGCCCAGGGCCGGCCCCGCCAGGGTAGTCCCAGCAGACCTTCACCCGAGTGTGGCCAGCCCCAGGTCAGTCCCCAGCTGGTGCCCCAGAGCAGGAGACAGCAAGGATAGAACTGGTGAGTGTGACCAGCTGCCAGCCAGCCCAGCTGCCCTAACCTCCGCCCCAGAGCAGGAGACAGCAAGGACAGACCTACCAACTCTGCCATAGCCCAGGCAGGCCCAGGGCAGTCCCACTGAACTTCACCTCGGTGGGGTTAGCCCCAGACCACCACAGGAGCTCAGACTCAACCAGTTCGGCCCACGCCAACCAGTGTGAAACCAGCTTCAGGTAGCATACTTTGAGGGTCAGTGGCTGGTTTTGATAGTCCAGCGGTAAGGGGAGGCACAGACAACCTGCAACGGTATTAAAAAATATAGGAAAGAATCTGTAATAACTCAGATCTACACTGCAAAAAGTAAAGCAAATAGACATCATGAAAAAGCAGGGGAGGAAAATACCCCAAACAAACCAGGATTCTACAATAACAGAACCCATGCTCAGTGAAGTTGAAGAAATGTCAGAGAAGGAGTTCAGAAGGTTCATAATTAAAATGATCTGTGAATCAAAGAATGACCTAAATGAGCAAATACAGGCAAAAATTGACAACTACAACAAAGATATAAGAGAGCAAATACAGGTAGCAAAAGATTACTTCAAAAAAGAGATTGAAACTCTGAATAAAAAACCAGTCAGAAATCCTTTAAATGAAGGAAACAATTAACCAAATAAAAAAAACACAATTGAAGGCATCACCAACAGACTAGATCAACTGGAAGAAAGAACCTCAGACAATGAAGACAAAGTATATATTCTTGAAAATAAAGTTGACCACACAATGAAGATAGTAAGAAACCATGAACAGAACATTCAAGAAGTATGGGACAGCATCAAAAGACCAAATGTAAGAATGATTGGGATAGAGGAAGGCACAAAGTTTCAAACCAAAGGAATGCACAACCTCTTTAATGAGATAATATCAGAAAATTTCCCAAGCATGAAGAATGAATTGGAAAACCAAATACAAGAGGCCTATAGGACACCAAATGTACAAAATTACAACAGATCTACACCAAGACACATTATAGTGAAAATGCCTAGCACACAGAACAAGGATAGAATTTTAAAGGCCGCAAAAGAGAGGAATCAGATCACATATAAGGGGAGACCAATTCGTATAACAGCAGATTTTTCAGTTCAGACACTCAAAGCTAGGAGATCATGGAACAACATATTTCAAGCTCTGAAGGAAAAGGGATGCCAACCAAGAATCTTATACCCAGCAAAATTAAGCTTTAGATTTGAGGACGAAATAAAAACCTTCCATGATAAACAAAAGTTAAAAGAATTTACAAGTAGAAAGCCAGCAATACAGAATATCCTTGGCAAAATATTCCATGAAGAGGAAAAGAAAAACAATGATGAAAATCACAGAGGGAGTTATTACACTAAATGGAAAAAACAATCAGACGAGAAACCATGTCAAGGTAAATACCAAAAATAAAAATGGCTGGGAATACAAAACACATCTCAATAATAACTCTGAATATTAATGGCCTAAACTCACCAATCAAAAGACATAGATTAGCAGATTGGATCAAAAAAACAGACCCAACAATATGCTGCCTCCAAGAGACTCATCTCATAGGAAAAGACATCCATAGGCTGAGGGTAAAAGGTTGGGAAAAATCCTACCACTCACATGGACAGAGAAAACAAGCAGGGGTTTCCAACCTCATATCAAATAAAGTAGACTTCAAACTAAAGTCAATCAAAAGGGATAAAGAAGGACACTATATACTGCTCAAGGGAACCATACACCAACAAGACTTAACAATTATAAATATATATGCCCCAAACAATGGAGCATCCATGTTCATCAAACAAACTCTCCTGAAGTTTAAGAGTCAAATTGACCACAACACAATAATTCTGGGTGATTTTAACATACCCCTTTCACCACTAGATAGATCTTCCAAACAAAAGTTGAACAAAGAAACTATCGAACTCAAAAATACAATAAACAACTTAGACTTAACTGACTTATATAGAATATTTCATCCTTCAACAAGTGATACACGTTCTTCTCAGCAGCACATGGAACCTTCTCTAAAACAGACCATATACTAGGCCACAAAACAACTCTGAGCAAATACAAAAAAGTTGAGATTCTACCCTGCATTCTATCAGACCATAATGGAATGAAATTAGAAATCAATAATAAAATAAGAAATAAAAGCTACTCCAACACCTGGAGACTAAATAATATGCTACTGAATGAACAATGGGTTGCAGATGACATCAAAGAGGAGATTTAAAAAATTCTTAGAGGTGAATGAGAACATAGACACAACATATTGAAATCTCTGGGACACTATGAAGGCAGTTCTAAAAGGAAAGTTCATTGCATGGAGTTCATTCCTCAAAAGAAGAAAAAGTCAACAAATAAATGACTTAAAATTACATCTCAAAGCTCTAGAAAAAGAAGAACAATCTAACACCAAAAGTGGTAGAAGACAGGAAATAATTAAAATCAGAGCTAAAATTAATGAAATTGCAACAAAAAAAACAATTGAAAATATTGACAAAACAAAGAGTTGGTTCTTTGAAAAAATAAATAAAATTGACAGACCCTTATCCAGGCTAACAAAGAGAAGGCGAGAGATAACTCAAATTACTAATATATGTGATGAAAAAGGAAATATCACAACAAACACTACGGAAATACAGGAAATAATTTGAAATTATTTTGAAAACTTGTACTCCAACAAAATACAAAACACTGAAGGCATCGACAAATTTCTAGAGTTGTACAATGTGCCCAAACTTAAGCAGGATGATATACATAATTTGAACAGACCAATTTCAAGCGATGAAATAGAAGATGCCATCAGAAGCCTACCAACCAAGAAAAACCCAGGACCAGATGGATACACAGCTGAGATCTACAAGACCTTCAAAGAAGAACTGATACCAATACTCTTCAATTTATTTCAGGAAATAGAAAAAGAGGGAGTACTTCCAAACTCATTCTATGAGGCCAACATCACCCTGATCCCCAAACCAGGCAAAGACACATCCAAAAAAGAAAACTTCAGACCCATATCTTTAATGAACATAGATGCAAAAATTCTCAATAAAATTCTAGCAAAACGGATACACAAACATATCAAAACTATAATACACCATGATCAAGTGGGGTTCATTCCAGGGATGCAAGGATGGTTCAACATACGGAAAACAATAAATGTAATTCACTACATCAATAGACTCAATGATAAGAACCATATGATTATCTCAATAGATGCAGAAAAAGCATTTGACAAAATATAGCACCCTTCATGCTCAAAACACTAGAAAAACTAGGGATAACTGGAACATATCTCAACATCATAAAAGCTATATATGCTAATCCCCAGGCCAACATTATTCTAAATGGAGAAAAATTGAAAGCATTCCCTCTAAAAACTGGAACAAGACAGGGATGCCCTCTTTCACCACTTCTATTCAACATAGTAATTGAAACACTGGCCAGAGCAATAAGAAAGACAAAAGAAATTAAAGGGATACAGATAGGTAAAGTAGAACTCAAATTATCATTATTTGCTGATGATATGATTTTATACCTAGAAGACCCAAAAAATTCCACCAGAAAACTTCTAAATGAATTCAGCAAAGTAGCAGGATACAAAATCAACACCCATTAATCTAAGGCGTTTCTATATATCAGTGACAAATCCTGTGAAAGGGAAATGAGGAAAACTACCCCATTTACAATAGCATAAAAAAAAAACTTGGGAATCAACTTAACCAAAGATGTGAAAGACCTCTATAATGAAAACTACAGAACACTAAAGAAAGAAATTATGGAAGACCTTAGAAGATGGAAAGATCTACCCTGTTCTTGGATAGGCAGAACTAATATTGTCAAAATGAACATACTACCAAAATCACTATACAGATTTAATGCAATGCCAATCAAAATCCCAATGACATTCCTAGTAGAAATAGAAAAAGCAGTCATGAAATTCATCTGGAAAAATAAGAGACCCAGAATAGCTAAAGCAATCCTTAGTAAGAGGAGTGAAGCAGGTGTCATCACTATACCAGACCTTAAATTATACTACAGAGCAATAGTAACAAAAAACAGCATGGTATTGGGACCAAAATAGGCTGGTAGACCAATGGTACAGAATAGAGGACCCAGAGTCTAACACATATAATTTCAGTTATCTTATATTAGACAAAGGTGCCAAAAATGTATATTGGAAAAAAGATAGCCTCTTCAACAAATGGTGCTGGGAAAATTGGAAATCCATATGCAATAAAATGAAATTAAACCTCTATCTCTCACCATGCACAAAATTCAACTCAAAGTGGATCAAGGCTCTAGGAATTAGACCAGAGACACTACACCTAATAGAAGAAAAAGTAAGCTCTAATCTCCAACATGTTGGATTAGGCCCCAAGTTCCTTAGTAAGAATCCTATAGCACAAGAATTAATACCAAGAATCAATAAATGGGATAGACTCAAATTACAAAGCTTCTTGTCAGCAAAAGAAACAATCAGTGAGGTGAACAGAGAGCCTACTAATTGGGAACAAATTTTTACCACATGCACGTCAGATAGAGCACTAATCTCTAGAATATATAAAGAACTCAAAAATCTTAACACCAAAAAAAAAAAAAAAAAACCCAATCAATAAATGGGCCAAGGAACTGAACAGACACTTCTCAGAAGAAGATATGTAATTAATCAACAAATACTTGAAAAAATGCTCAACCTCTCTGGCAATTAGAGAAATGCAAATCAAAACCATTCTAAGATTTCATCTCACACCAGTCAGAATGGCAGCTATTAAGAACACAAACAACAATAAATGTTGGAGAGGATGTGGAGAAAAAGGCACACTCATACATTGTTGGTGGGTCTGCAAAATGGTGCAGCCAATATGGAAAGCAGTATGGAGATACCTTGGAAAACTTGGAATGGAACCACCTTATGACCCAGCTATCCCACTCCTTGGTCTTTACCCAAAAGACCTGAAAACAGCATACTACAGGGACACAGCTACATCAATGTTTATAGCAGCACAATTCACAATAGCTAAACTGTGGAACCAACCTAGATGCCCTTCAGTAGATGAATGGATAAAGAAAAAGTGGTATATACACACAATGGAATATTACTCAGCAATAAGAGAGAATAAAATCATGGCTTTTGCAGGAAAATGGATGGAGTTAGAGAATATAATGCTAAATGAAGTTAGCCAATCCCAAAAAGCCAAATGCCAAATGTTTTCTCTGATATAAGGAGGCCAATTCACAGTGGGGTTGGGATGGGGAGCATAGGAGGATTAGAGGAACACTAGAATGGCCAATGGGGAGGGAGGGGAAGGGAGAGGGGCAAAAGGGTGAATGAAAAAAAAAAAAAAGATGGTAGAATGTGATGGATATCATTATCCTAAGTGCTCGTATGAAGTCACGAATGGTGTGAATATACTTTGCATACAACCAGAGATTTGTAAAAAAGTGCTCTATATGTGTAATATGAAATGTAATGCATTCTGCTGTCATTTATAACATCTTAGAATAAAAAATAAATAAATTAAAAAAAAACAATAGCAGGATGGATGAAGATACATTTGGCAAACCACTACTAAATAAAAGAGTGGCACTAATAATATCCACTGACATATAATTCCAAAGCAACTCAGTGAGACAAACTAGTAAATGAAGGAAAGACGAAGTACTGTGCACAATCAAAATATGTAGAACCAAACTCTAAGAAGCAAGTAAACCAACCTTGACAAACGCAGAGAAGAAACTGCCTGAGAAAAGAGGGAGGAAGCAAAACAAAGCAATAGCTTCAGACATGTGATGGGTAACCACTTTCAATTTCTGAAAAATGATTAGATATAACCAGCCAACCAATGGAGCCCTTTAGGATCGACTATATATGATGACTAACAGCCGTCCAATTGTGAGGAGATGTTGCGGCTTTAAGGCAACAAGCCTTTTGGTGATGAGCCAAATTGCATAGCATATCAAATTGTTTAAACAAATCAGCTGCCCTAAGTTCCATCAAGTAACACACTGAATTCTCTAGACAAATACCCGCAAGGCATTGTCCCGTAAAGTCCCAAACAATGAAAGATCAAAATGTCCATTTGTTATAACATGTTGATGTAGGAGGCCCCATGCATGTAGAGCAGAGGCCACACTGTTGGTGAGGTTGTTTGATGTTTGAGCAGCAGACGTCTTTTTTATGTTTAGACAATGCCACCGGCAAATCTTCAGGGCCCGCTACCTAGAAACTCAAGCATCAATTATTAAAGGAAAGGCAGTGCTATTGCAGCACTGAGTCAAGAGGCGAGTTGTCAACTACAAAATAGAATAATTAGATTAGAAAATTAAAGTTGATTTTTGTTCACATACATCGCTGGTTGAGCTTCTACAAACATAAGTTGGAAAAATGTCATATTTAGAACAAAACAAAGAAAGACTGAGGGTAATTACTGCATTAAAGATAGATTAAAGAAAAGGTAAAGGCACTTGAGAGAAATAATTTGTTAGCTGGAACCCTTGAGTCTCTGTATACAGAGCAATTTTTTACCTGTTGAGATAATTGAAATTAATGAGCTATTAAACAAATAAAATTAATAACAAATAAACAATCTTAAGTCAAAACACCAAAATATCAGGTTATATAGCACTAGTCATATTGTTTGCTAAAGAGAAGTCCCAGGGACACCTATAAATCAAAATTGAAAGTACCTTCATTTATAAAATTATTTACCTAAATTGAATACTCTTAACCTAAAATGAATTAAAGTTATTTGGATCCATATAAATATATATATTTTCTTTTTCATAAGCGCTTTGTTCTTTGTGACGTCACACTGGACAGACGAACAAACATACAAACATATATTTGTGACGTCACATTAACATGAAATATAGACAAATGTACAGACATAAAGACATGTATAAAAAGAAAAAAAAAATACAATTGTGTGCACACTAAAGAGAGATCTCCTCGTCCCGGCCGGGAGGAATGACACTTAAGTTGTAAAATATTTTGAAGGACTCTTTTGAGGGAATCATTCTATACCTTCATCTTGGTCCTCTTGATTTTGTACCTTTTTTATTAATCTTGATTCTTCAATAACTTCATCTTGATCATTTTGATGTGGTACCTGTTTTTATTAATCTAGATGGTATCCATATTGGAGAGGATTAGTCTTTTGGAAAAACACAAACAGATCCTCTTCCCCAAATTAATACTGGATCTGGACCCTTCCATGTACCTGAAAGAACATCCTTCCAGTAAACCAAAGGTTTATGTTGTTGGTGTGGATTCCAATGTCTGTCTCCAGCAGAATAACCATTAGAGTCTAAAGTTAAAATATTTAAGGTAAACAGAGCAACTGCCAATCTGTCCTTAGGACTTTTCCAATTTCCTTCTTTTTGTTTTAATAACATAATTTTCAGTGTTCGGTTTGCTCTTTCAATAATGCCCTGACCCTGAGGATTGTATGGGATGCCTGTTTTATGGATATAGTGAATTTTGCGCAAAACTGTTTTGAAAGATGAGGACGTATATGCGGGGCCATTATCTGTTTTAAGCATTTTGGGGATGCCCAATGCAGCAAAAGCTTGCAAACAATGAGATGTAACATTTTTAACTTTTTCTCCAGAATGTAAGGAAGCAAAAATCATGCCTGAGCATGTATCTATGGTCACATGAATAAATCGCAATTTTCCAAAACTTGGCTCATGAGTAACATCCATCTGCCACAAATGATTGGGCATTAATCCTCTAGGGTTAACTCCGAAATGAGGATTGGGCAAATGTGTCATACAAGATTTACAATCTTTTACAATTGTTCTGGCTTGCTCCTTTGTGATTTTAAACCTACGTTGCAAGGTGGTGCTGTTGACATGAAACTGGGAATGAAATAAAGTAGCTTGTTGTAGCGCTGAAAGTATAAATACTGTTTTTTGTAAGTTCATCAGCCTTTTGATTACCTTCATGGAGGGGACCAGGCAAATTAGTATGTGCTCTAATATGGCCTACGAATAGAGGTTCTTTTCTTGCCCACAAAAGTTTTTGTATTTGATAAAACAATTTAAAGGCTGGAGTATGAGGTGCTATTGGTCCTGCTAACTCTAATTTTGGGACGGCTTGTACAATATAGTGGCTATCTGAAAAAATGTTTACGGGCTGGTCCCTAAAATTTTCCAGAGCTCTTACCACAGCTTCCAGTTCCACTAGTTGAGCTGATTTGTGTGCAGTTATGTAAGTCATATTTTCTTTTTTAGTGACTACTGTAGCAGTACCATTTGAGGACCCATCTGTAAATACATTAAATGCCTTAGGAATAGGTTGATTTTTTATTACCTGTGGAAATATAATAGGATGATTAATACAAAAAGATAATATAGGGGACTTAGGAAGATGATTATCAAAATTTGCAGAAGTAGAGCATTTAAACTATAGCCCAATCATTATCATTGAAGCATAAGTATTCAATCTGTGATGATGAATAGGGAGTAATAATAGTAGCAGGGTGAATGCCAAATATTTTAGTAGAAGTCTTAAGTCCTTGAAGAATAAGTTTAGCCACCATGGAGGTATAAGATTCAATTATACTTTTAGGAGAGACGGGCAAATGTATCCATAATAAAGGCCCTTGTTGCCAAAATACTCCTGTGGGTGTATATTGTGAAGAAATAATAATCAACATCAGCGGTTGAGTTAAATCAAATCTATCACAATGAGCTCCTTCGATGGCTTTTTTCTACTAACTTTAAAGCTTTCCTAGCATCAGGAGTCAATGTTCGTGGTGAAGATGGATCAGGGTCTCCGCGAAGGATGTCAAATAAAGGTTTTAGTTGGCCAGTAGTGAGATTTAGTGTAGGGCGAAGCCAATTAATGTCTCCCAGTAGTTTTTGGAAATCATTGAGGGTGGTCAAATGTTCTTTATTTATTAGAATTTTTTGGGGTCTAACAAAAGTATCCATGATTTTAAATCCTAAATATAATATGGGAGATCTGGTTTGAACTCTTTCTTCTGCTATATATAATCCATATTTTTTTAAATTTTCTACCACGTCACTGAATATATTAAATAAGATTTTTTGATTAGGGTGGGCCAATAAAATATCATCCATGTAATGTAGACACATGAGGTTTGGATATTTATTTTTAATGGGTTGGATAGCCTTGTCGACATATATTTGGCATATGGTGGGGCTATTAGCCATTCCCTGTGGTAAAACCTTCCATTGATATCTCTGATCAGGGCCATTATTGTTAATAGAAGGAACTGAAAAAGCAAACCTGGGGGCATCCAGAGGATGTAGGGGAATAGAAAAGAGGCAATCCTTTATATCAAGAGTAATAAGATGGAAATTTTTTGGAATAGCTACGGGACTAGGAAGTCCAGGTTGAGTAGGGCCCATAACTTGCATGGTTTTTATTTATGTGTCTAGGATCATGTAACAATCGCCATTTTCCTGACTTTTTCTTGTCACAAATATGGGGGAATTCCAGGGAGAGGTGGAAGGTTCTATATGACCTGCTTCTAATTGTTCCTGAACTAATTGGTGGGCCGCTTGTAATTTCTCTTTAGATAGGGGCCACTGAGGGACCCACACTGGCTTATCAGAAAGCCATGGTATTTTCAAAATTATTTTCTCAGTGGCCCCGAAAAAAAATATCTTTTTCCTTTATGATAATGATTACTTTTAGGGTTAAGATTACTCTGTACTTTTTGATAATGAGTTCTTTTATGGTTAAGATTACCCTGTAGGTTTTCACATTTAACATCTGCAGGCTTGGTTTGCAAGGTGTACTCCCATTTGTTGCAAAATATCTCTTCCCCATAAAGTAACCGGTAGATTAGGTAAAACATAAGGCTGAAATGTTCCTTTATGGCCTTCATCATCCTCCCATTTTAAAATTACCGCACTTTTATCTGGAGGTTATTATATCCCAAGCCTCTTAAACTGGTTGAAGCTTTTTTGCAGAGGCCAGTGCTTGGGCCATTGGCGTAAATTAATAATGGAAGAGTCAGCTCCAGTATCTATTAATCCCTCCATTTCTATTCCTTGGATTTTTATTTTACACATAGGCCTCCTTGAACAGTCTCGAACCCAGCAAGCCATGGGTCTTGAGTCAGTGGAACAAAATCCTCTATTGTTCCCTTCTTGAGGCATACCCATTTTAAATGAATTATGTAAATTGGGAAGGAGAAGCAACTGAGCAATTCTATCTCCTTGATTAACAGAAGTTATACTTTGGGGTGAGCTAAGCATTATTTTTATTTCCCCTTTGTAGTCTGAGTTTATTACACCTGGGGTCACTTGCAAACCTAATAAGCTTTTAGGACTATGCCCGATAATAAGTCCTACAGTTCCTGAGGGAAGAGGTCCCCTGACTCCTGTGGGAATCAGTTGAACCCCCATTTCAGGTGTTAACACTATTCGGGTGGTGGAACAGAGGTCTAATCCTGCATTTCCTCTTGTTCCTCTGGTGAGGGAGTGGATGGGTAGTAGGGATTGTGTTGGGGAAGCATCTGAGTGGATGCTTGAGGATACTCCTCCTGCAATGCCCCGTACATTTGTGGGCCCCGGGGTACTGGGCCCCGTGCCCCATTTTTTGAATTCCTGAACAAAGGATTTCCATGGATGTCAAATTTTGAATGGCATTTATTGGCCCAATGATTTCCCTTTTTACACCTGGGGCAGCGGCCTGGGGCACGGTATGAGCTTGGTCTTATTTCTCTTTTGGGATTTTGCCTAGAATAGCCTGATTGATTATGATAATTTTGCCTGGAATATCCTGATTGATTATAATGTCTACGTTTAGCCTTTGTGAAATTTCGAGGGGAAGCACCTCTCATTGAGGCTGCAATCACATTTCCTGTGACAAAGGCGTCATTTATATCTTTACATAGTTGTATATATACGGAAAGATCCTTTTTAGTTCTCCATGGCCTGATGGCTGCTTGGCACCATTTATTTGCATTTTCATAAGCTAATTGAACAACTAATGGCATAGCTTGGTCAACATCTGCAAACACACTACCTGCAGTTCTCAAAAGTCAATCAGCAAAGTCAGCATACGGCTCATTACGTCCTTGAATCACTTTTGACAAGCTACCTTGTAGATCCCCAGGTCCTTGTACAGTTTTCCATGCCTCTAAGGCAGCTGTGTTGATCTGAGCATATACATCTGGGTCATAATCTGTTTGAGCCTGTAAGTCTGCGAATTGCCCTTCTCCTGTGAGCATGTCTATATTATAGTTTTCAAACCCTGCAGCCGCGTTTCTTTTAGCCGTTTCTATACAAAGTTCTTGGAATTGCGATCGCCAAACCAAGAATTGCCCCCCGCTTAATGTTGCTTTACATAGACTTTTCCAGTCTGAGGGGGTTAAGCTAAAGGTGTTAATGGACTCCAGCATACTCAACGTGAAAGGAGCTTGGGGCCCATAAGTCATTACTGCCTCTTTGAGATTTTTTATTGTTTTGAAATCTACTGACTGATGGACCCTCTGTCCATTTTTCTTTTCAAATGCTGGCGGTTCCCAATGTATCTGTGAGTTGCCCTCGAGAGTGCATAAGCGATCAGAAAGACTTTTTATTTCTGTTTCTAGGGTATGCAAATGCCTAGTAATACCCTTCATATTTTCTGTAATGGATTCCACCCATGGGGGAGTAGAGGACACAAGTGGTTCCTCTACCTGACGGTCCTTTTTCTCGGTCTTTTTTAGTTTCTTTTTTTCCTCATTTTCTCAGGATCACTTTTACTAGATTCCTCACCACTGCTAATTTCACTGACAGCAATATCCTGAGGCCCAGGTTCCATTAAGAGCAAGTATCCTTCAGCGATCACCAATAACTCCCGAATAGCTTTAATAGCTTGGATTTTTGTCATTTTTGGGACTCTTCTAATACTCTCTTTACTGGTCTTAGTTGGCCCAGTGGAAGCTACGCTTTTTTGATCACTTTCACTTTTTTCTATATCCTCCTTGAGAACAGAGTCAGGTATATCAAGGAGTCTTTGCATAGCTCTATCACTTGGGAGCAGTTAACGAA
The DNA here is from genome assembly GCA_025594165.1 of Tamias sibiricus. NCBI lineage: Eukaryota > Metazoa > Chordata > Mammalia > Rodentia > Sciuridae > Tamias > Tamias sibiricus. Next base: position 138,950,163 of record CM046658.1, on the reverse strand, counting down.
CCCATCTTTAGAGACCTTTCAGTTCTTAAAAACCGCTCCGAAGCTCCCCGAAGCCGCCACCTGTAGCCGCCTGAAGCGAGGAGCAACGGACAGCGGGAAAAACTTCAGATTCTGGAGACAAACAGCTTTTCTCCCTGATAACTTTTCTCCCTGGTTCTAACAACGACTAACACACGCCAAACACACCCTAAAATGGCGCTGACCCGATCAGCAATTTCGGCCAAGTCACTCGAGATCCCGCAACAAATCCCGTGAGACTACGGGTGGCGACAATGGCCAAATCTCCACGGCTCATAGTCAACTGCAATTCAAGTCAATCCCCAAACAGGGCTCCTGCATTTCCCCCTTTTTGTTTTAAAAAGAGGTAATGCTCTAGGATGTCTATGTGCAACCAACATTCTTACCCGTCATCGGATAATCAAGGCTGTGCCCTTGACTCCTGTCTTAGGTTGATATGTCGGCCACATGAGACTGTCCCGTGCGACTGTGCCTGTCTTAGGTTGTCCCCCTCTGGGGATCTTACCCGTCATTGGCTAACCAGCCAACCAATGGAGCCCTTTAGGATCGACTATATATGATGACTAACAGCCGTCCAATTGTGAGGAGATGTTGCGGCTTTAAGGCAACAAGCCTTTTGGTGATGAGCCAAATTGCATAGCATATCAAATTGTTTAAACAAATCAGCTGCCCTAAGTTCCATCAAGTAACACACTGAATTCTCTAGACAAATACCCGCAAGGCATTGTCCCGTAAAGTCCCAAACAATGAAAGATCAAAATGTCCATTTGTTATAACATGTTGATGTAGGAGGCCCCATGCATGTAGAGCAGAGGCCACACTGTTGGTGAGGTTGTTTGATGTTTGAGCAGCAGACGTCTTTTTTATGTTTAGACAATGCCACCGGCAAATCTTCAGGGCCCGCTACCTAGAAACTCAAGCATCAATTATTAAAGGAAAGGCAGTGCTATTGCAGCACTGAGTCAAGAGGCGAGTTGTCAAACTACAAAATAGAATAATTAGATTAGAAAATTAAAGTTGATTTTTGTTCACATACATCGCTGGTTGAGCTTCTACAAACATAAGTTGGAAAAATGTCATATTTAGAACAAAACAAAGAAAGACTGAGGGTAATTACTGCATTAAAGATAGATTAAAGAAAAGGTAAAGGCACTTGAGAGAAATAATTTGTTAGCTGGAACCCTTGAGTCTCTGTATACAGAGCAATTTTTTACCTGTTGAGATAATTGAAATTAATGAGCTATTAAACAAATAAAATTAATAACAAATAAACAATCTTAAGTCAAAACACCAAAATATCAGGTTATATAGCACTAGTCATATTGTTTGCTAAAGAGAAGTCCCAGGGACACCTATAAATCAAAATTGAAAGTACCTTCATTTATAAAATTATTTACCTAAATTGAATACTCTTAACCTAAAATGAATTAAAGTTATTTGGATCCATATAAATATATATATTTTCTTTTTCATAAGCGCTTTGTTCTTTGTGACGTCACACTGGACAGACGAACAAACATACAAACATATATTTGTGACGTCACATTAACATGAAATATAGACAAATGTACAGACATAAAGACATGTATAAAAAGAAAAAAAAAATACAATTGTGTGCACACTAAAGAGAGATCTCCTCGTCCCGGCCGGGAGGAATGACACTTAAGTTGTAAAATATTTTGAAGGACTCTTTTGAGGGAATCATTCTATACCTTCATCTTGGTCCTCTTGATTTTGTACCTTTTTTATTAATCTTGATTCTTCAATAACTTCATCTTGATCATTTTGATGTGGTACCTGTTTTATTAATCTAGATGGTATCCATATTGGAGAGGATTAGTCTTTTGGAAAAACACAAACAGATCCTCTTCCCCAAATTAATACTGGATCTGGACCCTTCCATGTACCTGAAAGAACATCCTTCCAGTAAACCAAAGGTTTATGTTGTTGGTGTGGATTCCAATGTCTGTCTCCAGCAGAATAACCATTAGAGTCTAAAGTTAAAATATTTAAGGTAAACAGAGCAACTGCCAATCTGTCCTTAGGACTTTTCCAATTTCCTTCTTTTTGTTTTAATAACATAATTTTCAGTGTTCGGTTTGCTCTTTCAATAATGCCCTGACCCTGAGGATTGTATGGGATGCCTGTTTTATGGGATATAGTGAATTTTGCGCAAAACTGTTTGAAAGATGAGGACGTATATGCGGGGCCATTATCTGTTTTAAGCATTTTGGGGATGCCCAATGCAGCAAAAGCTTGCAAACAATGAGATGTAACATTTTTAACTTTTTCTCCAGAATGTAAGGAAGCAAAAATCATGCCTGAGCATGTATCTATGGTCACATGAATAAATCGCAATTTTCCAAAACTTGGCTCATGAGTAACATCCATCTGCCACAAATGATTGGGCATTAATCCTCTAGGGTTAACTCCGAAATGAGGATTGGGCAAATGTGTCATACAAGATTTACAATCTTTTACAATTGTTCTGGCTTGCTCCTTTGTGATTTTAAACCTACGTTGCAAGGTGGTGCTGTTGACATGAAACTGGGAATGAAATAAAGTAGCTTGTTGTAGCGCTGAAAGTATAAATACTGTTTTTGTAAGTTCATCAGCCTTTTGATTACCTTCATGGAGGGGACCAGGCAAATTAGTATGTGCTCTAATATGGCCTACGAATAGAGGTTCTTTTCTTGCCCACAAAAGTTTTTTGTATTTGATAAAACAATTTAAAGGCTGGAGTATGAGGTGCTATTGGTCCTGCTAACTCTAATTTTGGGACGGCTTGTACAATATAGTGGCTATCTGAAAAAATGTTTACGGGCTGGTCCCTAAAATTTTCCAGAGCTCTTACCACAGCTTCCAGTTCCACTAGTTGAGCTGATTTGTGTGCAGTTATGTAAGTCATATTTTCTTTTTTAGTGACTACTGTAGCAGTACCATTTGAGGACCCATCTGTAAATACATTAAATGCCTTAGGAATAGGTTGATTTTTTATTACCTGTGGAAATATAATAGGATGATTAATACAAAAAGATAATATAGGGGACTTAGGAAGATGATTATCAAAATTTGCAGAAGTAGAGCATTTAACTATAGCCCAATCATTATCATTGAAGCATAAGTATTCAATCTGTGATGATGAATAGGGAGTAATAATAGTAGCAGGGTGAATGCCAAATATTTTAGTAGAAGTCTTAAGTCCTTGAAGAATAAGTTTAGCCACCATGGAGGTATAAGATTCAATTATACTTTTAGGAGAGACGGGCAAATGTATCCATAATAAAGGCCCTTGTTGCCAAAATACTCCTGTGGGTGTATATTGTGAAGAAATAATAATCAACATCAGCGGTTGAGTTAAATCAAATCTATCACAATGAGCTCCTTCGATGGCTTTTTCTACTAACTTTAAAGCTTTCCTAGCATCAGGAGTCAATGTTCGTGGTGAAGATGGATCAGGGTCTCCGCGAAGGATGTCAAATAAAGGTTTTAGTTGGCCAGTAGTGAGATTTAGTGTAGGGCGAAGCCAATTAATGTCTCCCAGTAGTTTTTGGAAATCATTGAGGGTGGTCAAATGTTCTTTATTTATTAGAATTTTTTGGGGTCTAACAAAAGTATCCATGATTTTAAATCCTAAATATAATATGGGAGATCTGGTTTGAACTCTTTCTTCTGCTATATATAATCCATATTTTTTTAAATTTTCTACCACGTCACTGAATATATTAAATAAGATTTTTTGATTAGGGTGGGCCAATAAAATATCATCCATGTAATGTAGACACATGAGGTTTGGATATTTATTTTTTTAATGGGTTGGATAGCCTTGTCGACATATATTTGGCATATGGTGGGGCTATTAGCCATTCCCTGTGGTAAAACCTTCCATTGATATCTCTGATCAGGGCCATTATTGTTAATAGAAGGAACTGAAAAAGCAAACCTGGGGGCATCCAGAGGATGTAGGGGAATAGAAAAGAGGCAATCCTTTATATCAAGAGTAATAAGATGGAAATTTTTTGGAATAGCTACGGGACTAGGAAGTCCAGGTTGAGTAGGGCCCATAACTTGCATGGTTTTATTTATGTGTCTAGGATCATGTAACAATCGCCATTTTCCTGACTTTTTCTTGTCACAAATATGGGGGAATTCCAGGGAGAGGTGGAAGGTTCTATATGACCTGCTTCTAATTGTTCCTGAACTAATTGGTGGGCCGCTTGTAATTTCTCTTTAGATAGGGGCCACTGAGGGACCCACACTGGCTTATCAGAAAGCCATGGTATTTTCAAAATTATTTTCTCAGTGGCCCCGAAAAAAAATATCTTTTTCCTTTATGATAATGATTACTTTTAGGGTTAAGATTACTCTGTACTTTTTGATAATGAGTTCTTTTATGGTTAAGATTACCCTGTAGGTTTTCACATTTAACATCTGCAGGCTTGGTTGCAAGGTGTACTCCCATTTGTTGCAAAATATCTCTTCCCCATAAAGTAACCGGTAGATTAGGTAAAACATAAGGCTGAAATGTTCCTTTATGGCCTTCATCATCCTCCCATTTTAAAATTACCGCACTTTTATCTGGGAGGTTATTATATCCCAAGCCTCTTAAACTGGTTGAAGCTTTTTGCAGAGGCCAGTGCTTGGGCCATTGGCGTAAATTAATAATGGAAGAGTCAGCTCCAGTATCTATTAATCCCTCCATTTCTATTCCTTGGATTTTTATTTTACACATAGGCCTCCTTGAACAGTCTCGAACCCAGCAAGCCATGGGTCTTGAGTCAGTGGAACAAAATCCTCTATTGTTCCCTTATTGAGGCATACCCATTTTAAATGAATTATGTAAATTGGGAAGGAGAAGCAACTGAGCAATTCTATCTCCTTGATTAACAGAAGTTATACTTTGGGGTGAGCTAAGCATTATTTTTATTTCCCCTTTGTAGTCTGAGTTTATTACACCTGGGGTCACTTGCAAACCTAATAAGCTTTTAGGACTATGCCCGATAATAAGTCCTACAGTTCCTGAGGGAAGAGGTCCCCTGACTCCTGTGGGAATCAGTTGAACCCCCATTTCAGGTGTTAACACTATTCGGGTGGTGGAACAGAGGTCTAATCCTGCATTTCCTCTTGTTCCTCTGGTGAGGGAGTGGATGGGTAGTAGGGATTGTGTTGGGGAAGCATCTGAGTGGATGCTTGAGGATACTCCTCCTGCAATGCCCCGTACATTTGTGGGCCCCGGGGTACTGGGCCCCGTGCCCCATTTTTTGAATTCCTGAACAAAGGATTTCCATGGATGTCAAATTTTGAATGGCATTTATTGGCCCAATGATTTCCCTTTTTACACCTGGGGCAGCGGCCTGGGGCACGGTATGAGCTTGGTCTTATTTCTCTTTTGGGATTTTGCCTAGAATAGCCTGATTGATTATGATAATTTTGCCTGGAATATCCTGATTGATTATAATGTCTACGTTTAGCCTTTGTGAAATTTCGAGGGGAAGCACCTCTCATTGAGGCTGCAATCACATTTCCTGTGACAAAGGCGTCATTTATATCTTTACATAGTTGTATATATACGGAAAGATCCTTTTTAGTTCTCCATGGCCTGATGGCTGCTTGGCACCATTTATTAGCATTTTCATAAGCTAATTGAACAACTAATGGCATAGCTTGGTCAACATCTGCAAACACACTACCTGCAGTTCTCAAAAGTCAATCAGCAAAGTCAGCATACGGCTCATTACGTCCTTGAATCACTTTTGACAAGCTACCTTGTAGATCCCCAGGTCCTTGTACAGTTTTCCATGCCTCTAAGGCAGCTGTGTTGATCTGAGCATATACATCTGGGTCATAATCTGTTTGAGCCTGTAAGTCTGCGAATTGCCCTTCTCCTGTGAGCATGTCTATATTATAGTTTTCAAACCCTGCAGCCGCGTTTCTTTTAGCCGTTTCTATACAAAGTTCTTGGAATTGCGATCGCCAAACCAAGAATTGCCCCCCGCTTAATGTTGCTTTACATAGACTTTTCCAGTCTGAGGGGGTTAAGCTAAAGGTGTTAATGGACTCCAGCATACTCAACGTGAAAGGAGCTTGGGGCCCATAAGTCATTACTGCCTCTTTGAGATTTTTTATTGTTTTGAAATCTACTGACTGATGGACCCTCTGTCCATTTTTTCTTTTCAAATGCTGGCGGTTCCCAATGTATCTGTGAGTTGCCCTCGAGAGTGCATAAGCGATCAGAAAGACTTTTTATTTCTGTTTCTAGGGTATGCAAATGCCTAGTAATACCCTTCATATTTTCTGTAATGGATTCCACCCATGGGGGAGTAGAGGACACAAGTGGTTCCTCTACCTGACGGTCCTTTTTCTCGGTCTTTTTTAGTTTCTTTTTTCCTCATTTTCTCAGGATCACTTTTACTAGATTCCTCACCACTGCTAATTTCACTGACAGCAATATCCTGAGGCCCAGGTTCCATTAAGAGCAAGTATCCTTCAGCGATCACCAATAACTCCCGAATAGCTTTAATAGCTTGGATTTTTGTCATTTTTGGGACTCTTCTAATACTCTCTTTACTGGTCTTAGTTGGCCCAGTGGAAGCTACGCTTTTTTGATCACTTTCACTTTTTTCTATATCCTCCTCACTGAGAACAGAGTCAGGTATATCAAGGAGTCTTTGCATAGCCTCTATCACTTGGGATTCAGTTATATTCGAACCCATCTTTAGAGACCTTTCAGTTCTTACCTGTCCGCTCCGAAGCTCCCCGTACAGGCCGCCACCTGTAGCCGCCTGAAGCGCTTGGAGCAACGGAGCCGCGGGAAAAACTTCAGAAGCAAACTGGAGACAAACAGCTTTTTATTCTGATAACTTTTCTCCCTGGTTCTAACAACGACTAACACACGCCAAACACACCCTAAAATGGCGCTGACCCGATCAGCAATTTCGGCCAAGTCACTCGAGATCCCGCAACAAATCCCGTGAGACTACGGGTGGCGACAATGGCCAAATCTCCACGGCTCATAGTCAACTGCAATTCAAGTCAATCCCCAAACAGGGCTCCTGCAAGATATAAAAATGAATAAGGATCTAGCATACCCTATTTAGTATGTTTATTTATGTAGATGAAAATATACATTTCTTTCTTTAGTAATATTTTATCCTTTTCATTTTCTTTAAAATGTTTACTACCTAAATGATTGGCCACAAAAGAAATCCCAATGAATTCCCCAAATGGGGAATTTTCAGGTCAAATTTTAAAACAAAACTCAAACTTAAATAATAGAATTCATAACTTTTTGAAAATCAAAGATAACTCTCTAAGGAATTCTTGAACCATAAAATGAAGTTAAAATTTTCATGGTTTCTATTTCTGAAAATAATGTGGAGTACATGCCCTAAAGAGCCACAGCACAAGTACATTTCTATGAGGACAAATTATAATAAAGTATTTTTTAATGTGTTCACTATAATGGTAAGGGAATTCTTCAGGGTAAAAAACAAAGCATTAGAAAGCTGATTAGGAAATAGAACCAAAATACAAGACTCCTCTGAAGAATTGTTCCAGAAAAAGAGAAAGCTCTCCCAAGGAGACCAGGCTTTGGCTCAGACAAGGAGATGGGGCTAGGTTGGAAATGAAGCTCCCGAAGAAAGCTGAAAATCAAAAGGGCTAAAATATTAGTGAAAGAAGTACTGTAGTATCTATACACAATGGAACATTACTCAGCATTAAAAGATAATAAAATCATGGCATTTGCACATAAATGGATGGAGCTGGAGAACATAATGCTAAGTGAAGTTAGCCAATCCCCAAAATCCAAAGGCCAAATGTTTTCTTTGATATGAGGATGCTGACTCATAATGGTGATGCGGAGGGAGCATGGGAGGAATGGAGGAACTTTAGATAGGGCAAAGGGGAGGGAGGGAGGGGAAAGGAGGGACTGAGGAGGTAGGAATGAGGGTGGAATGAGTTAGACATCATTACCCTAATACATGTATGAAGACACGAATGGTATGAAAATACATTGTGTACAACCAGTGACTTGAAAAATTGTGCTCTATATGTATAATATGAAATGAATTGCATTCTGCCATCATGTATAACAAATTTGAATGAATAAATAATTTAATAAAAAAAGAAATGGAGGAAAAACAAAACAAAAAACACAGAAAAACTTCTTGTGAATAAAAGTAGAAGACATACATATTTGTTTTGGCTTGGACTTCCTGTGGATAAACAAACAAAAATGTTTCCACTGAGAATGTGTGACCACGTTGGCTTGGAGTTCAAATTGAGGCTACTCATGAGAGTTGGGGAACTATGAGCTGGGAAGTGAACTTCAGTTGATGTACAAGCAAGTAAATTGTAGCATGCACAGAAGTTAAGTAAAATGAAACAGAAAGGAAGGATAAAGTCAACAACATGAAATGAGCTGCCAGATTATGTGAGAAGGAGAATGTAAATCCTGTGCAGATGGATATCCCCTTCTCCCACATCACGTGAAAAATCCACAAAGTCCTCCAAATATAAATTCACTATCAAAATTGAAATGCACTAAGAAGTTAGCCACACTGAATGAGAACCAAATGCAGAAAATATGAGATATAAGTTTATACAATACAAGGATTTAAAGGAACTTATAATGTAAAATCAAATCAAGTATATGCTTAACAGGACTTTCAAAAGAGGAGCATGGAGTCAAGAGGAACTATTTAAATAGATAAAACCTAAGATTTTCTGTAATTGATTAAAGGTGTGAATCCTTGTCTTCAAGGATAAATGAATCTTGAGCAGATAAAATGAAGATGAAATCAATACCTTAATGCATCATAGTTTTCTAACAGAGTACCAAAGATAAAGAGGTATTTAAAAAGCCACAGAAAAAATGAAACTACACATGAATAAAGCTGATAGCGAATATCTTAACAACTGAAGCCAGAAGAGAGTGGAGAGATGCTTTCAAAGTACTGAGAAAAAAATAATCTGGCATTTTGGCCTTATTTGAAGAGTGAGGGTGAATAATAAAAGGGTAAAATAAAAAAGAGTTTATCACCAATTGCATTCAAAGAGCTTAGAAAGGACAATACTTCAGGAAAAAGAAAAATTATCAGAGAATATGAGATGCAGTATTAAAGGAAGGAAAAAATAACATTGCTTGCTACACATGTAAAAAAATAAAAATAAGCATAGTGCACACATTTATATTGAACACATAAAACTATAATGGCTACATTTTTGAGTAAACTAATTAGTTATAAAATCCTTCACAACAGTGGCATGAAATATGGGACAGAGTTAATTAAAGTGTTGTAAAATCTCTGTTGTTGGAAAAGTAAGTAAAAGAAAATTTTACTTTTTCATTTCAATTTTTAAAATTTCAGAATAATTATTAGAAAAATATAAATAAGGTATATAAATCTGAGAGAATATGGGACAGAAATAAAATAAGAAGAAAATCATTTTGCTATCAAGGTGGGCATAAAAGGAAAAAAGAAGCCATAAAGTCAGGACAAATAGTAAGCACAATATAACAAGGTAAAAAAAAGCTCCAGATATGTCAATAATTACAATAAATAGAAATGGAACATAATCACCAGAAAAAGTAGATTATCAGCTTACATTAAAAAAATCTGCTATATACAATTTAGACTTAATAACTTAGATACAGAAAGATGGCAAAAAAAAAAAGATTATGAGAACATACTAACCAAAAGAAGCATTCTTAATATATTAATATCAACAAATTACATTTTGAGATAAAAGAAATGAAAAGAACCACTACTTAAAAATTAATTGCTCAAGCAATTGGATCATTATATTTTTTGGCCACTTCCCTGTATGCAATTGGCAGTTAATATGCCTTTGCTTATTGTTTTTTTCATAGTTGATCTTTCTCTTATAAATTATAGAAAATCTTTTTTTCTACTCCATATTTAATCATTTATAGCTAAATGCATTGCAAATATTTTGTCCTGGTAAGTGTCTGTATTTTCGAACTGTTATGTTGTCTTTGGGATTGGTTCAGATTTTTTTCTTCAAATTAACCTTGAATGTAGTGCTGAGATCCTGCTAGAAGGAAATGGGATCCATGTTCAACAAGATATGGTAGGCAATGGCATGTGATTCACGAACTTACCAGTTGCTTGTGATGAAGTGCCCAGTGAAGCAAGCATTTGGAGGACTGAGGGACTACTATGTTTAACTCTCATGGCTGCAGTGTTGACAAAGAACACTGTGGAATAAGATGGTTGCTCTTCAGTTCAATGAAGCACTTCAGAAAGAAAATGTCTCCAGTCTTTAAAGTGATGGGATTCTCAAATCCATTAGAAGAATCTGATAAATTTTATAGTAAATCTAAAATTATCTCTTATTTCTTCAACTTCTATGATGATCTCTCTGAAAAATAAGAAACAAAATTTAATTGTATTGATTACAGAGGGTGAATTCACAGCATCCTCAAACTTCTCTTGCAAAAGTTAAGAGTGATTGGGAAGAAGTAGAATAGGTATAGACTTGTATGAAGCTATGACTATTGAACATCAAAATGACTATGAACATTCTTTGCTAGTATAATCGGCCCTTCTTCCAGTTCTTGAGGAGATGATCCATTTCTAATGAAAAATTCTGTAGGAACCTTCCTGGTAGAATTGTCTTAGAAGATGCCTCTTCTCAAAATTCATCCCAAGCATCTAATAACTAATGCCAATTCTCAGCATGCTCCAAGAAAATATGTACAAAGTGAGTTGGAAGAAAATAGCTTATAATCCAAAACTTTAAAATGTGTATGAATGGATGAAACTAATTTTATCATCATGGGTACACCTGCCAGACAATATGAATTTACTGTGTTTGTTTGGCAGGTGGAAGGAACTCTGACATTTTACCTGGTTGTTGATAAAGCTTACATTCAGTAGAAGAAAACTTTTAAATCTATCTATTTATTTTTGTAGTTGTGTATGGACAGCATGCCTTTATTTTATTTGTTTATTTCTATGTGGTGGTAAGGATCAAACCCAGTGCTTCACAAGTGGTAGGCAAGTGCTCTGCCACTGGGCTACAGCCCCAGCCCCAAGTGGAAGGAAACTTAATGAGATTGAGATATAAGAACATTGTTGGTATAATGCAGACAAAATAATCCAGAGGCTTAAGAAAATTGGCAAGTTGGAATGGATTTATCATGGCAACACCTTTCCACATTGCTTTTTCTGAGAAGGCCCAATGGGGCTTTTCCTTTGCTAAGTCATTTAAATGTTATGTAACTGGAGGAAATGTCCTCATCCCTGATACCTGGGGTTGTCCTTTAAAGGCTCTATGCAATGTTGAAAGAGGATGATTGATTTGGACTTTCCATGAAGATAATGCAACATTTATTGACAGAGACTAAGTGAGGATATTGACTATAATGTACATTGGAGTTTAAAGTTTTGACCCACAGAGATCTTTACCAGGAATAATCAATCTTATGTTCCTAAAATTGAAGTAAATATGTAGCCTACTAAAACATTATTTGACCTACATAACAACAACAACAAAATTCCAAGTTGAGGAACAAATCCTCTCCCTAATTCTTAACCTAGTTAGTTCACAGACCTAGAGCCTACCAATTGAAGGAGAGTATTAGGTTCCCTGCAATACCAGGTGCCCCATACTTGTCAAAAGAGACCTTAGGCCAGCTAGTGGATAATTGTGCATTGGACAAAGAAAAATATGTAAACTTTGGGCAACTGACACAAATCCCTAGGGATTCAAAATGCCAATTTGGGATTTATAATAGACAGTGGAGTTATATGTTATATACTAAATTTGAAACACCCAGTCTTCAATATGTTTGTGGACTCAGCTGTGGTTATTTCTTTACTTCCTGAATGTTAAAAGGAATGGACATACATATCCTCTGGAATAATCCCTACATTGAAATGAAGGTTATTATGGTAGGAAGGGTAAGTGGAAATCACTGAAACTTTCCCTTCCTGCCAGCTCTTATGGGTAGAATATTGAACCTATCGAACATGGTACTCCTTTAGGGGAGTTGTAGAAGTGTGTGCCACCATAAAAGACCTCAAAGAGTCAGGACAGTAATAGAAATTATATCCCCATTTCTCTCTCTCTCTCTCTCTCTCTCTCTCTCTCTCTCTCTCTAAGGTGATGGGTCTTTAAAAAGAATTGCATTGTTTTAAACTTCATCAGGTGGTAATTTGAATCTCATCTTCTTGGTGAAATTCAATTTTGAATTTTTTTCCTAGGCTTTTTTCCTTAGAAATTGTAAACAGTCACATTTTGAAATGATGTGCTCCAGGATGGAGTGGGCTCAACGTATGATGGGAGTAGATTTGAGAAGTGTAAAGCTAGGAATAAAAAATAATGTTTGGTACTCTGTCAAGAGCCCCTCAAAAAAGTGAATAATGTTGGTACTCTGCCAAGAGCCCCTCAAATCTTTATTTTTACATTTTATTTTTTAAATTATTCTTATATGCCAAGGCTTTAGTGTGCTTTAGCCTCTAATCATGTGCATTTGTGACATTTGTTTTGTATAACTGTCTTTAGGTTACTGGTGGTTATGTTGTCTTAATAAACATAGAGAGTGACTGGAATTTCCTGGATCTATCCACTTACCACTGACTGATACATATGGATGTATGAAAGTCCTAGCTTCTTTGTCATAAGTCTTAGCTTACATTCCACAATTCTTTGTGAGATTGGTTAGAAGCTACTATTTGTGTGGCTTAGTCTAAGATTGTGACCTTGTTTGGCTTGGAGTCCTTCTTTGCCCTCCTTTCAGGTTTTCCCTGGGAACTCTCCTTTAATAAATTGCTTGTGCATGATTCCTTGCATCAGCACTTGCTTTGGAGGGAAACAACTTGATATATCAGCAATGCCATGTTAGAAATATATGTTGGAACAATGATTTTATTCATAATGAATTGCAGCAAAACTTGCAAAATACGTGTTAATAATAATACAAAGTAATCTATAAAATGTAAATGAGCAACACTAAAAGAAGGCTTGAAAATGGAGAGACAGGCCATATATTTATGTAAGAAGATTAAGTATTATGTGATTATTTTCTCTTAAATTTGTATAATAATTTAGAAGCGATTCCAAAGTGATCCTGTAAAAATCTGTAAGAATTAGAGGGCAATAGTTACTATTTACCATGCTGAGATTATCATGTTAAAATTTTACTGACACTATTATATTAATTTTACTTCTAATAATTGCTGTTTTTAAAAAATGTACTTATGTCTAAAGGTATTATTTACAAAGATTATAGTAAAATAACTTCAGAGAAATCTCTTTACCAAAAATATGAAGAGAATTATGGTCTATTTAGTAACTATAATAAGAGCAAACATTTATTTAACATGCCATATGTGCACATTGATTCTAGCCACATGTCTACATATAAATCCTCAAAACCTCAAAACCTGAGGATTGTGTACAGAGTTAAAGGGAAGGGTTAAATAACTTATTCAAAGACTCATAAGCAGAAATTGTTAGTGTTGAGATTTAAAGCCAGGCATTTTTTACTCAGATTGTGCTGTTATCCACTTTGCTATGCATACATATGTAAATTTTATAGGTAAATATATAGATATCTATAGTATTGCTATATACATATATATTGCTCACAATATTTTATGAATCATAAACTATTAGGACTCAACACAAACAGGTAACCTTGTCATCATATGGAAGATACACATCTTTACCAGAAAAATGTTTCAAAATTGTTTTAAGCAATAGCAATGACTGAAAATATTGTGCTATTCAAAGTAATTGCCCTGAGGAACAGCACTCACTCACATGGATGTAGAAACCGAACTCAGTTTGGCTTGTTTCTGTCATCTTCTTGGAACCACATACTTTACCAGTTATCTGCGTCTTCACTACCATTCCTGTATGATCGGTCCTCAACATGTGTTTTAAGAACTGGAATGAGTTAGTCTTTGTTCTTCATCTTCCATTTTATCTTCTACAATGTCTAACAGCTTTAAACAGAGATTTATTGATTTATTAAAACTTGGGTTAAATATAAGATTGTAGATGTCTTACTGAAAAATCTCTCTGCTGCTTTCACTCAGATACAGAATTAGAACTACTTTAAGATATATCTATCTCTTCTGTTAGCCTATATCATACATTGTCATTGTGGGTACTTGAATGAACTATAGAATAATTATAGGTATTTAACCTGTTTCTAACACTTAGACCATCAATTGCTGAAGTGAAATGAGTATTGGTACAATAACCAGTTTAGACTCAGTTATAAAATTTTAGCTCCTTTCTGGATAATTTTTTTCAAAATGCAGCACTGAAGAAAGGTACATTTCTTATTTCAGATGTATACCATCTGGTTATGGTGGTGCATGCTTGCAGTCTCAGCTACTTGGGAAGCTGAGGCAAATGGATTGCAAGTTCAAGACCACCCTAGGCACTTTAGCAGTACCCTTTTGAAAATAAAAATTAAAAGGGCTCAGGATATAGCTTAGTGGTAGAGCACTTGCCTAGTGTGTGAGAGACCTTGGATTTAATGCCCAGTACTGTAAATAATATTTTATTTTAAACATTTTGATATCAGGTTTTACTTACATGTTGATCATTATTATTTTTATTATACTTCTATCCTAATCATCAAAAAATTAAATTAAACATTGGCATTCTTGCTAAAAACAATGGAACAATGATTGACCATAAAAAGTAACCATAAAAATGTACTTAAAAGTACACATATAGTCCCTTATGTATATGATGTTATAGTTGTATAGTGCATTTCAATGTCAATTATTTCCTTCCATTTAACTCATGAAAAATAAATCCACAGCTAATTAAATCTGTTTTTAGCACATTGACTTTTTTACACTCTGTGAGTAGGGAGACCAGAGATTAACCAACCTGTATCAATTCTCCTTATCTGGTCACTTTAATCTTAAAGCTGGATTTGCTGAAAAGTGAGAAGAGACGGAGTTAAATACAGCAACAGAAATAAATATGCTTTTCATTTGGTATGGTGGGAGGATTACCAACGAGCATGATGATTTTCTATCTCTGCTGATGAAAAATGACTGACTGGTAAGGAGTGAACATTCTGGCAGGAAACAGGAAGCAGACACATAATTCACAAACCAGACAGTGAGAGAGAAACCCCTGAATAAAAATAAGCATGGACGGATGTGTGGATGACAGAGCGCAGTGATGGAGGCTGCTGCCCCTGTAGGAAGGGCAACGGCATCCAGGCTCTGAGCACATTTCATCTGCAGGTACTACAGAACTACAGAAAAGTTATGAATATTTTTAGAATAATTAATAGACATACTTTAAGATGGAAAAATATAACTTCATTTTCTTCTCATACATACTTAGTAAAATTTGTACCTAGCCTGGTATTCAATATAAATAAGCTTCAGAGAACCCATCTAGTCTCTCTGCATTTGCATACCACTGGACATACACAGAAACTGAGGTCCAGAAAATCTAACTGGCTTTACAAGGTCCTGAAGCTCAGTAGTGGCAAAACTGAGACAAATGCCAACACTTTTTAGATATCAGGTTATGCTCATTTGTTTGCATTTTAAATATTAATATTCTACCTCCACTTCTTAATACAAATTAGATATGTATCAATTAGAGCATAGACTTAAAATATTTACTTTTAACTCCAAATATTTATTGCATGCCTACTATGTGCAGGCAGAATATTAGGAAATACAAAGTTGAAAGAGACACTATCTCCCCACTGAAGAAGAGCTTTATTTATAAATTAAGAGAATCTAATATAGAACTACAGCCAATCTGCTGATAGTGTGTTTCTAACTCTACCTGATCACAAGATTTACTTATAATGCTTTAAAAATTCAGACTCATATGTCTGTGTTTTGGATATATATATATATATATATATATATATA
The DNA here is from genome assembly GCA_025594165.1 of Tamias sibiricus. Classification (NCBI taxonomy): domain Eukaryota; kingdom Metazoa; phylum Chordata; class Mammalia; order Rodentia; family Sciuridae; genus Tamias; species Tamias sibiricus. The sequence continues at coordinate 138,934,249 of CM046658.1, read as the reverse complement.
TATATATATATATATATATATATATATATGTGTGTGTGTGTGTGTGTGTGTGTGTCTGTGTCTGTGTCTGTGTGTTTGTGTGCATATATATACACATATACACACACATCACCTAGGTATAATATAAAGTCTTTTTAAAATTACTTCATAGACTTTTCAGGTTATTTTTGTGATCAAGCAGTTTGGAGAAATATTATTTGCCATAATTTCCAAATTTGTCTGAACATTGGATGTACCTGGGAGAACTTTAAAAATTACAATTTCCCTGTCCCACTCAACCCAAGCCCCACTCCAGAGACTGTGACTTGTTCTGGGGTATGGCAATGGAGTCTCTGAGTGATCGTCACTTGATTCTAAGATATAAACCAGTTTGGGAACTACTTTGCTTGTGGGGATGCAGTGCATGAGCAAAATGTCATGAAGTAAATGTCATCCAAGAAACATTGAGTCTAATACATATTGAAAACCTACCATGTCACAAACATTTTTGGTATGTTATCTATTTTAATCTTCAAAATAAACCTATTGGGTTCACACAATTATTACCTGTATTTTATAGATGAAAATGTGATGTTTAGAAAATTATTACTTAGCCTCATGTGGTTTGAAAGAGGCTGAGCAGGTATTTGAAACTAGAGCTGTCTGTCTGGAACTTGAGCCTTTGTCACTTTGTCTGACTGACTTTCAGATAGAGTCTGAAGGACAGAAATGTTTAAGATGGACAGAAATTGGGGTAAAGGCATTCCAAGAAGAGACACCAGTGTTGGCAAAGGAAGAGCTGGGGCAAGACAAGTGAAAAAGTTTAGCTCTAGGTAACAGAGGCTTTGAATTTACTCACTGTTCTTGTAACCATCAGAAAACTGGTTGATTCATTCATTCATTATATTGCTATTTATCATGACAAGTATTATATATAAAAATGTTCAAAAATAGCCATCTTTAGATTGAAAATCACAGGTTAAATATTTACCAAGACTTTAGAGGTTAAACTTGTTTCAATTTTTATTTTGCTTGTTTCTGTTAATGTATTACCTCAAATTATAAAAGACACATTGAAGCCCATGCCATAATTGGACAGAATGCTGAACCGTGCAGAACAATCATTTGCTCTATGCCTTCAAAAGACCGGGGATAATGTTTGTCTTTCCCAGCAAGTGGGACTCCAGAGATTTCCAGCCAAGACAAATGGTACAAGCATTTATCTCCTCCCCACCTACAAAAATGCTTTTTATCTACAAGAACATTGTATCCAGTCTCTTATTTCAATACAATTTAGGTTCTTCTGATTATTAAAGAGAAAAGGCAGTTGGGTACTGGCTGTCTAAAAATAGCTAATCTCTCTCACAGGAAGGAGATGTCACCTTAGGATCTGCAGATAAAAGCCGCCACTAGAAAATGGACATTCTGGGACCTTGAAGAAGGGATCCTAAAATCTCTGAGTCTTGAAACTTTGAAAAGAGTTTCTTGAACACTGAATCATATTTTCTCTGCTGATTGTGAACTTACTGTTATTTATATTAGTTACTCGATTATCAGTTCTGTATTTTACCAATATCAACGAGCAATCACAAAAGTGTGTGAAATAACAATAGGACTTTGTAAAATGCTTTGCCCATTACTTATTGCATGAAAAGGAACACAATGGTCATAGTATGATTTTAATATTTGGTATTACATTTTTTAGAATTTAGGAATTTGGGAATTCAATCATTGTTTATTCATCAAACATGTTTTAAACATCTATGATGTCACAGGCAGTGCAAGTAAGTGGTAAGGACACAGAGCAAGGCAAATGGAACATTCTCTGACCTCACTTCTCTCACAATTTGTGGGGAAAATAATTGAATAATAATCATATACAAATATAGCTGATACATGTTGAATGTCATTTATTGTGTTATGTAATAAATCCAATAGTGTGTCCATTAAGAAATTTTCAATTTAGAGGAGGAATATATTTCAATTAAACAGTTTAGCACAGCTCTGTTAAAATTTTATTTAATATATATATATATATATATATATATATATATATATGGACTATTTAGGGTAATGTATATAAAGAGAGGTGTATATATTCCAGGTGTGGAAATGACATCAGCCCAGGTTTAGAGGCATGAAAGTCCATGTTCAGGCCACAGTGAATAGTTTGGAACAGCAGATTGTAAGAGGTTTGGATTAGAATTACAGGGCATAAAAATAAAAGATAGCTAGGGGCCAGAATTTAAAAGGCATGGAATATCATGGCAAGATGTCTGGAATTTATTCTTGAGATATTTGCAAACTATGCAACATTTCAAGTAGAGAATGTTGAGATCAGATCTTCCTTTTAGAACTATAACTCTGGTAGGGATACAGGGGAAAGATTGAAATTGATTGGAGAGGGAAGTGAGAAGACAAGACTGGAGGTAAATGCACCAGTTAGGCAACTATGTAGGTGGGAAATAAAGAAGGTGATCTCATTATGGAGAGGTGCACATAAAAAACATTTCAAAAGTAATGTAGAAAAAATCATAATTTGGAAGGGAGTGAGGATGAAAGGGAAGCAAATAAAATGACTCATAGGTTCCTACTATAATAAATCAAGGACGAGTTTGTCATAACTTCAGAAATTGGCCCTGGAGCTCTGATAAGAAAACCATTGGTTAAATAACTATTGAAAATAATACATAGAATAAAAATTAATCTGTGTACTGTGTAATATTTAAATTATAAAATTTCTGTGTTTAATATGGCATATAAAGCATTATTAAACATAAGGGTGTGTATAAGGTAAGCCAAATTACCCATCTACATAAGGCAAGGACTTATCATTTGAGCACATTGTCTAGCATAGAGAAAGTAGCTCTGCAGAGAAGCCATAACGATAAGAGATATGACAAAGCAATGGCCTTTTAAAGTCCCTCTGTTAGTATCTCTACCAGATATTTGGTTCAATTCTTTAGTAGGGAGGAGTAGTGGGAAAATATTAGAAGAGCTATCTTTTGTAATGCTAGATATAGATCATGTACTAACCTGTGCTAGTGAATTTAGTTAATACTAAATGTACTTATTCTTTACAAAAAACTGCAAAGTGTTTGCCCATTCTAAGGATGTATATTAGATTTGAGTTTTTTTTTTTAAGATTTATTAAAAAAAAATTCCAACTTATCTCTTTAACCCCACAAGTACAGTGAATGTAGTTATAATAAAAATCTCCTTAGAAAAGGCTGTATTTGTATATTATTGGGAATCTGGTTAAATTTAACTTAACAACCAGTTAAACTGCATTTATTTTACCTGAGACTTTGCAAACGCATAGCAGAAAGCTGTTTTCCAAGTTCAAGTTTCACTGCGGATTTTAAGGGAGTTTCCACAAAACAATTTCCCACAAAAATCTCTCAGCCAAGTTCTATAATGTCAAGTGTAACAGACTCAATAATTGAATCTTTATCCAGCATGGAGATGAGATGGCTTCTGATCTAGTATTACACCAGCTACAACATGTCACAGGTCAGTAAGAGCAGTTAAATTAGATGGAGTGCATGCTGTGTTTGTGGGGTGTGTGTGTGTGTGTGTGTGTGTGTGTGCGTGCACACATGCGCGCACTTATGCATGCACTAACTTTATGATTCTGAAATACAATCTATAGTGTTCACCAAGTTATCATAAATAGCTCCAAGCTGGAGTTAATGGGGAGTGATATTTCTATCTCAGATGTGTTATGGTATACTTTGTTGTAATGTAATGCAACAGGATATTTTCAAGTTCCTTGGATAGTAATCACTGGTTTATTAAACTTATACTATGTAAAATGGAGAGGTTTTAAGAAATAAGAGAAGAGCAATCATGGCAGAGCTGATGAAAATAACTAAACTTAAAAGTAAGTGGTGCTATGAACAGGTTGTCTTTCCACTGTGAGTTGAAAATGTCATTTTTTCCCACCTCTTTAATTGTGAAAGTAATAATGCTTAAAAGGACTGTATTATGAATTTATGAAATTAATACATTTGTACTAAAATGATAGGAATCAAATAGATACGAAGTCAATTTTTCATAGAAGAACTTAAAGGTATTCTAAGACTCTGTCATATTCTTCAGAGACTTTTAAAATATAATGTTTTAATTCATTCTCAAAAGTCTTACAACCAAGTTTTTGGTAGTTGAAGCTGGATTATTGAATTGGCAGAAAAGAAATACAGTTTCCCTGGGGGAGCTTGCCAATCCCTGGCCTTCACCTTGCCTACTCCATGGCTGCCAGATTCTCCTTATGTATTTGTGAGAGAACTCTTTATACTTTTAATGAATTCTTCTCTTAGGTCTCTCCTTCAGTCAGTTACTTTCTTCTTTCTTTTATTTTTTCTTTATGTGTTTCTTGAACTGGTTTAAACTTTATTTCTGTTTCTCAGGGTAACACACAAATCTTCATTAAAAGGGGGGCAGTTTACCATATTTGTGATTATCAATGAAAAAATCCTCTTTCAATCCCATATACAAAAAATATGGAGAGTCCCCCTGATGGGAGGAGCTAGGTGTTTTTCTAGGGGCTCTCTTCAGTTTCTGCTATGCTTCTTGCCATCACCACCACATGAGCACCCTGTCACCCAGGGTTCTTTCTGGAACCCTGAGCCTTTCTTTTTTTTTTTTTTTTTTTTTTTTTTTTTGGTACTGAGGATTCTCAACTCGACCACTGGGCCACATCCCCAGTCCTTTTTTGTAAAAGACAGGGTCAGTTGCTAAGGCCTGCCATTGCTGACTGGCTTTGAACTCGCGATCCTCCTGCCTCAGCCTCCCAAGTCTAGGATTACAGGCGTGGCCACCGCGCCCGGCCCTGAGCCTTTCTAAACCATGGCTTGAAAATCAGGCTGGTGACTCCTGGAGTCCTCAACAGTGGGGCAAATCTTTTGTATTCCTCTCTCTGTAGCCAAAGAAATCCATTGATTTCACTATAAAGTGAATGAATTTGAGAAAATAATTTTCTCTATATAAATAATGCTTAACAAAAATATAGCCCCCAGAGCTGGGGTTATCGCTAAAGTGGTACAATGTGTGCTTAGCTGGCAGACCCCTGGGTTCAATCCCCAGCACAGAAAAAGAAGACAGATCAGGGTCAGTCAATGAATTCCCAAGTAGATAAGAACATGCCCTGACATGAACTGTAGTTAGAAACCCAGGAGCACAACTTCTCCAAATTCCCTAAGAGACCAGGGATTTCATATTTCTGACTGTTCATGTTCATTCAAATTTTCAAGTGTTACTTTTCATTTTCAGTAATGTAGAGTGTGATAAATGAAGGAAAGTGGGTTTTCCATTATAAATAATTGAGAGTTGTTTGAAAGTATGTGAAAGGAACTATTATTAACTGAACAACATATGCTAACAATTATTAATATCATTACCTTATTTTTGTGTGAGCAAGTTAATGTAAGTAAACTGAATGTGTGCATATAACGTACTGAGACTCAGAACATACAGGAGAAACATAAGAAAGACTAAAACGATCCCATTAATGAGGCCTAGTTTTAATTCCAAAATTTCAAACATTAGTATTAAACGAAAATCCTGTGCTCTTCTGCCTGAATGAAATATGAATGTGGGGTTGCGCATAAAGAGGGTTTTAGGGTCTGTATGTGGTACAGGTAAGGGTATATTTGTGAGACATAATTAGCATTTTAGAAAAACTCTCATCCTTCAGGTGATCCTGATTTGCTTCAGGGCACTGATTTTCAAGGGCAATGAGCCACAGTGTTTTATCTTTACTTGGTTATTCTCTCTCTCGATTAAAAAAAAAAAAAATACTAGTCAGGAATCAGGAGGTCTGAACTTCCTTTAACAATCAAAGCCAACCTAATGGCTTTAGTTTTCTTATCTATAAAACAGAATCTAAATTGTAGTATCTTGTGGTTCCACCAATTTCGGAAAGTATATGCTGCAAGTCAATTTCTGCTCAGAGATGCCACGTTTTATGACTCCAGGTGGCTCTTCTCACGTGGCGCACACAGTAGCCCAGAGCTGATGAGTCAATATTTTAATCAATCCTGTCTTATTTTCATTCAAATTAATTAGCATCATGGCTAGATTTTACTAAGCATACCAAGTTTAATTTACAGACACATAAATCACTGACAGATTCCTCTGGCATTTATATATGAGAGATACTAACCTTCTCAATGGCTTTTTTGAATATAATTTCCACTTTGAAAAATGAATTAGCCAGGAACCAGAACGAAATGTAAAACCAAACCATAAGTAGTGAGGAAGAGAATATTAATTAGTGCTTTTCCTAGACTAGGAAATATTTGCTTTGCTTTTTTTTGCATGTGAATCCTTTTTCATGTGAAGGCAAACAACAAAGAGCAAAAGTGAAACTACAGGAGATGTTCTTCCTTCAGACCATCTTACAAGTGAGGCCGTCTCTTCAGTTTCTATCTTGTTTTAAATGGCATCCTTCCTTGATTAATTTATAGCAGATGCCAATTATTTGTAATCCTATTTTTTGTTTGCTTTTAGTGGACACATAATAATTGTGCTGATTTCTGGGGTTTGCTGTGATATTTTGATAAATGTATACATGTGAAATAATCATATCAGGATATATAGCATATCCATCACCTCACACATTTATCATCTCTTTGTGGTGAGAATATTCCTTTCTTCCAGCTATCTTGAAGTATTCAATACAATATTGTTTTAATTCTCCTCATAGATTTGTCACAATCCTGAGTTTTAGATTAATCATTTTTTATGATCTATATCTCCAATAAAATAAACTTCATGATTAAGCATATATTGCTCACGTCAATATCCTCAATATTTAGAGCATTTCACAAAGATGCAGTCATTTGTTAATAAATGAACGATAACAGTCCTCTGCCTGCCTCAAGAGAGAAGTAGCAGAATGCAGTGATCAAGAGTAAGTTCACCAGAGACCTATCACTCTGTTTTGACTCCAAGTTGGATTAGCTACAATTTTCAGGACCTAATATAAAATTAAAATCTAAGGCACTTTGTTCAAAATTTATTAATAATTTTGTGATAGCAACCATTGAGTATTAAATCAAGTGTGGGCCCTTCCAAACGTGGGGTATTTCAACATAATTGCATAGGTTGCTTGTCCATGAAGCTGGTCCTTAATAGTCTTGGACAAAATATTTAACTTTTCTGCATCATTTCATGCATATCTGTTATATTTCCTGATAAGATTTTTGGAACAATTAGATGAATTGATATGTGTAAAATTCTTGGGATAGTATTGATACACAAAAAGTTTTGTGTGTTAGATCATATTATAATGAATATATATTTTTGTTATAATTCTTTTTTTTTTTTTATTTTTTTTGGTACCGGGGATTGAACTCAGGGGCGCTCGACCACTGGGCCACATCCCCAGCCCTTTTTTGTATTTTATTTAGAGACAGGGTCTCACTGAGTTGCTAAGTGCCTCGCCATGGCTGAGGCTGGCTTTGAACTCGCGATCCTCCTGCCTCAGCCTCCCAAGTGCTGGGATTACAGGCGTGCGCCACCACGCCAGGCTTGTTATAATTCTTCATTTCTGATATATTCCTGGAGTACCTATTAAATGTCAGAGGCTTAATAAATTGTATTGAATAAGATGAAAGAAAAAAATATCATCTCGAGACTATCTGCATGTAAAGGACATGGCATACTGAAGCATAAGTGAAATTGCAAAAATATTTTGTTAAAAATCTATAGGTGATTTAGCTTCTTTCAACTGTCAAAAGATATGAATGTAGATTGCATTACATGTATTTAACTCAGGGTATTATAAAAACAGAAAAGGACTTAATTGAGGATAATTCTTTAACAAAGTTTTATTCACAAGGTTTTATTCACAATTCTTTAACAAAATTTTATTTATTTAAGACACTTTTACTATGCAAACACACATAGTAACAAATTTCATAATGATATTAAATAATATGCAATAAGATGGTATTAATTTCTAAACCCTTCCTTATAAAGAACTAGTGAATTATTTTTGTCAGATGAAATTAAAGGAAACATTTGTTTTTCTGGTCTCCCTTTGCCATTTTCAAATTATTGTATCTTTTCCACATTCAGATCCATTTTTAGAATAGATATTTTCTTGACTAGAAGTCTTCCTTGTTTTAAATTACTAAATACAGCAAAATTCCATGATGACAGCACGTAAATGTATGAAATCTAAAATTTTCTCATGTTTGTTTTAGACTTGAAAAACAAAAAGATTCAGTAAATTCAGCCCATCAACAGTGTTTTTGAGCATCTACTATGTGGCAAGTGATACTGTAGTTGCAGAAGCAGAAAAATGAGACAATACCTTTACTCCTAGCAGTTTTCATTCTAGTGGGAAGAGTGCCCAAATACAAATACAGAACAGCAATATAATATGTCAGGGATAAGAAGTGTCATGGAGAAATGTTTTCAGGGCAAAGGAAGGTAAATGTGGAGATAGAAGTCCTCTCTGATGAGATGGCAAAGGAGCAAAGGTTAGACCACAGAACAATCCATGTTGGAGGTGCTCCTGAAAGATGGAAGGGTAGTCCAAGACCGAGAGAGTGGGGAAATGTGCTTAGATTATTAAACGGCCATCAAGGAAACCAGAGGAAGGATTTTACCCTGAGTGACATAGGAAATAATGGAATGCTTTCAGTAGAGTAGGATGTGATGAACTAAAAGGAAACAAGTCTCACCACTGAGTGAAGAAACGACGGTAAGGGGCAAAGGTAGAAGCAGGAAGATAAGCAAGAAAACCATTATAGTGGTCCAGGCCAGATGTAGTGGGAACTGTAACCAGGATGGTAATGCAATGTATAATTAATGATTCGACTCTGCACATACTGCTTTTGATATTGGAATCATCAAAATTGGTCAATGAGGGTAACTTGCTATTTGGTCCCCTCTTTCACCTACAAGATTTCTGTTTCTAGTTCTAGTGTTCCTCTAATCCTCCTATGCTCCCCATCCCAACCCCATTGTGAATTGGCCTCCTTATATCAGAGAAAACATTTGGCATTTGGCTTTTTGGGATTGGCTAACTTCACTTAGCATTATATTTTCTAACTTCATCCATTTACCTGTGAATGGGGAGGGAGGGGAAAGGAGGGGGCAAAAGGGTGAAGGAAAAAAAAAAAGATGGTAGAATGAGATGGATATCATTACCCTAAATGCATGTATGAAGTAACGAATGGTGTGAATATACTTTGTTTACAACCAGAGATATGTAAAAATGTGCTCTACAAGTATAATATGAAATGTAAAAAAAAGATATGATGAATAAATTTTATAAATTGTTAAAAAAAAAGAGTTCTGTTTCTATTCTTCACATTTGTATAAATCCTACTCCTTTCCAAAAAAAAAAAAAAAGAAAAAAAAAAAGAAAAAAGAAAAAAGAAAAAGAAAAATGGCTCATTGGTTGGATGTAAGATGTGAAATGTAAAGAGGAACTGGGGATGTTTCCAAGGATTGTCATCTAAGCATCTGGATGAATGAATTTGTCATTAATAATAAATAATTCTGGGTAAATCCATGAAAGGAGTGGCTTTTATATTTTTAAATTTTTAGTGTGTGTGTGCATGGTTCCTCAGAAAACCAAGTGCTCTCTTTAAAAAATGTCAATTTCAAAATGTTGAATTTCAAAAGAGTTTAAAAGTTGAAGGTTTCAAAAGATTTTAAAAAGTGGAGCTCCACTGTATAATCCAGAGGAAGTGCCTGCCCTTTATTTATTGCTTAGCATTCCCTCCTGTCTTTTTATATTATTATTATTGCACAATGATGCATCAAAAAATGTATATTTTGCATATTTTTAAACTTTATGTAAGGACATCATACTAGATAGATAATATTGCATTAGTTTCTCCCTTAACAGTATGTGGTATAAAATTTATCCAGGTTATTTATGTATTTATTATGTACTTATTTCATTAATTTCAACTACAGTATGCCATACCATTGAATGACTAATGTTAATACCTTCCCCTTATGATATTTAAACAGTATTTTTTCTATCATAAAAACTGCTGCAAGTATTATTGCATATGTATTCTTGTGTACATGTGCTAGAGTTTCTTTAGGACTTCTATATAGAAGATAAATTACAAGATTGAAGGATATGGACATCTTCAGATAGATCTAGTCAGATTACCCTCACATGTGCTGTATCAATTCATTCTCCCATTAGCCTCCATGGTGATTATCCATATCATTATCCATGTGATTTTAATATTATCAACGTTATTTTCTCTTGTCATTTTGATGAATGGAAAATGCTACTCATTATGTTATCCTTAATTTCTTTGATTTACAATGATTTGTGTATTTTTTCATATTCTTATGTACATTTCATAAGTAAGTAATTTTTGTAAATTCTCTGTTCCTATTTGCTGATTTATTTGATTATTTGATTAATACTTAGAGTTTATTATCAATCTGTGAGAGCTTTGGCTGTCCTGCAATTTCTATGTCTCTTTCTCTCTTACACACACACACACACACACACACACACACACATTTTTTTTTTTTAGATGCTAATTTTTGATTGGATAGGTTTGTCACAAATAATATCCCTGAGTCTATTGGATCACAAATAATATCCCTGAGTCTATTGGATAGGTTTGTCTTTCCCTGAGTCTATTGTTTCTTTTATTTATTCTGGATATCTTTGTTGTGAAGATCTGTTGTTAACTTAAATCCTTATGGAAATGACTTAAAGAGTATAATGTATACACTTTACTTACACAATTCTTATACAATAAGAATTCCAGCTCAGCATGGTGGCACATACGTGTAATCACAATGGCTCCTGGGGCTGAGACAGGAAGATTGCAAGTTCAAATGCAGCCTCAGTAATTCAGGGAGGACCTAAGCAACTCAGTAACACCCTGTCTCTAACAAAATATTTTTTAAAAGGCTGGGGATGTGGTTCAGTAGTTAAGTGCTCCTGGGTTCAATCCCTGGTACCAAGAAAAAAAAAAAATTAGAGAGTACTTGTGTTAAAACATTTTGTCAGTTCAGTGGCCTCAGTAATCATTACAGATGCAGGATTTTTCCATCTTTCCCCTAAGCCATGTTTCATGTTTCTCTTCTGTCTTTGGCTTATTGCTCTCTTTGTCACTGGGTGGCTACCACACAGGCATTAACATACAAACACGGAAAAAACTAGTGGAAAAGTTGCTAGCATGACTTTTAGAACCAAACAAATTTGAAAAAGACCATCACATTTCCACTCTGTCTCATGGTTACCCTGAAATCAATGACAAACAGGGCTCCATCTGGTAAAATCAGTGATTGACTTATATTTTTTAGGATTCCTATCTTGGGAGATAGGAATCTGTTCACCATCAGACTTCTGTTAGCATTCTGTTAGCAAAAAAAGAATATATCTCTACTTTGCAGACAAAGCAAATGGATCCTAAGGTCTGTTAATAGTTTGTGAATATTGTAAACATAATCCCCAGTCAACTGCATTTTCTATTCATTTATTACTGACTTATACTGAATTAATGACTGTTGATCTTTTTAAAGCAACTGTTGAATTTTCTTATGAGCTCAAATAACAGATTAATGTGAAATTTTTATGAAAATTTCTTATTTTAAAGACAATTTTGTATCTTTCTTTTCATTAGTTATTCTCCTTACTTTCCTTGTCTTGGCTAGAGCTTCTGATATAGTGTTAAATATTAACAGTGACAACATCTTTGTCTTGTTTCTTAACATAATGGGAAATATTTTTTTTTTCTGAACAGATTTATATACTACAACTAATCTGAATGCGTGGACATTTCTAAGAACCTATATCAGCCATGAATATTACATAAAAGTTATAACAGTTGTACATAAAATAAATGGAATATTTTGTAAGGCCTTAAGTTTTTTACTTTAAAAAATTTCCGAGCAATGGCTTTCCAAGTTCTTAACAAGTATATTTGTAACAATAATTCAATATTATTTCAAAGGTATAATCTCAGCCCTGGATTGTACTCACAGAATTTGATATTCCTTCTAGTCCCAATACTAATAAACAGGGCTATATTTGTTGACAATTTTATTCATTCATTTTCTTCACTCAATAAACATTTTTTTTTTTTTAAATCAGCAATTCTGTGCTACACTTGGGAATACATATATTCTTTGTGGGAAGACAAATGCATTTTAATTAGTTACAGAATTGCAGAATAAGTGCTATAAGTAGCTAAGTACTAAGAGCCAAGGAAAAAAAATTGAAAAATACACCCACAAGAAAAATTTAAGGAAGCAGAGAATGTGAATCAGTGGGTAGATCCGTTATAGAAAGAGTACAAACACGATAGATGCCAGCTGCGGAATCAAGAGTCACAAGCTTCACATAGGGGGAATGGCATTCATGTTCTCTAGCAAAACCTTGGAGTTTCTTAATTCCATCCAGTTCCTGAGGAAAACAAAGGCCTTTTCGTGTCTTATTGTTACTAATATTATTCTTCCTCTGCTTGTTCTGTGTTTTCTTTCCTACAACAAGATTTCCAAATTGGTTGATGCTTCTGAGACAATGTCTGAGAAGATAGCAGAAAGAAAAAATAGGATGGGGGAGTGGATGGGAAGAGATGAGATATTGTATTGCTTTTCTCCTTTTTCTGTGTGGATTTTTTTTTTTTTTTTTTAGCCTGGAGACCCAATTCTTCTGTGATAGATTATGTCTTAGTAGGTAATTAATGCTGTTCTATTCTTAAGTTACTGCATTAAAATCCATGTACAAATCCTTTATTCTAGAAACCCACAATCAACCATGAATCCTGATGCAGCAGAGTGCAGCCTTGAGCATCCCATAGTTTCTATTCACAGTGTGCCCCATTCACAAAAGAGAAGGAAAGGTTCAGACACAGCCCTGCACTTAAAATTAAAACCCTGCTAGAGTTGCTTTCTAAAGATTTCTCTTCTTATGACTCCAGGTCCATCTGGACCAAAAGATAAAGCTTTTCGTAGATCAGTAAATGGTATACATGGATTTCATTCCAGAATTGTCTAAAAAGATTTAAGGAATTGTAAATGCTCAATGTTATCCAAAGGTTGTCACTACCCTGTGACTCCTTGGAGAATTAAATTACAATCTGAGAACCTAAAGAAGCCAGTGTTAAATTAGCACCTTTGTTTGTTTTACTTCTGTGTTGTCAAAATGAAGATTAATGTGCAGTTTTTCTGCACCCCATACAGCTTTTTTTACAGGAATGTCGCGTCTAAATCAAAATTCCATTTAGAGGTAGAGAAACTCGCTAGTGTGGGGTCATGATCTTTTTACCTTTCCTAGGGTTTCCCCCTCTCTTAATTTCTTTGCTAGTAAGCAAACGTTTACTCTTGTTTAACCCTTCTTTTACACCTTCCCCAATCCTGTGATGCCAAATACTATGAGTCTCACTGAATAATGTGGAAAAAAAAAAAAAAAAAAAAAAAAAAAAAACTTCCACAAAGGTTGAGAGAAAACACCTGTAGGGTCATTTACAAATGGAATCACTAAAAAGCAGTGCTTCTTGCTGGGTAATAGCACAGAACCTTTAAATCACAGAAATTAGAGACAGGAGACTTGCCAGGTCACCTGCTCCACCTCCTGCAGTAGCTTTATGTATTTCATGTGAAATGACAGGAGTAGTGAAGCATTTACAGCAACCCTGGGGAGACTCTACTTCTCAGTAATACATCTCCCTGTTGAGAAAATGTCCCAGGGTTCAGCCCAGTTTTTCTTTTGCCTAATTTTACATTGTTGGGCTTTGCTGTATGCTTTAAAATGCAACCACCCTTCCGTTTGCTCCTCCACCTTTAAAACCTACAATCTTGCAATCCTACAACATTATTTTTGTCTTCGTTTGCAGTTATTTGAGCAGAACTATGCAAATTTGCATCTTAAAATACTATTTCATAAATTAGTCCCCTTTGCTAGTGCTTTTCTAAAAGCTTATTCATTGCATCCCTGTTCCTTCTGACCAGAAGCTGTGTTTCTTGTCATTTCGCTCTGTGTGCATGCATGAGTTCAGTTCTTACAGAGATTGAAAGTGGTCCTCAAGCCAGTGACAGGACATCACAAGTCCATTAAGATTCAGATAACTCCTACAGCCATGATTTTTCCCCTAAAGCCACGAGTTACCAAGACATCATAAAATTTAGTATCCCACAAATCTAAATATTTCCTGGTGTGTCTGGCAGTCCATGTGTATATCTGAAGAAACACAGACATTTAATAATTCTTGCTCTGGGCAAAGTCCTAGCAAAGTTGTAACTGTTTCTTTTTTGAATGTTATTCTGTCCACATGTATCTGAAAATGCAAAGCATTATACTACTTTCCAGAGGATGAAATTCCACATTTTGCAGTTACAAAACCCTCATCCTAAATCAGAAATGCAGAGGAAATCGCCACTCGGGTGTCTGGGTTGAGCAAAAGTCAGTTGAATCTTAAAGACCTGATATAATTCCAAGATACTCTACCTCAGAAGGTGGAGGGCTATTGTAATCATTCCTCCTAACCTGCCACCAGCAGGCCCAATGCAACATTTCTGGCTTCAAATGTATTGCTCTCTGCTTGACATCCTGACCCAGCTGGGACAGGCAGTCTTTCCCATGATGCTCCATGCCAAGGCTACAACAGGACTGTAGCAAAGGCATTTGGGCAACCACAGGGACATGCATAGAAAGAATCTGGCATGCTTGGAATTATAGCTCAGATACTTGGAATTCTAAGTCTCATTCCATTTTAGTTTTTGGCCTACTCACTCACACAGACTTTTTACTCCACCCAGAAGCCCAAGGTATAACATCTTAAGTCTCAAACTTAAGACTCATTTTAACCTAAGAAGAACAATGCTGAAAGCGACGAGTTATGTGTCCTATACCTAAAGACTTTGCTGAAAGCAGGAGCTAGACTTGTCCAGGCTATGCCAGTTAAATAACAATAATAAACTTTTATAAATTTTTCTCTTAGAAGGAATCAGAATACTTTTGGGCCAAAATTTCCCCCTGCAAAAACACAGAACCCCATAATCCCAATAAATTTGTCTTAGCTTGAACTATCATAGGATAAGGAAGAAGGAGAAAGGAATGTCAGAGAAGCAATGGCTGTTGGGAGAGAGAGAGAAGGAGAGAGAATTATATGTACAGTGCTTACCATGCGAGAAAGTACTTTATGCACATTATCTCATTTACTCATTACCTAAATGATTTCCAGGTAGGTAAATGGAAAACAGGTCTGGTTGACTCCCCCCCGGCACATATGCTTCCATCCACACACACTGCTCTATTTTTCAAAGACATGAGGATTAATGAGACAATAATGTTGGTAAAGTGTTCTAATTTCCTTTGAGAAAAAGAGCTATAAAATTTTATTGTTATTGTTACTCTTATTATTGAAGCTCAGTGAATGCTTTAGTAATGTCATTGATGTAACTAATATTACTCTCATTTATTTCATTTAGGGAAATAAAGTCTAAAAATAAGAACAAGGAGATTTATGGGGTTTTGGATTCAGCTGGTTAACCACTGCAACTTTGCAGATGGGGAACTTCAGAACTGATTATACAACCAAGGTCATAGATCATCTCAGGGATAGAAGTGCAGACTGGGACCCCGTAGGTACTCCTTCTGTTGTTTGACTCACCTAAGGAGAGAAAAAGGTAAATTAAGGTAAAAATTCAGAAATACTCCATTCTCAGTCTGCAGTTGTTAAAGAGACAATGTAATAATAATTCTTCCACTTGTTTATGGAAATAATGGGCTCAAGTCAGATAATTTGCTTCTCGAGGAGGGCAGACATATCCTCCCTTTCTACGAAAGGGAGTTAATTGTTTTACTAATGAAAAACAAAATTATGTAAAGAACAGGAAGGCATTGCAGAAATATATGGTGTCATGTACATGTTCAGGTACAAACAAGAACCCAGACATAAGCAGTTACTGTTTTGGCCGGGGTTGGGGTTCAGCAGTAGAGCGCTCGCCTAGCACATAGGAGGCCCTGGGTTAAATCCTCAGCACCACATAAAAATAAATACATAAGATAAAGGTATTGTGTTCAATTACAACTAAAAAATAAATATTTAAAAAAGTCTAATAGGCAATAATTTAGTTATCACCCAATAGCTGCATTTATACTAAAATAATCACCAGCCTGAACTGTAATTGAATATTGGAAGAATGAGAATTCAATCTCAATTTTTATGTGGCAATTATACGTTTAGTTTTAATTTACCTAAGCTTAGATTTTATTGTATTCAGATTTTTTTTCCATATGTACTGCCCCTCTCACCATTAATGGAATTCTGCACTTTCTTCAGTCTGGAGAAGAAAAGAATGTCCATATGATTCATCCTCTTCAATTTTGGAGAATAAACTGAGGCCTGGAGTAAACAAGTCCCCTAGTTTCACAATTATTTAGCAATGCTGGGAAATTTAATATGGGTCCAATTCTACTACAATATTCTTTCATTTCATCAACTACCAATTTGTATAGATGAATCTTTTTGCTAATTTACTTTACCTAGAATTTCTCTAACCTTTGTACTGAAAATCAATACAAAAATGGGACAAGAAATTCCTTGCTAGCTGTCACTTAGGATGAGAAAGTGATAGTGCCCAAGAGCTATTGGGGTATCTTTTCTGTGCCCTTGGAAGTGGTACTAATATGTAAAAGTAGAACAAGCATCAGTATGCATTGCATTGAAGTGCATATATCTAGGATCAAATCCTCATTGGTTGATGCAAAATCTGGTACACCAAATTATTTTGCCATTGTAACCTGTAATACTCTACCACTAACCTCCAAAGCTCCTCTTTTCCTTGCCTTATCTTGATTTTCAGCTAAAACTGTCTAGCACTGAGGGTTGGGGGAGAGAGAGGGGGGGAAAACAGGAAGTGGACAGGAGGAAGGGAAAATAGACATTAGCAAATGACTTTAAACTAGAAATAAATGCACTTTCTTATGCTCATAGTACTTACATTTTATTTTTTTTTTTTTATAATCTCACTTCTTAAGTGGAAAAAAACCCACCAATATCCTCATTATCACCTCCTTTTCACATTCTTAGCCAACTTCCTGGGAATCTTGGTATCTTTAATCAAAATTACTTCTGTGATTGAAAAGAAAAGGAAGAAAATCTTTTTGTTTTATAGTTTAGTGTCGTATTTAATTTAGATGGGGGAGCATTTACTTTGCCAAATTAAAATTTGATTTAATATCTAATATTTAGTTTAAGTTAAGCATACTTTTAAGAGGATTAATTCCTTTGGTGATGGGTTTAATAATGTTATTTCTAAGTACTTAGAACTGGTCACTCTTTGTGGGAAGGAGAGACAGTCCCTGCAATAAAAAAGTGTTTACTGTGGGCTAGTAGAAGAGACTTACAAGTAAATAATTAAAATAGTGCAACATGATAAGTGCCATTAAGAGATAGGAACAAACCCTGTGGAATCTTGGAAGGCAGCATGACAAACTCCTTGGGAAAAGCAGCAAAGTCTTACCACGGTATTAGCCCATGAGTTGCCTCTTAAAGGGTTAACAAAGTCTGCCCTAAAATCATAGGTGGAAAGCGTTCAAACTTGTATAAAGACTTGCAGGCTAGGGGAAATTGGCATATGTGCTGAGCAATTAGAAGTTTAGTGTGGCAGAGGCATTGAGGGAAGTGGCAAGACATGATATAGAATGATACCAGAGTCTAAAATATCTTTCCTATCATTCTGAGAAACTTGGATTTTATTCTGTGCACATCAGGCAATCAGCAGAGATTTTCAATCTAGAAAGTAATATGTTTTATTTATTTATTTTAAGAAAGGAAACCTATAGATACCATCTATAAGGGTCTTGTCAGAAACCAGTTAAAAAACACTTTAAATAGCCCAAGCGAAATTTTGATTTAGTTCAGACTGCTGTAACAATTTATCCTAGGCTGGGTGTCTCATAAAAAATGGAAATGCATTTCTCTCAGCCCTGGAGGCTGGGAGTCTGAGATCAGTGTGCAACATGGTAGGGTTCTAGTGAGGGCCCTCTTCAGGTCTCAGATGGTATTCTCGCCTCCTCACATGTTGGAGAGAAGAAAAGTTAGCTCTCTGGTCTCTACTTACTAATGCCATCCAAGAAGGCTCTATCCTATGACCTAATTAGCTCCTAAAAGACCCACCTCTTAACACCATCACTTTGGGATTAGGGTTTCAACATATGAATTCAGGGAGCACACAAACATTCAGTTTATTGTGATATACTGAGGATTCACAATGGCAGTGGAGACAGAACAAAGGTCTTCAAAGTAGACCCAACAGATTCTGATGACTGGATAGGGAGTTGACAGTATAATTGAGGTCCTTGTAGTAGTAAGTGATTAAATTAAGAACACAGGGTGCAAGTGAGATTTTCGTTTATTCAAAATTCCTTCCATTAAGTGTCTTTCATATATCAAAATCTATGTAGGAGCCTGGAATAAGATGAGTGAGAAATAATTCCTACTTAATGAAGTTGAAGCTATACAATAACAAAATTTAATGTGCCAGTGGACAACTGAAATAGGTAATTTATAGAACAAAGCAAGTTATAGTTTGTTAATGCCAAATAATCAAACAGCATTTGGAAAACAGTCTGGAGGAAGGAGGGGACAGAGTAGACCATTGAAACTCCAATGCTTACAATGTAGCCAAAGGAACAAAATAGCCCAGGGATCTGGGGTGATCATTCACAGTGCCTTCTACCTGCACTCGAACTCCATCGTGTCATAATTTAACAATAGAACCCATATTTTACTTTTATTCATTCACCCGTGTATTCATTAATCTTTTCAATAAATGTTAAAGCTCATGCTAAGTACTATGCATACAGGGTGTATGCATGTGCAAATATTAGTGTGTGCCTGGGGGAATGGCAGAGAATGGAAGGGGATATAGGTGAGAGGAGAGAAGACCAACATGGGAAATCAGAGAGTGCAAAAAAGAATTGCCCATTCCCTAAGCTATGTGTAGTACAATGGGGCTAGGGTGTGTGGGGGTAGGCCACAGGAGTATAATTGGCAGAAAATGGGAAAGCCCCAGTCATATCTTAGGATAGAGAAGTAGTTTTGCATTAGATTTTTATTTTTAAAAATTTAAAAACTATATATAGATATTAAAATGTAAGATTAGTGCTAGCAAAAGTAACATCCTACATTTTCTCTCTGAAAATATGCCTCATCTCCATGTTTATGAATATGGGGCACACATTCCAAAAAGAAATAATTTTATTAGTATGTTAGCATTTTTAAGCTAACATCTTAATCTTTTATATCTTTTCATTTATTTTTCATTGACAACAGTTGTCTACCATGCATGGAGATGGCACTGATGAATATGACTTCCTGTGCAAAGCTGTGGGTAGAGATCATTTGAGAAATAACAGATTTTTGCTGGGATCTTTACCCAGCTCATGTGGTACCTTCTAAGCAAATTTACTGCCATACACTGAAGAAACAGTCTAGACTACAATGAAAATAGCTCTTTGAACTCTGTATAGCAGTCATTTTTCAGAAAGGAGAATTGAAAAAATAAAGAAAAAAGGTCACAGGAAACTGGAATGAATGGAAGTCAGGAAAAGGCTAGAAAAGAAGGGAGAGAAGGCAAACAGGACGTACTGGCAATACAGAATGAGAACCTCTGTTGTAATTGGCTTAGGTATGACATATTTGAATAAACGGAGGCTTATTTTATCTCTGTTTTTTCTACGGTAACACACTGTATAAGAAGTGTTGATCTGTTGCAGAGTAAAACTTAAACATCATATATTGTTTTATTTTCCTGTGACATCCCTTGTTCCATAAAGACAGAAAACATTGGTGCTCATTACTTGCTTTTGAACAATCAGTGCAAACAGGAGAAAAATCAATACAGAATGTTCAGCTTTTAATGTAAAACGTGTTTTTGTGTGATTGCAAAATGAGAAGTTTCCCTGAGAAATATAAAGAAGAAAAGCTGACATGCTTTTTAATGGGGGTCATTTTAGAAGCTTCCAGTCCCGGCCCCTAGCCCTATTTGGAGATGGAAAGGATGCTATCTCAAGGGGCACCCAGACTTCATAACTTCTCACAGAGTTTGATGTATATCACTGTGATTTGGAGCACACAGCAACAGGTACCTGACTTCTAGCAAGATTGGTTTGTTGGGAGCCAGGCTTGATTGCATCAGAGTAGAATGATGGAGGATAAGGATGTCCTAAGATGATCCCACTCTAGAGGGCTTTCTGCCACAAAAGAACTACTTCAGAATGAGCCTGGGAATAGATTTCTAGACACAGAAGCTGAAGTCAATGGGACTAATGCAAGTCGCCAGCCAGCTGGAAGAAGCCATTTTCAGCTTCAAAAAATTGTAATCAGAGGTCCCTATTGAGATGGACATTTCTAAGGAATCTACAAAAGCGTCTTATGAGAGAAAGAGTCAGAAGACCAGATTTAAATCCTGGTAGTCTTAACATTTTGCTGACCCCAAACATCTCTGTGCTGCCCCAATTGACTTATTCAGACAGGACAGCAAGTAGGAAGGAAACTGCAAACCAGTACCTTCCACCTGAGGAGTGAAGGTGCTTTTGATTGGCTTCGAGTTGACAGTTTTTGTTGGAGTTTTGATGATCATGTTAATAATTTTGTATTCCTCAGTACCTAGTATTAACAGGAGAGGTAAGAGAAAGTAAAATTGTCTTCTGTTACTATTCTTGGCAAGTCCACTTTATAAGACAATAAGACAGTGTTCTCTTACTATATCAGTAAATACATTATCTTACAACTAAAAGAGTATTGCAATGCAAAGCTCTCTCAAATTCATTATATATATATATACATATATATACATATATATATGTAAAAAAGAGATTAGAATTTTAATGTTAGATCTCTTTTTCAATTATTCTTCTCTGAGACAATATTCTCATGTGTAAAAACATAATCATTTTGTTTTACTGGGTTGCTTTAATTTGTAGTTTTAGGTTATGTTTTCTCATTAATGTACTCACATATGTTTGTGCAAAAATGTATTTCTATCTGTGATGAAATTTTAGATGGTAATTCTTTATAAGGTATCATTAATTAAAATCATACTTTAGTCCCTCTATGTGTTCTTTTTATCCATGATTCTACTATACTTGTGTTTTGTAAAATTGGATCACATTTCTCCATTATACTCTGTTTCTGTATGTATCATTTTTTATTTATTTGAGTCCTAATTATAAAAATTATAGCAACTTAGGCTTTATTGGGGGGCATTTTCAAGGCGATGAAAATGGTGTATATGTCTTTGTATGTTTATTAAAAATATATTAATCTCTAACGTACTGGCATCCAACTCTCCATCTCCATTCATCTCTTCCCTCACCTGCCCCCATGGACCCAACCCTCTTGGTGCTCAACATTATCTCCAAAAGGATAATTAGTCACTTGGACAGATTTGCTTTCCTCAGTTTTTTCTTTATCTAGTAATTTTCACCAAATTCTTCAAAGAAGCTGATGTAATCTGTCTACCCTCTCACCTCCCAGTTTTTTGTATCTCATCTAAGTTATTACCATAAATCTTAATGCACATTCTCATCTCCGGGAATTCACACTCCAATCTGTGTTGTTCTCTGTGAAATTTATAAAATGCTTATCTGGTCCTGTCCTTTCCAGGTTTAAAATCTTCATATTATTCCACACAGTGTACACAGGGGATGATTTTTAACTTCCACTTTAGTTTGACATTTGGGGCTGTTTATAATGGTTTATAATGTGAACATAATTTGCCTTACTCATGGCATCTCTTATTCTCCATACTTTTCTTTTTTCCCATAGCAAACCATATAGATGCACATCTCTCAGCTTGTCCTTTTATAGCATGGCCCTTGGCTTTCTTGTCTAGTTATCAAATTTCTTCCTTCACATTCTGCTCAAATATCAGTTATTGAATATCTCTCTGTACAGCTTTCCATACTACTCTAAGCAAAATTAATAACCCATGTTGTGCTTTCAGACTCTCCCATTCCTCATTTTTCTTTAGTTCGTAGTCTCTATATTCACCCAGCATAAACTGAATGAGGACTGAAGTGTCCTCATCTTTCTAAGCCCTTATGGCTGAAGTGAATACTCTGGATTAGTCATTAAAATGGATTATTTAATAATTATTAAGGTTCACCTTGCACCAGTCATGGAGGGCTTAATATACATTTATTTTGATTAATATCAACAACACTACACTGTGACTTCTTTGAAGGAAGAAATTGCTCATTGTGAATTCCCAGTTTCTAAACCCATACCTGGTCCCAGCAGATGCTCAAGAACTCTGTGTTGACTGATGGAATGAATTAATGAATGAATATCTCTATGAGGAATAGACTATCACAATTCAAATGAGAGATACCGAATTAGTGAAGTGATTTGATTATTACATACAAAGTATGTGGTAATTAAAATTATGTCAGCTAATACCATAGCCAATGATTTTTAAACATGAGTGCAATGCTGTTCTCTCCAGTTGGGCTGAGAAACAACTGTTACTTTAGAAGGAACCTTTGGAAAAGTGGCAATGCAGAATTCAGTTTGTGTGCAAAGCAAAATAAACAAACACCAACAACCACAGTAGTCAACACCACCACCAACAACAACTCTTTAGTCTGCAGTGCAATTTCAGTGTAGAGAGGATTGTTAAGGAATTCAATTAATACCTGAAGAAACTCAAAAATAGAAGAATGAGTGGAATTTCAGACACCTATACTAACCATAACCCAAAACATGATCAGGGTTTGCATCAGATAAAGACTGGGCTTCATGATGGAAGCAGTTGTAGGTGTTCCCATTACAACAAAATTTATTTAATTGTATTTTACACATATACAATAAATACATAAAAGGCATATTTAATTATGTCTTCACACATTTTACTCTATTATATCCTTTACATACTAATAGTTTGAAGTGGACTGGTGGAAACATTGCTTAAAAATATCACCCTAAAGAGTAGAGCCCATCTTACATTATAAAAGGTATTTACAGTTTCCCAAGCTGATTGTTGAAAAAAAAAATGACTTATTTTAATTTTGTTAAATATTGTAGAAATTCTAGTTGATCATTAATAAATTGGTCTCAGTGAAAATCTATGATAATTAGGAGATAATAAACTTGTTAGGTTGTGAAATTGCCAAAAGATTTTGAGAGGGGCCAGTTGTATGATTCTCCTTTAAACTCACCTGTGCTCTCAATGGAATAGTGTGGTGGTTAATAATATCCTTCCAGGCCCAAGCTGTATTAGTTCAAATCACGGCTCACCTGCTCAGTGGCTACAGTGTCCTGAGCACCTTCCTCAACCTCGCTGGGCCTCAGTTTACTCATTCATGAAAAGTAAGAGTAAAACCTCATATGGCTGTTTGAGGATGCAATAAATAAGAATGCAAAGGATTTAGAATTGTGTCTGTCATCTGAAATAAGTTAATCAGGTTAATTATTATTATTTGTAAAGGGGGAAATTCAAGGCAGAAATAGAATAAACGCTGTTGTAAATCTCAGTGCCTGCATTTTTCTACTCAGATTTGTGTAAGTATTAACTAGTGAGATAATTCTATGAGCAAGGCACCATGGAAGGCAGAGGGCATGCAAAAACATAAGAAATGGGCCTTGTTCTCCAATGACAAGCCAAACAGATGCAACAACCTGTGATAACATGAGCACTTAAAGCAGGTGGGTTTGGAATTGTATGTAAAATCCCCCATGAAATTCTATCCACTGATGTGAAAATAGCATTCTCTTAATTTTGATAGCATTGAAATCTCTTTCCCTTCCTATTGACAGCAGGCAGTGCAATGGAAAGAGCATGCACTTATACCGGCTGTTGGCATTGTTCCCTATTTAATTTACATTTCCAGAAAGAGGGAGTACTTACCAGCTGTCTGAAAAACTTTGAAAGTACTTATGAAATAGTCCTAAACTGAAATCAGGATTTCCATAATTCATAGCAAAAGATTGTTTCTAAAACTTCCAGCAAATCAGATTGGTAAAGTAGATCATATATTCTACTCAATGTCACTAAACTTGCCCTTGAAGCTCTGAAAGACTTGATGTGTATCCCACATTCTCATTTGGAAATTCTGTAATTTAATGCTTTGCATTTCTGACAAGATATTAACCTGATGGAAACCACTTCAATTACCTCAATAGTGTTGAATCAGATTGGGCTTCTTGGTAGTGACTTTTGGAGTCCCTCAAAAGAGTGGTTTTCTCCTACTTGACAGCATAGGGATAGAATTGGGTGCTTCAAGTCCAAGCCAGAGGGTTTTAGTTGTGTGGTGTGTTCTTCAGTGGGGCAGACTGAGAACCTTTTATATGAACATGAATGAGGAACTTGGAACTGTAGCATTGCCTGGGACATTAAAAAAAAATAGATTACACTAGCTACATTTCTCACATCATATTTAAGATAGTGTATGTTTTTCTTTGGGGGCACTAAATGTTTTTTCTGATCCCTCCCATCACTGAAATTTTAATTATTTCAGCCTTCTATAATGTTGTAATTTTATACAATATCATAACTGTACATTTTTTGTGAGTGTGTAACTTGGTTTCTTTGCGGAGTAGGGACGCAGGGAACATGAAAGCAAAATGTATGTAAGGACATTATACATCCTTCTTCACCCTCAAAATTAATATAATTATCCATCAGTCCTTCATAAAAATTCATTCAGCAGAGCAGGGAGAAGCCTCACATATCATAATTTAGCTACTGCTGAGAATATGCTAAAAGCTTTTTCTTAGACACACTGTCATTTCTACAAATGCCAGGCTTCCATACATGACATGCTTGAAAACTCACTTCCATTTGGATAGTAACTAAGAGCTTGTCACATGCTAAGTCACTGGAACTATTTCCTACTCAATCATGTGATAAAGAAATTATCAAGGGGCTGGGGTTGTGGATCAGCAGTAGAGCACTCGCCTAGCATGTGTGAGGCACTGGGTTTGATCCTCAGCACCACATAAAAATAAATAAATAAAATAAAGGTATTATGTCCAATGACAACTAAAAAATATTAAAAAAAAGAAAACAGCAAGCTATCTCCATTTTCCTCTTTACCTCCCATTAGCAAAACACTATTTTCTCTCTCACACACAAAAAGGTGGTTTTTGTGAGTATGTTGTCCTCTCATGAAACTTTATTGTGTATCATTTTATTCCTATTATTAGAAGCTTCTTCTGACTTATTCCTTAGTAGCAGCTTCTTATTACAACATGATTATATACAGCTTTTTCTGAGAAAGCATGAAATTACTGCATTAATATTTATTTTCAGAGACAAGCAAGATACCAAGCAGAGGCTGTGGCAGCATTACAGGTGGATAGATAAGATGCAGAAGCTCTGTGCATGCCATCAAGAGATCTGTATAAGTTTGATGTTTCTCTTATGATGGCCTCTGGGGAACGCTGACCTGAAGAGAAGATGAGCATTCTTTCTACCAGGAGATGTTAAATAAATAAAGGGCCAGTATTGATCCTGGGTTTGTGTTGCTGACAGTTGTAAATTGTTTTGCCCTCAATTAACCATGGTCAGTGGGAGAACAAATATTCCTAAGTCACAGACAATTATATATGATTATTTCTGACTTACCATGAAACAGTAGGCAGCTTGTATTTTAGGACTATCTCCTTGACATTAGATCTCCAACTGTGGCTCAAATTCCTTCAGTATCTTTAGTGACTACCCCGAAAACTTTTGTGACATCATTTGTATATAATCAAGCCCTGGATCTTAGAGAAAGGAGAAGTAGCGTAGATGGGCAGACATTGGTGACAGATGGTATTCATAGGCTCTATGAGCATTTGCAGAAGGGACTTTGAAGATGGATCTTCACTTGCTTGAGCAATAGATATTCTAACCTAGTGGCTTGAATCTGGAAGGGACTGATTTAAAGAATCAGGGACAGGGAAAACACTTTCCCAGGGACACTGTAGGTATCTGACAACTGACTTCTTGAGGTGTTATATCTGGTTCCATGGGGACAGTGGTGTCAGTGGTGATGTCAGTGGTATTCTCACCAAGCTATTCTGAGGCCTGATTTTAGTGGCACTCCTGGTCATTAAATTTCCTTTAGTTCATAACACATATCAAATCTGAAACTTCACTCAATCTCATGAATTCTGGAAGCCAGCCAATAATATGCTTATAACACATTCATTTTCTGTTAAAGGAATATTGCAAAAGGTCAAGCAGATCTACTCTTTTTTTTTTCCATTTCTAATCTGTCACAGACTTATCCTTCCATTAAATTAAAAAAAATAATTAGAAAAAAATGGAATTAAGAAAAAATAACAGAAAATAGAAGGTCTGTTTTTATTACCAGGTTCATCAAGCTTAAAATTAGATATTGTGGTAATGCTCCTTGGTATAAACATTTCTATTTGATTCTCTTAATTTATGTCATCTCATCCATAGACCAGTTGTGCCAGGGCAGTGGGGTAAGTTGCAGACAGGCCAAAGAAAGTGCCTGGGGACTGCATGGGAGATACATAGTTTACTGGGAAAGCATACAAGAGATCAGGACTGCTCCAAGAAAAGTTCAGTAGCAACAAACTGATAGCACCTCCATCCCTCACTGTGCTTTGCCAGCCTGTGCCTCTTCTCTCATAGTTCCCCCACGCCGCACTCCCCCTCCCCCCCCTGCAGTGGCTTCTGGCTGCATGAGCGACAGGTATTATTTCCAGAGTGCCCTCAACTCCACCCTTGTCCCCACCCAGAGAGGGGTTTTATATTAGGTTGCAGAAGCAATGACATCAACAGTGTTAGCCTTCTTAGTTTGCTTTCCTGACCAATACCCCAAGGAGCAACTGTCCTGGTGCACTTCAAGAAGGTAGCTTTCTACAGATAACACTGACTTACCCAAGTTCCCAGTGTGCATAAGAGAAAGTTAATGTCCTTTAAGACAATATGTATATGGCCTTTCCAGCTCACACACGGTCTCATTGTTCCCTTAACTCTGTGAGGTTTTGGGGACTGAATGGAGACATTCAGAGACATGCTAATTTACTGTTCCCTTTGTTCTAGGGATGGTACACACATTCTTACTGTGGAAGCAATCCACAGACTGGTAGATCACTAATCCAATGATTATTACTCTGGTAAGAGGGCAAGATTTGAGTCTGTGTTAAAATATCCTTCTACATATTTAATGAACATGACAGAAAGATGTAAAGGAAGAAAGAGGGGGAAGTTCAAGGTCAAAAGTGGAAGACAAATAGTTGAAGAACCTTAGGAATAAAGAAGTTGAAGACTTGAAACAAAACTAGAAAAGACACTTCTCTAGGCACTGTAGAATTTACTAGTAACTGAATGAGACTATCACAATGAAATTAATATATCTGTGACTGTGTAGTTATATCTAGAAACTTGTGTCTACATCTTCCCACTATCCTCCTACAAAATGTACAGCATCCTGATGATCTAGTGGTAGGGCTTGCAGAAATCAATTTTCATGAGGCATTTTGTTACTGCTGTTGTTTCTGAAAAGAGATAGTATATGGGGAAAGAAGGTGGGGGGGGGGAGTTAATGGTGCCATTTCAGAAGTTTCAGATATTGATCCATTTTATTCCTGCTTAAGCTGAGTGATAAGAGGAGAAACAAAATGAAGGTGAAGAAGCCATTTTTTAAGGTTCCTGTGGGAACAGGCAATGGTTGAATGCTACCTCCTTGCATAGTAATAATTATGAATCAAAGGGAGGAGGAAAAATTGTTTCCCAGCCTGGCTATGGTATAGTGCTAACTCAGGATAGGCTGGAAAGCCTTGTATGCCCCAAGGAATCACAACCACTTATTCATTTATTTAGATAGTAAGGACTTTAAAATGAACATGAGACTATGTAGTCTATGTTGTTTCAGATTTCTTATGTCCTAAAGTTATCACATTGCTAAATTAAATTTATTTAATTAATTTTTGTGGTGCTAGGGATTGAACCCAGGACCTTGTGCATTCTACGCAAATGCTATACCCCTGAACTACATCTCTACACCTATATTCCTAATTTTAAACCCACCAGGAATAAGTGCAGAGGTACAGCACCTCTTGTGACCTAAGTTAGTCATTGCCTTCTAGTCACAACATGAAAGGTCCTATTGCATTCATTCTATTTGTCTAAAGCAGCTTGTTGTCTCTTGAAAACCTGCAAATCTGAAGGTATATGCTGGTCTTCCTGCCCCCATTTTGTTGTTATAAAAAAAAATAATAATAATAATAAGAGAATAAGCCCAGAATAATAGGTATATTTTGTAGAAAATAAGATACATTGGTGGTAGCCTCTAAACATGGAAAAAAGACACCAATTTTAAAGCAATAACCTAATAAAATAGTGCTTCACACAGGAGAAATTTGGAGGTGATTTGCAGCAAAGGTGTCATGCTGTGCTAGAAATGGGCTGTGCTGTGCTGCTCCAGGGGCTTGACTTGAATGGTAGATAACTTTTACAGTAGCCTCTACTCCCTCTTTTTCTGATTATAATCAAGGAATTCAAAATTATGCCTCTAAGTAGAATGATATTGATCATCTTAGTATTTATGGGTAGTCATTGCTTTTAATTTTTTTTTTTCATGTTTTACTCTGTGCCCTACCAACTATTTGAGACAGTTCTTCACTGTGCAGGATTGTGGTGACAGGCCATTTAGCATCTCTGGCCCCAGAATGTTGAGTACCATGATAAAACCATAGCAATTATGGTGATCAAAATATTTCCTCATCAATTCCCCAACACCCTATTGGAGAAACTTTTTTTTTCCTTATTTATATTGTCAGCCCTTTTTATATAGCATTTATGTCCATGATACTTAAATACTGCTCAAAATAATAAGTAATACTTATTGAATACTTATTCTATGTAAGTGTTGTGTTAAACCCTATACCTATTTCATTTCTTTTATATCTGCCCCCAAATTCTGAACTTCATGTTACTAATTTCTTCATATTATGTAGTTGAGAAACTTAAAATTTATAGATGCTAAGTAAATTCGTTAAGCAAGTAGAACTAACAAGTGTTTATACCCAAATTTAAGATATCAGACCTATAGAGTAGCCTTTGAAGAATGATATGCTACATGAAAAATTAGTGGGTATATTATTCCATTTTCTGTTTCTGTCACTATAACAAAATACCTAAGGCTGGATACTTTATAAAGAAAAAAGGTGTATTTAGCTCATAGCTTTGGATGTGAAAGCCCAGTAAGTATGGAACTGGTTCTGGTGAGGGCCTCATGGAAGAAGACATTATGGCTGGGTTGATGCAAGAGTGAGAGATTACATTGTGCTATGAGAACAAAGAAACTGGAAAGGGGCAGTCTTGTTCTTTTTTTAACAGTGCTTACTTGAGAAGTAATCAAAGTTCCATGAGAACCATATCCTTTCAAGGGTGATGTCTCCCAGTGACCCAGTCACCACGCACTAGACTGCCCTCTTAAAAGTTCCACCACCTCAAAATATTGTAACTCTGAGGACCAAGCTTCCAATACATGATGCTTTGGGGTACATCACTAAACCATGCATAAACCATATCCAAATCTTCCCCAGAGCAGTGAAGAAAATAAAGTCTGAGAAAGGAAAAGCATTAGAAAATCCCTTTCATATGTCCTTAATTTTACATATGCCTTGACCAATCAGTGCTTTTCATGTGAGCTGCATACATGCAGCAGTTGGGGCTTTAGGAAACCAACAGAAGACTGAAGTTAGGACTGAAGTCTGAAATTTAACTGACTGCATGCCAATCTTAGCTCTTTATGATTTTTGAATGCAAACTATCTTCTTTAGCTTTTTCATCTGAGAAATGGGTAAAGGACAAAATGTAAAAATGAATGAGAAGACACATATGAAGGTCACAACCTTGAGGCACAAGACAGTAAAAGACTGAGACTGAAGTGGAAGATTATAGCATTCCATATAGGGCTGGGGATGTGGCTCAGTGGTTGAGTGCCCCTGAGTTCAATCCCCAGTACCAAAAAAAAAAAAAAAAAAAAAAGTACAATACTACACAAATAATAAATATAAATATATTGGAATGGAAGTAATAAAACTATCTTTATTCACAGCTAAATTTACAAAAGAAAAATCCTGGAACTAATAAGTAAATATAGCAAATGACCGAGTGTGTGGCAAATATGAAAAAAGTCACTCATTTTCTTATATACCAGCAATGAACAATTGGAATTTGAAATTAAAAGGAAAATTTACAATAGCACTAAAAAAAAAAAGAGATACTTTGATTCAAATCAAACACATACATATAACTTTCCTCTATGTAGAAAACCACAAGACACTGATGAGATAAATTAAATTTTATTTAAATAAATGGAGAGTTTTTTTGTGTCCTTGGATTGGAACACAGAATATCAATATTAATAACATACCATATTTTCCACAACTTGATATGTAAGTTTGGTTTAGTTCAACCTGACATCTCAGCACAGCAATTTTTAGAAATCATCAAACCAACTCTAAAATGTGAATGGAAAATCAATAGACCTCGAATGGAAAACATAATACAGAGGGAGAATATCAAAGTTCAAAGAAATCTCACACTTACCAATTTTAAGACTTAGTTTAAAATTAGCATATTTGGTGAAAAAATAGGCACATACATTGAAGGAGTAGAATGGAGAACCCAGAAACAGACACATAAGTATAGTAACTTGAGCTAGACAAGCGTACAAAGGCAACTCAATTGAGAATCTGTTGTATATTCAATTAAATTGTTTTGGAGCAATCAGACACCCACCTTTTAAAACAAGTCAACAAAACAAAACAACCTTGGAAAAGGATTTGCAGACAACACAAAAATTAACTCAAAATGGACTATCAACCAGAATAAAAATGCAAAACTATAAAGCTTTTAGAAGAAAATATATAACCTTTGTTTGATAACTGGTTTTTAGACAAAACACTAAAATTATTATCCATGAAAGAAAAAATGTTGATAAGATGGACTCTATTAAGTTAAAAAAAGTTTTCTACTAAGAAATCCACTGTTAAAAAAGTGAAAAGACAAGCTGAAGACTCAGAGAAAATATTTGCAGAACACATACTTTATAATGTTTAGATTCAAAGTAAAGACAAAATGCTCTTGTAACTCAATAAGCAAACAAACAGCCTAATATACAAAATGGTTCAAAGAGCTTAATTGATACTTTACCAAAGAAGAAATACAGTTGTCCAAACATACAAAAAGATGCTCAATGTCACGTGTCGTTAGAAAACCGTGAATTGAAATCATGATTAAATGTCAATGTACTTCTAGTAGAATAACCAAAAATCCAAAATAGCTGACAATTACTGGCAAGATTACAGAAAGAAAAAAAAAAAAAAAAAAAAATAGAAAGAAATTGACATTGCTGGTCAAAAACCAAAATGGTATTGACAATTCAGAAGATCATATGGCAGTTTTGGTTTTGTTTCTGAAATCTAAGAAATCTTATATGATTTAGCAATCACAGACTGAGGCATGTATCCAACTAAATTGAAAATTTATGTCCACAGAGAAACAGACATAAGAGTGCTTATAGCATCTTTATTTAAAATTACTCAAGACTGGAATTTACCAACATACCCTTCAATGGGAAAATGAATAAGTTATAGTATGTTCATAAAATGGAATACCACTCAGTTGATAAAGAGAAATGAACTCTGAGTCATATGAAAAGAGAGCTGTCTAAATATTTTTAAAAAGTCAATATGATAAGACTATGTAATATATGATTCATATATTTGAAATTCTGGAATAGACAAAATTATAGGGGCAATAAATAGATTAAATCTTCCCAGGAGTTTGAGAATAAATGGTTGAATAGGAGAGAAGCCCATAGCATTATTAGAGTGATGAATTACTCCTTGTGATTCTGTAATGATGTATAGATGGCACTCCATGCTTGTTATAACCCATGGACATTATAGCACAAAGGGTGAAACTTAATGTATACAAATTAAAATTCATTCAGGATGTCAAGGAATCCGAGCAAAGAATAAATCATGTGACAAAAGAATTTAACTGTGTTATACATTTATGACACACTCACTGAATAGAATGAGGGAAAAGGTGTGGCCCCAAGTAACTTTGGAAATGAATAGAGACTGTGAATAAAGGCAAAAGGCATTGTACATAAACACGGAATTCTAGTGGATAAAGTTCTTGTTTTTTTTTTTTTTTTCTTATGATTGGTACAGATTAACAATTCTGAAAGCACTATCTGTGCATATTGGAATTGAATAAATTTAAATAGAAATGGGAATTTACAGATATGTAAGGAGAAATGGTTAGACTGATTCGTGTGGCAATGGATTAAAGTTGGAGAGATCGGTAGGAACTCACTGACATGAATACAGGTGTAGATCACTAATGTATTAGTGAATTCAGACTGTGATAACCACAGACCATATCTGAGTAGCACAGAAATTTGTTTCTCATAGCCCTGGAAACTGGGAGTCCAAGAAAAGGTACCAGAGGATTTGGTTTCTGGTAAGGATCTGCTTCCTGGATTTTAGAAAGTATCTTCTTGTTGAACAAAGAAGCTCCATGTGGCCATTTGAATAAGGGCACTAATCCCATGCCAGAGGCCTCTGCCTTCATAACCTAATCACCTCCCAGAATCTTCATCTTCTAATATCAGTGTATTTGTGTTAGTTTACAACGTGGATTTTGAAGGGATACAAACATTTGGACTCTAGAAGTTACACATAGAAATATTTAAAGATATGCATATATATGGATTAGTATACATACATACATTTCCTTATTCAATAATGTCTGAGGCATGGGAAAAAATTTCAAATACAAAGAGCACATCTAACACCCAGGTCTCCTTTTCTAATACTAATCTTCAATAAGAAACCAGAATTCATTGGAGAAATATCTGTTTCTAGGATTAGGGTAGGGGATACACAAGTTGAGCCTACTGACAGAACTCCAGTGGTCACAGTTAAAAATATTTGAACAACAAAATAATTGAAGTAATTTTAGATTATAACCCTAAGTATAAAATGAATTTTCATTATTCCACAAATAATTGAAAAAAATAACTAGGAGAAAATAGACAAATATCCTGTTTAGATCTACTCCAAAAAATTTATGAAGATATTCCACCTCCCATGAGGTGAAATATAATTTCCTACTCCATAAATGTGAACAGATATTAATGATTTATTTCCAAAGGGGAAGTGGGAAGTATAACCAAACAATATAGACACGATGAAAACTTAAGTCATGTAAATAAACCAGGTTAGTATCAACAGAGATGAGTCATGTTGATAGTATGCACCCAAAATATATGAGGTCATGCAAACAACACTTCTGTGTCCTTTCCCCAAACCCATAATCCCAGCCTACTCCTGAGAAGTACATAACAAAAATCCCAACTAATGGACCTTCTATAAGGTGCCTAACCAGTATTCCTTGGAAATGTGTTGCATCCAGGAGGATGATAAAGAGACATGATAGCTAAATACAACTTGCTATCCTAGAAAATAAAAAGGAGAAAAAGCAAAAACAATAAAACAAAGAAACAAAAAATTAAATAATTTATGAACTACTTAAGTTGTTAGTAATAATAATAACAACATCAATATTGGTTTATTATTTGTGACAGATCATTCTAAGTTTAGCTATGGATAGTCAAGAAAAGAGGTTCAAAGTATTTATATGTAATTTTAAGATCAGAAAATATATAAAAATATTTTAAAGATCTAAAATAATTTAATTCAGTGGTAAACATAACCCGTTTATTATCTTCATTTATCCCATTTTAGTGGGAATATTTGTATATTTTAATCTGGAAATTATCATTTGATTACCATGTCCTCCTCCAAAATCTTCTAGTATAGTTAAAAATATAAGACACATGTAACACATACATACCCACCACATTGCCTTTCTAAATTCTAAAATATTTGAAATTCTGAAACTCAATTTTCTCCAAAGATTTAGTCAGTAAATCTGGCATATAATATATAATACCAATACTATGTAATAGTCACCATCAGTTTTATTTCTTAACATTCCCATGAATCCAACAAAATTTCCATTATGTATCATGAAACCCTAGAAGGCCTTAGTTACTTGGAGAAGTATCCAAATTAAGAAAGATTATTGCCAGTGGGAACCCATGCCCTCCCCTCCACCCCCACTCATCCCCTGCCCATCATATCATTAGAGAGACATTGGCTGGTGCTTATGCTATTGACTGGGTCTGTGCAAGAATGTGATTGTTTGAACTCATCTTAAGGTTGTTCTAAGTTTGTGACTTAATTTCTGTCTCACAAATTGTGCTTGCTCCACTCATAGTTTCCACGTACTTTGATGCCTACTTATCGTCAATCCATGAGGGGTTCTGCTTGTCATCATGCTCTTTCTGCTCTTGTTTTTAATGATACAATTGTGCACTCACAGCTTTTCTTTCCCGCCAGATTTACAAGAGAATAGAAAGTGGAATAAATCTATCTCTAGATCATCACCTTGTGCTGGGGGTGATCCAGGTGGCACCAGATTTATTTTCATTTAGAGATAACCAAACACAGAGGGCACATGCACATTGTTGTCCTTTTTTTTGGAACCTGACTCAGATGCTTCCTTTTCTTCCTGTTTGTAAGCCCCGGTGTGCAAGAGGGCTTGGTAGTGACCCAACACACTGAGTTATGGTTCAGTTTCCAAGGGTGACTGGATGAGGGAACATATTTTTCCACATGTTTTTGACTCAACCTGGCAGTCTTGTCCTTGTGATTTTTCCTGCCCTGAAAACAAAATTCCGTTATTATGACTCTTTTTTTTTCCTTGCTTTGTGACATTGCCTTTTCATTCATTTTGCTGGTTTTCCCATCTTTCCCTTGTTATTAAGTCATATTTTGAGGGCTTCCTCCATTTGAGAGGGAGCCATAGCTGTGTCATGGAAACAAACACTCTGAAGCCAGCCCTGATGTTTTCTTTTAAGAGAGGAAGTCTTTAAAGGTGTAGGTGTTGGTGCTTACCTTGTTTCTTAAGACTACTTAGTGAAGAAGATATAATTTGCCTTTTGTGAGCCTGTGTCCTTCATGCCATTTAAAATAAACCACAAGAACTAGGACTGTATTACTGAAAGGTCTGTATTACAGTGATACAGTGGTCACGTCTGAAATGGTTTTAGCTGTGGGTAGCCATATGGTTTCAGCCACCTGTAGATGGAAACAGAGAAAGAGTAGCTACATGGATTAATTTCAGCCAAATGCCTTTGTTCTCATTTCCCACTCCATCTTTCAAACCTCACTGCATTTGAAAGTTGAGAACCTCAAAAGTCACTCAGTAGAATGTTAACCTATGGCTTTGGTCCTTGTTGCAAGTTATTTATATGAAGTGTGAATGTAGGATCTGAAGTAGGTTTTAAAGTCTAAATGAAAGAAGGAGTAGGTAGACTTGACATTACTAGCAGTGAGGGAGGAGGCAAAGAAAGGAAAAACGGAGGACCATTTATACCTTACTGCTTATTTTATAATATTACATGAATCTGCACCTATTCTAAAATTACCTTTGTTATTTGGCAAACTTTATGACTTCATATTTTCAGTTAAAAAAAAAAAGAAAAAAATTGCCTGTAAAGCAGCTCAACAAGCTTCATTTCTAAAAGTGCAGACTATTTCTTTTGTTTCTTTTAAAGGAAAACATTTTAAAAATTCTTATGCTTGCAAGTAGACTGAATGTATTAAATGTATTCAAAACTGTACCAAAAATTAAACTGGGTCTAGCCTTCCAAATGGGTGACTTATAATCATCATCACTTTGGCTATATCTGGGGCTACTTCAGAGACTGCATGTGACTCTCACTACTTCCCTTTAGGTACAAAGGGGATCCTGGCTCTCTTCCTCCTCCTGACCTTATTCCCTTCCACAAACAAGAGTAAGCATAACCAAAGAATTTTTCTAAAACAAAGAGCACTTATGATGCCACAAATGCACCAATACCAAAAAAAAAAAAAAAAAAAAAAAAGAATTCAATTATCCTAATAATTCATGTTTAAAGTACACCTTAATTTTAGAATTTGTCAGGATAATGACCATTGTTCCTTTAATTTTCCAGATAAGTTCTTGCTTTCTGTTGTACTACATTAGTACTCTTTATTCAAACTTAATATTTCCTCTAAAATTTTTTGTTCTGGATTAAAAAGTATCATACACCAAACCACATGATAAACTAAATTTGGTGATTTAAAAACTCTGAAACACTGCTATGAAGGACAGATTGCTTGATAGGAAGAGAAAATTTGGCCAATACAAGAGAGAGGTCCCACAAGCATCTGTTTGAAAGTCAAGCATCTGTTCAGTTGGTTTAATTTTCTTCTTAGATCTACCAAAAAGTAACTTTTCTTTTTAAGTGGAAGTCTAAAGAAGCTCCTTAAAAAAAAAAAAAAAAAAAACCCAGATTTTGCCTCTTTGTCTTTCGAACAGTTATGTTCAAAAGCCAAATGCCATATAATGTAATTACTAAATACTACTGCATATTGATTTTCTTGGAAATTCTTCTAATTTTAAAACAGGAATCAAAATGGCCCATAAAAAGCAATTTTTTTTCACAATGTGTTTTATTGTGTATATTTAATGTATACAACATGATGTTTTGAAATACGCATAGATGATAAAAGTTACTGTAGTCAAACAAATTAACAGAACCATCATCTTTCATAGTTACCTGTTTTCATTATGTGTGTGCCTGGCAAGAGCAGATAAAATCCCATTTAGCATGAATCCCATACAGTACAATTTTATTACTTATAGTCCTCAGGTTGTACATTAGACCTCTAGACCTGTTCACTCTACATATGAGCAATGTGTTTATCCTTGACTTACATTTCCCCTCCCCCTTCTCTTTCTAGTAAGCATATTTTGTTCTCTATCTCCAGGTATTTGAGATTTAAAAAGCAATTTTTGGTTGCAATTATTACTGAAAGGGGGATGCTCAGATTATCCCACTTTGCTGCCATCTGTTGTTCCACCAAAGGAATTACGCACTTGTAGATTTTTTTTCCTTTTTCTCCTAAAATAAACAAAATCATTGTTTACAGTGTCATAATCAGATTATCTTCATGATACTTTTTTGCACAGGGAATCTTTTTGTCTCTAACAGTTGGGGAAACAGGTTTTAGAGTACACACACATGACCATACAAATTTAGATATTCCCCCGGCATTTGTAGTAGATATTTGAGAAGATTGAAAAGACAAAAACAAAGAAAGCCTATGGTTCCTAAACAAGCCCATGATACCCAAAAGGGCTTGTAAAATAATTTCCATAAAGTAAAGGCACTTAGTTTAAAGACAGAACTCTTAGTCCTAGAAGTAGCACTAAAATTCAAGAGTCCCCCTGTCCCCAGATCCCCTAAATCCAATTGCTGTGTATGGGGTACCGTACTAAAGACCCGAAATATAGATATGAAAGTAATATGATGCCTGACTTGGAGCAATTTGCAATTTAAGAGAGAAGACAAATTATGCTGTAACTGGAAAGTCTTTGGTTTATGTTGATATAGCACATATTAGTGATGATTTAGGAAATTTCAAGATAGGAGATTATGATAGTAAAAAGGAATATATTGTGGATATCAGAGAGGAAAAGACTATGAATGAGATAATTAAAAGGTTGAGATCTGATGAGTAAAAGCATAAGAAAAAAATAATACATTCTAACTTCAGAGTGAGGGAGGATGGAAAGGGGTGATGGTTGGCAGAGACTAATGGTTCTTTAGCTGTCATTCACTGGCAGATCTCTTTGATTACTGCTGGTTTCTGAAATATAACCCTCTAACCACCATAGTATAATAATAAACAAATAAGTAGAAATTTTGTGGCATACAGTTGAGTAGTTCTATAGTAGGTAAGACAAAGGTATCTGAAATTGGGCTTTCCTATTTTATCCATATTAGATTATTTTTTCAGTTGTAAAGTGGTACTCATTTTTACTTTAGAAATACTTTTAACAGATAAATTTTTGGGGGGAGTGGGAACTGGGGATTGAATTCAGGGGCACATAACCACTTAGCCACATCTCCAGCCCTTTTAGTGTTTTGAGATAGTGTCTCACTAAGTTGCTTAGAGCCTCACCAAGTTGCTGAGTTGGCTTTGAATTTGCCATTCTCCTGCCTCAGCCTCCTGAGCTACTGGGATTACAGGTATGCCTCACCACACTTAGCTAACAGATAAAATTTTAATGCATAGTAAATTAGATGTAGAATACTAGTAAGCAATTAGAGTTTGATTGTGTTCTGATTTAAACAGTTGACATTAAAAAACATATGCTTTTTAGTATGCTGATTTTAAGTCCTTTGGGTATAAATTGAGGAATGGGATAGCTGGATCAAATGGTGGTTCCATTCCAAGTTTTTGAGGAATCACCATACTGCTTTCCATACTGGTTGCAACAATTTGCAGTCCCACCAGCAATGTTTCAGTGTACCTTTTCCCCCAAATCCTCACCAACACTGATTGTTGCTTGATTCTTGATGATTGCCATTCTGACCGGAGATGAACTCTTAGAGTAATTTTGATTTGCATTTCTCTAATTGCTAGAGATGTTGAACATATTTTTAAATATATTTGTTGATTTATTGGACATATTCTTCTGTGAACTGTCTATTCAGTTTCTTTAACCTATTTACTGATTGGTTTATTTGCTTTTTGGTGTTAAGTATTTTGAGTTCTTTATATATCCTGGAGATTAGTGCTCTGATGTGCGTGTGGTAAAGATTTTCTCCCAATCTGTTGGCTCTCTCTTCATGTTATTGATTTCTTCCTTTGCTAAGAAGAAGGTTTTTTTTTTTTTTAGTTTGAATCCATCCTATTTATTGATTCTTGATTTCATTTCTTGTGCTTAAAATCAGCATCCTATAGTGATGCAGTCACATCAATGTTTATAGCAGCTCAATTCACAATAGCTAAACTATGGAACCAACCTAGGTGCCCTTCAACAAATGACTGGATAAAGAAAATGTGGCATATATACACAATGGAATATTACTTAGCTTTAAAAAAGAATGAAATTATGGCATTTGCAGGTAAATGGATGGAGTTGGAGAATATCATGCTAAGAGAAATAAGCCAATCCTCTAAAACCAAAGGCCAAATATTTTCTCTGATTAGTGGATGCTGATCCATAGTTGGGGGGCTAGAGAAGAATGTAGGAACTTTGGGTTGGGCAAAGGGGAGTGAGGGGAGGGTAGGAGGTATGGGGCGTGGGAAGAATGATGTGATGAGATGAACATTATTACCCTATGTACATGTATAATTATACTAATGGTGTGACTCTGCATTGTGTACAGCCAGAGAAATGAGTGAGAAGTTGTGCTCCATTTGTATACAATCAGTTGAAACGCATTCTGCTGTCATGTATAACTAATCAGAATAAAAAACATGTTAAAAGTGTTAAATAATAATTATGCTCCGCCGGGCGCGGTGGCGCACGCCTGTAATCCCAGCACTTTGGGAGGCTGAGGCAGGAGGATCACGAGTTCAAAGCCAGCCTCAGCAATGCGAGGCACTTAGCAACTCAGTGAGACCCTGTCTCCAAATAAAATACAAAAAAGGGCTGGGGATGTGGCCCAATGGTCGAGTGCCCCTGAGTTCAATCCCCGGTACCACAAAAAAAAAAAAAAAAAAAAAAAAAAATTATGCTCCCTTCTCAATAATTGCCCTTTCTTCCTCTGCATTTCATATACAGAGATGAAATCCTTAGAAAAATAATTTGTTTTTTATTTCATTCCCCAATTTCTGAGATAGAATAATTTAGAAGTTTTTGTTTTTATTCTAAGACTGTGTCTTTCTCTTTCAGTAATTATTTTTAATACATTTTACAAAGTCACAATCATCCTCCATCATCAATTTAGGAATAACTCTATGAAAGATAAATTGGAAAGCTTGTTATTTTTCTTTCATAATTTTCTCCAAGGAATTTGTATAAAAAATTGCTTGTTCTCCTTACATTTCAGGAATGTTACCATGATATGTCTAATGTGTGTGTGTGTGTGTGTGTGTGTGTGTGTGTGTGCGCGCGTACACATGTGTTCATTAAAACTATGGCATGGTGTGCTCTTTTGATCTGAAGACTACCATTTAGGGTAGCCCCTTTTCTATTTTTTTTTAACTCTTGACTAATAATTCTTTTCCAATCTATATTCCACACACCTACTTGGGAACATATATATGCTCATTAGACCTCCTGGGTCTGTTCTGACTGCCTGGCTTCCTTTCACACCTAAATGCCAGCTTTGTGGACTATTACTTTGTGTTGCAAAATCTTTTTTTTTTTTTTTTTTTAATACTTGAAAACCCTAGATAGCTTATTTGCATGCATCATTCCTTGTTATTTCTTCTTATTTTTAAATTCAACTTTGTTAAAAAAAGAAACCATATTTATTAACTTGACAAAGTCTTTTTAGAATTCTATCTCCTTGAGAGCCCTCATTATCCTTTGCCTAGGTTTTTTAATCCATCTCTTCTATGAGGTTTGTTTCAAGTGAAGCTACCAGATTTGCTTTTCCAACTTGAGTTTCTACCCTTGAGTGAATTAATACCTTAAATAAGTTCTATTGCTTGTTAGTATTGTTGTCATTAACCTTGTTGTGGATCAGGAAGTTGACTTAATTCACATGGAGAAAAATTACAGCATTTTCTTTTCTGTTTCTTTTCTATTTCTTGTTGCTGACTTCAAGGAAGCAAATGGTTGCCTTGCTGCTGCTTTCTAGCAGGGGTCCACATGAGCTGCTTATGGGTCAATACTGCAGTCAAATCCTTTCCAACTCTCAGACCAGGAACTCTTGCACCTGCCAACACAGTCCATCCAGTTCACTGCTGTCTCTGGGTTGGGTGCTATGCAAAAGTCCACAGACAGCAAGTGGTCTAGAAGATCCCCTTCTGAGACCCTGAAAAACTCTGCAGGCATGTCACCACGGAATTCTAGAGGAAAAACTGAAAAATATACATTAAACATTAAAGAAATGTTTTTGACATGTGGATTCTATCTTAAAAAGAGATACCTTGAAATGTTTGTAAAAATACTAAACTATAAAAATGAACAGCCCAAAGTTATGTAGGTTTCAAAATTTATTAAATACATAAAGTGTTATTTAACTATGTTTTAAACAGTTCAACTCTTAAATTTGCAGTGAAATTTTAATTTCCTGAAGCTTAGAATAAGTCTAGAAAATTATTAAAAAGAAATTGAACTTTGAAGTGATTGTATAAAATATTTATAATTTGAATTATTTTTAGTGCATTGTTTAAGAAATCTAGGTTGGAGGTGACACATCTGTTCAGCTTTGTAGTCCCTGAAGAAGTCATTTTACCTAAACATAGCTTTGTATTTCTCATTTAAAATATTAGTCAGACTGCAAAATTGTGCAGCCAATATGGAAAGCAGTATGGAAATTCCTTGGAAAACTGGGAATGGAGCCACTTTATGACCCAGCTGTCCCACTCCTCGGTCTATATCCAAAGGACTTTAAAACAGCATACTACAGGGACACAGCCACATCAATGTTTATAATGTTTATAGCAGCACAATTCACAATAGCTAAACTGTGGAACCAACCTAGATGTCCCTCATTAGATGAATGGATAAAGAAAATGTGGTATATATACACGATGGAATATTACTTAGCAATAAAAGAGAATAAAATAATGGTATTCACAGGTAAATAGAAGAAGTTGGAGAATATAATGCTAAGCGAAGTTAGCCAATCCCAAAAATCCAAATGCCAAATATTTTCTCTGATATAAGGAGGCTGATTCACACTGGAGTTGGGACAGAGAGCATGGAAGGAGTAGAGGAACACTAGAATGGCCAATGGAGAGGGAGGGGAAGGGAGGAGGCAAAGGGTAGATTAAAAAAAAAGATGGTAGAATGAAATGGATATCATTACCTTAAGTGCATGTATGAAGACACAAATGGTGTGAATATACTTTTATATAGCCAGAGATATGTAAAAATGTGCTCCATAAGTGTAATATGAATTGTAATGCATTCTGCTATCATATATAACAACTTAGAATAAAAGAAAAGAAAAAAATAAAAAATATCAGTCAGTGCACACCATATGCATGTATTGAAATATCACATGTAACTCCATTAATATGTATAATTAATATATATTAGTAAAAATAATATTAAAAATATGTATATCCGCCGGGCGTGGTGGCGCACGCCTGTAATCCCAGCACTTTGGGAAGCTGAGGCAGGAGGATTGCGAGTTCAAAGCCAGCCTCAGCAATGGTGAGGCACTTAGCAACTCAGTGAGACCCTGTCTCTAATAAAATACAAAAAAGGGCTGGGGATGTGACCCAGTGGTCAAGTGCCCCTGAGTTCACTCCCTGGTGCCAAAAAAAAAAAAAAAAAGAAAAAAAAAAAATATGTATATCCCACCTCATTTTCCACACACACAGTATCAATTGTTCTCAAATACCCAATACCATAATTTAGTTCTTAAATGTCCCCTAAAGGCTCATGTGTTAAATGCCTAGTTCCATTCTATGGTGCTGTTGGGAGGTGGTGGAACTTTTAAGATGAGGGACCTAGTGGAAACAAACCAGGTTACTGGGGATATGCTCTTGAAAGGGACATTGGAACTCCAGTCCCCTTTTTTCACCTTCTTTGCTTCCTGGCTGCCATGACATGATAATGCAAAGCTGACTAACATGCAACAATGGGCAAAAGCACTCTAACATACTTTGCATAAAAATGAAAATAACACATATGTACACATGTATACAATACAAAGAAGATAGCAAGTTATTAATTAAACTCACCCATGAGCTTTATATAATATACTTTTAAAAAATATTTTTTATTTATAGTAGTAGTATGTATTACAATTCATACTGTACATATAGAGCCTCTTTTTACACGAAACAGTTTGTATACAAAGTATATTCATAGCATTCAAGTCTTCAATCATGCATTTAGAATAATGATATCCATCTTATTCAACCACTTTTTCTTTTTTTTCCCCTCTCTTCCCCTCCCTTCCTTTTGACCATTATAGTGTTCCTCTAATCCTCCTGTGTACCCCGACCCAACAATACTGTGAACCAGCCTCCTTATATCAGAGGAAACATTTGGTATTTGGATTTTTGAGATTGACTAATTTCACTTAGCATTATATTCTCCAACTTCATCCATTTACCAGTGAATGCCATTATTTTATTCTCTTTTATTGCTGAGTAAAATTCCATTGTGTGTATATATATATATATATATATATACCACATTTTCTTTATCCATTCATCAACTGAGGGACATCTAGGTTGGTTCCACAATCTAGCTATTGTGAATTGTGCTGCTATAAACATTGAAGTGGCTGTGTCACTGTAATATGCTGTTTTTAAGTCTTTGGGAATAGACCCAGGAGTAGAATGGCTGGGTCATAGGGTGGTTCCATTCCCATTTTCCCAAAAAATCTCCATACTGCTTTCCATATTGGCTGCACCATTGTGCAGTCCACCAGCAATGTATGAGTGTGCCTTTTTTTCCCCACATCCTCTCCAACATTTATTGTTGTTTGTGTTCTTGATAGCTGCCATTCTTACTGGAGTGAAATGAAATCTGAGAGTAGTTTCGATTTGCATTTCTCTAATTGCCAGCGATATTGAGCATTTTTTCATGTATTTGTTGATTAATCATGTATCTTCTTCTGAGAAGTGTCTTTTCAATTCCTTAGCCCATTTATTGATTGGGTTATTTGTTTTTTTTTTTTTGGTGTTAAGATTTTTGAGTTCTTTATATATTCTAGAAATTAGTGCTCTATCCGATGTGCATGTATTAAATATTTGTTCCCAATTAGTTGGCTCTCTATTCACCTCACTGATTGTTTCTTTTGCTGAGAAGAAGCTTTTAGTTTGAATCTATCCCATTCATTAATTCTTGATATTAACTCTTGCACTACAGGATTCTTATTAAGGAACTTGGGGCCTAATCTGGCATGTTGGAAATTGTAGCTTACTTTTTCTTCTATTAGGTGTATTGTCTCTGGTCTAATTCCTAAGTCCTTGTTCCACTTTGAATTGAATTTTGTGCATGGTGAGAGATACGGGTTTAATTTCATTTTGTTTCATATGGATTTCCAGTTTCCCCAGCACCATTTGTTGAAGAGACTATTCTTCCTCCAGTGTACATTTTTGGCACCTTTGTCTAATATAAGATAGCTGAGATTATATGTATTAGTCTCTGTGTCCTCAATTCTGTACCATAGGTCTACTAGTCTGTTTTGGTGCCAATACCATGCTGTTTTTGTTACTATTGCTCTATAGTATAAAGTCTGGTATGGTGATGCCACCTGCTTCACTTTTCTTGCTCAGGATTGCTTTAGCTATTCTGGGTCTACTTTTACAACTAGTAAATGAATTGGGCAAAGTAGCAGGATACAAAATCAATACCCATAAGTCAAAGGCATTCTTGTACATCAGTGACAAAGCTTCTGAAAGGGAAATGATGAAAACTACCCCATTTACAATAGCATCAAAAAATAAAATAAAATACCTGGGAATC
Organism: Tamias sibiricus; assembly: GCA_025594165.1. Lineage (NCBI taxonomy): Eukaryota > Metazoa > Chordata > Mammalia > Rodentia > Sciuridae > Tamias > Tamias sibiricus. The sequence continues at coordinate 138,889,783 of CM046658.1, read as the reverse complement.
AACGAAAGAGGTGAAGGACCTCTATAACGAAAACTATAGAACACTAAAGAAAGAAATCATAGAAGACCTCAGAAGATGGAAAGACCTACCTTGTACTTGGATAGGTAGAATTAATATTGTCAAAATGTCCATAATACCAAAAGCATTATACAGATTTAATGCAATTCCAATCAAAATCCCAATGACATTTCTCAAAAAAAAATAGAAAAAGCAGTCATGAAATTCATCTGGAAAAATATATAATATACTTTTGTACAACAGTCTCAAAAAGGTTTTTGTCTCAGTTATGTAAAATAGTTACAAAATCTTATGGTCCTTTAAAGTTGATAAAACCTGGGATGACAAATCTATGAATACCAAAAGCCCATGCTATTTTCACCTCATTTTAAATTTCCAGCCTCTGTGTGTGTGCATGCACTCGTGCATAAAAGAGGACAAGTGGGAACATGAGGTTCTAAGAACGGTATTTTATTATTAATAAAAATTATCTTTAAGTCAAGAGTAAGCTAAGAAAGTATTTTTAAAAGCCCTTAAATGAAAACTTAAACTTATGAAAATCCAATTCAAGCTTGCTCTTAAAAAATACTATTTTATGAAGAATGCTAGGAAGGAATAGAAACTAGGATAAGTTTTATAGAAATTATACATCGACATCTCTAATACTAGAATGTTTTCTATCAGATAATTTTTTTCCCTGGAATTCTGTTTCTATTTGCAACTTTTATCTGCCTTTGGGTGATTTATTGGAACTATTTAAATTTCCCAGTAGCTGTCACAGCTGGGTAGACTAATAGGCCTTTGGGAAGTTAACCATGTCCCATTACATTTATTGCTTTTGTATCCAATTAGAACATGTAGGTCTTGCATAGATGTGGACATAGATTGTAGCAGGTGACAATCATGTGTCTAGAAGAGACAGAGTGTGTGTTTAGGAATGAGTGAAGTGAAATGTTGAATCCTTATTGAAGATCTTGATAGAGATTTAGAAAACAATGTACTTTTATTGTTACTGAACTTTGCAGCTACACATATTGATTTTTTACGATGCAGACTGTGTGAATAGACACTGCTGTAAAGGCTCTACCCTTTATAGTTCTAGCCACATTATATATTTTCTGCTCAGCAGTACCATCAAGAAATATGCCTCTCTCAATTCTTCCTTCTAATGATATGCCTTGGCACACACGTGGAGAGGACACAACCTGGCCTCTGACTTCAACAGTGACCATGAATTTATTTTCTCCTCTAGGCATTACTACATTTGGCTTTATGAACAACTCAATATTTTAAAAACATCAATTTTATTAAAGCCTTTCTATGGTTATATTTGCCAGCAGAAGTCAATCTATTGCACCTAATCATTTAGAATGGTGAGGCATTATGTATTTTGTCTATCCCCCTCACTCATCCCTCCACACATACACTCTTATTCTACAGAAATGAGATCTTTGTCTATTGTCTGACAACTTAATTTTATTCTGAAAGAAGATTAAGTAATTGGACCAAGATATTTCTCAATAAGACTGCATTTGTTTCTAAATATTGCACGCTAACTGCCAATTTTATAGATGCTGGCACATCTATGCTGGAAACAAAAAGAGATTTGGTATTTAATAGAATATTCCTTTGTTATTTTCTTGGCCAAGCCACTGACTTATTTCTTTATCATGGGATTATCTTAGCCCATATCTACCACTACTTAGTGAGCAATCATGTGCTAAGCCTTTTTTAAGCCTTCTTTAATAACATATGACACATGGTATATATTTCTTTTTGAATGAATAAGCATTGTGCATGTCCTCTTCTGAACTGATTTATGTAGAAGTCAGTGCAGACAGTCTCTTGTTTTACAAATTCATTTGTCATTTCCTTTGTTAGTACAACCTCATGACAATCCGTTGAAAAGTCTAAGCTTTTTTGCCTGTTAACTACTTTGTTTACACAGGACTAAAATACTAATTTTTATACTTGTTTTGTCACAGTGAAGTATTATAAATTTTAATAGCAACTTAATTTTAGGACAAGGGCAGTAAACAACAAAGTAAATTATCAAGAGTAAGATAAAATGTTTTTAAAATAAATATGCAGATCTGTATGGTTTGTAATAACTGAGAGAAAGACAAAAAATGGAATTTTTTGAAACGTTAAAAGTGCCATCATCTTCCGTTCAGTGAAAAGCTCAAGATGTATGAAATTGCAGTCAAGAGAGCATTTTAAGTTTAGACTTCACTTTCTGCTCTGTCTTCATACTATGTAACTTTACTGAATTTTTAAGAACCTTTATAATTTTTCACTTGTGATCAACTTAAAGAAAATCTACTTTATCAAGTCCCTTTTGTAATTATAGGTATTGATTCCAGTTCATCTTTTATGATTATTACTTTGAAATCAAAAGAGTTTTGTATCTGGAGAAGAGGCAAAGAAACTAATTATGAAACATATATTGATGTGAACAGTGATCCAATGATCTGATGCATCTGAAGGTGATCTTTATATCTCACAGTGAGTTGCCTGGACAATGTGTTAGGCTGGGAAAAGCTGGAGTGAGGGAAGTTAGCTCTTTCTCCTGAGTCTGCATCTGCTTCAACTTCCCATAGCATCAGGAAAAAAAAAAAAGACTACTTCCTGTGATCTGCAAGGTTGCTAGACAGTTTTCCAAGCCAAATTCTGGGGCATCAAATTCTAGGTGGTTTGAAGCTCAATTCTCTGTTCATCCAGAAGGATGAATATCAAAGAAGATGGGAAGAATGGCTAAGAGGATAAGATCCCTCATTAAAAGACCCATCATATGTCCACCAGTACCTAGGTCCAGTTCATTTTCTATGGACTGATGGAAAGAAATTTGGCTTGTGAGCTTCCCTAATAAATCTCATTGTTTAACTTATGCCATGTGATATAGTGGGATTCAACTACTTACTGGACAATGGTGTTTTTCCCTACTGTCCTCCTTGTACTACCCTATCGATCCCTCTGTTTAGCCATTGGATACCTAAGAAAGTTTGTGATGCTAGAAAGGAATAAAATTCCTAGGCCTTGGAGGAGACTAGGAAACAGGGCAAATTTCCAGGTATCCAAGCATTAAACATTTAATTGTGTTTGCCCATTGGAGGAGAAACCATGGTACTATCTGATGTAGTTTTCAGTGCCTATTTGGGAAATATTTAAGATGTTCACATTATAAATGATGTGAGGGCATAGTGGGATAAAGGGAGAGAAATTTTTAAAATTTAGTCATGCTATATTGGTAAATGTCAGCACCAGTATACCATGATAGAAGGCTGGCAACAATGCAGAGAAACAATCTCCCATTTATTGAATATGGGATATAAAATGATACAAATACTCTGGAAAAATAGTTTTGCACTTTCTTACAAAACCAAATATATGCTTATCATATGTATGACCTAACCATTTCATTTCTGAGCAATTTTCCCAAAGAAATGAAAGCTCATGCTTTAAATGAAAGGTTATAAATGATATGAATCTATTTATATAATACTCTAAAAATGACAAAGTTATAGAAATGGAGAACAAAAAAATGGTTGTCAGGGTCTAGGAAAAGGGCATTAGGGAGATGGAGTGACTATAAAGAGATGAAATGAGGAAGATCTTTGTGGTAATGAAATAGTTGTACGTCTTGAGTGCAGTTGTACCAAGAAAAAATAGCTTGTTTTATGCTTTTAAAGACAGCAATACACACATTTGATTAGGACATTAAATTCAATCATTAGGACATTAAATCATTACAAAATAATAAATAACAGCAAATATTTTTAAATTTTAACCTAAAACAGACACGTATAGTAGTTAAGAGTATGAGTTCTAGAGTTATACAGAACTGAATTAATTAACTGTGTAACCTACAGTCAATTACTTCCCTTTTTTGTACCTACCCTTCTTTATCTGTAAACTGGAATAAGGATACAGTACTACCTACCTTAAAAAAACTATGTGAGGATTAAATGAGATAATCCCTGTAATGGTTTTAGCAGAATGTCTTGCATATTGAAAATCCTCTTTTGTTGGCATTATCATTTTGATTTAACTTTTAACAAATTTATTGAGGCATAATAGAAAAATAAACATGATTATTTAACATGTACAATTTGATGAGTTTGGATATATATAAACACCCATGAAATCATCAACTGTTATGGTTTTGATATGAAGTTTCCCCAAAAAAGCTCATGTGTGAGAAAATGGAAGAAAGCTTAGAGGTGAAATGATATGGGTTATGAAAGCCTTAACCTAATCAGTGCATTAATTCAGAGATAGAGATTAACTGGTTGGTAAATGTAGGAAGGTAGGGTGTGGCTGAAGGAGATGGGTCATTCAGGGCATGCCTTTGAGTTATACATTTTGTTCCTGGTGAGGGGAGCTCAACTCTCTCTGCTTCCTGGTGCCACGTTCTCAGATGCTTTCCTCCACCACACACTTCTGCCATGATGTTCTGCCTTACCTCAGGCCTGAGGAATGGAGTCAGCCCTCTGTGGGCTGAGACCTCTAAAACCTTGATCCGCCAAATAAACTTTTCCTCCTCTATGTCTCTTGATCAGAACAGCATAAAAAGCTGACTAAAACATCACCATAATCAAGGTATGAAATGTATTTGACGTGTTGCCAAGAATCCTTGTGTTCCTTTGTTTTGTTTTTGTTATGTTTTGTTTCATTTGTTTTGTGTTAAGAATAGTTAATATGTTATCTACTGTCTTCACATATAATCTAGCTGTCTCACATCTGTGCATACATCCAAAGGAACTGAAATCAGTTTCTTGAAGAAATATCTGCTCTCCCATGTTCACTGAAGCATTATTCACAATAACTAAGATATGGAAATATCCTACTGATGACTGACAGATGAAAGGTTAATGAAATTGTGATAAGTAAATATGATATAATATAATTTAGCCTTAGCAATGAAGGAGATACTTGAGGCTATGTGGATGAACCTGAAGGGCACTATGCCAAGTGAAATAACCAATCATGGATAAATAATGAATGATTCCACTTACATGCGGTTTCTCTTAAGAGACAAACTCAGAAGTATAAAATACAGTAGTGGATTCCAGAGGCTAGAAGTAGGGGACATGGGGAAATTTTGTTCAATGGATATACAGTTTCAGTTATGGAAGATTAATAAATTCTAGGGATCCATTATATAATATACTGCCTAAAGTTAGCAACATTCTGCTCATCATTATTATTTAAAGGAAATACAGAAATGTATCCTATGGTCATCTGAAATAAGGTCAGCAATAACTTAACCATCATCACAAAATATCATTTTAAAAAAAACTTCAAGAAATAATGATGTCTATTTCCACAGACTTTACTAGTTTATTTCAAAATGTGCAAATGTTAGGAAACTTAGAAGTCCTAATAAAGTCACAGAATGGACTTGATTATTATCTGTAATTGACTAAACATAATGATTCCTAAAATCTGCTAGATAGGAAATTGAATCTAAGTTTAACTTTATCCCAGGCAGGCTCAGTTACCTTAGGAATGATTTCACAAGATACTAGTTTAACAATTGACACACTCAATGATTTATAGGCAGTAGGCCAGATCTTTCATAGGCATTTGCTAAATTTGCCACAACTGAAGTTTCTGGAGAATGCTTTTCTTTTCTTTTCTTTTTTTGGTACCGAGAATTGAACTCAGGGCACTTGACCACTGGGCCAAATCCCCAGCCCTTTTTTGTATTTTATTTAGAGACAGGGTCTCACTGAGTTGTTAACTGCCTCGCCATTGCTGAGGCTGGCTTTGAACTCGCAATCCTCCTGCCTCAGCCTCCCAAGTGCTGGGACTACAGGCGTGTGCCACTGCACCCGGCTGGAGAATGCTTTTCATATTAGATAAAAACTGCTTATGAAGACTATTTTTTTTTTATTTAAAACCATTTTACTGATTGATAAGAAAACTGGACATATTTAATGCATATCATTTGGGAGATACACACCCATGAAACCATCACCACCATCATATCTATCACCTCACATCACTTTCTTTCACCTTCTTTATCATCATTATGGTTTTTCTAATGAAAGTACTGAACATATCTACCCCTGAGTAAATTTTAAGTATATAATACTGTTTTATCAGCTATAGGCCCTATGCTATACAGTAGATATTCAGAAATTCTTCACCTTGCATAACTGAAACTTTCAATCATCACCGCCTCTTTTTCCTCACCACCACCACTCCAGCCTCTGACAACATTTTATTCTCTAATTCTATGACTATGATGGTTTTAGATTCCACATATAAATGAGATCATACAGTATTTGTATTCTGTGCCTGGTTTGTTACCCATTATATAATGCCCTCAAGGTTCATTAATATTTTCTCAAATGGCAGTATTTCCTCCTAAGACTGAATAATATTATATCTATATACATTTATCTATCCATAGATCCATCTGTGAACATTTTAATATCTTGACTGTTGTGAATAAATCTGCAGGAAACATATGAGTGAATCTCTTCAAAATCCTCATTTCAATTCATTTGAATATATACCCCGAAGTCAAATTGCTAAATCACAATGGCAATTCTATTTTTTAATATTCTTGGGAAACTCCATACTATTTTATGTAATTACCATATTTACATTCCCACAAGAGTTTCCTTTTATCTAAATCTTCATTGACACTATTTAAAAAAAAAAAAAAAAAAAAAAAACAGCTATACTTAACAGGTGAAGGTGAAGGTGATATCTCACTGTGGTATTGATTTGAATTTCTAGTAAATAATAGAAAAGATCAACAAAAATAAAAATCACTTTAGGAAAACATTTAAAAATGTACAAATCCTTAGCTAGGTTAAGAAGAAAAGATAGAAGAAGGGGAACAGAGTAGGGAGGACAGGAAGAAGAAAGGAGATATTGGGAATGAAGTCAACCAAATTATATTTTTCTATTATGTGTTTATAAAAATATGTAACAATGAATCCCACTATGATATATAAATATAATACACCAATAAAAATTTTAAAAGATGGAAGAGTCAAATATATAAAATTATAAATAAAAGAAGAAACAATACAATTCATACCAGATAAATACAAAGGATCATACAGACACTTGTGAACAATCATACACCAAAAATCGAGTAACCTTGAAGAAATAGATTCCTAGAACTACAGAAGCTATTAAGATTGAATCATGAAGAAAATATGAATGGACAAATGATGAATAAGGAGACTGAATCAACAGACAAAAATCTCCCAACAAGGGAAAGTTCAGATGTTTTCACTGGTAAATTTTACCAAATATTTAAAGAAGAATATATTGTTAATGAATGTGTTCAATTTTGTTTGAGTTTCCTCAGTGTCACCAAGACAGAGTCAAGACAGACCAACAATTTCCTCCTGCTCATCAGTCATAAGAGCAGATAAGTGCTTCCCATTTACTTTAGTCCAGTTCAACCAGACAAGCACAGCCATTAGAAGATACAGATTGAGAAATTTATTTCAAGAAAATAACTTGTAGAGATATCTAGGGAATTCCCAAATCCATAGGGTGAGTCATGAGAAAGAGAAGCTGAACCCATGGTCTCAGGCTGAAACTGTTAACCATAGGTGGAATCTCTTAGGAGAGCCTCAGCTGGCTTTTCAGGACTTTCACCTGATTGAATTGGTTTCAGCCAAGTTAACCAGAATAATTTTCCTTGCTAACTGTAAATCAATTATAGATTTTAATTATATCTACAAAATACCTTGAAAACATCTAGAATAGTATTTGAATAACTGGAAGCTGAAATCTAGCCAAGTCTACATATTAAAAACACTATCACAGTTCACTTACCAATTTGGCACCTAGACACACATCCTTAACCCATACTTAAACTCTAAGAAAACAATAAGAAACTCAAACTTTTATATAACATGACACAATTATTCTGTTTACAAAATTTAAAATATTACCTTTTTCCCAGAAGAGGACTCAAAGTCCTCTTCTCCTTTGTTACTTTGTATGTTATAAAGCTAACTATCATTTATATATTTTATGTTGGTTGCTAAGAAGAGAGGGGGAAATAAAAATATCAGCTGATATATCTGCAAATATATTAAAAATAAAATAAAAAGTAATTATTACTGCCATTTTTTTCAGCATGATTATATACATACCTATAACTCTAGTCAGCCCTATCTCTGTAGTTTCACTTTTGTGGATTCAAGCAAATACAGATAAAAAAAAAAAAAATACTGGGAAAAAATTCTATTTGTACCGAGCATGTATGGACATTGCTTTTATTGTCATTATTCTCTGAACAATACAGTATAACAACTGTTGCATAATATTTACATTGTATTTGGTATTATAAGTAATCTAGACATGGTGGGTTATATCATGAAATTTACACAGAAGAATTGAGTATCCATGGATTTGGGTATCTGCAGAAGGTCTGGAACCAATTCCCTGTGGATACTGAGGGATGTCTATACTTTTCTTCCATGACTCATTCCATATCTCCCTTCTCAGCAAGCATTTCAACTGATCATGTTACTTTGCCTGGTGGGGTGACCTTCATGCCTGGAGCACTGAGCTTTTAACATTCTTGCCTAAACTGAGTAGTACTTTTCCATTGACTTTAATCACAAGACGGGACTACTTAGGACAAATAATCAGGATCTGTAACTTCAGGCGATAGAGTAATTTCGTACTTTTCCCGTTAAATAAGAAGCATAAGAATACCAAAGTGATTAGAAAACAACCTCAGTATTCACTTTCATATAATCATTGTTGTGTCTTCTGGTGTAAATATTTCCACCTTTTAAGCTAAGACATCTAGACCATCAGAGCCTACAATTTAGGAGACAGGAAGCAAAACTTTTGCAGATGGATCACTAAAGATTCATGGAATTATTTTAATTTCCACACCTTAATTCCTGGACCCAAGGACTCTGGCCATGGGAGAAATATCATGATATATTCTATGCTTATTTAGAGAATATACCACATCCTGGAGGCATTTCCCCAGTCTTGTATCCAACTAGGTGTTTTCCTTTTCTCTAGCAGTCACTATAATTGAGTCTTCAAAAGACTGTCCGGAATTTCATCAAGACTTCTGCTTCAAGAGATGGTGGACTATAAAAAGACTAGTAAACTCCATGAATATGAGTCCATTATCACATTTAGTTAATGCAAAGTGAGTTCCTTGACCAGAAGTCATGTGCAATACTACGATGATGGAATTTTGTAAATTGACAGGTGATAGTTGGGCAGAAAAATGAATTCAGGGATAGCAAATCTATATCCAGAGTACCTTCCATAATGGAAGCAGTTTGCTGCATTAACCTGTCATCAGGTAGCTAGCCAATCATCTTGGGGAATGGTCCCATAATGGAAACTTAGCGTTGGTCTTAACCTACTAGCACAGCATACAGTGTGCAGTGAGTGAGGCCAGATCAGCCTTTGTGAATGTAACTCCATATTTCTGAGCCTATGGGAAACCACCATCTCTGAAACCATGGCCACTTTGTTCCTGAGTCCATTGTGTAGTGACAGGAGTGGCTAGAGAAAGGGATGACTGATATCCACATAACAATTCATCATATCCAGTTGATTAAAATTCTCTTTTGTTGATGTCATCCTTTGCTAAGGAGTTACATAAGACACAAGCACATTCTTTTACTTTATACAGAGAGGTGCATAAAAAATAACTTTTTTTTTAGACCTTCTTGTTACCAATGTTTCCAGTTATGTTTCTTCTAATTTCCATCCAAACCATTGGGTCTCTGTCCTTTGAATGATTTAGAGATATATCTATGACCATTTCTCCTTCCAAGGAAAATGAACAACTGGTCAACAGCTCTGAATTCTTCCCACTGGGAATATTTTCATTTACTATTGTCCTTCAGTGTTGTTTCAAAAAAGAATTATACTACTTTTGGCTGGTGCTGGGTATTGTGTAGATCCATATATAAACCAGACCTCATTTTCTCTTCCTCAGTAAGCTCTATATGAAGGCATATAGTTGGGCCAAGATACAGAAGGTAATCTAGAAGGAGCAGAGCCATGGAAATTTGGGTCACTTTCTCTTGAAACTCACTGGGGCCTTCAGAGTCTGTTCAAGATTGATGTTATATGTGTCACTTCCTTTTGATAATAAAGAGTTGCTATGCACACTCCAACCTTATGTCTTGGTTCATGATGGGTAGCTCAGATCAGTTTGTGGTCCATGATTAAGTGTCCAGTCTCTACTGATTTATCATGTTCCATTGTTCCATATATAGGACACCAATAAAAATTAAATCAAATAATTTAATAGATGTGCTAAGAAATAAGAAAATTGTATAGTTTTTTATAGGTGTCCTATATAGAGAACAATGGCACTTAATGAGGTAAAGTCTAATAGCAAGCCAAAATACATTTCTTAGAGTAGCTGTCTGCAGAGGTTAGCAGGATTTTACCCCCACGATCCCAAGGATCTGTGTTGTGATTCACCTGTAGAGACTCAAACAGAATCCCTCTCTGATCTGGACACCCAGAATCATCAGGTCTTCTGGATCATGGCTTGGTGGTGACATATGGCCTAAGTGTCAAGGTAGTTTGCACAACAGGCTATATCTATTATGGAGACTCTCTTAATTTTGGTACCACTCAAAACTAGCAGCATTTTGAGTCACTTAGTAAATGGGCTGGAGTCATACACTTAAAAAAATAATGTGCTGCCTCCAAAATCTAAACAAGCCCACTAGACATTGTTCTTTTTTGAATATGGAAGAGCCAGATGCAAAAAATAATTCTTCGTTTTAGATCTTTCCTTCACCATTAGACCCCAAGAAACTTAGCTGAGATGGAAGGGCTCTCGGTTTTCATAGAAAACATTCTACCCTCTGAAGCACAAATCGCTAATTTCTGCTCACCAGGTCCAATCAGCCTAATATCATCAATGTAACGGATCAGTGTGATATCCCACAGACAGGAAAAGCAATCGAGTTCCCTATAAATTATGATATAGTGCTGAAAAATTGATCCCTTAAATAGGACAGTGAAAATATATTGCTGGTTTTTCCAACTGAAAGGAAACTGCTTCTAATGGTCTTTACTAACATATAAAGCAAAAAAATATATATATTTTTTTCAGGTAAATAACTACATATCAAATGCCAGGAGATATCTTAAATTGTTCAAGCAATGAAATCACACCTGGAACAGTGGCTGCAACTGGAGTCACCACCTGATTGTTTATATTAACCCACATCATTCTCCAGGATCCATCTGTTTGGGGCATAGGTCACATAGAATCATTAATGTTTTTAAGTCTAATCAGATCAGATAACCAAATCCCCAAACTTCAGAAGCAGTACTGAAAACTCATTTTTTAAATTATGTTCCACTAGAACAATATCTAGTACCAAAATCTCTATCAGTCAGGGTTCATCCAGAGAAAGGAAAAGATATATTTTAAGGGTTTTTTTCCCCCTTTGTGTGTGTGTTTGTGTGTCTGTGTGTTACTGTTTCTTTGTTTTTGCAAGGAATTGGTTTATGTGATTGTGAGGGCTGACTATAGAGCAGGCCATCAGGAAACATATGCTGGAACTCTTGCATGTGGATCACACCTGCTGACTACAAGCAGGGTTTCTGTCTCAAATCTCTTCCTTGATTTTGATGCCTCTCAATTGATTGAATTAGAGCCGGCCAGAAGTCTAGGATAATTTCCCCTTACTTAAAGCCAACTGATTATGAATTTAACTTATGTCTACAACATATTTTCACAATAACACTTAGATTAGTATTTGACTGGATAACTGGGGACTGCAGCCCAGTCAAGTTAACACATTGAAAATCCATCACAATTCCATATCACAAAACTTCAACTTTATTGGAAAACGAGTTATGTTGTCTATAGGTTGGCACCATCTTTTCTGTTTTATAAATTTTTCTTTCAGTTTTTAAATGAAGTCCCCCAAATCTCCACCTGTCAATATATTCAATTCAAGGGATCAAGAATGAGCAAGTTAAATATCAATAGCAGAATTACTATTTCAACTTATTGATGATATCATATTATATGACTAAATATAACTGGAAAGTATTTTCATATTATAATATACTCACTTAAATTTATTATTATGCTTTGTAAATTGAATGTTTTATAATAAGCAAAATAAAACAGGATGAAATAGATTGAACAGAATTAATGATATTTTTGTATAAAGTAGATACATGAAGAAATAAAATGAAGGGAATATAGCAATATCTTCTCCGTGTGCAGAGACCCATGAATCACCAAAGGATGATGTGTGATTTTCATTGAATTGCTTGAGTGATTTTATTTATTCATGAAATTGCAAAACCCATTGCTCCAGAGAATATTGAAATGATACCATTTGTTACCAGAAAGGATGGCAATGCCACTTGATATAAGGAGTTGTCCCTGTGGAAAGAAGTGAAAATTTGCACGGGGACCAGAGATTCACTTGGGAGAAAAGGGTACCAATCTCATCCTTCTTTTTATAAAAATATTACAGTTGAATTGAAGTGTTTTATATCAGGTTCCCTGATAAGAAAGGACATTAAAGACTACAAAGAAGAACTCTTCTCCTGCAAAGGGAGCATCAGTGTTGATAACTAGAGTATAACAGGAAGATTGATATGATAGCAGGCAGTGGCTGATTCTGCCACAGCATGTAAGAAGAAACAGAGTCCCAGGTGGATGGAATTCCCAGTAGACCTGTGAGTGGTGCTCTCAAGAGCCTCAGACTTTGGAACCAATATATCCTTTTAAAAGTAGCAATGAGAGCTGGGCATAGTGGTGTGCTTCTATAATTCCAGGTACTCAGAGGCTGAGGCAGGAGGATTGCAAGTTCAAGGCCAGCGTGGGCAAATTAAGGAGACACTATCTAAAAATAACATAAATTTTAAAAATTAGATGGGGGTGTAGCTCAGTGGTAGAGCACTTGAATAGCATGTGTGAGTCCCTGGGTTCCATTCCTAGTACAGAGGGGCAAAAAAAAAAGTAACAAGGTCACACTTTTGTAATAAAAGCACTCTTTTATTGTGCTAATAGTTACAGGTAACAACGTCACAAACATGCTGCTTGCCACTGGTGAAAACACAGGATAAAGAAAGAAGGCAAGCCACTGAGACATTGAATGCTGGATAATTTAGTTGTTAATGGAAATAATAATGGCTTTCAATATTTAGTTTCTCATAAATGCCTTGTGGAATTTACACAAGATAAAAAGGAACTAAGGCCTGTGAAGTTCCATCTTAGGTCATCAGTGGAAAATGAGAAAGCCTTGATAGCAACTTTGAACATATTCTTCATCTCCTAAAGTACCAGAGCAGATAAATTGAGGGCCAATATCAGGACTGGATTGGGAACGTTGCAGTTGCAAAGTCAATGAGATACTCAATTCAGGTAGGTCTCATGGTAAGAAAAAGGCACTGCTAAGGAAGGAATGTGACCCCAGGAGGGTGGAGACAAGGCCCATACAACAAGGCCGAGAACTTTGAACTTCCACGTTTTCCTAAATCTGTCTTCCATCTCACAACTCTACCACTGCACTCAGCACGGAGAAACATTGCCATCTGTTCTTGTCAAGTGCAATAGTTGGTTAGTGTTTTCTGTATTAATTTCAGATGGACCACATTTAATCACAGGGTCTTTCTTTTATCTAAGTATTGGTATATGAATGCACACAGTAGACCAATCTCTTCACATCCAGGAATGTCATGACCACTCAAGTTTTCCTATGTTGCTGTGACTTCAGGAGAAGCGATAAGGCTGTACAGGTAGGGAGATGGACCTATCACCTGTAGATATTTGCTAAGAAACTTACAAAAAGACTATTTTAAAATCAGGACCTATGTGACCGGGTCCATGCCTCTCCAAAGAAGGAAAAACTCCTGATTGATATTTTCATTGGACTAAGCTGCATGAATACCTTGTGGACACTGAATGCCTTGGACTTCCCTAAGTTTATAGATCCAAATAAATCCCTAGACAATAGCTACTCTTTTTTATCCCTCTCTTGGGACCCCTCTGTCTATGGGAACTCTGCTTTCTTTCTAATACTCTAATAAATCCTGTTACTTTGCTCTCACATTTGTGTCCATGGATTTTATTCTTTAAATTCATGAGACCAAGAACCCAACCCTGTGCTCCATGATAACCCTGCAGGAGGCAGGATTCTACTTGCTGCTAAGATTCCCACCTCATAGTACACATACCCTGTTTCATGCTCTTCTTTTTATTGTAAATGAAATCTGTGCATACAATATGGTATCACTTCCATTATAATGCTTTATTACACACAGAGCAATTTTTACAAATGTCATTAAGTTCCCAATTAAGTTGAGTTAATCACAATAGAGATTATCTCACAAGGGTTTGATCTCCTCAAGTGAGCTCTTAAAGAGAACCACTTGTAGGATCTGCGGGTCTAAGCCCCAGAACCGAAAGAAATGGAATTTTATTAACAAATTAAATGAGCTTGAGAGAAAAAATTGTCCATGCCAGATGAGCCTCCTACCCGAACTGATGAACTGATTTCACCCTTGTGAAACTGACTGTAGAACCCAGCTGAGCCGTCTGCATTTCGAACCCTTAGAATTGAGAGAAGATTAATGGAATAAATGGCAAGTAATGAGTCACCAAGTTTGTGGTTGTTTATTATGTAACAATATAACACTAATGAAATGCCCCTGACAACCTGCCCTAGCCATATGGAAAATGGAAAATGGTATAGGGCTACCATTTAATAATGTGCCATTGGTTGATATTACTTATTTCTTCCATTTTAACTTAAGAAGGCTAAATATCACACACACACACACACACACACACACACACACACACACAAAATGCTTTCCCCTATTTATAGATATTGGAATTTAAATTTCTTAGATACAATCAAATATAACTTCCTTCACTTTATATAAGAAAAAAACAATGTATATCGGATTGGCTAATGAGTTTCTTCCAAGATTACTCATCTAGTTAGTGGTCAAGACTTGAGTCAGGGTCTTTTTTAAAATTTATTTTTCATTCAGACAAATAAAAAAATTTAAAAAGCAATTTCTAGATTTTACCAAAAGCAAAGAAATTGATGGGTATGTAGACAGAGACAATCACCATAGATGCTGTGATATGCTTTGTGGGCCCTGTGAATAAAGAACTTTTTCCTGCAGCTGCTAGAAGGTCTCCAGCTGTCACTCCTCTCCAGAGAATACTTCTCTGGGTTGGAGGGAGCTGCCTTGCCAACATCATGCCCCTTCTTCTTGCAGCCCACTTCTAATGACTGCTGAAGGATGAGATATGGAAAATGGCTTCCTACCACAATTCGAGCCAGTTCTGAACAGCCCCATGTTTCAGAACTTCCCATGGGTTCAACAGTATTTTTTCACTGAGACTGCACAAAGCTTAACTTCTATCTGTTCAGTTTTACTTCCTCCTTTTCCATGTGTTGATACTGCAGGAGAATAAAATATACCACCACAAATATATATTTTTGGCATATTTCAAGTTGATTATTCAGAGGAACTGTAGACCATTGCAGACACAGGAAATAAGTCTGAAGAGCTGTCCTTGAGAAAGAAGAAACTTTCATCTGTCAAAATTAGTGATGTAAAGAGCAGATGTAGGCAGTCTTTTCTAGCTGATACCCCACCTTGTGCCTAGGAAAAGTCTTTCATAGGTAGAAAAAATTGAGGTCCTGACATTTGGCCCAGATAGAGATGACCATAAAGACTGTCACCTGGAAGACCTCATCTGCATAACAAGACAAACTTCTTACTCTGCTGTCCCCTTCCATAGCCTAAATCACCTGTCTTCCCCTGAGGAAGCCCAAGCCCCTGTCCCTTTATTTAGCACCATGTAAATTTTAGACTTCTGGTACCCCTCTGAGTCTCAAACCGTATGTGCTTAGGTAGATAATAAAAACTTGTATATTCTTTTTGCTCTTATCTGTCTATTGTCAGTTTGTTTCATAGAGCAAAATTGTTGAAACTTCAGAAGGAAAAGAGTAAATTTAAAACTGCCCTGCAATACCAATAATACTCCCTAAAAAATGTCCTGCACACTAATCCGTATTTCACAGTTGGTTTTCCAGGGAAGCCAACATGTTGCAGGATGAATATAATCATACCTCTATAAAATTGGTAACGTGAACATTACATAAAATGCATTTTAAACCACATTACTTTTAAGAAAAATGATGTTAAATTATGTGTTATTGAATTAATATAAGTATGATATTGCACTATTAAAAATTAAATTATAATCCAGGGAAATAAATTTGGAGTTGACATATGTAAAAGATTTAAATTATAGTGGTAAGGGATGGAGTCATTATTTGGTTTACCTGCCTCAAGATAAGGCTCCATTACTGGGTCATCCCCAAGTTTTTTAAATCATAATTACTAAAAAATATCTTCAATAACTCATTCAAAAATTTGTACTGAGAGCCTATTATTTTTCAGGCATTATGCTAATCTCCTTTTCTCGTGAAAAAAAAAAAATGTCCTTTCTACTATGGGAAAGATATTGGTAACCATAATCCTGCCATATGCCTGGGTTACATCTGTTGTCTCAGCAGCCCATGTGGTTTAGTGTATCTTGATTTATCATATTTTAAGGAGATATTTTTACTAATAGTTTTCTTGAAATAAATTTGAGTGGTTTTGATAGAATTCCGCTTTTTATTTTTAGCAGGGTTTCAATTAGTAGTGTGTGGGACACATGCAAAGAATGATTTTCAAATTAACAAGTGGTTAAATCCCCAAAATAATCAGCAAGCTGCCTCCTTTTCCCAGACCCTGTTTTGATAAATCTTAACTAATCTTTCATTTTTTACAAATAGTATACATCTGTGTTCTCTGATAAAAATACTTAATATGGTATGTCTAGTCAATGAGTACTATTCAACCATAAAAAGTAATACAAGTGATGTTAGTTACATGTTACTACATGGTTGAACCTTGAAAATCCCCAAGCTAAGAGAAGCCTGTCACACAAGATCAAATATTGTATGATTAGATTTATACAAAATTTCCAGAGTAAGCAAATCAAAATAGAGAGGACTAAATTAGTAGTTCCCTAGAATCGGACCAGGGAAAGTGATAAAGAATGACTTGTAATGAGCATGGGTTTCTTCTGGGTCATGGAAATGTAAAATAACATTGTGGTGATGACTGTAAAACTCTGTGTTTACAAACTATTGAATAATGAAATACAAAGAGACTACTTTCACTGTATTCAAATTATATCTCAATAAAGTTGTTAGAAAAACTAATTCTTTGGTAAGAGTGATTTAGAGATAACCAGCTTCTTGTGACCCTGTGATGGTGGGAGGAATATTGAACACTCTCACTCCTGGGTCATTTGGTGAGGCAACTAATTGTACCATGGCTATGTGGCTACCAGTTAATAAGCATGGTGAAAAACAATGGAAGATGACAGCTTAGGTTCATGGGAATTGTGTATAGGAAATAAAGACTTAACAGTCCAACTGTGGAACATACAGAAGCTGCTTTAAAAATGTTTTTATTATTCATATTATCATTTAATTCAACAACCATTTGCTCTTCCAGCAGCAAGTATTTTTTTTTTAAAAGAAAGTATACTGTTTTAGTCAGTTTTTTTGCTACTGTGACTAAAAGACCTGACAAGAACAACTTTAGAGGAGGAAAAGTTTATTGAAGGCTCAGGATTTCTCAGGGCTTGAGATGAGGTAGAACACCATAGTGGAAGATGATCATGTATGATAGAGGAAAGCAGCTCGCATGATGATCAGGAGAAAGAGAGAGACTCCACTTGCCAGATACAAAATATATACCCCAAAGGCACATTCCCAGTGACCCATGTCCTCTAGCCACACCCTACCTGCTGTCAGTTAACACTCAGTTAATCCCCATCAGGGTATTAATTCACTGATAAGGTTAAAACTCTCATAACACAATCATCTCTCCTCTAAGCCTTCTTGCATTGTCTCACACATGAGCTTTGGGGGGACACCTCACATCCAAACTACAGCATACACATATAATAAAAACATAAGCACTATATTCCCATTTTTCAAGAAAAAAATGTGTAAACTCTGCAAATATTTGTTGACACTTATGACTACAATTAGTCTGTAGCAATATCATTGACCATATGAAAACTTAAATGATGCATATAAGTCAAAAACATCATTGGCACCTACTTCAAACAGTAGCAGTTATTTTTTTTAAAGTCTATGCTCTGATGATTTAAAATGTGCAACATCATAATGTGTATTAACATATTTCATTTTGAAGCCTAACTTTCATTTAGATCAAAAGATCACTCTTCTGAAGTAATTTATTCATTATTTGTTTCAAGGGTTCTTGTGCATGTATAAGATAGCAAACAAATTACATTGTTATATTGCATGTGAAAGGTGAGTGACCACACCGAGAGATGGAGATACTGCTAAGAGATTTATTGGAAGGCGAGGAGAGCAGAAGCAGTAGAGATAGCTGCAACATCTTGTAAGTGGGGGCAGTGTCGCTGCCTGCAGCAATTGCCGCTTGCAGCAACGATACCTCAGGAGAAAACTCGGAGGCAGACTGGAAATGAAAAAGTTCTTTTATTCTTCTTTCTTCTAACTTCTCTCTCCGGCTCCAACAACCTCTCCAACTCCAACCACCCCTCTAACTAACCTCACCCTGGTTAAATACATTTTGCCTTAACAAGGACAAGTGCTAACAGCTCGAGCTTACAGGTGCGTCACACAGTGTTCACGGGCACAAAAAGATTCTTAGATAAATGCATGAATATCAGGTGAAAATACTTGAACACCTTTATGGATCTCAGCTAACCGCAATCTTAGCTATCCTCAATTAGGGCTCTTACAGGGCAGCAGTAGGGAGCAGAGAGCAGGGGCCTCGGCAGAGAGAGAGGAGAGAGAGAGAGAGAGAGAGAGAGAGAGAGAGAGAGAGAGAGAAAGAGAGAGAGAATGTGCAAGCTTCAGCTTATATCTACTGTTTGAGGTATCTGTCATATGCTAATTAGGCCATGAGGGTCCGAAGATATTGGTTCTAGGCATGTCTGGCACATATGGTTTTAGGTACGTAGGTTTAGGCACGTAGGCTTAGGTGGTGCGTGCAGCTCCAACTGGCCTTGAGGGGAGCTTTGACTGGCCTGGAAGGGAAGCTTTGACTGGCCTTGAGGGGGGCATCAGTGGGAGAAGGTGGGGCAGTGGGTATAGCACCATCCCTGGGTGGGAACTGAGACTTAAGCTGTTTTCTGAGAAATGGGGCCCTACTGATATTCCTAACAGCATGCACGTATGAATATGTACCAACAAATTAACTCTTATGCATAATTATAATGCACCAATATAAATATGGGGAAAAGATATGAAACAATAGCTCTTTATATGTTTGTTATATCCGAAGATGAGCTAGAATTTCATTTCAAATGATATGATTTCAAATAGAAAATCAGTTAATTTCTGCAACTGAGTTTTCATCAAAGTTATGGATTTAAACTTTTCAAAGTTTGTTTTTTGAACACTTTGCTTTTGTGAATGATATTTTAAATTAGGTTAAAAGTTCAACATTGGATATTTTTTTTTACCATGGTTGTATGAATACAAAGTTTGTTGAAACACAATGTGCATAAAGAAAACAATGATCCTACTAAGAAACATTTGTTTTGAGTTGAAGTATGCTAGGAATTAGTTGTGCCCCACACATTATTCATAATTAATATTCTTTTTATTGCAATAAAAACAATTGTCAGCATAACTATGCTTCAGTGTTCTTGAGTTGAGCCTGGCTTTTGATACAAACATATTCTAAATCATGGAGGTTTATGTAGTTCTCTCTGAGCTGGCCATCATGAATCAGAATTGGTCATATTTGAGCATCTGAAGAACTACTATATTCTTCACCTTAAATCAAAGTATATAAATAAGTGAAGTCAAAATTCTTCAACTTATGAAATTTTACCAATTCTTAATTCTTGAAAGCAAGGCTTGCAAAGTGGAAGACATTGAAATTGAGCCCTATTGGAGAAAAATGGGAACTGAGCAAATTAAATACTGATAGCCTTAATGATGTAAAAAATAGTATGTTCAATTGCAATTGCCAAAAATCTGAAAATTTATTAACATAAAGCACAACTTTGAAAATTGCAAGCAGTTTTATGAAAAAAATAAAAAACAATCTGATTCCATTTAAAAAATATTTGCCATAGGTAAAATAATAATCACTCTGTATTACACGTACAACTAAGAATCTGTTTCAACTCTATGTATATGTAACGAGAATAATCATTCTGCTTAGTATGTTTTTAAAGTTTATATAATTATACAAAGATTTTTTTTCCTTTAATGAATCAAAACATGTTACTTTTTAAGTAAACATTTTACTTAAAAACATTTTATAGAACTTTTATAGATCTCAAATCTGTTTGTCACTAAACACTCTTTTTTGTTTTGTTTTGTTTTTTGTTTTGTTTTGGTGGTGCTGGGGATCGAACCAAGGCCTTGTGCATTCGAGGAAAGCACTCTACCAACTGAGCTATATACCCAGCCCCCTAAATACTCATTTTTAAAAAGTATAAAATTATAGTTATTATTTGTTCTTTATTTGCTCTTTTTATCTGAAAAGTATCCTTGTGTGAATAATTTTTTATACAGACTTCCTAATTAGGGACAAATCAGCTGTATGATTCTAGTGTGGTAGCATTCTTTTTTTTTTTTTTTTTTTTTTTTTTTTGGTACCGGGGATTGAACTCAGCGGCACTCGACCACTGGGCCACATCCCCAGCCCTTTTTTTTTGTTAGAGACAGGGTCTCACTAAGTTGCTAAGTGCCTCACCATTGCTGAGGCTGGCTTTGAACTCGCGATCCTCCTGCCTCAGCCTCCCAAAGTGCTGGGATTACAGGCGTGCGCCACCGCACCCGGCTTGGTAGCATTCTTTAGCAATAGAAAAAATTGGTTCTAACCCATTCTCTGGTGGGGGACAGGGGTCATGGAAGGTTTTTCAGAAGTCAGTGACTACATTAAGATCTGAAAGATGAGGAGGAAACAGG
Organism: Tamias sibiricus; assembly: GCA_025594165.1. Classification (NCBI taxonomy): domain Eukaryota; kingdom Metazoa; phylum Chordata; class Mammalia; order Rodentia; family Sciuridae; genus Tamias; species Tamias sibiricus. The sequence continues at coordinate 138,868,766 of CM046658.1, read as the reverse complement.
GACGAATACTTCAGAGAGAGTAAACAGCATAAAACAGGCTCACAGGCAAATTGAGTCCTGTCCATGAGATAAGCAGGGTCTTTGGAGGTGCATGAAATATTATAGAATTAAGCCAAGGGGAAGGGGGAAATCATCACAGTGTTTTAAACAGGTAGTTCCTGAGGTGAATGTTCTGAGGGGCATTTACAAGATTGCCTTCAAAATACACAGGTTCTGGGCTGGGGTTGTGGCTCAGTGGCAGAGCACTTGCCAGGGATGTGTGAGGCACTGGGTTTGATCCTCAGCACTGCATATAAATAAATAAAACAAAGGTCCATTGACAACTAAAAAAATTTAAAAAAAATACACAGGTTCCCTTGTTCTTTAATTCTGACTGATGGATTTTCTAGTTCAGCCTGACCCCCAACCTCATGCTCTCTTTTCCTATATGGTTTTCCTCAGGTCAGAATTCCCCAAAGTGCAACCCTCTAAAATTATGGATAAAGGGCTCTATCACTATTCACATCCCTTCTTCATGGCAGAATACAGATAGGAATAAATCACTACATCTGTACATTTGTGGCCTGATTACCCCAGGCTGAACTAAGCTAAGCAGCCTGAACTGATGAGCTCAAGACTGGCAAGGTGGCAGAAGGGTTAGGAAACATTCCAGCTGATTGCTCTTAGAGGCTCTGAGGTGTTCCTTCTAGAAAGTGAGTACAGTTTCCTAACAAAGCCAATGCAGCACACAGGGTTCAACAAGCTCCCAATATCTATTTATAAGATGAATAAAACCAAGGATTTGAAGTCAGTTTTAGACTTTATCACTATCAAATAAATTAACCATTGTTTTATTTTTATTGTTTTTGAGCTTATTGGAATTGCTTTTTATTTTTGGATGGATGATGAAAATAATGTTTCCCTTTTTTTAGATTCATAGAAGAAAGACCCCATGAATGTGTATGTAGGATGTTATTATTGAGTCATCATGGAATAGTGATAAAAAACATGATTTTCTGTAACAGTGGAATAATCAGCCCTGTGGTCTTGGAATATTGTCTTTGGTCACCACTAATTGTTGGTTCTCAATCACTGTATTTGGTGTCACCTGATTCCCCGTGGACTGTCAACAGTCTTCATCCTGTAATTTGAAATCAGTTTTGCTGAACTAATGGATCCACCTCATCCCAATGAATGAACGGAGGGTGCCTGAATAAATTCATGGAGGTCAGATTATTCCTAACTAAGCCATAAAAACAGTAGATTGTTACAATTGACAAGGGACCAAGTTCTGTCTAGTCAAGCAGAAAACTTGAATTAAAGAGGTACTCTGTGTAACATAGAAAAAATGTTTCAAAGAACACAATCATTAAAATTGCACTGTTTTAACCTGCCAGTTTGTTTAATGGAATAGTATTAGTCAAAGAAATTAAGTAGTGCCAAATAAACGTGCAAATCTTGAAAACATGCAAAGTGAAAGAAACCAGACACACAAGAATCATATTATATGATTCTACTTATATAAAATGTCCAAAATGGACAAATTCATATAGACAAAAAAGAGATTAATGGTTGTGAAGGAAATGACTGCTAATGGCTATGCAATTTCTTTTGGGGGGTGATGAAAATGTTATAAACTTGATTATGAAGATGTTTGCATAATTCTGTGATTACAATAGAAATCATTGAATAGTGTAAGTTTAAAAGGTTGAATTGTATGGTATGTGAATTATATCTCAGTAAATCCATTAAAAAAATAAAATGTTTGAACATAGCTATGGTTGTATTAGTGAAGATCAGGCTATCAATGAAACACAGAGATGAGACTTTATGAATCTGATATTATGCTATTAAGTTATTCACTTATACTTTTCCCCAAATCAAAATGAGTCCCTGCACTATGAGTAAGGCCATCCAACCTCAAGCATGGCTGTTTCAGTCCATCCTCGTTGACATAAATGTTTGTAAAAATCTTTGAAAATTTAAGAATTGGGAATATCTTATTTTTGTAATGTATCCATTTGAATTACTAGCAATGATAAATAGGCTTTCTATATAGTTAGTGCTTTGCATTTATGTTTTTGTAAATCTGATAATTCACACACTTGACCATCTTCCTCATGCATTAATAGGACCCTTACATATTAAGTGTATTAAATATTTTCTGTCATAAATTTGAAAAAAAATATTTTCATGACTATTTGCTTTTAATATCTGTTAATTTTAATAAATAGAAATTTAAATTTGTATATAACCAAATCTAAAAATCTTGTACTTTGTGACTTCTATGTTTGTCTTTTAATGCTTAGAAATCTTCCTTCATCTTGTGATTCAAAAAACCCTCCCATGTTTTTTCCTCTTGTCTTTGGGTTTCATTTTTATGTTTAGTGTTGTAATATTAGTTTTTTTTTTTTTTTTTTTTTTTTTTTTTTTTTTTTTTGTGGTGCTGGTGCTCAAACCCAGGGCTTTGCACATGCTAAGCAAGTGCTATATTGTGTGTATGCATGAATATATGTAACAATAAATTCCTTCAGTATGTATAACTATAATATAACTATAATGCACCAATTTAAAAATATGGGAAAAATGTAACTACTTTTAAGTCATGAAGTAAATGTACTTTCATACTAAATATTTAAGTAATTTTTTACCTTTTACAAAAACTAAGATATGAAGATGTGTGTATATGTGTGTGTTAGATGTTATATTGTGTATTATGTATTTATAATACAATATATTTGGTGGTAATATATAAATATATGTGTGTATACATATATACAAAAATCTTAAATAATATATAGTATACTTATAAATATTTCCTAGTTAACTTTTTTCCCCCCTCTGTATAACCACTTCATTGTGAACAGCCTGTGAACACAGGAGCAGGCAAATGGTTCAGGGGCACAGTTTGCTTTGGTGTGGGACACTATGGAGGCTCAGGGGCCTTCTTAACTCTTGCTTATCCTTTAAGCAACCTTCAAGTTTTTTCTCTGTATTTTATGCTTTATTGCAATAGTTAGACTTACATAAAATGATAAATAGTAATGATGTCAAACATCATCACTGGTATCTGATTTTTCTTTCTATCCTTTCTCTCTCTCTCTCTCTCTCTCTCTCTCTCTCTCTCTCTCTCTCTCTTTTTGGTACAAGGGATTGAACCCAAGGCAGCTTAACCACTAAGATACATCCCCATCCCTTTTTGAGACAGAGCAGAATCTTGCTAAATTACATAGGGCCTTCTAAGTTGCTAAGGCTAGCTTTGAATTTTTACAATTCTTCTGCCTCAGCCTTGTGAGCTGCTGGGCTTATAGGCTTATACCACCATGCCTAGAGGGTACCTGATTTTAAGAGAACTTTATTCATTTTTAAAGAAATATTGTGAAGACCAGGCAGTAACTTTGAACCTGGGAATAAACTGATAAACAAAAACAATAACACTCCTCTTTTGTGAAGCTTCATTTCTAGTTGGGGAAGGTAGTCAAAAAGTAGACAAAGTGCAGGGCATGGTGGTGGTGTACATGTGTAATCTTAGCTACTTGGAAGGCTGAGGCAGGAGGATCATAAGTTCAAGGCAACTTAAAGAAATCCTGTATCAAAATCAAAATTAAAAAGGGCCTGGAATATACCTCAGTGGTAGAGCACCCTTTGGGTTCAATCCCCAGCAACACACACACACACACACACACACACACACACACACACAACAAAGAAATGGACAATTGTACATGGTAATGAGATATGAGGAGATAAAGTAAAATTAGGACACCGAGATTCAGAGTAATTGAGGAGTAAGACTGTAGTTTCAATGGTAAGGTGGGAATGAGACATAAATAAGACAAAATTCCTGGCCAGTAATGATCAGGAAGAATAGGAATGAGTGAATAGTATGTTCAGAGTGTTGAGGCCCATAGTGTTGGGAAATCAGGAGGATGATTGCTCTCTGGTAGTTTAGTGAGTAAGGTATATAGGGAGGGATGGGAGCTGTAATAGAAAAGGAAAACCATAGTAGGGGGAAAAATTAACCAGGAAATATTATATCTAAGATATGTATATACATATACATATATATATATATTTACATATAGCTACCAAAATACATTGTATTGTTTTATAAATACATGATATATAGCATTCTAGCATCTAATACACATATACACATCTTAGTTTTGGCAAAAGGCTGGAGTAGGGTTGTATAAGCTTGGCAAGCCACAAAGAAAATTTGAGGCTTTGTTTAGAGTGCAAATCAAGTTATTTGATGTGGTTTCACATATTTAGAAAGATTCTAGCTGTTGTGTCAAGAATGGACATACAATGTTAAAAGAAGAGCAGGAAGGCCCCTTAGGAGTCTGTTGGAATGTCTAGATGAAAGATGGTACCTGGGACAAGCAGGCATTGAACCAAATGGATGCATTCTGGATATATTTTGAAGGTAAAGATGTCATGACTTGCTGACTATGTTGAAATTGTAGTAAAGGGAAAAGAAGAATCTAGGGTGATTGCTAGAGGTTGCTTTCTGGGCATAAAAAGAAAAAATGTGATAAGATGAAGAAGACTTAAGGAGAATAGGTCTGGTACAGGGGGCTGGAAGCTATGAATTTCTGGCTCTTTTGACATTGGCTTGGTGTCCTACTTAATATGTATGTAGTAGACACTTGTGTATAGAAGTCTAGACTGAGGGGAGAATTTAGGACTAGACATACAAATGCTTTTACTATTTCATGTGTTTCAATTTTAATAATGAATATCCATAATGACTGTTAATCTTTTATTATATTGATAATATTTTGATAATATTTTGATAACATTTTTTAACATTTATTTTATACATTTTTAACATTTATTATATTGATAATATTTTGATAATATTTTGATAACATTTTATTATATTATATAAAATGAAGTATTTATAAACTTTAAATTACTAATATATTTGCTAAAAAGTGGTCTTTGGCTTCCTCCTCATCCTCCTTCTCCTTTTGGTTACTACACTGTTGAATATGAACATAAAATTATTTATTTTTGGCTACAGAATTTTCTTGAGCTATCATTTTTGGGGGGATGCTGGGTATAGAACGCCAGGCCTTGTGTATGCTAAGGAAGCACTATACCACAGAGCTACGTCCCCAGCTCTTTCTGTGTTTTATTTTGAGACAGGACCTCACTCAATTGTCCTGGCCCTGAACTTGTTATCCTCCTGCCTCAGCCTCTCTAGTCCCTGGGATTACAGGCATTTGCACCATTCCTGTCTTGAGCAAACCATTACATTGGCTTAATTATAAGTACAAAAAGAATGGCATGGATAAGTACAAAGCCATGTGTCAAATAATAAAACACCAGAGGATTAAGAAGTTGCTAAAAATATGTGAAAAATCTAAACTTTTGTTCTCAAGTAAAATATAGCATTTTTCAAATTAATGAACTGTTTTCACCCTCATTGCTAGTAATATATTGAATATCAGTTTTCAGCACTAATACCTAAAAATAGTGTTTCTAACTAATTATTTTTAATACTTTGTAAGTAAATCATCCTGATAATTGCTGATTTTTATTAAATAACTCTGATGAAAGATATCATCTTTAGTGGTTGCATCACCTTTAAATAATACCCAGTAATCTCATCTGTTAAAACATGCTATTCTGTAACCTTGACAGAGGGAAAAAGGGAGATAATTACAAAGCGGTCTCTTTCCTTGAATCACAACGAGATCTGGAGGAGAGTAAAACTGTTAAGTGGACTCATCTCCCTGTACTCAGGTGCAGTCAGGCATAGGCTTAAAACTTCCTAAATTTGATGAAAAATATGAATTTACAAATATATTAGCTTTTGAGCTATTATTATAAGTGGTACAATATTTTGGTACATTTTTCTTTTTCCAATTATTCATCACTAAGATCCAGTAATCTTTTATTATGTAAAATACAAAGGAATAACTTCTAATGAAATATGTAAATGTCTGAATTAAATTAAAAGTGGCAATGAATAAATAAAAATATGTATTCTGTTTCTATTTTAAGTGTTAAATATTTCAAACACATAATGTTACAGATAGTACCTAATAAATATTTAGGTAATATTCACTATTTGAGTTGAAAATTTGTTAATATTTCATCTGGCAATATTTCAGATCCTTTTCATGCTAATAAATGGAAATGTACAGATATAGTTTGCTTATATTTCTATGTGAAAGACCATGGGTGCATTTTTTTAAAAACATGGAGCTCTGATTATACCAGTGTAATGTATGCCTGCCACATGCCAAGTGTGTATGTATACTATTTTACTTTATTATATATATATATGTATATATATATACGTATATATATATATATATTTGTTAGCACTCTCCTACTTCCCATTCATATTTTTCTATTCCTGTAACAATATCATACTCTGTTGCTGACGCTGGCTTTGAACTCATGATTCTCCTGCCTCAGCCTTCCAAGCCTCTTGGATTACAGGCATGTGCCACCACACCCAGCTCATTTCTATATCTTCACTCTCCCTGACTTTTTTTTTCTTCACCAATATTTGAGTCAATAATTGTTATAGTTTTATATTAATTCTAAGGCAAGCAAATGACTTTGTTTGTTCTTCTTTTTCTTCAAAATACTCTTGTCTATTTTTGGACTTTAATAGTTGCACATGGATTTCAGAATCAGCTAAAGTACCATGATAAACTATATTGCATTTTGATTTGAGCTTTTTCAAGAATAATTTGGATAAAAATTGAAATATTTTGGTAAAATACTTCTCACTCCCAATATATCTCTCCATTTATTTTAGATTTTTATGTTTATAACAGCCATTTTACATATTTTGATGAATTTCCTTAGGAATGTTTATTCTATAGTTGTATTATCATAATCATTTTATTAATTTATTTACCACTCTTAACTGTTTTTTTTTTTCAGGTATGTAAAATGCTATTGAATTTTGAGTACTGATTTTGGATCTAGCAGTATTAATGGAATCTTAGTTTACTAGAATATCTGTAAAGTTGCTTTCAGTTTCTGTGTATGCAATAATATGGTCTCAAAACAAACAAACAACAACAACAAAAACTTCCCTCTCCCCTTCTATGTCTTATCCAGTATGTTCTATATTATTTCCTTAGGGATTGGCCCATAGCACATATAGGGTAATTAAAAAAAATATACAGTGGTTGGAATGAAGTTATTAAAGGAAGAAGATAGAGAAAATACTTGAGGAAAAAAACCTTGGAGGATTTTTAATCTTAGGGATTCCAAAGATGAGCCAGAGAGCAAAGGCCAAAAATGAGCAAAACAGAAAATAAATCCAGATATTACAGTGTCACAGAACTGGGTGAATGACTTTCAAGAAAAAAAACTGTTGAAAGCAATATCCAAACTTCTGAAGAGGCGATCATTGCTGACAAAAGTCTGCTGGATTTTGTGATCTTTGATGATCATTGGGAAACCAGCTTTAGAAGAATGCCAAGGGTAAGGGTCAGCTTCCAATACATAAAGTACTAAAATCTAGTGAAGAATTACAGTTGACAAAAAGCTATTCTTACAGACTTTTCAGAGGAAAAGAAATAAATTGCATAGGAACTTAGGGGATAAATATTTGAAGGGAAACTTTATGCTTAAGGAACAGAGAGGATCAGAACTGACTGTAGGCAGAAAGGAAATAGGCATTGGTGACAGACTTATTAGAGTAAGATCAAGTTCCAAAAGGAGGTGAAGATAATATGAAAACATAGGTCAAGGAGAGAATCCTGAAAAAAAGGGAGGAAAACTTTCTGACTCAAATATTGGTGTGAAAGAAGTCAGGGAGAGTGAAGATACAGAAATGAGCCAGGTGTGGTGGCGCACACCTGTACTCGCATAGGCTTGGAAGGCTGAGGCAGGAGAATCGTGAATTCAAAGCCAGACTCAGCAACAAGTGAGATGCTAAGCAATTCAGTGAGACCCTGTCAATAAGTAAATACAAAATAGGGCTGGGGATGTGGCTCAGTGGTTGAATGCTCATGAGCTTAATCCCCAGTATCCAAAACAACAACAACAAAAAGATACAAAAATGGTAGGAGGAACTGTAGAAATGCATTTGAAAGGTTCAGGAATGGCTAGGGTTAACATGAATAGTTGAGGCTGCTGTGTCAAGATCACCCTCCAACCTTGCCCCCATATTCTAAAGCTTGAGAGAGGCTACAGTAAAGGGCTCGGTGCTCAAAAGAAAAACAAAACAAACAAACAAACAAACAAACAAAACCCAAAATCGGTATCTCTGGTGTCTCTAGGATCTTGTAAGCACAGGATGTCACTAGTTTTTCTGTAACAAAACCCAGTGAATTTTAGAGCAAGATGTACAAACCCAAATGGTCAACACATTGAGGTGGCAAAGGACACATTAGAAACAGCATTTTTCATACATATTCAAGTACTTAAAATATCTAACTTAATTTTAAATCTTAAAATATCTAACTTTAAAAAAACACATGAAAAACAACAAAATACTGCTGCAAAATCTTTACCCTGCTTTTTTATCTATAAGTCACCAATTTGTACCCACACTTCTGGAAGGAAAACGACTGTGGCTCAGCCTTGTGACTTCGCAGCAGCATCCATGGCTTTGACTTCACCTACCTTCAGCTTACAGGGAATTTCCTCCTCCCTTCTGTGTCCCCTGGTTCTCAGCAACCAAAGGTTGAACAAGCCAGAGTCAGCCTCATAGAGGGAATCAGGATTTGTTGTAGCATTCTCATGGCCAGGCTGTGTGTGTGGGGGAAACGTGAGGCTAGTCAGGAGGTTGCCTCAGCATCCCAGGGCCAAAGAGAAAATAGTATCATTTTTTTTCTGTAGGATGGAGCAAGGCAGATGGTCCAATACTTGTCTATGCAATAATATTTGGAAACTGAGGGACTCAAACCAGAGAAATAGCATATAGTGCTCAGGATGGGAGGTATTCCATGAGCAGTGCGGGGCATTGCAGGAACCTAGCTAAGGCACCTCAGAGGACACCCGGGATCCTTCTTTGCATCTTTAAAGCGAAACTGTGAGGGAAGAGAACATCTTGGCCAATATGTTAGATAAAGACTGTTCCCATCTTTGTGCCTCAGAGGTTTGACAGAAAGTGTCCCTGCTGAAAGCTGAAACAGAAGAGGAAGAAATGCCAGACCCCAGGAGACGAAAAGGAGTACCTCCTCTGGGTTACTCATGTGTGATAGAGAAATATGAGAGAAATATGAGAGAGCACTAGAATCCGTGAAGTGAGTGGGAACCCTTGGAAAGCAGTGCCATTATGTTTCTTGTTTAACTGCAGGAAGCTGTGTAGGAGGGAAGTAGGGTTTCATTTCAACAGGGATTAGAAAATGCAAATTGAGGAGCTGGCCTTGAAGGGCAGATTTATTGCCCTGGGAGGAAATTGCAAAATAGGCAGAATTTAATTAATGAAAGAATCTGTTGAACTAAACCTGCCTTAGGGACATGTGGAGCATTTCAAGCAGGTTTTAAAAATTTAGCTTGTTGGCTAATTCACAACTTGGGAGATTTTTGTTTGTTTGTTTTTTAGAGTCCATTGAGGACAGGATGATAGTTAGACCTACAAAAGTGTCTGTTATGGTTTGGATAAGAGGTGCCCCCCCTAAAGCTCATATGTGAGACAATGCTAGAAAGTTTGGAGGAGAAATTATTGGGTGATAGTCTTAACCTAATCAGTGAATGGATCCCTAATAGAATTGATTGAGTGGTAACTGGAGGCAGGTAGGGTGTGGTTGGAGGAAGTGGTTCATTGGGGGCATGGCTATGGGGTATATATTTTGTATCTGGAGGGTGAAGTCTCTCTCCGCTTCCTGATCATCATGTGAACTGCTTTCCCTCTGCCACACTCTTCCTCCACGATGTTCAGCCTCATCTACAGCCCCAGGAATGGAACCAGCCTTCTGTTGGTGAAGACCTCTGAAATCGTGAGTGCTCAAATAGACTTTTCTTCTCCTAAAATTGTTCTGGTCAGGTCTTTTAGTCACAGTAGCAAAAAAGCTGACTAAAACAGTGTCACTGCTAAAATTATGTTAAAAGATAAAATGGCCAAAACATTATAGGAATTCAATTGTTAATACACAAGTAATATTGCTGAATACTATTATTGCTACACATTTAAAAAGGATGTTGATGCTTATGGTCAAAATGTAGAGGGCGTCAGGGACTGTAACATGATTGTTGCAATGCTTAATTTTTCATATGGTAACTGTATGTTTTTGGTTATTCTCATTTTGGGACTAATTTTATTTTTTGGTGGTGGGGGAATACTGGGGATTTAACCCAGGGGCACTTTACCACTAAGCTGCATTCCCCAACCCTTGTTATTTTTTCATCTTATTTTTAAGTATTTATTTATTTATTTTGAGATAGGGCCTTGCTAAATTATTGAGGCTGGCTTCAAACTTGCTAATCTCCTGCCTCAGCCTCCAAAGTCACTGAGAGTTTTGGCATGCACTACTATGCCCAGCAAGGGACTAATTTATGCCACAATTTAAACTGAAGTTTTGGCATCAGAAATGACACAATGTATCCTAGGCTTTCAAGAAGACTCACCAGAGTGCACAGTTTATGATACCTCATTGCAACAATATAGTAAAGAAAACTGTTGCAGGAAATCATTTTGCCAGATGTGGTAGTGCTCAACAAACACTCCACTCCATCTGCTTTTTTCCACTCCTTAGCAAACTTGCAAAGGGTCAGAGCCATATCCAGAAGTCTGGCAAATGTCGTGTGGTCAAGAATTAATTTTTAAGTTATAGCATGGAGGAGCAGTTGGCACATCCCTAGGCAACCACTGGATTTGACATCACCAAAGTCAAAGTGAACATCACAAAAAATGTTTTAGAGGTAGTAAGGAATTGGAGACAGTATGGACAGACAATTCTTTGAAGGGGTTTTACTGTAAAGAGGATCAGAGCAATGGGCTGTTGTAGTTTGGGAAAGTGTGGTTAAAATTTTTTATTTTGAAGATAAGAAAAGTAGCATGCTAAATTCTGATGGAAATGATTCAGTAGGGAAGGTAAAATGAAGAATAACATAGGACAAAAGGGAAGGATTTCTTTAGCAAGCAAGTAGGGTGAGTCCTGGTGTTCTAGCAGGGGTCTTAGCCTCTGGAGCTTTGACCTTTCAACAATAACTGAAAGAAAAGAAGAGTCTAAGTTACAAATGTTGGTCAGTGGGGAAACTCCTCAAACTAGAGTATTCACACCAGTGTAACATTTAGTAATAAGCTTTGATGGAAGTTTAAAAATATAATTTGATTTATAAAAAACAACAAAAAGATGAATTTTAGATATAAAATTAGCTATTGATTATAGCAAAGGAATCTTCAGTTTGATGTAATTTTAGAGCATTGGGAATTCAATGGGATTGACAATATTAATAATATGTTCTTTCATGAATAGGTCATTATCACTGGCAAAGTGTTTTCAGCTCAGGGTTTGCCTGTATAGACTGGGGTTTGAATAACTATAGCCTTTGGGTCAAATTGGCCTGCCATCTGCTTAATTAAATAAGGATTAATTGGAACACAGCCATGCCCATTTATTTATAATTGTCAATGTCTCCTTTCATGCTATGAAGTAGAAGTGTGACAGAGACCTTGTTTTCTGCAAAGTTAAATATATTAAGTATCTGGATTTTTACAAAACGGTCTTGCTGATGCTTGATTAAAAACTGTGACTCAGCTGACACTGGCTCCTGAAATTTTAGATGAAAATCGAATGCTTCCATTAGAAACGTAATGTTTGGTTAAACTAACTTTAATATTTCTTAAAACATTAATGTTTTATGGACATTTGTACTTCTTTTTAATTTAATGATTGTAGCAGCTTTTATGTTGGTGGTGGTAATAGCAGTGGTGGTAGCAGAGTATATCTGTGTGAGAGTGTATTTGTATGTGTTTACCTTTAAATTTCTTTTGTATTTTGTTTTGTTTTGGTGATGTGGCACTGAGATTATTTGGCTGGAATAAAAAGCCTTGGGTACCAAATAAAGATGTTATCCAGATGGTGTTGTAGCAAGGGATAATGAGACATTATCTCTTCTTTGGTTTTCTTTCTTTAATTTTATTTCATTGGAATTTTTGTTTTTGAGAGCAGTTTTATGTTCATAGAGAAAATCAGCAGAAACTTCAGAGAGCTCAACAGACCTCTTGTGCCTGCACACATGCCCTCCATATTCCATACCCTGTGGTACATTTATTATTGCCGGTGAACCTATACCAACACAAGTATTGCCCAAAGTCTGTAGTTTTTTTTTCCTGGTGTTGTATATTCCATGGGTTTCCACAAATGTACTATCATGAAAGATATTTTACTGCCCTCAAAATCCTCTGTGTTCTCCCTATTTATTCCTCTTTCCCCACATTCCCTGGCAACCACTGATCATTTTACTGTTTTCATAGTTGTATCTTTTCCAGAATGTCATATAGTTGGCATCAAACAACATTTAGCCTTTTTGGATCAGCTTACTTTGCTTAGTAATATGCATTTTAAATTTCTTCATGTATGTTCATGGCTTGACAATTTATTCCTCATTTAGAGCTGAATAACATTGCATTATCTTAATGTACCTCTAAGGAATGTATTGGTTGCCTGCAAGTTTTGACAATTATGAATAAATATGCTATAAATATTTGTTTGCAGGTTTTGGGGTGAGTATAAGTTTTCAATTCATTTGGCTAAATACCAAGGTGTATGCTTCTTGGACATAAGAGCATTTGTAGATTTTTTTTTTTTTTTTTTTTTTTTTTTTTTTTTTTTGGTACCAGGGATTGAACTCAGGGGCACTCGACCACTGGGCCACATCCCCAGCCCTTTTTTTTTTTTTTTGTATTTTATTTAGAGACAGGGTCTCACTGAGTTGCTAAGTGCCTCGCCATTGCTGAGGCTGGCTTTGAACTCACGATCCTCCTGCCTCAGCCTCCCAAAGTGCTGGGATTACAGGCGTGCGCCACTGCACCCGGCTATTTGTAGATTTTAAGAAACAGCCAAAGTGTCTTCCAAAATGGCTTTATCATTTCGCATTCCCACCCATCTTAATGAGTTTTTATTGCTCTCCAACCTTGTCAAAATTTGGTGCTGAATGGTTTGAACCTTCCTCATTCATTGTAATAAGTGTGTAGTAAGACCTCACAATTGTTTGATTTGCACTTTCCTAGCAACATATGATGTTGAACCTTTTTTTTTTATATGCTTATTTTCCTTCTATACATCTTATTTAGTGCAGTGTCTATTATGATCTTTTGTGCATTTTTAAACCAGGTTGTTTATTTTCTGTTTTTGAGTTTTAAGAATTTATTATATATTTTGAAAAGTAGTCCTTTATCAAATATATCCCTTGCAGATATTTGTTTATAGTCTGTGGCTTGTATTCTTCTTCTATTGACAGTGTCTTTCACAGAGCAGAATTCTTTTAATTTTAAAGAAGTCCAGATTATTTCTATTATGGATCATGGCTTGGTGTATATAAAAACCACCAACATACACCAAGTCATCTGACTTTATACATTGTTATCTTAGAAGTTTCATAGCTTTTTATTTTACATTTAAGTGTATGTTCCATTTTGAGTGTTTGGGTCACCTTTTTTTTGTTTTGTTTCTGTGACTAAAGGACCCAATCAGAACAATTGTAGAGGAAGAAAGTTTATTTGAAGCTCAGGGTTTCAGAGGTCTCAATCCATAGACAGCAGACTCCATTGCTTGGGGCTCAAGGTGAGGCAGGGCATCATGGTGTAAGAATGTTTCAGAGGGAACCAGCTGGCATGATGATTGGGAAGCAAAGAGAGAAAGAGACTCCACTCTCCAGATACAAAATATATACCCTGTAGTCAGTCTCCCAATGAACCACTTCCTCCAGCCACATCCCACCTGCCTCCAGCTACCACTCAGTTAATCTCATCAGGGATCAATTGATTATTAGGTTAAGGCTATAACCCAATCATTCTCCTCCAAACCTTCTTGCATTATCTCACATGTGAGCTTTTGGGGGATACCTCATATCCAAACCATAACAATTTGCTATTATTTTTATTGTGATAGTGTTGAATCTACAGATCAATTTGGGAAGAACTGACATTTTGACAAAATCAAGTCTTCCTATCCATGAACATGAGATAATGCTCTTAATTTTTTTTGAATTTATGTTGTTGGGGTTTTATAATTTTACTCACACAGATACTATATATATTTTTGTAATACCTACTCCTACCTAAGTATTTCATTTTGGAGGATGATAAGGTAAATGGCATATCTTTTTAAATTTCAAGTTTTCATTGTTGATTGCTGGTATATAGGAAAGATTTTGGCTTTTACATATTAATCCTATGTCCTGCAAGTTTGCCATAATTGTTTGTTAGTTCCAGGAGTTTGTTTGCTTTTTTTGCCAATTCTTTCAGATTTTTTTTTAACATAGTTAATCATGTCATCAATTTTTTTAAAAAAAGAGCTATATATTCTCCTTCCTATTCCATATACTTTTTTTTTGTCTTATTGCATTAACTAGGATTTCTTGTGTGATGATGAAAAGACTAATAGGAGGGGGACATGCTTCCTTTGCTCCTGATCCGACTGGGAAAGCTTCAGATTGCTCATCATTTTGCATGTTGTTTGGTAGTAAGAATTCTGTTGATGTTCTTTATCAAGTGGAAGAAGTTACTCTGTTTCTAATTTGTAAGTTTTTTCATGAATAGATGTTGAATTCTGTCAAATTCTCTTTCTACATCTGCTGATACAAATGGTCATGTGACTTCTTTAACTCATTGATATGATGGGTTACATCAATTGATTTTTCAAATGCTGACACAGCCTTGAATACCTGGGATCAATTTCACCTTACTGTGTTATAATTCTTTTTGTACATTACTGAATTCAATGTGCTGATATTTGTTAAGAATTTTTTTTAACATCAAGATTCATGACATATATTGTTCCATATTTTTTGTTTCTTTTAATAACTTTTTTTTTCTGATTTTAGAATTACTAACTAATGCAGTGAGGAAGTGTTCTCCCTGCTTCTGTTTGCTGGAAGAGATTGTAGAGGATGGTTATAATTTCTTCCTTAGTTTGGTAGAATGCATCAGTGAACCCATCCGGTCTTGGTGCTCTCTGTTTTGGAAAGTTGTTAATTCTTGATTTTATTTCCTTACTTGAATCTGTTCAGATTGTTTTATTATTTCTTTTGTGAGTCTGACAGATTGTATCTTTCAAGAAATGGATCCATTTCACCTAGTTTTTAATTCACGGGTAGTGAGTTGTTCATATTATTCCTTTATTGTATTTTTTAGTGCCGTACAGTGATGTTCCCTTTTTAATTTATAATATTAGTGATTTGTACCTTCTTTTATTTCCTTAGTTAGCCTAGATAGAGACTTATCAATTTACTTTATTTTTCTCCATTGATTTTCTGTTCTCAAATGCATTGACTTCTGCTCTAATTTTTGTCATTTATTTTCTTCTTCTACTTTGGATTTAATTTGATCTTTTTCTAGTTTCCTAAGGTGAAAGTTCAAATTATTGATTTTATACCACTCTTCTTTTGTAACATATGCATTCAATAAACTTCCTTTTAAGCAATGCTTTGACCAACCCCCATTTATTTTGATGTTTTATTTTCATTTCTATTTATTTCAAAATATTTTAAATTCCTCTTGAGCTATTCTTAACTCATGTATTACTTAGAAATGTACTTTTAAATCTCCAAGTATTTGGGGGAATTTTCCAACCATCATTCTGTTGTTGATTTTTACTCTAAATCCACTGTAATCTGAGAGCATACTTTTGTAATTTCTATTATTACAAATTTATGAGTGTATGCTTTATTGTCAAGTATATGGTCTATGTTGTTGAAGGTTCCATGTGAACTTGAGAAAATTATGTATGCCCTTGTTGGATAAAGTAGTCCCCAAGATATTGTTATAGTTTAGATATAAGGTATCCCCCAAAAGCTTATGTGTAAGACAATGCAAGAATGCTCAAAGGTGAAGTTATTGGCTTATGAGAGGTGGAATCTAATCAATGGCTTAATTCACTGATATGAATTAACTGGTTGGAAGGTAAAGCATGGCTGGAGGAAGGAGGTCAGTAAGGCCATACCTTTGGAGTATATATTGTGTCTCTAGTGAGTGGAGCTCTCTCTCTGCTTCCTTTTTGCCATGTTCTGTGCCACTTTTCTCTGCCATCCCATTCTGCCATGATGTTATGCCTCACCATGGGCCCAGAGCAATGGAACCAGCCATCTATGGACTGTAACCTCTGAAACCATGAGTCCCAAATAAACTCATCCTCCTCTACATTGTTCTTTTTTTTTTTTTTGGTACCAGGGATTGAACTCAGGGGCACTCGACCACTGGGCCACATCCCCAACCCTTTTTTTTTTTTGTATTTTATTAGAGACAGGGTCTCACTGAGTTACTAAGTGCCTCGCCATTGCTGAGGCTGGCTTTGAACTCGCGATCCTCCTGCCTCAGCCTCCCAAAGTGCTGGGATTACAGGCGTGCGCCACCGCGCCCGGTTTACATTGTTCTTCTAAGTTCTTTTGATCACAGCAGCAACAACAAAAAGCTGACTAAAACAGATGTCAATTATATCTACTTGATTGGTGATATTGTTGAGTTGGACTATCCTTATTTTTCTGCTATTGAGTCTGTACACTTCTGATAGAAGTTTTATTTATTTATTTATTTATTTTGGTACTGGGGATTGAACTCAAGGGCACTTGACCACTGGGCCACATCCCCAGCCCTTTTTTGTATTTTATTAGAGACAGGGTCTCACTGAGGCTAAGTGCCTCGCCATGGCTGAGGCCTTTGAACTCGCCCTTTTTTGTATTTTATTAGAGAGACAGGGTCTCACTGAGTTGCTAAGTGCCTCGCCATGGCTGAGGCTGGCTTTGAACTCGCGATCCTCCTTCCTCAGCCTCCCGAGTGCTGGGATTACAGGCGTGCGCCACCGCGCCCAGCAAGTTTTTTATTTTTAAAATACATAATAAAAAATAACTCTTTTCCAGACTAGAAAAGTATGATAGGTTTCTTTTTATACCATTCAATTAATAGATACTGAGTGTTTATTATGTGGTAAAACTTATGGATAAATTTGTGAGCAAAAATAGAGAAAGAGTTCCTTGGTCTTGGTGACCCAATGTGTTTTACAAGGAATATGTGTATTTGAATATACACACACTGTTATATCTAGAAGTAGAAATGACAACTAGAAGTAGAAATGACATCTCCTATGTGAATTCCAAGGTTTCTTAAATTTCTCTCATGAAAATTTAACCAATTTCCTGACAAGCATGTGAGTCTTGAGATACATAGGATATTGCCCATAGAAGATAATATTTCAATGAATTGTGTTTATAAATTGGATCTTCCTTTGAAAGAAATATGCATTTTCTTTTTTTTTTTTTTTTTTTTTTTTTTTTTTTTTTTGGTACTGGGGATTGAACTCAGCGGCACTCGACCACTGGGTCACATCCCCAGCCCTTTTTTGTATTTTATTTAGAGACAGGGTCTAACTGAGTTGCTAAGTGCCTCACCATTGCTGAAGCTGGCTTTAAACTCGTGATCCTCCTGCCTCAGCCTCCCAAAGTGCTGGGATTACAGGCGTGCGCCACCTCGCCCGGCTGAAATATGCATGTTCTAAGGCATTATTTTTCCATTTTAGACTTGCTCTGATGATGTTGAAATTTCTGAAATATCAATTCTATAGTTTTTTATGCAGTACAAGACACACTGTAAAGTCTTTTATTTCTTTTAAAGTCATCTGGAGCAATGTAATTTGCTAGGGTGGGATAAATGAAAGTTGCTCTTCCTCCATACTTGCCCATTTTGTGGAACAGTATAGTGATTCTTGGGAGTGCTGAGCTGCTAAACTGGAAAAAAAAATGAGTGTGTGTGTAATACACATACTTTTTAAGAATAGCAAAACAGCCTACCTGAAAAAGTCAGTTTCCATTTTCATATACATGTAAGACACTACTCTTTTCTCCTTTGGCATTACAAGCTCAGACTGAGGAGAAATAACTTCTTCCTGATTAACAATATTTAGCATCTGAATCCTAGGAAATGGTATATTTTGGCTCTGAAAATATTATTCGTTATGCCTTTGAAGACTCAATCATTCTGTTCCAGAGGGTAAAGGGTGCCCAAGGATCTGGGGTTGAGTAGATACTGTTTATTGTAACAAGTCAGCCTAATTGACTTCATCCGAAGTGAAAAGAAGCTTACTCTTAAGTTAAAAAAGATTTCTGTGCCAAAGGGAAGAATTTGGAAGAAGATAGTCTTCAATGAATCATCAGCTATGGAAAATGGAATTCCTTGGTCCCAGAAAAATCATGCATGTGTTTGGGGAAAAAAAAAAAAAAAAACACAAAGTGAGGGATTAGTCAATAACAATCAGTAAAGGATTAAGTTTAAAGATGTTTTCCATTTGCCAACCCTGCCAACACTAAATTGGTGATGTACTTAGTATATTTTATTTGAAGATTTAAATTTTGCCAGTTTTCTTTCTTTATTCCAGAATTAATCATTCAGTACATCAGAGATCCAAAAAGCGAGTCAGACATGCAGGACAATGTTCTATATCCTCTATAGATCTGTGGAATTCCTGTGTTCACACTGAGGAATGTTACAAGCATATGTCCTGAACCCTTCCTCAAACATTAGTAGAGCCCAATTTCCTCAGAAGCCATTTGAGAACATTATTCATAATTTTTTTCTCAAATCTACATTGACTTAATTTATTGTATATTTATTTATTTATTTATTTTGGTACAAGGGATTTAGCCCAGAGGCAATTTACCACTGAGCCCTTTTTATTTTTCCACGGCCCTTTTTATTTTTTATTTTGAGACAGGGCCTCACTAAGTTGCTCAGGCTGGTATTGAACTTGAGATCCTTCTGTCTCATCCTCCTGAGTGAGCCCAACTACTTTGAAGTAATTTAAGTTCCTTGACAGTGCTGCCTTTTGAAGTGAGAACAAGCTCTTCTAATTTTGTTATATATTATGTGATGTGAAAATATGCTTTCATTGGTCCAAACCTTTGCTCATCAGATGGCTAAGCTTGATCTTATTTAATTATGTAAGGGTTTGGTAGTCTGTTCATTTTACCTAGCTCATCCATCTTACAGTTCTAAGAATCAATTTTACAGAAATGCTCACATGTGTAACAAGAACTACACACACACACACACACACACACACACACATATATATATATATATATATATGAGGAATTCCAGTCTAATATGTTTATAAGAGGAATTCCAGTCTAACATGTATGTAAAACTAATTTTAGGTAAAAAATAAGGCAAGTTATTTTGGTCTATATGTTATTTAGTAAAGAATAATGTGTGTGTATATAAAATAATATAAAACAAAGGAAACATGTTTACAGTTATAATTTACAAAATATTTGTGGTTTGGGACTAGGAGTCATGAAGACATCTTAAACTTTTCTTAAATTTTTATTTTTTTCAATAGACAAGTATTATTTTTAAACAAACTACTGCATTTCATCAAATCAAGATTCTTGTTATTCTTGATCCTACCAAAAAATATCAAAGAAAAGCTTCAGTCAAATTGGATCAAATTTGTCTGCCATCTACTCAGCTGTGTTTATTAGGCTTCCTTGATTGTCTGGTGCATCCTAAGTTATTTTAATTAAAAACAAATTAATATATTTACATAAATTGTCAAGAACATTAAGAAATTATAAATTAAAACTATTCCAAGTAATTCTCAGGTTAATAAAAATTTAAATAATTATGAAAAATAGCCAATCACATCATTTAAATTTAAGCCATAGGGAGATTTTATTCTTAATCCATAAAATTGGCAATGAAAATTATGTTAAGTATTTTAATGCCTTGGTGGATGTGCAAATTGTCACAACATTCTGGAGGACCAGGTGAAATTTTAACATCTTTAATCCACTTATTCCAAGGATAAGATATCACAAAAACTTACACATACAAGAATGTTGATCACATTTTTATTTGAAAGAAATGATTAGTTAAATTTTATTCCTAAGTGAATTAAAAGTAAGCTGAAGAAAAAAGTTTTTCAAGAAGCATTTAATGTCTTATGCTAAATTAAAATCAGAAAGCAAAGTTAACTCTACGTTGATTTCAAATTAGCAAGATTTATTTAGATAATATATGTGATATATTTAAAATACATGTATGTGGATATATACATACATGCACCCTCCCCCACATATGCTTGTATACACCCTGTTTCAAAAAATCTAAATTATATATTTGGAAAGTGAAAGAATGAAAGAAGGAATCAATTATTTCAAAGTAGATCAATTGGATTGTTTCTATTTTCTTTGTAACTGTCCCTATAACACATACACTAAGTCTCTACATAACTCATAAGTTATTACTACCTTTATAAGCTGCTATTATAAACCTGACAGTAGATTCTATATTTGTATACATTCTCCTCTTAACTTCCAAATATTTCTCTTTGCTTTTCCCAGTTTTAAGAATTTATCCTATCTCTTGTTCTGCAGAGTATATTTGTGTTCACAGCTGTACTTTCTCTTAGGTCTAAGAGCTTCATACTCCTGAAATGTAGAGCTCAAGGTCAATAAACTGAGTGGACACTGGCTGTGCTCAATTTTATGGACCTCCCAGACTTTATGAGTTTGGTCGACATGTTGTAAACACAAAGTCCAGCTGCACTTCCCATATTAGCTTCTCCTGCACCTGTGCCCCATTCTTTGGTGGTATGCAGGGTCTGTTCTCACTTGGTCTCAGCCTTGGCTTGCATTTTGGTTAAACAGAATTTCTCTTTAGTGTATTAGAGAGAAATTCTCTTTTATCCCAATGCCATGATTTGAAGCAGGAAGAAAATCACTTTTTAAATCTTTTTATTTGTTTTAATTAAACATGACAGTAGAATGCATTTATGCAGTGTGATATATCATACATAGATGGGATATAATTTCTCATTTTTCAAAGTGTACATGTTGCAGAATCATATTGGTCATGTAGTCACATATATACATACAGTAATAATGTCTGTTTCATTCCACTATGTGGGGATGGGAAAGATAGTGGAATGAAATAGAAAATCACTTTCTAAAAATGAGCTTTAAAGGTCTATCATTTTTAAATAACACTCCTTTCTCCATGTCTCTCTCAGTGTCGTTTTTTAGTCCCTGGCAGAGTAAAAATTCAAAATCACCAAAGGCTGGTGCTGTGGAAACCTGTTTTCAAGATATTATGATTTGGTGGCTGGGGTCAGCTCAGTGGTAGAGTGCTTGCCTAGCATGTGTGAGGCACTCGGTTCTATTCTCAGCACCACATATAAATAAATAAAATAAAGGTACATTGACAACTAAAAATAATTTTTAAAAAGATATTCTAATTTTTTTCTGATTGTTAAAGTGACCAGCATATGAAATTTGTTAAGTGAGTTTAATTATAAAAAAACAAACAAAAAAGCCCAATATAGTTCTAAAGATAACTGCAAATTGATATTTTCAGTATGTCCTTCCAGACTTTTTACATGTATATATGAATGTGTGTGTGATTTAATTGTACACATTTATGTGTGTGTAATTTGTGTATGAGATTTAATGTGTAATTTGTGTATGAGATTTAATGTGTAATTTGTGTATGTTTATCAAATATTAATATTTTGTCTTATTAAAAGACCTTTTAAGATATATTGAAGTTCATCTTATTTTCATATGGTGACTTTATATTTTTGCTATATAAGTTTTGGTAAATGCATAGAACCTCATCTATAATCAAGATATGAAGCATTCCCTTCTTCATAAAAATTCCCTACTGTTGCCCTCCCTTTGTAGACAACTCCCCACAACACCACCACCCTTAAGCTTTCACAATAATCTATCTATTCTCCATCCTTAGAATATGTCTTTTCTAGAATGTCAAACTAATAAAACTAGGCAGCATGAATCTTCTTGAGTTTCACTCTTTCCTCTAGCATATTAAATTTGTGATACATCCATGCTATAGCACGTATCAATAGTTCATTCATATTTATTGATAAAGAGTATTTCATTGCATAGAGGTGCAATAGTCTTTTTATCCATTCACCATCTGTAGGACATTTAAATTGTTTCAAGGTTTTGGAGATTATGAATAAAATTGCTGTATTTACATAAGATTTTGTGCAAACACAAGTTTTCATCACTCTTGATCATGGGATTGCTGTATCATGTGTTTGCTTAACTTTATAAGAAATTGCCAAATGTTTTCCAAAGAGATTTTACAATTTTGCATCTACTACAGCAATATATGAGCCTTCAATGACACTGCATGCTTGCTAACACAGGGCATTAAAAAACTTTTTAAAAAGTATTTTAATGGCTGTGTAATGGCATCTCATTATTGTGTGAATTTTATTTACTTTTCATTTGCTCGCCATGTCAAAGAAGTCCCCTTCAATTCCTAATTTGGTGTTTTTATCATGAAAGGATGTTGATTTTTTTCACATGCTTTTTCTGCATCTACTTAGTTGATCATTTTTTTTTTCTTTTCTGATTTAGAGCATTCAAATAGTGAATTAAAATTCTTAGTATTTTAGTGTTGAAACCATCTTGCACCCTGGGATAGACTCCACTTGTTTGAGGTATATTCTTTTTTTTTATATCTATTGTTACATATGGTTTTCTATTATTTGGGAATTTTTTTCAGATATTCTCATGAGGGACATTTGTTTGCATTGTCCTTTTATTGTAATGTCTACTTGGTTTTAGTGTCAGGATAACATTGACTTTATTAAAAATTATTTTCCTTTGTTCCTATTTTCTGGAAGATATTGTGTAGAACTAGTATTAATTCTTCCCTTCAAAATTAGTAGAATTAGTGAAACTATCTGGGTCTGGGGTTTCCTTTGTGGAAAATTTATTATGAGTTCATTTTGAAAATAGATATAAAAAAAATTTTACTATAAATTTCTTCCCAAGAATATTCTGGTAGTTTTGTGTCTTTCAATAAATGTATCCATTTCATCTGAGTTATAGAAGTTAGGGCATAAAAGACCCAGTAGTGTTCCCTTATTATCCTATCGATAGTGTGATATCCTCTCTTATATTAATAATTGGCATATTTGGCTTATTTGACTTAGTCTGGTAAAAGTTTAATCAATTATATTAATCTTGTCATGAAATACCTTTTAGTGACATCAGTTTCCTCTATTCCTTTATGCATTTTATTTATATCTGCTTTATCTCTCTAATTTTCTACATTTGCTTGCTTTGGGTTTATTTTCCTGCTATTTTTCTAGTTGATTAAAGTAGAAGTTTATATTATTTTATTTGACAACTTATTTTTCAAACGTAAGCATCTTTACCTATAAAATTTCCTTTAAAATTGCTTTAATGGCATCTCACAAATATTGTTATGCTGTAGTTTACTTTCATTTAGTGCAAAATATTTTCTAATTTTCCTTCAGACTTCCTGTTTTTATTTAGAAGTATGTTGTTTAGTTTCAAAATATATGTGAATTTTTTTCAGAGAACTTTCTGTTACTGACTTCTAGCTCAATGGCATTTATATCTGAGACATATTTTGTATAATTTCTGTTTTTTAATTTGTTAAAATTTCCTTATGAACTCAGCACATGGTTTGCCTTGTTTTCATGTGTCTTGCACTTTTGGTGTCAATTGTGCCTGCTGTATGAATTCCCAACTTGGGTGTATTATTAACCAAGTGTGTCTGACACCTTGGCATCTGGGATATGCTCACCCTGGAAACACTACCCTTTTCAGGGCAGCCAATTCTTAGAAAGCAAACAAAGCCTGTCCTCCCCCACTTCCCATAAGGCTCTTACCTTCTAGTGCACCATTTCCTTCCCAGTTACCAAATAACTAGGCACAGTTCCTATACCCTAGATCATGCTTAGATTATGCAACCTAGCCAACCCTAGGCCTACATAGTCTTTCTTACCCTTTTTCCTTACCCCCACAGACACCAAAATGGGGCCTGGAAGTGTTGCTGCTCACTGGTAGAGCACTTGTCTACCATGCATGAGGTCTTGGATTTGATCCCCAGCACTGAAAAGAGAAAGAAGGAAGAAAGGAAGGAGGAGAGAAAGGAAGGATGGGAGAGAGGAGAGAAAAAGAGAAAAAAAAAAATGGATTAAGCTCAGAAAAGAAGACCAGCAAAATCAAAGCTAAGAAAAAAATGTTACTGAAAACACAAAATCTTAAAAATAAGTTTAAATACATTTGTATAAGTTAAATTACACTCTTTTGTCTAAAAAGTCTTATTTTTAAAAGTCTAGCTTAGACCATTTACATGTATTTTGCTACAATTCTGCCTATTGACTCTGCATAAGATACTAGATGGTCCTGATGAATATAACAAGTTTTTCAAGCACTAGGGTATTATCATTAATTTTTTCACACAATATGGTTTTTAATATAGTTTCATGGGTACTTAATTTCTGCTTCTTAACAACATCCTGATTTGATATAAAAATATCCAGTTATTTGCATTTATTAAACACTTAATGCCATGTGGTTTAAAAGACAGCATAATTCACAGTAGTGAAGTAATGAAATCAGCTTAGGTGTCCAGCAACTGATGAATGGATAAAGAAATGTATATGTACACAATGGAGGTTTACTTATTCATTAAGAATAATGAAATTCTGTCACTTGCAGGAAAATATATGGAACTGGAGAACACCATGTTAAGTGAAATAAACCTGTCAGAAAGATAAGAGTTGTGTTTTCTCTCATATGTAGAAACTAAAGAGAAAATGGGGTGGGGGAGGCTTACTAAAGTAGAAGAAAGTGGGAGACCCATCATGAGATAAAGGAAGATGGTCCAAAGGAAGGAGGGGAGGAAAAGGGGAGGGACTGGGGAGTGACACTGACTACATTATGTTACATGCATGTATAGATATGCTATAATAAAACCCACTATTCTGTATAATCAGTACACACCAAGTTAAAAAATCTTCCAATTAATTTCATCTTTGCTCTTTCCCTTAATCCCAGGGAAGGAGAAATAGTCTTCTTCTTTTTTTTTTTTTTTTTTTTTTTTTGGGTACCGGGGATTGAACTCAGGGGCACTCCACCACTGGGCCACATCCCCAGCCCTTTTTTGTATTTTTATTAGAGACAGGGTCTCACTGAGTTACTAAGTGCCTCACCATTGCTGAGGCTGGCTTTGAACTCGCGATCCTCCTGCCTCAGCCTCCCAAAGTGCTGGGATTACAGGCGTGCACCACCGCGCCCGGCTAGAAATAGTCTTCTTTATATCTTTCTCAGCCCTAGTCTTCTCTCCCATTGGGGTGAACAAATGTCCAAAAATTGCCCTGGCAACACTTCTGATCCTTCTCCCTACTTTGGTTTTGACAGCCTTTTGCCTATGGGCTCCTTTATATAGAGCCAAGGGGATTGCTGAGATTTCTGCTGATGGCATGGACTACTGAAATATAACACTCCCTCTTTGACTATACTCTGTTTACTAGTAACCTACCTGTACTGTCTGGTCTCACAAAACTCCTGACCTTAAACATCTGCATGTAAGAAGTATGCCCCCACAGTGCAGAAGACATGTAAAATTGTGCCAAGAACTCTCTCCTGATCCTCTGCTCTGCTCAATGACAATGCTTAGAAGGGCCTTCATCTAGAATGCAGCTGAACAATAAGACACCTGTCCCATTCTTTAGGTGCCCCATGTACATGAACAATTGTCTTAAACGGCTCCCCTCGTACTCAGTTTCACAGTGATTACATTAAACATGTCTCTTAGCACTGGGTCTCTTCCTGTTGTTTTCACCATGCACCATGCATGCTATGCCAGTTGTGCATCATACTTCACATCCTGGGTGTGAAGCAGAGTGAGCCATTGTCTCTGGCCTCAAGTAGCCTCTCCTCTGGCCAACTTGGAAAGGCTGGTTTGTGAATTACATCTGCATGCACATAATTTACAAAAACCACAGTACTTTGGAATATGTCCAGTTCACTTACTGTCCAGATCCTTTTATCTTTTTTCAACATAAATTGACATTTTAAATTAATGAGAAAATGTTTCTAAACTACTGGATTGGACGCTGAATAGGATTTTAGCTGTGTGCTAATCCAGTAATACACTGGGCCATATTTCTTAGACTAGTCTAAGCAATGCCACAGTAATAAACAAAACTCCATAATCATAGTGGCTTTTCTGAACAAAACATTTTTTTCTTGCAAAGGAAAATGTAGGTTAGAGTCAACAGTACTCAAGGGAAACTGCCTTCCATGTGGTAATTCAACAATCAAGATTGTGTGTGTGTGTGTGTGTGTGTGTGTGTGTGTGTTTTGCTGGGGATTGATTTTATATATATATATATATATAAAATATATATATAGACACATAGACACACACACACACACACACACACACACACACACACACACACACACACACACACACACATTTTTGGTGGCCCTGGGGATTGAACCCAGGGGTACTTTGCCACTGAGCTATATCCCCAGACATTTTTTAAAAAAATGTTTTTATTAGTGCATTGTAATTAGATATAATAGTGGGGTTCATTTTGATATATTCATATATGCATGGAATATAATTTGCTCTCTCAGTCTCTAGTACTTTCTCTTTCCCTCGCCTTTCTCCTCTCTTATTCCCTTTCTTATAGTCTACTGATCTTCCTTCTATTGATTTTTTAAAATTGGTGTTCTATAGATCTACATAAAGGTGGAATTCATCATGGTGTATTCGTACATCTATAAACATAATTTTGTCAATGTTATTTCACAATTCCTTCCTTTCACCATCCCTCCTCCCTGCCTATCAATCCTGTGCCTCTACTTCCTTATTGTGAGACAGAGTTTCCCTAAGTTACACATACTGGCCTCAAACTTGCAATCCTCCCACCTCAGCCTCCCAAGTAGCTAGGATTACAGGCATGTGCCACTGAGCCCAGCCAAGATTTTATAGTTGTGTTGCTGCGTTGTATCCACATGTGTGAGGCAAATAAAAAGAGGAGTTGAAGAGTTGCCAAATAGGGATCCATAAGGGAACCAGGACCAGCATATGAGTAGTATGAAATAAGGGACTTATTATAGGAATGAGGCTTTATCTATTTATGGGAGGATCTGGTAAAATAAGTGTTTAAAAGCTGAAAACTCAGACAAATGTCTCAAAAAATTCCCATGTTAAGTGATGGCATGTGTGAACATGTTAGAACCTACAAGGAAATTTGAAACCTACAAAGATAATTAGTTAGCAGAGTAGGACTGCAAAAGTGGCTGGTGGAGAAGTATACAGCAGACTGCTTCCTGTGCCCTTAGGTGGTAAACCTGGGGTTGCCATGGATCTCAGCAGTCAAGATAGAGAGATGGATATGGAGAGTGAAGCACAGAGACAAGCGGGTGCCTGCGGGCCTCCCTCCATCAGTCTTTCACTGCATCTAATCATAAAGACCTTCAGAAAGGGATGACTTTACCTGTGCTTTTTAAAATTTGTATGAATTTCCCTTTAAGCCAATTTTAACTCAAAGCCATACAATGATAGGATTTTTCAAAACACAGTTCTAGAACAATTAGGCGAACACAGTCAACCCAAGCAATCACCCTCACCTTTCAGTTTTTGCATAATATGATCTGGAATTGACACAAAATATTTCTGTTCATAGACCATTGGATAGAACCAGTCATAGGACCTAATTTAACTGCAAGGAACTGGAGATTTTGGAAAAGTACATGGATATTCATTCAGCAACAATTAAATGTCCCTTCCACATATACTATGTCAGGAGGAAATGTTTATAGATCTCTACAATAATTTATAGAAAATATTGTCAACTTGACCTCCAACAAAATATTTTGTTTAAGTTTTGCCTTGATATGTGTGTGTGTTTGTGTGTGTGTGTGTGTGTGTGGTGCTAGGGATTGAACCCAGGGCCTTGTGCATGCAAAGCAAGCACTCTACCAAGTGAGCTATATCCCCAGCCCCATGGCCTGATAATTTCAAAAAATTTGTATTAGAACTATGTCTCTGTAGCCAGAATTTTGTTTGCAAGTTTGAAAATTTTACACTTAGCCTTTTTCACAGAAAGCTTCCCAGTAGATAAATCTTCAGTTACTGTCTTCTCTTATGCTTTTCTTAAGCAATATTCGATCTCAGCATTATTAAAGGTGTTTAGCACTGAGCTTTCCTCATTATACATGTATAAACCCTCAGAGTGTGCTTTGAATATACATATACACATATACATATATATGTATGTGATTGGATGATGCATGAATTTTTGGTATATGTATATTTTTGGTCTATGGAGATCAGAGAAGGCAAGGAATAAAATGGAAGAAACCTTGCACATTAGAAAACTAATACAGTGTTCTGTATATATTCTTCTGGCAAATTTGTTGTCAACTGGAGTAGAAATATGAACATTTAAGGAATGTTAATTTTCACTGCATCTTAGAAATGGAAAAGTCAGTCACTTTATCTTGAAGACATGAGTCATTCTGTGCATTATAAAGAGTGTGGAACAATTGTTATAAGCAACTCTTCATTTGACTGTTATGTAATACCAATAGCAGGAAGTCAACACAAAGCTGTTGCAGTTATTCAAAGGAAAAGGGAATTAAAATTCTTTTTTCAAATAAAAAGAGAAAGAACACTTAGATTTAATAATGCTTTTAAAAAGCATGAGAGGGGACCAAGAGCTGAAGGTTTCTTCACTGAGAGGCTTTCCATAAAAGGAGGTTAAAAACAAAAACAGATTTTTAAGACTTAAAGAAAAAAATCCTGGCTATAATGACAATAATTCTGACACTAATTTAAATTTTTATTAAGAAAAATACATGCATCCAGACAAATTATATTTTTAGAGTTGTGTTATCCAGCTTTCTACCACTGACACAATATCTGAGATAAACAACTTATGAGCAGGACAGGTTTATTTTGGCTCACGGTTTCAGAGATTACAGTCCAGGTAAGTTGGCTCCATTGTTTTTGGGCCTGCAGCTAGGCAGAACATCATGGTGAGATCTCAAGGTGGAAGAAACTGTTCACTTCATAGGAGCCAGGAAGCAAAGAGAGAGAGGAGATGCTGAAATCCCATTATCCCCCTTAAGGGTATTCCCTCAATTGAATTAACTTCTTTCCTGTAGGCCCCACCTCCCAAAGGTTCTGCCACCTCCCAATAGCACCATAGGCTGGTAACCAAGCCTTTATCACTCTGCAGGACACCTACTCAAACTATAACAGAGGTCAAACAACTTATTCAAATTGTTGTGTGCTGAGAGCTATAAGTGTTTCCTCCTGGCATAGTGGGTGGGGCAGGGATGTTTAACCGTCCCTGAGTGAATATCCATGTGCTTTTCCATCTCCCTGCCATTAAGTGAGATCACATGACTGGTTCCAAATAATGATCTATGAACAGAAATGATGAGTGTCAATTCCAAGTCATGTCACATAAACTTGGGAAGGGGAGAGACAGACAGACACAGAGAAAGATTTACTGCCATTTATGCAAAGAAGACTTAAAATGTGTTAAATTAATCCAAATTTATGTGAAAAGAAAAAAAATATTATTGTAGGATTTGATTCCATTAGAGGTTAAAATTAAACATAATTACAGCATAAGATGGATGCTTCCTCTAAGAATTATTCTTTTGGCATATGAAAAAATAATGATAGGGCAACACCAACAAAAAGTTTCTGCTGAAACTTTCTAATCCTCTCTGGGCTAGCACAGCACTAGTCATCTGACCATCAGATGTTTTTCTAAGAGATATCTGAACTGGGAAGTCAGAAGTTTTAAAACTTGGTCCTGAATGGCCAGCTATGTGATCTTGCACAGGTCCCTTAACTTCTCTGGATCTTGGTTTTCTCACCAGCAAAATGAATTATTTTAGTAAGTAACCTCTAGAGCATGAAAATAAAATACAAGCTACATATGTAATTTTATATTTCTAGTAGTTACAGTTTTAAAAAAAAAGTAACATATGAAATTAATATAGTGATATATTTTATTTAAGCAATATATTCAAAAAAGTCTAGTTTTAACATGTAACTAATATATAAAAACCAATATACAAAATCAGCAAAGAGATATTTTACATTCCAAGATCTGGTACGTATGTTACACTTCTAGCATATCTGATTTTGGAGGCTAAAATTTAATTGAAACTATTTAAGTCATATTTAGCTAACAATAAATAAATGTATAGTTGAAAAAGTATATTCACATACCCAAGTTATTTTAAACATATTAAATATTTTCCAATAACTAAGTTAAAGCCACCTTTTAAATTTAAATTAATTATTAAATATAGCAAAAATGTATTTAGTCACAATAACTACATGATAACCACATTTCATATGCTCTATATCCTCAGGAGTTGTTGAATACTCTACCAGATGATGTAGTTATGAAATCTTGGCTACCTCTGCTTCTACTTTACTGAAACTCTTACTGAGTATAGTAGATGAATTTTTAAGAAAATCTCTATTTCATCTTTCACAGATACTTAATAATTACTTTCCAATATGAGATATTGCTTGAGAGAGAAAAGAACAAAACATAAATGCCAAATAATCAGAGAAAAGATATATGTATATCTACATACAGTGTTATAATATACCTGTAAAAAGCAATGAATTCAATGCATATGAATAAATATGGATTAAATGGTATGTTCACAAACATCATATTGTGTGAAAGATTTAGGATCACAAACAGGATTTAAAGTGCATGTGCCAAACAGTCCTGTGGGTTAAGAATACACACACCCACATCCACACAGTTACATACACCACACATAATTTTATGGACAATGTATTGGAGGGATACACATTCAAGATGGCAGAATGGGTGTTTACAAGAACAGGAGCTGAATTGGGCTGGAGTTTTTAGACACAAAGAGGTGATATGCATACAAACCAAGAAATATGAGAATGTGCCATAAAACAAAGAGGATCACATCAGTGATTGTCAAGTTCTGTATACTTGATGTCCCACATAAGATTAAAAAAGCACAATGAAACTCCTGTGACAGTTGTATTATATATTTATAATCTCTGACTTCAAGGGGTTTAGATTCTAGATATGGAGAGATATTTGTAGAACATTAGAATTCTACATAGCAAATGAAAACTGCAGCATAAATTGCAAATGTCTTTAGTGATAGAACAGTGCTATCTGATGAAGAGAGTTTTTTTTTCTCCATTAAGTTGGGCTGTGGAAGAAATAGAAAATAAATATTTTACCACATACATACTTCTTACCTTTAAAAACAACAACATTTATTTAGCTAGCATAATGCCCATTAAATTATTCTACATATTGTTACTAATAAAAAGAAAAAATGATGGGAGAAGGCAAATATTTTGTGAAGACCAACTATGACCTAACCAGACTGTGCTAATTGTTTTATGGATTATTATTTTTTCATCTTTTCAGTGACTCTCTGTGAGGTAAACATTATTTTCACTTTACACAGGAGGAAACTGAAACTTAGGGGAGGTTGAGAAACTAGCTCAGTGTTAAAGTTAGTCTGTTAGAAAACCAGGATTTATGCATGAGTGTCACTCCAAAACTTGAGTCTTTACCACCACACTATGCCAACTTCACAATAAAATTAATGTCTTTGCCTCTGAAGAAGAAAGTTATTGTTATGCTTTGAATTTGGAATGTCCTCCAAACTTCAAATATTGAAGACTTTGTTCCCAATGCAGCAATGCTCACAGGTGGGACTTTGGGGAAGCAACTGGTCATGAGGGCTCTAAACTTATTAATGGATTAATCCATTTAGTGGATTAATAATTTGAATGAAATAGTAGGAGGAGGTGGATACTACAGCCAGATGGGGCATGGTTGAAGGAATCAGGCCACCAGGGGTATACCTTTGGGGCCTATATTTTATCCTGCATCCCCCCACCCCTGGTTTTTGACTGCCATGAGTGAGCACCTTTCCTCCACCATGATGTTCGGCATTACCTCAGGCCCAAAGTAATGGAGTCAGCTGACCATGTACTGAAACCTCTGAAACTGGGACCCAAAATAAATCTTTCCTCCTCTAAGTTCTTTCTGTCAAATATTTTGGTCACAGCAAAGACAAGTTAACAACAGTGATAGAAAGCCCCTTCCAATTAATAGCTATAAATTACAGAATAGAAGCTACCATAAAATAGCTCTTCTCTATTCCTTTCTCACCAACCTAAAACCGTTCAAGACCAATACTTGTCATATCTGTCCACTCCTCCACTTCACCCTCATGGGTAGTCACTGCACTAGTTTAGTTCTCTATTGCTTACCACCTTGATTATTGACTTATTTTGCTGATTGTTTTTTCTCCTTTGAAGAACAACCCTTTTATTCCACATTCCAAAATGCTAGTAGTGAAATCTATTTGAAATTTATATATTACCACGCTCTTCCTTTGTTTCAATTCTCTAGTAGTTTTCCTTTGAAACAAAATACAAATTCTGTAGATTAAAAAGGAGACTCCCCAAACATACAAACCCACTTCTAGTCTTTTCCTAAAATGATTATTTTGTCAGTCTGATAGTTCAGCTTTTGTCCGTCAAGCTCTGTTTGAGTAACACTTTCTCCAGAAAGACTTTTCTGCCCATATCTAGGATGGTGGTGGGTCTTGGGTCTTTTGCTCTGTTTTTCCTATTGTCTTGCACATGTGCTTTTGCACACTGTGCTATAATTGTTTTATTTATTGATTTGTTTCCCCCATTGTCTAAGTTCATTGTTATCCTCAGGAATAAGCATAGTGCTAAGTAACAGCTCAATAAATGTTTTTTTAAAAGGTGAGATTTAATTTAGTAGAATGTGATTTAAAATTAAACTGATTTTTCCCCTTGCCTGTATTTGCTAATATTCTTTCTCTTGAATGTCACCCTGTCCTAATACTTCTTTCCAATATACATTTTTCATAAGGAGAGAATGGAGTAACCTCTGACCATGTGACTTTTCCCCTCTCCTTCCCTCTTCTCAGTCTTATAGAGGATGGCTGGCAGGGTAGATCTGAGCAGATGTGGGCAGGAGGCACTGAGATGATGGTTGAAGATTTCAGTGTTACTTCTGCTGTCTGGAATTCCTAATAGAAGAGTAGTACCCAGTTATTTCTATAATATTAAAAGCTTACGTCATTATTCTCTTAAGATTTGGCCCCTGTCTTAGTCCATTTTCTGAAGCTATACCAAAGTAATTAAGACCAGGTAATTTATAAAGAATAGAGGTTCATATAGCTCATTGTTCTGGAGGTGGAAAGTTCCAGGCATGGTGCCAGCATCTGGTGGACGTCTTGTTGCATCATCACATGGCAGAGGACATCACATGATGAGACAGAGAAACTCTGCTTTCTCAGGTTTCTCTTCCTCTTCCTATGAAGCCACAAATGCTATTATAAGGGCTTCATCCTCATGACTTCATCTAATCTTAAGGATCTCTCAAAGGTCTCAACTCAAAAGACTATTAACATATGAATTTTGGGATAAAGTCTATAATATATGAACTTGGGGTGGGGGGACACATTCAAACCACAGCAGGGAAGTCGTCAATTTTTGTGCATTATGAAAAATCTTACTCTGTATCATATTACAACAGTCCTATATATAGCTATAGCCATTATCTGTTTCCAGGTAAAAGCTTACCCACCTTGAATCCAGCTCCACTTTCAGGGATTATGGTCTCTAAATCTACCTAACCATTGGTTACACAGAGATATCACTGCATGTTAATTTGGGCAGATCTCACTTCATTGTGCTACAAACAATTTAACCACCTGGAAACTTAACACTGCTAACACATCCCAGTAAAATAGTTAAGGATGATTAAATAGCAGAGGCAAAAACTAGTTATACAGTATAATAGAACAAGATAAGAAATACAGGTACAGTCCATGGCTTGTTTCTCTCACTAGTTACTTCTTTCACTGGGTGTGCCAGCTTTCTTTCGACTTTCTTCATTACAATACTGTATCCATTTTCATTATGCCCTAGGCTAGCACCTTAATTGATTAAGATTCTTTGTCTTGTGAGGTGATCCAATTTTTTATTCCTGAGGAAACTATGCCCTTGGTGGCACTTCATGAATTAAATTGCAGTAGTCTTTGATCAATCTTTTTTTATTAATTGCAGCAGTGGAAAAAGTGTGCTGGGCACCTGAGCTTCCCTCTTCTACTTGCCTGCTTCATCCTTGAAGGTTAGGTTCAGTTACTCAGCCAAAACAATTTAGGCGTCTAAATCATGTGTTAGACATGGACATTTAGGATGGAACCAAAACAAACTCAAGTTGGATTTATTCCTCCCTTGGATCCTTGAATCTATATAATAAGGGATAAAATAAAAACTATATATGAAAAAAACAGTAAATATCACACTCAATGGTGAAAAACTATAAGGTTTTCCTCTAAAATCAGAAATAAGGTAAGGATGCCCACTCTTGCCACTTCTATTCAAGACACTACTGGCAGTTCTTGCCAGAGAATTACATGAGAAAAAAGAAAGAAATTCAAATTAGGCAGGAGAAAGTGAAATTATATGTTTAAAGAGCTTATATGTAGAAATCCCTAAAGGTTTTACACACACACACAAAAAAAAAAAAAAAAAAAGAAAGAAAGAAAGACCTGTTAAAACTAACAAACCTACTCAGCAAAATAGCAGAATACAAAATCAACATGCATAAAACAGTGGCATTCCAATAAAGCATCTGAAAAGGAGGTATTAACAATAAAGCATCTGAAAAGGAGGTTTTAAAAAATAAATTAACAATAAAGCATCTGAAAAGGAGGTTTTAAAAATCAATTTCATTTACAATAGCATCAAAAAGAATAAAACAAGAATACACAGGCAAAAGATTTGTACACTAAGAATAACAAAATATTGCTGAAAGAAATTAAAGAAGGCACCAACAAATGGAAGATTATTCACAAAGATTGAAGGTTAATACTCATACATAGCAATAATTCTCAAAGTGATATTAAGATTCAATGTAATCATTAACAATATATCAAAGCTTTTTTTTAACAAAGATATAAAAATGCATTCTAAAATTCATATGGAATTTCAAGGAACTACAAATAGTCAAAGGATCTTGACATCAACAACAACAAAAAGATACCTTAAACCTTCTTGATTTTAAAAATTGTGACAAATCTGCAGTAATTAAAGCAGTGTTGAACTGGGTTAAAAGACATTCAGATAGAAAAATGGAATAGGATAGACAGCCCATAAATAAACCTCCAATTATATGGCCAAGTAATTTTTAACAAGAATACTAAGAATATTCAGTGGGCAAAACAGTCTTTTAGCATATGTTATTGGGAAAGGCGGTGTTACACATACAAAACAACAAAGTTGGAGCCTTCCCTTTGACTACATTGAAAAAAATAAGATAAAATGAATCAAAGTCCTTAATGTAAGCAGCTAAACTATAAAATCCCTAGAAGAAAACATAGGAGAAAATCTTCCTGACATTGGATTTGGCCTTATTTTTATGGGTAGTAAATCAAAAGTATATGCAACAAAAGCAAAGAGAGGTAGATTGGAGTATATCAAAATTTAAAAATGTATACATCAAAGTACAGCATTACCAAAGTGAAAAGACGTGTAGAATCGGAGAAAATATGTGCAATCATATATTTGATAATAGATTAATATCCAGAATGTTCAAAGAACATCTACAACTCAACATATAAGAGCAAACCACTCAATTCGAAAATGGTCAAAGAACTTGAATAGGCATTCCGCCAAAGAAGATACACAAATAATCACGACATAAAAAGATTCTTACCATCAAAAATCTCTAGGGAAATGCAAATCAGAAGTATAAGGAATTACCACTTCACACTCATTAGGATAACTATTGCCAAAAAAAAAAAAAAAAAAAAAAAAAAAACCCAACTCCCTCAAAATCAAAAAATGAAAGTAAAATAAAATTTAAAAAAAATAAGTGTAGATGAGGATGTGAAGAAATTGTAAACTTGTATACTGTTGGCAAGAAAATGAAATGTTGCTGCCACTATGGGAAAAGAGTATATGGTGGCATACCAAACTATCCAGCAATTCTGCATGTGGGTACATGCTCAACAGAGTTAAAACAGGCACTCAAAGAGATATTTGAATGTTTTTGGCAGTCTTAGCCACAGTATCAAAAAATGTGGAAGCAAATTAAATATCAATGGATGGATAAACAAAATATGGCATATGCATACAGTAGGATACTGATAAGCCTTAAAAAGAAAGAAAATGATGAGACATGCTACAATATGGAGGAATCGCAAAGACATTTTTGTGAGTGAAATAAGCCAGTCACACACAAAAAAATTACTGTATTATTCTAAGTACCTAAGTAGTAAAATTCATTTATTGAAGCAGAAAATAGGATGGTGGCTGCTAGGGAACAGGTGAGTTAGTACTTAGTGGGCATGGAATTTCAGTTTGGGAGGATAAAAAAGTTTTGGAGATTGATGGTGATATTTGAACAATATGATTTTACTTGATGCCATAGACTATACACTTAAAGATGATTAAATACTGAACTTTATGTAATATATCTCTTATTACCATAAAAATAAAGCAAAAGAAAATCTCTAACAGTAGAACTCAAGAGTCTAAGAGATAGAAAACTATTGTCATTAATTTGTGTTTTGAATTATGTAAGAGGAGATTAATTGTTATGGTTTGGATGTGAGGTGTCCCCCAAAAGCTCATTGTGAGACAATGAAAGAAAGTTGAGAGGAGGAATGATTGGTGATGAGAGTCTTAACCCAATCAGTGAATTAATCCCCTCATGGGGATTAACTGAGTGGTAATTGAAGGCCTGAGGGTAGGGTGTGGCTGGAGGAAGGACATGGGAATTGGGTCATGGCTTTGGGATATATATTTTGTATCTGGTGAGTGGAGTATCTCTCTCTGTTTTCTGATGATCATGTGAGATGATTCCCTCCTCCATACTCTTCTGTAATGACATTCAGCCTTACCTCGAGCCCCAAGGAATACAGCCAACCTTCTATTGACTAAGATCTCTGAAACCATGAGCCCTCAAATAACCTTTTTTTTTCTTTACAATTGTTCTGATCCAGTCTTTTAGTCACAGCAGCGAAAAAGCTGATTAAAAACATCAACCCACTTGAATGTTTACATGAATACTACAATGTTAACTATAGGCAAAATGTTGTGTAATGGATCTCTAGAATTTATTCATCTTGTGCAGCCAAAATTTATAGTTAATAAATACCAATTTTCCATTTGTTCCTCACCCCAGGACCTGGTATCCAGTTTGGTATTAAATTTCTATCAATTTTATATACATCATATAAGTAGAATTATGTAGTATTTATCCTTCTTTGACTGGCTTAATTCACTTAGAAAAATATCCTCTAGGTTCATTCATGTTGTCATTTGGTGAGATTTTCTTATTTTAAAAGCTGAACAATGCTTTTGGCAGTATAGTCATTTTGACAATGTTAATTCTGCCTATCCAAGAACAAGGTAGGTCTTCCCATCTTCTAAGGTCTTTTTTAATTTCTTTCTTTAGTGTTCTGTAGTTTTTGTTGTAGAGGTCTTTCACCTCTTTTGTTAGGTTGATTCCCAGGTATTTTATTTTATTTTATTTTTTGATGCTATTGTAAGTGGGGTAGTTTTCCTCGTTTCTCTTTCAGAGCATTTGTCACTGATATACAGAAATGCCTTTGATTTATGGGTGTTGATTTTGTATCCTGCTACTTTGCTGGATTCATTTACTATTTCTAGAAGTTTTCTTGTGAAATTTTTTGGGTCTTCTAGGTATAGAATTGTGTCATCAGCAAATAGTGTTAATTTGAGTTCTTCTTTTCCTATCTGCATCCCTTTCATTTCTTTTGTCCATCTAATTGCTCTGGCCAGTGTTTCAAGTTCTATGTTAAATAAAAGTGAAAGGGGGCATCCATGTCTTGTTCCAGTTTTTAGAGGGAATACTTTCAATTTTTCTCCATTTAAAGTGGTGTTAGCCTGGGGTTTAGCATAGAAAACTTTTATAATGTTGAGATATATTCCTGTTATCCCTAGTTTTTTTCTAGTGTTTTGAACATGAATTGGTGCTGTATTTTGTGGAATGCTTTTTCTGCATCTATTGAGATGATCACATGGTTCTTTAAGTCTATTTATGTGATGAATTATATTTATTAATTTCCATATGTTGAACCAAGCTTGCATCCCTGGGATGAACCCCACTTGATTATGGTGCACTATCTTTTTGATATGTTTTTGTATCCAATTTGCCAGAATTTTATTGAGAATTTTTGCATCTATGTTCATTAAAGATATTGGTCTGAAGTTTTCTTTCTTTGATGTGTCTTTGCCTGGTTTTGGGATCAGGGTGATATTGGCTTCATAGAATGAGTTTGGATGTTCTCCCTCTTTTTCTATTTCCTGAGATAAATTAAAGAGTATTGGTATTAGTTCTTATTTAAAGGTCTTGTAGAACTTGGCAGTGTATTCATCCAGTCCTGGGCTTTTCTTGGTTGATAGGTTTCTGATGGCATCGTCTATTTCATTAAGTGAAATTGATCTGTTTAAATTGTGTATATCATTCTGATCCAGTTTGAGCAATTCATATGACTCTAGAAATTTGTGGATGCCTTTGGTATTTTCTATTTTATTAGAATACAAGTTTTCAAAATAATTTCTAATTATCTTCTGTATTTCTGAAGTGTTTGTTGTGATATTTCCTTTTTCATCATGGATGTTTTTCTCTTCATCATGAGATTTTCTCTTCTTCTTTCATTAGCATAGCTAAGGGTCTGTCAATTTTATTTATTTTTTTCAAAGAACCAACTTTCTGATTTGTCAATTTTTTCAATTGTTTCTTTAGTCTCAATTTCATTGATTTCAGCTCTGATTTTAGTTATTTCCTGTTTTCTACTGCCTTTGGTGTTGATTTGTTCTTATTTTTCTAGGGCTTTGAGGTATAATATTAAGCCATTTATTTGTTGACTTTTTCTCCTTTTAAGGAATTAACTCCATTCAATGAACTTTCCTCTTAGTACTGCCTTCATAGTGTCCCAGAGATTTTGATACATTGTATCTGTGTTCTCATTCACCTCTAAGAATTTTTTAATCTTCTCCTTGATGTCTTTTGCAACCCCTTGTTCATTCAGTAGCATGTTATTTAGTATCCAGATGTTGAGTAGCTTTTTTTTTATTTTTTATTTTCTCACTGATTTCTAATTTAATTCCATTATGATCTGATAGAATGCAAGGTAGTATCTCTACTTTTTTATATTTGCTAAGAGTTAAATAGAAAAAGCAGTCATGAAATTCATCGGGAAAAATAAGAGACCCAGAATAGCTAAAGCAATACTTAATAAGAGGAGTGAAGCAGGTGGCATCATGATACCAGAATTTAAACTATACTACAGAGTAATAGTAACAAAAACAGGATGATATTGGCACCAAAATATACTGGTAGACCAATGGTACAGAATAGAGGACACAGAAACTAACCCACACAACTACAGTTATCTTATATTAGATAAGGTGCCAAAAACATACAATGGAGAAAAGATAGCCTCTTCAACAAATGGTGCTGGGAAAATTGGAAATCCATATGCAACAAAATGAAATTAAACCCCTATCTCTCACTATGCACAAAACTCAACTCAAAGTGGATCAAGGACCTAGGAATTAAACCAGAGACCACGTCTAATAGAAGAAAAAGTAGGCCCAAATCTCCATCATATTGGATTAGGACCTAATTCCTTAATAAGATTCCTGTAGCACAAGAATTAAAATCTAGAATTAATGAATGGGATAGATTCAAACTAAAAAGCTTCTTCTCAGCAAAAGAAGCAATCAGTGAGGTGAATAGAGGCCCCATTAATTGGGAAAAACTTTTTACCACATGCACATCAGATAGAGCACTGATCTCTAGAATGTATAAAGAACTCAAAAATCTTAACACCAAAAAAACAAATAACCCAGTCAATAAATGGGCCAAGGAACTGAACAGACCCTTCTCAGAAGAAGATATACAATCAATCAACAGATACATGAAAAAATGTTCAACATCTCTGACAATTTGAGAAATGCAAATCAAAACGACTTTAAAATTTCATTTCACACCAGTCAGAATGGCAGCTATTAAGAACAAACAACAATAAATGTTGGTGAGGATGTGGGGAAAAAGGCACACTCATACATTTCTGGTGGGACTGCAAAATGGTGCAGCCAATATGGAAAGCAGTATGGAGATACCTTGAAAAACTTGGAATGGAACCACCTTATGACCCAGCTATCCCACTCCTCAGTCTATACCAAAAGGACTTAAAAACAGCATACTGCAGGGACACAGCCACATCAATGTTTATAGCATCACAATTCACAATAGCTATACTGTGGAACCAACCTAGATGCCCTTCATTAGATGAATTGATAAAGAAAGTGTGGTATATATACACAATGGAATATTACTCAGCAATAAAAGTGAATAAAATAATGGCATTCACAGGTAAATGGATGAATTTGGAGAATATAATGCTAAGTGAAGTTAGCCAATCCCCAAAATCCAAATGCGGAATGTTTTCTCTGATATAAGGAGGCTGATTCAAGTGGTGTTGGGATGAGGAGCATAAGACGATTAGAGGAACACTAGAAAGGTCAGTGGGTAGGGAGGGGAAAGGAGGGGTCAAGAGGGTAAAATTTTTTAAAAAGATGGCTATTATTACCCTAAGTGCATGTATGAAGAAGACACAAATGGTGTGAATATATTTTGTATGCAGCCAGAATATGTAAAAATGTGCTTTAAATGTGAAATATGAATTGTAATACATTCTGCTGTCATATGTAACAACTTAAAATAAAAAAAGCTGAATAATATTACATTTTATGTATATGACACTTTTGTTTCTTTTGCTTTCTTTTCTCTATCTCTCCCTCTATCCCTCTCTGTCTTTCTCTTTTCTTTCT
Source organism: Tamias sibiricus (assembly GCA_025594165.1). Lineage (NCBI taxonomy): Eukaryota > Metazoa > Chordata > Mammalia > Rodentia > Sciuridae > Tamias > Tamias sibiricus. The sequence continues at coordinate 138,827,881 of CM046658.1, read as the reverse complement.
TCCTTCTCTCTTTTTGATTTTTTTTGTACTAGGGATTAAGCCCAGAGGTGATTATTTTTTTTTTTTATTTTGAGGCAGAGCTTCACTAAGTTGCTTGGGTCCTCACTAAATCGCTGTGGCTGTTCTTGAACTTGCAGTCCTCCTACATCAGTCTCCAGAGTTGCTAGGATTACAGGCATTCGCCACCACAACTGGCTACAAATTTTTATTCATTCATCCAGTAATGGAAATTTAAGTTTTTATATGCCTTGGCTATAGTGGATAATATTTCAATAAACATGAAAGTACAGATATCTAAAATCTTGATTTCAGTTCTTTTTTGGATATATTACCAGAAGTTACATGGTTGGATTGAATGGTAGCTAACATCATTTTTAAGTATTTTTAGAACCTTCAAATTGTTTTCCATAGTGACTGCACTCTTTTTTGTTCCACCAATAATGCAGAAGGATTTCAATGACTTCCTATTCTAGCCAAAGCTCATTTTCTTTTTGTTCTTGACAGTAGTCATCCTAACAGATATGAAGGGATATTTCATTGTAATTTTGATTTACATTTGAGGTACCCTGATTAATATCATATTTTATGGTGGATAATTGAAAACTTTTACACAAAATCAGAAACAAGGAAGGGATGCCCCTTTTCTCACTTTTAAAACATAGTACTAGAAGTCCTAGCCAGGACAATTATGCAAGAGAAGGAATGAAAGTGTATTCATGTTGATAAGTAAGAATCAAAACTACCTCTGCAGATTGCAGAATCTTATATAGAGAAAACTCTAAGAACTCCAAACACACACACACACACACACACACACACACACACACACACACACACATTCCAGGATACAAAATCCATATAAAAAATCAGTTGCATTTCTCTACACCAAGAATGAAATACCTGTGAGGGAGGATCCAGATAGTGAAGTGGAAGCCGGATGCAGATCACAGCTTCACTGCAGATGGGAGTTAAAACCAAGAGAAGATAGTAAGTCACTGAGATGGATGAAAGAGGAGATGCACTGAGGAACACTATTAAACTTGGAGAGACTCAGGAATTATGGTTACTGGAACAGAAAGCAAGAAAGAATTCATTGGCCTTTGAACCTGCACCTGCAACTTCAGGGCAGGTCTGGAAGGAGAGGTGACAAAAGGAGGAAGCAAAACAAGCAAGGCTCACAAGTATGCCTTGGCAACAGCAGTAAAAGAAAAAGTAGGCTTAATTAAGCAGGGACAGGAGCTCCAAAGAGCATAAGGACATGAGAAGTGCTCTGGTTTCTCAATTTGTCACGGGAAGCCATTTTATTAAGACCACACCTAAGCTTGCAGCTTTGGAAAGGATTAAACATGTATACCTTCATCTCACCTGGGGAAAGCAGCAAGTGTCTTCATGGGGAATGTAATCTAAATAATTTATATAGTGGGGTCACTGGAAACTGAAACCACTGAGCTTCACTGTTGTAGGCAAAGGAAGTGGAGCATAGTGGGCTGAGCAGGGTGGACAGTGTGCCTACACTGTCCAGAATGCAGAGCCATGACCATACACTGAAAACTACACAGGTGTGCACACACCTGCCGTAGCCCAGCACAGTTAAATCTGTCAAGTAGTGTGATTCATCATTGAATTTTCAGAGCCACCTAGGCCACATGTGCCACACTGGAGAAGGGTGGGTGAGGTTGTAGGTACTGATAGCCATGGCCTCAGAATTTCCCTTGGACTCACAAAGACACAAGCAAAGCTAGGGAGAAATCTGGCTGGTAAGCTACAGACAACCCAGACCACTCCTTAGGTCTTCTACCAGCTTATAGGTGCCCAGTAATGCTATAGAAACTCTGGAACTGCCCAAGTTCATGACAGTTGGGCCAGACAAGGACTTTATGAATAGGTGCAAGAACCTGAGTACTGGGAAGGTTTTTGAAGCAGAATGCTAGGCTAAAAAGGACATTGTCGGGCCTTCTGAACACTGTCAGCCGAAGGGATGGAAAGCTCTGGCTTTCTGGCTGCTTGCCACGCCCTGTTACGGACCTAAGCTAAGCAGGGGGCGTGGCTGTGACATATCTTGAGAACCGGAACCACCCTGTAGGGGATTTTGCCAATGAAATATGCCCGTGCTCTTTACCTGTTTCTACTGATTGGCTTCTGTCCACTATAAAATGTTGTCCACCTTTTTCAATAAACGTGTTCCAGCACTGACTGCTTACTGGGCTCCCTGGTATATTCCTGTGTCTTCTAAAGGCGGGGGAGGGAATACCAGTGGCCTCTACTTTCCCAATCTAGTCTTATTGTTGAGGTAGGCCCCTCTAGCCTCTCTTGCTGGACAAAAGAGGTCCATCCCAGGTACGGGGGGCTAAAGACCTCAACCCCCTTCTAATATCCCTACAGAACATACCTGCTCCAACCCAGCAAAGAGACAACTGATGCAGTTGCCAACTCCACATATGGAAACAGAAGAAATTCAACAGAAGCCTGGGCATTTACTCTGCCTCCCAATATCAGGTAGAAACCAAACCTGGAAAGCCTAGTAAGAAAATAGATTCACATGGATTTCCAGTTTTCCCAGCACCATTTGTTGAAGAGGCCATCTTTTCTCCAATGTATGTTTTTGGACCTCTGTCTAGTATGAGATAACTGTATTTATGTGGGTTTGTCTCTGTGGCTTCTATTCTGTACCATGGGCCTACATGTCTGTTTTCGTGCCAATATCAAGCTGTTTCTATTGTTATAGCTCTGTAGCATAGTTTAAGTGCTGATTTTGTAATGCCTCCTGCTTCACTCTTCTTACTAAGGATTGTTTAGGCTATTCTGGGTCTCTTATTTTTTCAAGTAAATTTAATGATTGCTTTTTCTAATTCTATGAAGAATGTCATTGGGATTTTAATAGGAATTGCATTAAATCAGTATAACGCTTTTGGTAGTATGGCCATTTTGTCACTATTAATTTTGTCTTTAGAAGGTCTTTCCATTTTCTATAGTCTTCTACAATTTCTTCATTTAGTGTTCTACAGTTTTCATTGTAGAGGTCTTTAACCTCTTTTGTTAGATTGATTCCCAATCTAATTTTTTGAGGCTATTGTGAATGGGATAGTTTTCCCAATTTCTCTTTCCGTAGATTCATCACTGATGTATAGGATCATATTTGATTTGGGGTGTTGATTTTATATCCTGCTACTTTGATGAATTCATTTGTGAGTTTTAAAATTCTAGTGGAATTTTTTGGATCTTCTAAATATAAATCATGACATTGGCAAATAGTGATAGTTTGAGTTCTTCTTTTCCTATTCATATCCCTTTAATTTCTTTTGCCTATCTGATTGCTTTGGCTAGATTTTAAAGGACAATTGTTGAATAGCAGTGATAAAAGAGGGCATCCTTGTCATGTTCCAGTTTTTTGAGGGAATGCTTTCAATTTTTCTCCATTTAGAATGATGTTGGCCTTGGGTTTAGCACATATGGCTTTTACAATTTTGAGGTATGTTCCTACTATTCCTAGTTTTTCTAGTGTTTTAAATATGAAGGGGGGTTATATTTTGCCAAATGTTCTTTCTTCATCTATTTTGATGAAAATATGATTCTTGTCTTTAAGTCTTTTGATATGATAAATTATGTTTATTGATGTCATATGTGGAACCGACCTTGTATCCATATGTAGCAAAATGAAATTAAACCCCTATCTCTCACGCTGCACAAAACTCAACTCAAAGTGGATCAAAGATAATGGCTAAAGAAACTGTGGTATATGTAAACAATGGAATATTACTGAGCCTTAAAAGAAGAATGAAGCACTAGAACTGAGACCCTGTGCCTTGTAGAAGAAAAAGTAGGCCCAAATCCTCACCATGTTGGCTTAGTAACTGACTTCCTTAACAAGACTCCTAAAGCACAAGAAGTAAAATCAAGAATCAATAAATTGGATGTACTCAAACTAAAAACTTCTTATCAGCAAAGGAAACAATCAATAATGCGAAGAGAAAGTCTACAGAATGGGACAAAATCTTTACCACATTCATCTCTGATAGAGCATTAATCTCCAGGATATAAAAAAAAGCTCAAAAAACTTAACATAAAAAAAAAAACCCAGAAAACAGATAACCCAATCAATAAATGGGCTAAGGAACTGAACAGACACTTCACAGAAGAAATACAATAGATCAACATATATCTGAAAAAATATTCAACATGTCTAGCAATTTAGAGAAATGTACTCTAAGATTTCATCTCGCTCTAGTCAGAATGGCAATTATAAAGAATGCAAGCAACTATAAATTTTAGTGAGACTGTGGGGAAAAAGGAAAACTCATATATTGCTGGTGGGACTGAAAATTGATGCAACCACTATGGAAAGCAGTATGGAGAGTCCTCAGAAGACTTGGAATGGAACAACCATTGACCCAGCTATCCCACTCCTTGGTCTATACTCAAAAGACTTAAAATAAGCATACTGCAGGGACACAGGCATATTAATGTTTATAGCAGCTCAATTCACAATAGCTCAACTATGGATCCAACCTAGGTACCCTTCAACAGATGAATAGATGAAGAAAATGTGGTATATATTCACAATGGAATATTACTCAGTCTTAAAAGAAGAAAGAAATTATGGCATTTTCTGGTAAATGAATGGAATTGGAGTATATCATGCTAGGTGAAATAGGCCATTCCAAAAAACAAAGGCAGAATGTTCTCTCTGATATGAGGATATTAGCACACAATAAATGGGAGAAAGGAATGAATAGAAGTACTTTGGATTAGACAAAGGGGAATGAAGGAAAGGGAGTGGTGATGGGCTCAGGAAAGAAAGTAGAATGAATTAGACATTACTTTCCTATGTTTTTATGTAAATACACAACCAGTGTAACTGTACAACCACAAGAATGAGAAGTTATATTCCATGTATGTATGTCAAAATACATTCTACTGTCATCTATAACTAAAAAGATCAAATAAAAATTTTTTAAAACAACAAAACCCCAAAATTAATGACATAGAAAAGTCATTCAATGAAATAACAGCAGAAATTTTTCCTAATCTTGGAAATGAGATGAACATGCAGGTACTGGAGAATTTAGAATAGACAGGTCCAGAAAAGAACTTCTCCATGGCATATTATAGTTAAAATGTCAAAAATTCAGAATAAAGCACTTCAAGAGTTTCAAGAGTGAAGTATACTGATTACATAATATTAATATATATATTAGTATTATATATATTATTATATTAATATATATATTAGTATATAATAATATATAATAATATATTATTATATAATATAATATATATAATAATATATATATATATATATATATATATACTACTATATAATATAATAGTATATAATAATATATAATATATAATAATATATATATTATTATACTAATTTACCTTTGATAGCTTTCATCAGTATTATGTGATTTTCAGCATAGTTTATGCATGTTTGTTAAAATTACAACTAAATATTTAATTTTTGAACAATAATACACAGAATTACATTTTTTTTTTTTTTTTTTTTTGTGGTAATTTCAGGGGCAAAAGCCCTTTTTTGTATTTTATTTAGACATACTGAGTTGCTAAATGCCTCGCCAAATAATCCTCCTGCCTCAGCCAATCCAATAACAAATTAGTTTTTAATTTCAAAAATGAATTTAAATAAAGCCAATCCAATAAAAATAGTAGATTTCTCAACATAAACTCAAAGGGCATTAAGTCCTGAAAGAAAAGAACAAATCAATCCCAAAGCTCATAGGAATAAATAATAATGTTCATAGTTGATATGAATAAAATAAAAAACTAGAAAAATAATGCAAAGAATCAATGAAAAATGGAAATGTTTCTTTGAAAAAATAAGCAAGACTGATAAACCCTTAGACAAACTGCCAAATAAAAGAGTGAGAAGCTTCAAATTAGTGAAACTAGAGATGAAAATGGAAATATTACTACAGACAAATTGAAATTCAGAGGATACTTAGGAATTATTTTGTAAACTTACATTTCAATAAATTGAAAAATCTAGAGGAAATGGATAAACTTTTATATACATAAAACCTACCAAAATTGAACCAAGAGGATATAGAAAACCTAAATGAACAACAACAAGCAATGCAATTAAAGCAGTAATTAAAACAGCAACAACAACAACAACAAAACAAAACAAAAAAAAAAAAAAACAAAGAATAGCCCAGGACCAGACAGAGTCACAGCTAAAATTTGCCAAATCTTAAAAGAACAATTATCACCAATATTACTTAAATTATTCTATCAGTAGAAATGGTGAAAATACTTCTAAAATTACTTTGCAATGTCAGTATCACCCTGATACTAAAACCAGATAAGAACATTTTAAGGAATGAAAGAAAATTAAGGAACAATATCCATGATGAACATATGTGCAAAAATCCTTACCAAAATATTAGCAAATAAAATTCAACAGCACATTAAAACAATTGTATATCCTGATCAAGTTAGTATTATTTTATAAATTCAAGGATACTTGAACATATGCAAATAAGTAAATGTAATACAACATATAAATAGAACCAAAGATAAAAATCATATGATCATCTTAATAGATATATAAAAGTTCTCAAAAAAAAAAAATACAATTCCTCTTCATGAAAAAAAGCCCTGAGAATGTAGGAATTGAAGAATTTTGCCTCAACATAATAAAGGCTATATGTGACAAGTCAAAAGCCAACATCAAACCGAATGGGGAAAAACTGAAACCATTTCTTCTAACATCAAAAATAAGATAAAAACGTTCACTCGCTACTCCTATTCAATATATTACTTTAAATTTTAGGCAGTGCAAAAAATATAAATAGGAAAGGAAGAAGTCAAATAATCCTTATTTGTAGATAACATGATCCTATACTTAGAAAATCCTAAAGGGTTCACCATTAAACTTCCATAGCTCATGAATTTAGCAAAATGGGAGGATACAAAATCAACATACAAAAATCATGAGCAAGTTTTTCTATAAGTTAATAATAAACAAGCTGAGAAAGGAATCAGGAAAACATTTCATACACAATAGCTTCAGAAATTAATAAATAAAACACCTAGGAATAAATCTAAGCAAGAAAGTGAAAGAACTTTGCGAAGAAAATTATAGACACTTATAAAAGAAATTGAATATTGAACTAGGAGATTGAAAAACCTTCCATTTTTGTGGAAAGGAAGAATTAATACTGTTACAATGGTCATATTATGCAAAGAAGTTTACAGATTTAATGCAATTCTCATCACAATGCTAACAATAATCTTCACAGGAAGAGGGGAAAATATCCTAAAATTAAGAGGTAAAAGCAAAATACCCATAGTAGCCAAAGCAATCCTGAACAAAAAGAGAAAATCTGGAGGCATCACAAAACCCAATTTCAAATTATATTACAGAGCCATAGTACAAAACCTGCATGGTACTAAAACACAGATACGTAGACCAATGAAATAGATTAGAAAACAGAGAAAAACCCACACCAATGCAGCCAGCTGATTCTTGACAAAGTTGCCAAAAATATATTGAATGAAAGACTGCCTTTTAAGAGATGGTGCTGGGAAAATTGGATATTCATATGTAAAAAAATGAAACCACATTTATCTCCCTCACTCTGCATAAAAGTCAACTCAAAATGGAGCAAAAATCCAGGGATGAGACCAGAAACTTTACAACTGTTAGAAGTAAACAAGGGAAACACTTCCACACATTAAGATGTATAACACCTAATGTTAAAGTTTAGACATGGAGGTGCTCTTACTTGAATTCAACAATAAAGAAAGCACATAAAAATCAGATTCATCAAAGCTTATTTCCTGTAGAAAAATATTACTGCCCACTCCTCATCTGAAGGTGCAGAACTTAATCTCTTTTACATCAGCAGCCAATATGTCCTCTGAAAGTAGATACAGCTTGGAAATAAGAGAATGTTTCAACACGCATCTGAGGCAGCAGCTCTACCAAACTTGGAAAAGTTTTCATCCTTGCATAGCTAATAGCTAAGCTTTGTGAAACACATATTGAAAACTTCTGAGGTTTTTGATGTTCAATCCTTTCACTTTGAAAAGTTCATAAATTACTACTAATCCACCCATATATACTAAGAACTCCAAAAAGATTCACTGAATAATGGAAGTGAATCAGACATGGTGATCCACTGTTTATTATGGGATTAGGAATAAAGTGATTCTAAGCATTATTAACTCAAGAAAAAAAATCACTCAATATAGAAACATTGAACTTAACCAGTGAATGGTAATGTTGACTCTTTGTTTGGACTTAGGTGTTTGAATACATGTATAAAAGCAGGTTTTATTTACATTATGTTGATCAATTGATTTTCTTATCACACATAAATAATGTTTTTGTACTTTTTAGTGCAATAAATAAAGAGATTTCCTAGAGAAGAATGAGACATTATTCCCTTTTGTCCAAATGGGCTTCAGGATGATAACCTCTCTCTACATCCAAAGCTGTCCTTGTCAGATCTTTCTCAACAAAGGACTTCTAACCATCTACTCTTTGGGATCTCGTGATCTTTTCCACTCTGCATTTCACTCAGGGCCAGCCCTGTTTTCAGTTCTCTGTTACTTGCCTATATTTGTGGGTAAGTCTTCCTTGTTCCCAAACAAACAGTATATATCTAGGAAACCCAAACTGGCTTAGAGATATACTCTACCTCTATGTGCAGAGTGGGAAAGTAGAGAAGCACCCTATGCATTTTTTATTTTTTTTTTACTGGAACTTTCTTTTTCTCATTGATATATCTAAAGAACACAAGCATTTCTCCTGTACGCTTTCCATAATAACAGCTACATCACTATCAGCAGCAAGGAAAGAAGCATAGTGAAGACTTTTTCCCTCCCTGCTCATAAAACTCTAAGAAACAATGAATGACAGAATTGGCATCATATCCAGATACATTTGCAATCATAAGCCTAGTTTCAAGCTTATTGACTTTGCTAATTTTTAGTTCCTGGTCAGTAGGAAAGTATCTTTACCTTTGTTCACTTTATTTCTCCATCTATTAATGGGGAACCAACTTGTTACTATTAGAAAGAACATTTTACAAGTTCCTAACACAGTACCTGGACCTGGATAAGTCCCTAGCAGAACTTAGTGCCTAATATTATTTACAGGCAATAGAAAACACCCTATTTGAGTTGTTATTTTACTAATAATTAATCATTCCTCAAAAAATTATTTTAATAGATGGGCTACTTTGAGGACTAGTATTAATAGCTACTGTATAGTTGGGCAAATTGTTCCCTGCACCATTCTAAGGTCCCATGTCATATCCAAGTTGCCATTATTTTGACCTGTTGTTTTTATTTATTTATTTATTTTAGTTTTAGGTGGACACAATATCTTTATTTTTATTTATTTTTATGTGGTGCTGAGGATCAAACCCAGGGCCTCACGCATGCGAGGCAAACTACAACCCCAGTTATTAAAAAAAAATTTCCAACAAATGACAGTAAAGAGTTTTGGATTGCTACTTGGGTATATTATCCTTTTTATTATAGCAAATAGCTTATTCCTGGATGATTGTCTCCTGTTTTATCCAGAGCACAAGAAGGAAGTTAATTTCATTAAACGACTATTTCCAGCCATGCAGTATCCAAAACAATGCACATTTCTGGGCCACATCTGGGGGAATTCTCATTTAGTGGCTCTAGGGTGGGGTTTGGGAGTACATCATTTGAAAATAGTCAAGAAGTGATAATGATATGCATTTATGATTAATATGAACTGTGTTAAATCACTGCGGAAGGAAAGCTGGGGCTATTACCAAGCTCAGCAGGTCTCTCAGTATCATTCTTGATTCTTGGACATTTGTGCACAGTTCCATAGAGATGAGAATAGAATTTTAATTGAGGTTATATTTCCATGGGAACAAGAAACCCAGTGCTCCTTCGTGTTCACAGATATCTGTAAAAAGGTATCTTGTTGTTTGCTGCAAACTGCTGCAATGCAGTGAACAGTATTGGAACTAATTTGCTGCTTCATATTGCCTATAATAGAATACAGCTTCCTCACTTGTGATGGCAGAGAATGTATCTGTGCAAGATTTTCCATCTCCATGGATTATCCTCAAGGACAAAGAATTCTAGGGCTGATGTCTACCATTCTGTTTTTTACAAATAAAAAATTGAAATAGATGGTGAGTAATGACTTTGCCTAAGGTCACATAGCTGGGTGAATTTTTCTTTCTTTTTTTTTTTATTCTATGTGTAATTACATCTTATTTCTTTCAGGGTAAAAATAAAAAACACATTTTACCAAAAGTAGCAAAAAGAAAAATTAACTGTCAAAGCACAAAAGAACTACTCGCAAACTTCAAAGAATCCAGGATATTTATTATATCTCATAGTTCATGATACATTTCCGATTCCTTTGCTTTTGTACAAATCCTCTAATTGAAACCTATTGACAACTTATGAAGTGAAGGGCACATATTAATCCTGCTGTTTCCCTCTAGTCCTGCAGAAAAACAACTTCTTATCAATCACTATTTAATCACAAGGTATTAATATCCAGTGTACTTTTTGGGGGGTGGATGGGTACTGGGGATTGAACTCAGGGGCCACTGAGCCAAATCCCCAGCTCTATTTTATATTTTATTTAGAGACAGGGTCTCACTGAGTTGCTTAGCACCTTGATTTTGCTGAGGCTTGCTTTGAAATTGGGATCTTCCTGTTTCAGTCTCCCAAGCTGCTGGGATTACAGGTGTCTGCCCCCACGCCCTTCAGTGTGCTTTTTCTCATAGTCATTCACATTAAATGCTTGCTAAAGAGTGAATGTAAACAAATAGACACAGATTAACATCTCTTGTTTTCTTTTTTCTTCTCACTCAATATGGAGGACATTCCATTCAAAAAAGTATATGTATAGTTATGGGGGGGGGGAGGAAGCCATGACAAACATCTGTGAAACCACTACCAGCTTAAGAAATAGAAAGTTTTCATTATATTTGAAGCTCTTTCTTTGTCCTATACTTATTCAATTCTCTCTCCTTATTTAGACATTGAAGCAAAATATGCCATAAAATGAGTACACAAGAAAACGTTAAAGATGGCACTTGGTAGACATTTTTAAAGTACACATGGCTTGCCTGATGGATTCGGAATGGAGATTATGGACTTTAAGACCAAGAAGGGGACTTAAAGTCTGATCCCATCCTTCTATTACAGAATATTAAATAGGGTCAAAAGAGTTTAAAAAATTGCTCAAAGTCAGACAACATGAAGCTTGAACCCAGGTGCTCTACTTCTCAATTTGTTACTTGGGAAAATTACTCTACTGTATTGTCATCATGAGATGCAAAATATTGGGTGGCTTATATGTTTACTAAGACACTTTTCCAAAACTGTCCTCATTTACTATGTGTAGGAGAAAGCACAATAATTTGTTTTTAAAAGTTTGATTTAAGATCCCAAATCAGATAGATAACAAATGGTAGCCATGTCCTTAATGGAATATAACTTTAGTTCTATTCTCAAATATGACTACATTTTTCCCCAAAAGTCACAAGGAAAGCTATGAATCAGAACATTAAAAGAGACAAAAGGATGACTCCATCAGGGAATAAACTTTCAGAGATTTTGGAACCACATTATCCATCACACATCTATTAACTAAAAGACAGATCTGGGGACCATATGATGCCTAAGGTTATGGTGATTTGTGAGGAGGAAATTTCTACTCTCCTGCCACCACAAATCTGATGACAGGAAAGGACTCTGGAGACTGAAGAGTCATCAAGGCAGTTCAAAGCCTCTAGAAGAAACCAGAATATTCTAACACATTCATCAGTGTGGAGCAGATTGTAGAACTACTTCCATGTTGTCTTCATTTTAATTTTTCAGCCTAATAGCTTTAGTATTTTCCAAGGGACAATGACACAGGCCTAGAGGCATCTGGTATAGAAAATGTTCAAGTTAAGCAAGGCCCTAAATTTCTTGCTTTTGATACTGGAAATGAACTTGCCTATCCTACATTTTTTGGCTCCCGCAGAGTAACTACAAAGGGTAGGGCTGCTTTCTCCACAATGACTTTACTAACAGATTCATAGAACTGTTTTTATTTCAAGAGCCTGAACATGCTGTGTCATATTTAAAGTCATCTTATTTTTACTGATTACCTATTATTAGCCAAGCACTCCACTGAGTGATTTTAAGTATTCTGTCTTATTTAATTTTAAAATTGTACAAGCATTGTCTCAATTTAAAGATAACAGAAACTAAATGGAGTTATTATTACTTTGCTCAAGATCATAAAGTAAAAAAAAAAAATGGCAGAAATGTGATTTGAATTTCAAGACTGGTGTTCTGTCCTCCAATCTTGTCACTAATCATATGTCAGTTCACCTCTGAAACACGATTCTAGTAAGATAATATACTACTTTTGGGGAATTTTTGTTTCATCTTTCAGAAATTTTAGAAGCAAAGTCTTATCACAATTTCAGATGGCAGATGAATTATCTGACAGTGCTAATGTCAAACACCAACTGCCCTGAGTGAATGGAGAGAAGGAAATTATTTGTTGAATGATCCATGCTTTCCCATACCCCATAATGTTCTCTTTCCCTTACCTTTTCTAACAAAAATACTACACAATTTACATTTCACACCAACATGGAATTTCTCCCATCAGTCTTTTATTATCCCCAACTGGACAATTTGTGAGTGAAAACAATAATTAAGTCAAGTCATAGACATAAGCTGGAATTATACCAAGAAACCAAGATATTAGCTATTATCTACAAATGACACTTTGCTTTACACTGTGTACAAATTAACTTCATGAGGTAGAATTTTTGCCAAATAAGGAAATAAATCACTGTTAAAGTGAGTCAATTTAAAAGATGAAACAATGAAACTACAACAAATACTCTACGGCAAAACACACATTGTTTCCTGCTAAATCTACATCAATTTAATGTCATCTTAAACTCATGACAAACCAAAAGGGTATTTCAAAAAAACAATGAGAGAAATATTTTTCAACATGAAAGAGATGAAAGACAGAGCTGAATTTATCCAAATGTGTGAACCACATTGAAACAGTCCAACCAACTGTATTCAGAATATGATAAATGGAGGCAAAAAATGTTGCCTCTTACCCAGAGTTATTAAGAATGTTGATTGCAAAAATCATATTTAGGCCTCCTAACAATCGACACAGAACAAATCCTGAAATACCACTCCTCTTCCCTTATGAGATTTTGACAATGGAAAATGACATGGAAATGGGAAGAAAAGAAAGAATGACAAATGAAAGAAACAAAAAAACCTTGTCCTTCTTTTGTGTTCTTTATCTCTCTTCCTCCCTCCCTCCCTCCCTTCCTTCCTTCCTTTGTTTATTAACCAGTATGGATCCAGGCACCTCAGGACAAGTGATGGACTCTCTGACATTTTCTCCTTCCCAGCACAAAAGATGATCATTTCAGACATGAACATGATGTTTTTTCGATCTGTGCTATAACTTCAGTGTTTACTTCAGCTGTGTCCTCTGAAAGTGAAAATGTCTGAAGTATGCAAGAGCATAAAAGGCAAATTACATTTAATCCATTTTAAGTTATTCCTTTGATTCTGCTGATCATGTGTTAATACACAAAAGAGAGCAAAATACTGGAACCATTAGGGAACCCCATTCAAGAGCAGACCAGTAGCTGTTTTATCTTATCTCCCAAATAACAAGACTGTTTCTACATGACACCAAAACACCCTCTAAAAAAGGGAGAAAAAAATCTACATTTTTCTACGTGAAGGCAATAAGCCAAACATTTGGTGCATTTTTTGTATCCTAGATTTATTTTTAGTTGAGCTATGTGATTGGTTGGGAAGAGTGTAGCAAATTTTTAAACTCTTACTCATACTTAATTTCTTTGATAGTATAAATTTCTTCTTTTATGAAAGTTTTTTTCTTGGATAATTTCTATCATCTGTGACGTCTTATTGATATGATGAATGCACTTGAGAGAAAGTTACACAAATTGGGTATTTCATAATTTAATATACTATCAATTACTCCCCCCCTCTTTCTCTCTTACATTCTGGCATAGCACAGTACTTACGATATAGTAAATGCTTAATCATTTTTTGTTAATAGTGGAGAAATTTTTTTAAACATTCAATTACACTCTGGACATTATATTCTAAGGCAGATTGTTAGCTGAAGACAGGTAGGATATTGTTAAGGAAAATTCCCTACCAAAGATTCCAGTTAGCACAGTGATTGTAAATAAATGAACTCACCATTTTTCACTGAGAAAACTGATAGGAAAATTAATATAAGAAGAGTTTTGAGGTAAAATAATATTTCTTACTGATTTAGGTAAAAAAAAAAAAAATGCCAATGTGGAAGGCAGGAATGGGATGAAGAAATCTAATGTGAAGAAAGCTAATCTATACTATACTCAATTTCTTCTGGTGCTTTTAAAGTTATGAACAAGGTCCTAATATATACTAGGACTTGCTTTCATTCGATTACAAATATAAATTAGTTTGCACTGATTCCAAAGCAATACATTTCTGAAAGGTTTAGTATTCCTTCTAAACTTTAACAATTTTATGTAATAAAGACAGTTGAAGTAATTTATAAAGCAACAAATTGTGCATATGTTCCTATTTATTTTTAGATTAAGCTGTTTTCTCTGAACAGTTATCTGTGTTGCTTTTTAAAATTGTTTATTCTGTTAGGAAAGAATTAAGTAATGGATACTGGAGTCATAGAGCAAAAAGAGTCTGTTATTGTTTGGATGTGTCCTCCAAAGGCCCATGTGTTAAAGGTTTTGTCCCCAGCCCTTGGCACTCCTGGGAGGTGGGGGAGCCTTTAGAAGGTGGGGACTAGTAGAAAGTCATTGGAAACACACTCTCTAAGGGACTTGTTGATGCTGTTTTTTTACTCTCTGTCTTTTGTTCCTCGCCATGAAGCAAATGGACTTCTTCCACTCCACACTCCTTCCATGATGTGTTACCTCACCACAGGCCCAAAGGCAATGGACCAACTGACCACAGACAGAAACCTCCAAAACTGTGAGCTAAATAAAACTTTTTCTTTTTTTAAGTTTCTTATCTCAGGTATTTTGTTATAGTAAATGAAAAATTCACTAATATAGTGCCAGTAGCTTTAAGTTGATTTAATGTTGTCTTTTATATTTCTCTTAATCCTTGAATTCCCAGTGCCTAATAATATAAATGGGATATTCAACTTTTAAAGAATAAATAAATCTCTTTCAAAGGATAAATTTTCAAAACTAAAAACTGTAAAGGTAGTAAGTATCACATTTTACATTCCAGTTATTTTGAGGATTTGCTTTCTGAGTATTCTTAAAGCAGTAATTCTCAGTTGTGGCTGTCCATGACAATTATTAAGGGGTATATTAAAATCACAACTGTGATGCCTGAATCCCAGAGAATATGATACCTTCATCTGAGGTACAGGATAACCATCATGCTTTCTACAAAGTCCTCAGATGATTCTAACATGTAGACAAAATGGGAATCCTGCTTGAGGAAATTGTCCAGAGATGCATTTCTTTGCCTATGAAATGACAAATTTGGAAACCATTTGAGTCGCCTGCTGGCTGTTTTCATATTTTTACATAGACACAAACTAAGTTAGTTATGAGTAGAAGACATACTTACCAATTCTTATATTTTTATATGTAACACAAATGCCAGAAGAAATTTGACTTTTTTATCAAACAAGAAAAATATTAATATTGAAGAACAAAGTCAAAAACAAGGGCTTGAATAAAAAGAAAATTGATTTAATGTCATCAAGTGTATCTCTTCCTCTGATATATTTAGAATCATTCATTAATACTCAAAAGAAATGTTACCTCCAGTGATTTTTAAGTGGTATAGAAATATTCATTTATAAGTACTTTAGTTAGTTTAAAAACATGGATTTTTATTCCTTATTTCAAGATCCACCAAGATAAACAACTCAGACATATGTTTTCATTGTAATTTTGTTAGAGAATGTAGAAACAATAATCAAGAAACAGATTTGAATGAGATTCATCAATGTTATAGATTCCTGGTTATTTTCAGTGTGCACACTGAAGATATCTGAGACAATAAAATAATAGTATCATACTTATGATTTTCAAAAGACACTTTGAAAGGAACAAAAAGATAAGACAGATAAGGAGAATGTGTTTGCAAATCTCATGTCTATGGAAGAACTTGTATGCAGCATATATTAAAAAAAAACTCTAAAAACACAGTAATAAGACAAAAACCAAATACAATGGTCAAAGGATTTAAACAGATGCTTCCTTAAAGAAAATATGAAATTATCAAATAAACTTCTGAGAAGTAAAAACTAAATACAAACCATTAATCAATAGGGAAATGAAAAACAGAACCATAATGAGATATAACCATGTACCTACTTAAAGATCTAAAATTTAAAATATTGACCATGTCAAGTACCAATTAAAATATGGAACAAATGGAATTTCATAAGTTTCCAGGAACGTAAAACAATATAGCTATTTTGGAAAACACATTGGTAGATTTATGATGTTAAGACCCAGCTATCTCACTCCTATTTACCCAAGTGAAATAAAAAGCTGCACTCACACAGAAATCTCTGCACAAATATTACAATGCCTTCATTCATTATTGCTGCAAAGTGAAAACCACCAAAATGTCCTTTAGCTTGGGAAATGCAAACACAAATCTGGCCTGTCTTTACAAAAAATATTATATACTCGGCTATGTATAAACTATTGACACAACATGACAATATGGAGCGTTCTTAAGTGCATTGTATTAAGGAAAAAAAGTGCAGAATCAAAGGCTATATGCTGGGATTACATTTATCTGATATTCTGAGAAAGGCAAAACTATTGGTAGAACAGATCAGAAGGTGGAAAGGACTTAGCCTTGGTGGAGTGATTCATTACAAAGGATCACAGGAGACTGTGCTGGAGGGAAAGAATTATTCTATTTGTCCCTTGGTATCCACAGCGTATTGATTCAAGTAGCCCCTGCAGATACCACATTCACAGATGCTCAAGATCCTTATGTAAAAAAACATAACATATGCATACAACTTTCATTCATCTTCTTGTATACTTCAAATCATCTCGAGATTGTTTATAGTGCCTAATACAAGGTACATGGTATGTACATAACATACTATATTATTCAGAAAATTTTGATAATAAAAAGTCTATATAAGTCCAGCCCAGATGCATTGTTTTTCCAATGTTATAAATCCATTGTTGGTTGAATCAGATGTGGAACCTGTGGATATGCAGGATGGATTGTATTTTGATTGTGGTGGTGACTATAAGATGTCGTCCTTACTAAAACTCACAGAATTATATATTACTAAAAAGGATAAATTTACCGTATTGTAACTTATGTTTTTAACTGGAGAAAGAAGAACAAACAAAAGTCCATGGGATGATGGCCAATTGCTTCCTTGGTGGATGTGACCTTGAATTTACATGTGAAAATGCCCCATGTTGGCTTAGCTTCTGTTGGCTTCCAACTCAGTACTCACTCAGTAATGCCCTGGACAAGAGCTTTGCCCAGTGCTGACTCATGTGTACATGAACATCTCATTCCTCCATCCTTGGGCTTAACTGGAGACACTGAGGATAAACAGAAGGGTGTGTGATATTTAGCCTAGAGAATTCTAATAGCCAAACAAGGACAATGTTCCATCACTGTGTTCATGACTTAGGTCATATGCAAGGAAGAACTTCCCCAGAGATCAGTGCTACCAGACTCTAGAGTGTTTTGTACTTTCTATACTCTAATGAAAAAAACACGGGTACATGGCACCCATGAATTCTTTCACTTATCACATATATCCTAAGCACAAGAGCCAAGTTAGGTCCCAAACTCAGTGATTTAAAAAAAAAAAAAATTAGGTAACTTTCTATCCTCTATAAAAGGAGAGAAATTAGGTTGTCTAGTTGTGAAAACAAATCCACACGCAGATTGCTCACATTATTACCTTTAAAGTTCCAGGTAGACAACAGCATCATTTGTAGAGATTCATTTCTCCCAATAGAATGAACTGCTGTAAGTATTCTTAAATAAGTGTACATTCTGTGATTATAGATGCAGTATGATCTGAAACATCAGGGACCCAGTTCTGGGGGATAAGAAGTACTCTAAAATCCAGACCAATTAAATTGATGTGGAAAATATGTATTTAGTCCTTCTCATACAACTGTCTATTTAACTGCCTATTTAATTAGGAAATATGTAGAAATTAATATAATTTAGCTGACAGTTAACAATACACTGCCTACTTTCCTATAAATTATGTATAGAAAATTCACACATTCACAAACACAAGAATGTGAGATTAAAATGTCCTGCAATGTGCTATGTTTCATGCAGTTATTTAATGCATTCTCTTGGATTCTTCTTAATGTCCTTTTGAAATTACACTTTACATAAGCATAAATCATTTGGTTAAGTCAATTAATGTAGAGTATAAAGCAAACTAGAGTCGTCCTAAACTACTGTTTATGGGTACATTTTTCTGTGTTTATGACTGTAATTCTCAAGGCACAAGCTTGTAGAGCCATCACTTGGGGAATCTGGAAATGCTCTGGCATCTGCTGTAAAGAATGCAGTGTCCTTGTTTACAGCAAAGGTGTGAGCTGAATTCTAACAAACCCAGAGCAAGCCAGACAGTCTAGTATCATTCAACACACACTGCCAATGGGGACACTATTGCTATTCTCATCCCACATTCCTCTTGCAGACACACCTTGTTGATGCCTTGGAGGCATAGTATGATACAAGGAAAGATATTAATGTCCTGGATATGCCATTAACAATTTGCTATAGAACTCTAGGTTCACATAAGGATAAGGTAGACAAGGTGGAGAAAAGAGGAAGGAAATTGGCATGTGCCAGGCAAGTTCTGAAAAGGTGCTTTGATGTGGAATTTACATTAATTATCACAATGAGCCATAGAAGAAGCTAATAATATCTTCATGTCATGTGTGAGCCATCTGATGTAGTTGCGATCTCTCTGGTGTTATTTAAGGGATGTCTGTAAGGATCAGGAAGCCTCTTCCTGAAAGCCTCTCTAATCCCAATCTTTCTAGCTTCCCTAAAATGCTGACTTCAGATAGACTCCCTGAGGTAGAGGCTGTGTTCTGCAGTGTTACCTATAGGGGACATATCCATTAGCTTGACCAGAGGAGCAAGAAATGTAGATTTCTGTGGCCCATTTGTGTTTTCAAACTGCTAGGATTTGGAATCTTTAAATAAGATATTGGGTTTCCATGACAATAAATTGTTTTACATTTTAATAATGTTTTATTCATATGTTTTTAAATAACAATATAACCAACACAAGAAGCAATAACAAATTTTTCTGAAATATGGTTATTCTAGAAGTTTTAGTGGAAAAGATAATAAATATACGAACTCCTAATAATCCATTATTATTAACCGAGATATTGTGACAAGGCTCTATTTTATAATAGCATGCAAATTGTTCTATATTTGATATAATCTTTGAGAATCAAAAATATTGACTGTGACATATTAACAAAAATAAGTGTCACATAAAATTATTAAAATTGAAAATTGTGATAGAATATCACAAATATTAAATGTTTAAAGATTACCATTCTTAAAATCAAATTTCTAAACCTACAAAATATTAATTGCATTGTCTGATAGTCTTGATTTTTATTTCTTTTTTTCCACATTTTTTATTGGTGCATTATAGTTGTACATAATGATGAAATTTGTTGTTACATATTTGTACATGCACAAAATATAACAGTATAATTTGGCTAATATCACTTTCCAGAACTTCCCCCCTCTCTCCCAACTTCTTATCCCTGGTCCCTTTCCTCTATCTCCCTTTGATTTTTAGGAGATTCCCCATCCTCCCCCACTTTATTTTTCTTTTTGCTCTCTAACTTCCACATGAGAGAAAATATAGGACCTTCTGCATTTGGCTCATTTTGCTTAACATAATGATCTCAAGTTTCCATCCATTTTCCTACAAATAATATAATTTCATTTTTCTTTATGGATGAATAAAATTCCATTGTGTATATACTACATTATCCTATACTCCAGATTTAGAAAATTTATGTTCAGTTTGGTTGAATTGTTAAAATAGCATCCAAAACCATCTTCAAATTGGCCATTAGAACAAGAAAAATACTTGTCTTGCCTTGATTTTGCCTTATTTTTTCAAAACTTTTGGTTTTAATCAACAATTCTTACATTAATTCATATTCATCAATAGCAAATATTCAGACATGTGCAGGGAATATTATTGGATGTATAAGAATGGCAAAGCATCTTGAGTTCCTAGATTAACAGCTGTACAGCAAATCATGTGTTGGGAAGAATTAATTTTGTTTTCAAACTTGTTATTTTTTCAAGACATCAAGACTTTATATAGAATATATTATGCATAAAAGCTAATACTTATTTTAATTTCAGGAATGACTTACTTTTAGCTGCAGAGAGGTCCATGGAACCACCCTCAAAATTTGGCAATAGCTATAAGCAAGACTGATGAACAGGAGTCTGACTGTTGAGCTGGTCCTCTGCTACCTCCTCCTGTCTTTGATCCCAGAATTGTCAACTTTGACTTTCAGCCATGAGTATCAGTTATTTCCTTCTCTTATATTACTTGAGTCAGCAGATGTTTTTGAACCAGGATTGACCATTTACCTTGTTAAGTTTCTCTTCTTATGTGAGAATTACAATACCTTTGTTCATGTACCTGATTTTTTTTTTTTTTTTTGGTATTGTGAAATGTGTGCATTTCTTGAGAATTATTAGGAAGAAAATCACACATAAACACTGCTTCCACCATAGAGATATCAATATACTGGGTTTGAGGCACTGCCTTTCAGTCTTCATTTGTAACCAGCATCCCAGAGCATTCTTGTGTCCACCCAAGTTTAAGAACCACTGGGTTGCCTTTTGCAGGTATTTTACTTTAAAATGTAAATATCTCTAAGTGGGGTAATACAGTAAATTATTATTAATCTCTATGACCTTACTGAGAATATATTACGTAATAACTCTAGTGCAGGGCAGAATGCTGAAGGTAGAATTGAAGGAGAAAGGTTTTAGAGATCAGCACTGGTAAACACTCTGGGCATCTATGGAAAGAAGTTAGTGTAATCAATAAGAGGAGAAATAGAGAGATGTTTACACGAAGAAGAAGAAAACTCTGATCATTAGGAGGTCAATTTATTTTACCTTACTATTTTGCTAAGGAATTTTCTGCTAAAAATGAGAGTTGTGGGCAGGAGGGAACTTGAGGGCCTGGGATTGTAATTCTTTACTGGCAGGTCAGGCAGAGTTTCAGTAGAGCTTTTTCAATCTGGGTAATCAGGTACCTATTGTGCGGGAAGAATAGCACCATGATGTATGTGTTCATCAGCTTGGAAGTTAAGATTGGAGTTGGGGGTTTTACTGAAGAAGTTACCACTTCTAGCTAAGCAAGTAAAGATTTTTTTTTTTTGACCAGGTGTTGGACGATCCTGAAAAGCTATTGGTGGGGATGAACCAAATTCAGTCAGAACAACATGATGGTCTGTATATAAATATTCCCTTTTTTTGGGTGTGTGTGTGTGTGCCAGGGATTGAACTCAGAGGCACTCAACCACTGAGCCACATCCCCAGCCCTATTTTGTATTTTATTAGAGACGGGGTCTCACTGAGTTGCTTAGTGCCTCACTTTTGCTAGGGTGGGCTTTGAACTCTCAATCCTCCTACCTCAGCCTCTTAGCTGCTGGGATTACATTCTGCTGCAGATATGTTTCTGACAATAACAGGTGCTTCCAGCAATTCTGAGAAATGACTCATTCTAGATAAACAAAGGCTAAAAACAACAAAACAGAGACTCTAGAATTTAAGTTGGAATTGTAAGCATGACATTAAAAGCATAACCCATGGGGCAGCATCATCACACCAGGGAGCTTGTTACACAGGCAGAATCTAAGGGTCTACCTGGACCTACTGAGTCAGTATCTGTATTTTAACAAGAAGGTGATTATAATGCTCATTAGTTTGAGAAGCAGTGGACTAGGCCGTGGTGCTCAAATTGTACCATGCATCAAAATCAGCTGGAACATATATGAAAGGACAGTTTTCTCAGCTCTACTCCCAGAGTTTCTCACTCAATAAATCTGTGGTAGGGACCAAGAATTAGTATTTTAACCAGGCTCCAAAAGATGATGCTGATGGTGCTGGTTCAGTAGCCAAATTTTAGAAACTACTAGTCTAAGAGATGCAAACTCTGTTATAGCCCTCTAGTTTCTATATTTCTTTCCTTTAAAAAATTTTAAATAAAAAATCTCCGTATCTCATTCATCTAGTCCTAATAGTTTATTTTATATCCTACTATCTGTCACTATAATTGACTCTTAGCAATGTATCTTTCCATCAGTTTATAACTGAGATTTCATTGTAATATAAAGATAATCCCCAGAATGGAATACCAGCTGGCAGACTCTTTAAAACAGCAATATATGCCATTTCTATGATTAGACCAGAACAGTTCATGAGGCTTAAGGACAACTAGGCTATACATTAGGCTAAATGTGGGATAGCAGCCTATGGAAACATTGAAAAAATGTTCTGTCTAAATAATAAAAATGGGATGACTAAATAGACATATTAAACACTTTCTGTTAAAAATTTAATTTGGCTAAATCAGGAGAGAATTTTTTATAGGTAGCATGCCTACATTGAGAGTGCAGTTGAGCAGCATTTAGAAGGATGGGTTTATGCAGAAAAGACTGAAGAGAGAACTGGGAAGAATTAATTTTTATAATGTTTATAGATGTTTATTAGTGATGTGTATTTAAGATAATCTACAAAAATGTGAACTCAAGACCAAAACTGAATAGGACAGTTTGTACTATCTACCCTGACCTTTTTCATATACATAAATGTACATATATATATATATACATAATATATATACATATAAATCTCACTGTGGTAACAATATACACTTAAAGTGATAGAATCACCCTGAATACAACTAGAGTTTTGATGAACATCCTGGTGGTTATTACTGCTGTTAGTAAATAAAACCTGCCTCTCCATGTTCTGGTAGTAGTTGGATTGTATTTCCTGGATCCCACTTAGTTGGGTGGTTTATCAGTCTGAATCCTGAGGGAACAAAAAGACATATATAAACAAATAGGCAAACATTACTTAATAAAAAAGACTATTGTTAGGCTGTAGCAGGGCTTATAGAAGCCAATGAGGGTGAATGTCAGCCACAGGAGAGAGCCATTATCCCTACACCTAAAGGTTGGGAGGGAGTGGTCATTTTGGTCACTGTGACCAAAATACCTGACATGAAAACTTAAACAAGGAAAGATTTATTTTGATCATAATTTCAGGGGTTTTAGTCCATGGCTGGATGGTTGCATTGTTTTGACCATGAGGTGAGGCAAAACGCCATGGTGGAAGGGCATGGCAGAGGAAAGGTGCTCTGCTATGGCAGTTAGGAAACAAAGAAAGAAAGAAAGCAGGAGTGAGAGAAAGGAAAGGGGCCCAGGATAAGAAATACCCTTACAGGGCCTGAGTCCAGTGACCTACATTCTCCCTCTAGGTTGTACCTCCCGTAGCCTCACCACCTCCCCTAGTCCATTAAAGTTATAATTCATCAGTGGCTTAATCCACTGATGAGGTCAGAGCCTCATCATCCAATCACTTCCCAAAAGATCCATCTTGGACATTGTTGTATTTGGGGACATAGTCTTCAACACATGAGTGAGTGTTCAGGGAACACTTCATATCCAAACTGTAACAGAGAGGGCTGATTGACTGGAAGTATGTGTGGGCTACTATTGATATTTGACAAGGAGAAAGACAGAATAACAGAGTCTCAGAAAAGAATTATAGAAATTGCAAGGAGGAATTGAAGTGAATAGTTTGAAATTTCAGCCACAGAGCTAAAACTTTAAGTGGCCAATGGTTCTCCTGCATAACTGGGGAAGGCTTTAATTGTGACCATTTTTGACAAAGTTCCATTTGAATTAAGCCTTGTGGGGGACCTACACTGGAGTACAGCCAGGTTCAGGTCAGTCCCCTGACCTCCCCTTGAGTGTGACCAGGCTCTAGTCAGTCCCACCAACCTCCACCCCAGTGCAGGAGAGGCAAGGACAGCCCCTCCCAACTCCACTTGAGTGCAGGTGGGCCAAGGACAGTCCTGGGGATGTACACTGGAGTACAGCCAGGCCCAGGTCAGTCCCACTGACCTCCACCCTAGCATGGCAAGCCCCAGGACAGTCGTGCTGACATCTGCTTGAGTGTGGCCAGGCTCAGGGCAGTCATGCCAACCTCCACCAGAGTGCAGGTGGGCCCAGGTCAGCCTAGCCCACCCCCACAGAGCTCAGGCAGGCCTAGGATAGCTACACTGACCTCTGCTCGGAGGACCACCTCTTCCAACCAGCAGACCACCATAGGAGCTCAGATTCCACCAGTTCGGCCCACACCAACCTGTGTGGAACCCAGCCCCAGGTAGTATACAGTGAGGGACACCAGCAGGTTCTGAAAGCCCAACATTAAGGTAAGGCACAGACAACCTGTATGGATATTACAAGAATAGAGAGTAGAAACTGTAATATCTCAGATTTACACTGCAAGAAAGGAAGGTAAATAGACAACATGAGAAAACAAGGGAGGAAAGTACCCCAAACAAACCAGGATACTACAATAACAGAACCCATACTCAGCGAAGATGATGAAATATCAAAGAAGGAGTTCAGAAGGTTCATAATTAAAATTATGTGTGAATTAAAGAATGACCTAAATGAGCAAATACAGGCAAAAAATTGAGCATGACAACAAAGATATAAGAGAGAAATACAGGTAGCAAAAGATTACTTCAAAAAAGAGATAGAAACTGAAAACAAAACAAAACAAAACAAACCAGCCAGAAATCCTTGAAATGAAGGAAACAATTAACCAAATAAAAAAACACAATAGAAAGCATCACCAACAGACTAGATCAACTGGAATAAAAAACTTCAGATAATGAAGCCAAAGTATACAATCTTGAAAATAATGTTGACCACACAGTGAAGATAGTAAGAAACCATGAACAGAACTTCCAAGAATTATGTGACAGCAGCAAAAGACCAAATCTAAGAGTAATTGGATAGAGGAAGGCACAGAGTTTCAAACCAAAGGAATGCACAATCTCTTCAATGAGATAATATCAGAAAATTGCCCAAGCATGAAGAATGAATTGGAAAACCAAATACAAGAGGCTTACAGGACACCAAATGTACAAAATCACAACAGATCTACACCAAGAAACATGATAATGTAAATGCCTAGCATACAGAATAAGGGTAGAATCTTAAAGGCCGCAAGAGAAAAGAATCAGATAACATATAGGGGAAGACTAATTTGTATCATGGCAGATTTTTCAACTCAGACACTCAAAGCCAGGAGATCATGGAACAACATATTCCAAGCTCTGAAAGAAAAGGGATGTCAACCAAGAATTTTTTTTTTTTTTTTTTTTTTTTTTTTTTTTTTTTGTGGTACCAGGGATTGAACTCAGGGGCACTCGACCACTGGGCCACATCCCCAGCCCCCCCCCCCTTTTTTTTGTATTTTATTAGAGACAGGTTCTCACTGAGTTGCTAAGTGCCTCGCCATTGCTGAGGCTGGCTTTGAACTCGCGATCCTCCTGCCTCAGCCTCCCAAAGTGCTGGGATTACAGGCGTGCGCCACCGCGCCCGGCTCAACCAAGAATTTTATATCCAGCGAAATTAAGCTTTAGATTTGAGGACGAAAGAAAAACCTTCCATGATAAACAAAAGTTAGAAGCCAGCACTACAGAACATCCTTGGCAAAATATTCCACGAAGAGGAAATAAAAACAATGATGAAAATCAGCAGAGGGAAGTATTACACTAAAGGAAAAACCAATCAGAGGCGAAACCATGTCAAGTTAAATACCAAAAATAAATAAAAATTGCTAAGAATACAAATCATGTCTCAATATTAACCCTGAATATTAATGGCCTAAACTCATTAATCAAAAGACATAGACTAGCAGATTGGATCAAAAATAACAGACCCAACAATATGCTGCCTCCAAGAGACTCATCTCATAGGAAAAGACATCCACGGGCTGAAGGTGAAAGGTTGGGAGAAATCCTACCACTCACATGGACTGAGGAAACAAGCAGGGGTTTCCATCCTCATATCAAATAAAATAGACTTCAAGCTAAAGTCAATCAAAAGGGATAAAGAAAGACACTAAATACTGCTCAAGGGAAACATACACCAACAAGACTTAACAATTATAAATATATATGCCCCAAACAATGGGGCACCCATGTTTATCAAACAAACTCTTCTCAAGTTCAAGAGTCAAATTGACCACAACAATTCTTGGAGACTTTAAAATACCCCTTTCACCACTGGATAGATCTTCCAAACAAAAGCTGAACAAAGAAACTACAGAACTCAAAAATACAATAAACAACTTAGACTTAACTGACTTATATAGAATATTTCTTCCTTCACCAAGTGAATACACTTTCTTCTCAGCCGCACATGGATCCTTCTCTAAAATAGACCATACACACTGCCACAAAACAACTCTTAGCAAATATAAAAAAATAGAGATACTACCCTGCATTCTATCAGACCATAATGGAATGAAATTAGAAATCAATGATAAAATAAGAAATAAAAGCTACTCCAACACCTGGAGACTAAATAATATGCTACTGAATGAATAATGGGTTGCAGATGACATCAAAGAGGAGATTTAAAAATTCTTAGAGGTTAATGAGAACACAAACACAACATATCAAAATCTCTGGGACACTATGAAGGCAGTTCTAAGAGGAAAGTTCATTGCATGGAGTTCATTTCTCAAAAGAAGAAAAAGTCAACAAATAAGTGACTTAACATTACATCTCAAAGCTCTAGAAATAGAAGAACAATCCAACACCAAAAGTGGTAAAAGACAGGAAATAATTAAAATCAGAGCTGGAATCAATGAAATTGAAACAAAAGAAACAATTGAAAAAATTGACAAAATAAAAAGTCGATTCTTTGAAAAAATAAATAAAATGGACAGACTCTTAGCCAGGCTAACAAAGAGAAGGAGAGAGAAAACTAAAATTACTAAATATGCAATGAAAAAGGAAATATCACAACAGACACTACGGAAATAGAGAAGATGATTCAAAATTATTTTGAAAACTTGTACCCCTATAAAATACAAAACATCAAAGGCATTGACAAATTTCTAGAGTCTATGATTTGCCCAAATTGAAGCAGGATGATATACACAATTTAAATGGACCAATCTCAAGTGATGTAATAGAAGATGTCATCAGAAACCTACCAACCAAGAAAAATCCCAGGACCAGATGGATACACAGCTGAGTTCTACAAGACCTTTAAATAGGAACTAATACCAATACTCTTCAATTTATTTCAGGAAATAGAAAAAGAGGGAGTACTTACAAACTCATTCTATGAGGCCAATATCACCCTGATCCCCAAACCAGGAAAGACACATCAAAGAAATAAAACTTCAAACCAATATCTCTAATGAACATAGATGCAAAAATTCTCAATAAAATCTGGCAAATCAGATACAAAAACATATAAAAAATATAGGACACCACGATTAAGTGGGGTTCATTCCAGGGATGCAAGCTTGGTTCAACATATGGAAATCAATAAATGTAATTCATTACATCAATAGCCTTAAAGATAAGAACCATATGATTATCTCAATAGATGCAGAAAAAGCATTCAACAAAATACAGCACACCTTCATGTTCAAAACACTAGAAAAACTAGGAATAACAGGAATATATCTCAATATCATAAAAGCTATCTATGCTAAGCCCCAGGCCAACATCATTCTAAATGGAGAAAAATTGAAAGCATTCCCACTAAAAACTGGAACAAGACAGGGATGCCCTCTTTCACCACTGCTATTTAGCATAGTAATTGAAATGCTGGCCAGAGCAATAAGACAGACAAAGAAATTAAAGGAATACAGATAGGTAAAGTAGAACTCAAATTATCACTATTATCTGACAATATGATTTTATACCAGAAGACCCAAAAAATTCCACCAGAAAACTTCTAGAACTCATAAATGAATTCAGCAAAGTAACAGGATACAAAATGAACACCCATAAATCTAAGGCATTTCTATATATCAGTGACAAATCCTCTGAAAGGGAAATGAGGAAAACTACCCTGTTTTCAGTAGCATCAAAAAAATAAAATACTTGGGAATCAACCAAAGATGTGAAAGACCTCTATAACAAAAACTACAGAACACTAAAGAAAAAAATTATAGAAGACCTTAGAAGATGGAAAGATCTACCTTTCTCTTGGATAGGGAGAACTAATAGTGTCAAAATGACCATACTACCAAAAGGGCTATACATATTTAATGCAATTCCAATAAAAATCCCAATGACATTCCTCATAGAAATAGGAGTCATGAAATTCATCTGGAAAAACAAGAGATCCAGAATATCTAAAGCAATCTTTAACAAGAAGAGTGAAGCAGGTGGCATCACTATATCATAACTTCAATTATACTACAGAGCAATAGTAACAAAAACAGCATGGTATTGACACCAAAATAGACTGGTAAACCAATGGTACAGAATAGAAGACACAGAGACTAACACATGTAATTTCAGTTATCTTATATTAGACAAAGGTGCCAAAAATGTACATTGGAGAAAAGATAGCCTCTTCAACAAATGGTGCTAGGAAATCTGGAAATCCATCTGCAACAAAATGAAATTAATCCCCTATCTCTCACCATGCACAAAACTCAACTCAATGTGGATAAAGGATCTAGGAATTAGACCAGAGACACTATGCCTAATAGAAGAAAAAGTAAGCTCTAACCTCCAACAAGAATTAATATCAAGAATCAACAAATGGGATAGATTCAAACCAAAAAGCTTCTTAGCAAAAGAAACAATCAGTGAGGTGAATAGAGAGCCTACTAATTGGGAACAAATTTTTACCACATGCACATCAGATCTCTAGAATATATAAAGAACTCAAAAATCTTAACACCAAAAAAACAAATAACCCAATCAATAAATGGGCCAAGTAACTGAACAGACACTTCTCAGAAGAAGACATACAATCAATCAACAGATACATGAAAAAATGTTCAACATCTCTGGCAATTTGAGAAATGCAAATCAAAACAACTCTAAGATTTCATCTCACACCAGTCAGAATGGCAGCTATTAAAACACAAACAACAATAAATATTGGAGAGGATGGGGGGAAAAGGCACACTCATACATTGTTGGTAGGACTGCAAATTGGTGCAGCCAATATGGAAAGCACTATAAAGATTCCTTGGAAAATTGGGAATGGAACCACATTATGACCCAGCTATCCCACTCCTTTGTCTATACCCAAAGGACTTAAAAACAGCATACTACAGGGACACAGCCATATCAATGTTTATAGCAGCACAATTCACAATAGCTAGTGGAACTAACCTAGATGCCCTTCAGTAGATGAATGGATAAAGAAAATGTGGTATATGTACACAATGGAATATTACTCAGCAATAAAAGAGAATAAAATCATGGCATTTGTAGGTAAATGGATGAAGTTGGAGAATATACTGGTAAGTGAAGTTAGCAAATCCTAAAAAGCCAAATGCCGAATATTTTCTCTGATATAAGGAGACGGATTCACAGTGGGGTTGGGAGGGGGAGCATAGGAGGATTAGAGGAACACTAGAAAGGTCAATGGGTAGGGAGGGCAAAGGAGGGGGCAAAAGGGTGGAGAAAAAAAAAGTTGAGATGGATATCATTATCCTAAGTGCATGTATGAAAACATGAATGGAGTGAATATACTTTGCATACAACCAGAGATATGTAAAAATGTGCTCTATAAGTGTAATATGAAATGTAATGCATTCTTCTGTCATTTATAACAACTTAGAATAAAAAATAAATTAATTAATAAAAAAGAATTAAGCCTTGTGGCAAGGTTCAAATTTATGCCTGGCTGCCACATTCATTGTAAAACTCTCAGAATAGATGAAAAATTTTCAGAGCTAAGGCACAAATGTGGAAATCTATTCTGAAGAAAAGGAGACTGAATGTGGCACTCACCAGCCAAATCGAAAGGGTCAAGTATTTGTAATTAAGCCAGGAGGAAAAGACAGGGTGGGATATAACAAAGAAAAATAATAAATCTAAACAAGTCTGACTGGAAAACAGCTCTGGATTTGTTTATGTGCATATGGAGCTGATTTAGATAAGAAGGCTGCAAGGTTTTAAAGAATTTAATACCAAACAAACCATAAGCCTAGACTAAAATCGTGTGTTTATTGTGAATGTGATTATGTCATCTTGTCCTTTTTCTACCACTGTTGAGTTTAAAGATAACTTTTTAATTTGTTGATCTTCAGATCAAAAGGAGCCAGACACACACTTAATGTGGAGGCTATTATGCATGACATTTTGGCAAAGAAACTAATGAATCCTGTACAAGATGCTGGGTTGAGCTTAAGGACAAGACTGGAGAGTGTCTTGAATTTGATTTCCTGGGATGGGTGGAGGGGAGGTCTATAATTATAGACCTGCAGTAGAAGGAGGAGGTAAGTATTTGAGGGACAGCAAGTTGAACTGTAATATTTATTAGCCACATTTAGCAAAATATTCCCAAGGTATCTTTCTTCCATGCACTCAATAACATCTCAGGATTGGAATTCACAACTCTGTTTGAATGGCTTTATGTGATTAGTTTTGGCCAATAAGTTGTGTGAAAAAATGAAACGGTAAAGTTTCTTGTGGCAAATGTAATTGCTGATGCAAGATTGTCCAAAGCTCTTTAATTCTGCCACTGGGTCCAATAATATTCTACCCTAGAACCAGAGTAAGGAGAATCAACAAAGAACCACTTTGACTAAAAATGTTACTGAGGGAAAACAAACAGTCCCTCTTGCTCTTCTTGCTTTTATTTAATTTAAAATTCATTGTTACAAACTATGTAAATCTT
Source organism: Tamias sibiricus (assembly GCA_025594165.1). Taxonomy (NCBI): domain Eukaryota; kingdom Metazoa; phylum Chordata; class Mammalia; order Rodentia; family Sciuridae; genus Tamias; species Tamias sibiricus. Next base: position 138,796,856 of record CM046658.1, on the reverse strand, counting down.
TTCCATATATGGTCACACACCTGAGCAACATATTATTGGTCTCCTGCTAGCTCTGCTATAGATACCACCTCTTAATCAAGCCACCTAATGGTTTAAAACTGTTCTGTGAGAGTTGCATTTTACTGCCTTGCTGGGCAAATGTTGCTTTCCTTTTTTGTTATCTTCCCCTTTTCTCTGGGAGACAATTACCTTTCACTATTTTCTCTTGTGCTCTAATGAAAGATGCTTTTAATATCCTAATGATTAATTGCAGGGTTAACTATTCCTAGAAAAAGGTAATAAAATGCCATGAGTCATAAGACTTTCTGATCAGTAACATTTCTTGAGATTTACAGGATCCAGAACCTCTGGTGGCTTACAAATAACAGCAACCTGTGCATCTGAAAAGTAGGCCATTCCAAATCTGTAACTACCCTACCACTTATCTGACATGACTCCCCCCAAATCCTATGAAAGCCTTGCCATCCCTAAGCAAGATGATATTTTTAAGGACAAGAGACCCCATCTTCCAACCTGCCAGCCTGTTGCCAGTAAAACTGTCTTTCTCCCACACCTGTCTCTCAAATGTTTGGCTTTCTCAAGCAGCACGGGAACCTGACATTTCACGGTTCAACAGATACATAATATATGTGAGAAAGTGGCCTCATAGAGGTTTTAATTCAATGAAGTTTAGGAGATAGTGTGTTTTTGCAACACAATTTAGCTTTATCTAACCGATTAAAAAAATAAAAAAAAGATATTGGCTCTTGTGGACAAGTAAGACTGGAGTAAAATATCCTTTGTGGAAAAAGATTCCTTTTTATCACCATATATTTAAGGTTGAGCAAGGAATATACAGAATGACTTATTATAAACTATGTAAATCTCTTTCCAGATTATGGCTCAAAAGAGTTTTAAGCTGAAATTTGTGTTTTCCACTCATAGATGAGTGTGGGGCATGTAATTTTGTAAATAAATACAGTTTAGAGGATCTTAATTTCCACTTTGATATTTTGAACAAATATGTCACTGTGAAATACAGTTGATTTGGATTTGGAACATTTCTAAAGATGCTTATCATTTAAAGGTATAATCAATGTGGACTCTTCTGTATGGATATCAACACTGGATATGACTTGAGCTATTTTTCTATTCTTTTGTAGTAGCTCTCTCCAAGAGATGTTCTCCCAGACAGAGTCAAATAAGAGAATGTTTCAAGGTTAAAGCATTTGTCCTCCTCAGCTAGCATCCATATAAAATAGATTCCTACCCTATACTAGTCCTCTCAGAAAGCTTTTGCTATTGCTTCATCTCTATTCATGAGAACTTTAAGAGGCAACTTCTAGAAAGAAGATACCTTTCTTAATGCTGTCTTCTCTCAGGCTCAAAGACTCATTGGAATGCAGCACAGAATAAATAACATTTCTAATACTGCATCTGTGAGTGAGGGGAGGAAAAAGGGTTTTATTTCAACATGAATTGTCATGGAAGGAAATGAAGCTTGCCAGAAACATATCTGCTATGAAAGTATGACAAAGAAAAATAAGAATACTATTTTCCCAGGCTTTATCATTATAATTCTTCCATGAACACTATTATACTAAGATCCCTGTAGAAATGGCATAATTGGCCAATATATTTGACGTGTAGGTGGAATAATTTTTGTAGAAATTATTATGGATAATGCTGTGAAATAATTTAGTTGCTCCCTTTCTTTTATTTCCTTCTTTCAATGTGTCTCAGTTCGTGATAAACTCTTTAAACCTTGTTCAACCAGGGGGAAATGAATTTAATGTGACTGGAAGTTTAGAGATGATTAAATTTACAATAAATGGGCATTGGTTAATCCAGGCACTTATCCTATTAGTGTTTTTAGGGGGGGGTAACAATTAAAGTTAAAAAAAAAAAACAACTTTAGCATTACTGTATTTGATCAACATTTGCATATTTGGAATGGTGAATACACTTGGATGTTACAAGTTATGTCTTAAAAACACTGTGAAGGATTATTATATTAGATTTCTCATAGAAAACAAAACATTGTTATTAGGATAACAATCATGTGTTTTGGCATTTGGTACTGATAATTTTGTGGTTTCAATAGATAAAATAATACTGATTTAAAATATCATAAAAATGAAATACATCTATGTTTATTAAGCTGGAGAAATATTCATAATATACTCTTTTTTTTTTGTGGTACCGGGGATTGAACTCAGGGGCACTCGACCACTGGGCCACATCCCCGGCCCTTTTTTTTGTATTTTTTATTTAGAGACAGGGTCTCACTGAGTTGCTAAGTGCCTCGCCATTGCCGAGGCTGGCTTTGAACTCGTGATCCTCCTGCCTCAGCCTCCCAAAGTGCTGGGATTACAGGCGTGCGCCACCGAGCCCGGCTCATAATATACTCTTAAAAAAACTTTAAGAGCAAAGGTCAAGTCACTGGATAGGGTACAATGAAATTTTTGTAAAAGTTTTATATACGTGCATCTCCAGAGCTAAATAAATGTATTTATGAACAAGATATGCTTTTGTGTGCCTGGGTGAAATGTGTTTGTGCATCAAGGTAGTGGCTTTCCAGGTGGGTGTACAGATTAATACTTCAAATACTCCTTTTGGTTTTGTTACCACCGCATGTGAAACTTTTGCAATTTAAAAATAGTGATAAGGTAAATATAAACAACTACAAAAAAGACTATAAATATAAAAGAGAGAAATGGTGGAAAAGATCAAGTTTTCTGTGGTATGTTTGATGAGGTATACATGTTTTCTTTCCTTTATTTCTCAAATGACATCATTAAAATCATTATTTATAATATCAACCCAAATACAATTTGATGAATTATGGATTTTAATTCATTCTTACTATACAAAATAAACTTACTACATATAGTTCTGTATATAATAGGTATTTTTACATTGTTTTTAATGTCTTAAAGGAGTTAAAATGTATAATTATAGAGAATATGTTTCCTTTGTCTCCTTAAGCTTGGATAAGTATTTTATTCAGCTTTGCCTCCATGAATGATTTTCATTTTTGCCCTTTAGAAGAGCAGTTTATGTTATGAATATTTTGGAAAATGATGCAGCTATTTAAATAACAATAATGGATTTTCATCAGCAATTTTGCTTTTTTGGGGTTAGCCATGCTCTGAGACACACTTAATTTGTGCATTAGAACTTTGAATAGCACAATTACCAGAACAATTACAGACTGCTGTGGGAATTATTTGCAAGGCAAAGAACAAGGTCAGCACAAATGGTAAACATATTATCAGTGAAAAAGTTGTGAAGGGTTAGGACATGTGATCAATAGTCAAAAGACTGTTTACAAAGGTCATGTATTTTTGCATTTGTTTACTTGAGAAATGTTTATTGAATGCCTACTGTGTTTTATGTGCTGACTGTACTAGACTCTGGTTTATACAGTTGAAGCAATGCAGACATGTTCTGGCCTCTTGGACTACCTAACAATTAATCAAATATTGAAGAAACTTTCTCACCTGCCCACTTTTTGAACTGATACCCTCAATTCCCTGGTACTCTCTATTCTATAAAACTTATAGGCTGAGGCACCAACAGGAAAGCAAGGAGATGCAACTTCAAACCTCGGCTCTTGTGTTCCAAATTTAAAGAAAATTTAAAGTCAGACACCAAAAGCTATGCAAGAGAACTTTATTATAAGTGACAGTAAAGTGGAGGTGAGGTGAAAATAAATTAAAAAAAAAAAAAAAAAAAAAAAAAAAAAACTAAGGCTCAAGCAGAGAATACTCTCAAGAGAGAGTGGGCCACTTCCAAGCAGAGACTGACAGAAGAGAAAAGGCTAAATTGGTAACAATTGAGATCAAAAGAGGTGGAATATTGAAGAGACTCGGGAGGAAAAACAGTCCATCTCTTTATACTATGGGTATATACTTTAATCTCCCCTGCATGTACTAATATAGTTATATAACATTTTTAAAAATATGCAATATTTTCACTATTACATGTAAATGTTTTCTTCATAATTGTTACATGTAGCATACCAAACTTCCTTTATCATGTAATCTTTGTTTTCCTTGTTACTAATTACTTTCCTGTTATTTGCTCAATTATCTAATACAACTAGTTCATTGTTATAATCACTTCCAGGGCTATAAACTTTTCCAATCAGTTGAAAATATACTCAGTAAAATTTCAGGTACTTTTCCATGGCCCCCTCCAGTATGTAATAATTGCTTACCAGCCTTACAAAACAGCTATTATACTCAGATCCTCTTAACCCCCTCATTTTCGGAATTCCTATTTTTTTTTCCCGCATCTGTGTTTTCTTCTTTGTTAATTTTCTTTCTTTAAACACTCTTGACCAATAGACCCTGGGAAATGATATATAGGAAAGAATAGTTTAGAAATTTTAACTTATTTGAAGATACATTTCTTCTAAACTTATAATTCATTCATATGTTGGTTGGTTGGCTATAAAATGGAAACAGCTTATGTGTTTATATATCAAAGTATAGGTTTTAAAGTTTAAAGGCATTTGTCCTTATTGTTCCAGGTTTCAGTACTGATTTCTCATATTTTCATATGCTCTAATTTATTTTTTTCCTGGAAACTTTTTGTGATGATTCATTTTATGTGTCAAATTGATTGGGTTAAAGGATGCCCAGATAGCTGGTAAAACATTATTTCTGGGTCTACCTGTGAGGGAGTTTCTATAAGAGATTGGCATTTGAATCAGTCGACTGAGTGAACAAGGTCTACTTGATGTGTCTGAGCATCATGCAGTCCATTCAGGGCCTAGATAAAATAAAAAAGTAGATGATTGGTGAATTCTTTCTCTCTTCTGGAGTTGGTCCATCCATAATCTTCTGCACTTGAATATCAGAGCTCCTGGCCATTGGGCCTTCAAATTCTGGAATTTAGCATCAGTGGCTACCTCATCCTGAGACCTTCAGACTTAATATGAATTGCACTACTTGTTTTCCTGGTTCTCCAGCTAGAATACTGGGCTTTCTTAGTCTTCATGATCTAATGAGCCAATTCCCATATAAATTCCCTCTTCTCTATCTATATATATCCTGTTATTTCTATTTGTCAGGCAAACTGTGATTAATACACTGTTAGTCTCTTGGTTAAAATTTTAAAGTAATATGTCTTCATATGGATGGTTTTATTTCTTGCTACAAATCTACAAATACTTCATAGGTCCTCTAAATCTGGAAATATTTATCTTAAAACTTTAGAAAGTTTATTTAATGTTCTTTATATTTTTCTTCTTCTGGATTTCTCTGCTTTCATGTTTTAGGGCTCCTATTAATTATAAAGATTGGTCCTTCTTCTTTGGTTTACTTAATTTTATCATCTCATTTTTCTCTCCTTCTGGTCTGCTTCCTGGAAGATTTACTCTATATTATCTTCCACATGTTTTATTACATTTTAAATATTTCAATTGTATTTTTAGTTTCCAGAAACCACACTGCCTTATTGAGAAAATATATATTGTTGAGTATCAAGGACACATTTTATATGTTCTAAAAAGTGATATATTATCTTTGGTCTCTCTGAAAATATTTCCTTCTTCCTTTCCTTCCTTCCATGCAGTTTTATTCTGCCTCTGGCATTAGCATTATCTCTGCTTCCACATTTTTTCCCTGCTTATTTTTTCTTATATTAAAGACTTTAATTAAAGACTTTAGTGTATAGTGATCTTGATCTTATTGATCATCATTAAGATGAAAGTGTTGGTGAGTTAGAAGCTGTTTTATGAGCTAGGATTTGTGGGCTGATGGTCTTTACCCTTGGGCTATACCATGGCTAGCTGGCTTTGTCATGGTGCAAGTACAGGTCTTTATTTAAGGGTCAGAAAGATCCCTCCATTTTTTCCCTCAGACAGAGATTAAGCCATTGCCTTTTAAACCTGTCTGCGACCACTCTTGTTAAAGTAAAGAATGGTCTAGGAGCCAGGCTATTTAATAAGTATATTGTTCACTTATTCTCCCATTTATGAGCATAATAAGTCTGTTTCCCTGTAACTGAAGTGCCTGAATCTTCTATGCTCTGTTCTTCCCCTCTCCAGGTATCAAACCATCTCTCTCATCCTCTCACAGTGGAAAAGGGGCAATATAACAGGGCCACATTATGACTATTGTGAACAATTTTGCCTTCATGGACTCCTTCCTCCATAAAAAGATAAAATAAAACAAAAATTATATTTTATGTCTGTGTTTGAATAAAAAGTAATATGATGTTCATTTTCTTAGTTCTGATTATAAAATCCAACAATTTTGTGGGCCCCTATAAGTATCATGAAGCTTTAGCAATGTCCTTACTCTGCCTAATTGCATAAATAGGCCCAAGTTATCCATCTTCCTGAAGTGGGGAAGGAAATCTGGGCATCTATTATAATATTAACAAAGCTTTAAACTAATCCTTTCATTTTTTAGCCCACCACCCATACTTCTGCCTTCATAGGTGTCTCAATTTCCTTCCAAATGTCTGAAAATACAGTCTTGTTGACTACATCTCTGAAGACGGAATATTCATAATTCTCTGCTCTGGTAAAGGTGTTACCACTTTTTCCTCAGCTTTCCAATCTAGAATTTTCTGTCTGTCATCTGCTTTCCTCTCCTTCTTTGCTCTTTTCCCTTACATTTATCCATTTACTTTAACTGTATTGGGCTTACCAAGGGAGTGGAGATAAATGTCTTTGCACAATGTACCCACTTTTCCTGAAGGTCAGCTATAGGCAGACAACAGTGAGATCTAATCATTGACCCTGAAGGTATGCAGTGTGGCATCTTGAGGGTGGATAACCTTTTCTGGATAGAACAAGGGGAATAGAGAATTCAAGTGTTTTATGCAGACTCTCAGCTCATCTTGTTTTTAAGTGTCACATCTTATTTCTACTTTCTGCCAGTCCAAGCCTCTCTAGCTTTATGATATATAAATCATCTCATCTGTAGTTGTGAACCCTCAGTGTCCTCTGCACACCTCACCAGTCACCACTTCTTTGTCTACTTTATCTCCTCTAGAAATTTGTTAAAATCTCCTTTTTCCCCATGGTAACTTCAACCTAATTTTTTCATAATCATAAATGTATGCCTTTACACAAATTTTATGTTGTGATTTTAATGATTTCTTGGAGTGGAGATGAGATAAAAATCATATGTTCATCCAGTAATTTTACACTAGAAGCTCCTGAATAAAAATTTTAAAGTGAGATCATTATAGATAAAGAGAATGAATGTAATTAATCAATTCTCAATTATCTCCAGAAAAGCAGAAAATGGATCCATATGCAGGTGATCAGTACACAGAGAGGAGTTAAATGATCTCATATTTTGGGTTGAAAAATCTGCACATAACCTAATTGGTTTCCCCCTATATGTAATCTGATTCCTTTCTGTTGAAGCTTTTAATATTCTCTCCTTATTCTTTATGTTAAACATTTTTATTATAATGTGACTTGGTGTAGATCTGTTGTGATTTTGTATATTTGGCATCCTATAAGCCTCTTGAATTTAGTTTTCCAATTTGTTCTTCATGTTTGGAATTTTTTCTGATATTATTTCATTGAATATAGTGTTCATTCCTTTGGTTTGGAACTCTATGCCTTCCTCTATCCCAATAACTCATAAATTTGGTAATTTCATGCTATCTCATATTTCTTGAATATTCTGCTCATGGTTTCTTACCATTTTTACTGTGTGGTCTACATTATTTTCAAGGTTATATATTTTGTCTTCATTATCTGAGATTCTGTCTTCCAAGTGGTATAATCTGTTGTTGATGCTTTCAATTGAACTTTTAATTTGGTTTGTTGTTTCTTTCATTTCAAGGATTTCTGTTTGGTTTTATTTTAGAACCTCTATCTCCCTGTTGAAGTAATCTTTGTTTTCTGTATTTGTTTATGTAGCTCTTTGACAGAATGATCTTTTGCTGCCTGTATTTGCTCTCTTATATCATCCTTTAATTCACAGAACATATTAATTATGTACATCTTGAACTCCTTCTCTGTCATTTCATCTGCTGTGCTGGCCATGGATTCTAATAATGTGGTAGCTTGATTTGTTTGGGGCACTTTCTTCCCTTGTCTTTTCATGTTGCTTGTGTGTCTTCCCTTCTAGCACTGTGGATCAGATGAATCACTGTTTTTACCCTATAGGCTTATAGTGCCCCTGTAGGGTTCCAATACCTATCCTTTGAGGGGAAGGACAATGTTAACAGATCTCAATATAAACAATATACAACCTAAAACAAATAGCTCCTATTAAGACATTTACAGTTTAGTCACAATGTACAGATGGTGAATTCAATTATCATCTACAATATAATCAGTAGGTTTATAAAAGGGTTACAGTTTCTGATGGTGGAGAAAGAATGGGGGCGAGGTATTGGAAGATATGCTGTGGAGGCAGGAAGTGAGGATATATTATATATTATAATATCTTAGGAAGTGTGAAAGAGAAATCTAAAGAAGAAGGTTAGTAGCAGGAAAATAGAGAGGAAGCAATTTTAGGTAGACAAGTACACACATATATATTAAGAAAAATTCAAATACTAAAAATTAGAGGAAAAAAAAAGAATATACAACACAACTATAATATACTATTCAGTTGTCCCTGTCCTCAATATCCTATTTTGTGCAAAGTACTTGGTTTCACATATGTTGGGGATGTGGGGGTGGGAGAAGAGAGGGGGGGGAGAGAGAGAGAGAGAGAGAAGAAGAAGAAGAAGGAGGAGGAGGAGGAGGAGGAGGAGGAGGAGGAGGAAGAAACAAGGATTGCTTTGGTTGGAGATCAGTATCTTCCCTGCGTCCCTTCTCATCCAATAGGTAGGGTCATCTATTGTTAGCTCGTATCTCCACCCTCAGGATAGTGAAAGTAACCAGGGTGGGAGGGCTGGTCTTGAGTGGAGGGCACCTGGAAGTGGGGTGTGGCACCCACAGGTCCCCAAAGGGAGACTGCACCTTAAGGATCCCTTTTTGGGCCCGCTCGTGTGATGTGAACACCCGGTCTTATCTCCTTATCTTGCCTGAAGACTTCCCAGTTCCTGGTCTCTTTTTTAGTCTATATAGTGTATCAGGCTCACACTCTCCCTTACTGCTTCCTTCTAAGGGACCTTTCTCTCCAGGGCTCCTGTGTATGGCATTGTGGGCATGCTGCGCACCTGCCCCACTGAGAGCAGTTTTGTGTTGGGCAGTCACTGTGCGGGGCTAGCAGCTGCTGGGAAGAGAGGGTAGTTATAAACTGGGTACCTGGCCAGCCAGAGTTCCAAATTGGGAGTTGCTCCCACCAAAGATGTTGATAAAGGTGACCCAAGGTGGAGGTGGTTGCTTTCAGCATTGGAGTGTCAGGTTGGGAGGGGGGACTGGGTGATGTCATGGGGTGCTGAGTTCAGAGACTAGCTCTGGGGCATGCAGTGTGTGGCTGTCGACTTTTGTCAGAGCCTGTGTGATGTTCCCAGGTGCAGGCAGGCAGGCTACTGCGCAGAGGGCACTATCTATCTCCGTTGCTGCAGAGTCCCTAGATGGAGGTGACTGGCGAGCCCTACGTTGGTAGATGGGGTTCCACACAGGAGTGGTGGGCAGAGATCCTGTGCGTGGGTAGTTGCCGGGTGTCCTGCGTGGGAGCAGTGTCCAGGATTTCTGCTCAGGTGGGTGGTTGAAAGTTTTGCATGGGTGCTGATGCTGGTGGTCCCACTTGGGCACCCGGTAGTCCTGCGTGGGTGATTAGTTGGGAGACCTACTCTGTTGCTGAAGATTCCTGTGTGGAAATAAGACTATCACTCACAGAAAAGCAGTATTCTCACTACTTGAGTCCCAGGTCACTGAGCGACACAGAATGCTGCCGCCCTCTGATCTCATATTTTTGGAAATGAATTTTAGCTCAGAATAAAAAATGGTAATAGGCGTAGTGATTAGCTGTCTTTAGCAGTATGTGTTGTGCCCTCATTCTGATGGAAGATGAACAGAAGTACAATATGTACAACTGCATGGCCAGTGCAAACCAAAACAATGGAGAATGAAATTACATAAAAGAAATCCTATATAATAGTTTTTGACAAATTAATTTTAATATGCAGATACATAACACTAATAGTTATATAAGTGAATAAGAAAAATATTTTTAAAAGTTTCTATGAAGAGAAATTTGAGAGAATAAAGGGATATATACTCTTCTTTAATCTCAGGAAGGAAAACAAAACAAAAGAAGCTGGAGGTGGAGGCAGGAGAATTGCTAGTTCAAAGCCAGCCTCAGCAGTTTAGCAAGGTGCTAAGCAACTCAGTGAGACCCTGTCTCTAATAAAATACAAAATAGGCCTAGGGGTATGGCTGAGTGGTTAAGTACCACCCCCCCCAAAAAAAAAGTAAAAAACAGCTTTATGTTAGAATATACTATCATGCTCTGCTCTGATTATAAAATTATAAAACATCTTCCAGGAAAGGAATTTTATCTCAAAAGAGTAAACTATATTTGTAACTTTGAAACTGCTAAAAGTAACTGTCAGATGCTAAAGTGCTGAATTCAAGTAGAAACAGAATACCTGTCACAAATTCTTTTACTTGCAATAATGGGTTATATTATGTATTATATATATTCTCCTATAGAAATTAAAAAGTAGAACCTGTCAGAAAGCTACAGAAGGGGAAAAAACAGGAAAAATGACCATGTGCAATGTTCAATTAAAGCTAAAGAGAAGAAAAACAAAGGGAAAAGCAAAGAACCAATGGGATAAATAGAAAATAATTCCAATCATGTTAGATACAAATCCAGTTATCTCAACAATAGCTTTAAATGTGAAAGGCCTAAATGTATCAATTAAAAGAGATTTTCAGACTGGATAACAAAATAAGACCTGACCATGTGTATCTACAAGAAGCACACTTTCGATATAGCCCCAAATAAGTTACAGGCAAAGGGTTGAAGGAAGGTATACCCTACTCACGTTAACCAGAACAAAGCTGGAATATTAATTTCACCAAATATGCACATAATTCAGTGATGAAGGGATACTTACATAAAAATAAAGATACTGATTCCCCAGGAAAATAAAACAATACCAAACACCTGCACCTAAAAAAGAGAAATAAAATACATAAAGCAAAAATTAAAAAAATGAATAAAAGAGATAGACATATTTATTATCATCTTTAGAGATTTTAGTAATTGATAGATCAAGTCTCAGATTGACAATAAGCATATAGATGATCAAAAAAGCACTACCAACTCATTTTTTCATTCAGTTTTATAGAATACTCTGCTTGTAAAATCCATTCACAGAATTTAGCAGTGGAATACATGTTCTTCTCAAGATTATAGCATTCCCAAGAATGTACCAAATTCTAGGCCATAAACATACTTTTAAAAAATTAAAAAATATAAATCATATAAATATAAATCAATTTTCAATTGCTTTAGGCTACTCAGGCTGCTATGACAATTTACCACAGATTAGGTAGATTAAATAATAAACACTTGTTTCTCACAGTTCTACAGGCTAGGCAATCCAATATCATGCAGTTGATAGGTTTAGTTATATTATTTTACATTTTTGACCTGATGATATGGTGGGTTATTATATGACCATATCAATTGACAGAAAAAATAATTTAAAAATCTAATACTCATTAACCATAAAAGCACTCAGAAATCTAGGAATGCAGGAAAATGTGCTCCATTTGATGAAAACTATCTATAAGAAACCAGCATAATATTTAATGATAAGAAACAGAACATGCCCCCCAGTCACGAACAAGGCAAAGATACACTTTATCACCATCTTATTCACAAACACACTGAATTTTCGCTAATTCAGTTAAGACAAGAAAAAGAAATTGGAAAGGAAGAAATAAAACTTTTTGCAAATGATTTGAAGGTCCACCTAGGAAAGCTCAAAAAATCTACCAAAAAATATCAACAAATAAAACCCTCCTTGATCTCATAAGAAGGATTTAAAATCTATCTATATAAAACCCAGTTGTATTCCTCTATACTGACAATGAAACATTTAAATATTAAAATAATAACTTTAAACAATAACACCCCCAAATGATGTTTTAAGCATATTGACTAGTGAATTTCAATAAGATAAATATAATCAGTGGCAGGTATATATTAGGAAAGTTATTTCAAGGAATTGACATATGTAGTTATGGCAGCTGGCTAAGCAAGTCCAAAATCCATGGGGCAAATCATCAAGAAGGGCCTTCTAGAATTCTGACATGACCTGAGACTGCTGTCAACAGGCAGTTACTGCTTCTTTGGGGGAAGCTTGACCTCTGTTTTTAAGTCTTTTCAGCTCATTGTGTAATGCCCGGAGCATGCACCCCAAAGACCACCAAGGAATCCGGAGTGCATGCAAAAACAAAGAGCCTTTATTTGGGCTTAAGCTTGGACGCTCAGACCTCATCAACACAGTGGATCTGTACTGAGAGCCTGAACTGAGGAGAGGCTGAGTTTTTTATTGGGGGTTGAAGCAAGGAGAGGGAGGGGGTTCGCCTGATTGGCCAGGGGAGCCTGTGCGTGACTAAGGAGGTTTTCATTGGTGGAGGCTGTCCTTAGAACAATGGAATGTGCTGACTGTTCATTGCAGGGCCCTGCTTTTGCCTTATCTTATTGTGCACGGGCTGGCTTACCATACCCAGGCTTATTCTTGCCTTGTGAGAGGAGACTTGCAACAGTTTGAGGCAGCTGATTAAAAAATGGAGTCACAGCAGCTTGGCTTCTATTATCTTTAAGCCAAGCATTTTACAGAAGCAAAAAGAAGCGGTTAAACTGAAAAGAGGCGTGGGGCTAAAAAGGGGGGTTCCACAATTTATTCAGGCCCACCCTGATTATCTAGCAAAATCATCCTTTTCTTAAATTCAAATGACAATGGATTTTCAGATCCATAAAATATCTTCAAAATACCTGGATTCATATTTATTGAATATTGAGAACTATGTTCTAGTCAAGTTGATATATTGAAAACACCATTGTAGTTCACCTATCAGGTAGGCAGTTTATATTCATCTTTTAAACTTGTACTTGATTTCCAAATGAAGACAATAACAAAAATATGTTTTTACCTAACCTGATGTAGCAATTCTACTTGCTTTCAAATATGCTCTAATGCTGACCCCAGAAGAGAACTTGAATTCATCAATGTTCATGCTCATCCTTTATCTTATAATTTGCTATGAAATAAAATTAACCATTATAAATATAGCTTATGTTAAATGATAAGGGGATAAGAGAAGGAAGAAAAGAAATTAGTTGTTTAACACAATAACAACACATTCATAATAAAATAAAGAAGAAATACTTGTGACTATTGTAGTTTTCTTTTATGTACCTTGTCCCATGATCATGTTACTGAAAGCTTGGTCCCTGTCCCCAATGCCAATTAATGCCAATTTAATAATGAGGACATGATTTTGAGAAAAAGAAAAAAGAAGTTTTATTGCTTTGCTAGCAAAGGAGAAACACAGGACAATCCTGTCCAAGAGTCTATGAATCTGCCTATCAGAGAAAACAGAGGGCTTTTAAAGAAGTTATTCAAAGGCTACATTCTAGGTGTGCCTTGACAGAGGATCCCAGGTGCACCCTGATCGTGTTGAAATTCACCTGTTAAATTTGGGAAATAGTCACTGTCTAGTACTTCTGGTGACATCTCCTTACTGTGGAGAACAGATAACTGAAGGTAATCTTGTTTCCTTCCCCCATGTTAGGTTGCAGGGGCTGGAGAGGAAAAGAAAAACATGTCCCTTTTAAAATAAGCAGCAAGGGCTATGTTCAAAAGGTTAAGTGGACCACTTTTATAATCACATGTGGCATTTGACTACTTTCTTCCTTCCCACTCCATTTTTCGTTAGTCCTTTACAAGCACCCCAGCTGCCCATAGGTCTTCAATTGGAAACTTACACCTTCATTCCTAAAGGCATTAGCAGTACTTCCTGAATTACATTGTTGCTTTTTAAAATTACTTTAAGAATAGGCAGGAAACTACTAAGAGATGCCATAAGGTATCGTAACATAAATAGTTGATGTAGCTTACTTCTTTATGTTCTGTATTTGCCCTTGGATAACAAGCTCAACTATGGAAGACAGCAGAGTAATCCTTTCTTTGCTTGTTGATTCAGAGGCATGAGGGATACAAAATGAGTCAGTCTCCTATAGATATGTGCCATTATTTGTCAGCTCTGACAAATAAACTCTTGTGTGTATCTCTGCCTGGTCTCTGTCTCTCATTTCTTGCTTGCCTATCTCCTGGTTCCTCACTTTCCTTTCACATAATCTCCCCAAACTAGAAGCAATTAATGTTCTTTGCTAGCTGAATAAACTGTGTTATATTCATATAATAGAATATTGTTCAGTGATAAAAAGAAATAAATGATGAAGCCACAGATATGGACTAATATGTAGTTCATATTTCTGAGGGAAAGAATCCAGTCTAAAAGGAGTACTTAGTCTAAATTCTCATTTTTAACATTAATTTTTATTGCTGTATAATTATTCATAATTGTTGGATTCATTGTGATGTATTTTTAATTTACATTAACATAATTTGGTCAATTTCATAGACTCATTTATATAAGCATTATATAAAGGGCAAAACAATAAAGAGATAAGTCATTATTAAGAGTTTGTAGGAGAATGGTTATAATTGGAATGCTTTTCAGGGGACAGCAGTCTAAGGCTGTGTATCTGTCCTCTGTGATACTATAAGAGTAGATATTAGGCAATTAATATTTGTCAAAATCCATCAAGATTTACAGGAGAGACTTAAATGTAATATGTGTAGCCTTTAAAATTCATATAGGAGGTTGGGGGATGCCAACATGGAATGTGGAATGCGACCAAACAATCTAGCTGTGCTATACATGTAGGAAGCAGTCTTACTGATGGGAAAAAAATGCTGACCAAAGTAACTTTGAGAATGAATGAAGTCTACAGAACTAAAGCAAAAGAAACTACATAAGCTTTTTACTCTAGTTGACAATATTGTTTTCCACGGGGGCACAAGTTAACAATTATGAAATGAACAAGCAAGTAAATGTACAGCAGATGGTGGGAGCCAAGTATTTGACTGTTGTAGTGGAAGAAAAGGGAGAAATTCAGAATAATCAACATGATGGATACCCCCCCACACACACACACACACACACAGATGTAGATGCGTGTTACATCTCTATTGGCTGAGGGATCTTGAAACCAATGTCAACCCAGTGACAAATGTGCTTAGATTTTGGTTTCTAATACTATTGTCCAATAAAAGTAATTAGGGATTCATAGATAAATGGTTAACTAGAAGTAGCAGGAAACACAAAACACCATCCTGGAGCAATTTGTAAGTTCCCAGCTTAAGGAAGTGCTAAAAAAATCTACAAGATTGGATATGTCAAAGACACATAAGAGCCAGTTGAGAAAGTTCCTAATGTGTAGAGCTGAAATATATGAACAAAAAAATATAGTATCACCGAATAATATCCCACAAAATATGAAATAAATATCCATGACTACATGGACATAAATAAATGCAGAAGAGACAAATCTATGTAGAATTCAGAATAATTTATATAAATAAGTACTCGACCCTCAAGGAATGTAACCAAAAGCTCAGTCCCTGTCCCAAATGCCAATCAATGCCAACTTAATAATGAGGACACGGTTTTTGAGAAAAAGGAAAAAGAATGATTATTGCTTTCCTAGCAAAGGAGAAACACAGGGGACTTCAGTCCCACAGGCTGTGACTTTCTCCACAGGGAAGGATAGGAGGGTTTTAAAGGAACTCTTCAAGGGTTACATTCCAGGTGTGCTCTGGTGGTGGTAGTGGTGGTGGTGGGGGGGGCCCAGGGCACCCTGATGGTGAGTTAGGATTCTCTTGTTGATTTGAGAGATATTCACTTCCCAGATCCTCAAGAAGGATCTCCTCTCTGTACTGGGAGTGTTCAAGGGCAATTAACTAGCAGAAGAAAAGATAACACTGTCTCCCTAATCTTGTTAGGGAGGAGGAGAGGGGACAAGAGAGAGAAAACTTTCTTTCTTTTTTTTTTTTTTTGGTGGTATGGTGGTACCAGGGATTGAACTTGGGGGCACTCAACCACTGGGCCACATCCCCAACACTTTTTGTATTTTATTAGAGACAGGGTCTCATTGAGTTGCTAAGTGCTTTGCCATTGCTGAGGCTGGCTTTGAACTTGAGATCCTCCTGCCTCAGCTTCCCAAGTGCTGGGATTACAGGTGTGCGCCACAACACCCGGCCAAAAGAAAACATTTTAAAAAATAAATAAACCTTAGAGTAATGACTGGTATATTCAGAAGGTGAAGGGACCACTATTACAGGAGGAAGTGTACAACTTCTCACTCCTTAAGTGTGGTCTCTGTATAGTGACCTTATTTTAAAAAATATAGCATGGTAAACAGGTTTGTTTTTAAAGTAACATTTTGGTGGAGAAATCTTAACAAAGACCACCTCAGTTAGGTTATCAGGAACAATATCAGCAATAATAAATCGTGTTTGTCACAGTGCCTTGATACGATATTATAAAAGTGGCAGTTTAACTCTGTAGCTTTTCCCCCCAAATCCATAAGACCACATGAATCCCTAGAAAATTGTCAGACAATTGCAATTGAAGAACGTTTTACAAATTAGCTGCACATTGTACCTCAAATCTCTTACAGTCATCAGAAGTAAGAAAAATTGAATAAATTATAATCACTTAGAATAGCCCAAGGAGACAAGACAGCTAAACATAATTTGGTAACCTGGGTACAATATTCAACAGTGAAAACAAAGGAAATTTGAAAAAAAGTGTGGATTTCAGTTAATGATAATGCATCAATACTGGTTCAATATTTTGCAAAAGTACTTTACTGGGGAAAGATGTTAATAGGGAAAATTCTGAGGAGTAGAGAACTATGCTATCCTCACTGTGTTTTGTAATATAAATTCATTCAAAAATTTTAAAATATTGAAGTGAAAGAAAAAGTAACATGAATAATTTGATTGATGATGGTTACTAGGCCATTTATAATATTATCTGTGCTTTTGTACATGGATGAACAATTCATTGTTAAATTATGGATATGAAAGAATATGAGAAAAACTGCAAAAATACCTCTGAAAGAATTTCAAACAGAGGGACAAAGAAAGGACTACCAAATATCTTACCTTGGAAATTTTGGACAGAATTGATAAATGAGATAGATTGGTCGATAAATAGATATAATTAGATGTTTGGTTACATTATATATATGTAGGTTCATATACATGTCTGTTCTAAATTCTACCTTACAAAGAAAAGGACAAAATAGGAAAAAATAAATGTTGCTACCTGTTTTTCTAAATATTGGTTATATAACTTTAAAAAAATAGAAAGGGTGATCCAGGCATCTCCACTTCAGTGCTATTATAAAAACTCCATCAAGCCCCATGGCAGGAGATATAGCCTGGCCATATTTCTTCTCTTCCTTTTTCATTCATTGCTTGGTTGTACTAACAATATCTACAACGTGGTTCTATATAACAACAGCTTGTTGAGGCATTAAAAACTATCACTATGCTCGTCTACCAGAATCTCTGCATAATTTTCTCATGACTACAAAATTATAAATAGATATAATTTAATTTTATGAAAAAGAAGTTTCAGCTTAAAATATTTTCCATTTTGAAGCTATTTGCTTGTTAAATGCACACAAATAGAAGGAAAAAAATCACTTGTGATACCTAAAGTCAATAATAATTTAATAATATTCTACAAATAGCTGTAATTATTTAAACATACAATCCAGATGTCTTTGACTTTATAATAACGAATGAGATTATGCTTTTCCTTTTTCTTTAAACTTTCCATTGATATATAATATATAAAAAGAAAATGGAACTCAAATGGTGTGAAAATACTTTGTGTAAAACCAGTGACTTGGAAAACTGTGTTTTTTATATGTAATATGAAAGAAATTGCACTCTGAATGCATGTATAGCAAATTAAATTAAATAAAAAAAGAAAGAAAATGGAACATAAGTGTTATAGTTTAGAAGTGAGTCATCCCCCAAAAGCTCATATGTGAGACAATGTGAGAGGGATTCAAAGGGAAATGATTGGATTATGAGTGCCTTAACCCAATCAGTGAATTAATCCCCTGATAGGATTAACTGAGTGGTAATTAGAAGCAGGTGAGCGTGGCTGGAAATGGTGGATCATTAGGGGTGTGGCTTTGGGGTATATATTTTGTATCTGGCAAGCAGACTGACTCTCTCTGCTTTCTGATCATTGTGTAAACCACTTCCCACTGCCACACCCTTCCACCATGATATTCTACCTCCCCTCAAGCCCCAAGGAATGGAACCTGCTGTCCATGGACTGAGACCTCTGAAACGGTGAGCACTCAAATTAACTTTTCCTCCTCTATATTGTTCTGATGGGGTTCTTTGGTCACAATAGAGAAAAAAAGCTGACTAAAACAATAACTGTGATAATCAATGCATTTTTAAAAGTTGAACACAACCATAACCAGGAACCATAAAGGAAAATACTCAGACTATTCTCAGGATCCCTGCAACCTGTTTTATTTCTAGTACCTACTACTCTGCATTTCCCTGAGGAGAAACACATTGTAATTTCTCACGTTACATCCTAGATTATTTTTACTGGCTTTTATACTTTATATACAACACAAATTTTGTGTTTGACGTTTTTCATGCAGCATAATGTTTGCAAAGTTTTTTTTTATTATTACAAGTAACTATAGATTATTCATTCTCATACTATATTGATTCAAGTGAATATGCAACAATTATTTTATCAATTCTATATTAATTTGGGTAATTTTCATGATTGAGTGATTTCAAATAGTGTTTTTATGAACATTCCAGTACACATAGTTTAATGACATGCACACATTTTTTGATAGCTATATACACAGAAGATGAAGTTATGGATCTCAGATTATTACATGTTCAGCTTTAATAGATTGCCAAACAGATGTCCAAGGTAGTGTACCAATTTACAGCTCCACCAACAGAGTGGGAGTTTTGGCTTTTACATCCTGTCAACACTTGGAATTTTTAATTTTGTTTCTTTTTTTTCTTTTTCCCCTTTTAGCCATTCTGGAGAGTGAGTATTGGTAATGCAATGTGGTTTAAATTTGCACTTCCTTGATGACTAATGCAGGAAAACACGATATTTTTTCACGATTTATATTGATCATTTCAATGATCCTCCTGGGTGAAGAGTCTATTAAAGCATTTTACCCATTTTTTCTTCTTGAGCTATCTTTCCTTTTCTTATTGACATGTGTATTTATTATTTTTATGCTTTATTTTAGAAATTAATAGTTTCTTAGAAAATATTCTTATTTTACAAGTTTCTTTTTTACTTCCTTAATGTCTTTTGATGAACATATATTTTTTTTCAATATAGTCTAGATTATCATTATTTTAAATAGTGCTTTTTGTGTCCCATCTTTTTTCTACCTTAAGATCACAAAGATGTTCACCATGTACTCTGCATAGTCTAGAAGTTTTCTTTTCACATTTATGTCTGCAATATATCTGAAACTGATTTTTGTGTATGATATGATATTTTAAACTGTGTGGCCCAGGACTCAGAGAGCTCCATGTAAAAATCTTGCCACACACTTGACAGCTCTTGAATCTGCAATTTTTCATTCCAGCCCTACATACTGCTAAAATGTTCCACATTTTCCCCACTTCCTAGGACAAGCCCAAGCTTTGTCTTGTACTCAGACATAGCAACAATCCTTGCCTCACTGAGAAACAGAACTTTTCCTTTCGGGGACAAATTTCAGCTCATTTAGACTCTACTTCTTCCATAGCTCTTGGATGCTATGCCTGTGTCTATGGTTATGCCTACATCTATGTCTGTGCCTGTGTATATACCTATATGTATAACTTGATTGATTGACTGATAGTGCTAAGGATCGCATGCTAAGAAGCACTCTATCACTGAGATATAACCAGTCCCAAAATTTTTGTTTGTAATTTTCTTGTGTTTTGTGACCTGGTACGCATTTGAAATTAAAAATCTACCTTTATTTTTTTCTTAAAAGAATTACAACATTTATTCCCTGAATTCTTCATCAAGCAGATATACAATTTATTTGAGCCATTTGTACTATCTTGGCCCTTATCCAAAATACACTATTATGATATGATGAATTGCTACTTTGCTCATCTGGCATTATGCCTGTGGACTTGATGATACCTAGATATAAATAGAAAACATTGGTTGCATAATCACTTGATGTCTGTAGTTAGGCAGGCATTATTTGGATCTAGTTATGTGTTACACAAAGGATACATCTAATTGTGTGGATTGCTTCCATCTTTCTTTCCCTCAATCCCATTTCTTGCTTGACTTGGCATATTATAGAGGCCTTGGGACCTGTTAGTTTCCCAGAAATATTCTGATCACAGGGAACAGAAAAGAATTGGAAATTGATGTTTCTGTCCAGAATGGGATCTTACTCAAACTTTTCAGAGAAAGGTTGAAAAAAGCAGAAGAGAAAATCTTTAATCTCTCCATTCGCTAATGAACAAAATATTTTCTCTAGTCTAAAAGGCCATGTGTTTTGGGTCTTTCTCCTCTGGAAATATCACAGGATATTTCAATTCCATTTGATTTTTTGAGTGGCTTGGATAACAACCATCTGTTGGTGGCTTGGATAGCAACTACTAATGTACACTGGATGCTTTGTCTACTCCCTCAGAGAAACATTTGTGGTCTGAGCATGTTTACCAGCTGCAGCCTAGAAGTGTCAATCTGATGAATAATCGAGGAATGTCTTGAGGAGCTCATCGAACTTCCACTTAAAGCAAAAAGGATGGGCCACATTGCTATAAATATGGGACATATTGTCCCTGTACATCCTAAATGCTAATTTAGCCAAAAGAAATATTCAGAAACATAATGCCTTTATCCTACTTGGTTCAAGGAAAGATTGGATTAGAAAGAAGTGTCACACATGGCTAAACACACTCACAGCCTTTTGCTATGCTATCCATAATAATTCTAATTTCACACAAAAAAAGTCAAAACAAACATTTCTCAGTCTGTGTTCTTTTTCCTTTAACTTGAGCTTTTGTCTATTGGGGAGAAAATTTTTTTTAAAAATTTTCAGAAATTACATACTTCACTCTACAAGAAGGCAAATGCCAAAAGGCATAAGATGGAAACTTCTTTGTTCAAAGTATCCAACAGAGCCAGGGGTTAAAGTAGTATAAATAAGTAAACTCTCAATCTTGGAAATTGTATTCTACCACCTCTTAATTTTCAAATCACATTTCATGTAGTGATAAGAAGAATAGTATTTCAAATCTAAATGTGATAGTTAGCACTGGGTTTCATTTGAACCTGACCATTTACCAGCTGTATGTTTTGCTTTTCTAATTCCAATTTCCTGAGTAAAAATAAAGATCATCCTGTTACTGTGAAGATGAAAGGAGATTGCATATAAACTTTGGTAAATTCAATGCTGCAGGCACAGAGTACAAAACTTGGGAAATCTGATAACAA
The DNA here is from genome assembly GCA_025594165.1 of Tamias sibiricus. Classification (NCBI taxonomy): domain Eukaryota; kingdom Metazoa; phylum Chordata; class Mammalia; order Rodentia; family Sciuridae; genus Tamias; species Tamias sibiricus. Next base: position 138,775,375 of record CM046658.1, on the reverse strand, counting down.
CAGAGTTGGTATTTTTAAATATTTATTTATTTGTTTTTTAATTGTATACAATGCCTTTATTTTTATGTGGTGCTGAGGATCGAACCTGGGCCGCGCACATGCCAGGCAAGCATTCTACCACTGAACCATAACCCCAGCCCAGAGTTTTAATTCATATACATACTGTTTATAATCTGACAGTCCTTAACAGAAATTAAACTGGTATTAGTCAATACTCCAGTTGCAAGTGAAAGACAATATACTTTTAACTAATTTATATAAAAATTAAGGGAATTACTAATTCATTACAAGGAATTAGGTAGGATTGTACTGTTTGTGGCCCTGGAAGCTCACCTTTCCTAATATCAAAGGAGCTGTTTTCAGACTTGATTTTCCACCAAGTAGTGGGTGGCTGGGTGGAATTCATTTTACTACATCTAAAATCCAAACTTCTTAAACAATTACCAGATGGCCTTCTCAGATCCTGTAAAGCTTCTCAGATCCTCTGAGAGTCAGGCACCTGAGCCTTTAACGTTTATTCTACAGACAAAACTATTTGCATGCTTGCAAGAGACTGCTGACCTTCTCCTAGGGGTTGATATCTTCAGTGTCCATCACCACAATAAGCTCAATACTTTCTTCTACCCAATGATAAGACAACAAGAGGTCACATGTATCCTCTTGTGAGCCATCCACTTAGAAAATTTCCCAATTAAATGTCTTCCCTGTACTGCATGAAGTTGTAGTATCATACATGATACTACATGAAGGTCAGTGTCCCTAGGGCTTTATGCCAAAAACTAAGTAGAGAGTTATTTCCCATCAGTTCTGGCTATAATGAAAAATCATTAAAAGGTACTATGCCAATACCTGTCTCAGCTACTGTGTTCAGGAAGCAAACACTGAAGGACTTTAGGATTGGGTATGCTTACTCTACCTCCATGGGTACTCATTCAACAAATATAAAGGACCTATGATAAGCAAGCTTCTGTGCTTGGAACTGGAGATGCATACAAAATAATTAACAGGTGCTGATCCTAAGGAACCTGCTGTCTAGTTGGGAAAGAAATAATGCCATTTGTTGAAATTTAATAATGTACCAGGCCATCTCATTAAGCATTGTCACTGACCTTCAAAAATTATGTGGTATGGCTTTATTATTACCTGCTAATAGAGGAATAACTTAAGGCTTTGACCTAGTCCATCATTAGCAGCTACTTATTGAGTACCTATTATGTGCTGGATAAGGTTCTAGCTGTGGTGATCAGAGAGGAACAGAGATTAAATAACTTACCTCAGTTGTCATATTTAGCTCTTTTTTCACATGGTCCTTTCTGCCATCATGGTTTTGTATCATTTGGAATTGTCACAAGTAACCATTCTTTTCTGCATTAATATGAAGTTTCTGTAGAAATATTAGAGAGAAAATGGCAAAACCAACTCTTGGTTTGAACCCTGAATTGTTTGGTTCCAGTGCACCCTGTGTCTTTCTCTCACAGTCTGTCCTCTAGAAGGGCACCTGTAAGTTAATTGTACTGTGTACATGAGCAATAACTTTCTGTTTATTATATCTTTTTGGGACATGCCTTTTGGTTCAATTAGAGGAAGGATGAAAAGTGATCTATTTTAACTGAAGATCATTTTTCATTATAAATATCAGTTAAAGCAGTCATTATTACAATATGCTGTGCCTTTAATTTTTATTTTAACTCATTCAAGGTCATTTTGATGCTCAAATAGAAATTTAGTTCTTTGATATTTCACCTCCAAATTCATGATAACTCCCCTGCACTCACACATGGAGCCCCATGGCCTGACACCTGGGTCCTTAAAGATCTAACAATGATCATATATCTAAGAGAAACAGTAGGGAAGTTACAGTCCATTTAATCAGGGAAAAAATATATGTAGCCAGATGAAAGACTTAATTAAAAGATTACAAAGAATTCTTTTAAAGCAAGACTTTAGCAAAGAACACAGTGCTAGGATAAAGATGAAGAAGTAATACTGCTATGGCCCTGACAAAGAAAAATCTGCTTAGCCTCAGGTTCAACAGAAAGACACCTTTTTAGAGGGTGTGACTGTAAATAGTGCAAACATGTTGTGTGTGTCTATCCAATTGTCTGGTAACAACTTCAAGGACTCAGGCTGTTGAAATCACTTTCTGGAAGAAAGGTGGGCATGAATGAATGAACCAAATATGGCACAAAGATATGTAATAGTTCCTTGTCAGGTTTAGTGAAAACATTTATGTACCCTTTCCTTCTCCTCCCCTCTTCAATTTAAAAATAGAGCAGAACTGCACGTTAATATGCCACCCCATGTGCTTGTATATTGGCATTGAATCTTCTCCCAATACCTTCTGAAAACAAAAATCCTGGAACTGTGCTGTTTCCATGGCAACTGCATTTTAAGAAGGTGAAGTTTCCAGTTTGATGAAGCTGAAAGGCTCCATTAACATCAGGTTTCAATGACACTGAAACCGTAGAGTCAGAAGGAGTCAATATAACACACAGGGTTCAGATTAATCCCACCCAACATTTATTTTCCTGCTGGAATAAGGTTTAAAGGCCAATAAAATCAATTATTAATATGGCAATCATTATTCTATCATCCAATAGGTGTAGACTAAAATTCTAATCTAATGCCCGATCACGAAGAAATATTAGAATCGGAACCAAAATCCTTTGCATGATGAATATCATTACATGAGATAGTGATTATGCAGTTTATAAAAAGGATAGTATGTGTATTAATGCTATCTTTTCCTTCATGCTCCAGGATCTACAGACTTAAACACAACTTGAATTTAGAAAGAAGAGAAATTAGAAATATTCTCTGAAAAGAGAGCTGTTCTTTGGTGGTGGTGGAGGCATTCTTGAACAGAATCTGTTAGTTTGCTAGAGCTCATGTAACAAAGAATATAAACTGCATGGCTGAAACAACAGAAATGTATTTCCTTATAGTTATGAGGGCTAAAAGCTATAGTTATGAGGGCTAAAAGTGTTGACAGGCTTGGTTACTTCTGGGGCTTGTAACAATCTAGTCTACCTTTCTTACATAGCTTCTGGTGGTTTACTGACAATTTTTGGTGTTCCATGACTTGTAGACCCATTACCCTAATCACTGTCTATATGATGCTGTGTAGGTACTCAAATTTCTATTTTTTATATGGATGCCAGTCAACAAATTGGATCAGGGGCTTAACCTACTCTAGACAGAACTTCTTGAAACTAATTACATCTGCAATGACCGTTATATCTGAATTAGGTCACATTATGAAGTCCCCTAGGACTACAGCATATGAATTCAACACATAACACTAAACTAAGATTATATCTCATCCCTGAACTAAGTATTTACTATAGCATTTATTATCTCACTTAACCCTCATAATTAATACTATGATAAGAAGTTTATGGGGGGATTCAAAATGGTAAGCTAGAGGAGGGCTGCCTTTCTACTTTCTCCATGGCTCAGGATTCAAGCAGCAGAACTATTGCTTCTCTGTGAGGTAGGTTAGAGAGGGATTTCTAAAAGCATCTTAGAAACTCAGAAATTTGGGTACATTAAACAAAGAAGAAAGACTACATTGGAGCCAAGCCAATTTAGGCTGCAGTGATAGTGGTGCTGGTTCAGCACAGCACAGAGGGGTGAAGAACACAGAGAGAAACATAACAGACAGATTAGTTAAAACAAACAAACAAACAACTGAGATCAGAAAAGCAGTCTGCCCTTAGCCGATCCAGAGGTTGCACTGGGCACTGGTACTTGAAAAGTGCCCTGTGTTTCCAAACTGGCTGTGGAGAGTTTGAGGTGGAGCCATCTTGAGGTGGCCACACTGAGATTCAAGTCAGAAAAGTGAGGGGAGAACAACTCACTTCCCCCTTTAAGTTTGGCAGCTCATATGAAGAAGCTGAAGAGGGTTGGGATTCTGAACAGGCGGTGGGAATGTACTCAGACACTAAGCTTGAGAAGACTGTGATTGTGAGCTGCAGATGGGGTGAAGGATTGGCTCCTCTGCTCCATGAGTAGAATCTAGGGAGACTCCTAAGATCCAGATTCCCACCAGAGATTGGCAAACTGCCAGGCCCTACATGTGTGTTGATCTAATCTCACACAACAAAGTCCCTGAGGACCTAAGCCCCACCTGCTGGAACTTCACTCATAAAACTGGTACTCCACCCTGACAGTGCATCAATTTGGTCTGCGCAGATAAAACTCCAACTGATAGTACTTCTTATTCCATCCTCCCTCATACTGAGAGGAAGAGAAGATGATAATAATTTGGACCAGCTTCTGTATTTAGGCCACTACAACTGGGAACTTGGTGAGCAACACAAAAGAAGGAAAGGGTTAACACCCTACCACCAACCCTTGCTCTTGCTTTCAGTACATAGCTCAAGAAGAGATGGAAAGAAAGACAGTCAGGCATAGACAATGACCATTTATTCCTGTCAACATTTTTAGTCAGGCATAGACAATGACCATTTATTCCTGTCAACATTTTTGACCACCTAAGTGGAAACAATTACTTCATTTTTCATTAAAAAATACTTTTTCTTTACACACAGACACATAACACATTTGTATGTTTTCTTATTTTTTGCATTTTAAAAATGCAGTTGTTTTTTTCCTGCTTTGTCTTTTGAGGGTTAGAGTATTTGATTATTATATTTTGCATTTGTTTTGTATAATATCCATTTCTCTCATTTCCCTTTTTCTCTTTTCTTCTGCTAATAGCTAAATTCTATAGTTCTTGCTTTCACTCTGCCTTTACTTTATTACTTCCATTTTTTTTCTCTTCCTTCCTTATAACCATCACATGCTACATCTCTTCTACATTCTCTCTGTTCACTTTTGAAATTATAAACTCTTTCCTACTTTCCTATTACATTTTCTTTTCTCTTAATCACTGTATTCTGCCCATATTTTACAACTAATTGGTTTACATAACTCCTGTACCCACCATTAATGCTGCTGCAATTGTTACTGCTGTGGATGACTTAGTTGATGCCTGTTGTTTGCTTTAATGCCTGATATAGTTCATGATTAATTATTTTTGCTGTTGGCAGTTGCTGATCCTACCATTTCTGCTTTTTGGGGTTTTGTTTGTTTGTTTTGGTGGCAATTAACATTGTAGATATCATAGTAGAAACCAAACATTTAGTTTAATGATGTATACTGTTTGCATTGGTTGTTACTAATGTTTGTTTTCCCTAATCTGCAAGGTGCTGGGAACTTACAGGGATACTACAATTTAACAGGGTAGAAACTTTTACTGAACTAAACTCAACCAAAAGACAATGAATTTGCTCAAACACAAATTAAGAATACAAACCTGTGCATACCACACCTACAAGGGGTCTCAATTTAGATCACTCTCGGACACTTTGACAAGTGAAGACTGTGCCCAAAACAAAAAGACCCAAACATAAGAGTAGAAGAAATCCCTTCTAACTATGCATAAAACCCAACACAGAAATAAAAAGTATGAAAATACAAGCTAACACAAAACCTCCTAAAGTTCATAATTCACAATAAAATGACCCCAATAATATTGAAGTGGATCAACTATCAGATAAGGAATTCCAAAGAAGTATTACAAAAATGATAAATGAATTCCAAGAGAAAACAGAAAAACAACTGAATGAATTAAGAAAGCTGGTACAGAATACAGTCTGTGTTGAATGAATCAATAAGGAGATAGAAATATTACAACAGAACCAAACAGAAATCTTAGAAATGAAAGACATAATAAACCAAATAAAATTGTTAAGTTGAAAGTCTGCTAATATAGTAGACCAGGCTGAAGGCAGAATCTGAGTTCTGGAAGACAAATTTCCCAGGCTTGAATATTCACACAGTACAACAATAAAGTTACCATGAACAGAATATACAAGAACTCTGGGAGAACATGAAAAAAAAAAAAAAAAAAACAAGTTTAAGAATCACTGGAATTGAGGAGGACTGTGAGATGTAGGCTAATGGAATGGATAAACTGTTCAGGGGAATAATAATAGAAAAAAATTCCAAACTATCAAAATGAGATGAACATCCAGATACAGGATACATACAGAACCCCAAATAAACAAGATTAAAAAAGAGCTTCTCAATGACACATTACAATTAAAATGCTTAGTGGCTTGGGAGGCTGAGGCAGGAGGATCGTGAGTTCAAAGCCAGCCTCAGTAAAAGCGAGGTGCTAAGCAACTCAATGAGACCCTATCTCTAAAATACAAAATAGGCCTGGGGATGTGGCTCAGTGGTTGAGTGTCCCTGAGTTCAATCCCAGGTATCCCTTCCTGCCTGCCCCACCCCCCACAAATTAAAATGCTTAACATACAAAACAAGGATAGAGTTTTAAAAGTCTGAAGAAGAAAACATCAGGTCACATTTAGATCCCCAAATAAACAAGAATCAGAATCAATTCTAATTTATCAGCACAAACTCTATAAGCCAAGATGGCTTGGAATGAGGTGTTCCAAGTCCTGAGGGAAAATAACTCTCAACCAAGACTGCTATATCCAGCAGTCTGAATAAACAAGACCACTATATTCAATATCAAAGGTGAAATAAAAGACTTCCAAGATAAGCAGAAACTAAAAGAATTAATGACTACTAAGTTAGAACTACAGAACTTACTTGAAATAATCCACACAGAAGAAATAACAGAGCTCATAAATGGATAAATCTCATTTGAAGTACAGCCAATAAAATGAGAATCAGGACTAAATTAATCACAATAAATAAATCAAAATGGCAAGAATTAATAAACGTATCTCTATAATAACATTGAATGTAAATGATTTCAAATCTCCAATTAAAAGACTCAGGCTGGCAGATTGGATTAAAAATCAAGACCCAATTATATGTTATTTGCAAGAGACATGCCTCACAGGTAAAGACAGCCACAGACTGAAAGTAGAAGGATGAAAATTGATATACATGAAAATGGAGCCCCAAAACAAAAAGGAATAGCTACTGTCATATATGACAAAGCAGATTTCACACCAAAACAAATCAGAAGAGACAAAGAAGGTCACTTCACTTCATATGATAAAGGGAAAAATCTAACAAGAAAATATAACAATAATAAATATTTGTGCCTCAAATGTGGGTGCAACTAATTACATAAAAAGCACACTATTCAAATTGAAGCCTAAGATAGACCCCAGCAAAATAACATTGGGTGATTTCAACACACATCTCTCACCATTAGATAGGTCATCCAGACATAAACTCAGTAAAGACTCTTTGGACCTGAAAAATATTATAAATCAAATAGACATAACAGACACCTATAGAATTTTTTCATCCAATAACAGCTGAATACCCTTTCTTTTCAGTGGCTCATGGAACCTTCTTCAAAATAGACCATATTTTATGACACAAAGTAACTCTTAACAAATACAATAATAATTGATATAATTCCTTGCATCTTATCAGATCATAATGGGATGAAATTAGAAACCCATATGACAAAACCCTACAGAAAACATTTAAAACACAGATATTAAACAATACACATGGAAATTGAATGATGAATGGGTGATAGAATAAATTGGGGGAGAAATTTAAAAGTTCTTAGACTCCAATGAGTAATGACACAACATAGCAGAACATCTGGGACACTATGAAGGCAGTTCTAAGAGCAAAGTATATAGATATGAGTGCCTACATAATAAAACCAGAAAGATACCTCCAAAGAAGCTAGTCATGCCTCTCAAGACACTTGATAATGAAGAACAAGCCATTTCAAAATGAGTATAAGGAAGGAAATAATTAAGATCAGAGTGTAGTGGCACCCCCTTTCTCCACAGAAAATTTTAACTGGGCTTTTCCAGAAATCTTCACCATGGCTGATTTTAGGGCTGTCAGCAAAAGAGTCTCTTTTTACAAAAAGTGTTCAATGTAGATAAACTTCCTATTTTCATGTTCCCCTATTTTACTTGGACAATGGCCTGGAAGAAATCAGCACTCCAGGTGCTGGGCACCACCCCCCGCCCCGCCCCCCCCCACGGTTTTTCACAAAGATTTATCCAGTATAGTAATTTGTAGAAATGCGTTTGCAAATACAAAGTGTGGTAAAGAAAAGGGACAAATCCTTTAAACAAGGCCTCTGGCCTTGAGCTGGAGCCTCAGAGATGTCCATATTTCTAAGATAAGAGAAGTTACCAATTGGGCTCCATGGTAACAGCTGGCAGGGGGAGGAAAGAAAGGGGAGTAGAAGCTCTCCCCTTTTCAGGTGTTGTCCTTGAAGGGCTAACTTGCCCAGAACAGTGAAAGAAAAAGTTGCTTTTATGTGAACTTCTGTAAACTACGAACTTCTGAGCCCCTCCCCTTACATGCTGAGTATAAAGTTCTGAAACTACCTGAACTCAGGATTCAGGGGATTGATGGATTGCAGTGAAAGCTGTACCCTCTGAACCTGGCTGCAGCCAAATAAAACTGTTTCTTGGTATCTTGGGGGCCTTGCCTCATCTGTCCCTACAAGAGCTAAAATTAATGAATTTATGAATAAAAAATATAGATGAAACAAAGAGTTGGGTCTTTAAAAGATAAACAAGATTGATAACCAAATGAAAAAGAGAGAAAAACCAAATTAATAAAATTAGAGATCTAAAGAACAAATTACTGAAGTCGTGGTGGAGGTGGCAGCGGGGACAGCAGCGAGTGCTGCAGCAGCGGTGGCAGGGACAGCAGTAGAGGTGGTGCTGTCAAGCTGTTGGAGAAACAAATGGGAGACACAGAGTCAGAGATAATAGAATCTGCCTCTCCAGCTGGGCCTGAGGCATCTGAATCAACAACGGATGAAAACAAAGATGACAGTTTGTTAGTGAAGGACCATTAAGACCTGTTCTTGAATACATTGATCTGGTCAGCAGTGATGATGAAGAACCTAGCACCTCTCATAGTGATGAGAATTTTAAACATAAAGACTATATTGACTACCAGAAGGATAAAGTTGCATTAACTCTGGCTTGTCTAGCATGTCATGTTGAAGTAGAGAAACAGCAAAAAGAAGAGAAGAATAGAGCACTCAAGGAAAAACTTGATTTTCAACATGTGCATGGGTTACAAGAATTGGAATTTATTCAAGGACATTCTGATACAGAAGCAGCAAGACAGTGTGTGGACCAGTGGCTAAAAATGCCAGAACTCAAAACAGGCACAATTAATTCTGGAACAAGAAGTTCATTCCAAAGAGGAGGCCAAATGCAGAAGTTTGGGAAGCCAATTTCTTGTCCTATAATGCACTGTAACAAGGAATTTGACAATGGGCACCTTCTCTTAGAGCATTTGAAAAGGTTTGATCACTCTCCATGTGATCCAACCATTACATTATGTGGACCTTTCTCCAGTTCCTTTGCTTGTGTAATATGTTATAAAAATTTTGTTACTCAGCAGCAATATAGGGATCATCTTTTTGCTAAGGAAGCTGAAGATGATGGACATAACAACAACCTTCTTCCTCAGGTTATTCAGTGTTTTGCATATCCAAGTTGCTTTGTTCTTTTTAGCAACAAGGATGACTGTATGAAGCAGATGTCTAGAAAGAATCATTTCCACCAAAGCTTTAAGAATCATTTCCATCAAAGCTTTAAACTGGGCATTGACAAGGAAATAGCACATCCAGTATCGTTTCCATCTTGTGCAAAGATACTTTTGATCTCTCTGTGCAAAGATGTTCCATTTCAAGTCAAATGTGTGGCTTGCCACCAGACACTGCGTTCCCAAATGGAGCTCACTGCCCATCGTTGTCGTAGTACTGGACCTGAAGCTATAGCTGAGAAAGCATTACTCAGGTTTCAGAAAAATTCATATTAAGAGGCTATTGTCCAAATTGCAACCAGGTCTTTGTGGATGAAGCTAGCACTCTAATTCACAAGCAGGATTCAGGACACAAAATCTGAGTCATTAACTCAATAGAAGAATCAGTCTTACTGTATTGCCACAGCAGTGAAGGGAACAGACCTCCTTCTGACTTGAATTTATTAGATCAACCACAGTTTTCATCATTTAAAAGATCTATGTCTATTCAAGAATCTAGCTCACATGATTGCAGCACCATTCCAAAAAAGAATATGAATTTATAAGATAAAAGGCATAAAGTTGTGGTTTGTGTCCAGAAAGAAAGGTCAGTAATTAAAACCTGGTTTTGTGAATGCAATCAGTGATTCCCAAGTGAAGATGAAGTAGAAAAGCACGTTTTCTCAGCAAACACAATGTGTTACAAGTGTGTGTTCTGTGGAAAGGTGTGTGAAGATTCAGGGGTCATCCATTTACACATGAGTCAGATTCATGAAGGGGTGCATTGAATAACTTTCTTTTTTGGTATAGGACATGCAAAAAGGAGTTAATGAGGAAAGATACTATCATGACACATGTGAATGAATTTCATAATGGGCACAGATATTTTTTGTGAGATGGATGAGATACAAGATGAAACTTTGCCATCATCCTCTATGGTGAGTAATTTGAGTGCTTAACAAACCTCCTTCAGCTATTACTGTTGATCATATCCCAGCAAATAGTTCTCCAAGAGGCAAATGGCAATACTGAATTTGTGAAGATATGTTTGATTCCAAAGAATGTGTGAAAAAACATTGCTTGTCTTTGGCAAGTCACCAGTTTCATAGATAAAGCTGTGCCCATTGCAAAAAGACTTTTCATAAGATAAAAACATTGTACTGAAATTGCCAAGATGAACATGACAATGAAATAAAGATTAAATACTTCTGTGGACTTTGTGATCTTATCTTTAATGTAGAAGAAGCATTTCTGAGTCATTATAAGGAGCACCACAGCACAGATTATGTGTTTGTGTCAGGAAAAAAAGGAAACTTCAATTAAAACTGAGAAAGATTTTCCAGTGATAGAGACCAGTAACCTGTTAACCTGTGGTTGCCGTGAGAGTTACATCTGTAAAGTCAACAGAAAGGAAGATTATGGTAGATGTCTCCAAATCATGCTAGATAAAGGTAAACTATGGTTTCGCTGCATTTTGTGTTCAGCAACAGCACAGAATTTACCCAACATGAACACTCATATCCTTCAAGTACAAGGAGAAGAAAGGAGGGATAAAGAGGAGCAGCAGTATGTAATCAAGTGTGGCATTTGCACCAAAGCATTTCATAATCCTGAGAGTGCTCAGCAGCACTTCCATAGAAAACATGGCTTCTTACAGAAACCCAGCGTGGCTCATTTTGGATCTGAAAAATGGAGCACGTAAAAGTTTACTGCCAGTGCCCCACGTACAGAGAAAAAACTGAAACAGGTAATGAGCTGTCCAAAAAGATCAGATATGGAGAAAGGAGCTGAAAATGACCTAAGCTGGTAGAATATAGAGAAAAAAGTTGAGCTTCCAGATTTGGATTACCTATGAACCATGACTCATATACTCTTTATGGATTTTGATAACTGGTCAAACTTTTTTGATCATCTACCAGGGCATCTTAACCAAGGAACATTTATTTGGGGCTTTCAAGGAGGAAACACCAACTGGAAGCCTCCACTCAACTGTAAGATCTATTATTACTTGAACAAAATTGGATGCTTCTTCCTTCATCCTTGCTATCGTAAAAGAAAAGATGCTACTGATTTTGCCATATGTATGCATGCTGTCCGTCTAGATGAACAACTACCCAAGCAAATTCCTTCCACCACCCTCTCCGGAGATCAAGGTTTTCTGGAGCTAGAGAATCAATTTAAGAAGACTCAGAGCCTATCTCATGGTGAAATAAACCCTTACCACTGAGAGGGAGATATGATGTGTGCCTTGTTAAATAGCATTTCTGATACCAAAGAATGTGACAGTGATGATAATGTGGGAGCAAAAGGTACTTCCGTAGAAGAATTTAGTTCCACAGAATATGTGGAATTTAGAAGAAGCTATTAGAAGAAATCTTGAGGAAATGTAATTAAAGATATGACCACACAACATCAAGTGGCCTTGAAGAGACTCAGGATAATGGAATTCTTGAGTTTGTTTTTTAAAGGAGACCAGAAACCTACTAGTACAAACATATCTGAAAACATGGTTTTGTGTTGATATGTTCACAATCTCATACTTGCTTTGTATTTTTTTGTGCTACTGTACAAAATTGTATTGAAGGAAAAGAATGCACATTAATGCATATGTAGATCATGCATTTTAATATATAGGTATCACAGTTTCCCAACTAACTTAGAATTCATGTATTTAGGTTAAAAGGATTAAAGAAAAAAAAAAGGAAAGCTCTTGCCTGTTGTTGTTTTCCAAGTATCATTAGTTTGTTTGTTTGTTTCTTTCTTTTTATGTACTACCAATGATTCTAGTTTATTTTTTTAGGATTGAAAAACTAATATAAAAAAAGGTGCCATAACTCAGTTTTTCCATAAATTCTATATCTCATGTGGCACTAATGTATAATACCTTTGAGATCTTTGCTTATGATTATTAGAGAGGGTAATGGGAATTGATAATGAAGACAGATTAAAAATTTTGCCAGTGATGTTCTTTGTGGGTATCACACAAATATATATTCTTGCTTTATTTAGAGAAGCCCATTGCTAAAATAAAAGCACATTTTTTTTCAAAATAACTAAAATGAAACTTTCCATTCCTTTTACCTGCTTAGATTTTTATGTGACTTCTATGATCTACTGTTTAAAGGGAATGTCAAAATATATGCATAGAATTAAACTTACTTTAATAATATTACTCTTCTTAGATATTTTTACATGCACAATTTTCTTCAAAAGTAATGTTTGTTGCTGGGCAAATGTGTGTAATCCCAGCAGCTTTGGAGGCTGAGGCAGGAGGATAGTAGCCTGGGCAACTTAGCGAGACCCTGTCTCAAGGTGAAATAAAAAGGACTGGGGATATTGCTCAGTTGTAGAATGCTTGGCTAGAATGTGTGAGGCTTGGGGTTCAATTCCCAATACTACAAAAATTAATAAATAAAATAATAATAGTAGTGGAAATGTTGAAGGTCTTCTCAGGAACCATTTTCCTTAATGCTCAAATTCATTGAATTATTTATTTCATACATTTGGTATTCCCTATTTTTAAATGGTAAAGCCCTGTTATAACTTTTAAAAAATTACATAAGTAGAAAACTAAAAAAGACTAATATTATCTTCACATATATGCTTCATGTTGTTTAACCAGAAACATCTTCATCTCTAAAAATTTTTAGTAATTATTTACCAAATTTAAAAAATATTTCTATGAGTTTTTCTTTATATTTCAGATAGAAAGATATCATGGCTAGAATTTTGGGTTTTTCTCTGACACTAGATATTTTAATGTTAAATGGATTGCTGGTATATTAATTATAATCTTTCAATCTGCATTTGAAACCAAATTGTGTTTTTATTTCTTTTAATGTCATTTCTCTTCCTCCCTACTTGCATTTTTTAAAATTCGACATTGTAGCTTGAGGATTTATTAATCATGTTTCTAAAATGACTACATTGTGTGTTTAATTTTTATATTAAAGTGGTCAGGCACTAGGTAAGATAGTCAAGGAGCTGGACCTTAAACACATCTGTAGGAGCTTGCTAAATAGTGAGTAGCAGAAGGGACATTCCAGAAAGAAGAGTAGTTAAGTGGACATGGGGCAAGAAGGGGCAGCATCTCTTTGTTAGAGATGACACACAGGTGTGATGAAAACAGGTGCTCTGTTAAGGTTTCCTGGTGTATTATGCTAGTAACTGAAGCTTTTGATATGATAAGGAAGAGGTATTTCATCATGACCCTTAGTAAAGATAATTGGGTTGTTTAATGTTTAAATTTATAATTGTTACTGATTGTATTTCTACTCATTAATTAATATCACTTTAAAATTATAATTTGGACTTAACTTAGACATAAGGAGATGTAATTAGTAGAATACATTAGGGAAAGGATATTATCAACAGTAAATGTTTCTAATCCTGAAAAAAAAAAAAAAAAAAAAAAAAAGAACAAATTACCATAGACATCACAGAAATCCAGCAGATCATTGGATACTATTTTGAAAACTTATACTCCAATAAACTGGAAAACCTAGAATAAATGGATACATTTCTAAACAAATAAAATCTTCCAAAACCAAATCAAGAGAACTTAGAGAATTTAATCAGATTCATAACTCGAAACGAGATATGAGCAGTAATTAAAAGTTCTTCAACAAAAAAAAAAAAAGCCCAGGATTTTCAGCTGAATTCTACCAAACCTTTAAAGAAGAACTAATGTCAATATTCCTCAAATTGTTCCATTAAATAGAAAGGAATGGAAGACTTGCAAATTTATTCTATGAAGCCAGCATTGCATTCATACCCAAACCAGATAAAGACACAGCAAGGAAAAAAAACTATAGACCAATATAATAATGCTGAATAACTCAGATGTAAAAAGTACTTCATAAAATATTAGCAAATCATGCTAAACAACATATTAAGAAGATTATACACTACACTAAGTTGGTTTTACTCAGAGATGTAAGGATGTTTTAATATATGAAAATCAACAAATGTATTTCATCACATAAATATAATTAAGACAAAAATCACTTAGTCATCTCAATAGATTCAGAGAAGGCCTTTAACAAAATTCAGCACCCATTCATGATAAAAACACTGAAGAAATAGGAATAGAAGGAACATACCTCAACATTATAAAGGCTGTATATGAAAACTCAAATTAAGTTTCAGAGTAAATGGGGAAAATTTAAAGCAATTCCTTTTAAATCTGGGACAATACAAAGACGTCCACTCCAACCATTCCTATTTAATATGACACTAAAAAATTCTAGCCAGAGGAATTAGGCAAGAGAAGGAAATAAAAGGACAACAGAGAAAAGAAAGAAATCAAATCATCACTGTTTGCAAATGATATGCTCCTATACCTAGAAGATTAAAAAAAAAAAAAAAAAAAACACCAAAAAACTGCTAGAGCTAATAAACAAATTTGGCAAAGTACTAGGTTAAAAATCAACATACAAGCCGGGCGCGGTGGCACACGCCTGTAATCCTAGCACTTGGGAGGCTGAGGCAGGAGGATCGCGAGTTCAAAGCCAGCCTCAGCAATGGCGAGGCACTTAGCAACTCAGTGAGACACTGTCTCTAATAAAATACAAAAAAGGACTGGGGATGTGGCCCAGTGGTCGAGTGCCCCTGAGTTCAATCCTCAGTACCAAAAAAAAAAAAAAAAAAAAAAAAAAAAAAAAAATCAACATACAATATAATCAATTGCCTTCCTATATAACAATAAAAGAATTTTCTGAGAACGAAAGGAGGAAAACAATTCTATTCACAATATCCTCAAAAGAAAGACAGAAAGAAAACTAGAAATAAATCTAACCAAGGAAGTGAAAGATCTCTACAATGATAACTATGAAGAATAGAAGAAATAAATTGAAGAAGACCTCAAAATATGGAAAGCCCTCACATGTTCATGGATAGGTGTAAGAGCCTTTGAGATATGAGGAAGAAGCTCTAAGATGGCGGCTAGCTGAGAGCCAAGAGGTGGTGCTTACTTGTTTGTCAGATAACTTATACCTGACCTTTATAGTAATTGGCTAAGAATTTTTCCGTGCTTGTGGGCACTGCATGCTGCAGCATTAAGTCAAGCTTGTGATAGACACATGTATGCTTATTAAGAGGACTAATGCACCTGTGATGGGTAAAAAGGGTATTTAACCAGACTGTAGAGAGAAGATAGAGAAGGGAGAGAGAAGAAGAAGGAACAATAAAGAAACACTCATTCCCAGTCTGCCTCCGATTTCTTTCCTGCTGTCTCGTTGCTGCAGGCGGCAACAAGTGGTGGCCTGTACGGGGAACTCATTGGCACAGCAGGTAAGTACTGAGGAACCTCGCAGGAGTCTCTGGCCAGAGCAGTTAAGGGCGAGAGAAAATGGGTTCAGAAATTTCAAGGAACCAGATGGTCAAGGTTATTAGAGATTTGTTAAAGAGCATTAGGGAATGCCTGTTCTCAACTAGACCTAAGGTTCAGGAAAGTGTTACTGAAGGTGCCGAAGCTTTGGGACAGGTACAAGAAAGGGAGTTAGGGCTAGTGAGGGTAATATTAGTGAGGAAGAATTAAGTGAAAGCGATCTTGAGAGCACAGTCTTCAATAAAATGAGCGGAAGGGAACTAAAAAGGACCAAGATGGAGGACCCATCAAGTGGAGAAACCACTTGTGCCTTCTGCTCCCCCATGGGATGACTCAATTGCAGAGAATATTAGGGGTCTTTCTAGGCACTTGCGTGTCCTTGAGTGTCAAAGTTCACAGGAATTATGGGATCTGCCAGTGTTTGAAGATCAAAATCAACAAAGATACCATCAACATTTAGACTTTAAAACTATAAAAAAAAATTTAAGGAAGCAACAATGACATATGGACCCCAAGCTCCTTTCACCATAAGCATGTTAGAATCTCTTAATACTTTCAATTTAACTCCTACAAATTGGAAAGGCTTATGTAAGGCAGTATTGAGCGGGGGACAATACTTAGTTTGGAGGTCTCAATTCCAAGAGCACTGTGTTGAAACCGCTCGTAGAAATGCAGCTGCAGGATTTCCAGGTCGTAACATAGACATGTTAACTGGAGAAGGGCAATATGCTGATTTACATGTTCAGATTCAGTAGGATCCTGGAGTGTACGCCCAAATATACACCGCAGCTGTTAAGGCTTGGGAAAAAAAAAAAAAAAAAAAAAAAAAAAAAAAAAAAAAAACCATTATGTGGAAAATGGGCTTATACGGACATAGCACTTATGTCCATACTTCTAGGAGGATTCTTGGCTAATGGATCTTATATATTCAATTCATCAGTGACATTTGAAATCAATGTCTCGGTAGTTCAAACTATCAATATGACCTTCTAACCTACCCCTGTTTGCGTAGCCCCACCATTCATATTCATAGTATCTAATAGTTCTATTTTTAATGGTAGTTTGAATTGCACTCCTACAACTTGTTTCTTGACTCAGTGCTGGAGTGGCACTGCCTTTCCTCTAATGATTGTTGCTCAAGTTCCTAGGTAAATCCCTATGCCAGTCTTAGCGGACCCTGAAGACTTGCCAGTGGCATTGTCTAGACATAAAAGAGACGGCTGCTGCTGCTACAGCTGCAGGGGTCGCAATCGCTACAAGCATCCCTACTGCTCAAGCATTAAACAACCTTAGCAGCAATGTGGCCTCTGCTCTACATACACAAGACCTCCTAAATCAGCATCTACATTTTTGAATTGTTCTTCTCAATCAACGTGTTGATCTTCTCCAAGAGCAAGTGGACATTTTGGCAGATCTTTCTACCATAGGATGTTTAGGACATTACACAGGACAATGCCTTACGGGTATCCCTTTTCTTAACCTTAGTAGGGCAGCTAATTTGTCTAGAGAATGGAACTTGGAACCATAACTTTAATAATCTGACCAGAACCTTAAGAGCTCAAATAGTTTTAGTCAATTCCACAAGAGTATCTGTGCCCTCTCTTAGTGATGTGATGTCCTTCTTTAAAAATATTATATCTTGGGGTCAAAAATGGGCAGTTTTTTGGGGACTTTGTTTACTACTTCTTTTTCTCATTGGATTGTCATTCTATTGCTTATGTAAACTACATGCTCGTCAGCGCAAAGGCAAAGTTATAATTAAAAAGGCGCTTGCCGCCTTAGAAACCGGATCATCTCCTCATGCTTGGTTGGCTCAATTAGATGGCTGGTAGTCAAACACGGGAAAGTCTCATGTGACCAACATATCAACCTAAGACAGGAGTCAAGGGCACTCTATCTACGGCCTTGATTATCCAATGACAGGTAAGAATGTCGGTTGCACATGCAGACGCCTAAGACAGGCACAGTCGATCCTGATGTGGTGAGGGTCGTCACCCATCCATTTAAGCTATCCCTCTTTTAAAACAAAAAGGGGGAAATGTAAGAGCCTTTGAGATATGAGGAAGAAGCTCTAAGATGGCGGCTGGCTGAGAGCCAAGAGGTGGTACTTACTTGTTTGTCAGACAACTTATACCTGACCTTTATAGCAGTTGGCTAAGAATTTTTCCGTGCTTGTGGGCACTGCATGCTGCAGCATTAAGTCGAGCTTGTGATAGACACATGTATGCTTATTAAGAGGACTAATGCACCTGTGATGGGTAAAAAGGGTATTTAACCAGACTGTAGAAAGAAGATAGAGAGAAGAAGAAGGAACAATAAAGGAACAACTCATTCCCAGTCTGCCTCCGATTTCTTTCCTGCTGTCTCGTTGCTGCAGGCGGCAACAGATAGGCAGAATTAATAGTGTTAAAATGGCCATACTACCAAAAGCAATGTATAGATTCAATGCAATCTCCACCAGAATGCCAATGACATTCTTCATATAACTAGGAAAAAATAGTTCAAAAATTCATTTGGGAGGAGATGTGGGGATAAGAATGATAGTAGAATAAAACAGACATTATTACTACATGTATATATGTGACTACATGACCAATATGATTCTGCAATATGTGCACTCAGAAAAATGAGAAATTATATCCCACCTTTGTATGATATATCAAAGTGCATAAATTGATTCTACTGTCATGTATAACTAATTAAAACAAATTTTAAAAATTTCATCTGGAAGGATAAAAAACCCAGGAGAGCGAAAGCAACTTTAACCAAAAAAAAAGCATTGCTGCCTACATTACAATATCTGATTTTAAATAATACCTCAGAGATATAGTAACATAAACTACATGGAACTGGCATAAAAACAGACACAGAGACCTATGGTACAGAATAAAAGAAACAAAAACAAACCCACACATAGTAACCATCTGATGCTTGACAAAGATGCCAAAAACACACATTGGAGAAAAGACAACCTTTTTTTAACAAACGGTTCTGCCTCAAAAGACAAGGCATGGAACCCAGCTATACCACTCCTTGATATGTATCCTGAGGAATTAATGTCATCTTACTACAACAATACCCATGTTTATAGCAGCATAATTCATAATAGACAAACTATGGAACCAGCAGAGGTGTTCACTAAAGGTTCTATAAATAGAAGAATGCAACTAGACCCTTATCTCTCACCATGCACAAAAATCAGCTTGAAATGGATAAAAGACCTATGCAATAGACCAGAAACTATGCAACTTCAAGAAGAAAAATGTAGGGTCAACATTCCAAATATGGGCACAGGCAATGAGTTTTTCAACAGGACCTCTTAAGTTCAGGAGATGATGCTAATAATTAACAAATGGGAAAACATCAAATTGAAAAAAACTTCTGCACAATAAAGATAACAATACAAGATCTGAAGAGAGAACCTATAGAATGGGAGAAAATCTTTACTAGTTACCTTCCTCATAGGATTAATATCTAGAATAAATAATGACCTCGAAAAACTTATACCAAAAAATCAAATAACCCAATTAACAAATAGGCAATAAATTAAAGACACTTCTCCAAGGAAGAAATACAAATGGCCAACAAATACATAAAAAATATTCAATATCATTAGCAATTAAGGAAATCTAAATCAAAACTATATGGAGCTGGGTATGGTGACACATGCCTGTAATCCCAGCAGCTCAGGAGGCTGAAGCAGGAGGATCACAAGTTCAAAGCCAATTTCCACTACATAGGGAGGCCTTAAGCAATTCAACAAGACCCTGTCTCTAAATAAAATATTAAAAAAGGGCTGGAGATGTGACTCAATGGTTAAGTGCCTCTTTCAATCCCCGGGACCAAAAAAAAAAAAAAAAAGAAAAGAAAAAACTACGTGGAGATTTCATCTCACACTAGTCATCAAGAGTACAAATAATAATAAATGTTAGAGAGAATGTAGGAACACTTTTACACTATTGGTGGGACCATAAATTAGTACAACCAGTATGGAAATCAGTGTGGAGGTTCCTCAAAAGACGAGGCATTGAACTCAACTACACCACTCCTTGTGGTATCTATCCTGCCGAATTAAAAGTCACCTTACTACAAGAATGCCCAAGTTTACAGCAGCACAATTCACAACAGACAAACAATGGATGAATGCATAAAGAAAATAAGGTACATACACATAATGTAGTTTTATTTACCCTTAAAGGAAATCAAAATTATGTCATTTGCAGGAAAATTTGATGGAACTAGAGAAGGAGCCCTAATTAGGAAGGGCTGTTGCAGCTAGCTGGAAGCCATGGGTTCCACCTGATATGTATGTGACGCACCTGTAGGCACCCGCAAACCTGAAGGTATATAACCGGGTGAAAGCGGTCCGAGTTAGGAGAACGGAGAATTCAGTCAGCCGGGCAGTCACTCGGTCGGTCAGAAGAATCAGAGCAGCCAGAACGTAGGCAGAGCGGTTACAGAAGAGAAACCAGATAGAAGACAGAAGTAATGACTGGTCAGAGTTAGGCCGAGGCTCCCGAGGAAGACAGAAGACAGAAGACAGAAGAAGGAAGAAAGAAGAGAGAAGAAAGAAGCTCTAATCTTTCTCTAAGCTAAGCTCTATCTTTCTTACTCTAAACTCTAAGCTAAGAAGACAAGAAGAAAAGCTCGCTCTAATCTTTCTCTCTAAAAATCTTTCTTTCCCTCTCTAAGCTCTAAGAAAGTAGAAGTAAAAGTAGTAAAAGAAAGTAGAAGTAAAAGTAGTAAAAGCTTAACTCTGCCTCCGAGAATTTTCCTCCCGTGGCGGCGCCGTGGCTGGCCGTGACAGGCAGCTTACACTAGAGACCATGTTAAGCAATATAAGTCAAACTCAGAATATCAGGAGACAGATGTTTTCTGTCATATGTAGAAGATAGAGATGAAAAAGGAAAAGATAGGTCAGGTTGGATCCCTTAAAAATCAAAGGCAGATCAGTAGAGGAATGGGACCAGAGAGGAGCGGGAAGAAGAGCAGGGGGAAGTGCTGGGGAGTGCTATTGACCAAATTATAGTGTTATATTGTGTGCATGTATGAATATGTAACAAATCCCATCAACATGTATAACTATAATGCACCAACAAAAAATGTCCAAAAAGTTTACATGATATAAACTAATTCTTCTTAAATTTTGTTGTGCTTTTGATTGGCTCTGTACTTTTTAAAATACAGATCTAATTTAGAAAGTCTGGGTTGGGTTCCGAGAGTCCATATTTTTTCACAGCTTCCAGGTTGTGTTCATGACCAGATCTAGAACATTTTGAGCAGCAAGGATTAAAATGGTGTGAATAAAAGCCCTGACTCAGAAATTCATGTCATTTCTACATTTCATCTCTCAGCAGGACAAGTCATAAAAAAGGAAACAGATAAAAAGAATAAAAGGGATAAGAGAGATTAAAAAGAATAGGATACAGGATTTTTGTGAGAGTGCTTCTGTCTAGAGTCATTTTAAATAATGCCATGAAATCGTTCATCCCAAACAGAATGAGGATCACCTACATCTTGTTCTAAACTAATTTATATTACACTTCTATATAAAAATAATTCTTAATCCTCATTACTGAGTGAGCTATAAAATACCTCCTTGGTACTCAGAAATGTGGCTAGTGTGTGACCAACTGATATGATGATGTGGTAATGTGATGATCAAGACTTTATTTTTTATACAATGTATAACAGGTGTCAGCAAACTCATTAAAGAATGTATAAGAAATCTCGGAAATCTAGCCAGGCGTGGTGGCACAAGCCTGTAATCCCAGCGTCTCAGGAGGCTAAGGCAAGAGGATGGTAAGTTCAAAGCCAGTCTCAGCAAAAGTGAAGCACTAAGCAACTCAGTGAGACCCTGTCTCTAAATAAAATACAGAATAGGACTGGGGATGTGGCTCATTGGTCAAGTGCTCTGGAGTTCAATCCCTGGTACATCCCTCCACCTCCCCACCCCTGCAAATAAAAGAATGTATAGGAAATCTTTTAAGATTCTGTTGCCAAAAAGCACAATCAAGGAAATTATGTAGATACTGACATAAGTATTTAAAATGTGATCATTAAAAAAATGATCTCAGTTTGTTTAAAACAGAAGAAAATAAACAAAAACAAAATAGGTGATTTACTGACCACTGATCTATCCTGTCCTATTCCATACAGATAAAACCTAATGTAACTTTATGTATTAATGTAACTTTGACCTATCACAGTGGTTTGCATTGGTCATAAAAGAACATAAAGTGGGTCCAAGACTGAACTGTCAATTGGAATTGGAACCCAGGCCTCCAAGTAGAAGGCAGAAGGCCCAGTTTGGAGGTATGGAACAAAAGGTGTTCCACTGGAGCTGAGACACAAAGAATCCACTGCTACAAGAATTGGAGGCATCACACCATGGAGGTAGCTCTGCCAAAGCAGTAAGAAAGAACTCCAGTTCAATGTGAGGCCAAATGCTTATAAATCTCCTTAGCACAGTGCCTTGAACACAGTAAATATTGAATAAATGTTAGTAAATACATTTTATTAGTAGTACCTTGTTTCAGGGAAGTAGCCTGAACTCTGGGTAGAAATAGGTATAACTTGAAGGAATTATGACTTTTTCACAGGAGCAATAAAAGAGCAAACATAACCAGAATGAAGGGCTTTCTTAGCGAACCAATTGCCCAGTCGAACTGGTTTACAGTAATTCTCTAGCCTTGTCTCTGTAAGTCATTTCACTGTCCACAATCAAACAGCTTTTATCCTCTGCCATGCTTCAATAAAGCCAGTTTGTTGCATTTAAAGTGTGTATAGATCAGAAAATGTTTTCCTGTGGGCAATTAACCACTAATTGAACTGAAAATAATTGAAGGTCATATTTCAAAGGCAGTTTAAATGCTCAAAAAATGGTACCCAAGTCCCTACTTGATAACTCTGTTTGTGAAAGGAAACATGAAAACCTGGAGTAATGGAGATTTTAGTAATTATTTCTGTTTAGACTTCTTGCTGTGTGCAGATATCATAGTCAGTCAGTCAGCATATGCAGGAGTATGGCTGCATCCAAGGTCAGGCATCAGTTTCTTCCATGCTGCCTGGAGTTAGGCTTGCACAGCACACTGCTCACACCCTCCATTCCAGCTCAATCCTTCCTGGTGACTGTGTATGGGATTCTGCTGGAAGAAGAAGGCAGAGAGGCAGCATTGGTTCCAACATTTTGTACATAAAAGACAAAAAATATGTCGGGCGTGGTAACACATGCCTGTAATCCCAGCAGCTTGGGATTCTGAGGCAGGAGGATCATGAGTTCAGAGCCAGCCTCATCAATTTAACAAAGTCCTAAGCAACTCGGTGAGACCCTGTCTCAAAATACAAAAGGGGCTAGGGATGTGACTCAGTGGTTGAGTGCCCCTGAGTTCAATCCCTGGTACCCCCCCCCAAAAAAAAAAACCCAAAAAGAACAATATGCCTTTTGTGATGACTGAATATTCACAGCATCTGTAGCTCATAGAATGACAGTGTTTCCCAAAGCACATACTCTGTTCATTTTTCTATTTAGAGCACACTTTTCATTTTTTGTTATTTATTTCTAAGAATTAATTTGCCACAGGTATTTCCCCATAGTTATTAAAATCCTGCAAAACACATGTAAGAAAATATTTTATAACCAACAATAAACAAAAACCACACCACTTGTGAAAAGCCAAGGTTTCTGTGTATTTGTTTACATGATGAGAATGTAGGACCTCATAAGTTAACAGGTTCTCAAACTTCAGCAAAACATTTTCAAACCTGAGAGGAAGAAACTAGACGCTTTTCCAATAAAGATAGAAATAAAAAAAAAAAAAAAAGAGTGTTCATTTTTCATCCCTCCTATTAAACATTATACTGGGAAACTTAGTCAATGCAATATGACAAAAAAATAAAATAAAGGTATACAGATTAAGGAACATGACAAAAAATGTCTTTGTCATTCTTTAAGAAAAAGAGCTTATTATTCACATTATCAAAATAGGCCTAACACTAAAGTAGATACTCTATAATGAAATTGACCAAAAGACAATAATACTCATGATAAAATAATTTCCAGGAGAAAAAAAGATGTAAAGAAAGAAAAAGGTTCTGAATATAAAACTGGCTTCTGTACCTCAACTCGAATTTGTGAGGAAAAATATGCTAATGTTGCAAACCATCATACTTTTGAAATACCATTCTGAATCCAACTTCAGGACTCATTTAGTTGCTACTTTTTAACTTCACACAAGCATTAATATAAAATTCTTCAGATACATTTTCATGGATGGCTTGTTTAATGTGAATGGAAACTTCTGTCTTTAAAACAATGTGTTTTCTTACAAATGGTTATCACAATGCCAAAGATTCCTAAGGGAGATGTTATACTGATTTATAAATCCATATTCTACTGCCAATAATATAAACCAAAAGATAATTAAAATGCAAAGTTGAAGAGATTTTCTACCCATGGCTCAATCAAGTCTCATTCCTTTCTTTGTTTTAGGAAGCTTTGGAAGAATGAACGGATGGGAGGAACTGAAAGTGGTGTAAGCTCCACAAGCTGAATTTTATTTTAAATGCACCTGGGCAAGAGTTTAGATTTATCCTATAATGAAAAATAGTACTATCCTATGATGATATGAATATAAATGTAAATATAGAAAAAGTATCCAATTTCATCAATTTTTTATTTAAATTTTAGCAACATCTAGGTAATTGTCAACACAAAGTGTAGGGAACTGAACAAAAACTTTGCTAGAGGAGAAGACATTGAATGGAAGCAGGAAAAAAAGGGAAGAATAAAGCATCATTTTGCACTTGTTTAAAACCACCTGTTATACTTTTTTTTTTTTTTAACTAGGGATTGAACCCTGGGGCACTCAACCATTGAACCACACCCCCTGCCTTTTTTTAATATTTTATTTAGAGACAGGGTTTCACTGAGTTGCTTAGGTCCTAGCTAAATTGCTGAAGTTGGCTTTGAACTCGTGATCCTCCTGCCTCAGCCTCCCGAGCTGCTTGGATTACAGGCATGCGCCACCACACCCAGCCAACTATTATACTTAAAACAGCCATCTCTTATGCTACATTAGATGTATATTCTTTATATTATCTAACACTGGCTTTTATGTTCCATAAAATAGGTAATTTATGTACTAAAAGAAGAGCATAGCCTCATGATGTACACACAAATTACATTTGCTTTCATAATTTTTGTTTGCCTTTTTTCTTCCCAGTGCAAGAATTTTTTATTAGTAATGTTGGAGATATGTATGTTATATAATTAATGTTTTCATGCTCTGATTTTGAGGTCTCTTCTATTAGAAAAAATAATCATTATAATTTCTATAGATATCATTAAAATATCTGCTTTATTCTCAATGTGCTATGAGCTATAGAAGAAGATTAGCATACTGCCCCCAATTTTCTCCTATTATCATGCTGTGGACTTGGCACCCAGACAGAACCAAAGAGCAGTGGTTTTGTAAAGTTCACTCAAATTTTTCCCAGTTTCTTCTAGGCAGGTGGGGTCTGTCCAAGTGCTTGTCTATGTCCAGGGTGGGAGATGGAGAAAAGGGAAACTCAAAGGTGGGACAATCAGGCTAGTAGTGTTAGCAAAATTTAAGCCCCGTCACATTTCCATCCTGTACTCTATTTACCTCTGTGTATTTTATTTAATTGGTTGAGATTAAAGATAGAACCACATATTTTCCTTTTTTCCTTCATCACTTCTTACAGTTTTATAAATACAGACTAGTTAACTGTGGCCAAGTTGGGGAAAAAAACTGCTTTAGATTTTAGGAAGAATATCACCTTTAAAATTTGCATTTCACTTCTTCATACTTTTCACTTTCTTTGTGTTTGGCACACATTTTAGGTGGACAAAGGCTCATATACACCTCAATTAAATAATCACCTTAATTTTCAGGTGTTTCTAGGAATAAGATGCACAATTGGTTTTGCATGATATTATGAATATTTTCACAGCAACTATTTTTACAAAGTAGAGCAGTGAATTATTTTAGAGATTTTCAATCAAATGTTTCCAGAATAAGCAGAGCCCCTGCTGCCAGAGCCAGCCTTGCCTGTGGCTTATGAAGCCAGCTTCTGGAATGTTTCCTAAGGGCCTGGCACAAGTAAGCTCAGGGCCACCAGCCTTTGCTACTCTGTTGTGATGGGCTGTACATGTGTTCAATTGCCTCTGTGGGCACATTAAGGAAATGCACCCTGCCGCAAGACAGAGCTGGAGCTGTGAGAGAAGCCAGCAGGTGCATACATTCAGGGGAGGGAAGGGTAGGAGGCTGAAATGGGTGAGGTTCCTGGCAGGCACTGGACTCTCTCCATCTCTCAGGAATCTGATAGCTGCTTGTGGCTTAGGTGCCCTTTGAGTCATGTCTATGCTATCTACACAGCGACTGCTCAAAAACTGCATGTGCTTGATGTAATTTATGGTTTCCTCTTTGTTTTGACATATTTAATATGAAAATTCAACTTGACTGGAAACTTATTCATAGTTTCACTGGAAATATGATTATATATTTTTAAAAGTAAATTACATTCTTAAGGATAATTTTAACCATCATAAAAATTTAAAGGGTTATAAAGATGTCTTAACATCTTTATTGCCTACTTGGGAAAATAGTGTTTGGCCTTAATAGTGAAAATCAAGCATTTAAAGATCATCATTAAAAGTTATTCAAGAGGTATTGTTTGTGGATGAAAATTCACGTTTCTTATTAACATTTATGAAAATAGTTTTTGAAATCAGACATTTAATATTTGATATCTTCCCTTATTCTGTGATTTTATCTTGTAATTTATAAGACGAAGGACTTGTAATAACTGTTTTCCCAAATCTCATACTTTTCCTTGTTCCCTTATTGTTCTATACAAATCTTGTGTTTATCTGTGGCAGCAGGCTGTGTAAAGGGTTTGAAAACTTCTTTAAAGGCTCAGTGAGTAAGCATTCTACAGTGAGCCAGAGGCCCTGTGCTACCAATAGTAACTTTCAAAATGCAGCTAATTATACTTTGCCTTCCCTGAAACTTGATGATTGCATATAGGGGAACCCCACACCTAACATCTGAGCAAATAAGTATGATTCTTACCTCATGCGTTCTCTGCTCTGGGTTTCTCACAATACAATGCAGTAGGATCTCAGGACTTTCAAAGCCTCAGTTTCTGTACTGCAATTTATTTTTCTGTCCTGATCATCTAAATACTTGACATTATAATATTTTCTATCTATATCCATATTCTTTCAATAAACAAAGTAGTAGAAAAACATAGATTTTAACCTTTCTTATCTAAATAATTGATTAAACAGTATTTATTCTAAATGCATGATTGAAGATTTGAATGGTATGAATATACATTGTATACAGTGTTTTGTAAAAAGATGCTGTATATGTTTATTATGAATTATAATGCATACTACTATTATAAAGACAACAACTTTGAATAAAAAATAAATTTTAAAAAATTGGGGTACCATTTACAAAACTATTACTTTATTTAATCTAAGTTGTCAGTCTTCTGCTATAGTGTGGATCTCAATGTCCCCCAAAGTAGACATCAGCTTACATGGAGACCTTTAGTCTGACTGGGCCACTGTCTAGGAGCAAGATACAAGTATATTCAGACACTGCTTTTTGTTTTTAAACATATGTGAAGTTTTTAATCTAGTTTCTTTGATCTTGGTGTTACCCTGGACTTTCCAGTATTTAAAATGTAATTCTGTGATTTTCCTAGTATCTTTTGTGAACTGTAATGTGTATCTTTTGTGATATTCCTAGTACTATGTAACTATCTCATTTTAAAAAACTCATCTGATAGCATATTCTTTCTTTCTTATTCTATAATTCATATTATAGACTTAATCTTCTAAATTTTTATTAGTTCATTATCGCCAGTATGTTTCTACAGAGAGAAAAAGCTCAAGACATCAGTAGTACAAAAATCAAACTTGTTTATTTTTCATTATGGATCTACTGTGAATTGGCTTGGTGGTTCTGTCAACCAGGGCTTATCCATGCATCTGTATTGAATGGCAGGTCAGCTGCAGCCTTGCTTGTCTGGGATAGTCTCAGTTCTTTTGGCCATGGTAAATTGACCCCCCTCTGTAGTTTCTGATATTCTCAGTGACTACTGGCTTGTTGTCATGGAAGAAGCAGAAGCTGAGAGTGATAGGAAGCCCTCACTGTCTCTTGATGTGTAGGCTCAGAATTGGCACTCACTTTCTTCTGCTCTCTTAGCCGAAGCAGGTCACAGGAAAGACCCAAATAGAGGATGTGGAAAGACATTCTTAGTGGGAGAACCTGAAAAGACTCAATGCAAAGGGCATGTATATAAGGAAAAATGAAGAATCAAGACCCTTTTTAAATTACTGTGTCCTAAGCACAAAATTTTCTAGGCTGTGTTTTTTTGGGAATATGATATATATTTACATTATATAAAAAAAATATATATATATATGAATATATATATATATATATATATATATATATATATATTAGTACTGGGGATTGAACCTGATGGTGCTAAATGCTAAACTGCTTTTATTTTTTAATGTTCTTTATTTTGTATTTTCTCTTCTCTGCCGAGGAAAAAAATTAAAAATTTCCTAGCTTTTGAAAATGAAAAGTTGGGCTGGGGCTGTGGCTCAGTAGCAGAGCACTTTCCTAGGATGCATTAGGCACTGGGTTTGATCCTCAGCACCACATAAAAATAAACAAATAAAATAAAGGCATGCTGTTCATCTACAACCACCAAAAAAGAAAAAAGAAAGAAAGTTACAAAAAAAAAAAAAAAAAAAAAAAAAAAAGAAAACGAAAAGTTTTTTCTTTATTGTTTCTATTCTACCATCAATTTTTAAGGTACATTTAGAATTAATGTGAACTCATTGCTACTTTCTGACCTGTTCTCCTTGGATGTTAGTCTATATAAAAATAATTGATGTTGTATGAATTGTGGGGCTGGGAATTGATAACAAGGAAGCTGTCACAGGAATCATTTTTTTTCAAATTTATTTTTTATTCTAAGTTGTTAGAAATGACAGCAGAATGTATTACCTTTCATATTATATTTATAGAGCACAATTTTACAAATCTCTGGTTGTATACAAAGTATATTCACACCATTCATGACTTCATACATGCACTTAGGGTAATGAACACTAGAATGGCCAATGGGGAGGGAAATAAAAGGAGGGGGCAAAAGAGTGAAGGAAAAAAATAGATGGTAGAATGAGAGGGATCATGTTTTTAATGTTTCAAATATTATACTATTATATAAGTGAACAATACAAAAACTTAAAAAAATATAAATGAACCAAAAAAAGGAAGTAAAAAAACACTCTTTAAGCCACACCAATGTTTATAGCAACATAATTCACAATAGCAAAGTTATAGAATCAGCCAGCTGCCCTTCAATAGATGAATGGATTAAGACATCATGGTATATGTACACAATGGAGTTCTACTTAGCCATAAAGAAGAATAAAATTATGGCATTTGCTGGTAAATGAATTGAAATGGAGAACATGATCATGCTAATTAAAATAAGCCAGACTCAGAAAATCAAAGGTTGAATATTTTCTCTTACCTGCAGAAGCTACAGCAAAGAAAAAGAAAAGAAGTTTGGGAGGAGGGATTGAATATTATTGGATAGAGAGATTATCAGGGAATAGAAGAAGAAAATTGTGGGAGAAGAGGGATAGGAAATGTGAAATGATTTTGACAAAATTATGTATAAATTATGTTTAAGCATGTATAAATATACCACATTGAATTACACCTTTATGTATATCTATACAGTACCAATTAAAAATAAATAGATAAAAAAGTGGAAGGAAGACTATTAGAGTAGAGGAAGGGGAATAGAGGTAGGGAGGAGGGTAGGGAAAGAGGAGACACTAGGAACTGAAACAGAGAAAATTAAATTTCATGCATATATGATTAGGTCAGAATGAACACTACTATTGTTGCAATGCACTAATAAAAGCATAAAGAGCCCACTGTTTATAATATAATCACTCCTAATACATTATCATTATTAACATTTTAGAGTTAATTATATCAAGTTAATGTGCATAAAATTTTAATTGTATAATATAACATAATGACTAGTAACTTGGTTTTTTTATTAAATATCATAAATATATTTGCATGATATTATAAATTATTTTATTATACTCTTGTTAACCATACATTAGATATATAAAAATATATTTAACCAATCTCCACTTTCAGGATGCTTAAAATGCATCCAATACTTTAAGGACATTCTTATAGTAAAACTTTGCAAATATCCCTAATTAATTTTTTTTAAAAATCTCTATATGTAAAAATTTTAGTACAAGAATTAACACAAAATAGAGTTAAGACTTAAATGTAAGACCCAAAATTACTAAAACAAACTTAGGAGAAAAGCTACATAAAAATTGGCCTCAGCAGTGATTTCTTGACTATTACCCCTATAAGCAACAAAAGCAAAACTGGACAAGTAGGACTGCATGAAATTACAGATCTCCTGCACAGCAAAAGAAACAACATTGAGAGACAAACCACAGATCTAGAGAAAATATTTGCCAAAGATATATTTCATAAGGGGCTTACAATCAGAATATATAAATAATTCAATACAAATAACCCTATTTAAAAAAAAATAGGTAAAGGACCTGAATAGACCTTTCCCAAAAGAAGACTTATAAATAGCCAATGGACACATGAAAATATTCTCAACAAACATCACTAGTCTTCATAAAAATACAGATTTAAGCCAAAAATGAGGGATCATCTCATACCTGCTTGACTGATATTATCAAAAAGATGAAAGAAACAGCCACAGTGGCACTGCCTGTAATCCCAGGGCTTGGGAGGTTGAGGCAGGAAGCTTGTAAGATCAAAGCCAGACTCAGCAATTCAGCAAGGCCCTAAGCAACTCAGTGAGACCCTGCCTCAGAATAAAATAAAAAGGGCTGGGTATGTGGCTCAATGGTTAAGTACGCCTGGGTTCAATCCCTGGTAACAACAAAAAAATTATATGGTTGACAAGGATGTAAAATAAAATACAGCATTTCTATACTGTTAATGGGAATTCAAATTGATAACAGCCATTTTGGAAAACAGTATGAAAGTTCTTCAAAAAACTAAAAATAGGAGATATGACATAATCCAGCAATTCCACTTCTGTGTACATATCCAAAGAAATTGAAATCAGTATTTGAAGAGATAACCACTCCCATGATCATTGCAGACTATTCACAATAGCCAACATATGGAAACAACCGACATTAACAGATGAACAGATTAAACAATTATCACACACACATGCACACACAAACACACATACACATACAACAGAATTCTATTCAGCCTTTAAAAAGGAAACTGTCATTTGCACCAACATGAGAGAACCTATGAGAACTTATGCTCTGAGAAGTAAGCAATATCACAGGAACTCACTTGTATGTGGAATATAAAAAAGTCAAACTCATATAAAATATAATGGTCATTACCAGGGTCTGGGAGGAGAGAGTAGCAGAGGAAAGGAGAGACATTGGTCAAAATTTAAGTTAGACAAGAGGAATAATTTATATCAAGGTGACTGTAGTTAATAGTAGTATATTTTGTGTTTCAAAATTGCTTAAAGAGTAGATTTTATGTGTTTTCATCCCCCCTCCCAAAATCATTTGAAGTGATATATTAATCCATCTAATTTTATCATTCTACAATGTATACATGTACCAAAATATCATATTGTACCCCATAAATATGTTCAATCATTATTTGTCAATTAAAACAAATAATAAAACATTTTTAAAAGACTGACTATTGAAAGAGAACTGGGATATTATGAATGAGCCTTCTGAGCCTTCTGTGTGTTCCCTATATATATTTATCTTCCCTCAATGCATGTGTGGCAAACATACAAAGTAAATAAAAATAGGGTAGCTATGATTCATTGTGCTTTTTGAAAGGACATATTTCAAAAAGGCTTGGTCTTCAAAGCAGAAATGTCCAGAGGTGGAGCTTTTGAATCATGAGGATTTTCACCTCATCAGTGGATTAATCCATCTGGTGGATAAATAATTTGAGTGGTCTCTCAGGAGGTGGTAGAAACTGCAGGAGATGGGACCTGATTGTTATGGTTTGGATGTGAGGTGTCCCCCCAAACACGTGTGAGACAATGAAAGAAGGTTCAGAGGAGAAATGACTGGGTTGTAAGAACATTACTCCAATGAATTAATGCCCTGATAGAGATTAACCGAGTGGTAACTGAAGGGGGGAAGGGTGGGGCAGGAGGAAGGGCATTGGGCATGGTTTTGGGGTATATATTTTGTATCTGGCAAGTGCAGTATCTCTCTCTCTGCTTCCTGGTCATCATGTGAGCCTCGTCCCTCTTCCCTTTGCTATACTCTTCCACCATGATGTTCTGCCCTGAGGAATGGAGCCATGAACTAAGACCTCTGAAACAATGAGCCCCCAAATAAACTTTTCTTCCCCTAAAATTGTTTTGTTCAGAGCTTTTAGTCACAGCAGTGAAAAAGCTAACTAAAACACCGATTAAAGGAGGTAGTCACTGGGAGTGTGCCCAGAAAGTACATTTTCCCCCAGCTCCTCCCCACCAACACATGCTCTCTTTTTCTCCCCTCTCCCCGCCCCCTGCCCTTTCTCAACCATGAGCTGAGCATCTTCTCTACATTCCCCTCTTGCCATGATGTTCTGCTTTGCCTCAGATCCAAAGTAATGGAACTAGCCTGACCATGGACTGTAACCTCTGGATCCATGAACCAAAAGAAATTTTTCCACCTTTAAATTATTCTTGTCAGGGATTTTTGTCACAGTGATGAAAAGGCTGATTAATACATATATCTGTCAAAATAAAGATCTTGGCTGATCCTAACACAGAATAATAAGTAGCAAATTTATACACCCATCTCTCATTGTTTATATTACTGTAAACTTTTTTATTCTAGGTGTTATGATTAAAAAGTCATGTATTGCTCATTTATGGTTACAAAGGTCTTTATTAATTATCTAACTAGACCATGAAAATCAAAATGAAGAATAGGGAATAAGACAATAGGCAAACACAATGAAGAATAGGGAATAGAATTGGTAGTTTTGGCTGTATGTGATAATAATATAAAATGTAACCCATATCCATGCAAAAGCAAGCAAAAGTTTTAAATGGTGTATCTAGATCATTGACAAGAATCAAAGATCATCATTCACTCAAGATGTTCTCTTAAAATGTATGTTAAAACAGTAATAAGTATTTACAACTTTTGAGGCTAATTTCAAAATTTTGTTATATTACATTGCTAATAGCAAAGACCCATCTGTTGAAAGATGGAGTTTAATTTGAGAGAAAAAAACTCTGCTAAGAAATTAAAATTAAAGGCTTTATTTGCTAGAAAATGACATTATTGAGTATTATATAAATCTGCTTCACCTTGTAAACACTTCTTTACATAATCACTTATGATTGAAACTCAAAATTAATACCATATCTTTCCTTTGTCTTGTTGGAAAATAACTATAACCAATTTTCTTAACTTTTGAAAGGTAATGTTATTTCAAAATCAAATAGTCAGATCCTCAAGTCTAAATCCTGCCCTAGAAATTTCATAAGGATTCATAATATGAAAAATAAACTAAATTAGAAGAACAAATTATGTGCAGAAAAATTATATTATACCTAATTGCAATGCAAATTGCAATTTTAAAAGCTAATTCAGTAAAAATTGTTCTTTAAAAAAGGTACTAACATTCTCACAGACATGATTTAAGCATACATACAAATAAGTTTGTTCTAAATTTTCTAGTAATGAAAATATTAAAACATATAACTTAGTCTAATATTAATGTACTGAGAAACTTTTAAGTACAGCAAGAAATGTGAAAATATAAGCTAAATATAGATATATGATATCTTGAAGAAAAATATTTGCATAAGGATAAGAAGAGAGAAAAAGTGTTGTTTTTTTCCAGGCAAACTATCAATTACTCAAGATTACAGTAATATCTTATTTAGTTCCTACATTAGGGACTTGTTTAGTCCTTTATGCTAATAATTATTGGACAGAATTGGATCCCTGAGAGTAGCCCATCTCAGATGGCTTGCTTTGGTCATAGAGTTCATAAGAAGGGGATCATGAAACATACAATGGAGTATTAATGGGAAGTGATGTTTTAACAGATCTGAACATCTCAAGTTAATTTTTTTTTTTTTTTGCTGCACTATAGTCCCTTTACAGTTCACTATTGAAGAATCTAAATAATCTATGCCTTGGTTAAAAATATTACAGAAATCCAATATAGTCTACATTCTTGAGCCAAGCAACATTAACCAGACTATGTATTAATTCTGTAGAAATAGGAAGAATCAGTGTTCACATATTCCTGTTAATGTCTCTACATCAGCTGTCCTCAAAAATTATTTTTCTGCAGTAAGCCAAAATAATCTAACTTAATACCTCTTTATCTGGGTGGTCCCAAGCATGAGTTGTTAAGACTGTGATCATAAATTAAGATTCCCTGCAGTCTGCTTGCTGACCCTTGAGGGGTGGTCATGCATCTAGCACTGAGTTTTACACATATGGTAAAACTTTTGATCATATGGTAAACAATTGGCTTATGCTAGTGTATATGACTTCTTCGTCATGTGTTTTATGTAATTTGTCCCTCTCAATCATCATTAAATATTTATAGATCAAGCTTGTTTCAGTCAATTGCAACCATATATATTGTTGTTATTGTTGTCTAGAATGTATGTTGCCGCCTGAAGCGCTTGGAGAAACGGAGCCGCGGGAAAAACTTCAGAAGCAAACTGGAGACAAACAGCTTTTTATTCTGATAACTTTTCTCTCTGGTTCTAATAACGACTAACACACGCCAAAAACACACCCTAAAATGGCGCTGACCCGATCAGCAATCTCGGCCAAGTCACTCGAGATCCCGCAACAAATCCCGTGAGACTACGGGTGGCGACAATGGCCAAATCTCCACGGCTCATAGTCAACTGCAATTAAAGTCAATCCCCAAACAGGGCTCCTGCATTTCCCCCTTTTTGTTTTAAAAGAGGTAATGCTCTAGGACGTCTATGTGCAACCAACATTCTTACCCGTCATCGGATAATCAAGGCTGTGCCCTTGACTCCTGTCTTAGGTTGATATGTCGGCCACATGAGACTGTCCCGTGCGACTGTGCCTGTCTTAGGTTGTCCCCCTCTGGGGATCTTACCCGTCATTGGCTAACCAGCCATCCAATGGAGCCCTTTAGGATCGACTATATATGATGACAAACAGCCGTCCAAATTGTGAGGAGATGTTGCGGCTTTAAGGCAACAAGCCTTTTGGTGATGAGCCAAATTGCATAGCATATCAAATTGTTTAAACAAATCAGCTGCCCTAAGTTCCATCAAGTAACACACTGAATTCTCTAGACAAATACCCGCAAGGCATTGTCCCGTAAAGTCCCAAACAATGAAAGATCAAAATGTCCATTTGTTATAACATGTTGATGTAGGAGGCCCCATGCATGTAGAGCAGAGGCCACACTGTTGGTGAGGTTGTTTGATGTTTGAGCAGCAGACGTCTTTTTTATGTTTAGACAATGCCACCGGCAAATCTTCAGGGCCTGCTACCTAGAAACTCAAGCATCAATTATTAAAGGAAAGGCAGTGCTATTGCAGCACTGAGTCAAGAGGCGAGTTGTCAAACTACAAAATAGAATAATTAGATTAGAAAATTAAAGTTGATTTTTGTTCACATACATCGCTGGTTGAGCTTTTACAAACATAAGTTGGAAAAATGTCATATTTAGAACAACACAAAGAAAGACTGAGGTAAATTACTGCATTAAAGATAGATTAAAGAAAAGGTAAAGGCACTTGAGAGAAATAATTTGTTAGCTGGAACCCTTGAGTCTCTGTATACAGAGCAAATTTTTACCTGTTGAGATAATTGAAATTAATGAGCTATTAAACAAATGAAGTTAATAACAAATAAACAATCTTAAGTCAAAACACCAAAATATCAGGTTATATAGCACTAGTCATATTGTTTGCTAAAGAGAAGTCCCAGGGACACCTATAAATCAAAATTGAAAGTACCTTCATTTATAAAATTATTTACCTAAATTGAATACTCTTAACCTAAAATGAATTAAAGTTATTTGGATCCATATATATATATATATTTTTCTTTTTCATAAGCGCTTTGTTCTTTGTGACGTCACACTGAACAGACGAACAAACATACAAACATATATTTGTGACGTCACATTAACATGAAATGTAGACAAATGTACAGACATAAAGACATGTATAAAAAGAAAAGAAAAAAAAATACAATTGTGTGCACACTAAAGAGAGATCTCCTCGTTCCGGCCGGGAGGAATGACACTTAAGTTGTGAAATATTTTGAAGGACTCTTTTGAGGGAATCATTCTATACCTTCATCTTGGTCCTCTTGATTTTGTACCTTTTTTATTAATCTTGATTCTTCAATAACTTCATCTTGATCATTTTGATGTGGTACCTGTTTTATTAATCTAGATGGTATCCATATTGGAGAGGATTCGTCTTTTGGAAAAACACAAACAGATCCTCTTCCCCAAATTAATACTGGATCTGGACCCTTCCATGTACCTGAAAGAACATCCTTCCAGTAAACCAAAGGTTTATGTTGTTGGTGTGGATTCCAATGTCTGTCTCCAGCAGAATAACCATTAGAGTCTAAAGTTAAAAAATTTAAGGTAAACAGGGCAACTGCCAATCTGTCCTTAGGACTTTTCCAATTTCCTTCTTTTTGTTTTAATAACATAATTTTCAGTGTTCGGTTTGCTCTTTCAATAATGCCCTGACCCTGAGGATTGTATGGGATGCCTGTTTTATGGGATATATTGAATTTTGCGCAAAACTGTTTGAAAGATGAGGACGTATATGCGGGGCCATTATCTGTTTTAAGCATTTTGGGGATGCCCAATGCAGCAAAAGCTTGCAAACAATGAGATGTAACATCTTTAACTTTTTCTCCAGAATGTAAGGAAGCAAAAATCATGCCTGAGCATGTATCTATGGTCACATGAATAAATCGCAATTTTCCAAAACTTGGCTCATGAGTAACATCCATCTGCCACAAATGATTGGGCATTAATCCTCTAGGGTTAACTCCGAAATGAGGATTGGGCAAATGTGTCATACAAGATTTACAATCTTTTACAATTGTTCTGGCTTGCTCCTTTGTGATTTTAAACTTACGTTGCAAGGTGGTGCTGTTGACATGAAACTGGGAATGAAATAAAGTAGCTTGTTGTAGCGCTGAAAGTATAAATACTGTTTTTGTAAGTTCATCAGCCTTTTGATTACCTTCATGGAGGGGACCAGGCAAATTAGTATGTGCTCTAATATGGCCTACGAATAGAGGTTCTTTTCTTGCCCACAAAAGTTTTTGTATTTGATAAAACAATTTAAAGGCTGGAGTATGAGGTGCTATTGGTCCTGCTAACTCTAATTTTGGGACGGCTTGTACAATATAGTGGCTATCTGAAAAAATGTTTACGGGCTGGTCCCTAAAATTTTCCAGAGCTCTTACCACAGCTTCCAATTCCACTAGTTGAGCTGATTTGTGTGCAGTTATGTAAGTCATGTTTTCTTTTTTAGTGACTACTGTAGCAGTACCATTTGAGGACCCATCTGTAAATACATTAAATGCCTTAGGAATAGGTTGATTTTTTATTACCTGTGGAAATATAATAGGATGATTAATACAAAAAGATAATATAGGGGACTTAGGAAGATGATTATCAAAATTTGCAGAAGTAGAGCATTTAGCTATAGCCCAATCATTATCATTGAAGCATAAGTATTCAATCTGTGATGATGAATAGGGAGTAATAATAGTAGCAGGGTGAATGCCAAATATTTTAGTAGAAGTCTTAAGTCCTTGAAGAATAAGTTTAGCCACCATGGAGGTATAAGATTCAATTATACTTTTAGGAGAGACGGGCAAATGTATCCATAATAAAGGCCCTTGTTGCCAAAATACTCCTGTGGGTGTATATTGTGAAGAAATAATAATCAACATCAGCGGTTGAGTTAAATCAAATCTATCACAATGAGCTCCTTCGATGGCTTTTTCTACTAATTTTAAAGCTTTCCTAGCATCAGGAGTCAATGTTCGTGGTGAAGATGGATCAGGATCTCCACGAAGGATGTCAAATAAAGGTTTTAGTTGGCCAGTAGTGAGATTTAGTGTAGGGCGAAGCCAATTAATGTCTCCCAGTAGTTTTTGGAAATCATTGAGGGTGGTCAAATGTTCTTTATTTATTAAAATTTTTTGGGGTCTAACAAAAGTATCCATGATTTTAAATCCTAAATATAATATGGGAGATCTGGTTTGAACTTTTTCTTCTGCTATATATAATCCATATTTTTTTAAATTTTCTACCACATCACTGAATATATTAAATAAGATTTTTTGATTAGGGTGGGCCAATAAAATATCATCCATGTAATGTAGACACATGAGGTTTGGATATTTATTTTTAATGGGTTGGATAGCCTTGTCCACATATATTTGGCATATGGTGGGGCTATTAGCCATTCCCTGTGGTAAAACCTTCCATTGATATCTCTGATTAGGGCCATTATTGTTCATAGAAGGAACGGAAAAAGCAAACCTGGGGGCATCCAGAGGATGTAGGGGAATAGAAAAGAAGCAATCCTTTATATCAAGAGTAATAAGATGGAAATTTTTTGGAATAGCTACGGGACTAGGAAGTCCAGGTTGAGTAGGCCCCATAACTTGCATGGTTTTATTGATTTGTCTAAGATCATGTAACAATCGCCATTTTCCTGACTTTTTCTTGATCACAAATATGGGGGAATTCCAGGGAGAGGTGGAAGGTTCTATATGACCTGCTTCTAATTGTTCCTGAACTAACTGGTGGGCCGCTTGTAATTTCTCTTTAGATAGGGGCCACTGAGGGACCCACACTGGCTTATCAGAAAGCCATGGTATTTTCAAAATTATTTTCTCAGTGGCCCCGAAAAAAAATATCTTTTTCCTTTATGACAATGATTACTTTTAGGGTTAAGATTACTCTGTACTTTTTGATAATGAGTTCTTTTATGGTTAAGATTACCCTGTAGGTTTTCACATTTAACATCTGCAGGCTTGGTTGCAAGGTGTACTCCCATTTGTTGCAAAATATCTCTTCCCCATAAAGTAACCGGTAGATTAGGTAAAACATAAGGCTGAAATGTTCCTTTATGGCCTTCATCATCCTCCCATTTTAAAATTACTGCACTTTTATCTGGGAGGTTATTATATCCCAAGCCTCTTAAACTGGTTGAAGCTTTTTGCAGAGGCCAGTGCTTGGGCCATTGGCGTAAGTTAATAATGGAAGAGTCAGCTCCAGTATCTATTAATCCCTCCATTTCTATTCCTTGGATTTTTATTTTACACATAGGCCTCCTTGAACAGTCTCGAACCCAGCAAGCCATGGGACTTGAGTCAGTGGAACAAAATCCTCTATTGTTCCCTTCTTGAGGCATACCCATTTTAAATGAATTATGTAAATTGGGAAGGAGAAGCAACTGAGCAATTCTATCTCCTTGATTAACAGAACTTACACTTTGGGGTGAGCTAAGCATTATTTTTATTTCCCCTTTGTAGTCTGAGTTTATTACACCTGGGGTCACTTGCAAACCTAATAAGCTTTTAGGACTACGCCCGATAATAAGTCCTACAGTCCCTGAGGGAAGAGGTCCCCTGATTCCTGTGGGAATCAGTTGAACCCCCATTTCAGGTGTTAACACTATTCGGGCGGTGGAACAGAGGTCTAATCCTGCATTTCCTCTTGTTCCTCTGGCGAGGGAGTGAACGGGTAGTAGGGATTGTGTCGGGGAAGCATCTGAGTGGATGCTTGAGGATACTCCTTCTGCAATGCCCCGTACATTTGTGGGCCCCGGGGTACTGGGCCCCGTGCCCCGTTTTTTGAATTCCTGAACAGAGGATTTCCATGGATGTCAAATTTTGAATAGCATTTATTGGCCCAATGATTTCCCTTTTTACACCTGGGGGCAGCGGCCTGGGGCACGGTATGAGCTTGATCTTATTTCTCTTTTGGGATTTTGCCTAGAATTGCCTGATTGATTATGATAATTTTGCCTGGAATATCCTGATTGATTATAATGTCTACGTTTAGCCTTTGTGAAATTTCGAGAGGAAGCACCCCTCATTGAGGCTGCAATCACATTTCCTGTGACAAAGGCGCCATTTATATCTTTACATAGTTGTATATATACGGAAAGATCCTTTTTAGTTCTCCATGGCCTGATGGCTGCTTGGCACCATTTATTTGCATTTTCATAAGCTAATTGAACAACTAAAGGCATAGCTTGGTCAACATCTGCAAACACACTACCTGCAGTTCTCAAAAGTCGATCAGCAAAGTCGGCATACGGCTCATTAGGTCCTTGAATCACTTTTGACAAGCTACCTTGTAGATCCCCAGGTCCTTGTACAGTTTTCCATGCCTCTAAGGCAGCTGCATTTATCTGAGCATATATATCTGAGTCATAATCTGTTTGAGCCTGTAAGTCTGCGAATTGCCCTTCTCCTGTGAGCATGTCTATATTATAGTTTTCAAACCCTGCAGCCGCGTTTCTTTTAGCCGTTTCTATACAAAGTTCTTGGAATTGCGATCGCCAAACCAAGAATTGCCCCCCGCTTAATGTTGCTTTACATAGACTTTTCCAGTCTGAGGGGGTTAAGCTAAAGGTGTTAAGGGACTCCAGCATACTCAACGTGAAAGGAGCTTGGGGCCCATAAGTCATTACTGCCTCTTTGAGATTTTTTATTGTTTTGAAATCTACTGACTGATGGACACTCTGTCCATTTTTCTTTTCAAATGCTGGCGGTTCCCAATGTATCTGTGAGTTGTCCTCGAGTGCACATAAGCGATCAGAAAGACTTTTTATTTCTGTTTCTAGGGTATGCAAATGCCTAGTAATACCCTTCATATTTTCTGTAATGGATTCCACCCATGGGGGAGTAGTCACTTCCACAAGTGACTCCTCTGCCTGACGGACCTTTTTCTCGGTCTTTTTAAATTTCTTTTTCCTCATTTTCTCAGGATCACTTTTACTAGATTCCTCACCACTGCTAATTTCACTGACAGCAATATCCTGAGGCCCAGGTTCCAGTGAGAGCAAGTATCCTTCAGCTTTCGCCAATAACTCCCGAATAGCTTTAATAGCTTGGATTTTTGTCATTTTTGGGTCTCTTCTAATACTCTCTTTACTGGTCTCAGTTGGCCCAGTGGAATCTACACTTTTTTGATCACTTTCACTTTTGTCTATATACTCCTCACTGAGAACAGAGTCAGGTATATCAAGGAGTCTTTGCATAGCCTCTATCACTTGGGATTCAGTTATATTCGATCCCATCTTTAGAGACCTTTCAGTTCTTACCTGTCCGCTCCGAAGTTCCCCGTACGGGCCACCACCTGTTGCCGCCTGAAGCGCTTGGAGAAACGGAGCCGCGGGAAAAACTTCAGAAGCAAACTGGAGACAAACAGCTTTTTATTCTGATAACTTTTCTCTCTGGTTCTAATAACGACTAACACACGCCAAAAACACACCCTAAAATGGCGCTGACCCGATCAGCAATCTCGGCCAAGTCACTCGAGATCCCGCAACAAATCCCGTGAGACTACGGGTGGCGACAATGGCCAAATCTCCACGGCTCATAGTCAACTGCAATTAAAGTCAATCCCCAAACAGGGCTCCTGCAAATGTAGACAATTTAATTCTTAAATTGGTTTCTTCATCACTATGGTCAGAATATTTGACTTTCAATAAAATATTTCAGGCCAACCTTGATTTTTTATTTTACAAAGTTAGAATGAGTTTCCCTACAAAGAGCAGATTTAGATACCAAAATCTGTATGCCTAGAGTGAACATTATACAGTTTCACATAATCCCTGGCAAAAGTAGGAAAACAGAATTTTAGCCACTTTACTGAAAGAACAGAAAAATATTTTCTCTTTTTTAATATAGGTGATGAGTTCATTGAGGTTTTCAATTTAGCTCTATTTAAATATATTTGTTTAATGTGGCTTTCATATAAATGTATGTGAATCCTTTCTCCATTTCCTGCTAATTTGGGGAAAATCATGCTATATATGATAACATCAAACCATGTGAGACATTGAATTACTTCCTTTAGATTTTAAGCTTTTCTTTTGCTTTCTTCTGGTAATGCTTGGATCAAGCTTTTTGCATTAGTATGAAGGTCCAGATGATTCCCCTTGGTTGCATGACTGAATCAGGGGACAGTCATCTGTTGGCATAGTTCTAATTGAGACTTTCTGAAAGTAAAAGGGAACTCAACCATGACCCAGGATGAAAGTCATGAACTAAGACTATTTCAAGAAAATGTGAACTTATGGCTATTCTTCTCAAGCACTACCTCTGTAAAGAAGAGGTGAAACCGAAATGTGACATATACAAGAATAGAGCATGTCTTTTCAGATAGAATCCCATGCAATTACAGGCAAGGAAATAGACCAAAAAAGCCTCAAGAATAATTTCCTAATATTCTTCTTTAACTCCATTTTCATGGGTACTAGAGTCATTAACATAAGAAACCCAAATATTGAATTCTAATTTCTTAAAGGTTTTAGATAAGTAAAGGTTAGTATTCATCATCTCAGTATTTTGTAGTCCAAACTTTCAAAGGCCAATTGTGAAGGTCAAGATTTCAACTAATTTAATACCTAGAATTATTTTTAAAGTATGCCTAAACTTATATTTGTAAAAACACTGACAATTTACATAAAATAACGTCAGTGTGTCCATGTAATAGTCAAGTTGTTAACTCAAAAGAAAACTCATATAATTAGACTATAGATTACCTCATTTGCAGAGACAAAATTCATAATGTATTTATCTATCTCCCAATACCAACTCAGTTAATGCTATCGTCTAGTGGTTGACTTATAAAAACAAGTACTGAATTTTGTACAATTTTGCTTTAAACTTTAGGACAACCATGCATGGTGAAACATGCCTGCAGCCTCCTAGATTCTTGGGAGGCTGTGTCAGGAGAATCACAAGTTCAAAGCCAGCTTGGGGAACTTACAAAGACTTTGCACCATTATAAAAAATATAAAGGGTTAGGTATATAGCTCAGTAGCTGAGTTCCCTGGATTCAATTCCCAGTACAAAAAATAATAATAATAATAATCAATCAATAAATAAAAGCTTTATGAAAAAACTGCACATCTTTTTGTGAATTATACATTTCTATGTTCTGAATCTTTATTTTTAATTTAAGATAATGGTTGCCAACCATGATTGTTATATCCAGCAAAGATATCTTTCATAATTGAATAGAAATTAAAAACTTACCAAGATAAAACAGAAACTGAAAGAATTCTTGACTACTATTTTACTCAGCTTTTTTTTGCTCATGTGACCAAAAGACCTTGCAAGAACAATTTTAAAGAGGGAAAACTTTATTCACCATTTGCAGTTTCAGAGGTCTCAGAGTACGTAGGGCCAATTCCATTTCTCTGGGCTGAAGGTGATGCAGAACATCATGGCAAAAGGGTATGAAAGAAGAAAGCAGCTCAGACGTGGAAAACAGGAAGAAGAGAGAGAGAACCAATCACCAGGGATGAAATATATACTTCAAAAGCACACCTACAGTAACCTACCTCCTCTAGCCGCACCCTACCTACCTATAATTACCACAGTTAATCCATTCATGTGATTCAATGCACTGATTAGGTTTAAGCTTTCATAACCCAATTATTTCAAATCTAAACTTTCTTGAATTGTCTCACATGTAAGTATTCAGGGGACACTTCATATCTAAATCAAAACAACTACTAAATTAGCACTACAAAAATACTTAATAAAATTCTACATGCGGAAGAACTGAAAAACAAACATCAGCACCAGCTAATGGTTGGATCTCAGTAGAAGAATAGCCAAATAAAGGACAACCAAGTCTGAATTAAACATTAGAAATGAATCAAAATGGCAGAAAAATTTAAAAAAAATCTTTCTACAATAACACA
Organism: Tamias sibiricus; assembly: GCA_025594165.1. Lineage (NCBI taxonomy): Eukaryota > Metazoa > Chordata > Mammalia > Rodentia > Sciuridae > Tamias > Tamias sibiricus. The sequence continues at coordinate 138,731,445 of CM046658.1, read as the reverse complement.
GAATGTAAGTGGTCTAACTTTCCAATTTAAAGACATTGATTGGGAGAGTGGAATAAAAAACAAGTCCTGAACATATATTGTTTACAAGAGATGCAACTTACAGACAAAAACATCCAAAGGGTAAAGGTGAAAGGATGAAACAAGATATATCAGAGAAATAAAAACCAAAACCAAGCAGGAGTAGCTACTCTCATATCTGACAATGTAGACTTCAAACCATAAATAAGCAAAACATACAAAGCTTACTTTAAACTGGTTAAGAGAACTATTCGGCAATAAAATATAATGATTATAAATATGTATGTTCCTAATGTTAATGCAACTACTTTCATAAATAAAAACCCTGCATGATATAAAGATTCAGATAGACCCCAATAAAATAATACCAGGTGATTTCAATGAAACTTTCTCACCAATAAATAGGTCATCAGACATAAACTAAATAAACATTTTTCAGACCCCAAGGTACTGTTAATCAAATGGATCTAGCAAACATATACAAAATAGTTCATCCCTCAACAACTGAATTCACATTTTTCTCAGCTACACAAAGAATCTTCTTCAAAATAGACCATATTTTACAACAAAAAGCAAGTCCTAGCAAATACAAAAAAAACCCAGATATTTCCTTTTATCCTATCAGATCATAAAGGAATGAAATTAGAATCAACAACAAGATAAAAACCAGAAACCATATTCACACCTGGAAACTAAATAATACATTTGAGGAATATATAGCAAAGAAATGAGAAAAATTAAAAAATTCTTAAAAACAAATAAGAACAGAAATACAACGTATCAAAATCTTTGGGACAGTATGATGGCATTCTAAGAAGAATGTTTAGATCATCGAGTGCCTACACTTAAAAAAAAAACTCAAATAATTGTCTAATGTTACATCACATAGATGTAGGAAAGAAAGAACTAATTCCAGAATCACAAGATTCCAGGAAGTAATAAATATTAGAATGAAAATTAATGAAATTAAGACTAAAAAATACAAAGCATCAAAGTAGCAGATGATTCTTTAAAAGATAAACAAGACTTATAAGTTCAATACAAAAGAAAACCCAAAGAAACAAAATTAAAGATGAAACAGGAAATAAACAACAAACATTTCTGAAATCCAGAGGAGCATTATGAAATTGTTTGAAAATTTGTATTTCAAAAAAAAAATCTAGAAGATATTGACAAATACATAGACACATATTGACTTAGCCAAATCAGAACAAAATGATATAGAAAACCTAAATAGACCCATATCAAGCAATGAAAATGAATCAATAATTGAGCCTTTTAACAAAGAAAAGCCCAGCAACAAATAGATTTTCAGCTGAGCTCTGCCAAACTTTTAAATAAGAACTAATGTCATTCTCAAATTAGTCCATAAAATAGAAAGGAAGGTAACTCTCCTAAATCCAATCTATGAAGTCAAAATATCCTTGATCCTAAAACCAGACAAAGACAAAGTGAATAAAGAAAACAGTATATCAATATCCCTGATGGTCATAGATACAAAAATACTTAATAAAATATTATAAATTCATTTCAAAACACATTAAGAAGATTGTTTACCATGATCAAATTGGTTTCATTCCAGGGATATAAGGTTGGTTCAATATACACAAATCAATAAATGTAATTCACCACATAAATAGAATTAAGGACAAAAATCATGATCATCTCAATAGATTCAAAAGGACCTTTAACAAAATTCAGCATTCATTCATGATGAAAACACTGAAGAAATTAAGGATAAAGGGAACTTACTTCAACATTATAAAGGCTACATAGAACAAACCCAAAATTAATATCATACAGAATGTAGAAAAATTAAAACATTTCCTCCCAAATCAGAACAAAGCAATAATAGTGGTCTCACCACTCCTATAATAAATAATAATAATAATAATAATAATAATAGTCTCACCACTTCTATTCAGTATAGTTCTTGAAGCTATAGCCAAAGCAATCAGGCAAGGAAGGAAAGATACAAATAGAAAAGAAGAAGTCAAATTATCTGCATTCCCTGATGACATGATTTTATACTTGTAAATTCAAAAATAACCAAAACACTTCTAGAGCTGATAAATAAATTCAGCAAAGCATTGGGATACAAGATCAACATACAAAAAGTAATGGTTTTCTTGTACTCCAGTAATGAATTTTCTGAGAAAGAAACCAGAAAAAACATCTCCATTTATAATAGTCTTGAGGGGAAAAAAAAACTTGGAAATAAACCTATAAGGAGGTAAAAGTCCTCTACAATGAAAATTATATAATACTGAAGAAAAAAATTGAAGAAGACCTTAGAAATTGAAAAGACCTCCCATGTTTACAGATAGGCAGAATTAATATTGTCAAAATGGACATGTTACCAAAAGTAATATGCAATTTCAATGTAATTCCCATCAAAATACCAATGACATTTTTCATAGAACTAGAAAAAAAGGCTTAAAATTTATATGTAAGAATAAAAAGAAGAAAAAAAAAAAAAAAAAAAAAACCAGGAAGGCCTAAGCAAAGTGTAATGCTGGTGCCATCACAATACCTGATCTCAAGTTGTACTGCAAAGTAACAAAAACATCATGGTATTGGCATAAAAACAGACATAAAGACCAATGAAATAGAATAGAAGACACACAGATACAAACACACATAAATAAAGTCATCTTATCCTTGATAAAGCTGCCTAAATCCTACATTGGAGAAAGAGCTTTTTTAACAAGCGGTGCTGGGCAAACTGGATATCTATATGTAGAAAAATGAAACCAGATAACTATCTCTCGCCCTGCACAAAAATCTACTCAAAGTAGATCAAATATCTAAGAATTACAGTAGAAACATTGCCACTGCTAGAAGAAAACATAGGGTCATCATTCCAACATATTGCAGAGGCACCAACTTGCTTAATAAGACTCCTAAAGCTCAAAAAATAATATCAAGATTCAATCAATGGGATGACCTCAAATTTAAAAGCTTCTGAACAGCAGAGGAAACAACACAGTGAAGAGAAAACATGTGGAAGGAGGAAAAAAATCTTTGCTAATTACTTTTCTTATGGGAAATTAATATCCAGAATATATAAAGAATTCAATTTTGCAAATTCAAAGCCAGACTCAGCAACTTAGTGAGACCCTGTTTCAACATTAACAAAATAAAAAAAAAATTATAAAAAGGGCTGGAGATGCAGCTCACAGTTGAGCACCCCTGGTCCAATTCTTGGTACACAAAAAAAAAAAAAAAAAAAAGAAAAAAATGCAGGAGGTTCAGGGAGAGGTAGGAGGAATAGAAAAGAGGAGGAGCTGTGGAATGAAATTGACCAAATTATGCTGTATGCATGTGAATATATTTCAGTGAATTCCACTGTTATGTATAAATATAATGCACCAATTAAAAAATAAATTGATAGAAGAAAAACCAATAGAGTAGCAGGAGGTGATCAGGGAGAAGGAGGTGGGGAACAAATGTGGTAGTACTGGGGATGGAAGTGAAACAAATTATGTTATATGCATTTATATGTATGTAACAATGAATACCATAACTGCATATAACAATGATGCACTAATAAAAATAGGTTTTTTAAAAAAATGAAAATATACTGTTCTAATTTTTAAACATTTTTATTTTATTAGTGCATATTAATTATATAGAATAATGGGTTTCTTTGAGGTATATATGTACATGCATACAGCATACTTTGATCATAAACTCCCATTTATTGATGTCCTCTTTCCTTTTCCCTACACTCTCCTTTCTCTTCTCCACAAAACCACCATAATCACCATAATCAAAGATATGAGAATTCATCTATTCTTCACTTTGTGGCCATGCTTTAATTAATGGTATGGCTTAGTGTTTTCCTGAAATCCAAATAGGTATTAAACTTCTGACATGACAACCCCAAGAATGGTAAGTTATACTCCATGATTATATAATATGTCAAGATACGTCTACTGTCATGTATAACTAAAAACAAAACAAAAAAAAAAAACAAAAAAAAAAAAAACCTTCTGACATGGCTGAGGTCCTTGAGACATCTGTCACATCATAGGTAACTATCCCAGGTATTAAGGTAAGGCTTTCCATTTAGATCCTTGGGATACCTTAGACTACTTCTTATTTTGATTTAGTTCCATTGTGCCTCCCTCAGCCCTTTTATATTAAAATTTTATCTTAGTTCAGGAAAAATTTACATAAATAATCTGTGTCATTAGAAGCAAATATCCATCTGGTTCTTGAGCCAATGATAGCAACATTATAGCCTGTTGCAGAGAAGGAAGTAGAATTCCTCACTGCCTGGGTATCAATGAATAGTATCTCTTTCTTCAGCTTTTCAGTGACTATTTCCTAATGAATCGACTTGGTAAAAGATCAGGTGACAGATTTATGTGATTTTTCCCAGAAATTATTTAAAAAGTGTTTCAAGAGTAAGATCTAGTAGAGTCATAGAATATATATGTCAACCATATACATGAACTTGGAAAACTGGTTTCAGTGAAAGTAGAGTACCTGAGACATCATTATTCTTGTCTTACTGATATACTTTTATTCACTGAGGAGCAAGGAAACAAAAAAGAATTTACTTTGGGGATTTAATTCTAAATTACGAGAAAGAATTGAATGATGATGTGGATATGATGGAAACCTTGAGTAAAAGTAAAAGATTTTGTTAGTTTCTAAATAATCTAGAATGAAAATAGTCATGGGCATATAATTTAAAGTTTAAGGAAAAAAAAACTATAAGCTATAAGAAATGAGTCAAAAGCCTCTCTATTCCAAAAGAATAATATGCTTTACAATGAAATTACAAAAATTATGAGAGGGGATAAATAAATAAACCAATACGTTTGTTTATAACCTTTTATTTTAAAAGACTATGTAGATATGGTCATACAACCATGGATAAAAGTGAAATAAAAGTATATTACAAACCCTAAAGAACAGGTCAAGAAGGCTAATGCATAGCCTTATAAAAAACAATAAAGAGAATGAAAAATTCTACTTCAGGTGTGTTACAGAAAAAAAAATGTGCAAGTAAGAGACAAAATACCATTTGAATAAATTGCAAATGAGAGAGGAAACAATATTGAAGGAATGTTTCTTATATATCCAATACTCACCTGAGAATAACCTGAGAACACATACGTAATCTTTTTTTTTTTTTTTTTTTTTTTTTTTGGTACTGGGGATTTAACTCAGAGGCCCTCGACCACTAGGCAACATCCCCAGCCCTTTTTTGTATTTTATTTAGAGAACAGGGTCTCTGAGTTGCTAAGTGCCTCACCATTGCTGAGGTTGGCTTTGAACCTGCAATCCTCCTGCATCAGCTTCCCAAGTGCTGGGATTACAGCCATGCGCCACCACACCTGGCCACATGTGTAATCTTGATAGAAAAAAATCCTACAAGCATGTTATTACAGTCTCAATTTACATGGAGGGCCTTATGTTAAGAGACATTAGACAATTTGCTAAAAGTTATATATGACTAGTAAATTAGTTGTTAGAATCACATCTTCCTGACTCCAAAAGTAACAGAAATTTGTAATATCAACACCTAATATACTTTCATTTTCACTACCAAGGAGGAAGATCTTGAAACTGAATAAAAAAAATTAACTAAAAATAACCTTAAATTTTATATATATACATATAAAGACAATAAACTAATATATTGAATAACTGATAGCTCAAATGAAATTGCATCCAAAGCTATTGAAAAAAAATTAGTGCTCTGTAGATACATATATCTCTTATAAATTTATCACATTTGATTCTATCACCTGCTAGGCAGGAACTTCTAGGGGTAAGTTGCTATACTTGTAGAGGAAAAAACTACTGCTCCTTTAAATTACTGTTAATATTCCTTTAAAGTTTTTATTTGTTTGTTTGTTTGAAATAAGGCTCTCCAGAGAAAACAACAAGGAACCAGCCAAAATTGCTGAATCACTCTAAGTTACTCTTCCAGGTGACTTAAACTTTGCTCATTATGATCTTGACATAATTATAAATTCTCCACCAGCTAAGGTATTCATGTCTACAGTTTTTGAACATGCTATGCATACAGCAACAAGAACTCCAACTGAAAATGCTCAGGAATGTGCTTTTCTCTATGTGTGTCAACATGCGGTGACAAGTCTTTCCAATATGGATGGGCATGAGTTTCTTTCAAAAAAGTTTCTCATTTTCTTTGTTGGGGAGACTGTGCTTTGGTAATTATTTGCAGTGCTCTTCTTATTTGCTGCAGGTAATAAACCTTGCTTTATTCTTATCTCTTGGTTGTGTTTTTTTTTTTTTTTTTTTTTTTTGGCTTTGCACTCACTAAAGGGTGAATACCATTGTATGTACTTGAAATTCCTTTTGCAGAGTTTATTATCTGCAAAGGATTGGGAGTTCACCCATATAACCAGCGAAAAAACTCAGTCCTGGTTCATTTAAGAGGCTCTCAAGATATATGTATATGTATTTATTCTATATTAGAGCCTGTTTTAGTCAGCTTTTTCACTGTTGCTACTGAAAGATCCAACCAGAACAACTGTAGAGGATGAAAGGTTTATTTAGGGGCTCACAGTTTAGAGGTCTCACTTCATAAGTGGCTGGCTCCATTCCTCAGGGATGAAGGTGAGGCAGGATATCATGGTGGAAGAGTGTGGCAAAAGGAAGCAGCACAAATGATGATCAGGCAGCAAAGAGAGAGGTCTCCACTGGCCAGATACAAATATATACTCCAAAGTCATTCCCCCAATCTCTGTCTCCTTCAGCCACACCCTACCACTTCATTTACCACTCAGTTAATCTGTATCAGGGGATTAATTCACAACTCGATCATCTCTCTTCTGAACCTTCTTTATTGTCTCACATGTAAGTTTTTGGGGAATACCTCACATCTAAACTGTAACAGAGCCATTGTTTTGAAATCAAGAAAAACTGTGTGTGTGTGTGTGTGTGTGTGTGTGTGTGTGTGTGTGTATACATATATACATATACATGAATTTCTAAACTGTGAATTTGTACTGATTTAAATAGGTAAGAGGACAAGTCAAAAGGTATCTACCATTATTAAAGCCATTACTTTATGTCAGTTTCAGGGCAGTGCTTGGCCCTTTGATGTTTAGTATTTCACTTAAGCTTACATTTACCTGGATAGAGGATTTTACAAATTAGGAAACCACAGTTAAACTGTCAGATACCAACTGGCCAGGACCTTCCAGAAGGGCTGGGTTTTAAACCCATACTCTTTATTAATCCAAGCTTTATTTCTCTTTTGCAAAATACAGACAATGACAAAACCCAACGAGTAAAAATGTGACATTTATCTACATTACTCCAATTTGTGCTTTTAATAAGTGTGTATACTTATTGTGTATACTTATAATTCCTTTTGCAGAGTTTATTTCAGTAAAGGATTGTGAGTTCACCATATAGCCAGTGAAAAATGCAGTGCTGGTTCATTTTAGTGGTTCTCAAGTAATATGTATTATGTATTTATTCTATGTTAGAGCCTGTTTTAGTCAGCTTTTTCACTGTTGCTACTGAAAGACCCAACCAGAATAACTGTACAGGAGGAAGGTTAATAAGTGCTCAATAATATAAATAGCATCAACAATTCATACAAAAAGTTGCCTTTTTAAATAAAGTGCTTTTGTGTACTACCAAGCCATTAATCATGTGGTACTTTTCCACGTGATCATTTGTTTTTCCTCATATGCAGAGTTCTTCCCTGGGAAGTAAGACAGACATGGGCTCACCCTCTTCCTAAACTTCCATCATGTTGGAGTAGAGCAAGGGGTCAAATAAAGTGCTAAAGTTCCTACTCTTTAGCAAATACATACACACCTACAGTTGCAACTACATTTTAAAATAGAAGTAATCTATGAGGGATTGTGGTGTACATAAGTAGAACCTAAAGCAGAAATCAGGTGTTAACTGGACAGAGATCTTTCCTGTAAGTCAGAGATGTTCTTTTCAATCTTATTCTGCAGAGATATTGCTACTTCACATGTGCAACTTTCTACAGTGCTTACGTTGCCAAGCCAAGTTCCACTAATTGCAAGGCCACCTCTCAAGCACAACTGCAGGCCAAGTGATAGAATATACTCTATCGAACCTCAAGTGTGCAAAATTTTTGGAATTCTGAGTGATGGTAGGCAAAAATTTCTAATGAATTTCTGCCTTTTATTTCCCTGTATGCTTTTGCTGAATAGGCTCAGGGACTCCCTGTCAGGATGAGTCTGTTTTCTTACAAAAATAAAACAGATTTTTGTTACTATTGGGATAGTGTAAAATAACCAAAAGCAAATATTTTAAAATGCACCTGCCTGAAAAGTGTGTCTCCAAGGGTCTTTGAGTTCACAGGCTTGGAGAATGTCAGCAGCAAAACAAATCAATGAAAGCCTCAGGGCACTGGAAGGTTTTTAAAAAATATATAAATAACAAATTATATACAGCAAAATGCAAAATTCTTAAGCTCTATGAATTTGTAATCATTTGTATAAACACCACCCATATCCAGAAGTAAAATGTTACTGTCGCCCCAATTTTCCTCTCCTTCTCTTTCCAGTCAATACCAGTATCTCTAAAAGGGAACCGATATTTCAATTTCTATCACAATAGATTGGTTTCATTTTTCTTCATATACATGGAATTGTGCAGGATGTAGAATTTTCTTTGGAGGTTTTTATCTTTTTTGGCTAAGCACCAAAATATATATATTACTTTTACTTCTGTTATTGCCAATTGTTATATTTTATCCAGGTATTATTCCATTGCATAAATATAGAACAATTTTTAAAATCTATTTTCTATCTCATGGACATTTGAGTTGCTTTCAGTGTATAACTATCATGAACAAAACTTCTCTTAATATTCTAGTGTTGTACATCTTTTTGTTGTCATATGATATCATTTCTCCTGGGAACATCCTCAGAAGTAAAATTGCTGGGGTGTAAGTAAGGAATGTGTATAATTATATTGGAAATTTTGAGGAGAGGAGTGACATAATCTGACATTTTAAAAAGGCTGTCAAATCAGAAATAGAACATATGGGGGTGAGAATGGAAACACAGAGACTGACTAGGGGGTTCCTATAGAGATCAGGAAATGATTATGGTGTCCTTTGTGAGATTGGATCAGATTCTGAACATATTTTGAAGGAACAGAAAATAGGACTTCTGAATTCATTGAATGTGGGTAACGAGAGAAGAGAGAATTGACAGATAGCTCTGAGGACTTGGCCTAGGCATGTAGGCCAAACCAGAAGATGATGGAGAGATCAGAACATTTGGGGAAGAAGCATGCAGTAGGCCTTTGGAAAAGTTAAATTTTATGTATTATTTAGACATCCAAGTGGTGCTGTTTAGGTAGACAGTTGGAAATAAAAATCTGGATTTCAGTAAAGAAGTCTGAGCCAGGAAAAATAAAACGTGGAAGTTGTTAGCAAAAAGTTGATAGATGAAGTCAAATGACTAAATAAGATTTCCAAGGGTGTGAGTATAGATAGAGAAGAGATCACAACTAAGGACTGAGCATTGGACACTCCAAAATTAAGAGGTTGAGCAGAAAAGAAAGAAGCAACAAGAAAACTGAATGAGAGAACAGTGAGGAAAGATTAAAACCAAGACAACTGAAAAGGCTTTAGAAGATGAAGAGGAAAACTGTGCAAAGTGCTCTTGATAATTAAAAGTTAGTGCACTGAGGATCCTCTGTGGATTTAAGTCACATTGGTAAGTCATTTGTGATCATGGCTAAAACAGTAGGAACGTGGGAGTGGGAGGAATGAGAGGATCCTGATTTTCTTTAGGAAATGCTAGTTCTGTAGAGAAGTTTAAAAGTTTGTAACATCTTGAACAGTTGACACTTGATAGATTTTCAGCTATCAACCTTCCACATGCTAAAAAGTAACAGACTTTGGACTACAGCTGTCCAAAGCCTATGTAGACATTCAGGAGAAAGTCTCCTGATATGACCAAGAAATAAAAATATAGCAAGAAGCCAGTTATTGGTTCATGTTTCTTTGGGTTTATTTTCTAAAAGGGGGTGCAATTTCATTTCTGAATGAGAATTTCCGTCAGACAATTTTATTATGAAACATAAGAGATTTCAATGAACATCATTCAACCACTGGAGATAATTTTAATTCAAACTTTTCGTGATTTGCACCTAATGGTGTCAGTTATTATAATATAGATTATATTTGAACAAGATAAAATTAAGGCATAGAGATAACAAGTTATTATCTCAAGTTACAACATCTGGAAAATGCTGGCCAAGAATTTTTCACCATCTGGCCCCCAGGATTCATGCTCTAAGGCACTGTACTCTGATTTTACAGAAGGTCGAATTTGAATATTTGACTGGGCCTCAAAGATACAAAAGACAAGAAATTTCAAAATGCAATTCATCGCAGAATTTCATAGGACATATTAGATTGCTGACATGAGACTATTACGGGGACTGTGTAAAAGAGTCAAAGGAAAGAGGAGTTTTCTAATGTGGATTCCTTTGGAGAGAGTCCAGTGTTTAATCCAGAACCTAAAGCTTGCACTAGGAAACACTCACCACTTAGCTCCAAACCCTGTGAGTGGAGCTCACAAGGTTGACATATTCCTCATTTCCAAAGGACCCAGTGCCTGATGTGTACAAAGAAAGCAAAGCCAACTGCTTCTGCCAGCCAGGCAGAGGGGAGGAACCCTAGTGAGACTGTTAGACTCACGCTTCTTTTTTTTTTTATTATTATTTCTTTCTTTCTTTTTTTTTTTGCTGAGCTTAGCTGCTCTGAAGAGTACTCCAAGTGCAGAGCAGAGAAAGTTTCTGATGCTGCCCAAAGAGCCAGCCCACACAGATGGTAAATATGAGGGATTAAATAGTGCACAGGGCAAACTTTGCCCAGCAAAAAAAGAGAGGAGTAAAGAAGTAGCTAGCATATAAATTCCATTTTCTTCCTGGTTCCAGACCACAGTTCTGAGTGTCAGAGGTTGAAAGACATTTGTCAGGAAGATGTCCAACACATTTTCCCAGTAGGATACACAAAGCTTGGACCAGGCTGGTAAAGCACCCACCACTTTTGCTTGCTTTTCTTCCTTCCTCAAATCATTTCTCTTTTATTCCTTGCATTTGCTGTCTTGGAAATGAATCTATCTACAAAGTCACAGCTAGAAGTTTTGCCTCAGCCTATTTTCTATGGAAAGCATGTCATGCCAGCATTTCTTTAAGACTTTCAAAGACTTTTACAAGATTTTCCCTGTGAGAAGGGGGTACAAATGTGGAGTATTCAAAAGTTCATTTGCCTGTACCTCCAAAGCAAGATTGAATTATCAGCAGTAAAGCTGACAATTTGATTTCTACTTGTCCATATTCTGTGTTTCAATCTGAACAAATCTCAAACTCGGTTAGGAAAAAGCATATCTAGAAATTGGAATTCTCAAACACCAACAACTTAGAAAGATTCTCTCCCTGCTATTAATCTTTTAAGTATTGCCTGCAACTGTTACTGGGCATAAAATTGTTATGTGAATTAAGGTCTAGCTGCTTGTCCATGACTGGCCAATCAAATTGAGAGGCAATGTGTTGAGGCAAGGAGAAAAACTTAATTGGGTAATGAATGAGATCATACTTCCTCTATTAATCACATACTATGAACTCCTAGCAATTAATGCAAAAGATCCTTCCTCAGGAAGCTACAAACTCTGGCAATGAATGAAAATAATCCTAATGCTTGGTTTCAAAATCTATTTTATGTTGTACCCAAATGTTTCAGCATACACACACACACACACACACACACACACACACACGTGTGTGTGGATAGCACTGTACATACTACATAAAAAGTTATGTGTGTATATGCAGGACATATATACATCATTTCTTATTAAGTCATTTGTAAGCTATCTAAAATAAAATCAGTAGCCCTTAGACTCGCATGATTTCCTCACAATGTATTGTACAGTATATTGATTTAGTGTGTAGTTACTAAACTAAATCAAACTGCTTATCTTCCCCCAGAAACCCAAATTACTTTTTAAAAATGAAACGACCTTTAATATGTTAGTAGTCATTTATGAAGAAATGAAAGAATTGAGACAAAAAAGAAAGATGAAGACAATGTATAATAGATATCCTAAATCAAAAAAGAAAAAACAAAACTCTTTTAACTAAAAAAAAAAAAAAAAAAAAAAAAAAAACAACTTTTTAACTGAAATTTGTAAGTGAACTGGAACTAAATCCTTTGAGGTATGATGCTTAAGTAAAAGGTAGGGCTTGTTAAAATAACTACAATTCAGCATGGTTCCAGTCACTGAATTTTATCTTTGCAATTACAGTTAGTTTTCATTAGATGATAGAGGCGGGTCCAGATTTAAAGGATACAGAGGAACAACAGAGCTTACAACCTATGGTCTTATAATTGCTCTTTGGTATTAGATGTTTTTAGTAAAGGACGTTTTAAAAAGTGTGATGCATGCTATTTGAAGGGTGTGCAATTGTATAGAATGAATCAAGCAATCAAATTTTCATGGTGTGTTATGTGTGTGTATTGTTTTACTATATAGAGATGAAATAACATTTTTCTATATTTTCTTAATTATTTCTTCTATAGAGTGACTGTATGAACAAAAGACAATGCAACAGAGTAATAGAATGTACCGAAATCATCATAGGGTGTTATTTGTTTCTAGTATTCAGTCAAACAATTCTTTTAGGAACAAAAGCAACTCCTACTTTAGAGTTATAACTCTCTACCAAGCATTGACCTAAGGGTAAGTACACAGAGTCCACCCATGCACAGTCATGAAATCCTCAAAACAAATACATCCTATGTCCATTTTATAGACAGGAAACTGAGACACAAGTTAAGAGATTCACACACCCATTTATACAGCTGGCAAGTATCAGAGCCAGGGTTCATATCAGGTGCTCCATCTGTAATGTTCCTGCTATTTATTCATATTTAGCTTAAAATCATTTTTAAAAATATTTTTTAGTTGTCAATAGACCATTATTTTATTTACTTATATGCAGTGCTAAGAACCAAACCCAGGGCCTCACACGTGCTAGGCAAGTGCTCTACCACTGAGTCACAACCCCAGGCCCTAAAATCATTGTTTGATAATTGTTCTTGTATCCTTACAAGCATGTCTCTAAATATTCTGAAGGCAAAAGTGATATTAGGTTTGCCATGAAATATAAAATAATTTAAGCTCATATATACTTAGAGATATTTAAACCTTTCAAATGGCATGTTCAAATTCTACCATTACAACACAATCCAATCCTGAAATTGCCATCATATATGCACCTTTTGACTCAGCAAACTTACTTCTTGGAATATGTCCTGATAAAAAATAATCTATATCTTTCCATTATGCTAGTCAAAACATTGTTTATGATAACAAATAATTATAAAGGTCTCAGTATCCAATAGTAAGAAAATGACTAAATAAATTTAATCAATAGTTATATCATGGAATACTAGAAACTAAACTAAATCAAATTATAAATATTTTTCAAAGTGTACTTACTTAAATGTAGAAGTTCACATAATATATTGCACAGTGTAAAAATAACAAAATAGGCGCTGGGGCTATGGCTCAGTGGTAGAGTGCTCGTCTCACATGTGTGAGGCCCTGGGTTTGATCCTCAGCACCACATAAATAAAATAAAGGAATTGTGTCCAACTACAATTTAAAAAATTAAAATATAACAAAATAGCTACAGTAGTCTAAATGTTTATGTCTCCCCAAATTTGTATGTTGAAATTCTAACCCTCAATATGATGGTTTTAGGAAATGGGACTTTCAGGAAGAGAATAGATCACAAGGGTATAGCCCCAATGAAAGGCATTTGTTCCTTTATAGAGGAATCCAGAGAGCTTTCTTACACTTTGTGTGTGTGTGTGTGTGTGTGTGTGTGTGTGTGTGTGTGTCTGTGAAGATACAGGAGAGGAGGGCCATCTGCAACCTGGGAAGGCACACTACCATAAGCCCGTTATGCTGGCTCCTCCATCTTGTCCTTTGAGTGTTCCAAACTATGAGAATACATTTCTGTTGTTCATGAGTCACCCAGTCTAGTACTTTATAACAGCTAATAAAATAGCTGCTGAAGTAATAAATAGCATTATGGCATTTTCCTTCTTTTGTTATGTATAAAAATGTATGATGTGTGTGTCTATACAAAACCCACATACACACATGGAGAGAGAATCCTGAAATACATCCTCTAAAATGTTTCAAATTACTTATCCCCTGATCGATGCATGTGTGTTATTTCAATTTCCTTCTGAAAAATATCCAATATTTTCTAATTTTTATAAGGTATATTTAATATCTTTGAAATCAGAAAAACAGGATTAAGAAGTAAAAGAAAAAATTTGTATCTTCATATAAATATGTATTTCCTAATGAAGTATTCATTAGCAATGTTATATGCAAGTGTTTATAACCCCAAAATAATTCATCATAGTAAGAGATTCTGAAAGTGCATGTCAGAAGACCTATGGGTACTTCCTGCTCTCGTATTTACTCATTCTCCTCATTTAACCATAATTGAGGGAACTCTCAGAGGAGGCTGATGTTCTTATTATATATGAATGCTTTACTTGTGGCACAGCAAAACTTTATAAAACTACACTTGACAACGAATAGTCCAAAGGGTCAATAGGAGCTTGCTTTCATGCTGTTGCTATGATTTCTACAAGCAAAGGCTGACTCCATAATACTTCTTGCCTGACAGAGGATTAGCATCTGTTTTTAATTTTTCCTTAAACCAAACTTTTGTCTCCCAATCTGTTCATCACTCATTTAAAATGTTTAAACTGTGTCCTTAAATATGTTGACATTTTAAAATATGGGATCTATTGTGTATAGTTGTGGTTTTAAATTTATGTAGAGTATACTATGGATTATGTACTGGTTTATTAATTTTAAGGGTTTCTGAGACATACCCATGTTCTATGATTGCTACATCATGTCCTATTTACTCCCTTATTGATGGATACCTAGGTTGCCTTCCATTCTCCTCCCCAAGGAAACACAGAGGAAAATATCTTTGACAACATTAATAAAGAGTGCTGAGCCAGAGTTTCTTTAAGATTTTAATCCAGGGGTGGGATTGCTGGATCTGAGGATACACACATAGTTATTTCACAGAACCCTGCCACATTTCTTTCTAGAATAACTGTGCCAGTTTATGCTCTTAACAAGAATTTCTAATTTTAAAATGTTGCACTGTTTTCTCATTTGTGTAGAGCAAAGGAGATTATTTTTCACAAAATCTTTGTTTGGGAAAACATTGTAATGTGTCCTTTCATCTTATTTAATGGGCATATAACAAGTATGAAAGGGAAAAATGGAGATAAAGAAGAACTAAATCTCTGTGCCTGGTAATGGTAAAGCTTGTCATTTTATCAAGGGAAACTTTGGTGCATGATAAAGTTTTTAGAAAAAAACTAATATATATTATTTAATATAGACAAAGATAATGCTACTTCAGAGAATTATTATTTGCTCTTGGTGTGTGTGTGTATGTGTGTGTGTGTGTGTGTGTGTGTGTGTGAGAGAGAGAGAGAGAGAGAGAGAGAGAGTACTCTCTCAAGTGGAAAGAAATGTATACTAGAGGTAGAATGAGGAAGTACATATTTTTATTCTCCAATAATACAGATAAAAAACTTTACTGAACTCAAACAGCCAAAAACCAAAAGAGAAATTCTGCCAAGTCTCTCATTTAGTATGAGTCTCCATAGAAGTACATTGACTATGGACATGAACCGCTGTCACTCCTGTGTAACTATTCTGTTCAAGGATTGTTCTGTTGGAGACAGATGATTCCATTTTTGGACAGAACAATGAAAGGATGTGTGAACTTTCTGCAATGCCCATTTTTTAAAATAGCAAATTTGCAAGTAATAGAAATGTCAACCCAAGTGGTCCTAAGGAACACAGTTATATGGATATTAGCACATGCACCAGAGAAACCAGGGTGTGGGTATTGCTAACTTAATTTAAAACCAAACAAATATTTTTAACTTTATTTTCCATAAGTAATATTGGTCTACATGTGGTAAAAGTTGGCAATAGCATCCTTAGCATTTATATTCTCTGAGATTCCAGGTCCAAAAAAAATGAGATTTTTTAAATCAAAAACTCATTCTATGAGGCTTGTTATTATCCTAATACCAAAACCAGGCAGAGATACATCAAAGAAATAAAATTTCAGACCGGTATCCCTGATGAACATAGATGCAAAAATTCTCAAAAATTCTGGCAAATTGCATACAAAAATATATTTTAAAAATAGTGCACCATGATCAAGTGGGGTTCATTCCATGGATGCAAGGTTGGTTCAACATACGGAAATCAATAAACATAATTCATCACATCAATAGACTTAAATACAACAATCATATGATTATATCAATTGATGAAGAGAAATAATTTGACAAAACACAACACCCGTTCATGTTCAAAACACTGGAAAAACTAGGGATAGCAGGAGCATATGTCAACAACGTAAAAACTATCTATGCTAAATCCAAGGCCAACATCATTCTAAATGGAGAAAACTTGGAAGCATTCCCTCTAAAAACTGAAACAAGATGAGGATGCCCTCTTTCACGGCTTCTATTTAACATAGTCCTTGAAACTCTAGCCAGAGCAATTAGACAGACAAAAGAACTTAAAGGGATACAAATAGGAAAAGAAGAACTCAAAATTATCATTATTTGCTGATGACATGATTCTATACATAGAGGATCCAAAAAACCTCCACCAGTAAACTTCTAGAATTAATTAATGAATTTATCAAAGTAGCAGGATATAAAAATTAATACCCATAAATCAAATGCATTTCTATACATCAGTGATGAATCCTATGAAAGAGAAATTAGGAAAACTACCCCATTTACAATAGCCTCAAAAAAATAAAATAAAATACTTGGGAATCAATTTAACAAAATTGGTGAAAGACCTCTACAATAAAAACTACAGAACACTAAAGAAAGGAATTGAAGTAGACCTTAGAAGATGGAAAGATCCCCCATGCTCTTGAATAGGCAGAATTAATATTGTCAAAAATGGCCATACTATCCAAAGTGCTCTATGCAGGAGCCCTGTTTGGGGAGATGGCTTGAATTGCGGTTGACTATGAGCCGTGGAGATTTGGGCATTGTCGCCTTCTGTAGTCTCACGGGACTTGTCCCGGGATCTCGAGTGACTTGGCCGAAATTGCTGATCGGGTCAGCGCCATTTTGGTGGTGTGTGTGGCGTGTGTTAGTCGTTGTTAGAACCAGAGAGAAAAGTTATCAGAATAAAAAGCTGTTTGTCTCCAGTTTGCCTCTGAACTTCTTCCCGCGGCTCCGTTGCTCCAAGCGCTTCAGGCGGCAACAGGTGGCGGCCCGTAAGGGGAACTTCGGAGCGGACAGGTAAGAACTGAAAGGTCTCTAAAGATGGGTTCAAATATAACTGAATCCCAAGTCATAGAGGCTATGCAAAGACTCCTTGATATACCTGACTCTGTTCTCAGTGAGGAGTATATAGAAAAAAGTGAAAGTGATCAAAAAAGCGTAGCTTCCACTGGGCCAACTAAGACCAGTAAAGAGAGTATTAGAAGAGTCCCAAAAATGACAAAAATCCAAGCTATTAAAGCTATTCGGGAGTTATTGGTGATAGCTGAAGGATACTTGCTCTTAATGGAACCTGGGCCTCAGGATATTGCTGTCAGTGAAATTAGCAGTGGTGAGGAATCTAGTCAAAGTGATCCTGAGAAAATGAGGAAAAAAGAAACTAAAAAAGACCGAGAAAAAGGACCGTCAGGTAGAGGAACCACTTGTGTCCTCTACTCCCCCATGGGTGGAATCCATTACAGAAAATATGAAGGGTATTACTAGGCATTTGCATACCCTAGAAACAGAAATAAAAAGTCTTTCTGATCGCTTATGCACTCTCGAGGGCAACTCACAGATACATTGGGAACCGCCAGAATTTGAAAAGAAAAATGGACAGAGGGTCCATCAGTCAGTAGATTTCAAAACAATAAAAAATCTCAAAGAGGCAGTAATGACTTATGGGCCCCAAGCTCCTTTCACGTTGAGTATGCTGGAGTCCCTTAACACCTTTAGCTTAACCCCCTCAGACTGGAAAAGTCTATGTAAAGCAACATTAAGCGGGGGGCAATTCTTGGTTTGGCGATCGCAATTCCAAGAACTTTGTATAGAAACGGCTAAAAGAAACGCGGCTGCAGGGTTTGAAAACTATAATATAGACATGCTCACAGGAGAAGGGCAATTCGCAGACTTACAGGCTCAAACAGATTATGACCCAGATGTATATGCTCAGATCAACACAGCTGCCTTAGAGGCATGGAAAACTGTACAAGGACTGGGGATCTACAAGGTAGCTTGTCAAAAGTGATTCAAGGACCTAATGAGCCGTATGCTGACTTTGCTGATCGACTTTTGAGAACTGCAGGTAGTGTGTTTGCAGATGTTGACCAAGCTATGCCATTAGTTGTTCAATTAGCTTATGAAAATGCTAATAAATGGTGCCAAGCAGCCATCAGGCCATGGAGAACTAAAAAGGATCTTTCCGTATATATACAACTATGTAAAGATATAAATGACGCCTTTGTCACAGGAAATGTGATTGCAGCCTCAATGAGAGGTGCTTCCCCTCGAAATTTCACAAAGGCTAAACGTAGACATTATAATCAATCAGGATATTCCAGGCAAAATTATCATAATCAATCAGGCTATTCTAGGCAAAATCCCAAAAGAGAAATAAGACCAAGCTCATACCGTGCCCCAGGCCGCTGCCCCAGGTGTAAAAAGGGAAATCATTGGGCCAATAAATGCCATTCAAAATTTGACATCCATGGAAATCCTTTGTTCAGGAATTCAAAAAATGGGGCACGGGGCCCAATACCCCGGGGCCCACAAATGTACGGGGCATTGCAGGAGGAGTATCCTCAAGCATCCACTCAGATGCTTCCCCAACACAATCCCTACTACCCATCCACTCCCTCACCAGAGGAACAAGAGGAAATGCAGGATTAGACCTCTGTTCCACCACCCGAATAGTGTTAACACCTGAAATGGGGGTTCAACTGATTCCCACAGGAGTCAGGGGACCTCTTCCCTCAGAGACTGTAGGACTTATTATCGGGCATAGTCCTAAAAGCTTATTAGGTTTGCAAGTGACCCCAGGTGTAATAAACTCAGACTACAAAGGGGAAATAAAAATAATGCTTAGCTCACCCCAAAGTATAAGTTCTGTTAATCAAGGAGATAGAATTGCTCAGTTGCTTCTCCTTCCCAATTTACATAATTCATTTAAAATGGGTATGCCTCAATAAGGGAACAATAGAGGATTTTGTTCCACTGACTCAAGACCCATGGCTTGCTGGGTTCGAGACTGTTCAAGGAGGCCTATGTGTAAAATAAAAAATCCAAGGAATAGAAATGGAGGGATTAATAGATACAGGAGCTGACTCTTCCATTATTAATTTACGCCAATGGCCCAAGCACTGGCCTCTGCAAAAAGCTTCAACCAGTTTAAGAGGCTTGGGATATAATAACCTCCCAGAGAAAAGTGCGGTAATTTTAAAATGGGAGGATGATGAAGGCCATAAAGGAACATTTCAGCCTTATGTTTTACCTAATCTACCGGTTACTTTATGGGGAAGAGATATTTTGCAACAAATGGGAGTACACCTTGCAACCAAGCCTGCAGATGTTAAATGTGAAAACCTACAGGGTAATCTTAACCATAAAAGAACTCATTATCAAAAAGTACAGAGTAACCTTAACCCTAAAAGTAATCATTATCATAAAGGAAAAAGATATTTTTTTTCGGGGCCACTGAGAAAATAATTTTGAAAATACCATGGCTTTCTGATAAGCCAGTGTGGGTCCCTCAGTGTCCCCTATCTAAAGAGAAATTACAAGTGGCCCACCTACTAGTTCAGGAACAATTAGAAGCAGGTCATATAGAACCTTCCACCTCTCCCTGGAATTCCCCCATATTTGTGATCAAGAAAAAGTCAGGAAAATGGCGATTGTTACATGATCCTAGACACATTAATAAAACCATGCAAGTTATGGGCCCTACTCAACCTGGACTTCCTAGTCCCGTAGCTATTCCAAAAAATTTCCATCTTATTACTCTTGATATAAAGGATTGCTTCTTTTCTATTCCCCTACATCCTCTGGATGCCCCCAGGTTTGCTTTTTCAGTTCCTTCTATTAACAATAATGGCCCTGATCAGAGATATCAATGGAAGGTTTTACCACAGGGAATGGCTAATAGCCCCACCATATGCCAAATATATGTGGACAAGGCCATCCAACCCATTAAAAATAAATATCCAAACCTCATGTGTCTACATTACATGGATGATATTTTATTGGCCCACCCTAATCAAAAAATCTTATTTAATATATTCAGTGACGTGGTAGAAAA
The DNA here is from genome assembly GCA_025594165.1 of Tamias sibiricus. NCBI lineage: Eukaryota > Metazoa > Chordata > Mammalia > Rodentia > Sciuridae > Tamias > Tamias sibiricus. The sequence goes on along the minus strand of CM046658.1, from coordinate 138,710,998 downwards.
TTTAAAAAAATATGGATTATATATAGCAGAAGAAAAAGTTCAAACCAGATCTCCCATATTATATTTAGGATTTAAAATCATGGATACTTTTGTTAGACCCCAAAAAATTCTAATAAATAAAGAACATTTGACCACCCTCAATGATTTCCAAAAACTACTGGGAGACATTAATTGGCTTCGCCCTACACTAAATCTCACTACTGGCCAACTAAAACCTTTATTTGACATCCTTCGCGGAGACCCTGATCCATCTTCACCACGAACATTGACTCCTGATGCTAGGAAAGCTTTAAAGTTAGTAGAAAAAGCCATCGAAGGAGCTCATTGTGATAGATTTGATTTAACTCAACCGCTGATGTTGATTATTATTTCTTCACAATATACACCCACAGGAGTATTTTGGCAACAAGGGCCTTTATTATGGATACATTTGCCCGTCTCTCCTAAAAGTATAATTGAATCTTATACCTCCATTGTGGCTAAACTTATTCTTCAAGGACTTAAGACTTCTACTAAAATATTTGGCATTCACCCTGCTACTATTATTACTCCCTATTCATCATCACAGATTGAATATTTATGCTTCAATGATAATGATTGGGCTATAGCTAAATGCTCTACTTCTGCAAATTTTGATAATCATCTTCCTAAGTCCCCTATATTATCTTTTTGTATTAATCATCCTATTATATTTCCACAGGTAATAAAAAATCAACCTATTCCTAAGGCATTTAATGTATTTACAGATGGGTCCTCAAATGGTACTGCTACAGTAGTCACTAAAAAAGAAAACATGACTTACATAACTGCACACAAATCAGCTCAACTAGTGGAATTGGAAGCTGTGGTAAGAGCTCTGGAAAATTTTAGGGACCAGCCTGTAAACATTTTTTCAGATAGCCACTATATTGTACAAGCCGTCCCAAAATTAGAGTTAGCAGGACCAATAGCACCTCATACTCCAGCCTTTAAATTGTTTTATCAAATACAAAAACTTTTGTGGGCAAGAAAAGAACCTCTATTCGTAGGCCATATTAGAGCACATACTAATTTGCCTGGTCCCCTCCATGAAGGTAATCAAAAGGCTGATGAACTTACAAAAACAATATTTATACTTTCAGTGCTACAACAAGCTACTTTATTTCACTCCCAGTTTCATGTCAACAGCACCACCTTGCAACGTAGGTTTAAAATCACAAAGGAGCAAGCCAGAACAATTGTAAAAGATTGTAAATCTTGTATGACACATTTGCCCAATCCTCATTTCGGAGTTAACCCTAGAGGATTAATGCCCAATCATTTGTGGCAGATGGATGTTACTCATGAGCCAAGTTTTGGAAAATTGCGATTTATTCATGTGACCATAGATACATGCTCAGGCATGATTTTTGCTTCCTTACATTCTGGAGAAAAAGTTAAAGATGTTACATCTCATTGTTTGCAAGCTTTTGCTGCATTGGGCATCCCCAAAATGCTTAAAACAGATAATGGCCCCGCATATATGTCCTTATCTTTCAAACAGTTTTGTGCAAAATTCAATATATCCCATAAAACAGGCATCCCATATAATCCTCAGGGTCAGGGCATTATTTAGAGAGCAAACCGAACACTAAAAATTATGTTATTAAAACAAAAAGAAGGAAATTGGAAAAGTCCTAAGGACAGATTGGCAGTTGCCCTGTTTACCTTAAATTTTTTAACTTTAGACTCTAATGGTTATTCTGCTGGAGACAGACATTGGAATCCACACCAACAACATAAACCTTTGGTTTACTGGAAGGATGTTCTTTCAGGTACATGGAAGGGTCCAGATCCAGTATTAATTTGGGGAAGAGGATCTGTTTGTGTTTTTCCAAAAGATGAATCCTCTCCAATATGGATACCATCTAGATTAATAAAACAGGTACCACATCAAAATGATCAAGATGAAGTTATTGAAGAATCAAGATTAATAAAAAAGGTACAAAATCAAGAGGACCAAGATGAAGGTATAGAATGATTCCCTCAAAAGAGTCCTTCAAAATATTTCACAACTTAAAAGTGTCATTCCTCCCGGCCGGGACGAGGAGATCTCTCTTTAGTGTGCACACAATTGTATATATTTTTTTCTTTTTATACATATCTTTATGTCTGTATATTTGTCTACATTTCATGTTAATGTGACGTCACAAATATATGTTTGTATGTTTGTGCATCTGTCCAGTGTGACGTCACAAATAACAAGCACTTATGAAAAAAAATATATATATATACATATGGATCCAAATAACTTTAATTCATTCTAGGTTAAGAGTATTCAATTAAGAGTAAATAATTTTATAAATGAAGGTATTTTCAATTTTGATTTATAGGTGTCCCTGGGACTTCTCTTTAGCAAACAATATGACTAGTGCTATATAACCTGATATTTTGGTGTTTTGACATAAGATTGTTTATTTGTTATTAACTTCATTTGTTTAATAGCTCATTAATTTCAACTATCTCAACAGGTAAAAGATTGCTCTGTATACAGAGACTCAAGGGTTCCAGCTAACAAATTATTTCTCTAAAGTGCCTTTATCTTTTCTTTAATCTATCTTTAATGCAGTAATTACCCTCAGTCTTCTTTGTTTTGTTCTAAATATGATATTTTTCCAACTTATGTTTGTAGAAGCTCAACCAGCGATGTGTGTGAACAAAAATAAACTTTAATTTTCTAATCTAATTACTCTATTTTGTAGTTTGACAACTCGCCTCTTGACTCAGTGCTGCAATAGCACTGCGTTTCCTTTAATAATTGATGCTTGAGTTTCTAGGTAGCGGGCCCTGAAGATTTGCCGGTGGCATTGTCTAAACATAAAAAAGACGTCTGCTGCTACAGCTGCAGGGATCGCGGCCGCCGCAAGCATCCCTGCTGCTCAAGCATCAAACAACCTCACCAACAGTGTGGCCTCTGCTCTACATGCATGGGGCCTCCTACATCAACATGTTATAACAAATGACATTTTGATCTTTCATTGTTTGGGACTTTACGGGACAATGCCTTGCGGGTATTTGTCTAGAGAATTCAGTGTGTTACTTGATGGAACTTAGGGCAGCTGATTTGTTTAAACAATTTGATATGCTATGCAATTTGGCTCATCACCAAAAGGCTTGTCGCCTTAAAGCCGCAACATCTCCTCACAATTGGACGGCTGTTAGTCATCATACACAGTCGATCCTAAAGAGCTCCATTGGATGGCTGGTTAGCCAATGACGGGTAAGATCCCCAGAGGGGGACAACCTAAGACAGGCACAGTCGCACGGGACAGTCTCATGTGGCCGACATATCAACCTAAGACAGGAGTCAAGGGCACAGCCTTGATTATCCGATGACGGGTAAGAATGTTGGTTGCACATAGACGTCCTAGAGCATTACCTCTTTTAAAACAAAAAGGGGGAAATGCAGGAGCCCTGTTTGGGGAGATGGCTTGAATTGCGGTTGACTATGAGCCGTGGAGATTTGGGCATTGTCGCCTTCTGTAGTCTCACAGGACTTGTCCCGGGATCTCGAGTGACTTGGCCGAAATTGCTGATCGGGTCAGCGCCATTTTGGTGGTGTGTGTGGCGTGTGTTAGTTGATGTTAGAACCAGAGAGAAAAGTTATCAGAATAAAAAGCTGTTTGTCTCCAGTTTGCCTCTGAACTTCTTCCCGCGGCTCCGTTGCTCCGAGCGCTTCAGGCGGCAACAGCTCTACAGATTCAATGCCATTCCAATAAAAATCCCAATGTCATTCCTTATAGAAATAGAAAAAGCAATGATGAAATTCATTTGGAAAAATAAGAGACCCAGGATTGCCAAAGCAATCCTTAGCAAGAAGAGTGAATCAGGAGGCATCACAATACCAGACCTTAAACTATACTACAAAGCTATTTGTTATTGGTACCAAAATAGACTTGTAGACCAATGGTACAGAATACAGGACACAGAGATAAACCCACATAAACACGGTTATCTCATATTAGACAAAGGCACCAAAAACATACATTGGAAAAAAGATAGCAGCTTCAACAAATGGTGCTAGCAAAACTGGAAAGCCATATGCAGCGAAATGAAACTAAACCCCTACCTTCTAACCATGCACAAAATCCACTTAAGGTGGATCAAGGACCTAGAAATTAGACCAGAGACCCTGCACCTAATAGAGGAAAAAGTAGAGCCAAATCTTCATCACTTTGGATTAGGCCCCAACTTTAGCAAGACTCCTAAAGCACAATAAATAAATCAAGAATCAATAAATGGGATGGATTCAAACTAAAAAGCTTCTTCTCAGCAAAAGAAAGAATCAATGAATTGAAAAGAGAGTTTACATTTTGGGAGCAAATTTTTGCCACACACACATCAGATAGAGCACTAATCTCCAGGATATATAAAGAACTCAAAAAACTTAACACCAAAAAAAAAAAAAAAAAAAAAAAAGAAAAAGAAAGAAAGAAAGAGAGAAACAACAACAACAACAACAACAACCCAATTAATAAATGGGCTAAGGAACTGAACAGACACTTCTTAGAAGAAGATATACAATCAATCAACAAATATATTTTAAAAAAATGTTCAACATCTCTAGCAATGAGAGAAATGCAAATCAAAAATACTCTAATATTTCATCTCACTCTAGTCAGAATGGCAGTTATCAAGAATACAAACAACAATAAGTGTTGGTCAGGATGTAAGGGAAAAGGCATACTCACATTGCTGGTGGGACTGCAAATTGGTGCAGAAAATCTTGAAAAACAGTATTGAGATTCCTTGGAAAGCTGGGAATGGAACCACTATTTGATCCACCTATCCCACTCCTTGGTCTATACCCAAAGGACTTAAAAACACATACTATAGGGACACACCAACATCAATGTTTATAGCAGCACAATTTACAATAGCCAAACTGTGGAAGCAACCCAGATGCCCTTCAGTAGATGAATGGATAAAGAAAATGTGGTATATATACATGATGGAATATAACTCAGCAATAAAAGAGAATAAAATTATAGCATTTGCAGGTATGGAGTTAGAGAATATCACGCTAATCGAAGTAAGCCAATCCCCAAAAAATCAAAGATGGAATGTTCTCTCTGATAAGTGGATGCTGATCCATAATGGGAAAAATGGAGGAACTGTGATTGGTCAAAGGGGTGGGAGGGGAGGAGGTATGGGGGCAGGAAAGATGGCAGAATGAGATGGACATCATTATCCTAGGTACGTGTATGACTGCATACATGGTGCAATGCTCCGTTGTGTGCAACCAGAGAAATGAAAAGTTGTGCTGCAATTGTGTACAATGAAGCAAAATGCATTCTACTGTCATATATACCTAATTAGAATAATTAAATAAAATTTTTAAAAAATTTTAGCAAGTGTCTCATTTTATCTTATTGGATCTACGTGGGCCACAAATTCATTCTTATATATCAGTTATGTATCCATGGTCCTATAACATTTTTATTTGCAAGACTAATCAGAGCTTATGTAAGTCTCTGGTTCAAAACATCAAATTCATCTGAAATATTTTAGCTAAAAATGGGAAGGATCATTACCTGACACCAAAATATAATCTGTGTATTATATGTACAAATACCAAACAATAAATTTCTACCACATCTTCATTCTCTCAATAACAGTTTTCCAGTTCTTTTTCTATTTCTTCACATATGAAGACATCAAACAGATGCTCTAGGGAGTGCCATGTAGGTCCTTGAAGACAAAAATTTACAACTTATGCCCTAGATAGATTTAGAGATATTACCTTTGAAGAACTTGTCCATGGAAGATTTTCTGCCAGAGAATGTTTGTGTCTCAATACTCTGGCCTCTTTTACTCTTTATCTCAGACATTATCTTACAGCTAAAATACCCTCAGTGTACAATATTGATTAACCAAATTATGAAGTGAAATCACAGATCTTTTCCATATGTTTTCTCAACAAAGGTACCATATTCACAGACGTGAAAGGATAGTGTTCTGATTGTCCTAATATTTCCTATTTAAACTAGGAATTACTAGAAGGAAAATATCTTATTTTCCACACAAGTACGTAGCCAGAAATTATCAACTGGCCATCAAAAGCACTTCACATGTATCACATTATACTTTCTGCTTTGAGAAAAGAAATTCTTTGCTTAAGGCCAAAACAAAACACACACACACACACACACACACACACACACACACACACAATCTCTCTCTGTCTCTCCACACAATTGGCACATAAAAATATAGTACTTTTATGGTATTTTGTACTAGAACAATCTAAACTGGGAAGTAAATCAAACTACTATGTTTTCACCTTACAAATATAAAACATTTTTGTACAATGTAATCCAGAATACTCAAATGATAGACCCTAGTTAACAAGCAACTGTTCAGTTGATTGTTTTTCTACGTTTCTTAGAGGAACATTTGGATTTAATAGGAGTTTTTGCCCTTTAAAAATTGTTACTACCATAGAATAATGGAAAACTCCTTGTTGTTTCTTCTGAGGACTGATGTAATTAATCCCTATTTAAAAATGCCTCTCTATGACATGGCTCCTTATCAGGCAATAGAGTTAGCACAGGGGGTCATCTCTCACATTTAGTCTGGGAGTAAGTTTTAAAGGAGGAAAGTGAATAAATCATTGCTTGAAAGTTTAAGAAGTCCTAGGCATGGTGGAAGACATTTGCATATAGTATTTCATATTAGGTATAATTAATGCATATTTTTCAAGTAAGGAGACTGAAATTCAGACAGTGACACTGAAGCAGAGTAGAATGATTTGTGTTGTGCATAAATTGATTAAATGTGTGAATTAATCAGTCAGTGATAAAAGCTGTCCAAGTGTATGATGGGCAATAGGGGAAAGAGGCAGAAAATTAAAATGTATTTAGCACATAATGATGTTGCAGATATGGTACAAGTGATTTACATATAGATTCTTTTTAAATATTAAATTGTGTGGGTAGATCTTAAGATAATGGAGGCAATAAATCAGCAAAATGACTGGCACATAATGACTTCAAGAAAAGATTATCACTTTTGTTATTCTTATTTCTATCTTACAGAAGAGGAAACAGTTCACACAAGCTATATAAATTCCTTGGAGTCACAAAAAGCCACTAAGTGGTAGAATTTTCCCATTTGATTCTAAAATCCACATAATTTCAAGTATACTGAGTGAAACAGAAATGTTACATTTAAAACATTTGATGCTATGGGCTGAAAAATACCTATTATTCTATCATAGTTATAGCTAGCCTATATGAAAATTTAATATATGGCAGTTCCCATCATTTACTTTATGCTAGGAATTACTTTATATCAGGTATTACCACATACTTCAAAAATGTTGTCACATGTGAGCCTCTCTAAAATCATGTTTACAAATGAAGAAACCAAGGACAGGGGAGAGGCTTGTGTATGGTCACAAAATGAGGCTTGACCTGAAAGAAAGTCTCATTGCAGTGGCCATGCTTTTAATTCCACATTACCTTACACTAAAGAGCATCATCATCTAGCTGAGGATTTACACCCAAAGTATAACCAGTTGTATTGTCTTTAACCCTGTCATTGTGCCTTGATGTTTAGTGGTCTATAAAATATTAGCTTAATACATGATTTGTCCACTGAAATAATCAGACTACAAAGAATAGCATAGTCATAATGTTTTGAACAACTTACTAATAAACTTAGTTATAATTCATTATCGTGCATTTATGATATTCAAGAAGAACATATCAATTAAAATATAATTCCTTTATTAGATTAGCTTAGAGTCTTGATGTCTGGAATAATTTGGCTGAGTAGTCATTTAACATACATTTATTTATGATTAATTTCAAACATAAGTGAATTGGGAATGGATCTCATGAAACTCACTTCAGGAGAGCATCTTATCTAGTTGCAAAGATAGAAGCAGAAGAAAAATGGCATTAAAAGCTATATGTCAATGGGAGATAAGAAAAATAGATGTCATGACTCCTTATCTCTTCCCCACTGGTTTATGTGATCTTCTGGAATATGAATATTTGGCATTTTCTAAGTTTTGTTTGTGTGTGTGTGTGAATATAGAAGCTATATATAGCACAATGATGTATGGAAATTACTATATTAACAAGTAGAAAGTTTGGGTCTAGTCCTGGCTTTTGTTCCTACAGGTCAAGCTCTGTGATCTTGACCTCTCAGAGTACCAGCATTTTTATTTGCAAATTAGAGTCCCTGATATCTGTCCACCTCACAGATTTATTTTAAAAATAAATTGCATCAAGCATTTTAAAGTATACATATGTAAAGAATTATTTTCAGGCCCAGAGGAAAACATAAAATGAAAATTCAGAGTGGCTAGAGCAGGACATGGAAGATCACAGAAAGTAAGTCTGGGCATAACTTGAAGCTCTACTTATATGTGAGGAATAAATAGGTGTATGAACCTCAAATAGTCTCCTTAATAAGTGTATGCATTCCACCACAAAAAAATAAATTTCTTTGCTCCAAATAGTTTCTATGAATTTTAGAAACTAAAATTTGCAAAATATTATTTAGTGAATTATTAATAATCCAAACCCAAATGTCCTGGAAGTCTTTTTATAAAAATTCCTGTTATAGAGGTAAAACTTTCTGAAATTAACTAAATATTGCATATTTTTTCCATTTTTTTTTCAAAAATATGGTGGAAATGTGCGTGTTGACCAAGTTAATGGCCAAAAGTTTAAGAAGAAACATAAAATTTGCAAAACCTCAAAGTAATCCCTCAAAATATTTATTACTACTATGGGGATTTTAATGTATATTCACAAATTCCTTGATACTTTGCCTTCTAGGAGGCTGAGTTTAACTTCTCTATCCTTGAGTTTAGACTGGACTTTGTAAGTCACTTCTTGAGAATTACACACGAAAAGGAAAAGACAATAACTTTATAGCAGAGAAGCCTGAAAAAACCATCTTGATTATGTGACCAAAGTTGGTTACATGTATTGATAACATGTACTGCCTGATTGAAGGTAAAAAGAACATTGCTAATGTGTTACTGTTCTTCAAGACTCATAGTCTTAGCCTAATAATGAAAACCCGTTATACAAACTCAAATTAATAGGCATTCTGCAAAATGTGTGACCAATGCTCTCTAATGGTGAAAGAGAAAGAAATGATCTTAGATTGGAAGAAATAAAGAGATGTGGAATTTTAGGTTGAAAGAGGAAAGATGGAAAAAATCTGGAGAAATTTAAATGAAGCCTATAGTTTAGTTAGTAGCCTTATGCAAGCGTTAATTTCTTAGTTTTATCATTGTACCATGCTTATATAAGACATTGATATTAGGGAAAGTTGATGTAATTATATAAGGGGCTCCTTGTTGCAACTCTGTAGTCAAAAATCATGTTAAAGTACAAAGTTAAAAAAATTAATCGGAATAATTGGAATTAAACATTGGTTGGTGTTGATAATACAAAAGGCTGCTTATAATCTCTAGGCATATTGGTTTCCAAACTTTTAACCTCTGCACATGTTAAACAAGCCATTTGCTCTGTGCTTCCTATGAACTTCTTACTTCTAGAACAAAGGAAAATAAGAATCTTGGTTTGGCATGCTCAATTTTTCATTTCAAACTCGACCATTTTATGATTGTATTAAATCATGGCTCTTCCCAAAGCAAGAGATGAGGAGCACCATGCCTGCAGATTCTCATCACAGGAGAAACTTTAGAAATAGAAAAGTTGCCTTCCTCTGATGGCAGGCATGATTTCCAACTTTGTTGCAGGAAAAACCTTTCTACTTAAGTTCACCAACAAGATGACACCAGAAGAAGAAATGGATAGATTTTGCTAATTAATTATACATGAAAATTTGGGCTCTAAATTTAGAACTCTAAACTATACTGAATTAAAAATTCTTCATCAAATGGAACTAAAGACACAAGATATAATTTAAAGGATGTGGCAAGGAACTCCAAAGAGTGATGAGATCCAAATTGATATTAAAGTATTTTTGACTAAGTTGGTTATATTTTTAAGTGGCATTATTTTTAGAAAAATTGCTTTAAAACAAAAGAGAAAGGGAAGTTTAAGTTACACTGTGGCTGTGTAATCTTATTACAGTTCATCCTTCCCAATGGTAGCAACTAAATTACTGGGAGACCAAACACAAAATACAGAGAATTCTATAAAATATATAAAAGTGGATAGATTAAAAAAAGCAGTCATACATTAGTGGAGTAATATGCATGGTGGTGCCTCCTGGGGATTTATTTTGCTTTCATGGATCTGCCTTATTTGACTTCAGTTGCTCCAATGACTAATAGAATACCCATGTTTCTAGGCAAAAAAGACTGGGAAAGGATGGCAGAGAAACCATTGAGGTGTCCTTAAAATAGAGATAGTCAGAGATAATCATCTATGTTAACCTGTACAAACATAAGCTTGATTTTATGATATAGATTGAAGTAGAAACAATGAATATAGAAAAGGCTGGAATGACAGGTTTGAATAGCCACTTACAGAAAGTGATATAGGACTTACACTCTGTGTATATATTTTTTGTTTGATTGCCAGCAAAATCAAATACATCTCCAATAAATTGTAATAGAACTCAGGGGCTGCACAAATAATTACCATATCCAGCATATAGTCCAAAACTACTTGGTAAACAAAGAACCAGAAAAGTGTAACCACCTACCAAAAGAAAAGGCAATCAACAAACTGACTTTATACAACAGAGGTAACCTATATGTTGGAACAATTAAATAGACACTATAAAGCAGCTTTTAAATTTTTATCATAAGGTAAGAGAAAACAAACTGCAAAATAAGTGGAAATATAGGAATTCTTAGCAAAAGTGATAGAAACTATGAAAAGTATCAAATGGAAATTTTAGACTTGAAGAATATATTATCTTAAATAAAAAAAACTCATTGAATTGCCTCAATAAAGCAAAATATAGATAAAAATAACTGAAGATTAAGACAGCAGAAAATATCCAACTTGAAAAACATAGAGAAGAAATTTTATAAAATAATTTAGCAGTCTTGATAATATATGTATATATATTTTTTTAAAGTCTAACACACATCTTTGAAAGTCACAGAAAGATAACACTCTTTGAAGATAAAATAGATAAAATTTTCCAAAGTTTTGTAAAACAAATAAATTTAAGAACTGAATTGAACTATAAAGTGTAAACTCAAAGAAAGCCCCAACTAGATATACACAACTAAACTGCTAAAACGCCAAAGATAAATATCTTGAAAGTTCCTGGAGAAAAATGACACATTCTATTTAAGGGAAGCAGAATTTGAATGAAAGTTTATTTCTCATCGAAATCCATGGAGCCCAGAAAAATAAAGACATTCTCTGAGGAAGGGAAACCAAATAAAAAGCGTTATTAATAGGTGTGTTATGAAACAAAGTCTAAGGGCAGTTCTTCAAGCTGAAAATTAAAAATACCAGAGGGAAATTTGGATCTTCAGGAATAAAGCAAGCTTAACTGAAATGTTGAATAGCTAGTTAAATACAACATACATGTTTAAAATGCAGGTTTTATTATTATTAAGAATGGTAAGTCCAAAAGATCAGAAATTGACTGCCACAGAAGACAGTTTGCAACTCCCAGGTTCCAAGAGGAGCAGACACTCCTGCCCACACAGGGACACTTGGAGAAGGTGGATGTGTCAGGACTACTCAGGAAGCAGGAAGGAAAGAAAAATATTGTCAAGAGACTATTGCAATTTTCATAGGAAGCAATGGGAAAGGCACAACATGCAGGCTAAGCAGGTTCAGATGAACTAGTATGAATAATATCTATGAGCTGTGGGGTTTAGAGGATGTCCCAATTTTCTGAAACCAGGTCCTAACATGATTAAGGTAGGAGGGCAGTGGCTTTGTGAGAGCCTAATAAAGGTGATGGTGAATGCATGAGCATCTTTGGATTGGTTGGTTTGCTTATGAAAGGTGCAACTTGCAGGCAAGTTGTTTACTATCTTGAGGAACTGGCAGGCCCTGGGAGGGGCAGTTTCCTTAGTGTTAGTAAGGCTCCAGGCACCCAAACATCAGAATAGAAAGAGTGGATTGATGTAATAACACATATTGTGTTGAAAACCAAAATTATAATGTTGTGGGATAGAACTTCATTCTGTAATGTGTTAAGCAATACATATAACAATCATAGCATATGGGTCAGTAGCGGAGGTATACTGAAAAGACATATATGGCTGCAAGGTTTCTACATTTTATAGGAGATGGTACAACTCTTACGTAAATTTTGAAAATTCAAAAACATATTACATAATCTGAAGAGCAATCATTAAAAATATAATGTGAATAGATATTGCAGAAAATCAAATAATAAAACTAGAATTTTTAAAAAGTCTGTTAATCTGAAAGAAAATGGGAAAGAAAATATATAATAAGAAACACAGTGGAAGTCCAGGAATGTAGCTCAGTGATAGAGTACTTGCCTATCATATGCAAAATCCCGGGTTTTATCTCCAACACTGCAAAAACAAAACAAAACAAATAAACAAAAACAGATTGAATAAGAAGAAAGAAAATATAAATCAAACCATATTGATAACAATATTAAAAGTTAATGGTTTTAACTGTGGATCAACAAACTAATGCTCAGGGCCAAATTCAGCCTACTGCTATTTTTGTAAATAAAGCTCAATTGGAACACAACCATTCCCATTCATTTTTGTATTATCTATAGTAAATATTTTCTACACTATTGCTTCTACCCTGAAGCTACAAACATTGTTGATCAAAACTAAAGAAGACTCAAATGAACAGATAAATACCATGTCTGTGGACTGGAAAACTCAGTATTGTTAAAATTATTATTCTCTTCACACTTATATACCTAATAAATGCAATTCCAATTTTGCACCAATTTGACATGTGGAAATGCAAAAGAGCTAGAATAACTAAAGCAAATTATTAAAAGAAACAGTGAATTATCATAAAGATACGGCTGTCAAGAGAGCTTGATGTTCATGAAAAGTTTGAGATATAAATCAATGGAACAGAATAGATAGTCTAGAAGTAGACTCACATATATATATTCAGTGCATTTTCAATGATGGTTCTAAGGCAATCCAATGGAAAAGGAAATTTCTTTTACATACTGTGATATACTGATAGAATAACCATATGAGAAAAGAAATTAGATATATCCTTACTTCATGCCATGTATAGATATTAAGTAAAAGGGAATCATAGATCTAAGGGTAAAATATGAAACTATAAAGATAGAGGAAAACAGAAATAACTTTTGCAGTTTGGAGATAAGCAAATATGTGTTATTTTGAAAACAAAAAATTATATAGAATAAAAGAAATGAAAATTGATGAATTGGACTTCACCAAATTATATACTTTGCTCCAGGAAAAATACCACAAACTAGAAGAAAAATCTGTGAAGCATATATCAGACAGTAGGATTTTATCACAAACATAAAGAACAATTACAGGGCTGGGGTTGTGGCTCAGCGGTAGAGCGCTCGCCTAGCACGTTCACGGCCCGGGTTCAATCCTCAGCACCACGTACAAAAAAAAAAAAAAAAAACAACATTGTGTACAACTAAAAGCAAATAAATAAATATTTAAAAAAATAAAAGAACAATTACAACTTAATAAGATGATAATCCAATTTTTTAAATGGGGAAAATATTTGAAGACATATTTTATGAAAGAATATATGCACATTGTAATAAGCATATGAAAAGTTTCTCAATAGTGTAAGTCATTAGGGATATGTAAATTTAAAATCAGAATAAGCTACTACTGAAAAACTATTAGAATTCTTAAAATTCCAATTAAAAAATAAAATCCAATAACACCAAGGTTCAATGAGGATACAAAACAATCATCATTTTCATGGACTGCATAAAGAATACAACATGCTAAGGGACTCTAGATAATGATTCAGTGATTTCTCATACATTTAAACATAATTTTACCATATGATCCATCACCCACTTTTATATATTAAACTAAGAAAAATGAAAGCATTGGCATCAACAAAGATTTGTACATAAATGTCCACAGTAGGTTTATTTGTAATTATCAAGAATCAGAATCAAACTACACATCCATTAACAAGTGAATTAGGGAATAAATTGGTTCATATTCAGACAATGGGGTGCTATTCAGCAATAAAATAGGGAGGGAATAATTGATAGGCACAACAGTGTGGATGAATCTCCAAATAATTATAAGTAAAAAAAGCATACAAAAAAAGGACGTCTACTGCGTGAAGCCATTCTTGAAAAAAAAAAATGTTTTGGAAGTGAAAATAGAACCTAACAGTAATGAAAAGTCGATTGATGATTGATAGAAGATGGCAATGGATAGAAGAATGCATTGCAATAGGAGGTAGGAAACTTTTAGGGACAAAGGATATGCTCATCACCTTGATTAGGGTGATGGTTTCAAAGCCTGAAACTTGTCAAAACTGATCAAATTGTGTATTTTAAATATGAATGGGTATTAAATGTTAATTATTTCTCAATAAAGTTATCAAAATAAAATAAGATAAAATAAAAATGGAAACGGAAAATTACTTTTCCATATGAAATTGTCACAGACGATATTTCTTCTCTTGCCTTCCAGAAATCTGCCAAGCTCAATGTTTTTTAACAACTTGCAACTCCAGACAATTGCAGGTGGTGGAAAGCACTTTCTTTTGGTAGCCAGGAATAGCCAGAAGGATGTAAAACACCTCTCTCCCTTGCTTCACTTGTCACAGCTTCATACAATCCTATATCCAGAACAACATTTTCTTCCTTGATACCTACAAACAAACACATGCTCTGCCTGGTGTGAATACAAATATTTAACACCAACATAGTAACAACCTCCACCAAAATGATTTGAATTTGTGTTTTAGGACTATATTTGTTTTTTATCTACTGTTCTTGAAATTTCCAACATAATAAATCCATTTTGTTTAAAAAGTAAACAAGGATAATCATCCCTGCATCAATAGATTTTCTTCCATTTGAACTTCCTGTTTTTCTATGACACTTTTTACATAATGTGCCTTGTATTTTCTTCCTCCTGCTGAAGTTATATTAACCTTGAAACACTCATGCTGAAAGGCAGTGAGTTATTATATGAACAATTTAGTGTCAGCTCAGTTCCCTGTAGCTGGGGCTTCACTTAATTAGCACAGATTTGGGGCAGTGGAAACATTTATCTTGAACCACTAATCCAAACTGTACCAAAACTAAATGAATCATTTGTCTATAAAATTATCACTTCAAGAGACAAATTTTGTTAATTAGGTAGAAAATTACTTGGTGTGAAGGATAAAAGTCACTTCTGCTTTTATTGTATTTATTCTGATAATAAACAGAAAGTTTCTGTACTTAATGTTTATTCACTGCCTGGCAACTTTCCTAAGTACCAAAAAATGGTTGCATTTAAAGTGCCAAAGTTTTCCTGGCAGTAGAAGTCAAATACTTCCAGTAAAGATGTTATATAACTTGGTATTTAGAGTAAACACACATCACTGGGGATGACTTTCCTAATTTTGGAGCAGCAATGACTCAAACACTACTGTGTCCAGCCACCTTATTTCCTCAGTGAATTAACTGCAGCGGAGGTAGCTAGCAACAAGACCAAACTGATAAACTGAGCCATTTATTTTATTCTTCTCTTTATTCAATTTTATAACCTCTTATTCCAATGCTTGATTTAATGCATTATTAAATAAATGAACTCTATTATGCCATAAAAGGGCATAATGACATATTTTTAAGATGTGATGTTTGTGTTTTAACTATCCCAAGAATAGAGATTATATATAATATAGAGATATATAATAGAGGTAACTATTATATATATACATATTATATAGTTACCTCTATTATATATATAAGTATATAGTAACTGAGAATCAATGTCCTGAATGTAGGCTATGCTTACTGCAACCTTTGACCAATGGTATGCAACAGAGGTGTGGAGACGTGTGAAACTGGGAGGAAAGAAGTATGAGCATACTTCCTTCTTTTAGGCAGCCTACAGAAATATTTTTATCACAAAAATAATAGGTTACACGTCAGGATAGCAAAACCGCAATGAGATGCCACTTTATACCCACTAAGATGGCTATCATCAAAAAGAGATGAAGGTGGAAAAACTTGAAACCCTCTTAAGTTGCTTTTAAGCATGTAATATGGCACTTACACTTTAGAAGACTAGAGTTTCTCAAAAGGCTAAACATACACAGTTACCATATGATCCAAGGATACCATACCTCAATATATACCCAAGAGATATTAAAACATACGTGCATGCAAAACTTATACATAAGTGTTCATAATGGTGTTATTCATAACAGCCCCAAACTGGAATCAACTAATGAGTGGATGAATAAACACAGTATATGCCCATACAGTGAAATATTCTCTGGCAATAGAATAAATGAACTGTTGTCACATGATGCAGTAAGGGCAAACCTTGAAACTATTGTGCTACATGAAACAAGTTGATCACAAATCACCATTATTGTATTACTCCATTTATATGAAATATCCAGGAAAAGAAAGAAAAAAATCATAAGAAGATTGGTAAGCAATTACCTAACTAGTGGGGGCACATATAGTACATAAGAATGGGAAATGACTGGATGTACAGTTTATTTTTTTAAAATATTTATTTATTTACTTCAGTTGTACACAATGCAATAATGCATTTATGTTTACGTGGTGCTGAGGATCGAACACGGGCCGCGCATGTGCCAGGCGAGCGCTCTGCCACTGAGCCACAACCCCAGCCCTACAGTTTATTTTTGAAGTTATGAAACTACTTTAAAATTTGTATGATGATTTTGTGAAACTCCATGAAAATATTAAAAACTGCTTAATTGTGTACTGTGAATGAGTAAATTGTATACGAGTTACATGTTAATAAATTAATTATGTTTTTTAAAAATCAAAGCCAGTGTTTCATGGAGATAGTTTATGCTGACTATTACTGAGAATGACAAGTTTCCAGTTCTTTTTGGCAAGAAGAAGGCTAGTTATGATTTGAAAATAGTTGGAAATCAAGGCCCTCCTATAATGAATGGAAAGTGTGAGTTAAATAGAAATAGCTGCCACAGACAATTTTTTTGAATAATTTACTGCGGAAGGTTTATTAGCTTTCCACCACCATGACAAAATACCTCAGATAAATAACTAATTAGGAGAAAAGGTATGGTTTGGCTCATGATTTCAAAGGTTTCAGTTCATGGTTGGTTGGAGCTGCGATGAGGCAAAACATCATGGTGCAAGCACCCGACATAGGAAATTGCTCACTTCAAGGCAGTCAGAAAGCAAAAAGAGACAGGAAGGGCAGAAGTCCTGGTGTCCCCTTCAAGAACATGCTCACAGTGTCCTTACTTCCTCTGACTAGACTCCACCTCCTAAAGGTTTCACCATCTCTCAGTAGCACCACAGTGTGCAGCCAAGCCATTAAGATATTGGTCTTTGGGGAACACTGTCAGGGGGTCAGAATAACAGGGATTCAGATAACTCAGTGATACCCTGTCTCTAAATAAAATACAAAATAAGACTGGGGATGTGGCTTAGTGGTTGAGTGCCCCTGAGTTCAATCCCTGGTACTCCCCTCACCAAAAAAAAAAAAAAAAAGTAGGCTATGGGGTTAACAGGGTTAGCAAAAGGATGAAAAAGTGAAAAGGATTTCAGAGGAAAGGCATGTAAAATACCCATTTTGAAAAATTAGAACATTTAGGAAATAAGTTCTGCCTTATTGAGTTTTGGGGTTAAGAATTAAGATTGCAATCATCAGCACTGGGTTTGAACACATTTGGTGACTTTTGCAAATGCTTTCACCATGGAGGAAGTAAAGAGCAAACAAATATGGTATTTTGTGATGATAGTTTTGGACCATGGAAGGTAGGAAGGAAAATAAAACAGGCACCTTATCAATACTGAAACAGTTATATAGTCAACAGAAGTCTCCAAGAGAAAAATAATTTCTTTGTTGTTGACGTAGAGTGATATAAGAGAATTAGATGAAAATAGTTTAGGTGGTATGATCAAAGAATAGAACGTTTTTTAAAACTTTTTTTGGGAACCTGAGGTATTATAGGTTTTAAGTCTAGGGTATCACCATGAAAAAATGTGGCTGAGGTGAAGTGGATAAGAATGTTCAGAGGAGGAAGTCAAGAATGTGAAAGACTAAGGTGTTCAATGCATCCACATAGAAATTTAGGTCTCAAAAGCTGATGAACAAATGGTGGGGTGGGGAGAGTAAGTCAGCTTTCAAAATTTCCAAGGAATAAAGGGAGAATAACATGTGAAATTACCTGATAATACGTGCTGCAAAGAATCCCCATCTTCTGAAAATGGAGGAAGGAGAAATCATCCTGAGTGACCACAGAAAGCTAAAGCAACTCTTGCTTGTCTCTCATGTCTGTCTAGAACCATCTTCATTTCCAGAAAAACAGACAAAAAGTTTGGGAAAGTACAAAATGAGCCATTAAGTGATTTGGATTTGAGATTTTGAGTGATGGGCAATGATTTGGATTCAGACTTTTGGACTCAATGAATGAGAGAAGCATGATGCTCTTGTTCTTAGCTCATAGCAGGAAAAAAGTTTAGGTGGTAAACTCTAGGATGTTTTTGAAAGTTATGGGCAAGCTCTTCCCTCTTTATTCCTGCAGTTTACAGTGTTAATGCTGATAAAAATTAAAATCTCAAAATCTAAATAATATTTGACAATGTTATAACCAAAGCATAAATAAAATTTTCTAATTTTTTTGTATCAGTAAGCCTTTTGGTCAGATTCAGTAGTCTAATCCAGTTGCATAATGAGTACTAAAAAGAATCATTGTTCACTTAAAATACATGATGCCCCAAACTTAAGGTTTGATATTAGATATTCTCTGTTCTATGAATAAAAATTTTCATTCTCATTTTTAAAATTGCATTATGAGATATCTGCATAAAAATAAAATGTGGTGTTATGAGTTAGTGTCCGCTCCTTCTTTTCCTTCTCTTTTTGTCCTCATCTACCCCTAGTTCCTCTCTTTTCAACATTAGCCTAATACTCATGTATCGGCAATTTGAAAGATTGGTATGTTTTTTCTTTAAAAATCTGATATTTCTCTCTGAAAGTTTCCCTAAAGCTGCATTAAACTGGCAAATGTATTTATATTGAAGGATCACATTAAATTACTTTTGTGTTAAGAATTACGAATATTGTTATGTAATTAACATTCATTTTTTAAAAAATATTTATTTATTTGCTTTAGTTGTACATAATGGGTTTATTTGTATGTGGTGCTGAGGATCGAACCCAGGCTGCGCACGTGCTAGGCGAGCGCTCTACCGCTGAGCCACATCCCCAGCCCTAACTAACATTCTTTACTAGCAACTACTCTGGAAAGTTTTTCATTGGCTTTTGATGACTTAAGGCTACTTATAGCCAATTTGACTTGAAAAATGTGAATTATATATGGAGAACAATAGTGGGAGTCAAGACGATATATATGAGTGAAATATAGAAATAAGGTATCTTTGGGGCTGAGTGGTATAGCTGAGTAATAGAATGTTCTTGCTTAGCAAATGCAAGGCTCTGGTTTCAATGTATAGCACTATAAAAAGAGATCTAAAAATAACTTATGTTTTCAGATTAATTACCTAAAACTATGCTAGCATTAGGGGCAGAGAGCAGAAGACTTATCATGAAGATGAACCTTTGAGACAGTGTTCTGGTCACTGAACAGAGAACTTCCTGAAAGCCATCACTCATATCTGTCTCTTAATCCTAATTACAGTTTGCATAGGTTGGCATCTGAAATATTGAGAGCAAAGTTACTTACAATAGAAGAAAAAGGATTGGGATTGATTTTCTCTGAGGGGAGGAAAAAATAAAATTTTATAAACTCATATTGCTTACCTGGAAGATAGCTGAACAGAATTTACCACTTAATTGAAAACATATTTTTAAAAGAGTTCCAAATTGTTGGCCAGAGAATTAATTATATTACATTATATATTATTATTATATATATTATAGTAGGGAAATATTATGCCCCTAAAGCCAAAGAAGTTTGAATAAAACTGCTTATTTTTCTTTTGTATTGTGAATAACTGTACCTGTTTGCTCTTGACTATTCTATTTTTCTGTACTTTATGTACAAGCTGTGATGGAATTATTAGATCATGAATATCTATATTGGGCTTTATATTTCTCTTTTAGCTTTCTAAATTATCAGTCTACATTTTTATATGGTTGATACTTAGTAAATATGATTTACCCCTAAAACAATTTGAGTTTGGTATTTTTTTTAACATACCTTAAAGCTAGTTGTTATATAAGATCAATTCAATTCTATGTATATTTACCAGAATCTTTCTGCTGGGTACATCAGGGATCAAGTTACAGGAGGTCTTATTTTTATGAAGAAAAACAATTATTTTAGGAAGAAAAACAATTATTAGACAAACTGAAACTATTATTTCTGATCATGATATATGTGAGAAAAGAAACAAAGAGGGTGATGGGAGTAACCACTACACGTTACCAAATAAGGTCAAGAAGGGCCTCTTGTAAGGAGTAATAGCTGAGTGGCCATTTAGATGAAGTTGAATAAGTCATGAAACTAGGTTGGATAAGAGTGGTCTAGGCACGAGAACAGCACATGCCAGTTCGAAACTAGGAATGAACTCTACATGTTCAAGAAATGGAAGGTGGCTACTTGGCCAAATCATTGTGAACAAGAGATATAATGATAGAAAATGAGGTCACAGATCTGGGAAAGAACTGGTCACATAGAGTACTAGGAACGGTATTAAGGATTTGAGATTTTGTTCAAATTGTGACGTGAAACCCTTGCACCATTGTTTGTGTTCTGAACAGGGGAATGGCATCATCTGTTTATATTTTAAATATATCTCTCTAACATTAGCTTGGAAAACAGATTGTGGAGAGAGTGGGAAACAAGAAGACCGAAGAGTAATCTATTACACTATACTAGGCAAAATATGATAACTTGGGTTGGAATCATAACTGAGGCAGAGGGCAGTGGATAGCAGACCTTAAGTAAAGATGGGGAAAATAATGCTGATAAGATTTTCACACTGATGGAAAATGCAGTATAAATGGGAGAAGAAGCAAGCTTGACTCTGGGTGTTCAGCCTGATGAAATAGATAAAAAGAAGCTTTTTTAAAAAAAATCTGAAAAGGATACATTTACTATTGAAAGCAAATTGGTCAACATTAGCCAGTAGTCATGTTGTTTGGGATATATATATATAGTCAGTATATATTTGGGGGTACCTAAAGTGTTAGATCAAGTATTATGTTAGCCAGTTGACAAAGAAATAAAGCACTGCTAAGCTCAATTCATGCATAATTCATGTTAGTCCTTGACTGTTATATCTTTCTAAAGATTGAGATCCCTAGCTCTGGTTTACATAAAAGATAAAAATGAAAACAGTGGAACGTCAATCTTCTAACATAACTTCCTTAAAATGTCTTAGCTGACCTCTTAATCTCTATATTTCTTTTAGATGGCAAGGGCACAGAGAGTTATTTGACTTTGAATAGAAATTCATCCTAATCATACTTATGAACTTTTTATAGTTTATTGATAAGTTATTGATTTATATACACTAGTGTCTCACCCCTAACTGAGAAGAGAATTAAAAAGTAATGAATAAAGGAAGTTGCCTATCATCTGTGTCATCTTTTTCTATGCTCTTTGTGGGAGGGAGATAACACTGTATACAATACTCCATGTAAATTGACAAGCAGGTGATACAGAATACAGAGAACAATAGTAATCTGAAACTTTGTACACTCAACAGCAACATAAAATTGTATCACTGAAAAAAACTCCACAAAATATATTTCTATCTCCTCTTGAAGAAAAGTGAAGCACGAATGAAGGAAATATACTTCTAGAAACGTATGTTCAACAGAGAAGATGCAAACTTGTGACCCTTTCATTAAATCTAGTATAAGGATTTGTTCTTTCACCGCTCCAGATGTTTTTTAACATGATTTTCTGTTATGTTTTCCAATATTTGAATATTTAAAGAGCTCAAATCTTTCTCTTGAAATTCAAAAATCTGGCAACACTGAAGATTAAATCTGTATTCCTGTAAGACAACTGGATGGATCTGATTAAATGCCATGTCTATAAACTTAGCAATTTGCCACATTCCCAGATACTCACTATCTTCTCCTTGATTATTTAGATCAAAGGTCAATTGGAAGTTGTCCAAATCATGGCTGATCCAGTCATCTGTTTTCTCTTGGCTACTACCCTTTGGCCCCTATAACCTGTCCTCCGCAAATCAGTATCAATTAGAGCTAGCTTCCAAAGTATAAGTCAGATTATAACAGATCTCCTGCTCAAATGTCCCAAAGGACTTCACATTGTCCTTAGAATAAAATCCAGACTTAAAGTTCTGTTTGAATTGTAGAGCCAGGAATGTTAAATCAACAAATGTAGTTCATATAAAATTTTATTCGTTTTCAGCAAACTTTTAGTAACCTAGCATAGCTACTGTGTAATTTACTGCTTGATATAAAATTTTTAGAAACTCCCATGCAATGGCAATGTAATGTTATTCTTTTCTTTGGTATATTTTAAATAAATTCAGTGATCTGTTTTCATTGCTACAGGAAAGGGAATTTTCATTTTGTTTTAGAAAATATAATCTAGAATATAACAATACAGTATTTGGAACATTTTTGTGTTATGCAACAAGCTATTTAGTTTTAATAAAAAGATATTCTTCATATGGGAGGTAGAAAATTCTTGGGATGGAAATTAACCAACTCCCCATTCTTGTTTTTAAAATAGTACCAAAACAGTGTATGGCATTTCAAATGTTGGCTGAAATTTCAACCATGTGACTTTCACTAAAGACAATTAAAATTGAGTTGATAGTTCCCAAAATAATTCCCTGGAAATTTTCTAGACTGACCTTGTATGGGTGCCAGAAAAGGCCAGAAGTGGAGGGCCTGATAAGATTTTTCATTTCTTCATCTTTTTGTCAAAGTAAGAGCTCTCTGGTAAAAAGTGAAGCTTTGACTTTCAAGAGTAGGAAGTAATCACTTGGTAGCCTCATTATTACATTTTTTCCCCATCAATGTAATTTCCATGTGCCTATAAAAATCTTAAAAAATAAAGTCCCTGTGAGTAGGTACATTTGAATAAAAGGTAAAAAAAAAAAAAAAAAAAACAGTAACCAAAGTAGCAGGGTCTATGTTATTTAATGTATCTCAGCGATTGCCATCTATGTGTAAAAATGTTCATACTTAATGGTCTGCTTTCAGAGTCTGTACATTTCTCTTATTCTAACATTTTGTTTACTAGTCTCAACATTATAACAATAGTCATTACAGATTTTATGTTTTTCTGATACATAATCACTCAGTGGCAACAAATTTTATCTTTGAAGTGAGAACAAATAATTGCCACTAAAATAGAATTATGATCAGGGAAAAGATGCATTTTGTAAACTACTCAGTTAAGATATACTCAATCTTTATCAAATGTTGGTTTTCAAAGATACTTTAGAATAATAATCAAGTAGCCAATATCAAATGGATTTTCTGGTTATTATTTTATACATTTTGATTATTTTCAAAAAAAAGCCAGTTGAATTATTCTTTAAAATGCATTTATCTGAAATATATATATTGCCTTTTATATATACTTTGAATACTGTGCTCCAAAGCAAAGTACTATAGGGAGTCAGCTTGAGGAAAAGACCAGTGTAAAAACTAGCAAACAGTGAAAGAGGACACTGTTGGTAAACTTTTATATATACTTTGAGTACTATGCTCCAAAGCAAAGTACTTCTAATGGTATAGACAGATAATAAATGTTTTTCCATAATAAATGTCCTTGGCTGCTGTGTATCTACAACCATTAGCAGAATACCTGAAATTCTTCTTCACATAACATGTCATTGATATCTGTCTCTTACTCTTACTTCTGTCTCTTACTCCACATTTTTATGCATTCCAATGAGATTCTGTTATATCATTTCACAATATCAAGGGTGAATTTAAGTGTCAGATTCATGGATTTTTGAAACCTGATGTGTGTATGCCTGTGTGTATGTATGTATACATACAATCTTTATGACATATATTGGATATATATTTTGTACTAAAAGAGTTTTTATATCTTCATAATACTTATCTAGAATTTATGTAGCATATATGTCATAAATAATATATATTTGTATATATTAAATGGCATGTGTATGAAATTTTTATATGCATATAAATACTATGAATTTTTTTATTTGTGCCTCCTGAATAATTAGGGCAAAATTCTAGAGAAATTATCAGGTGAAGCCAAGTCCTTTGTAGATGATACTGCACTTAAGCCAGAAATTCTACTTTGTAGTTTGACTTCAAAACTCCCCAACACAAAGGGAGCCTCTTGCAATAGTAAAGTGAACTATGGATGTTAAAGAATCTAGAACCTTCTCACAGTTCTAAGATTAATATGCTTTGTACCTGGCAATAAATCCCTTAACACCTTTAGTCCTCTATGCTTATGTCAGGTTGAAAATGGGAAGTTTGGATGTGAAGATGATCTCTACATTTGAATATGTTATTATCTCTGATAAGATGATTGCAAATTTCTCCCTAGTTCTCAATGTGAAACATTTGTAATTTTAAGTTCCAAGATACTTGATAGTAGTTTACCTATTGTACAATTTCTCTTTCAATTAGCATGTAGTTTTAGGACATCTTAAAGTCCAGACCCTTTTTTAGTAATCCATGGGTGGGCAATAAGTTCTCTCTAAATTCCCTAATATTGCCTTTTAAATATCGTGTACATGTGATTCATTTTCTTCTTGAGAAGGGATTCAGGGATTTCCTCAGATTTTCACTGATGCATGCAGGCACACAGATTTATATTTTAGGTATTTAAGCAGCCTGAACAGTATTTTAATTCTAGTGGTTCTGTTGATATTCAATATTATGGCAACATTCACAGAACACTTTAAAATATTAAACCTATTGGTCATTGCCCATGGTTCCAAGTCACTTTGCTAATATGAAGTAGTATTACTTTAAGACTCTTATTGAAATTCTGCACAGTAATGCTTATTATTTCAACCAGTAGTTAGTAAGAATCTTATGTGTGTTAAACATTCTTTCTAAACTATAGGGAGTCAGCTTGAGAAAAAGACCAGTGTAAAAACTGGCAAACAGTGAAAGAGGACACTGTTGGTAAACTTTGAGATTTAAAAAACAAACAAACAAACAAACAAACAAACACAAGGATCTAATCATGTAGGATATGGTGAGAAACTTGGATTTACTTATTATTTCCATTGGTGGTGAAAAGCCATGGGAGGGGTTTCAGAAAGGCAGTTACTAGAACCGACCTATGCTTTTAAAGAGATCGCTCTGCCTACTGTGGAGAAAATATTTTATATGAATAAGTGAGAAGCAAAGAAAATATTTAGGAAGCAAACATAATCCAGAAATACTGTGGCTTATTCTACATGGCTAGGATAAGATGGCATGATAGCATATGGATGTATCATACCTATTTTTGAAGTAAATAGAAATTGCTGATTGCTTAAAGACTTGAGCTTAACTGGAATTAAATAGATTTAACAGATTTTTAATTGGCTTATGTGAAAATCCATAAAAATCACATACTTTAGTCCTGAAATTAGAAAAGGAAACTTTCAGCAATTTCTGCTAAGGTAGTATAAACTGAAAGTAGATTGGTTTTGTTTAACTTGCCAGTTTAATTATCTGCTTTTGCCATAAATGCATAACAGACAAACTTTTATTATGTAGGCTTGAGTTTTGTACGTCAGTAAAAATGAATTTTTCACTTTAAGGAAAACAACTGACAGTGTTTTCTGCCAAAAATAAAATTCAAGCTTTCAAACTAAATTAGAAATTTGGAAAATTTGTATCAACTCCCATCATCTTGACAGCTTCCTGATATCTGAAGGCTTTTTGTTGAGATCATTGGTGAAACTAACAAATGTGGTTTTTAAACTATTTGATGAAATACATCAACATTTAGAAGATCTCCATTACTAAGTGAATGAAAAGTCACAAAATTATTATTGCATGATATTATAAAATCATACATGGATAAAAGATATTTTCCAAATTCATTGAAGAAGAATGGCTATTAATGTAACAAAGTACAAAAGTTTACTGATGTTGACTCAAATACCACATTGCAACAAACCATTAGGAAACTACTATTGCATTTTAATGTAGTATATAAGAATAGACTCATGTCTCAACAAAGTTTATGAACATATTGCTCCTTTTTCCATTCTCATATATTTGTGAAGCTGGATTTTCTTAATGCTTTTCAACTCATACAACTTACCTATAAAGATTGAATGCAGAGGCAGATATGAAAATGTAGATTCTTATATCTATTTTGTATATGTTGTGTATCAAAGAGAGTCCGAAAATGAAAACAATGACCCTTTGCAATTTTTTGACAACTATTTTTCATAATAACATGGTATCAGTTTATGGTAACATAAATTACTAATAGATATGTAAATATCTATTAAATTTGTTCATTTTATATAGGATTTGTCTATAACTGTAACCTTAAAAAAATATTTTAGGGATATTCAGGATTTTTAAGAGAATAATGGAGTACTGAGACCAAAATGTTTGAAGACTGATACATTAATTGACATGTTAAATATCTTCTATTTATCAGTCTGCATATTAGAGATATGGAGATAAATATATTATGACATGTCTCCAAAGCCTTTTTTTTCTAATTAAGTGGAATGGAGAGATGTAATCACAGCAATTCAGCTCAATGTGTTAAAAGAAGCTTCTCAATATTAGTTTTAGTTCAACAAATAATTTATAGAACATCCGTTATGTGTCAAAGATATCTATAAAAGCAGCAAAACAACAATACTAAATCTAGTTACTGTTTTTGTCATTACTCACTAGTGATGCCTATATTTTTGTCACAAATTTTTATGTAACTACAAAAATTGAAAATCAGAAATAGCAAATATCAGAAATATTAAATAATTTGATTTTATAACAATTTGACTTCTGATATATATTTATTTATGTTTTTACCCTATTACTGTGATATTATTTTTAACAAGCATTTCCAGCAAAGACTCATTCAGCAAGAAGACTAAATTTGTTTTTTTTTTCTATTTTACTTATTTTATTAATACATATTAATTATATAGAATAGTGTGTTTCAAAAAGGCATATTTGAACACATCTATAACATTTTGAATATTTTTACCCCCTATTACTTACCCTTACTCTCCTCTTACCCTCTCTTTTATTCCCTCCATCTTTACTGATAGTCTCCTTTCTTTTGGTCTAGGTTCCACGTGTGAGAGAAAACATGAAAACAGGTGATACTTGTCTTTCTGTGTCTGGTCTGTTTCATTTAACATGATCATCTCTAGTTTTATCCATTTTCCCACAAATAATATGTTTCTGTTCTTAATTATGATTAAGTAATACTCATAAATATACATACATGTGTATACAAAATACAATATATACATACACTTTTTTATCCATTCATCTGTTGATGGACACATAGAATAATTCCATGACTTGGCTATTGTGAATTGTGCTATGGTAAACATGAGTATGCTGGCATCTCTGTAGCATGCTGACTTTATTCTTTTGTATATATATATCTGAAGAAGTAGTATAGCTGGATCATAAGGTAGTTCTACTTTTAATTTTTTAAGGAGTTATTACACTTAACTCCATAGTGTCTGCACTGATTTACACTCCCACCAACAACATATAAAATTTTCTTCCCCACCCCATCGTCACCAGCATTTGTTGTTTGTTCTATTCTAGATAATTGCCATTGTGACTGGAGAGCGATGGAATCTTAATGTTAAGTTTTGAGTTGCATTTCCCTGTGGCTAAAAATGTGGAACATTTTTCATATAATTTTTGGCTATTTCAAATTCTTTTCAGAAGTGTTTCTTCAGTCCATTTGCCCATTGTTGCACTGTGTTATTGGGTTTTTTGTTTGTTTGATTTTGAGTTCTTTTTATGTGCTGGTTACTAATTCTCTGTCAGAGGAGTAGCTGGCAAAGATTTTCTCCTATTATGTAGGCTATTTCTTTTTTTTATTATTATTTATTTACTTATTCATCATGCACAAGTATAGTATCTTTTTACATACAACTGCTTGTATACAAAGTATATAAGTACCATTCAGATCTTCAATCATGCATTTAGGATAATGATATCCATCTCATTCAACAACCAATTTTTTTCCAACCCCCCCCTTACTCCCTCCCTTCCCTTTGACCATTCTAGTGTTCCTCTGATCCTATGTACCCCCTTCCAACAACACTGTGAACCAGCTTCCTTATATCAGAGAAAACATTCGGTATTTGGATTTTTGAGATTGACTAATTTCACTTAGCATTATATTCTCCAACTTCATCCATTTACCTGCAAATGCCATTATTTTATTCTCTCTTATTGCTGAGTAAAATTCCATTTTGTATATATACCATATTTTCTTTATCCACTCATCTACTGAGGGGCATCTAGGTTGGTTCCATAACCTAGCTATTGTGAATTGTGCTGCTATAAACATTGAAGTGGCTGTGTCACTGTAATATGCTGTTTTTAAGTCTTTTGGGAATAGACCCAGGAGTGGGATGGCTGGGTCATAGGGTGGTTCCATTCCCATTTTCCCAAGAAATCTCCATACTGCTTTCCATAGAGGTTGCACCATTTTGCAGTCCCACCAGCAATGTATGAGTGTGCCTTTTTCCCCACATCCTCTCCAACATTTATTGTTATTTGTGTTCTTGATAGCTGCCATTCTGACTGGAGTGAAATGAAATCTTACAGTAGTTTTGATTTGCATTTCTCTAATTGCCAGTGATGTTGAGCATTTTTTCATGTATTTGTTGATTAATCGTGTATCTTCTTCTGAGAAGTGTCTTTTCAATTCTTTAGCCCATTTATTGATTGGGTTATTTGCTTTTTTGGTGTTAAGTTTTTTTAGTTCTATATACATTCTAGAAATTAGTGCTCTATCTGATGTGCATGTATTAAATATTTGTTCCCAATTAGTTGGCTCTCTATTCACCTTACTGACTGTTTCTTTTGCTAAGAAGCTTTTTAGCTTAAATCTATCCCATTCATTAATTCTTGGTAATAGTTCTTGTGCTACAGGATTCTTATTAAGGAACTTGGGGCCTAATCCGACATGTTGGAAATTGGAGCTTACTTTTTCTTCTATTAGGTGTATTGTCTCTGGTCTAATTCCTAGGTCCTTGATCCACTTTGAATTGAATTTTGTGCATGGTGAGAGACAAGGGTTTAATTTCATTTTGTTGCATATGGATTTCCAGTTTTCCCAGCACCATTTGTTGAAGAGGCTATCCTTTCTCCACTGTACATTTTTGGCGCCTTTGTCTAATATAAGATAGCTGAAATTATATGTATTAGTCTCTGTGTCCTCAATTCTGTACCATTGGTCCACCAGTCTGTTTTGGTGCCAATACCATGCTGTTTTAGTTACTATTGCTCTATAGTATAATTTAAAGTCCGGTATGGTGATGCCCCCTGCTTCACTTTTCTTGCTCAGGATTGCTTTGGCTATTCTGGGTCTCTTATTTTTCCAGATGAATTTCATGACTGCTTTTTCTATTTCTTTGAAGAATGACATTGGGATTTTGATTGGAATTGCATTAAATCTGTATAATGTTTTTGGTAGTATGGACATTTTGACAATATTGATTCTACCTATCCAAGAGCAAGGTAGGTCTTTCCATCTTCTGAGTTCTTCTATGATTTCTTTCTTTAGTGTTCTATAATTTTCCTTATAGAGCTCTTTCATCTCTTTCGTTAAGTTGATTCCCAGGTATTTTTTTTTTTTTTTTTTTTGATGCTATTGTAAATGGGGTAGTTTTCATCATTTCCCTTTCAGAGGCTTTGTCACTGATGTACAAAAATGCCTTTGACTTATGGGTATTGATTTTGTATCCTGCTACTTTGCCAAATTCATTTACTAGTTGTAAAAGTTTTCTGGTAGAGTTTTTTGGGTCTTCTAGGTAGATTATCATGTCATCAGCATTTCTTCACTCTGTTTTTTCTTTTGTGATGCAGAAGCCTTTTAATTTGCTGTCATCCCATTTGATTCTTCCTAAGCTATAGGAGTCCTACTGAGGAATTCATTCTGTGCCTATATCTTAAGTGTCTCCCCTAATTTTTCTTCAAGCAATGTCAAAGTTTCAGATCTCATATTTAGATCTTGGATCAATTTTTAATCATTTTTTTTACAGGATAAAAGTTGGGCATTCAATTTCAATCTGTACCTACATAAATATCCAGTTTTACCAGGAAAATCTGTTAAAAAGCTTGTGTTGTCTCCACCTTTTGGCACCTTTATCAATTTGAAATTGTGTAATAGGATATCTCCAACAGTGATCTTTTGCTCAGAATTTCTTTGACTCTTCTGGGTCTTTTGTTTTTCCATATGAGTTTTAGGATTTTTTTTTTCATTCTGTGAAAAATATCATTGGTATTTGAAGGTGGTTACATTTAATCTGTGGTGGGTTTTCTGGAATATGGACATTTTAACAATATTAATTCTGTTTCTCCATTAGCAAGGGAGGTTTTTCCATCCTCTGGTGTCTTCTTCAATTTATTTCTTCAGTATTCTATTGAAGATTGTAGAGGTCTTTCACCTCCTTGGTTAGTGCTATTCCTTAGTATTCTATTTGTAAAACTATTATGAATGGAATTGTTTTGCTGATTTCTTTCACAGGAAATTCATTATTGGTGTACAGAAAAACTATTGATTTTTCTATGTTGATTTTGCATCTTGCTACTTTGCTGAATTTAAGCAATCTAAAACTCTTCTGGTTGAGTTTGTTAGATCTTCCAAGTATAGGATATAATATATAAACAATGATAATTTTATTTCTTCCTTTCCTACTTGGATCCCTTTTATTTCCCTCTTATATAATTGCTATGAGTAAAACTCCAAGTAGAATATTGAATAGGAGTGATGATAGTGAACGTCCTAATCTTGTTCCCGATGTTAGAAGAAATGCTCTGATTTTTCCCATTTAGTATGGTGTTGGTTTGGGGCTTGTCATATATAACCTTTACTAGACTGAAGGAAGACCCTTCTTGCTGAAGGCCGGCTTCAGCAAAAGGGGAGGGTTTCTTGATGGTGCTGGTGAAGGAGTCAGTGGTGGAAAATCAGCAAACAGACACGAGAGTTAGGTTGCTAAATTCTGTGTTTTACTTTTTTCAGCATGGTTTTTATATATTCCAGCAAACACGGCAATTCACATTACAGCTCTTGAAGGTTACATTAAAAAATTTCAAGGAATTCCAGGGTCATATAATCAGGGTAAACAAAAAAAATATTTATCCTAAGTACACATACTACTGATTAATCTTATCTATAGGCAGAAGAAAACATTCTAAAACTTGTATTTATCTAAACCTATATCAAAGATTCCTCAACTCTAGGCATGTTTGCTCTAAGGTTTTAAGCTAAAGTGCCCTAATATCTTTTCTTTAAACTTCAACTAAACCTAGACTTCCTGGATCCTTCTGTGTCCCTATAATGACTTTATTTTGAGCTCAGGAAGAAAGAAGTATGGTTGTCTATATCCTAAACTTACTTAAAAGATAAAGAGGAGTCCTTACCAAACACAAGAAAACATTTAAAGCTTTTCTATGGAATGCATGATTACAACAAGGAGAAGGTTAAACAATGGGTATTTGCTGTGCTCAGCAGGGAGGGGTTAAGGCAGTGAGCATTTGCAAAAGCTAATTTCTAACTAAGAAACCTGTTGTGCTAGTTCAATTTAAGAATTTGATTTTGATCTCCTGACTTAGATTCCACAGAGTAATAATCTATTGTGGTCACTTTTGTGCTAATGCATTATGCCTAGTGGTCATACATAGAAAGACAGGACAGTAAGAATATACACAGACAGGGTTAACTTTCTCAGAGCTGTTTTTGTGTAACATCTGTCCTTATAAAAGAGGTATGCTTTTGCTCCTCTATTTTATATAAGATGATGGAGGATGCTTTTGCTCGAATCCATCGCAAGGAAGATGTCACACCTTATATAATTAGTTTCTTCAAGGCTTTTATCACAAAGTGGTCTTGAACTTTGTTGGAGGCTCTTTATGCATCTGTTGAAATGATCAAGTAATTGTTATCTTTGATTCTATTTGTGTGGTATATTATATTTAATGACTTGTAAATGTTAAACCATTCTTGAATTCCTAGAATAAAACCTAGTTGAACATGGTGTATGATTTTTTTAAAGTTTTGTTAAATTCAGTTGGAAAATATTTTACTAAAAATATTTTAGTATTCTAGTAAAGATTTTTACATTTATGTTATGAAGAATGTTAGTGTATGATTTTCTCTCTTTGTTGAGTCCATACTTCATTTCATTATCAGGGTGATACTGACTTCATAGAATGAGTTTAAAAGTATTCCTTTTCTTTCTATTTTATGCAATAGTTTTAGGAATGTAAGTGTTCTTCTTTAAAGGTTTGTGTTCTTGTTTGGCTGTGAGGTATCCCCCAACAGCTCCCATGTTAATTCAGGTGGTGAAATGATTAGATATGACAGCTGTAAGTTAAGTGGGCTTTCCTAATTTGAATGTACTAACTGGGTGATAACTATAGGAAGGTGGGGTATGGCCGGAGGAAGTTAGGTAACTGGGGTGTACCCTTGGAGATTGCATCTTGTGCCCCTGGTTCTTCCCTCATTCTCTGCTTCCCCTGTATAATGAGCTTACCATTTATCCTAACTCATGATGGTCTGCCTCACCTTGAGCCCAGAGCAATGTAGCCAGCTGACTACAAAATGAGACCTTTGAAATTGATCCCCAAATAAAAACTGCCTCCTCTAAGTTGTTCTTGTTAGGTATTTGGGGCATAGCAACAGAGAGCTAATACAGAAATGGGTACCAATATGGGGTCATCACTGTGCTAACCTGACCATGAGGTGTAGAAGCCTTGGGAATTGATTTGTGGGAGGAGTTGTGGAAAAGTTTAAACATGTAGAATAGAGAAGACTTAGAACGTTATAAACAGAACTTAATGACAACTCTATTGGGAACTTAGAAGATCAGAATCCTGACAAGAAGGTGGACAGTAAATACTATTCTAATGAGTTTTCAGAGGGGAATGAGGACTTCATTGGGAATGGGAGTACAAGCCATTTCTGTTACACTGTGGCAGAAAAACTTGTTTATATTTTCCTCTTGTCCTGAGAATTTGTATAAGGCTAAATTTAAAGGTTATGAAATAATTGATCTGACAGGAAAAAAAATTTCAAGGCAGCACATTATTTTAGCAGTGGCGTGGATATTGCTAGAAGCTTTTAGTGAGGTTTACTGTGAGAATCAGGAGCCGATAGGAAAGCAGAAGGATTTTTTAAATTTGCAATTGTCAAGAAAAGTACATGTAAAACTTATGTCAAAGAAGGTGTGGTTGTTGAAGAGATTGCTGCCACTAAAGAGAAGCTAATTACTTTTCAGAGGAACAATAGGAAAGATTCACCAGAAAACTCAGGACTCATCAAAAGTACACCTGTCTAGGCTTATGATTATACAAACAAAATTCCTTGGAGAAGAAACAATGAAAGCAGGGTGCTTGCACAAGCAAATGTAAGAAGTTGTTTCCCCAGGATTTGGATCACCTTGCTCAGCTGTCCAGGCACTCAGAAGCCACTGTAGCCACAGTTCAGGGGAGACTGACCACTACTTTAATTGGTGGCAGACATTGGCATCAACCACATGGTGCTGTTTCTGCAGGAATGCAGGATGCTAGAGTTAAAGGGTCAGGCTAAAAGAGAGGCCATGAGCTCTGCAACCCTCAAGGCCATAGAGGTAGGGATGCTTAAGCCCTTTTGAGCTCACATTTTGCCAATATTTATCCTGAGTGATGAATGTGGAGTTACAAGACCTACTATTTTCCAGACTGGGTTAGGCCTTGTTTTGGTCCCATTCCTTCCTTTAGGAATGGGAATGTTTACTCTATGCCATTTTATATTGGGTATACATAACTTGCTTTGGATCATTGCAGGGGCTCACAGCCAAGAGTGTACTGTAGTTTCAGATAAGACTGGTCTTGGTCTTTGGAGCATTCCTAGAACTGTTACAAGTATGGACTATGTGCATATTTCATTGTGAGATAGACATGAGCTTTGGGGTCCTAGTGCAGAATGTTGTGATTTGAATGAGGTGTTCCCCAAAAGCTCCTGTTTTGATGCAGGAGGGAAAATATGTCATGAGAACATAACCAAATTGGTCCACCTAATTGAGTGGATTAGCCTGGTGGTAACTATAGGCAGTTAGGACATGACTGGAAGAAAGACTATACCTTTGGGGATTGTATTTTGTCCCACTGACTCCTCTACCTCCTCCTTTCTCTTGTGTCCTACATGTAATGAGCTGACCAGTTGTTCTCCATTGTGATTTTTTTGCCTCACCTTGGGCCCAGAGCAGTGGAACCAGCTGATCAGGGACTGAGTACCTCTGAAACTTTAAGTCCAAAATAAACTTTTACTACTCTAAATTGTTCTTGTCAGTATTTTTGGTCACAACAACAAACAAGAACAAGAACAAGCACAGTGGGGTAAAAGTCAGCTATAAATCTGTCCAGTCCTGGGCTTTTTTATTTTTGTGGGAGAGTTTTTATTACTGCCTTGATTTTATTGCTTGTTATTGGTCTATTTAGGCTTCTATATCCTCTAGGTATGATTCTGATAGGTTGTATTTGTCTAGAAACTTATGAATCTCTTTGATCGATTGATCTTTGTATTTTATTTTAGTCTAGATTTCATTAGTTTAGCTCTAATATGTATTCTTTCTTCTTGTTTTGAATTTTGTTTGTTCTTGTTTTTCTCAGACCTTGTATGTGTCATTAGGGTATTTATTTTATATTTTTCTAATTTTTAAATGTAGACATTCATAGTAGCAAATTTACCTCTTAGAACCACTTTCTCTTGTTGAGAGCCATCCACAGGCTATGCGTGGACCATGTTGTACATTGCAGCCTAGTGAATAGGATAATCGGGTATCTGAGAACTTCC
Organism: Tamias sibiricus; assembly: GCA_025594165.1. Lineage (NCBI taxonomy): Eukaryota > Metazoa > Chordata > Mammalia > Rodentia > Sciuridae > Tamias > Tamias sibiricus. Next base: position 138,675,932 of record CM046658.1, on the reverse strand, counting down.
AGTGGACATTTCCTCTGGTTGACTGCCCAGACACATTGTGAGCCCTAGCCAAGCTCTGCCAAAGGTCCTACACTGTACCAGAGATGGAGTGACCTGCTGTAGCTGCACAGCCCCTCTGAGATGTGTGTGACCTGCCAAGATGCCAATCAACCTGCTGACTGCAAGACATCAGGAAGCATGACTCCACCTATCAGGAGGGCAATGCCCAGTGTCTCACTGGGGGATTCTTCTTCTGCCAGAGGAGTCCAAGCCACCCTAAATCTTAATATCTCAAATAATTAACAAATAATAAGCCACAGACACTCAGAAAAATATTTACAGACAGCAAAGCCCCTGATAGATCTAGTCTACATGGGTTCTTGAACTAGACAAAGAGAAAATGGCTCTGGTAGTTTATTTAAAGAGGTACAGGAAAGGCAGGGATAAGGTTTCAAGAGCAGAGTCTTGCTTCCTGATGTCTTGAGTCAGCGGGTTGATTGACATCTCACCAAGTCGCATCCATCTCAGGTGGGCCATAGCAGAGTGGGAAAAAGATTCACACTGTCCCTGGGCAATTGACCAGAGGAAATGTCCACTTTCCATTCCCAGACACCAGATGTCTCTGCCCATGAGGCTTCCATGCAACCCATGAACAGCTTGTGCTATTCTCATTGTCTAGCTCCAGCTCCTGTGTGGACTGGACTTATCAGGGCTCCAACTTTTTGAAACTATATTGCTGACTTTGTCTTTTGTTCTTCACCAATTATTCTAGACTTTAATTTCTCGGGAGGCTTATCTCTCTGGGCAGGCAAGAATTCCCTGGCAAGGTTCTGGTCACCCCATGATATACTCTTTATCACACAGATTCTGATATGTTATATTTCCATTTTTTCTTTGATTCTAGGAATTTTTAAAATTTCCCTCCATTTATTCAATGATTTATTGTTCATTCAAAAGTGTATTGCTCAATCTCTGTATTTTTTATAGTTTCTGTACTTTCTTCTGCTGTTGGTTTCTAATTTTATTCCATTATAATCTGATAAATTATGGGAAACAATTTCAATATTTTGTATTTTCTATGGCTTGCTTTAAGGCTTAAAATCTGATCTACTTTGGAGAAAGTTCCATGAGTTGCTGGATAAAGATGCTCAGTTTACTGCTGTTAGATGGAATATTCTATAGATTTCTGTAAGTCCATTTGATCTATAGTGTGGTTTAATATTATTGTTTCTTCATTTATTTTGGGGGGGCATGTGTCTAGCTAACCTACCTATTAGTGAGAGGGTATTGAATCACCCACTATTGTTGTATTGAAGCCCATCTGTCCCTTTATGTCAGTAGTGTGTATGAAATGGGGTGCACCAATGATCAGGGCATATGCACTTACAATCATTATATATTTTGGTGCACTGTTTTGTTTACTAATATGTAGTGGCCTTCTTTGTCTGTTTTAATTTTAATTAGAGATCTGCTTTGTTGATATGAGTTTAGATACTCCTGCCAGCTTTTGGATTCCATTTGTATGGAATACCATTTTCTGTCCTTTTACTTTGAGTTTGTGTATATCTATGCTTGTGAGGTATATTTCTTGCAGGCATCAAAGAGGTGTTTTTTTTTTTTTTTTTTATTCAATCTATCTGTGTCTTTTAATTGAAAAATTAAGGCCTTTATATTTGGAGTTATTTTTGAAAAGTATGTACTAATTCCTGTCACTTTGTTTTTTTTTTCTAATGTTTGATTCATTCTTAATTCTCATTTGTATATCTACCCTTTGAATGATATTCAGTCTTTCCCATCGTTTCCTGTTGTATATAACTTTTCTCCTTTTTTTCTAGTATTCTTTTAAGTATCTTCTGCATCTTTAATACTGGCTTAAGGACATAAATCCCTTTATGTTTATCTGGAAGTTCTTTATTTAAGCAATATCACGCTAGCAGGATTTTTAAGAGACTAGTATGAGAAAGAATGGATATTGCATGTAGAACAATGCCTGGTATATGAAAAATGTTCAACATGTGTTACCAGGTATGTGTGTATGTGTGTGTGTGTGTATATGTGTGTAAGCATATATATCATATACACACATAAATATCATAAACATCTGTCATAGTATATAGTATATAACAATGATATGAACATCTACAAAGATGGTAACTTTGTGGCTAAAAATACTTATTTCATAATTTTTTCTAAAGTCAAATTAATCTGAAAAATTTGTCTATTCTAATTTTTCACTTTGAGCAGAATTGCTGGTATTGATTTTATCTTCTTCAAAACATAGGAAAACAACAAAAAGAAAATATTTCTTTGAGAAGATACTATGGGGTTTCTTAGCTTGCATAGGGTACCAAGGAATTGTTCCACTGTGTTCAGCCACACAGACACTCGGAGATTGCTATAGCCATGATGTTTGGAGACTTGGCAACTACTCAATATGGTGGCTGATCTTGGCATCAACCACAAGGTGTGGTGCTGGGTCTGCAGGAATTCAAGATGCTAGAGTTAGGGAATTATGGAGGCTTCTGTGTAGATTTCAAAGGAAGGCCTTGGAGGTCAGGCAAAATGTAGTAGGGTCAGAGTCCCTGCATGTTGGCCCTGAGAATGTTTGTGCGAAGTAAAAAGGAAGCTCAAGCTGCAATGGAGACCCTCAAGAATAAGAGGTGCTAGTACTGTGGGACATCTACCAAGGAAAACTGCAGGAACTGAGCAGAAACAAGTCAAGAGAGAGGCCATGTGGTCTGCAACCAGAAAAGCCACAGGGGCTGAGCTAAACAAGCCATTTGGAGAGAATATCACGACGCCATGTGCCCCCAATGATGGATATGGAGTTACAGGACTCGTTTCCACAGATGGATTTCAGTCTTGCTTTGGTCCCATTCCTTCTTTTCATGCTCCCATTTCTCCCTTGTAGAATGGAAATGTTTACTATGAACCTTTATAAATTTGGGGCGTATATAATTTGTGTTTATGATTTTTATATAGGAACTCATGCTTAGAGTTTGCTTTGTGTTTCAGTGGAGACTTTGGGCTTGCACTTTTGGCACTGATGGAACTATGAAGACTATAGGGACTCTTAGAAATGAACTAAATACATTTTTATTACGTAAGATGACATGATCTTTTGGGGACCAGGGGCAGAATGCTATGGTTTAGATAGGTGTCCCCCAGAAGTCTTGTGTGAGACAATACTAGAATATTTAGAAGTAAAGTAAGTGGGTTATGAGAGCCTTAACCTAATCAGTGCACTAATCCACTAATAGGAACTAACTGGGTGGTAACTTACACAGTTAGGTGTGTAGCTGAAGGAGATGTATGAATGGAGGTGTACCTCTGGGGTATATATATATATTTTCCTGGTGAGGAACAAGCTATCTCTGCTTCCTCGTGGCCAGGTACTGAGCTACTTTCCTCCATAATACTCTTCAACCATTATGTTTGGTCTTACCTTGGGCCCAAACCAATAGAGCCAGATGTCTATGGACTGAGACCTCTGAAACCGTGAGTACCAAATAACATTTTCCTCCTCTTAAAAAAAACATAAAAAAGGATGGGAAAACAAAACAAATAAAACTCACAATCCTTGAAGTGGCAAATTTAGTAAAAGATCTTTAATACTGGTACTTTTAATTTTTTCATATTTTGGCAGAAAATATGACATAGAATTTAATTGGAATTTATTGAGAAAACCTAGATGGTCACACCTAATGGCATGGGCATAGAGGGACAAAGAAAAAGGGCTTACAATTGCTAGGAGAAGGAAGGACTGGTATAAAGAATAGCATTCCAGGCCCTGGGGAAAGAATGTAAAAAAAAATTAGAAATGAGTGAGCCAAACATGGACCAAGACCTTCTATCAACATGCTAGTAACTAGACTGTGGTTAAGAAACCAATGCTGAGAAATATGAAAATTTAAAGAAATATTTGTATTTGAGCTCAATCTCATAGATTATGATTCTGTTCAACATGTTGTATGTGTATGTGTGTTTAAATCCCACATCATTTACCTTACCATGCTAGTGGAGGAGTAACTTGAGGATAAATTTTTGGTAGCTGAGAGCTGCATATGAGTTTGGGGAGACAGAAAATAAGACACTGTCTCCTCCTCAGTCATGTAATGAATCAGAACTTCATCTGGTAAGTTACAGGGAACCACTGAAATCTTTTAAGCAAGATGATGACATTTTCTGATGAATTTTGATTTTAAACTTCTTTTTGATATAAAAAAAAAGAAGGTGAGATTAATGAGCTAGATTGGGGTCAGAGGACCCAGAGGATGAACAATTTTAGTAGAGTAGGAGAAAATGGTTGGAACTCAATCTTGAGCAATAAAGATGGGCATGGGGAGGAGAGAAAGGCAAAATTGACAGGAATTGATGATTGAGTAGATATGAAGTATGTAAAAGCAGAATAAATTGTAAGTTAATTGGATGTTCCATTTTATTGGCAGTGAATTAATGTGGCACTCTATTGTGTTGGGTTTCTATTTAAGAAGTATAAGGTAATGGAATAGACAATGTCTGAAAACATTTTGAAAGAGATAGTAAGTATTGCTCAAATAAAATTTCTAATATTATCATACTATGGAAACAATGTATCTTAGGAGAGATATCATAACATGGTCAAGGTATTCATTTTCTAAAGATCTAGTTTAGAAGAATGGATACAAGACATATTTATTTGATTTAAAAAATTGATGCTTTCAGAGACATTTTAGCAATTACCTTATTGCAATCAATTCCTAGCCTAAAGAGAAGATAATCTTATTTGTTTATTTAAAAAAGAATTGATGTGTTTTGCAAATGTTAAAATTGACTTTCTGTTGTATAAATTAAGGATTCTGACATATAAAGGTCATGTTACTGCACTACTATGGAATGAGAGATTCTGGAAGTATTGGTTAACTTTTTTCTGGAATCCTAAGATTTATTTTATAATCTCTCTGATTGCCCACATTTTGCTTCTCTCTAAGACTGAGATCAAGCATCAGTTTTCACAGAGATCAAGCATCAGTTTTCCTTAATTAGAACTTGCTCCAAGCTGGATTAGGCAATTTTCTGCTTCTCTAGGAGAGTGTTTATGTCACAAGAAATTATAGTGGTTTGTTTATTTAGGTACTTCCATATTTAGACTGCTGAGGGTGAGAAATATCTGAGCCATCGGCATCTAGCAAATGACTAGCACATGGACAACATTTCACTCATATCCTGCCTATTTTTCTCACTGATCTTATTCCTCCAACAACACTTCTCACCTTCAAACATAATGTATTATTTGCTTAGATTTTATGTTATTATGCATATTTTATATTTATTTTTAATTTTTTCCCCATGTCAGAATGTAACTACCTCAGAGATAGGAATTCTTATCTGATTTATTTAACAGAAGCTAGTTCTTTGTACAATGTTCTTTGTACAATACAATTATTGTTGCTCAATAAATATTTGTGATTTGATTGAATAAATGTATCAGAAGGTTTTCCAACTATATGGAGGGCAATATCCTGATAAAAGGAGCTTTTCTTGCCACTTTAACAGATATTTCCTAAATATGTATGAAAAAAATCACATTTTTGAAGAACAGAAACTGGAATAAGTCTTTTGATCCAAAATGCTTAATAAAGGTGTCTGTGCTAAATTTCAAAAAGTAATCTACAACAGTAAATGTTCACTATGAAAAAAGCTTTAATAGATCCCTACTCAAGTGTGAAAACCCACATGAATGCTGCAAATGCTATTTCCAAGCATCTGAATGGATAGCTTGGCTGATACTTTACTAATCTTCACTTGAATATTTCTATCAAACCTCAAAGTTAAAGTGTTTAAGATTCAATACTGAGCCGGGTGTGGTGGCACATGCCTGTAATTCCAGCACTTGGGAGGCTGAGGCAGGAGGATCTCGAGTTCAAAGCCAGCCTCATCAATGGTAAGGCACTTAGCAACTCAGTGAGACCCTGTCTCTAATAAAATACAAAAAGGGCTGGGAATGTGGTGGCCCAGTGGTTGAGTGCCCCTGAGTTCAATCCCCGGTACCAAAAAAAAAAAAGATACAACCTATAATCTCTCATCAATATTATCTCTGATGTCCACTTTTTGAACTGATATTTTCTCTATTTTCATCTATACATATCTATTTCAAACTAGAAATGTTTCCCACTGCATAAACAATTAACATCTAGTCAGATGACATTATGTTCCTTAAATTAGGAGTTAGACTTCACTAACTTCATAGACGCTTCCTTTTCAAACATTCTTTTATCTGTGTATTTCTGCATTGCCACTCTGCTAATCTCTTTTCTAGACTGGCCACTCTTGCTCTTTTTTTTTTTTTTTTTTTTTTTTTTTTTTTTTTTTTTTTTTTTTTTTTGGTAAAACAGTTTTTCTCTATATCCCGTAAAAATAATTGTGTATACCCAATTTTGTTCTAGCTCTTTTCCTTTCACTATCTATAGTTTACTGGAGCAGTCTCAGCAGTTTCTCAGACTTCAACTATTTCCTGTATTGATGGATAATTGTAATGGTTTAGATATTATCTAAATATTATTATATATTATATTATCCTCCAAAAGCTCATGTGTGAGACAATGCAAGAAAGTTTAGAGATAAAATGATTGGGTTATAAAATGTTTAACCTAACAGTGCATTAATCCACTGATAGAGACTAATTGGGTGGTAATTGTAGGCAGGAAAGGCATGGCTGGAGGAGGTGGGTCCGTGGAGGCCTGCCTTTAGGGTTTATATTTTGTCCTGGTTCAGAGAACTCTACCTCTGCTTCCTGACCATCATGTAATTAGCCACTTTCTTCTGCCATGATGTTCTGTCTCACCTCAAGCCTCAAGGAATAGAGCCAGCCTCCTATGGACTGTGACCTCTGAAACCATGAGACCCAAACTAAACTTTTTTTCTTAAAATTGTTCTTATCAGATTTTTTATCACAATAGTGAAAAAACAATAGTTATGTCCATGGATGATTCACTTCCTCTTATATTTGTCCTCATGTAAGCAAAAGAACTGCAGATTTAAAATGTCCCACCCTAAGTTCATTTTCCCTAAAAATCCATTCCTTTTTCTGTTCACTATGTCACCAAATGGTATCATTTAGATATTTAATCCACACTTGACTCTTTTTCTCATTCCCATATTCAACCAATTGTTAAAATTTATCAACTCCAACTCTTGAGTAAATAAGAACTAATTTTTTTGATATTTCTCCATCCTCACTATTCAGCATCCCATGATCCCATCCTTTAATAATTATGTATAACTTTCTTTTAAAGTTGTGCTTATTCATGTATTATCCTTGTCAAATTTATCATTCTCATTGAAGCCACTTTGATCATTTCAGAAGGAAAATCTAACAATATTATTTTACTAATTTAACATTAAATTGTATACCCGTTAACATAATAAAGTTGAAAGTTCTTGGTAAGATCCACAGTGAGATATTTTCTCATATCTGTTAGAATGACTTATCAAAAAAGACAAATGATAACAAACATTGGCAAGGGTGTGTAGAAAAATTAAATCTTGTCAACTGCTGATGAGAATATATGCCAGTTTTTTTTTTAATCACTGTGACAAAGTATCTGGGAAAATCAATCTAAAGAATGAAAGATATAGTTTGGCTCATGGTTGCAGAGGTTTCAGTCCATTTTCAACTGGCTCCATTGTTTCTGGGCATGTGGCGAGACAGTAGGTCATGATGGAAGGGGATGGTGGAGGAAAGCTGCTCACCCATGTTGTCCAAGAAGCAAATGGGCAGACAGAAGGGACTGGGGACAATAAAGCTTACAAAAGCACATCATCCTTTACCTACTTCCTCCTACAAGGCCCTACCTCATAATGTTTCCATCACTTCCCAACAACACTGTCAGCTGGGGATTAAGCCTTCAAACAATGGGCTTTTGAGACAATTCTAGATTCAAAATATAACAAAATTTAAACTAGTACAGTCATTTTGGAGAGTAGAATTACCATATAATACAGCAACCCAACTTCTGGGTATACATCTGGAGGAACTGAAGTCAATATGTCAAAGAAATGTAATCACTCCCACATTTGATCCAATATTATTCACAATAGCCAAGATATAAGAATAATCTAAGTGTCAATCATCATATGTGCATCAGTAGGAAGAGAAAAGTGAGGCATATATACTCAATGATATACTATATAACCTTAACAATAAAAAAAATTCTATCATTTATGAAAACATCAATAGAACTTAGAACATTATGCTAAGTGAAATAAGCCAGGCATACTAACATGAATATAGTTATCTCTTGGTATCCATGGGGATTTGTTCCTTAACACCCCAAAATTCAGATATTAAAATTTATTCTATAAAATGTCATGGTATTTGTGGAATCCACTGATGAGAAACCCAAGGATATAGAGGGACAACTGTATCACATAATCTCACTTATATGTGGAACCTAAAATTCTCAAAGAAATAGAGTAAGAAGATCATTACAAAGAAGCTGGAGGGTAAAGGGAGGAGTAAGAAAAGGATATTAATCATTTTGTTGATCAAAGGATACAAAGTTTCAGTTATCCTGGAGAAGAAATAAGTTTCAGTGATGTATTGGACTTCATGGTGACCACAGTTAATAACATACTAATATATATTTTTAAATTTCTCAAGAAGAAAGGTTTAATGTTTTCACCACAGAAAAATAAGTTGTTAAGTTGAAATATACATTAATGAGCTTGCTTGAATCCTTTTTAAACTATGATTTTGTATTTATTTATTTTTTATTTTTTATTATTCTAATTTGTTATACATGTTTGCAGAGTACATTTCATTTCATATTACATATAAAGAGCACAATTTTTCAAGTTGCTGGTTTTATATAAAGTATTTTCACAACAATTGTGTCTTCATACATGTATTTAGGGTAATCATGGATAACTCAGTCTGCCATTATTCCTATCCCCTTGCTCGAATCTTTCGACAATGTAAACATAGATTAAAATGTTACATTGTACCCACAAAATATATACCATTATTATTTGTCTAATGAATAAATTGATTAAAGATTATTTTTATGATAAATTTATCTGTTTCAAATCCTACTACTTTCTACCTTATTCTTTATAATTCAGCCTTACTGAACTTCTTTAAAGTATCAATGTTTCATATTCAATCTTCTCTCCAGGCCTTCAAACCTATTGGTTGAATTGTTGCTTTTCATCTGAGATGATATGTAGGTATGGAATTCTCACAATGTGTGAGAAAGAATTTAATGGAATTCTGGGAGCTTATTTGAAGAGAAAAATCTCAATATGTAGTGAAATGATAATTCTGTTGAAACAATCCACCTCCCATCTTGTCTTATAAAACTATTCTTTATATATCAAGTTAGATGTTGTTTCATTTCATAATCTTAAAATAGATAAGGCAATCCCGTGATATATTTATGTAGCACTTCATGCTTTATGTGACATCATTCTCACATTCTTTTAAAATGTCACACTTCCCTGATAGAAAGCTCATGACGATAAGAATCATTACCCTCTACTTTATTACCGTGTTCCTAGAATGTTTACTGTCTGGAAGATATTAGAAGCTCAAGGTACTTTGTTGTTCTCATTCCTGTAAGATTGAGTGTTAAATTAGGAAAGATAATTTTTCTATTTCTTTTCTATCTTTCTTATGGAAAAAAATCAAAAGTAGTCACTGCTTGTTTATCTCAAATCAACTCCAGCAGTTTTATATTATAATAAGAGAATTATTTCAAATCTGGCAACATGTTTTCTCATAATTAATTTTTGGTGTTTTTTAAAATTATTTATTTATTCTAATTTGTTATACATGCTTGAAAAGTACAATTATTTTCATATTACATATAAAGAGCACAGTTTTTCAAGTCACTGGTTTTACATAAAGTATTTTTTGATTCATGGATTCCTTTAGAATCTGAAAGAGGTTCAATCAGAGATGGCTTGCCAGATATTATTATAGTTTGAAATCACTCTCTTAACTGATATGTAGGCTTGTGTTTGGGCAATAAATAAATTCCTTTCATGTGTTCAGTTGAAATGTACTAAAACTTTTGAACCAAAATGTAGCAGCAGCCTCTTTACCTAGGTACTTGAGAAGTTCTACAAAATTATAACACCTTCACAGGAAAATTATGTTTGGGGGAAAATTACAGTAGGAATTGTAGAAGTAAATACAATGGGGTGGCTCAAGAATTATTACTTATAAAAGGTGATGCTTAATAAAGGATTTGTCTTATCAATCTTATTATTCATTGATATAACTATTCTTGGATAAGGTTCAAAATATACAAAACTACCAACTTAATGTTCATTTAAAGAAGAATTGGACAGATTTTCAGATAGATAGTTAAGAAAGAACTAATTGGGGAAAAGTAATCAGATACAGTTTAAATGATCCAATACATGATAAAATCTAGATGTATGATTATCATTTATTTGCACATTAAAAAAATTCCAGTATCATTAAAAATATAAGCAAATGTATCTTTGAGATAAATCTAGGACTAAGAATTTTTCTCATTTAAAAAAATGTGGACTACTGTCATGTATATCTAAAATGAACAAATAAAATTAAAAGAAAAAGTGGAGCCAAGCATGGTGGTGCACACATATACTCCCAGTGGCCCAGGAGGCTGAGGTAGGTAGAAGGATCACGATTTCAAATCCAGCCTCAGCAACTTAGCAAGATACTAAGACATGTCAAAAATTAAAAAAAAAGAACAGAGCTGGGGATGTGGCTCTGTAGTTAGTGCCCCTGGGTTCAATCCCAGCAACAACAAATATAAAAAATTTAAAAATAAGTGAAATTTTGGATATGACAAATCTCCTGTTTTAAAAAGCTCCAGAAATATAAATCAATTTAGATTCTAGGGAGTTTTCATGCAAAAATTAGATAAGAGAAAAATAACATAATTTGTGTTAATGGTTTTTCAAGTCAAGTTTTCTATTTTTATTATTTAATGATAAAATAGTTTCAAAAATACACAAAGCCATCAATTTAATGCTCATTAAAATAATATTTGGAAAGAGATGACATGGCATTTTAATAAGAGTTGTCTTAGGAATCGGAAGAAAGTGTTCTAAATAATCAAATGAGTACATTCTAATTTATTTCTTCCAATAAAGCCCTAAAGAATACCTGAAAATTACCTGATTATTTTTCTAAATTAAGGAAGTACATTGATGGCAAGCTAAGATCAAACAAAAATATTTTATTGAATTTGTTGTATTTTGTTTTATCCCTTCTTCCAGCTCAATTTAGCATACTATAATTAATGTTTAACAATTCTCTCCATTTTATATTATTTCTCATTCATGTTTCTCTTTTGTTAAGAGACTTTATAGATATGTATATATCATTAATAGTAATTTTTATACCATATGTTGATATAAGGTTGGCTCTGAGTGCTACTGGTTGTTACTCTCTACTTGTACAGTAGTACTTATAGTTGAAATTAACACATTGAGTAAAATGATAAGATGTGTAAAACCTAAAATGTACCCCAAGCCCAGAACTCATTATAAAGAAGGAACTACTCACTAGAGAAACCCCACTATAAAAAGTGGAATATGAATCAATCTCAACAGATATGGCAATATAAGACCTTGGAAAATATGAGGAAACAGGCCAACAAGAGGCCTCCAAAAATTTATATTCCAACAATCACTGAACAGATTATCAGAATTGGATTAAAAGAAATGACCCAACAATTTGCTGTCTCCAAGAAACACACCTCATAGAAAACTAGACTCACTCTCTCTTACACTAATTTCTACTCCTTGGTCACTTTTTTTTTTTTTTCTTCGTTTTTCTTTTTTTTTCTTTTTCTTTTTCTCCATCTTTCTTTATTTCTTCTCTCAACCGCTGCATAAAAATAGGTTTATATATAAATTGGTCTTTCCACCTAATCATTCACTATTTCCTCTCATCTGCTGATACTAAACCAATTCCATAGAACAATCTTTTCATACTTTCTAAGAAAGAACAAGTCAGTTCACTCACTTCCCTCTTACTAAACATATCACCTCTGTGTCCATGACTTGAATCTATAAAGGCCCCCATTAGAAGCTTACAGACTAAATTGGAAACAATATCTGGGTTAACTAAATCTGTACATTGTGATCAAACTGGGATTCTCTGAAATAGAAAATGTCTGATTTTAAAGTGTAAAGGAAACATAAGGGGATCTGATAGCATTGTACTACAGGAGCAACATAAGGTTCTAAGGTAAAATCAAAATAGTCAAAAGACATCAACAGACTAAAAGTGAAAGGCTGGGAAAAGTCTTATCACTCACATGGCCAGTGGAAGCAAGCAGGGGTTTCCATTCTCATATCAAATAAGGTAGACTTCATACCAAAACTAATCAAGAGGGACAAAGATGGATATTTCTTATTACTTAAGGGAACCATCCATCAACAGGATATAACAATCATAAATCTATATGCCCCAGATAATGGAGCACCTACATTCATCAAACAAACTCTTCTCAAGATCAAGAGTAAAATAGACCACAACACAGTTATTCTGGGGGACTTCAACACACCTCTCTCACCAATGGATAGATCATCCAAACAAAAGCTAAACAAAGAAACTTTAAGCCTCCTTAAAACAATTAACAATTTAGACCTAACGGACATATATAGAATATTTCATCCCTCAGTAAACGAATACACATTTTTCTCAGCAGCACATGGCTCCTTCTCCAAAATAGACCATATATTATGTCACAAGGCAAATCTCACCAAATATAAAAAAATAGAGATACTACCCTGCATGCTATTGGACCATAAAGGGATGAAATTGGAAATCAATGACAAAACAAGGAATAAGAAAAACTACTCCATCAACTGGAAGCTAAACAACATGCTACTGAATGAACAAGGGTTGAAGAAGACATCAAAGAGGAGATCAAAAAATTCCTAGAGGTAAATGAGAACACAGATACAACATATAGAAATCTCTGGGACACTATGAAGGCAGTAGTAAGAAGAAAATTCATTGCACTGAGCTCATTCCTTAAGAGGAAAAAAAAAACCAACAAATAAATGACTTAACATCACACCTCAAAGCATTAGAAAAAGAAGAACAGACCAACACCAAGAGCAGTAGAAGACAGGAAATAATTAAAATCAGAGCAGAAATTAATGAAATTGAGACTAAGGAAACCATTCAAAGAATTGACAAAACTAAAAGTTGGTTCTTTGAAAAAATAAACAATATTGACAGACCCTTAGCGATGCTAACAAAAACAAGAAGAGAAAAAACTCAAATTACTAACATTCGTGATGAAAAAGGGAATATCACAACAAACACCTCAGATATACAGAATATAATTAGAAATTACTTTGAAAACTTGTACTCCAATAAAAGAGAAAATACTGAATGCATTGACAGATTTCTAGAGTCATATGATTTGCCTAAACTGGATGTGGAGGCTATACACAATCTAAACAGATCAATTACAAGCGAAGAAATAGAAGATGTCATCATAAAGCTACCTACAAGGAAAAATCCAGGACCTGATGGGTTTACAGCCGAGTTCTATAAGACTTTCAAAGAAGAACTAATACCAATGCTCTTCAAACTATTTCAAGAAATAGAAAAAGAGGGAGCTCTTCCACGCTCTTTCTATGAGGCCAATATAACATTAATTCCAAAGCCAGGCAAAGACGCATCCAAAAAAGAAAACTTCAGGCCAATATCTTTAATGAACATAGATGCAAAAATCCTCAACAAAATTCTGGCAAATCGGATACAAAAACATATCAAAAAGATAGTGCACCACGATCAAGTGGGGTTTATTCCAGGGATGCAAGGCTGGCTCAATATTCAGAAATCAATAAACATAATACATCACATCAATAGACTTAAAGATAAAAATCATATGATTGTCTCAATAGATGCAAAAAAAGCATTTGACAAAATACAGCACCGCTTTATGTTCAAAACACTAGAAAAACTAGGAATATCAGGAACATATCTCAACATTATAAAAGCTATTTATGCAAGGCCCAGAGCTAACATTATCTTAAATGGAGAAAAATTGAAAGCATTCCCTCTAAAAACTGGAACAAGACAGGGATGCCCCCTTTCACCACTGCTATTTAACATAGTACTGGAAACTCTGGCCAGAGCAATTAGACAGAAAAAGAAATTAAAGGGATCCAGATAGGAAAAGAAGAGCTCAAATTAGCACTATTTGCTGATGACATGATAATATACCTAGAAGACCCAAAAAACTCTACCAGAAAACTTTTACAACTAGTAAATGAATTCGGCAAAGTAGCAGGATACAAAATCAATACCCATAAGTCAAAGGCATTTTTATACGTCAGTGACAAAGCCTCTGAAAGGGAAATGATGTAACCGACCCCATTTACAATAGCATAAAAAAAAAATAAAATACCTGGGAATCAACTTAACAAAAGAGGTGAAAGACCTCTATAAAGAAAATTATAGAACACTAAAGAAAGAAATCATAGAAGAACTCTGAAGATGGAAAGACCTACCATGCTCTTGGATAGGTAGAGTCAATATTGTCAAAATGTCCATACTACCAAAGGCATTATACAGATTTAATGCAATTCCAATCAAAATTCCAATGTCATTTTTCAAAGAAATAGAAAAAGCAATCATGAAATTCATCTGGAAAAATAAGAGACCCAGAATAGCCAAAGCAATCTTGAGCAAGAAAAGTGAAGCAGGGGGCATCACCGTACCGGACTTTAAATTATACTATAGAGCAATAGTAACTAAAACAGCATGGTATTGGCACCAAAACAGACGGGTGGACCAATGGTACAGAATTGAGGACACAGAGACTAATACATATAATTTCAGTTATCTTATATTAGAGAAAGGTGCCAAAAATGTACAGTGGAGAAAGGATAGCCTCTTCAACAAATGGTGCTGGGAAAACTGGAAATCCATATGCAACAAAATGAAATTAAACTTGTATCTCTCACCATGCACAAAATTCAACTCAAAGTGGATCAAGGATCTAGGAATTAGACAAGAGACACTACACCTAATAGAAGGAAAAGTAAGTTCTAATCTCCAGCATGTTGGATTAGGTCCCAAGTTCTTTAATAAGAATCCTGTAGCACAAGAATTAATACCACAAATCAATAAATGGGATAGACTCAAATTACAAAGCTTCTTCTCAGCAAACGAAACAATCAGTGAGGTGAACAGAGAGCCTACTAATTGGGAACAAATTTTTACCACACGCACGTCAGATAGAGCACTAATCTCTAGAATATATAAAGAACTCAAAAATCTTAACACCAAAAAAACAAATAACCCAAGCAATAAATGGGCCAAGTAACTGAACAGACACTTCTCAGAAGAATATACACAATCAATCAACAAACACATGAAAAAATGCTCAACCTCTCTGGCAATTAGAGAAATGCAAATCAAAACCACACTAAGATTTCATCTCACACCTGTCAGAATGGCAGCTATTAAGAACACAAACAACAATAAATGTTGGAGAGGATGTGGAGAAAAAGGCACACTCATACATTGTTGGTGGGACTGCAAATTGGTGCAGCCAATATGGAAAGCAGTATGGAGATACCTTGGAAAACTTGGAATGGAACCACCTTATGACCCAGCTATCCCACTCCTTGGTCTTTACCCAAAAGACTTGAAAACAGCATACTACAGGGACACAGCCACATCAATGTTTACAGCAGCACAATTCACAATAGCTAAACTGTGGAACCAACCTAGATGCCCTTCAGTAGATGAATGGATAAAGAAAATGTGGTATATACACACAATGTAGTATTTATTACTCAGCAACGAGAATAAAATCATGGCATTTGCAGGTAAATGGATGGAGTTAGAGAATATAATACTAAGTTAAGTTAGCCAATCCCAAAAAGCCAAATGCCAAATGTTTTCTCTGATGTAAGGAGGCCAATTCACAGTGGGGTTGGGATGGGGAGCATAGGAGGATTAGAGGAACACTAGAATGGTCAATGGGGAGGGAGGGGAAGGGAGGGGGCAAAAGGGTGAAGAAGAAAAAAAGATTGTAGAATGGTATGGATATCATTACCCTAAGTGCATGTATGAAGTCACAAATGGTGTGAATATACTTTGCATACAACCAGAGATTTGTAAAAATGTGCTCTATATGTGTAATATGAAATGTAATGCATTCTTCTGTCATTTATAACATCTTAGAATAAAAAATTTAAAAAAAAAATCTACTTCATATTGACAAAGTAGTGATTTTAAAACCCCTCACTCACCAATAAATATACATACCACCCAGATAAAATCACTAGAGATTTTTCAGACCTAAAAAATAGCATAATCTAAATGGGCGTAACAATCATCTACAGAATATTTCATCCAACAATAGATAAAATTACTTTTTTCTCAGCTGCTCATGGAACCATCTCCAAAATAGACCAATTTTAGGTTCCAAAGCAAGTCTTGCCAAATAAAAAAAAAAAATTGATATAATTTCTTGTATCTTATCACATCATAATAGAATGAAATTAGAAATCAACACCAAGAGAAACTATAGAAATTAGATAAAAACAAACACATGGAGATTGAATAATACAATTTTCTAAGTATCACAGAAGAAATCAGAGAAGTTTAAAAATTCTTAGAAACAAATAAGAATAAAGATGCAACATACTAGAATCTCTGAGACACTATGAAATCGTTCTAAGAGGAAATTTTGTGGCCACGAGTGCTACATTAAAAAAACAAAAAAGCAATTAAAACATTCCCAAGTAAATAGCTTAATCATGTATTTGAAGAACCTGGAACAGTAAATCAATGCAAAAAGTAGAAGTCAGGAAATAGTAAAGATTAAAGCCAACATTAATTAAACAAAGAATTTTTAAAACTCACAAAAGATTATGCAACAAATTATTAGTTCTTTGAAAAAATTAACAAGAATAGGGTTGGGTGTAGTGGTGCATACCTGTAATACAAGCAAGTTGGGAGATTAAGGCAAGAAGAGTACAGATTTGAGACCGACCTTAGCAATTTAGCAAGGCCCTAAGCAACTTAGTGAGAACCTGTCTCAAAATAAAAGATAAGAATGGCTGGGGATGTGAGCACCCCTGGATCTAATCCCTGATTTAAACAAACAAACAAACAAACAAAAAATCCCAGCAAATTCTTAGCCAAATTAACCAAAAGAGAAAAGGCCCAAATCAATAAAATTAAGATATGAAAATGGAAACCTCATCAGAAACATCTTTAAAATCCAGAGGATCATTAGGGGCTCATTTGAAAATTTTTTTTAAATAAATTTGAACATTTAGGAGAAGTAGACAAATTTCTAGACACTTAGGATATACCAAAATTGATCTAAAACAATATGGAAAACCTAAATAGACCAATGAACAGCACTGAGATTTATGTAGTAGTTAAAAGCCTTCCAATTAATTAAAAATCAGGACTATGTGATCCTCAGCTGAATTCTCTAGTACCTTTAAAGACGAAATAATGTGGATCCTCCTCAGTTTATTCCATGAATTAGAAATAGGGGGAAACTTCCAAATTCATTCTATGAAGATATATCACCTTGATACCAAAACCAAGTAAGGACATATCAAGGAAAGAAAACTAAAGACCAATATCCATATCCTTGATAAAGACAGATCCAAATATCCTTAGTAAAATATTGAAACTGGAGTTTTGAGGTAAAACTCAATTCCCTGCTTCTGTTGGCAGGTGAAACTGGAGTTTCTTTGCTTCTGCTGGTGAATGGGGTCTACATAATTTTGCAGACCTCTGTAGCCAAAAGGTGTTGTAGGTCTTAATGGTGAGCTACACCCTCCAGTGTTGCAGCAGACCCCAATAGCTCACCATCGATTTCTTCTTCTTTCTAGGTTCTTATGAATTCAAAGAATATCATCCACAGACCAAAATGAGTGAGCATAAAAGTAAGATTTATTAAAGAATAGAAACAGGAACAGAATTTTTTCACTGCAGGAGGAAACCCATCATAGTGTACTAGTCTAGGAGTATATATAGCACTTGGATTGCTGCTACTGGCCCATATTTATGCTAATTAGGGTTTGGAAAACTACTGATGCTATTGGTCAACTCTTGAGTCCAATTTCCATTCAGGTCTGCCCCACTTCCATTTACTTGCTGCAAATCAGGAAGCTGAGGTTGAGGTCATTGGATGGTCTATGCTCACAGGTTCTGTGCTGCAATGCTGCATGGAGCTGGCTTCTGCAGGAGGTGTCTGCACAGTGCACAGGCCTGGCTGCCGCATGTGACAGGTGAGTGTGCCTCGGCTTGCAGTGCCTCAGGCCCGCTACGCCTGCATAGTGGGCTCCATGTGGCCATGGTCCATGTTTGCTGCCTACACTCCAGGTCACCAGAGCCACCGCTCTGTCACTTAGCCACTCCACTGCCACTTCTAGGCAGGAACCAGTAGGCCTCATGCCTACACACATGCTTGGCTTAGCAGTGGACAGCCATGTCAATATTGGCAATGTATATTAAAAAAATACATTAAGAAGATTGGATATTATGATCAAGTTGGTTTCATTCTACTGATTCAAGAATACTTTAACATATACAGATAAATGTAATTCATCACACAAATAGAATTAAGGACAAAAATCAAATGAGAATCTCAGTAGATGTAAAATATGCCTTTGACAAAATTCAGCAAAATTCATGATACAAACACTAAGAAAACAAGGGTTAAGGAACTTACCTCAATATTGTGAAATCTAAATACCCAAAGATAATATCAGACTGAACATGAAAAATCTGAAAGCATTTCCTCTAAAATCAGGAACAAGACAAGGATGTCTGCTCTCACCATTCCTATTCAATATAGTATTTGAAATTTGAACTAGAGCAATTATGCAAGAGAAGTTAATTAAAGAGTTTAAAATAGAAAAGGATGAAGTCAAATTATCACTATTTATAGGTCATCTGATCCTATACTGTGAAGACCTAAAAACTCTACTGGAAGATTCTAGAGCTGATTTAAAAAAATTTCAGCAATGCAATGAGATATAAAATCAACACATAAAAATCAAGAAATTTTTATATACTAATAAAGAACCCACTGAAAACAAAATCAGGATCAGAAAAACAATTCCATTCAAACAGCCTCAGACAAACAAATAAACAAAACCTAGGACTAGATCTAACCAAAAAAATGAAAGACATCAACAATGAAATTACACAACACTAAAGAAAGAAATAAGTCTTTAGAATATAGAAAGATCTCCCATGTTCTTTGGCAGCCAGAATTAATATTGTTTAAAAGTAAATCAAAAGCAATCTCCAGATTCAATGCAAGCCCCATTCATGAAACTAGACAAAACAGTCCTAAAATTCATACAAAAGAATAAAAGACACAGGATAGCTAATGCAATTATGAGCAAACACAGCAATGCGGAAGGCATCACATTAGCTGCTTTCAAATTATACTACAGAGCTATAGTAACAAAGACAGTATGGTACTGGCATAAAAATAGACATGTAGACCACTGTCATGCAGTAGAGGACACAGAGAAAAACCCACACAGATACAGTCATCTTATCCTTAACAGAAGTACCAACAGCCTATGTTAGATAAAAGGCAGTCTTTAAAAATGGTTCTGGGCAGCTGGGCGTGGTGGTGCACACCTGTAATCCCAGCACTTTGGGAGGCTGAGGCAGGAGGATCGCGAGTTCAAAGCCAGCCTCAGCAATGGCGAGGCACTTAGCAACTCAGTGAGACCCTGTCTCTAATAAAATACAAAAATAAATGTACTGGGGACTTGGCCCAGTGGTCGAGTGCCCCTGAGTTCAATCCCCAGTACCACACACACACAAAAAACATGGATCTGGGAAAACTGAATATCTATATGTAGAATAATGAAACTAGAGGCTTATCTCTTGCCCTGAACTAAAGTCAACTCAAAATGGATCAAAGACCTGGACTTAGACCAGAAACTTTTCAACTGTTAGGAGAAAACATAGTGTCAACACTCCAGAAGTTACATGCAATGACTTCCTAAATAGAACTTCCTAAAGCTCAGGAAATAATACCAAGAATTAATAAACTGGATGGTATCAAATTAAAAAGCTTCTTCACAGAAAAGGAAACAAAAGCCTAGAGAGTGGAAAGAAATCTTTGCTAGCTCCTCTTCTGACAGAGCATTAATATCAAAAATATAGAGAGCTCAAAAAACTTAACACCAAGAGACAAATAACCCAGTCAATAAAAAGACAAATGAAGTAAATAGACATTTCTCAAAAGAAGAAATATAAATGGACAACAAATATTTGAAAAAGTGTTCACCATCTTCAACAATCAGAGAAATTCTAACTGAAACTGCACTGAGATTTTATTTCACACTAGTTAGAATGGCAATCATGAAGAATACAAATAAAAATAAATGCTGGCCAGGATGTGTGGAAAAAGGAACACTCATGTGCTATTTGTGGGATTGTAAATTAGTGCAACCACAGTGGAAATCAGTTTTAAGTTTCTTGGAAGACTTGATATAGAATCACCAAATGACCTAGCTATTCTGTTCCTTAGTATTTATCCAAAAGAACTAAAAATAACATGCTCTAGGGATACATACATACGACTGTTTGTAGCAATGTAATTCACAGGAGCCAACTTGTGGAAGCAGCCTTGATGTCTCACAACAGATGAATGGATAAAGAAAATGTGGTGTGTGTGTGGTTATACTATAGGTTTGTTTATACTGTAGGTTTAGGTCCTTATTAATGGGAAGCCTTGAAAAGCTTAATAGTAAACCAACATAAGGAAATATATTACTGACAGAGAAGCTGGAATGTGTAAAATTATTCTAAAAATACTAAATATATATATATATATATGTGTGTATATATATATATATACACACACACATATATATGGTGTGTATACACACACACACACACACACACACACACAAATGGGTTTTTACTCAGCCATAAAGAAGAATGAAATCATGTCATTTGTGGGAAAATGGATGGACCAGGAGAACATCATTTTAAATGAAATAAGCCAGTCTCAGAAAGTCAAGGGTCACATGCTTTCTCTCATATATGAAAGACAGAAAAAAGGAAAAATAAAGTAATGTCACAAAAATGGAAGTGAGACCAGTAAAGCAAAGTAAGGTGATCAGGAGGAGGTAGGGGGAGAGAAGGGAAGCAATGGGGAGTGAAATTGACCAAATCATATTATGTGCAGGTATGAATATCCCACAATGAATCTCACTATTATGTATAATTATAAAGCTTCCATAAAATTTTTTTGAAAATAAATACTTATTTAAATTATCTCTGCTGGGAAGTATAATGCTAAGTACTGAGTGCACAAAACTGGAGGCCTGACTTAGTCGACTTAGTTAGGATTTGAGAGGCCACTAGACATTCCAACATAGCAAAAGCTCTAAATTTGCAGTGACCATTGTTCATTCAAGAAACTGATAAAAGGTCACTGTGGCTGGGGTACCGAGTCATGTAGAAACAGTTAAAAGATGAAGAGATAGAGGTTGGAAAGAGCCAGATCTTGCAGGGCTTTGATTATACTATAGGTTTAGGTCCTTTAATGGGAAGCCTTGAAAAGCATAATAGTAAACCAACATAAGGAAATATATTACTGACAGAGAAGCTGGAATGTGTAAAATTATTCTAAAAATACTAAAAAGCAAATTTCATTTTAGCACTTTCCATTCATGAATTAAATTTTTTATTTTTATTCAGTCTTTTAATCCAAGGTAACCCTAGAGGAGTTAAGCAAAGTACATGGCAAAAAATTCTTGATGTCAACATTTATTGAATGAATATGTCAACATATATACAGTTAGCACTTTCCAGTGTCTGGGCTCATAAAAAGTACAGGCACTCAAGATAACAGGGTGAGCAAAACAGACAGAAGTACTGCCTTACCAAAGCTCACAGTAAAAACGGAAAAAAAAAATTCTTTGAATTGTGAACTGTTGATGACACATATGCCTGACAAGTTAGCAAGTCTTATCTGAAGAGAGCAAGTAAACTGGATACAGAATCTAGACTTAACTGTATATGTTTGCAAAACAGATTAGTTGGACCAATTGTGCTCTGACTCAGACATTTCAGCCTCTTTATTATAGGTTATCAATTGTCAGGTCATTTTATATTAGCACATTGAGAAATAATGTAACACCTCACCTCACTTTTATATTAAAGTTGACACAAATATTGCCAGATATTACTCCAATCTAAGTATTGTTGTCCTACCTTGCAGGGGGGAAGCAGAGCTGAGTTACCTTAGTTGCTCCAGCTAAGAGTTAGCCTACCCCCTGTCAAGAACAGCAAAAAAACCTAAGATACACACACACACACACACACACACACACACACACACACACACACACGATCAATACTCAGCATTGATTGTGTGTCACTGAGGCTTGGTGGTTATTTTTGTATGCAACATTATTTTAGCAATCATTAATTAAAACAAACTCAGATCAATCTGCATATAAGGAGATACTCTTAGAAATAAATTATAAACATCATTCCAGCTTCAGCTATTCATACTTATGGCATCTTTCTAATTCTATGTCCCAGAATCATGGCTTCTTATCCTTTGGTCCAATCTAAACTTGGACATCAAACCACATGAACAAAATCTGCTTTCGGATATGTAACTGGACGGCTCTAACAATAAAAACTTAATAAAACTTAATGAAAATTCATGTTTTCCCCCATCAAAACTTTTCCTCAGTCTTCTACATTTCAGTGAAGGTCACCATCATTAATCTAGTTACTCAGAACAATTCTCTAGTACTTACTTTGACTCATTTCATTCACAATCTGTGTTCAAATCATCAGTCCTATTGTCTTTCTTTCAGTTATACCCTAAAACCAATCCTTGTTCATGCTTTTTCTCTCCTAGACCCTAAATGACTTTAATAGCATTTTTGCTGGCCTAAGCTCTATACTTGCCTAAGTATGATCACCATGAATAGAGAAATATATAATTAAACTTTGTATTAGATCACATCATATTTCTGTTCAAAGCTTGTCAATCTCAAAACAAAAAAAAAAATTCAGTATCCTTACTGTGGCTCACAAGATACTACATACTTTCCCAAATTCTGATCTTTCATCTTATATGTATTTTCCTATCACTTACAAACCCCACTCCTTGGTTATTATGCACTAGGATTCTGGGACTCTTTCTGTATGTCAAGTGGATGTATATCAAACTTGTTTCCACCTCAGGGCATTTTTGTTTTCAGTGTCCTCTTCAAAGAAAGAACTTCACTCAGATTTTGCATGACCTTTTCACTTACTTCAATCAAGTCTCTGATAAAATGTACCTACTACAATGACATGTCCATTGATTTATTAAAATCACAACACCCTACCATGTGTACACTGCCTCTATTACTTTGCATCCCATTGCTTAGTATGGTTATTTGTATATAAATTTATTTTGAGGGGTCTCCATATTCCACTAGAATGTAAGGATTATGAGGTTTTATCTTATTCATCATTATAATATTCTGGCCCAGAATAGAGCCTCTCTTGTTCCAGTTAACACAAAAACTAATAGATATATGAGTAAACAAATGAATGAACATGTAGGAATTATAGAAATTGCTCCAGTAGTTGCTATTCTCCTCTCTATAACTGATGCTTATGTTCATGAAGGTCCTGCCTTTTGGTTAATTTTGATGTGCTAATCTAGGTCTTTTCTACCATAGTGGTTAAAACTGTTTCAAGTATTTAAAAAATGAAAATAAAATAAGCAATTAACTCTAATGGCATCCAGGTTAACTGCATCTTGTCGGGAGCACTGGAGATCAGAGTATGCATTTGCAGGGCATGAACCCTCATACAATATAAGCTGCAGCCTCAGAACTGTGGTTCTTCGATGTTTGAAGGTTTCCATGGGAACAACACAATTGTGTGTTCTGTTTATAAGCTTAAAATATGTAGTGGCAAGAAAGTGCGGGTGTAACAAACCACATGAGGATGATTCAAAGGATGAAAGCCTATAAAAATTAATGATCAGAGAAGAATGTGGACTAGTAAATCAACAACTACATTATTAAAAACAGAGGAAATATAATTGGCCACATATGGTCACACCATAACGAGGCAAGAGTCATTGCGCTCTTTAAGCCAGTTATACATTTACACTCACACAATGTTGACTCGCCCGGGGAGCAACTGATAAGCCAGCAGCCTAGTAAAAATGAAATCTTTTCTTTATTAATACTTTCCATGACATCTAATTAGCAATTAAGAAAATGGTTTAACGGTGAGAATAGGTACCTAAAATAAAACCATCCTAATGAATTACCAATCACATTTGCTTGTTAGTAGAGCAGGCTTTGGAAATAATAGACTTCAGGCTATAGAGGCTTAGGGGCCGGGTAACAATTCAAATTAAATGATATCACTGAGCATTTTAACTTCATTTCATTTGCCTCAGCTTCAAAGAACTTAAAAGCAGAAATAAGACAATAGTCACTCTCTTTACAGGCTACTAAAGGTTTTAAAAAAGAAAACAACATACATCTATGAGAACTCCTTATAAAAAATTATGTTCTTTGCAAGTTACCACAATTTTGAAGACTTCTGGTAGGGCTCAAAGAAGATTCATAAATATGCTGTTATAAATCTTCTGTTCCATCCAAATATTTATTGGCCTGCAAGTTTCACAACCTTTCTCCAGACTTACCAATATTTTAGAACTAAGGTATAACTAATAGTAAAAGAAAAGGGCTCTTAAATTTTTTTTCTAAAATTTCACCTTTTGCAGATTGATTTTTTTCTTTCCATTGGTGATTAGGTTAATGTTACTTCGCATGGCTTGTTCAAATAAAAACAGCTGAAATTCAGTGAATACTCGCAGTAAGTATTCCACTATGGTTTTCTATGCATCAGCTTCACTCTTATATTTGACTGTAATTTTTTCTTTATTCTAGGCTACATGGCAGGCAATGACAACTACCAGCTCCTGAGTTTTACAGGTTTCAGTTTAGTTCCTCAGGGAGATTAAATTAAGTTTATTTTATATGCAATTCCAAATGCTCAAAGAAGAAACTCAATGGACATGAAGTTTTGCTGTCAAATTATGAAAATGCTACTTCATCTAAGGAATGGAGAAGATAAATTTAAGGAAAAATGTTTAGTTTACCTTTGGATTTTATTTATATTTTGACAAGTCCTTTCCATCTCCACTACCATTTATTTCTTCTAAGGTTACAGCTCCAGCCTTCTAACTGGGTCTCCATACTTTCATGAACGCCATTCTATGCCTGCTCTCAACCAGTAATAACATTAAATAAAATTTATATGAAATTGCTTTTCTACTTAAAACCCTCTTTTGACTTCCGATCTCTGTATACAAGTCAAATGTCTGTGATTGCCTACAAAGTTTAAGAGAATCTTCCCCAGCTATGGTCACCATCAACTCTCTACTCCCACCCTATTGTCGATGGAGCTATCTGACCAGCTGACATCATCTTTTTCTTTTACTATCTTTTTCTCACTTATCCAGTTAACAGCCACATTTACCTCCTTGCTATTTCTCAAACTTGCCAAATAATTTCATACCAATTTGTTCGCACTTTTTCTGAGACGTTACTCTCAAAAGCAGATGCACAGTTGCCTCTCATAGTTAGTTCAGAGATTTGGTGTGATATTACCTTCTCAATGAAGGTTTTGTTAACCACTCTATTTAAAAAAAAAATTCATTGGTGGCAGACAGACTTTCCAGGTGATTCTCATGACCTCTATCTCCTGTCATTCAAAGCTTTGTATAGTTTCTTCCCCTGAGTATGAGAGAATCGCTTTGCTTCTAGCAAATAGAATATGGGAAGGATGATAGGTTACCACTCTCCTATCATTGTATAAAGTTCTCTTTTGGTCACAGACCCAGTTCTGGAAGTTCTCTTTCCATGAATGACTACAGAGCTAGCTGTTGTAAATGATACAACACATAATACAATGACCAGTAACACCCTGAGGGAGTTGGAAGAACACTTCCCCATTTGACCTTCAGAGGAGAATGCAACTTTGATGGATACCTGGATCACAGCCTTGTGAGACTCTGAAGTGGAGAACAGAGGCAAGCCCTACCTGACCCAACAAACTGTGAGGTAATAAGTGTTTTTTTTCAAGCTTTGAAGTTTATGGTTGTATGTCACTCTGCACAGGAAACAAACACTGCCGCTCTGTCATCCTAGGAATTCTACGTTCCCATGTCCTGTGATAAATTGTTCCTCTGTTTTCTTAGTACCTTTTTTGCATAATAGATATTCATTTGTTTGTATATTTGTTGGGTCTACCCACACAGAGAGATTCACAGAGACACTACACTAATGCAAGGTCCATGAGAGCAGGATTAGAGAAGTACCTAGTATATAGTAGGTACACATTTTGAATGATGATATTTATACTTTACAAAATAAATGAATATTCAGATTGAATTCACAGTTGGTTCCTACACACACATGCACACATAAACACATACCAGACTCCTTGTTGAACTCTATTGAAAGACTTACTTTTCTTTCATACCAAATGCATGGTTTCAGTCAATAGTATTGGCATCATGTGGATACAGATTCAATCTCTGCTTTAAATTAAATCCATATAAGCTATAGCGGGAATCCAAGGAAGGGACTACTGGTGAGAACTGTTACATAGAGACTGCTTTATGGCATAAGTATGTGAAATTGCCATTCTTAGAAATGTTCAAATTATGGCTAAGAAGACCTTTATCTTGCTAGGAAAATACAGTTGTTGCCCTGCTAGAAGCCAAGGCTATTAAGATACTGCAAATTTTATTTTGTCTCAATGATTTCATAATTGGTGGTAGAATAAAAGAAATGTGGTTTCTTTGTTAATGACAAGAGCACTTCTCCTTTTGTCCAGAAGGGACTGATAGTATGTTCTTTCTTAAATGATTTAAGAAATATCTCTATCCTAGTCATTGCTTTCCATGTTTTTATTATTAATCACTAATGGAAAATACAAATGTTACAGAAAAGCAATTAGGAAAAAAGATTAATAAATATTAACATTCCCATGTCAAGCAATGTCCCTAGTTGTATTTTCTCCCAAAGGCTATTTATACAACGTTATCATATATTATAATATACAAAATATAATTTTATCATATAATATAATTATATCATGTGTGTGTATATATATGTATATGTGCATATATATACATATGCACATATGTATATATGTATATACATATATATATAAACACTATGTTGCATTAACAGGTATGGTTTTGTTATCTGTTGTTATTTTAATCAAATAAAGGCCACTGGAAAGGGAATTAAAGGGGCTTGATAGCCAAAAGAAAATATCAAGAAATAAGTGTTTTCTTTGTGTTTCCCCAAGTTATGGATAAATATTAACCTTATTATTGATTCAATAAAACATTTTTTTGACATTGTTAATGGGTAAGTCAATGTGTGAGTAACTGGCCAGATAGATGCATTCAATCTTTGTCACAAAACCTCTAAGGTGTGAGTCAGAATAGCAACCCAGTAGCTTTAGAGTCATGAAGATGCATTTGGTCTCTTTCCATCATGAAAACTGCTACTGATGCAAATGGATTTAAATTAGTAAAACCATTGCTTTAGTTTTACAAAGGTGCTTACTGAAAGGCCCTGTAATTTTAAAATAATCCTAAGGGTGGATGTTTGAATTGAGATGTGAAGGACAAATATTACCAAATTTATATCATTGGAAGCAGCTATTTGGATAATGGTATTGAATTTGTCAGAATGCATTGACATGCTACATGGGTGATGTGATGGATAATTTTATGTCTCAACTTGACTAGATCATAGACTTCCCAGATATTTGACTACACGTTATTTCTGCATATTTTTGTGAGGGTTTCTGAGAGATTAGCACTTGAATTGGTTAGACTGAATAACCCTCAGAGGGCAGATTGCTCTCCCCAATGTGGGTGGGCATCATCCACTCCATTGCGGACCTGAATAAAACAAAAAGGAAGAGGAAGGGAAAAACTTTCTCACTCTTTCCCTCTCTTTCTCTCTCTTTCTGCCTGACTGAATGAACCAGAAAATTGATTTTCTGGCCTCAACACTCTTTGTTCTCAACCTTCGGACTAGAAATAACCACTGGCTTTTCTTGGTCTCCAGTGTTTAGACAATAGATTGTGGGACTTCTCAGACACTGTTGGAGCCAATTTCTCCATATCTATATCTAGTTCTAAACAAATATTAACATCCACTATTGATTATATTTCTCTGTAGAATCCTAACTAACATAGGTGATAAATAATAAGTCCTAGGTCTTTAGTCCTAATTAGGTACAATAGTTCTTCTTTAACTTGAAATATATTCTTTCTTCACAATAGAAAGAAACTTCCAGACATCTATAATTATATTGGGTCCTTTCCTAAAAGCAAATAATGTATAATTTAGAGATAATCTTGAATAATCTCATAAATTCTCCACAGATGTTAATTACAAATTGGAATACATTAATGAATTTCATAAGAGCCAGCACCTTAAAATCTACTATATATATATATTATATATAATATGCATAATATGATATTATCTCTCTCCATATATATATATTTTTTTTTTTTTCCCCAATAACAGTTCTCTTTCCAAATTTGGACAAGGTTCTATGGACTTGTAAGCTGCCTGGTACCGAAAACCGGGAGGAAAAACTCTCGGAGGCAGAGTTAAGCTTTTACTACTTTTACTTCTACTTTCTTAGAGCTTAGAGAGGGAAAGAAAGATTTTTCTTCTTAGCTTAGAGTAGAGTAGCTTAGAGTAAAGAAAGATAGAGCTTAGCTTTTCTTCTTAGCTTAGAGTAGAGTAGCTTAAAGAAAGATAGAGCTTAGCTTAGAGAAAGACTAGAGCTTCTTTCTTCTCTCTTCTTTCTTCCTTCTTCTGTCTTCTGTCTTCTGTCTTCCTCGGGAGCCTCGGCCTTACTCTGACCAGTCATTACTTCTTCTATCTGGTTTCTTTTCTGTAACCGCTCTGCCTACGTTCTGGCCGCTCTGATTCTTCTGACCGACCGAGTGACTGCCCGGCTGACTGAATTCTCCGTTCTCCTAACTCGGACCGCTTTCACCTGGTTATATACCTTCAGGTTTGCGGGTGCCTACAGGTGCGTCACATACATACCAGGTGGAACCCATGGCTTCCAGCTAGCTACAACAGCCCTTCCCAATTAGGGCTCCTTCATGGACTCAAGTATTTTACAGGTTTTTTGCATACCAGAGCAGCTGTAAAATTTGATTGCCAAATGCTCAATGAAGTTCTGATCTGAAAGTATTCATTTAAAGGAATCTATTTTTAAAATATTAAGCATCTAATAGATATCAAAAATATATAAAACTTTGGGTTCAGTGATGCACACCTGTAATCCCAGCAGCTTGGGAGGCTGTGGTAGGAGGATCCTGAGTAATTGATTGTCTAAACTGCTAAGCAAATCAGTGAGACCCTGTCCCAAGATAAAATGCAAAAAAGGGCTGGGGATGTGGCTCAGTGGTTAAGTGCCCCTGAGTTCAATCCCAGTTAAAAAATTTCTGGAGACAAAGATGAACAAAACAGACTTGTCTCTGAATGAAGAAACTTAGAAGGCAGACAAATGTCTTTATGGGATGTAATAAACATTATATTTAAATAAGTTCAGGGTATTTTAGGCACACGCAGCTACTTTTGATTAAACATATATCTTAGTTACCTAGAAAAAAAAACAAGCAAAGAATTTTCGTTTCCAATATAACTATTATTGACTCTTTTTTCATTCTGAATAGTGCCTCAGTTTAGGCAATCAATTACCTCATCATACTACCTAAAACACCCTGGAGTTAAGTTGATGGAGCTGGTTGGTGGGAGGTTGAAGGAATAAAGTCTAGCTTGGAGCATTCCACAGGTGAGAATTACAAATATTTTAGTGCAATGGAGTGTTGGGATACAGTGTAGGTCTCAAGTTCCTCTGGGACAAGAAACAATAAAGTTGTGCAGAAGCCAGATCATGAAGTTCCTGGCTAAGAAGTTTGGACTGAAAAAAAAAAAAAAATGTGAATGTCATGAAAGCCTTTGAAAGCAAAAGCTTCAAAGCGCAGATATACATTTTAGGAAAAGTACTGTGGCAACCATGTGACACTTAAATCAAGGATTAAAGAAAGACACCCATTCAGCGATAGTTGCCGTAGTTCAATCAAGAAATAAGACTTTCATCTAAGGAGGTGGTAATGGGAATAGAGACTGAGGTTTATGGAATATTAGAAAATAGAGTCTACAGACCTGGTGACTGATCCAATGTGGCAGAATAAGTGATTGGGAAAAGCAAAAGCTGTCTCCCAGGTTCCCTCAAGAACAAACATTTACTACAGTAGGAAAAGACAATTCTATCCATTTGTGCAGCACTGTATCCCCAGTGGCCAACAAAGGACTTGACAAATAGTGTTTAAGAAATTTTTATTTAATGAGTTAATGACTAATGTGTTAAAGCAACTTAATTATAAATCTCAATTCAGCCACATGCTAGATGGGTAAATATGAGAAAATTATTCCTACAGGTTTCTATTTCCTCACCAAAAATCAGGGCACAATAAAATATAAATTTTTTAAAGAGCAAGTCATGTAGTATATATGGATTCTCTTAACAATACTGTAATTCAGAAATGTCATAAGCCACTATTATCACTGTTTTAGGCAAGGTTCTCCACAGAGATAGAACCAATAGGGTAGATAGACGAACAGATTGGTAGGTAGGTAGGTAGGTAGGTGGTGGATGGATAAATGGAAAATGGATGGATTAAAGTGGATCTTGTTTATAAAAATTATCTCACAGGATTAGAAAAAGTGAGAAATATCATGATAGACCATTTGCCATTTGCAAGTTGGAGACCCTAGAGAGGCTAGTAGTAGCATGGTTCAGTCTAAGGCTGAAGGCCTGAGAACCCGGGAAGTTGATCATGTTATTTCTCAATCTGAGGGTCCCTGGGGGCTCTCTCTTGCAAGTCCTAGAGTCTAAAATCCAGATAATCTGCAGTTGTGATGTTCCAAGGCCAGGAGAAGGATGATCCATCTCCACAAGACAAACAACGTGAATTTGCCTTTGTTCTGCCTTTTTGTTCTATCTGTGATGTCAGTCCATTGGATATTACCCACCCACATCTGGTAAGGGCAGATCTTACTTGCTCAGTCTACTGTTCAAATGCCAATCTTACCAGGCATGGTGTCACACACCTGTAATCACAGAGACTCCAGAGACTGAGGCAAGAAGATCACAAGTTCAAGGCCACATTTATCTCAAACCATGAAATGATAGCTATGGTCTTTCTATGTATATATACACACTAGAATATAAGTGTAATCCTATCCTTCTATGTTCAACCCTCCATGAAATTATACATTTCTATTTGGGGACCATTCCCTAACTCTAGAGTTATAGTTGGATACCTTATAAATTACAGCTCTTTATCTTATATCTCAAGACTTATCCTGTATTTCTCTTGTCTCTTCTGCCTGTCAAGGACACAGGAGTGTGTATTATAGGTCATCCTAAGCTCTTTTCTTTAAATCATATCCATATTTGGTGAGTTGGGAAACCTATGACCCTTAAAATTAAGTGTAAGTGCCCACTGCCAATATCCATGCTGCTTAAATCATGTAAGAATCTCCCAATCTAAGGAGAGGCTGGCTTTCTGTTGAATCCTCTTACACAGATGCTCAAAACTAGAAACATGTTTGAGGAATTAAGGTGCTATTGAATCTCCACAAAACAGATGCTAGAGGGGGCATGATTTTGGAACTTATCTACTCTCAAAGCATGGTCTCTATAACCCATGATGTACTTCCTTAGAAAGACTCTACAATAAAGCCTGAGTCTCATTTTAAAAGATACCATCATGAAAGAGCATGAAGGAAATTAATGGGTCTTTGATTTTTTATTTTGGGGATTGAACCCAGGCCTTCACACATGCTAAGTATGTGCTTTACCACCAAGCTACATCCCTAAGCCCAAAATTTTTGAATTAATAAAAAAACAAAATTTCTTAATGATATTCATGAAAAGAAAAGATGGGAAAACTCATATTTTGACATTTGTTTTGGTCATTAAAACATCTGACTTTAAAAGTTGGTAACTAAAGGAAAAAAAAAATAAGCATTTACCTTCATTCTTACAGGAAATACGGGGTCAACAAATGCTCTAGTTTATCAGAAAAGCTCTTCTTCACAAAGAAACAAAAGAAGTCAATCTATCTAATAATACACAGACAATGGTAGAGCTAGAAGATCATCAAAATGAACACATTTAAGAGTTAATAATTGGTGTTTAAAAATAAAAATCAGAATCTTTGAAGAAGGACCAGACATTTGTTTAGTTCCACTCTAGCTGCCTCACAAATTACTTTCCAGACTCAAAGGGGGAAATTGTGACTCTGCAAAGGACCTGTGAGAATATCATCATTCTCATCCTGGGTTCAATCTTAGTATCATGAATGGTGAGGCAACCAGACAGCAAGTGTGCCTGAGAGAACCCCCCATGCCATATACAACATCTCTAGCAAATGTTCTAGTCAGTCTTGTTCAGTTTGAATGCATCATGCATTTAGACTATTCCTACATTTTCTAGTTCACAGGAAATATGGGAATAAAACTATAAGTTAAAAATAAGCATGAGGAAAGCACCTAGGCTTACAGTGTTCAATATAGTAGCTACTCAACACATGTGGTAACTATTTAAATTGAGATTTAACTTAAATTTGAACTTAAATGAATTGAAGGTAAGTTAAGAGTTAAATTGTTCTAGTACTCAAGTACTCATTCATTCATCACATAGGTCAAGTGGATACTTAAATGTTTAGTAGAGATATGGAACATTTCCATAATTGTATAAAATTTTATTGGACAACCCTGAAAGAAAATTTAGCAGTTAAGATTTTATGCAGGCTAGAATCTATTCAACAAATCAATCTCCTGGGGGAATGTTGCTGCCTGAAGCGATTGTCACTGGGAGCAACAACGCCGCGGGAATAAGTTCAGAGGCAGACTGGAAATGAACAAGCTCTTTATTCTGCTAGCTTTTCTCTCTGGCTCCAACAACAACTCTAACACCATCCATACTCCTACAACCACCACAAAATGGCGCCAACCCG
This sequence comes from Tamias sibiricus, assembly GCA_025594165.1. NCBI lineage: Eukaryota > Metazoa > Chordata > Mammalia > Rodentia > Sciuridae > Tamias > Tamias sibiricus. Next base: position 138,642,816 of record CM046658.1, on the reverse strand, counting down.
GTCCGCAATGTCCCGGGCCAAGTCTCGTGAGATCATGGAAGGTGGCAATGCTCGAACATCTCCACGGCTCACAGCTAACCATAATCTTAGCTATCTCCTTAATTAGGGCTCCTACAGGGGAAAAGAAAAAAGAATGTACTAGGTTATAACATTTCAAGTGGCATAAAAAAATTGTAGCTGGTTTATTTTCACAAATACTTTGGGGCTAAAACATTTAGGAATACCTTTAAAATTTTCAATATGAGCTGTGTATAGATAAAATGAAAATTTATTAATATGGAAAGGTAAAGTATAGTGGTCATCTCAGGTTGGTTGGAGTATAGTATGTATTTTTTTCTTTTTCTTTTTGTTGTTTACATATATTTTCCAAATTTCTAAATTTGTGTTATCATTTTACAGACTTTTCTTTGTCATTCTGATCACATGCTTTTGAGCAGTTTTATGTTCACAGAGAAATTCAGCAAATATTAAAATTTCTCCCACACCCCCTGTTATAGTTAGAATCTTTAATATCCCCCCCCAAAAGTCATATGTTTGGCAATGCAGCAATGGTCAGAGAGGATTATGACCATTAAGACTGGATTATGAGAGCCATAACCTCTTAGTGGTTTAATCCATTTGATGGATTCATAATCTACTGCTGGGTGGCAACTGTTGGTGGGTGGGGCATGTGCATGGGAGGAAACAAGTCCTTAAGACATGGCCTTGAGCTATCTGTCCCTGGCCCCTTCCTCTCCACCCCCAGGACCCCGGTTTCTCTCTCCTTCCCAGCTCCTTATAAGCCTAGCAGCTTTCCTCACTATGACCTTCTGCCATGATGTTTTTGCCTTGAAGTCTGCCCATGGACCAAACCTCTAAATTTATCAACTAAAATAATGCCTTTCCTCCTATAAGTAGTTCTTGCCAGGTGTTTTGATCACAGAGATGAAAACTAACACAAACCCTGATCCTACACATGTGTAGCCTCCCCATTATCTGAAGCAGTGGTAAATCTGTTTCAACTGATGAACCTACACAGACATCCATTATCACCCTAGGTTCATAGTTTACATTAGGGCTCACTCTCGGTGGTAAACATTCTATGGGTTTGGACAGATATATAGTGACATGTATTCACTATCATGGTACCACACAGAATAATACTAAAAGTACTGTGTGTTCCTTCCCTCCCAACTTTTAGAAACTGTTGATCTTTTCCTAAGTCATAGTCCTTTGCTTTTTCTAGAATTCCTTATAATAGAAACTGCCTTATTAAATGGCTTATTTCACTTAATGATGTGCATGTAAGGTACCATCTTAATTTTTTAATGTTTGTTTGTTTGTTTGAAGTACTAGATATTGAGGCCAGGTGTGCTTTACCACTAAGCTACATTCCCAGTTCTTTATATTTTTAAAATATTTTGAGACAGGGACTTACTAAGTTGCTGAGGGCCTTGTTAATTTGCTGAGACTGGCCTTGAATTTGTGATGTTCCTGCTTCAATATCCCCAGTTGCTGGGATTACAGGCCTGTACCACCATACCTGGCTCTTTTTATGTCTTGATAGCACATTTCTTTTTGTTTCTGAGTAATATTCCACTGTCTGTATATACCAGCTTATTTATTCATTCACCTACTGAAGGGCATCTTGGTTGCTTGAACATTTGGCAATTATGAATAAAGCTGCTGTAAACATCACATGCAGCTCTTTGTGTGGACATAAGCTTTCAAATCCTTGGAGTAAATATCAAGGAGTACAATTATTGGATTAGACAGTAAATCTATGTTTAGTTGTATCAGAAACTTGAAAACTTTCTTCCAAGGTCTCTGCACCATTTTACAGCATTCCCACCAGCATTGAATGGGAACTCCTGGTGCTCAACATCTTGGAAAGGCTTTGGTGTGGCCAGCATTTAGGATTTGGGCCATTCTAATAAATGTGCAATGGTATCTCCCTACTGTACTCATTTACATTACTCTGATATTATGTGAAGCATCTTTGCATATGCTTACTTGCTATCTTCTTTAGTAAGAAGATTTTAGTGTTTTTAGAGGTTGCATTGCTCACCTGCCAAAAATATATTTCAATGGCTGCTTTTGACCTAGGTTAACACTTGCCATATTTTTTGTGGTAAAGAAGAGGAGGACTTTTACAAAAATTCAAGGCAGTCAGAGCTGAAATCCATGCCACAAAAGAAGTGCAAAAACTTGAAATAAAATGACCCAGTGAAGAGAGTTTAAAGTGGATGTTGAAAAACAGAAAAGGACAATGATAAAGCATTCAAGGATGACAGCAAATAGTCAAACACATACAAATGACAGTCATTAAAGGTGGTTAATGATTAGTTCTTGGAAAACACTGAGGACAGATTCACTTCCCTTCAGGTATTCCTCTTGCTAGAATATCATTAACTATACAGAGACACTTCTTATTTGGTGTTCTAACCTTGGAGACTCCCCCCACCCCTGTTTTGACCTTAAACTCTGAATTATGTGAAAACAAATTGCTTTCTCTCGTGAGAAATTTGTTTCTGAGTGAGTTTCTGCTCCCATCTTTTTTTTAAGTTTATTTTTTTAGATGTTGATGAACCTTTATTTTATTCATTTATTTATATCTGGTGCTGAGAATCGAACCCAGTGCCTCACACATGCTAGGAAAGACTCTACTTCCATCTTCTTTCCGTATATCCTATTCAGAACACCAGCAATTTGTCTAAATACCTACCCTGTTTTGCTACTGATACAGCCCCTGTTTCCTCAGTCACTCCACCTGCCACAGATACACAGTCTTCATTAGTTCTCATCAAGGTCACTTTAGGAAACCCAGATTCATCAGTCCTTCCCCAAAATATTACCCAATGAATTCTGTCACTCGCGACCAATTGCTGTGTGCCACACACCCTGAGCTGCCTACTCAAAATCCATTATATCCTTCTTCCTGTCTATGATAGGTTTGATTTTACTTGAGGTAAAAATATATTTATATAAAAGGAAGTTAGGTTCATTTCAAAGAATCCATCTCCCATTTTGTGACTTCTGTGAAATCCAGTATGGTATGAAGCGAGGTCAATAGCAGTGGCTAGATTGGACCTCTGGAAAAGCCTTTCCTGAAGCCTGCCCCTTCAATCTTCTTCCCTTTATCTTTCTTTGAACTTGGATAGCAGATATAGGCACCATCTTTGCAAACAGGAAGATGAAAGGCAGAAACTATGGGTGGTGAAAGGGAAGACAGTAGGAGCCAGACAGAAAGGGCATATTGTTAAAGGCTTTGCACTGCTTTTAGACTCTTTGTTATATTTTTCTTGTTGACCATTTTGCTTGATAAGAAAACAAAGGTAATTATGTCTAGTACACAGGGAATATAAGAAACATCTTACAAGATGTTTTCAAATCTATTGTTATTAGGTAAATGTGGCCAGTGGCTAGAATCTACTACTTAATAGCTCATTTGAGTCTAGTGCAATTTTAAAGATTGTCTGATTTAGGGAGCATAAATTCATGCTTCTAATATTATGCTTCTTAGCTAGAAGCTCCTTGAAATATAAAAATCTGGTGTGACTGTATTCTTCAGCTAGGAAGATAAAATGTGTTAGTGTTCTAAGTTAAAATAAAGATTGAAGTACAACCATAAAAAAATAAGAACACTAATATGACATTTTATTTTTCTCTAATTATATCTAGTGATATCATAAACCTGATAAAATGAAATTTAATTCTTAATCTAAGAAATCTGTCTGAGCCTTTAAATTCTAAGATTGAATTAATATTATCTTATCCCAGCTTGCTAATGCTCACTTAGCAATTGATAATGAAACAAAATAGTATTCATCCCCATATGTAAATACATATTATATTACATTTTAAAGAAGATTGTCTTCAAGTTTTACTGAATTACTTTAGAATCCTAGAAAGGCCAATAACCCTACTGAAAATATTGCCTCTGTAATCTCGTTCGTATGTAAATATATATCAATATGAAGCAGATGGTATCAACATTCTTTGTATCCATAAAGAAAATTATTTTTAAAAGCTTGTAAGTGTATAAGCTTTTACATACTGTATGCACAACTACATATATGTATATATAAAAGCGTATATATGCAAATATATATTTAAATATGTATGTATACATTTTTACATATATAACCTATGTATAAAACTACAGGAATATGTGTTTACCTATTTAATTTAATTTTCATTAAAAGATTGATTAATTTGATCTTTTAATCTATAATAAATTACATCTAATTTATAAGTCACCTGTGCCTTATTGAAGAGTCTTATCAATATCTGTTCATTACCCACATGTTATGCATGCTTGTCTTTGTACCAAATTTCCTATGGATGTGATCTGATTGTTTTACAAATTTTTCTTTCTGGGTTTTCCATCACAGCAATTAAATTATTAAATATATATTGGGCAAATATCTGTACTTACATCTCCCATCCTGCTCTTTATAACATTTAACCTCTTTACAACAAAGGACAAAAATAGTCCTTCTGCTAAAAAAGAGGTCAGCATGAGCAAGTAAACAATTAAATTAAGAATTTTATTTCTTACAACTACCTTCTCTAATCATACACTAATCCCCAGCTTATAGATAAGTCTGGGACACACTTCTTAATTTTGCTTTAAAATTTCAAATTCAATGGCATGATATGACTTCAAACCTTAGTGAAGGAGACCTATCAGGATCGCACATAAGCTTAATTATCATAAAACAATTTGGTGAAAATAACGAAATATTAGCATAAGGAAAAGAATTAGCTACCTTACTAACAATAACAACAACAATAACAAAACGTTAAGATACCTCTAGGGAGACAGATGGGGTAGGAATGACGTGAAGAACAGGGTGCTGCAGCCTTGGACAGGAAGAGGACACAAATGGAGCTAGGGCCAAATAAGTGAGACAAAATCTCTTTTAACTCTGTCCTTTTTCCCCTGTAGCTGCCTTGGGGTTACTTATGTCTGCCCCTATCCAAGGAAATCTATACTGAAGGCCCCATGGTGCAGACTCTGGTGAGAATGATTGGCCTTAAGCATTCAATCCTCAATCTTTCCCCTTTTCCCCACTCTCCTTGTTGAAGTCTCACCCCAGACTATAGCTAGCAATAGGAGGGAACTTCTATCTCAGAGCCAAATGAAAAAGGAAAATTGAACTGCTTTTGTGGAAATAGTTACTGTAATAAATAATTAATGTGGCTTAATACTTACTTTCTCCAATATCTTGCTTTTGATAGAAACAGTGGATTTAATAGAATTTCTTTTGGCATTGTAGAATTGATATGGCTACTGAGTTTTTATTTGGACATTCATATTCTACATTGTTATAATACAGTATTTAAAATGCTGTTGTGATCACTTTTGAGGCTCTAGCTAGAGCCAATTAATTCCCTTTCTTGAGCAGTCAGTTAAGTCTACTCCACTACCACCACCTCTGTAATGGGGCTGTGACCCTCCAGGCCATTGTGCACCAACCCTCCTCAGCCCAGGACTGGATATCAAATTACCAGGATGGCTGTTGTGCCCAGAGCTCACTGAAATTATTCATATTAAGCTATCCTGAATCTGCTTGCTCTGCTTTGGTCTTTCCTTCCCATAGAAACCACACTCAAGGCCCAGCCCACTCTTCCCCACTCTGCCTCATGCATGGCCCTGGTGCTTACCACGTGGCCCTACATGGTGAGTGCTGTGAATATAACAAACCATATAAATCTTTTCAGCTTCTCTCTCCAGATATGTTTCTGGCTTCACCACACTTCACCCAAGGTAACATGGTTTTAACAACTGATAACTAACATTGGCAAAAATAAATACACCCTCAAATTAGAAGAGTACTTGGAAATGTACTAATTGCTTTTCCTGAAAGCAAAATGTCTTATTACAAAGGAAACATGTTTGCATTTATTTATTTATTTATTTATTTATTACCAAGGATTGAACCAGGAGTGGTTAACCACTGAAACACATCCCCATCCCCATCCCCTTTTGACATTTTATTTAGAGACAGAGTCTCACTGAGTTGTTTAGGACCTTGCTAAGATGCTGAGGCTGGCTTTGAATTCAGGATCTTCCTGCCTCAGCCTCTGGAGTCACTGGGATTACAGGTGTGCGCCACCACACCTGGTGCATGTTTACTTTTAGAAAAAAGAATTCTAATATCTTACTTCCGCATTCATTGATACCTCCATCCATCAATCTACTGCTCTTACTAAATACATCAGTCAGTCTGAATCATGAGTACTGTATTATGCAGCAAATCCAATTCAAATAATTGTGATGAACATAAAGAATGCTAAAAGGCCTGGATGTGCATTTAGTATATAGACTTTGATCAGTGTCCATGTGGAAAAATGATAGATTTTAAAATTTACTTCTGGATCATAGGGGAACTGATCATGAAATTTCAGTCAAGAGGTGATTTGAATTTTTTCCTCCTAAAATTTTCTAAAATGAAGAAATGGACAGTAATGGCTAGAGAATATAATTGCTTTAGCATCAATAATACATTTTCTTATTCATTGCTTTACTTCATATTCACATGTTATCCTAAACCCTTTGATGATTTTAAGGACATTATATAATTAAACTTCAGTTTCTTAAATATTTTGCTTAAAATATTAATATTATTAAAATCATCATGCAAAAGAAATACTAAGAAAGACACTTTAAAAAGTTAAAACTATATGTCTTTGGTTTAGTTTTCACAATGTTTATTTTTATTAAAAGCATAAATGATGTTTTTTTTGTTTTTTTTTTTTTTTGGTACCGGGGATTGAACTCAGGGGCACTTGACCACTGGGCCACATCCTCACCCCTTTTTTGTATTTTATTAGAGACAGGGTCTCCCTGAGTTGCTAAGTGCCTCGCCATTTCTGAGGCTGGCTTTGAACTCACGATCCTCCTGCCTCAGCCTCCCAAGTGCTGGGATTACAGGCGTGCAGCACCGCGCCCGGCAAAAGCATAAATAATTTTTAAGATATTTTATTATGCCTTGGAATTTTGTGACATTAGGATGAGTTTTCCCATTATGAATTTAAAATACTTTTTAAGCTAAAAACAGCTTTATAGCTACTGAAAATTATAAACAAATGAGAAATGTATTACTCCTACATTATTTACTATAATTTAAAGGACTAACAGAAGTAATATGAACAGAACTTCTAAGATATTTTTTGAAATTTTTCATTAGTAACTGATCACCATGAATAGTTGCAGTATTGTTTTCTCCTTGATCCCTTAAATAATTTATGTTTCAATTCATATTTTAAGTAATTTAAGTCTATAATTTAAGTCTATTATTCTATTTAGTTTAAAAATTCAAAATGTGTCCATATAAAGAAATACCTGTATTCAAAAAGCCAACAAATACAACAAGAATTGTTGTCTATTGTTTATAATTTACATCAAGATTGTATCTTTTAAAAATTGAGTAAAAGAACATTTTATGTTTTCCAAAATAGTTTAGGTGATTACATGTGTTATAATTTTAGACTTATAGAAATGTTTACTTTTATGAGATTTAGGATATCAGTTGAGATTGATGTTTGATTTCTACAGAAGTGATCAACAAAATGTTAATGTTTTTATGATATGCTTTGGCCCAATGAAGAAAACTATTATCTTATTGATAAAATCTTTTGAATAATCACTAGAATACTGAATATCACCATGCCAAAATTGGATCACATAAATCCAATACAGTTTATATTTGTGTACTTTATCCTTTCAACATTTGTTTGCATGTTTTACAAATTAAACCTTAATGTGAACAATTAGCATTATTATTAAATTTTAGTTTATTTATATATTGAACATATTTGATGTGTTGCTAATTTAGTAGTAATTCTCATTTTTCAGTTGCTTTTAAAATCTTTCTGAAGTTTGCAATATGCACAAAATAAAGAATAGTTTGTAGTTCAATAAAATAACCTGAATATAGTGATTAATTTTACTATATCTAATATGGAAAGAATTCCAAAAATCGTTCTAAGTCTGTAATGTCTTTGAGAAGCTTAAATTTTGTGCTTGGGGTGCTTAAAGTTTTAATAAGATGACAATATTGAATAATATTCAAATATAAAACCAAATTCTTGGAGCAACAGAAAAGTACACCCAAAGTACATTCAGTTTACTAAATTCTTCTTTTTCTCTTATTCCAGTTTTGTTTTGTTTTGTTTTTCAGTGTTAGTAATTGAACCCAGGCATATTTTACCATTGAGCTACATTCCCAATCCTTTTTAAATTTTATTTTGAGAAAGGGTCTTGCCAAGTTGCCTGAATTGGCCTTGAACTTGCGATAGTCCTGCCTCAGCCTCCCACATTGCTGGGATGTTGTGCACCACTCTGTGACTGGCTAAGTATTTTTAATGTTGAAAGTTTTTTTGTCATTATTTGTCAAGGAAATAAACTAAATTTGCATCCTGTTCTATTGGTAACCAGTTTTGGTTTTATTCTATTATTATGTATAGTTTTAAACATTTATAGTTTTCTGGCATTTTGTCAGTTTTCTCCAAAAATTCATTGATTTCACATTCTTGCAGTTACTGGTGCCTATCTTCTGGTTTTATATTTGTATTTCTTTCTTATATTTAGGGGGGAAAGCGACAGTTAAACATAATACTCATGAGTAAAATATGATGCATATAACTGACCAAAAAATTGCAATAAAATGTAAACTATCCATATAATTTTAAATAAACTTTATGTTTTAGACAAGTTCTAGACTCACAGGAAAATAAAGCATAAAGTACAGAGCTTCTTTACATGTCCCTGCTTCCATGGCCATGAACAACCTCCCCATTGTCAGCATCTGAACAATAGTGGTACATCTGTCACAATTGAGGAAACTAAACAGCAGCATATCATTATCATCCAAGTCCATAACTCACATCAGTTTTCACTCTTTCTTTTTTTGTGGGTAGAGGGATACTGGAGATTAAACTCAGGGACACTTAACCACTCAGCCACATTCCCAGCCTTATTTAGAGACAGGGTCTCACTGCATTCCTTAGCTCCTCGCTTTTGCTGAGGCTGTTTTTTTGTTTTGTTTTGTTTTGTTTTTAAAGTCTAAGTTATCATAAATGACAGCATAATTCATTACATTTCATATTATACTTATAGAGCACATTTTTACATATCTCTGGTTGTATACAAAGTATATTTACACCATTTGTGTCTTCATACATGCACTTAGGGTAATGATATTCATCTCATTATACCATTTTTTAAAATTTTTCACCCTTTTGCCCCCTCTCTTCCCCTCCCTTGAGGCTGGTTTTAAACTCATGATCCTCCTGCCTCAATGTCCTAACCTGCTGGGATTACAGGTGTTGCCTCCACACCCCACAGGGTTCACTCTTGATGTGTTACTTTCTGTGGGTTCTGACAATTTTCTAATGACATGTATCCACCATTATTGTATCACACAGAATAGTTTTACTACTCTAAAAGTCCTGTGTCCTGCCTATTCATCCATCTATCCCTTCCTCCCTCCCAACCACTGGCAACTTTTTAACTAACTCCATAGTTTTTGCATTTTATAGAATGTCATATAGTTGGAATCATATAATATGTAGCCTTTTCAGATTAGCTTTTTTTTTCACTTAATAATATGCACTTAAATTTCTATCATGTCTTTTCATGGATTGATAACATTTCTTTTTAACCCATATTCCAGTATCTGAATATACCACAACCTATCTATCCATTTACCTACTAAAACATGTTCTGGTTCCTTGCAAGTTTTGGAAATTGTAAATAAAACTGCTACAAAAATCTATGTGCAGTTTTTAATATGGATGTTTTCAACTCTTTTGGTAAATACCCAGGTTGTGATTGAAGGATCTCATGATAAGAATATGTTTAGTTTTGTAAGGAATTTCTAAACTTCTTCCAAAGTAGCTATACAATTATGCATCAATTCCCCCAGCAACAAATTTTTGTGGCTTCACAACCTGGCCAGTCTATGGTGGTTTTAGGTTTGAATGCAGGCTATTCTAGTAGCTATGCAGTAGTTTGTTGTTTTAATTCTCAACTCCCTAATAACATATGATATTGAGCATCTTCTAAATATTGCTCTCTGTAATACTGAAAAATTCTCAACATCTCCAATCAGAAAAATAAAAAATGAAGACCAAAACAACAATGAGATATCACCTGTTAGGATAGCTGTTATCAAAAAGATTAAAGATTTTGCTATAGTTGGATGTGGTTTAAATATGTCCTCCAAGGTTTTATGTACTGGTAGCTTGGAACTCAGTGTGCCATTGTTAAGAGGTGGTACATCCTCTAAGAGGTAGGGCCTAGTGGGAAGTCCTTAACTCATGGGGGTGGGGGAGGGCATGTCATTAGAAGCATTAATGTAGTTTGCCTGGAGTTGTGTCAGTGCTGATGCCATATCCTTGAACCTCCAGAACTGTGAACTAAATATATATTATTTAACTTCTAAAGTACTTAACTTCTAAAAACAGTTTACTTGGTCCTGTTCTGGCCAGCCACGGTCTCGGAGGCTTATCATTACTAGCAGTATAAAACTTAGTTTTAAGTCTTAGAAAGATAACACCAAAAGATATTAGCTTAGAGTGAGGATTAGAGCTGGATAAAAGGACCAGTCAACACTTTTACACTCCTACGGTAAGAGAGTGACTGCCCGGCTGACTGAATTCTCCGTTCTCCTAACTCGGACCGCTTTCAAATACCTTCAGTTTGCGGGTGCCTACAGGTGCGTCACCATTTCAGGTGGAACCCATGGCTTCCAAAACAGTAAGGGCTCCTTCACCAAATATTTGTGAGGATGTGGATAAAAGGGAACACTTTTACTCATAAAAAGTAGCTTTTGGAGAAGGAGTTACTCATAAAACTAGAATTTACCATGTGATCCAGGAATTCCATTTCTGGATATGTATCCAAAGGAACTTAAATCAGTACATCAAAGATATATCTGGACTTTCATGTTCATTTCAACATCATTCACCACAGTCAAGATATGGAAACAACTTAAGCTCCATTAATGAAGGAACAGATATTAAAATGTGGTGTAGGTACAATGTAATACCATTTGACCTTTAAAAAGCAGAATATCCTTCCATTCATCACAACACAAATTAATCTAGGGGACATTATACTAAGTGAAATAAACCAGTCACAGAAATACAAACATTGCACTATCTTACTTATGTTTGGAATCTAAAACTGGTAAGTAGGAGTAAAAGTATGGTGATGAGATGCTTAGGGAGGGCTGTGGATGGGGGAAGGACAGAAACTAATCAAAGGGTACAAAGCTTCAGTTACTCAGAAGGAATGAGTTCTAATGCTCTATTGCAGCTTATAGCGACTAACTATGGGATTTTAAACATTGTCACTACGAGGAAATAATAACTGTGTGAGGTGATGGATATGTAAAAGAGCCTTAGTTGTTTATTCCATAATACATACATGCATTAAAACATTACATTGGACCTTACATGGTTTTGTCAAATTTTTTCTTTATTTTTGTAAATAAAGAAAAAGTTTATAAAGTAAAACTAATTTTTGTATTTTCATGTTTTCATGGACATACAATGGTATTTTCCTAAGAATCTGAAAACTTTTTCAGTTTTACTATATATATGCATCACATATATATGCTACACATAAAACTCAATCAGTGATTTTTAACCTTGGCTGCAACTTAGAACCACAGGAGCTCTTAAAATTGCTGAGGTTCAGGTTGCACCCCAGATCAAATCTATCAAAATATCAAAAAATCATTGAATGTGTATCTAGTCATCATAATTTTTAAAAACTCCCCTTGTGATCCTGTGGTATGGTTGCTAGAATAAAATGTTAGTCATTATCTCCTTGTTAAGTCCTTTTTAGTAAGTGGCCTCCATTGGCTTATTTTATGTTGTAAATATTTATACTATCTATTAATACAGACACATGAATCTTGCAAGTTTTGTGAATAATGAGTACCAAACCTACACAATTTTCAGAATTATCTGAAAGAACTTCTTAAACAATAGGTCTCTAGATAGATCACATTCATGTCTACTAAAACAAAATCACTAGGTATAAACAAAGGGATTCAAAATATTTTAAAAATTTGCCAATAATTCTACTCAACTAAGTTTAGGATCCCCCAATTTTAGATATTCAGTTAGGATAATGTTAAAATATGATGAGGCTTTGGTCAACTTATTGAGAGATAGATGTTCTCATCCTCCTTGTTTCTTATAGATCTAAATAGTCACATATGAAAAATTTAACTGTGATTACTTTAGAAATAAAACTGGAAGGGGGGAAATTGGAAGCCTATCAGATTGTACCTTGTTAGATTAATGGTAAAAGTTTGGCCACTCAGGAGAATATTATGGCCAATTACATAGCTATTTTTTATATTATCCCAATCTGTGATCATATCCTGTTTCTCTTCTCACCAATAAATGTGATGATTTAAACAGAAAATACTGTTCTATTATTCTCTAAGTGCAACTAATTATCCGTTACACATGTGCTGCAGATTTACTATTATTGTAGCATAGCAATTGCAACTACAATTTATTGTAAGAAGATTGGGCATTTCTCAAAAAGGGCCTCCAAAGTTCTTTAAAGGGAAGAATATATTTTCATGTTTTTTCTTGGTCTTATTCCTTTCCTGTCAACATCATTATTATGGGCATCTCCATCTCGCTCTGTGATAGAAGCAACACATATTTGCCCGAGCCTGACTATGAATTTGGATTCCAACCCTGCTATTTATTACCAGAGAATTTTAAATTCTCTGTGACTAATTTTTCACTCCAAAGTGGTATGTAAGAATTAAGCTAATTTATTCAACATATTCAGTAAGCAGTCAGCCATATGTAAAACATTATAGTTTCATTTCTATATCTGATCTTATTTATAATTGCCCATTCTTTTCTTTTTTCCCCCTATGCTATTAAAGAAAAGAACCTTCAGTGGAGTCAAAACTTGCTCAAGATCACACAGCAAATACATGGAAAAGCAGAACTTAAACCACCCCTGGCTTATTTAGAATCCCTCACTTTCCTCGGAGTGAATTCTTGCAAGGGCAGGGTAAAGGCTTTCCTTGTACCATAATATTGTTGTGAATATATATGGAATGGCTACTTGTGCTTTATTACAGTTTAGGTATACGGTGTTCCCCTCAAAGCTCATATGTGAGAAAATATAAGAATATTCAGGGGTGAAATGATTAGCTTATGAGAGCTGTGACCTAATCCGTGGATTAATTCACTGATGCATTAAATGGGTGGTACCTCCAGGCAGGTAAGCTTTGGCTGGAGGAAGTACATCACTTAAGGCATCGTTTTGGGGTTTATATTTTATCTCTGGTGAGCAGAGCTCTCTCTGCTTCCTGGTTTCCATGTCCTTAGCTGTTTTCCTCTGCCATGCCTTTCCACCATGATGTTCTGCCTCATCTCCAGCCTAGAGCTCTGGGGTTGACCAACCATGGACTGAACTTCTGAAACCATGACCAAAATCAGCTTTTCTGACTCCAACTTGTTATTATAAGGTCTTTCAGTCACAGTGACACAAAGCTTAGTAAACTATGTTTCTGTACCCCATGAATATTTTGTTTTGTTTTGTTTTTTAATAAAGGATTGACCATGCCTACAATACTTTTGGATACCATGAGTCTACATATTAATACACAGTCACCTTAGTGTAACAATTAGTATTAACTAAATAATGTATTTAATTCAAATCCATTTTATTTGTAAAGCTTTGCAAAGAAGCAGAAACTAGAATTTTTTGTCAGGGTTAATCTCAAATATTAGTTAATAGCAAGATTCAGTAGAGATGGATGTATTCTGTTTTCTCAGATGAACAGCGTATTCTGACTTTTATGAAAACTAAGTTGAATGCTTATAGCTGGAAAAAGGAAGGACTTTTCTACATAGATTCTATAGATCAATAACGCATTAGCCAAAAGGGGTATGGAAGATGTTGTATCCAATTATTTGTTATTGTGAAGGTATTATTATGTAAATTTAAAAGAAAAATTTAATGAATAATTAAATTTGAGATTTAACTCTGAAAGGCATTATGACATGTTAACTAAAAAATATTTTGTTTAATCTACTTTAATATCTATATGTGAATAAATGCAAATTAAGCATACACACACACACATACACACACACACTACAAGAGAGTAAGTTAGTGTCTCCCAACTGCCTATATAAACCTAGGCTGACCTAACTTTTTTTCTGAATCAACTGAAATTTGTTTTGTGAAAGAAAGGGTTTGGGACATCCCTCTATGGAAGTCTTCCACTTTATACAGATGATATTTTTAAATGATGTAGACTCTAATTCTGGAATGCTATGGAGATATTATTTTTAAATATGAAAAAAGTTAGCATGAAAATAATAAAAGTGGGAGACACACAGGAGGAAATCATTAAGAATGTTAAGAATGCCTTTTTAATTTTTTTATTCTAATTTGTTATACATGCTTTCAGAGTGCAATTCATTTCATATTACATATAAAGAGCACAATTTTTCAAGTCACTGGTTTTACATAAAGTATTTTCACAACAATTGTGTCTTCATACATGTATTTAGAGTAATGATGTCTAACTCATTTACCATTATTCCTATCCCCTTGTCCCCTCCTCTCCCCTCTCCCCTTTAATCTATTTAAAGTTCCATCATTCCTCTCATCCCCCCTCCCTTGCCATTATAAATTAGTATCTTCAAAACAAAGAAATCATTTGACCTTTGGTTTTTTGGGATTGGCTAACTTCACTTAGTATTATTTTCTCCAACTCCATCCATTTACCTGCAAATGCCATGATTTTATTTTCTTTTAGTGCTGAGTAGTGTTCCATTGTGTATGTATACCAAAGTTTCCCTATCCATTCATCTGCTGATGAGCATCTGGGTTGGTTCCACAATCTAGCTGTTGTGAATTGTGCTTCTATAAACATTGATGTGGCTGTGTCCCTGTAGTAAGCTGTTTTTAAGACTTTTGGGTATAGACCAAGGAGTGGGATAGCTGGGTCAAATGGTGGTTCCATTCCAAGTTTTCCTAGGAATCTCCATACTACTTTCCAGATTGGCTTCACCAATTTGCAGTCCCACCAGCAATGTATGAGTGTGCCTTTTTCCCCACATCCTCACCAGCATTTATTGTTGTTTGTATTTTTGAAAGCTGCCATTCTGACTGGAGTAAGATGAAATCCTAGAGTTGTTTTGATTTGCATTTCTCTAATTGCTAGAGATGTTGAACATTTTTTTCATATATTTGTTGATTGTTTGCATATCATCTTCTGAGAAGTGTCTGTTTAGTTCCTTGGCCCATTTATTGATTGGGTTATTTGGTTTTTTCCAGGGGTGGGCGGGGGTTAAAGTTTTCGAGAGCTTTATATATCCTTGAGATTAGTGTTCTATCTGATGTGCTTGTGGTAAAGATTTGCTCCCATTCTGTAGGTTCTCTTTTCACTTCACTAATTGTTTCTTTTGCTGAAAAGAAGCTTTTTAGTTTGAATTCATCCCATTTATTGATTCTTTTTTTTTTTTTTTTTTTTTTTTTTTTTTTGTGGTACCAGGGATTGAACTCAGAGGCACTCGTCCACTGGGTCACATCCCCAGCCCTTTTTTGTATTTTATTTAGAGACAAGGTCTCACTGAGTTGCTAAGTGCCTCGCCATTGCTGAGGCTGGCTTTGAACTCACGATCCTCCTGCCTCAGCCTCCCAAAGTGCTGGGATTACAGGCGTGCGCCACCGCGCCTGGCTATTTATTGATTCTTGGTTCTAGTTCTTGCACTATAGGGGTCTTATTGAGGAAGTTGGAGCCTAATCCAATATGATGGTGATTTGGGCCAACTTTTTCTTCTCTGAGGTGCTGCTTTAGATATGAGATGCCCCCCACCAAAAAAAGTTCATTTGTGAGAAAATGCAAGAAAGTTTAAAGGTGAAATGTTTGAACTATGAGAGTTTTAACCTAATTAGTGCATTAATGCTCTAATAGAGATTATAGTTATAGGTGATAACTATAAGCAAGTAGGGTGTAGCTGGAGGAGATGAGTTACTGCGGTGTGCCTTGAGGGTATATATTTTGACCTACTTGACCGAATCTTTCTGCTTTTTTGTGGCATTGTCCTGAGCTGCTTTCCTTTTCCACATGATATTTTGCCTCACTTTCAGCCCAGAACAATGGAGTCAGCCATCTGTGGACTGAGACCTCTGAGACTATGAGCCCCAAATAAATTTTCTTTCCTCTAATATTGTTCTTGTCGCATCTTTTGGTCTTCTTCAGTGAAGAAAAAGCTGACTAAAACACTTCTCAAGAACCTAAAAAGACAATAAAGAAGTATGTAAACTTAAAAACCATTTCGCACAAGTTAAAGCTTTAAATAGTATCAAAAGAAAGATGTGTTTGTTTTATTCAGTAAGAACCAAGGTTAAGGTTGGTATCTATATTATGAGGTAGATAAAAGATGAAATCACATAATCAGAAGGAAAAATAATGAGTAAAGTGTCCTTCCTCTGGGACCAATGTTTCAGGCATGACTAGGACCTTAATTATCTCATTTAATTTTTCAAAACACGGTCTATGCAGATATTATATTATTATTATTATTATTAGTCTTTATAAATGAGGAAACTCAGAAAGAGATTAAATAATTTGAGAGTTTGTCTATAATGATTAAAATAGTAACATTTGGTACCACAGTGCCTAGATTAAAAGTCTAGCTCAATCCATAGCTGCCTGTGTATTACCCCACTTAAGCTTTGTGTCTTCATTTCCTCTTCAGATAAGTATGGACAGAAGTAACAATTTCTTAGGGCTGTTTTGAAGTTACATATTTTTCTTTTCCAAGCAACACTAAGACTGGAATTTGGATTCATATCTGTTGGAATCCAAAACTTGTGTTCTTAACTGACTCTCTCGCCTATTAACAGCATACTAGAAAATAGCAATGTGGTTCCCATCATCTAAATACCACAATCAATACCATGAAATAATTTTTGAAATGTCTAAGTGTGGTTTAATTATTTTGACTTCTTGAAGCACCAGAGGATCAATCACTGCTAAATTTCCTATCCTGTGAATAATAACACATTTTTAATGGAAGTTCAGCATGTGTAAGGCCTCTACAGAGTGCAGATATCCTATTACAGAGTATGCTCAAGTCCTATCTTACAGCCCTTGTTAGATTTCTGTCATTTTGCTTGTCCATATAATTGTCCAATACATTATTGCTATTTTTCTTTCAAGTAAAACTTTTCTTTTGAATAAATTAGTACAAGAAAATTAAATATTTTGCTTACCTTCATTCTTACCTTCTCTGATTCTCTTCCATTCTTAAGGTAGGCACAAATTATAATTTGTATCATTTTTTCTGCCTGATAACACTTCCAGTACCAACCTGCTGCTACTGAATTTGCTCACTTTTTGTTTCTCTAAAGAAAGTCTTTTTTTTTTTTTTTTTTTTCACTTCTGAGAAACAATTTTACTCAATGTATGACTCTAGGGTGTTGGGGTTTTCTTTTTTTCTTTTCTTTTCTTTCACCGCTATTAATATTTACTCCACTCTTCTCACTGCTTTTATTTGTTCATTTGTTTGTTTGGGATAATTCTGTGGTAATTATTATCCTCATCCTTCCTAAGGTGAGGTATTTGTTTCTTCTGGCTTCTTTCTGTATGTTCTCTTTGTCTTTTGTTTTTACAGTTTGAATGTGGTGTGCTTACATTTTGTTGTTGCTATTGTTATTTAAAGAGCTTGGTGTTCTTTGAGCTTCCTTGATGTATGACTTGTCATTACTTTTGGAAAGTGATTCCAAAAGTCATTATTGTTTCAAATATTTTTTCACTCTCTCTACTTCTTCTCCATTTGATATTTTAATCATATGTATGTTGCACCTTTTAATGTTATCCCAAAGCCTTGAATGTTTTGTTCTGATTTTTTACATATAAAATTTTTAATTCTAAAAAAAATTATAGCTATATATGTTGCATTTTATATAAATTTCCATTTTAAAGATGTAAAGACTGAATCTCAGAGAGATGAAATAAATCCCCTAATATCCTGTGCCTATCTAATTTGTATCATAACCAGTATTTCAATCAATTTTTCTAGTTTCAACTTTAGTATTCTTTCCATTATACCTTATTTGTCCTTGTTTTCCTTATTTCAAAATCCAAGAGAATAAAGAAAGACACTAAAGACTTCCCATTTTCTTATTTGTATTCTTAGGGGGGGTTTTTGGTTTGAAATTCTCCTGCAAGATCAGAAACATGCACATGCTGTCCTGGCCCAATTGAAGGGAGCAACCAGTTCTTCCTTCATCATTTCTCTTTTACAGGACATTACAGATTGTTATAATTAAAAGCAGAATCAACCTGAACTTGAATGTTCACCATAGCAAAATCATCAAAGGTTCATTATATACAAGGGTCATTCTGACCAGATGGGTTTGGACTCCAGATGGTCTTGGAGAAGACCCTGTTTTGTCCTTAACAAGCTCCTTGCCCTCCCCTTTACATACCTCCTTTGTGCTTCTTTCCTGGGTTATATCTTTGTGTGTCCTTGCACCATTGCCTTTTAGAAAAGCTGTTCAGTCTAAAACATTCTTCTGTAAAGACTTTAAGAATGGTGTTGTTATTTTTGTCTGATGAGGAGCCATCCCATCTTTAACCTTTGGGTAAATAGTATTTCTCACCCATAATGTGTTTTGTTTTATTGGGGAAGATCCTTCTTTCTATTTTCAGGAGTGACAGAAGATCCACTCAGATCTGGTCAACCAAAACTCCCCCCCCCACACACACCCCTATGGTGACTGAGCATGTGTCATAACTAGGCCAATTAACAAAGAGCATGGAACTTTTCTTGAATTATGAGACAGAAAAAAAATCCTCCTTTCTGGTAGACTTATTAAATTGGTAAGGTGTAAACCTAAAGCTGTTTCTGGATAGAGGAAGCCTTCCTGGGAATGAAGGCAATACAGAGAAAAAGTGCAACTAAGACTAAAGTTTTTCTCTTTCCTTGTTTGTCTGCTTTGTTTAGGGCTTAAAATTCTCTTGCAAGATCAGAGGCATGCAAATATCATGCTGGCCAAATTAAAGAAAGCAAACAAGTTTTCCTCCATAATTTTTTTTTCAGGACATTACTAATTGTTGTAATTAACTAAAAATGGAATCAAGCAATTAATTAAAAACTAAATTTACCTGAATTGAAATCTTTTCCTCCTTTAATATGTACATCAGTTTGGCCTAACTTTCTCAAATGCTATTCTACCTCTCTTCAGTCTTCTCATTAAATGGAACACTTCTCTTGCTCTTTCCGCTATAAAATTCTGGTAGGCAAATGTACTGGAATATTCTTCTATATTCCACAAGTTCTTAATAAAGTTTATGCCTCATAAAACATGTTCAATAAGTGTGAGAAAAAGAAAAGAAAGATGAGGGCAGGAGATGGGGGAAGGAAACAAAGAACTTCCATAGCATCCAATTAAAAAAAAAAAAAAAAAAAGAGTCATTACTTCCCTCTTATTCTCCTTTCCCATCATAGAGACTGACTAAGGAAATCAAGACTTGTCTTTTGTATTTCTAAGTGCCCACACTGCCCTCACATGGAGGCTGATAACGTACCATAAATTTTGTTGACAGAACTGATATTATATATTCCATCTTATTGTCAGAACATATGCCAGATGATGCATCCCCATTTTTTTTTTTTTTTATTCAGAAAATGTGGCCATTGTACTTACTCATCGCTAAAAGAATTACACTCACCAAGTAATAAATCTTGGCTGTCAGCAGCGCCCACAGGCCAATCCATTTCAGGATGTGATGAAATCCCTCCTGTATTGACCCCAAAGTGCAGAGTTCCTGTGAGTAGTGACAGGAGAGCAAAAATCACTTGAGCTTGTAGAAGAAGTCAGAAGGAATGATTAAAAGCATGGTACTGAAGCTGGAGTAAAATGTATCTAATGGAAAAAATAATACTTGTTTTCAAATACTGTTACTGAAAGAGACTAAATTAAAATGTCAGATGTAATAGCAGAGGTAACCTTCTCCTTGTTTAAAAAAATAATGCACAGTAACCATTATAGTTATCAGCCAAGATATTTTCTTCTTCATTGATCTGTTTATTGATCTGTTAGAACAGACCCCAAAGGCAGTCCAATCTTATTTTATATGTGTCTGCAAGTCTCTGCAAGACAGGAATTTCTATGGAGAAGAATAGCTGTTCTTTTACAATAAGCTTTATTTTTGTGTTAGTAAAAATTTACAAACATGGTCACAGTGAATATTAAAGCTCGTGATTGTAAGAAAACATGAGTAACGTGTTGGAGAAACTGAACTACAGGAATATTATATGTTTTGCTTATGCTTCCTGATCAATCATTACTTTGCAGTATTGTAGGAGGGCTGGGGATATATATAACTCAGTTGGGAGGGCTGGGGATATATATAACTCAGTTGGTAGAGTGCTTGCCTCACATGCACAAGGCCCTGGGTTCAATCCCAGCACCACAAAAAGGAAAAATAAAAGGAAATTGTATAGGAAACAGAAATTGTAGTAGACAGTGGTTAGATGATTAGATTATGGAGCTAGACTGTCATGTTTAAAAACCAATTCCACTACTGAGGAACCCCAGGCATTTCGCAAAACTTCTCTGAACCTTAGTTTTCCCATGTTTCAGACAAGAGTAAAGAATCCATAGCAACTAATTAGTAGGAGTAGGATGAGTGTTTAATAATGAAGATATATGAAGGTTCTGGAATATTGCCTGCTATTAAGAAGTGCTAAAAAGAGTTAAGTTGTTTTCCTATACCCTCTGATTATATCTCTAGTTTCATATCAGTATGTATATTTACATACATCTGTATGTTTCTCCACCTATATGTCTACATATATATCTGAGGTAAATCTTGTGGAAAGATTGGTTAAGAATCTTTTATAAATCCCCTTAGAGGAATAGGACCAGTTGTAGAATACATACCTTGAAGGGAGGGGCAAATCTAATTTATTTAGCCTGATAAAGCCTTCCCCATTATCCAAGCCTTAAAAGACAAGAATGTAGTGACCTTCTTGTGGTCTAATTAGAGATTACTGACAGTCAACAATCAGTTATTGAAGAATACAGGCTCTGGATCCAGCTCGAGTTCAATAATTATCTTGGTGATTAGGTTTCAACATATGGATTTTTTTTGGGGGGGGTAGGGGGAGCAAACATTCATATGATAGTACCAGACAGTACTTTAGTCTTCTCGTCTATGAAATGAAGATCATTAACAATTCCCCCCTTACATGATGGTTTCAAGAATTTGATGCCTCACCTCAAGAATTGAAATATTGCATGGAACATAATAAAACCCAATTAAGCCATTATTTTAAATGAGCACATGTTAACTCATCAAATATGCAGCTCTTTCCTTTTTAATTCAAACATTGGGTAATTTAATACTACCACATGTCAATAAATGCAAATATTAACAAGCTCTCATCCATTGTATGCAGCCTCCCAGATGCATTTAAAAGAAAAAAAGGTGACTTTTAAGCAAATTTCCATTCTCAGTGCATGCTAAGAAAAAATAGCAACCATGCACTAAGCCCTAACTGGCCTTTAATTCCATTTACACAGCTAATAGCTTTTAAATAAGCCACTAAATGCCATTTGTTGCTGCTGTCCTCCATCAGCAGTGAAACTACACCTATGCACTTCACTGGCAAATTGAAATCCTCTTATCAGAACCATTCAGTTTACAGATAGCAGAGAGGCAAACAAGAACAGTTACCAGTGATTAAAACAAAATCTGTAACAGAACTAAGGGAGCCCCAAAAGCCAATAATATGGTCTTTTTTCCCCCCCTCTCCATTGCAGCCCCTTCTCCAATATCCCAGCGTGAGGTTTTTCCTAGTCCAAGAGCAGCACAAGTGATTAACATTTTGCTATAGCCTCCAGTTGCCATGGATTATTTTTTTTTCCTTGAGGATACAACAAAGCATGAGAAGTGTATTGATTTGTCTCACTCACGGAATAGCAAGGATTTTGCTGAAGTTGCAGCCAACCTTACTTTATGACAAAAAAGGAATTGCATCAGCTCCATGATTTAGGTCAGTAAAAAATAAACCATCGAGAATGATAGAGGAGTTTGGGGTGTGTTGGCAGCTTTGCATGTGTGATTGAAGGGCCATGCATTAAGATCAAAATCAAGTATTCACCTTAGCACTTTAGGCTCTGTCTTTTCATTTGTTTATCTCTAAATGGTTTCACAAAGATGAGGAAGATATGGATGGTTGAAAATGTTAATGAAGCCACTTGGTTATTATATTTATCATAAATTAGTGGAACATAATGGAAAAATTTTTGAACGTGTGTCATTTTATATATTTGGAACACTGAACAGAAGGTTTTATTGTTAGCTTGTCAGAAAAGCATGTTCATTCCTAAAAAGAAGCCTCAGTCCATGGTGTTGGATCACTCATGTGTATTTAAATGACTGATTGTGTGAACAAATTTAAGAAGTCTGTGTTAAGTAGCAATTAATAAAGACAATAAAATTATTCCCAATCAGTGTGTGCTTATTTTTTACACTTCTGCTTCCATCTCCTTGCTCCCTGTTTTTTTTTTTCATATATCATGAAAAAAAAAAAAAAAACAATATATCATGAAAAAAAAAACAGACAAAAATCTGGTATAATGAACATTTTATTTAATTTTAATGTTGATGCTTTATTTTAATTTTAGTTTCTGAGAAATTTCAGCATTTTTCTTGTGAGAAAATGCTTTTAGTATGAGCTTCATTCCATTGACTGATAATACGCCTGATATAATTTTCTATGCAAGTACATACTTTACCAGAACACACATTGTTAAAATTCATCTATTTTACAAATACTTGAGCCAGACAAATACTTGAGCCAGAAGAGAAATTTCTGGAGGCCAGTCTGACCACACATTTCAGAAAAATTGGGGAAAGCCAGCATTACCAGGGACAGCATCCTCTTCTGGCTCTCAGTTCTGTTTGGTTGCAGTCTGGTGAAAGGTTTGAAGCTGTGACAATTGTGATCCTCACTGAAAAACCTGTTTGATGAGAAGTGATCATGGCAGAGAAGTCTTATCATGGTTGAGAAGTCTAACCATGGCAAACAGCTTAGATAAATGCAAGTTACAGTTTCAGTAGATTAAATTCATACATGATGATCTCAGCTTAGCTGTTGCTGTTTGTGGAAGGACTGATATTTCAGGGACTCAAAGCTCAGTTGTCTGAAACTGACAGTGAGAAATTCCCTTCTTCAGAGCCAAAAAGTACCAGAAGCAACACTGACTTTTCCGTAGGGTAGGAAAAGAACCATGGTGCTACCTCAAATGCAAGTTTGCATTGTGCTTTCATTTCTGAAAACAATTGTCCCCAATTCCTTTTTATTCTTAGCATTATTTGATGGCAGGGAAAAAAATTTTGAAATAGCTATGAAGGTACTATCTTTACCATCCTGCCCAAATACATCTGTCTCTTCTACTTAGGAAAAAATAAGATTGATAGACTGGTGCCCTTCAATCACACTCTCCACAAACAAGGAAGCCCTGGATCTGGTTAAATAATAAAGAAACATAAAATCAGCGTGGGAGACTTTCCCACCTCCATGAGTATCTCCCCACCACAATGACTCGTCCTTCTCAGAAGTCCCATCCTTCCTCCTACGGGAGATTCCCTCTCCATCTGCTGCCAGCAGATCCTCCACCAACACCTAAAACTTAAAAAAAAAAAAAAAAAAAAAACTCTAATGGAATCTGCTAGCTTTTCAAGAAATCATTTTTCTTGGTTCTGCAATTCAGAGTGCTTTACTTCTTGTGGCTTTACTGTCTTTGCCATATTTTATTCTTTAGTGAGAGATTTATTGATCCAAAAACTTGTACACTACTGCTATGGTTGCATATTAAATAAATCATACCTGCTGGTTTGGGGCAAGGATGGCTATGCAATCCCACACACCAGTTTCATTTATTTATTCAGCAAGCTATTTACTGAGCACCTACTGTGAGATTGGCACAGACCCTGGCAGAAGATAAGCAAATTGTTTTCATAATGGTAATTTCAGTTTCACTTTGAGACATTTTCAGCTCAGCCTGGTTGGATCTCACTGTGGAATGGGTGTTTCTAGTTCCATGGAATACTCTAGGGGCACAAAGCATGAAAGCAGCTCACACGAAATATGCCAATGGTCTGCTTTAATCCTTGTGCTATTGGGAGCACAATCTTCTCTCCCAGCAGGCCGAATACACATTTCTTTTGCCTTTCAGTTGTCAACAGTTGTTACTCACTTCTAAACTAGCAAGGGCCACATGCATTAGCATCAGGAGAGGATAGTTTCTGAGAGTATATTTTTATGACAAACACCTTCATTTCCTGCATTTTTATGACCATTTTTATGCAATTTGCTTATTGAGGGAGAAGGATTCTTTATGCATCATGTTTTATTGTTTTATTTTTTTCTTTTTTGACATTTGCCTTGAAAGAGAACCTTATCTAACAGAAGAAGGGCAAGATCGGCCCCAGGCAGCTGCACCCCTTCTCCACAAGTCTAGCATCAAAATTTATAATTTTTTAGTGTAATTATAAATTAAGTAAATAAAAATGTGCTGGTATTGTATTCATATGTAAATAACCTCCTATAAATTCTTTCTCAGCCTCAGTCTTCTAATGAAGTTTCTTTTTTCTTACTTAATTTGACATCATCTTCTTAGTGATCATCCAGATAATTTGAAATCCTAACATTAATTAACAATTTTCATGCATTAATTTTAGACTTTCATGGTTGCAGTCATGGCAAAGAATACAGTGGCTTATCTGACTCAGAAAATCTTAGAAGTTTTATAATCTCACAATATCTACAGGATCCATGTCACACCTGATTCAGACACATATCTTTACACAGATTCAGGCTTCATGATGCAATGACGAAGGGCTTTCTGCTCTCCTATCCTTCAGTTCACATAACAACTGGTGTCCCCTAATGCAGAATAGCAAGGGAAGTTTGGGGTCTTTGCTTTCCATATTTGCCAATTTCCTCTGACATTCAAAGCCAACCAAGTCACAGTCTCTATTATACCATCCCTCCAGGGTCTCCAACAGTGTGCTTTGGGACTTAATAATATCTGTTTAGGAACTTAATAATATTTGTTTAGGAACTTCAATAAAATTGTTTCTCTGTTCTTGTTCTATCTCTATGTCAAGGTAATAACAGTATAATTTTTAAATCTTCAAAATATCTTACATACTTTTCTTCTCTTCTCCATCCCTAATTGAAGGGTGTTCAGTTCCCCAGTTCTGATTCCCAAAAATCCCTTTTGAACTTCTGGTCTTAAGGTATTTTCTGTATCCATTCAACCTATCTCTATACCAATGTCAGACCAATCCTTCAAGACTACCACTTTCAATATTATACTTTTCTACTAAAATACAAAATTACTTTCTTCTCCATCAGACCTAAATCCCTACTTTCGTCTTGGTAGCTCACTAAAATATGCACCTCTGCCTGACCACATACACCACACAGACACCCCCCCACACACACACAACTTTCTTTCCCAATAGTCCCCTATTATATGTTATATTTCATCTTAGATCTCTTCTTTACCTCAAACACACAAGGTTCATTCCTTGTATCTTTTCTCACTTGTTTTCCCCTATCCCCTTCTCTAAACTCTCTGCTTAACCATTCTGTGATTCTTCTGTTAATACTCAGTCTTCTGTGAATGCTTTATTTTTTTAAATTTTTTAATTTGTTTTAATTAGTTATACATGACAATAGAATGCATTTATGCACTGTGATATATCATACATAGATAGGATATAATTTCTCACTTTTCTAAGTATACATGTTGCAGAATCATATTAGTCATGTAGTCACATATATACATAACTTCTTCAGCCTACATTGTTCTCTTTCTTCTCTGTAGCAAATGTCAGTAGCATGTATGTCACAATACAATTGTTTCTAATTATTTTATATATATTTAATATAATGTGTGTTTTTGAGAGATCCTAGATGTCTTCATATATTCACTCAGCACTTCATACCAAGCACTTGTCAGGATTGCACAAGGGACAGAAACAGTGGATCCTACAAGAACAACAAGGAGATAACATATGCAAGGCATGCCACCCTGTGCTGTTGTACCTGTAATTGGCAAAAGTGGTCTCAGTGCTCTTTCCTAATGAGCTTGAAGATGGCTTTGCAATCTTTGAGTCAGTCAATACAATCAATTGGCTTAAGAAGCATGTTGAAGTCTATTTGATATGCTTGATCTATACCCTAAATGGAACTCTGTGTGTGTATGTGTGTGTGCATAAAACCAATCTTAATTTGGTTTTCTAAAAAAGTGATAATAGAGCCTTATTTTTGAGTTGTATATCCAGTAAAATATCTGGAGAGTTTCAGTAGAGATATGGGACTAGCTTATCTAAATGGAAAATAAATTTTATATTAATATTCATGCCTCACAAACATTGTCTACAACAAAATATGATTTACTACAATAAGAAGCACAATAAGGACCAATAGTTCTACATTGATTTATTTCTCCAACCACACTCAGAGATACAGAGCAACATAATTAGCAGCAGTATCTTCAGACACAAAGAAAATCAATTCCTATGCATGCATATGTTGGACTATGAATCTCTTAGAATTTTTTACAATGACTGATTCAATAGACTGTAGTGACAGCTAAGAAATCGAAAGCACCCTTCCACAAGACATCTTGACTAAAACTCAAAAAATGCTAGATTCAGAAACAGAACTATAACGAACAAATAATTATATTGCAGTACGATTAATATGTACAAAAGGTTGCTAATCCAATTTCCAATTAGCAACCTTTTGAAAGTGGTTTGTACATATGTGAGTTTGTATTAGAACTAAAACTAAGGAAGAAAGGAACATAAAGGAGAAAAAAGGAACAGGGAGGGCAACAGTGACTAGTTGTGTATTAGGAGAGGAGAATGATTGTGATGATATCTTGTAGGCTTTCTAGGACACAAATTCAAGGTTATAGTTTAGTATAGTTTTAGCAATCAGTATGTAATTGTGAGAGAAAAGTGAATTGAAAGAGCTGCTACACAGACAAGTCTTTCTACACAAATATCTTGAATTATTTAATTGAGAGTTTCTTCCATAAAAGATTAATAAAGATGAAGCATATGTTTAACTAGATTTAATTCTACAAGCTCTTCTTGAGACTTCAAAGGAAAAATAGTTCTGATTGTTCTCAGCTTTCTATCAGCTGAGACTGTGAGCCTCTTACTCTTAGTTGAGGTACCAGCAGCCATTTAGAGTACATCCTATAAGTGCCAAAGAAAAATATTTAAACTTCTTTACCTTTTATTTCAATTCAATAGGAGTATCTTGCCTCCAAGATATTTTGCACTATTCTCAGTTTTTATGGCTTGCAGTGGCCTAGACACATAGTACCAAAGAAGTCCCTCTCAGAATAAAAACTCTGCTGTTTTGAATCTTGATATGTGATTAACTTCAGTGAACTCAGGGCTTTACATAACTTCTAATAGCTATACGGATCCAAGAAAATTCACAGGGCCCAGTAAGTATGTAATATAAATCTACTGAAATTGAAGATAGTCACTTATTTTGTATTGCCTTGCTTTAAAATTAAGATATAAAAATATAGCACTGAATGTTACTTTAAAAATAAATAAATTATAATGTTACTTATCCATAATAGTCTGGCTTCCTTCTACAACTACACAGATGGTAAATTAGTTATACAATTTTTCTGCATAACTGTGGGTTGTGCATACATAGATTCAATCCAACATGGATGCAAAATATCCAGAAAGAAAGTTACATCTATACTGAACATATACAGACTTTTTTCTTATAATTATTCCCTAAACAATACAACTATTTCTATAGCATTTACATATTTTTAGGCATTATAAGCCATCTTGGAATGATTTAAAATATTGCATGTTGGAGAGCATGCATAAATTATATGCAATTATTATGCTATTTTATATAAGATTGAGCATCCTCAGATTTTGAGATCTCCAACATGGGGGTCCTGGAACCATAGACACTGAGGAATGACTATATCCTGTAGTACTTATTACTATTCATCACAAGTATAGAGTTATGAAAATTTAAATTTTTACTTCATTTTTTTCTTCATCCTCACATTTTAGTAATTTTGTTGTATTTATTTTTTCCCTTGGTGTCATACAAACTGACCCACTTTGAAACATTTGGAACATCGAAATGCTATTGCAATGTTAAAACCAAGAGACTGTACAAAATGAAGTGATAGTGATGTTGCATAATTGAAGTGTTTCAAATGGATCTAGTGCTGTCCTAGTTTCAGCTCTTAGATCCCCTGTCATTTTTTCTCTGAGTATCTTCCAGGATTCAAATAAAGAAGAGTCTATAAGTGAAGAGGGGGAAGGGTTACAAATTGAGGGCAAAGTGAGGGAAATAATAATTTTCATTACCTTGTTTTTAGTCCTCTTGACATGTATTTGGAAACTAAAGAAGTTCGTGGGAAATTTTATTTTAAATGAGATAGTGCTTAAGAACCTTAGATTAAGACTGATGAAAATGACTTGTGTTCACCCATCACATCCCAGGAAATCAAACTTTAGGAGCAAGGGTAATATAAATCTGAACTCATAAATCTGAAATGAATTCAACTCAATAGAGGAAAGTACACTTTTAAAGGGTGTCTACCTATTAAAAAGTACACATATGGTTATCTAAGAGGAATATACTTTTGAAAGATGAAATCATTCAATATTCACTTTTATAGAAAAGGCATTACATTTAAAATCATTTGTTTATATTCTGGTTCTGTTGTTTTTTAACTATATGACTTTGGGCAAACCTTTCAATTTCCAGATTTTATATATATGTGTATATATATATATATTTTTTTTTCACACCCTGAAGTAGTGATGATCATATCCTCTGTGTTGACCTCATAGGGCCACATAAAGATAGAACAAGATGTGCATGAGAACACTTTGGAAACATGAAACCTATATTGAAGCATAAGGCTTGATTGATATTATATTGACCATTACAAACTTAACCAAGTGGCAAATATATTACTAGGAATTTAACTACAATGCCACAATCTTTCATTTTGGAGATAACCTTCAAGATGGCAACATGAAACAGAAAAATATCCACCAATTTGCAACAATATCTAATCAGCAATAGTTTAGACCAGTCTGTTGACATTTTCAAAGTGATACTAATGCTGGTCTCAGGGTAGTCCAAAGAGGGTGAATAGTCCATAATGACAAGTAATATGTAAGAATATCATGTTTGAGATCCTCTTCTATTTGAAATGGCATGGAATATGCCATGTCAGCTCTTATTTTTAAACAATATTAAATTCTCAGGAATTCAGTTTTGTACACATACACTTATTGGCTTGACCTAACACACATTTCAAAACAGGAAGAAATCTAGCTAAGTTGAAAAAGTCAATTGTGAGAAATAATAACATCTGTTTCGAATAGTACACTCCCAGTACATTGGCTTTCTTTGAGCACAAGTACAGAAAGAGAAATGGAAATAATGATTTGCATGCAGACTGGGAAAAGACAAAACTTTATCTCTTCCAAAGAATATTAGCCTAATCTTTCTGTTTGGTTATATCAGTTGGAAGCTTTTAAAACATTGTTTTACTGCTTTTTGCCAGTTTTATTGCATGTTTGGATTTGCCAAAAATCTTTAGAAAATTTGCTGGACTGTAGTCTACAGATGCAAGCTGGGGCTTTTTGCTTTAAAGGCTCGCATTCTTCTATATCCCATTTCTTCTTGGTTCCCAAGAAGCTCACTTATGGTAATGGTACTGCAGATTCTTCTTCAAATCTGAAGGGATTTTTTGTTTGTTTGTTTGTTTATATGGTAATGCCTTATGTCTTTTTTTAAAGGCATACACACACACACACACACACACACACACACACACGTGTGTGTGTGTGTGTGTGTGTGTGTATTTTTTTTGTACCGGGGATTGAACTCAGGGGCACTCGACCTCTGGACCACATCCCCAGCCCTTTTTTGTATTTTATTTAGAGACAAGGTCTCACTGAGTTGCTTAGTGCCTCGCCATTGCTGAGGCTGGCTTTGAACTCATGATCCTCCTGCCTCAGCCTCCCAAGTGCTGGGATTACAGGCCACAATCTACATTTTTAAAATATAGTCAAAAGAGGTCAGTGAAAAAATCTTTAATAGTGAACCTTCAGATGTTCCTCAGATGAAGGTATACATTTGAGTAGGGACATTACTTTTTAAAAAAACTATGCAACCAATCAAATACAGATAAAAGTAATGTCTACTCATGCATATGATTTAGTTAACAATAATGTGGTAAAATTAATGTCCAATATTGGTGTCCAGAGAGTGTTAAATACTGTTAAAGTATCTCTGTATCCCAAGAATCTAAATGACCATGATGGATAGGCCAAATATAAAATATGGAAAGCTGAAAAAAATGACATGCCATGATAATAAACTTGCAGCACAAACTCAATTATGCATACAACCACATTCCCTCATTTTTAATAAATAAAATTAAATCTGCCTCTAAGGAAGAAAAGTCAATATCAGGCATTTTTATTGTACAGCCTTCCTTACCTCTTTCATCTTCTGCAGAACAGAACATTATATACAGCAAGGACTCTTCTCTGGCTAGTTTGCCAATTATCATTTAGATCTTTTTGTTCTTGCCTACTGAATACTTGAAACGTAATGGCTTTCAGTATCTGCACTATATTTGGGATCAGATTGTGGATATCCAGTCTCATGGCAAAGTCCATAGAGTCACCAGAAAGCCATCTTTTCTGTGGTCTTGATGTGAGCCATGTACCCATCACAGAACCTTCCAACCTCTATCTTCCTATCAGGCTACAGGAAATCTCTCTATCATCTTACTGTTCTCAAAACCACTTTTCCCCTTTCCTTTTTCTCCTCCCTTTCAGGAGCCCAACATATGCTAATCAGCACTTGTGAGCTTTGATCTTCGCAAAAGTTCTAAAACACAGAAATACAACAGAACTGGCAACATGCTTAGTCATGCTTGGTCATGAACATGAAGCAAAACACAGGAAGTACAGCTTCAAATTAAAACCTCAACACATTGACATTTACTGACATGATTAATGATTTTTTTCCCTCCCCTACAAAGTTGAAGTTCCATCGTCTTTGGATAGGTTGCTTTTTCATGAATTAAAACTGCACCTCTAGCCCTTGTAACTGACTAGAAATAGATGCTATGTTTCTTAACTGTTTGTAGCCCTCTAGACACATTCAAGAGAGACCTCTTCTCCAGACCCCAAACTTTAGAGGACTCTGAATATCATATATATACAACATTAATTTTCTTATAAAATAAAAAAGTTACATTACTAGTTAAGAGCAGGGAGGTACTTGATTCCTCCACTAAATTTTTCTGCCAAAGGCACACTGATTTCCAAGAATTCTTTCTACCAGTGAGCAGGTTCAGGAGTTGCTGATTCTTCTCCAAGACTTTCAAGAAACATTTCTATGTGCAATAGGCCTGAACTTGACTGATACATGACCTTCCTGGAGTGGAGGTGGTTAGCGCCTCTTTCATCTTTAGCAAACTGAGCATCAGGCAAACCCACTGGACATGGACAGACCACCATGTCAAATGCAAACCACAGGACTGAAAGCAAAGAACTGACATGCACAGAGACCCTGATATCATGTGCAACAGCAACAGCTGGCTGTGGATCTGCTCAAACTACCCTTTTTGTCATATAAGCTTTGCTCCTTGGGTCTCCAGGCAGCAGTCCAGAAACCCTAATATATGCAATGTCTCCCTTATACTTGAAAGTACAGATAAAACCTCCTTGGAATGGTATTCTTGCCTCTTTATGATTTCTATCTTGAATTGAGCAAAAGAACACTCAGATGAGCTGGTAACACCAAAGCAGGTAATATCAGAATGAGCTGGAAAAAAAAAAAAATGAAAAGGACTGTCCTTGGCTTTTTTGTGATTTCCATCCCTGATTGAGCAAAAGAAGCCCAGGCTGATTGGTAACACTAAGACCTGGCATTTGGGACTGGTGCAGAGTGACCCAGAGCCCTTAAACTGCTCCCTTGACTACCACCTGTATAGGCCCAGTGAAGTGTTTCTCCATCTTTTTCCATATAGTCTTAAACAAAATGTGCCTTTATCTGAGTGATATCTGTCACACTTTCCATGCAGGACATAGATAAAGAAAGGATTTGAATGTTAGAAGGCCTTGGGCTAGACGGAAATCCTTTTCAAATTGTGTTTTCACTGGGCATGAATTTAATAGTTTTTTTCATATTAAGCATGATTTCCCAGTATGTTGAGCATTCATTTTCTTTCTTTTCTTTGTATTCCAATTCACAAGTTCAAAGATACCTTTAGTTTAATACAATATTTGCAATAGCTGTGCAAGATGACCTGTAAACGTTTTTCATAGTAATGCATGTTACTCTTAAATCTGTACATATGTAAGTATAGCCAAAACATGCTGCCTAATATCAGTCCTTTACATCATCAATAATATCAGATATTGAAAACTAGAATTGTAAGAACTCTTTTTTGATATAGATATTCTATAAGAATTCAAGAACTTTTTGGAAAAGTCCTCATTTATACTTATTTAAATAAATTTTATAATTAATATGCATCAATTTTAAAACAGTTTTACTTTCATATTTACTAGACATTTAAATTATTTCAGATGAAATTAACAAAAATGCAAGAAATTCAGGTTTTTTTTACTTTCACTTTTATTTGTATTTTATATTACTTTCAAAGTTTAAACACTTTAAACAAAATTACATTTTATTATTGATCATATCATCACTCCCCAAAAATAAAATAAGTACCTAAAAATATCTATTGTAAACCATGGTCAGGCAAGAAAAAATAAATAATATAACTTGTGTTATATTATAATTATATTATAATTCATAATAACTTGAAAATTACACATCTTTACTCATTTAAACATTGCAGTTCTGTTGATAGGGTATTCTATTATGCATAATAAAGTTTAATTCAATCAGAATTTATATCTCATCTACTTTTCTTCTCATCAAACCATATCCTTAAATATAACTTTCCCATTTTTTATTATAAAGGCATATTGTTCAATGAGCAGATAGAATATATTTAACAGTTTAATGTTCTTTAATAGTTTGATATATAGTTTTAAATATTTAGGTATCTTGTATGTGGGCCTTTATTTGGATTCTTTCATTGGTCTCTCAAATATCCAAAGCAGTTTGGAAGCAGGATAGCAAAAGAATATGAACAGATTTGTTTTGCCTGACTCTGACCTTCACCAATAACCAACCCCCCAAGGGTGAAGTGCTGGCTTTGCAGGTAAATGTCCAGGGCTTGTTCTCACCTCCTGCTTCTTCTAAATTCCATTCTATTCTATGGTTAACTCTTGAGTCCTCTAACTCCAGCCTAATTCCCCAGCTCTACCTTATTAATTACCTGTTTTTAATTCTCCATGGTGATTGGTCTTTAGCTTTTGATCCTAGAATACTTGGATTCAGCCCTTTGGCTGCCACTCTCTGATGGCTTGGGCAATGAGGATCTGTTTGGACCACTTAGGAACCTACCCTGATCATTAGAGACTCAGTGGGAACCTGGCAGAATTATCCCAGATTTCCATTGTCACAGGGGAGTCACATGATTAACACAAATCCTTTATCACCATGGAAACAAGATAAAAGAAATTATTTTGCTGTAGAAAGAAAGTTTATTCTTTGTATATCATTAACCCACATATGCAAAACTCTGCAAAAAAGTCTACATATGTCATCTACACTTACAAATGTGTTGACTTCCCTTGGAATCTCATCTCTTTACTCAGATTAAAAGAAGTTTCTATCTCTGAAATCGACATGCTAAATATTATCTGTGCCTTGTCTTATTAAATTTTAATGTTTGGATGCTCAGTGAAATAATATTGAATAAATTAGTGCACATAAATATTAGCATCTAAAATTCCATGTCTTGCATATTTATCTGTCACCTCAGTATTACATTTTGTGCTTCAGAGAAATAACAGATAATTCAATTACCAAAATACACATGAAAAACCTACATAGGAACAAAATACCACATTTTTGTGAATGCTTGTCATGTTGGCTGTTCAAAATTCCATCCTTGAACTATTAGCTCCTTGATTTCCTTTTATAGATTGTCTTGGTTGGAGATTATTATTTCTCTTACTAGAGAAGGTCCTAGTTATACTCTCCCTGAGCTCCCTCTCATCATAGAGCCAACTGACCCAAGTTCTTCTAATTACATGGTATTAGATGGATCCTTGAGCCAAAGTTAGAGATGCAGGACCATGAGGAATAAGGCAGACAATATCTGATATCCATCAAATATGCACAGTACAATCATGCACAGTACAATCATATGAGGGTTTTAGCTTGAGACATTCAGACTCTTGGATGTCTGTTTTATACAAGGAGTTACATATTTTGATAATCATCCTTTTCTGGTTAGTGGTAATTTGTTGCAGAAACACTGATAAGTGCTGGCAATCTACTCAGATTCTTTCCTGCTTCCCTTGATCTGTCTAATCCTTTACTTTGTCATCTAGGTTTCACTAGTCCTGTGTACATCAATGCTATTTAGTCTGAGAGATAAGATTGATTTTCTTTACTTGCAAAAATATCTCATATTTATATATATATATACATATATGTATAATAATGCAATATTTCTGAGAATACTTTCAGGAGATTTTTGATGAAAAATTTAAGTTGACTCACATTCAAAATAATCAGAATAACCACAAGATTTTTGTAACAACGATCCCAAGAATAATCCTAACAAATAATAATGTATTCAGTCATTCCATGATTGTCAGAGTGCTCTTACATTGTTTATCTTAACTGAAAATGCCAATAAGCAGGTCAGAGTAGAAGGAGAGAAAAATGTCATCCAAGCTTTCTACGTATACACAACAGGATTGAGAACCAGAGACTGGAAAGCCTCTGCCACAGATTAGTCAGGAATGACCCTGAACCTAGAATCCATCCTTGGGACCGTTGGTTCAGAATTACTGAACAGGAAATGCAGTGGATTCAATTTTCTACTCTCAGTCTAAGAAGGCACAAGACTTTACATAATTGTCTACCATTATTATAGGAAGGTAAGCGAACTTCCCATGTCCTATAATAATTTTCTGATAGATTCGTTTGCTGCCCTGGATTGGCCAACACCTTAACAGCCACCCTATCATAGTGTTCCTTTTACTCAGAGTTATGGGTTATTTGTTAGAGAATTTCAAACATTAAGCATTTATGAATTTTTTCCATATCACCAGACACTTATATTCAAATGAAACTTTACTCAGATTGCCCAATATGCAAACTGAAAAGTCCTGATGCCCTTGTTGATACGATGATGGTAAATCTTTATGATTCCCACACTTGAGTTTCCCATGTTACTCCAGCTCAAAAAATGATCAGAATCCTATTCATCTAACTATGCTCCTGGATAAAGCTAAATAGCTGTCATTTATAAGGTAGTCAGCTAGGTAGCTTGCTTGTCATCTCTACAAATGATGTCATACCGATGTCTTGGTGTTAGTCTCTGCTTCTGGCAGGCTGGGTCAGGAGATGCAATGAATGGATTCACCTCATTGAAAAGGAGCTTTTATACCTTAACCCATGTGTAACGTACATGCATATTTTAATGACTACCCTGGTCTGGTCATGAGCCAACTGGGAAAATGTTGAAGTGTCTAGAGACAGGATAGATAATATGCCCAGTGTAGTCCATTTTGTCTAATTCTTCTGAACCATCCCCACCCTAGTGGATTCTCTTTTCTAGAAGTACTGGAAAAGACACAGATTCATGTAATTTGTTCTCCTCCCATAGGTCCATCCACACGTCTTTTCCCAGACCCATCTATCATTTCCACCCAGGTCTGTGACCCACCAGCTAAGCAATTGCTACTGCCCCCAGATCCAATGTCCTTTCGTACCTCAGGCCAAATGTCTCACCATGCAAAAGGGGCTGATCAACCACCATGCTTACAGCTCTAACTATAGAAAAGATTTCACTTCCTGAGTGAGGCTGTAATGCAATAACAACAATCTCTTCCTAACACAAACATAGCAGCAACTCATTTCTGAAGAAAGTTGAAGTTCTTTTCTCCTCCATATGTGGAAATAGAGAATCCCAAATGAGATCATGATTGTGAATTGTGAGGATGGCATGCAGCAGATTGAGGGAACCTGGACTAGACTCTATGTTCCTGCAATTTACTCTTGCCCTCCAGACCTTCTTTTGTTAAATGCCAACTATAATGCTTTCATTATAAAACAAATTGTTGATCTTCTCACCCAGATTTTCTAACAATATGTACTTTATGATGGGCAGTTTAGTTCATTTGAAGGTTCTGTTGTCAGGCACTTATATGTCTGATATGGTGTAAAAGAAACCAGGAGATGTGTTTTCCAGTGGATAGTTAGTCCCTGATGAGGAGAACATGGCCTAACTCCAGAATCCTAGGTGTTTGTGCTTGGCACACATCTTGAATGTTGCCAGAGACCCTGAAGGGGATCATTATTGACTAAAAAACACCATCCATCTACTAGATTATAGGATTCAAGTAGCATGGGTTATTATACTGAAATCAATTCTAATGCAAGAGCCTTTTCTTATTCAACAGTCAGCTTTTCTTGTCAACAATAAACAGTATATGCTACTTCCAATACCAGAAGCTTTTTGACACTTTCATAGTTATACCAATGATGGCAGGAATTGTAGGTGCAACAACTTGCCATTAACCTCAGGAAGTGTCCTGATTGGCTTCAGAAAACTTGACCTCTATGCACATCAGCAAAGTAGCAGGACCTCGAACATTCAGGAGGTTTATCTCACACACACACACACACACGGTATGCTTTGTGTTACTTGACCATATGGGTGCTTGCCACTTCCTCCTCAGCTGGGCCAAGTAGCAATTCATGTTAGGTGATGTGTTAGAACAAGCAAGATCTTTGTGATAAAGAGCAGGAGAGATAACATAGCATTTAAGCAAAGATGTGAATGTGCATGGTTATCTCCACCTTACAAATTTCAACTGCCATTGACCTTGGTGATGAGAAACCAAGGACATGATGGTCACTGTTTAACAACTAGATCTAAGAGAAACAGAAAGAGAGAAAGGAAGGAAGGAAGGAAGGAAGGAAGGAAGGAAGGAAGGAAGGAAGGAAGGAAGGAAGTCTGAGTTTTAGTGTTTGCTGAGATCAATGGTGTAAATACTCATGCTCAGGCTGATAAGTTTATAGAGTGATATCACTGAACATAGATATTGATCTTTTTATAGCATATTGACAGTGGAAGGGCAAAACACCCCTTGTCACATGCCTCCATATGACTCCAGTGCTTCCTCTTCCTGATCTTTCTCCCTCCTCTTCTTCTTTCTTTCTTTCTTTTTTTCTTTTCTTTCTTCCTATTCTTCCTCCTCCTGGTCCTCTTCCTCCTCCTCTTTCTACAATGTTTTTTAGATGTAATTCAGGTACCATACATTTTCCCCTCTCATGAGTACAGTTTGGTAGCTTTAATTCACAAAGTCGCAATCGAATTTTAGAATATTTTAGCTCACCATAAAATAAACCCCATAGGCATTAGTAGTTATTATCCATTTCTGTCTCTCTCCAGGTAACATTTAATATACTGTCTCTGTAAACTTGCCTGTTTGGGAAATACCCTATAAATGGACTCATGCAACACATATGAACTTTCATGACTAGCTTTCTTCACTGCAGCATATTTCCAAGGTTTGTTTATGTAGAAGCATATTGTTCAGCACTTGGTTATTTTTGTTGCCAAATAATATTCCGTTGTATGGATATACCATATTTTGCTTATCCTTTCATCTGTAGGTGGATGTTTGGGTGGTTTTCCAATTTCTGGTTATTGTAAATGATGTTACACCATCAGTTACACCACACCAAATGAACAACTGTATCTACTCAGGTGAGTTACTGCTTCTCTCTTTCAAGGCCTTTCCATCAAAGATCCTGAAGATCTTTCATTGACCATATTCCCCAAATTTGGACTAAACTCATTCAAGTCATTTTTACATAATGAAAAAATAAGCAGTTAGATCATAGTATATGTTTTATACCTGCATTTGTGCTTAATATTCAATTATGAGTATCTTTTCAGTCATTGTAGACCTCTTTAATTCTTGATAAGACCTTGGCAATATTACCCTGTAGAGACCCTGTTATTATAAAGTGTAATTGGCCAACTACTTGGCCATTTTATTTTTACCAATATTTATGCTATCGTGAATAACGTCATTTATCTTTTTGCACCTGTGGCAAAATTTCTGTATGATAAATTCATGGAGAAGAAATTCATGGACAGAAATTATACACATATAAAATTAATAGATAATAACAATTACAGTTTAAAACAATTGAAAAGCTGGGCTCTTCCACTAGCATTCTATGGGAGGGGCTGGCTCTACATACATTCACCAACATTGGATAATGCTAATAGATTTTATCACAATCAGCATGATAGGTGTACAATGTACAATGGTAAAAGAAGAAGTGAATGTAGGCATAATTCAATCAAGTCTCATTTTTGTTTTTATATTTTTTTCACATTTAGGAAGTGAAGTGAAATAATTTAGACAATTCCTTTCCTTATTGAATATTCAAAGAGGAGAGCAGTGTTGTTAAAATGCTCCATTACTTAATTTTCATTAATTTCCTATGATCAGTTCTTGACAAGGTGTTTTCACCTTCCATATGAAATGGCAGGTTTTGAAAATGCTATAGGGGTGAGAAGACATCACTGCTTGACTCAGGACACTTACCATTACTAAGTTTTATCGTGTAATCAAGGAATGCAATACAGATGTAATTGCTTTCCTGTTGACTTGGAAAGGGTTTTAAAAATGCTTACCAAAATACCTTTCTTGAGATAATCAGAATTTTTTAAATTACAAATAAGCTTTCTCCCAAACTGAAATATTCCTGCTATTTGTAATGATGAGGCTTACATAAACCTTAAGACTTCCAGAATATATGCTTATCTGAAATAAATGAGAATAATAGCAGTTGGAGAAGAGTTCCTTTGTAGAACAATCAAAGTAGCTGTTACAAAACAAAACACAAGAACTTCTCTCACTTTTAGTGTATGGCAGTCCACATCTTCCATTTGAAAAACTAAAGTAAAATGAATTTTCAAAAAGGGATATTTTTAATCACTCATATCAGATGGAGTTTCTGGTTGCAAGAAACAAACCTATCTAAGCACAAACACATTTTATTAAATGGATATCAAAATGTTCATAGATCATAATGTGGAATTATTGGGGCATGCCAAAGGTAAAAGCAAAAAGAGATGTCAGAGAGTCTGGCTTGATGATCCCAAACCAAGAAAATTTCCCCCAAACTCTACTGAATCTTGAAACAGATCCTGAAGCTTGTATTGCCAATTCAGTCAATGCAGGACAAAGAGTGGAAGTTGCCATGGAAACTGCTTCCATTATTGCCTCTCCAACCTGATATAACCTCTACTACCCATCCGCAGACTGCATCCTACATGCCCTCTTTCTTTGCATCCCTGTCTTCTCAAAGGCTAATGTGGAGAATAAATAGAAAGAACTCAAGGAGGAACTGAAGAGCATCTGGTATTTGTGCTATACAGTGAAAGACAGACAAATATGGGGAGAGAATTCAGAGACTGGAAGGACAGGAAAGCAATGACAAATGTTAACTTTAATCTCAGAATATCAGGAGTATTTCTTTACTAATGCTAAAGATTAAACCTCTTTTTATAAGTTTTGTATTAAAAATCTTCTTTGAGGGACTGAGGGTGCAGCTCAGCAGTATAGTGCCTATTTAGCATGCATGGGGTCCTGGGTTCAATGTGCAATACCAAAAAAAAAAAAAAAAAAAAAATCTTTATTTGAGTGATGAGACTATGTACTATTACATTTTCTCAACCTCTTTTTCTCAATATTTTGGCTTTCTTTTTTGTGGATCACATATTTGTTAATCAAATCTGAATTACTTTAGTTCATGTTAGCTCTTTAGAATTATTAAAATAACTATTATAATTAGACTGATTTCTGCATCTTAGGACCTATTTTCTTTTGTCGTACTTACTTGGATTCTTTCTCTCTCTCTTTCTCTCTCTCTCTCTCTCTATTTTCATCCCATTGGAGATTTTTCCTCAGTGAATTTATATTTTATCCATTTTCTTTAATTTTGGTCACTTATTAAATTGTGTGTGTGTGTGTGTGTGTGTGTGTGTGTGTGTGTGTTTCTATTCACGTTTCAGGTATTAAGCATATCAATACTTGTGTCATGTGTTGGGCTAAGACTAATATTCTTTTAGCACATTCTCACCTCAATTTATTCTACTTATGATGTCCCCACTTCCCACTCACATCTAACTCCTATGCTGTCCAAAACAGTACCACTAGCACGTGTAAATATTTAAATTGTTTTAATTAATTAAATAAGTAAAAATTTAAAATTTAGTTTTCAGATCTCATTTCGATTGATCAGTACTTCAAATAATTCTCCAATGGATTCCACATTGGAGAGTGCAGATATTAAGTATTTTCATCATTGCAGAGAGATCAATTGCACAACTCCTTCAATTATGGATGATTACAGACACATAATATATTTAATTCTTAGCTATTTAGACAATCATAAGATTTACAAATATATTACCTCACCCTTGCATCCCTCATAGCTCTCCTGAATTTTCTTCTTTTGCTGTACTTTTTCAAAGATGAGAAGTTTTTATGTTTAATTTATGAACCCTTTGTTCCTGATAATATCCTCAATTTGTATTCACATATTAATTTTGGTTTAACCAGATATAAAATTCTAGATTTAGTATTTATTGCTTTTATCATTTAGAGCATAATTTTCCACTATCTTTTGAAATCCTGTAATTCTGTTTGAGTCCACTAACAGTCTCAGCAGTAAATTGAAACACTTGCTCCAATTCTTCACCTTTCTCCCTGACCATGTCTTTTGCATAGAACTGCAATTCCTCACACAAAAATCAGAGCATACTCCAGATCAGATCCCCTTAAATTTGGTTTGGGCCATATGACTGATGCCAGTCCATAGAATGTGGTTGAAATGAGAGAGTACAACTGAGACTAGGACTCACAAGGTCTCCAGGTTTCCACTTTCCCTTTTGCATTTCTGCCATCACTATGAAAAGTTTACTGTAGTTGTTTCTGCCAATTTACCTTAGATCACACAGGAATAAATGCAAAGCAGAATTGAAACCAACCAACAATGCAAAGCAAATATAGCTGCTTAGAATCAGCCAGATGAATGCAGCCTAGATCAGCAAATCTCCAGTCAATTTCAAAATCAAAAGTAAGTCCTTATTGTTTTTTACTATGGAGATTTTTGTGGTAGTTTATTACCCAGCATTATAGAATAATAGTCAATTTATGTAATCTGATTTTTCTTCACTGGGTAATTTATATTTTCTCTAGAAAAAGTTTTAAAATTTTCTGTTTGTTTTTATTACTTCCAAGTTTCACTATACTCAGGCTTTTCTTTTCCCTCATTCACTTGTTTAGCACTTTTAATCACTGCCA
The DNA here is from genome assembly GCA_025594165.1 of Tamias sibiricus. NCBI lineage: Eukaryota > Metazoa > Chordata > Mammalia > Rodentia > Sciuridae > Tamias > Tamias sibiricus. Next base: position 138,601,201 of record CM046658.1, on the reverse strand, counting down.
TTTTTTTTTAAATTCTGGAAAACTGCAATCATTATTTCATCCAACGTTTCCCTATTTCATTTTTTCTCTTCCTATGGAATTCCAATTGCACAAATGCTCACATTTCTATTTCTGCCTTCTCACATTTTACTTCATTGTATTCTTTTGTGTCTTGATCCCCTTTTGTTATCTTTTGGAAGAATTCTGAAATTCAATCTTCATCTTATGAGAGTATGTTTGGCTATAGTGATTCAGATACTTACCCATCCTTTGAAATCTTTATGTTTTATTCTCGCATCCCAATATTTCCAATTAGCTGTCATTCATACAATTTTCATCTCTTGGAGGATTGTGTGATTGTCAAATGTCATTACAATTCACATCTCTCAGGTAGAACAAAGAAGGTTTTAGCTTGTCTAGCTCTAGGTGAATTTTGGCAGGAAATGTTCTCAAGGCAGAGGACCTGTAGTGTTGCATTCCAAGTTATCTCCTCCTCATTCCCCCACTTCAGGCACCCTTTGACCCACCAAAGCACAAAGCACTCCCTACTAGTCACTGCTATTCCCTGGGAAGCCACTATGCTTTTAGTTATCCTCTAGCTCAGAATGTATGAAGGCCATGCTGATCGATTAGTGATCAAGGCTGCTGATCCACGCTTCCCTAACCCCCTCTTCCTCAACTCACACACTCTGGGGCTCAAAACCTTCTACTTCCCAAAGGTTTCTCAACCTTTTTACATTACATGAAGAGATTGAGTCTCCAATCCCCTTATCCATTTATTTCTTGTGAGTCATGCCTTACAATCTGTTCTGGGGGAGATTCCAGAAGCCTTTACAGTTCATTGTCACATTCCTTAAATATTTTTATAAACATTACAATTTCTGGAAGTACTAAGAGTAAGGTCATTCTCCGATATCACATGGGCAATTCCAAATGATGCATTCAGATCAATTCTTCATTGCAATGAATTATAAGTAAAACTTTCAACCATCCAGAGGAAAGTCCTTTAGACAGTGCTAAATACCAAACCTTCTATTACCACATCTCTAATTAGTCTTCCCCAGCAATCCTATCTGAACAGTTGACATATCCTTAGTTACTTTTTGTAATATCATATTTTTGTTGTTTCATTGCTTTATCTCAATTGGAAATCATTCTAATTTTTAAATTAGTTTATTACCTATCTTTCTCCATTAGATTGTAAGCTTTCTGAGGAACCAAGCATCTTCTCTGTATTGTTCTATGCTTTACATATACTACCTAGAAAATATGTACTCCATAAAGGATATTTAATGAGCATTTGCTAAATGGATGAATGACTTTCTCTGGGAACTTAATAATCTTATAGTTACTGGATTTCACACAGAATATATATAAAAGGCCATGGTAAATCTTTCTTGTTCCTTTCTTGATGTTCCCACTAACCCTATGTTATAGTTCCTTTGACCTGCTATAACAAAACACTGTAAACTGGGTGACTTATAAACAACATGAACTTACTTCTTACACTTCAGGAGGCTGAGGAGTCCATATCTGGTAATGTTAACAACCACAGCTCAGCTGTGCTAAAGCAGTGATATAGGTTTCCAAGAGACCAAGAAAGATACCTGGAGATGGGAGTGAGACATAATGCTTATTGAAAAATTCTTACAGAGACAGTCTACTGGTGATCAGCCAGATAGGTGCACCTCTGTTGCTCACAGTATCTAGGTACCTATAGTGCTTCACCAGAAGATAGAGCCTCCTATCCCTCATGATTCTTTGTCCTGTGGCAGCCTACTGAATGAGCATTTCCCTCCCCACAGTGCTCAGATCCATGTTAGTTGCCACAGGGTGAAGGCCTTTAAAAGCTAAGCTACAAAATCAGTTCAATAACTATCTTAAGTTTAATTTGTTGCTATATGATCAGTATCCCAAGGAACATGGCATGCATGCAAGATAATAACACTCTACAGATAACATTAACTTGCCCTAATTCCTAGCATACATGAGAGAAAGCCAGTGTTCTTCAAGATAATATGTATCTGAACATTCTGGTCAGACTCACTCTCCTTGTTTCCTTAACTTGGCTAGGATTTTTAAGAATGGGGAAGGGCACTTCAGCGACATGGTGTTTACTGTGTTTTTCTCCAAGGATGACACAGATAAGCACCTTCTTTCTACTTCATAGATGGTATCTATCTGTCTTTTCACATGGTGGAAAAGAGGCTTCTCTGGGGCCTCTTTTTTAGGGCACCAGCCCCAATTATAAAGGATAATAGCTTAATCACCTCCGGAAATCCCCCACCTTCAAATAATATCAACTTGGAGATTAAGTTTTCAATTTATAAATTCTGGAGGTGACACAAACATTCAGACTACAAGAAGCACTCACATTTCCATTGTAATATTACTTTTACTATGTTATAAGGTTTTGTCTTCATTCATAAATAAATCCTGAGATAATTAGACTGCATGGTAGTCACCTAGTAAATGCTGAGTGTAAGTGAGTGTATTGTCTGAAGAATACTCACAGATCCTAACACCCAACTTCAGCCTTTACTATCCTGCTTTATACAAATGATAGCTTGAATCACCATCCAGTCCCAAGCACTCTTCTTCTGAGTCTGATGCTTGCTTTTTCCCACCCTTTCCCATGCTGTTGTGAGTTTAGGAATGATTTCAACTGTAGTCCTATTAACTCTATAAGGGAAGGACCTTGAATGTACATTCATCTTTACACTTCCAATGTCTACTTTCATGTTTGGAGCATAGTTATTATTTAATTAATATTTACTGAGCTATTAGAAATCAATAAATGAAACAACAAAAACCATAAATGAGACCATAGAAATATGAATTAAATTCAGTTCCACATGTATTATTTTTTTTAAAAGTTGCTGTAACCTATGACTAACTCCAGGACACATAAATCTGTTTCCCATTTATCAAAATTTGAGGTCAACATAACCTTCATATTACAGATATCTGTTATTACCATGTCCCATAAAAATTGGAAAACAAGTAAGATTCAAAGTAAAGCGAAATCACTTTGAGATCATGTCTCTGTTGCCAGTTCCTAGGAAAGGAGACAATGTCACATTTTATTGTTTATAATCACCACAATAAAAACAATAATTCCCTTACTTCACAAGAGTGATGTTCAGATCATAAGACTGTAGTGTGTAAGATTTTGCGGGAAGATTCATTTTTGAGGGAATTTGCCAATGCACAAAATTGTTCCTTTGTAACTTCTATGGACCATCCTTCATTTGTGTAATATGATCTCCTTGTAGGTAAATCTATAATTTTAAAATAGAAATTTTCTTTCACCCTGTTGAGAACTGAACCCTAATGCCAATAGTTCCAACAAGTCTTGCCTGACATGGTTGTCTCGCCATCTTGGCACTATTCTAATTATCTTTTCAGATGTTCAACTTAGGAGGGGTGAAAGTGAGGATGTCTTCCTGCTGTGGACAGTTTTTTACCTTGAAAATCCAGCAAACATCACAGCAGTATGTAGTTTGTCCTCATATCCAGAGAGATAAGGTACCAAGAGGAATGCTTCATTTGGCACAAGTTCAAGGACATACAGCATGCAAGAAGAAATCCTGCATCACAGTAAAAGGAAATGCTATATTTTGTTTACTTTGTCCACTTGCCTGAAGATGAGTTTTCAGTTTAGACTCCTTCTGTGTGCTGCAGTCTTGGGAGAATAGATGAACAAAGAGATAAGAGTATAGCTACATGCCAGGAAATAAGATTTTACTCAATATCAGAGACAGTGCACTTTGTAGAAGGTAAAGCAGCTTAAGCATTCTCACAGCATGTGAAATGGATTAAAAAATGTGTTGATTCCTGAGCCATCTTTCAATTTTCAATTGAGTGATAAAAGTTTGTTTTTCTTTTCAGTCACACAGCCCCAGTGTGACATTTAAAATTGTTCCTTTGCAACTTCTATGGACCATCCTTCATTTTGTGCAATACGATCTTCTTGTAGGTAAATCTATAATTTTAAAATAGAAATTTTCTTTAACCCTGTTGAGAACTGAACCCTAAAGCCAATAGTTCCAACAAGTCTTGCCTGAAATTGAATTTGGCTCTCTGTAAGGTCCCAGGAGATTTTTTTTCCCCCAAGACATTCTTTCCAGATGTGTCCCTGCAATTGGGATTGAATTTATACATGTTCATATCCATATTTGAGGCAACCCATAACTCAAATTTCAGTGATCTTATTTCAAAAAATGAAAGCTTAATTGGTGGGAAGAGAAGGGTTATGTCTGGATGTATTTGATAAAGTAGAACCTTTGGAAGATCACTAGGGCCTAACTGGGAAAAGGAATTAGTATTATTGCTGCCCCTGGAACTGTTTCTGCTTGTCTTATCATGAGGTTGATAGTAGGGCTGTGTTTAGGCATAAGACATATCAGATGGATTTTATGATTTTATGGCATCACACAGAGGGCTGGGGTGACCAATGAGAGACTGCTGCTAGAGAAAGATTGTGACATAAGTAATTTATAAAGAAGAAGAAGAAGAAGAAGAAGAAGAAGAAGAAGAAGAAGAAGAAGAAGAAGAAGAAGAAGAAGAAGAAGAAGAAAAAGAAATTTGTGTTTGTGTATATTGGCTTCTCTCTGTCTCTGTCTCTCTCTCTGTGTCTTTCTCATGCTTTTAGTATTAAGTACTCTATGTATTTCTGATTATATCACTATTACTTTTGCCTATTCTTTACCCAGATTTGATTTTGTTTGCTTGTTTTGGTCTTGTCTTATATACTATAGTCATGTTTTTCTATCACCCTCTCCCTCCACCAATGAAATCACCATCTTTCATTTTATCATTAACATATTGCTGGTGATTATATTTTGCAAGAAATCTAAGATAGTAAAAAATATTGCACTAGATATCAAGGGTTCAAGATGATAGGGTGTGGTGATCTCTACCATGGCAGCATCTAGGAAGAAAATCTGGACAGGATTCAGGAACTGAAACATCTGGTGTCACAGGTGCCCACAGAGTCACTCACTTTTACAGGATTCCACCCCCATGAAATCCACAGAAACTCCTAAAAGAGGCCAACTTATACAACAACATCAAAAATCAAACAGTTCCTATTGCTCAATAATTGTTTATTGATGATAAATGAGTGAGAAATTGGTCTGTGTTCCTCATAGAAAATAACATAGTACAGGCCCTTTATTGTAGTTCACTAAGGGATAAGATGAATCATAAATTTGTGAGAATTTTGATGCTTAAAGAAAGCATACACTCATACCTAACAATCTTTTTCTCAAGCACTCACAAATCCCATATCACATTATGAATGTTTCCTATTTTTTTCTCCTCAGCTGCTACCAGTAATGTTAGAAGTTTGATCAAACTATGTATTAAAGGATGAATTTTTGTTGAATTTTGATATGTTCAAAATCTCTTCATGATACAGAACCTGCCCTGGAAGAAAGACAATATCGTTTCCCCTAATTTCTCATCTGCCTTTTGTGTGATATTTTAAATGCTTTCTATCTACTTAAAATGATTATACAACTAATAAATGAATTCTCAGTTTTATTCTTATTTAAGTTAAATTAACTCCATTACTAAGTCAAAAGACTAGAGCAAAACAAAGATGTTGCTGATGGAAATGCCAAATTAACTCTCACTGTTATTTCCCTGCAAGTCATTTCAATTTTGTCTTTCCAATCAATGCTTCTGATCCCCAAACACGGCCAGTGTTGGAATAGGCTTGTGTTCAATTCCATTAAAATCATTTTTCTCATTGCACATCTTCCTTCTTGTGGAACTGAGGAAAAGGGGGCAAACCTGGTTCTTGGCTGCATAAGGTAGACCAATGAAACACTGACTTCCTTTAATTTCAGGGTGGGCTTCCATGGTGTAGGAGCATCAGCTCTGAGAATAAAAGCAGTTTGGAGCTTTCTATCAGCTGTTCCAAGAGGTGATATGACATTTCATTTACCAGATTTTGGCTCTGCTTTTGGCTCTGAGTTGTCCTGGAATTGCGTGGGATGTTTGTGAAATGCCCCGATATGTTTGTAATTTGCATTAGCCAACTCTATTTGGAAATCGATACAAAAGAAAAAAAAAGTAAAGAGACCATGATGTTGCCAAATATGCAATTACTCTTTTCCATAATCCTTTTTCTCCTTCAAAGTGATTGTTTTGATATCAAGTGATGACATGTATTTGTGGGAAAACAAAAACCATCTTTGCTGTGACTTATTTCCTAGGGTAATGATTATTAGCATTGTCAGTGCTCTGCCAATGTTTGCTATTCCCAAAAAACTCAGGAGCTTAGACTTTATTTTTATGAAGCTGTCCAGTCCAGTGTTTCTGGTTGTATGAGAATTTGTGCCATCATTTCTTAAGGCTGTGCACATCAAGCTCCATGCGGTGCAACCATTTTTCTCACCACTCTTCATTCCCTAAATTTGAGGACACTATCCATTGTTCTCAATTAGGCTATTCTCAACCTGGACATTCCTCTAGCTCTTTCCCTCATGCAATCTGAATTTTTTCAAATATTCAATTTACAAATCAACTGTTTTCTATTCTTAGGGCCTTGCCTTAGATTTCTGTTTACATTGACCTTTCTCTGAATTTATGAATGTTATTTTGTCAATTGTAAATCCTGTGGGGGTGATGGTCATCTTCTGCTTTTTTCGTATACCCCATGTTGTCCTACACAGTGCTATGTACACTTACATCATGTATTAATACATTAGTAATATATATAATTTATAAATAATAATATATAAAAGTGATATGTATTGTTCATAAGCCCCCAACATAAATTTTGCTCTCTACTGTTTAGGCTCCTCTACCAAACTACCACAGACTAGATGGAACAGACAATAGCAATTTATTTCTCACAGTTCTGGAGGCTGGAAAGTCCAAGGTCAAGGAGCCAGTGAATTCTGTGTCTGGTGAGGTTTGCTTCCTCATAATCAACCAACTCTGTTTGTGTTCTCTCGTGATGGAAAGGAATAGGGAGCTCTCTGGTGTCTCTTGTAAAGACAAAGTAACATTCCTGAAGGCTCCACTCTCAGCACAAAATCACCTCCCAAAGTCCCCACCTCTTAATATCCCCATCTTGGGGGTATTTCACTCATAATTTGAGAGTGGTATAAGCATCCTTATAGTATTATAGTACTGCACAGGTACTATAGTAGCATGAAAAAACAGCTCCTCTCTCCTTCCTATCTTATGGGCATTTGTGCTCCAATATAATAATAAAAAAGTCATTTTTGCCATTTTTATTTAATATATTGTATGTCCATTATATGAGCTAAGCTCAACACATATTATGTCATGTGATCCATATGACAGTCTTCCAAGGGATGTCATATTAGAGGTGCAGATGCTGAGGCTCAGAGGACTTAAATGACCTTCTCAAGATAACTTTTCAGAAGAGTTAAATGACCTTCTCTTTTGTCAATAACAAAAAAGAACTGGAATCCAGGTCATCTTTCTATTATAAGAAACAGAGGAACATGCTTTTTCTCTTGCTGGTCTTTTTTACCTGGAATTAGAAAGAGGAGTGAGGAGTGCATCTTCTGCATTGCAAGTATCCTGTCTCCCCTCTCTCCAGGTCCCTGCAGCTCTCAGGCCCACCCAACACAGACTGCCTAGCAGCCTGAACTTCAGGGCTCACAAAGAGCCTTCCACCCTTAGGTATAGTTATTCCTTTTTCTGCTCTTTGCTCCAACTCTAATCTCATTCCAACTGGTTTCTCCTGTTATGCTGCATATCTCTCAAAGCATTAGCCTTACTAATATCTGGTAGACTTAATTATGCCTATTCTAATAGATAATAATGGTTTTATTTATTTTTGTCATTCTGTCTTGAAAAATATATGTGCTAAAAGTGTGTTCCAAGAATCATTACCTTTTAACCCATACTAATGAAGTTCTAATAATAATGGGGTTAAAGAAAGATTTGAAATCCTAAGGTCTTTCAATAGTGCTTTTCAAATCATGTCATATGAGCAATGGTCTATGCACAAAGTGAAGAACATTGAACTATAGCTACTGTTGCACTTCTCAAATCCTTTTTTTGGAGCAAAATGAAATTAGTAGACAGTGTAAACACTACCACCATTACTTAAATCTTTCTTTATATTATTTGCTCCTTCTAGAAATGTGAAATTTCAGAATATTCACTCCCAGTTGTCTATATCATAAATGAATAGCCTCAATCTCAGGATGTAACCTCCATAAAAATAGGGAAATCATCTCACACTCACTGTTGTGAAACCAAGGGTTAGAGTACTACCTAACACAGAAGACTCTCAGGAAATGTTTACTGAATTAATTAATGAAATTAGCATATATCAAATAAATCATTCTTAGGAATAATCACAGGCTCTAAAATTTATTTCACTGTCTACATGTCCACTATTCTGATAAGCACACTCTGCATTCCTTCATTTAATATTTAAAACACCTATTCTTACACCCAATATATAGCTGAGGAAACTTAGGCATCAAGATGTAAGTAGTTTACCTAGGCAAGTGTTTTAGTAAGCTTTTTTCATCACTGTGACCAAAAGATATGACAAGAACAATGTAGAGGAGGAAAAGTTTATAATGGAGCTCATGGTTAAGAGGTCTCAGTCCGAGCAGGGTCGGGGAAGATGGCCGACAGGAGGGAGGTGCTCTCTGGACGCAGTTGCTGAAGGACGCGGAGTGGGAAGTTTGAGCGCTTTGCTGGAGGTTCTTTTGCGACTGAAAGGGAGCCGAGACATTCCTGTACCTCTGGACAGCGAAATACAAAGTTCTCAGGGCCACAACAACCAGGGACAGAGTCCCAGCGGTCCACAGCCCGAAACAACGCTGTCCGTGCTACAGGCGCAGGGGCTAAGACCATCTCGGCAAGGAGACGATCCACCCAGCGGCTTTGAAACTGACCGGCAAGGAGGGATAAAAAGAGGCCTAGAGGCGTGGGCGGTGTCCACGTGGAGCTCTTTTGCACTGTTTGCCAAGCCGACCCCCAAACGATCTGGACCGACACAAGGGTCTGCGGAGCAGCTGCTGAATGGGAGGAGAACTCCGCCATCTTTGAGAAGTGCAGTGGCTGAGCCAGACAGAGGGGAAAAGACGGAGGAGACAACAGCTGCAGACATCCAGGGAGCCCCATCGCTTAGAAGGCAGCGCACACCAGGGTGAGACTCGGGTAACCAGCAGGGGAGGGCGTGTCTGAGGCCAGCCCAGCGGCCACAAGAAGCTACAACTGTGGGTGGGCGTGGGGAAAGGGTGCCTCTGGAGGGTCCTCTTCCCGGAGCCATTCATCTGCTGACACACAATCACTCTGAGCCAATCTTCCCCCTGAGCGGCCGCTGACATAGGGTGCAGACTTGACTCGCGGACTTTCTGGACGTGATCCAATGCAGTTGGCTTAAACTGGAAAGGGAAAAGAGAAGGGGGCTTCCCAGGGCCCGTTTTTGTTTTGTTTGAGACTTGGGGTTCGACGTTTTTTTTGTTGTTGTTGTTGTTGTTTTTTTTTTTTTTTTTTTTTTTGGTCGGTCTGCTTGTGTTATTGGCTTTTGTTAGATTGTTTATTGATTGTTTATTGTTCTTTCTCTTTTTTTTGGCTTTGTTCTGTTCTGCTTTTTTTGCATTGATTGTCAGAGTGTTTGATTGTTTGCTTCTGCTCCTTTTCTCGTTCCTTCTTTTCTTCCTTCTCACTTTGGCATCTCTTCTTTCTCCTTCATCTTTCATATTTGCACCCTGCCAGTGCATACTAGACAGAGACAAAAACAAGCTGTACGCAGAATTTGGGATTTCTAGAAACAGCGCAATTGAACTGGATAGAAAAGAGGTGCTATATATAGTTTACTCTCCATTTTCTTGATTCTCTATCTCCTCTCTCTTACAACAATTTCTACTCTTTTATCATTTTTTTTTCTTCTTTTCCATCTTACTTTATATATAAATTGGTCTCTTCACCTAAGTGTCTACTCCATTCTCTATCTTCTCTCTTCTACTGATACCAAACCACTTCCAGTAAACCACGTCAATAGAACTCTCCTCTCATACTTTCCAAGAAAGAACAATTCAAGACGCTTCCTTCTTCTTAAAACATAATACCTCTGTATCCAATACTTGAAGCTATAAAACCCCATCAGAAGCATACAGAGTAAACTGGAAATAATATCTCGGTTAACAAAATCTGTACATTGTGATCAAAATTGAATTTTCTGAATAGAAAGTGTTAGGTTTTAAAGTGTAAAGGAATTATAAGGGGAGCTGATAGCTTCGTACTACAGGAACAACATAAGGAATTAAGGTAAAATCGAAACAGTCAAGGTCCCACAGTGCAGGAAGAAAAGACACACAAGCAGCATGAAAAAACAAGGGAAGAAAGTGACACAATCAAATCAAGATTCATCATCAGTAGATTTCATGGCAAACACAGTTGGTCAAATGCCAGAGATGGAATTTAGAAATTACATATGCCAAATGTTTAGGGAACTTAAGAATGAACTCAAAAATGAGATGAGGGAGCAAGTACAGGAGGCAAAAGATCATTTTGACAAAGAACTCCAAAAACAAATACAGGAAGTAAAAGATTACTTCAATAGGGAAATAGAGGCTCTAAAGAGAAACCAAATAGAAATTCCAGAAATGAAAGAAGCAATAAACCAAAATAAAAGTTCAATTGAAACCATCTCCAACAGAGTAGACCACTTGGAGGAAAGAACCTCAGACAACGAAGACAAAATATTTGTCCTAGAGAAGAATTTAGATCGTACAGCAAAACTCGTTGAAATCAAGAACATAACATCCAAGAATTATGGGACAGCATAAAAAGACCAAACTTAAGAGTGATTGGCGTAGAGGAAGGGGCAGAGTTTCAAGCCAAAGGAATGAGTAATCTATTTAATGAAATAATTACAGAAAATTTTCCAAACTTGAGGAATGAATGGGAAAACCAAGTTCAAGAGGCATACCGAACACCAAACAAACAAAATCTCAACAGATCCACACCAAGACACATTATAATGAAAATGCCTAATATACTGAGCAAGGAGAGAATACTAAAAGCCACAAGAGAAAGGAAGCAGATCACATATAGGGGGAAACCAATCAGACTATGTTCAGATTTTTCAACCCAGACCTTAAAAGCAAGAAGATCCTGGAATAGCATATTTCAAGCTCTGAAAGAAAAGGGATGTCAACCAAGAATCTTATATCCAGCAAAATTGAGCTTTAGATTCGAAGATGAAATAAAAACCTTCCACGACAAGCAAAAGTTAAAAGATTTCACATCTCGAAAGCCAGCACTTCTGAACATCCTGGGCAACATTTTTCATGAAGAAGAAGAGAAAGATGATAATGAAAATGAACAAAGGGAGATATTAAACTAAAGGAAATACCAACCAGAAGAGAAACCTAATCAAGCTAAAGACCATAATTTAAATAAAAATGGATGGGAATAAAAATCATATCTCAATAATAACCCTGAATGTTAATGGCCTAAACTCGCCAATCAAAAGACACAGATTATCAGAATGGATTAAAAGAAATGACCCAACAATTTGCTGTCTCCAAGAAACACACCTCATAGAAAAAGACATCAACAGACTGAAAGTGAAAGGCTGGGAAAAGTCTTATCACTCACATGGCCGGCGGAAGCAAGCAGGGGTTTCCATTCTCGTATCAAATAAGGTAGACTTCAAACCAAAACTAATCAAGAGGGACAAAGATGGATATTTCTTATTACTTAAGGGAACCATTCATCAACAGGATATAACAATCATAAATCTATATGCCCCAAATAATGGAGCACCTACATTCATCAAACAAACGCTTCTCAAGTTCAAGAGTAAAATAGACCACAACACAGTTATTCTAGGGGACTTCAACACACCTCTCTCAACAATGGATAGATCATCCAAACAAAGGCTAAACAAAGAAACTTTAAGCCTCATTAAAACAATTAATAATTTAGATCTAACGGACATATATAGAATATTTCATCCCTCAGTAAACGAATACACTTTTTTCTCAGCAGCACATGGTTCCTTCTCCAAAATAGACCATATATTATGTCACAAGACAACTCTCAGCAAATATAAAAAAATAGAGATACTACCCTGCATGCTATCAGACCATAAAGGGATGAAATTGGAAATCAACGACAAAACAAGGAATAAGAAAAACTACTCCATCAACTGGAAGCTAAACAACATGTTACTGAATGAACAAGGGGTTGAAGAAGACATCAAAGAGGAGATCAAAAAATTCTTAGAGGTAAATGAGAACACAGATACTTCATATAGAAATCTCTGGGACACTATGAAGGCAGTAGTAAGAGGAAAATTCATTGCACTGAGTTCATTCCTTAAGAGGAAAAAAAACCAACAAATAAATGACTTAAAATCACACCTCAAAGCATTAGAAAAAGAAGAACAGACCAACACCAAGAGCAGTAGAAGACAGGAAATAATTAAAATCAGAGCAGAAATTAATGAAATCGAGACTAAGGAAACCATTCAAAGAATTGACAAGACTAAAAGTTGGTTCTTTGAAAAAATAAACAAAATTGACAGACCCTTAGCGATGCTAACGAAAAGAAGAAGAGAAAAAACTCAAATTACTAACATTCGTGATGAAAAAGGGAATATCACAACAAACACCTCAGATATACAGAATATAATTAGAAATTACTTTGAAAACCTGTACTCTAATAAAATAGAAAATACTGAATGCATTGACAGATTTCTAGAGTCATATGATTTGCCTAAACTGGATGTGGAGGCTATACACAATTTAAACAGATCAATTACAAGCGAAGAAATAGAAGAAGTCATCAAAAAGCTACCAACAAGGAAAAGTCCAGGACCTGATGGGTTTACAGCCGAGTTCTATAAGACTTTCAAAGAAGAACTAATTCCAATGCTCTTCAAACTATTCCAATAAATAGAAAAAGAGGGAGCTCTTCCAGACTCTTTCTATGAGGCCAATATCACATTAATTCCAAAGCCAGGCAAAGACACATCCAAAAAAGAAAACTTCAGGCCCATATCTTTAATGAACATAGATGCAAAAATCCTCAACAAAATCCTGGCAAGTCGGATACAAAAACATATCAAAAAGATAGTGCACCATGATCAAGTGGGGTTTATCCCAGGGATGCAAGGCTGGTTCAACATTCGGAAATCAATAAACTTAATACACCACATCAATAGACTTAAAGACAAAAATCATATGATCATCTCAATTGACGCAGAAAAAGCATTTGACAAAATACAACACCCCTTTATGTTCAAAACACTGGAAAAACTAGGAATATCAGGAACATATCTCAACATTATAAAAGCTATATATGCAAGGCCCCGAGCTAACATTATCTTAAATGGTGAAAAATTGAAAGCATTCCCTCTAAAAACTGGAACAAGACAGGGATGCCCCCTTTCACCACTGCTATTTAACATAGTACTGGAAACTCTGGCCAGAGCAATTAGACAGACGAAAGAAATTAAAGGGATCCAGATAGGAAAAGAAGAGCTCAAATTAGCACTATTTGCTGATGACATGATAATCTTCCTAGAAGACCCAAAAAACTCTACCAGAAAACTTTTACAACTAGTAAATGAATTTGGCAAAGTTGCAGGATACAAAATCAACACACATAAGTCAAAGGCATTTTTGTACATCAGCAAAAAAGACTCTGAAAGGGAAATGATGAAAACTACCCCATTTACAATAGCATCAAAAAAAATAAAAATACCTGGGAATCAACCTAACGAAAGAGGTGAAAGACCTGTATAACGAAAATTATAGAACACTAAAGAAAGAAATTATAGATGAACTCAGAAGATGGAAAGACCTACCTTGCTCTTGGATAGGTAGAATTAATATTGTCAAAATGTCCATACTACCAAAAGCACTATACAGATTTAATGCAATTCCAATCAAAATCCCAATGTCATTCTTCAAAGAAATAGAAATAGCAGTCATGAAATTCATCTGGAAAAATAAGAGACCCAGAATAGCCAAAGCAATCCTGAGCAAGAAAAGTGATGCAGGGGGCATCACCATACCGGACCTTAAATTATACTATAGAGCAATAGTAACAAAAACAGCATGGTATTGGCACCAAAACAGACTGGTGGACCAATGGTACAGAATTGAGGACACCGAAACTAATACATATAATTTCAGCTATCTTATATTAGACAAAGGTGCCAAAAATGTACAGTGGAGAAAGGATAGCCTCTTCAACAAATGGTGCTGGGAAAACTGGAAATCCATATGCACCAAATTGAAATTAAATCCTTATCTCTCACCATGCACAAAACTCAATTCAAAATGGATCAAGGACCTAGGAATTAGAACAGAGACAATACGCCTAATAGAAGAAAAAGTAAGCTCCAATTTCCAACATATCGGATTAGGCCACAAGTTCCTTAATAAGAATCCTGTAGCGCAAGAATTACTACCAAGAATTAATGAATGGGATAGATTTAAACTAAAAAGCTTCTTCTCAGCAAAAGAAACAATCAGTGAGGTGAATAGAGAGCCAACTAATTGGGAACAAATATTTAGTACATGCACATCAGACAGAGCACTGATCTCTAGAATATATAAAGAACTCAAAAAACTTTACACCAAAAAAACAAATAACCCAATCAATAAATGGGCTAAGGAATTGAGAAGACACCTCTCAGAAGAAGATACACGATTAATTAACAAATACATGAAAAAATGTTCAACATCGCTGGCAATTAGAGAAATGCAAATCAAAACTACTCTAAGATTTCACTTCACTCCAGTCAGAATGGCAGCTATCAAGAACACAAGCAACAATAAATGTTGGAGAGGATGTGGGGAAAAAGGCACACTCATACATTGCTGGTGGGAATGCAAAATGGTGCAACCATTATGGAAAGCAGTATGGAGATTTATTGGAAAACTGGGAATGGAGCCACCCTATGACCCAGCCATCCCACTCCTGGGTCTATTCCCAAAGGACTTAAAAACAGCATATTACAGTGACACAGCTATCTCAATGTTTGTAGCTGCGCAATTCACAATAGCTAGGTTGTGGAACCAACCTAGATGTCCCTCAGTAGATGAGTGGATTAAGAAAATGTGGTATATACGCACAATGGAATTTTACTCAGCAATAAAAGAAAATAAATTAATGGCATTTGCAGGCAAATGGATGAAGTTGGAAGACATAATGCTAAGTGAAGTTAGTCAGTCTCAAAAATCCAAGTACCAAATGTTCTCTCTTATATAAGGAGGCTAGTCCATAGTATTGTTGGATGGGAGGGTACATACGAGGACTAGAAGAACACTAGAATGGTCAAAGGGAAGGGAGAGTAAGGGAGGGAGCAAGGGGGGAGGGAGAGGGAGAAAAGGAAAAAGAAAAGAAAAGGTGTTTGAATGAGATGGATATCATTTCCTAAATGCATGATTGAAGACCTGAATTGTACGAATATACTCTGTATGCAAGCAATTGTATGTAAAAAAATGCTAAATAAAAAATAAATAAATAAATTAAAAAAAAAAAAAAGAGATCTCAGTCCATAGACAGCCAACTCCACCTCACTTGACTGGAGGTAAGGCAGAACATCAAGGTGGAAGGAAAAGTAGCTCAGGATATGGCAATTAGGAAGCAGAAAGAGAGAGAGCTCTGCTCACCTGGGACAAAATATATACCCTGAAGGCATGCCCCCAATGGCCTCCTTTTTCCAACCACACCCTACCTGCCTACAGTTACCACCAAGTTAATTCCATCAGTGGATTAATGCATTTATTAGGTTAAGACTCTCCTAACCCAATCATTTCACCTCTGAACTTTCTTGCATTGCCTCATACATGAGATTTTCGGGGACACCTCATATCTAAACCATAACAGCAAGTAGCTCATCAGTTTGGGGTCTGGGATGTGAAACCAGACACACTAGGTCCATAGGACACTAAGCTTAAAAGCTATGAAAAATTGTTCAGAAATCAAATCTCCTAGATGTGTTGTCCTGGCCCCCATTCTTAGGGCAGGCTGGGGAAAATGTTCATTTGAGATCACATTATATCAAGTACTTTGTATGTGCCTGCTATGGCTTTGATATGGTTTGAATTTGTCCCCCAGTCATGTGTTGGAAGCTTACCCCTCAATATGGGGATGCTTAAGAGGTAAAGTCCAGAGAGAGTTCATTGTGTTTGGGGGCACACTGTCCTTGGGAAGGAGTGAGGAAATTCTCATAGGATCCTAGATTTTTCTCACAAGAAAGTTGTAATAAAAGAGCAAAACTGACCCATCCACAGTCTCTGGCTTCCTCACCATGTGTCTTCTCTCTCTCACGTGTGCTCTTACAGGCTCACAATGATGCCATCGGCCATGAATGTGATATGGCCAATCCCCACCAGAGACTGAATTAATGGTACTGCCAATCTTGAACTTTCAGCCTCCAAAAGTGTGAGCTAAATAAATTTATTTTCTTTATAAATATCCAGCCTCGTGTACATTTGTTGTAGCAACAGAAAGTGAAATAATACATTACCACAGTTATTTTAATATTTTTTTTAATGTTTGTCTTTAATGTCCTTAATAAAAATGAATGGGCTTAAATAGAAAGATGTTTTAGAAATGGAAGCAAATTATATAGTTAAAAATCAATTTGAAATAAGATCAGAATAATGAGACATTTTATATCTAGAAAATTAATTTTATCATCACATAAAAGATAAATTATGATTAGAATAACAAAGACAAATACTACCAGCTCCAGAGCCTGACAATTCTATATTGTGTGTTTATTTTTGTGATTTGAATTTTTTAAGAAATAACATCAAATTTTTTGTGTGCTTCCACTTTTGTTTGTATGATGCTACATAGGTCAAATCAAATTTCATTTGCCACAGATATAACTTAATTAGCTTTCTATTCTGCTTCAGGTGCTCACTCCCCCTCATATTTATTTGATAGGTACAGACACCTTTGTCTTTGGGAAATATGTATTCTGAGTTAGCATTATGGAAATGCAGAGTGACCCTGCCATGGCATATTGGGTCAGGTCTGGGACTGAAGGGTCCCTGATGGCTGCAGGATCTCACAGCATGCAGGTCTGTTGCTAGGAGACCATATTGATCTTTTCTAGCCCCTTTGCAGATGACCCCATCTACTTTCCAGGGATTGATTGTCATTGTTTACAGCAGTAGGTACTTAGAAGCTTTGTCTTCACTTTAATATTCATAAAGTTAAAAAAAGGAATCGTGTAAGCAGAAAATGCTCTGTGGAATTTTGTTTTTATAGGTATAGTACTTACGATTAGGAATGCCTGCTCATTTGGTGTGTCTAATTTTAGATATGGTTACATGAATATATACTCTCCTGCCTCAGCGTGAGTGCATTATGATTATCAAAACCAATTTGTCTATATTAACTAAAGCCAATTTGTTCCTTGCCAATCAAAGTCAGTTGGTTGTGTGTCTGCCTTGCCCACCTCTTTGTCTTGGAACACAAAGCTCCAACTAGAATAGCCTTTTTCAAGCTGATTCTATTTCAAACCTTAAAACATTCCACTTATGGAAAATAACAGATGACTTCATCATGCCATCGTGCTTTGATGTATCTGTCCTAAAGGTCAAGTTGGACAGTAGAGTCAATAAGTCTACAGCTGATCCTACTGAGAATACAGGCTTTCCTCTTCCCACTCGAGGTCCCAGTGGAGGAGTTCAGTTAATTAGAATGCTGCATGAGTCAGTCAGGTGGCAGCCTTGACACAAGTCAGGTTTTCTGATTACATCTCCCCATGATTAAATGCCTGATTTAAATAAAGTTCTGCCTTATATTTCAAGGGAGACTAGAAGAACCTGATGGAGATAGCCTTGAAGAGGTTAGCATTCATTAGATCTGTGGAAGACTCCACTTTAATTAGATAACTCAGTAGTATTTCACCTAGCCAACCCTGTCTGGGAGAGGGCCTGTAAAATCCTAGCATTCTGAAAACCTCATCTTCTTTGAATCTTCTGGGAGAAATAGAGGTGTGATGAGAGTGTTCATAGAAATAAATATAATAAATATCAGATGCTTGGGTTGTGCCAGACACTATTCTGAGCAATGATAGATAGTTATGAGAGATATAGAAATGCATAGCTATTATTTATCAATCATAGCAACTATAATATGTAAGTATAATTGTTCTAAATTAGATGAGGAAATGGAGCCACAAATGTGTCAAATGATTTGCCAAGGTCTATCTACAGCTAGGAAGGGATAGGTGGAGCTGGGATTCAAAACCCAGGCAGTTTGGAACAGGGTTAGAATTCCTGCCTGCACATCTGCTGGGATGGTGGCCCCCATCTGACTAATTCTGGAGCATGAAATCCTTGTAGCAAAGCTCCTTTGTGATCATCAGAAAACTCCAGCACTCTCATCACTGCTTGGCTTGCATTGGTCCCTTGAAGCACTGCTGTCAGCAGCCTCCAGCAAATACACTGGTAAATCCAAGAGACTGAGATCTGAGGACCAAATCAGGGCAGCAGCACTTGTGCCCAGCAAGGTAGGTAGGAACAGTTTCCAAAGCATGGCTGTAAATCAGCATGTGGTCCCTGCTTATCTTCTACCCGTGTGCATGGTGACTATGTGGACTACATTCCCATTATTTATGTGCTGTGATTCAGTTGCAGCCATCTTGTCTTTCTAAATGCCCCTTAATGCTCTCCCATAAAGCCTACAGAGATGATTGACACTGAAAGGCAGTAAGAGAGATGCTGGGAATTTGATATCATCCCATTCTGGGTGAGTGAGCCACAGGGAGCACTCTCCTAATGTAACCAATGTAATTTTAGTGTGTAAAAGCCCATACCCATTTGCTAATCAGTATTTTTATTATTTTTCCAGCTCCTGAAACATTGACTCATTGAAATTCATGGAATTTTATAAATAATTTTAAATATTATAGGATTCATTTTTTCTAGATGATTTTGAGTTTGGTCAGCAAATAAATCAAACTGTATAAAATATGCAGGCACAATACAATAGTCAGTGTAAATATCTCAATGGATATGTGACTAAATTACAACAATAATGACTAACATATATTGATAACTAAACTCTATTCCAGGCACTGTTCTAAGCACTTTTCATGTATTATCTTATTTCATGTCCACAACCATCCTATAAGGTAGAACTATATTAGGTTCTTTTATCATATAATAAAAAGAATCACAGAGAGGTTTAGCAATTGGTTACAGGATATACAGCAATTAATTGCCAGAGATAAGATTTGAATTTAGGCAATTAGACTGCAAAGCACATGCTTTTAAGCACAATGTTTATATTCATTTTAGTTGTTAACTTTTTCTTTGAGTTAATTTATCACAACAAAATCTTCATTAGCATATTTTTGTGAACCAGGAATTAATGGTCCATTAAGCAACAGTTTAAATGGAATTTTTATTGACTCAATTTTTATTGAAAATGGAATTATCCCATTTACCCCATAGATAATTAATTTCCATAGCAACATTTTAGTTAAACCTACAAAGCACCTATTGTGATAAATGTTCTTTTTATCTCACACAATTACTCTGGGTTGGTTGTGGGTATGTGACAAATAGTTGTAGTTTTATATATAGTTATGCATAGTTTTTATAGAAAGAGTTGTATGGTTATATAGCGTAATATGCAGTACAACTCTCTCTATATATATAAAGGGAGAGAAAGTGTGTGTGTGTGTGTGTGTGTGTGTGTTTGGTATACATGTATTATACATAGGTGGTTATATACCAGAAGAAATGTTGAAGGTCCTCCCGGCAGGGCCAGAAGCTGCATTTCAACCAGCCTAAACAAATTATGGTAATTGCATTTCTTTTGCTAGTGATCAGTTTACAACTGGCTCTTAGTACAGTTATGGCCAGTGAGACATGGTGTGGATGTCAGATGCTCAAGCTTCTGATAAAGTTGTCCTGGTTCCACTAAATTAACTAACCTAGGAACTAGGAACCTTGCTACCTATAAAGAGGTTGCTATCTTATAAGATAAACTTTTCTTGTTCCCTAAGCCAACTTGATCAGGTTTTCCGTTACTTAGGCCATTTCACCATCCCTTTACACAATAAGTCCAAGGGAGATTTAGATGTAGACATCTAACTTTGGCTTTTGGTGACATTGCTTGAAATCAGCATACAAGGACTTGTTGAAAATATAAATTGCTAGGCAGCCATTGCCTTTACGGCATTTTATGAATTGGTTCAAACAAACCACTTTATTTCTTCAACGGATTATATTTTATCCTGGGGGCAGGAAGCTGTGTCAGGAAGAATACCAGACAGAGAGCAAAGTTATCTATGATTCAGTTCTAAATATTGCACTTGATGGCTAAATGATCTTGAGAAAGTCATTTAATGCCCTTGTACCTTAGATTCTTCATGAATAAAATGAAAAAATGAGGCCATGAGATCCTTAAACTCCATTCCAGCTCAAATAACTTATAATCCTTCTATACCTCCAGGGCACAGGAATGTGCTTAGTAAAAATTTATGAGAAGGAAATTGAATTCAGTCTTAAAAATAAACTTTTCGGTTCAGAATAATTTTAAATTTACGTAAAAATTACAAAAATAGTGCAGATAATTTCTGTAGAGCCCAAACCTAATTTCCTCTTTTATTAGCATCTTAAATTAGAATGATACATGTGTTATAGTTAATGAGTCAGTATTGATGCAGTGTTGTTAACTAAAGTCCATGCTTTATTGTGATTTCCTTGGTTTTAACCTAAAGTCCTTTTTCTGTCATAGGATTCCACCCAGGATAGTATATTGTATTCAATTATCCTGTCTCCTTAGGCTCCTCTTGGCTATGACAGTTTCTCCTATGTCATTTAATGACAATTTTGAGGAGTAGAAAACCAGTATTTTTTTAATATCCCTTAGTTGAGATTTGACTGATGTTTTTTATGATTAGACAGGAATTATAATCTGTGGGAATGAAGACCATAGAGGTAAAGTGCTATTTCTCATCACATCATAACAAGGGTAAAAACTATCAACACGACTTAGGGCTACTGTTGCTGACCTTGGTCACCTGGCCAAGGTCATGACACTTGAGCCTCATTTTATTAAAAAATAATTTTGTGCCTCCCACATGTCAGGCAGTATACTAGATACTGGACAAATAAAGATGATCCTTACCTTCACTGAGTATATATCTAAATAAGGAAACTCAACCAAATAATTTCATAATTAATTGTCTGACTATCTATACCCAAAACGGGGACACTTAATTTAAATTGGTGTGTAAGAAAAGAAATTCTAGGAAATGACATTCAAGAAGACACGCAAATCATTAATATAAATGGAAGAAGGTTAAATAACAAGATTTGCAAAGAGAACTTGTGCCAGGAACAGAAAATGTTCTGTAATGATGAACCAGAGATGAAGAGTGACTGAGAATGTTAATATTCTCCTGAACATAGCTAAACTTTAGACAGGTTTCATCTTGACAATGGGCCCCTGACCTCCCTTTTCTTAGAACATTTATTTTAGAAAACTTGCAACTATAAATTCTTTCTCACAATCTCTGAAATGTAAATCTTCTGCAATCCAGAAATATCTTTCTCAAGGTCCTGGGATCCAGCCTTTAGAAATGTTGTCTTTGAAAGATTGAGTCCCTGTCTCCCTGAGGCAGGGGGAGGGTAGGAGTCTAATTTCAGGAAGGCAACATTACCTATACAGATGGCCTAATCACACTAACCAGCCTTCTCCCTAGTGTCCCCAGAACTTTTCACTAGCTCATCCCAGTACTTAAAACTCTCCTTTTACTTCAAATGAGCTGAGTTTAATCTCTCTCCTCTATTACAATAGACTTGAATAAAATCTTCCTTGTTAGTTTAGCTGGTCTGCATATTTTCTCCTACAAGGGTGAGGCATGAGTCAGCCCATTCGAGACTTTGTACGTTCAGTTAGGAATACTGAATCTCAACATAAACATGGTGGGAAGCCATTAAAGCAAGTGGAACAACGGAGAGGTACATGTGATCCTGTTAAGAGAAAGTCCCAATAGCTTACTTCAAACAGCGGCATAGTAGGTAGTTTTAGAGAAGTCCTCTAGCACAAATAGCTAGAAAGGGGGAAAATATGTTTTAAAAATATATTTGAAGGCACATGAGAACTTGAGCAGCCAAGACTCCAAGAGAAGATTGGTCACCACTTGGTCCTGAAAGCCCTTTGAGTACCCTGTGGAGTTGTTGAGTGGCTGAAAAGCAGAATAGTGTTTAAAGAAGACTTTTGGGGTGCAATTGCCCCAAATATTTCTCTTTTCCTCTTCACACACAAGTTGGTTAACTCCCTTCCTTTTGAATTCCAGCTGTACCTACAAATGCATTGAAAAATGGGGTACAGAGGTAATATTCTGAAATCCCCAAGGTTCAGTATGAAGAATGTCTAGCTGGTTCTACTTCTTCCCTCTTGGGACACAGCCCCATATTGCAAGGAAACTCTAAAAGCCACATGGGAAGGCCCACGTGGAAAATGTGTAGAATGGTGACAGCTGCATTGTAGTGGGTCACAACTGAAGTTGCCCAAATGTTTATCAATGTTAAAATGAATAGGCTCTGACATAATCATATAATGGAATATTAGAGGAAATAAAATACCAACTACATGTAACAATATGTATGAAATTAATATAATGGAGAGTTAAAAATCAGCAAAATCTGTTAGAGGTCAGTCAATACCCTTAGAGCAAATGGCGGGAATGTTATGCCTAGAAGATGCCTGAGGAATCCTTCTGTAACGCTAGTATTGTTCTATTTCTTTATCTGAGTGATATTTATATAAGATGATCGCCTTATAACAATTCATTGAGCTACCTTCTATATTATAATCTAATTACACTTATTATGAAAAATAATTTTAGATTGAACCAAAATGGAAAACTATTTCTTAGTCATGGCTAATGGCTTTTACCAACACTGTAGGAAGGAGAAAGAGAAATTAAGATTTTATAAAATAAATAAATTCTGTGTGCTCTAATAGACATACAATAGAAACTAGATTTTAATTTTAAGCTTCTTGTATACTCTAATTCATGTTGGTGTCAAAATATCTTTCCCATTTCCTGGGTTATTGATCATCTCCACAAAACTCAGGTTTTTGTTTTTTATTTGGTCCTGTGGCCAGACCTCAGCTTCTTTTCTTTGCCACTCACTGATGGCATTCTATTACAGTAAAGGGATTCTCTTCTGGTGAATCAGGTGGAAATGCTGGATCTCATCCTCCAGCACATTTGTTTTTCTAATTTACATTTCTCCACCAGGTTTACATCTTTAAATGTCACACTCTAACCTGATGGCTTTCAATCTGAGGAATGGAGCGTCTAAGTTTCCTCAGAGGAAACAGCCTTGTCTACCTATCAAACATGAAGTATCAGAGAGAAATGTGACTGTTTGTGAAGCCATTTCAACTGGTTCAGGGAGTTTGCTCTCACCTATTCACTTAGAGCCATTAAGCCTGACAGCTTCCAGCCTTCAAATGATTCCCGTGGCGTTAAAAGTCTATGTGCATTTCATGTCATCTGGCTAAGTTATTATGGTTGTGCTTGGCCATTTCCTCTCCACAGAAATCCTTTGCAGCCCCCCTCAATGATAACTGTACATTTTTTCCCTCTTCTATTCTTTCAATGAACTGCTGGGCACATTTCTGTACCATTTGTTGCCATTAGAAAAATTAAAATATAGTATTATTCAGCTTTTTGCTCTTGGTTTTCCAATATAGGAGATTGTTACTATACTCTACCAAAACATAAAGATACATAGCAAAAATCCATAACCACAAAGCAATACTGATTTATTAAGAGAACTACAGCTGGATGTGTTTTTTTGGAAGAGCTTTGCAAAGCCTCAATGTAACAGTTGGGAATCAACATTTCAATCACACAGACACACAACCAGAGACTAAAAAATAAAAAGAAAAAGAAATGATCAAATCTATGAAGAACTACAGAACTCTCAAACAAAATGACCTTAAAAGATCCAATTTAGGGGCTGAGGTTGTGGCTCAGAGGAAGAGGGCTCACCTAGCATGTGTGAGGCACTAGGTTCGATTCTCAGCACCACATAAAAATAAAATAAAGGTATTGTGTGCACCTACAACTGAAAAAAAAAAAAAAAAGGTAAGAAAAAATAAAAAGATCCAACTCAACTCCATAATGGTATGGCTGGGTCAAATGATAATTAGAATAGAAAACAATTGTTCCAGCAAAGGGGGGGGGCGTGGCCAACACTAGCAACCAAACAGCTCCACAACTCACAACAGATACACGTAAAGAAGAACTAAAATACAACAAGAAAGTCATTTGTAAAACTCAGTGAGTGCTCATGCACTTGAACTCAGCTGAATCAAGCTCCTTATAGTATAATTTGATTTACATTTACTGTACAACTTCATTTTTCCTCAGGTGATATTAATTGGCCTGTTCTCAGAACGAAAAACCAGGGTGACTTTCTTAGTAGTAAATCATTGGAAACACATGTTTATAAACATCTTCTCTTCGTGGCACACACCTGTAATCCCAGAGACTCAGGAGGCCAAGACAAGAAGATTGCAAGTTCAAGACTGGCTTCAGCAACTTAGTGAGGCCCTGTCTCAAAATAAAAAATGTTTTAAATAAGGGTTAGGGACTTAACTCAGTGGTAAAACTCAGTGGTTAAATCTCCAGTATCAAAAAATGTCTTCTTATTTATTTGAAGAGGTTTGAAAATAAGAAGGCCAAATTATTATAATAATTACATAATTACAATAATAAAGGAGAGGAAAAATACAAAATAAAAACAAAAATAAGGTCAATGAATAGTTATGGAATGAAATAGAGAAAATGAGAAAGAAAGGAAGAAGGAATATAAAATCAAAATCATTCTGTAAAACAGAGAGTCACCTTAAGAACAGCAATGACGTATTTCAGAAGTCTCTTTGAAGCCAACCCTGAAGCATACTTACTCTGTGATATACAATCTATTACTATTATAAATAAGATCTACAGAATTCCTAACAGACTCTATTCCTACTATAAATGAATGTAAAAGACATGGGAAGAAGTAGCCATTCCAAGGAAACTTTCCTTCTCTTAGGCAGCAAAGTCAAATATAAACACTGATATAGTCTGGTTTTATTTACAATGTTACTTTTGTTTGATATTTTGACTACTTTGTAAACCAGCATTTCAACAAAACTTTTTGAGTGTTGAAATAATACTGAACAATTTAGGGAAAGGTACATGGATAATAACAGGTACATGGATAGTAAGCACGTTTATTATTGTGCCTAATATGTTAGCAGGGAATCCCACATGAATTGAGATGATTACTTTTGGGAATGACTATGGATGCTTTCTGTATTGAGTAAACAGTCCTAATGAAGATATGCTTATATAAAGGGTGTACTAGTATGAAGTAGAACAGGAAAAGGCAAAGGCATTTACATTGTTTAAGAATAAAAGAAATATCACATCTTTAATCATAAATTAAAAAATCACAGACTGCTGACTACAAAAATAAATCATTTGAAAAATAAAACATTTAAAGCCGGGCGTGGTGGCACACACCTATAATCCCAGCACTTAGGAGGCTGAGGCAGGAGGATTACAAGTTCAAAGCCAGCCTCAGCAATGTCGAGGCACTTGGCAACTCAGTGAGACCCTGTATCTAAAAAAATACAAAAAAGGGCTGGGGATGTGGCCCAGTGGTTGAGTGTCCCTGAGTTCAATCCCTGGTACCACAAAATAAATAAATAAATAAAATAAAACATTTAATCAATTCTTTATGTATGCATTTCAAGCAACATTTTTTAAAAAAAAAATTTAGAAGTGAATCATATCCATAAAACAATTATTTGAGCATTGTGCATGTGAAACTACTAACTCTATTTTTTTTTTTTTTTTTTTTTTTTACCCCTGGCAATGAAGATAAACAAAGATTGAAATAATTTTAATCCTTTGTTCATAAGGTACTATTGTCACATCTGTGGAATTGCCCCATTTTATTCATTTACTTTACATGCTAAAAGAAATACTCCAAAATATATCAACTAACCAAAACTAAAATAGTAGAGATAAATACCTGTATGCTCTTCTCTCATTTTGCTCTCTGACTCTCCCTAATGTGACATAAGGTAATTGTTCAATGGCTTAGCTTTTCATTCACACATACATAGTGTTTAACTAAACTAAACTCTACTTTCCCTTTAATCTTGACTATCTGTCTTGAAAGAAAAGGTAGTTAACAGTTATCTCCCCTTAAGTAGGAACATAACTCATGGCCACACAGACACTTGAGAACCATGCAAAGCTGCTCACTTCTGTGGTTACAAGTTGATGGAAACTCTGTGTTCATTAATTAATTCAAATAATTTGATTTAATGAAAAGTAGGCAAATGGTGTCAGGCATTAGGAAGTGTTTGAAGATGGATATAGGTGGCCTTCACCAAGACTTCGCTTATGATCTAGTTATTAACTTATGTATGCCATAAACATATAGCTAGAGCTATGGGACATTACAAAGAAGTTTTAATAGATACAACCAGTCATAGCCTTGCAAAATTATATGATGTATATTTGCAATCTGATGTCATCTGGGGCAGATATGAGTTTTAATTAGATGTATTCTGCTGCTGCTTTTTTTTTTTTTTTTTAGGCTATACCTACAATATATTTTCCAGCCCCCTTTGTAGGTACCTGTGGTTGGGTGCCTAGGTTCTGGTTAGTGGGTTGTGGAGGAGGTGATGTACACCATCTCTGAGACAGGAAGCATCATGCAAACTGCTCTCCCCCTTTAACCCTGTCTGCCAGTCAAAGTCAAGGACATTGAAGCCCTGGAGGATGGAAGAAACTCAAATTGGAAGGAGCCTCCAACCTGAATCACTTTATAGATGTCTGCTGCTAAGCAGTCATATTAAAGAGTTATTGAGCAATAAATAAATTTCCACAGTGTTAAGCCTCTTGGAATTATTTAGGGCTTATCTGTTACCATGGGTAGCACTCACTATAATATTCTTCCTGGTCTTGAAAGGATCTGAATCCAAAATTTTCCCTTTTCTTGGTATAACAAGAATTGTGATTATGTGAGCAGTGTGTCTGTAGAGAGAACCTGAGGTTCAAATTCTGGCTTTGTCCTTTTATTAATTGATTTATCCAGAAGACAGTTTTATACACAAACTCTTTTTGGTGCTTATGAGACAGCAGGAAAGCAAATGGACAGAGTCACTATTCTCATGCACTTTACTTTCTAGAGCATAAAGACACATACTAAACCAGTAAGCTATTAATATGTAATGTAGGGATGCTAAGTGTTAGAAAAAAATGGAGATTATTGGAGGGCTAAGTGATGATTTGGAAAGATACCTTAATAAAATCAATGTAATACTATAAAATAATGAATATTGCAGAGAAATAAAAGAGCCAAATACTAAAAGTAGGAAATGTATTTCAGATATTTTAGAAAAATGTGATTTTATTTAAATCTATTAATGGTTATAAGCTCTTTTTCAATAGATATGTAAAGTGAAAAACAATATTTAACTTATGGTAAAATTTTGCACTTTGTGAGATAAATGCCTATCATTTAGAATGATAACTGACTGTTCAGAATTTTTATAAAGTATGCTATTCATAAACCTTAAAATGTCAACACTAGAGAAAAATCATGTCAATGGAGAAATAATTTTTAAATGGCTTATATTAGTAAGGGTTCTTCAGAGGAGCAGGAAAGTAGGAACTATGTCCATATCCCCTTCAGAACAACTCTCTCTCCTGCCATGTATGTAGACATACAGATGCTCCTCAATTCACAATGGGATTAAGTCCTGATAAATCCATGGTAAGTTGAAAATATCATAAGCTGAAAATGCACCGAGTGCACCTGACCTACCAAACATCACAGCTTAGCAACACAGTACCTGCAGCTCCCCCTCCTGATCACATGGCCGAGAAGGAGCTGCAGTCACTGCTGCTGGGCCCAGCACTGTGCAGTATACCACCAGCCCAGGAAAACTATGGTTTCTACTAAATGTGAGTCACTTCCTCATACGGTCAAAAAAGCGTAAGTTCAACCATCATAAGCAGGGGATCATCTGTGTGCATACGTCCTCATGATATGTAGCATGCAACATGTATTATATAAAATGCATAATATTGTGATATCTAATACAATATTATATAAAATATTAAAATTTTATATAATTTAGAATAATTATTATATACCTTTACTATTTAGGAGTTTGAAGAAGGCGAAAGTTTACTTCTCTTATGCGAGGCGCTGGAGATGGCTCAGACTGGTATTAGCACTTCTTCATTAGGTCCTCAGATCCATGCTTTCCTTTCTTACCATTGCCCTACCTTCCCTACATAGGTCTGGGAGAATGTAGCTGGGAGGAAGTGGAAAAAAGGGCACTGAGCAGTGATTTTCTGTGGAAGGAAAACTTCTAGTGGCTGCCACATGCTTCTACCTTCATCTCATTGGTAGATGACCTTACTTAGGTGCAAGGTGTGGAAGTACTGGGGAGGTGAGTGGGTGAACTTGGAAAAGCTATGCACCCAGTGAAATTTCTTTTACATGCTGTGAAAAAAAAAATAGAAAATGACTATTAGCAAACCTAGTATGTTAGCCATGCTGTGGTACCAAAGTGTCTCAATAACCTACAAATCAGGCACTGTCTTAGTTAATCCTCATCATGACACCAAGAAAGGTACCATTCCCACTTAGAAAATGAGCAAATTAAAATGCAGATGGTAAATTATGCTAACACCATCCAGCTAGAATGGGGGAAAAAGTCTATTGTTTTTCGGGAGAAACCATTGATCGTTTTTATATCTGACAAGCTGTGTGATTTGGGGGCAAGCCACTTAACCTCTTTGAACATCAGTTCATTTATCTAAAACAAACGAACAAACAAACAAAACATGGAAACTCCAATCTAGAAGTGTGGTTCTGTATATTGAATGACGTCTTGTGTGTAATAGTACTCAAAAATCAGGAGGTGATAAAAAGTTGTAGTCGTGGTGGTAATGGTACTACAACAACACAGAAATGAGGAAGACAATATATTCCGTCCTAGTTCTACCTGTTTTTTTTTTTTTTTCCTATATTACACTGCTTCCTAAAACCCCTCAGTTATCTTACCAGTAATTTAAAAATATTTTTTACTTAACACAAGAACACAGAGATTAAAGTCATAGTTCCATTGATGCTGAAAGAGCCTATTAATTCCACTAATTATCCAATTACAGACATAACAGACAACTGCTTAATAAATCACTGTTTAATAAAATGTCAGTCAGGTATCCCTGATCTAGTGATCCAAACGAAATATCATTGCTTTACTGAACCACTGCCATTGCAGCCTGTAAAGACAGTTTGCACTTCCTTCACAATGGTGGAGCTAAGTAGGGACCCAAAGATCCAGTGTTCCTGTTACCTTGGTTGCCAGGAAGTCCTATTGCTTCAGGTTCTATTTAAGCTGATGGAGTTTTTCTTATTTAAATTTTTCTGCAAAAGAACCTGGAATTCTTTTCAAAAACATTCCTAAACATCCCCCAAAGCCCTATTGAATTAGAATCTATGCTGGTGAAACCTGACCATCTGCTTTTATATTAGTCAGGTTTTGGTTGGTGTGACAAAATACCTGAGAAAATCAACTTAGAAGAAGAAAGATTTATATTGACTCACGGTTTCAAAAGTTTCTGTCTGTGATCATTTGGGTCCATCACTTTAGGCCTTTGATGATCATGGCTGTCAGTGTATGGTGAAGTGTAAGCTGCCTGGTACCGTAAACCGGGATAAAAACTCTCGGAGGCAGAGTGAAGCTTTTACTACTTTTACTTCTACTTTCTTAGAGCTTAGAGAGGGAAAGAAAGATTTTTAGAGAGAAAGATTAAAGCGAGCTTTTCTTCTTGTCTTCTTAGCTTAGAGTCTTAGAGAGAAAGAATGATAGAGCTTTCTTAAAGATAGAAAGATAGAGCTTAGCTTAGAGAAAGATTAGAGCTTCTTTCTTCTCTCTTCTTTCTTCCTTCTTCTTTCTTCTGTCTTCTGTCTTCCTTGGGAGCCTCGGCCTAACTCTGACCAGTCATTACTTCTTCTATCTGGTTTCTCTTCTGTCTTCTATCTGGTTTCTCTTCTGTAACCGCTCTGCCTACGTTCTGGCCGCTCTGATTCTTCTGACCGACCGAGTGACTGCCCAGCTGACTGAATTCTCCGTTCTCCTAACTCGGACCGCTTTCACCCGGTTATATACCTTCAGCTTTTCGGGTGCCTACAGGTGCGTCACATACATATCAGGTGGAACTTACGGCTTCCAGCTAGCTGCAACAGCCCTTCCTAATTAGGGCTCCTTCAGTGAAGCAGAGCTGCTCACATCATGGTGGCCAAGAAGTAGAAAGAGAGAGAAAAAAAAATGGCCCAGGTACAAAATATACCTGAATATTCCATTCAAAGTCATGACTCACCTCTTCCAACTGGGACTCACCTCCTATCGTTTCCACCACCTCCCAATAGTTCATTCAGTTATGAACTCATTAATGGATTAATCCATCAATGAGATCAGAGCCCTCATGTTCCAATCACTTCCCCAAAGCCCCAAACTCTGAACATGGCTGCATTGGGGACCAAGCCCACAACACATAAAGCCTTTGAGGACATTTCAGATCTGAAGTACAATAGCTTGTTAATAATTCTCCCAAGTTAGTCTGGTCCCCCTCATGGATATTTATTTCACCCTCACTTTTTGCACTCTTATTTTTCCTTTCCTAGCTATTCATAGTAATCCTGACATGTTTAGACAATAATCAAGAGTCTTATTCTCTGAATAGTTTTGCAAAACCCTCTGCCTCAATTAATTTTATGTAATATGAGGGTCTTCCTCAGCCCCTGACACTCCCCATTCTACTTTATGTTTGGTTTTGATGACTTTACGCACCACATATAGATGGACTCATACAGGACTTGTTCTTTCTCTTATTTAGCATGTATCCCCCACTTAATCAGAAACAAACTTTTTTCAAGAGTTACTCAGAAATATTTGTTGATATAAATCATTCGGGTATTTGGGTTTCATCCGAGAAAAGTCTCAAAATGCAAAAAGTCTCAAACAAAGCAATCAGAGCCTGATAAAATTCTTCCCTGAGGCTCTCCACATTCACAGACAGACCAAAGCCTACTCAGCACCAGTATGTGTGAACTACAGGATCATGCTAGGAAACAGGGGGCAGAGGTCCAGGACCTCTCAAACAGCAGAAGCACAGTTTCAAACTCTGTCAGCATTCCATCAAAGCTATGAGCATCGTTTACTGGGCAAAGCTCAGTATCCTCTTTTTTGCTGAACAGAGAACTAACCTCCAAAGACATTTTGCTGACTCATTTTGGTAAAGACACATTTAGCTGAATTGAGTTCCTTGATTTAGTGGACATTTTCATTTTTGAGCCAAGTCTGTGGCTTCCAAATCAGTACAACACTGGCCCAGTAGAACTGACCACAGCAACCATAATACTCTTCACCAGGATCTCAGCCCTGATCCATAAACTGCCAAAGTATTTATGAGTCAGGCTAACTAGATTAGTAGTTCTTTGATAGCAGAGATAATCTCTTATTTGCTTTCTTTTTATTGTAGGAATAAGTACATGACATAAAATTTACTGTTTTAATCATTCTTAAATGCACAGTTCTGCAGCACTAAATATATTCATGGTATTGTGCCACTGTCACCGCCCATCTCCTGAATCTTTTCATCTTGTAAAATTCAAACTCTGAACCTATAAACAAAAACTCCCCACTTCCCTTGGTCCCCAGCCCCAGACACTCCCATTCTACTTTGTTTGGTTTTGACAATTTTCAGCACCTAATATAAGTGGACTCATATAGGATTTGTCTTTTTTCTTTGTTTGTGTCTCCTGCTTAATCAGGTATAATAGCATTCCTATAACAGATACTAAAAAATATTTGCTGATATTTGG
The DNA here is from genome assembly GCA_025594165.1 of Tamias sibiricus. Taxonomy (NCBI): domain Eukaryota; kingdom Metazoa; phylum Chordata; class Mammalia; order Rodentia; family Sciuridae; genus Tamias; species Tamias sibiricus. The sequence goes on along the minus strand of CM046658.1, from coordinate 138,569,279 downwards.
GTATTTGGCTTTCATGCAGGAAAAGTCTCAAAGTGCAATATTGTACTTTCCCAAACAGGACACTTGGAAAATGTTGATAAATTCAAAAAGGTTGAAGGGAAAAACGCAAAGAAAAAAAATTGACAAATGCCATAGGAAACTGGGTTGAGTAATGTATTGGAACACAACAATGATTTAACCATTCATTAAGGACAAGAATGAGTTTTGTCTGGTAACGTGTCTACTATTCCCAGTACCAAGTATGCACATTGCATCTTCGCTTCTCACTAAACTGTCTACATGGCCATTTCATCCTTTCACATTTCCTCTCCACAGGCACTGAAGCTACAGTAATTATCCAGGGTTCCTCAGATCTTGAAGATACAGCAGCTGTTACTAAAGTTGAAAGCTGGGGGCAGAGGGAGGATCAGAAATTTGTGGATGGAAATCAAGCCGTCAGTTTGGAAAATAATGAAGGCCTATTGGGTTTTTTTTCTGTTAGAATTTGTTAAACTTAACCTGTCATATAATAAAATCTTATTTAGTTCTAAGTATTTTTAATATAAGATAAACAAATGATGAAAGGAAAAAGTAAACAGAAAAAGTTTACCAGGAGGGAAGTCTCTGCTCTGGAGGGGTGACCTGTGAGAGGAAATATTAATGAGGTGAGAGCACCCACCCTGGAGAATGTGGGAGGGAATATGTTCCAGTCAGAAGAAGCAGAAATTCCAAAGTTCTTGTGTCAGGAATGTGCTTGGAACTTTCCCAGAAAGAAGACAAGTGACCTGGAATAGAGTGACTTAGGATGTGCGGACAGCAAAGAAACGATTCCAGAAAGGTTGTAGTACCTTGTCAGTCATGACATTAAGGATGTGCAAGCTGGGAAGTAATTGCAGTTGGGTATAGAGTCACATGATCTGATTATTGTTTACCCACCCATTTGCTAGGTAGGTGTCAAGAGTAAACACAGACAGAGGCCAGTAAGAAAATGATTTCAGCTTGGTCTGAGTTGAGAAATAGTATTGGAAACAGTAGGATGTGGTAAGATGCAGGAAATATTTTGACAGTGACACAGATGTAACTTGATTGGAAATGAGTGCTGGGGAAGAGAGAGGGGTATAGAACAACTACCCACCCCAAATCAGCTCAATGAATTATAGCAGTGTTTACAGAAGTGTGAAAGATGGGGGCAGAGGGAGGATCAGAAATCTGTGGATGGGAATCAAGCTGTCAGTTCGGGGCATGCTGGGTTAGAGATTCCTATGAGCCACCAAGTGCAGAAGCTGAGGGGAAGGAAGTTGGCATAGCAGGCTAGAGTTCAGAGGAAAGGTCAGACTGGAGACACACACTTGCCAGTCACCATCACATAAGAGGTATATAAAATAAGGATACAGATGTGATCACCTAGAGATTAAACATAAACATTTAAAGAATATATTTCTGTTAGCATATAATAATAGTTGATTTTCCTTATTCTTCATGCAGTAATTAATGCTGACTAGGAAGAAAAACAGACCATGTATCTTTACCTTTCTATATGTATGTATCTCTTTCTATCTACCATCCCTCTCTCCCTCTCTCTCTTTCTCCCTCTCCCCTCCCACAGATTCCTAAATACAATTTCAGGGGAAAAATGAAAATGTAACCTGCAGTATCTTCAATAGACACACTAAAATTCCTCTGCTTCCTGACAAGCCAGTACATTTCCCCTTGTAACTTATACATAATTGAAAGCAGCAAACAGCTTACTATCATAAAGAACTTTTTATGTGATAGTAAAAGATCCTCTTGCACATGTTTAGTAGTGGTCATAAACAGCACACCAAAGTCAAAAGTAAATGGCATGATCAAGAAATACCATCTTCTTTTAAATTAGGACAAATAAAATTGCATCGTGTTATGGTTGCTAATACATCCAATTCAATTAAATGAATACTCTTTGTGTATTTATTAGGTGCCTAGCACTGTGCTAGGGACAAGGACATAAACATAAGCAAACAAAATCACAGATCCTGGATTTCATAACCTAGTAAGGAATAACTTGAATCCAATAGTCACATTGCTGAGTCTACAACTGCACATGGAAATAAAAAGATGTTAAGTGTAGTGACATGCATTTAGATTAGCACAGGATAAAAAAATGAAAATCTGAGAACTCAGAGATGACTTCCTGAGGATTCTATGCATAAGCCTAGAGGAGTTTACAAAGCAAATGGGAGTTGGGGATTGGGAGATCAGGGGATGAAGAAAGTACAGTGTAGATGGAGAATTGAGAATGATGAGAGATAAGGTGGCCAGCCACATTCTTCACACTGCTTATGTCACCTTTGAAGCATATTTGAAATTTGAAATATTTTCTTATGGAAAATGAACTTTTTAAAACTCTCAACAATTCTTTTCGCTTGAATATAAGATTTTAAAATTCCATCTCCCAATAAATTAAGGGTACTGTCCATGGTGCTACCAAATAGCTGTAAGAAAAGTGAGGCAATCTAAAGCTGAGGTTCCCATATCTGACCACACTTTGGTATCACTGAAAGTGCCACACCCAATATATACTGAATTATCATAAGACTCAGTATTAAGACACTTGAGACTAATTTTTTAAGTATCTACTCCTAGGTGCACCAGACAATCTGCAAAAGAGCTCTCTAGGACCATCATCAGGAGCAGTGATGTCCACTCCGGTACATATGAAACACAGGAAGAACCAGAACCATTCACAATCAGACTTTCTATAGAATAATAATTAAATTAGAATCTCTAGAGAGGAAACCCAGTAATGCATGCTTTCTCAAAGTTCCCCAGCTCATTCTAACAGGCAGTCAATGGTCACAAGGACCTTTGTATCAGGAAATGGGAAAATCATCTATTTTATGTGTAAAATGAATCACCAACAAGGTTATCACTAAAGGATTTATGGTGTTCACACACACACACATGCATACACACCAAATTTTCCAATGTCATTTAAATCAACTGAATGAGAGCATGTGAGTGCAAATATTCAGATATATCTCTTATAATACAGTTTATTAAAACATTAATTAAAGACCAAACACCCTCAGCCACTTAGCAAGACCCTGTATCAAACTTGAAACATAAAAAATAAAAAGGTTTAGGGATGTAGCTTAGTTGTAAAGTGTCTTTGAATTCAATTCCAAGGACCAAAAATAAAAATAAAACACAAAATAAAAGCCTACAAAAATAGTTAAATACCAACCAATTTGTTTGAATACCAATAACTTGGTAAAAATATTTTACCACTGAAAATATATTCAGTCAGGATAAATTTAGTCACAATATTTTGATTGTTTTTACAGTATCTTACTATTTTCTTGTGAAAGGAAATCAAATCATAACTGGCAACTTAAAGGTTTGTTTTTATAGGTCAACAGTATAATAGATATTTTGGGGTTTATATTAAAATAATTAATTACACTTCTCTCCCTATTCCTCTGGGCTAAGAACCATTCAGGAATGAAGTTAATGGCAGATAGAAATAAGATAAGTACATAAACTTTGTTATTGTTAACAAACAATAACAAGATGGAAAGCTACAGTCTGGGTTTTGACTCTTTCCTAGAAGTATAGCAATAAGAAATAATCTATCTACAGGAGAGCCATTAATCTTTGTGGAAGGGTAAGTAAGAAATATAAAGAAGCTAGAAATATTTATTTTATTTATCTTTAAGTAGAGCTTAATGATTATACATAGTAGTTGGGTTCATCCCAGCAAATTCATACATGCATGGAATTCAATTTCAGTTCATGATCCCCCATTTTAGAATTATTTATTGCATGTCCTTTTCTCCTGAGGACTGAGATATAAATTTCACCCCATTCTGAGAACATGGAGGGTGTAATTCCCTAAATAAAGGCATTTTTAAAAATTTCTTAAATATTTAATCTAGAGAGATTCTAAACAAAACTTGAGTAAAGAGTAACTTAGAGCTCAGGAGACATATTTCTTTGGATGGTTATGTTCATCACCAATTTATCATATGTAAATGTAAAAAGTCATCCTCAAATATGAAGTGTATCTGTCTGATGTAAATTATTTGACATTCATTTTTTTCAAAGCTTGTATTTTATTTGCAAGCTTCTTTGCTTCTCTTTTTTTATAACATTACTCTTGTAAGGGCTCATGCTTAGTCATCCCTGCCATAGTCCCAGTGTCTGTGTTCCTGGAAAAAAAAGAGACTTTCTGCAACCTGAAGGAGAAGGTTTCTTTATGCTGACTGATCATAGTTTCAATATACTGTTTTCTCATAATGTCAAACCAGTTGATTTGATAAATTTAATCAAACAATTAGTCAAAACAGATGTATAAATACATTTGTCCATTTATCAATATGATACAATAAAAACTGGATATCTACCTGGAACTATAATGTTAACACCCTCAGTTGGTACAGTTCTGATTCTTTCTACAAGAACAGCTCCTCGTGCCACTGGCCCAACCAATATCTTGCTCTGAGAGGGCAATAATAATTGTTGAATAACTTAAATAAGATGAATTTTTAAAATATTTTTAATTGTAGATGGACACAATACCTTTATTTTATTTATTTTTTTATGTGGTGCCAGGGATCAAACCCAGTGCCTCATGCATGCTAGGCAAGCGCTCTACCACTAAGCCACAACACCAGCAATAAGATGAAATTTTATGATGACCCTAACAGCTCAGTTTCACTAAATTCTATTTCTGCACTTCTGAGTAGTGATCTCTGGGTCTACTTACAAATCTCTCACTGTGAACAAAAAATGTCAAACTCAGTGTGAGAAACAAAGTCATGGGGAATAAAAGGAAGAAAGGATCATGGGAAATAAAAGGAAGAAAGGATGCTTCTCTCAGCATTTCTAAACCTTCATTCTGTGTAAACATTAATAAGAGCAAACAACTGAAAAAAAGAAACATGGTCCAACAAACAGAGAATTTAAGTAATCATTGTTGGAAATCAATTTGCTATCTTTCAATCACAGGTGTTAAGCACCTGCTGAGTGTCAAGTATTGCTGGGTGTTGATGCTACAGAGATCTCCAGGTAAGGACATGTAACCATTTGTAAATGTAATAATAGTGGTGGTAGTAGTGGTGGCAGAGGTAGTAATAATAATTTTAATGTTTGATAATTTTATATAATATGTTTGAATCTCATTGAACTCTAATAACAAAGCTATCAGAAAGGCTACTATTTGTTCTTCTATTTTAAATAAACAAAATAAGGCTCATAATTATATGGGTATAGCAATAATATTCTAGTTCCATGAAGAACCAAAACTGGGAGGGGGTGGTTTCATGGAAGTAGCCCAAAATTCAAAACAAGAGCCCAAATCAAGGGAGGCGGGGAACTCATTGCAGAAAATCTCAGCATAGGGCAAAGACGTGAGCAAAAATAAATAAACAAATAAAAAGAATAGATGCCACATCAAACTCTTCAGGCTCTCGCTTCATTATACAGCAAATTGAACCCTTAGCCTGGGGCCTGAACAAGTCTGTTCTGAGGGAGCACTAGGTCAGGCCAGGAATCTGCCCAGGAATCTCATTTATCAATTCAGTCCAATCAACTAGGCTCTGAAATGCATTGGAACAAGAAGAAGGAAACCGGGTGGCTGCGTTTTCCTTAGAGCCAGGACCTGTGTAAATGACTTAAATGCAAAACTCATGTTTTATTTATCATGATAGAAATGACAAAATGTTAAGGGCAGTGTCAGTTAAGGCAGATAGATGATTTTAAAGTATTTGGGTATTTCTGCTGTTGGTGTATCTCCAGCTTTCCTGAGTGACATCATTTAACCTCCAAGTTCTGCTTCTTTACAATAAAAATGTCCAGTTTGTTTCTTCACTAGGACATATAGGAGAAATAATAAAACTGATTGAAAATGACTTTTCAAGAACAATGTATTATCAAATGCTTATGTCATATACTACCAGCAGGCACAAAGATTTAGACTTTAAGGGAACACATATCCTAAAATCTAAGACATTAAGTGAAGGAGGACAAAAATCAAAAAACAAACTAGAAGACCATGACAGAGCAGAGATACCCACCCTCTGCAATTGGAACTAGCAAGAATTCACATGCCTTAAATGAGATTTGAATATTTTTATTGAGCATGGAAATCTTCCCAGAAGTTACTCATTCCACTGCATGATTCTGAATCATTTTACAGATGGGGAAAATGTGTCTTCCTTTATTCTATCCGGAAACAGCAGGACTTAAATATATTTAATAGAAAGTCTATAAAATTGTGGTTATAACACATATCAAGGTCATATCAAAATGAAAAGAACTTAGTCACACTGACAAGTGTGATAAGAAAAATGGTGTTATTCATGAAAATAAGAAAAAGCATTTTCAATACCTTGAAGTGGGGAGTAGCTGGCCATCACATAGTATTTTCCTATGTTTTGTCACAGTATGGCATGCAGTAGAGTAATTTGACTAGCCAAGCAGTGTCAACATAAAGGGAATCTCTTTTGAGGACATTCCAATACTGGAGTGCTGACTGGGAGTGCAAAGATTCAAAATTAGTTCCCTCTTATTGTGCATCTTATTTGGTTTGGCTCAGTGGTCACCCAGACTTGGGATCCACCTAACAACTCCCCTACCCACACCAGCCACACATTCAGTTCCTCTGTGTCTTATCTACACAAGACACATGACCCAAGGCTACATTAAGAAGGCAAACTTCACACCTGGGAGGCTGAGGCAGGAGGATCGCGAGTTCAAAGCCAGTCTCAGCGATGGTGAGGCACTTAGCTACTCAGTGAGACCCTGTCTCTAATAAAATTTTAAAGAAAGAGGGGGGCTGGGGATGTGGCCCAGTGGTTGAGTGCCCCTGAGATCAATCCCTGGTACCACACAAAAAAAAAAAAAAAAAAAAAGAAAGAAAGAAAGAAAGAAAAGAAGAAGAAGAAGAAGAAGGCAAACCTCAGAGTCACTTGCTATGTGACTACTTCCAGATTGGCCAAACGAAGAAAGTCCATGGTCTGACCTCTTTCCAGAGGCTTTTTGAGATAAAATAGAGGCCAGAACTCTTTTCTGTCTTGTTATAACCACTGCTTATCTAAAAAAAAAAAAAAAAAAAAAAATATGGCTCTTTTCTCTCTTCCCTCTTTTCCTCATATTTTAGGTAACTTTTTTGGTCTAGCTTGCCAATTTTGGCTAGCAAGTTTCTAAAGTGTAAGATAAAGAAACATAAAGATTCATTTTTGAAAGTATTTCAAAGGTTTTAAGACTATTATCATCTTGCAGAAGATTATAGTTTTGAATGCAGACTATCTTTTTCTTGCAGCATTCCTTCTGGAAAACAAACTACAATCATCAAGCCGGGCGCGGTGGCGCACGCCTGTAATCCCAGCACTTTGGGAGGCTGAGGCAGGAGGATCGCGAGTTCAAAGCCAGCCTCAACAATGGTGAGGCACTTAGCAACTCAGTGAGACCCTGTCTCTAATAAAATACAAAAAAGGGCTGGGGATGTGACCCAGTGGTCGAGTGCCCCTGAGTTCAATCCCCGGTACCACAAAAAAAAAAAAAAAAAAAAAAAAAAAAAAAAAAAAAAAAAAACTACAATCATCACTTAATCCTTAGGTTAACAGCCAGGTGCTCAGAAGACAAAGGGACATGCCCATTAATAACTGTCAAAGGGAGCAAATAAGTTAAGAGATCTATTGTACAACATGGTGGCTACAGTGAAGAAAAATGTATTGTGCACCTGAAAAGTGATGAGAGTAGATCTTAACTATTTTCATGATAACTTTATCTGAGGTAATACATATGCTAATGTTATGGTTTGAAATGTGAGGTGTCCACTAAAAGCTCACGTGTGAGATAATGCAAGATGGTTCAGGGGAGAAATGATTAGGTTGTGAGATTCTTAACCCAATCAGTGAATTAATCCCCTGATAGGGATTAACTGAGTGGTAACTGAAGTGGTAGGGCATGGCTGGAGGAGGTGGGAATTAGGGCATGGCTTTGGGGTATATATTTGTATCTGGAGAGTGGAGTTTCTCTCTGCCTCCTGGTCACCGTGATGTGAGCTGCTTCCCTCAGCCACCCTTTCCCACCATGATGTTCAGCCTCACCCCAAGTGCCCAGGAATGGAGCCGGCCTTTTATGGACTAAGACCTCTGATATGGTGAGCCCTCATATAAACTCTTTCTCCTCTATAATTGTGCTGGTGGGGTCCTATAGTCATAGCAGTGAAAACGCTGCTGAAACAGCAAATTAGCTCAACTAAGCCATTGTACAAAAAAAACTTTAACTATGGAATCTGAAAAAGATGAACTCACAGAAGTGAAAAGTAGAATAATAGTTACCAGAGACTGGGAAAGGGAAATGGATGGTAATAGAAAAGATGTCAAAGATGAAGTACAGAACCTCAGATACGTAGGAGAAAGAAACTTCAGTGACCTATCACACAAACACTGACTTTGATAAATAATGATGCCTTGATTATTCAGAATTGCTCAAAGAGTAGACTTTAAATGTTTTTCCACAAAAAAAGAAATGGTAAGTATGTGAGGTAATTTATTAATGAACTTAATCACCCCACAATATAAACATTTTTAAAACATTGCATTATTTCTCATAAAAAGACACAATTATCATTTGTCAATTAAAAACAAAATTTTAAAAATTATGTTGTATACTATAAATAAAGCACTTGCCATTAAAAATGAAATAGTGATTTTTAAAATATTCCATTACATATGTAAACATTTATCACAGAACAGGTTAAGCATTCTGGTCTTTTATATATATATATATATATATATATTTATATTTTTTATAATTTTTAATATGTACAACTCATAGTGCATATATTTAGTATCTTTTTACATACAACTGTTTGTATACAAAGTATATTCGTACAATTCAGGTCTTCAATCATGCATTAAGGAAAATGATATCCATCTCATTCAACCACATTTTTTTTTCTCCCCCTCCCTCCCCTCTTGCTCCCTCCCTTACCCTCCCTTCCCTTGACCATTCTAGTGTTCCTCTAATCCTCCTATGTACCCCCATCCAACAATACTTTGAAATAGCCTCCTTATATAAGAGAGAACATTTGGTACTTGGATTTTTGAGACTGACTAACTTCACTTAGCATTATGTCTTCCAACTTCATCCATTTACCTGCAAATGCCATTAATTTGTTTTCTTTTATTGCTGAGTAAAATTCCATTGTGCGTATATACCACATTTTCTTTTTTTTTAAATTTTTTTATTATTTATTTACTTATTCATCATGCACAAGTATAGTATCTTTTTACATACAACTGCTTGTATACAAAGTATATAAGTACCATTCAGATCTTCAATCATGCATTTAGGATAATGATATCCATCTCATTCAACCACCAATTTTTTTCCAACCCCCCCTTACTCCCTCCCTCCCCTCCCTTTCCGTTGACCATTCTAGAGTTCCTCTGATCCTATGTACCCCCTTCCAACAACTCTGTGAACCAGCCTCCTTATATCAGAGAAAACATTCGGTACTTGGATTTTTGAGATTGACTAATTTCACTTAGCATTATATTCTCCAACTTCATCCATTTACCTGCAAATGCCATTATTTTATTCTCTCTTATTGCTGAGTAAAATTCCATTTTGTATATATACCATATTTTCTTTATCCACTCATCTACTGAGGGGCATCTAGGTTGGTTCCATAACCTAGCTATTGTGAATTGTGCTGCTATAAACATTGAAGTGGCTGTGTCACTGTAATATGCTGTTTTTAAGTCTTTTGGGAATAGACCCAGGAGTGGGATGGCTGGGTCATAGGATGGTTCCATTCCCAGTTTTCCAAGAAATCTCCATACTGCTTTCCATAACGGTTGCACCATTTTGCAGTCCCACCAGCAATGTATGAGTGTGCCTTTTTCCCCACATCCTCTCCTGAAGGAGCCCCAATTAGGGAGATGGCTATTGCGGTCAGCTGGAAGCCATAAGTTCCACCTGATAATAAGTATGTATGTGACGCACCTGTAAATGCACGTGAGGCACCTGCAAAGCTAAAGGTATATAACCGGGTGAAAGCGGTCGGAGTCAGGAGAAGAATGAATTCACTCAGTCAGTCATGCAGTCGCTCGGTCGGAAGAAGAGTTCGGGTCGGAGAAGAAGAAAAGAATCAGAGCGGCCAGAACGTAGGCAGAGCGGTTACAGAAGAGAAACCAGATAGAAGAAGTAATTCCTGGTCAGAGTCAGGCCGAGGCTCCCGAGGAAGAAAGAACAAAGAAGAAAGAAACTCTAAAAGCTAAGCTCTCTCTCTCTCTCTCTAAAGAAGAAATCTCTCTCTTTCAAGCTCTCTCTCTTTCTCTCTAAGCTCTAAGAAGAAGAATAAAAAGCTATCTCTAATCTTTCTCTCTAAGCTCTTTCTAAGAAGAAGAAAAATCTTTCTTTCTCTCTCTAAGCTCTCTCTAAGAAAGTAGAAGTAAAAGTAGTAATAGCTTTACTCTGCCTCCGAGAGTTTTCCTCCCGCGGTGTTTGTGGCTGGCCACGACAGGCAGCTTACACTCTCCAACATTTATTGTTGCTTGTGTTCTTGATAGCTGCCATTCTGACTGGAATGAAGTGAAATCTTAGAGTAGTTTTGATTTGCATTTCTCTAATTGCCAGCGATGTTGAACATTTTTTCATGTATTTGTTGATTAATCGTGTATCTTCTTCTGAGAGGTGTCTTCTCAATTCCTTAGCCCATTTATTGATTGGGTTATTTGTTTTTTTGGTGTAAAGTTTTATGAGTTCTTTATATATTCTAGAGATTAGTGCTCTATCTGATGTGCATGTATTAAATATTTGTTCCCAATTAGTTGGCTCTCTATTCACCTCACTGATTGTTTCTTTTGCTGAGAAGAAGCTTTTTAGTTTAAATCTATCCCATTCATTAATTCTTGGTAGTAATTCTTGCGCTACAGGATTCTTATTAAGGAACTTGGGGCCTAATCCGACATGTTGGAAATTGGAGCTTACTTTTTCTTCTATTAGCCGTATTGTCTCTGGTCTAATTCCTAGGTCCTTGATCCACTTTGAATTGAGTTTTGTGCATGGTGAGAGATAAAGGTTTAATTTCATTTTGTTGCATATGGATTTCCAGTTTTCCCAGCACCATTTGTTGAAGAGGCTATCCTTTCTCCATTGTACATTTTTGGCACCTTTGTCTAATATAAGATAGCTGTAATTATATGTATTAGTCTCTGTATCCTCAATTCTGTACCATTGGACCACCAGTCTGTTTTGGTGCCAATACCATGCTCTTTTTGTTACTATTGCTCTGTAGTATAATTTAAAGTCTGGTATGGTGATGCCCCCTGCTTCACTTTTCTTGCTCAGGATTGCTTTGGCTATTCTGGGTCTCTTATTTTTCCAGATGAATTTCATGACTGCTATTTCTATTTCTTTGAAGAATGACATTGGGATTTTGATTGGAATTGCATTAAATCTGTATAATGCTTTTGGTAGTATGGACATTTTGACAATATTAATTCTACCTATCCAAGAGCAAGGTAGGTCTTTCCATCTTCTGAGTTCATCTATAATTTCTTTCTTTAGTGTTCTATAATTTTCGTTATAGAGGTCTTTCACCTCTTTCATTAGGTTGATTCCCAGGTATTTTATTTTTTTTTTTTTTGATGCTATTGCAAATGGGGTATTTTTCATCATTTCCCTTTCAGAGTCTTTGTCGCTGATGTACACAAATGCCTTTGACTTATGTGTATTGATTTTGTATCCTGCAACTTTGCCAAATTTGTTTACTAGTTGTAAAAGTTTTCTGGTAGAGTTTTTTGGGTCTTCTAGGTAGATTATCATGTCATCAGCAAATAGTGCTAATTTGAGCTCTTCTTTTCCTATCTTGATCCCTTTAATTTCTTTCATCTGTCTAATTGCTCTGGCCAGAGTTTCCAGTACTATGTTAAATAGCAGTGGTGAAAGGGGACATCCCTGTCTTGTTTCAGTTTTTAGAGGGAATGCTTTCAATTTTTCTCCATTTAAGATAATGTTAGCTTGGGGCCTTGCATAAATAGCTTTTATTATGTTAAGATATGTTCCTGATATTCCTAGTTTTTCCAGTGTTTTGAACATAAAGGGGTGTTGTATTTTGTCAAATGCTTTTTCTGCGTCAATTGAGATGATCATATGATTTTTGTCTTTAAGTCTATTGATGTGATGTATTATGTTTATTGATTTCCGAATGTTGAACCAGCCTTGCATCCCTGGGATAAACCCCACTTGATCGTGGTGCACTATCTTTTTGATATGTTTTTGTATCTGATTTGCCAGGATTTTGTTGAGGATTTTTGCATCTATGTTCATTAAAGATATGGGCCTGAAGTTTTCTTTTTTGGATGTGTCTTTGCCTGGCTTTGGAATTAATGTAATATTGGCCTCATAGAAAGAGTCTGGAAGAGCTCCCTCTTTTTCTATTTCTTGAAATAGTTTGAAGAGCATTGGTATTAGTTCTTCTTTGAAAGTCTTATAGAACTCGGCTGTAAACCCATCAGGTCCTGGACTTTTCCTTGTTGGTAGCTTTTTGATGACATCTTCTATTTCTTCGCTTGTAATTGATCTGTTTAAATTATGTATAGCCTCCACATCCAGTTTAGGCAAATCATATGACTCTAGAAATCTGTCAATGCATTCAGTATTTTCTATTTTATTAGAGTACAAGTTTTCAAAGTAATTTCTAATTATATTCTATATATCTGAGGTGTTTGTTGTGATATTCCCTTTTTCATCACGAATGTTAGTAATTTGAGTTTTTTCTCTTCTTCTTTTCGTTAGCATCGCTAAGGGTCTGTCAATTTTGTTTATTTTTTCAAAGAACCAACTTTTAGTTTTGTCAATTCTTTGAATGGTTTCCTTAGTCTCAATTTCATTAATTTCTGCTCTGATTTTAATTATTTCCTGTCTTCTACTGCTCTTGGTGTTGGTCTGTTCTTCTTTTTCTAATTCTTTGAGGTGTGATGTTAAGTCATTTATTTGTTGGTTTTTTTTCCTCTTAAGGAATGAACTCAGTGCAATGAATTTTCCTCTTACTACTGCCTTCATAGTGTCCCAGAGATTTCTATATGATGTATCTGTGTTCTCATTTACCTCTAGGAATTTTTTGATCTCCTCTTTGATGTCTTCTTCAACCCCTTGTTCATTCAGTAGCATGTTGTTTAGCTTCCAGTTGATGGAGTAGTTTTTCTTATTCCTTGTTTTGTCGTTGATTTCCAATTTCATCCCTTTATGGTCCGATAGCATGCAGGGTAGTATCTCTATTTTTTTATATTTGCTGAGAGTTGCCTTGTGACATAATATATGGTCTATTTTGGAGAAGGAGCCATGTGCTGCTGAGAAAAATGTGTATTCGTTTACTGAGGGATGAAATATTCTATATATGTCCGTTAGGTCTAAATTGTTAATTGTTTTGAGGAGGCTTAAAGTTTCTTTGTTTAGCTTTTGTTTGGATGATCTATCCATTGGTGAGAGAGGTGTGTTGAAGTCCCCTAGAATAACTGTGTTGTGGTCTATTTTACTCTTGAACTTAAGAAGCGTTTGTTTGATGAATGTAGGTGCTCCATTATTTGGGGCATACAGATTTATGATTGTTATATCCTGTTGATGGATGGTTCCCTTAAGTAATAAGAAATATCCATCTTTGTCCCTCTTGATTAATTTTGGTTTGAAGTCTACCTTATTTGATATGAGAATGAAAACCCCTGCTTGCTTCCGCCGGCCATGTGAGTGATAAGACTTTTCCCAGCCTTTCATTTCACTTTCAGTCTGTTGATGTCTTTTTCTATGAGGTGTGTTTCTTGGAGACAGCAAATTGTTGGGTCAGTTCTTTTAATCCATTCTGATAATCTGTGTCTTTTGATTGGCGAGTTTAGGCCATTAACATTCAGGGTTATTATTGAGATGTGATTTTTATTCCCATCCATTTTTATTTGAATTATGGTCTTTAGCTTGATTTGGCTTCTCTTCTGGTTGGTATTTCCTTTAGTTTAATATCTCCCTTTGGTGATTTTCGTTATCATCTTTCTCTTCTTCTTCATGAAAAATGTTGCCCAGGATGCTCTGAAGTGCTGGCTTTCGAGTTGTGAAATCTTTTAACTTTTGCTTGTCGTGGAAGGTTTTTATTTCATCTTCGAATCTAAAGCTTAATTTTGCAGGATATAAGGTTCTTGTTTCACATCCCTTTTCTTTCAGAGCTTGAAATATGCTATTCCAGTATCTTCTTGCTTTTAAGGTCTGGGTTGAAAAATCTGAACATAGTCTGATTGGTTTTCCCCTATATGTAATTTGCTTCCTTTCTCTTGTGGCTTTTAGTATTCTCTCCTTGCTCAGTGTATTAGGCATTTTCATTATAATGTGTCTAGGTGTGGATCTGTTGAGATTTTGTTTGTTTGGTGTTCGGTATGCCTCTTGAACTTGGTTTTCCATTTCATTCCTCAAGCTTGGAAAATTTTCTGTAATTATTTCATTAAATAGATTACTCATTCCTTTGACTTGAAACTCTGCCCCTTCCTCTACACCGATCACTCTTAAGTTTGGTCTCTTTATGCTGTCCCATAATTCTTGGATGTTATGTTCTTGATTTCTAACAAGTTTTGCTGTATGGTTTAAATTCTTCTCTAGGACATATATTTTGTCTTCATTGTCTGAGGTTCTTTCTTCCAAGTGGTCTATTCTGTTGGAGATGTTTTCAATTGAGCTTTTATTTTGGTTTATTGCTTCTTTCATTTCTGGAATTTCTGTTTGGATTCTCTTTAGAGCCTCTATTTCCCTATTGAAGTAATCTTTTACTTCCTGTATTTGTTTTTGGAGTTCTTTGTCAAAATGATCTTTTGCCTCCTGTACCTGCTCCCTCATCTCATTTTTGAGTTCATTCTTAAGTTCCATAAACATTTGGCATATGTAATTTCTAAATTCCATCTCTGGCATTTGACCAACTGTGCTTGCCATGACATCTACCGATGAGGTATCTTGATTTGTTTGTGTCATTTTCTTTCCTTGTTTTTTCATGTTGCTTGTGTGTCTATTCTTCCTGCACTGTGGGACCTTGACTATTTCGATTTTACCTTAAAGCCTTATGTTGTTCCTGTAGTACAATGCTATCAGATCACCTTATAATTCCTTTACACTTTTAAAACCTAACACTTTCTATTCAGAAAATCCAAGTTTGATCACAATGTACAGATTTTGTTAACCCAGATATTATTTCCAATTTACTCTGTACGCTTCTGATAGGGTTTTATAGCTTCAAGTATTGGATACAGAGGTGTTATGTTTAGGAAGAAGGAAATGTCTTGAATTGTTCTTTCTTGGAAAGTATGAAAAGAGATATCTATTGAAATGATTTAGTGGAAGTGGTTTAGTATCAGTAGATGATGGAAGAAAGAGAATGGGGTTGACAATTAGGTAAAAAGATCAATTTATATATATAGTAAGTTGGAAAAGAAAAAAAATGATAAAAGAGTAGGAATTGGTGTAAGAGAGAGGAGAGAGAGAATCAAGGAAATAGAGAGTAAACTATATATAACACCACTTTGCTACCCAGTTCAATTGCGCCGGTTCTAGAAATCCCAAGTTCTGCGTATAACTTGTTTTTGCCTCTGTTTAGTATGCACTGGCAGGATGTAAACATGAAAGATGAAGGAGGAAGAAAAGATACAAGAGTGAGAAGGAGGAAAAGAATGAAAGAAAAAAGGAGCGGAAGCAAACAAACACACTAACAATCAATGCGGAAGGAAAAAAAAAAAAGCAGAACAAAACAAAGCTAAAAAAAGAAAAATAAAAATAAACAAACAAAAAAAAAAACCTCCCTGAAATCCAAAAAATCAAGCAAACCAATAAAAAGAAAAGGAAAAAAAAAAAAATAAGTCGAACCCCAAGTCTTAGACAAAACGGGCCCTGGGAAGCCCCCCTCTTTTTTTCCTTTCCAGTCAAACCAATTGCTATTGGATCACAGTCTGTGATCCTGTTAGTGAAATCAAGGCTGCATCTTAGGCCAGTGGCTGCACGGTTCAGTGAAGGAGTGGCCCAGGGGGATTGTGTGTGTCAGCAGATGAATGGCGCCGGGAAGGGGACCTTCCAGAAGGCACCCCCTCCCCAAGCCCACCCACAGTTGCAGCCTCTTGTGGCCGCTGCGCTAGCCTCAGAAATGCCTTCCCCTGCTGACCACCCAAGTCTCACCCAATTGTGCGTTGTCTTCAGAGAGCTGGAGAGTCCCTGGATGGATGCAGCCGTCGCTCTCCGTCTCCTCCCCTTTGTCAGGACCAGCCCCTGCAGCTTTCAAAGATGGCGGTGCTCTCCTTCCAGTCAACAGCAGCTCCGCAGACTCCCGTATCCTCGCCGATCGATTTCAAAGCTGTTGGGTGGATGTCTCCCTGCCGAAGTGGCACCGGGAAGCCACACCTGTGACTGTGGTGCAGACAGCGCTGCTTCAGACTGTGGCCCGCTCCACTCTGCCCCTGTTTGCTGATCGCAGATCTCTGTTGCGTCCGGCGGAGTGTGGATTTGAACTGGTGTGTGGACCCGCGGTCTCCCGTGGTTCCCCAGCACCAATCCCGCCGGCTGTTATCGCTGGTTATTATCGCCGGTTTCACGCTGGTGTGCCATGAGTGTGGCTGGGGTTGCAGTAGTAGCGCGGTCTCCCCACACTGACTTTGTTTCGCACGGCCTGTGCAACACCCAGGCGGGTTTTGCAGGAGCCTCGCGGCTCCAGCTGCTGCAGACAGCTTGTCTCTTTCTCTCTCTGGTAGTGGTAATCAAACCATCCAGGAGATTGGTATTTTCAGCCTATATATATATGATGAAAGGCAATTTATCTGCTTTGTTGGATTCTTTCCATGGAGCTGTCCTGAAGTGCAGCTTCCTCTAATCCGCCATCTTGGATCCCCAGGTTAAGTATTCTATAAATTACACTTAATGCTATTTTTAGGTAATATTTATGTTACTAATATATAATAGGAACGCCAATGTAGTACTCATCATGTGAGTATAAATATCTTGAAAATGTGATGAGTAATTCTTCTTTTATAAAGTAATAATCTGTCTTTATTTGTTCGTTTTATTTAGATGAAAATATCTATTCTTAAAGCTTGATTTATGTGTAGTGTTTGTGATCTTTGACACTAGAGACAGGAGGCAGAGAGGCCAGAACAGCCTGGGACTAGTGACTGCCAGAACAGGCTCTCCTAGGCAGCATGCACTCTCATGACTGGCCTTAGGACCAGTCAAGAGCTGCCGTCTGCATTGGTCTGTTTGGTGCAGGCAAAGTGGCATAGATCATTCAGGGAGAATCTGGGAGACAATATGAATCCAGAGTTACCTTAGAGGCAACTGCCCAAGTGATCAAAACTGATAAATGTTAAAGAGAGATAACAATAAGGGTTTTGGTCCTGAAATGTTGACTCTGTGAGGGCCTCCGGCTTCTAGAAAGCAGTTTTTGTTGTTGTTACTGTAGAAAGCAGAAACGCTGGTTATAAAAAGAAATTATCTCCTGAGGAAAACTGCCCTGTGCTGGTGTATATCCGAGCTCTAAGCTTGAAATGCTTTAGCACATGGTGACAAGACAGGCAGCGCTTTGACATGGTGGGCTGTGACAGTAATAAGCCATGCAGCAAACACAGCACCCCTGCCCTTTGTGTGTCAAAATGAGTCAATGTGACTAAAAATGGTTGTCCCAGTAGCCTGGATCAGCCTTGCAGCCTGGTCCTCCAGGAGGAAAATGTCGTTACAGTGAGCACTACCCATAGCAATCTGTTAGTCTCCATTAGGATTAATTATGGCTGCAAGAAAGGCTTCACCCCACTGGTGAACTGTATCAAAAAAGCCCCATAAGACTGTCTGCATTATTATTGCTTGTCTCGTTTGCTCATTCTTCAGCTTGACTTGAGACATACCCAGTGGGTTATTATGAGCTGACATTTCCAGAAAGCCCACCATAGCTTTTCAAGTAACTGAATAATATAACACTCTCTGCCCAGGACTCATTTCTGAACCCTATTCTGAGTATAGCTGTTGCTCAGGTTAGGATGGTGTCACCTCCTGATGAACTCATAATAAGTCAAAAATTCATTTAATACCCCAAACTTTCTGAATGTTTGCTAAGCAACACAGTGCAGAGTGGAGTGCAGGTGGTTAGCCTTTGTGATCTCCCAGCTGACTAGGAGCTGTGGCTCACTGCCACCACCCAACATCGTGAGAAAGTACAGTACTACACATCACTAGCTCAGGAAAAGATAAAATTCAAAGTATGCTTTCTCCTGAATGCTTTTCACTTTGCACCATTGTAAAGTTGAAAAATCCTAAATTGAACCATCATAAGACTGTATACAGATGCTTGTAGCATATTCTGACACTTTATTACAATTCCTTCCCTGTCCTTGCCTCCCTTTAGGTCATCTGTCTGAGTGGAAATGAATTATGGATAGGAAAGGAATCAGAGATGATGTGGAAAGGCATTTTAAATCTTCATCTTTATGAAAATAGCTGTAAATCATAGCTGCAGAGGGCAAGGTGGAAAGTGGCTGGCCTGCCCACACCACTTTCCCAAATTAATTTTTATCCTTCTTTAAAAAAAATAAATCCTGCAGAAGAATGAAATTCAACTCACCAATTAAATGGTTATCAAGAATGAGCAAGTCATACTTATAAAATAAGACACATCCAAAAAGCTCCCTTCAGTGGAAGTGTGTAAATCTTTTTTAAGATTTAGACAGGCTCTTACTCCCCAAAAAATATTATAGAAAGACGGTGAGCTTTGCATGAAATGCCTTTTTGATAAAGGAGCACCTGAATTCTCCATTGGACATCTTTTGTGCAGATGTTCTCAAATTTTGCATTAAAATTACCTGAAAGACTCCTCAAAATCCTGATTGCTAGACCCGACCTCCACAATTTTAGATTCCAGTAAGCCTGGGTGGGGTTCATGAATTGGCAATTTTTGACACTTGCTGGGGAATGCTCATCCTGTTGGTCTGTGGACCATACTACGGAGCTAGAAGGACACTCCTGGCCAAGTCCATATCCTAATTCCATCTTCCCTAGGAAAAGAGAGCTAATGGATCTTATTGGGGAATACTAGAACAGGGTCCTTTGGGCTATTTCTTCCTTGTGAGCTTAGCTGGACCAGTTCTTTCCTCTGAGAAAGGTTTAGGAGGTTCAATACTGAAAAACAACTGGAAAACTACCAAAGCATGAGTTTCCAAAGTAAAAAAATGTCTTTACAGTACATATATAGTTAACTTGCATCAGTGATTTATTTGAGGCAATACTGAGGGAAATAGGAGTTGGTAAAGCTGGTTTCAAAGAGTATAAGAAAAATGGAGGTATTTATAGTTAATTAAAGATAAACTCCTGAAATAAGATTGTAATATAAGATATAACAGCAGTTAATGCCATGTAACACAATTCAACTGTAACATTTGGGTTATCTCCTCTACCTGATAGAAAACAGTTATATGAATTTCTTTGGACAAAACTCATTTTTAAAATATAAATCCTTGAGTTAATATTTCACTTCCCAGAATCTAGGCCCTAATCCATAGTAAATAGTAAGTCAAACAAATCTTCATTCCTCTAGAGTAGGGGATAGCAAACTATAGTCTGTGGATCAAATAACACCTACTACTTTTTTTAAAAATAACATTTTCTGAAGCATACATCCACACACAGCCACAGCATAGACTTATGTCTGTTTTTTTCATTTACAACATTGAGAATTAAATAATCCCCACATAGGCTATGATAATGCCCATGATATTTAAAGTTCATGTGGTTATTCTTTTGTCTTATTTCCCAGTTCTTGATGGAGTATTTTTTAACAGGATAAATAAGTACTAAATGAAGCACAGTACTGATAGGGGTTCAGAAAAGAGATGTGTGTTGGATTGATATTGTATCAATCTAGCCAAGCTGAAACTAAATTTCCTAGAACCCCGTTTCCTGAGACCAAGATGACCCTCAACTAACTTTCATATAAGCTCCCTCCTGCCTAAATATTAAACCATAACAATATTGCATTCTGGAGGGACTGGGGAGTCATTTGCAATTACTAACGACTTGAAAGATGTAAGGGTACTGAGTCCTACCACATCCCATTTAACTTGTGTTTGGCCTGTGTGCCAAACAGATGGATCTTGGAGAATGACAGTGGACTTTCATAAACTTAGCCAGATGGTGACTCCAATTGCAGTTGCTCTTTCTAATGTGATTTTGTTATGAGATCAAATCTACATATTCCCTGGCATATGGTATAAGGCTATTGATCTGGCAAATTTTATTTGCTACATACATACCTGTTAGTAAAGTCCATAAGAAGCAGTTTACTTTCAGCTATCTAAGCCAAAAGTACATCATCACTATCCTACCTCAGGGCTATATTGATTCTCCAGCCTTATGTCATAATCTAGTCCATAGGGACCCTGATTGACTATATGTTCAGTAAGATATGATGATCCATTTTTTATAACCTTTAGCTAATATGGAAGGATGAGTATGTAATAGCAACTACTGTAAGTATTATTTATAAACATTTCAGACAATGAATAGGAATAATTCCCACAAAAATTCAGGGACTGTAATCCCATTAAGTTTCAAAGAATCCAAGGACCTGGGGCATGTTGAGATATTCTTTCCAAAATGAAGGACAATTTGCTGCATCTGACCCCTCTCACTACCAAAGAAAGAGTACTAATTGAGCTTCTTTGCACGTCAAATGCAAAATATGCTTTCAGTTTTGTTGGAAACTCAGAACAGAAGTCCTTACAATATATATAGGGTGCCAAATATTATGGTTTAGCTATGAAGTATCCCTCCAAAACTCACATATGAGACAATATAATAATTTTCAAAGGTAAAATTACGAGATTGTGAGAGGTTGTAAACTAATCAGTGGATTAATCCACTGATATATATTAATTTGGCAGTAACAATATGCAGGTAAGGTGTGGCTGGGGGAGGGGTCACTGGGAGAGATGACTTTGGGATTTATATTTTGTTCCTAGCGAGCAGGGTGCTCATTCTCTCCCTCCTCTCCCACCACATCTCTCTCGCCCTCTCTCTCTCTCTCTCTCTCTCTCTCTCTCCCACCCCACCCCACCTGCCCTCCTGGCTGCCATGTCTTAAGCTGCTTTTCTACATCATACCCTTCTGCCATGATATTCTGCCTTACCTTGGACCCACAGGTATGGCACTGGCCATCTATGGACTGAACCTCTCAAACCATGGGCCAAAATAAACTTTTCCTCATCTACATTGTTCTTGTCAGGTTTTTTGGTCTCAGTGACAAAGAACAGACTACAACACTGAGAAAACTGGTCTACCACTGTCCTATGTAACCCATAGGATAAAACAGTGCTTCAAGTGCCTGACAGGAAGAAAGACTACATGGAAACTTTAGCTGAACTTAAAAGTGATTCATAGAGCATACCTTTGGGATTTTGAAGAGAAGCTATAACTTTCTTTGCAGATAATTATTATCCTTTTGAAAACAGCTTTTTGTTTGCTACTTGACATTAGTAGGAACCTATCACCTAACCATAGGTCAACAAATAACTTAATATACACATCTGGGTGGTATCTGACCAACCAAGCCATAATCTTAAGAGAGCACAGTAGCACTCCATCGTCCAATGGAAATGGTAGGTATGAGACTGAGCGCAGGAAAGTTGCATAAGCAAATGATCCAAATACCCATGAGCCACTTTTCTCCTATACTATCTCTTACTTCTCAACCTATACCCATTGCCTATAAATTTTCTTCTGGGAAAGAAGAAAATATAGACCTGGTGTATAGATGGTTCTCCATAACACACTACACAAGGTAAATGGCTGCACAATACAGGCACTCCTGGTATATACTTGGAGGAGAGTAATAAAGAAAAACCCACACAGTGGCTAGAACTTTGAGCAATGTATCTGGAAGTTTATCCTGCCTAAAAGGAGAAATGACCAGAAGTATGGATTCAAAATGATTCAAAGAGAGTATCTAATGATTTTACTGGATGATCAGGGACTTGGAAGAAACACTATTGGTAGCAGAGAGGTCTGGAGATGAAATACAAGAATGAATATTTCCGAATGGACAGAAGAGGATCTTAATAGGAAATTAGAAGAGATTACCCCCTTTCCCTATCCAATGGCTCATGAACAAAGTGGCCATTGTGGCAGAAATGGAAGAAATTCCTCCATGATATACTTTAAATTAACAACCTGCAAATCATCAACCAGAAAAACAACTAGCTGTTTGTGTAAGAGTCAGAATTCATGTGTCCTAGAATCAAGGATAGAAATAAAAGTGGTCCACTTTATTTTATTTTTCTTTATTTTTAATGTATTATAGTTATATACAATATTGGGGTTTATTGTGACATAATGATATACGTGTGGACTGTAATTTGCTCCATTTCCATAGTCAGTACTTACTCTCTCCCTCCCTTCTTCCATTCTACTGATCTTCCTTTTATTTATCTATTGTTTTTTAAATTGGTATGTTATAGATATAGATAAAGATGAAATTCACTGTGGTATATGTGTATATGTACATAGCATAATTTGGTCAATATGCTCCAAGTTATCTAGTAAAATTCTTATTTCCCATCCCTAAAACATTGGGCTTCATTGCTCTAAAAGTCTCAGTTTCCAAGGAAACAGAGCGTCCACTGGGTAACTCAGTAGGTATTTTGTCACACTTAAATTTGAGACTTCTATGTGAACACATTGGACTCCTCCTGCCATGAATGAACAAGTTTAAAAAGATGGTATAACTGTTGTAATTTTAAGAGTGATTAATTCTGACTATCCAGCAGAAGTCATGTTGCCACTACACAATGAGGATCAAGGAAGAATATTCTTCAATTCAGAACATATTTGTGTATCTATTAACAATTTTTATTCTCCTCTTTTATTTCCATAATCTAACAAAAGAAAGAAATGTTAATAACAAGTAACTTTAAATACAAGTTTTTAAGTTATAGACTATTAAAGGGAACATTCTGCTAAAATGGATAATTCTACTAAAATGAATAAAGAAAAATTATATCCTCAAATATATAAGTGTGTTTTGCATCATAGAAGAGTGAAACTATCATGTTAGGCAAAAGCATCATTATGCTGTTGTCCGTATCTGGAAGTTTTATTAACAATGGAAAAAGAGATATGTCTTATTGCCATGTTGTAAGGGATTAATGTGGTGGATTTGTGCTTTTCCAATTTACCTAAGCCTCCCATAGTTCTCTTATCTTCATGGCTCATGGTTAGTGTAATCACAAAGATATTATGCATGACATTTCAAAGGCAGCACTGAAGCAGTGGCCATCTCCAGTTTAAGACGAGCAGGTCCTTGCTGTTACAAAGCTCTGTTGGATTCATACCCACTGTCAATGATCCAAATCACCTGGTTGATACAGGGTAGCAGCCAGGCTCACAGCCTCTCCAACTCTCCCTGCCCTGGATCCCTTTTATGCTTCTCCAGATCTTGGCAGGTACTTGTTTAAACACAATGAAGAAAGCCAGACTTTATTGAGGCCACTCCATCATCAATTTGGAGGCTTCATTCCCAGTGAGAATGTGTTTTTGGTCAAATCCCAACTAATGTGGAATTAGTGAAGATGAACTAAAAATGCTGGAGGATATACAACGTAAGCATTGGTTTAGTTTTAAAAGCATTAATTACAAAGAGCAAGATGAGCATCCCCTAGATGAGAGTAAGTACTATGTACATTTGAACATAAAGCATAGTGAATTTTGTCCCTCTGGAGAAAAGGGAATATTCAAGAGGGAAAAATATTTTGGGATAAGCAAAGGGATTGAAATATAGCAAGCTATAAAATGCAGGGCAAGAAAATTTTACTTCTTGTTAGCAATCAGCAAGATAGGTTAGAACATTTTTGTCCTGAGTAGTAACGTGTCCTTAGACTTCTTAAGAAGTCAGCATTACAAGAACCTAGGAATTAGCACAGAGACCCTGCACCTAATAGAGGAAAAAGTAGGCCCAAATCTTCATCATGTTGGATTAGGCCCTGACTTCCTTAACAAGACTCCTAAAGAGCAAGAAATAAAAGCAAGAATCAATAAATGGTATGGATTCAAACTAAAAAACTTCTTCTTAGCAAAAGAAACAATCAATGAGGTGAAGAGAGAACCTACATTTTGGGAGCAAATTTTTGATACATGTACAACAAGTAGAGCACTAACTTCCAGGATATATGAAGCACTCAAAAAACTTAACACCAAAAAAACAAACAACCCAATCAATAAATGGGCTAAGGAGCTGAACAGACACTTCTCAGAAGAAGAGATACAATCAATAAACAAATATATGAAAAAGTGTTCACTATCTCTAGTAATTACAGAAATGTAAATCAAAACTACTCTAAGATTTTATCTCACTCCAGTCAGAATTACAGTTATCAAGAATACAAACAACAATAACTGTTGGTGAAGATGTGGGGGAAAAGGCACACTCATACATTGCTGGTGGGACTGCAAATTGGTGCAAACAATCTGGAAAGCATTATGAAGTTTCCTTAGAACACTTGGAATGGAACCACCATTTGACCCAGCTATCCCACTCCTTGGTCTATACCCAAAGGACTTAAAATCATCATACTATAGTGATGCAGCCACATCAATGGTTATAGCAGCTCAGTTCACAATAACTAAATTGTGGAACCAAACTAGATGCCCTTCAATAGATGAATGAATAAAGAAACTGTGATATATATATATATATATATATATATATATATATATATATATACACAGTGGAATATTACTCAGCATTAAAAGAGAATAAAAATATGTCATTTACAGGTAAATGGATGGAGTCAGAGAATATCATGCTAAGCAAAGTAAGCCAATCTGAAAAAAACAAAGGCCAAATGTTCTCTCTGATAAGTGGATGCTGATCCATAATGGGGGGGGGCGGGGCATGGGAAGAATGGAGGAACTCTGATTGGGCAAAGGGGAAAGAGGGGAGCAGAGGGGGGAGGGGGGCAGGAAAGATGGTGGAATGAGATGGACATCATTACCCTAGGTACATGTATGACTGCACATATGGTGCAATGCTACATTGTGTACAACCAGAGAAATGAAATGTTGTGCTGCATTTGTGTACAATTAATCAAAATGCATTCTGTTGTCATATATGCCTAATTAGAATAAGTAAATAAATAAATAAATATTAAATTATTTTAAAAATAAAATAAAATGGGGGGGAAAGAAGTCAGCCTTAGGGGGAAAAAAAAAAAGAAAATTGCTAAGAAAGTACACCCTAAATATTCTCACAACAAAAATAAATGCTACATGAGGTAATGAATATGTTAATTTATTTGATTATAATAATCATTCCATAATGCACACATTCATCAAAATATCACATTGTACACCATAAATAGATATAATTTCTACTTAATTATATACAATAAAGCTGAAAAATTCAAAAGATAGAGAAAAGAAAATAAAGAGAGAGATAAAGGGAGGGAGGGAATGAAGGAAGGGACCCAAGACAAAGAAAGGTAGTGATCTTTTCTTAGGAGCAAAGTCAAGAATGGTTTGATAGGACATGACAGGCAGAAATGTGAGTTCAGCTGTAGAATAATCATTCCCCACAGTTAAAGCTTTTCAATAATAACCTCCATTTACTGAGCCAGGTGCTATGCCAAGTGCTTTATATGAATTGACTCACAAAACTTGTATGTAGGTATTATTGTCTTATTATGCAGACAAAGAAACTGATATGCATAGGGGTTCAAGAACTTGTCAAAATTATGTACTTAGAATTAGAAAATCCTCTATTCATACTAAGTTCTCCCTGATTCCAAATGCTTTGCCCAGAGCAACAAGATCACACAACCAGCTAGCACCTAACCCAATGCTAGGAGAGTAAACTGCAAGTCAACTTTTCTGTCCTACTTTGTATTAAGATGCCTAATGCCTGACTTTGTTCTGGTGTATACAAAATTATAGATGGGAATAAAAATGGACAAGCTGAAAAACTTACAAATATAAATATATAGGATGTAGGAATAAAAGAACTGAAAATTCCATAGCACACACAACATTCCTGGGTGCATGTATGTGCACACAACTGTGATTGGAGTTTGTTCATAGCCAAATAAAACCTATGTTTTTGTGTTTATATGTTATGTCTTAAAAGCATGAATGCCTCCTCATATACATCATGACAAAATGGCAGAATATTTTGAGAAGTGAAATGCCTTTGAATCTCAAGCAATTAGACAACATACCCAGCCCACTGAGGATGCATGATGTGGTGATTGGAATCCCTGATCCTGGAGCCAGACTGCACATGTCTGAAGCAAGTTTCTCATCTTCTCTCTGTTTCATGGATCTCTACAGATCCATGTTCTCATCCAGGAAATTAGGCTGATAATTGTTATGAGGATTGTTTATGTTCATATTTGCTAAATGCTTTGAAGAATACTTGGCTCAAAATAAAACACCATACTAGATTAATGTTTGATAATTAAGTTAAATTTTTGGACGCTTTTGAGTATTTACTATTATCCAGGATCAAGTCCACTGTCATCTACTTTGTGAGACAGACTTCAGTAATCCCAACAAGAGAACTGATGTTAAACATGACCTTATTGAGATTGCATTGTTCTAATTCTATTCTACCTGTATTTTATTGAAATATTATATCAGAGCTGGGCACGGCGGCGCATGCCTGTAATCCCAGCACTTTGGGAGGCTGAGGCAGGAGGATCGTGAGTTCAAAGCCAGCCTCAGCAATGGCGAGGCACTTAGCAACTCAGTGAGACCCTGTCTCTAAATAAAATACAAAAAAAGGGCTGGGGATATGACCCAGTGGTCAAGTGCCTCTGAGTTCAATCCCCGGTACAAAAAAAAAAATATATATATATATATATATATATATATATATATATATATATATATATATATATATATATATCAGAATGCTATTCTAATCTATTACAGCATTGGGCATATTTATATGTAAATTGTGTTTACATAATTATTTTCCTCACTTTTATATAAGGTTTTTAAGAGACTGAAACACATGCTTAATTGTGTTTAAGTGCATAAGAAGAAATACTAGCTGGGTATGGTCGTGTGCACCTGTAATCTCAAGGGCTCAGGAGGCTGAGGCAGGAGGATCAAAAGTTCAAAGCCAGCCTCAGCAAAAGCTAGGTGCTAAGCAACTCAGTGAGACCCTGTCTCTAAATAAAATACAAAATAGGGCTGGAGATTTGGCTCAGTGGTCGAGTACCACTGAGTTCAATGCCCAGGACTAAGGGGAAAAAAAGAAATAATTAAGAAGTGCTTGTTGAAAGAAGGAAGGAAGGAAAGAAGGAAAGAGGAAGAGAAAGATGAAAAAAATCAGTACGTTGGATGGATAACAGTATTAAATGTGGACTCCAACCACTTCAGCTCAAATACCAGCTACTAGTTAGTACTGTATGACATTTAATGAGGATAATAACACTACCTAGTTGGAGGAGGTTTCATGTGAGTCTTATAGAGCTAATTATTAAAAGGCATGTAGCATATGGCACATAATGATCACACTATTTAATATATTACTGTTATAAATTCATGAGCAAAATAAACTTTTAAAACATTCTCAAAATATGATAATATGATTCCATATGTAGATGGTGTTGAGGTTCCTTGATATATGTATGTCAAAGTATACCTATCATTCAAAATGACCAGAGCAAATAAAAATGAGACCAAAAGATGCAGTTTATCAAACTTACTCCAAAACACTTAATGTCGTGTGAACAAAAAGATTGCAATTCTGAGTCTCTGCCATATTGTGATACAGACCAATTGCATCAAAGTCGATGAATCAAATACAATTTAGTCTAGCTCAACTAGATCCAGCTGGAGGGTGTTTTGCACATGAAGCAGAAAAAACCATTATAGACCATAATTTCTGCTCAGATCAGTCAGTCTCAGTCATTCTACTTGGCAGGCAATCAGTCTGACTGAAATAATTCTGTGTGAATGATTCTGTAATGGTGGAGAAAGCACAACCTTTAACCTGTAATAAAGTAGAGTCAGTACATTCTTCTTAACTCAGTAGAGGCTGATTATTAGGCATGTAAGCTTGAACATCTCTTTCTATATAGCTCTAAGAAAGCCACATGTCTGGTACAGCATGAAAGCCAAAAGAAGCCTCATCTGTCCTGAAAATTATCTTGTGGATCCATTAAAGACACTAGGAAGTGTCCCAAGAATCATTGTAAATCACATTCTTTGCTCTTTCTCATGCAGGATCCCCAAAGATAGATATGCAACCAAAGAATGATATGCACCAGAAATTTTTGTGTATGCAAACATCTCAAGGGCAAAGGCCATGTTATTTTCAGATTGTGTCTCTTGTATATGTCCAAATACTTCATTTTACAAATATATAATGAACTCCAGACAAATACCAGATACTGTTCAAGGAACTAAGAACATGGCAGTTAATAACACAGACAGTTGCCCTGTCCTTGTAAAGTTAACTAGTTAATAGAAAAATTATTTTCTGAGAAAATGATAACTATGAAAAATATTATAAAAAATAGTCAAGGGCTGGGTTGTAGTTCAGCATTAAAGTGCTTACCTAGCACTTGTTAGTCACTGGGTTCGATCCTCAGCACCACATATAAATAAATAAAATAAATGTATTGTGTCCATCTACAACTTAAAAAAATTCTTTAATTGGCAATATGTTTTGAACTAAGTGGATTAGTGCTTTCTAAACTTCTGCACAAAATTTTCCAGAAAAAAAATGATTTTAGGATTTGTATCAGCACACACTGGGGCAAAGGTCTCCTTTTACTCATGACTGACTTGTGACCTCAAGCTACCACATCTCTAAAAGTGCCTTGAATGTTGAGTGGTATATTCAGGTCTGTTCAGGTAAGGATACAGAATAACTATCTGAACTGCTATTAGATTAGTCTCTAGTGTACAGTCAGCAAGTTGGATTTCAGTCAGTGGGCAATTGACGCAGCTGAATCTACTCCATATATTAACAGACATTCAACCTCCGCCTCCAAGTCTTTTCCCAGGTATTTGATTTTATTCCCTTTTTCAGCCTGGTGTACCAGTTTATGATAAAACCAGACACTAATTTTCTAAGAATTTTATTTCTACCCATAGACAAAAATTCCATACTATTTTCAGTGATTCTTTTACCCAACCAGATCTGCTTTATATTTAATATATCCTTTAGGATGAGGTTTGGACAGTGTGCCATGCTGAATGGTTGCCCACTGCTCCCTGACCTATTTATCTATTCCTTACATTTCTCCACCACAGTTGCAGAAAGAATTGTGGATGTGACCATCTAGCATATGAGAAAAGATATGCAGAGCCAAGGGTTTTATGTCTATGTGGCAAGTCCACACTTGGTGTCTTTTGTAAAATTATATTCTCAAAAGTACACAGGTCACATTGCATGCAGGTTTTAGAGGAAACTTTCTTTCTATAGAAAGCTGAAAGCTCATTAGAGAAAAAAAAATTACAACTAAAGAACCAAAGAAAAAGAGACACCCTGTAGGATGAACAAAAGTGAGAAGGGTGTAAGAGATTGCGATATGACAACAAAGTCTTCCCATATCTGCAAGAAAACTTCTTTGCTGTATGACTTTGAAGCTCTTCTCCATTCCAGTCACTTGACCATGTGACATTCATTAGTCCTTGGAGCAATGGCAAATATGAAGAAGCAAAATTTGAAAATCTCTTGTGCCCTTGCATTAACTCTCATGCCTCCTTTGAAAATCCAACAATCACTTTGGCTCTCCTGAATGATGACAGACACATGGACTGGAGCTCTAGCCAACTTCCGGGTGATCACTTATGCCACCAGGCACCAGTCACCAGCCACCAGCTGACCACACTGAAATGAGCACATGTAGTTGAGAGCAGCAGATGAAGAACCCTACTGTGCGTAGACCCAATCACTAGCCTATAGAATGTTCAGCTAATAAAGGGTTATTGTTTTAAGCCACTATATTTTGAGATCATTTATTACACAGCAAAAGAAAATTGATATAGAAGTTGTCACTGAGAAATGGAGCATTCTGTACCAAATAAGTTATGCTAAATCATATGCCACTGGTTTTGGGACTAGACTACAAGAAAATTATTAATGAAGACTGAAAAAAGTGGTAATGAAACAGCAGATGCTGAAAAAATGGTGAGGAAATAGTTGTAGCACTTTTGGAAAATGAGGAATCACATTAGACAGTTGTGAAACAATTTGAAAAATAGATAATAATCATAGATAATAATCTATGATGATGCACCTAATTAAACTTTAGATATAGCTAAGGAGATCTCTAGGTAGAATGATAAAATTGTCTTTTTGTTGGTGTTCTTTGCGTATGACAAGATAGAAGAATATGGAGGCGAGATTTAAAAAAAAAGAAACTTTAACTTGCAGGAAGAATTGGGAAAAAAATTGCTGGATTGAAAAATAAACATTTTTTCACTTCCAATCTTCCAAGAAATGTCTGGGGGCAGTAACTGCTACGTGCCTGTTCTTTCTCCCTTTTATGAGTAAAATTATTTATTGTAGTTATTGTTGTATGCTGAGTATGTAAGGAGCAAACAACTAATCATTAAATCTTAGCTCTCTGGACTAACAGAAATCACATCCAAGAAACTACATTTGAATACATTGAAAATTTCAAGATCAAGATTACAGTTTAGTGCCATAATTGGCTGAGTCTTTTAAGTTTCCTAGATGGAAATGAGAATATGTCATATGTGGGAATAATATGAATATATATGATTAGAGAGCTGTGGAAGAATGTAAAAGAGGAGTAAATCCTTTTCCTCTTTGTATCCATACTTCTGCAATGTGACATTGCAAATTCTACCATCAACAAAGTCTGTGCAGCCACACCTTGACTCTGAGCTGGCCATATGTCTTGTTTTGACTACCATAACTTTAGCAATCATGACAACAGCAGAGCCTTTTAAAAATTGTTTGTGCGACCGGGTGTGGTGGTGTAGCCTATAATCCCAGCAGGTCCAGAGGCTGAGGCAGGAGGATCAAGAGTTCAAAGGCAGCCTCAGAGGAAGCGATGAGTTAAGCAACTCGGTGAGACCCTGTCGCTAAAGAAAATACAAAATAGGGCTGGGAATGTGGCTCAGTGGTCAAGTGCCTATGAGTTCAATCCCCAGTACTCCCACCACCACATACACACACACGCAGAAATTGTTTGTGCTGCGGAGCCTACTTTATGCTGTACTTGGAATCTTAAAACCTATATGCAAGTTAGCCGGCTGGAGGGAGAATGAAAAGGCATGTGGAAGATAACTGAGCTATCCATTCAGTGGTAAATCAGGCCTCAGCCTGAGGCAGTCAACTGCCAGACATGTGAATGAGACCAATAAATACCAGCTGACTGCCCATACATAAGTGAGCCCAGATGAGACTAACAGATTACCATGCAGATGATCCAAGCCCAATTATTGACCTTTATTAGAATTGCAAGTCAATAAACAGCAGTAGGTTTACATTGCAAGTTTGGGAATCATTTCTTACATATCAGCAACTAACTGACATAATGAAAGGAGATCTGAGAACAACACTGGTGCCAGGGCTGTCCTTGGATTGCACATATTTTTGACAACAAAGAAATATGGAACATGGGTAAATTGACTTAATTCCAAGCCCTTGTGCATGGCAGATCTTAGGACTGATTGCAACAGGAGCAAAACGGAAGTTACAAGAAAGGCTCTAGTTTTGTAGAGAATAGAGAAAGCTAAGGAAGGGAATAAAGTCAATGGATAATGCTCTATAAATTTAAAACAGTTCCTTCTTTTCTAAAGGCTGACCAATATTTTATTGTGTCTGTGTGTGTGAAAACATCACATTGTATACCTTTAATATATACAATTTTTATTTGTTAATCATACCCCAATAATGCTTGTTAAAAAATCAAACAAACCATTTCGTCACAGAAAGTAAAACAATCAAATCAGAAAAACTTAATTTTAAACTCAAATGTTCAGAAGAACTAGGAATCAATCAGTAGAAAATAGCATGGCTTGACACTTCTAAAATTAAGTATGTCGTTAATATTTTAAACGGAACTTAGATAATTAAACATTCTACTGATCTTCCTCTAGAATGATGATGGACAATAACCTTGAGCTGGGATCCAAATAGATGATAGTAATGGGATGTGTTCTGGGATATTTAATGTGACAGCTTGGTGGTCATGCTGCCATCTCATTAGTGCCCACTTGCATGACATCCACACCAGTGTCCTAGTCTAGCTAAACTGTGCCCCAGTTCCTGGTAGCAACTGTTGGCCAGACTCTAGGCTCAGAGTCTCTAAGTAAGCCTGAACTCACCAAGGATTCACAATCAATAAAGACAGGAAACTTTACCCAGTACATATGTGTGTCACAATAAATGAAGGGGGTACTGATTGGTTTTGTAAGGTTTATAATCTTTTTCTATTATCTTAGAGCCTGGATTTGAATTCTGGGTTCACTTTGTAATACACAACCAGGCTTGAGAAACTTTCCAAACCACCCTGAACTGGTTTCTTCTTCTGTAAATAGGAAAAATAATGCCTGTTTTCTTCTGCCAGGTAAGATTATTATAAGGATTAAAATATCATAAATAAATATACAAACACATATGTGCTATGGTCTGCAATTTTATGTCCCAGTGAAATTTATATGTTGAAATTTAATCACCACTGTGATGGTCTTACAAGGTGGTGCCTTTTGGAGGTGATTATTAGTTCATGAGACTGTAGCCCTGATGAGTGAGTTTAGTGACCTTATAAAAGAGGCCCCAAAGATCTCCCTGGCCCTTTCCATCAGGTGAGGACACAACCAAAAGGTGACATCAATGAACCTGAAACAGGCCATCACCAGACACCAAATCTGATAGTGTCTGATTAACCAAAGAGCAAAATGTAACATTTTTTTAAAATCCCTTTAAACATTGAGCTGTTTTACTTCTTTTTCTGTAAAGGAAGCTGTGGTCTGATGGGCAGTGTCCTAGCCTTGACCTCAAAAGGCAGAGTCTAATCCTAGACTTAGCAGTTTTTACTTCTGCAAGAGTGTATATGATTATCCTAATAACTTTGAAACTCAGGTGTCATGGTCAATTTTGGGGGGAAAATGTATTTTACTGATAATTACAAAAGCAGAAAGAAAATGCCCTAATAAACTAGTGACCATTAAAGAAAATGATTAGTAGTTAGTCCTTCTTTTCTGCACAAAAATACTAAGCCCAGCTGATTTTAAATACAAATATTTTTCAATAGTTCAAGAAACATATAACTATTATGGAACACAAACCATTTTCAAGACTAGGGCAAAAGGTAAAACTCCTCAGTTTATTTTATAAAACTGCACATGTCCCTAATATCAAAGCTGGAAGACAGTATGAAAGAAAACTGAAGAACATATATTTAATGAATATTTAATGAGCATACACTTAGTGAGGATTAGAGAAATTCATGAAACTAGAAAATAGTTGATTAAGAAGAAATTGAAGCTTAAGAAGAGGTTCTGATAGAGTAAGCATGTGAAGAAAAGGAGTTCATGTGATCTAAATCATAAGGATACAAGCTTCTGAAAAATAAGATTTCTGTCATACACACAAAAAGATAACCCTACAAAAGGATTTAATTTTTGCCAAAATTATTCAGATAAACCTGATGAGCCCAGGATGTTTACAAAATATTATAGGAGATGCTGTTGGGAATACATGCATGCACACACATGCATGGACACATACATAGGACCCATACCTCTGAGCAGAAGCACTGCCAGCCTGTGATGCCTCTATGTGTTCTCTCTGCTGGGCCACAGTTCATGTGGAACTTGGGCTCAGTTTCTAGGACAAAAATTTGCAAATATCTGAAATCATGTCTACATGAAAGCAAAACAATTCACTATGTCAGTCAAGGGAATGAACTGTCAATTAATATGAAAATCAGCTAAATGCTAGCTCAGTATATGCACAAGTATCTTTAGTTGACTGACTGAATGACTATTTTATTATCCAGTGGAGTAATAAATTTAGACTGCTCCCATGTGCATGTATACTCCTAAAATTCTAAACAGGGGAAGATTATTTTTCTGGGGCTGAAGATTGAACCCAGGATCTCATGCTCACTAAGCATATGCTCTACTATTGAACTACACCCCCATCATCTCTAAACCAAGATTTTAATAGTGATGATAATGATCATACTATCAATTTCTTTATAGTTCATGATATTTTCAGCTTACAAATTGCTGTAGCAAAATATGACTTCCTTTAATGACTTTAAAAAAATCTGACCACAAGAAGTAATTAACCTTTCTCCTTACACACTCACATAAACATACACACACACACACACACACACACACACACACACACAGTTCTATTTCTGAAAAATAAAGTTTACCCCACATCTTCCTAATTTTTAATGATATAATTTTATGGTCTGATTATCAATTGAAGGTCATGTAAATTATATGGTGCATATTTACAATTAAACAATTTTTGATTAAAGGAGCAATTAGCTTGGGATTTCTTTAAGTAATGAATGTTTATCCTATGAAGCTACGATATGATTAATAAAATTAATATCTCTACACAGTTGATTTTCTGAAGCATCCTGGTGACTTCAAATGCTTACTTTTCGAATACTATCTTTTCAATGAATGGCCCATGGTCATTGTCTGAGGGGATGAAAGATTGGGAGGGATGGCACATTTGTTTTTAAAAGCCTCAGCAAGAAATGAGATGCATCAATTTCACTTACATTTCATTGGCTAGAACTAGTCACATGGACCTGCATAACTGCAAAGGGTTCTGGGAGGCAGAGTATCTCTATATCAGGAAGGAAAGAATAACCATACATGAAAAGCACTAGTAAACTCCACCAGAGTTCCCTTTGCAAATATCGAAATAACATTTTCTTTTTTAAATACCAATTTTCCCACTTATTTCTCTATCTTTTAATAATTCAACATTGAAGCATTTGCTTCCTCTTTTCAATATGAAATAAAAGGGTATTTGACAAGCTTCATGCTTTTGCTTTTTTCTACAAATTATATGTTTTAGATAAAATGGCAATGCTTCAAAACACAGTTTGGTACACGTCAGTAATAGCTCTTAATGACTCAGAGAGAATATAATAATCTACAATGATCAAAACTAATCTGCCATAAAGAGTAGAGAAATATCAAATGACTTACTCTGTAGAAACAAATCCAAATTAATTGCCTCATTTGTTACATCAAATAATATACACTTTAACACTGCCCTGACTTTGTATAGACACCTAGCTTCTCAGAGAAATTTAGAAAACATTATCAAATAAAGGTTTCCTCTCACTATGAAAGGAGTGTCTAATGATGCAACTCCTAATTCTCTGTAGGTCTTATTATTATGCACCAATTAGTAATTCAGTTAGGGTACCCTGGTTATAACAAAAAATAAAGATTTTACTATGCTTCACTTCTTTGGATAAACAACAACACACACACACACACACACACACACATACATACATACATACACACATACATACATACATACACACACACAATACCCTTTTGACATACAAAATTTTTATTAGTACACATTAATTATACAGAATGGTGGGTTTCATTGTGGAATATTCATGCATACATAAAAATATAATTTGAGAAATTTCATTTCCCAATCACTCTCCCACCTGTTCCTCCTCCCTCCCTCTTCCTCTACCTTACTGGTATCTGTTCTAATTTCACGGAATCCCTCTGTTTGTTTGTTTTCTGTCTTCTGGTTTCCACATATGAGAGAAAATGCATGATATTTTCTCTCTGAGTTAAAGTCCATATAATTTAATTAAAAATGGATGAAATGTTCAGCCTCTCATCAAAATACAACTCTTTGTCCAGAGTATGTGAAAATCTTATCTACCTTGACTATTAACTGCTATTCTTTGTCTTTGTGGCTTTACAGTGCTTGTATTTTTTATTGTTGTCTTTGAGAAGTTTCAAAAGATGGTGAAATGCAAAAACAAAAATAAAGCAGGATGGGGGCAGTTTTTTCCACGAGAAATATTATTTTTACAAATTCCTCATTTATTCTTGATAATACAATCTGCCCAAAGTGTGCCACCTGGCACCATCAGAACATTGAATATTCTAATTGTCTACGCACATATAGTCTACAAACATATTCTGTAACACCATATTTTATAACTCATGGTTTAACTTACATGAAAAATGTAAAGTAAACATGGGACATAGTCTATTAGGGCTGAGATTTGGGATTTCTAGGACAGTTTTGAAGAAAATTGTGCTTTCACTGCTCAGTAGTAGTTAATTTAACAGCATGTGTGGACTTCCTGCTCATAGACACATTTTTATTGCAGTTGGTCCTATCCTACATGGGACATTTTCTTAAGCCTATAGGAATCTCTGTTTTAAAGATTTAAAGGAAACTCGCTTCTTTGAACATACAAACCTCTACCTGTTTTTATTTTTAGTAATTACTCAGACAAAAACATAAGTGAAAGTAGCTACAGTCTATGAGGTCTCCATGTTTCAGATTCCATTTATATACCTTACCTCAGTAAGTCCTCACATTATTTACCAAAAAGGCATTTTAGAGATGAAGGAATAGATGCTTGAAAGATTATTCCATTTCTAGACAAACTTACAGTGCATGTATTATTTTGCTATTGCTTCTTTCTTATTGTAGTTTTGTGGCAATGGGATATGTGGTAGAAGAAAAAATGAGTACCAGTAAAGTGGTGAAATGATAGACAACAAGTTTTTTATTTTCCTTGATAAAGTAATGTGTTTTGTTTTCTTCATCAAACACAAACTTACAAAGGAATTTTAAGATATGTTTCCTCCTCATCTCTAATAACTAGTATGATATACAGTCTAAGATGAAATCATATCATTGCTTAACCCATTCATTGGTTATTTTATTTGTAGCTCTTTTCACAGGTTAATTGCAACTCCTATTTCTCTGTGGGTTTTAGTATTATGCACCAATTATTTATTTATTTTACAAATAAAATAGCAAATGCCAGCTTTTTCAAACTGTGGCTAATATTTATACTATTTATTTCTTTCTCTTCTATTATTTATTTTGTTATCTATATTGTCTATAAATCATATGGTGATATTGGATCCCAACCATGGGATCTCAACTATGGGGTCCAAAGGATAGATTAGCACCATCTGAGATTTGCTAGAGCCTTGAATAGATTCAGTTCACATTTGCAATCCAATTACAAACAATCATAAAAAACACAAATAAAGTTGTTAAGAAAATCACTTTCTACCTTAAGCTTCTTATTCTTCAATTTGTATAACCAATATGAATATAAAGTTAGAATAGATTGATGCTTCAAGATCTGAACTTTTGCTTTATTAATTATTTCCTGAAGTTAATATAAAAAAATCCAGAGGTATTTTCCACCATCTCTGGCCCCCTGAAACTCATTCCAGTGAACAACAAAAGAAACTAAGTCTTTTTTCTTGGCTTTCATGCATAGAGAAAGCATTTGGAGTGTTCTTTTCTAGAGAATATTTTAAAAGTGATTCCAAACCCCATCAGTTATCTCACTCATAGATCTGCAAGATGATTGTGGGTTGGCTGTGGATCAGATACTGACTGATCTTGACTCCAGAGCATGGTTTCTTTCCCTTCATTGTAAAGGTAGGAGCTCAAGAATTCAAGCACGCACTTGCAATGGATCTTTAAGTCTCTCACAACTGGCATGCTATCTATCCCTTTCACCCATGTACATTGGTCTAACAAATCACCTGAAATTCCCAAATTAATAGGGTAAGGAGGTATCACCTCTCCATAGGAAAGCTATGGCAAGGGCAGAAGGGAAGGACGAATGGTCAACATATCACCTTAAACAAGTAGGAATAAATTCCTTTCTCCTTTTTCTGTATACCCATAGAATTAAATAACCAATCAGGTTTCCTAAACTTAACTGTTCATCAGAATCGGCCAGACAGCTTTTTAAAATATGGAGTTGGTTATAGTATTCAAAAAACCTATTAGGTGAAACTTGGGGTGTAGAAACAATTTTTTTCTTTGAAAATACTACCACTGCCATTTCTAACAACTTAGAATAAAAATAAATTTGAAAAAAAAATGCTACCACAATTTTAATGCAGAGTTAAAATCTTTTGCTCTGTATCATAAATTGCAGCAAGTGCTATTAATCCCACTCCTAGACAACAATTTTTAAAACTGGAGAACATCATGCTAAGTGTAATAAGCCAAATCCAGTCAAGGGTTGAAAGGTTTCTCCTATATGAGGAAGCTAGACCAAAATAAGGAAAAAAGGGGAGGGAGGGAATCACATGAAAATGGAAGGGATATCAGTTGAGCAGAAGAAGGGGATTGAAGGGTAAAGAGGAGTAACAGGAAAAGAGAAAAACAGTGAAATGAAATTGACTTAATTTGCTCTATACACATATATATGAATATACCACAGTGAATTTCACTTTTATGTATACATATAAAACACTTACTTAAAAAAAACTATAAAAAAAAAAAAAAAAGAAGACCAATAGAGTAGTAGAAAGGAAGTGGGGGAGGGAAAGAGAAAGTCCCGGCAACTAAAGTGGAGCAAATTATATTCTTTGCATGTATGATTATTGCAAAATAAACCTCAATATTATGTATAACTGGGCTGGGGTTGTGGCTCCCAGGTAGAGTGCTTGCCTAGCATGTATGGTACTGGGTTCGATCCTCAGCACCACATAAAAAAATAAAATAAATGTATTGTGTCCACCTACAACTAAAAAAAATGTTTAAAAAATATATTATGTATAACTATAATTCACTAATAAAAACTTTAAAATACGCTCTACCTGCTATAGACATTAGCTTCTCCAAAATTTCCTTTCTTAACATATATGCATCCAAGAAAAAATTTTGAAATAAATCTTCTAGAACTTCCTATAGATAGTAAAAAAAAAATATTAGAAAGGCAAATCCCGGAGGAAGAAAAAAAACTAAAAATATATGTAATTAGCTTTAAAGGATAAGCCAAATCCCCAGAGAATAAAGATGCATTACCTTACAATTGCAGAACACCAAGGGAAAGGAGAAAAATTAAGGTTTCCAGAAACAAGTCAAACGCAAAGAATGCAAAATGAAGATGACATTAGACATCTCAAAATTTATGCCCCAAACTCAAAAGCATTATAACAATGTCTTCCAAATTCTAAGAACACTTATTTTCAACTTAGAATTACATGTCAATGATTAAGTGTGAGGATAATACAAAAGCAATTTTATATTATAAAATGCAATGTTTCAGAAAAGAACCTACTATTAGTACTTATACAGAAACTATTGGAAGGTATTATTCACCAATAAAGGTAATAAACTAAAACCAATA
The DNA here is from genome assembly GCA_025594165.1 of Tamias sibiricus. Taxonomy (NCBI): domain Eukaryota; kingdom Metazoa; phylum Chordata; class Mammalia; order Rodentia; family Sciuridae; genus Tamias; species Tamias sibiricus. The sequence goes on along the minus strand of CM046658.1, from coordinate 138,529,911 downwards.
TATGTAAGCAAGTACAAAGAGGAATAATTTATCAGAATGCTTGTGGGTAAAATAGGGATGCATATGGAAGCCAAAGAAGAAAAGAAAGAGAGAAGAGGAGGATAAGGAGGAGAGGGAGAAATTGTACATATACATAAAAGAGAGAGAGAGAGAGAGAGAGAGAGAGAGAGAGAGAGAGAGAGAGATAGAGAGAGAGAGAGAGAAATACTGAGGTGGGAGAAAAAAATTTTGAAGAGAATATATTAATGCTAATCCCTTGCCTTTCCTAGTAGAAAGCTAACTGCTCACCTTTCAGTAGAATGCCTTCATTAAATTCTGAGTGATTCCAAAAACAAGTCAAAATTAAAAGTCAAATGCAAAGAACTGAAAAAATGAGAATAACATTAGAACTCCCAAAAGTAGCATTGAGAGCTAAAGAAAATCCAGGTAATTTTTAAAATTTAAAAACCACAATAATAACAGAAAAGCTTAGATTATTTATAAATGCAGGGCTATACTTTAGAAGGAATAGTGAATGCTTTGAAATAAATTTGGGGATCAGTAGTCAGTGGTGGGAAGCAGTAGGCAAATAATTCTGCTTAGAGTTCTTAGCCTCACAGTCCTATATAATATATACATAATTTCTTTTGATAAAACATAACCTAAAGATTATTTAAGTCAACTTGATTACCCTTAAATATGTGCCTGAACCATAAGATTTCTACAGATTAACACCTACTTGGTAATTTGGGAGTGAATGTGTGCCCAAGATCAGGAATCTAAATTATCACATTTGACAGCTGAAATTGTGTAATTCTCTCTCCACTTACCTTACAGTTATAATGGGAAAATATTTTGTTCATTTTATACCATCCAGAAATAAGTGGATGTTGTAGAAAACATTGAAGAAGTCTTGTCCTGTTAGTTGTTGCCCCTAAGTTATTATTATTTCACCTGTTTTGGATCTACTAGCTAGTTTGAAGGAATTTCACTTAAATTGAACTTAAAGTGCATCTGCTTAATTGTCTTCATATTTCAAAAAGCAATAACTACCCCTGCATTTATCTCTGTAAAGATCACTACAATTTAATTATTCAAGTAGGATGAGGTTTCAAAAGACAGTAGGTGCTGAATTTTGCTTACAAATGCTATTCTTTTTAGTTATAGAAATATATTCCCTAGAAAAATGACTGCAAGACACCCATTCTGTAGCTCTAAGCTTTAAATTAGTTTTATCTCTATTACTGTAGTCTAAAGAGGAAAGATCACAAAACTTGGAATCAGAAAACCCAATATTTCCCCTAACAACTGTGTAAATTTCACCAGGAACTTAACTACTAAGGACCTAACTTTCCTCATGTAGATGATGAATATAAAATCATCTCTTTGATAACTATTTATTAAATTCTTATTGTGTTTACACCCTTTGTAGGCAGGAGATACCCAACATAAGAGAGGACAGGAATAGTTTACGTTGCAAATAAAAATAATATTAACAGCATCACTTCATGAATAAAAACAAGCATACAACCAGAGATTTGTAAAAAAAAAAGTGCTCTATATATGTAATATGAAATGTAATTCATTCTGCTGTCATTTATAACATCTTAGAATAAAAAATAAATAAATAAATAAGAATAAAAGCAAGATTGTGAAAGGAAGCATTTTTAATGTATAATACATTATAGAAAACTGGAATTTTATTACTATTGCTTATACAGTCAAATGAGAATTTTTTTATAATGTCAAGAGGCAATAAAGATTTACTCAATAATATAAATACATCTTCTCAAATTGATCTTTGCCATCAGCATTTAAGCATGCACAACACTCTTCCCTCCATAAGCCCACATCTTCCTTAAACCACAGCTCTATCTCAACCTCCTTTTTCAAAGAAAACTCTTCAGAGAGTTGTTCATTCCCATAATGTACATTTCCTAACCTTCTATATTCTTGTCATCTTCATCCAATCTGGCTCTAGTCTTCCTTATGCTAATCAAACTACCCTCACTAATGTCACAAGTGATCTCCCCATCCACAAATCCAATGGATAGTTTCACTTTCCCTCCTTCCTTCCTCCCTATACTCTCAACAGCAATCTGCACCATTGAACACATTCTCCTGCAAACATTTTCTTCTCATGATCGTGCCACATAGAACTCTTCTAAATTTCCTCTTTCACTCTGGCAGCTTCAAGTCTCCTCTGTTGATTCCTCATTCATTAGCCAAACACTGAAGTTGATAGGGTAAGTTTCAGGCCTGGACTTTCTGTTCGTGCTCTACATATTTTCCTCAGTGATCTAACCCAATTCTACAACTATATGAAGGTAACTCACTAATTACGTCTCTAGCCAAAACTATTATCGTAGTTCCAAGTCTATACAGCCAATCAACCACCTGTCATCTTTTCTAAACTATCTTAAAAGCAACTCAAACTAATAAGACATCATTGGAAATGCGCCCTTATCCTTGAGACCATGTTTCTATTGCTACAAAGGAAGGATCAACATTATATGCAAGATGGAGAACTAAGAAACATGTTAATCACTTTCTTCCGATTATCACCTGTTAATTTTGTTTCCTAAATCCCTTGTGAACTCACTCATTTCCCTTTATCTCCATTCACATTGCCTCACTCAGGCTACTGTCATCTTTTGCTAATATATAATGGTTCAGAAACTGATCTACCTCTTGCCCATCAGTGGTCCATTCTCATCCTGAGGCCAGAATGACTTCTGGATACTTTAAATCCCTTTATTTCTCTAAGGACAAAGTCCAAAATCCTTAATCTGCCTATAAGACTGTGCATAAACTGAAGCTGTCTATTATTCCAGCTTTATCTTGGACTACTCTTCTTTTTGTTGAATATGCTCTAGAAACATTGGCCTATTTTTTTTATTCGAAACTGTTGTATATGTAACAATAGCATGCATTACAATTCATAATACATACATAGAGCACCTTTTTACATAACACTGTTTCTATACAAAGTGTATTCATACTATTCATGTCTTCAATCATGCATTTAGGATACTGATATTCATTTCATTCTACCATCTTTTTTTTTCTTTTCATACCCCCTTACTCCTTCCCTTTCTCTCCCTCCCCATTGACCTTTCTAGTGTTCCTCTAATCCTCCTATGTTCCCTGACCCAACCCCACTGTGAATCAGCCTCCTTATATCAGAGAAAACATTTCTCTGTTTGGATTTTTGAGACTGGCTAACTTCACTTAGCATTATATTCTCCAACTTCATCCATTTACCTGTGAATGCCATTATTTTATTCTCTTTAATTGCTGAGTAATATTCCATCGTGTATATATACCACATTTTCTTTATCCACTCATCTGCTGAGGGGCATCTAGGTTGGTTCCACAACCTAGCTATTGTGAATTGTGTGCTGCTATAAACATTGATGTGGCTGTGTCCCTGTAGTATGTTGCTTTTAAGTCCTTTGGGAATAGACCCAGGAGTGGGATGGCTGGGTCATAAGGTATATCCATTCCAAGTTTTCCAAGGAATCTCCATACTGCTTTCCATAATGGCTGCACCATTTTGCAGTCCCACCAGCAATGTATGAGTGTGCCTTTTTCCCAACATCCTCTCCAACATTTATTATTGTTTGTGTTCTTAATAGCTGCCATTCTGACTGGAGTGAAATGAAATCTTTGATTTGCATTTCTCTAATTGCCAGAGATGTTGAACATTTCAAACATTGGCCTATTTTGTTTACCAAAGGATTCATGAAACTTCTTTCCACCTGACTTTGCACATCCTTTTCTTTGCATCCTTTTCTTTGTTGAGAATGAACTTCCTTCCTCTCCTTACTGAATTTACTTGTACACAAACTTCAGATTCTCACCATAGAATCCCTCCCTTTCTTTCTTTCTTCTTGTTTTGATGCTGAGGATTGGATTCCCAGTCTTGCTTATGCTAAACACATGCTCTACCCCTGAATCACACCCTTATTCTATTCCCTGGATTTCTAATGTGTTATGTTTTCTAATTATTCTCTCATAGCATCGATAACTTTCCTTCATAATGCTTACAATAGTTTTAGTGTTCATTCACCTTTACCATTTAGATACATAGTATCCCTCAAAAACTGATATGAGACAATGGGAGAAAGCTCACAGCTGAAATGATTGTGTAATGAGAGCCTTAACCTAATCAGTGTTTCAATCTTCTGATGAGGATTAACTGGGTGGTAACTGTAGACAAGTTGGGTGTGTTTGGAGGAGGTGGGTCATTGGGGGCATGCCTTTGGGGCATATATTTTGTCCCTGGTGAGTGGCGCTCTCCCTCTGCTTCCTGCCATGTCCTCTGCCACTTTTCTCTGCCATACTCCTCCATCATGATGTTCTTTGGGCCTAGGGCAATGGAAACTGCCCTCTGTGGACTGAGATCAAAACCATGAACTCAAGACAAAACTTTCCTCCTCTAAAATTGTTCTTGTCAAGGTTTATAGTGACAGCAATGAAAAAGCTGACTAAAATATTCATCTTATAATTATTTGATTATTTTTCTTTTCCTCCACTAGAGTATTTTAGTTGCGTCAATGGAAGAAAAGTCTGTATTAATTTGCTATTACATCTCAGATACCTGGCACAGTACCACCATATAATGGGTACTCAATATGTATTGAAAAGAAATAAAATGAGTGCATGAGTTATCAAAAGTTATGTAACTCTACAAGCCTAAATCCTGGATGTTAAATAATTATAACATGTTACAGCTATAAAAAAAATTAAGATTTTTAAGAACAATGTTTCATTAGTCAGGACATTCCAGAAGAACAAAGCTAATGGAATATGTATAATTATAAAAGGGGATTTATTAGAGTTTCTAACATAATCAGAGAATAGTCCCACTATGGCCATCTGTAGACTGGAAAACCAGTAGCTGCTCAATCCAAGCATCTGGAAGCCTCAGAAACAGAGGGACTAATGATGTGGCCCCCGTGCAAGGCTGAAGGCCTGAAAGTCCCCTGGAGAGCCACTGGTGCAAGACCATATTCAAAATCTGAAAAATCTGGAGTTTGATGCCCACCATCAGCTGTAATAGCAGAAAAACACACCCACTCAAGAAGGGTCCATCAAGCCCACCCATGCTCTTTCCTTTCTTCTGCTTCTTAGTGTCATCCTGGGCCTCTAGTCAATTGGATGGTGCCACCCACATTCAGGAAAGGTCTTCCCCACTCAGTTCACGACCTACATGTCAATCTTCTCTGGAAACAATCTCACAGACTAACCCAAAATTCTGCTATATCAATTTTCTAGGTGTCTCTCTGTCCAGTTAAGTTGACAACCAAAATTAACCATCACAAATGCTCTGAACTTTTTAAATCTCACACAAGTACAACTCACTCAGTGAATTGAAGTAAACTGAAATGAATTGCATAAAAGAACAAAGTATCTTTATAGCATCATCTTGAATATTCTAAGTAATAATCAGAAAAACCACACATTTTCATCAATACCAACAAATTGTTATGGATTGCATCAGTTCTGACCGAGAAGGATAATGAGGTACTTTTTTTCAGGTATCTTAAAAGAAGTCAACATTCATTACATTTTTATAATAAACAAATGTATTAACTGCATGGTATGGTAAAAAAAAATGACATGTTAGCCAAAGGACCTAAAAATTATTTTTAATTCTGCTTCTAATTAGCAGTTTTCTACTGATTATATTTCTTCTGGTAAGTTTATAAAATGAATCAATTCATAATTCTACATTCTGCCATGTATAAATTTTTTTTCGTTTCTGCTAGTGCTGGGAACTTTACTGAGGGTCCTGACCCTCTGGAGTTCTACCAGATCTGCTGCTTAGAAATTGCCTAATGATATTAATGGCTTACGTAATATCATTGCAAGTGAAAGAACATTTCAGAGAATGTTCTTTTGTCTTGTTTTTAATTTTAGGAGTTCAATCATATTATGTAAGTTCATGGGGCATGGTCCCACTGCCCAAAATAATGCTTTTTATTCTTCCTGGCTTGCATCTGAAAAAACAATTTTAAACTATCTTTGAGAACTTCCAGTCAAGACAACACTGTAAATTCACCCTTGAATGTTCCCTGCACTACAGATTTATTACAGTGCTAGATAAAGCATAAAGTAAGACTCTTATTTTAAATAGCCATGTTCAAACAGAAGACAAACATGTCTATTTGCCAGAAACAGAAGAGAAAATAATTAAAAGTCATGGCCTGGAAACACACTAAAGCAACCTGGAATTTTGATTGTTCAGGACAACAACAAAGATCAGGAGGCAGAGTAGCTTTGTGTAACTGAAGACCAGATACAGATTTGGGAAATCATGTAATGACAGAGGTCAAATACAATATCAGATCAGGTCTAAGATGCACTCTAACAGGGTGATTGGATCTGCTTTATATTTTGTATCACCTTGGCTTGGGAGCTCTAGCTCTCAGTTTAAGATTGGATAATTTTCTGGGAAGCTTAGGCAACTCCAAACCCTATAAAAAGACATGTAACAACATTAAAATTTAGAAGATAAACTGATATCAGATGATATTTGGAAATGACTTTAAATATTTATCATCCAGAGGTAAATCAAGAAATAAATTCCATGAAAAAGAGGTAAAAAATGAAATCAAAACTTGCATGAATGAAGAGTAGTCAGAATACGTTATAAATCCTCAATGTAGAGAAACTTAAATTGATATGATAATTTTAGAAATAACTGAAGATAGAATTAGTAAATTGGATCTACATTTGTTTGACAAAGTTTGAATGATTTAAAACACAGCATTATCTCTCCACTTTTTGTTAGTTCTTTGAGATCAGAAACTTTTCCTACATTCATACAACAAATATTTATTGAACTCGTAGTTTCTGTTTGATTATCGCAAACTAAACTTTTCATTTCTAAGCAGCTTCTCTTTGCCCTATAAAATAACAAAATACAAAATCTGGAGGCAAAATTTATTTCATCAAGTAACCTCATTAAAATACAAATGTCTGAAAATACTTTTTATTGTTTTATTTTATTTTTGTTTCACAACTCCCAAATATGTGGTATTTCTCATATTGTATTGAGATATCATTTAATTCTTTATTCAAATTTGTATATTTAAGGAGAGCTTAAACTGATTACTCCCAAATGAGCTTATCTACCTCCCTGGTATCTTACTTTTAATTTTATTCAAGGATAAAATACCACATATCTCACCAAAATCTAATTTCTATAAGGGCAAGGATTTTGTCTGTCCTTTCCAAGTACCTACTAGAGCACTTGATTTATACTAAGCTCAATAAACATTTGTTGAAAAATTAAGATTGCCAAAGAATATTTGGGTTTTGTAACATAAAAAAAATCAAAATCATTGGCATTATTACTATAAATATAATTATATTAGTTTAAATTCCCCCAAAAGAGTTATTACATGTTTCTCCTCTAAAGATTAGCCAATATATTACCAAGAAATTTTTGGCAACAAAAACTGTCTCAAGCTAATTTAAATAAGATATATTTCTCATAAGGGGAACAGAGGTTTTCACAGAGCCCAAAGACATAAGACATAAAGAGAATTTTTTCTTAAAAACCATATTCAAACACACACACACACACACACACACACACACACACACCAAAAAAAAACAAAAACAAAAAAACAAAAAACATGTTATTTGACCAGAAACAAAAGAGAAACAAATTTAAAGTGGAGCCTTATGGGGCACACTGGAATGGTATCTATCTCTCCTCATGCCCTCTCCATTTGTGTATTTCCTTCATTCCCTGACCAGAAAGACTGTAAGCATGGGACTTCATCATCCTTAGAATTTATGAATAGATGGTCAGGTGTCTTAGTCACAAAGATCTGCTGGGGAAAAGTGAGAGGATTTTGCACAGACACATGAAGGTGAAAGATCTTCCAGTAGGGTCAGAGGTTTACTAGTAAAGAAGGATAAAAGAACTGACCAATTAAATCACTAATAATTCAGTCTCAGACAATGGAGACTTTCCCTTTGACAACACCTTGGAGTTCACATTTCACATGCAAGGTAGATGATGAGGTAGTTGTACAGGGCATGTTACAGTATCAGTGACTGGTTGCTTTTATTACAGATACTTCTGTTTCTGTGTGCATGTGTGAATATGTATATGTTTACACAATTGCAACACATTCAAAATGACAGATACACAAACATAGATCCATAAAAATATTTTTAAAACTCTTAAAAAAAGATATCATCAAATTTAAATGTACATATATATACACACATACATATACATATATACACACACAGAGATAGGTAGATATATATATATATATATATATATATATATATATATACTTTAAACCTTAAAATAATTAACTTTTATTTCAATTTAACAAAGAGAGAAATAGAAGGAAATATCAAACTTTTTCTATAAGTATTCCATTACAGAATAATATTTGATTCTACAATATCCTTCTAAATTCCAGGGAAAAAAGAATATTTGAAGTACTACTATTAAAACAATCATAGCATTTAAAAACTACATGTACAGTTCAAATCACTTTGTCTTTGATGAAAGAAGAACTGATTGGCATTCTTACATTTCTTCCCATTTTATCTCCCCTTTCTTTTCCATCTTTGATACTTATATTACTGAATAAGTGGCAAGCATTCAATACTCTCATTTGCAATTATAATTCCTTTCCTTTTTGGTTCCATAGTTTAATGGGTTAAATATTTAACTAAAGCCACTTGGCCACAGCCGCTGCATTATTGAATTCTTTCTTTTCATATAATTCATGTTTGGCTCGAGAGTTCAATGCTTTAAAAAAAAATTCTTTTTTTCCGGAGGGACTTGCTATCAAATTCTTTTCATTTTTGACAAAGTCTCTCTGGGGCTTTTACTTTTGAAATATGACTTGGATGGATATAACAAACTTACATTACACTTTTTATCCCTCAGTACTTTGTAGATGGTCCACCACTGAAGGTTACTATGGGGGAAAAAATGAAATCACCTGAACACATTTCTCTTATAAGTGATACTTATTTTTTGCCTAGAAAACTGAATAATTCTTTCTCTATTCTAATTCAATAACTTACCTAGGCTATGTTTCAGTTTGTATCGTCCCAAATCAATTTCATTTTGTAGATCAAGTCTTTTCCACTGATCAATCCACTCTTTTCTTCATTTCAGAGAAGTTTTAATCATTTGTATCTTTGAAAACTTTTTTCCTATTTCATTTGTTGAACTCCCTACTTCAGTGATTTGTATTATCTCTACACTGAATTTCCCTTTTCTCCACTGCTGGAATATTATGTATTATATCCAATAGTTCATCTAATCCCCTTTTATTTTTACTTTACTTAGTGTGATTGCTATGTATACTTTAAAACTTGATAAATATTACCAGATTATAAATCAAAAATACTCAGGGATGGGGATATAGCTCAGTCAGTAGAGTGCTTTGCCTCAAATGCACAGGCCCTGGGTTCAATCTCCAGCACCACCACCAATAAATAAATAAATAAATAAATAAATACTATAGCAATTTACACTGTTGGTCTCCAAATTGGTCTTTGAATAGATTGAATGGTAGAGTTATAGCCCTTTCCTCACTTGCCCAAAATGAGGGGGAGAAGGAAAACCTACATTTAATCAAACAAAATTTACCAGGTTCTGCTATTCATTGTGAGATCAGGTAATTGTTGGATTTTGCCACTCTAACTCTCAAATGAATCTTCCACCCTCAAAGGCATAGACCTTCACTATGATTCTCTTATGTGACACAGAGGTATACAAGCAGATGCAGGTGCATTTGTGTGTTCAGAGCCAGCCAGGTCAGCTGAGTCAAATCTAATGAAGATAATACAGTGTCACAGCCAGAACACTCCCATGGATGATGAGGACATCTGAGAGGAAGAATAAAAGACATCCTCAAAATATGGGAAAATGTCCAAAATCAGATGGTTGAAAGCACTAGAAAATAATTCCATCCTCTTCCTAATTTAACTTGGGTCACATTTTCCAGTCACTGTAGCTATTTATTAGTACCATGAACTGAAGTAATAGAGATGTCAGGGTTATTATTATTTCCTGCTTTAATAAAATATTTATCTAAAATTCCAAATAAAGTAAAATTCCAAACAAAGTAGTAGGCTATGGAAATAATTCATAGCAGTTTTTTTATTATTATTCAAAAGTCAAAATATTTTCAGAGAGATTTTTGTTCCAGTTCCGTAAGCTATTGTATCTAGACTCACATATGAAAGAGGTAAGAGATAGGTGGGGGGGGGGGGGGACATCAGGAGACAGCTGGTCTATTGGCCAGCATTTCTTATTCTGGTCTTGGGATTAGGCTTATTTTATGTTTGTATCTTACCTTTTAGGGTACTTGTTTTTCTTTTTCTTTGAACATGCTTAGTTTTATGACTCATGTGATTTCACTGGGGTTGTAAACATAACCTGTTCACATCATTCCCCAACAGATCATCATTTAAAGCTGCAGTGCCATCCTTGCCCTGGACAATGTACCACTGTCCTCTGAAAGCCCTGATGAGAAAGCTTATCATCCATCTGAGAGTTCTCATCATTTTAAATTTTCTCTTGCTCAGCATATTGATTGCTATAGTTTTGGTGTCATTCAAAGAACTGCTCCTTGGTACACTGAACCAGGTGCCATGGGAGAGGCACAGAACAGTATAGACCTAATTAAAATCACAGTTATGCTGCTTGCTGGCTGTGAAGTGCTGAGCAAGTCTCAGATTTCCTGAATCTTAGATTTCTCATGTGCAAAAAGAAACAATAAAGATGATGAAGATGTTGATAATGATGATTCCCCTGACCACTACAAACCTTACAGTGCATTTATACTGATTAGAAAATGGCATTCCCTTCTCATCACATTCTATTGCCACCTCAGAAATCTGCAACATCCTTATTTTGTTAAAGTTAGTCACTATACAGTCACCTGAAAGAAAATAAGTATAATAAATACATAAGTCTAATATGTTTATGTTAAGATAAGATGATGGTGAAATGTTCAATATGAAACATGTTGAACATTCAAAATGTGTTGTTTTATAACCAAATAATTCATAGTCTTTTTTTTCTGACCAAGAGCAACAGTGAGACTTGTAGAGAATATGTGGGGTTTTTGCTGTATTCTAATATTTTTTTTCTTTTTTCTAAATATGACTATGTATTTATTGCTTTTAGATATAATCCTATAACTTCATTGCTTTCTACAATCTGGTATCAAAGCCAACTGGAAAATGTTAGAGTGAGACAGAAATTATTAGTTAGGTACAAAAGATATAGATTATATCATCTAAATTCTAACCAGTACAGGAAGGTTGGTGGTATTACTAAACTTAGGTAGAAATTCCAAATCAAAAATTCCAAAGCAGGGTGTGAAAAGCCGAGACTGACTGTCAGACAACTCTATAAGAGAGGCATCATCATCATCATCATTGTTATTATCATTTCTACTTCACATATAATAAAAATGAGGCTCAGTAACTAAGACACAACCATATGGCCTAAAAAAAACAGATTCAGGATTCAAACTCAGGTCTTTTTTAGTTCTGGGTTTTTTGCTCTTAACCACTGCTCTTAATCACTTCCAGAGGGAAGACAAGTCAAAGGTCAGAGCTACGACTAAGTTAATAGTCAAGGATGCAAGAAGATATATTGGAAGGATTTGTAGAAGATAAAAATATTTGGATTTCTGGAGAGGTAACAGAATAGGAAAGCTCAGGCCTGATTTCCTGGATGTAGCTTAGGAGAATCATAGAGGTAAAACAAAAATCAGGCAATTGTGGTGTCTACAAAGGTAAGGAGCAAATAGTTTCAAGAAGACAGCAGTTAGTGGAAAAAAGAGATAAAGAGATTAACCAAGGAATTGGAAAGAGTTCTGATCATGGACAAGGGGAAAAAAAACAAACAAACAAACAAAAAGTGTAAAGGGCCCAACTGAAATGAGAAGGCACAAACTGTAAATGGCATCAACTCACATGATTTTGCAGTCTCTCAAACAGGTTTAGTAGTCAGATGGGGAATTTTACAAAATTCAAGAGCAAGAAAGGAGTGAGATGTTGAGATTCAATATAAAGTGTTAAGTGATGGGCTATGTCTAAGTATGCTATTAAATTACTCTAAAACAGAATTGATATACCCAATGGTGTCACAGGGAGAGAGAAGGGGACCATTGAGGCTCTTGCCCTTCCAAAATCTCCATGAATTTGGAGAGCATAAGAACCTGAATTCAGTGTATGGAATATAGGGAGGATTTAAAATTTCAGGCATGGAGACATGCTAGACAACAATAAAATTTCAGGTCCAATTTGACTAGTCAGTAAATTATGTGAAGTTTTACAGAAGAAGAAATGAGATCAGTTATTTGAGACAATAGAGATGTTTTACTTTAGTTGAGAAGAAATGAAGCATTCTACTAGGGGAGAAGAATTTAAGAGAGTTGGTTAGAGATGAAACAATACTCAGGGGACACCATTGTTGGGAAAGGCTGGAGAAAGAGGACACAATAATAGGATGAAAGGAGGTGGCAAGAGAATTTGGGTGGCTAATCTCTTTGGAACCATCTGAGAGCTGCAAAGATGAAAAGCTGGCTGAAGTTTCTGGTCTTGAATTTCCTAATTGGTAAAAGTTGTTTGGGGACCAAATATGTGAGAAAATATCAGGTCATATGGTCCTAGTTTTCTGCAAGCATTTCCTCACTGCCAGTTGAGACACTGAATGTAGATTCCTGGAAATGGCTAAGGGGACAAAATACTTGAAATAGAAATATAAGTTCTTGTACTCCTAGCCACACTACATTATGGCCAGTTACTTACACCTTGAAAACTAGAGTTAGATAGAACTGGCTATAATGAATGCCAGCTCTGCCAATTTTGGAGTAATTTTGGTCCAGTACTAAAATTTGTGAAGCAATTTTTCTTCCTCACAGGGTTGCCCATAGAGTAAATAAATTAATGTGCATAAATGGCCTGGCGATATATAAATATTAAGAATCAGCTTCTGAAACTCGATTCTTTCCTGTCCTCTTGTAATATCAGATATGATGGACAAATGGTCAGGCTTGCTGTTTCCATGATGTTTTGTGGGAGGCCATTTGGCCTTTCTTGGACAACAACTACAGTCTGTTTCTCAATTATCCTTATTGGTACAAAGCTTTATATTCAAAAAGCTGTCAACAAATTGCTCCAGATCATCCTCCATCCACCATTCCCTGAGCACACTTGGTGATTTTCTCTCATGCTGGCTTCCCTTCAAGGGATCAGAGGCCAAAGGCTGTCATCACCACCTGGCATTCGCTGCAGGCGTCAACTTCACCATTCATGTCTCATTAGGAAAGAGCAATTCAGGGTTCAGGGAAGCCACTTAGAATGAGGGAAAGCTTATTCTATTTTAGGGAACATTATGTGCCTATCCTTAATTCTAGTTGCAGAGGTTGTGATTGCAGTCCCCAAAGCTTGTAGACTGTCAGCACAACATTGTGTTCACTTTGGGGAACTAATTCTTTGTGCCTATGCCACTTCACAGAAGCCTGGCTATAATATTTTCCTATACCAAACAAAGGAAATTAAAAATACATTTGCATTGAGAAACTTCCTCTTAGGGGCTGAATGCATTCACCCTACCACAATTCATATGTTGAAGTTGTTTGTGTTTTTGTTTTTTTTTAAATAAAAATTGTTCCAGGAATTGTGGCATATGCCTGTAATCCTAGCTACATAGGCAGGGGCGGGAGGCTGAGCAGAAATATTACAAGTTCAAGGCCTTCCCCAGCAACTTAGTGAAATCCTGTCTCAAAATAAAAACCAAATTGGTTGGGAATGTAGACCAGTGGAAAAGCATCCTTGGGTTCGATGGCCAGTACCACAAATAAAATAAAATTAAAATATATTCTAAAATTAAAATTACATATTGGTAAGGTGTACTACAACAAGGTGAATGGCATGCATATACATAGTGATATGATTACTGCAGTCAAGTTCAGTTTATTCATCTCCTCACATAGTTACCATTGCCTCTGTGTGTGGGGTGCATGTGTGTTTGTGGTGAGAGCATTTGAAATATACTCTTAGCAAATTTGTAGCATACAATATACTATTATTAGCTATAGTTACCATGCTACATATTAGATCTCCAGACATCCACCCTACATAACTGCAACTTTCATAAACTCTCCTCATCTTCCCAATCTTCTTAGTAACTACTGTTCTACTCTCTGCTTCATGCACTCAACTTTTTGATATTGCACATACAAATGAGTGAGACAATGTTTCTCTCTCTATGTCTGATTTATTTCACTAGGCATAAAATTCTCCAGGTTCACCCATGTTGTTGCAATAAGAGAATCTTCTTTTCTATTTTAAAGCTGAATAATAAGTGAAAGCAAAGGAATAAGCACCTTAAAAGGAAACTGTTTTCACATATGCCTTTGCAGCACTATTTACAATAATCAAGATTATCTGAGTGTTTGTTAATGGAAGAATAGAATAATAAATAAGATACACACACACAGGCATACACACAGTCACACACTCACAAATACACAAACACAATCGTATATATATTAAAGTCTTAACCCTCAATATCCCAAACTGTGAACCTTTGTGGAAATACAGTAGTTGTAAACTAATTATTTAAAATGAGGTCACACTGGGAAAGGATAAGCCCCTAATCCAGTATGACTGGAGTCTTTATAAGAGAAGGAAATTTAGACACTGGCACACATGCAAGGATAACACCATGTGGACATGAATACAGTGAGGAGATTGAATCATCACAAGCTAGGAGACAGCATAATATATTTTACATATTATAAAATTCTTCTTTATAGCCTTCCTAAGGAACCATTGCTGCCAACATCCTGATCTAAGAATTATAGCCTCCAGAGCAAAAATTGTCTATCATTTAATCAGATCAATTTTTCAGTACTTTTGTTACAGCAGCCCTAGCAAACTGATACATTCTCCATATCTAACCACCCCACTCAAACATTTAAATAACTGGCATATTAACAAGCCAGGAATTTTCAGGACATCAAAAAACAATGTTATTATTACTCATTACTGTGCTGGAACCTCACATGGCATATAACAGGTAGTCAATAACTATTTTTTGATTAAATGTTTAAATTTATTCAACAATGTGTGCCTACTGAAACACGTTATTTTTAACTTTCTTAGCTATAGTTAAAGTTAGACACTTTTAACCTCACTTTTATAAGTATAGAAACAGTGATTCAGAGAAAATAATGTGGACAATTGAGCATAGATTTTGGAGCTAAATACTTTCAGATTAATATTTGTCCCTGACATTCAGTTATGGCATGACTTTGGTCAATTGGCTTTATCTGTATGATCCTCCCGGACTGTCTATAAAATAGAGATGACAATAAAATACACTTCAAAGGATAATCATGGGGATTGAATAAGAAGTCACAAGGAACTATCATGGTGCAGACACCCAACACAAAAAATTTTAGTCATATTACTCAAGGCCACACATATTATTAAGTACATAAGCAAAGCCAAAGCCCTGACCTATTGACTCCATGCCTGAATAGTTCCTTTTAAAGCAAGCTTCGAGGCCAGACATATATTGTCAGATAATGACAATATCCAGGAATTAAAACCCCATTTGTATTAATAAGAACTTAAGCTTTCCATCTCCCTTATGGAAAGACATCAAATGGTTGGATGCATTGCCTTCTGAAGCAGAGAACTCCATTCTGGAAGAGAGAATAAATGGAAGATGAAATGAAAATCAGAAGCTGGACCAGAAAGAAATGACTAATGCCTCATCTTTTGCAAAATGTAATGAATGGATCCCTTGGGTCCACAGAGGTTCTTCTCTGTGAAGAGGAGCTAAGCCAAAATTACAGAACTTCAAACCTCTTCCTACAGTTTTGTTTCAAGCCTCTCTCAAAAAGAAGGTTGAAATTTCTGGATATCTGTGTGTCTTCCTACCATAAGATAAGAATTAAAATTTCAACTTATCCTATTTATTTTTATGCTAATGAGACAAATGCTGAAATACTTCAGTGATCAAACATCACCCAGTATTCTTCCCCCTTATTGCCAAGAATTCTCTCATGAAAATGACTAAGACTTCCATTCTTTGGATGCAAATAAATACAGACTGAGATAGGTATGAGTCACACTCAAGCTCTTCTGGACAAGAGAATACAGCCTACTTTATCATTTAAATTAAGCAAAACTCTGAAATCCAAATCATGTATTCAATTAATTCTCCTTAAAATGTTAAGCAAATGCACACTTAGGGAGGTTCACTAAACAGATGAAGAATATAATCAATTCTCTTCCTTTTCTATCTAACATATGTTTATATCCAAGGAGGTTATATCAAATCAACACATTCAACAATTCTACAAAATTAAAAAAGCAAACAACAACAACATCAACAAATAATCATTCCAAACTTACAGGATGCTTTGTTTCTTTGCATTTCAGTAAATAAAAGTTCTTTTCAAATTGTAATTTCCCTTAGTGTCCAAAATAGAGCTCCCCAAAACACTTAAGAAAATGAACTCTGTTAAGGAATTGAGAATCTACTGCCAATAGATTATATGCTTTCTCCCTGAATGTGAAAATACCCCCACCATTCTCTTTTTCTTCCTACCCTTTGCTTCCTCCATGCTTACATTTTGATTGAACCCATTGTTACTATTTGTATTAACCAGATTTTAATTATGTCACAGGTGGAAGACATATGTCTCTGCAATGCTGGGATATTTTGGCTTGTGATAGATACTGAGTTTTAATAAGCTCCACAGGAAAAAAATGCTTTTATTGGATATTTCAGCATATTTTATGCAAAAATTGCTACAAACCTTTCTGATGCCAGGAAGAAATGTTATCAGAGCACCACTGGCAATATCTCCCAAGATGAAAATACAGACAATTGATAATATATTTGGATGTAGAAAAAAATTTCAGCATTAAGGGAACACTTGCATACTACTATATGCTAATGGATGCTATTAATAGGCTGTCACAGGCTCCTTCCTAAGGGATGTGAAAAGGAAGTTGAATCTTTTTTTTTTTTTTTTTTTTTTTTGTTGGTACCAGGGATTGAACTCAGGGGCACTTGACCACTGGGCCACATCCGCAGCCCTTTTTTGTATTTTATTAGAGACAGGGTCTCACTGAGTTGCTAAGTGCCCGCCATTGCTGAGGCTGGCTTTGAACTCGCGATCCTCCTACCTCAGCCTCCCAAAGTGCTGGGATTACAGGCGTGTGCCACCACGCCCGGCTAGGAAGTTGAATCTTATACAGTATCCCTATAGAAGTTTCATTTTTGAAATGGTTTTTCTCTATTCCTGTGTTTGTATGTGTATGTGCACATGTATGCACCCATGCACACACACAAGCCTGCACACATGTGTATTTGTTTATCTCTGATATTTATTTTTGTAAATAGTAGTTTAGGTTTTGAGTTACAGTTACAGCTCTCCATGCTTCCTGATCTTCATGAGCAAAGCAGCACTCCTTCACCATAAAGTCCACTGATTATGGACTAAACCCCAGAAACCATTGTGTTTGCAGCTCAACATGATTGTACACTCATCTATCGACTAAGAGTGAAGAGAAGTTTGTGAACCTACTGGAATTTTCATCTAGAGATGCAGAAACTACCCACAATGAATAAGATCAAGGAGCAGGAAAGATAGAGACAAAGACAGTTGCATTTTGACTGCCCATGAGCTGCTCCTGTTCAGCCCTGCACCTTGTGTAAGCACATATAGCCGTCCTGCATCAACAAGGGCCTTCGGCGCAGGAGCCCTAATTAAGGAGATAGCTAAGATTGCGGTTAGCTGTGAGCCATAAGCATTATCACCTTCCATGGTCTCATGAGACTTGGCCCAGGACATTGTGGATCGGGTCGGCGACATTTGCATGGTCTCGTGAGACTTGGCCTGGGGGATTGTGGATCGGATAGGTGCCATTTTGGGGTGATTGTAGGAGTGTGGATGGTGTTGGAGTTGTTGTTGGAGCCAGAGAGAGAAACTAGCAGAATAAAGAGCTTGTTTGTTTCCAGTCAGCCTCTGAACTTATTCCCGCGGCTTTGTTGCTCCAAGCGGCAATCGCTTCAGGCGGCGACAGGTGGCGGCCCATACAGGGACTTCAGAGCAGACAGGTAAGAACTGAAAGGTCTCTAAAGATGGGTTAAAATATAACTAAATCCCAAATGATAGAGGTTATGGAAAGAACCCTTGATATACCTGACTCCGTTGTCAGTGAGGAGGATTTAGAAAAAGTGAAAGTGATCAAGAAAGCGTAGCTTCCACTGGGTCAACTAAGACCAGTAAAGAGAGTATTAGAAGAGTCCCAAAAATGACAAAAATCCAAGCTGTTAGAGGTATTCGGGAGTTATTGGAGATAGCTGAAGAATAATTGCTTTTCATGGAACCTGGGACTCAGGATATTGCTGTCAGTGAAATTAGCAGTAGTGAGGAATCTAGTAAAAGTGATCCTGAGAAAATGAGGAAAAAGAAACTAAAAAAGACCAAGAAAAAGGACCATCAAGTAGAGGAACCACCTGTGTCCTCTACTCCCCCATGGGTGGAATCCATTACAGAAAATATGAAGGGTATTACTAGGCGTTTGCATACCCTAGAAACAGAAATAAAAAGTCTTTCTGAGCACTTATGCGCTCTCGAGGGTAACTCACAGATACATTGGAAACTGCCAGTATTTGAAAAGAAAAATGCACAGAAGGTCCACCAGTCAGTAGATTTCAAAACAATAAAAAATCTCAAAGAGGCAGTAATGACGTATGGACCCCAAGCTCCTTTCACGTTGAGTATGCTGAAGTCCCTTAACACCTTTAGCTTAACCCCCTCAGACTGGAAAAGTCTATGTAAAGCAGCATTAAGCTGGGGTGGGGGCAATACTTGGTTTGGCAATCGCAATTTCAAGAACTTTGTATAGAAACAGCTAAAAGAAACGCAGCTGCAGGGTTTGTATACCATAATATAGAAATGCTCACAGGAGAAGGGCAATTCGCAGACTTACAGACTCAAAAAAATTATGACCCAGGTGTATATGCTCAGATAAATGCAGCTGCCTTAGAGGCATGGAAAACTGTACAAGGACCTGGGAATCTACAAGGTAGCTTGTCAAAAGTGATTCAAGGACCTAATGAGCCATATGCTGACTTTGCTGATCAACTTTTGAGAACTGCAGGTAGAGTGTTTGCAGATGTTGATCAAGCTATGCCATTAGTTGTTCAATTAGCATACAAAAATGCTAATAAATACTGCCAGGAAGCCATCAGACCATGGAGAAATAAAAAGGATCTTTCCGTATATATACAACTATGTAAAGATATAAATGATGCCTTTGTCACAGAAAATGTGATTGCAGCCGTAATGAGAGGTGCTTCCCCTAAAAATTTCACAAGGGCTAAACCTAGACATTATAATCAATCAGGATATTCCAGGCAAAATTATCATAACCAATCAGGCTATTCTAGGCAAAATCCCCAAAGAAAAATAAGACCAAGCTCATACCGTGCCCCAGGTTGCTGCCCCAGGTATAAAAAGGGAAATCATTGGGCCAATAAATGCCATTCAAAATTTGACATCTATGGAAATCATTTGTTCAGGAATTCAAAAAACGGGGCATGGGGCCCAATGCCCCGGGGCCCACAAATGTACGAGGCATTGGAGGAGGAGTATCCTCAAGCATCCACTCAGATGCTTCCCCGACACAATCCCTATTACCCATCCACTCCTTCGCCAGAGGAACAGGAGGAAATGCAGGATTAGACCTCTGTTCCACCGCCTGAATCGTGTTAACACCTGAAATGGGGGTTCAACTGATTCCCACAGGAGTCAGGGGACCTCCTCCCTCAGGGACTATAGGACTTATTCTCGGGCGAAGTTCTAAAAGCTTATTAGGTTTGCAAGTGACCCCAGGTGTAATAAACTCAGACTACAAAGGGGAAATAAAAATAATGCTTAGCTCACCCCAAAGTATAAGTTCTGTTAATCAAGGAGATAGAATTGCTCAGTTGCTTCTCCTTCCCAATTTACATAATTCATTTAAAATGAGTATGCCTCAAAAAGGAACAATAGAGGATTTTGTTCCACTGACTCAGGGCCTATGGCTTGCTGGGTTTGGGATTGTTCAAGGAGGCCTATGTGTAAAATAAAAATCCAAGGAATAGAGATGGAAGGACTGATAGATACTGGAGCTGACTCTTCCATCATTAATCTACAGCAATGGCCCAAGCACTGGCCTCTGCAAAAAGCTTCAACCAGTTTAAGAGGCTTGGGATATAATAACCTCCCAGAGAAAAGTGCGGTAATTTTAAAATGGGAGGATGATGAAGGGCATAAAGGAACATTTCAGCCTTATGTTTTACCTAACCTAACAGTTACTTTATGGGGAAGAGATATTTTGCAACAAATGGGAGTACACCTTGCAACCAAGCCTGCAGGTGTTAAATGTGAAATTCTACAGGGTAATCTTAACCCTAAAAGAAATCATTATCAAAAAGTACAGAGTAATCTTAACCCTAAAAGTAATCATTATCATAAAGGAAAAAGATATTATTTTTTCGGGGCCACTGAGAAAATAATTTTGAAAATACCATGGCTTTCTGATAAGCCAGTGTGGGTCCCTCAGTGTCCCCTATCTAAAGAGAAATTACAAGTGGCCTACCTACTAGTTCAGGAACAACTAGAAGCAGGACATATAGAACCTTCCACCTCTCCCTGGAATTCCCCCATATTTGTGATCAAGAAAAAATCAGGAAAATGGCAATTGTTACATGATCTTAGAGAAATTAATAAAACCATGCAAATCATGGGCCCTACTCAACCTGGACTTCCTAATCCTATAGCTATTCCAAAAAATTTCCATCTTATTACTCTTGATATAAAGGATTGTTTCTTTTCTATTCCTCTACACCCGCTGGATACCCCCAGGTTTGCTTTTTCAGTTCCTTCTATTAACAATAATGGCCCTGATCAGAGATATCAATTGCAAGTTTTGCCACAGGGAATGGCTAATAGCCCCACTATGTGTCAAATCTATGTAAATAAAGTTATTCAGTCTATCAAAAATAAATACCCAGAGCTTATGTGCCTCCATTATATGGATGATGTTTTGCTTGCTCATCCTAATCAAGAAGTCTTATTCACCATATTTAGTGATATATCAGAAAACTTGAAACGATATGGACCAAACATTGCTAAGGAAAAGGTTCAAACTGGATCTCCAATATTATATCTAGGATTCCAAATTATGGACACTTTTATTAGGCCTCAAAAAATATTAATTAATAAGGAGCATTTGGCCACTCTCAATGACTTTCAAAAATTGCTGGGAGGTATTAATTGGCTTTGCCCTACACTAAACCTCACTACTGGCCAACTAAAACCTTTATTTGACATCCTTCACGGGGACCCTGATCCATCTTCACCACGAACATTGACTCCTGATGCTAGGAAAGCTTTAAAGTTAGTAGAAAAAGCTATCGAAGGAGCTCATTGTGATAGATTTGATTTAACTCAACCGCTGATATTGATTATTATTTCTTCACTATATACACCCACAGGAGTATTTTGGCAACAAGGGCCTTTATTATGGATACATTTGCCCATCTCTCCTAAAAGTATAATTGAGTCTTATACCTCCATGGTGGCTAAACTTATTCTTCAAGGACTTAAGACTTCTACTAAAATATTTGGCATTCACCCTGCTACTATTATTACTCCCTATTCATCGTCATAGATTGAATATTTATGCTTCAATGATAATGATTGGGCTATAGCTAGATGTTCTACTTCTGCAAATTTTGATAATCATCTTCCTAAGTCTCCTATATTATCTTTTTGTATCAATCATCCTACTATATTTCCACAGGTAATAAAAAAATCAACCTATTCCTAAGGCATTAAATGTATTCACAGATGGGTCCTCAAATGGTACTGCTGCAGTAGTCACTAAAAAAGAAAATATAACTTACATAACTGCACACAAATCAGCTCAACTAGTGGAACTGGAAGCTGTGGTAAGAGCTCTGGAAAATTTTAGAGAGCAGCCCATGAACATTTTTTCAGATAGCCACTATATTGCACATGCCTTCCCAAAATTAGAGATAGCAGGACCAATAGCACCTCATACTCCAGCCTTTAAATTGTTTTATCAAATACAAAAACTTTTGTGGGCAAGAAAAGAACCTCTGTTCGTAGGGCATATTAGAGCACATACCAACTTGCCTGGTCCCCTCCATGAAGGTAATCAAAAGACTCATGACCTTACCCAAACAATCTTTATACTTTCAGTGCTCCAGCAAGCTACTTTATTTCACTCCCAGTTTCATGTCAATAGCTCCACCTTGCAGCGTAGGTTTAAAATCACAAAGGAGCAAGCCAGAACAATTGTAAAAGATTGTAAATCTTGTATGACACATTTGCCCAATCCTCATTATGGTGTTAATCCTAGAGGATTAATGCCCAATCATTTGTGGCAGATGGATGTTACTCATGAGCCAAGTTTTGGAAAATTGCGATTTATTCATGTGACCATAGATACATGCTCAGGCATGATTTTTGCTTCCTTACATTCTGGAGAAAAAGTTAAAGATGTTACATCTCATTGTTTGCAAGCTTTTGCTGCATTGGGCATCCCCAAAATGCTTAAAACAGATAATGGCCCTGCATATACGTCCTCATCTTTCAAACAGTTTTGCGCAAAATTCAATATATCCCATAAAACAGGCATCCCATACAATCCTCAGGGTCAGGGCATTATTGAAAGAGCAAACCGAACACTGAAAATTATGTTATTAAAACAAAAAGAAGGAAATTGGAAAAGTCCTAGGGACAGATTGGCAGTTGCCCTGTTTACCTTAAATTTTTTAACTTTAGACTCTAATGGTTATTCTGCTGGAGACAGACATTGGAATCCACACCAACAACATAAACCCTTGGTTTACTGGAAGGATATTCTTTCAGGTACATGGAAGGGTTCAGATCCAGTATTAATTTGGGGGAAAGGATCTGTTTGTGTTTTTCCAAAGCACGAATCCTCTCCAATATGGTTACCATCTAGATTAATAAAGCAGGTACCACATTAAAATGATCAAGATGAAGTTGTTGACGAATCAAGATTAATTTTAAAAAAGTACAAAATCAAGAGGACCAAGATGAAGGTATGGAATGATTCCCTTACAAGTCTCCTTCAAAATATTTCACAACTTAAGTGTCATTCCTCCCAGCCGGGACGAGATCTCTCTTTAGTGTGCACACAATTGTATTTTTTTTTTCTTTCTATGCATGTCTTTATGTCTGTGCATTTGTCTACATTTCATGTTAATGTGACATCATAAATATATGTTTGTATGTTTGTGCGTCTGTCCAGTGTGACATCACAAATAACAAAGCGCTTATGAAAAAATATATATATGGATCCAAATAAGTTTAATTCATTTTACTTTAAGAGTATTCAATTTAGGTAAATAATTTTATAAGTGAAGGTACTTTCAATTTTGATTTATAGGTGTCCCTGGGACTACTCTTTAGTGAAGAATTTGACTAGTGCTGTATAACCTAATATTTTGGTGTTTTAACATAGGATTGTTTATTTGTTATTAACTTCGTTTGTTTAATAGCTGATTAATTTGAATTATTTCAACAGGTAAAGGATTGCTGTGTATGCAGAGACTCGAGGATTCCAGCTAACAAATTATTTTTCCAAAGCGCCTTTAGCTTTTCTTTACTCTATCTTTAATGCGGTAAGTACCCTCAGTCTTTCTTTGTTTTGTTCTGAATATGATATTTTGCCAGCTTATGTTTGTGGGAGCTCAAGCAGCAATGTGTGTGAGCAGAAATCAACTCTAATCTTCTAATCTAATAATTCTATTTTTAGTTTGACAACTCGCCTCTTATCTCAGTGCTGGAATGGCACTGCCTTTCCTTTAATAATTGATGCTTGAGTTTCTAGGTAGCGGGCCCTGAAGATTTGCCAGTGGCATTGTCTAGACATAAAAAAGACGGCTGCTGCTACAGCTGCAAGCATCCTTGCTGCTCAAGCATCAAACAACCTCACCAGCAGTGTGGCCTCTGCTCTGCACGCATGGAGCCTCCTAGATCAACGTGTTATAACAAATGGATATTTTGATCTTTCATTGTTTGGGACTTTACGGAACAATGCCTTGTGGGTATTTGTCTAGAGAACTCAGTGTGTTACTTGATAGAACTCAGGGCAGCTGATTTGTTTAAAGAATTTAATATGCTATGCGACTTGGCTTGTCAGCAGAAGGCTTATCACCTTAAAGCTGCAGCATCTCCCCACAATTGGACGGCTGTTAGTCATCATAAACAGTTGATCCTGAAGGGCTCCATTGGATGGCTGGTAGCCAATGACGGGTAAGATCCCCAGAGGGGGACAACCTAAGACAGGCACAGTCATGAGGGACAGTCTCATGTGGCCGACATATCAACCTAAGACAGGAGTCAAGGGCACAGCCTTGATTATCCGATGACGGGTAAGAATGTTGGTTGCACATGGACGTCCTAGAGCATCCCCTCTTTTAAAACAAAAAGGGGGGAAATGCAGGAGCCCTAATTAAGGAGAGAGCTAAGATTGCGGTTAGCTGTGAGCCATAAGCATTACCACCTTCCATGGTCTCGTGAGACTTGGCCCAGGGAATTGTGGATCGGGTCGGTGCCATTTTGGGGTGATTGTAGGAGTGTGGATGGTGTTGGAGTTGTTGTTGGAGCCAGAGAGAGAAACTAGCAGAATAAAGAGCCTGTTTGTTTCCAGTCCGCCTCTGAACTTATTCCCGCGGCTTTGTTGCTCCAAGCAGCAATCGCTTCAGGCGGCGACACTTCGGTGAGCACAAGCCAGTGTTCCCAGAAGGACCAAACAGACAGGAAGAAGAACTGGAGTCCTTGATGGTCAAGCTCCCAAATATATCAAGGCTGAAGCTGCCATATCATGGGACTTCTGTTAAGTGAGACAGTAAGTATCCCTGTTGTTTAAGCCAAGGCAGGGGGGAGCTCTTACAGGGAGGAACAATATACTTATTCAATTCTAGCTTATATGTCCAAGCTTCACCAACTTTTGAGAAGAAATATTTAAATTAATCTCCCAAATTTGGTTGTTTCTGATACTCCCCGTGTTCATACAAGAAAGCTCAGTCTATTCCCCAGACTCTCTCCTTCAAATACTTCCTAGTTCTCCAGTGGGCTCACATATAACTAAGGATCCATTTCAGCCTTTCAGCCCAAGGGGACATATGGGTATTCTTCATATGTCCCTTGATGGCAGTGTTGGCAACCACTGCAGGTGCCAGTGGGGTGGGGAGATTTGCTCCTGCTTTGGACACTGGTGAGAGTGGGATTTAATGCTCAAAGTCCATAAAACAGACAAGGATGAGGATGGAGTGGAGGAGCAGGATGGAAGGGTCTAGGATAAGATTTCTTCAATTCTAAAGGGCTTATGGCAGCAGAAAAATAGCCCCCAAAGATGTCTTAATCCAAATCCCTGGAATCCATGAATGTTACCTTCAGAAAGGAACAAGATTTTACAAATGTGATTACAGTGAAGAATCTTGAAATTAAGGCAATTACCTTGGACCAACCTAATCATACAAAACCTTCAAAATGGAGAACCTTCTGTAGCTGAGGTCAGAGACAAAAGGTGATAGGACAAAGGAAAAAGGATCAAAGACATGTAAAGCTTAGGGCTCTGAAGATAGAGGGAGGAAGCCATGAGGAAAAGTATGCAAAGTCCCTCCAGAAGCTGGAAGGCTCAGAAACATCCTGTGTTCAAAGATTCTTCCAGAAGTGAAGGCAGCCCTGTTGAACTCTTGACTTTAGCCCAGAGAGAGTTGTTTGACTTCTGAGCCACAAAAATGTAAGATTACAAACTTGCATTGTTTCAAGCCCTACATTTTCTAACAATTTAGTGTAGTAGCAATAAACAAGTAAGAGCAGAGTTATCTGAGTTCATCAGTTCAGCTCTTTTATTCCATCACAAGCACAGAGATGTGTGGTCTCAACCAGACCATTACCCACTGCTGGCACCATGGCTCACTTGACAGAGGTCAGTCCACCATTGTGAGGCTTGGGCAGGAGGGTATCATTTCTTCCCTTTATATGCAGAAACAGAATCAGCCTTCAGCCAACATGCAACAGCTAGTTCTAGGCACGCAACGCCTTCCTCAAAGTACAGGTGCACCAACAGATTGACTGACTGCCAAAATGAGCAAGTTTCTGATTTCAAAGGCCACACTGCCTTTTAACCTCCACCTTTAATGCTAAAACGAGTCTTCAATTCTAATTACCTCATGCTTACTTTCTTCGTAACAGCTTAATATCCTTTCTGAACTCTTTCTGATGACAACTTTGACCAATAAAATCCTACAGGAGATATTCTGTGCCAGTTTCAAACACAATCTTCCAGCATCCAGGCTTGTTACACAGCAATAGTCACCAGGACACGAGCATTACTCAAGCATCTCTTGAGTCATTTCTGCTCCAGTGTTTCAGCACCATGTTGGTGCAAAGTTGTGCCACTTGCAGGGTTTCTTCAAGAGACAGGCAGTATATCCAGTCTCACCCAGGTAGGGACCTTCAGCAGCAAAGCACTCAAACAAAGTCACCCAAACGTGTGTGGTGCTTCCTCTATCCCTGGTTTTCAATCCAAGAGTATTAGGATACTTCCCCCCATAATTCCCAGACACACACACACATACACACACACACACACACACACATGTGTTAGCATATTTCCTTCTACTAATCAAGTCCACAGTATAATTAGTCATATATCCAATTTACATAGTCTTGAGCATAAATTAACATGGATATATAGAGGGATATGTAGAGATAGATAGATAGATAGATAGATAGATAGATAGATAGATAGATGGTCATTTATTTATCTCAACATACATCTAACTTTGATATGCTATAACATACACTAACATAAAATACCAAGGAGTAAAATGTGAGTGTAAAGGAAGAATTATAAGTTTAAAAATATTCTCTAAAAGAAATGTTAATATATGTGTATGTTTCCATCTTTGTCAAATATTCTTATTCTCAATGACAACCATATGAAATAACTCCTATTATCTCCAATTTTCAGAAAGGAAACTGACATCCACAGAAGTGTGGTAACTTGCCTTACATCTCACCTTACCAATGTTCAACCAGGTTTTCAACCCTGATTCTCCTAATGCATTCCTATAACCTTTTCTACCCCTTTACTTCTCTTCACTTATTCACCAAAAGTAGAGATAACATTCATTTAGACAAGATCCTGGTTAAGATCATGGCTTGTTCACTAAAAAATAAATTCCAAATCTATAGCAAAGCAAATGAAAGTGCTCTTAATCAATGCATAGAACAGTGGCATTACAAGTATTTAGCAGAGATTACAACCTTAAAATCTGCAGTCCAAACCTTTCACAAACCAAAGCAGAAGAAATGCTGTTTATGGAATAACTCTTTATTTAATTTAGTATCAGAATGCCAAGGAAAGTGTCCTTTTTGTTGAAGTCTGGAAGAGAAATTTCACTCATGTTTCAGCATCTGGATACACTATGCTCCTTCTCAATAATACTTCATTTTTCAACTTTTGGAGATTATATATCTTGTAGACAATATGTCCTCCCTTCTTTGGCCTTTAAAAAGTGTTAAGTCAAATTGGCAGGCATATCACAGAATCATATGGTAGTCTTGATTGTGTCCCAATTCTAGTCTGTTTCATCATTGTCCTCTTCATTGTTTACCCCAATTTTTAGATTGCATGTTTTCTTATCAAATTTTTTATGGAACTTGGTGATTAACACAGTAAATGAAATAAGATGAATTTTTTGTTTTGAAGATCCCAAAGAACAACAAATTGTGTTTCTTTCTACATTTCTTGTTAAATATTAAAACAAAGTTTGAATAACCTTACAATTACATGATTGCTATTGTTAGGTGATTCTGCATGCAAATCTATTGATTGAACCAAACTTTGATTAGAGTTCTAGTCAAAATTTCTCAAAATCAAGATTGCTGGACTTGTAATCCCAGCACTTGGGAGGCTGAGGCAGGAGGATCATGAGTTCAAAGCCAGCCTCAGCAATGGTGAGGCACTGAGCAACTCAGTGAGACGCTGTCTCTAAAATAAAATACAAAAAAGTGCTGAGGATGTGGCTCAGTGGTCGAGTGCCCCTGAGTTCAATCCCCGGTACAAAAAAAAAAAAAGATTGCTGGAAAGAACCTAAGTATCAGATATTAATTTTATTTAAAAAAAAGATTAATACAACATTAAATTCCAGTAGTGTGGGTAAAAGGGTTAGCAATTTATTTTGAACATGGGATTACAGATACAGGCTTTGAAGTTGTGTAAAACTGAACCAATCTTAGAATCCTTCATACTGTCTACATAACTTCATAACTTACCTTTTCCTCGTATTCCATGTTTCAATGTTAAAAATCTATGAGAGTAAATCAGCAAAGGGAAACTAGTATTGCTCTTATCATTAGTATACTTGTCTAAAAATAATAAATATTAGCTATTTCTGTTATTACCATTATTATTAGCAGCTCAGAATGAAAAGAGTTGCCCACAGGGATATCTGAAAGCAAGGGTAGAGCTATGCTCAAAAGGCAGCAATCAATTTATTCTAATGGTTGCACAAGTACTCCAAAATTTTTCATGTCAATAAATTAAAGAAGCAGTTGTCTTTAAAGGGAGAAGCTATCAAATACCTATTGCAGCCAGGCATGGTGGCACAGGCCTGTAATCCCAGCACTTTGGGAGGCTGAGGCAGGAGGATCGCGAGTTCAAAGCCAGCCTCAGCAATGGTGAGGAACTTAGCAACTCAGTGAGACCCTGTCTCTAATAAAAATACAAAAAAGGGCTAGGGATGTGGCCTGTGGTCGAGTGCCCCTGAGTTCAATCCCTGGTACCACAAAAAAAAAAAAAAAAAAAAAAAAAAAAGCCTAATTGCATACTAGTATGACTTAAATCAACTTCTGTGATTTGTTCCTTTGAATGCATCCTTAATAACCTATCAGGATCAATTAGTTTCAAACTGAACCCCTATAGCACTAAGTGATTATAACTGGATGCATAGAATTATTTAGTTCATCCACATGATTGCCAAAGCAATTGTGCCAAAAATTATTTTAGTTTTGGCACATATAATACACAAATATTCTTCCTAATTACAAGCCATCAACGAGTTGAACTGTTTCTTCAAGCTATTAGAGAAACATGAATGTAGATATTTTGTCTGCTAATCTCTTGACCTATATATTCATCTACTTAAAGATTTTTTTTTCATTTAAGTAAAAATGAGAAATAATGAATAGAGTTTTTAGTTTAGATATATATTTTCCTTAAGAAGAGTTCCAAAATATTGCAGGGTAGCAGTGCTACACTTGAAAAATATCTTTTTGCCTCTTCAGGGAAAAAAAAATGTCATTTTCTAAATGTCATTAAAAGAAGTGAATTTCAGTCAATGTAAAATATCTATTTTTATACTTTTGGTTTTTATACTTACTTGATAGTTTCATTCACATCAGGGGCTGTGTTTTCCTGTTTTGTTCACTTCTGAATGGCCAGTGCATAGTATGGCTCTGATATACAGTGGTTACTGTGTTCACTGAATAAACAAATGAATGAAAGAATACATATGTTAGCCCAGAAAGCAACAATCAATGATGAAGATACTCTGTGGATAATTAAAGCAACAAAATCAAATGTAATGGTATTATTACTCAGTATTATCTCTTCTAATACTGAGAAGTCTAAATGATGATAACATTTGTGTTTCTAAAATGAAAAGCATCACAATTTAACATGTTTAGGATAAATCTTTACTTATATCAAAGCTAAATATACACTTTGAGGACTTCAAATGATAAATTAAGCTTTTAATAAATTATCCCTCTTGTATAGTCAGGTTTTTAAATCATAAGGAGCCAGATATTTATTTTTAATACACGTCTTCACCCTTATAATAATTTGTTAAATTTCTAGGTGTTTTTTAAAATAAATCTGGTGGTTTCAAGTAATTCTATTGATTTGAATTTATATTGCAAACATTTCCTAGCCTATGACAAAAGAAATGTGTAGAATGTCTTTTTTAAAGACATGCTGATAACTAAGCTGAAATATTCTCAGCACAGTTCATTATGTACAAAAGCTCAAAAATGTCCTGAATAAAAACGACTTGCTAATATTCAGTATTATATTATCTCATATTTACATATTTCTTTAATAGATTTACATATAACTACCAAATAATTGCTCCAGTTATGCTTAGAATGTAAAATTTTTCACTTGTCTTTCAGATAATATTAAATAATTTCCAAGCCAATTCTCTGAGTATTTGTTTTATCTGATTATATGTATACATAGTTGACATTTGGTGAATATTAAACATACTTTGAAAGAACAAAAATTGATTCTTGTCCATTCTATGTATTACTGGCTTCTAGATAATTATTGGAAAAAATGATTATTTCTCAAATTCATTGCAGAAGATACTTCATGTTTTCTTTCCAATCAAGATGCTAAGTATACTACCATCACTAACTCTCTGACAAGTGACATTGTTTCACAGATGCGTAGTATAACTTCTGCTTTACAAGTGAAAGCTGCTAATTTTGGTTAAGAATAGCCCAACCTGGTTCTTTGCTAAGATAATATATGATTGGTGGCTCTGGCTTCCTGAAATGCCAACAAACACCCAAGAAATAAATTACTTTGAAATTCCAGGAATTCCAGGTGGACCTTGAGAACATGTGCCAACATGGAAGAAGGATAAAACATGTTTCTTCAAGTTTCCATGAGGACCGTAAACCACCCCTCGATATACCCTATACTGATAAGCACAAGAGAGACATTGGAGTCCCTTTTTAAATCTATAGAATTCCAAGTGCCTAGTGCCATCAGATGATTTTTTTTTTAATCACTGTAGCTTTTTATAATCCAGTTCTACGTATGATGGGAACATAAGCAACTTGCAACTTGGTTTTTAAAATATAAATACCTATTTGTATCAAGCTAGATTCCCTAGGGGGAAAAAATCACCTATAAAAGCCCGGTGTGGTGGCACACATCTATAATCCCAGTGACTCAGGAGGCTGAGGCAGGAGAATCCTGAGTTCTAAGCCAGCCTCAACAACTTAGAGAAGCCCTAAGTAACGCAGCAAGACCTTGTCTCTAAATAAAATATAAAAAAGGGGCTAGGGGTGTGGCTCAGTAGTTAAGCACCCCAGGGATTGAACCCCTGGTACCAAAAAAAAAAAAAGAAGAAGAAGAAGAAGAAGAAGAAGAAGAAGAAGAAGAAGAAGAATTACCTATATAATCAAATCTAAAAGCAATATTTATCCTCCTGCAAAAGAATTTTTTAAAAAAGGAAAAAAAATCACGAAGAATCTTTTGATATTGGCTAATGACAGGGTGATTACAGGACTTGTTTGAAAAGAGAAAAAACAAATTCCACAAGCTGAATTTGTTCACTGTGCTTTAAAGATAAATACTTAAGTAAACTTTTCTTATGTATCTTTTTTTTTTTTTTTTTTTTTTTTTTTTTTTTTTTGGTACCGGGGATTGAACTTAGGGGCACTGACCACTGGGCCACATCCCAGCCCTTTTTTGTAGTTTATTAGAGACAGGGTCTCACTGAGTTGCTAAGTGCCTTGCCATTGGTGAGGCTGGCTTTGAACTCATGATCCTCCTGCCTCAGCCTCCCAAGTGCTAGGGTTACAGGCATGCGCCACCACTCCCAGCCTTTCTTATGTATCTTTAACTGTACAAACTTATCTAACAAATAATTTCCATTATATCAATTAATCCACTGATATAACTTAATTTCCAAGGTTCTTTTTATGACCTCATTGTCTTATGGTTTTAGTAATTTAAAACTCACCTGCATTTCTAGAAAATTCTCATTTTGGCAAAATACTATGTGAAAACAGCTCTTTCTCTGCAGATTTTATTTCTATAATTAGACTATAGAGAAGAAATAATATGACTGATTTTATGTTTTTAGACTGTTAATTAGATAATATTTATACAGAAGAAAAATTCTATTAGAAGAATAGAATACCTCTTCCACTACACATTCCCTCTGCCTTAGTACCTTTAATAGTTAAGTCCTTTCTCTGCCCAAACAATATTTTGCTCTTGTTATTATTGTTGCTGTTGTTATGTTCCTTGATGGCCTTGTCCTATATGTATTTTAAGGCAATTCCTGCTTTAGTGTTCAAAGTTGTTGGCTGTGAAGCAGGTTCACTGTGCATGATTACTAATGTGTCTGGGTCTAGGGGAACACATTCACAGTAAGTTATATCAAGTAGATTTATTATTTACCATGGGAAACAAGGAATAACAGAAGCCCAGGATTGTTGTGAGCCAGTCCCCAAAGGATCAGGAAAACTGACAAGGAAAGCCATATCTGCATGTGCCCCATTTCAACTATAACTGAGGGACCCCAAACAGCAGCTTTCCCTGAGTCTATAACCCAGGGAACACAGTAATCCCTGGCTTAAAGCGTTGAAGACATCTTTTTTTTTTTTTTTTGCGGGGGGGGGGGGGGTGAAACAGAGCTTAGACTCTTCTTGGCAGCTCCTCCTTATCTCAGGGTGTTGTACGTTGTTCCGAGCACATTACATTCTATATGATTACTCTTGAGAAGTAAAAGCCAGAAATGGGGGAGAAATGTCCTGAAGTAGGTGGAGTGTAAATTTTCATTATTTGTATTAGTGACTCAAATGGAATTTAATTATTTTATAAGAAAATAAAGTCACCCACCCCAAACTCCTCTGCTAATGGCTGTAGTAATTTAATGATCTTCATTATTGCTCATTATCACTGCCATTGTAGAA
This sequence comes from Tamias sibiricus, assembly GCA_025594165.1. Taxonomy (NCBI): domain Eukaryota; kingdom Metazoa; phylum Chordata; class Mammalia; order Rodentia; family Sciuridae; genus Tamias; species Tamias sibiricus. The sequence goes on along the minus strand of CM046658.1, from coordinate 138,497,056 downwards.
TGCTAGTATACCAGCAGCAAATCAAAGATAGAGTGTAACATGAGATCATAATTTTTAGTATAAATCAATCAGACGAACAGAGATTGGAAGGAATGCAAAGAGTATTTTTGGAAGACATTCAAAATTCAATCATGATCAGTAATGCTCTGATTTACTGCATCTTCTGTGTGCTTCTCTCTCATTTAAATGACCTGTGCTTCCTTTTTAAAACCAATGTTGGAAAGATTTCAACTACGGATAACATTTAACAGGAAGGAAGACATAAACAAAACCCAAATGGGTACTTGACATCCTTAATGCCCAAGCCTACAGGTCAGAGTTCACTGGGTTATTTAATCCAGTCATGCAAATTAATTTATGCAGTGTCTGAAATATATCAGACTGAACCTAAAGAAAACTGGACGGTAGGTTAATATTTTTTGCCTTATTCACCCCCCACTCCCTTTCTCTATGCTCTCTCTTGATGTGCAGGAAACACGTGCTAATGTCAGAGGCAAACTGAACACAAAATGTTTAAAAATATTTTTTTAGTTGTAGTTGGACAGAATACCTTTATTTCATTTACTTATTTTTATGTGGTGCTGAGGATTGAACCCAGTGCCTTGCACGTGCTAGACCACTAAGCCACAACCCCAGCCCTGAACACAAATGTTAACATTCTTCCTAAACCATTCATGTCACCTGAAACAGGACATAGAAAGGAATTATGTTGTGGCTATTTGCTTTATAGAATAATATGAACAAAATATGGAAAATGGAATTCTGTACCACCAGAAAAATGCTCAAGATAAAGGCATACCTACTAGAACAATATGAGAAGACATTGAAGAAATTTCAAAGTTGGAAGAAAATTAGATATCAAGATTAAGGAGAAAAATAATGTCACCAAAATAATCAGTTTCTGGCACCAAAATTTCAGATAGTCATTAATAGAGAGGTAAAAGTGCTAGAGTCAAGTATAGAGGTATACCAACACAGCTTTCAAATATATTTGAAGTTTAATCACTGGAAAGGGGAATTAGGTTGGGTTTATGTGTCTCAAAAGGGCAGAATTTAAGAAAAATTACAACAGAGTCAATTTATGTTCAATAAAATAACTTTTTAACAATTAAAATTTTCTCCAATGGAAGTTCTGCCCCGTAAATTTAAGTGCCTATTTCAAAAAGACTTTTGCTATGACTAAATGATCAAGAATATCCCTAAGAGTGACATTTACTAAATGGAAATTTACCCTGAGTGAGCTCATGGTCACTTCCACTCTTTACGTTGTTAATGTCTAGATTGATCTTAAGATCAATTGAAGCCGGGCGCGGTGGCGCACGCCTGTAATCCTAGCACTTTGGGAGGCTGAGACAGGAGAATCGCGAGTTCAAAGCCAGCCTCAGCAATGACGAGGCACTTAGCAACTCAGTGAGACCCTGTCTCTAAATAAAATACAAAAAAGGGCTGGGGATGTGGCCCAGTGGTCGAGTGCCCCTGAGTTCAATCTCCAGTACCACAAAAAAAAAAAAAAAAAAAAAAAAAAAAAAAAAAGATCAATTGAAGCCCACAAGACACACTTCAAAGCCCCAACTTCTGTGAAAACTCTCACTTTCCTGTATGTCACTGAGATGTGTTATCAAATACATGGTGTTGCAACTGTTTCTTAAAATGTTATGTCTCATATAAATCTCAAAACAGAAAACAGGAAGCCTAGTTCATTCAAGACTCAAAAGAAATTATTGAAGGAAAGTTTTGGGGGATGAAAGAAGCACAGTCACTTTTTGTTTTGCTACTCAATCTCCTATGCCATAGCCAATTTATTAAAAGCAATACAAAGCAGAACAAAAATAAAAACAAAATAGAATTCACTCACATAAGGTACAATTCTCATTGATGGCCACAGATAGCAAAGAACCTTTGAAATCTAATGATCTCATCTACTTCCTGTCATAAACATGATGCAAGAACACTAGTAAGAAAATTCCTCTGTCAGAGGTGTACCTGAAATTCGTTTCCCCAAAAATGCCTGAAATTCAGAGAAACAAACTAAAATCTCTCAAGGAGTGATACACTTAGAAAATGTATGGACTCAGGATTCATAAATGTAACTTTCTCATTAACTGGAATTTTTGTATAATTTTAGCTATAAATGTATGACTTTATAATATATTGTGAATATATTATAAATTTAGTATGCAAATTATACATTTTTCACTGTGAAAAAAATAAGAGCTTATAAACTTTTACAGCTAGGGATCTCACTTTAATTGCCTTCTAAATATTATTCTATTACTAGTAGTTTTCGGAAGTTCAATCTGTAGTGCATTTCAAGTGTGGCAATCACACTTGACTTTAGGGGTCTGGGCTGTATAAACTATTTATGATATCATAATGAGGGTTGTGGGTGTCACTCAATGGTACAGCACAGGCCTAGCATGCAGAAGTCTCTGAATTCAATCTCCAGCAGAAAAAAGAAGGGGCGTGGGGAGACTCATGATAAAGTCTATGCCTGCTTAGCTGCTTAGCTTATGAATTTTGACAAGCAATTAGAAAGAATCGTCCCTTTGGATCTTTCTAGAAACGTCTGTGATGCAAGATCTCAGAATGTAGTATTTGATTATAATCATAAGGATGGTAAAGTGATTGTGTCCCTTAAGTATGACTCTGTTATCCCTTAAGTATGACTCCATTTTCCTTTGGTTCAATGCAGGCTGGTGCTGGGGTACATTCCAAAGTCCAGTACACATTTTCTTCTCCTGTCTGTCTGTCTTTACTGTGCTTCTTGGGTTTGGATGACACAGGTAATATGAAAATGTCCTTCCTACTCTTTCCAATGAATCTTAAAAAAAAAATTCTGTGCTCCACATAAGCAGCATAACATAACAGGATTTCTTAGAAGTTGGAAGTAAGTAATAAGTATTTTATGCTTAGATAGTGGTGGTTGTTCATATTGATGTTTCTAACTTGAGATGAGCACCAGAAACTCTTATCTTCCTGTGTCATCCAATCCTTACCTTCTGAAAAGTTATTGTGGTCATTCATTGAAGATGCTGGGCTCAGTATATCAATGTGATATGTCTCCTGAATCCCAAATTTAGATACTTAAATATACTAACAGCTTCACATAAGGATTGTCAATTCATCACAAAAGGGCTGTTTTTTCCTCTGTGCTTGGCTCTCCAGGAGAAGACAGTATAACACGGTGATTAGGTGTAAAAACACTGGAATCAGAGGTCATGAGTTTGTCCTTGCTTGCAGAAAATATGACCTTTGGAGAGATTCTTTACTTCTCATACTTCTTATTCTTCATATGAAATCATATGGTACCTACCTCATGAATGTGCCATAGACTTGTTATTGAAATAACATAAGTGCAGAGCTTAAAACATTTTTGGCACATTATGAGGACACTAAATGCATTGATATCTATTATTAAAATGTATAGAATGATACATTTTATATAGAAGTCATGTGGAGAATTTCTGAAATAAAATATGAATAGAGTTTAAATTTTACAAAAGGATTTTATTCCAACTCAGGGAAAAATATGTTGATGCCATCATTTGCTCTCTGCTTAAAATTTAGTTCATTGCACACACTGAAACACTGTCATTTGGTTTACATTTCCCAAACATGGATGATCAGGATGTGTTCCATCTCCCACAAAGGTTGAGAAATGACAAATGGTAAACACTACCCTGGCTGGAATTGCTTTGTCTAACTACCTGTGAGTTCAATAGACCAAAAAGAGCTTTTGAAAATTATGCCTTTGCAATCAATTCACAAATGTTTGGTTAATGATCACCAGCAGAGATGATGCACAACTAAATGCCCCCAGGGAGCCTTGCTAATTTTTTAGTGGATGTTCTGGAGTTGACAGGAAAAAAGTCCTACATAAAATTACATGCAAACACTAAATGCAGCCAGTTAGAAACTGGAATTGAAGGGGGAAAATCTACACATAAACATGTGATACCAAGTAAGAAAACTAATAAGCTTAAGAAGCCACGTGTCTTCCTCTGATATAGAAACGTGACTAGAGGAAAGTCACATCATCTCCCAAAGCTTTGGATTCCCAGAACCAGCTATATATATACTAAGATATTATTTTTAAAAAATATATGTAATTGAGATATAGGGACTCAAAAAAAATAATGATCTCAATTTTATTTATAAATTTGTACATTTAAAAACTATAGATGCAGCAGAATTTAACAAAAAGTGACATTACAAGTGAGTTTATTTCTTACTTGTGATGCTTTGTTTATTTACAATTTTCTGTAGAGAACATATATAATTTTTTGTAATAAGAAAATTTATTAAAATCTTACATCAGTCTTATAAGTAAAGCAAAACATTTTTCATTTATCAAAGTTTTAATATATGTGTATATTGTGTTGCTAGACAGGGCTTTACTTGTTCACTGTGTTAGTCATACCTAGGTGATAAAGTCTTTGATGGTTAATTTTGTGTGTACACTTAGTTAAGCCATGCAACAACTAGATATTTGGTTAACTATTATCCTGGATGTGTCTGTGGATGGTATTAATTTTTGAATTTATAGATTGATTAAAGCAGATTTTCCTCCCAAATGTGAATGGGCATGAGCCAATTGAAGAACACAATGGGAAAAGAAAAAGCATCCAATAATGAAGAATTTGCTCTCTGCTTGTGTTCTGCTGCATATAGAACTTGAACCATTAGCTTTCCTGGGTCTCCAGAATCCAGAATCAGCCAATGGCAGATCCTGGTAATTCTCAGCTCCCAAACTGCTAAAGAGAATTCTTTGTAATAAATGAGAGAGAGAGAGAAATGAGAAATGAGAATTAATTAATTCAGGCTAATAAAAATGCCAATGTAGTAAAGTTAAAGATCAACACACCTGGAATTTGTCCTAAATCATTCATTCTTTTAACATGTCTTTGATTTTCCCTGCCTAGGGTACAGTTGAGAACATGGTCATCAAGGAATTCTTAATCTGGGATGGGGAAAGATGGACAATATGGTAAACAATTACAGAGATGTGAACACAGTGGTACACACAGACAATAGAATTTGGTTAAGAAGCCAAGTGCAGTGGTGCATGCCTATAATCCCAGTGGCTCAGGAGGTAGAGGCAGGAGGATCGTCAGTTCAAAGCCAGTGTCAACAAAGTGAGGCACTAAGTGACTCAGTGAGACCCTGTCTCTAAATAAAATACACAATAGGGCTGGGGATGTGGCTCAGTGGTTGAGTGCCCCTGAGTTCAATCCCTGGTACTACCAGAAAAAAAGAAAAAAAAAAATGATGCTCTAAGAGGAAAGATTGAGTATGGGAGTCCTGAAGATTTCTAGAAGATCTTCAGGTAAACTAGATTAGGAAAAATATGGTAGGAAAATAGTAAAATAGTCTCCGGTGAAGAGCAGGTGAGGAAAAAGAGTTATTTTTTTATCCAGGTAAACATTACTCTTGGTCCCCATAGAGCTGGAAGAGGAAAATGTAAATAAATACTTGGTGAAAAAATGATTAAAGCCAAAAAGCCATGTGGTAGGTAAAACCAAGAACTATTGAGCAGTGAATAACAACTTCTTATGGTGTGAATATACTTTGTATACAACCAGAGATATGTAAAAAACGTGCTGTATATGTGTATTATGAATTGTAATATGTTCTACTGTCATATACAACTTTGAATAAAAAAAAGCCATAGAAACATGATTGAAATATACATTACATATGTGTGTATGGGAATTACACCTATATATATGTATAAATGCATGTATGTTTATTATATATATGAAGAGCATTAAAAATGATAATCAAATGGATAATCACAAACAAGTTGAGACAACATGAGCAGAAGAACCATAGTCAAAATGGTCAATGCAAGTCACTAAAAAGTGAAGCAGAAGAGAAAGAGAAAGCAAACAGGAAAGGTGAAAGATGATCCAGATGGACAAATAGAAAGGGGTAAAGATTAGATCAGCTAGAACAGAAAAGATGTAAAAAAAAAGAAAGAAAGAAAAGAAATCCTTAAGAAGACAATTAAATGTTTTAAGAAAGAACACAGTACATGTTAATACAACTGAAACAAAGAGGGAAGAGTTGAAAGAGATTCAAGAAGAGGTGAGCCCACCACCCATTCAAGTTCAGTAGTAGTCTTTTGATTCCAAAGGACAGAGAGCTGAACCGACAGAATTCCTCATGCTTGATAAATGGAAATATAGTAGCTACCAAAACAAATACCTGCAGATGCAAAAATCATCTAGGTTTTTAAAAATATATCCAATTCTTTAGCACAAATGAAATTTTTCCAAAATTTCCAAAATAAAAGCTGGGTAAATTATAAAGTATGAGGCAATGTTGTGTTGAGTTTAAGACCAAAGATAATTATTTCAAATCCTGGCTCCACATTTCTCAGCTGTGTGACATTTGTCACATTTTGGAACTTCTCTGTTTCCAGTTTCCCTTAATAGAATGGGAATAATTATGGCACTTACTTCAAAAAGTTGTGTTAATGACAGTAATAAAACAGCCTACTTCATAGGGTTGTTACTATGTGTAAAGGATTTATAATTGTGACTGACCTACAGGGAAAGGAAAACTATATTTAAATGTTTGCATAGTAGTAGTAGTAGTTGTTGTAGTAATGGTGGTGGTGGTAGTAATATTGCCTAAGGATCAACTTTGTGGCCATGAAGACAAACCCTTCTCCTTTGAATTCCGTTTGTGATTTTAACAAATTATTTAATCCTTCAGTATCCCATTTACTAAAAGGGAATAATGCTGTCACTTGGCATATTGTGAGTTAAATTGAATATGCATGTGTATTGTGGTGAGCCCTCTTCTAAACATCCCTTCAAAATTGGAACAAAACGATGTCATCAGAGATGGTGTGATTCCTACAAGGCAGCACCATGCACATCTAGTGCTGTTTCTCTGGTATTGTAAACTGAGCTGAGGCTTTGTATAATTATGGTGAGATCTATCATTCTTAAAGGACAAGGCCATTCTGATAGGAGAATCTTCCTTCCCTCAATGCACATGCAGAACAAATCATTTTTGAACAAACAATATACAGTTTTAGTGAATTATACAAATATATATAGACCTGATCAGAAGATTGACCATGGTGACTTTAATTGCAGTGAGAAGTCTCAACTGGAACTGAGCACCCAGAGTTTTCAGAAAGCCCACTGTACTGTACCGAGTTCATAATGACCAAACAGAAGGCACCTTCTTGTATTTGCAGGATACTGAAATGAATGGAGAATATAAACCTTCTCTTTCTGTGGGGAGAATAGGGTTCCCCAAGAGAGAAGAGAGGGGCACCAGACTGAGGGATTCTGAAAGAGGGATATTTGCTGGGAATGGAGGAGCATGTGGAGGAGGACATGGAGAGAAAGGAAGCAGAACATGGGAAACCCTTCCTCCAGTGGTTTCTTGATGGTGATGTGTCAGGGAAACTTCCAGACTGGTAGGGCTTGCACTGAAACTGCATGGAAAGATGTGGAAGGGCAAGTCTAAACTGACATTTTTTCATCAGAGTTCTATACTGCCAACCCAAGAAATGTGCCTACTCTTCAATCTAGTAATCATATTTCTGAGTGCTTATCATGTATTGATATACACACACAGAAGCAAGTATATGGGTATTCACTGAGGAATTGCTGTAACAATGAAACAAAGGAATGATTTACACTCCTATAGAGAGGGGAATAGTTAGGTAAACTAAGAATGTTGATGATATAAATAGTAGAAAAATAGAAAAGTTTAAAATGTATAAACATGAAAAACTCCAAGATGGCAAAAAATACCAATATCGAAATTGTTTGTAAGGAATGATTAATGATATAGAAAAAGACATCCATATACATATGCTAATGTGTGCATAATATACAAAAAGCAATAATTTTTACAAAATGTGCAGCATGATCAGCTATTAAAAATGCATAGGAAGAAAAGAACCAAAATGTAATTCACATTAAGCACACTGCATATGCTATTTCTGAGTGAGGAGATGCTACTGCTTGAGTTTCCTGCTCACTTACCCTACTGAACCCTTGCTCTTAAAGGTGAAAACCTCTTGGGTGATGATATGGACAAAGAAGTATTCTTCACAGAGACTTGCCAGAACTGCTCAGTACCCAGATAAACCATGAAAGACACCAAGAGAATCAACAGCTGCAGTTTTCTCATCCATGTTTCTTCTATATATGATGCTGAAGCCGAGACAAGCCCTTTAGAGTCAGGAGGAGAATATGTCAGTAATATCCAGAACCTCCATAACTGTCCTTAAATAATGATGATGAGCTAATATATTTGGTTTCTATCACAAAGTCTATCCATCCCTCACCCAACTATTTCCTTATGGCTAAATTAATAATCTCCTGTTGTTCCATCTCTCTTTACTGCTTATATTGTGCAAAAATAAATGCATATGTCATTAGGATAGTTAGAAATTTCTTGCCAGCAAATGGAAGTGGGATACTTCTAGTTTCAGCCACAGTTGTAAATGGTTCATAGGGCTGAAATGCCACTCCAGATTTTTCTCTGTTTTGTCCCTCTTTACAAAATCTGGAAAGCACTGGAGCTTTTCTTGAACAGTGGTCTTAATTATTTTTATTCTGATTAACTGCTTTTCATGCTTTTACCATATCCAAAAACCTTTTAATTAAATCTCCCAAACCCATTCTACCATGACTCAAAAGTTCATGAGCTACTCAAAGCAGGGGAGTAAAACAGGGATTCAGCACGAAAATTTCTAAATGTTTTAAGCTTTATACTTTATATAGTTTACTTTAACAATCAAGAAAACAAATAATACATCATCAAAAATATAAAATAGAAATTCCCCCAAAATAGACAAAAATTTTCCTCAGAATTAGAAATTATATATCACACACACACACACACACAGACACACACATGGTTTGGATGTGAGGTGCCCCCCATGTGTGAGACAATGCAAGAAGGTTCAGAGGAAAAATTATTGAGTTGTGAGAGTCTTAACCCAAGCAGTGAATTAATCCCTGATAAGGATTAACTGAGTGGTAGGGTGTGGCAGGAGGAGGTGGAAATTTGGGCGTGGCTTTGTTATATATATTTGTATCGGGCAAGTGGAAAACTCCCTCCGCTTCTTGAGCACCATGATTGTAAGCTGCTTCCCTGTGCCACAAACTCTGCCATGATGTTCAGCCTCATCTCAAGCGCCAGAAATGGAGCCAACCTTCTATGGACTAAGACCTCTGAAATTGTGAGCCCTCAAATAAACTCTTCCTCCTTTATAATTGTGCTGGTCAGGTCCTTAATCACAGCAGCAAAAAAGCTGTCTCTCTCTATATAGTTTCTTATGTGCAGACTTGGAATATGGCTGAATAATCCAATAGAAGCGAAAACTTTTCTTATTTTAAGTCATTTCACCTATGTGTCCACTGAATGCATTTAGAAATAATCTTCATTGGGCCCTGCAGTGTGGAGGTAGCGTTGGTCTGGATGCTTTTTCTATTACACTTCTGAATAGCTGGAGGCTATACTTAGGCAGAGTATAGACCACGCCCCCCCCCACACACACACCCTGTGCCCTGGCATGTCCGTGGCCTTCCTACCAGACTAGATGAAGGGCAAGGCAGAAGTCAATGGAGACTATCCAGTGGCTCCTGGAGAAGAATGATCAGCTTCTATCTATCTATGAGTGACACACAGGAAGACCAAGAAAGGGCTTCCAAGCCAAAGCTACCAGCATATGTCACATAGAACTCTCATTTATTTAGCTATCATGGCAGATGGCAGCCCAACTGATACTTCAAAAGCAATGGAATAATCTTTCTGTTGTAAGGAGTAATTGAATGTAATCCATTTCCTCTGAAATGGAAACAGGATCTTTACCAACTCAACTGCTTAAAACAAGAATGAAACTTTGTGATTCTTTCTAAAGTCTGAAAAATGTGAAGAAAGCTACTAATACTAACTCAACTCTATTCTCAATGAAAATATTTCTTTTAATGATCAGATCCCAGGATAAATGGATCCTATGTGTGCTCTTTTCTCAAGACGACTGTTAAGTTTCCACCTGAGTATGTATTGGAGGGTCAGCAACAATTGGTAAGACTTCCAAATAAGCCTTTTCCAAAGGGATATGGCCTCTGTGTACTCCCTTCCAGTTTGTAAATGTAGTCCCCCTCTTCTCAGGTTACTTTGAAATAAAGCTTGCTTTTCCACCCAAGAGCGGTATGAAGGCACAGAAGTTTCCATGTAATGTCTCTCAAAAATGGTAAGGACTTAATAACTGTAAGGTATGTAACAATAATTCCATTATCATTATTATTGGGAACAAAATGGATAGTGATTCTTTATTAGCATTAATATTATCTGATATTAAATAATTAAATTTCTTTAATTATCAAAAAAATCTTTCATTGGTCATTTCTTATTATTACTTATGGATAAGCACAGATTTGTTTAAACACTCTCTGAACCTGCTCACCTTGTGCAAAGGTGCCACAAACCAGAGTCTGCTGGTACACAGGAAATTTCCTTCCTGGATAAAATACGTATTAGACTGGAAAACCATTGCTTTAGAATACTAAGCTCCAACACATTTAACTGAAGAATCAGGGAAGTCTTTAATTTTCTTTCGATTTATATAGTATTTCAGAAAGCAACTTTGTTTTATGTCGTTCCTCTGCTTCATATTTCTTCTTGCAGCCATGACATGTTCCAGAAAGCTTCCCTAGTATCTTATCACCCATAAGGATTATCTCAGAAGGAGGAAGAATTTTTCTTGTTGTGACAACTTCAGAGACATTCTTATCATTTTCAGACAGAATTTTACATAAGCTATAAAAATTATCTAACAACTTCAGCTGGTCCCTGCCTTTCTTTCTCCAATCACATTGGCCAATACCTACTTAAGTGTCTGCTATGCTATTTCTAAAACAATATTCATTTTATATGTTAGAGCTTTATCTTGTGTATTTAAATAAATCCAAATTCTTTGACGACTTCCAAGTTATGTGGTGACTCTTCTCAATTTCTTGGATATACTGTGTATTCTAGTCCCTGTAACAGAGTTTGCATGTATACCACTATGCTAACTTGTTCCCAGATATTTGCATGGATTAAATGTTTATTAGGAAATAAATTCACTGCACTGAGGCAAATACTAGGTAACACATTCTATTTAACATTCCAAAAATGCTTAGGGACATATTAAATGAATTTCTATAGAACAGCTATTGTATATTGCCTATTAGGGGAGAGTTTAAAAGCTAATTACATATTCATCCATGCTTAGTTACTGAACCACAGAAACACCTAAATAAGCAATTTGTAGTTATTCAGTGTGAAATAGTTATCCTGTTAACACTTAATTTCAAAGCATAGGAAAAAAAGCCTTTTTCAAACCAATGATAAAATGGAAGCCAATACTTTCTTCTATGGCTAATAGAACCCAATGCAGTTAAGCTAACAAATGCTGCTCATTCTCTACTAACTGTTCTTTTTTTTTTCCTGTTCACCTGAAAAGCATATGTCAAATTACAGAGGTTACTGTTACCAATTTACATACTACCTGTTTTTCTTTCCATTATCATTTTCCTTAAATGTCTTTTTATATCTTCAACCATTATATTGAAACATAAATGTTTTCTACCTTTCTGAAATTTGAAATCAACATACTTAAGAATTTTGATTTTCTATCACCAATTCTTTAGTTGTCTCTTTTTAAAGCATTTTTACTCAATGAATTAGGGGCTAAAATGCAAAGCTTATTCCCCAGTTATAACCACCTGTGACATGAACGCTCAGTAGACAGACTCCCTTTAAACAAATAGTTGTGGAGCTGTAGTTCAGTGGCAGAGCACTTGCCTAGCATATGTTGAGGCCCTGGGTTCGATCCTTAGCACCGCAAAAAATAAACAAATAAAATAAAGGCACTCTGTCCATCTACAACTAAAAAAAAATTTTTTTTAAATGAATGGTTGTAGAATACCCAGTTGTAGATTTTGCTTTCACATGCTTAGTCAATATTCTTCAAACATTTCTCTTTTTTTCCCCCTAAGAATAGAAGAGTGCAGCAAAACTCTCTTTGGTGAATAAAAAGAAAAGGAAAAATGCGGGCTATTTAGATTAATGGCCCAGTTTTCTCATTTACCAGTGTCACCACCAATGCTTCATGACTTTTAGCAACATACTGAACCTTCCTGAACTTCAGCGACTCATTTTTATTGTGTGTTAAGTACTTATATCAAATTAGGGGAAAAAATTAAGGTCTTATGTTATCATTTGAGAAGTGCAATACTTCCGACAACCTGGTTGTCTGCAGTCTATCCAATAACCAGCAAAGCTGACTCTTGCATACAAACCCATATCCCTCCTGATGGCAGGGCCACCTATGCATTCTCAGTATCACAGGAGAAGAGTGCTAGTTAGTGGGAGATGCAATTAAGAGCACAGTGTATTTCCATTCGCATTACTTTTGCATTGGTCACTGGCATCAATTTCCTTGTCTATCTCATCCTGAGTATCAAATAGGCAGAAAACTGAGCCAAGTCAATAAAACTCAGCAAAGTAACAAATAAAATCACGCCATAATAGTAATGTACAAAGAGAAGATATCTCCTTCATTCTTTAAGATTGCTGTTATCGTCCTCAAAAATTTCCAAACCTTGAATAGTAGAAGAAAAGATTATGTTTATATTTAATCTTCCCAGTCTGGAAATACAGCCATCCTTCAGTATTCATAGGAAATTTGTTCCAGGACCCCCGGAACACCAAATTCTATGGTTTCTCAAGTCCCTGATATAAAAAGATGCAGTGTTTACATATAACCTATGCACATACTACCATATAACACCTAGCACAATGTATATGCTCATGTAAATATTTATTATACTGTATTTTAGTGTATAATGACAAGCAAAAGAGTCTGCACATGTTCAGTACAGATGCAATTTTTTCAAATATTTTCAATCTTGGTTGCTTAAATACATAGATGCAGAACCCACAGATAAGGTAGGTCAACTGTAGTGGCCTTATGCAATCATTTAAATAGTGCTTTTAAGATAAAGTATGCAATTTCTCAGATTTCACTTCTCCTTTGCTCCTGGTGAAGGTTTGTGGCTATTGTGACCATACAGACAAGAGTGAAGTAAATCTTGGAACCAAGTATTGTCCTCTGAGATTCTGGTTTCCATAGTGATGTTTTGTTCTCCAGGTTGCTGCTCACCCTGCTGGAATAATTCTAGCAGCCTGTATAGCTCTTGGTTCATGTTTTCGTCTTGGTTGGGATCTGATAGTCTAATGCTAACAAGGTTTTCCAACCTCCATTCCAGACCCCAGGCCTTGCTTAAACCCCCTGCATTCTGATCCCCAGTGATTCTGCAAAAATCAACATGTTCACATGCCTGTAATGCATTCTTATCCTACCAGTGTGCTGAGGTACAAGGTGCTGTGCTGATGGACTACAGAAGATGTTCATATAAGGAAAGGCTTTCAAGCCTATTGTCACATTGCAAAATATGTTTTGAATGCTTTTCAATCTGATTGTAACAATCTATTCCTACCCCAATGTCTACCTCATCCCCTCCCACAAAAGAATGGCATCGGTTGTCTAAGGAAAATGTCAATTAGGGAAAAGGCAAAAGAGAAAAACATATTGATATTTTACTTAAAACATAAAAACAATTGAGGGACCTTAAATAAATGCAATATGTTTCCCCTCTCTTCACCATTCCACCAGTTCACTCAGGAAAGTAAAAGGACAAGGAGAAAAAGATGAACAGTTCCCTAATGCTGAATGAAAGAAGACAAACAGCAACAGCAGAGGGGAGCTGGCAAGTGACTGGAGCAGCATAATTTTGTATCATAAAATCTATCCAAACTTTCCCACATTCCTAGTTTTTTTTTAAACTATTTGTAAACTCACCCATCTCTCAATAAGTAAAAACATACCGTGGATCAAAAAGAATTCTGCAGGGTTTATTTTTAGAAGATTGGACAGCAGACTTGATGAGAGCCACCTTTAGTTGCCCTCCTATGTATTTCCTGGACTCTCTGCACTGACCTTCAGCTGACCCTTGCATTCCTTCATGTGCTGTCCCATTAGTGGCTATAGAGATCATAACTTGAAAAATTTTGTAAATGTCGTTTTCTTTGTCTACTGAACATCCTATGCACTATGTTCTCTATTTACCTGAATGAATAGTGACTGTGGCATTATAGAGCACTGCTGAATTCTCCTTTATTATCATTTACTGTTTCTTGTTTCCTCTATTTCTCTTTCTCAGGAGTTCATAGAAGTGTGTTTTTATGTAACACCTTTTTAAAGATCCTGTCCATATATGTGTCAAGTAGAAAAAACTATATTATGATGTCTTCTTGTTTTCTAGACTTATGTTTAAGCTGATTTTTGTTGTTGTTTATTATTTCCCTTACACTGAGCACTAACTCCTGGGAGTACGGTAATACATATCCTCAGCTATGTCCTAAGCACTTTGCTTATACACCATTCTTGTGGAAATTTCACTACAACATTTTTGGTCAGTGGCTGTTGTAATGAAGGGTGAATCAGTACATATAAAGCTTTCTTAACTGGGTATATTAGTTTGCTAGGGCTACCAAAGGAAACTGACTCAGACTAGGTGGATTATATAACAGAAAATTGTTGTCTCAAAATTCTAGAGAGTACAAGTCCAAGATCAAACTGAAGACTTTGAGGAGAAAAATCCACCCCATACCCTATGCCCAACTCCTGTGGGTTTGTTGGTAATTTCTGTCATTCTTTGGCTTGTATGTCTCCTCCTTCACCTTCACATAATGTTCTCCCTCTGTCTGTGCCTCTGTGTCCAGATTTTCCTCTTTTTTAATGAAGACACTGGTCATATAAAATTAGGTCCCACCCCAAAGACTACATCTTAACTAGTTACATCTACAACCACCGTATTTCCAAATAGGGTCACATTCTGAGGTTTAGGGGTTAGGAATTCAACATATAAAGTGCAGGGGGCACCATTCTATCTATACCACTGGGTACTCCAAGGAAACAGGCATTAGGTTGATTTAGTCACTTCAAAAATTATTTTCAGAAGTTCTTTTCAGAAGATTCTCTTATACCTAAGCATCTGTGATGTCACAAAACATAACCAATTCATGAAAATGAAGATAAAGTGTCATCTTCAAAATAGTCTCAGGTATTTTTCTCCAATTACTTCTAGCAAAGAGGCTGGATGCTGACAATTAGACAATAACGTCCTTTTTATCTAAATCCTTTCTAAGCCAATGAGTCAAACATTTTGTGTTCCTTCCAAATTCACGTGTTGAAATCCTAATCACTAAGGTGATGGTAGTAGGAGGTAGGGTCTTTAGAAAGTGATTAGGTCATGAGGGTGGGTTCCTTGTAAATAAAACTGCTGCTGTTATAAAAGAGACTTCAAAGAACTACCTGGCTCCTTCTACTGTGAGGGCACAGCAAGAAGAGGTGCGTCTATGAATGAGGAAGTGGGAAATGATAAACAATATGTGGTTCAGACACCAGATACCAGATCTGCTAGTACTTTAATCTTGAACTTCCCAGCCTCCATGTTTTAGTCAGCTTTTTCACTGCTGTGACTGAAATATCTGATAAGAACAATTCGAGGAGGAAAAGTTGATTTGGGGTTTCATGGATTCAGAGATCTCAGTTCACAGATGGCTGACTCCCTTCCTCAGGGACTGAGATGTGGTAGAACATCATAGCAGGAGAGTGTAGTAGAGCAAAGTGGCTCAAGACATCACACCAGGAAGCAGATTGAGAGAGTCTAAGCTCAGCTCACAAAATATGTACCCCAAAGGAACCACCCCCAGGGACCCACCTCCTCCAGTCACACCCTACCAGCCAATAGTTACCACTCAGTTAATCTTGATCAGAGAATTAATTCACTGACTGGATTGAGGGTCTCCTAACCCAATCATTCAATCTTGAAACTTTCTTGCATTGTCTTACACATGAGCTTTTGAGGGACACCTCATATCTAAAACATAACATTCTAGAACTGTAAGAAAAATTTAAGCCACTATTTCATAGTGTTTTGTTACAGCAGCACAAACAGACTAAGACAGAGACTAAATGCCTGCTTGATAGAGGTTCATTTCATTGTTTTTAGGCTTGAACTGTCTTCAGAGGTCTTCTTGTGACCTAATAAGTAACCTAATATCCTGGCCAGAAGCAAGATAATTCCAGAAAAACAAGCCTGAACCAACTGATGTGAGACAAGCACCCAGCACAAGACCTGGAATAGAGTGGACATTTGATGTTTATTAGTGATAAAGTTGACTGGATGACCATGTGACCAGACCAAATGCAAACAAAACACATTTCATGAAGGAGAAGTGAGAAACTCTGCCTGACACAGAACAGAATTATGTGTAGGAAGAGCTCAACTGGTTGCCTTTGATGTTGCCTTGTCATGAGGCAATGTCCAGGGAGCTAGTCTCTTCTCATCTTGGAATTCTTTAGATTCTGTTTAGTCCTATCTTCACATTTTAAAACTAAAGGAAACTGAGGGACACAGGCATTTAAACTGGTTGCCTTGCTTAGTATTAGTGTGAAGTTCAGTACAAAAAAAAAAAAAAAAAAAAAAAATCTAAGCTTCTCCAAACCAGTCACTTGCTCTATTTCAATAAGAGTCTAGATTTTTTTTTTTTTCTCACTCCTCCAGTTAGGTAGAGTTACATTGTTATGAGTACCATTTTGAATTGTGTGACTGAGTTTTATTGTTTATTATGTCTTTATTTATTGTAAGAACTGCCAAGAAATAAGCTTTCTGTAAGTCCTAATCTCATCCATAGCTGTTATTTTTTCCATGTATATATGTGTATATGTGTGTATGTACTTATGCATAGACTAAGAAAGACAGAGAAAGATTTCCTTAGAAAACCTAGACCACCTACAGTAAGTCCAATTACAAGCATGTAACTAAATTTGGCTGCTCAAATGCATATTTCCAGTATATAAAGATTATGATGCAGTGCTCTTAAAATACAGTTAGGGATGGCTCTCATTGGGAAATTCAAGTTTAGAATTTTTTAAGCATGGGAACCACATATTGTTTATTATTATTATCAAAACCCTTAATAAAAGTCAGTTGAAAAGTTAATGATTTAATAAAGGATGGATGAGTGAATATATTAATGAAGGATGTGTCTGTTCTTGACTGCAATGACAAATTTTAATTGAAATATATTTATTGAACTCTTTAATGAATACCCACACTACTTTAGAGGAATGTAGGCCACCACATGTAGTTAAAGAAGGTGACTTTTAGAGGAAAGACTGTTTATAAAGATTAATACACACATGTCAGGTAGGTGGCCCACTGATTGGATACTGTAGCTGCATCGTGAGAAATCACCTGCTTGCCCTGCTCTGCCTTCAATTAGTAGAGTCTGCTCTTCATGTATATGGACTTCATACTGATGGCCATGAACAAGGTTTACATTCTGATTCAGTTCTTTTGTATTTTAAGTCCTCAAGGACTGGAACATGGCCTAGCTTCTTTCTGTTGTCTCCATGGTGACAAGAACTCTGCATCTCATCACTGTTTGAGACATGCTGTTGACTGTTCTTATATCCAAGATTTTCTCCTACTAGCAAAGCTTTGACCAATTAGCATGAACTCAGAACTGCACATTTTTTGCAGCATATTTCAGCAAATACTTTAATTGATTTGTTGATCAGTGAGCTCTGTTAATTCTGAAATGATGACGTTTAGAGGCTTTGGCTTTGTTCCCTCTAAAAAAGACAAATCCTATGTAATGACTACTAGAGGCTGATGCAATGAGAAATGATTGGCATGTTCTAATTTAGAGAATATTATCCTGCTCCCCTAATAACTTGATTGCTGGAAATATCCCTTCCTTTGAGTTTGAGTACTCCAGTTGAAAGCTCTCTGGGGGGAACATAAAAGCATATTAAAGAAATAGGACACTAAGTAGGCAAGATTCCAATTGAATGGAGAAGAGGAAAAGAGTGCTTTAATTAGAAATATTGGTAGGTGATCAGCATGTTAGTAGTCATCCAAGGGTGCCTTTAAAATACAGGGTGCCTAGAAGAGGGAGTGGTGCCCAAAGATGGGAAAGAAAATGATTCAGGGGGAGGAGTAATTAAAATATGTGCCAATTTCACACTTGCCCTCAAACATGACCTGGAAAGTACCATAGTTTTCCCATTTGCTAATGAATGACAGGAGGGATAATCATTCTAACTTCTAAAACAGCTTTGCAAATGGTTATCAAAAATTCCCCTGCATAGCTGGGTGCAGTAATACCAGCAACTTGAGAGGCTGAGATAGGAGGATTGTAACTTTGAAGCTAGCCTGGTGAATTTAGTGAAACTCTCTCAAAATAAAAGTAAAAAGGCTGAGGGAGGGGGGTAATACTCTGCATTACTAATGCAGAGAGCAAGAATTTTGGATATATAATGGTATTTCCAGATGATGTATCCTTCAAAAATGATTGCTTTAGAGAGTGAGGGAGTAATAATCAGGAAATAGTGAAGGAAATTAGGAAGAACCTCAATCACACCTTCTGACCCGCCAAAGTAAAAGAAACACCAACTATCACATTAAAGAACTGGAAAAGAAGCATATAGTTTGTGCAGGGCCAGAAATAGCCTGACCTTGGTTGCTAATTAAAGGTCCAAGTTGAGTTAACTACTGAAGGAAGGTGGGGGAAAATTCAACTTTAACTTACTCTTGTTTTTACTCACAAGCCACTTTTCCTCTGCTCTCACAGAAACATGACATTTGGAGATGCTTGTGGTTCATTTCATATTGTGGCCACTGTTACATTGAAGGTGGACTCATTTTGTTCCTAATACAAGAACGTTGGTGGGAAAATTGTTGCAAGTAGAAATAGGACTGTAGAGCTAATGGAAACAATAATAAACTCATTTCTGTTGTTATGATTTTACAGAACTGTTTGAGAAGGATACCTACATTTTCTGTGCTTTGAGAGAATATTAACATGATATAAATGTGGTCAGTGTTATGATATATTTTGTGATTATTTCTACTTTCTCCCAATATTTGAGTCACATACAGAGTATCGCTTGAACAAACTTATGAAAACACTTATAAAATGAAGAAGGAAATGGCATTAGCCCTTTAGCCTTTCTCTATTGAATAGAAACTTCTAGATCCTTTGATGAGTCTGGTCGTGAGATATGATGCTAGACTGCTGGGTCCAGATAAAAAACTGAGTTTCCTGCCTCCAACTGTCATCACAAAATACCTTTACATCCAGGAATAGGTGGGGGTGGTGGATAGAGGACACAGGGAGAATTAGAAAGAGGTCTGTTATTGTTCAATAACACTGAATTCCTTCAAATATGACACAACTGAGGAGACCAAAAAGTTACTATAGCACAAGGTACCTTTTATTTCCCCCTACTTGTTTTGAGAACATAAGATTAAAGAAACACAGATTCTTTCCCTTGATCAGCCACTAAAAGGGGTGACTTTAAAAAAAAGTAGATTTAATAGAACTGGTGGCTCTAACAAAAATGGACATTTGTAAGTGTCCGGAAGATCCTCCTACTGGATTAAGCACAGATTTTCTTAAGTAACTTAAGGCTTTCTCTTAGTTCAAATATGTGAGGTTCATAAACTTGGTTGACTGTTCTTATGGTCATTTGTACAATGTTTAAGCCTGAATCTTTTCCCTTTGTTTCAGAAAAAAAAAATTATATCCCATCTATCTAAATCTCATAAAATTGTTAAAGAATAAAAATCAGATAAATTTATAAATTCACTTCCAGCATGAAGACTTTCCTGACTTCTCTGTCATTCTACAAAATATTCTTATAAATCTGGTACAGTCCTTAAACAACATTGCAGTGAACTATAATGACATCACCGTTCTCTTGAGAAACTATAAAGTAGTGTCTCAAGGAATAACTGAAGACAATGGCTTCTAACTAGAAGGCAATGACTCGATGAATAGCAGCACTCAATAATTGTTTATAAATGTCTCCATGAAAGAATGACTAGGGCTCTACTACTATGAGTTGTAATTAATTAATTCAATGAAGATTTATGAAGCACTATTTACCCACTTGTTATTCTTAATGCTGAAAATATATCCATGAGCAAAGCAGGTAATAATCCCTGCCCCATGGAGCTTATAGTTTTTGTTTGTTTGTTTGTTGTTGTTTTTGCATTGAAGTAGGAAGGAAAATTTAGCAGCCATGGAAGAATATCAATTGGGTATCCCTTCAAAGGGAGCCCATTTCAAAAACCTGCCAAAGTGAGCTTCTATGTCAATGACTGAACCCAGAGTGGGTTCTAGGGAGGGGCAATTTTGGCCTAAAAGAGGATTCCCTTACTGATCAATCTTCACTCTGGGGTTCCGTATAGGACTCTTGTCCAAAACTTTCTCAAAGGTATATTGCAGTCTGAGGCTCTTTCTAGCCAAGTCTCCTTCCTACTATCTCACTTTCTTTTTCCACAGAAGTCAGATCTCAAGTATTGTCTGAAGACTCTCCAAACCTACTCTACTCTTTATTTTGAAGGTGTTTTCCTTTGCAATAGGCTTTCACAGTTTTTGTGGCCTATCCTATTCTTACTGACAGTTTGCCCCTCTGTAGGGTTCCAGAAAGTCCACAAAATGAGAGAAAAAGTTTTACCAGTATAACAATTACACAGACTTGTGTCAGAGAGCAAAACCACTGGGATTGCAGACAATGAAGCTAAAACTGTCTGGAGTCAATCCCAAGCATCTCTTCCAACTCTGTATTTAATGACATCATACTAGAGCTGGAAATCAGCTAACATGCAATATTACACCAATCGATTGGCAAATGCTATAAATCAGGGTTGTTTTCATTGTGCAGTGTACGTGTGTGTTTTACCAGATAGCTGCTTTACCATTACATCATACCTGACCAGCAGTCCGAGAATAAAAGTGCATATTTATCGAGATGAAACAAAGAAGAGACCAAACAAAACTTTGCATAGTCTTCTTGAAAATAAACCCAAACCAATTCCAGGTAGAAGTGACTCAATGGTTTCTGTATTGATTTCACTTTAAACACTCAGGTCTCTCCCCTCATCACCCTCCGCACCTCTACAGCAGGCCTCCAGGGTAGCTTGCAGGAGGCAGTTGACCATTATTTTGGTTCTGTATCTTGTGTTAATACAGAATGTCTGTGGAATACTTCTGAGAATATGTTGTCTAAAGAAAATGTTTTTGACTTATCTTTGAAGTTAAATACATACCATGGCCTCCTAATTTGAATGCTGAAATACAAAATTTTGAAATACATAAACATTGTTTCTAAATATTCAAAATACAACATTTCTGACATCTGTGTGATTAATGAATATTAACTAACCAACATTTGTTAGTCTTCAAAATGTGTTTTCTTATGTCTTATATTTTGATTTTTCTTATTATTCCCAGACTGTACTTAATATCCTATTTTTATAGCTCTTGTCTACCATGAAATATATTCTATTGAACAGCTGTAGAAATGTTTTGCTTGCTTTTCTTTCCTTTGGTTTTGATGGTTGTTATTTTATGTATTTTATATATTAAAAATAAAACTTCCTGGGCTAGAGATGTATCTCAGTGATAGAGCACTTGTGTGAGGCTCTGGGTTCAATTCCCAGCATTGCAAAAAAATAAAATAAAATAAAACTTCTTGTTATGTGTCCTTGTGGAGTCATATAAAGAAAATACTGGTTTTCATATTTTCTGTGGTCTAAATAAAATAATTGGAGGAATGATAATAATAAAAAGTAATATAGTTATCCCATGACATTTATGAAGATATTCATATAAATGCATTCTGGCAAGATAGTTTTGGACAAAATAACATTCCTTGGCTTTTAGTAGTACTGAGAAAATAGTAGCAATATTTAAAACACATTTTCCACAAGTTCTTCAAAAAGTATAATATTTTTAGTATTATTTAGAAGAAGCCAAATAAAATATTAAATAAAGTGAGAGCAAATGTGTTACTCAAGTGGCTTCACTCCCTTATTTTTACACCCAAGGCTGACCTTAGTCACAGTCATCATCCTTGCCACTGAGCAGGGGAAAAACCTAGCATCTTTCCCTCCATGACTGGAATTTGTTATGAGTTAAAAATGTCTTCTCACTGAGATCTTTGTTTTTTGAATGTACTAAATAACGTGTTTTTAATATTCTTGTATGCTTGAAATTTCTCTTGAATTAAGTGATACACCAGGCAATGAAATAGCTTCAATTTCTCCAAGGTTCTAGAGACACTAACATGTTTCCTGTCTTTCATAGATGTCATATAGCTTTCCCTTTCTGGGATGGTTTTCTTCTTCTGGTTCTAATATCAAAACATACACAGAGACCCAAACTAAAATGGGTTTGAAATTTTGGTCGGAGAAGTATAACGTACTCCAGTCATTTATGAAAACCTAAATAAATATTCCTAAAATATTAAGATTAAGAGATAGGGTCTGGGCGCCATGACTTGGGAGGCTGAGGCAAGAGGAACTTGAGTTTAAAGCCGGCCTCAGCAAAAGCAAGGCACTAGCAACTCAAGTGAGACTCTGTCTCTAAATAAAATACAAAATAGGACTGGGAATGTGGTTCAGTGATTGAGTGCCCCGGAGTTCAATCCCTGGTACCTGCCCCCCAACCCCACAAAAAAAAAAAAAAAAAAGATAGGGAAGGCAGGTTCTCAATTATCTGGTGTCCTCCACTCTTGTATTATAAAAACATGTGGTTATTAAGGAATTTTGGCTTCACATGTAACAAAAACTTTCTATTATTTGACTTTGAAGTTATAAGAGAAAAAACTCATGTAGTCGCCTGAAGCGATGGCCGCTTGGAGCAAAGAAGCCGCGGGAAGAAGTTTTGAGACGAACTGGAAACAAACAGCTCTTTATTCTGACAACTTTTCTCCCTGGCTCTAACTACACCCCGACACGCCGTCCACGCTCCTCTAACCTCCAAAAATGGCGCAGACCTCCTCCGCAATCTTGCTCAAGTCCCTCGAGATCTCCGGCCAAGTCTCGCAAGATCCCGGGCCAAGTATGGAAGGCGCCAATGCCCAAACATGTCCAAAGCCAAAGCCCGTAGTCCACCGCAATTTAAGCCATCTCCCCAAACAGGGCTCCTGCATTTCCCCCCTTTTGTTTTAAAAGAGGTAATGCTCTAGGACGTCTATGTGCAACCAACATTCTCCCGTCATCGGATAATCAAGGCTGTGCCCTTGACTCCTGTCTTAGGTTGATATGTCGGCCACATGAGACTGTCCCGTGCGACTGTGCCTGTCTTAGGTTGTCCCCCTCTGGGGATCTTACCCGTCATTGGCTAACCAGCCATCCAATGGAGCCCTTTAGGATCGACTGTGTATGATGACTAACAGCCGTCCAATTGTGAGGAGATGTTGCGGCTTTAAGGCAACAAGCCTTTTGGTGACGAGCCAAATTGTATAGCATATCAAATTGTTTAAACAAATTATTTGCCCTAAGTTTCATCAAGTAACACACTGAATTCTCTGGACAAATGTCCGCAAGTCATTGTCCCATAAAGTCCCAAACAATGAAAGATCAAAATGTCCATTTGTTATAACACGTTGATGTAGGAGGTCCCATGCATGCAGAGCAGAGGCCACACTGTTGGTGAGGTTGTTTGATGCTTGAGCAGCAGGGATGCTTGTGGTGACCGCGTTCCCTGCAGCTATAGCAGCAACCGTCTTTTTTATATCTAGATAATGCCACCAGCAAATCTTCAGGGCCCACTACCTAGAAACTCAAGCATCAATTATTAAAGGAAAGGCAGTGTTATTTCAGCACTGAGTGAAGAGTCGAGTTGTCAAACTAAAAAACAGAATTATTAGATTAGAAAATTAAAGTTGATTTCTGCTCATACACATTGTTGTTTGAGCTCACACAAACATAAGTTGTCAAAATATCATATTGAGAACAAAAGAAAGAAAGACTGAGGGTATTTACTGTATTAAAGATAGATTAAAGAAAAGCTAAAGGCACTTTGGAGAAATAATTTGTCAGCTGGAACCCTCAAGTCTCTGTATACACAGCAATTTTTTACCTGTTGAGATAATTGAAATTAATCAGCTATTAAACAAACGAAGTTAATAACAAATGAACAATCTTATGTCAAAACACCAAAATATTAGGTTATATAGCACTAGTCATATTGTGTGCTAAAGAGAAGTCCCAGGGATACCTATAATCAAAATTGAAAGTACCTTCATTTATAAAATTATTTACCTAAATTGAATACTCTCAACCTAAAATGAATTAAAGTTATTTGGATCCATATATATATATATATATATTCTTTTTCATAAGCGCTTTGTTCTTTGTGACGTCACACTGGACAGACGAACAAACATACAAACATATATTTGTGACGTCACATTAACATGAAATGTAGACAAATGTACAGACATAAAGACATGTATAAAAAGAAAAAAAATACAATTGTGTGCACACTAAAGAGAGATCTCCTCATCCCGGCCGGGAGGAATGACTCTTGAGTTGTGAAACATTTTGAAGGATACTTTTGAGGGAGTCATTCTATATCTTCATCTTGGTCTTCTTGATTTTGTAACTTTTTTATTAATCTTGATTCCTCAACAACTACATCTTGATCATTTTGATGTGGTACCTGCTTTATTAATCTAGATGGTATCCATATTGGAGAGGATTGCCTGTAAACCATCTTTAACTTTTTTCTTTAACTTCTGGCATAAGCCTGTAACCTACTCTATAAGTTGAATAAATCGCAATTTTCCAAAGCTTGGCTCATGAGTAACATCCACTCAAGATGAGGGTTACACCAAAATGAGGATTGGGCTGTCTCTAAACAATAATTTTCACCGCAGTTTGTTTCTGGCATAGCGTGAGTACGCCTTGCCCACATGGATATTTCAACGACAGTTGTTCTGGCATAGCCTGTAACCGTATAAATGGCATAGCCCATAGCCTGTAACCGTTAAATATTAATAAGTTGATTTTTTTATTACCTGTGGAAATATAATAGGATGTTAATACAAAAAGATAATATAGGAGACTTAGGAAGGTTTATCAAAATTTGCAGAGGTGTCCTCATTATCGTTGAAGCACTCTGTGACGATGAATATTATAAAAACCAAATGTGAAGTTTTAAGCCCTTGAAGAATAAGTTTAACCATGGAGGTATTAGGGAGAGACTGTATCCATAATAAAGGCCCTTGTTGCATGTGGGTGTAACAATAAGCGGTTGAGCATCTAATAGGCTCTCTTCCCATTTGATGGCCTAACTTTATGTCATACAGAGTCAGTGTTCGCGTGAACTCCCCTTGAAGGATTTCACCGACAGTTTTCTGGGCCAAGCCCAGGTGTAACCGAAAATCTAATAATTTCCATGATTTTAACCGTAAATCTAATAAGTTTGAACTTTTTCTTCTGCTATATATAATCCGTATTTTTTTAAATTTTCTACCATGTCACTGAGCCATGAGGTTTGGATAGTTATTTTTAATGGGTTGGATAGCCTTGTCCACATATATTTGGCATATGGTGGGGCTATTAGCCATTCCCTGCGGCAAAACCTTCCATTGATATCTCTGATCAGGGCCATTATTGTTAATAGAAGGAACTGAAAAAGCAAACCTGGGGGCATCCAGAGGATGTAGGGGAATAGAAAAGAAGCAATCCTTTATATCAAGACTTAATAACATGGAAACTTTTTGGAATAGCTACAGGATTCGGAAGTCCAGGTTGAGTAGGGCCCATGACTGCATGGTTTTATTAATTTGTCTAAGATCACCGTAAATACTAAGCCATTTTCCTGATTTTTTCTTGATCACATAAATATGGGGGAATTCCAGGGAGAGGTGGAAGGTTCTATATTGTCACATGGAATTTCACCGACAGGTTGTTCTGCATAGCTGTACACCGTTAAATATCTCTTCCCCATAAAGTAACTGGTAGGTTAGGTAAAACATAAGGCTGAAACGTTCCTTTATGTCCTTCATCATCCTCCCATTTTAAAATTACTGCACTTTTTTCTGGGAGGTTATTATATCCCAAGCCTCTTAAACTATGAATTTCACCGACAGTTGTTCTGGCATAGCCTGTACCGTAAATTACTAATAAGTTGCTAATAAGTTGAGCATCTAATAGGCTCTCTTCCCATCTCTCTTCCCATCTGATGGCCAATTGCAAATATTTGCTCCTAATCTCCTGTGGTTGTGGTTGGCAGAATTATAGTCCCACAAATATATCCACATCCTCATCCTCAGACCCTGTGAATAAATTACCATACATGGCAATAAGATTTTGTAGTGTGATTTAGGACCCCAAAATGGAGAAATTGTCCTGGCTTATCTGAATGGGTCCAATGTAATCATTACGATTTTATAAGAGGAAAAAAAATGCAGCTGAGTCAGAGAGAGTTTGAAAATGCTACGCTGCTGGCTTAGAATATGGAAGAAGGGTCCATGCGCCAAGAAAGATGGGTGGGATTTAGAAATTGGAAAAAGAATGAATTTCCCCCCAAAAGCTTTCAGAAGGAACATGGCAAACATGCAAATTTTAGGCTACAAAGCCCATTTCAGTTTTCTGACCTCCAGAACTGTAACATAACAAGGTTTTGTGAGTTTTAAAGTATTATGTGTTTAAGTGTTGTGACATTTGGGGGCAATTTGCAGCATTAGGACACTAATAGAGTTTGTTATACATCTCAGAAGAATGAAAAATAGAAGGCACTAATTCTATGCAATCCCTTACTTGAACCATAAGAATTGATTCTTTAAAATAGCCTTGATTATATGCAATAAAAATTTTAAATTTAAAAGTATTCTGGATTTTTTTTTAATTTTCCTTCAAGATGCTGCTATGGTATTCATAGTTTACAAAAGTACAGTTTTTCATTACTTCGAGAAAAAGTTTCTATCAGGTTGGAAATTAACTTCTCAAGACAAGGTAAGTTATTTAAGTAGTGAGCAGAAAAGAACAAAAGAAGCAGAGTTTACATTTTCAAGGTCAGAACATAGCAATGACATAATTATTATTTTAAGGAAGAACATTTTCTGTAGCTGCACTTGTATATCTTGGGACTGTTCTGAAATTGGAAGATGAGGGTGTTCCACGTAAATTTCTAAACATGACATAATGTCATTAGTAAATGCTCTCAAATAAGTGTTTTTTTAACGCATTGAAATTAGAAAATAAAATGTGTTTTTGTAATGCTGCTATGTGAAACACATTAAAATGTGCTGAGTGCTATGACATGAGCCTATCATGTCAGTCCATACTAATGATATGTAGCTTAACATTAAGGAGAAATATATTTCAGGGTTGGGATTACTCCCTAATTGCTCCAAGTGGGATTTGAGGGATGTCATGCAAAACTCACACCTAAACATACCCCTAGGCTAACATAACATAGCCCTGAAGGTACACAACAGAAAAGTGTTTCCTTAAGACTATATGTTGCCAAGAGACCTATTTAAAACAAAAATAAATTTGATATTGATACATTAGTCAGTCATAAAAGCTTTACTGAATGGTAAAAGCTTACTAAAATAAAGGTACTAGAATTCACAAATTTGGGTTAAAATTCAGGTTTAATTTCTCACAAACTGCATAGATTCAGACAACATACACTCTCTGGTCTCCAATTTCTCCAATTTCTTCATTTGTGAAATAAGAATAAAATCTCCCTTTCATAGAATATAATATAGATGCTTACACCACAAATAAGCAGATATTATCTGGGCTGAAATCTTGGCTCAGCCACTCACTCTATAATCATGGGCAAGTATTTTGATGAACTTTGGGAATGAGTTTGCCTGGTTTTTTAATTTTTTATTTATAATAATTACAATTCATAGTACACATATATAGCATCTTTTTTACATACAACTGTTTGTATACAAAGTATATTTGTACCATTCAGGTCTTCAATCATGCATTTAGGATAATGATGCTGTCTGCATGTCACATGTGCTCAGTATGTGTAATTTATGTACATAATAAGGTTGTTGTGAGGGACAGGAAATGTTATGTGTGAGAAACACTGATCACTAAGTACCATTCAAATATCATTTTAATATTATATAGCATGTATGTTATAAATACACTTATATATCTCATTGTGTAATATATTTCCTCTATTTTAAGGCACAAGTTTTTCATACCATTACTTTTCAAATATTGGAATGCATCTTACAATTAACTTTTATGCTTAACATAGTGATCATTTCTCCAAAGTCAGTAAACATGTATTATGTGTAAATGAGGAAACAAAACACATGTATGTAATATCTATGTATGTATATAAGCATTGGTCAGGAAAATTCCTTATTCACCTCTGTTCCTCAAAGGCACTAGTATTTGTTCAATAAATGTCTGTTAATTCTTTGGACAGATAACCTATTAACATCTCCAGATTTGACCAGGGCTCTACTTTTCCCATGTCCTCTCCCCCATATTTCAGTCTAGCTAAAAAATATTTTTAGTTAGGGGTTTGCTCTTAAACAGGCAATCTGAGATAGACTGGACTGCATTTGAGTAATTACAAATGTCATCACATTTGAAATAACTTCTATCCCACAGCCCAGGGAGTTACTGGCCCCTTGCAATTTACTGCCTTTCAATTTCCATTCAGAAGACAAATACCTGTTCCAGTATGCTGTCAGCATCCAGTTCCATTCTTCCTCACTTCCCCACCCCACTGTCTTCCCAGCAGAGCACTGATAGGCTAGTCAATGAGGAAGTGCAAGGTTTGTGGGCTTGCGAGCCAATGTGGACAATGCATCTCTGAAGTCTTCCTATGCATTTTTCTGTGCTTGTGGTTTAAGAATATCCTATCAATCTGGAGGAAAAAACTGATTTGCAGATCTAGAACCCAATATTGTATTGAGCCAACGTGTATTTTAAATGGTACGCTCCAATAATTTCCTCTAAAAATCTATCAAGTAGTTATTGTTTGCTCATGGCTTGGACTGCCATTCCATAGCATGACTCTCAGGAGCAAGAACCGCTTCTTACCAATCTGAGCACCTTCAAGGCATAGTATTGAGTCTGACCCACATTGTGCAATACTCTGGAATTGAATTATTAAATGAGACCAAGACACAAATTATTCATGAATCTTCTGATTTATAAGTTCACCATTTATTGAGAATTGGAAACTATTTGCTGGAGGGAAAAAAAAACATGAATAAGATTTCTTTCCTGCAATTGGGGAGGTTTACAGTTATTGTGGGAGACAGATAAATAAACTAACAATTATATTAACAATAAGAAAACACTCTAACACATTTACATGCAAAACATTATGAAAGCACATAAGAGGTGATGTCACTGACTCTTCTGGGGAGAGCAGAGGAGTGAAAATGCACCTGGATTTTGAAAGATTATATTGTGTTCAAGAGGCAGAGGATTTGAGCTGAGGGAAAAGGAATAATAAGTTCAATGGCATAAAAGCAAATATCATATTGAAACATTAATAGGTAACACTTATATTGAACTATGTATGTGTCAGGCTCTGTTCTAAGCCACACACACACACACACACACACACACACACACACACACACACACATACACACACACTCATGTCTCGAAATTACGGTAATGGGCTGAAGTTTCTAGCCCCCATACCCGGGATGGACCTCCTTTGTCCAGCAAAAGAGGCCAGGGAGCATACCTCAGCAGTGAGATGAGACTGAGAAGGTAGAAGCTGCTGATGTCCCCTCCCCTGCCTTCAAAAGACCCAGGGACACGCCAGGGAGTCCAGTCAGGTAACTTCAGCGCTGGAACTCAGGTTTATTTAGGAAAATGGCCATTCTTATAGTGGACAAGGACAAGTCAGCAAGCAGATTACAGAAACAGGCAACGAACACGGGCAAGTCCTATTGGCAGAGTCTCCTATCCTATCCTTAGGGTGGTTTCGGTTCTCATGATATGTCAGAGCAACGCCCCCTGCTCAGATCAGGTCCGTAACAGGGCGTGGAAAGCAGCCAGAGCTTTTTACCCTTTCGGCCGATGTGTTCTAAAGGCCCCGACACACTCACACACTCATTTAATACTCATTAGATCCTGTAGGGTAGGTATTATTTATATAAATGAAAGTGGAAGCACAGAGCAATTAAGAAATTTAGCAAAATTGAAATTCACATAAGCAATACATGAGAAAGGAACAATTCAAACCCAGATAGCCATGCTCTATAACCACTATGCAATGCTGAATAGGTCCAGCAAGGATCAACTGTTGTTTGGGGCTGTCATGAGTATAGACTCCATAATGATCAGTGTCAGAAGATAAAGCTAGAAGTAGGCTGGATAGTTTGTCAACATCCTCAGATACAAAGCCAAAATGAAGACTATACCAGCTGGATGGTGGTTTTGAGTGGTTGCTTAGAGAGTACAGTGAAAGATCACTGGATTCTAGTAAATGATTAGAAAGGTAATGATATAGAGAAAAACATATTTACCAGGATTCTACACAGAAAAAGTCCTCAATGTGTTAGCAACAAAAACTAATTAGCACTTGGGACAGGGGATGATACCCTAGAGGAGTACACTCAAGCAAGAACAGATGGCTCCTAACTGCCTTTATTTTTTTAATGAAGATAAAATTAACATAAGAGTCAGTGCACACATCTTATGTGTTGACTTGGATACATTTTGACATTGTGTACACCTGTGAAATCATCTCCCATAAAAAAAACAAGGTATCACATATCTCTATAATTTGGAGAGTACCATGTGGCCCTTCCAGTTAATTTCCTTTCCCATACAGCATCTATTATTTCACAATGATGAATTCTGCCTGTTTGGGGGTTTTATATAAAAATATGTATACACTATGAAATTTTGTTTCTGTATTTCTTCACTTAACATACCATTTTGAGGATCCATCCATGTTGCTGTATATAATATCATTATTCATTTTGTTGTTGTTGTTCAGTAGTTACTCCTTTGTGTATGATTACATGACAAGTTGTTCATTTAATATCTTGCTGATAGATGTTAGGATTTTCCCAGATGGAGGATCTTGTAAATAAGACTGTTAGAAGAAGCATTTTTATACAATTCGTTTTTGTGTATGCTATGGTTTGAATCTGGTTTGTCCCGCTGGACTCATGTAGGAGCTCAATCCCCAAAGACATGTTAATTGCACAAAGAAGGTGGAAACAATCTAACTATGGGACTTAGAGTTGGGGCTTTTGGAAAGTGTTTAGGATTAGAAAAGATCAATAGGGTTTAGCCCCATGATTGGATTCTGGAGGCTCTCCAGGAAGAAGGAGAAGAAACAGACATATAAACATGTTCTCTGTCTCTGGCTATGTGAGGTTCTGCATTGCCTCAGGACTCTGCCCCCAAGAAGGCCAACATCAGACCTTGCACTTAGAAAAGCATGAGCCAAAATAAGTAGACTGCCTCGAGTATTTCATTATAGTTATAAAAAGCAGGCTAACACAATGAATGTATGTTTCGTTTTCTCGGTAAACACTAAGGAGTGGAATCACTGCATCATAGGGTCAGAGCATCCCAACGCCCCCTTTTATTCCCTAACCCCTTCTTAAGAAAGGTCAGTCTGGTTATTAATAATATTTTTCTGATAGAACAAGATATGCAATTTTGGAAACAGAGCTGAATTGTGAACAGTAATTTGAGGGAAACTGAGTGTTTCATTCTCCCACTGCCTCCTGATATGTTCAGCCACATATCTAGATAATCAAATGAAAGGCTAGTGGTTTGAAGGAAGCTCAAATCATTAACCTAAGAAAATCTTCAAAATTTCTTAGTCTAGCTTGAATATGCTATAGTTGTAAATGCAGATTTTCTTTTGAAGATTCTAGGAAGTGACATAATTAAATTTGTGTACAATGGCAATACATTTTGAACAATGTGGAAGGTGAAATAATTCAACAAGGCAACTATAACAGTTCAGGTAAAAAATAATAAGATCAGCATCTTCGAGAATTATTAGAACTCAATTTAAGAGATTCACAAACACTGCTGTGAATGTGCATGTTGTAGCAGAAAATAGCCTCTTCATCTCTCTTTCATTGCATTACTGCGACCACACACAACAGATTCTATATTATAAATACATTCTAAAGAAAATATAAAGAGCAGCCAGTAAACGGAAGCATCCCCTACCTGCAAGCCCCATGCCTTACCACACTGCTGCATATCTGAAGTGACACACTCTCTATATGCCCAGGCTTTCTAATGTGTTTCTGTTCAGAATGTTTCTAAACTCTTGGCCTTACCAACATAATAGTTTGGCTTCTGTGCTCTGATACCAGTTCTGGCAAATACAGAAAATTAAACTATCCAACTGAAAAGACATATGAGAAAGATGTGACTATTAAACTCTGACCCAGTCCTTACTGGTACTTGCTTTATTGTGTTTCTCAGTCATTGTCATGAAAAACAGGCAAGGACTGTTTGGAGGTGAGCCTTTTTTATGAGACTCAGAGAGAGATCAGAAGTCTATTATCTTTTAGCCCTGAAAGTCCTGAAAGAGCTTATCTTTATCCTCTCCTTGCTGTGACAAGATTTGTCATTTTGCTAGCCAGCATGTCAAATCAAGAACTCTACTTTTGACTGACATAAGTGGTTGGCCATGGTTTATGCCACTTTAGACAATGCACAGTCCCAGTGTTTATTCAGTGGCATTGGCCCATAACTCTAGAAGATATGAAAAGATTAAAAGAAGAAAATGAATTAGAACCATTTCTCACATGTTTACCTTGTAACTAGTATATTCCTAGAAACCTGATTATTCAGGTTTATCTCATAATTAGAGTCATCAATTCATTGAAGGTGACTGGCCTGTTGTTCATATTGTCTCCTTGCTTTTCCTTGAGTAATCTCTTGAGTATTTTACAAAATTGAAAATAAATCCTGAACCAATTCTCCATTATATAAAAATCCAGGATGTTATATATTTGGTACTTATTGATCAAAATTGCAAACCCCAATTAATTAACTATGAAAAGTACTTATAGAAGGCTACCAGAGTAGGCAGCTTTCATAAAGAGGGGTTGTTTGCTATTTTGGGCATCACTGGCTAATCAGGATCATCAACCTCTGGAATTCTGGAACAAGAGCTATTGATCAGGTTCACTGGGAAGGTGACTTCATTTGGAAGGTAACATGCCTCAAGGTCATCAGGAGAAATGCATGCTACTCGGGTCCTGTTATAATTTTATTGATTTTGCAAACTATTTATCTAGCTGTTGTGAATCCTAACTGCACTGCTTCAGAAGCAATAGGAAAGGTAAGCTTTATACATATGTTAGAGGGAATTGCTAGTCCAATGGCTAGTTCAGCCAGCTCTAAGAGCTGCTGCCACACACAGTGGAAGGCAACTCATGAAGGCTCTAGTTGAAAAGATATAGAGAAATTGATCCTGAATTCTCCATGTTGACATATTTTTTCATGAAGTTAAAAATCCAGGCTTGAAACAAAAATCGCTGGTGTGATGTTTGAGTGCTTTAGGCTGTACTTTATATAGGGAGAAGACTGCAAACTAATTATATAACCAGAACTACTCATCCAATGAAGTGGGGGGAAAATGCAGGCCTGACTGAGAAGAGGAATAGAGGCTAATACACAATGTTGTTTCCTACAAGGAGATCAATTCACTTGAGTTTGAGTATTCATGAACTTCAGTGACATCCTCAGAATTTTAACACCTCCTCTGCGCTGAATGCAATAATATGTACAATAAAATTATATAAGTAAGGTCTGAGTGAGGCCAAATTCCATGCAAAAATATTACACTGAAATTTCAAAAGTCTATTTACAATAAAGGTAGTAAGTCAGCTGTTTTCTGACAATGATATTACATGGTTCATATTTTTCCTCAAAATTTCCTCACAAAAAATATAATAAATTGTGGCTTACTTTGGAGATATTGTATTATTCAGATATCTAAGCATGAGAAGAAATATTTGTTCTTATGACAAGTACAGAAAGTTAAGACAAACACAAGTTGATTATAAAAACCATTGGTTTTGATAAAATAATTTTATTGAAGGATAATATTAATTATAAGAGATCAAAAGGATTTTGAGGTGATCTTCCAGTTTTCAAAAGTATTTTGATAGTGTTTTTCTATAAGTCAGGGCATAACCCAACTCTTCTGCAATATTAGACTTCATGTGTCCAAAATTCTCTGATTTTAAATTCATTGGGACCCACTAAAATGCTCCCAAACACCAAGTAGATGGATTCTGATGATTAATTTTTAAAGATAATATCATTCATAATAGAAAATACAAAAAGTTACTCTTTTTAAAAAAGCAAGATATTGGTTCTGTTCTGTTTGTAGAGTTAAGATTTAATTGTGTATATTTTTTCTATTCTACTTATATTGAAAGAATAAAAATATTATGACAGAGGGTCCATAAGCACCATTTTATTAAGTATAACATTTCAGTGAAGATACCTTACTTTGAATTTATGTTTCCTTTCCACTCTTTCTCTGGAGATGAGCATGTTTGAGCATAAGGTACATCACAGCATTGGAGAAAAAGCATAAGTTCTGGAATCAAACACGAACAATTTCAAATATTGTCTACTTCTTTGAAATTGCATGTTGACCTAAGATAAGTTACTTCAACCTTTTGCAGTATCAGATTTCTTACATTTTAAATGGATATGATGTCTACATTGTTAGGATATGGTGATAATTGATTAAAAAGACATTTTTAGAACACGTAGCATAATTCCTGATATGATTATGACTAAATTACTTATTTATTGCTATTTTCTTTTTCTTCTTCATCTTAAAGCTCTAGGATAGATTCTATATAGTAGCATTACTTAAAAGACATTTTTAGGAATTTAAAATTTGTATACATTATGTCCTTAGAAATCTTTTGTTAACTTCAGTGTTGGTTTCCCTTTATATTTCTACAGAAATATTTTATATTTCCATTGCTCCCTACATTTTTAGGTAATTTGTATGTCACTGTAATATATTATTTGACATATTAATGTCAAATTTTGCTAAACCCTCACAACAGATTATCAATATACAGTGAATATCCTATTTAAGGTTTTGGCCTAACCAAAGAGTTCAATATTATTATTGCTGCCCTCATGTTCTGTCATTATTCTGCCAAAAATATCTTTACCCATCTCTTTATTTCCAATCATACTATACTCTTCATTTTAATTATACACAGCATATGACCAAGTTTGATGCTTTAATTCATGTGAATGTTATTCTCTTTTAATGGATTTCATTTTACATTTAGTTTAACAACATTTTACAGTATTTTGACTCCCTAGAAATAAGAATTATACTATTGGGATGACACACAGGGCAGAGGGCTCTAGGAGCCAGGTGAGAGGCTGCAGTTAAAAACCTGAGCAAAGAATATGATAGCATGAAGCAAATATAAGAGTGAGGCAGGGGTTGATGGGGAGATGAAGAACAGGACCAAAGGGTGTGCAAGGAGAATATCCAGTTTACATTTTACTTTAGAACAGAGTCAAAATGCATAAGATGATATAGCTTCTCCAATATAATTTGGAAAACAATAAATTTAAAGAATTAATTTTGATTTGAACATTAGTCTTCATATGGCACATATATATACTATATATACATATATATGTATATATATTTGTTTAAATAACATGTTCTGTTGTGTTTTCCCATTCTATTTTATTTCCTGGCTATACAAACTGAACTGGTTTGTCAATATCTTGTGTAGCAATTTAGGTAGCATGTATTTGAATTTTGATTTCATTATTTTTAAGTGTCCCAAATATTTCTTATATAGTTTTCAAAATATAATTTGGTTACTAAACAAGCAGAATTTTTGTTTATACTTATTTAAAGACAGTCTCAGTGTTTCTATGTTCTTTCTATACTTACCTATCCACAATTTCTCACTCCCTTGCAATATTCCTCATTTTTTATAATGTAATTCTGGGGATGTATATCTGTATCTTCTATGAACTCTTTCTGTTGTCGCCTGAAGCGATGGCCGCTTGGAGCAACGAAGCCGCGGGAAGAAGTTCAGAGGCGAACTGGAAACAAACAGCTTTTTATTCTGATAACTTTTCTCTCTGGCTCTAACAACGACTAACATGCGCCACACACACCACCAAAATGGCGCTGACCCGATCAGCAATCTCGGCCAAGTCACTGGAGATCCCGGGCCAAGTCCCGCGAGATCTCAGGCCAAGTCTCGTGAGACTACGGAAGGCAGCAATGCCCAAAACTCCATGGCCCATAGTCAACCGCAATTTAAGCCATCTCCCCAAACAGGGCTCCTGCATCTTTCCAATATACAGATTCTCCTCCATCTGTTTTAAAACTAAAGTCTATAATTACTTAAGCAATTCTGTTGGCTTTGGGAGCTTAAATGTTGATCATAAATCTTTTTTATCAATAATTTTCAGACTCTAAAATTCCTAGGTTCCTTTTAATCATCATTTTTAGATTCAAAACCTTGATTCAATAATTGAAAGCATATATAGATATAGATATAGATGAAGAATAACTTGATAGAAGCTTTGTTTTATTTCAATAAACATCTTAAACAAACTTGCAATACATTTCACACATGAAAATTAATTTATCCATGCAAAGATATTATGGATGGTAAATTATATTTTACTGTTTTCTGAAAGCTACACTTGTGAAAAAGGTATAAATTCAATATAAGCTGAAACTCATTTTTAATCTACCTGGGTGCTTATGGGATATTAAATTATTTTCTGGATATAACTACATGAGAAATATTTTCATAAATTTCAGTAATATGTCATTTTCACTTCACCTCAGTTCACTATTATTTTATGATATATTCTACTCATCTCTCTTTAATGTATCTATTTATTGCCTTTGCTTTATTTTCTACATCATACTTGTTCTCATGCTGTTAATACTTTGTTTTCCGTGTTCCAGAATGTATCGCAGTTATCTTTTACATCATGGACAGGAATTTAATGTTTCTGATTTATTGCACCTGAATACACAATATTCACAAATTTTGCTCTTCTTTGTCTGCTCTGATGGCCCTGCTACTATTCATACAGTTGGTGTTTATTTATATCATTTCACTTCAAATCTATACTGTTCTTGTTCAGCTTGCAGTAAATTTAATTCAGGGAGACATGTTCCCTTTGATAATAGGTCAATGGTACTAGTCTATTACATTGTAGTCCAGATTCATTTGTTGTGTATCATTTTCCTTTACTTTTTCCTTTACTTTTACACTTTATCTCTCTTTTAAAGGATGGCTCTGTTTACTCAAGGTGTTATGATATGGGTAGCACTAGACATTATGAAAATTGGCCTGACTTCACAAGTTTTATAGAGAGCTGTACACAAATTTTTAAACTATCTGACCCAAGTTACCATGTTGTATTGTAGGGTCAGAAATTAAGTATTAAGGAAATGTTCTACGGTTGTTGAAAACTCAAAACTATGTCTCATCACCAATTATTTTTGGATGATATTAATCAAGGATCAGCAAACTATAACCTACAATCCAAATGTGGCCTGCTGTCTACATTTTTAACACATCTACATTTGTTTACTTACATATTGTCCAGGGCAAATTTCAAGCAATAATAGCAAAAATTACCAGTTGCCACAGAGGAATGTATCTATAAGATCTGTAAAGCATAGAATATTTACTATTTTCCTTTTACAGCAAGTTTACTGACACAGAAGCTAAATTCCACAGCCCCATTATAAAGAGGAGTACTAAGGAAATCAGACTCCCCTTTACTACCATTCATAAAGAATGTGGTCTTTTTTCTAGTAAGTAATCAGAATATCCTGGAGCATCAAAAATATTAATCTATACCTTATCACCAACGTATCCTTGTCAGGGTCTCCAGATAAAACATGGATATTGAATTGAATTGAACTGTCAGTTTAAGTATATTTTATGAAATTCAAATTAACTCAGTATTTTGTATTTTTCTTTGCTAAATCTGGGGAACATTTTCCTGATATATATCCCCATGGGTATATGCAAATAAAATAAAACATCTAATCTTATTATAGTAAGGGATAGAGAAACTAGTTATAAGCTTGTACTTTTAGTCTCCATGTAAGAAAAGCCCCGACTCAAATTGGATTAAACAACCATGAAACATATTATTTTACAACAGGGAGTTCAGAATCAGGAAAATGCTCTATATCAGGACTCTATCTTCACATTTATCTCATTCCTATTGATCTGCCTTCCTCTCTGTGCTGGATTGACCCTCAAAGTATAGCAAGATAACTGCAGAATTTTCAAGTTTTAAAAAGAGCTACAACTTCCAGAGTCAGCAATGAACCTATATCATTTTGTGTATCTTTTGAAATAGAAAACCACCCCTTTCCAGAAGCACGAAAGCAGAATCCTATTGAAGTTTCATTGCTAATTGATAAAAGAGAGTGCCCTGATTGTTTCGTTTTGATATAATTATTTTGGGGTCCAAGGATATCCAGCAGTCAGCTACAATGACTATTACAGTCCACCTCTTTGGCCAACAAATATCTCTACATATTTCTAGAGAAGTTAACACCTATGTCAAAATATTCATATACTTTCCAAGGAAAGAACACAATCTCTTCTATATTCAGGTCCAAATGCAAGGTCTCCAAAATATTTTTAGTCTTCTCTATTAGATCCAGATATGGCTCCCAGAAACTGAAGGTTAAAATATAAAGGATGTACCCCTAAGATAATCAATACAAAAGGCAAAAGAGACCATATAAAATAATAATAAAACTCCTACTTGGAATAAATGAAGAATGAGAAATTAAATATAAGTCATTATCACAAACCATATATATATATATATATATATATATATATATATATATTAAACAACCATGAAACATATTATTTTACAACAGGGAGTTCAGAATCAGGAAAATGCTCTATATCAGGACTCTATCTTCACACTTATCTCATTCCTATTGATCTGCCTTCCTCTCTGTGCTGGATTAACCCTCAAAGTATAGCAAGATAACTGCAGAACTCAAATTGGATTAATTAATTAATATATAATTTGTTGGATATACAAAAAAATTACACATCCCAGTAAGAAAAGTATGTTTTTTGATCAGCCATCCTGGTGGCGATGTTCTGTCCTGTGTATATAAAGCCTTGTACAGTTTTGTCCATAATCAAACCTGTGATGGGTGATGTAAAGACAGACCTCGTAGAGCAAAGTTTTAGCACCATTCTAAGATACTGAAATTCCATGACAAGGGCATTTCCATAGGACAATGTAATTCTCATCATTTATTACACTTGAGATATTTTGCTTCCCATCCACAATTAAAGTTTTGCACTTAGAAGTGATCTTTGAATATTAAAAAAATTGTTCCTAGCTAGTCACTTCTATGTCCTTCCCTTCCCTCTTGACTCCAGATCAGTATCCTCTGCCAAGAAGAAATCTAAGACAATTGCATTCAGTGGGAGGCATCATAATCAGATCTTTCCCCAGGATTGGTTCCCTTCCAAGCAGAGAATGACTAGCAGGTGGCACGTGAATGAACCCCCAATATCATGACTTGCTGAAACTGTTTCTGTCTGTTACTATTTGGACTGACTCTAGCTAGTGGTAGAGTATTTGATGTTCTAACCAGCAGTGGAGTTAGTTATAAATCAAAGGCACAAATGGCATTTCTCTCTCATATACAATTGTTTAGGATATCTTCAGCCAAATCTTGTGTTTCTAAAAATTGTGTTAACTTTTAACCATGAACAAAATGCCTGAAAAGAACAACTTAGATGAGGAAAAGTTTATTTTGGTTCACAATTTCAGAGGTCTTAGTCTATAGTTAGCTGACTCTATTGCTCTGGACCTGAAGTTAGAACATCATGGCAGAAGAGCATGGTATACAAAAACTGCTCAGCTCACATGACCAGGAAGTAGACGGGTAAGAGGTGGGGAGACTAGATAAATCTTTCCAGAGCATGGCCTCAGTGCCCTACTTCTTCCAGCTAGGTCCCACTTCTCAGTAGTCCATTAATCTATGAACTGATTAATTCAGCAAATGGATTTATCCACTGATGAGCCACAATCATTTCTTAAAAGTCTTACCTCTGAACCTTTCTGTTTTGGGGACATGAGCTTTGGGGGACATTTCAAATCCAAATCATAAGAATTTATCAAAAACATCAGAAAGTATCAAATATCCAAATACCCCAAAATTTCTCTGGTTCCTAACAATAGAATCTTCTATAGGAATTGATCTAATTCCCAATGTACAACAGCTGACAATGAGTATTGTCAACCACTTAACCATGGTCACCCACTCCCTGGGTCTAGTATAGTAGGTATTATAGAATAAGGAATTCTCATTTCTCACCATTATTCTCTGCATTCAACAAATACAATTCTTGGAGTAAGTCCTTTGTAGCATCCCACTTCATTTTTTCACATTCTGTATCTCTTAGTGAAAGGACTGAATATTTGTATCTTC
This sequence comes from Tamias sibiricus, assembly GCA_025594165.1. Lineage (NCBI taxonomy): Eukaryota > Metazoa > Chordata > Mammalia > Rodentia > Sciuridae > Tamias > Tamias sibiricus. The sequence goes on along the minus strand of CM046658.1, from coordinate 138,456,640 downwards.
CTCAAAATTCATATGTTGAAATCCAACACCCAATGTAATGGTACTAGAAGGTGGGGATTTGGGGTTAACTAAGTAATGGGGGTGGACCCCTCATGAATGAGATCAAAGACCTTATGAAAGGATCCTGGAGAGCACTCTTGCCTTCTTTCTACCACATGAAGATATAGTGAGAAGTCAGCAGTCTGCAGTCTGGGAGAGGGCATTCACCAGAACCACATCATGCTGGCACATTTATGTCAGATATCCAGGCTCCACAACTAAGAGGAATAAATCTTTATGTATAAGCCACCCAGTGTATGGTATTTGTTTTAGTCTAAATTAGGAACTTTGGAAGACTTCAGCATTAAGTAACACAAAAATGTAACTCAAATGGGATTAGAGAAGAAAATATATTTATGTCATTTAGCCAGCATTCCAGAGCTGAGGCAGTGCCAAGCTTGGATATCAGGACACCAGCCTGTCTTCTCTGTCACACTCTTGGTTGCACTATCCCTTGAAGATGAAAGATCAGGTTTGTTTTGACAATTCAAGGAATTGTTTTTAGAAACTACGATGTCTTCCTCCATAAGGAACCAACCCAAAACTGTCTAGCAACATTTTCTTTTTGTCTCACTGGTCAGGAATTGTCACACATATGTGGCTGAATCAATCTCTGGAAGGAGACTGGTCAAAGCACCTATTCCTAAGATAATCAGGGGGTGATTATTACAGTAGGGTATAGATGCACTGATAATGTGATGCAGTAACAGAACTGTCCTTTGTAGGGATGGAACAGGGAGGCTGTGATGTCTTTCTCCACCTCAGGATCAGTAATTAGGATTCCTAACCTCTTATCAGACTTGGAGTGTATTAATTTCCTACATCTTATTAATTGCAGAAAAGTGCATTGTTATTTTATATGGCTTTCTGGCCCTGTGAAATAGAAGTTAGGGATGAAAATAGGGACTAGTTTATATTCATATAGCCCTTTTACACACAAGCCATCTCAACTTTAAAAAGAAAAATCTACAATAATAAATACAAATTCATAACCATAGTCTTTTGGTGGCAAAATAATAAAATATTTAGAAAAACATTCACAAAACTTATCTTTTGGGATTTATGAAAATGAAATATTAAACTTCAGAAGTTATTATTCACAATTGTAAAGAAAAGAGCAAAGAGGAACTTTAAGGGAACTTTCTAATCTGCAAAGGTACTTAAGGGAACTTTCTAATCTGCAAAGGTAATTATTTTCCCTAACAAGCAATAGCTACTACTTTATATGAAATATATACCTCAAATTTTATTGTGACTTTTTCTAGTATATAGTCTGACTTCCACGAGTCCCCATATACTGCATTATCAGCGAGAGGAACAGAAACCTGTGTACCTGATATGGCAAGGACAATGCCCCAGACAGCAAGGCAGTAAGCCAAAGAGCTGTATGGAGTCATGACGACCTTTGGAGGGTATAGGTTTATATGTATCCACAGGGAAATGAATATCCTTTGATTTAAAAAATACCAGTTTCACATTCCACATATCTAAAGTCCTTTTGCATGAGAAGACAAAATTTTCCTCAATGGGTTTCCCACTTTGTTTGTGGTAGGAGCTGAAAGGCATGCTTTGTGAGCAGACTATTGGAGATGCACCTAAAGATACAGTCCTCAGCTCCAGCTTTGTCTGTGGACAGAACCCCTTTCCCTGTATAATTCTTTATGCCTTAAACAAGTATTTCCCCACCTACCACAACATAGTCCACAAGTACTTCCTCAATGCACCATATAGTGGCAAATGGGATGTGAGGCACCAGGAATGCATGGAAAGATGAGATAGAAAAGAGACTGGCTCTCAAGGAACTCAAAATATAGTTTAAAAAAAAAAAGACATTTTGACAATTAATTGCATTGGAAGAGAGACAGGTGCTGACATAGAGCTCTGCAAGGGGCACCAGCACACTGGGAGATTGTAGTCAAGGACTTTTCCCCTCAGGTGACAACTCCACCTGAACTGACAAAAACGTCCTCTCAACCTTTTTACTTCCTGGAACGTTGATCCTCCCTCTGGCACAGAACGTGTACCCAGCATGAATGTGTCATGCTTACGCCTGCCTCAGCAAGAAAGTGTTCATCTCAAGGGTTGAGAACACTCAGTTTTACAGCCAGGGTTTGTTACAATGCCAGACCCATAAAAGGTGCTCAGTGCATGTCTGACAATTCTGTGACTAGTGAATTTCAGTCTTGAATCCCAACTCGATTTTGAGTCAGTTCATATTCAACATATTTAATGTAAAAACAACCTTCTCCCCAAAATAGGTCGTCTCTCTGACTTGTCAATTTCTATCAATAATTTACTGTCCATATCACCATATCTCAAAAATCTCTGCATTGTCTTTGATTCCTTCATTTTCTTTACTGCCTACCTGCAATTATCAAAGGCATCTTATTGATTGTCCTTCTATCATATCTTTCTTGTTCTGATGCCATGGTTTGTCAAGAGATTTCTGATTTCTCTCCATCTTTCATTTCTTTTCCTGGAATCCCATTCTGAAACTCACTGCCATTTAAGATCCTCTACTTTTAACTCTAATATATTTATCACCTACCCAAACAAAATGAAAATATACATCTATGAAATACCTTTCTTGCACATCATGCATCTTTTCCTCGTATCAAAAGATAAAGGGAGAATTAATCATTAATTAATTAATTATTCCTTGGTATATTATCTCTTGCTATATAACATTTTACTGCAGACTTATCAACTTAGAATGGCACCTATTAATTATCCCACAGTTACTAGAGATCAGGAGTCTGGATAAGACTTTACTGGGTTCTCTGATTCAAGATCTCATAAACTGTAATCAAGGTTTCACTGGGCTTCAGTGCCATCTGAGGCCCGGGATTCTCCTCCAAGATCATGTGGTTACAGTCATTAACAGAATTCAGTTCCCTGAGACTGGGGGGCACTGAAGCCCTCAATTAATTAAATTAATAATTAATTCCTATTAATTATCCCACAGTTCCTTGCCATGTGGTCCTCTCCAAAGAGAGTTCACAAGATAGAAGCTTGCTTCTTTCAGGCCAGGAGGAAAAGAGAGTCTTATGGAGTCATACATATTTGTGTGCAATATGATATTTATATGTAATATACAATTATTATAGTTTTATGTGTGTATTGTGTGTGTATATGTGCACACACACACACACACACACAATTTCACTATAACTATAGGTATAATATCCCATCACCTTTACCATATAGTTCACATAACCACAGTGACATCCCAGCACAGTTTCTCTTATTGGTTCAAAACTAGTCACAAGTCCAACACACAGTCAAGGGAAAGGGATTATACCAGAGGCATGGTAATAAATAATCCAACTCCATTTTTTGTGTTTGATTGAAGACAACCTCTGTGCCTCTCCTCTCCTTCTTCCCCTTGTGCTTACATCCAGGCAAGTTGACAAGAAAGCCTGTGTTCTCTTTCCTATGGAACAAGAAAGAATTTCATATCCACACAAGCCCTGGCTGCTTATGGTAATCCTGACCCTATCCTACCTCCTAATTACCCCAAGCTACATCTCTTTTCCTGTTCTGTTAGACCATTTGTAGGTCAGCTTGGGAAGCCTGTTCTATATAAGTAATAGTCCTTTTCATAGCATCTTGGTCTGTATGTAGCATTATCTATCTTGACATCTGAACCAAATTTGAGATAGAGTCCATCCTGTTTCTGTAGTGTTTAAAATAGACATGAATATAGGATGTGGATGTCACTGATAGTCCCATGGGATCTGGTTGCCGCATTTAGTTGCCACAATAAGCAATAACATATACTGTTCCTTAAAGCCATATTCAGCCTTTCTTTTAGAGAAAGCATAGGAACCCAATTACCAAAAATCTCTATCTTGCTGCTACATACAATTGCTGGATACCTATAAATATAAGACAAACACAATTCTAATATTTCATATTTTTAGACACTGGTTGATAAAAATCACAAATGATTACAAATGCAATTGCCAAAGAAAAACTTGAAAATGAAAAGATAATGAAAATTTTTAAAATATTGAATGAACATGAAATACGTATATAAATGTGTCCCAGGTGAGGATTGAATGTAGATTAAATACAGCAAGAAAAATCTGACTACACTTGCATTGCTACTATGAAAAATAATTATAATGTTATTATGTCATAGGAAAAATGCAAACAGGTTCCAATCAGTTCCACTTGGTCAGGAAGTGAAGTAGTTTTTTACTCCTACCTCCACACAGGTATCCAAGGCCTCCAATATTGGTTCAGTGAAACTTATTGGTATCTAGAATGGTGTAATGTGGTTTGCCATTGGCAGTGGGTCTCTCAAGCATGGGGAATACAAACTGGAGAAAAGCCAGGAATGAAACCCTTTGAGGTTGCTTCCCAGTAAAAAATCCCACCTCCCTTCCCCTTTGTGGAAATAGACCCCTTGTTCTCCTCCCTTTTGGCCTTAGGCCCACCTTCCCCTGCCCTTCTCCTCCTAGTTTTCGATTACCAAAAACATACCTCCATAAAAATACCCATCTATCTACATTACTTTTGAGTGGATAGGTATTCTTTCAGTCTTTTTTCATATTTCAGTGTGGGCTTGGTAAAGCAAAGATGGTCTTATCCCAACCCCTAGAGAGTAGAAAAGACAGGCAGAAACACAAAAACAGATGAAATTAATGTTTTAAACTATAACTCCACCTCTCAAAATAGGTGTTCATTTTAAATTAGATAATCTTCCAAAAGCAATGACAAGGTATTCACTAGTTAAAGAAAATGTGGTATATATACAGAGTAGAATATTACTCAGCACTAAAAGAGAATAAAATAATAGCATTCCCAGGTAAATGGATGAAATTGGAAAATATAATGCTAAGTGAAGTTAGCCAATTTCAAAAATCCAAATGCCAAATGTTTTCTCTGATATAGGGAGACTAATTCACAGCAGGGTTTGGACAGGGCACATAGGAGGATTAGAGGAACACCAGAAAAGTCAATGGGGAGGGAGGAGATGGGAGGGGGCAAGGGGGTAGAATGAGAAGGATATCATTACCCTAAGTGCATGTATGAAGACAAGAATGGTATGAATATATTTTGTATACAACCAGAGATATGAAAAAAATGTGCTCTATATGTGTACTATGAATTGTAATGCATTCTACTGTCATATACAACAACTTTGAATTAAAAAAAAAAAAAAAAAACAGATATCCACTAGTGAAAAATACTTGAATAACACAAATAGTTTGAATATTCTAGAACCAAGAAGAGCTTATTGTGGATAATTCTGTTGTCTTTATAATTGTGATGCTTATAATTATGCCTAGCATATATGGAACCTAATAAATGTGGATTGAAATAAATTTTATGCATTATACTTAATAGCAAGTGCTAATTGTTATGGTTTGGATATGAGGTGGCCCCAAAAGCTCCTGTGTTGATGCAGGACTGTTCAGAAGTGAAATGATTGGATTAGGAGAGCTGTAACTTAATCAGCCCATGCTAGTTTGAATGGACTGACTGGGTGGTTACTGTAGGCAAGTGGGGTATGTTTGGAGGAGATGGGTCACTGGGTCATGCCCTGGAAAGGTACAGCTTCCTTGCCCTCTGTGTCTCTGTGCTTCCTGGCCACCATGAATGGAGCAGTGCTCCTCCAACACACCCTTCCCACCATGATGTTCTGCCTCATGTTGGTCCAGAGCAATGGAGTTGGCCAATCATGGATTAAACCTCTGAAAAAATGAGCCAGAATGAACTTTTTCCTCTTCTAAGTCGTTCTTTTTTTTTTTTTTTTTTTTTTTTTTTTGGTACCAGGGATTGAACTCAGGGGCACTTGACTACTGGGCCTCATCCCCAGCCCTTTTTTTGTATTTTATTAGCAACAGGGTCTCACTGAGTTGCTAAATGCCTCACCATTGCTGAGGCTGGCTTTGAACTCATGATCCTCCTGTCTCAGCCTCCCAACTGCTGGGATTACAGACATGCGCCACCACGCCCGGCTTCTAAGTATTTTGGGTATTTTGATCACAGTGACGGAAAGCTGACTAACACATTAGTTTAATCAGAAGAAACATTTTTGTTTATGCTAATACAATAGTATTCTTTATCCTTTGGTTTGTAAAGTAGATTCACTACATAAACTTTAAAATTGCATCCTTTTTCACAGAAAAAAAATAAAAAATAAAAATTTCCTTGGTGGGATATAAAGTAATGATTTGTCTTTTTGTGAATAATTGGTTAATATGGCATATTGACTATGCCTCTGCCATCCAATATTTAACTTTTTCTTGTTGTAAAGTTACTACTATTAGTTGCAGTTAGCTATTGCTGGATAACAATCCATCTGCAGACTTAGTTTTTAAACTAAAAATTATTTATTATTAAATATCACGAGTCATGGGCTTGGTGCTGGTTGATCTTGATGGTGCTTGCTCATGGTTTTGCAAATTAGTTTTATTCCATATGCATCTCATGGCCCTTCCCCTCCCTGGTGGATAGCCCAAGCCCATCATTTTTAAGGTAATGATACAATCCACAAAGAGCAAAGTTTTTCATCTTTAACTTTATTGATATTTTAGATTGAACAATGTTTTTGGTTAGAGAGTTGCCCTTCCCTTCACAGGATGTTCAGCAGCATCCTGACCTCTACCCACTACATGCCAGTAGAATCCCCTACATTGCAGCAACCAAAAATATTTCCATATATTGCCAAATTACCCTGGGGCAAAATTTCCTTATGCCAAGAACTATTTGTCTGATTTTCTTTTTGCTAAATAAATATGCAAGTTCATTCCCTTGGCCAAAGCAGATTACATGGAGAACCTAGAATCAAGAGGAGTAACAGGCCACCTGCTCATGGCAAAGTTACACGGGAGGGGAATGGACACAGAAAGGTGAGAGGGATTACAGTATTAAAACACTCAACTCATTTCCACACCTATGAGTTCAGGAACTTTACTGTGGTGTAGACTGTCTCCCAATTTTAAAACATTTTCCTAATTTGCAATCTTATTAAAGCAAGCTTTCAAGGCTTAGGTCCTAGACTACTACTCCATCCTTTTTGGTCTTATTATTTGCATTATCTATCAGATATAATAGATAAATAAGTAAATAAAATTAACACCTTTTACATCAGGTCTATCAGTATAATTCACAAAGTAATCAAATTATAATTATACTGGAATGTTAAGTTCTATCAATAACCATACAGTAATTTCTTACTTGGAACACTATATTCACCCTTAACAATATATCAAGTGACAGAATAGAATGCCTGATTTTAGAACAATACAAATGCAACAGGTATGCTGTTTGAATCAGACTTGTATACATGTGTAGTATACATTAAATGACACTAAGAACTAAATATTTTTCATTTACCAAAGAAAACAGGTTGTGGATGTTGGTTAATAATGTTTTAAAAAAACAGAAACAACTATAATTTAAGGGAAAGAATGTATTGAAACCAATTCTGTCTTGTTAATTTGGGTAATCCTGAGCAAGTTAATTTAATCTGTTTGAGACTCATTATTTTGAGTCACCAAGTATATTATGCTGAATCACAATTAAATTTTCCAATATTTAATTATTTCTTTTAACCATGAAAAAGCAATTTCATGTGATTCAGTAATATCAGCCTCACAATATTTTTAGAAGGTTAAAAGACTCAATATTAGTTGTTTTTGAACCAAACTAAAACATACAAAATGGTAAGTAGTCAGAGAAATGTAGCAATCCATGATAATAAAACAGAACGATCTCTAAAGCAAAGCATGACAGCATTTTCCAGGAAGCATCTGCTTCTTCTTAATAGCTTTGATCAAATTCCAAATTATAAAAATGAGATCACATAATAATTGGAGAGTTGCTAAAAAATTGGAGGTGGTGAGGAGAGGGAAAAGAATAAAGGAGAAAAGGATGATTTCCTTTAAAAATAGAACAAAGAAGGACACAAAAGAGATTAAAAAGAAGTCAGGGCCTATTATTCTGAAATATTCCCATGTGGTAGTAGAGGGACTATTATTGTTCTCTGACTCTTTAAATCAATCAAACCTTACCCCGAAGCAAAACACAAAGATTAAAGTGTTCTCTTCTGAAACTAAGCAAAAGATGAGTCATACTTTGGGGTATGTTTCTTAAAAAGACATTTTAAAGAGAAGGAAGTGATAAGAAAACAGCATGAATTCCTTCTTAAATTGTAAGAGAAGGATCAACTTTAGTCAATTGGCCACTGATATGTTATGTTTACTTTTAAAAGTAAAATCAATAAGACCTTTCTTTAAAAAGTAGTAAGCAGATAACACTAAAATAAGTAGATTGTTGATTCCAATCCTTTCTCAAGATAAAAAGTAGAGCTCATAGACCCTGACCTGGTTGTCAAAATTAGAATCTGGCTTTAAAGTTGATAATTTTATTTTTCATAAAGTTCACAACTCATTTTCATCTTTTATGTTCCAAAAAGTATCTCAGCTTAAACTTCGGTTTTACTATTCTTTTCATTTATTTAATTAATCTTATTTCTACACACCAGAGGCCAAGTCTATTTTTTCAGATCCAAATGCCTGTTCTCATGTTAGTGTTAGTGAAACTCTGTCCTTTCTGTGTTTTGATGTTCTACCTTACATTGAGGTAATAACCAATTACTTCATTAAAAAAAGAAAAGATATTAGTTTTTTTAAGAGTATCACTTGTAATGGAGAAAAAAAATATATTTGGAGCAAAATGAACTACATCTTTTGTCTAAAATCCACAAGTATCCAGAACGTGGTACAATGCTAAAACATTCAATAGGTTGTGGCATATTAATTAATTTTATACTCATTAGAGAATCAAGGAGAATACTTATAATGTCTCTCCATGAAACACTGGCCCCTCTTCCTGAACCCATACATTTCAGAGCCCTATGGGAACCTCACAAGAGTCATTGTGCTCCCAGGGAGGAATCCGCAGAGAGGGCATATGGAAATGAATGAACCTGGAGTGGTCCCAGAAAGGAAGCTAAGCAAAAGCCTTCATTGTACAAAGACAAGTTATTGAATTTTTTTGAATAAAGAAAGCTACAGTAAAAAGGTCTGCTGGATTTAAGCCATTCATTCTTTTCTTTGATTAATTTCAAATCAGACTGGATAGAGAAAGGTTGGATCTTGGTTGAAGCAAAGGAAAATAAAATCCCAAGTTAAATCATAGCAATTTCACATCTAGGTCTTTATTTGAAGAAAACAATCAGGCATGGTATCAAAGATACAGGTAAAGGATGTCCATCAAAGAGTTAAAACAGAAAAATAAAACTGGAAATAACCTAAAGTACCAAAAAGAGAGAGAAGTCAGAAAAAGAGATAACTTACAGTATATCCAAACAATGGGGCACCTTGTAGTTACCACAGGCAATAATTATAAGAATTTCAATGACATAGAAATATCCTCTATAAAATATCAACTAGAAAATAGAATTGTGTTAATTATTATGGTAATTTCACCAAAATATTAATATATATGTCAATAAATAACACCCAAACAAGTAAATTATATATATGCATTAGAAAAAAGATCAGAATGAACTGTAATTTTAAATTGTATCTAGATAGTGTATTATGACATGATAGTAGTTTTGGCTTTTTCCTCTTTACATTTCTTCATTTTTTCAACTTTTTAGTATAAACATTTATTACACTTATAATCATGAACAAAAGTGAAACAGAACACACATGAATGAAGGAATCACCCTGTTACTTCTTTTTAACACTTGGCAAGATGAGATGAATTTTGTACCCACATGCTTCTGTTTACTTTTTCCTAAGGTACACTGTCAGTTAACCCCATCTCACAAATCTAAATTTCTACATATATTCCAAATTCTTCATCTTCCTTGAAGATTTCATCTTGAGCCAACAGAATTAGCCTAAGTTATTAAGAAAGAAAAAAATGGCAGATTTGCTTTTCTCATTTCTCTAAGATCACCTTTTACACCTTCAGAGTAAGGTACCTACCAGAAGGATCAATGGTTATATTAAAGAAACAGCTTCCAGAGAGGTGTTTGGAGTGGAGATGCAGCTGAGGGAGCCAATGGCTAAAGGTAGTGGTTGAGAAGAACCAGATAAGATCTGCCAATAAAAGCTCAAAAGGCCAGAGGAGATAGCAAAGAACCTAACTCTGAGACCTGCCAATGCCCAGGAAAGGTCTGAGAAAGAAAATAAATGATAGAGACTGTGAGGATAATAGAGTGCCAGGCAAAACAGGTGAGAATGCTATAACAGAACCTGAAGAGAAGACAAAAGGGACTTCACTGAGGAGGAGGCTATGACCAGACAGAGAAAGCAGAAAGAGATGGACACTGACGACAAGGTAAGTTACATACAAAGGAATAAAGAGATGGAAGTCCTTTTGGGAGATGGAGACTCTATGGAAAAAACAGGTTGGAAATTAAATTGTGAGACATTTTGAACTCCCAGTTAAAAAGATAGAAAAGATGGAGTATTTAGCTTAGTAAGTCCTAAAAGTCTAGATTTGATGAGAGAGGGAAAAAGTCTCTTAAATTCCACAGCTTCCTTTTAGGTATGAAGAATAAAGCTCAAAGTTCTAAGAACAAAGCTTTTCTATTGTTTGTAAAACTCTACAAAGACAATAATAAGAAATGCCCATCTGGTGTGGCAGAGAGAAGGCATCCTGTGAAGAGATGGTCTGTGTCTCTGCCCAGGGGAGAAGGAAGCATGAAAGAAACAACAACATCGTCTCCAAATGAGTTTCACAAGTAGCCAAGACACTCTGGCAGGCCCTTTGCTTCCCACCTCTTCCAATATGGCACCAGGGGGTGGGATCCAAGAGAATCGACCTGGGGCGGCATACTCCAGCTCACTATTTGTGTATAGGTATTTATATAAATATAAACATATGTAAGCTGCCTGGTACCGTAAACCGGGAGGAAAAACTCTCGGAGGCAGAGTTAAGCTTTTACTACTTTTACTTCTACTTTCTTAGAGAGAGCTTAGAGAGGGAAAGAAAGATTTTTAGAGAGAAAGATTAGAGCGAGCTTTTTTTCTTGTCTTCTTAGCTTAGAGTAAAGAAAGATAGAGCTTAGCTTAGAGCTTAGAGTTAGAGTTAGAAAGATAGAGCTTAGCTTAGAGAAAGATTAGAGCTTCTTTCTTCTCTCTTCTTTCTTCCTTCTTCTTTCTTCTGTCTTCTGTCTTCCTCAGGAGTCTCGGCCTAACTCTGACCAGTCATTACTTCTTCTATCTGGTTTCTCTTCTGTAACCGCTCTGCCTACGTTCTGACCGCTGATTCTTCTGACCGACCGAGTGACTGCCCGGCTGACTGAATTCTCCGTTCTCCTAACTCGGACCGCTTTCACCCGGTTATATACCTTCAGGTTTGCGGGTGCCTACAGGTGCGTCACATACATATCAGGTGGAACCCATGGCTTCCAGCTAGCTACAACAGCCCTTCCTAATTAGGGCTCCTTCAAACATATTTATAGGAGAAAAAAGTGTTTTTGAAAATCAAGAAAATAATAATTGGAATGATGGTGTCTAATTTTAGAAAAATAATATCTTTCTTCTACTTATACATAATCTCAGGAAATTTGGTCTCTGTTGGTTATATGATCTTTGAAAGTTCCTTAGAGGTTTTTGAGATGGATGAGATAGTTTTATATAAAACATTCAGAATAACCATTATAATATAGCAAGCACTCAGTAAAAATAAGCTATTAGTATTACATTGTCTCTTACTTGCATGTTGATGTATTGTAATTTAGTCAGTTTGGAGGAAAGAAAACTGAAGCCATTTACACAGGTGTGCAGGCTGTTCCTTGGTTTTATAAAGTATAGAAGAGCATCAGTGAATGAAATTCCCATTAATATTCCAAGGATGGGGTGCCTGAATGACAAGGCCAGTAAATGAATCCAATATTCATGCTCGAACATTGGTATATAAAATATCCTAACAGTAGTCCTTGGCACAAGAAAATGGCTGGAAGTAAATACAATTTTTGAGGAGATTGTTTTGCCAACAAACTCCCAACCTGGCTGCAATATCATGTGATGTTTTATCCTTAAATTCATCTCTAAGTTCCCCAAATTGCACCCTTGGAAAGAGACCTTTGGAAGCTGAAAAACCCCAAGACAAGACTTTTTCCCCTAAGCCAACCTCAGAAGAAGCAATGGAAAACAGGGACAAGCAGGAATCACCCCCTTCCCGCTCCCCACACACAGAAGGTAGAACCAGAACCCAAGGAAAACAAAACCCAAAGGAGAGAAGAACCAGGAGTTGCCAGATTTGCTATGGATGTGTTTGGTTCCTACCATGATCACCTTTACCAGGCCCTACTACTGTGCTGCTGGTTGCCGGCTGCTTATGTGTCACAGTCCTGCCCTTCCCCAGAGAATTGCTTCCTGCCAATCAGAGCCCACTGGCTCAGAGAGATCTAGGCAGTTACAGGAAACCTTGCAACTAGGTAGCCAGCAAATAAAGACCCACTGAAACAGTAAGTAGAAAAGCCTCACCCTCTTGCTTTAAGACAGGCAGCTCCCCATGAATGCTTCAAGCCATTCACACTATCAGTTCCCTGTGGGATGAAATAGAGGATGAAGTTCAATTGTAATCATATCCTTTCTTTGCTTCCTACCTGCCCCTCCTTTTCTTATTTCCTTAGAAGTTTCTTGTGAGAATACTCTTAATATAATAACTAGCGTAAGAATCACGATCTCGGATTCTGCTTCCAATGATGGAAGTCTGCTACAGCAATGAATTCTTGCCTTGACTGCCCTGGATATTTTATATTTTGCTAGAAAACACTACATGTATTTCCCATTATCCCCTTTTATGAATCAGAATTATAACAGTAGACATAAAAGAATCTAGGATTCTTAGTCTATGGTCAATATTGGATGTCAGAGGCAGATAATTTACTTTTATGGGTCACCAGGTCATGAAGAGCCTTGCATGAGATGCTGCCTTGGAATGAAGGTAAATACATTCTATCTATGAGAAGAAGGTATATATTGGTATTAGGTAATCAAACCAGCGTAGATTAGATGTCACTAGCCTTTCTGTATTAGTCAGGGTTATCTAGAGTACAGAACCAATAGAATGAATATATAAGATGGGATTTATTAGGTTGGCTTACACACTCAGAGTCTCGACAGTCTGACAATGGCCATCTGCAGGGTGGAAAGTTGGAGAAATCAGTGGTTTCTCAGTCCAAAAAGCTGAAAACCTAACAAAGAGGGACGAATGATACAGCCCCAGTCCCAGGCTGAATGACTGGGAGCTTCCTAGAAAGTCACTGGGGTAAGTCCACATTCAAAGAATCTGAAGAATCTAGAGTCTAATGTCTTCATATAATGGCTGCAGCAAAATACATACCTGCTCAAGAAAAGTCAAGCATGCATGTGCAAACAAGATTCCCCTTTCTAACATTTTTGGTACCATTATTCATCCTGGCCCCCAACCTATCAGACAGTGCTGCCTATATTCAGAGTGGGTCATTCCTCTTTTAGTTGGCTGACACACATGCCAATCTCCACAAACACCATCAAAGACACACTTAGAAGTATACTTTACCAGTTTTCTAGGAGTCTTTCAGTGGAGTCAAATTGACAACCATGATTAACAACCACACCACCTGATATCCATTCTTCCCTATTTCCTTTCAAATTGAAGGAAGGGTTAGGAATGTATCTACATGTAAAACCATGGTCTCCAGATTTCTGTTGAGAGAAGGCAATCTAAGTAAATTCATTTATATTTTTTCCCACCCAAAGGCTTCACAAAATAATCATAAAAGTCATTATTCACAAAAGAGTTGCACAGATTTTTTAAAATCTATGGGAAAATGCAGATAAACTATTAAAATTGATAAGTATATTGTAGGCACTATTGACTTAAGCCAAAAACTAGAAGAAATGTTCCTCAAGAGTAAAATAGACAATTAAATGATGGCATTTTTCTACAGTTTAATGATATCAGAAGGAAAATAAATCAACAAACATTACAACATGATTGGCTTTCACAGACACAAGGTCCAGCCAAAGGATCCAGAATTCTAGTGCTTACTGTATGATTCCATTAGTATTAAATCAAAATCAAGCAAAACCATTCTATTTTGTTTGAAAAGAGGAGAGTGGAGGGATTTCTGGAGGAGACAATGGGATTGGGGTCTTTTGCACTACTGGTAATATTCCTTGATCTAGGTACTTAGATGTTCTCACTTTCCTAAAAGTTGAATAAGCTGAAAGATCTGTGGACATTTCCATAGCTATGTTATGCTTTCATAAAATGTTGACTTAAAAAACACATGATATTCAAATGGATATCAAAGGGATATTCAAAACACATAATAGAGTCAGGTGGTGCCTGACTATAATCCCAGTGACTTGAGAGGCTGAGGCAGGAGGATTGCAAGTTTGAGGCCAGCCTGGACAACTTATCAAGACCCTGTCTCAAAAATAAAAAGGGATGGGGATGTAGCTCAGTGGTAAGGCACTCCTGTGTTCAATCTCCAGTACTTACTTATTAGAGTTCTCTAGAGGAATAGAATCAACAGGAAGTACAATTATAAAAAAGAGTATTTATCAGATTGGCTTAAGTGACCATAAACTAGATAGTCCAAAATGGCCATCTGCAGGCTATAGAACTGGTGGAACCAGGAGGTGCACAGTCCAAGAGGCTGAAACCCCAACACGAGAGGGGTCAACGGAGCTACCCTTGTCCAAGACCCAAGCCTTCTGGAGAATCACTGGCACTGTCTGCTTTGGAAGAGTGACACAGTGAGAGTCAGCTATCCCCAGATGATTGCAGCAGCAATCAAGAACCAATTCAAGAAGAATTGAACTTGCATCTGCTGCTGCTTCCTTGTTCTTTCAACTTTTTTTTTTTTTTTTTTTTTTTTGTACCTGGGATTGAACTCAGGGGCACTCAACCACTTTGCCACATCCCCAGACCTTTTTGTATTTGATTAGAGACAGGGTCTCACTGAGTTGCTAAGTGCCTTGCCATTGCTGAAGCTGGCTTTGAACTCCTGATCCTCCTGCCTCAGCCTCCCAAGTGCTGGGATTATAGGCGTGCACCACCACTCCGTGCTTTGTTCTTCCAACTTTTATTCCATACAAGTGATCATCCTATTGGATGGTGCTGCCCATGCTTGAGGGGGGGTCTCCATTTCATTTGGCTATCCCTCATGCCAATCATTCCTGAACACACCCTCAATGACACACCCATAAGCTTCTTAGTTATCAGCATCTCTTAATCTAACCAAATTGACAATTCAAATTAACCTTACCAACTCCCACCTAACAAGAGTGGCAAGGTATGCAACAATTTTCTAGACCACAATTGACAATAAAACAGTGAAGAGGCAGGACAGCTTGGTTTAATATGTGATCTTTTCCCTTTATTTATTTGTGTGTGTGCAAGTGAAAAACAAAAACAACAAAAAAGAGTGGGAACTTGAATCCCTCGTTTGCAAAACAATAAGGCTGCATTAATAAGCTCTCAAGAATGAGACTCCATGATCCTGTGATTGACAGAAGTCAAACATAGAAGGACTTTCCCAAGGCTATCACTAACAATGGAGGAGTACCATGGGGGAATGGAATATTTAAATCAGGGTAGATCACACCTCCCAGTTGGTTGAATGAGATGGATATCATTATCCTAAATGCATGATTGAAGATCTGAATGGTACTTATATACTTTGTATACAAACAGTTGTATGTAAAAAGATGCTATATATGTGCATTATGAATTGTAATACATACTACTATTATAAATTAAAAAAAAAAAAAGAAAGAAAAAAAGAGTTTACTTAAGATTTTACTTTTAAAGGAGTTTTTACTAGATGGGATAATAGGCCAGGTATTAAATATTTTAGGCTTCGTGAGCCATACTGTTAGTCACTGTTACAATGATTCCCCTCTTCCATTGTAGCCATAGATTGTATCTAAATGATTGAATGTGTCTTTGTTCCAATAAAACTTTATTTATAAAATTTTTAAAAATGTCCTTGAAAGATGGTTACTGAGGTAGCTACCCAGATGAGGTAGAAAAAGAAGTGAAAATAATTATGTGAGAAATCAAATAACTTTCCTGTAACTTCTTGTTAAAAACACATTAGCCAACTTGCGGCAGTTCATGCCTATATTCTCAGCAGCTTGCAAGGCTGAGGCAGGAAGGTTCTGAGTTCAATGCTAGCCTTAGCACCCTAGTGAGGCTCTGGGTAACTCAGCAAAACCCTGTCTCTAATTAAAAACACATGAAATAAAGGGGGAGGGGCTGGGGATATGGCTCAGTGGTTTATCATCTCTGGGTTCAATTCCCCGTACCAAAAAAAAAAAAAAAAAAAATGCATGCATTAATTTGCTTAATTCTTTCACTTTATTCAACCATACACCCATAATTCTAGAATTATCTAATTATCTTTTTTACATGAAAATGCAAAGTATCATCATAACTTTTAATCACCTTGGGTCACAGATTAAATTATTAACAAAGCAATAGTTCTGTTCTTTATCATTTATGCTGTTGAGTCTTTCTCTTGTTAATAATTTTCTAGTATATAATGTAAGTGAAATGGAGGAAAATAAACCAGATATTAAATATTTGAAAAAGCAATTGCAGATCAGGTTTTGTATTTTAAAATATTATAAGTTGTTTGAAGTTTGTTAACCATATCAAAAGCATAAATACTGCCCACCAAAACATCTCTTCTTAACCAATTCCTATTAGATCTCCTAACTAGTCACAATTTAATAATTTGACCTATGAATAAACATTTCTTATATGAAACTTAAATACTGCTGGACACTCCTATCCTAAACTACCCTGTTGTATGCCTGAACAACTCTTGCCATTGAATTGAGTACTTGTGGAGAGTTTCTTATAATCAGTTTATGTCTAATATATTTGGGTTGATTGTATTATTCAAGGAAATGTTATATAACATGAAATATGAATGTAAAAATAAAAAGAAACCTGCTTTACAATTAATTATGCACAATTTTTAATGAAATAATAAGTGGATGCTATGGACTGAAATTTGTGGTTGCCTAAGCTTCATGTTTTGAAGCCTTAACCACTAAGGTGATGGTTTTAGGAGGTAAAGTTGTGAGAAATTATTAGGCCATGAGAGTGGGGCCCTCAAGAATGGAGATAGTGCCCTTATAAAATAGAAGTCAAAGAGAACTCTCCTCTCCCTTCTACCATGTGAGGACACAATGAGAAGACGCCATCTCTGAATTAGGAAGCAGGTGCTCACCAGCTTGCCAATGGGTTGATCTTGGACCTCCTAAACTCCAGAACTGTGAGAAATAAATTTTGTGGGGTGTTTTTGTTGTTGTTGTTGTTGTTTGTTTTTTTAAGAAATCTAATCCATGGTATTTTGTTAGAGGACCCTAACTGGATTACAGCACTGGATATAAGATTGCATTATGGAGTTGAAAGATGACATGGAATTGGAATCACTGAATTTGCACTCATAGAAAAATCTTACCAAAGTGCAGAAAAATAAACTTACCCATCTAGTTTTAATTTAGAAACAAAAGTTTCTTTTTCAGTCAAGATGTCTAGGTTATGCTGCAGTAACAAACAATCCATAAACAAATATTAAGTAACTGAAAATAAATAATCCCCATGTGTCATTTACTTAATATAACAACAGTTTATCATAAATACTCTACACCCGTTAGAATGTGCCTAGAAAGAGAAGACTTTGAATGTTATGAATATCTCTAAAGAACATCTTATTGACTTTAGCCAACTCAAAATTAAAGGGAATACGGCCCACATAAGACTATCCTCACTACTGACAACAATTGCAAATTGGTGTGTGTATACTGTGCAAAGTGGTTTCCAAAACTATCCTTAGGTTCTATGATTCACTAGAAGCACTCACAGAATTCATCAAAAGCTGTTTTCTTCATGGTTATGGTTTATCACGAGGAAAAGTTATAGGTTAAAATCAGCCAAGGGAAAATGACTTAGGAAAAAATCTAGGAAGAATATCAAACATGGAGATCCTGTTATCCTCTCCCCAAGGAGAGAATCTTGGAAGCGTTACTTTCCCAGCACTAGGTATAACAATTCAGAGTACTGGCAGTCAGGGAAACTCATCTGAACTTTTGGGACCCAGAGTTTTAATTGGGACTTACTTGATCACTTCTGTTCTGTCCCTCTAGAAGTCAGGCTAATACCTTTATTTTTTTGTCCCCTATCCCAGGCAAATAAAGACACTTCTATCAGGTTGGACATCCCAGGGGACTAGAGATCATTTTTCAATGTCAAAATTAAAGGCCAGACTTATCTTTGGGTAAATTTAATTCTTCACTGAACAACACTGTGTTTTTATATCATATTTCATGCCGTTGTGGATAACTGGCCAAATACTTGGCCCAATTTCATTGGATAAAAGGACTCCTCTTAACTCTTCCAATTAACTTTTTAGTATTAGTTGCATACTAATTGTCTCAACCGTATATTGCCCACACAGAATAAGTGCAAAGCTAGCTTCTCTGCCCTAGATAAAATAGAATAAGTTCTGTACAGTGAGAGAACTTTTCCAGGTAGCATCCAATCAATCTGGTGACTGTCTCTTAATATTAAAAGCCATGACTATCTTTGTTGCACCTCGTACACCTAGACTTCAATTCAGAGAGCACATTCCAGAGAAAGTAAAGTCATTCCTGAGCAAAAGTCATTCAAAGATAGTGCATTAAAAGAAAAATATTTTAAATTGAGCATTGCATGAATCTATGAAGAAGGGAATTAGATATCATAAAGAATTAGATTTGATGAAAACTCATCACTCAAAATATGAGCAATTATATATGTAAAAATTGAAACCTTGCTGCAATTCAAAGAAACACCTTAAAAAGAGCATGGCCAGATTGTCCACACACCAATGCACAGATATCTGTCATTTCCACAAGGGTCCAAAGGAATTAGGGTTGAGGAATTTGGAGAAAGCAGCATAAACCATGTGAAACATGAATACATATTTCAAAAGAGATTTGTAATTAGATGAGCAGAAAGGAGGGGAAAAGATCTACTATTATAATCCAAAATGAAGAGGCAAATTGGGTCCGGATATTGTGAGAAATCTGACAGATCTATTTGAACAAACAGGAGAATCCTGGCTATGAGTGTGGAGAGACAAGAGCAAGTTAACATAAAGTCTGGATTTCATCTGTAAACTAAAGAAAACCCTGAAGTTTGAGGCAGATTAGGTGGTGCATGTAAAGAAGTACTTTAAAAATATTATTTATGCAAAAATGTGATATGTTGAAGATGAAAAAAGCCACAAGCCAAAAGATCAAGTACTTTTCTCTGGAAAATGTTACTAGTTTCCATTCCATATTATGTCTTGCACAAATATCTGCAGCATATATGAATTGCAAAGATATAAAACTCTGAAATTAAAGATCTAACTCTATTTTCCTTCACCGAGTAATTTCCATCGTAAGTCTCCATTACAGTGTTAAAGAAATATTTCCTCTCAATTAGGGTTTGCACAGTCATTTCAAGTATAAAACTCTCAAAATCAGGATCCTCTTCCATACTTCTTCTCAACAGAACTAAATCCATGTTCCAAGACAGCCTGATATATTAGCAGTCATGACGGGGAGGGGAGGAGGCATAGGTTTCACACTGACCCGCTATTAGCTCTTGTCCCTATAAGAAGTAACCTTTGTTCATTGACATCTCTCCATGCTGCTTTCTAGTGTTAATGTGCTGACCTCTTTACGGAGTTTGACTCCTGTGGTCCATACCCCACACTGATAGGTGGCATCACCTCACCATCACCACAGTGCAACTCCCAGTCTTCAGAACTTTCTCAGCCACTGTCATCTGTAGGCAGTGTGTGGACTACATGGGCATCACAGCCTAGTGAACAGGAGAATCTGGTATCTGGGAACTCCCAGTGGACATTTTCTCTGGCTAAGACTGCCCAGACAAATTGGGAGCTCTATTCAAGCTCTGCCTGGTCCCACATATCACCGGAGATGGAGTGACCGGCTGGCTACAGCCACCCAGCCACACAACCTTTCAGAGATGGGTGTGACCTGCCAAGATACCAATCAACCTGCTTACTACAAGACACCATAAAGCAAGACCCCACCCTTGAAACCTTATCCCTGCCTTTGATATGCCCCCTTAAATAAACCACAGGAGCGATTTTCTCGTTGTCCAGCTCCAGCTCCTGTGTGGGATGAACCTATCAGGTGCTCCAGCCTTTAAAACTAATTCTGACTCTTTGTCTTTGGTCTCCACTAATTATTATAGACTTTAATTTCTTTGGTGCCTTACATCCTCCTGAGCAGGAAGAAGAACCCGTAATGAGGCACTAAATTCTGGAATTAGTCCTCTAAGGATTGACACCTGGCTCCATCACTTACTATTAGTACAAATTGATGCAAATTGCCTTAAGTTGTCATTGTAAGGTGTGAATTATAACTAACTATATTCAATTAATTGTTCTGATAATGAACTTATATAGTGTGTAAGAGTCTGAAATGAACACTTGGTGTGCAATACATACCAATAAAATGAACTTTTTAAAAGAAGTATTGTGTCAACTTCAGGTCTTCAAAAAACCTCTAGATCAAGGTTTTTTAATCTCAGCTTTGCTGTGATTTAGGATCAGATAATGCTTTTTGTGGAAAGCTATCATTATAGGGTATAGAGTAGCATCCCAGGTTTCTTCTCACTAGATGCCAATAGCAACACCCACTCAGGTCTGATAACCAAAAGTATATCTAGAGCTGGCCGAATGTCCCCCCTGAGGGTGGGGGTGGGGTAAAATTGCCCTCATTGAGAACCACTGCACTGGATGGAACGCAAAAGCTAAGAATTTGACTTTTTTTTTTTTTTTTTTTCCTGCAGTTAGCCTTTTTTTTAGGTGAAAAACCTCATACATGTGATCTAATTTCATCAAATGGCCTGAAGAGTACTATAGAATCATAGGAGAAAATAACAGTTAATAATGTTATACTATTTCTTTCAGTAAATTTTTTTAATTCTACTGGAAGGCAATAAACAGACAAGATGATACCTAAAGTTCTCCTGGCTTTACTTTCTTTGGTTAAGAAAACATGAAATCAATTGTAATATTTCTGTTATAGTAGGCATTTTTAAAGTGAATAATTCCAATGCTGTTTAGTCTCATAAGACATTAACCATTTTTTTTAAAAAATCAGCTCATTGTAATGACCACCAAAGTTAATTAAAAATGTCATCTACATGCATATTAAACAGCCCATCCACATTTCATGGCTGAACAAGACCTCTGCTTAATAATCTAATTTGTACTGCAATAAAAATAAAATCAGTTTCTGAATGTTACTGGTAGTTTACAATTTAATTTACTAGTAATGTTTTTTTTGGTGTAACATAAGACTCTCCATTCAATGCTTGAAGTATTTTGAATACTAGCTATATTCCATAGTTATTTTCATTGTATGGTCATTGGAGTTTGAAATCTGATCTTTTTTCAAAATAAGATTGTGGCTTAATGATTTATATCAATATGACTTTTTTTAAAAATATTTATTTATTTGCTTTAGTTGTACACAATGCGTTTATTTGTACGTGGTGCTGAGGATCGAACCCGGGCCGCGCACGTGCTAGGCAAGCGCTCTACCACTGAGCCACAATCCCAGCCCCTACTTTTTAATCTATAGTAATTTTCTTTCTTTTTTTTCCCTCTTTGAAGACTTCCATTGCTTCTAGCTCATGGCCATATGATAATCTAAAGTGAGTGGTATCACTATATTGATATAATGAAGATTTTTGAAAGTTAGACTTAAGAACGAGGGGATAATAACTGGGTCTGTGTGTCCTAGGCCAAGAACCAAAAATTCCCGGTGTCCAGTTTTGTCATGTGTAAAATAGGGAAAAGAGCAGTGCCTACCAACGTATTGTGATAAGACTTGACTGCACAGGTCAGTATGGGTAAAATGTTTATAGGAATACCTGAGTCACATTGTGAATGATGTTTTAGTTCTTGAAAGTAATGATGGTAAAACAATTGAATTCAAATAATTAAATGCATTAAGTTGCAGAGCCTTTATAGCTAAATGAAAACTAATACAGAACAGTTATACTCATCTCTGGCTGCTCATTAGAGTCAATCAGGAAGGCTGAAAATATACCAGCCCCCAGGTACTCCTCCTGGACTAATTAAATGATAATATTTCAAGGTAGGCCACTGGTATTGGTGCTCTCAAAAACTCTCCAGAGTATTCCAATCTGAAAATAGTGGCTGGAATCCAGGATGAGGGCAATAATTGCCAAATTCCTCCTATGTTTTCATTTTACATTAATTTCTGAAGAGTGCTTCCTCTTTGAAGGAAGGTATAAGTGGTACAACGATCAATATTGCTACAGGATCAAATTCTACCATTTAAACTTTAGTAATACTGTTTCTGAAGGGCAACCTTTCCCTGCACTTATAGAAGCAACAGAAAAAAAAGACATTTTCTACAAACTTCATGTTACTGTGAGAACCATTGGCTAATTCAAAGACAATTTCTACATTCATCCCACCTCTGATGCCAAAGAATATAGCTAATTTTATATATCTTATATTGCTTTTCCACACAAACTTAAGAATAATAATTAACATTTCTGATATTTTCTTTAAGCTAACTGCTTTATTAAGTCCTTTATATTCAGATGGAGTCTCTAAGTAGCTGTTGTTAACCCCGTTTTACTGATAGGAAAACTGTGACTCACAGGTTAACTAAATCAGACGGACACAGAAAGTTGGACTGAATGAACCCTCAGTAGCCTTCTATTCAAATCTATGAATTCTAACCAGAGTGGACAGATGCCTTGTCCTTAGGGAACTTTCATATTTATGCTTGACCAGTCCTCATCTATATTTCATCATTCCCCAATTTTAAAGATACTTTTAAAATTGATAAATTATTGTTTTGTTTGTCATGATTTATAAGTAATTTATCTTCTAAGAATCAGAAGATGCATAAATGATTTTGAGTTTAAAACGCCAAGAAGAGTGATTCAGAATAAATGACTGAACAATAGCAAATACAAGATCAAAATGATTGATTTCTTATAAAAGTAGAGTTTACATGTCAAGTAAAGACATATTCTACATTTCATGTGTAAATATGTGTATATCTGTGTGTATGCACACATATGTATGT
Organism: Tamias sibiricus; assembly: GCA_025594165.1. NCBI lineage: Eukaryota > Metazoa > Chordata > Mammalia > Rodentia > Sciuridae > Tamias > Tamias sibiricus. Next base: position 138,433,475 of record CM046658.1, on the reverse strand, counting down.
TATTTATGACCTACATCCTTCTTCTGCTAATAACTTCAGTCTATGGAATATTTAAAATTAAAGCCTCCCTTCCTGCCAGATAGGGTTGGGTTTTTTTGTTTTGTTGTTGTTGTTGTTGTTGTTTGTTTTAAGGATTTTGCTAAAAGCTTTGTTCAAGAAAAATAACAAATAATGCTTTTTCCAAGATCATGAAAATTTCTAAAATCTAGAATCCCAAGACTAGAAATTTTTCTCATCTTTGGCTAAATTAAAATATATTCAAAAAGATTAAATTAAATTATTACATATAACTTCTGAATAAAACTCTTTTGGTATTGTAGTTTTCTTTATTGAAAATATAATATGAATCATAAAATATGTAACAAACCTGTAAATGATCTAACTAACCATATTAAAGGTTAAGAGAAATATGTAATCGATGAAATTAATATTCATAAAATATGCTATGTTCCTGTAATTATTCTTAATTAATTGCAAGTTTTAAATATGTCAGTCAAGCCTACATTTACCTTATAATTTTAAATATTTCTATTTTCCTACTATGTCAAATACATATTTAACAATAAATTTGTAGGAGAAATTACATTTAATCTGTCTTAACAATCATTGCTTTGGGGGAACATAGTTTCAAAAATTATTAAAGCAAAGAACTTTACAAAATATATCTTTGAATTCTGTCCTAATATCATTTTTCTTAAAGCCTTTAAGATTATAAACTTTTAAATTTTGTTTGAAGATTATAGCTTATTTCTCAGGAGTCTCCTTAATCTGATAAAGCCACTAATGTAAATAAGACTTATTTACATGTAGATTCTAAAACATCTTGCAATTTCTCCATATATTGTTAAAGGTAGAACCTCAAATCCCTGTGTTTTCATTATCCAAGTACTCATATAATTCTGCACTGAAAACATTTGCAAGATGTAGATTATTAAGACTTAGTGGTTTGTAATATATTACAGAATCAAATTGAAATTTGAAATTGAATCACAAAATACAAATTTATTTATAATAGCAACTAAAAAGAGATTGCTCAATTTGGCATATAATATAAATGACATATATTAGAATTTTTTAATATTTTACAAAAATTATTCATGAGTGTTCAACACTTAAAAATATACCTTATAAATTTTGGAATATTTTCCTATTTTTTACCTGTGGAAGAAAGAAAAAAAATTTTTGGTTGGTTTCTTTTCTTAAATTTGAAGCAATCAATGTGATTTTTAAAAAATATTATTAAAGACTAAATAGAAAATGGTTTCTTATCAAAGGAAGTCTATCAAACATGATTAAAATTGGTTTTGGTGGACTTTCCACCAAAATGATAGTTTCTAAAAGAAAGTCATGAAATATTTGCTAGTGACAGCAAACAAAATTTTAAAATGAGAGGCTCTGGTAAATGACAAAATATGAAAATGTTTCTTTTCACAATAGAGTTCAATAATTACTTGGGCAGAAAATCCCAAACAAAAAGAAAATTTCTTTAGAAGAGTAGAAAGAGTTAAAATGGTTTGTTGATTCTATGGAATTATACGAGTGATTCAAGGCAAGAACCTAAAATGAGCAAGATAAAGGAAAACCCAGCTTTCCCTTTAGTGTAGAGGGGAAATTGGAAAAATGCCTCTGATATCAAAGTGCACCCAGGAGAAACACAATATCAATTTGAGTCACAAATTATTCATAGTCCAATAACTGTCAAAGCAGTACCTCTTTGGTTACCCAGATTAAAAGAGGGGAGACTGGTGGCCAGAAATGAGCCTGAATTTAGATTAGTGTTCAGACCAACCTTTCCCCATTTTCTTGTCCATGTGACACTGAGCAGTCATTTAACCTCCCGGGGTCAACTCCCTCACTTTGCAATGGTATTGGTGACTCCTCACTCATGGGAATATTGTTTGGATTATCAGAAATAATGTTTGTAAAGTAGCTGTCACTCAATGAATGATCACTATGCATGCACAGAGAAACACACACTCAGAGACTGAAATTTCTAGTTCTCTTTCAGAGAAAAGTACCCCAAGTGTTAGACGCAGAAGGACTCTAAAACAAGTTGTGAGCCATGGAAAAGACTTCACAGCAAATAGCCTACTATAAATAACTTGTTGCTAACTGTTCTCACACTATCATTTCTATCCAAGATACTTTTTATATCTTATCAGAATTAAACCTCAAATATGATTTTCTTGTGCTGTTAGGGACAGCATCATGACGCACTTGTGAATTTGGAAAGCAAACTCAATTGTGAATGCCACGCACGTAACTTTTCTAGGGTCTTCCAACCCACTTCCTCCCTCTGCCATCCAGGCTGGCAAGCCAACAGCCAGGTCAGCTCTCAGAAACTGCCATCCCCAGGGGATTATCCACACTAATTCTTATTAGTTTCCTATTAAGAATGGTAATATGAATTACCACAACTTAATGGCTTAAAAACAATACACGTTAATGATTTTACAGTTCTGGAGGTCAGAAGTCCTAAATGGGTTTCACTGAGCCAAAACCAAGGTGTCAGCAGCACTGCATTTCTTCCAGAGACTCCAGAAGACACACTATCTTCCTGTCTTTTCCAGCCACCCGCGTTCCTTTGCTCATGACCCTTTCCTCCATTTCAAAGCCAGTAATATTCAAAGTACAGCACCTTCAAATCTCTCTCTCTCTCTCTCTCTCTCTCTCTCTCTCTCTCTCTGATTCTGCTTTTATCGTTACGTCTCATTTTCTAACTCTTTCAATCACTTTGGGTGCACCCCAATGTCTCCCATGTCAAGGTTCTTAACCGCAACTTCAAAGTGCCTTTTACATATAAAGTACATGTTCACTGTCTCCAGGGATTAAAATGTGGACATTTGGGGGAGGATCATTATTCTGCCTATCACTCTGCCACTCTACAGTTCCCATGGTTCTGCAAGCGTTACTGAAACCATTCAGTTCAGGTATGTTTCCTAAGCAATATCTGAAGTTTTAATTTTGCTTTATTTTGTATTATTTTGTGTCATGACATCATAAGATCAAACAGCAACTAAACATTTAACAGAATGATCTATGTACAATTTATAGAACATGTACATAAAAAGTGTTAAATATGTGTGTGCACATGCATACTAATGCACACTCTTGTTACATTCTACACCCCCACAGACAATCTGCAATGGGCACAGAAATATAACCAAAGTGTTGTACTGTGGAACACGAAAAGAGGTGGCTAAGGAAAAAAGTTTTATTGCTTTGTGAGCAAAGGAGAAACACAGGGAAATCCTGTCCCAGAGGCTGTAATTCTGCCCATCAGCAGGAATGGGGTGTGGGGGGCTTTAAAAGAGGTGATTCAAAGGCTATATTCATGTGTTCTCTGTTGGCATTGTAATTCCCTTGTTAATTTGGGTGATAGTCATTTCTGAGATCTTCTGGTATCCCCAAAGTCTGGATTACTTTGTTCCTACAGTGGTTGGGTACTCAAGGACAAATAAATCTGCCTAAGATGGGAAAGAAAGGAAATCCTATTTCCCCTGAGATTAGGGAGGAGCAAGGGGAGAGGGAGAGAAAGAAACGTCCATTTTAAAAATGAGTTGCAGTGGCACAGCAGCAAAGGCTACATTCAAAGCATAAAGTGGACCACTGTTACATTTCCCTATCAGTTTCTACATTCCATTTCTATGGAAAAATGAGCAATGACATCTCCAAGCTGCTTCGTGCTGCTGAAAGAGGGTGAAGTTGGAGGAAGTAACCCAAAGTCCTTTTCTCTGTCAGGTGGGGCATGGACAGTTAAGGGCATTCAGCATCAGAGCAGTCCAGAAGTCCACAGTGGCAGATGGCAGGTAACTGGACAAGACATACATAGGGCAGGGATCATGCTAAGATAAAAATAAACAAGACAGCAAAGCATTAATTTTGTAATTAATTAGCACAACAGCAATTAGCATTGTAGCCAGTTTCTGAAAACTATGAAGACAGTAACTCATAATCATATCATGAGCTTATCAATGTAGGAGTTTATCAATGTAGGAGGTTAGAAAGATTTGTAGGTCTATGAGATAAGGCTTGAATTAACTCAGGATAAACTTGTGACTCTAGAGTCCTTTGTGATCATAATTAGGCACTCACACACAAGAACCCTTCCTTTTTAGCCTCCAGCTTTACTTACTTTGCATAGGGCTGACACAAGTGTACCTCTTAAGTTACATTTTTTAAAAGAAATTGGTTTTCCTTTTAAACATCTGTGTAGGGCTATACTTTGGCTATATTCTCCTGCCAGGTATTTAAGGCCAAGTTGGCTCAAATTGGCTTAATGAGTGTTTAAAAGTAAAACTTCGGGGACCAAAGTCAAGGAAGTAAAAGGACTAAGGAAAAAACAGCCAATATTTTGGCCTTTGTCTCTAAGGTTAGCCAGGACCCAGAGAATGACAGGATCTCTTTCAGGGCCCAGCAATTCTGGTGAGTGACCCGATCTGCTGATCAGGGAAATTAAAACGATTCTAAAGAAGATGAAGTCACCAATGCACATTCTGCAAAGAAGAGGGTCATCGGAAGGGACATGTCCCTGATGTTTCCAAGAGAAGCCATGTATGGTCAGAAAGACAATGACTCATCTTGGTAGATGGCACCACTGGTAGAGGAAAGCTAAAGGAGCCAAGAGGCTTTGCACATGTCCCCAAGAGTGATCTCTGAGAAATATATGCTGGTTCTAATCTGATTCCTCATCTCATTTCATCATCCTAGTTCTCTGTCATTCAATTTCTGGGTCATCAGGATTAATACCATTTCTGAACTAATAACTTCTTTGTGTCCAAGCTTAAATACCATTTGCAAATACCTTCCCTGTCTGTCTACAATGACTCAACTTTAAATACCTGGGTTTTTTTTAAAATATTTTTTTTAGTAGATGGACACAATATCTTTATTTATTTATTTTATGTGGTGCTGAGGATCGAAACCAGTGCCTCACATGTGAGGCAAGCACTCTACCACTGAGCTACAGCCCCAGCCCTTAAATACCTGAGTTTTATCAATCGAAATTCATCACCTAAACTCCTTTATCAAGGAAGTAGAGTGGAACATAAAGCACATATACACTGGAACCAGTGTCCCTGGGTCTGAATTCAGATACCAGTGATTGTATATTTTTGGACAAATTAATCCAGCTCTGTCCTAGTTCCATAATCTGTAAAATAAAATAATCATAGTAGATACCTTAAAGGGAGTTGTAAGGATTAAATGAAATACCAGTAGACTTTGACTAACAGCTAGCATTCATCATTTGTTAGTTAAGACTCATTGTCTTATATACTACTACCTAAATTCAAGAAGTACAATATAATTTATATGCATATGTTTTGGAGTATTGGAAAAATGTCAGAGGTTTTGAAGACTAAAAGATGAAGACCATATATTTTCTACAAAATGCCTTTTTCAGATTAAAATACATATCAACAAAATGAGATTTGAAATTTGAAACTTCAACTTTCCTTATTACATTTTACAAGATTCATTTAAGTCAATAATATTATAACCAGGTAAGCAAAAAAATAACTTGAGTTCTGCTATCTCCTAATTCCAAGATGGCATTAAAAGTATAGACCAACCAGAGTAAGAGATAGGGATATTTTTATAATGGGTGATTCTTTGCTGTGGCCATTCCCTAACATCAAACATATAAACAAAATTATAACATTAGCAAGAAATCAAAACCCAGCTCTGGATTATCATAGCACAGTGAAGTTTTCTTCCTACATAAGGAAAACTAAGTGGTACTTAGTCCTGATCATCATTAAACCCAGACAGATTCTATAAGTAGTCAGTCACCAGAAGCTCAAAAGATGTCAGCTTATTCAAACAAATGATAATACTTTAAAAATTATAAGACAAACTGTGCCCCTTTTCATTGAAAGTGTGGACAAAAGGCAAATGAAAAAGAGAAAAAGCATATTTGTTAAGGAGGTAGAGAGCAAAATCAAAATTTTGGATTATTTTACTTGACTGAAATTCAATGGTTTTTCCCATTTTAGAATAAATTTAGAAGAAACAAGAAGAGGAATTGGATCCAAAGTTAATGCCTATGTTAGAAAAAATTTAAACTCACATATTTGATCATCATGATGGCCAATGATGTACATGGCTAAAAGGTGCTGGGTATAAGACTATGGTGAGGAATGAAGAGTCTATGACATTTGCTGGCAAATGGCTGCATCTGGAGACTATCATACTAAGTGAAATAAGCCAATCCCTCCAAAAAACAAAGGTCAAATGTTTTCTCTGATGTGAGGAAGATAATCCAAAATAAGTGGATGGATTTTAAAAAAAAAGAAGAAAGAATAGAAGTTCAGTGGAGTAGACAAAGGCAAATGAAGGTAAGGGAGGAGGGACAGCAAAGGAAAGACAGTGGAATGAATCTAACATAACTTTCCTATGTACATATATGAATATATCACAGCAAATCTCATCATCATGTATGTTCACAAGAAATTAATTAAAAAATAACTGGGTAAATGGCAAAAAGATCAATAGAGTAAAGGGAAGGGTGCAAGGAGTAGGGAAAGATGAGGGGAGGGGAAGGAGAAGTACTGGGGACTGAATTAGGACAAGATATATTTCATGCTTTTATAATTATGTCAAAATGGATACTACTGTCATGTATAACTAAAAAGAACCAATAAAAAAAGAAAAAGAGAGAAGATGAAAATCTAGACTCCTATTTAAATTCCCCAATATATTCTTCTCCTAGATCTTTCAATGATGGCAGTGTTTACATCACTTTAGGATATTGCAGGGATCAAAATAGTGGGAACCAAATAAAGCATACCTACCAGCCAGATGATCCCATGGGTGATGAATTTGCAAACTCTGCTAACATTTACTTATAAAGAGTCAGTTGTGAAAAACTACCTCATTTTCTTCTTTATCGAATATAATACAAAGAACCTCTAGATACATTTAAATACAACAATTTTCACAGTAAACTGTGGCATTTTCCTACCCCTCAATTATGACTGAGGGAAAGGTTTGTAAGAGATCTACTTAAATACATAACTAAATACAGTTTATTTACCGAAACTTCTCCAAGTTTGCATGGTTTTCTTCAAGTGACTATATATAAATATTTTTTAATCAGCAAATAAAAATAACAAATATATGACCAAAATTTGCTTATATGACTATTTCTTCTTCTGGTCAAGATGAAATAACACACAGGACTTTTCCTCTTCCCTGAAAAAAATTTTAAAAAGCACTCTGCTCAACAAGAGAATACATATGCTTTTCAAGTGCACACAGGGCATTTAACAGACAGATCATGTTGTATGGCAATAAAGCATGTTTGGATACACTTAAAAATCAAATCAGAAAAATTATGTATTTGATCACAGTAGAATTTAATTTTAAGTCATAACAGAAATAGAAGTGGAATATCCCCAAATATTTGAAAAAAATCTCACTTTTTCAAATGTTCACTTAGTATATTGAACTGAATGAAAATAAAAAACATGAAACATCAAAATTTGTAGGATACACAAATAAAAAAATAAAATAAAATATCGTGGGACATAGCTAAAGCATTATTGAAAGAAAAATAGAATTTAAATACTTATATTAGAAAAGAATAATCTCAATTATTTCAGCTTTCCTCAAAAGAAATTAGAACAAAAGAGCAAAAAGGAACCAAAGGAAGCAGAAGAAAGGAAATATTAAAGGCCATAGCAGAATGAATAAAATTTATAAATAATAAAACTATATAAATTATTTTCTTCATGTAGACTGCAGTGGTGAGGATACTCACCGACGCAGTCTATGATGTCAGCCTTCCTTCTATACCAAAACTAGATAAAGACCTCATAAGAAAACAAAACTAGGGAATATGAAAATATACAGAACATTCTTACTAAAATTTTGTCAAGTTAAGCTCGTCATCATATAAAAAGAAAAAGTCCTCATGAACAAGTTTGCTCCAAAAATGCAAGTATGTTAAACATGCAAACTTTAATTAGTATAAAGTTTCTAAAAAAAAATTTCTGCAGTTCACTTTGTACTTACTGATTTAAACTGAATGAAAAGATGGGAAAAGGCAAAGATGAGCTCTTGTCACTTCGGTTCAGCACTACACGATATGTTATAGTCAGTGTTGTAGGCAAGATGAAGAAAAAATATTTTAATAAAGGAATTAAAGATGCCTTTTATTCAAGGAAGAGTAGAAAATGGTTGAGGGTAACAAAGAATGCTCACTGCATTGATTGTGGTGATTTCGTAGGTTAGGGACATTTGTCAAAACTTATCTAACTTATTCTACATTAAATATGCCTCAATAAAGCTTTTGAAAAGTTTTTGCACAAAATCATGTAAGCTTATTATTTCATGTAATGAGAAGTCACAAAGTACAGATTATTTATAACAGCATTTTTGTGCCAAGAACACTGTTTTGACAGAGTTTCTCCTCTGTCTTAGGATGGCTAAGATATCTCCAGTTTTATTCCTACATAACAAAATTCAAAAGCAAAACAATAGCAACAAAAATTAACATTTTTGGAATGAAGACAACTTTTCTGAGAAACTTCTTGTCCTGCAATTTGTCAGAATTTCATCTGCCCAATATAGAAACAAATACATATTGACTCAGTATCTCCATAAAAAATATGGGTTCCCCAAAAAACAAACAAAATCAGAGCTCTGATAACAAGTAAGATTAGTATCATTGCCTTTTGAGAAAACTGTACCATCAGACACAATCATTATGTGCCATCTAGCTAGGACTATTGCATTAGCTCCTTGGCAGTGCTAAAAGAATTCCTTATTGTTAACAAAAAATGTAATACAGTGTACATTGCTGAACAATCAGAATACACTCTGAAAAATGCTTCATTAGAAGATTTTGTCATTGTGGAACATCATAGAGTGTATTTAGACCCACCTAGATAGTATTTAGGTCAATCCTTCTACATGGCCTCTTGATGCAATCAATAGACGTGGTAAACATGAGATATACGGGGCTGCTGCCATTGTAACAGCATACTGTATTATAGTAAATTCTTTTCAGAAGTTAAAAAGAGTATACTCTAACCAGGTATAGTGATGTATGCCTATAATCCCAGTTACTCAAGAAGCTGAGGCAGTGGCTCACAAGTTAAAGGTCAGGCTCAACAACTTAGCAAGATACTGTCTCAAAATAAAAAAAAGAAAGGACTAGGGATGTAGCTCTGTGGTAGAGAGCCCCTGGATTCAATCACTAAGAAGAAAGGAAGGAAAGGAGGGAGGGAGGAAGGGGAAAAGAAAGAGTAAACTCTAACAATTAAAAAGTATAGTGCAGTAAATACATATACCAGTAACAGTCCTTCATTATATTATCATTATCAAGTATCGTGTGTACATCATCCAGCATCACCACAAGCACATGAACACTATGACATTCTGATGGTTACAATGTTACTGAATGAAAGGGATTTTTCACCTCCATTAAAACTTTGTGGGGGCCACTCTCACATATGCAAGCCATAGTTACCCAAACCTTTGTTATATGGCACATAATTGTATATCCATCTTTGAAAGAGCTGGGGAAAATGTTGGGATGTAATAGCTTTTGAAAATTTCTAGCTCATTAAAAATTATTTTTAGTGGGTTATAACAAATGTTAATTTTTTCCCACTCTTCAAAGAGGTATTGAAAGTTATACTATTTATATTCCCTCTTGGGGGATAACATTAATTTTTGGTATAAACATACATTAACCTGGGGGGTAGGTAAAAATGAAACTATTGAAAGCTTACTTTTGGAATATTCTTTAATGCATCTAAGACCAGAAGACCAGAAGTTACAGGACAAATCTGAAGTGAGTCAATAGAATTTAGTAGGTACATTTTAGAGGAGATGGATAAAATTACAAAAATTTATAACTTACAACACTTATAAGGACACTTGTCAGACATTTTGGAAAAGCAAATAAATTTCAACATTGGAAGTTCTGAGAATCATCAACAACAACGATGGATGTACTGGGACTATTCCTACCCAGATTTCAGCACAGTCCTGACTAGGAGCTGACCAGTGTGTAATATGACTCCCATCTTTAACACCAAGAGAAGAGAAGAATAAAGCTACAAACTCCTCTTGCCCAATCAGCAGGGCAGAGGCAGGTAACTGGTATGTCACCAACTTCTGGAGACAGGGCTCCTTCCCATTTCCCCTCTCACTTCCTGTGTAAGACAAAGAACTATGATGGTCCAACAATCATGAGGTAAGTAGGAGATCTAAAAGGACCAATGTCGCCACCTCTTCTTGCATTAACAGGTATGAAAACTGGAATAGGTTCTTCTGGCACATTCTCCCCAAAGTAATAAAAACCAAGGCAAGGAGATGGAAAACTGGAGAACATACTCCACGCCTTGTTTTGGCATGGTAACACAAACAAATGGAATTCTTCTTCCAAGTTCCCTTACTTCTGAAAATACAAACTGCTCTTACAGTTGCAAAAACAAAGGTATTGAGGGAATGGTTAAGTCTGGGTAACTGCTCCATTTCTGCACTTCTCTTCTCACTGTGTTCCGCCTGCTAATTGATTGAGTGTCCACCTTGGCAGAGCACTGTGATTGGCAAGACAGTTCAGACAGAAGGTGGACATGGATGAAAAATACAGTGACTCTCTTCAAGTGGCTTTAAATAATGAAAAATGATGCTTTGCGTTTCTACTAGCAGAAAGCATTCCACAGAGGACAGTGCCTGGACCTCTCTAGCGTGGCATCAGCTCAGACTTGAATGTGAGGGTAATGAGGTGTTCCATTGTTTCCAAATAAACAAAAGTTATACCTAGGTTTGTCATGATAGAAATTTCCCTTTCAGATTTTTTTGCAACTTTATCTCTTTTGCTTGAAAGGGAGCTTGAAAGGACAAGAATCTTTCAACGTTTTAAGACGTTTGCACCCAGACACAATGTATTAGTGTATTCTTTAAAGGCTTACGGATTTTAATTTGGTTTTTAATCACCACTCACGCTCTGAGGCCATAGTGAAGACAGGAATTGGCAGCTCTTGGCTGACAAGCATCTGACATCACCTGCTTCCTCACCACCACCATTTCCTATTCTGAAGATACTTTCTAGTTTCCCAGCCGAGGGGACAAATTCTTTTTATATTCTGATATTTCTCTTGGACAATCCACATATTTCCAAAGTGCCTTCTGGCCAATGCAGACATTATTGAAATCATTCATGGAGTGGCATGGGAAAGGGGAACCAGCACTCCAACTCTCCTTGCTCACTAACAGGTGGGTGGGTATCATTTCCACCCACTGGTGAAGTATTAGACCTGTGAGGCCCTTCCCTCCTGCTCCGCCCAATGTGCTCCCTTTGGAGATCACTGTTTCAGAAAAGAAATCTACTTCTCTTTCTCCACAAACCCTTCTTTCTTTTCAGACATATTCCCTCCCTTACAAAAACATGCCTATGACAATATGCCCTCAAATCATTCCTTGATTCTCATTCATTTTTGAAAGGAAGTGCCAAGGAATATAATACATGGGTATTTATTATTAAACAACAAAAACCTAAGGAATCCTAAATATCCTATAAGACTAAATGTAATTCAGTGTGATGAAATTTTAATTTATAATTTATTTGGTAATTCATTGTTTAATTCCTGGCATTCATTCTTCAGATGTCGCCATCTCCATTGTTCACAGTTTATTAAAAGAACTTGCAGAGAAATAATCATCAATAAATACATAAATATATACTAACCATTCCCTTTTCTTCTGAGAGATTAAAAAGCATAATGATTGGGCTGGGGTTGTGGCTCAGCAGCAGAGCGCTCGCCTCGTACGTGTGCAGCCCGGGTTCGATCCTCAGCACCACGTAAACACAAATGCATTGCATTGTGTACAACTAAAGTAAATAAATAAATATTTTTTAAAAAATCTGGTGTTAAGATAACCTTAAAATCTAAAAAAAAAAAAAAAAAAGCATAATGATAGCTCCATACACCTTCAGTATTAAATTCATTCTAAAGAAAGTATAATTTTTAGTCAGCTTTCCATCACTGTGGCAAATTACCTGAGATAATCAGTTTAAAAGGACAGAAGTTTATTTGGGCTCACAGTTTCAGAGCTTCTGGTCCATGGTCACATGGCCCTGTTGTTTTGGGCCTGTGGTGGCACAGTACATCATGGTGGGAGCACATGATGGAGTACAGTTGCTCACCTCATGGCACTGGGAAGCAAAAAAGGGAGAGAAAAAATGGAACAGGAGTCCCAATATCCCCCTCAAGGACAACCCCCAATGACTTATCTTCCTTTCAACAGACCCCACTTCCTAAAGGTTCCACACACTCTGAACAGCACCATGAACTAGTGACCAAGCCTTTAACACTTGGGCCTTTGGGGAATACTCCATATATAAAGTACATCAGTGGGGCTGGGGTTGTGGCTCAGCAGTGGAGTGCTCGCCTAGCATGTATGCAGCCCTGGGTTCTATCCTCAATTCCACGTAAAGAGAAACAAATAAAATAAAGGTATTGTGTCCAATTACAACTAGAAAATAAATATTTTTTAAAACTAAAATAAAATACATAAGTGACACTATAAATAAATTTATTGTGGTTATATCGTTCTAAATACCCCTGATTACTACCACATAATTATTTTTCATTTATTATATCAAGAAAGCTAAAACATATGAGAAACCACCATTCAGTTGTGCATCTGGCAATTTCAATAAAGTTGAATGTGATGCTTTTAGTTACTGTTTTTATGAATTCATAAGAAAATAAAAAAGAACCTACTCCTGAGGTCAAGGTACACTTAAGGATTTATGCCCTATGAGCTATTTTTATATATATTATATGTGGGTATACCTATATATAATACATACATGTTACATGTCCTACATTTTAATTACATTAAGCTCATTTAATCTTTATAAGAGGCCTGAGAGGAATATGATGCACAGTTTGCAGAGTCAGCGAGCTTGGCTCTTCCATTCCTGGTTGTGTGACCCAGAGTAGACCCTGAAGTGAAGTGACCTACTCAGGGTCACACAACCAGGAATGGAAGAGCCAAGCTCACTGACTCTGGTCTGTCTCTATCAGGAAAGAAGTTGTGATCCCCAGTGAAATGTATCTAGTGGACACCAGTGAAACATCTGTTGTGCCAAGAGCATTTGATCAGAATATTGGCCAAAGCTTGGGGTGACTTCCATGTTGTGCATGCTTAGGAGACTCCAGCTCTCTGTCAAAAAGGCTGAGTTACACACAAGCAAAATAACCACAAACAAACTCATGTAAAAAGAACAAATGAGCATCGAAAAGCTCCACAAATGGGTTCATACAAATATTTTTTTAAAAGTAGCCTAAATTCCAAATAAAAGAGGAACATTGCCATTAGAAGATGAACTTAGATACAATCCAAGATTGTGCGTTTCTCATAAAAGAGAAATTTATCAACCTTTGCAGTATCCTGTTTTTTGGGAAAGGAAATAATTTAACTAAATATGAAGATCTATAAATCATCCTCCCCGAAATGAAAAGCAAAGAAGCTATGTTATTTTATTTTTCTGCCAAATCAGAATGACCATTAACAACAAAATGTCAAGTAAACAGGCAAACTTACAACAGAAAATCTCCTAAAGAAAAATATCGTACAACATAGTTACTGCCAGAGCCATAAGGAAAGCAACCACAATCAATGCAGAGAGATAATTAAAGCATTCTTTCAAATCATCAGTAATGACAGCAAACACTGCCTAGCCTCATTAGTAAACCTCAAGATGCAGTCCAACTAATGGAACCCACTGGCAGCCCCAACATTATTCCATTTCTGAGAGCTTTTGTGGAAAAATGGGCTTTAGGGGAGAGGAAGGAAAAGAAATGTTTAATCAATTTCTTTTAAAGACACTTGCTGCTTATAAAATTACAAATCAGTCCTTCATGTGTTGCTGAAGCATCTAAGACAATAGAAGCCAAGGGGAAAAGATATTTTTTGAAGGCACACTACTGTTGACTTAAAGCAACAGATCATCAAAGCAATCTGAACTATTGTAATTTTTCCCAAATGCATAAAAACATCAGAGCTAATCAGCGGTCATGTCGTTGAGTTGAGCTCAATCACTCACAATCCTGTGCTCACTATTTAAGCAATTTTCTTTCTCTTCCCTTACTTCAAACATTTACTTTTAAGTTACCAAAGGGACAACATCATTTTGAAGACTGTTAAATGTAAGTGCCTTTTGAAAGAAAGATACTTGCAAAAAGATCAGGTGGCATTACGGAAAGGAAATAACTAACAGTCCCAATCACAGAAGCAGTAAAATACATCAAGAGTGCCCATTCAGGATGAGAACCATTTCCACCAGGTAAGGCACCATCACCTTGGTGGCACCAAACCTGGGTTATTTACAAAACTGAAAGTTTTAAATTAAAGTCACAGTAACCTACTTTAGATATAGAAGAACTGCTATTACGTTTCCAGTACATTCCCCTTTGGAATCACACAAAAATATCCCAAACTATCACAAATTCAACTTGTCTTACAGGCTTCTTCTGGAAGAGTCATAAAACCCAGCAATGAGATTGAAAAATATGATAATCTCAATATCTTGTGAAACAGATAAGTGCTAACACCAGGCAGCACACAGCAAAACAAAAAACTCCAAAGACAAAAAATCAATAGAAGGGTAGGAATTAATCTTCCTACACGGTCAGGCTTTAATTAGTTTTACTGCCTTCAATACCCCTCTGAAATATCTAGGATCTAGTTTGAAATAGCTCTGTGCTATTCACCCATCAAGAAGAGACATACATCTTAGTCTTTTTAACCTTCCACTGATTCTGATTTACACAGGTTTAGTGAATAAAAGGTATTACAGAAGAATTTTATCTAATATATGAAATGTCCTGAAATGCCCTGTGTCTAGCAAAACTAGACATTTCAGAAAAATGCTCTGGTATTTAGCAAACATAAAACATATGATCTATGAAGCTTCTCCTACAAATTTTATAACAATAGCTTTTAAAGAAAGAAATTGAAAAGAACTCTCTAAAATCACATTTTAAGAAATTCAGAAGCTTATTAAAAATAATCCAAACATACCTGGCTTCAAATTTCAGAATTAATTTTCAATTAAAGAGCTTGATTAGATATGGAATAATCTTTCATTTAACTTCTTAGTTCCAGTTAAAATTGGCCAAACTGAAGGATAGGAAACCAAATATAACTCAGTTCCAAAATGGCATAAGATACCATTAGATTTAACATTTAGTGTATAACTATGCAACAGTATATTTGTTTTTTAATGCTGTGTGACAAACAGTCACAAATTTAGCAATTTATAGATAAACATCTGCTTATCCTTACACAGTTTCAGCAGACCAGGCTGGATTGTAATCATGTTTCTTGCTCAGGTCTTTCAAAGCTGAGATCCAGGTGGACTAGAGCCACAGCCTCATGTGGAGCTCAGGATCCTCCTCTAAATTCTTCGAGATTGCTGCCAGCATTTGTTCCTTGCAATTATAGGATGGAGGTTCTTGTTTTCTTGTTGGTTGACAAATAAAAGCACCATACTACTCTCTGTCCTCTCCACATCATGACAGGTTGCTTCTTCACAGACAGCAGAAGACTCTCCCTCACTTTGAGTTACTATTTCTTTTAAAGAATCACCTGATAGTCCATGACCCACCCCCTCAAATCTCCCTTTTGATTAACTCAAAGTCAAATAATTAAGAACTTTGTGAGTATACAGGGGGTAAATATAGTAGAATTCAGTTACAATAGAAGCTTGTAAAAATAATACTACCATAAAATAATACTGTATTTCACGAAAGGTTTGACTACTTTTGCTTCTTGAAGCAACTAGGCTATTTCAATAGAATTTTCTTATACACACAATTGGCATTAAATATTTTAGTATGTTACCACAAGCCTTTGGATGTCATATAATTTGTTCAAATTTGAAGCATTCCTGCTATGAATCTCTTTCTCCTTCAAATGTTAAGTACACTATGCAACCAGGAAAAAAGAAATCAGCCTTAGTTAGGTTACCCCTCCCTCCCCACCCTAATTCAACCAGAATCTAAAAGTGTGAACTCAAAGCATGCAGCCTGGAATCTCTAGCACCTCAAAAACATAAAAACAGCTGAGCGAGGTGGTACACACCTGTAATCTCAGCAGCTAAGGAGGCTGAGGCTGGAGGATTGCACGTTTGAGACCAGTCTCAGCAACTTAGCAAGAACTTGTCTCAAAATAAAAAATAAAAAGGGCTAGGGATGTTGCTTAGTGTAAAGTCCCCATAGGTTTAATCCCCAGAACTAAATTCCGCACCCCACATACACACCCCAAAGCATCCAACCTGAAACAGATCAGGGAAACCACTAATAAGTTTAGTCCATTACAGAATAGACTAGAATCATAATGATCTGATAGGTAAGGTACTAGATACAAATCAGTTGGTATGCCAGGGGCTGTGCCCACTGCATCCAGAGCATTACTGTGGCTGCTCTCTTCCACAACTTCTCTGCACTTGTCTGGTCCATACAAACAGGTTTCTGACACATTTCTCTAGTACAATCTATGTCATACTTTTTTTAAAAATTGGGTCATTTTAATGTTTTTCAATTTAATAAATATTTCTCTTGATTACAAATATGTAAGGCTGTTTGATAGTATTCAGACGCATCATAGTAATGGTAATTTCTTGGTAGGTTTATAGACTTTAGTAATTATAAAGAGTTCCTTGTATGAAACTGCCATCAAGCCATTAAGATGGCACTTAGGCCCAGAGGCTCAGAAGACTTAGGCAGGAGAATCGCTAGTTCAAAGCCAGCCTCAGCAAAAGCGCGGCACTAAGCAACTCAGTGAGACCCTGTCTCCAAATAAAACACAAAATAGGGCTGGGGATGTGGCTCAGTGGTCAAGTGCCCCTGAATTCCATTCCTGGTATCCCCCACACACAAAAAAAAATGATGGCATTTAGGCATAACCTTTATTTGCAGGACTGTTGGTAACCCAGGAATATTTCCCTAAATAACCTTGTATTTCAGCTCATTCACATCTGCCTCAATGCAGTACCTTTGGTAATGACACTTCAAATTGTAAATGACGTGATGAATTTGTAGATGTAAAATTATGATGAATTATATTTTTTTTTATTTTTCTGTACCAAGTATTGGCAATCAAAAGGTAGTTCAGATGTGTTACACAGATTTTCTTAAAATGCAAGGCCATTGGCCTACTGAATCTTTCATATTTAGCTGGTTTTCTTATAAAGCCATCTTCAAAAAAGATTTAGGGCTGGGGTTGTAGCTCAGCGGTAGAACGCTTGCCTAGCACGCGCGCAGTCCGGGTTTGATCCTCAGCACCACATAAAAAATAAAAGGCATTGTGTACAACTAAAAATAAATAAATAAATATTTTTTAAAAAGAACAAAATTTATACCCCAAAGGCACACCCCACAATGACCCACCTCCTCTAACCATACCCTACCTGCCTACAGTTACCACCCACTTAATCCATCAGTGGATTCATGCACTGATTTGATTAAGGCTCTTATAGCCCCAAAATTTCAACTCTGAACTTTCTTGTATTGTCTCACACACAAACTTTTGGTGGAACACCTCATATCTAAACCATAACACTATAAGAAAAAAAGAAATAAGGAAAGTTCAGATGCTCATTAATGTTCATAGAAGGCAAATAAGGTGATTGGTCTATAGGCTAAGTTTTACCATAAACAGTGATGAGGTCAGAGTCTTCATGATCCAATCATTGTCTAAAAGCCCCACTTTGAACCTTCTACACTGGGGACCATGCTTTCAACATGAGCTTTTTGGATCATACTTCAGATTCAAATCATAATAATGGTTACCATCCCAAGCTAAATGGCTTTTTAATGTAATAATGAAAAGAGAAAGCCAGAAAACAGGAAGTCCCTCTGTCCCAAGTTCATGCCTCCACCACATCCTTCTACCATGATGTTCTGCCTCACCTCCGGCCCAGAGCTAAGGAGTCATCCAACTGTGGACTGAACCTCTGAAACCAGGAGCCAAAATAAACTTTTCTTCCTTTGTGTTGTTCTTGTTATTCTTGACAGGTCTTCTGCTCACAGTGACAAAAAGCTGACTAAAACATATAATAAACCAAATGACATCCATAGTGTTTAGGGTGTGATTCAATATTCATTTTGTGGCATGAAGTCAGCCACAGAGCCACCAAATGCATCCTCTTGGTATAATGCTTTCAATTTTCAAGTCCCAAAGACCCATTAGCTGACTCAGCAATGCCCCCAACAGGAAAGGCTGTGTCCTACCTTTGAACAAGGGCATTGGTATGAGTCTCTGACCACCTATATCAGATTCTGTTAGGTCATATTGTGGGGAACTGGGCACTTTCCTTTTGTCCTTGGCTCCTGGCCATTCCATGTTCCCTGGAAGTAGAAGAAGAACCTCATTTCAAATATCACCTCTTAACTGGGTTTTAGTTATCTTGTCCTTCTTTTGGAATTGGACCTTTTTGGATGAAAAGATGAATCAGCGTAGCAAAAGTAGCTGTAATTTGTTTAGTGTCTACCATATGCAAATTTCTCAGGTGCATATTTTACATTCATATAAGCCTTCAACCACTCTTGAAGAAATTATTATCTCCATTTTACTTATAAAAACACCACAGTTCTAAAACATTATGTAACTAGTACTATCTATGTGATAGATACCAAGGAATTAAGACCTAAGTTGAGTTAGCCTCAAATCTCATGTTCTTACCTCTTTAATTAAGAATATTACTTATTACCCAAACTAGGTAACTTTAAATACTAAAAAGGACCTTATTGATAATTATAATTAATAGTTATTAATAAGAATAAACATAAGTCAGGCCCATGGCAGGAATATGAAAAGATATAATTTCTTTAACTATAGCTATAATATCCTGTACATGCTAGGCCCTACTTTTACATTAAGAGACCTCTTACCAGCCAATTCAACCATTGGTGTCACTTCCCAGAGTGGGTCTCAGCTTCTTCTCTACCCTATCCTTCAATGATACAGGAGTTCTAACATGCCTAAGTTTGTTCCTAACAGCCTAGCACAAGTACATGAGTTTGAACTTTCAGAATGTAAAGTCTAGCAATAGGTCAATTTCACACTTGAATGCATATTGCTCCTCTTCCTTATACATTAGTAAGATTTCTCATTTGCATCTTAGAGACCAAGAAAGCTTCAGAGTAACTAAGATTTTCTCAACAATTACATCTATGCACAGTTCTGAATACAGTGATCATTGCAAAAGATTTCTTAAATACTTATTGGTTATGATAAATATGGACACACACAGTTATAGTACCTCTGAATATGAAAACTAAAGCATATGTTTTAATGTACATGTGGACAATTTTCATTCATACTCTCATATCTGGATCCATAAATAGTCTAAATCTTCCTATATTTCATTTTGAGTCCTTCATTATTAAAAGTCTGATGAATTGAACCTATGGTACAAGTACAATATAGCACAGGACTCAGTATGAAATGAGAACACAATAAAGAATACAAATAAACTGATCCCAACTAACATGGTATTCCTGAGTATAGTTCTCTGCAAGCCCATAACAACATCCACAATTAATTTCAATTTCCTTTTTCATTAAGTAATTTTCCAAAGTAATTATATGGATTCTAATTTTTTGAGATTCTCTTTTAGAAAGAGTTGGGTAGATTTTCAAGCTAGAAAAACACTATTTTAGGATTTTGTCTGGACTTCTTAGAAATACTTAATTTTGCTTTTTTAAGAGATCTGGTTTCCACAAGGACTCTCAATTCTTTGCACTTTTCAAACTTATGGGGAAAAAAATAAAAATGACCTTGGGATATTTCTTATTGATCCAGCCTTGCTTTTTATAGAGGGCAAGAACAAGGTGATTAAATTGTCTTTATAAACTCTATTGTAAAAATATAAATCTTTCCACCTTATTATTGTGATTAAATGGTGGTTAAAATTCTCCTATGGAAAGAAACATCTATATTCAGATAAGTTGGGAAGACACTGTACTTTCCATTACTTCTTTCAGTACTCATTATTGTCTTCAAACTTTTGAGAAGGTTGGCAATAAAGAACTCAAAAGAATTTGGCCATAAAAACAAGTCTCCAAAGATATCTTCAAAAAATCCCATTAGATGGCACTTATGTGAATACACATTGGGAAGTACTCTCCTAATGACATGAACTCCCAAGACTGGTTGTAGTGTGTGGCCATCTCTCCCACTGTGAACAGAGAAAAACAAAGAGACATAGATGCACAGATTAATATAAAACAGGAGGTTTGAAGCTGGGGATGATGGAGTTAGGGATCATATTTTGGTAGTCCTCTTCACATTCATCAGATGAATCCTGAAAGTTGGTCACATTTGCAGGAATTTACTCAACATTTATCATGCTTGATATTATTTATTATATGTTGTTCTTTGCCACATAATACAATTTCACTCACAGCAATAACGAAATGATATTATATTGGTAGCCTCTTATTATGAAAATTTTGACATAATGAATGTCAAAAATGACTGCACCTAGATAAAGGACATGGGTGGGTTCATGGTACTCTTTTGCCAATTTTTATTTGTTTGTTATTTCCATGATACAAATAATTTTTTTAAAAAATCAGTTAACCCTGTTTGGTACAAAACTATTCTATTTTAGTGGCATCTCATATTACATTATTTAAGAAAAAAGGGGAAAAATTTTTTGTAAGACCAAGTCAGATTCCTAATTGGACCTTGTAAAAACAATGGGAAGTTCTGCAACATCATAAAAACATAGTTAAACTATATTTTAGATTGTAGTTATAAACTTTCTGAAGAAATTATAGTGCTCCCACATGCAATACATTAGGGATCTGAGCCCTTTCATTTTATTAAAATGCAAACTAACTATGCCATCTTGCTCTTTATGAAAATTCAATTACATTGAAAATCAACTAGAGAATATTGCCTCTGAGTTTAAGATGATTCAGTGAGCCACAAACATATGAAGATTATCAGGGAAGAAATTTGACAAAATAATAATGGCAGCCACAATTTGCTCTTCACTTTAGGGTTTATAATAATTTTCATGTACATAATCTTATTTTTCTAACCAATGTTCTGTTTCCCTGACCCCTGACCTCCCAACCTCCCAAATAAGATTCCACAGATATATGGGTAAAATCAAGAGAAATTATTTAAATTTTGCTTAATGGTAAAATACATCTACCATTTTGTGCATTTCTTTGTCCCTAGACTATAAAATTCATATAAAGAACGTGTATGTGATTTATATTATTGACCTTCAAATACTCCTATTCCACCAATCAAGCAATCAAGTCTAGTTCAGAACACAGAAGACTGGTGTTTGAAGGTCTATTTGAAGGAGCTTCACATGGGATTCCCACATTCCTTAAATATAGAATGGCACAGGCCCCCAAAGGCAAATAATAGTGCACACATTTCAAGACTCCTACCTGGCTTCTGGTCTTGAAAGGTGTTTGAAGGAGCTTTCCTGAGTTACACGCTAGTGGGCAGACACAGACCCACAGGTTGTGAGTTACATACATTGTGCTTTCTTCTTGTTCACATAAGAAGACCTAATCTTGTTCCCAAGCTTCCTGATCTAAAAGTTGCATGCAGTATCAGATATTTTAATATTACCAAAAAGAATCCAAAACAAATGGAAAACCTCATGTGTTTCACTGATTGACTAAATCTGCTAAACGATACTTTATCACATTAACTTTGAGAGAAAACTCACTTTTTGATATACAACAAAAACCCTGTCTCCACTGTTCTATGTAACTATTACTAAATCAAATTTAAGATTTTTGAGAATGAGGAATAAATTAATAAACATTAGAGTCTTTTCCATACAATTAAAAGCAAACTTAATCACACACACACACACACACACACACACACACACACACACACATAAAATGTCCTCTCCATGAGCCACTGACCACATGCATTAGGTGAAATTCCAGAGGTTTAATAATTCATTTTCCCTACAAATTGTGCAGGTGAGTTGCAATTCTAAATACAATTAGTATTTTATGGTAAGGGCCATAAATAACAAGCCAACTTATAAAAAAAAATCCTAAAAGATGAATATGAATCCAGTTCACCTTGAGAAGAGACCCAGAGTAACAAATTAACTCAATAGAGTTTGTAGGGAAACATCAATTATTTAAGAAGGAGAATTCATTGCAATAAAGAAGGAGACTCAAATAACATACTGATCTCATGTTTTCATTGTACATGCAGGATAACAAATCGATGAAGGCCTGTCAATTGAATTTGCAATATCCAAGCAGTGCCACACATAATTATATGGTGCATATAACAGATGTGGCTTCCTATAAGGAAAACAAAGAGCAAGGAAATCTACTGGCTTAAGTGTACACAAAAGATGTGCTAAAACAGTCTTGAAAATAAGGCCACATATCCCCTCTATAATGCAGACAAATATAAAATAAACAGCCGTTTGCCTAATGAAATTCTAACAGCTTGCAAAAATAGTCTTTTACTTTTCTAATTTTATCCTTTCATATTATATTTTGGAATGTTTGAAATTCTCATTTAGGAATGTCACATAAGGTATAATTTAGATGAAAGAGAATGAATAATGTTTCCTTCAATTTCAGCTTCTTTAAAACAATGAGCAATAGAAATTGTGCTTTGTAGGATCACAATGGTCCAGAGAACACCTTTGCCTTTGGCAAAGAAGTTTATGGGATGCGAGTGGAGGCTGAGTTTTTATGTACTAGAGCATGCAAGAAACCTTTTTATCCTGAAGGATAAATCAGGGCACATCAATCAGTCTTAGGAAGGGAAGGTTATGGAAGGGACTTCACCATCTCTTGGGGTTTTTTTCTCTGCCTGGGAACCCACACGTAGTGAAAAGGACAGTGAAGGACCTCTGGCCAAGGACCAGGAATTTCTTCCTCCAACCATATTGTGCTTCTCTTTCACACTAATACAATCCAAGTAATCTTTTGAAAAATTGTCAGGTAAGCATCCTAGTGCTGGCCTGTCACCCACAGCCATGTGCCAGATGCCTACTGCAAAAGTCCATTCTACACAGATCTGTACACCTCAACTTCCCGCTTCCCCAGGAGCAGAGGGAAAATGGAATTGGAGCACACTTGAATGGGATTGCAGAGCCAACCAATAGCATTAGTGCTTTTTCAAAACCTGATTACTATGAGTTTGGACCAATAGTATTGACCCAAGTACTATTATAAACCCCTAGACAAGCACACTCATATAGCAACCTCTCTTGGGTCCCCTTTGTCCTCAGGGAGTTCTGTTTCTATTCACACTTGAATAAATCCTACTCTTACACTCATCCTCCTCTGTGGATTTCATTCTTCAAAATTTCAAAACAAGAACCCAGAAAAAAGAAATTGGTGGTGAGCTGCTGGGGTTTGGGCAATACCAGAGGCTATTAAGAGCTGGAACACATTTTTCAGAAATCCCACTCACCAGCAGAAGTGAAGAACCTGGTTTCATCTCAAACTCCAGTTTCTCTACCTCTCCCATCTGAGAAAGGAGTCTAATGATGACTTCATCTCTTCTTGCATATGGCAAACCCTGCCATCTCAGACTTGGGTAAAATGATGTTGTTTGAAGTTCTTTTCTGCCCAGGCTTCTGCTGGGTCTGAAGAGCAGAAGTCTCCAGCAGCTCTTTACAAAATAGCTGCAGTCATCTTCCTCCAGGACCGCCTAAGGAGTCCAATCACAGAAGAAAGTAGATTTTTCCCATTCTCAAGAAGTAGAGTCTTCCTCTACTCCTAGAGAAATAAGAGCTTGGCATCAGTGTGCTAAATGACTGTGGCTTACTTCCTGCCTTGCTTCCATTACAAAGTGATGTCCCCACACATAAAGGAATAATGCTTCTGTCTGAACCAGTCAATCATAGATGGTACAGTAGCCAAATAGAGTCCCTCAGTCCTCACATATTTCCCCAGTGAGAGGAAGGGAGTGCTGGTTAATCTTTCCATGAACAGAGCAGATATTCCCTTTAGACTTCCATTGTCTGAGCCAAAGGCCATTCTCTTCGAAATCATAAAACACACCTGCAGAATTACTTGACCCATAGGTATTTTTTATGGAAGAGGATTTTGTATGACCATCAGGGATGAGTTATTAGTAAAATTGTCAGACAATATGATCATAATAGCAATAGGCCTGCAGAGGACAAAAAATATATAAACCAAATGCTTATAGTCCCATATTATTACCAATGACATAATCATCAAAGAAGCTGAAATCCAATCAAGCATTTCTTTTTTTGTTGTTTTTATACATGTTTGCAGAGTACATTTCATTTCATATTACATATAAAGAGCACAATTTCTCAAGTTGCTGGTTTTATATGAAGTATTTTTACAATGATTGTGTCTTCATACATGTATTTAGGGTAATCATGGATAACTCAGTCTGCTATTATTCCTATCCCCTTGCCCCCTCTCCCCTTCCCCCTCTTTGTTCTATTTAAAGTTCTTTCATTCCTCTCATCCCCACTCCCTTGCCTTTATAAGCTAGTATCTTCATATCAAAGAGATCATTCGACCTTTGGTTTTTTGGGGATTGGCTAACTTCACTTAACATTATTTTCTCCAACTCCATCCATTTACCTGAAAATGCCATGATTTTATTATCTTTTAGTGCTGAGTAGTGTTCCATTAAGTACCCATTCATTCAACAGGGATTTAATGGATACCAACTACATGTTAAAGGATGGGTAACAAGAAAGAATGGCAAACACATGCAGACAGAATAGCAGAGCTCCAGCCCATACAGTCTTTCCTCTCTCTCCCATCATTACCCTGAGCTCTCTGCTCCTGTCTTGTCTACTTTATTACTCCCTAAAGTGATAAACTAATCATTGGAACTTGAGTCAGCACAGCAAAGATAAGTGCTGAGTTGGCTGCTTCACACAGACAAAAGCTGCAGTCAAGGGAACATACACACTTCCCTCCTTCCATGCAGTGTCCCCAGTGCTTGCCATCCACCCTTCTAAATCATTTCAAATTGGGTGGAGTGTTAGTTTCCAAATAAGCATCTTAGACACAAGCAAACCAAGGGTGATTTCCCTGTGGATGTGAGTAGTGGGGAAGGTTGTCCACAGTTCTCCTCGGTGACAGCATGGCCATACCACATCAAGTCTCTCCTTAAACTCACGGAGAGAGTAACAGACAGTCCCCATGGTGAACACACATGGCAAACCTCTTCAGAGAGGTTACAAAGGGTTTCCTACTCAGGGCTTCCTTTCAACAATAAGAAAATAACAGCCCTTTGGAGTGGTACAGGGGCGAGGGGCCTACTGATAACAGAATGTTTCTCACTGTCATCAAAATAATTACCTCCGTTGCTCTCAGTATGGAAATGGTGGCCTTGTGTTGCTCTCTGCCTGCCCTTTTACAAAGAGTGGCTAAGCAGCCAGCAACATGGGAGAGAGCAGGAAGCGTACAGCTTCCAGGGGCAGTATCTGTCTTGGCAAAGGAAAAAGGCTTTTAAAAGGGGCAAATAGGATTCTCATCTCCCCAGGGAATTAAACACTGCTCCCAGGTGCTTCCATATCTTCACCAAAGAACTTGTTTAAGGCATGTATTTGCCTCAGCACACACATATGAAAAATATATATTCTCCCTAATAGGAGAAATGATTGATTGGCAAACTGGTACACAATTTCAACAACAAAATCAAACTTTCACTTTCTCCCTTCTCTCTGACTAAATTCTTTAAATCATTTTCATCTTTGCCTATTTATTCTCCAGTCCATTCCTCCTTATGCATATATGCTTATCTGTTCAGTCAGTAACAAAGATTTTGTACCCTTACTTCTAGAATGATTTAGGCCTCAAAAAGGAAGATAAGTAGGCTTGGAAGCAGGCAGGACCTCTGGCACCTGCAGAATTCTGTGAAGTGGGCATTACCTGAGGGTTGACAGCATCCCTAGATATATTTCTAGAGTTGGTCTTGTTTTCATTGTTTCTGATTTCAGTGGCAAAACATGGAGAAAAACAATGTTGATGGGCAACTTTGGGAAATAGGGAAGAATGTTAGAGGAAAATAAATTCTCCCATTGTAAATAACCCAATGTCTTTGAAAGGACGAGGGAAGAGGAAAGACAGCTGCCTTCTCCCTTAAATACATTTAATCTCTAAACCCCAATCCAACACAAATACAGAGAGAGTTACTGTGATGAGCACAAAGTTTAGGTCAAAACTTTATTGTGAAGAAATGTAACTTTACTTTTGTAAAACAAAACTCAATTTCTAGTTTAAGCACCTTTCTATTGACACAAATCAAATTTTAATCAGTTTAATCCTCTCCCCATCTTGAGGTTACATATAAAATCTAAAGGGTCATACAGTGTCAAGCTTTGGTGTATGGCCTGGGAGAACCTTTATGTAGCATCAGATGGAAGTTTCTATTCCATCAGATCACTGGCTATCAGTCCACAAGACAGGGATAATCCATGAACACTGACAACAGGTGCCCTCAGATCCAGCTCAGTGTTGGTACTTCCTTCTTCTAGTTTCATAGACTCAGTCTACAGCTTACATGACAACACAGGTCATGGAAATTAAGCTACTTACAACACCACTTCAGGTCATCAGAATTATTCCTTTATACCACGGTAAATTGGAGAAGTGAACACACCCTATCAACTCAAAGTCCCTTGCCTAAGCCCACCATGAAGGCACCCTTCTGTGGGTTTCTGCGGTCTCCCCAACTTGACCCAAGACTAAGACTCAGGTTGTCTCTGCTCTTAGTCCCCCAAACATACTAGGGTTATTTTTTATTATCCCCTCAAAGATTGCTCTATAGGAAGAACAGAAAATAGCCCTCAACTTGTCAAGGGTACAGAGCTCTTCTCACTTCCCTCTGACTCTGCCCTGCAAGCCAGAAAATCTTTATCCAATCTGATCACCAGGATCAGTTCTGTTCTCTGGACTATGGTCACATGGAACACATCATATTCACCTTTTTGTCCTCTGAAAACTAGGCAAGATTTTGAAATTAAAAACCCAGAGAAAATCTTGATTTGTTTTTTCTCTTTCAGATGTCTATCATTTCTCTAAGAGGGCAATAAACTTGGAATGAAAGAATAAACACTGAGTAAAAGGAAGTACTTGAAGAAAATACACATGTACACACATGCACACACACATATGTGTATATTTATGTATCATATAATATACTATATGTAAAAGACACATCACATTATATAAAATATAGCATATTATATAATAGATTATATATGGATATGTGTATATATAAAAAATTTTTTGACAACCTACTTTTCTGATCTCACACCATCACATTCTTACTAAAATGTAAATCACCAAATAGGGCAGACTTAGTGGTCCTCTGGTCCTTTATCTTTCTTCTACAGGGATGGTCCGTGCAAATAATAGTAATAAAAGAGAATGCATTTAAAAATAAAAACTTACCTGAGAGCCAGGCGCGGTGGCGCACGCCTGTAATCCCAGCACTTTGGGAGGCTTAGTCAGGAGGATCGCGAGTTCAAAGCCAGCCTCAGCAATGGCGAGGCACTTAGCAACTCAGTGAGACCCTGTCTCTAATAAAATTAAAAAAAGGGCTGGGGATGTGGCCCAGTGGTCTAGTGCCGCTGAGTTCAATCCCCAGTACAAAAAAAAAAAAAAAAAACTTACCTGAGGTTTCTTCATTATTCAAGTAAAATGAATTTAGGAATCCCTTGAAAGACCTTTATAAAAAGAGCTGGTTCCAGCTCCATACACCAGGGAAGAAGTATAGGACTCAACTGAAAGCTCAGGAAATTAAGTCTTAAATCTGGATAATATTTGAATCAAGATTTCCAAATGCCAGTTTACAAACAGACTACTTCTCTTCTGGATATTTATGCCTATTTGAGCACAGTAGAGAAAAACCTTTTTAAAATGTTCAGTTATCTGATTTAATGCTAATTCTCCAAAGTCTCATTGCTCTGTTTCCTTTTCTCATCTCCATGTGTTAAGAATTCCACATATTCTGTTAGAATCAGACATTTCTCTTCTCTGAAACTTTTCAAATGTTTCTAACATCTGGATATGTGACATGTAGATTCTGATATTGCAAGTGCTTCTGTGATCCAAGAATCAAAGTCTAGGTTGATTAGCTAACTATCTTCATAACATCATGCTACTCCTCTCATACTACTCTCAGTAGACAATACTACTTAAAAAAATACCTCCCTTAGTAAGTTCCCATAGGAAAAGATAGTCTGTAGCATTCACCACTTTTCCCACGTGTAAGGGATGAGGGGGCAAGTTTGATGGGTGAATGGTCCTCTCTGACAACAGATACTTGTTGCCATTGAGTTATCTATGCCCTGGAATGGTAAAGCTATTACAGTCTCTACCTTACTTCTCCAATAGCTACATAGCACATGACTTACTCCAGAGCATCCCAACACAATCACTGAAATGTTTGCATGTGAGGATGATGCACATTCCTATATGTGCATCATTCCTATATGTAAGGACCCATCTCAACTCATATTCTTTCATGCCGAAAATGCACATGGGTTTGAGTGGTGTACCATGTAATGTATTTCAAATATTCTCTGCTGGTGACATCAATTTTAATAGTTTGTATTTTGGTTGGTTTTTTGTTTTGTTTTGTTTTGGTGCTGGGGATTGAACCCAGTGTCTTATGCACGTGAGGCAAGCACTCTACCAACTGAGCTGTATCTCCAGCCCAAAAGTTTGCACTTTTTAATAATGGTAATAATGTATGTATGATTAACCTCACAGCTTATAATGACTCATCAGTCTGACACAAAAGTTAGATCTATGCTTCCAAATTTTAATGTGTATACAAATCACCTGTTAATTTTGTTAAAATGTACATTCTAATCAAGTAAACCTGGATGGGGCATGAGATTCATCATTTGGAAATACACACAGAATATGCCATACTCTGAATACTGCCCATCAAACCAAGTGGAATGAAAGCCTAGAAATCATGCACCCTAACAAAATGTTTATAATTATCCTAAAGAGTCTTTTGCACACTTTTTAAACTTTATTCTCTACTTCCCTTTCACACAAATCTCACAATATACTGCCAAACTGACATAAATACTTTAAACAATACATGTAGACTAAGATCATTTTTATTATTTCCAACAAAGCGGTAATAAACTCCATTGTATTCCAGAACACATCAAGATCTTCTCTGGGTGTGTTTACTGAGATGGAGTCCCTCCTTCATAGGGAATCTACACCTACAATATATGGTGTGGCAAACTGGCTCTGTCTGAAGGAGAATGAGCCATTTGCAAACCCTACAACAATTGTAGGATTCTCTTTTGCTCACTGACTTTCTGCATGAGAACCTGGACATAACATGCAGGAATAGATGACTTTATTTGCAGGGAGGAAAAATTGGGATCCCAGAAGGTTATTCAAGAAACTTTAACTTCTCTGTAATTCCTTTCATGAAAGAAAGAAAGAAAGAAAGAAAGAAAGAAAGAAAGAAAGAAAGAAAGAAAGAAAGAAAGAAAAGAATATATAATGTTGGAAAAATACTGGGTGGTGGTTAATTTTGAAGTTGTTATACCATATTCTCTATACTTTTATATAAGATTCAAATATTCCATGATTTTTAAAAGGCTAAGATGGTTTCAAAATAATGATCTTGGTGGTTATTTTGTTTGTTTGGGGGGTTTTTTGTTGTTTTTTTTCTTGTGGTTTTTCACTTCTCCTAGTGAATGTCTTCAGAAGAGATAAGAAAAAGGGGAAAGGAAGTAACAAGAAAACAGGAAATTTATAAGCAAAATAAAATGTATTATCTTTCAAATTTTACACTTTCACTCAATACTTTTTGGAGGAAATTATCTCACATATTTTAGATTTTCTTTTGTCTCACATTTCTAAAGTAGGAGAAAAACATGAAGAGGGTGAGTTTTTTTTCACAAACTGCCTTAATATGGCTCTTTTTTCTAGAAAGAAATTAGACTGAGGCCCAGGGAGAAAATTGTCTCCTGGCAAATACCTAATTTAGAGCCCATTCTTACAACTAAGCTGTAATTATGTTGTCACTGTCTTGCCCTTGGTACTTGGAAGAAAACTGATTTAATTCTAGGAAACCCTGAAATTCACCATCAACTCACCTTTCTCTAGTCTTCGTGCATGCTTCTTTTAATCTCCTATCCCCCCCCCCCACAAAAAAAGGAGTTAAAAAGGGAGTCTTATAAAAATAGAAGGGAGACCAATAGAGTAGGAGACAGGATGGAGAAGGAGGCAGGAGGGGAGATATGGAGAAGTACTGAGGAATGAAATTCATCAAATTCATCTACTGTCCCTATATTTAGAAAACCGTTAGTTTTACCCATTTTCAAGACACTAAAGTAAAAACTTTGTTCTCAAATGAATTGTTCCATAGAAATGGACACCAAGAAATCAACTATTCCTGCACTGTACTAAAAGGCAGCCGGCAGCCGGGCATGGTGGCGCACATCTGTTATCCTAGCACTTGGGAGGCTGAGGCAGGAGGATCAGGAGTTCAAAGCCAGCCTCAGCAATGGCGAGGCACTAAGCAACTCAGTGAAACACTGTCTCTAATAAAATACAAAAAAGGGCTGGGGATATGGCCTAGTGGTCGAGTGCCCCTGAGTTCAATCCCAGGTACCAAAAATAAATAAATAAATAAATAAATAAATAAATGAAAGATAGGCAAATAGAAAGGAACCAAAATCCTTCTGTTCAGAGATACTGGAGTGAACTTTCCAGCATTCGCAGCTTCATGCAACTAGAAAGACCTTTTCTTTCCTGGCATCTACTACTTCCCTGTAACCCACTAAGCGTTTACTTAGCAGAATTGTAACTGGGAATGCACAGGGAATTTTCCTGCTAAATTCACATGATATCACTTCATCTTCACCATATTTTCAGTGAATTCAAAAATTTGAATCTAAATTTCTAGGTACCAGAAATCTAATGATGCCTCAGTTTATCAGTTTAAACATCCAGATATTGCTGTATTGCTTTTCTCTTATTTTCAGTCATTGCCTAGGAAACCCCCAAATTATATTTCTTAATTCTAAAGTATCAGAGCCTGGTTCCATGAAAAATTCATAAATGCAGACTGAGTTATAGCATTAATATAGTACACTTGAGAAAATAAATTAAATCTTATTGAGTCTCAAGTATCTTTAAAAAAGAAACAAATAAAAAAATCCCAAGACTTGCCACTCCCTTTTCAATTTGTTTTAGTAGGTATTTAATTCCCTCTCCCCTGTATAAACTTCTGCTTCCTTTACTGACTTGAGAAATATTTCTTGGCTATGCCTATTTCTGTCACTGTCTTTCACATAACCTGAAATCACTGTACCCCATATCCTGTCAATTTCTTAATAAAATATGACTTTTGTTTTCATATGCTTGGCCCCTGAAGATGATATTTTAAAATATGACATGCATCTGGCTTCTAGAATAAGAAAACACTATGAATACAGCAGTCTTCCAAATATGTTTATGTTCGCTATTTATATGCATGATATTTTTCTGTCTTTTGGAAGGGGAAAAATGTAGTGTGGTCATGAGAAAGTAATGGTAGACTAAGAAAGATTGGGGTTCTAGTCTAGCCTGCACCCTTCTGAGTTTCACATGGGTACTGAGGATGGTTAAACAAGACAGTACAGGAAGAACATCACCTCTATACTAGATATGTAGCTTACATTCTAGTGGTTTGATATCTTCATAATTGCTATGGTTTGAATGTGTCCTTTTGAAGTTCATGTATTGGAAACATAATCCTCAAATTCATATGTTAACGATGTTTGGAGGTGCGACTTCCTGAGGTAATTAGGATGAAATGAGGTCATGAGAGTATGGCTCCCAAGACGGTGCCATTGGCTTCATAAAAAGAGGAAGAGAGATGACAACTAGCATGTTTGTTCTGTCTCACCATGTGACACCTTCCACCATGTTATGACTCAGCAAAGAGGTTCTCACCAGATGCCAGCACCATGCTCTTGGACTTTCCAGCCTCCCAAACTGTGAGCTAAATAAACGTCTATTCTTCATAAATTACCCAGTCTGTGGTGGGTGTTCAATTATAGCAATAGAAAATGAACAAAGACAATAAGGTACTTTGTAGAGTGTTTAAATAGTGTTTCCTCCCTTTTTTTTCTTGTTAACACAACCCCCTTTTCCTCAGCTGCCATTTCCAGGAAGGACTCCCTTCATTGTGCCAGTACAATTTTAAATCCTCCAGCACATATTTCAGCTTACATTCTAAACTTATCTTTGGTCAAGGATATGAGTCCAAAATAACTGAAGTGTAAAATAACCAAGACAGGGAAGCAGATGGGAGAGAGAAAGGAAATCAGATGCGAGAGGTTAAAGGGGAACATTTCAAAGATAGGAAAGGATTAAAGCCATTTTTAATCAAGAAATACATTTCAGCCATGGTACTTTTTTTAGCATAGTTAAGACGTTAAGTATTCTTAATGAATCTCACATCAGCAAATCCACACAACTTTATCCACACCAAATCTTTGTAAGAATCTTGTGCCAGTACTTTTTATTTTTCTTAGTCATATTTGCTTCACTGAATAGAAAGAGAATCATTCCTATTTCTTTGAATGCTCAAACTGAGTCAGGCTAAGAAGTACAAACCTTCCCTTTTTCTCCTGATATGTCCTAAACTGTGAACTCCAGGACCACAATAAAAACCAGGTGTCAGGAGTGGTTACTATAGACTCAGTCTGAGGCACAGTTAGATTCAATCAAATCTATCTTATTAATGCTCATCACACTTCAGACACACATCCTAATTCTAAGTCCTAACTGAGTCTACACCCAAGTGTCCCTGATGCTCACCTATGACTTGTCTTAAGTCCAGGTCGCTGGAACTCGATCCAGGCAGAAGGAGTCTGGTGCAGGGGGTACTGTTATGGGAAGCCGCTTCAGAAAACACTCCAAGTCCAAATTTAAAACAAATTAGAGAGCTTTATTAGACTGCCACTCTCAGAGACTGAGGCTCAATGGGAGAACAATAACCTTTCTTGGCTTTCCTTGGGAATTTAAGAACAAAAACCACAACTTTCTCAGCATCATGCAAGCAAGCCAATCACAGAAGCTAAACCTGCATTTGGCGGGTGTAGTTAAAAAAAAAAAAGGAATCCTAGGCCTGTCTATGACAGTTCTTGCTTTATGATTGTCTTATCTATCTCATATCTATAATCTATAACTTACACTCTTACTGATTTTATTGATTAAATTCTCACCACAACAGTACAATAGCAAAGGAGGTCTCAGTCTCTCTGTCTGGGTCCTGCTAGTCCTATCGGGCCCCAGAATTCTGGGTTTTTAAGTCTTAGTTCAGTTGTGCTAGTGGCTGATAACTGCGTGAGGTCTGAGGAATACGCCCCAGGTGTAGACTCTTACATCACTAACTTAAGTCTATCCAAGTTCTGTAGTTCCCATTACATCATGGGCACATTGCTTATAGTCATTCACTATTCAATCAATACACATTCACTAATTAATATAATCAACAGCCAATAACCCTATAATATTTCTGGTGCTCATATCACCAGGTCACTCTTTCCAC
This sequence comes from Tamias sibiricus, assembly GCA_025594165.1. NCBI lineage: Eukaryota > Metazoa > Chordata > Mammalia > Rodentia > Sciuridae > Tamias > Tamias sibiricus. The sequence goes on along the minus strand of CM046658.1, from coordinate 138,399,905 downwards.
AGCTGCAAGAGGCTGAAATAAATTACAGCTAATTGTACAATTATGATACAATTAGATAAGTGGATTAGTATAGTCTAAGTAGATTGTATAATAGTAACAAATAGATTCGTAAAAGCTTATTGAAGGCTAATCTGTCCAGTAAAGTGACCACTAACAAGCACATGTGACTCCTGAACACTTGAAATCTGGCTAAATTGAGATGTGCTTTTGAATATAAAGCACATACTGGATTCCAAAGACTTGATAAGTAAAAAAATGCTATTATATTGCATATACTATGTTGTATTATTAATGATTCATCACTATTAATTATTATATTAACAATTCAAAATTACCAACTACTGAATGTTGATATATTAACACAATTATTAATAATTTTTACATTGATTACATGTTGAAATATTTTTATACTTGAGTTAAATAAATACATTATCAAAATTAAATTAGCATATTGCTTTTTTCTTTCTTTCAATGTGGCTATCAAAATTTGTTAAATCACATATATGGCTTGCATTTGTGATCTTAATTATATTTCTATTGGACAGTGATGATCTAATGTCCCTCAAGTGCCCTTTTAGATATTAAATAATCCTTTAAAAAGATGCCTGAGGGCTCAGGTCACCCTCAAAACCTCTGCTGCTCATCCCATCTTTCCATTTCATACCTTGACCTATGGGAGGCCCCTATCATGCCCCACCTGAATGAGACCATTCCCTAGAGAAGTCTGTCTTTCTCTGTCCACACGATTCATGCCCTCCACTGCTTCCTGGGTTGATGTCCTAAAACAACATTTTTTTTCATGATTTCCTACATAAAAACATTGGATTTGTCACACACCCATCCAAATTCCTTGTTTTTAGGCATTAGCTCTGAATTTCTAGTAGCCTTTACAGCCCCTCAAATCTAACTGGTTACTTAGTTATCATCTTCCAGAAGCTCTCATTAATATTAGAGCATGTACTACTTTTTAAAACAGATTAACCACATTTCCATCCAGCTGGATAGTATCTTAAATTATTTGAAAGCATTCGGGAGAGCTAAATGGTTGCTTTAAATAAATATTTCCCCTAATAAAGTGTTGAGTAGAAACTGCCATAACTCTAGCAATCTCAAAAACAGGTAGGTATTTGATCAAATATAATCCTGGGTGTTTCTGAGAGAGTGTTTTTGGATGAGATTAACATTTAAATTGGGGGGTTGAATCAAACAGATTGCTTGCCCCAATGTGGATTGGGCCCATTCAGTCAGTTAAAGTCCTTAAAAGAACAAAATTGCTGACTCTCTGCAAATAAAGAGAATTCTTTTCCTGCCTGACTGCCCTTGGATTGGGATACTGGCTTTTCTCCTCAACAGCTGCATACTGGGGACAAAGCTCACAACACATGGACTTTTGGAGGATACACTCTAGCCATATCCAAATCATAGCACCACAGAAGAAGAAAAAAAAGGATGAGATGCTACTGAGGGGTAAGCCAGAATACCAGTGGAGAAAACAGCATTATGTTATAAGTTTGAAGATGCAGCGGAGTTTGTATATAAAAGGATAGGGATTCCCAAAGGCATAGTGGAATGTTGTTTAAAAGACAGCTGAATGGGAAGGAGGAGTGGAAGCAGGGTGAAGGTGCGGATCTGCATAGCAGTGAGAATACTAAAAAGGACAGATGAGTAGAAGCACATATGGTTTGGCAGAAGGTGAAAATATAAAATAAGCATGACCATCCTGGACTGGAAAAAGTTAGGAATGAATATACAACACTTATGAAGTTAGGAGAAGGAGAAGGAAGGAAGGAAAGAAAGAAGGAAGACAGTCCAAAGTTATTGGGATGATAAACATGTTATGTGTTTTACTACAGTCACCATTTTACTCTATACATGTATGTTATAACATCATGTTGTATATCTCAAATATACATAAAAAATAGTTTTTAAAAGTTATGCAGATAAAGCAGGAAAATTTTCATTCAGAAAAATAATTTATAATGACTATTCCCAATAAAATTAAGGAGAGACAAGCCAAAACAATTCAGATAAGTCCAATGAGTGTTGCTAAATGGGGGTGATGATAGGTGTATGGATCTTAATTTGGCCAATGCCAATAGGTGCCCTGGGCAATGTATGTTTAAAGAAAGTTGACAGTCAAAATAATAAATGAACAATAATAAGTTCAAGGACCATGGCTCACAAAAGGAGAGAAAACAAAGAAGAAAGAAGAAGTAACATAAGAAATTCTACACCAAGTTGTGCCATAGTTAAATAAAGATAAGCTTTCCTCAGGCCTTAGTCTCTTGCTAGGACTAACATAACAAAGTACCACAGAAAACAGAAATTTATTTTCTCACAATTCTGGAAGCTATTAGGTTGTGGGCAGGGCTTGTTTCTCTGAGGCCTCTCCTTGGTTTATGGTGGCCATCTTCAACTCCTTGTGTCCTCCATGGTCTTCCTTCTGTGTGTATCTGTGTCTAAATTTCCTCTTACAAAGGTACCAGGTAATATTGTACTTTACCTGGTACCCTTTTGGCCCACCCCCCAAAACATTAACTGTAATTACTTCTTTAAAGACCCTACATCCAAAGACAGTTACATTCTTATAGTAGAGTGTGGGTGGGCAGGACACAATTCAACTCATAGCAAAGCCACATGGCAAATGGCCCACAGGCTTTCTAGACAACGCAATTACCATTAGAGTATTTCCAAAATCACCAGAGTCTCTATCTTTTTCACATCCAATGTCTGTCTTCAAGAATTTCTTTTGCTATGAAAGTGAAGGAAAAAGAAATAGATCATAATCCAGAGGTTGGCTTCAGATCTAAGACAGTAAAATTATAGTTAGGGAGTTTTATGGGAAACATGTGCCAGAGACATTTGCGTTTCAAACTTTTTGCCACAATCCACAGGAAGAAATACACATCCTATGAAACTTGTGTCATCCACTATAGACATGTTTCATGAAACATTACTACATGAGATGCACATTGCTTTTTTGTTGTTTTTATTCTTTTCTATTCAATTTTAAATTGCATGGCTTAACCCACGAAAATGATTTTATGTCCCACTAATGAGTCAAGAGCCACTATTTAGAAAAAAACAAAGAAATAAATTTACAGAAGGCCACAAATTCAGAGCAGCTCCCTGTTTTTTAAATTATTCTGATTAGAAGAGAGAGTAGTTGCATTCCCTCAACTACTAATAATCGTTAAGCAGCTATCCGGTTAGCAGTACTCAGGGAAGAAAGAGTTCGATACTGGTCTTAAGACTGCATAGTCAGGACAAAAAGGAGAGAAGTTTGAGATAGTTTCAGAAAACAAAGCAGTTTTATTTATTTATTTATTTATTGGTACCAGGGATTGAACTCAGGGGCACTCAACCACTGGGCCACATCCCCAGCCCTTTTCTGTATTTTATTAGAGACAGAGTCTCACCGAATTGCTAAGTGCCTCGCCATTGCTGAGGCTGGATTTGAACTTGCATTCTTCTGTCTCAGCCTCCCAAGTGATGGAATTACAGGCGTGTGCCACCATGCCCGGCTATCAAAGCAGTATCCTTTATGACAATAAAAAAATAAATAAATAAAAACTGGAAAATCACAACTTCTTGGAAAAAAACCAATTAATATTTAATCTAAGCATTGTCTAATCCAAAATTTATATTGAGTGTTTCCAGGTGAAAATAAATAAATAAATAAATAGATAAATATTGACCTGAAAGTAGAAGGGAGAACATTAGGGACTGTGAAGGGTTGAGGAGGGGAAAGGAGCAAAGGTAGGTGAAGGGTGAGTGAAAGTGATTAATTCACCATGTATGCATATATGGAAATGTCACAGTAAATCCCACTAATACGTCCAATAAAAATAAAAAGTAAAATGTATAAAGGGAAAAAAAATTTCATTTGTATTCCCTCCTTGTTAGGTAGGAACAATAACTTTCATGTTATACTATACACATGTCTCTCCAATCATCTTCAGTATACAGAACTTTTCTCCAGAAGAACAACACAGATTTGAACAAGACACAACTATGTTAGAACTGAGACCACATTACAATTCAACCCAAAATATTTGAATTCAGCCCCAGGACATGAAATTTTAGCTGATCTGTGAAATTTCTGAGAGAAATATCTAGTAAAGATAATCAGTAGGATGATAAATTGTTAGCTAGACCTTTTTCCTGGAATCCAAGAGAAGGAAATCTGGTGAACATGGACTAGACCAGAGGAAGCAGCCAGTTTTGCTGAGCCATTTGAGTTTTACTTTAGCAGTAGCAGCTCCTGCTAAGAACAAATTGTCCACAACTTATGGTGGTCCGATTTGAGATTTTTTTTTTTTTTTTTTTTTACCTTACCAGGGTGCAAAACATATACAGATTCAATAAACCTACATTTTAAATTTTCAGTTTTGGTCTTTTCCCAGGCTAGCAACATGTGGCACAATACTCAGGACACTGGACCGTGACAGTGAGCCCCACTCCCAGCCAACCAGGGTGATCACAGGGGAAAGCAACTGAATCTCCACCGTGTACGATGTCGTTGAGCTAATAGGATAAATGTATTAAATGTGTTCTGTAGATAATACTTTAAGTGTGTTTTTCAGGACACAACTCTGTTTTAAGTTGAGGACCATCTGTATAATTCAAACAATTTCCTGGAATATGACTAACAAATTGGTATTTCTCAATACCAATTAGAAAGGAGCAAAGAAAAGACTGGAAGGAGAAGCCTGATAGGCTTTCTTCACTCAAGAGACTACAAAATTTTCTATTTACGATCTTTTTAAAAAGGAAGAATTTAGCCACCATTATGGATTGAATGATAGTCTTTTATTCTATGTTCATCAAGTACAGCTAATATCAGTTCATCACTAGCTCTAAGTCTCATTGTAGACTAGTGGATTTTCATAACTTTTTCTGAGTTGTTGTTTCTATCCACTTCCTCACTGCATGCTCATCTATGTCCCAAGCTGACCCATGCTGGTCTACCTCATTGAGTCAGGGATGTTTTGCTTATTACAAGAGGTTTCTGTTTCTTCTTCTCTAATTGCTCACTATGCCAACCTTACATCAGTGTGTGTTCATCTTCATTATTGTACCTATGCCTGATACATGCCAGGCTGAAGTGATGGAGACACATCTCTATAACCCTAGGCCCCCTCTGATCATGTCACAGAAGAGTGCTGTGTACTGCTGAAGGGGGAACACAACATGGTTACTGGTCCCTAGACTTGAGGAAAGGAAAAATTCCTGTTTGGATACTACTTAGAAAGCTCTCACTCATCATCATATTTGTCCTTTATAATTTGCTTACCACATTTTTAAGTTCCTCCTTTGTTCCAAAAGCTGTGACTAAATGTCATTCACTCTCAATTTACTGAGGTTTTGCTATTTAAATTTCACATGGATTCATTCTGGAAGTTTTTAATTGCTCACTATTTTTTTTTTATTTTTATAATTTTTAATATGTACAACTCATAGTGCATATATTTAGTATCTTTTTACATACAACTGTTTGTATACAAAGTATATTCGTACAATTCAGGTCTTCGATCATGCATTAAGGAAAATGGTATCCGTCTCATTCAAACACCTTTTTTTATTCTTTTCTCCCCCTCCCTCCCCTCTTGCTCCCTCCCTTACCCTCCCTTCCCTTGACCATTCTAGTGTTCCTCTAATCCTCTTATGTACCCCCATCCAACAATACTTTGAAATAGCCTCTTTATATCAGAGAAAACATTTGGTACTTGGATTTTTGAGACTGACTAACTTCACTTAGCATTATGTCTTCCAACTTCATCCATTAACCTGCAAATGCCATTAATTTTTTTTTTATTGCTGAGCAATATTCCATTGTGCGTATATACCACATTTTCTTAATCCACTCATTTACTGAGGGACATCTAGGTTGGTTCCACAACCTAGCTATTGTGAATTGCGCAGCTACAAACATTGAGATAGCTGTGTCACTGTAATATGCTGTTTTTAAGTCCTTTGGGAATAGACCCAGGAGTGGGATGGCTGGGTCATAGGGTGGTTCCATTCCCAGTTTTCCAAGAAATCTCCATACTGCTTTCCATAACGGTTGCACCATTTTGCAGTCCCACAAGCAATGTATGAGTGTGCCTTTTTCCCCACATCCTCTCCAACATTTATTGATGCTTGTGTTCTTGATAGCTGCCATTCTGACTGGAGTGAAGTGAAATCTTAGAGTAGTTTTGATTTGCATTTCTCTAATTGCCAGCAATGTTGAACATTTTTTCATGTATTTGTTGATTAATCGTGTATCTTCTTCTGAGAGGTGTCTTCTCAATTCCTTAGCCCATTTATTGATTGGGTTGTTTGTTTTTTTAGTGTAAAGTTTTTTGAGTTCTTTATATATTCTAGAGATTAGTGCTCTATCTGATGTGCATGTATTAAATATTTGTTCCCAATTAGTTGGCTCTCTTTTCACCTCACTGATTGTTTCTTTTGCTGAAAAGAAGCTTTTTAGTTTAAATCTATCCCATTCATTAATTCTTGGTAGTAATTCTTGCACTACAGGATTCTTATTAAGGAACTTGGGGCCTAATCCGACATGTTGGAAATTGGAGCTTACTTTTTCTTCTATTAGGCGTATTGTCTCTGGTCTAATTCCTAGGTCCTTGATCCACTTTGAATTGAGTTTTGTGCACGGTGAGAGATAAGGGTTTAATTTTATTTTGTTGCATATGGATTTGCAGTTGTACCAGCACCATTTGTTGAAGAGGCTATCCTTTCTCCACTGTACATTTTTGGCACCTTTGTCTAATATAAGATAGCTGAAATTATATGTATTAGTCTCTGTGTCCTCAATTCTGTACCATTGGTCCACCAGTCTGTTTTGGTGCCAATACCATGCTGTTTTTGTTACTATTGCTCTATAGTATAATTTAAAGTCTGGTATGGTGATGCCCCCTGCTTCACTTTTCTTGTTCAGGATTGCTTTGGCTATTCTGGGTCTCTTATTTTTCCAGATGAATTTCATGACTGCTATTTCTATTTCTTTGAAGAATGACATTGGGATTTTGATTGGAATTGCATTAAATCTGTATAATGCTTTTGGTAGTATGGACATTTTGACAATATTAATTCTACCTATCCAAGAGCAAGGTAGGTCTTTCCATCTTCTGAGTTCATCTATAATTTCTTTCTTTAGTGTTCTATAATTTTCGTTATAGAGGTCTTTCACCTCCTTCGTTAGGTTGATTCCCAGGTATTTTATTTTTTTAATGCTATTGTAAATGGGGTATTTTTCATCACTTCCCTTTCAGAGTCTTTGTCGCTGATGTACACAAATGCCTTTGACTCATGTGTATTGATTTTGTATCCTGCAACTTTGCCAAATTCGTTTACTAGTTGTAAAAGTTTTCTGGTAGAGTTTTTTGGGTCTTCTAGGTAGATTATCATGTCATCAGCAAATAGTGCTAATTTGAGCTCTTCTTTTCCTATCTGGATCCCTTTAATTTCTTTCATCTAATTGCTCTGGCCAGAGTTTCCAGCACCATGTTAAATAGCAGTGGTGAAAGGGGGCATCCCTGTCTTGTTCCAGTTTTTAGAGGGAATGCTTTCAATTTTTCTCCATTTAAGATAATGTTAGCTCGGGGCCTTGAATAAATAGCTTTTATAATGTTAAGATATGTTCCTTATATTCCTAGTTTTTCCAGTGTTTTGAACATAAAGGGGTGTTGTATTTTGTCAAATGCTTTTTCTGCGTCAATTGAGATGATCATATGATTTTTGTCTTTAAGTCTATTGATGTGATGTATTATGTTTATTGATTTCCAAATGTTGAACCAGCCTTGCATCCCTGGGATAAACCCCACTTGATCATGGTGCACTATCTTTTTGATATGTTTTTGTATCCGATTTGCCAGGATTTTGTTGAGGATTTTTGCATCTATGTTCATTAAAGATATGGGCCTGAAGTTTTCTTTTTTGGATGTGTCTTTGCCTGGCTTTGGAATTAATGTGATATTTGCCTCATAGAAAGAGTCTGGAAGAGTTCCCTCTTTTTCTATTTCTTGAAATAGTTTGAAGAGCATTGGTATTAGTTCTTCTTTGAAAGTCTTATAGAACTCGGCTGTAAACCCATCAGGTCCTGGACTTTTCCTTGTAGGTAGCTTTTTGATGACATCTTCTATTTCATCACTTGTAATTGATCTGTTTAAATTGTGTATAGCCTCCACATCCAATTTAGGCAAACCATATGACTCTAGAAAATCTGTCAATGCATTCAGTATTTTCTATTTTATTAGAGTACAAGTTTTCAAAGTAATTTCTAATTATATTCTGTATATCTGAGGTGTTTGTTATGATATTCCCTTTTTCATCACGAATGTTAGTAATTTGAGTTTTTTCTCTTCTTCTTTTCGTTAGCATTGATAAGGGTCTGTCAATTTTGTTTATTTTTTCAAAGAACCAACTTTTAGTTTTGTCAGTTCTTTGAATGGTTTCCTTAGTCTCAATTTCATTAATTTCTGCTCTGATTTTAATTATTTCCTGTCTTCTACTGCTCTTGGTGTTGGTCTGTTCTTCTTTTTCTAATGCTTTGAGGTGTGATGTTAAGTCGTTTATTTGTTGTTTTTTTTTCCTCTTAAGGAATGAGCTCAGTGCAATGAATTTTCCTCTTACTACTGCCTTCATAGTGTCCCAAAGATTTCTATATGACGTATCTGTGTTCTCATTTACCTCTAGGAATTTTTAAATCTCCTCTTTGATGTCTTCTTCAACCCCTTGTTCATTCAGTAGCTTGTTGTTTAGCTTCCAGTTGATGGAGTAGTTTTTCTTATTCCTTGTTTTGTCATTGATTTCCAATTTCATCCCTTTATGGTCCGATAGCATGCAGGGTAGTATTCACTATTTTTTAATATTGAATGTGTATCTTAAATCAGGGGGTGTTTTTGGTAATTTATAATCACTATCTCATTTCATACACCTGATTTCAGTAAGTCACAATTATATCCAACTTTTAAAACAATAAAATAGGGCACAAATAAGTAGCTTGTCAAAACAAGTCAGAATTTGAAACTCGATCTTGGGTGATTTTTGCCTATAGTACATTTGACTTTCCTGAAACTGTAGAACTTGCCTTCAAAAAAGCCTTCATACTGTAGTAAATACAGTTGTGCCTTTAAAGATTTGATTGTAAAGGCTGTTTAAGTAATGAATCTCAGCTGGGCATGGTGGTGCACACTTGTAATCCCAGAGGCTCAAGAGGCTGAAGCAGGAGGATCACGAGTTCAAAGTCAGCCTCAACAACTTAGTGAGGCTCGAAGCACTTATCGAGAACCTATTTCTAAAAATATAATATTAAAAGGGCTGGGGATGTGGCTCAGTTCAATCCCCAGTACCAAAAATTAAAAAAAAAAAAAAAAAGTAATGAATCTTGAAGTCTTCAGAGGTAACCTCCTCCTTTCACCTGACCCATTTCCTGGGTAGTGATAGAGGAAGAAAATTAACCAAGACAAGACTTTCTTATGTCTATGTATTCCTTACATTATTAAACTGACTATTCTTCTGTTCCCACCAAAAGCTGGAGAAATATGTGCTATTTTCAGGGCAACAGTTAACTCTGCACTACCTCTTATTACTCGGGCCCTGTGGTCACCTTGTGATAGATATTTATTTGTAAACTAGAGATATTACTCATGGTATTGAGAAAAAAAAATGTAATCCTGAATCTAACCAGGAGTAGAGGTCAAATGAAAGTCATACACGCAGCACATAAGCTTCGGCGATGGATGGCAACTATAGTCTTAATCAGAGTTCCAGAAAAGATTTTGTGAGACTCCTGACTCAGACAGTCAAGGGAAAGCAATTTACATTTCATGTCTGAGACAGAACAATCTGTCACTTAGAAATATTTGGGTCAGTAATATTAGCTCAGAATAAAATCATGATGAGAACGTGAGAGTAATCTTAAATAAACTGGATAACCTAAAAGATTCTGAAAGCAGAAATGTTCCTTCCTTTTCTTTTAAACGTATACATAAATATCCTACTGCTATAAGACTGGCATATGATAGGTACTTTATACATTCATCTGGATTCAAAAATTAGATACTCTATATCTTTTCTAATACATGCAATGTGCAGAATTTTACTCTCAAGTATTTAGAATTGCTAGTAAGAACTCCCTGCAAACAAAAATGGTCTCTTAAGGAGGCATACTGTGGTAAGAAGAAAAGATAATTTGGGCACATGTCAGCATGAATAAAAAACAGGATAAATTGAAAGATTTCATTTTTTGACAAAATGAATGATACTCGTGTCTTAAATAACATTATTTAAAAATTTATACATTTTATAGGTTATTGTTCTCAAAAACAATGGTTGTTGTTATGTATAAATATTTTATGATTAAGAAATAATAAAATCATATACAGGTAAATATTAAGCTGAATATTTGGTGTCAGAAATGTCTCTGTTTGCCATAGACTTTAGACTCAAAATCTTCCAAATGCATTTGTTCTAAAATGTATATCACATTTTAATGAACTGCATACTTGGTGTGGCAAATGGATTTTTTTTGACCACACCCAAAACTCCACTGAATTCTCTAAGCAATGCTTTATTGTATTCTGAAGGCTTCCTTGTGCAGAAAAGACTGAATTGCTTCATAATGGCTCCTCTTGAAACTGCTTGGCTATCCTGCAGTTTTCCATTTACACTCTACAGCCTGAGAGGTTGCTAAGCAGCAAGCAGTACCACCCTGCCCAGAGACATGCTATGTTTCAAGAGCTCCTGGCTCTGGATTTTCTGTTTAATGTTAAAAAGATTTTGAGGAAACAATATTGGTCAAGCTTTAATTTTAATCCTGTTCAATATTCCTGATATGGTGATCATTTTAACAGCACTTGATTTGCATTAAGGGAATAATATATGTAAGAGTTCCAATGTTATTCAAAGATCATACAGCCTAGCATCCCCAGTTTACACATAAAGATACTGAGGCTCAGAGAACTGAAGTTATCTAGTCTCAGGTATTCTGTTAGTACAGTACCAATTGGACCAAGACACAAGCATTGTGTTTACAAGGTAGAAAGTTAAAGTAGTGGTTAACCCAAAAAGAAGATTAAATGATCATATTCCCACAATCCAGAGAAAATTAATACCTTATGGTAAATTATTTCACATGTTATTCTATTCAAAAATGTAAATATATTCTTTTCAAAAAGGTAAATATATGTATTTTTTGTGAAAACAAGATCAAACTATAATATTCCTGCAGAGCACAGATTAAATTTCACAATTCTATCACAGAGGTATCTCACATAGAATCTGACCCAGAATAAATCCTTATAAAATTTTCACATGCATTCATGGAATGCATGAGTGAAAAACATTTTTAAATTAGTTTAGTTCCTTAATGCTTCTTAGGAAAGCCTGTACCTCATGAACCATACATGAGGTCCGTGGCCAGTTGGTCCATATTGACTGAATAATTAATGGTCAGTATAGATATCTGTATGAATATAATGTGAGTGAGCTCAAAGGATAAGGAGAGATGGGTGATAACTAAAGTGGACACCAGGAGTGGGACAAATAAGAATGTGTACTTGGATCATTTCCTACAGAGAAGATAGTCATAACAAGAGTATCCACAGGCATAGTGCCTGACACAAATATTTCACATATGCCAGTGATTCAAATGTTCTTTTGCTTCATGAAGGCATATACATTTATATCTCTTTCCATAAATGAAAAGATAAGCAGTACGCTTTGTAACTTGAGGCTCAGTGATCCTCATCAGTTCTGTAGAGACATCTGTGCCTGAAAATGTCTTCAGAAGAAGAATCTGTAAACTAGATGGAAGGGTAGTAGGACAAAGATGTTCCAATTCTACCCATCATCACTCACAATATCAAGGAAAGAGGATTCATGCCTCAAAGTCTTAAGCAAATCATTTATTTGTAATAATTAAATAATATTTCTATTTTTAGGATTTTTTATTATTTGTAATAATTAAATAATATTTCTATTTTTAGAATTCTTTAGTTGGTTTCTTTAACTCCTAATAGTTGTAGCAACAATACCTGCATTAGGTAACTATTGCCATAGAGTTTTCTGCAAAGTGAAAAGAAGATGTTACTTAACTTCTCTGTACCTCAGTTTCATCATCAAAAATGGGAATAACAACAACACCTACCTCATAGAGTTGTGGTAAAAATTACTTTAGCATATGAAACCGTAAAAACTATGCCTGAATCATAACCGCTGAATATGTAAACTTTAGTATTTTTATTTCTATTATTTTTATAATGCACAAGTGATCATTATTTTTCACTTAAAAATGAGATAATGATAGGTTACACTTAGCATCTCTGTGCTGAACATTAATTTGAAACAAAATGGCAATTGTTTTTTAAAGTCATTAAAAATTGATGGAAATCAAACTCTGTGACTGAAATTGACACTTGATTATATCTAAACCTCCAGAGGCTAATCTGAGAGTTGACAAAGAGAAAGGGGTTTAAAAAAAATGTTTCTTGAAGGACAGAATGGTTGGATGAATGCAAAGAAAAAAGAAAAAAAAAGGAAACTAAAATTTAAAATGCTATTCACTATTTACTGGGGGCCCTCACCTCTGTCACCCTTGGAATTAATGTCCATTGTAGGATTGATGGTCACCAGAGAAGTTTTATACACAGCTGCCATGTGGCAGCTGTACCTCTGAGGGGAACAGAAAGGCATCAGTGCAGCTGGGACTGAAGTTTGACAAGGATGGGCCATCAATTCTGGTACCATTCCTCTAGAGAAAGAGACCCACAGAGAATGTTGCTTGGTGTTTGTATATAGTATTAAGTCATTTGAGGTCATAAACATGTCCTGTGTCTTACTTGGTGAGTTCATGATATTATTCATTTAGAATATTCAACTCAAAAGTTTACCCTTGACAGTGATTCCCACCTGAGTGGTTTGACACGTTTTACATGTCTTGCTGGTGTTACAAGAGTGTGGGCTTCTGCATCCCAAAATACTGCATCCTTAGATAGGGACAAACAGCAGAACCCCAAGCAAAAAAAAATATGTGTATATATCCCACCCCCATCCTTCCTGTAGTCAAAAAGATTAAAAAATTACATTCTCAGATAAGTATCTATGTGGGAAAAGTAGAAAATTCCAGTCACTAAATTCCCTATTACTCCAAGTAACTTTGTCTAAACTGTCCTACTTTATGAACAGTTGTTGTCAGCAGTTCTTGCTTCTTCAATTCTTAGTTTTTTGTTATCTTGGATTTCTGAAAACTGATTTTTGCCTGTACTGAGACAAGCTCCCCTCCTATTTCATATTTGAATTTTACTCTTGAATTATGAAGTGATTCTGAATGTAGGTCACTTCTCTCATATACTGCAGAGGCTTGAAGGATCTGAAGTGATCTAATGGCTGAGTCATGCAAAGCCGGCCTCTTCAATGCATGAAGCTCTCTACCCAGCAAGTCCACTGCTGTTCTTAGACAAAGGGCTCAGGGGGCTCACCTCTTTTAAATCCAGCCTATGGACATAAAATACATTAATTCACACAAAAGATGGTAAGCACCTCCTAGGATCAGGCACTGAAGTACTAGAGCAGGATTCCTGCAGTAAATCTACGTAACATCTACTCAGCGAGACAGAGGAAATCAAAGAGGGTTGCCACTACCTTTGCTAAGGCTGCATAGCTCAGTAAGTGTTTTCAAAAAAAAAAAAAAAAAATTCATCCATGAAGGATAAATAGGAGGCAGGCAACAGGGGCAGGGGATGAGTGGGGGCCAGGAAAGGAAACACACACATTATAGAAGAGGCAACTGCTTGCTTAAATCATTTATGCTGCTGGGTGATTTGCTACAGCTAGAGAAAGAAGTCAAGGTCAAGATGTTGCAGGAGATATAAGACAAGGTATTAAAGCAAAAAAATGAAGCCAAGAAGGTGCTCATGTGCTTTCTGATAAATTTGAACTTTATCCTGAAGGTGATTGGAAGTACAGCGTGAAGAAGAGATTGGTCCTTCAGAAAGAAAACTTAGCAACAGTGTGCAGGGTGGATTAGAAAGAGAGAGATAGAAATGGGAAAACTAGTTAGAACACTATTGTTACCTTTCAGGAGAGATGTTATTAAGTCTGAACTAGAGAAAAGCTGGTGAGAATGAAGAAGATAGAAAAGATTGGAAAGCCCTTCATCAAGGACATGGAAAAAGGTATCCCTGAAGATCATACCCTCTGAAGTGAGGCTGCCAGGATTTGCCAACTACGTATTTTGGGAATACGTAGTTGGCAAATACATAATTGAATCATTACTTTTTATAATTTTTACTATTGTGTTATTTTAATTATTATTCAAAGCATTAAAGGAGGAGGGGCACAGAAGACCAATTTATATCCCACCACCCAAATATAACCCACCACCAACATATCACCGTGCATTCTTTATCCTCTGTATTTTTTTACAAAATCAAGATCAAACTCAATAGGTTGCATTTTGTAAAAAAAAAAAATTAATATCACATGCAACTTTCAATTACTTTGTTATAAAGTTTCAAGGGTTTTTTTAATATAACAAAACAATAAAAACATCCAAAAGTCCCATTTTTTCATCATCCTAAATACCACTTCCCCTTCATTGGCAAATTTAAATTTAGTATATATATTTCCACATTTCATACATCTAGAAATGTATTTTAAGTGTAAGTAATATATAACATGCTTCATGTATCTTTAATAGCATAGAGAAAGTCACTAAGCTATGAATTCTGAGAAGTAGCACACACTAATGGCTAAAGCTTGGACTTAAGAGTCATACTGCCTATATTTATGTACTAGATTTCTGTTATTTACTAGCTGTATAATCCTAGGAAAACCCATCGCCTGAATTGCCTATGCCCCTTATCTATGAAGTGTGTTGTTGGTTTTTGGTGATGGTTAAGTAAGTTAATACATGTGAAAAGATTGGAGCAGGGTCTGACACTTAATGTGCCTTCTAAAGATGTTAGTTAATTTTTTTTATCAGCTTTGAGTTGTTCTATAGCTGTTCTTATTTCCCACTATGCTAGTCTGTATTATATTTTTTCCATGCATTACCCTATTGGTGGACATTTAGGTTGCTTCAAATTTTTCACTACTGCAAATAAAGCTGCAATGAACATGTTCATGTGTGCACAACATCTAGAACTATCTCTAGGGCATATTCCACAGTGAAATTACTAAGCCACTGGGTGTGAATCTATCATTTTAAGAGACTTTTTTATCTGGTTTTTCCTCATATCTTCCAGTTCTTCGTATCTTCAACATTTGATATTGTCCAACTATTTTGCTTTCTAATCATGAAAATGGCATTCTATTTTAATTCCTACTTCACCTATAATCTGTGAGGGTGAACATTTCCTAATTGACAATTCAGATTTCCTCTTCTGTGATACGCTGGTTCATTTTCTTTGCTCATTTTTCTCTTGAGTGTTTTTTTTTTTTCTTCTTTTTCTTCTTAATTTGTAGAATTTCTTTATATATTCTGGATCATACTTCTTTAATTAGTAAAAATTGTAAATACATTCTCTTTGTCCATTTTAGGGCTTTTAAATTTCTCTTTTAACATTTGTTTTCATGTGTAGAAGATCTTAATATGGACTCAAATTAACAATTTCTTCCCCTTTATGTTTTAAGAATTTCTTCCCTAACCAAAGATCTTAGTCTTTTCTATTTCATTATAAGATAATTTTATTCTAAGATTAAATTAACTTTATTCTAAAATTAAAGGTTTATTTTATGCAATTCATATTTTGACACATTAAGAATGTGTTTGTGAGTATGGTATAGGACAAGGAAGGTAATGTCCCTATACTGTTTATTTATAAAGCCATCTTTGTCACATATTAAGGTTTCATTTACATCTGTTTCTGTGATTTTCCTTCTGTTCCACTGATATAATCATGCATCCTCACTGCCTATTTTAATTATAACTTCATCATATAAGTGAGGAAATCTGTATCATTTTACAAACCGCTTAATTAATTTTGTATCCCTTGCACATAAACAATGAGTTGAACTCCCAGAGATGGGATGAAGAGGGCGGTATCCAGAGTTAGTCTGGATGGTATTAGTAGGAGTAATGAAATCACATAGAAAATATATAGACAGTACATTCAAATAGGATTTAGCTGTGTATGAAGAACTAAAGGGAAAAAATATATGAAATTAAGGATGCCTAATCAATATGCTCATAGTATACATGAGTATGTGGTTGTGATATTATAGAGTGAAGTCAAAGAGTAGGAGTGGAGGATGCTGAGATTGATTGCAGTTATTGTGTCACAAGCATTCAAAGGACATGGCAGTTGCATGGAGCAATGGGAACTGGATATACATGCATAAATTCTTTAGAACCTCTAGCACCAAGAGATCAATTTACAACTCATCAGCAGATAAATGGCAAAGTCTCCAGGCCTATAGGTGATCCCCTAAAAAGAACATTACCCAGTCAAAAGAGTCTTCTCAATATATAATGAGAAATGTGGAGAAAAAAGTACTTACAGAAGAGGACTAAAGATATAAGAAAGGCAAGAAAATGAGCATGCCAACTGAAGCACAGTATCCTGAAAAAAAGAGAAAAAAAAAAACATTTCTTGGATTTGACAATTTGGAAGCTGATGATCACTTACAATGAAAGTTCTGGCTGATAATAGAAGCCAAATTGTGAGGAGTTACCAAGTGAGTAAGGGAACTGATACAAGCTAGTTGAAAAAATAATATTTAAATGCCAAGTAATAATTATAAGGAGACAAAGGGGAGGACAGGGAATGGTCTAGAAGGTCAAAGACAAAATGGGCAGTCTGATGTGAAACTTCAAACATGTGGCACGAAATCTTGGCTCAGCCAGCCTCCGTGTCTCGTGCAGAGTCTTTCTTTGGATTCTGTGAACTTGCTCCCACAGATGACCTCAAATTCCCATAACATTTTTCTTCTGACTATAGAGCATAGAGTGACTGCCAGGGACTTCTCAGTGCCTCAGTTCTCTCCAACCTCATAACCAAGGAGCCCCAGCACCCCCAGCAGGTTGGGTTCTGTTTCCAGCTCTGTGGCCCATTCTGTCATTTGCCAGGAGGTACATATAAAGCTTTTTGAATCTGCTAAGAACTGCTTTCTAACTTCACTTATTCTAGCAAGCAGAGTCTTCCATGTTTCTGTGATAAAGCCTTTTTTTCCTGCCACTCACACCTGAGGGTCTCCTGTTAGCAACTTTCCCAGTATCAGGAATTATTCATACCACACTAGTTGCCTCCAGCCCTTTGAGTAGCTCCTATAGGAAGTAGGACTTTAAAACTTGCCTTTTGACACCTCTAGTCTGAAAAGCTGCTGGGACCTCTATTTTCTGTCTGATATCTTATCTCGCTAGATCTTCCACTTCTCCTTTTCTGCCTTATGGTCTTTCAGGGATCCTCTGGCTTGCCCTAATGAGTCTGTGAAGACTTTGAGGTATTTTCTACTCTGGTTCATGACACATCCAATGAGGTCCTATTTTTAAAACAGCCTCTGAAATAGCTTAGTGTTTTGTTTTGTTCTGTTTTTACTGACAACCAAGATCCAAAAACTATGTTTACCTGTTGGTGTGGCCACTGACAATTATTTAAAAGTATAATTAACAAATCAAAATGGATATTGATGATCATTAGACATTTATATCATGCTGCTTGTCATGAGAGTCACAGACCTCAGCCATCAAGAGAGAAAAGACATGAAAAAAAGATACATTACAAATCAATAAAAGATATAAGATTTCATCAGTAGGCGAGGACTCACCCAGGTATCATATTTCCCAACAAGTGGTACAAACAATAACAATTCTTGGCTATGTACAGCTGTAAACTGAACAAGAGAAGATTATATCATTTAGTTTGGGCTTCACAATGACAATGCCAGGTGAAATGTTTAATTATTGTTGTACTCAAATTTGTAGGAAAAAAGTCTCTCAAGCTACTCATGTAACAGCCAAAGAAGACTTTATTCTGGCTGGGGCCACCAACTCTGACCCACACAAAGCAGGGTAGTAGAAGATGGCACCAGCTCATAGCAAGGGCAGGGTTTATAAAGCACAAGATTAATAGGCCCTCACGTGGAGACGGTTTAAGGGTGAGTTAATATGCCCTCGGGTGGAGACAGTTTAAGTAGCCTCTGCTTATTACATTATCATCAAGGGAGTTTTTCAAATCAGAATATATAAGTGTACAAAGTTAAACTGAATTGCAAAACTGTTTTTAAAACACAAGTATTCTGTTTGTAGAGTCTGAGTATGATTTCAGACTTCTGACAGCAGGATTCAATTCAAACTGCTCACTTCACATAGACTTACATATCTGCCCCCTGCTGCAATGCTGCAGCCACTAGGTTGAAGGGCTTTGCTTTTTCATGCCTTCAGGACTTGTACACATTTTTCTTTCCTTCTACAATGTCCTTCTTTCCCTCCTCTCCCAAGTAATGCAATAAGTATAAACCCTTCCCTAACTATTTTCTCAAAATTATTTATACTCTCTTCTGAGCTTGGGCGGTATTTTTTTTTTCCGATACCTGGATTAAATCACAAAATTGTCAATTTTTTTTTGTTGTTGTTGTTGTTTGTTTGGTTTCAGGTTTCATTCATTTGAGTTTAGTTTGGAATTTGCTTTTTATTTATTTGTTTTATGCTTTTTTTGAGTAGTGTTGTCATGGAAGATCTTTTTCTCTTCAAAAGAGTTTAGTGTAGGAATTGACAAATAAAGCAATATTTGATGAATACATTAATATATAATATTAGTCATTAGTGAAAGTTTGTTCAGCTACTAGATATTTTCTGAAGAAGACTTGAACTTCAAAAGCAATCTGCGTATTCTGTGGAGCTTGGGCCCAGTATCCACAGTGCATGAAGAATTCGTGGTTAAGAAAGAATCATTTATGAGCATTTGGGCCTGAAATTCTGAGGAAAAGAGAGGTGGATTATAGACAACATGTTTACATTTGGCAATCCTTCTGACTCTTCTCCTTTCTCAGTTGTCTTGAATGGAGCAACCCTCAGAGTGACCTTGGGAGCTTTGCATTGGATGGTGGAGGCACAAGATGGGAGGAGCCTAGTGCTTGGAGGAGAGAAACTCAAGCAGCAAGGCCTCCATTATACTTGTTCTGTGAACAAGAAATTTTACTGTGCTCAGTTACTAAATGTGGGCTTTATCTATGATTACAGCTAGTAGTACCTTAACACAAAAACAACACAATACAACTTACATTAAAAACACATGTGGGCTGGGGTTGTGGCTCAGCGGCAGAGCACACGCCTTGCACGGGCACTGCCCGGGTTCGATCCTCAGCACCACGTAAACATAAATGCATTGCATTATGTACAACTAAAAGTAAATAAATAAATATTAAAAAAAAAAAAACACGTGCAAAACAATATGAATTGTGTAGAACACACACAAACAAAAAAATAAGCATATGTGAAGTAGAATAGTTGCCAAGGAAAAGAAATTGCAAGATGAAAATAGAGTTGAAAAGATCAGTAGTGCTGAGGTACCCCCTGATGTACACACCGAGAAGTATAACTCAGCTCCAGAGGTCCAAGGAAAGAAAAAAATTCAACCGTGTAAGCAAACTACAGGAATTTAAAACTTGTACAACTGACCAACTGCCCAGCAGAGATGGAGGAGCCAACCCTGAAGTTTGACCTTAGACAGGGAATATGGAGCCATCGCTGAAATGCCCTCTCTTCTGAGAGCATGATGGTACCTTCTGCAACTGAATTGGCTGGGTAGCAAAGGGTCATAAGACCCAAATCATAGCTATCACTGTGGCGAGAAATCCCATGATCTGATATCAGAGATATGGGATAATCTTATCATAACAGATTTGCTATGTATTGTTGAAAAATTCACTGTATGATCAATACCTCAATTGTCCAAACTATAACATAAATATAATTCCCCTCTTACCTGCTTCATTTTTTATTACAAATATTAACTCATATTAATTGTACAAATTAATGGGTCTCACAGTGATATTTTCAGACATTAATTAATATATCATGTTTTAATCTTATCCGCCCTCCATAATGCCCCATTAGTGGAGTAAATGAGATAGCATAAGTGAATTGACAGTATTTCTACTCATATAAGTGCATCTCAAAATTTAGTGTTGGTGGTAGTGATGTGTGTTTATATAAGGGAACAGTGAAGCCTGTAAGCACCGGAATTTGGGCCACTCAACAGCTGCAAGAATCTAGCCACAAACTGGATTAATTATCTCACTTGTGCAATGTCTGTCACATGAGCACACATCTAGTATCCCTCTGCAGAGCCAGAGATAGCATGGAAGCATCAGGTAAGTGTGATCTATATAATTCTGCTAGAGAACACCCCGAGAAAATGCTCTCTAAGGGACCACAAAGATCAGAGATATAAGAAAATTTAGTCAAGGAAAGCAAGCACAGAAATAAAATTCTTGAACAAGGAAAAGTGGCTTGGAGAATGTTTCATAATAGAGTTCCTCTTTGGGCCAGCTACCAAAGGTTGTTAATGATAGATGGGCTCCCTCCCCCGGAGTTTTCCACATCCTGAGCAAAGCAACCTTGTTTCATTCTCAGGGCAGGATGTTTCTTCCCCGGACAGGATGTTTCTTTTCCTCAGGCAAGAGCCAAAGGCTTAAAGGTCATCCTGTTCTATGGGCAAAGAGCCAATGGCATTGGGGTTGCTGTGGTGCACCGCCCACCAGAAATCCCTATATAGGGCCCTGTTCCAGAGACTCAGAACACACACACACAGAGACACACACATCAACTCGTCACTGCTGAGAGGAGGAAGCCACTCAGACACATCAGCTGGACCCTGCGGAGAGGAGGAAGCCACTGCGCCAGCTCCAGACCCATTGCCTTCAGCCCTATGGCTCCAGTCTTCAGCCAGACAGCAACTGCTTTAGCTGATAGCTCCAGAAATCCTAGCTGGTGCAACCAAGCACCAACCTTCTGTTCAGAGCTTGCACACTCACCTCTCCCTGACTCCCCTCTCCCACCATAGCTTGCACACTCCCTTCTCCCTGACTCCCCTCTCCCAGCACCTCTTCGACCTTCTACCAGAGCACCTCTTCTCCGGTTTTGCTACCAGCCACAAAGGCTGTTGAATAAATCTCTTGGCTGCACGGCTGTCCCCAGTGTGATTTTTGCCCTTCAGTTAATATCTTCAATACATGTCTTTTCCATATTGGGTTCTTGGATCACTAAAATGCCTGAAATAGTAAAAAAAAAAAAAAAAAAAAAGTTTATGTAGTTATGTACATTTTTCTGGGAAAGGGGGCTTTCTTCAAATTTTCAAAACAATTATAGTCTTTAAAAAGACCTAGAATAATGGGGATCAATTCCAGTTTAGCAATTTTATATATATTTGATATGCTAAGCACCAAATAGAAAATACAAGTCTTTTTGGATCAAGGACAATACTGGACAGAAAATGTCAAGGTCAGGCCAGAGGACTAATTAGGTCAACCTCTGAGTAGCATTTATCATCCTGAATTCGTTTAAAAGACTACTTTTTTCTGTTTAAGATACATTCAAGGAATCTTTCCTGATCTTTCTTGATCTTTGTCCTGTTTGAAGTGAAGCACTCTTTTCTTAAGTTTAGAAATTATTTCCCTTGATACTAAGCCCATCTCTTTGTTCTTAGAAAACTTAGTGTCAAAATATACATCTATGAGCCCAGCTAAGCCGACCCTCTGGGAATGATGGATATATTCCCTGTAGAATTTTAGGCTTGGTCGTACATTCATTTCTGCTTGAACTCATTTACTCACTCAAAGTAGGTTGGAGCTAGGATTTGGGTGATGATCAGGAATAAAATCAGATTGGAGTTTGGGTCATGGATGGTATTAAAATTTAAAGCAAGATGACTAGCATCAGAGATATTAAGTTCCAGGATGGGGTAAATTTCAAGTTCAGATTAATGTCCTGGGGACATTAATATGTTGCAATACATAGCAACATATGAAGATGGAAATTTATTAATCAATTTTGATCTAGATATAAGATAGGACTGTCCAAATGTCCCCACTTCAAACCGTCTGTATTAATCATCTTCCATTACTATAACAAATACCTAGATAATCAACTTATAAAAAGAAAATGTTTATTCTAGCTCACAGTTTTAGAGGTTTCAGTCCCTGATCCAATAAGCCCATTGCTTTTTGGTCTGTATTAAGGCAGCATACCAAGGTGGCAGCTAGTGGTAGAGTGAAACAATTCACCTAGAGTGAAACAATTCATAGCCAGGGATAAAAGAGAGGAAGAAGGGTCTGGGGTTCCACTATCACCTTCAAGGCATGCCACCAATGACCCAAAGACCTCCCAGTAGGCCCAACTTCTTAAAGGTTCCACTACCTTACACTAGTGCCAACCTGGGAACCAAACCTTTATACCTGGGCTTTTAGGGGACATTTATGATCCAAAGTAGAGTGCCATCATCCTTCATAAATTGCCAAACACCCTATTTGAGGCATCAGTGGTAGCAACACAAGCACAAAAATACAAAGTGGCATAAAACAATTGACCTTATTTTGAGAAGTATGATTCAGTTGAAGACTAGAAAAAAATCTAGAAAAGGCTGGAGAAATGGAAGGAGGGTGGGTCACAAAAACACCAACATTCTGTAATGTGAAGGCATTAGGACCACTGAAAGAGGTTCCCCGTCTTCCAACTCTAAGAATCTGCAGCCCTGTGAAACCAAAGTGGATGATGGAGATAGTTGACTTCTGTCCTTCAATACTTAAGGGACTTGGCAGCATCACAGAGACCCCATAGTTACCTTCAGGAGCTGCAACTTGATTGACAAGAGGCAGGTTCCCTGTTGATCCCATATGGTGAACTCCTGAAATACTGTGTCTCCATTTGTCATCCCCTTTCTGGCTTTTGGTAACTTAAGAATCTTCTTCAGCAGCCTCCTGCTTATAGGCTGAGACATGTCAATTCCCAAACTCATTCCTTGAAGAAATTCCAAGGGGAAGACAGTTAGCCAAGGCCTTAAAATGAAGGTGCCCACTCTCACTTGTTGCAAAGTTTTCATCGAATGGAATCAATTCTAATTGTGTGAATCTTCTCTAGGAGCCTGAATCTGTCTGAATTGGGCACTTACATTCAGTGGAGATAAAAGAACTAATCCTGCAACAGGAATATGAGTGCAGAGGACGATTGTGCCTTTACCAAAGCAGTCTTCTTGAAGGGTGGAGCAGCAAAGTCTTATGGAGAAACTCCAGCTTCCTTGGACAAAGGAGATACTAGAAAACACAAATATCTCATGGGGAATAGGAAGTGGTATGGTTACCATCAAGTATTTGGAAACAATGTTCCAGCTCCATTTGTTCAACAAATACTTCCCATATACTATGTGTTAGTCAGCATTTCATCATGATGACCAAAATACTGGACAGTAACAACTTAAAAAAGGAAATGTTTATTTTGACTCACAGTTTGAGAGATTTCAAGCCATGATTAGTTGGTTCCATTTCTCTGGGCCTGAGGTAAGGTAGAACATCATGTAGAAAAAAAACTTCCAAGCTCATGGCATGACAGCTGGGAAGCAGAGATTAGGGAAAGAGAGGAACAAGATAGAGTCCCCATGGTCATGCCCCCCGTGACCTCCTTCCTCCAACCATGCTCCACTTGCCTACAGTTTCCACCATCTCCTAGTAATCCTTTAAAAGTATTAATTCATCCCCTGGATTAATCTACTGATGAGGTCAGACCCTTCATGATGCAATCATTCCCAAAAACCCCATCTCTGATCATCGCTTCACTGGGGACCAAGACTTCAACACATGAGACTTTAGGGGACATTCCAGATCCAAACCATAAACATATTACACACCAGAAATTGTTTTAGGGCCACCAGCTACATCGATGAACAAAACAGACCAAAAAAAAATCCCTACTCTCCAGGCTACCTTTCCAGCCGTAATAATCATCACAAGGTGCAGCAGAGAGAGACAAATGACTCTTCAAATACATATATTCATAGCAGACCCAAAAGCAGTCTGCAAAAGGAAATCACCTGAAAATTGTTCACAGATGATGCTTATTGTACACCAGTTACTGAATGCCAAGAACCTTTCATTTACCGCTCCTGAACTGCTCTCCATCCAGTCTACTCAGCTGTCTGCCCTGACAGATTAACTTCTGTAAACTCCATTAATAGGTACTGTAGGAGCCCTAATTAAGGAGATAGCTAAGATTGCGGTTAGCTGTGAGCCATAAAGATGTTCAAGCATTACCACCATTTGCATGATCTCGCGAGACTTGGCCCGGGGGATTGTGGATCTGGTCGGCACCATTGGGTGGTGGTTGCAGGAGTGTGGATGGTGTTGGAGTTGTTGTTGGAGCCGGAGAGAGAAGCTAACAGAATAAAGAGCCTGTTCGTTTCCAGTCTGCCTCTGAACTTATTCCCGCGGCATCGTTGCTCCAAACGACAATCACTTCAGGCAACGACAAGGTACCTGTGCTCTCAGGCTCCCTGTTGGGTTCAGCTGGTGGGAGACAGACTGGAGAGAAGGAAGAGTGGGATCAGATCACTTATTCTCCCGGCTCTTTCCTCCCAAAGTTATCTGGAGCTGGTCATATTCTTTAAAGTACCGGCATACCATTCATCTCCAAGAAGCCTCCTCTGTATGACTCTCTCCTTACAGGGCCCAGGAAGGGAACCTCCCCTCATCCCTTCAGGCCTTTGTGCAGAAGCAGAACCTATGCTCCTAGCCAACAACCCCTCCCATTAGAACTTGCCTGTTTTAAAAAGAGTATAGTGGTCTGAATAATAGTCACCCAAAGATGTCCCTGGAACCTCTAAATTTTACCTTATAAGGTAAAAGAATATGCAGATGTGATTAAAGATTTTGAGATGGGAATATTATCCTGGTTTGTCCCTGGGAACCCTGAATACAATCACTATATCCTTATAATACACAGAGAAGACACCACTAGGAAAGGAGGCAATATGGCTACAGAGACAGATTGAGGTGACACAGCCATAGGTAAAGGAAAACCAAAGGCCACCAACAGTGGAAATGGGTAAATCATGAATCCTCCCCCTGAGGCTCCCAAGGGAGTACAGCCTGTGACACCTTGATTTCAGCCCATGATACCCATTTCAGACTTCTAACCTCCAGAACTGAGAACAAATTTTATATATTTGGAGCCACCAAGTTTATAGTAATTTATTATATCAGTCACAGACATCTAATATACTTCATTAATAAATTCTCCTCAAATTTTCCTCATTAGCCTGTTGAGATTATCATCTATTACTACCGACTTCTCATCATGAGAGTATACAGAAGAGCAAAGTCCCTGAAATTACATAAAAATTATGGATGTGTCTAGGCAAATCTTTAGTAAGAAGAGGCTCCTTAATTTTCATCAGATTCTCAAAACAGCTGTGTCACAATAGGTTAGAAGTGAAACTGTGAAGCTGCATCTGGCAGTTACTGACCCCACCATAGCACTGGACAGGAACAGATCTCTTGATTCCACCAGGCATGCTGCACAAGATACAGTCTCCAGGGCCAGGCTGGACAAGCAAGAGGGCTTCTGAGTGACATTTATCCCCTTGTATTTTATGCAAAGCTACTCTTGTTTCACAATTCTTTATCACTCTGACCTTCTCAGGATTTTGGCCTATGTCCAGGAAAAAATAAAACAACAAACTCATTTTGTATAAAAAAAAAAATTTGTTTAAAACTAAATACATGAATTTCTAAAAGAAGAATTGAACCCAGTTTAGCCCCACCAAGCAGCCTGGAGGGGCAGCCCATGTTATACACATCCACACGCCCACCAGTGGAACACACCAGCCTGGGTATATTTCCCTTAAGCATTCACACATGTTCTTACAGCTGGAAAGGGGAAGCAAAGATAAGACATACTTTTGTTACAAAATTATGAGCCTTTCAATTTAATAAATGTACTCATGACAGTGCCCTATAGCAGGCAGTAATAAACTATTTTATGGGACCGGAGTGAGGAAGTCACTAAAGGGAGGAGTCAAAGCAGTATCTCAAATAAAACATAAGAATTTGTGACATGCAGGACATACTAGGCCAGAGACAGGACAAATCTCTGAACTTTAAACTGTCACTTTTGGCTTTCTTTTGATCCAGACATAGAAATCTGTATTTTTCAAATTTTGAGACATAAAGTCACACTAGTGGAAATTACGGAAGATCCACCATAATATGTTGTTTCCAGTTTTGTCTATTGCAAAAAAATGTTGTTATAAATAGTCATGAATTAAAGTTTAAGTTAAATATGTGAATTTCTTTGGATATATATATGTGAGTGGAATGGCTGAGTGTGTACTGAACTTTTTAAAAAGTCATCAACCTGTTTTCCAAAGTGTTTATATCATTTTGCATTCCCACCAGCAGTATGAGTTCGAGTTGCTCCAGACTCTCCTCCATACATGGTATTGTCAGTCATTTTCATTTTAGACATTTCAAGGTATATGCAGTGATATCTCCTTGTGTTTTTAATTTGCATTTCCCTGAGTAAAGATGTTGAATGAATGAATATATTAGTATTTACTCTCTCTATGTATAAATTTATTAAGGTGGCTGTTCAAAATTTTTACTCATTTGTTTATTGGGACATTTGAATTCTTATAAATTAACTGTTAAAATTTTTGCATATCCTAGATATATGTCTTTGTTGGAGATTTGCTTTGCTAACCCATTCTGTTTTTTTTTTAACAGCATTTTTTGAAGAGAAAAAAAAAGGTCGATAATTGACAAAATCTAATTTGTGTGCAGATGTGTCCTATATAGGTGAGTGAAGATGAAGCAGAGTTGGTATTCTCTTCCTCTAACTCAGGCATGGAGATAAACATAATTTTGCATGATTGTATATAGGTATGGGAAGCTTGAAGATCATGGCTTATATCTCAAATTGCTCCATATCATAGGGTATGGAAGTGTGCTGATAGATGGAAAGGGAGAAGGATGTGGGATAAAATTCCAGACATTTTAAGAATTGTATAACTAATTCTTAGTGTGAATTTACTACATGCTAGAGACTATTCTAAATATTTCTCCTGGCTTTATGCATTAATCCTCCTCTAACCTATCAAGTTTGTAGCTAACCCCATCTGCCTACCATCACAAATCTATCCCTTAAAGATATCTGGAATTTAGGGCAGATGTCCATATCCATATCCATATTCTGCACTGCTCTGCTTCCATTCTATATCAATTTTCCAATAGAAATCTGACATAGGGTTCTCTGCTTTAATTTCTGCTTCCTGAGTGCTAGATTTCAGGGCTGGAATTGATCACTTTGATACTGGAATTCCATCTTTTTCTACCAGAAACTTTCAATGACTCTCTGGCTAATTTGAGGTCAGGTACATAAATGTGAGCTACACAATCATATGCACAAGTAAACATCCACCCAGAGAGGCTTAGCTCAGCATGCCTATGGACGTCAAATATGGATGATTCTCAAATCCTGACCCACACCAACCAAGTGTTTACTCTGAGGCTCCAGTATTCCAGTACCCACTAAACTGAACCTGATCCCTATATTAAGACATGTTTTGGAGCCCAGAAATTCAAGAAAAATTTCTTCCACTGAACTGACCATGGAAGATCATAATGAAGGACTAGTGTCCCCCATCTCAAAATGACCACTATGCATTTACTCTCTAGTTTCTTCTAGCTGAACACCAGAGATAATGTTATTCACCACCAAAGTCTAAACCTTATACTTAATTTTGAAAAATATATCAATACTGCATATGTTTTGTGGGTCCTCCCTATTTTTCATCATTCAAAGGTTACAACAAAGAAAATCTATATTATATAAAAGTCTTTAAAATCTTAAAACGTCTAAAACTCTTTAAAATCTTAAAACCTCTTGCTTCTGATAGTCTTCTTCTTTTGTGTGTGTGTGTGTGTGTGTGTGTGTGTGTGTGTGGTGCTGGGGATTGAACCCAGGGCCTTGTGCATTCAAGGTAAGCACTCTATCAACTGAGCAACATCACCAACCCCCTTTTTTGCTTCTATTGGTGCACTATAATGGTACATTGGGTACATTTTGGTATAATCATACATGCATGGAATTTAATTTACTGCATTTCAGTCCCCAGTATCCCCACTTTCCTTCCCATCTTCCCTCCCCCATTCCCTGTCAAATATTTTTAACTGGTGTTTTACATATACACATGAAGGTGGAACTCGCTGTGGTATATTTATAGATGGACATAGCATAATTTTGTCAAAGTCATTCTGCATTTCCTCCCACTTCTCATCCCTCCTCCCTCCCTCTCAATCTCCTTCTACTCATTCATCTTCTTTTGTCTTTATTATATCCAATGCCCACCCCCACTCTTTCCCCTTATTTTGCTGTACCTTCTATATATGGGAGAAAACATTCAACCCTGGATTTTCTGAGTCTGGCTTATTTCACTTAAAATGATGTTCTCCAGTTCTATCTATTCACCAGCAAATGCCATAATTTCATTCTTCTTTATGGCTCAGTGAAATTCCATTATTTGTATACCATATTTTCTTAACTTATTCATCTATTGACAGGCATCTGTAATGGTTCCATATCTTGTCTATTGAGTTGCACTGCTATAAAAATTGATGTGGCTATACCACTGCAGTATGGCTGGTTTAATTTTTGGGGATATATACTGAGGAGTGTGATGTCTGGGTCATATGGGGGCTTCATATCTAGTTTTTTGAGGAATCTCCAAACTGCTTTCCAGAGTATTTGTACTAATAAGCAGTCCCATCAACAATGTATGGATGATATGTCAAAATACATTCTACTCTCATGTGTAACTAAAAAGAACAAATTTTAAAAATTTTTTATAAAATGTATGATGTATGATGGTCTTCAATTTTTTACTTCAATGAAAAGTTCTGCTTTTATAGCATCAGCAAACAGGGAAGAAAGAGGTTAAAATAGTTCATGTATCTACTACAAGCATGGATAACACTGCACAATTACACAGGAGAGGAGGCAAGCAAAGATAAGGTGACAAAGACATATAAGTATCTGGAATGAGATAAGAAAATAAAAATGAGAGCAGAGGATAAGCAGGAAACAAGTGTAGCTGAATGAATTCAGACAGGGTGTTTAAGAAAGATGAGAAATTAGAAAAACAACATAGTCTTCTGTTTCTGTTTCTTGGGACTAGCTAATAAAGTACACATTTATTCTATTCAGTTGCCAGACTCATGCTAAGACTACACTAAATAATACTAGAGCTAGACTATTTAACTACTTGCAAGTCAGGTTGGCCACAATATTGGGTAGATTTGGTATAGATAGGATCTGCCCTAGTAATAGATAAACCAATGTGCAAGAAGTTATAACTATATTATTTTTTCAATTAATAAGTACAATGAATTCTAATGAGGGTAAAAACATAGCCAACAAAAATATTGATAGATTTATTCTCTGATTTTTCTTTGAAAGTAAATAAATAAAGCTCATTATGATGATCAAAATCAATGAAGGAAAGAACAGGTACTTAATACATGATAAAAAAAAAAAAAACAATTTTCAAGGTGCCTATTCTTTTGGATAAACAAAGAAATAAGAGCCTCAAGAGCATAGTCTCTGGTATTTCCATACATTTATAGAAGGAAATGGCTCTCCTTGATCATTACATTCTAAAGGAATGAGTGGCAGGTTTATAAGCTACATGAGAGACACTCTATAAACCATTATGAATTATCAATTTTTATTAGCTTCGCTACTTTGGTTTTCATCTTCAGACATAACAGAGAATCATTACTCAAACTAAATAATACCATTAAGTATATTTCAGTATATTTATATTTGTATGTAGGCATCTAGGCAATGCCTACATTCATACATGTGAGTACTGAGTCTCACAATAATGAAACAATTTCCCATCACCTCACAGAATAGTGAAGGAACCTGAGATCTTGGCTCCCCTCTTGATAATTAATTCTGGAGAACTACTATAGGAGACGAAGCAAGAACTCAAGGAACTAACTTAAAATTGTTCAGAAACACTAACACAGATTCACACAATTGACACAATCAAAGATGGTAATGGGTAAAAGTGTTGCCATGGGAGAGAAGACAGCCAGGGATGAAAGGCAGCCAGGTACAGAAGTGTTAACATAAGTTGAGGAAATTTTCTTTTTGCTTGTGCTTTTCCAATATTATGTTGGATTAATCCCCTTGCCAAGAAATCCACAGCATCAATTCAGGACTCCTGATGTCAGAAAGATAAGATGGAAGCAGAGGAAAGGGTCCAAAAGGAGGACAATATTTGTATCAGTAGAAATGGATGAAGCTGGTGGTTGGTTACTAGAAGCCACCTAGATATCCATCATTGGGAAGATTGATAACTAAAATGTGATATATACATGTGATACTATACGGTTAGCAAAACAGACTAGATGTCCATACAACTGTCTCAGTAGGTTTTTTAAAAGATCTTGTATGAAAATAGAGGTAAAAAACACAATGTGAATTATTGTGTAATACAACCAAGTAAATTAAATACATTTACAAAAATATACATTTTTTAAGACCAGCTACATATAACACATTAAAATGAAGGCTTATGATAAAAGCAGTGTGAGGATATGAATAGTTTGTGTGTGTATGTGTATATATATATATACGTACATATATATACATATATATATTAAATATACCCATATATATGAAATACACATACATATAAAATTTCCCTTGAAATCACACTTCTGAGAAAATATATCATTTACAGTAAATTATATCTTTATAAGTGGGAAAGTAAAATGTATGTGCATGTGGAAAAATAAGAAGAATCTTGGTTAAAATCCTAGCCCTGCTTGCAATCTTGAGAATTTTTATCTTTCTAAGTTTTATGTTGTCAACCATAATAGTGATAGGATGTCCTTGTATAAACCCTCAAATTCATCTAGGAGATGATAATATCTCATGCATTACAAAATAGTGAGTTGAGTAGCTGAAACAGAGTCTATAAAAATGGCCTTCTTAGAAATTTTTCAAAAAGCATCTATGAATACAGACTTTCCCAATCAAAATTCCAGAAAGAACTTTCCTTGTAGAAATTGGCAAATCAGTTCTAAAATTTATACAAAAATTCAAAGGACCAGAAAAACAAAAACAATTTTGAAAAGGAAAAATAATTAATGGGCTTCATTACCAGATTCCAAGAAATAATTATAAAGCCATGGTAATCAAATCAATATTGTATTTGAATATAAAGACAGACAAATAAATCAATAAAATGAAATAGTGGTCCAGAAATAAACTAATATAAAAGTGATTGATCATTATGACAACACAATTCAATGATACTGAAAAAATTGGACGAACTAATGAGAAAAAAAATAAATGTCTACTATTCCCTCAAGTAATACAAAAATTAAATTAGTAATAAAACAACAATTTGAGGTAGATTATAGATATAAATGTACAAGCCAAATAAAAAAGTTTTAGAACTATGTTGTTCAATGCAATAACCAATAACTACATGTGGTCATATAAAATTAAATTACTTAACATTAATTGGAATTTAAAACTTCATTCCTCAGTCACACTGGCCATATTTCAAATGCTCAATAACCAAAGTAGCTAAAAGCTACAATATTGAATAGAGCAAACTGAAAGGTCTATTGGAAGGTGCTGTTCTAGAAGAAAACATGTGAGAATGTCTTTGCTAGTTTGAGTTAGGTAAATATTTCTTTTCTTAGGATGGGGACTGGGAATTGAATCAAGGGCTACTTTACCACTGAGCTACATCTCCAGTCCTCTTGATTTTTAATTTTGAGACAGAGTCTCACTAAGTAGCTATGGCTGGACTTGAACTTGCTATCCTCCTGCTTCCACCTCCCAATTTGCTGGGATTTACAGGCATTTTCCATCACACATAGCAAGATTTCTTAAATAGCACACAGAAATCACAACACAATAAACTGTAGAATTGATACATTGGGATTTCTCAAAACTAACACATCTCATCTAAAAACATTGTCAAGAGAATGATAGACAAAGCATAGACTAGAAGGATATATTCACAACACATATACTAAGAA
The DNA here is from genome assembly GCA_025594165.1 of Tamias sibiricus. Classification (NCBI taxonomy): domain Eukaryota; kingdom Metazoa; phylum Chordata; class Mammalia; order Rodentia; family Sciuridae; genus Tamias; species Tamias sibiricus. The sequence goes on along the minus strand of CM046658.1, from coordinate 138,367,850 downwards.
AGGGTCCTGTCTGCAGAATAAAAACTCTTTCAATTTGTAAGAAAGGGCAAACAAGCCAATTAAAAATTTGAGATATGTCTTGAAAGGACAACTCATAAAAGAAGATATAAAAATGGCAAAAATGTTCAACAGAAACAAGAGTGTTTATCATCAATCATCAGAAAAATGCTAATAAAAATCACAAAAATACTCTGTGGCTTAATTGAAAAGTGATACCACCCTGATATTGATGAAAATGTGGAGTATCCAGAACTCTCAATAATTGCTGTTCGGGGTGTAAAATGGTACAATCACTTTGGAAGATTATTTGTCAATATCTTATAAAGTTAAGATATAGGAATATGTTTATGCTATAAAATTGCCATGACCTAGCAATTTCTTTTTTTTTTTAGTTATAGATGAACACAATATCTTTATTTTGTTTACTTATTTTTATGTAGGGCTGAAGATCAAACCCAGTGCCTCACATGTGCAAGGCAAGCGCTCTGCCACTGAGCCACAACCCCAGCCCCTCACGTGCAGTTTCTTTACCGAAACAAAAGCACATTTCCACATAAATACTGGTACACAAATGCTTCTTAGCAAATTTTTAAAATATTTAGCAACAAACTGGAAACACCCAAATGTCCTTCAACCAACGAACAAGCAATTAATTTTTGGTTTATTTTTAAAATGAAATACTACTTAGCAATAAAATAGGACAAACTTTGCACAAACAAAGCAGCATAGAGGAATCTCAAAAATATGTTGAGATCACCAAGCCATACCCAAAGAATAAACATTGTGTTATTTTATTAATAAGTTCCAAAAGAGGTAAAACTAATCTGTGGTGATAAAAATAGTAGTTACTCTGAGAAGCGGTAGACATTGACTAGAAAGAGGCATGAGGGAATTCCCTGCAACAGGGAAATGTTCTATATATTGAGGTGAGCATTTACGGGTAGATGCATTGTCAAAAATCATTAAGCTGCACAATTTACAATATGTGCACTTCACTGTATGCAAATTCTCCCTCAATTTAAATAATGTTCTGAAGACTTTTTTTTTTTTTATAAAAAGGAATCTGTGATCATAAAGCTGTGTTCTAAATGTGCCCTTCTTCTTGGTACCTATAGTAACTATAGCTCCAGATCAGTATACCACCCACCCACCTATCTTCAAGTGTCCTCCTAAGGTATTCATTATGGAAATGCCCCATTATCAGAAATAGAGACCTTGCCCCCTGTGGTCTTCAAAGCCTTAGCCACCTTAGCCACAGCCAGACAGTAATGCCTCTACCCTTGATTGTTTGAATATAGGCCATCACAAAGAATCTGACAAAGTCAACATGTCACAGACCACTGGAGTTTTTCTTATTCCAACAGGAGCTGACTCAACTGTGTATTAGTCATCACAGAAATCAAAAATCTACTTTCTCATTCTGAGGTTGTAAACCTGAGCCCAGACCTCAGCAAACATCCAAAAGGCAATTGTCAAATCGATTTTTTTCTTTTATGTACTATAAGTCAAACAATAAATAAGTAATAATGCATGAACATCCACTTTGCATTTGTTTTATTTACTACTGCATGTTTAGGCATATCTTTTGGTTTCCAAGTGACCTGGATATGCTCAAACATATATTGACATCAAGGAGGTTACCATGGAAACCAAGGCAACTGCACATTGAGATTTACAGGCAGGTAATTTAAGAAACCCTGGAGCAAAGGATGAGTACTTGATAGTGTCCTGGTTGCCCCAAGGCATATCAAAATTAAATAAAGCACTAAGTCTTGAAATGAGGAGAAGTTATCACACAAGGAACAGTAGCTGAAAGAATAAAGCATTTTTCTCTAAAGACCTGGTTGTCGGGATAGGCACTCTGATGTTAGTTTGATATAAAAAAATCAGTTCTGAATTTTCCATGTTTAATCACTAAATCAAAACACTACCTAGCTATATAAATATGCTTTATTAATATTAGCTGCCCCCAAAATTAGATTAACACCACATAGAGAGTCTATGGTTATCCAAACATTGACTTAAAATTAAAAGAATCCTTTGAAGTGACTCACAAATTAAGGTCCAATGACACTGATTGGAGGGAAGGACCCTACCATGCATATCTTGTAAAGCCCAAGTTTGGAGACTATATATTTTGGAACTCCTCCTAACCAACACACACATCTTTACCAAATAATTCAATAGTGGGTTTCTTTTTTCCTTTTCTTTTTCTTTTTGAGAGAGATTCTTTTTTATTCTTTTTGTTTTGTTTTGTTTGTTCTTTTTAGATATACCTGACAGTAGAATATATTTTGACACACATACATGGAATATAACTCATTCTAATTAGGATCCCATTCTTGTGGTTGTACATGCTGTGGCGTTTCACTGGTGGTGAATTCATATATGAACATAGAAAAGTTAATAGTGGGTTTCTAACCTCATTTTGATTGTCTATTTTGTTTTGTTTTTATACCAGGGATTTAACTCAGGGGTGTTTTACCACTGAGCTACACTTCAAATCCTTTTTATTTTTTATTTTGAGACAGGGTTTCACTAAGTTTCTGCAGCTGAACTGGAACTTGTGATCTCCTGCCTCAGCCTCCCAAGTAGCTGGGATTATAGGCATGCACTACCATGCCCAGGTATAAACTCTTTTTAAACAAATTTAATGACATGAAGCTCACAGCCCCAAACAGAATAACAATTGTAAAGAATCACTTTTGCAAGATATTTAAACAGTAGGAGGTTTGATTTACATTTGGTATCTGCTGAAGATCAGCAAAACAAAGAAAACAACAAATTTTATCTTCTTTACCTTCTTGTTTACTTATTAGTGTGGCCATTTCAAAATGTTTCCCTAAAACATTGTCAAAATCAAAATTCTTTATAATTCTTTATAATAGCATAGCTTCTTATATTCACAAAATGTTTTCTGATGTAAAACTGTTATCTGAATCTTAGACAAAACACTGTTCAATTTCAAAATGTTCTATGAAAGCCCTTGATGTTTCAGAAAATTTAATACCATGTATAAGAAAGTCTAAAATTACATAGTATGCTAGAGAGAGTGCAAGATTCTGAATCAGAACTCACTTTGGGTCCTGAATTTGCTATGTACCAACTGTGTAATATTGAACATTTATTTTCTTTAAATTTTAATTTCTTTCTTCATAAGGTGGGTGTTATAATCATGCCTAGCTCACAGGATTGTTAATTATATTTTAAATCATGTAGTAAATGTAGTAAAAGCATTTTAAGTCATAAAACAATAGGCAATTACAATGTTCAATATTTTGAAGCTAAAAATTATTGCTTGTTCCCACTCTTTCTTCACTAACAATGAACACTAAGATATCATAAAATAATATCATAAAATAATAATATGGTATTATAGAAATAAGGACCGCAGTGCAGTGATAAAAAAAGGTTGCACATAGCTCAAATAATAATAATGGCTACCAATTATGAAATGCCAATCAAATGCCAAGTCTGAATATCATTTAATCCTACCAAAAACATACAGATAGATCTTGATTTCATTTTGGAGATCATAAAACTAAATGTTGTAAGCATATTGGTTTTCTCCACCAGCATCACATCCTGGAGAGTGGAGGGCCATCCCTCCCCATTCCATGTCATCCCAAAGAAGCTTTTCATTACTAAGCTTTCTGACTTCCCCTGACCAAGAGAGTGGAAATACACAAGACTGGACCCAGCAGTCATCTGTTTGTAGATTTCTATGTAAACTTGAGAGGAAAGCTCCTTTTGAGATGGTAAGAAAAGAGGATTGGTGTCTAAAGCTGCCAGTGGACATCTTGCCTACTGTAGGTCACAAACCACTGACAGAGCATAAAATCAGAGATCATCAGTAGTGACAAAGATGAAGCCCCAGAAGATCCTCGGGACCTGATCTACCCACACTTAAGCTTGGATGTACCACTCTCCAGGACCCAAGTTGTAAGAACAATAAATTCCTATTTCATTAAGGCTACTTGAATTGCTAGGGAAAGGTCCTGGAAAGGCACAGAATAGAATTAGACCAGAATAAATAGATGATAGATAGATAAGATAGATAGATAAGCAGAGAGACAGACACATATACATAAACTTTAATGAAAGGGTATTCACGGAGATATAGGTTCCCTGGCTAGGAATGGTGTGAAACTTTTACTGCTCCTCACGCTAAAGGAACAAGAAAAGGAAATTGTGCTGACAGCCCAGTCAGAACTGGAACAGTGGAGGAAAGGTATCCTCACAGGAATCTTTAGGAGGGATATTAGGTGAACAGACTTGAGCAATGAAGCAGAGAAGGAGCACCCAAGCCACTAGCCACTGCCTCAATCACTCTTTGATATCCTACAGAATCCAACTGGCAAAAGGGCTCAGGTGAACAGTCCATGGCATCAGCATCACAGGACAGGAAAAGTCAAGGATTCTCTGGGGAGTAGAAGCATGTGGAGAAACTACAGAACTCAAAGAAACCTGACTATTTCCTGGGAAACATGCCCAAAGCAGAACAGTTAGTAAATACTGAAGGCAGGACTTAATTCAGATCTGTGATACACTGAAGTAGATGCTCTTTCCACTATGTTTCAAGTATTTTATGCTCAGATCTGTCTCTGTATTTGACTGGATTCCATTCTGGAGATCTCAGTGACAGAGTGTTTATGCCTCAAGTTCTCAGTAACTCATGAAGAAATCCTTGATCTCAGCTCTTTGATATTTTCCTGGCCTTTGTGATGTTCTATCATTCAGGCTTCATCTTCGAAATGACACCATGCTGCTGCTAACATTGTAGTGAGACAATCTGCTGACTCACAGTGATATTAGATAACCCATACTGGTCACTGGTCCCTCTTCTCTTGATCATATCAAGGAAGCAACATTTATGTCATTCAATTCCATTTTGAGTTTTGTTGTTTTGTTGTGATGGGGTTTTTGTTTGTTTTGTTTTTGTTTTTGTTTGGGGTTTGTTTTTTTTGGGGGGGGTGGGGATTTTTTTAATTCTTTGGGAGTTTTTTTGTTTGTTTTGGTTTGGTTTTGAGAGCTACATGAAAGAACACTAAGTCTTCAATTAGTTTAGCATTATTTAGGGGACAAAAAAAACATACATGCAAAATGGACTGGAGAAACCTTTAAAGAGCACATTGAACATCAAAATAAAATGGAAAATATAATTAAAGAAAGCTCAAGCTAAAAATTATGGCTATGGAAACACATTTGAGTTTAAGATTATAAATACAGAAATTTAAGGGGTATCTGTTTCTGAACTGAGGCATCACACGGTAGATTTTGCAGGTAGTGCTAGACTCTTTATCTTCAAAGAAATAAAATATGGTTGCATTCACTCATTTAATTCATACAACAAATGTCTATTGAGTACCTATTTTGTTCTAGTACCCATTTGTTCAGGCAAATCTTAGCTCTCATTGTATATATTCCAGTAAGGAAGTCGGAACAAAAATTACGTATGTTAGGTGCTGATAAATGCTAAGGAGAAAATTTAAACAAGGAAAGTTGATGAAATCATTGCAATTTTTGAGACAGTAACCAAGGAGGGCCTTACGAGGATGGTGATATTTAAGCAAAATATAAGTGAGAGACAGAATCATGTGAATTTTAGAATGGAAAACACTTCAAGCAGAGGAACAACATTTGGAGGTGGACAAAGACCCCTTCAGGCAAGATTTAGTAATGCCTCATGATTAAGAATAAATATATTCCAAAATAGTAAATAATCTCAAACAATAATACACACACACATACACACCATTACAGAAATGTAATGAAAAGCTCTATACATATCAAATGATGAAAATCTGAGTAAAATGAGGACAAAGAAGAATGTAAGATATGTGCTTCTGGTCTCCTTATTGTGACACTTTGCAATTCAGAGTAGTAGTAACTAAGATAAATCATCTGAAGTTTTGTGATTTTTTAAAATTATTTATTTATTTATCTATTTTATTTTATTTGTTATACATGCTTTTAGAGTGCAATTCCTTTCATATTACACATAAAGAGCACAGTTTTCCAAGTCATTGGTTTTACACAAAGTATTTTCATACCATTTGAGTTTTTATACATGCACTTAGTATATTGATGTCAAACTCCTTCTGCCATTGTTTCTATCCCCTTGCCCCTTTCCCTCCCCTCACCCCCCTTTTTCTATTTAGCATTCCTTCATTGCTATGATAATACTGAATAATAGTGGCAAGGGAGAGGGATGAGAGGAATGAAGGAAAGTTTTGTGAATTTTCATTCAAACCTTAAACAGACATCCTTATGGAAATTCCAATTCCAGTCACAGTTACTAGATATACAGAGTAACAGCAGAACAGAACACCAAAAATGCTGAAGAACATGTACTTTAAAAATCTAACATGTACTTTAAAAAAATTTAAAGCACAGTTGAGCTAGCAGTCAAAAACAACAATTTGAGACCAAAAATGAGAAATCAATTCTTCAGGATAAGTTAGCTTTACAGACAGTATTGACCTGGAGAACATCTAATCATTTTTGTTAGCCTTGAGCCTGAATTTTAACAGTAACAATAGACAGGAGTACCAGCTTGGAGGCAGATGTGATAATCCACATAAAGTTAAGATCACTGAAAGTTGACATGTCAGTGAGTGAACCAGAAATGACCCAGTCCACACAGACTTGTCTATCTTAACCTTAACTGGAGATTAAAACATAAAGAAAAGAAAAAAAAAAATGATTCTCCTCTGAAAATCTTTAACTATACTATTACAGTCATATCCCATGTGTGACCCAAAGAAACTCAAAATAAACTTACTAAAGGATGATCTTACATTGTTGTATCCTTTTAACATCTATAGGAAACAAGAAACTTCATCTCATGAAGAGGAGTGTATCTTCAGCTGCAAGTCACAGTGAATTCCCTCAGTACAAAATTCAAAGGAATACATGTTCATAATCAAAACTTAGCAATTACACACACACACACACACACACACACACAACCACTGTAAACAAGAAGAGCCTAGAGAAATAGTAAATTACAGAATCAGACCTGCAAAGACTAGTTATTAGCCATATTAGATAGAGAATATAAAATAAGCATATTGAATGTGTTTACAGAAATAACAATGGAGGTTAAAAGTTTAATAAGGGAACCATTAAAATTGATCATCAATATAAAAATGAACCAACTATAGTACTTAAAAAACATAATAGAATTAATTTAAAATCTAATGGATGAATTAAAAGATAGTTTAGGAGCTAAAAATAGAATTCCTCAACTAGAAAATATTTCTGAAAAAAAAGCTTAATATATATATTAACCATTTGCTATCTATGTGTATCTCATATCATGTTGTATACCTTTAACATGTACAGTAAGATTGATTTTTTAAAAAGGAGGGATTTTCTCAGAATATACTATGAGATTAAATAAAGAGAGGGAAAATATGATAGAAAGATTAAAGCAGAAGATAGAGAAGGCCCAAACTCTATCTAATCAGATTTCAAGATGGAAAGAATAGGATAACAGGAGCCGGGCGCGGTGGCGCACGCCTGTAATCCCAGCACTTTGGGAGGCTGAGGCAGGAGGATCGCGAGTTCAAAGCCAGCCTCAGCAATGGCCAGGCACTTAGTAACTCAGTGAGACCCTGCTTCTAATAAAATACAAAAAAAAAGGGCTGGGGATGTGGCCCAGTGGTCAAGTGCCCATGAGTTCAATCCCCAGTACCAAAAAAAAAAAAAAAAAAAAGGAAAGAATAGGATAACAAATAGGTAATAGTAAAGGAATTAATAGCCATGCATTTTCAAGAAATCATTAAAAAAAATCAATTCCAAGATTATAGAAGCTTCTGTAATCATAAATAGGATAAATGAAAAGTTCATAGCCAGACTTCTTTTGTAATACCAAACACCAAAGACAGTGAAAGGATATTTTAAAAAATCAGAAAGAAAAAATGTCCTACAAAGGATAAACAGCTGAGTTATCTTCAAAAAGATAAGCCACTAGACAATGGAGGAAACCAAAAATAATATCCAGAATTGCACAGATAATAATATCATCTTCTAATAATAAGGGCAAAATAAAGAGATATTCATAAAAACCAAAATTGAAAAAAGCACAAAACACATAAATATTTAACAAAAAAAATTTCTAAATCTACAGAATGATCCTCAGGAAGAAAAGGCTGCCAGAATGAAGGTCTGAGGAATAAGAAGGAAGAGTGAACAAAGAAAATGTTAATCTGTTAGATAAATTCAAACATCAACATAAAACAACAAAAATGATTTCAAATAGGAAAGTAGAAGTATTTTGTTTCATTTTGTTAGATAGAATTTAAATCCTTAACAGCAATGCACATGCATTGGAAAGATGATGATGCAGGAAAAGTGGCCTAAGAGTCCTAGCACAGCATGAAGGTAAACTTAGGCTGTGTGGAGCAATAGTAACAAAAACAGCATGGTATTGGCACCAAAACAGACTGGTAGACCAATGGTACTGAATTGAGGACACAGAGACTAATACATATAATTTCAGCTATTTTATATTAGACAAAGGCGCCAAAAATGTACAGTGGAGAAAGGATAGCCTCTTCAACAAATGGTGCTGGGAAAACTGGAAATCCATATGCAACAAAATAAAATTAAACCTTTATCTCTCACCATGCACAAAATTCAATTCAAAGTGGATCAAGGACAAAGGAATTAGACCAGAGACAATACGCCTAATAGAAGAAAAAGTAAGCTCCAATGTCCAACATGTCGGATTAGGCCCCAAGTTCCTTAATAAGAATCCTGTAGCACAAGAATTAATATCAAGAATTAATGAATGGGATGGATTCAAACTAAAAGGCTTCTTCTCAGCAAAAGAAACAATCAGTGAGGTGAATAGAGAGCCAACTAATTGGGAACAAATATTTAATACATACACATCAGATAGAGCACTAATTTCTAGAATATATAAAGAACTCAAAAACTTAACACCAAAAAAAAATAAATAAATAAATAACCCAATCAATAAGTGGGTGAAGGAATTGAAAAGACACTTCTCAGAAGAAGATACACAATTAATCAACAAATATATGAAAAAATGCTTAACATCGCTGGCAATTAGAGAAATGCAAATCAAAACTACTCTTAAGATTTCATTTCACTCCAGTCAGAATGGCAGCTATTAAGAACACAAACAACAATTAGCCGGGCGCGGTGGCGCACGCCTGTAATCCCAGCGCTTGGGAGGCTGAGGCAGGAGGATCGCGAGTTCAAAGCCAGCCTCAGCCATGGCGAGGCACTTAGCAACTCAGTGAGACCCTGTCTCTAATAAAATACAAAAAAGGGCTGGGGATGTGGCCCAGTGGTCGAGTGCCCCTGAGTTCAATCCCCGGTACCAAAAAAAAAAAAAAAAACACAAACAACAATAAATGTTGAAGAGAATGGGGGGGGGGGGGAGGCACACTCATACATTGCTGGTGAAACTGCAAAATGGTGCAACTGTTATGGAAGGCAGTATGGAGATTTCTTGGAAAACTGGGAATGAAACCACCCTATGACCCAGCCATCCCACTCCTGGGTCTATTCCCAAAGGACTTAAAAGCAGCATACTACAGGGACACAGCCACATCAATGTTTATAGCAGCACAATTCACAATAGCTAAACTGTGGAACCAACCTAGATGCCCTTCAGTAGATGAATGGATAAAGAAAATGTGGTATATACACACAATGGAATATTACTCAGCAATAAGACAGAATAAAATCATGGCATTTGCAGGAAAATGGATGGAGTTAGAGAATATAATGCTAAGTGAAGTTAGCCAATCCCAAAAAGCCAAATGCCAAATGTTTTCTCTGATATAAGGAGGCTGATTCACAGTGGTGTTGGGTCGGGGTACATAGGATGATTAGAGGAACACCAGAATGGTCAAAGGTGAGGGAGGGGTAGGAAGGGAGCAAGGGGGGATGGAGGGGGAAAAAAAGAAAAGGTGGATGAATAAGATGGATATCATTATCCTAAATGCATGACTAAAGATTTGAATGGTATGAATATACATTGTATACAGTGTTATGTAAAAAGATGCTCTATATGTTTATTATGAATTACAATGCATACTACTATTACAAATACAACACTTTGAATAAAAAAAAACTTAGGCTGTGTCAATTAAATATTAATGTCATAATTTCTAGGAAAGTCATGAAAACCTAAGGAAATAGAGTGTGTAATTTCAAAGTAGTACACAAGTAGACAAGAGAGATAAATGAGGCAAAGAAAATCTATATAAAAGAAGGAAATGGGGTTCCAGAAACAGAAGAAATGTGGAATGAGAAAGTATAAAATATGATTCTTCACATGAACCCAATTCTGTCAGTGATTCCATTTTATGAAAAGCAATTAAATGTTTTTCTCTTTTTAGTTAAAGTACAAAGATCATCAGTCAATATGCTGATTTTAAGAGTATAACTAAAACATAGAAACAGAAAATTTGAAAATAAAAGGATACTTTTTAAATGGAAAATGAAGTTGGTTTAGCTACATTGCTATCAAAAAACTGATTCTAAGTTGAAAAGATCAAGATGCACAGTTCATGGGAAACATAATAATCCAAATTTGCATGCCCTTGTAAATTCATTTTAGGTCTGTAAAAGTAAGAGAACAACGAGAAAGGAATAAAGCTACATCAGTGAACATTTTAACTCAGGTGGGTATCTAAATAAACTATGGAAACAAATATCAGTAAGAATAATGATGTTACAAAATTTGATAGAATTGTTCTCATGAACATACAAAATAAAAGTAGATTGGATAATAGTTTATAGTATATTTAGAAAATAAAATAATTGCGGGGCACGGTGGCACAAGCCTGTAATCCCAGAGGCTTGGGAGGCTAAAACAGGAGGATCACGAGTTTCAAAGCCAGCCTCAGCAAAAGCGAGGTGTTAAGCAACTCAGTGAGACCCTGTCTCTAAATAAAATACAAAATAGGGCTGGGGATGTGGCTCAGTGGTTGCATGCCCCTGAGTTCAATCCCCAAGGAAAGAAAAGAATTAATACCAAGTCAAGAAAAATAAATTAATTTTCCCTGTATGTGTCAAAAAGGTTGTGTTTTAGTCAGGTTTTTTGCTGGTGCAACTAAAAGACCCTAATCAGAGCAGTTTTAAGGGAGGAAAAGTTTATTTGGGGGCTCACAGTTTCAGAGATCTCAGTCCATAGACAGCAGGCTCCATTCCTCAGGCTCAAGGTGAGGAAGAAGAAGCAGGTCACATGATAATCAGAAAGCAGAGGCAGAGAGAGTCCACTCACCACATACAAAATATATACCCCCAAGGCAAGACCGCAATGACCCACCTCCTCCTGCCACACCCTTCTTGCCTTCAGTTACCACTCAGGTAATCCCATCAGGGGATTAATTCACTGATAGGGTTAAGGCTCTCATAAGCCAATCATTTCTCCTCTAAATCTTCCAGCACTCACACATGAACTTTTGAGGGACACCTTACATCCAAACCATTACAGGGTGAATCTGAAGAAGAAAAAAGCATAATAGGGTTTTTAAAGGCATATGCCAGAAGAATAGACATAATATGATACATTGTATATAAAGTTCAAAAATGGGCATACTACTCAATATATTTGGAAACATAACATCTGTGCTAAAATAAAAGAGAAAATTAACAGCATGTTTAGCACCAAGAAAGTGGCTTATTCTGAGTGGGAAGTAGAGACGCATATTCAAAAGAGAACTTGCAGGACTTTAAAGGAACTGATAAGGTTCTAATTTTTAAAAAGATGATCAATGCTTAACTGACCACTCTGTATTTTAGTCATTGTTATTACCCTTTAAGTTGTGGTTGCACAATAAACATGCATAAAAAAATAAAAAAGATTAGTCTGACTTTCACAACACTCAGTAGATTAGAAGAAAAGCACATGTACAAAACACACATGCATAGAATCTAATGGAAAGAATACTGAAAAAGAGAAAGTGATTTTCTGAAGGCTACACAGTAAGTCAACAGATTACTCTTAAGCCAAATCACTGATTTTCCTGCCTGTGTACAAATTAACCTCACCTTACATGTTAGATAAAAGAAATTAAATGGAGTTTTTCTTTTGTAAGATTTTTGATGATCAAATATTAGGATCATGAATCTAATCATTTTAAATGTTCCTAAAATATTTCTCAAATTTGGGGCAGGACAAGTGTGATGAATTTCACAAGAACTTCTGACAACAGGCCAAACCCTTGTGTTTCTGCTACAGATAAGACAGATAAAACAGAAATAGAAACTCCATTGAAAACCAGATTATGAAAATGTAGGCAACTTTAAACATCTAGAAAAGACTTTCCAAAAAGAGAAAAGTTGGGATATGCTTCAAGAGCATTAGAAATAAGACTGATCTGAATGGCTGAGAATTAAACCCGTTAATAAACTTCAGGCATGAACAGAAACTTGTAGGTGGAGCAGGAAGGGTAGATGAGGCAATAATTATATGTGCAAGGACATTCCTGTTCAATAAACATTTGATACTTAAGTCTGCAAAAATCAATCTATATTTAGATTTATTTTATTTTCTAATATATTAAAGTATATTAGAAATCTTTTTAAAGCCATTTAATAAAATATTCATCCTGTAATATTTATCAGCACTAACATGGGTAAAAATCACTGAACTGCAAAAGGCTGACTTTCATACATTAAACATTTAGTATTCTATTTTTATTCACATATTTTTGCCCTAATTTCTAAGTATAGTTGAGAAATTTACTTTAATTATCTCTGTTCTCCTCTCTTTTATTCTCAGCCCTACACCATTCTGGGTGTGAAATTGATAATGAGAAGAAAACTGATAAAACATGTGGGAGCAGAGGCTGAAGTCAAACTCAAGATGCTGGACTAGTTTTGCAAATATAATTATAATATAAATTTGTAGAAATGTTGGGTTTGTTTTATTATGAAGGTGTTTTAAAACAAATTTCTGTTCACATTATCATATAAGAACCATGTCAAGATCAGAGGCCAAACTGAACCAACAAATTGCTGCAGTTCCATAGAAATCTGTAAAGGAGGAATATTGCTAGCCCTCCATGGTACACTATGGTTGATTCTACCTAGAACAGTCCTGAAAGATTTGCTCTATTTTACATACTAATAATTTACATCACACTCAAGATTTCTCATAGGTCAAAATATTTTTCAGTTTCTGATTGAATCAAAAGCTTAACAATTGATGAAACTAATAGGCTGTATTCTACACCAGGGTTTATGATAAAAAGCAATCTTAATTAGAAGAGAAAAGCAGGTTAATGTGAATTTGTTCTGGAATTTCCAGAGTCTGCCTCAGTAAATAGTTCCAAATATGCACATGTTCAGGTCATCATCCCAAATACATTCCTCCACTTGACTTTCAAACTCTCCCATATCCCACCCACCTCCAAGCAGCTAGTCTACTTCTGCATGATTGCCTCAAGAGAGAAGTATGAATGCATTTACTTAGCTTTGACTTCTAACAGGAAAGTGGAGAGAACTTGAGAGTTAGGCCAAACTTTTGGGGAAAAGTATAGTGAGACTAAGACTTACCCTTGAGTCTTTAAAATGTTCGCCCAGGCTGGGAAGAAGTTGGAGGAAGGTAATGGGAAGAGAGGAAATAGAAAAAAAATGATATTAGAGAAGTGAGGAACAAAGAAACAACCTGAGAGGGCTGGGGTTGTAGCTCAGTGATAGAGCACTTAGCAGGTGTGAGGCCCTGGGTTTGATCCTCAGTACCACGTAGAGATAAATAAATAAAATAAAGGTATTGTGTCCATCTACAACTACAAAAATTATAAAAGAAAAAAACAGAAATTGTGTAAGAAAATTTGATCTGTGCTTGCAGCCTCTACACAAGTGCATGTGGATGCAACAAATAACTTCTCATTGGTCTTTAGTTGGGAGTTCCCTCTAATGTGCATCTTGAGAAGATCACCAGCAGCAGCAACACCATCCACTGCCCTGAGAGTCTTCCCTGTTCCCATCTAACTCATTTCAAATGCTTTATCACATACCAGAACATGTGGAAGTTAAAGAGAAAGGAGAAGCATGGTGTCCTAGACACATCATGAGGGACCAGTTAAGAAAAGTACCATTAGATATTTGGCTTGTAAGGCCAGGGTCTAAAAGAAATAAGTTCCATTCTCCCTGGGCCATGACCCCTGCCAATGCTACTACTCCTCTCCAGCCCAGCTGTACAAAGGAAAATAAAATGTCATGACAACAAACACCATGGTTAACAGGTTACAATAACCTCTCTCATACATAACTTCATTCACCTTCACAAAACCCTGTGAAATAGAGGACAGCCCGCCAACCTCTGGGGAGCCCAGGCAGGCCCAGAACATCCCCACCGACATCCATGGAGCCAGGCAGGCCCTGGAAAGTAAGAGCCTTTGATATATGAGGAAGTAGCTCTAAGATGGCGGCTGGCTGAGAGCCAAGAGGTGGTGCTTACTTGTTTGTCAGACAACTTACACCTGACCTTTATAGTAATTGGCTAAGAATTTTTCTGTGCTCGTGGGCACTGCGTGCTGCAGCATTAAGTCGAGCTTGTGATAGACACATGTATGCTTATTAAGAGGACTAATGCACCTGTGATGGGTAAAAAGGGTATTTAACCAGACCGTAGAGAGGAAAGGAGGAGGAAGAAGAAGGAACAATAAAGGAACCACTCATTCCCAGTCTGCCTCTGATTTCTTTCCCACAGTCTCGTTGCTGCAGGCGGCAACACTGGAAGGCCCAGGACAGGTCAACAGACACCCACACGGAGCCCAGGCAGGCTCAAGTTAGGGCCACCAACACCACCCACGGAGCCCAGGCAGGCCCAGGACAGCCCCTGCATGGAGCCCTCCCTGAGGTTTCCTATTTACCAAGCCTGTCATCCACCCTGCCTGCCTGCCTGCCTGCATCTTAGAACACTGCAGCCAACACCACAGCCCTGCTCATTTGGGAGCCTCCACCTTCTGACAACTAACAGGGCCTAGAGGCAGCTGCCTGCTGCAGCATCACGCGCCACAGTGCTACATCTCCCAACAGGTCACCCAATGCCATTTGATAGGCTGCCCTTTCAGCCCCATCTCTGAAAGTGGTCACCTCCATCTTGGGACACCTCTACAACTACCTCAGGTTAACTCCGTGGCGGCTATCACCATCTTCAGTTGTGGCAGCTTCCATCTTGGGACATTGGTTTGGGACTGGAAGCTCAACACCAAAACAAGACATCAATAACCCGCAGGGACACTATAAGATTATAGGGTAGAAACTGCAACACCTTGAGTTCTGCCCACACCAACCTGTGCGGAACCCAGGCTCAGAGTGGACCCGGGTCCATCCCGCCACCGCAGACATCCGCTGAGCTCAGATGCCGCCATAGGACTACCTCTTCTGACCAGCAGACCACCGTGAGAGGTCAGACTTGGCCAGTTCTGCCCACACCAACCTGTGTGGGACCCAGGCCCAGGTTAGGCCCAGAGGCTGCTACCCCACCCCCACCTGCGAGCACAAGCCTAACCCACTTCCATCTTGAGACACTGCAGACATAGCCATAGCCTCCCCCATGCAGTAGGACCTACCTTTTGCCAACAGACAGAGCCTAAAAGCAGCTGCATCTCAGAGCAGGCATCCCAAAGACAGTGTAAGGTCCACCCTTTCAGCCCCATCTCTGGAAGACATTGCATCCATCTTGGGGCACCTTAACTGTTATCTCGAGTTACCTCTGCTAATGCTAGCACCACCTTTAGTTGCAGTGGCATACATTGAGTGAGACCTGCAGGGTCTCAAAGCCCAACATTAAGGTGAGATACAGACAATCTGCACGGATATTACAAGAATATTGGGGAGTTTGGCCTGCCCGAGTGAGATCCCGGTTTGTCCTGCGGGCCCTGTGACCTGCGGACGGAATTCCCAGTTCAGACTGCCAGCGTAAGTTCCCAGTTCAGCCTGTGGGCCCTGCAACCTGCAGGCAGAGTTTCCAGTTCAGCGGCTGGCTTAAATTCCCAGTTCGGCCTGCCCTAGTGAGATCCCAGTTTGGCCTGCCATCCCTGTGGACTACGGGTGGAGCTCGCAGTTTGGCCTGCTAGCTTAGGTTCCCAGTTCAGACTGCCCGTGGGGGGATCCCAGTTCCGCCTGCCAGCCCTGCGGCCTGTGAGCAGAGTTCCCAGTTTGGACTACTGGCTTATGTTCCCAGTTAGGCCTGAGGGTGGGAGCTCCCAGTTCAGACTACCGGCCTGAGTTCCTGGTTCCACCTGCTGGTGGGAGCTCCCAGTTCGGCCTACCAGCCTGTGCTCCCAGTTCAGCCTGCTAGCGAGGGTTCCCAGTGGGCCTGCCTGCGTGAGTCCCTAATTTGGCTTGCTGGCTTGACTTCCCAACTGGGCCAGCCATTGGGAGCTTCCAGCTGGGGCTGCAGGCCGGAGCTCCCAGTTCGGCCTGCTGGTGTGGGTACACAGTTGGCCTGCTGGCAGGAGTTCCAAGCTGGACCTCCCAAGGTGAAGTCCAGCTGGGCACGCCTGCAGGATTTCCACCTCTGCCCATCCACCTTGAAGAGGCCATTCCTGCTGAGGACAGCTGGGGAACAAGCCCCACCCATCTGCATCCATACTAGCTCAGCCCACTTACTGAGGAGCCATAGCTACAAAACTGTAATATAAAAATAGAAACTAACTGATATATGGATATATATTGGGTACATTGAAAGCTCTAATATTGATAGTTCCCTAAAACGTGAGGTTTTTGGGTAACCTGTACGGACCTTATAAGACAAAAGAACTGAAGCTGTAATACTCCAGGCTTGCCTTGCAAGAGAGGGAAATACATAGGCATCATGAAAAAACAAGGGAGGAAAATGCCCCAAACAAACCAAGATACTACAACAATAGAAGCCATAGAAAGCACAGTAGATGAAATGTCAGAGACGGAGTTCCGGATATACATAATTAAAATGATAAGAGATTTGAAAAACAACCTAAGTGAACAGATACAGACAAAAATAGATCTCTCCAACAAAGAGATAAGAGTCAAATACAGGCAACCATCGATCATACCAACAAAGAGATAAGAGAACAAATCCAGGTAGCAAAAGATTACTTCAAGAAAGAGATAGAGTTTAAGAAAATCCAAACAGAAATCCTTGAAATGAAAGAAACAGTAAGCCACTTAAAAAATTCAATAGAAAGCATCACCAACAGATTGGACCACTTGGAAGATAGGACCTCAGACAATGAGGACAAAATATATAATCTTGAAAATAAAGTTGACCTCACAGTGAAAATGGTAAAAAACCATGAACAGAATATCCAAGAATTATGGGATACCATCAAAAGACCAAATTTAAGATTTATTGGAATAGAGGAATGTGCAGAGTTTCAATCCAAAGGAATGCACAATCTCTTCAATAAAATAATATTAAAAAATTTCCCAAGCAGGAAGAATGAATTTGAAAATCAAATACAAGAGACCTATAGGACGCCAAATGTACAAAATTACAACAGACCCACACCAAGGCACATTATAATGAAAATGCCTAGCATACAAAATAAAGATAGAATTTTAAAGGCTACACGAGAGAAGAGTCAGATTACCTACAAGGGAAAACCAATTCACATCTCAGCAGATTTTTTCAACCCAGACCCTCAAAGCCAGGAGAGCCTGGAAAAACATATACCAGGCTCTAAAAGATAAAGGATGCCAACCAAGAATTTTATATCCAGCAAAATTAAGCTTTAGATTTGAGGACGAAATAAAAATCTTCCACGATAAATAAAAGCCAAAAGAATTTAAAACAAGAAAGCCTGCTCTACAAAATATTCTTGGTAAAATATTCCATGAGGAGGAAATGAAAAATAATAATGAAAATGTACAAAGGGAAGAACTACAATAAAGAAACAAACCAACCAAAGGAGAAACCAAGTCAAGCTAAATACCAAAAATAAATAAATAAATAAACAAACAAACAAATAAATAAATAAAAATGACTGGTAATACAAATTATGTTTAAATAATAACCCTGAATGTTAATGGCCTAAACTCACCAATTAAAAGACATAGGCTAATAGATTAGATTAAAAGAACAGATCCAACAATATGTTGCCTACAAGAAACACATCTCATAAAAAGACGCCCATAAACTGAAGGTGAAAGGATGGGATAAAATATATCACTCACATGGTCTTCGTAAACAAGCAGTGGTCTCTATCCTCATATCAAATAAAGTAGACTTCAAAACAAAGCTAATCAAAAGAGATAAAGATGGACATTTCATACTGCTTAAGGGAACCATAGATCAATAAGATATAACTATTATAAATATATATATATGCCCCAAATAATGGAGCATCTACATTCATCAATCAAACTCTTCTCAAGTTCAAGAATCAAATAGACCACAACACCAAAATTCTAGGTGATTTTAACACACCTCTTTCACCACTGGATAGATCTTCCAAATAAAAGTTAAACAAAGAAACTATAGAACTCAATAATACAATTAATAACTTAAACTTAACTGACATATATAGACTGTATCATCCATCAATGAGCCAATACACTTTCTTCTCAGCAGCACATGGATCCTTCTCTAAAATAGATCATATATTATGCCACAAAGCAACTCTAAGCAAATATAAAAAAGTAGAGATAGTACCCAGCATTCTATCAGATCATAATGAAATGAAATTAGAAATCAATGACAAAAAAAGAAAGAAAAGCTACTCTAACACCTGGAGACTAAATAATATGCTATTGAATGATCAATGGGTTGCAGAAGACATCAAGAAGGAGATTAAGAAGTACTTAGAGGTAAATGAGAACAATGATACAACATATCAAAATCTCTGGGACACTATGAAGGCAGTACTAAGAGGAAAATTCATTGCATGAAGCTCATTCCCTCAAAAAAGAAAAAGTCAACAAATAAATGAACTAACATTAAATCTCAAAGCCCTAGAAAAAGAAGAACAAATCAACCCCAAAAGAAGTAGAAGACAGGAAATAATTAAAATCAGAGCTGAGATTAATGAAATTGAAACTAAAAAAAATTGAAAAAATTGACAGAACAAAAAGTTGGTTCTTTGAAAAATAAAAAAATTGATAAACAATTAGCTATGCTAATAAAGAAAAGAAGAGAGAAAACACAAATTACCAATATCTATTATGAAAAAGGAAATATCACGATGGACACTATAGAAATACAGAAGATAATTAGAAATTATTTTGAAAATTTATACTCCAATAAAATAGATAATAATGAAGGGATCAACAAATTTCTAGAAACATATGATAAGCCCAAACTAAATCAGGATGATATACACAATTTAAATGGATCAATTACAATCAAAGAAATAGAGGAAGCCATCAAAAACTTACCAACCAAGAAAATCCCAGGACTGGATGGATACACAGCAGAGTTCTACAAGACATTTAAAGAAGAACTAACACCAACACTTCTCAAACTATTTCATGAAATATAAAAAGAGGGAACACTCCCAGACTCATTCTACGAGGCCAATATCACCCTGATTCCAAAACCAGACAGAGATAAATCAAAGAAAGAAAACTTTAGACCAATATATCTAATGAATATAGATGCAAAAATTCTTAATAAAATTCTGGCAAATCGAATACAAAAACACATCAAAAAGATAGTACACCACAATCAAGTGGGCTTCATTCCAGGGATGCAAGGTTGGTTCAATATAAGAAAATCAACAAATGTAATACATCACATCAACAGGCTCAAAGATTAGAATCATATGATTATCTCAATAGATGCAGAGAAAGCATTTAACAAAATACAACATCCCTTCATGTTCAAAATGCTATAAAAAATGGGGATAACAGGAACATACCTCAACATCATAAAGGCCATCGATGCTAAGCTCCACACCAACATCATCCTAAATGGAGAAAAATTGAAAGCATTCCCTCTAAAAACTGGAACAAGACAAGGATGCCCATATTCAACCACTCCTATTTAACATAGTTCTTGAAGCCCTAGCCAGAGCAATTAGACAGATGAAAGAAATTAAAAGGATACAGATAGGAGAAGAAGAACTCAAATTATCACTATTTGCAGATGATATGATTCTATACATAGAAGATCCAAAAAATTCCACCAGAAGTCTTCTAAATCTAATAAATGAATTCAGCAAAGTAGCTGGATATAAAATCAATACCCATAAATCAAAGGCATTTCTGTACATCAGTGACAAATCCTCAGAAAGAGAAACTAGGAAATCCACCCCATTCACTATAGCCTCAAAAAAAATAAAATAAAATATTTGGGGGAATCAACTTAACAAAATAAGTGAAAGACCTCTACAATGAAAACTACAACACGCTAAAGAAAGAAATTAACGAAGATCTTAGAAGATGGAAATATCTACCTTGTTCATGGATAGGTAGAATTAATATTGTCAAAATGACCATTCTCCCAAAAGCACGATACAGTTTCAATGCAATACCAATCAAAATCCCAATATCACTCCTCATAGAAATAGAAAAATCAATCATGAAATTCACCTGGAAAAATAAGAGACCCAGAATAGCCAAAGCAATTTTTGGCAGGAAGAATGAAGCTGGTGGCATTACTATTCCAGACCTTAAATTGTACTACAAAGCAATAGTAACAAAAACAGCATGGTATTGGCACCAAAATAGACCAGTTGACCAATGGTACGGAATAGAAGACACAGAGACGAACCCACACACCTACAGTTATCTTATATTAGACAAAGGTACCAAAAACATTCACTGGAGAAAAGACAGCCTCTTCAACAAATGGTGTTGGGAAAACTGGAAATCCTCATGTAATAAAATGAAATTAAATCTCTTCCTCTCACCATGTACAAAACTTAACTCAAAGTGGATCAAGGATCTAGGAATTAAACCAGAGACCTTGCACCTAATAGAAGAAAAAGTAGGCCCAAATCTCCATCATGTTGGTTTAGGCCCTAACTTCCTCAATAAGACCCCTATAGCACAAGAACTAAAACAAAGAATCAATAAATGGGATAGATTCAAACCAAAAACCTTCTTTTCAGCAAAAGAAACAATCAGTGATGTGAATAGAGAACCTACAGAATGGGAGCAAATCTTTACCACAAGCACATCTGATAGAACACTAACCTCAAGGATTTATAAAGCTCTCAAAAGCCTTAACACAAAAAAAAAAAAAAAAAAAAAAAAAAAAAACTCCAATCAATAAATGGGCTAAGGAACTAAACAGACACTTCTCAGAAGATGATATGCAAACAATCAACAAATATATGAAAAAAATGTTCAACATCTCTAGCAATTAGAGAAATGCAAATCAAAACTAAGATTTCATCTTACTCCAGTCAGAATGGCAGATATCAAAAAAACAAACAAAAATAAATGCTGGCGAGGGTGTGGGGAAAAAGGCATACTCCTACATTGCTGGTGGGACTGCAAATTGGTGAAGCCAATCTAGAAAGCAGTATTGAGATTTCTAGGAAAACTTGGAATGGAACCACCATTTGACCCAGCTATCCCACTCCTTGATCTATTCCCAAAGGACTTAAAAACAGTTTACTATAGGGACACAGCCACATCAATGTTTATAGCAGCACAATCCACAATAGCTAGACTGTGGAACCAACCCCGATGCCCATCAGTGGATGAATGGATAGGGAAACTTTGGTATATATACACAATGGAACACTACTCAGCACTAAAAAATAATAAAAACATGGCATTTGCAAGTAAATGGATGGAGTTGGAGAAAATAATGCTAAGTGAAGTTAGCCAATCCCAAAAAACCAAAGGTCGAATGATCTCTTTGATATGAAGATACTAATTTATAAAGGCAAGGGAGTGGGGATGAGAGGAATGAAAAAACTTTAAATAGAACAAAGGGGGGAGGGGGGAGGGGGCAAGGGAATAGGAATAATGGCAGACTGAGTTATCCATGACCACCCTAAATACATGTATGAAGACACAATTGTTGTAAAAATACTTTATATAAAACCAGCAACTTGAGAAATTGTGCTCTTTATATGTAATATTAAATGAAATGTACTCTGTAAACATGTATAACAAATTAGAATAAAAAAATGGAAAAAAATATTGGGTAGAAACTGTAATATCTCAGATTCATGCTGCACGAAAGGAAGACAAATAGACAACATGAACAAACAAGGTTTGTTTAGGGAACTCCCAAACAAACCAGGATACAACAATAACAGAACCCATGGACAGCAGAATTGATGAAACATCAGAGAAGGAGTTCAGAAGGTTCATAATTAAAATGATCTGTGAATTAAAGAATGACCTAAATGAGAAAATACATGCAAAAATTGATCACTACAACAAAGAGGTAAGAGAGCAAATACAGGTAGCAAAAGATTACTTCAGAAAAGAGATAGAGACTCTGAAAAAACAAAAAACAGTCAGAAATCCTTGAAATAAAGGAGACAATTAACCAAATATAAATCACAATAGGAAGCATGACCAACAGACTACATCATTTGGAAGAAAGAACATCAGATAATGAAGACAAAGTATAAAATCTGGAAAATAAAGTTGACCACACAATGAAGATAGTAAGAAACCATGAACAGATCATCCAAGAATTATGGGACAGCATCAAAAGACCAGTTGTATGTAAAAAGATGCTATATATGTGCATTATGAATTGTAATACATACTACTATTATAAATAAAAAAGGAAAGAAAAAAAGAGCAAATATAAGAATAATTGGGATAGAGGAAGGAACAGAGTTTTAAACCAAAGGAATGCACAATCTCCTCAATTAGACAATATCAGAAAATTTCCAAGCATGAAGAATGAATTGGAAAACCAAACACAAGAAGCATACAGGACACCAAATGTACAAAATTACAACAGATCTACACCAAGGCACATTATAATGAAAATGACTAGCATACAGAATAAGGATAGAATCTTAAAGGCCACAAGAAAGAGGAATCAGATCACATAAAGGGGAGACCGATTCATATCACCACAGATTTTCCAACCCAGACCTCAAAGCCAGGAGATCATGGAAAAACATACCAAGCTCTGAAAGAAAATGGATGCCAACCAACAATCTTATATCCAGAAAAATTAAGCTTTAGATTTGAGGATGAAATAAAAACCTTCCATGATAAACTAAAATTAAAAGAATTTACAACTAGAAAACCTGCACTACAGAACATCCTTGGCAAAATATTCCACGAAGATGAAATGAAAAACAATAATGAAAATCAGCAGAGGGAGGTATTACACTAAAGGAAAAACTAATCAGAGGAGAAATGATGTCAAGTTAAATACAAAAAAAAAAATGGCTGGGAATACAATCATGTCTCAATAATAACTCTGAATCTTAATGACCCAAATTCCCAAATCAAAAGACATAGACTAGCAGATTGGATTAAAAAAAAAAAAAAAAGAACCAACAATATGCTGCCGCCAAGAGATTTATCTCATAGGAAAACACATCCACATACTGAAGGTGAAAGTTTGGGAAAAATCATACCACTCACATAGACTGCAGAAGCAAGCAGGGGTTTCCACCCTCATATCAAATAAAGTAGACTTCAAGCTAAAGTTAATCAAAAGGGATAAAGAAGGACACTAGATACTGCTCAAGGGAACCATACACCCACAAGACTTAACAATTATAAGTATATATGTCCCAAACAATGGAGCATCTATGTTCATCAAACAAACTCTTCTCAAGTTCAAGAGTCAAATAAATCACAACACAATAATTTGGGGTGACTCTAACATACCTCTTTCACCACTGGATAGATCTTCCAAACAAAAGTTGAACAAATAAACTACAGAACTCAAAAATACAATCAGTAACTTAGACTTAACTGACTTATATAGAATATTTCAACCCTCAATGAGTGAATATACTTTCTTCTCAGCAGCACAGGGATCCTTCTCAAAAATAGACCATATATTATGCCACAAAACAACTCTTAGCAAATACAAAAAAGTAGAGATACTACCCTGCATTCTATCAGACCATAATAAAATGAAATTGGAAATCAATGATAAAACAAGAAATAAAAGCTATTCAAACACCTGGAAACTAAATAATATACTACTGAATGAACAATGGGTTGCAGAAGACATCAAGGAGGAGATTAAAAAATTCTTAGAGGTGAATGAAAACACAGACACAACATATCGAAATCTCTGGGACACTATGAAAGCAGTTCTAAGAGGAAAGTCATCGCATTGAGTTCATTCCTCAAAAGAAGAAAAAGTCAACAAATAAATGACTTAACATATCAAAGCCCTAGGAAAAAAAGAACAATCCAACACCAAAAGCACTAGAAGACAGGAAATAATTAAAATCAGAGCTGAAATCAATGAAATTAAAACAAAAGAAACAATTGAAAAAATTGACAAAACAAAAAGTTGGTTCTTTGAAAAAATAAATAAAATTGACAGACCCTTAGCCATGCTGATGAAGACGACAGAGAAAACTCAAATTACTAACATCTGTGATGTAAAATGAAATATCACAACAGACACTACAGAAATATAGAAGATAAGTGGAAATCATTTTGAAAACTTGTACTCCAATAAAATAGAAAATATCAAAGGCATCAACAAATTCCTAGAGTCATGTGATTTGCCCAAATTGAATCAGGATGACATACACAATTTAAACAGATCAATGTCAAGCAATGAAATAGAGGATGCTATCAGAAGCCTACCAACCAAGAAAAGTCCAGGACAAGATGGATACACAGCCAAGTTCTACAAGACTTTTAAAGAAAAGCTAACATCAATACTCTTAAATTTATTTGAGGAAATAGAAAAAGAGGGAGCATTTCTAAACTCATTCTATGAGGTCAAAATCACCCTGATTCCAAAACCTGCCAAAGACACATCAAAGAAAGAAAACTTCAGACCAATATCTCTAATGAACATTATTGAAAAAATTCTCAATAAAAGTCTGGAAAATTGAATACAAAAACATATCAAAAAGATAGTACACCATGATCATGTGGGGAATCATCCTAGGGATGCAAGGTTGGTTCAACATACAGAAATCAATAAATGTAATTCATCATATTTATATACTTAAGGAACCATATGATCATCTCAATAAATGCAGAAAAAGCACTTAACAAAATACAGTACCCCTTCATGTTCAAAACACTAGAAAAACTAGGGATAACAGGAACATATCTCAACATCGTAAAAGCTATCTAAGCTAAGCCCCAGGCCAAAATCATTCTAAATGCAGAAAAATTGAAAGCATTCCCTCTAAAATCTGGAACAAGACAGGGATACCCTCTTTCACCACTTCTATGTAACAGAGTTCTTGAAACACTGGCCAGAGCAATTAGACAGATGAAAGACATTAAAGGAATATGGATAGGTAAAGAAGAACTCAAATAAGCTCTATTTGCTCACAATATGATTCTATACCTAAAAGACCCAAAAATTCCACCAGCAAACTTCTAGAACTCATAAATGAATTGATCAGAGTAGCAGGATACAAAATCAACATCAAAAATCAAAGGCGGGCTGGGGTCGTGGCTCAGCGGTAGAGCGCTCGTCTAGCACGTGTGCGGCCCGAGTTCGATCCTCAGCACCACGTAAAAATAAAAAGGCATTGTGTACAACTAAAGCAAATAAATATTAAAAAAAAAAAAATCAAAGGCATTTCTCTTTAGCGGTGATAAATCCTCTGAAAGGGAAACAAGGAAAACTACCCCACTTACAATAGCATCAAAAATAAAATAAAATACCTGGGAACCAACTTAAGGAAAGATGTGAAAGACCTTTATAACAAAAACTACCTAAAAATTAGATCAGAGACACTGCACCTATTAGAAGAAAAAGTAGGTCAGGAGCACCAGGTTCCATGCTGCACTGGGGCTGGAAAAGCCCTGGGGAGGTCACGAGACCCCTGGGGGTTGGGACATGGTTACTTTGGTGCATTTGTTTAAGAGACCTTCTATAAATCCTCTGGTTGAAGTTTTAGAATCTTTTCAGCATGGGATCATAACTGCAAATATGGAGAAAAAGCTTTCTGCTTTTCCCCATTCAGTATGATGTTGACTTTGGGTTTGTCACAGACAGCTTTCAAGATGTTGAGGTGAGCTGCTTTCCTCCATCACACTCTTCCTCCATGATGTCCTGCCTCACCTTGAGCCCTGAGGAATGGAGCCTGCTGTCTATGGATGGAAACCTCTGAAACTTTGAAGTTTTAGGATCTTTTCAGCATGGGAGCATATCTGCAAACATGGAGAAAAAGCTTTCAACTTTTCCCCATTCAGTATGATGTTGACTTTGGGTTTGTCATAGACAGCTTTCCACATGTTGAGGGCCTGGTCACGTACTTGGAAGGAGAAGAGAGCAGGAGAACAAAGGAAGCCCTGGGACATATAAAAAAGGCAGACCTGCCTCCCTTCTTGGGACACTGGAATACCAGCAGTGGCCCCCTTCTCCCTCCCGGGAGAAGTCTATATTACCCCTTTTAAATAAACCCTGCTTTATTAAAAAAAGAAGAAGAAGAAGAAGAAGAAGAAGAAGAAGAAGAAGAAGAAAAGAAAAAGTAGGACCTAATCTCCAACATGTCGGATTAGGCCCCAACTCCCTTAATACGACTCCTGTAGCACAAGAATTAATATCAAGAATCAATAAATGGGATATATTCAAACTAAAAAGCTTCTTCTCAGTAAAAGAAACAATCAGTGAGGTGAATAGCGAGCCTACTAATTGGGAACAAATTTTTACCACATGCACATCAGATAGAGCACTAATCTGTAGAATATATAAAGAACTCAAAAATCTTAACACTGAAAAACAAATAACCCAATCAATAAATGAGCCAAGGAACTGAACAGACACTTCTCAGAAGAAGATATACAATCAATCAACAAATACATGAAAAAATGTTCAACATCTCTGGCAATTAGAGAAATGCAAATCAAAGCTACTCCAAGATTTCATTTCACTCCAATCAGAATGGCAGCTATTAAGAACCAAACAATAATAAAGTTTGGAGAGGATGTGGGGGGAAAGGCACACTCATACATTCTTGGTGGGACTACAAAACAGTGCAGCCAATATGGAAAGCAGTATGGAGATTCCTTGAAAACTGGGAATGGAACCACCTTATAACCCAGCTATCCCACTCTTCAGTCTATACCCAAAGGACTTAAAAAAAAAAAAATCATACTACAGGGACACAGCCAAATCAATGTTTATAGCAGCACTATTCACAATAGCTAAACTGTGGAACCAACCTAGATGCCCTTCAGTTGATGAATGGATAAAGAAAATGTGGTATATATACACAATGGAATATTACTCAGCAATAAAAGAGAATAAAATCATGGCATTCACAGGTAAATGGATGAAGTTGGAGAATATAATGCTAAGTGAAGTTAGCCAATCCCAAAAATCCAAATGCCAAATGTTTTCTCTTATATAAGGAGGCTGATTCACAGTGGAGTTGGGACGTGGAGCATAGGAGGATTAGAGGAACACTAGAAAGGCCAGTGGGGAGGGAGGGGAAGGGAAGGGGCAAAAGGGTAAAAAAAAAAAACACAGTAGAATGAGATGGATATCATTACCCTAAGTGCATTATGAAGACACGAACGGTGTGAATATACTTTGTATACAACCAGAGATATGTAAAAATGTGCTCTATATGTGTAATATGAATTGTAATGCATTCTGCTGTCATATATAACAACTTAAAATAAAAGAAAAAAAAAACTCTATGAAATAGGCAGGTCAAGTTCCATTATTTTCCCCAAATTACACGAGTAAAACTCAGGCTCCAAGAGGTTACATCATTTACTAAGCTCTCACAGGACCCAGGATACATCTGTTCCCAAAGCTTCCATTCTCTGTGACTCTGCTGTTTCTTCACTACTTCTTGGGTCTGCAAGGAGGTAGAATAGGTGCTACCCAAGGTTTTGAGACAATGAAAGTTTACTCCCTTCCTCAGTTCCAGAATATCTTGCCTTAGAAATATCCCCTACATCCAGGTGAGGTCTTCAGGAGCTCCTTAGTAAAATGGCACCACCTATCAACCCAATCATACAATGCAGCTCCATTGACTGAGACTTCCACAGGACACTACTACCGCTTAAGAAGTTTAAATGAAAGAATGGGCAAAGTGCCTACTATAAAGTAGTGTCTTCAATAAATATTTCAATTTGGGGATGGGTGGGTGGTACTGGTGATTGAACACATGCTGGGTAAGCACTCTGCCACTGAGCTAGCTACATCCCAGCCCTTTCTTGTCCTACTTTGAAACAGGCTACAACATTGAACTTGTGGTCCTCAGCCTCAGCCTCCCAAGTAGCTGGGATTACAGGCATGCACCATCATACCCAGATTCCATTTTTTTTTCTTAATTGAAAGAAATAATTCCAGAATTTTTTGAGCCATATAATCTAATCCCTTTGCTTTCCCAAAATAAATAAATAGTCATAAAACTTCAGGTGACAAATCACTATGACAACTTCTCTTCCCCTTTCAAATGCAAATATAGATCTTCAGGGAATAGTCAATGCATAATGGAGGTCAAAATGTTTAACTCACACAAGTTAATTTCATGTATCTTAGATGATAAAATTTCAGAAAAACTAAATCTCAACAAATCTGAGTCTTTCTGAAAATAATGAGAATCAGAATCCAGTATCATAAAGGAAAACAGTTGTTACTTCAACTCTGCTCTCAGTAGTAAAATATTAAAAATTATTTTCACTAGAATTAATGAATTTATCAGGTCCTTCAGCCCTGTGGCATATAAGCATAAAGAATAATATACCCTGGGAGAATGTAAAATCCTAGATTAATATTGAATGAACAGCAAAGGATAAACAGGACTTTCTGCTCTGCTCTCCCTGAAGACAAACACAAACAGTAAGCCAAGAAGCAGACATGAATCAAACCAATGAATGCACGCATTGGTTTTTGCAATACCAACAGGGCTTTTAAAATGTCAAAAGAAAAGTATACTTTAATAAAAATACATAAAAACTGTGCTGAAAAATTAATGTAGTACACCGTGTGCAAATAAACCCCTACATGAATAGAAAGTTGAGATTAACTTCATGCATCAGTAAACTTCAGGTGACAAATCACCATGACAACTTCTCTTCCCCTTCCAAATGCAAATAGAGATCTTTGGGGAATACTCAATGCATAATGGGGGTCAAAATTTTTAACTCAAACAACTTGGATATGCAGAGACTTGTTATTTATTTTTTTATAGTTTTCCCTATGAGCCCCTATCTTCTGGTTATAAGGAAACTTTCTAAATGAATGGCTAAGCCAGTTTAAATCTAATCTGATTTGATTTAATAATCAGGCAATGTTCAGTATCCCCAGTAAGGAAAGAGAGCTCAGTCTCTCAGATTTCCTCTGCCTCTTTCTTCTCACCTCTGAAAGAGGGAATAAGGTGTCAGGACAGGAAAAGAAGAGTGTGAACTGGGTAGACACAGTGACCTTGAGCCTGGTAGTCCGATATCCTAGATAATGTCTTGTTCATCTGCCTGCTGCTTATCTTGCTATCCTGGTTGCAATTTGCATTTGTGTGTCTGTCTGGCTAACCCTGTACATCTTAATAACACTGCAGCATGAAGAGAATGAAAGTGTCATCAATGCAGGAACAGTTGAGGAAGTTTTCTCTGCAGAGCCCCAAAGTGGGGTAAGGGGTTCAAGTTTTCTGCATTTATTTCCTTCACAACCAGCATTCTGGTTTTTAGTTTGTTTTGTTTCAGTAGTTGAGATTGTACCCAGCACTTTAATTTTTTTTTTTTTTTTCACTTTTCAGACAGGATCTCACTTAGGGCCTCACTAAGTTACTGAGGCTGGCCTTGAACTTGCAATCCTCCTGCCTCAGCCTCCTAAACCACTGGGATTAGAGGTGTACGCCACAGCACCAGACACACAACTAGTATTCTGGATCTACGCTCCTCAGTCAAAAAAAGGGAAATGGAGGCTCACATCTGATCAATGTGTTCTTTACTTCTCTTTCTCTCTGGCCCCTTCCCATCACCATCTCCCAGGGTTGGAAAAGAGATGGGCTTTGCTTTCACTTCTGTATTCTGCCTCTGTCAGGTACATGGCTTTACATTGTCATAAATAGAAGGGTAAGTTCTCTGCTAGGGGATTCTCCAGGTTTAGAATCTGATATGTTAGAAGATAAAAAATAAAACAATTTAAATCTCTCAAGCCCATCATCTTGTTTATAATGCTTTTATTTTGTTTTCATCCTATTTTCTATACCAGAAAATGATAAAACATTCCTTTTCTCTTCATCATTCTTTATAATAAATTCACCTCCTCCTTTAGGCAGAGGTTGTCTCAGGTTAACTAGGGCAGAGTTCATGGACTCCAGAAGATAAAGTAAATCAATAATTTAAAAAATCATACTACTCATTCTCCTGACCATAAATATAGTTGTCTGTTCCCAAGGTAAACATGTTTATATTGACATATATGTATATGCACAGCTATCATTTCATACAAACATTCAACTACATAGGATTTCTTAAAACATAAGTTTTGTTGTTGTTGTTTTTTTTTTTTTTTTTTTTTTTTGGTACCGGGGATTGAACTCAGGGGCACTCGACCACTGGGTCACATCCCCAGACCTTTTTTGTATTTTATTTAGAGACAGGGTCTCACTGAGTTGCTAAGTGCCTTGCCATTGCTGAGGCTGGCTTTGAACTCGCGATCCTCCTGCCTCAGCCTCCCAAAGTGCTTGGGATTACAGGCATATGGCACCACGCCTGGCTGTTGTTGATTTTAACGTATGAAGTCTAATATAGATTGTACTGAGAATGATGACCATCATTTCTCTGGCATTACCATGAAGAAAAAGAAGCCCCCATGCTGAAGACCAGCTTCAGCAAGGATGTTAAGTTCTTCCCAATTGATGCTGAAGGGAACGTCGACGAGATGAAATAATCCACACACAAGCCAGGTTGTAGAAATCCTACTACTGTTCTGATTTTACTTTTCTCAGTATGGCTTTTTATACATCTCAGTAAGCACCATAATTCACATTTTTTCTTTAGGAGGTAACATAAAGGAATTTCAGTAAAGAAGATTACAATAAAGGATTTCCAGAAATTAACTATACAATAAAAATTTCCAGTAATTAACTATAGGGGGTTACATTAGGTTTCCAGTAATTAACTCAATAAGGAATTTCAGGAATTAACTATAATAAAGAATTTCCAGTAATTAACTATAAAAGGTTATAATAAGGAATTTCAGGAATTAACTACAATAAAGAATTTCCAGTAATTAACTATAAAAGTTTACAATAAAGAATTTCAGGAATTACCTAGGGAAAATCAATTATTATCCTAAGTACATACTACTGATTAATCTTATCTATAGGCAGGGGAAAGTATTCTAAAAATCTTAAAGCTAATGTTAAAAATTCTTCAACTCTAGGTATGCCTGCTCATAAAATTATATTGCCCTAGTATCTTCTTCAACTGGGCTCATCCTACCGGCTTAGCTAGTTTCTGGCTTTAGATTCCAAAGGGCCGTTGAACTAGTTTTATTATTGATAAATGTATTAGAACCTGGTGGTCATACAATAGAAATACATCAAGAGTACAGACAAAAGCACACAAAGTTAATTCTTGGTGGTCACATAAAGTGGCATCTCATCGGCAAAGAGGAGCCAAGCTCAGACCCCCAGGCATTTGGAGGGAGCTTGGGCTCAAACTCATTTGCATAACCAAGGAAGAACCCAGATTTCTGGATTAGCAGGCGGACACCTGGCTTGATTCTTGGTTTGGAAGAACTAGGCCCACACAGCCCTGAATTAACAGGTTGGGGGTCAGCTCAATTCCAGGTTGGGGAGATCTCAGACTCACAGCCCCAAATTAACAGGTTGGGGGTTGAGCTCAAATCCCCGGATGAGAAACACCGCACCCCCAAACTTAAGACCAACGTGATAACAGTGTGATAACAAAGATTGGCTTTACAATTGGAATAAAGGGATATGTTGATAAGTAAAAATGTGTTTGGAGAAACAAATGGCTTTGAAAATTATAAGTGGTTTAGTATGGAGACCAAGCTTGGCTCCATATGACTTCAAAGGACAAAATTTAGTTCAAGTAGTTAATGGGATGACAGATTTCTAACAATCAGAGCTGTCTAATTGTAGAGCTTTGATTGGGAGCCAATGTTTACATCATAACTGGGGTTACTCAAACTGAGCCAGGGAGGCTTATAGTTAGGATGTGGTATTGATTGTTTAAGGATTTTAAGCTTGTTTCCAATATCCTGAGCTTCTGTGCTTAGTCTTCAAAACTGAGAGCCACAGAAATAGCACCTGATGAAAGATAAAGTGCCAAAGGAACACAAATGTACTGGCGGGAAAACTGGCCATGCCCATTCTTTGATGACAATTCCTGAGCCTGAATAGAAATTGTCTATTTATAATAGAATCAGCTATTATATAAATTACAGTTTATGGCAAGAGGCTATAGAATAAAAACTATCAGTTTTCAGAAAAGAATACTGAAAGAAGAAAAGGTAGTGAAACCCAGTGATTTTCTG
Organism: Tamias sibiricus; assembly: GCA_025594165.1. Classification (NCBI taxonomy): domain Eukaryota; kingdom Metazoa; phylum Chordata; class Mammalia; order Rodentia; family Sciuridae; genus Tamias; species Tamias sibiricus. The sequence continues at coordinate 138,335,314 of CM046658.1, read as the reverse complement.
GTTTGGAACAGACAGGAAAGTATCATTAATAGGGATTATGCAAATAAGGAAAGCAAAACTGTATGTATAAAGTAATTATAGTGTGTTGCTGTTTAACCTATGATGATGACATTTTTTAAGAGTTGCATTACTTGAATGTGCCCAAGCAATATAAGATGACATATTTATTGATTCTTCCTTTTCCCTTTTGGGAGCTCTTCCTGTGATAATAGTAGATGGAACAGACAGAAAAAGTGATAACAGTTAATAGGTGGTTAACTCATAACATTAGACAAGTGTTGAAAAGAAGTGTGGGAAGAGATGACAAGTTAAAGGATGTAGATAGGAGACAGCACCATTGGTCATCCTTGTCATGATGTCATGAGCCACCAGCCCATGCCTGTCAGGAAGAGGGCAGGGAAAAGGATAGAGTACCACCAGCCAGCAGTGATTCTCCAATGCCTGTTGTGGCATTTTCTATAGCATCTTAGTGGCATCTTCCTTGAGGATAGGGCAAGATCAGTACAACCTATGGTGGTCTGCCAACAATATGCTGCCCTCAGCAATTGGCCCCCAAAATGTGGGGCATAACCGGTAAGTTCATTTACCTTTAACGTATTTTTAAAGAGATTTAGGCAGAGGACAAGCTTCTTACCTGAAGTGCCGCGGACTTCTCAGTAAAGATAAGCTGAGTGAAGATGGGTAAAAAAAATCACAGAACTATTGAGAAGTCATATGCCATAAAGAAGTCTAGAGAAAGAAGATTCCACAGCCTGACTGGTGTGTCGGTGGTGTGTATTTTCCCCATCGCTGCTTCTCTGCCTTCGTACTTCGTTGAGCGCTCACGTTGTAACCCCTGGCTGGGGCTGGCCCCCAGCAAGTGCCTGTAAAGTAAGAGGACTTGGCCAGTGCAGATGAAACAGAGATGTCTGAGTAGAGGTCAGGAGACAGGAAGGAAGTTGATGAGCACTTACAGGTACTAGGTACCAGCCTATGATAACCACCTTTCATCTGCTAACTAGTTAATCCTTCACTTCTACCTGGTGGAAAGATATTAATGTATCTTCTCATAGTTGATGAAAATGAAACTGAGGCCCAGAGAAATTATCCCAGGTCACACAGTCAACAATTGGTTTGTGGGATTTTAAATTTCAAAGCTCATGGTCTTTTCATTTCAACATACAGCAAAATATCCTCAAATGTCAGCAAATACAATAAACTGACAAGTGATACCAGAGGCAAGAGCCAGGTGGAAAGAATAAATCAAACTGGAATGGATAAAAACAATGAGGCAGATACTTGGAAGGGCTGGAGTATCTAAGATTCACAGCCAGAGTCCATTTAAACTAATCCAGGAACCAGATAGATATCAAACACAGAAAAGGATGGAGGAGAAAAAAGGCAATGGTTTCCTCAAACATAAACCCAAACAAAAATGCTCCTCAACATTTGGGTGCTGCCACTAGTCTTATATTTATGGTTTTCTATCGCCCAAGCCTTGGGGATGAAGGAGCCTCTGACTTCTTCATGTCATTCTTGATTCTTACATCATCAGAACTATAGCCCATGCATATGAGCTATCCAAGGTCAAGCTGCACTGAGAGTAAGAAGTGAAATGAAAGACTCAGGGATTTTAGAAAGGAGTCACGACTACGTTTCTTGTTCTCAAATCGGGATTCACTTTTCCATGGAATCCATGAACTTTCTCACAGTGAGCGATTCACAGATTATTAGTATCATCTGAAGAAAAATAAAGACGGAAAGAAGAAAGCATGAAGAGAAGATTGCCATTTGTCTTAGTTTGGGTTCTCCAGAGAGACAAAACTGACAGGAGACAGAGACTGAGGTAGATGAGACAGAATGAATTGGGAGAATTGCTTCAATTAATTATGGAGGCTGAAAAGTCCCACAATATGTCAGCTGCAAGATGAAGAACCAGGGAAATTGGTATCACTCTTGAGAACCCAGAGAGCCACTGGTGCAAGTCCCAAAGTCCAAAGAATCTGGAGTCCTGATGTCCAAGGACAGGAGAAGGGTGTCCCAGCTCCAGGAGAGAAGGGGAGAAATTCATCTTCCCTCCACCTTCCTGTTCTATCTGGGACCCCAGCCAATGGATGATGCCCACCCACATTGAGGATGGGTCTCCCTCACTCAGACATACACCAATCTCCTCTGGAAACACCCTCAGACACACCTGGAGCAGCCCAATCACTACAATCAAAAGAAAAACCACCTGATTTCTCTTTCAGCCTAAGAGGGATGAACTCAATGCTCATGAAGCATTGAGAATAAATAATGCTTTACCGGCTATGAGTGTTCCTTAATCCAGTCAAGTCGACACCCACAATTAATCATCACACCATCTTACAGGCTGCAGCACTGCATGGTCAGGTTTAGTCATTTTTGTCAACAGGAAGCCCTTTTTGCATTTAGACAAAAGCCCTCATTTATTTTCCAAGTGAAAGCATGAAAAAAATAGACTTAAAACTAAACAAGTGAAAGGATATGCTATGTAAGATGCTCTCAAAGAATATGGTAATTACCAGAAATATAATATACTATAATTATGGTCTCCGAAATAGGTCTATTCAAAGTAGTCATTCATATATGTGATTATGCATGGCAGCTAAGTGAAGGAGGCATTAGCAAGGTTGTCAATATGCAAATGCTATTTCTACCAGGCCATATAATTTATCAAATGGAATTAAACATCTCAAAGGAAACAGACGTCTCATTTCCCTAACACATAGCAAACATCACTATTCCCATACACATGAAATAGTCTATTCATTTATTATAATGCATTGCTCCTAATAATTAGAATCATTCTCTTTGGATTTTGTTTTTAAAGATGAATATTTTTATAATTACTTTACCTTGTTACCATCTGAGTAAAACACATTTAAAAGACTGTGTTACTGAGGGGAGGAGGGGTAATATCAGCCATTAGAAATTGCTTTGCTTCTCCAGGGAGTCAAAATATGGTATATTCTCAGACATGCAAAAACATGCTCCTTGCACTTTTCAAGGCCAAACTAAACTCCTGTGAAAGTACGTACATATCTATTTGCACACATATGTACAAATACACACATATTCTTCTCTCTCTCTCTCTCTCTCTCTCTCTCTCTCTCTCTCTCTCTCTCTCTCTCTTCCCCACTTCCCTCTCTCCCCCTTCCCTCTCTCCCCCCTCCACCCACCCCTCAGGAAATCTGTAGCATCATCTCCCATTCAGCTATCCATTATAATTGAATGGCATACAGTTGAAATATAAAATTACCATTTTTAAGACCTCTTACAGACATCATTCTAAGCCTGTGACCCTGTGGCCAATTTGTGCACATTTTACCTCTGCCAGCTTTTCACAAATGACTCTCTCAAAACATAACGTGTGGCTTCCATAATTGAACATTATTTACATCAGAATATAAAGGGGCCGTGGAACAATCATGGGGCTTCAAGTTCTGATTTCTGCACTACTGACTAAGTTGGTCTCTGTTTCCAGAAATACCATTTCCTGGTTTGCCCTACATTTGATTAGCAATCTCACAGTGGGGGCATGAGGGTGGGGGACAGAGCCAAGGACCATTCGGCAACCCAAGCCACACAGGGCTCAAGAGCTCAGCAAGTAAAAGGCTGGACCTTCCCCTTGGCAATAGCTGCTTTCCACTCCCACAGAGAAGCAGGGAGCTCACTGTAACTGCTTGTCATTTGAGAACCTTGAGGCATGAAAATGGGGATGGCTGCGTAGCTGCAGGATAAGAGACTAGAATATTTGGAATGGCATTGTGACTGCTTCTAAATAAGCACAAAAGAAAATTCCCTATCAGGCCATGGACTCCATTTTTTCTTATTTCTAGGCTCAGCTTGAATTGCACAGGGCCACAAGAGAGGAAAGCAGATTTTAAGAAATCCCCTAAAACCTTAAAGGAAAACCCCTCAGACTGACAAGGATCTGGCAGCTGCTAATAGAAAGCAATATTCCCAGAATTTGGGGTATTATTCAAGGGCAGGAACTGCAGCTTTTAAGTATCCATTAGGATGCCACAGCACATTGACAAGTTTTCTTTGCTTCAGAGTCTTGTTGGAGCAACCTTCTTCGCATTATCCATTATGCTGATCTCAATCTGCCTCTCAGTTTCATTCAACAGGTGGTCATGAAATACCTTCTTGTCCATGTGTCTGTGCTGGGTATTATGAGAGAATCCTGATGAATAAAATAGTCTCTAGTTTCAAAGAGCAGGATGCATAGTAAGGAGATAAGCCCATGAAGGACCAGTCTAATCCAGTCTAGAGGCAAAGAGATCTATTTGTATAACTATAGTACAAGGAGAAGCAGCTTGCTTACATGGGAAAGACAGTAGACTTAAAAGTAAGGGACATTGGATTCTTGGCTTAGTCACAGCTCAGTCCCTGCTGTTATTTAGGAAAAATTACTAACATCTCTGGATTCTGTTTTTTTCTCCCTAAAATGAGAAAGGCCATTCCCACCCTTCTTTTTCCCAATGTTGTCTTCAGGATCAAACAAAATGTATTAACATTGCTGGTGGGACTGTAAAATGGTGCAGCCAATATGGAAAACAGAATGGAGATTCCTTGGAAAACTGGGAATGGAACCACCTTATGACCCAGCTATCTCACTCCTCGGTCTATACCCAAAGGACTTAAAAACAGCATACTAGAGGGACACAGCCACATCAATGTTTATAGCAGCACTACTCACAGTAGCTAAATTGTGGAAACAACCAAGATGCCCTTCAGTAGATGAATGGATAAAGAAACTCTGGTACATATACACAATGGAGTATTACTCAGCAATAAAAGAGAATAAAATCATGGCATTCGCAGGTAAATGGATGAAGTTGGAGAATATAAGGCTAATTGAAGTTAGCCAATCCCAAAAATCCAAATGCCAAATGTTTTCTCTGATATAAGGAGGCCAATTCACAATGGGGTTGGGACAGAGAGCATGGGAGGAGTAGAGGAACACTAGAATGGCCAATGGGGAGGGAGGGGAAGGGAGGGGGCAAAAGGGTAAAGAAGAAAAAAAAAAAAAGATGATAGAATAAGAAGGATATTATTACCCTAAGTGCATGTAGGAAGTCAGGAATGCTGTGAATATACTTTGTATACAACCAGAGATATGTAAAAGTGTGCTCTATAAGTATAATATGAAATGTGAAAAAAAATGTATATTAGCCACCCACTGACACCCTTTAAAGAACTAAAGACAAAGGAAGGAGAATTTGCCTCTTTTTTCACCCCCTGCCTTACAGTTTGAACTGAAACATCTCATCTCATCTTCTGCCCTGAGACTGGAATTTACACTATCCCTAGGCTCACCTGGTTCTCAGGTCTTCAGACTTGGACCTAATTATACCACCAGTTCTCCTGGGTCTCCAGCTTACAGACAGCAGATCACAGGACGTGTCAACCTCCACAATCATGTGAGCCAATTCCTCATAATAAATCTAGATGGATGGAAAGATTAGATAGATAGGTAGATAAATAGATAGATAGAAGAATGAAAGGAAGAAAAGATAGGATAGCCTTAGAGATAGATATAGTTACTGATAAATCTATTGGCTCCATTTTTCTGAAAAACTCTGATCAACAGTGATTTAGATGTTTAATAACTAATAAGAGCTAACATTAATTAGTCTGTGCCAAGCACTGTGTTAAGTAGTTAAAATATTTCTTTGTTTAATCCTTGTTCTATTAATATCTTCCTCTGTATAGATAAGGAAACTACAGCCAAAAAAAAGAAAAAGAAAAAGAGTTTAGGGGCTGTGTCTGAATCACACACTGGCTCCTAACCACATTCTCATACTGTTAATTCTCTATCACTCATAAGCTCTGTAACTTTGGACAAGCCTTAGCCTTACTGGCCATTGTGATTTATTCATTTTTATCATCTTCCCTCAATGATTGGATGAATGAATGGACCTATCTGATAACCTGAGGCTATTTGGATCTTCACTAACTTTCTTCTTATGGCTCCCCAAACTTCTGACCCAGGTCAAATCCCTTTGCTATGTATTCACATCTCTTCCTGGACATCATCATGATTGTCTGTGGGTGTCTACCTTCCTCACCAGATCTTAAATTCACTGAGATGAATATCATCTGCCTTATTTACCACTGTGTCTCCGATGTCTACCTCATAGCAGGTGATATGAAATGTTTAAAATAACAATGAATGACTGAATGAATGTTCTAAAGTCTGCCTTTTCCAATGGCCTAGTTTTTATCCATCCAAAAATAACTTGCTCCTGAAAAAAACTTACTGACCTAGTATTACTGCTTTTTTTAAGATAAAATACTTGGTACACTTGAATTCAATATTTATAAATATCAAAAGACTAGATATGCATTACCCTTATAAGATATATTTTCATAATATTAGAAAACAGACTGACATACACAGATACAAAGGTGAGATAAGAATGGTTTCTAAAAACTGCCTCACAGGTGTGTCCCAATGATGAATCATATTTAGCCCAACCATCCACCAATTTGACTTCAATATCTAGATCCTAGATAACCTGAGAAACAGTAGGAGAATCTAAAGCTTTAGAGAAACTAAATAAAATTCAATCTTGTTTATTAATATGGGAAAAGAGACAGAGACATTTCAGAAAAAAATTTCAAAGTTTCTAGTGTGTTTTCCAGTTGCCTTTAAGGTAAGCCAACTGACTCTGAACATCCTTCATGTGTTACCCAAGTTCCATGCTTTTACAAGGGAAAACCAAATAGCATTTAACATAGATGCCTTCAGTTTATAATGTGGTTGCATCCAGACTGACCCATCATAAGCTGGAAATACTGTAAGTCAAAATGTATTTGATACACTCAACATCTCAAACATCATAGCCCAGCAGCGGGGCAAACCTGGCTGCAGCAGTGTTTGTTCACTCACGTGATCACATGGCCAATGGGTAGCTGCAGCTTGTACTGCTCAGCCGTGTGAGAAATTATTGTATCACATATCACCTAGGAAAAGATCAAGATTTAAAGTAAAGTTTCTACTGAATGCAAACAACTTTTGTAACATCAAAAAATTGTAAATTTTACAATAACAAAGCTTGGTGCCCTTCAACAGATGAATGGATTAAAAAAATGTGGTACATGTACTCCAACAGAAAGAAGAATAAAATTATGGCATTTGCCGGTAAATGATAGAACTGGAGACTGTTGTGCTAAGTGAAATAAGCCAATCCCATAAAACCCAAACTGAATGTTCTCTCTGATATGTGGATGCTGACTCACAATAGGCAGGGGTTGGAATGGGTGGTAAGATGGAAAGTGGAGAATCAGGGGATTGGACAGGGTAGAGTCAGGGGGAAGGAAGAGAGGATGGGAATGGGAAAGACAGTAGAATGAATTGGACATAGGATTCCTATGCTCATATATGAATACGGGACCAGTGTAACTCCATATCATGTACAACCACAAGAATAGGGAGTTATACTCCATGTATGTATTATATGTCAAAATACATTGTAATTCCAACCATCATAAATGGGTGACCATCTATATTTGAATCATACAAACAACTTCCCTTTATCTCACTTCCTGTCTATTGTAGTATCACTCAAAGTCTGTTCCAGAAAACAGGAAATATTACAAAGTATTTAAAGCACAAAGAATTCAATGCAGGCAAATGGTAACATAGGTGTTAGAATTGCTGAGAAGCCAAACAGGAATTATAAGCAAACACAAAGATTAATAACAGCAAGAAGATGTAAACCACCTCTGGGCTAGAGGGACCAAGAGAAGTATGTATGAGTCTAGAGATGAGGGTACTTGAGGGAAGTTGGAACCAGGCAGAGACTCAGCCACCATCAAAAAGGCTACTTAAGTAGACATAGGTGAGGAAACATGCCCTGTATCTTTTGTCCTCCTGTTCTCAGTCTGAAGAACACAGACTGCAGGAATCAGATCCTGTATAGTCCACAGTAGAGGATGGGGCAGCCAAGGAACCAATCTGAGGACACTTACTTGACAGCCTCCAGGTAATCTACTTACAGATATATTCTCCTATGTCACCAAAGTCAAGATCTGACCATTCTGAAAGCTCATTCTCATAAGAGGTTAATAAATTAACATTCTGATTTAAAATATTTTGTTACTAAGAAAACTTTTCTAAAGCTATTGTTCTGAAGTTCTATTCTTTTATATTCACTTATTATTTAAAGTTTCTATTTCAAAGGATAGCACTAACCTTTGCATTATTGTAAAAGACATGTCATTTTAAAAATCCATTCAGTGTTACGGATTATTCATAATAATAGGTAAGAGCTGAGGAATTTGTTATGGCTTGCCATTTTGCATATTCAAAGTGGGAAGTGCAGGTACAGCTAAGATCTAAGGGAACAATAAACAAAAGGACATGCATAATAAAATGCAAAGGGCTAGAAGCCTGCTAAGTTTTCTGACAATTCCTGACACCAAGTAATAATCATTTTAGAAAACAAAAACCTTTTTAAAAGCATGCCTAAAGTCAGCTGTCAAAAAGGTCTTTTAGGAATTTAAATCACTTGATTATTCAGAAAACATACCTTGGAACATACAAAATGTACAGATCTGCTCAGCTCACATAAAATATTCATTCTAAATGATTAGTTCAATCACTCCACTGTAAAGCCTGATTGCTCATGCCCCTATTTCTTTGGCCCATGACCTCACTGAAATTGTAAAAGCAAAAAAAAAAAAAAAAGGGGGGGGGGGGGGCCAAATGTAACCATCCCTGTTGGGATAGTCTTCTCTGTCATGGTTCTGGGAACCATTTCTAAAGGGCATGTGAAGAAACCAGACATTGTTTTAGGGCCTTCTTCTTCCCCACTACAGTTGACATTTTTCAATATTAGGGGCCATTTTCTTTTCAAATCATCAGAGAGTATGTTGTTATGAAAACCACCAGGAAGCTGGCTTAAACATGCCTAGCTAGTCCTGACTCTGCCAAGGCAAGCTCAGCCTTGTGAGGTGTGTGAAATTCAGAGTTCTAAACCACTAGTGCCCATTAAGGATTCTCTGGCGATTCTCACATGATGAGGAATGGCCAAACTATAAATGAGAAATTATATTCTTACTTCCTCCTCTACCCCTGTGGTTTTAAATGCATTAGGTCTTTTCTGCTTTTCCTGCTTTAAAATGGTAAATTGAGTAGTACAATTGTGCCCTGCTAAAACAGCTACTTATATCTCCCAGGAGCACAGAGTGGAGGGGAAAGAGTCTCATTAATTCAGCACACTTCTCAGACATTACCTGCTTCTAACTCAACGAACTGAGGGGAAAAAAAAAATGTTTACTTCCTTTAGAACATTTAACCCACTTTCCTAAGAAATTTTTAATAGTTTGATGAGATTAAGGACAGATCAATTTTTTCCTAAAATGTCCTAAAATGCCACAATAATGCAGTCTCATTATTTGCTATACTTTTGAACTGAACCAAAGATGAGAAATGTATATCATTGAGTTGAAAAAATAATGAAGTATAATTAAAATGCCAACCTAGAGCTGAATTTAAAAATCCCAAATCAGGACAGACGAGGAAGAGAAAATAGGGCTGGGAGGTTGAAGGGAATGTTGTACTTTAGAAGTAAATACAGATGTGACTATCAGAAATCTTTATTTTTTACTATGGTTTAAGAATAATTTCTAAAATTTTCAGTAAAACTGCTCCCATTTTCCACCTTTGAAGAAAAGACAAATGTGTACTTGTTTCATGGTAGCTGTTTGATATACTAATGATGATATCAAGCAACATTAAATCGCTTGTCACCAAGTAGTTTCAAGAAAGTTAGGAAGCAATATAAAATTGAGACAATCTCAGATTCTCAAATTTCATACTTCTTTAAAAATTCTTCTGCTACCTGAAATATCACTGACTGGGAAATACCTTGCCCTTACTTATCAATTAAAAAAGTGTCAAATTGCATCATCATACACTTTTTTCTATTTTAAATGTCATTCCTTTCTAATCCTTCCTGACTTAACTGTATGTAAATTACATATAACTATTTTCCTGTACACATGTCATTTTTAAATGTAGTATTAGAGTAATGCTATTTGCTGTGTTTTGAACATGCCCCCTCTGAAGTCTAGTGCTGTCAAGATGATGGTACTGAAAGGTAGGACCTTAAAAAGGTAGTTAAGCCATATATTAGTTTTCCATTTCTGTAACAAAACACATGAGATAATCAACTGATAAGGAGGAAAGTTTTATCTTGGTAAAGTTTCACAGTTTTCAATGTAGGGTCGGTTAGTTCCATCGCTTCTGGACTTGTGGCAAGGCAGAACATTATCGTGGGAAAGCGGTGGAGAGAAAATCAACTAAAATACTAGAGGGACACAGCCACATCAATGTTTACAGCAGCAATATTCACAATAGCTAAATTGTGGAAACAACCAAGATGCCCTTCACTACAAATCTCCTAAAATTAACAAAATAATACATTTTACAATAACACATCTTTGCAAACTTGAGCTAGGTAAATGTTTCATAAGAAACAAAAATCACAAACTATGAAAGAAAAAAATTAATAATTGGACTTGATTAAAATTAAGTTTATATTCTTCCAAATATAGGCAATAAAATAAAAAGAAGTCATAGTATGGAAAGTATATATGCAAAACACATTTCTTATAAAGGTTTGTGTTCAAAACATATAAAGAATTTTTTTTAAAAATAATAAATGAACAATCCAATTAAAATGTGTAAGAGTTTAACAGAAGCTTTACCCGCCCCCCAAAAAAGATAGAGATGCATAGAAAATAAACATATGAAAAGATAACTTGCCATCACTAGTCACTGAAAAAGTGCCTAAGTGCCACCAGGAGTGTCTAAATTTTGAAACAGACAATAGCAACTACTGGAAAGGATGTGGAACAGCAAGAATTTTCAAACATAACTAGTTGGAATGAAAAATAATAGACCATCTTTAGAATATACATTGGCACTTTCTTATAAAGTCAAACATGTAATGAAATGTGACCCAGAAATCCAATCTCTGAGTATTTTAAATGAAACACATGTTTACAAAAAGACACATATATGGATATTTTAGTAATTTTATTCATAACAGCAAAAAAGTGGAAAAAAACCAATGTCCATCAACTCTTGAGTGCTTAAACAAAGTGTGGTACACCCATATAATAAAACACTACTCAGCATAGGAAGAAACAAACTATTGATATGATGGCAGGGATGAATCTCTGGAGCATTATACTAAAGGGGAGAGGAAGATACAAAACGCTGCATGATGTCTGATTCCAGAACAAAAAAAAAAGTGAGATCCAGGAGTCCCTTGACTAGGAATGGATGGTCTGAGACTACAAAGCACACCTTGCAGCTCTTGGTGGCAATTGTAATGTTCCATAATATTCCATACACAGACTATGTTGGAGATACTGACTTGACCATACACTTGACTGTGCACATTGTCAAAATTACTAACAGCATCCCTAAACAAGCTGAATCTTACTTCAAAAACATAACTTTAACAAAAACTGATGTTATGACCACACCCTTTCTGGTTGTCAAACCTAAAAAGGCAATACCAAATTTTGGCAATGATGTGTAGTAACTGGAACTCTTTCATTTTGTTGTTCTTGGTAAATATCTGCACAATCTTTTTTTTTTTTTTTTTTTTTTGTAAGGTTAAGGAAAATTCTTTTCACGATATCTTTTTTTTTTTTTTTTTAACTTTTATGTAGTACTGAGGATCGAACCCAGTGCCTCATGCATGCTAGGCAAGTACTCTACCACTGAACAACCCCAACCCCAGCACAATTCTTTTAAGATTTTTTTTTTAACATTTTCTTTAAAAGCTAAAGAGATACCAACCATATTTACTCAAGAGCAAAAAAAAAAAAAAAATGTCCACACAGACTTGTACTCAAATATGATAGCAGATTTATTCTAGGTAGGTAGCTGAAAACAGGAGGATACCTAAGTATTAATAGGCCTTAGTAAATCTAGACAATAGACTACATAATTCGACAACTTAAAAAAACAGAAAAAATATGTGTGTAACATGAGGAAACCTGAAAAATCATTATGCTGTGTAAAAAAAGAAAATCAGACATAGTAAATAAATGCTGTATTTTTTCCATTTATATAACATTCTAGAAAGATCAAACTAATCCAGAGTGCCAAAAAATGTTTGCCTGTGGTCAAGAATGAAGAGAAAGATAGGTTGTAAAGGGACATAGAAATCTTTTGACATGATGGAAATGGTTTGTATTATAACTATAGTAATGATTTCATGGAAATATACTTCTGTAAACTTTAAGTGGATTTATTTTGCATAAATTATACCTTGATAAGAAAATTTAAAACAAAATTGTACGAGGAGGCTTGAATTAATGTGATTAAGTGAAGGTCTACCAAAAACATCTCTGGACTTTCAACCCAATCAGATTTATCTTTCCACACAGGGAAGATACTACAGGATGAACACTGATTATCCAACAGCTAATTTCATAAAATCTTCACTAAGAAAAAGCAGTAGGTCTTTATGGAAGCATCTCTCACTTTGCAGAGGCAGAAGAACAAAAGCGGAAGCATATTCTCTTACCTGACCAGAAGTGCAGCAACTTTCAACAGCTCCTGCAGCACACAGAACAGTTTCTGAGTCCCTCCACTGGGGCTGGGGCTGGGGCTGAGGTGTTGAGACCCCCACCAAAGCCCACTGAATCAGAACACTTCCTCCAGTTCACTTTTGGCCTAGGATAATCTCCCAAATACATACTAAATTAGACCTACAGGATGCTGCCATCATTTCATTCTAGGATGGTCTAAATAGAACTTGCATAAGGACCAAACTTGTCAAACTCATCAAGTCAAGTCATTCCCTAGACATTTTCTTGGGCTTCACCAATTTGCCACATTTGTGTTCAAATTAACTGATTCCTGTGTTCAAAATGAAAGAATGGAAAAGGAAATTTGGTCCAGAGGTGCCATATATAAAAGATGAGAATTTTTTAGATGAAATTTTTTTAAAACTACCTTTATAATTATATACAAAAGTGGGATTCTTTGTGATATAGTGTGCATAAGGCATAATTTGGTGTAATGCACCAATAAAAAATAATAATAAAAGGGAGACCAGCAGAATAAATTAATAGAATCCCAGTAAGGAATGAGGGGAGGGAAACTGGAAGTACTGAGAAACGAATTTAGTCAAATTATGTTATGCACATATACAAATATGTCACAGTGAATCCCAATACTATGTATAATTAGAATGCACCAGTAAAAACCTTTTTGGAAGGTACAAAGCATAATTACTTTTAAAAGTTAACTGCCTATATTTGGAGCAGAAATAAGATTTTGCTTTTCTATCTTCGTGGTCTGTATAACATCAAAACATCTTGAGAGCAAACCAACAAATTACTTATTCAACTATTTGCACATTTACACTACATAAAACTTTCAGATATTTTTTTCCAAATATCTAGAATTCTGTTATCTTAAGAGAGGAAAATTTAAAATGATTAATTTTCTTATTTATTTATTTATTTATTGTACCAGGGATTGAACTCAGGGTCACTTAACGGCTGATCCACATCCCTGGCCCTTTTTAATATATTTTTTTTATTTTGAGACAGGGTCTAGCAAAGTTGCTTAGAGCCTCACTAAGTAGCTGAGCCTGGCTTTGAATTTGCAATCCTCCTGCTTCAGCCTCCCAAGGCACTGGGATCACAGGTGTGTGACACCCCACTTTGAGTAATTTTCACTTTTTAAGCAGTTTTAGAATATTGTAGATACAGTCATATAGCAGCATATCTTCTTAGTAAAATGGTCTCTAATTTAGAGCATCTCTCTGCAAGAAGTATTGTACACTGTGATCTGTTTTTCTAACAGCCCTATTTGTCATTATAACTTACTTCCATTGCTTCCAAATGTGGTCACCTGCCTGGCTGAAATAACAACGTGTTTGAAACGATCTATTGGATGCAGGAAACATTTTTGAAAATTTGGCAATTCATGTAATTAGGGGTTCAAATAAAAACTATTTAAATATTGAAATGGTTCTCTTCTTACTGTTTGAAGATCCAACTATACTGATTAATGAACCAAATGCTAACGGAAGCACCCATTTTCAATGAAGGGGAAAGATGAGGAGGCTGAATAATACACTCCAACAGAATCAAGAAAATGGAAACTGATAGCTGATGACTTTGCATTCCTTATTCTCCATTGCTAACATAATTGTAAAAAGAAAGACTTTACCTTGGAAATTCAAATAATATCCACCTAAGGAGACATAAGACATGGGATCTGTACTGTACTGAGAAAAAAGTTGGGGCATGGAGAGTAAAAAAGAATATTAAATATTCTTTGACAGAGTCAGAGAGATCAAGAAATGGTGCTTTTGCAATCTGAGAATATCTTAATTATTCATCTTCTCCTTGAAAATGTGTCATTTGTAATAAAGTTCACCAGAGTTTTTCATACTAAGATAATTTAATGGAGAATTTTATAAAAATAAATGCTATGATAATACTCTTTAAACAAACTTCCATTTTTCTTTGAAGTAAGATTTTTAAAAGATAAATTTTATTTAGATATTAACAATTCTAAGGTCTTTAATAATTTGGTTCCACTACATCTAAGATTTATGGCCATCAGTAGTTATTTTAATACAAATATGAAAGTAAGCATGGAGTCTGATGGCAAAATAATAAGAATCTAATTGGAAAGGCATAGACTAAACTGCAAACAAACAACATAAATCTCAAAATATCCCCCTCTAAAATTCAGAAATTGGGAAAAACATCCATTTGGTTAGCTAGTAGTCACCCCATGTGGTTATGTATGCCTTTTACCCCTTGGAAAAAATAATTAAACAATAATTAACAACAGTTTCTTCCAGCTCCCCCCCCCCCCCAAGAATTTAAACCAACAAGGACTTGGGAATTCATTTGAAAAAACTTTTTAACCAGAGGCCTTGGGTAATGAGAGCACTTAGGACAAGAAACAATGCAGAGGTTTTACCTGACACAGGCCACTCTGAGGCTCCTGCTCTGTCAATCATGGCTCTCATCTTGGTTGCCATGAAGTCAGTTTCCTAGTTCACAGTCTCCACCTCCTCTCTGTTTTCACAATACTTCCTCTTCTTCAAAGGGAGTCAAATAAAGCAGAGACCTGAATGGACCAGTGCTGACCTAGAAGGCCCAATTTCATCTATGAAAACAAGAACAGTGTCCAAACCTCTGGTGCTGAAAAAGCAAAAAGAGCAGATTCATTCACTTTAGATTATCCTCATTGGCAAGAAAAAACACACCTACACAGCTCCAGTTTCTGAATGAAAAACAAGGAAAGGAAGGCCACCAATGCTATGCAGGAAATCATGGTTTTGATAAATAAAATACATAAAGTATCCTATATGTGCTATGGGCTGATATATTAGGGTTGTTGCTGCATTAATGCATAATGTAAAAAAGAATTAAACCTGCTAAGAGGATTTATTCTGCATTATCATTTAATTACCAACATGTCTCTATTTTCAATTAGAGTGCTATCATTTCATTAGGCACATGCACTGAGATTTTCTAATTTAAACCCTCCCAGGTAACCCAATGCTCAGCAGATTTGATTAGCATTTTTATCTTTCTTTTCCTCATTGAACATAAAATAACCCATCTTTGTGTTTAAGTAAAAAATAGTAGTCTCCTCCCTAGGTCTCCTTTGCACAGACACTATTCGCCACAATTTATGCAGGTTGCCTCAGGGGAGAATTTCACCTTGCACAATTCTATTAGAGGATTCTATGGCTTGGAATTGAACAGAATACTGATTCTCCCTGTTCCTGCATAGTTTAGGAATTAAGGGGCTTTGGAGTCAAATTAACCTGGTTTTAAGACCTATCTCTACTAACTAGTTGTGCCTCTGGCAAATGATTCAAACTCTGTGTCAGTTTTGCATTTTAAAATGGGGATTGCTATGAGGAATAAATGGCAAAACATGAAGTGAGAAAAGTCAACGTGAAGCAATTAGCAACAGAATCTGATAGATCATTAGGGATAATTTTTATTGTTGTTATTATCATTTTTGCTGTTGAAATATCCAGAATACGGATAAGGAAGCTATTTAGAAGTTTCAGTTAAGCTGTACATTCCCCCAAGCAACTTAATTTTAAACTGATAATAACAATGTCAGTATAATGTATTGGAGGCCTATATCACAAGCATTATGCTCTGCAGACTGATTGTCACCCATGCACTTAATATTAAGGACTGCACAAGTTACTTTTGCTAGTTATTCACTGACTGCGCCACTCATTCCACTCTCTGCCATTCATGGCTCTGTTCTGTGCCCCATCTGGCTTACAGACTTCATCACTTGAGCTCTCCTGCTCTCTGGCTTAAGCCTCTGGATCAAGCCAACAGGAAGCACCAAAAGGAAATGTGTACATGGGAGAAGACAGGAGATGAATGCCTTCCTTCATTACCTCCCTGATTTGGGCCATTGTTCTAGCTTTCCATAGCTTCAGCTTTCACTGAACCTGGATATCAATCTTATTTCTCTCCTTGCCCATTCAGTCCTTGCAGTACTGTTTATTTCCTGAACTTGCTACTGCCTGGGACTTGAACATCCTTCCTTGATTTGCATATCCATACTTTGTAAATAATGCTTTCATTAAATTCTCATCCAAATTTCATTCAAGTATGCCTGTTTCCTATTGGGACCATAAATGAATGACATGCCACTTCTGCTCGACACTTTCCTCCATAGCCAATCAGGTTAAGATTCTTTTAAAATTTTTTTTCTTTTTGTTGAGAACTTACTACATACCAAGCACTAAGCTCAGTGCAAAGTACAAAGAAAAAATAATAGATCTATGTCTTTAAATATGTGTGTGTGAGAGCATGAACACCCCAGTCTTCCTTTTCCAAGTCCTCAGCCTTCACGAGGAGTAGAGCTATAAACCACAAACCACAATCCAGTGCAATAATCCAGTGATATTTGTATGTGCAAAGTGCAATAGGTATACATAAAGTAGATTTATATCCTACCTTGTTGCTAAAGATGGAGCGCAGGCAGGAGGCAGGGAGGATTGAGAAAAAATCAGAAAATCTTTTATTTTGTTCTCAAATAACAAGAGGAATTTAAGGGTCAGAGCTATGAGAAAGATGCATATTAGGCATAGAAGAGAATTTTTAAAGTCACAATGACCTGAAGATATGTAGCATTCTGAGTGAACAGTAAAGTGATTTGGGGTAAGGAAAACATGGTGCTCAGGTTGGAAATGCTGTGAGGTGGGCAGAGGCCATTAGGAGATATGGTTAACTGGCTGGTGATTGGCCAAGTTTTGGAGGACATTTCCACAACCTGTACAAAAGTGTTGGAACTGCAAAATTATTTGCTCTCAACTAAAATGTAGACTGACAACTTTAGCAGCAATAAAAATGTGATGAGCAGTTTAATGGATAGTAATAACAGAGATGAAAGATAAGAATCTAAGCTAGAGCAATGGTCATTGGAGTGCAAAAGCTGGGGACAAACTGAACAAATAGCTCAGAAAGAATGAGACTTTAAAATCTTTAAATACAAGATTAACTGTGACTTCAATAAGTAATGTCTAGTTTGGGCCAGCTCCTACATGGTAACACAATTCACTGAGAAAGGATATGCATGGAAAACATTGGGCAGATTGGTCAGGGCTAGATGAGTTTCCTTTAGAAGAAAAGTCTCATCTGCTAGTGTTACAGTAATTTTTATTAAATGAGATGACCATCATTTTGAGGTAAAAGGAAATCATCATCTTCTAATTAAATAAAAAAATACACTAGAACAGCACTGTATGGTTGAAATTAGTGAGACCTTTAAATGCAAGAAATTTCAGAAATCAATGACACACAAGCCTCCAGAGAGGCGTTCCCTCTTCTTGAAGCCCTCCCTGTGTCACCAGCATAATTGGCAACTGAGCACACCCCACACCACCCTTTTCAGCACCCTCACCTTAGACTCTTGTTTGTTACATGTCTGTTTCCCTAAAGGACTCTAACATATATCCACAGTAACCTCTGCAGTGTTTGGCATGTGGTAAGGGAATTCAATAATCAGCTTTTAGTATCATCATAAAGATTTTGGTAAAAAGCAAAAACTATGACACTGTTTCTGTGTTCCAACATCTAATTCCAAAATAATAGAGCTGTCATTTTTTTTTTTTTTTTTCTCATCAAGGGTTAGTATTTTTTGAACCAGCTAGGATGCTTCCTCCCACTTTACAAAACATACTTACATCAGACTCTCAGTACAATTAAGCTTTTGAAAACAAGATCACCTGTGAAAGCAAAGCTCAATCTGAAAATCCAATATTCTGTTCAAATAGGTCCTTACCAAAGTTATTTGCAGCTAAAACTGTCACATTTCAAAATCTCCACACGTTATAATGAGTGTTTTCTGCCCTCCTAGTACCATGTTTAAATATCATTAGATTTTGAGACTGACAATATGAACATTGAAGCCCAATACATCCTAGTGAAGAGTGACATAGAGTGCACTGCATGTGTGCATGCATGCATGCACATGCACACACACATGCGTGCTCGCCTGCACACACACACACACACACACACACACACACTTACACACTCCAATACACTCCAATATAGCAACTATGTAACTGCATACTGGATCTTAGGCAACAATACCAGGGCTTGACTGCCAGGTTGGTGGAAATGTATCAATAATCAATCTAAATTCTTCAAGTGTTTTCAAACACAATATGCCTCTCTGTATTCTATCAAAACCAATTAAGTGAATCCACATGATGGAAATTATGACTGCTAAATCAGGTTAATCCATTATTTCTCATGGGATCTGCATGGGGAAAAAATTAAATAGACTAACTATACCTGGGTCTTCTTATCTTTTAATTAAAACAAAAACTAGAACTGAAATTATTTTTACATGGTTCCACTATCAAATTCTTTCACAACTTTACTTTCTTCTTTTCCTTTAAAAGAGGCTAAGCATTCTTTTTTGTATTATCCTACTAAAAAAAGTCAAATTTTAGTGAAAATCCTTTGAATCTATTTAAAGACCTATATTTTTCCTGAAAAGGAAAAGTAGAGTGGGTAAAGGAATATAAAGCATATCATGAGGCTTAATTGAAAGAGTGTGGTGCAAGTCTATGATTAGACAGGTAGATCAGTAGAAAATAATAGAGAATACAGAAATATATATATTTATATTTATATATATGATCATACATGTATGTATATATATATGATCATAGTACAGAACTCAATAAAGGTAAAATCACAAATCATGTGGGATATATGGACATTTTAATAAATGGTGCTACAATAACTATGTAGTAATATAAAATACAATGAAATTGAATTCATTTCTGACATCTAAAAACAGAAATTACAAATTAGAAATTTAAATGTAAAATATGAAATTACATAAGTATAGATATTTGTAATTTTTTTGTATAATCTGGAAGTAAAGGAAATTTACCTCCCATTCAAAATCTAGAAGCACTGAGAAAAATAATGAATTTGACAGCATGAAGTTTTAAAATGCATGTTGACTATAACTTTGCAGGCAAAAATAAAAAGATCAACAACCTGATTTGTTTAATTTAATATGAATAAGTAGCATCTAGAAAAGTCAGTACAAATGGTCTTTATTTTAAAGGCTCATAATTAGGAAAGTAGCTTATAATGAAAGACATACAAAGAAGTTATATGTCTTATTTATCAAATGGACAAAACATCATGAGTTCATCATATATTTACTTGGTAAACCTAAGGAGAAAACAATACATACACATTACTGAAAAGCATACAAAATGTTAAAAACCTTATGAAAGTTAATTTGGCAATATGTAGCAAATTATATATACATTTATGTTTGCCCCCCCTCTAGAAATCTATACCAAAGACAAAATGGTAAAATACAAAAAGATGCATACATGTGGCTATTGCATTATTTGTAATGGCAAAAGCCATTACAATCTAAATGTCAATCAACAATGGATGAATTGGATTAACTTTGAGATGCTTACAATGGAATATTATATGGCTGTAAAGAATAAAACCAATGAGTGCTTTTTCATATGTGTTCTCTAGTATACATTGTTAAGTAAAGAACAGAAAGTTGAAGAAGCAATGAGTTAATAGACACCACATTACCATTTATCTAAGAAAAAGGAAGGTGTGTGTGTGTGTGTGTGTGTGTGTGTGTACATATGCACACAATAGGAGATTAAACTATAAATGAAGTGATTGCTCATATGACATGAAAGGAAACATGTAGAAAAGAAAGACATAGAAGTCAGGGGCAAGAAATTTATAGGATGAATCTTAATGTTTTGTCATTCTAGCAAGCACAGAACTTATCAAAAATGATTAGAGAGAATCAAAAAGATTCATAAACCAACTTGAATTATCTCCCACTATATAAAGATGAGTCATTCAGAGAACCAATAAGAATAATAACATCAGCAATTTGAAATGAATCAAATGTATTTAAAACCCAGGAATTCACAATGATCATTATTTTAAAGTTGATCACCTCGGGAGGATTCTAGGAAACCAACTCATTCTGAATACTGAAAAACACAGGGAAATAATCATGCATATAACTTGTCTTTCCAGTAAAAATGGTACCTCAGGATATTAAACATTGATTAGAAGAATCTTCTCTCTATGGAAGTATTCCAGCTAGCAAATACAGATGCAGTAAGTGAATGAGAATATTGCCATTTGCAAAGCCTTAAGTATAATCTGGATCTGGGAAATGATCCTCCATGGCAGCAAACATCACAACAGTGGACAACTGGATATTCTGCCTCTCTTGATGAAAGCTGAGAACACTACCCACGAAGTAGTCTTGCCAAAAACATAGCCTAAATGTGATCACATCTTGACCTAACAACCAATACAGTAAACACCAAGGGAAAAGAGGAATAGGTATTATTTTTTAAAAGGGACTACAATAAGAAATACCCAGAAAGGGAGACCCGCCCGAGTCAGGCTCAACCCAGATCTGCCTTGCCGACCTGCATGGGAGCCAGGGGAGGGAGTGGAAAGGAGGGGACATGGGGGTAGAAAAAACAGTGGAATGAGATGGACATCATTACCCTGAGTACATGTATGAGGACATGAATGGTGTGACTCTACTTTGTGTACAACTAAAGATATGAAAAATTGTGCTCTATATGTGTAATATGAATTGTAATGCATTCTACTGTCAAACATAACAAATTAAAATAAAAATGAAAAAAAGAAATATCCAGAAAGTAGAAAAGTTTACAAAACAAGTGACTGTTTTTTAACAACTCAACTGCAATTTAAATAGATATATCACAGATAGACAGATAAATTATAAATGAATAAATAAATAAGTGAGGGTAACTGATGAAATAAAAAATCTGTGAGAGTCATGCCAACAAAATGTGATGTGTGTACCCCTTTTTTTATTCTAATTTGTTATACATGTTTGCAGAGTGCAATTCATTTCATATTACATATAAAGAGCACAATTTTTCAAGTTGCTGGTTTTATATAAAGTATTTTTATAACAATTGTGTCTTCATACATGTACTTAGGGTAATGATGGCTAACTCATTCTACCATTATTCCTATCCCCTTTTGATTTCTGATTCAAATAGAATATCAACATAAAACTCTAAAATAAATAAATAAAGTGTGTATGAGGAAAATATAGACTAGCTATTTGATGACATTAATTAATTAATTAATGGGTGTTTTGGTATGAACACAGAACTTTGGCTACATTCTTTAACAAGAGTTTTTGGGTTTTGTTTTGTTTTTGAAGATACATACTAAAATAAGATTTCAATGTAATGTCTGAAATTTGCTTCAAAATAGCAGGGATAGTAAATAAGGAAGTGTAAATGAATAAAAGTGTGACTGTAAGCTGATAAGGGTCGAGCCTGATTACCTTGTACCTTTCTCTCTGCAGCATGTGCTTAAAATTATTCATAAAAATGTTTTTAAAAAGACCCATGTGCATATTCTGGATTCACCATTTATTATCTATTGAATACTAAACAAGTAACTTACACATTTTCTATACATGTATGTAACATCATCATCATCATCATCATCATCATCATAATTGTATTGAATAATTCTATTGAGTCCACCTTTACTTTTATATTTTGAAAGAAAATTAATTGAAGGATATTTGAGATGGAGAATTAGAGGGAGACTTCATTTCCAGTGGTATTGTGGCTCAGGATTCCAGCAGTGGCTACTGCTTCTTGGTTTCTCTTTCTCTCCTTTCCTCTTCCACTACCAGAAAAATTCTCTTGTTCTGTCTCTCCTCCTTTATTTAGTTTTTACTATTTTTCCAAACTTCTTCATAACCATCACTTTCTATGACTCTTCTACATTCTGTTCATATTTTGAACATTCTAAACTCTCTTGTATCTTTCTATCACATTTTCTTTTCCCTCAACAAACTGTATTTTACCATCTTTTAAAACTATTTGGTTTATATAATTTCTGCCCATACCAGTTGTTGTAACTATTAGTGCTGTGGGGGTGACACAGTTGATGCCTGCTATTTACATTAATGCCTGCTCTAGTTCACACTTTTTTAATTGTTTTTGTTGTTGGCAATTGCTGACCCCACCATTCTTATTTTTGTGTGGGTAATTAGTATTGTAGATGTAATAGTGTGCACCAGGCATTTATTTTAATGCTGTATATTGTTTGGATTTGTTGTTGCTGTTTTTTGTTTGCCCCTTTTCTATGAGGTGCTGGAAAACTACAGGGGCACTACAAGTTCACAGGGTAGACTGCTGCTGAATTAAACCCAGGCAAAAGACAGTATACCTTTCTCCACACACAAATTAAACACACTGACATTTCAGGTAAACTTTAATACAAAGAATAATGAGTAATACAAATAATAGAAGAGGCAAAACCCAAACTAATAAGCAGATCAAGTAGGAATAGCTAGGAATGGACCATCAGGTCCCACTCATGGACCTCTCCACCTACGGCAAAAATAGCATTAACGCAAATTCTGTGGATATGACATCTCAAAATGTCTCTATCCAGATCACCCTAGAACACTTTGGCAAGAGAAGACCATGTCCTAAAAAGGCCCCCACATAACAGTGGATGAGAAATCCATTCCAACTGCTGCAAAATATCCAACACAGGAATATAAGAAATATGGAAAAGCAAGGTAACACAATGCTTCCTAAAGTTAATAATTCACCAGCAACTTAATCCAAAGATAACAAAGCGGATGAAACATCAGATAAAAAAAATTCAAAAGAATGATTATAAAAATAATCAATGAATTCTGACAGAATGCAGAAAAACAACTGAATTAATTAAAGAAGTCAGTACAAGATATGAATGAAAAATTCAGCAAGGAAATAGAGATATTGAAAACGAACCAAACAGAAATCTTGGAAATGAAAAGCACAACGAATCAAATAAAATGTTTAGTTGTAAGTCTAATAGAATAGATCATGCTGAAGACAGAATCTCAGAATTATGGTAATAAACACTGCATGGTTCTGGCATAAAAAGATACACATAGACCAATGGTACAGAATAAACAACACAGAGAAAAAAAACACCTAAATACAGTCTTTTGTTCTTTAACATGGGTGTCAAAACTATACATTAGAGAAAAGACAGCCTTTTAACAAATGGTGCTTAGAAAACTGGTTATCCATATATAGAAGAATGAAATTAGACCCTTATCTCTCATCCTACACCAAAGTCAACTCAAAATGTGTCAAAGACCCAGGAATTAGACCAGGAACTATGATCTAATAGAAGAAACGTAGCATGAACATTCCAGCATAGAGGACAGGCAAAGAATTTCTCAATAGGACCATTAAAACTCAGGAAATAACACAGAGTTAATAAATGGGATGGCATCAAATTAAACAGCTTCTGCACAGCCAAGGAAACAATTTAAAATGTGAAGAAAGAACACACAGAATGGAAGAAAACTTTTACTACCTACTCTTCTAACAGAAAGGTAATATCCAGAATATATAATGAACTCAAAAGACTTAACAACAACAACAACAAAAACAAGTAACCCAATTAATAAATGGGCAAATGAACTAAACAGACACTTCCCCAAAGAATAAATACAAATGGACAACAAATATATGAAAAAAAAATGTTCAACATCATTAGCAATTAGGAAAATGCAAATCAAAACTGCTCTAAGATTTTATCTCTTTCCAGTAAGAATGGCAGTCATTAAGAATACAAACAATAATAAATACTGGAGAGAATGTGGAGAAAAAAGAACATTTTTACAGGGTTGGTGAGACTGTAAGTTAGTGCAACCACTATGGAAATCAGTATGGAGTTTCCTCAAAAGACTAGGAATGGAACCACCATGTGATCAAGATATGCCATCCCTCAATGTTTATTCTAAAAAATTAAAATCATCATACTATAGTGAAACATGCACATCCATGTTTATAGCAGCGCGATTCACTATGAAACCAGCCTAAATGTCCAACAATGAATGAACGGATAAAGAAAATGTGATATCTCTCTCTCTCTCTCTCTCTCTCTCTCTCTCACACACACACACACACACACACACACACACACACACACATACACGATTTTTATTCAGCCATAAAGAATGAAATTATGTCTTTTGCAGGAAAATCGATGTAACTTGAGAACATTATGTTAAGTGAAATAAGTCATACTCAGAAGGTCAAAGATCAAATGTTTTCTCTCCTATGTGGAAGCTAGGGAGGGAAAAGGAGAGTCTCATGAAAATCAAAGGGCAATCAGTAGAGTAGAGGAAAGGGATGGGAGGGGGATGAAGGCAGGGGAAAGGTGAAATACTGGGAAATTACATTGTTATATTCTGAGCATATACAAATATGTAATTCCAAAATCCACCATTATGTAGAAGTATAATGCACCAATGGAGAAAAGAAGTTAATTGAAAAGAAGAAAAGTTAGAATCGGCAATTACTCTTTTAGCTATAATTATTTGGTGACGTTAGACAAGTACTCACCTTCTCTGAACCTAATTTTCTTTCACATAAAATGGGCATAATACAAACAGGACTAGGCAATTTAGCACTGTTAAACTAACACTTCCTCTCTGGAGCCATTTTTATTTCATTGGACAAAAATTATTCATTATTCTGAAAGATTTACTTTATCATTACACTAATAGTTTTCTTTGAGTTATAATTTAAATATTTGTTATGACAAGCCTCTAGAAACTTTGAAAATGAATCAGTCTTTGCATCCTTCACTTCATGGAAGGTATATCACACCAAGTGTCAAAAATAAATAAATTCTGATATATTCAATTCCTTAAATAAATTAGATGCTACTTCCACAAACTGATTAATCTCCTGAAACTACTGACCCTAAGTTCTGTTGCCATATATTACTTAAATATTGTAAGATAGACATCAGATCCTCAGGAAAATCTCAAATGTTTTCCTGGTCAAAACATAAATGTGATAGGTAAAAATCAGAGCAGGATTTGAAGTCCTGGATTATAAACATGATTAAATGGGTGATTTATTGGTGTGAGATAAGCTGTGTGATAGCTGTTAGCTCCTACCTTTCAGTTCCTACATGTAATACAAACATATGACTAATGCTTCAGTAGAAAATTATTTCTAGCATAAAGTATCAGCTTGATCCCCCAAACGGTAAAGCTATGAATAGCTACTTAGCTCCAAGGATGAGCCGGGATAACAGTGATGGATATTTATATATGTGACATTCACCCTGAAGCAGCTCAATAATGGGCAGGAAAAGTGAGTGGGATCTCCAAAAGGGAACAGACTCTAGAAGACCCTATTGGAGGCGACAGGTGAATCATCCTCAAGTGCAGTTTAAAATATTCCCACTTGAGAACAAATCTCAATTCCCACATTCTGACAAAATGGTGACAGCATGGTTTTTACTTCTGAGAATTGTAAGGCCTTTTTCTCATAAAACCTGAAGAAAGCCAAATGCAGTTCAATTAAAGTGTCTAAATGTGGTCATCTGTTATCTACAGCCATGGGACAGCTCAGCTGGACCCCATAGACTTCAGCTTTGCACTCTTCCCAGAATACTTCCTGAAGCTTCTCTGAAGCTATTAATTACACACATCCCTGTAGTAAAACTCATTCCTAAGTGCTCTCTTGACTTTAACAAGCAAACACTAGAGTGCAGTGCAGAGCAAAGGGAAATTTTCTCTCTAATTAAAAAGAAGTTCATGATCTGTAATTTCAAAGTCCATCAAGCATGGTCCTTTAAAAATATATGAGCTGTGCATGAGATTATAGGTTCTATATACAAAAAAAGAGACAAAATTAAATCAAGCTCAGTTTATACCTTTGAAAGTAAGACATTGGAAAGGAAATCATGGCAATATCATTTGTTCACTGTAAAGTGATGCATTCATATTTTACAAGACCAGGACTGCACTAAAACTTTTTCAAAACACATTTAATACCATAACTCAATTTTATTAACATTCTTAGTTTCCATTAAATATCTTACATATTATGAGATGGGGATTTTATTTCACCTCCTAGAAAAGTTTATGCTTAAAAAGCAATATGGAGCAATTTCAATGTATTCCACAGAGTTTTCTTTAGTTCACATTATTATGTTCTGAAGTCAGTTGAAATATGCCAAGGCTTTATGTAACTAAAATTTTCTATTATTTTCATGGGTTGAAATGGAAAAAGGAGTGCTGAATAAATCTGTAAAAGAACAAAGCATAAATCCACAGTGGTCATAAATTTGTCAGGAAAAACTCCCAGAGAAATTGTTCTAGAGAGAATCTGAGCAAATGGCTGCATACATTGAGAAGAAGCTGCATGCACTAAAACATACTGGATGTTAATTCTCCTAAAATATTTTTTAAATCTGTTAAAAATTATGTCATGATAAGTTTCTTCATTGATGACATTAAGTTCATAATTCCCACTATACATACCACCAATGAGCTAATGCAGAGGGACAAGAGAAGAGCGTTCGAAAAAGTGAAGGAGCATAAAAATATAAGTGATAATGAAGAGACTAATCATTGCCTGCTAATAGCCAAAAAGAGAATAATGTCACACACAGCATGTAACAGAGTATATAGCACATAATAAGCATTTGCTGGTTTTTAAAGGAAGATAACTTATCAAATAAACAAAATTGATTAGAAAACAAGCCTGGATGTGTTATAGTGCTAGAAGTACTCAAACAAAACAAAACCTCACACACACACAATTGGTGTATGCCAAAGGAACACAGAGCCCAACTGAAAGAAGTCCCAATGGCCAAAGCTGGAACAATTTGAACATTAAAATAAATAAATACCTTTGGATTATAATGTAAAGTGATGAATAACTATATGTGAGCTCATAATGACATAAACTAATGATCAAATAATTAGATAAATAAATAAATGGGAGATAATAAACCAATAACTTGTGCAGAAGAATTTTAAATAATATATGTAGGGAAAAAACCCCGGCCTGCAAGCTTTCCAGCTAGGCCCTACAGAGGACTTTCCCAGCCTGTCCACCGCGGGGACGCAATCCCAGTGTGGGACCCCAGTGGAAAAAGCCCCGGCTTGCAAGCTTCCCAGGTAGGCCCCCATTGGCAGACTTTCCAGCCCGCCAACCGCAGAGAGGCAATCCCACAACATGACAGCATGAGAACATGCCCCAGTCTGCAAGCTTCCCAGGTTCTCGGCAACTGCCTGGAGGTGATCCTGGACAACTGGCTTAAACTGGAAGGGTAAGAAAGAAGGACTTCACAGGGCGCTGTTTGACTGAGATCTGTTCCTGAGATTTGTTCCTGGGTTTGACTTTGGTTTTCTTTTTTGTTGTTGTTGTTTGATTGTGGGTTTGTTTGTTCGCTTTTATTCCTCTTTTCTTTCTTTCTTTTCTTCCTTCTCACTTTTGTCTCCTTTCTTCTTCCCTCATCTTTCCTATTTACACCCTACCATTGCATTCTCAACAGAGGCAAAAACAAGTTATACGCAGAAATTGGGATTTTGAGAACTGGGGCAACTAAATTATACACCAAAGCGGTGTTATATATAATTTATATTCTCTCTTTTTTTTCCTCACTTTCTCTTTTCCTCTCTTTTACATCAATCCCTACTTTTTTGTCATCTCTCTCTTTTTTTCCCCTTTCTTCTTTTATTTTTTGCTTTTCCATCTTTCTTTTTTTCTTCTCTCAACGGTTGCATAAGTTTGGCATATATATAAATCAGTCTTTCCACTAAATTGTTCACTCTCTTTCCTCTCTTGTCTGTAAGAGCTCTAATTGAGGAGATAGCTAAGATGGCGGCTAGCTGAGAGCCATAAAGGTGTTCAAGTATTTTCACCTGAATCTTTTTATGCCCGTGAACACAGCATGACGCACCTGTAAGCTCGAGCTGTTAGCACGTGTCCCTTGTTAAGGCAAAAAGTATTTAACCGGGTGAGGGTTAGTTAGTTGGTGGTTGGAGTTGGAGTTGGAGAGGTTGTTGGAGCCAGAAAGAGAAGAATAAAAGAACTTTTTCATTTCCATCCTGCCTCCAAATTTTCTCCTGCAGTGTCATTGGGCAACACTTGTCTGCTGATACTAAACCACTTCCATAGAACTCTCTTTTCATACTTTCTAAGAAAGAACAAGTCAATACACTCACTTCCTTCTTCCTAAACTTATCACCTCTGTGTCCAACACTTGAAACTATAAAACCCATCACAAACATACAGAGTAAATTGGAGACAATATCTGAGTTAACTAAATCTGTACATCGTGATCAAACTGGGATTATCTGAATAGAAAGTGTTTGATTTTAAAGTGTAAAGGAAATATAAGGGGATCTGATAGCATTGTACTACAGGAGCAACGTAAGGTTTTAAGGTATAATCAAAATAGACAAGGTCCCACAGTGCAGGAAGAATAGACGCACAAGAAATATGAAGAAACAAGGGAAGAAAGTGACACAAATAAATCAATATACCTCCTCAGTAGATTCCATGGCATGCACAGTTGGTGAAATGCCAGAGATGGAATTCAGAAATTACACATTCCAAATGTTTATGGAACTTAAGAATGAACTAAAAAATGATATAATGGAGCAAATACAAGTGGTAAAAGGTCATTTTGACAAAGAACTCCAAAAACAAATACAGGAAGCAAAAGATTACTTCAATAGTGAGATAGAGGTTCTAAAGAGAAACCAAACAGAAACTGTGGAAATGAAAGAAGCAATAAACCAAATTCAATGTTCAGTTGAAAGCATCACCAACAGTTTAGACTACTTGGAAGGACCTCAGATAACAAAGACAAAATATATACCCTGAAGAAAAATTTAGATTACAGAGCAAAAATTGTAAGAAATCAAGAACAGAACATTCAAGAAATATGGGACAACATAAAAAGACCAAATTTAAGAGTTATTGGGGTTCACGAAGGTGCAGAGTTCCAAGCCAAAGGAAGGAGTAATGTATTCAATGAAATAATAGCAGAAAATTTTCCAAACTTGAGGAATGAATGGGATAACCAAGTGCAAGAGGCTTACCGAACACCAAACATACAAAATCACAACATATCCACACCAAGACACATTATAATGAAAATGCCTAATATACTAACCAACAGAGAATATTAAAAGCCACAAGAGAAAGGAAGCAGATTACATATAGGGGAAACCAATCAGACTATGTTCAGATTTTTCATCCCAGAATTTAAAAGCTAGAAGATCCTGGAATAGCATATTTCAAGCTCTGAAAGAAAAGGGATGTCAACCAAGAATCTTATACCCAGCAAAATTGAGCTTTAGATTTGAAGATGAAATAAAAACCTTCCATGACAAACAAAAGTTAAAAGATTTCACAACTCAAAAGCCAGCACTTCTGAACATCCTGGGCAAAATATTCCATGAAAAAGAAAAGAATAATAACAATGAAAATCAACAAAGGGA
Source organism: Tamias sibiricus (assembly GCA_025594165.1). NCBI lineage: Eukaryota > Metazoa > Chordata > Mammalia > Rodentia > Sciuridae > Tamias > Tamias sibiricus. The sequence continues at coordinate 138,305,406 of CM046658.1, read as the reverse complement.
GATAATAAATTAAAGGAAATACCAACCAGAGGAGAAAACCAATCGAGTTAAATACCATAAACAAATAAAAATGGATGGGAATAAGGATCACATCTCAGTAATAATCATGAATGTTAATGGCCTAAACTAACTGTTCAAAAGACACAGATTGTCAGAATGGATTAAAAAAAACGACCCGACAACTTGCTGTCTCCAAGAAAACCCACCTCATAGAAAAAGACATCAATAGACTGAAAGTGAAAGGATGGGAAAAGTCTGATCACTCACATGGGCTGTGGAAGCAAGCAGGGGTTTCCATTCTCATATCAAGTAAGGTAGACTTCAAGCCAAAGCTAATCAAAAGGGACAAAGATGGCTATTTCTTACTACTTAAGGGAACCATTCATCAACAAGATATAACAATTATAACTCTATATGCCCCAAATAATGGGGCACCTACATTCATCAAACAAACTCTTCTCAAGTTTAAGAGTAAAATAGACCACAACACAATTATTCTAGGGGACTTCAACACACCTCTCTCACCAATGGATAAATCATCTAATCAAAAGCTAAATAAAGAAACTGTAGGTCTCATTAAAACAATTAATAACTTAGACCTAACGGACATATACAGAATATTTCATCCCTCAGTGAGTGAATACACTTTCTTCTCAGCAGCACATGGTTCCTTCTCCAAAATAGACCATATATTATTCCACAAGGCAAATCTCATCAGATATAAAAAAGTAGAAATACTACCCTGAATTCTATCAGACCATAATGGGATGAAATTGAAAATCAATGACAAAACAAGAAACAAAAAAAATAAATAAATAAACTATTCTAACAACTGGAAGCTAAACAAAATGCTACTGAATGAACAAGGGGTAGAAGAAGACATCAAGGAAGAGACTAAAAAAATTCCTAGAGGTAAATGAAAATGCATATATGTGATATAGAAATCTCTGGGACACTATGAAAGCAGTAGTAAGAGGAAAATACATTGCACTAGACCTGGGGAAGTGCTTCCTCCACTCCCCGGGGGAGCGCGACCTGCCCAGCTGAGACCAGAGCAAGAGGTAGGCACCCGCCCACCCAGAAGGAGAGATCCAGCCGCCAGTTTGCCTGACCTCCAGGGCCCAGAGTAGCATCTCCCTGCTGCTGTACACAGGGCCCAGCCTGAGGTAAGCCCCCTCCACTATTCCACTGTGCCATTCTGCAACTGACCAAAGGTGCAGGCTTAACTCTGCTAACAGGATTGCTGACTGGACAGGATCCAGGTCAATTGGCTTAAACTGGAAGGGAAAAAAGAAGGGCTTACAAGGGTCCATTTTGTTTGAGACTTGTTCTTGGGTTCAACATTTTAGTTTTTGTTTGCTTGTTTGTTTGTTTCATTGTTTCTTGGGGGAGGATGTTTGTTTTTGCTTTGTTTTTGTTTCGATTGACAGTGTATTTGTGTGCTTCTACTCCTCTTTTCTTTCTTTCTTTTCTTCCTTCTCACTTTTATATTTTTTCTTCTTCCTTCATCTTCCCTATTTACACCCTGCCATTGCATTCTCAACAGAGGCAAAAACAAGTTATACACAGAAATTGGGATTTTTAGAACGGGTACAATTGAAATATATAGCAGAGTGGTGTTATATATAGTTTTTATTCTCTATTTTCTAGACTCACTCTCTCTCTCCTCTCTCTCTTACACTAATTTCTACTCCTTGGTCTTTTTTTTTTTTTTTTTTTTTTTTTTTTTCTTTTCCATCTTTCTTTATTTCTTCTCTCAACCGCTGCATAAGTTAGGTTTATATATAAATCGGTCTTTCCACCTAATCATTCACTCCATTCTCTTTCCTCTCTCGTCTGCTGATACTAAACCACTTCCATAGAACTCTCTTTTCATACTTTCTAAGAAAGAACAAGTCAATACACTCACTTCGTTCTTCCTAAACATATCACCTCTGTGTCCATTACTTGAAACTATAAAACCCCATCAGAAGCGTACAGAGTAAGTTGGAAACAATATATGGGTTAACTAAATCTGTACATTGTGATCAAACTGGGATTCTCTGAATAGAAAGTGTTTGATTTTAAAGTGTAAAGGAAATATAAGGGGATCTGATAGCATTGTACTACAGGAGCAACGTAAGGTTTTAAGGTATAATCAAAATAGACAAGGTCCCACAGTGCAGGAAGAATAGACGCACAAGCAATATGAAGAAACAAGGGAAGAAAGTGACACAAACAAATCAATATACCTCCTCAGTAGATTCCATGGCATGCACAGTTGGTGAAATGCCAGAGATGGAATTTAGAAATTACATATTCCAAATGTTAGCGGAACTTAAGAATGAACTCAAAAATGAGATGAGGGAGCAAATACAGGAGGTGAAAGATCATTTTGACAAAGAACTCCATAAACAAATACAGGAAGTAAAAGATTACTTCAATAGGGAGATAGAGGCTCTAAAGAGAAACCAAACAGAAATTCCAGAAATGAAAGAAGCAAAACACCAAAATAAAAGCTCAATCAAAAGTATCACCAGCCGGGCACGGTGGCGCACGCCTGTAATCCCATCACTTTGGGGGCAGGAGGATCGCGAGTTCAAAGCCAGCCTCAGCAATGGTGAGGCACTTAGTAACTCAGTGAGACCCTGTCTCTAAATAAAATACAAAAAAGGGCTGGGGAATGTGACCCAGTGGTCGAGTGCCCCTGAGTTCAATCCCCGGTACCACACACAAAAAAAAAAAAAAAAAAAGTATCACCAACAGAGTAGATCACTTGGAAGAAAGAACCTCAGATAAATGAAGACAAAATATACATCCTAGAGAAAAATCTAGATTACACAGCAAAAATGTAAGAAACCAAGAATAGAACATTCAAGAAATATGGGACAACATAAAAAGACCAAACATAAAAGTGATTGGGGTAGAGAAGGGGCAGAGTTTCAATCCAAAGGAAGGAGTAATTATTTAATGAAATAATTACAGAAAATTTTCCAAACTTGAGGAATGAATGGGAAAACCAAGTGCAAGAGGCCTACCGAACACCAAACATACAAAATCACAACAGATCCACACCAAGACACATTATAATGAAAATGCCTAATATACTGAGCAAGGAGAGAATATTAAAAGCCACAAGAGAAAGGAAGCAGATTACATATAGGGGGAAACCAATCAGACTATGTTCAGATTTTCCTTCTGCCCAGACCTTAAAAGCAAGAAGATCCTAGAATAGCATATTTCAAGCTCTGAAAGGAAAAGGGATGTCAACCAAGAATCTTATATCCAGCAAAATTGAGCTTTAGATTCGAAGATGAAATAAAAACCTTCCACGACAAGCAAAAGTTAAAAGATTTCGCATCTCAAAAGCCAGCACTTCTGAACATCCTGGGCAAAATTTTCCATGAAAAAGAAAAGAAAAATAACAATGAAAATCAACAAAGGGAGATATTAAACTAAGGAAATACCAACCAGAAGAGAAAACCAAATCAGCTAAAGATCATAATACAAATAAAAATGGATGGGAATAAAAATCACATCTCAATAATAACCCTGAATGTTAACGGCCTAAACTCACCATTCAAAAGACACAGATTATCTGAATGGATTAAAAAAAATGACCCAACAATTTGCTGTCTCCAAGAAACACACCTCATAGAAAATAGACATCAATAGACTGAAGGTGAAAGGATGGGAAAAGTCTTATCACTCACATGGCCTGCAGAAGCAAGCAGGGGTTTCCATTCTCATTTCAAATAAGGTAGATTTCAAGCCAAAGTTAATCAAAAGGGACAAAGATGGATATTTCTTACTACTTAAGGAAACCATTCATCAAGAGGATATAACAATCATAAATCTATATGCCCCAAATAATGGAGCACCTACATTCATCAAACAAACTCTTCTCAAGTTCAAGAGTAAAATTGACCACAACACAGTTATTCTAGGGGATTTCAACACACCTCTCTCACCAATGGATAGATCATCCAAACAAAAGCAAAACAAAGAAATCTTAGGCCTCCTTAAAACAATTAATAACTTAGACCTAACGGACATATATAGAATATTTCATCCCTCAGTAAGTGAATACACTTTTTTCTCATCAGCACATGGCTTCCTTCTCCAAAATAGACCATATATTATGTCACAAGGCAAATCTCTCAGCAAATATAAAAAAGTAGAAATACTACCCTGAATTCTATCAGACCATAAAGGGATGAAATTGGAAAAATCAACGACAAAACAAGAAATAAAAAAAACTACTTCCAACAACTGGAAGCTAAACAAATGCTGCTGAATGAACAAGGGGTTGAAGAAGACATCAAGGAAGAGACTAAAAAAAAATTCCTAGAGGTAAATGAAAACACAGATATGTCGATATAGAAATCTCTGGGACACTATGAAAGGCAGTAGTAAGAGGAAAATTCATTGCACTAGACCTGGGGAAGTGCTTCCTCCACTCCCCGGGGGGAGCGCGACCTGCCCAGCTGAGACAGAGCAAGAGGTAGGCACCCGCCCACCCAGAAGGAGAGATCCAGCCGCCAGTTTGCCTGACCTCCAGGGCCCAGAGTAGCATCTCCCTGCTGCTGTACACAGGGCCCAGCCTGAGGTAAGCCCCCTCCACTATTCCACTGTGCCATTCTGCAACTGACCAAAGGTGCAGGCTTAACTCTGCTAACAGGATTGCTGACTGGACAGGATCCAGGTCAATTGGCTTAAACTGGAAGGGAAAAAAGAAGGGCTTACAAGGGTCCATTTTGTTTGAGACTTGTTCTTGGGTTCAACATTTTAGTTTTTGTTTGCTTGTTTGTTTGTTTCATTGTTTCTTGGGGGAGGGATGTTTGTTTTTGCTTTGTTTTTGTTTTCGATTGACAGTGTATTTGTGTGCTTCTACTCCTCTTTTCTTTCTTTCTTTTCTTCCTTCTCACTTTTATATTTTTTCTTCTTCCTTCATCTTCCCTATTTACACCCTTGCCATTGCATTCTCAACAGAGGCAAAAACAAGTTATACACAGAAATTGGGATTTTTAGAACGGGTACAATTGAAATATATAGCAGAGTGGTGTTATATATAGTTTATTCTCTATTTTCTAGACTCACTCTCTCTCTCCTCTCTCTTACACTAATTTTCTACTCCTTGGTCTTTTTTTTTTTTTTTTTTTTTTTTTTTCTTTTCCATCTTTCTTTATTTCTTCTCTCAACCGCTGCATAAGTTAGGTTTATATATAAATCGGTCTTTCCACCTAATCATTCACTCCATTCTCTTTCCTCTCTCGTCTGCTGATACTAAACCACTTCCATAGAACTCTCTTTTCATACTTTCTAAGAAAGAACAAGTCAATACACTCACTTCGTTCTTCCTAAACATATCACCTCTGTGTCCATTACTTGAAACTATAAAACCCCATCAGAAGCGTACAGAGTAAGTTGGAAACAATATATGGGTTAACTAAATCTGTACATTGTGATCAAACTGGGATTCTCTGAATAGAAAGTGTTTGATTTTAAAGTGTAAAGGAAATATAAGGGGATCTGATAGCATTGTACTACAGGAGCAACGTAAGGTTTTAAGGTATAATCAAAATAGACAAGGTTCCCACAGTGCAGGAAGAATAGACGCACAAGCAATATGAAGAAACAAGGGAAGAAAGTGACACAAACAAATCAATATACCTCCTCAGTAGATTCCATGGCATGCACAGTTGGTGAAATGCCAGAGATGGAATTTAGAAATTACATATTCCAAATGTTAGCGGAACTTAAGAATGAACTCAAAAATGAGATGAGGGAGCAAATACAGGACGTGAAAGATCATTTTGACAAAGAACTCCATAAACAAATACAGGAAGTAAAAGATTACTTCAATAGGGAGATAGAGGCTCTAAAGAGAAACCAAACAGAAATTCCAGAAATGAAAGAAGCAAAACACCAAAATAAAAGCTCAATCAAAAGTATCACCAGCCGGGCACGGTGGCGCACGCCTGTAATCCATCACTTTGGGAGGCAGGAGGATCGCGAGTTCAAAGCCAGCCTCAGCAATGGTGAGGCACTTAGTAACTCAGTGAGACCCTGTCTCTAAATAAAATACAAAAAAGGGCTGGGGAATGTGACCCAGTGGTCGAGTGCCCTGAGTTCAATCCCCGGTACCACACACAAAAAAAAAAAAAAAAAAAAGTATCACCAACAGAGTAGATCACTTGGAAAGAAAGAACCTCAGGACAATGAAGACAAAATATACATCCTAGAGAAAAATCTAGATTACACAGCAAAAATGGTAAGAAACCAAGAATAGAACATTCAAGAATTATGGGACAACATAAAAAGACCAAACATAAAAGTGATTGGGGTAGAGGAGGGGGCAGAGTTTCAATCCAAAGGAAGGGAGTAATTTATTTAATGAAATAATTACAGAAAATTTTCCAAACTTGAGGAATGAATGGGAAAACCAAGTTCAAGAGGCCTACCGAACACCAAACATACAAAATCACAACAGATCCACACCAAGACACATTATAATGAAAATGCCTAATATACTGAGCAAGGAGAGAATATTAAAAGCCACAAGAGAAAGAAAGCAGATTACATATAGGGGGAAACCAATCAGACTATGTTCAGATTTTCCTTCTGCCCAGACCTTAAAAGCAAGAAGATCCTAGAATAGCATATTTCAACCTCTGAAGGAAAAGGGATGTCAACCAAGAATCTTATATCCAGCAAAATTGAGCTTTAGATTCGAAGATGAAATAAAAACCTTCCACGACAAGCAAAAGTTAAAAGATTTCGCATCTCAAAAGCCAGCACTTCTGAACATCCTGGGCAAAATTTTTCATGAAGAAGAAGAGAAAAATAACAATGAAAATCAACAAAGGGAGATATTAAACTAAGGGAAATACCAACCAGAAGAGAAACCAAATCAAGCTAAAGATCATAATACAAATAAAAATGGATGGGAATAAAAATCACATCTCAATAATAACCCTGAATGTTAACGGCCTAAACTCACCATTCAAAAGACACAGATTATCTGAATGGATTAAAAAAAATGACCCAACAATTTGCTGTGTCCAAGAAACACACCTCATAGAAAATAAGACATCAATAGACTGAAGGTGAAAGGATGGGAAAAGTCTTACCACTCACATGGCCTGCAGAAGCAAGCAGGGGTTTCCATTCTCATTTCAAATAAGGTAGATTTCAAGCCAAAGTTAATCAAAAGGGACAAAGATGGATATTTCTTACTACTTAAGGAAACCATTCATCAAGAGGATATAACAATCATAAATCTATATGCCCCAAATAATGGAGCACCTACATTCATCAAACAAACTCTTCTCAAGTTCAAGAGTAAAATTGACCATAACACAGTTATTCTAGGGGATTTCAACACACCTCTCTCACCAATGGATAGATCATCCAAACAAAAGCAAAACAAAGAAAATCTTAGGCCTCCTTAAAACAATTAATAACATAGACCTAACGGACATATATAGAATATTTCATCCCTCAGTAAACGAATACACTTTTTTTCTCATCAGCACATGGCTCCTTCTCCAAAATAGACCATATATTATGTCACAAGGCAACTCTCAGCAAATATAAAAAAAAAATAGAGATACTACCCTGCATTCTATCAGACCATAAAGGGATGAAATTGGAAATCAACGACAAAACAAGGAATAAGGAAAACTACTCCAACAACTGGAAGCTAAACAGCATGCTGCTGAATGAACAAGGGGTTGAAGAAGACATCAAAGAAGAGATTAAAAAATTCCTAGAGGTAAATGAAAACACAGATACATCGTATAGAAATCTCTGGGACACTATGAAGGCAGTAGTAAGAGGAAAATTCATTGTACTGAGTTCATTCCTTAAGAGGAAAAAAAAACAACAAATAAATGACCTCACATCACACATCAAAGCACTAGAAAAAGAAGAACAGATCAACACCAAGAGCAGCAGAAGACAGGAAATAATTAAAATCAGAGCAGAAATTAATGAAATTGAGACTAAGGAAACCATTCAAAGAATTGACAAAACTAAAAGTTGGTTCTTTGAAAAAATGAACAAAATTGACAGACCCTTAGCGATGCTAACGAAAAGAAGAACAGAAAAAACTCAAATTACTAACATTCGTGATGAAAAAGGAAATATCACAACAAACACCTCAGATATACAGAAGATCATTAGAAATTACTTTGAAAACTTGTACTCTAATAAAAAATAGAAAATACTGAATGCGTTGACAGATTTCTAGAGTCATATGATTTGCCTAAACTGGATCTGGAGGCTATACAGAATCTAAACAGATTGATTACAAGCGAAGAAATAGAAGATGTCATCAAAAAGCTACCAACAAGGAAAACTCCAGGACCTGATGGGTTTACAGCATGGTTCTACAAGACTTTCAAAGAAGAACTAATACCAATGCTCTTCAAACTATTACAAGAAATAGAAAAAGAGGGAGCTCTTCCAGACTCTTTCTATGAGGCCAATATTACATTAATTCCAAAGTCAGGCAAAGACACAGACAAAAAAGAAAACTTCAGGCCAATATCTTTAATGAACATAGATGCAAAAATCCTCAACAAAAATTCTGGCAAATCAGATACAAAAACATATCAAAAAGATAGTGCACCACAATCAAGTGGGGTTTATTCCAGGGATGCAAGGCTGGTTCAACATTTGGAAATCAATAAACATAATACATCACATCAATAGACTTAAAGGTAAAAATCATATGATCATCTCAATAGACGCAGAAAAAGCATTCAACAAAAATACAGCACCCTTTATGTTCAAAGCACTGGAAAAACTAGGAATATCAGGAACATATCTCAACATTATAAAAGCTACTTATGCAAGGCCCAGAGCTAACATTATCTTAAATGGAGAAAAATTGAAAGCATTCCCTCTAAAAACTGGAACAAGACAGGGATGCCCCCTTTCACCACTACTATTTAACATAGTACTGGAAACTCTGGCCAGAGCAATTAGACAGACAAAAGAAATTAAAGATTTCCAGATAGGAAAAGAAGAGCTCAAATTAGCACTATTTGCTGATGACATGATAATATACCTAGAAGACCAAAAAAATTCTACCAGAAAACTTTTACATCTAATAAATGAATTTGGCAAAGGCAAAGTAGCAGAACACAAAATCAATACCCATAAGTCAAAGGCATTTTTGTACATCAGTGACAAAGTCTCTGGAAGGGAAATGATGAAAACTACCCCATTTACAATAGCATCAAAAAAAAATAAAATACCTGGGAATCAACTTAACGAAAGAGGTGAAAGACCTCTATAAGGAAAATTATAGAACACTATAGAAAGAAATCATAGAAGAACTCAGAAGATGGAAAGACCTACCTTGCTCTTGGATAGGCAGATTTAATATTGTCAAAATGTCCATACTACCAAAAGCATTATACAGATTTAATGCAATTCCAATCAAAATCCCAATGTCATTCTTCAAAGAAATAGAAAAAAGCAGTCATGAAATTCATCTGGAAAAATAAGAGACCCAGAATAGCCAAAGCAATCCTTAGCAAGAAAAATGAAGCAGGGGGCATCACCATACCAGACTTTAAATTATACTATAGAGCAATAGTAACAAAAACAGCATGGTATTGGCACCAAAACAAACTGGTGGACCAATGGTACAGAATTGAGGACACAGAGACTAATACATATAATTTCAGCTATCTTGTATTAAACAAAGGCGCCAAAAATGTACAGTGGAGAAAGGATAGCCTCTTCAACAAATGGTGCTCAGAAAACTGGAAATCCATATGCAACAAAATGAAATTAAACCCTTGTCTCTCACCATGCACAAAATTCAATTCAAAGTGGATCAAGGACCTAGGAATTAGACCAGAGACAATACGCCTAATAGAAGAAAAAGTAAGCTCCAATTTCCAACATGTCAGATTAGGCCCCAAGTTCCTTAATAAGAATCCTGTAGTGCAAGAACTATTACCAAGAATTAATGAATGGGATAGATTTAAACTAAAAAGCTTCTTCTCAGCAAAAGAAACAATCAGTGAGGTGAATAGAGATCCAACTAATTGGGAACAAATATTTAATACATACACATCAGATAGAGCACTAATTTCTATAATATATAAAGAACTCAAAAATCTTAACACCAAAAAAAAAAAAAAAAAAACAAATAACCCAATCAATAAATGGGCTAAGGAATTGAAAAGACACTTCTCAGAAGAAGATACATGATTAATCAACAAATACATGAAAAAATGCTCAATATTGCTGGCAATTAGAGAAATGCAAATCGAAACTACTCTCAGATTTCATTTCACTCCAGTAAGAATGGCAGCTATCAAGAACACAAACAACAATAAATGTTGGAGAGGATGTGGGGAAAAAGGCACACTCATACATTGCTGGTGTACTGCACAATGGTGCAGCCTATATGGAAAGCAGTATGGAGATTTTTTGGGAAAATGGGAATGGAACCACCCTATGACCCAGCCATTCCACTCCTGGGTCTATTCCCAAAGACTTAAAAACAGCATATTACAGTGACACAGCCACTTCAATGTTTATAGCAGCACAATTCACAATAGCTAGATTGTGGAACCAACCTAGATGTCCCTCAGTAGATGAGTGGATAAAGAAAATGTGGTATATATACAAAATGGAATTTTACTCAGCAATAAGAGAGAATAAAATAATGGCATTTGCAGGTAAATGGATGAAGCTGGAGAATATAATGCTAAGTGAAATTAGTCAATCTCAAAAATCCAAATACCAAATGTTTTCTCTGATATAAGGAGGCTAGTTCACAGTGTTGTTGGAAGGGGGTACATAGGATCAGAGGAACACTAGAATGGTCAATGGAAAGGGAGGGGAAGGGAGGGAGCAAGAGGGGAGGGAGGGGGGAAGGAAAAAAAATTGGTTGTTTAATGAGATGGATATCATTATCCTAAATGCATGACTGAAGATCTGAATGATACTTATATACTTTGTATACAAGCAGTTGTATGTAAAAAGATACTATACTTGTGCATTATGAATAAATAAATAAATAAATTCATTGCACTAAGTTCATTCCTTAAAAGAAAAAAAAAAAAAAAAACAAATAAACGACTTAATATCACACCTCAAAGCACTAGAAAAAGAGGAACAAATTAACACTAAGAGTAGTAGAAGACAGGAAATAATTAAAATCAGAGCTGAAATTAATGAAATTGAGACTAAAGAAACAATTCAAAGAATTGACAAATCTAAAAGTTGGTTCTTTGAAAAAATAAATAAAATTGACAGACCCTTAGCGATGCTAACAAAAAGAAGAAGAGAAAAAAACTCAAATTTCTAACATCCGTGATGAAAAAGGAACTATCACAACAAACACCTCAGATATACAGAAGATAATTAGAAGTTACTTTGAAAACTTGTACTCTAATAAAATAGAAAATACTGAATGCATCGACAGATTTCTAGAGTCGTATGAATTGCCCAAACTAGAACGGGAAGCTATACACGATTTAAACAGATCAATTTCAATTGAGGAAATAGAAGATGCCATCAAAAAGCTACCATCAAGAAAAAGTCCAGGTCCTGATGGGTTCACAGCCAAGTTCTACAAGACCTTCAAAGAAGAACTAATACCAATGCTCTTCAACTTAAAAAAATAAAAAAAGAGGGAGCTCTCCCAGACTCTTTCTATGAGGCCAATATTACATTAATTCCAAAGCCAGGCAAAGACACAGACAAAAAAGAAAACTTCAGGCCAAAATCTTTAATGAACATAGATGCAAAAATCCTCAACAAAATTCTGGCAAATCAAATACAAAAACATATCAAAAAGATAGTGCACCATGATCAAGTGGGGTTTATCTCAGGGATGCAAGGTTGGTTCAACATTCGTAAATCAATAAACATAATTCATCACATCAATAGACTTAAAGATAAAAAACCATATGATCATCTCAATAGACGCAGAAAAAGCATTCGACAAAATACAACACCACTTTATGTTCAAAACACTAGAAAAACTAGGAATAACAGGAAAATATCTAAACATCATAAACACTATTTATGCAAAGCCACAAGCTAACATTATCTTAAATGGAGAAAAATTGAAAGCATTTCCTCTAAAAACTGGAACAAGACAGGGATGCCCCCTGTCACCACTGCTATTTAACATACTACTTGAAACTCTGGCTACAGCAATTCTACAGAAGAAAGAAATTAAAGGGATCCAAATAGGAAAAGAAGAGCTCAAATTAGCACTATTTGCTGATGACATGATAATATACCTAGAAGACCCAAAAAACTCTACCAGAAAAATTTTACATCTAGTAAATGAATTCGGCAAAGTAGCAGGATACAAAATCAATACCCATAAGTCAAAGGCATTTTCGTACATCAGTGACAAATCCTCTGAAAGGGAAATGATGAAAACTACCTCATTTACAATAGCATCAAAAAAAATAAAATATCTGGGAATCAACTTAATGAAAGAGGTGAAGGACCTCTATGATGAAAACTACAGAACACTAAAAAAATAAATTATGGAAGACCTCAGAAGATGGAAAGACCTACCTTGTTCTTGGATAGGTAGAACTAATATTGTCAAAATGTCCATACTACCAAAAGCATTACACAGATTTAATGCAATTCCAATCAAAATCCCAATGACATTCCTCAAAGAAATAGAAAAAGCTGTCATGAAATTCATTTGGAAAAATAAGAGACCCAGAATAGCCAAAGCAATCCTGAGCAAGAAAAGTGAAGCAGGTGGCATCACCATACCAGACTTTAAATTATACTATAGAGCAATAGTAACAAAAACAGCATGGTGTTGGCACCAAAACAGACAGGTAGATCAATGGTACAGAATTGAGGACACAGAGACTAATACATATAATTTCAGCTATCTTATATTAGACAAAGGCGCCAAAAATGTACAGTGGAGAAAGGATAGCCTCTTCAACAAATGGTGCTGGGAAAACTGGAAATCCATATGAAACAAAATGAAATTAAACCTTTATTTCTCACCATGCACAAAATTCAATTCAAAGTGGATCAAGGACCTAGGAATTAGACCAGAGACAATACGCCTAATAGAAGAAAAAGTAAGCTCCAATTTCCAACATGTCGGATTAGGCCCCAAGTTCCTTAATAAGAATCCTGTAGCGCAAGAATTAATATCAAGAATCAATGAATGGGATAGATTCAAACTAAAAAGCTTTTCTCAGTAAAGGAAACAATCAGTGAGGTGAATAGAGAGCCAACTATTTGAGAACAAATATTTAATACATGCACATCAGATAGAGCACTAATTTCTAGAATATATAAAGAACTCAAAAAACTTAATTCCAAAAAAGCAAATAACCCAATCAACAAATGGGCTAAGGAATTGAAAAGACACTTCTCAGAAGAAGATACACAATTAATCAACAAATACATGAAAAAATGCTCAACATCGCTGGCAATTAGAGAAATGCAAATCAAAACTACTCTAAGATTTCATTTCACTCCAGTCAGAATGGCAGCTATCAAGAACACAAACAACAATAAATGTTGGAGAGGATGTGAGGAAAAAGGCACACTCATACATTGCTGGTGGGACTGTAAAATGGTGCAACTGCTATGGAAAGCAGTATGGAGATTTCTTGGGAAAATGGGAATGGAACCACCCTATGACCCAGCCATCCCACTCCTGGGTCTATTCCTAAAGGACTTAAAAACAGCGTATTACAGTGACACAGCTATCTCAATGTTTATAGCAGCACAATTCACAATAGCTAGATTGTGGAACCAACCTAGATGTCCCTCAGTTGATGAATGGATAAAGAAAATGTGGTACATATACACAATGGAATTTTACTCAGCAATAAAAGAAAATAAAATAATGGCATTCGCAGGTAAATGGATGAAGTTGGAGAATATAATGCTAAGTGAAATTAGTCAATCTCAAAAATCCAAATATCGAATGTTTTCTCAGATATAAGGAGGCTGATTCACAGTGGTGTTGGGTCGGGGTACACAGGAGGTTTAGAGGAACACTAGAAAGGTCAAAGGGGAGGCGGGGGAAGGAAGGGAGCAAGGGGGGATGGAGGGGAAAAAAGAAAAGGTGGTTGAATAAGATGGATGTCATTATCCTAAATGCATGATTGAAGATTTGAATGGTACGAATATACATTGTATACAAACAGTGTTTTGTAAAAAGATGCTCTATATGTTTATTATGAATTATAATGCATAGTACTATTATAAATAAATAAATAAATAAATAAAAAAGATTTTTTTTAAAGTGTCAGCAGAGTTGCGCATGTGTGCTGATTGTGCCACGTTGCCTTTTATTTGTCTGGAAAACACACTCGTACATGCTTACTGAAGGCACCATGTTGTCTGACAGATACTGGCCTCCCTGCACTTTGTTGTCTTTGTTTGCAAAAAGGCTCCTATCCCATTCTAGTGTTGCCAACTTTGAACTAAAGAGCAAACATTGTAAAACAGATTTACATACAGTCTTTACATCTCACTGTACATTAAGCCTTCTGGGCCATCTATCAATACTTATTAAATAAAATTTGATAATGAGGGAAAAAAATAATATATGTAGATATTCCACCCTCAAAGAAGGGGAGCAAAACTGTTCGCTCATTAAGTGTGAACTGTGCATAGTAACTTCCTTCCAAAAAGTATGGGAGAAAGGAGTAACTGAACAGTGGAGAAAGCTGACAACCACTACTTCAGCCAGGTGGTCAACATGAATTCTACAGTTTGTGTGTGCCCTTAGTAGGATGTGATGACAGTTGTGTCTTATTTGTGTGGTCTTCCTCCCCAAACTCACAACCACAGTGTGATCATGAGAAAAAAAAAGTAAGAAAAATCTCAAATATGCAACATTATGAAAAATATTTAAATAGCATTTCTCAAAATGGTTAATGTTATCAAATGCAAGGAAAACCTGAGAAACCATCCCAACCAAGAGGAGCCTCAGGGACATGACAGCTTAATGTCGTTTCCTGGATGTGATCCTGGAACATAAAGAGAATAATAGGTAAAAACTAAGGAAATCTGAATAAAGTATGGACTATTTATCAATACTGCTTCATTAATTATAAAGTATGTTCCTTACTAATGCAAGATGTTAATAATGGGGGGGGGATGGGGGTTGGGGCAGAAAGCATCTGGGAATTTGTTCTACTATCTTTTGGGTTTTTTTTTTCCTTAAATCTATAACTTTTAATTTAAAAAGAAAAAGCCTTAACAAACATGCCTTTTTCTTTGTATAAGGTGCAAGATATAGCAATTTGTCCTCCACATTGGAGATGTCTCAACATGATCCCTGACCATTGGATTCCCAGAAACTTCACTAATGTAGCAGTCTACTAAAATATTTTTTGTCTTTTTTAAAAACTTTTATTTATTTACTTTTGGTATTGGGGATTGAACCCAAAGGCACTTTACCACTGAGCCACATTCCCAGTCCTTTTTTATTCTTTCTTTTGAAATAGTGTCTGGCAGAGTTGCTGAGGTTGTCAATCTTCCTGTCTCAGCCTCCTGAGCTGCTGGGATTTACAGGTGAGTGCCACGATAGCCAGGTCCCTCTTACTGTGGTGCTGGGAATTGAACCCAGGGCCTTATGCATGAAGGACAAACATTCTACCAACTGAGCTATATCCCCAACCCTCATTTCAGGTTTTATCTGATTCCCTCTGAGTCACATATTATCTCACTAAGACATAAAAAGTGTTTTACATTATGTTTAATTGGCATAAATTTTTCAAAGTAGTGGACCACAATAGTGTTGTGTCAGAAATCAAGGCAACCATAGTTGACTTCTGCAGACTATTTTGCCAGAGTACAAGAAAATTTTACACAGTTGGCAAAACAGTGAGGGTGTAATGTTGGTTGTGCCAGGTAAAAAAACAGTGTTGGATGCTCTTTATGAATTGGTATTACAAGAAAAACGTACTAACTAGGTCAATAACTACATATAAATTGCCAAAAGCTATGTTAATTTTCTTTAGTAAATATACTTGACCTTGAACAATTGCAGACTCTACAACTGATAAAGAGTCCTCAGTGATACACAGTCATTCTCCGATCCAGCCAACTTCTGCATAGGTCAAGAAGGCAATTAAAATGGGGATGTGATCAGTATCATCACCTTGCATTTTTCAGGTCCTTGATGGTGACATTAATACCTGAAAATACCCCTAATATACATTTTGCTTATGGTATACTATCTTGGTAAGAAACAGCAACATTTAGAAATTTTCATTAGTTCTTTCTACCATAATGATCTATCCCATGGGTCTAAGGCCAATGTGGGATTTCTTCCAGGTACCAAAGTATTTATAATCCAATTTTACATCCAGAAACAATTGAAATGACAACAGGGTAGGTCTATGAACTAGAGGTGTACACTTAAAGTCACATTTGAATTGATACCATGTATCACTTGGCATTGCTACAGTGGTATTTTGGATTGCCAAAAATTAGAAATAATTCATAACTAGTGTTTGGAAACTCCCAAAAGTCTTGATATTTTCCCCCAGTGCACAGTCACTCTGGTAAATGTATGCAGATGTACTCATAGTACATATCTATGGCAATGCTATAGCATTATTCTTCAAGAGAACATGGCTCTTCAATCAAAAGCCTCTGGGTATGACAACAGTCTGAAAAACTGGTAAAAATCCATAACCCTTCTGAAGTAATTAATCACCAGTCCTACAGGGGTTTTTGTAATAAAATTAAGTAATGTCCTTGTAGACTCTCCATCTATTTTATTCATAGGGACACCAACCATCACCTAGCTACAGTTGGAGGACCCCATGAACCAAAATATCCTGATTACTATTCTTCCCCTGATGGCTTTTCTAGTAAATGTGCCCACCTTGCCTTTGTCAGTTGGCCATGTGGCCTCAGATAATCTGGCATCCTATTATTTCTACTAAAGTCAAGGAAACCATGCCAATGATGGTATTACCGACAGTCATACCTGGCTACAAATGAGAGCAACCAGACCTTTTTGAGATGTAGGTGGTACTCCATGAGATCCAGAATTTTTAGTAACTATATCCATATCAGTATATTTGGCTTGGTCTTCTTAGTGTATTTCCATCACCCTTGATCTAAGACCCTAGAATCCACTTTCATTTACATTCCCCAAGCTAGAGCTAATGTATGTTAGCAAAATTTTCAGTTTTCTCTCCTTGTTGAATCATATTTTGTACCTGACACCTGAAGCCAGAGTACATAAGTATGCTAATTCCCCAAATCCCATCTTTGCAGGTCTTTCTCTTAGGACCATTCCCATCATTAATTCTGTATTTGTTAGTGTCTAGTCAGGAGAAAGAAACCATAGGTAAATTATAACAGGGAAATTTTTATATAAAGATTACTATTAGTAAGCATTGTATTAAAAGGAGAAATAAGACTATAAGGGGTACAGAAGTAGCAAGTGTAGAAAGCCATATCCCCTGGGCAAAGAAATTTTTCAAGGAGCAGGGACTCAAGATGATCTATAGAAACAGCATTCCAGTTCTGGAGAATCTTGCCTAAGGGTTCAGGGAAGCCAGAGGACTGGTGGTCCTTTTAAGAATTTGAGTTTTATAGGCCATTAGGCTGAAACCTGTGCCTAGATGGGTTGCACAAACTTTGAACAGATATTACCTTACACTGATTGAGTCCTCTAGGCTACAGATACTAGGATGGTCTTAGATATGCATATTTATTGGGATTAAAGCCTGTGAACGATAAAGGAAAAAAATGTATAGGAGGGTTAGAGAAAGACTTCAGACAATGATGCAGGTCTGACACATGCAACAAAATAGGGAAAGGAAAAATGATAGGAAGAGACTTGTACTGTATTCCATAGTCTCAGCTAGCCCAGTGGTGAGCTAGCTAGTCTGCGAGGGACTCTCCTAACTGGAAGACATGACCAGATAGTGGACAGAATGTTAACTGTTCTGAGACTAGAGAGAAGCAAGTGAGGCATCCAGCATGCAAAATTTAAAGAGGTGCTTGCTTTCAGGAGCCACCTCTACACTAGTATGAGCCTGAGAGAGAGCACCTCTTTAAATTTGGCACTCTGGGCCCCTCGCTTCCCTCCCCCTAGCTCTAGCCTTGCACATAGTCACCATCTAGGCACGGCAATTAACTTTATTATACTTGTTTTTTCTCATTCTATTTACCCAACAATACATCTTAGTTTTTATTTATTTCAAAGTATATGTCACCTCTGAATACCAAGTGTTCTTCGATGAATGAGAGCTTAATATTTTGAAGATTCCATTTTGTGGATAAATTACATATAGGAAAATGCATAAATCTTCAAATATTCAGTGCACCTATTTAACAAAAATCTCTGTCAACATATACAACATTTTTCCAGAAAGTCCCCTCACGGCCCTTTTCAATTTTCAACCCCATCACTGGAGGCAACCACAGTTATGAATTTCCTTTTTGTCTCAAGACTCAATATGCCTCTTCTGGAAATGCTCATGATGGAATCATGCAGCA
The DNA here is from genome assembly GCA_025594165.1 of Tamias sibiricus. NCBI lineage: Eukaryota > Metazoa > Chordata > Mammalia > Rodentia > Sciuridae > Tamias > Tamias sibiricus. The sequence continues at coordinate 138,286,920 of CM046658.1, read as the reverse complement.
TAATGAAGGTGTGGAGGGAAAATGTATTTGTGTGTCTGTACAGTTCAAGCTTTCTAAACAAGTTTTCTGAAATTTAATGTCATGAATGAGCAATACTGTTAAAACAGACCAAACATTTGTGTCTTTCCAGAATATCAGAATTTACTGAAAAACAATAAATTCTCAAGCTACACCACTTTCAGCAGTGGCAATTCATGGGTCACCTGATAGTCATAAGCCAGGCTATCACAAGTCCTTTCATTCTATTCCAATCTTAGTGTCTAATATCTATAACACTCAAGTCACACATCATACATCACACAATGATAGATATAGGACACAGAAAGACACATGAAAAGGGTTAAGGTGGTTACAGGATGCTGTGCCAAGAGCACAGGAGGAGACATATGAATGCAAGAGTCAAAGATTCACTGTAGGGAGCTGGGGTTGTGGCTCAGCGGCAGAGCACTCGCCTCGCACGTGTGCAGCCAGGGTTCGATCCTCAGCACCACGTAAACATAAATACATTGCATTGTGTACAACTAAAGTAACTAAATAAATATTTTTTTAAAATTAAAAATTAAATCCGATCACTGTAGGTGGTCAGATAAATGTTTTAACAACCAGTTCTGCAGAGTTGCCAAAGCAGGGGGTGTGAATGGATAGCATTTTCAGTTTCAGAGTGTCAGCTCAAAGTGCCAGTTTGAATTGTCAGCTTGGAGAGGGCCCTGCGTGTCCCCATGGGCAAAAGGAATTATACTTGCACTAAGCTGGAAGGGACAGAGAATCAGAGGTTCATTGCTCTATTGATTTTCCTAGGCAAGACTGGTGACAAGTGACAGGGTCAGCATGCCCTTGTCTTTAGGGGTCCTCCTTTTATGGGTCTTAGGTGAGGCGGTTGCATCTGGTAAGGCTGATAAACACCTGTGTCTGATGTTCCTGATATGATTTGGGATGTCTGCATGTCTAGGCACTCCTGATTTAGTTTGATAAATTGGCATAAATAAGTTAATTATCAATTTGTGCCTGATGGTTGTGCCAGGCAGATGATGGTTGTTTACCTATACAAATAAAGCAAAGAGTCATTCTTCTTTGGCACTTGTACTCAAAATGGAGTAATTCATGGCAAACTCCTGCTTTACAAAATGGAGTAAGTAACTCAGGGTTAGACACAGCCTGAAAACTTCTGTTCTATACAAATTGTGAAGTAACTCAGAGCAGGGCACAACCTGCTCTTCACACTTAGTACCTAGGTTAACAGTAAATTATTCAGTAAGGCTAAGAGTGAGTCATAATAAAGTAACTCATACCCATATAGCTAGAATTTACCTAATTCAAGATGTATATCTATATTTCAAACAGATAACAGACTCCTTGAGTCTCTGGATTCTACTATTTTCTTCCAAAGAATAGTGGTTGGTTGGTTGGTTTTAGCAGACAACTTTGCTGGACTAATACCCTTAAACCTGTCTCCTCTTGTATGGATGGAAACTGAAAACTTTCTTCCCCACTTTGTGAAGTTACCTGGAATTTACCCCCAACACACAATGCCCAGAAGGAGCCAGAGCTTTGAAAGGAATTTACATGCATAATGTAGGTTCACCCCTTTAGTTCCCTTCTTTCTGAGATTAAAATCCCCTTTTCTTTCTATCTGCTATAACCTATTCAAATTCTATCTACTGAATTTCAAGGCTTTCAAGCTTAAAGCTTAAGGCTGAATGTTTCTATCAATTTCTACTATTATAAATGATGTGGGCAAGAATTGGGAAAGGGTCAGCTAGTGTCCTTCCCTCATCAATTAAAAATATCATACTACAGTGATGCAGCCACATCAATGTTTATAGCTGCTCAATTCACAATAGTCAAGCTATGGAAACAACATAGGTGTCCTTCAGCGGGATGAATGTATAAAGAAATGTGGTATATATACACAATGGAATATTACTCAATCATAAAGGAGAATGAAATATGACATTTGCCAGTAAATGGATGGAACTGGATAATATCATGCTAAGTGAAATAAGTCAATCCCCCCAAAAAAAAAAAAAAAAAAAAAAAAAAACAAAGACTGAAGGTTCTCTCTAATTTGTGGATCAGACAAGAGAGGAAGAGAGGTTGGAGAGGGGAATAATATAAATAGACTGGACTAGACTAAGGGTAATGAAGGTGAGGGGAATAGGAAAGACAGTAGAATTAATTGGTCATAACTTTCCTAGCTTGATATTTGTATACATGACCAGGGTACCTCCACATCGTGTATGACCACAAAAGTGGGAACCTAATAAAATAAGTTACACTTTATGTATATATATTCTGCCAAAATACATTCTACTGTCATGTATAACTAAGAATAAAAAAGAAAAAAGTTGTTTTCTTACATTTTTAAGAGTTTAAGATGATTAGAGAGACACCTCCTTTTCTCTCAGACATGCCCTTCTGAAATTGCAAGTTAAACAAATTCAGTCAAATTTCCCAGATAGAAGACGACTATTCTTCATCAAAATGTATTCCTTTAGTAGGACAGCATACCCTTGGAAATATTAAGACTCTCAGTGATTTGGACCTGAAATTCTGTGTCTCCAGGAATCAATAATTTAATTTTTATTTGAAATATCTTATGAGCTAATCTTATTGCTCTCTAGAATCTGATATATGTAAGGTTAAACTTTCCCTATACAAGCCAGTGGTACTTAAACTTTAAATAAGAAACTTTTGCTCTTAGTAAAAATTCAGAAAATAAAAAGTTCATGGAGTTCTATTCACCTTTGTCAAATGATAAAATATGTATTAGATGTATTAGGCAAACAATTGCTAATAAAAATAATAATAATGGGAAAGGACACAGCACTTCAGCCAAGAGGTAGGGAAGAAAAAAAAACAAACTAACCTTCAGTGACGAACTTCTTTCTAGAAGAGACCATATGAAATAGATTTTCAACATCTAGGGCAATTACATAAAATTTGTTAGGTAAAAGTAGCTTAATATTTTGGAAGATTTGACTCCCCGGCTACATTTCTATTTGTTTGTTAGTATTTTCTTCAAAAGCTATGATACATCTGAGCTTTTCAAAGATAAATATGGTCAAAAATCTACCACAAACAACTGAAGAAGAAGAAAAACGAGGAAGAGAAATAATGAAATCAAGAGCAAAGTCATACATCATTGAGAGCAATACAAATCATTAATAGGCTTTTGGAGAGCCATTTGGCAATGTCTATCATGAGAGGAATAAAAATGCTCATCTTCTATGACTCAGTGATCCCACTGCTGGAGTTTATCCTGAGAAATTATATTAAAAGCATAAACATTTTTAAGTATGTAGGTTTTTATTTCATAGCTTTTTTTATACTCACAAAACAATAGCCAACAATCTAAATGATGAATGATTAGGGAATGGTTAAAAAAAAAGAGTTATACTTACACAGTTATTAAAAATAATAATTTTAAAGACTGGGTAACATCATGGAAAATATGATACTTTTGTGATACGCTATTAAAATTCCAATAGAGCAATACAAAAGGGAAATGCTACTATACTAAATAAATACATGTATATAAGTACACACACATATATATATACATATATATATATTTGTGGACAACAGGAAGAGAAAAAATAAAACTGTTTATTTGTAAGCATTATGGGCATCTTCAATAAATTTTGTCTTTTTAAAATTTGGTAACTTTAGAATTAATGCTGATTTGTACAATAATTGATAACAGGCCCTACTCCTTGAAACGTTGTTGTTTATGTAGATATGTAATACCTTTGTATAAACTAGTAAAAAAATTATATTTCCCTTCTTTTAGTTCAAAATTGGGGCGGACTCTGAATGAATGAAAAGTATTTTGTCCAACAGTCCCACTCTGGTGCAAATTTTTTAAGACTTATCTGGATGTTTTCAGATTCATTGTATTGTTTCACATTTCAGTAACTTGCTACTATTGAGTAATACAGGCTTTTTGAGAGTACATTTTAGAAAAAGAGATTTAAAAAAGGGAGCTGGGGGACCAGAGCTACAGAAAACAGGACAAATCAAACAAATATTTAATAAACAGAAAACTGAGTATACCTATTTTGTTATTTTGTTTGGGATTAACCTGTTGAGGATCCCTAAAACACAGTGGTTCTTAAATTACTGTAGTACATTCAAGAATAGCTTCAAGTTTAGGGGATTTGTTTGTTTGTTTGTTTGTTTGTTTGTTTGTTTGGGGGGTTACTAGGCATTGAACTCAGGGCACTCAACCACTGAGCCACATCCCTAGCCCTATTTTGTATTTTATTTAGGGACAGGTTCTCACTGAGTGCTCAGTGCCTCCCTTTTGCTGAAGCTAGCTTTGAATTCCCAATCCTCCTGCCCAGCCTCCCAAGCCACTGGGATTACAGGCATGCACCACCATGTCCAGCCAAGTTTAGGGATTTTAAGATACAACTTAGGTACACAGGCCCCATGACCAAGAATCATGCTTAAATACATCTATCCTGTGGCCCTAATCTATATCATAACAAAGATCCAAACTGATGCAGGTCCCAAGACCACACCTGAGGGTAAATGGTTTGGGCTGAAACCAAATCTGAGTTAAAGAAATCTAATATTTATCCAAAAGAGCTAAACAAATTAATAGAAGTCTGGGGCATTTATGTCTTTCCTGCCCCTCCCCGCTCCTTTCTCCTTGGCTCCTTTGTATTGATAATTCTGAACTTTCTCTCTTCTAAAAAAAGATTAAAAAAAAAAAAAAAAAAAGCACATGATGGGTTTAGCATTTTCCCTCTTGGCCTTTAGACATTCTCTATCTGTCAATGTCTGGAGCCTTGGGAAGCCTCGTACATAAAGAGTATCCAGGAAATAGAATTTTTTTTTTTTCAAGGAAAGTATTCAAGACTACCAGCAGGCAAAAAGATCAGTGAAGATGTCCTTGTCACAGATTAAATAATAATATCTGTAAATGTTAGACTGTATTGGCACCAAATCCTACAAAAATTTAAAGAATAAAGATTGAGAAGAAGAGTTTAGAAGAGAAATAACAGTGAACAGAAAAGAAGAAGAGTGATGAATGACAGAGGTGGAACCACTGTAGAAGCGCTGATGGGAACATTGAATCGTTCTGCTGGTGATAAAATAGACACATCTTAAAAGAGAGACAACTACCTGTTACAATGTGACACTCTGGAAGCATTCAGGGATGTCAAGGGACATAAACTGACCTCAACAGCTTGTAAGAGTCCCCTTATATTTCAACTGGTGTTAATCAATATTCAGTACAAAACAATATATAAGAAACACAGAGTTAACTCTAACAATGGAGAAGGCTATATTAAAAGACTATTCTGAATTTTCTGATGAGAAAGTCTGGAAGAACTATAAAAGCTTGGTGCCACCTCACAAGACAGTGGCGATCTATGGGCCGCTTTTTAAAAAAAAAGGAAACTTGAAAGAGGAAAACTTTGAGAGATCAATAAAATATTGATTCAAATATTTTATATGACACTGAGAGTCATAAAGGACTCATTGTGACATTCTCTACAGATTCTAAGCCAAATAAAATTCTTCAGCAGAGCTCTATCAGGATACTAAGCTAGAGAATTTATGTAGTGTCAAGAACATTATATATCTGTTTGGTCTTACCAAAGAGATCAGTCAGTCCACCTCTGCTCCAGAAGTTCTAAATACACATTAAAGATGATTTTATAATAATAGTAAATTATGGCACACATTTTGATTTAAAAATATGCTAAAATTTAAATTATAACTTTCCACTTTCTTAAACTATCACTTGGAGAATATAAAAACAAAAACAAAATACAAAAACAGGTCATGGATCAGGAAGTACAGAAAATTCAAGAAAAGCTCCTTTTAAAATAATTTACATTTACTGACTCTCAGCAACAAATTTCAAGGGACTAATCTCTGGGTTTTGGAGCTTTGTTTGGAAAATACCTGCAAAGGTAAGAAATAGTGTGAAAATGGAGTCACTGGCAAAAACACTTTCCATCCAGAATTTCTCACAAATATTAGCATCCATGTGACTCCCTGGATGCCACTGGAGCATGTTATAGACTTATTAAAAAAAAAAAAAAATGGAAAAGGCAAATGAACTTTTTAACACCAAAGTTTTATCAAATTGCCTCAATTTGTGTTTAATTGCCATAAGATAAGTGTTATACAGATGTCTGTAATTAGTAAAGTTGTAAAATATTCTGAAAGCCAACAGGAGGTTAAGTGCATGGATGAAAATTCCATGTCCTTCATGACTTAAGACAACAGGCCTAACCTGAAAACGCCTGAGTGAGCTATTGTACTTTCAGGGATGTCTGAAACCAAAAGGTGAAAACAGGCAAAGAGGTTCAAAATTGAAATAGTCTCGCCAAATTTTAAATACCCTATCAGTTTTGTCAGACACACTTTTACTTCTATGTAAGTAGTATATTTTAACCAAATAGATCTGAGTTCTCAACTATAACTGCCCAAAAGGACCCCAATTCTCAGAACTCTCAGCAAGTGAATAGTTCCTCTGGTTTCCTTCAGATCTACCATTTTACAGTCAATGTGTTGGAACATTTAGTTAAATAGAAAAGCCAGGCCTCAGTAAGTTCTTGTACAATTTTTATGATTGCATATATCAATTAAAAACTAAACTGAATGTTTAAAAATTAAATAAATTATGAAGAACACAGTAAAGTCATGTGTGTCTATAGAAGGATTAAGAGAGGCCAAATTGGGGCTGGGGTTATGGCTCAGTGGTAGAGCACTTGACTAGCAAGTGCGCGGCCAGGGTTCGATCCTCAGCACCACGTAAAAAATAAATGCATTGTGTACAACTAAAGCAAACAAATAAATATTAAAAAAGAGAGAGAGAGAGAGGCCAAATGGGGCAAAATTCTATCTACTGGTTAGCAAATATCACAGGAACAGCCTGCTGAGAAGAAACAGGTACTGAAGTCCATAGAACTAGGTCCACTCCATCCTGATACATACTAACTGGGTGCCCTCGGCCATCTTATTCAATTTATTTGTGCCTCAAGTTCACCATGAATAAAATAGGGATTTAGAACATAAGGTTGCTGTGAGGATTTAATAAACGAATACATGCACAAAACAGCCAGGGACTAGCACTTGGCAGCTCTCAATAAATGTTATATGCTCATTTCAATATTTTAACTGTATCAAACTTAAATTTTAAGTATTTGTGACCCATATGACTACTGTGGCTTAAATGAGCATTAGCTGTTAAACAGAACTGCAGCCTATAATAAAATATTAGCCCAAGATTAAAAATGTTCTTGTAGAAACATGTTTGGAGGTTGTAGTAGGGAAAGTAATGGAAATAAGTGTATGACCCTATGACGAATAATCTGGAGAATGCTTCAAATTTATGAACTTCCCAGATTAGAATTCTGGATTAGATTATTAAAATGTCTATGTATAGGGATTTTTTGTTTGCTTGTTTTAATCTCAAAAAAAAAATGTTTTCTCTGGCTTATTTTACTCAATGTATGTGTTAGTCAGGTTTTGCATTCCTGTGACCACAATACTTGACGTGAAAAACTTAAAAGACAATTTCAGAGATTTCGTCCATGGTGAACAGACCCTATTGCTCTTGCTCCAAGGTAAGGCAGCACATTGTGGTAAAAGGACAAGGCAGAGAGAAGCTGCTCAGAAAATGGTGGCCAGGAAGCAGAGAGGGAGGGAAGAAGAGGGAAGGGGCTGAGGGGAAGATGAACCCTTCCAGGATATGCCCCCAGTGACCCACCTCCTCCAGCCATGCTCCACCTGTGTACAGTTACCACCCAGTTAGTTCATTCCAAACCATAACAGCTTCATGTTCTCCAGTTCCATCCATTTACCAGAAAATGCCATGATTTCATTCTTCTTTATGGCTGACTAAAACTCTACTTTGTTATATATAAATTTGTATATATACCATATTTTCTTTACCATTCATCTGTTAAAAATTACCTAGGCTATTTCCATAATTTGGCTAGTGTAGATTACACTGCTGTAAACATTGGTATGCACATATCACTATAGTGTGCTGATTTTAGTTCTTTCAGATAAATACCAAGTAGTGACACTCACTACTTGGGGTCATATGGTAGTTTCATTCCTAGTCTTTTGAGGGATTTTCAAACTGCTCTCCAAAGTGGTTGTACTAATTTGCAGTCCCACAAACAAAGCATGAGCATATATTTCCCCCCCACATGCTCACCAGCAATTATTGTTATTTGTATTCTGATTTAATTGGTGCATTATAATTACACATAATAGTAAGATTCATTATGTTATTTGTATTCTTCATGATTGCATTTCTAACTCAAGCGAGATGAAATCTCAAATAGTTTTAATTTGCATTTCCTTGATTGCTAAGGATGTTGATACTTTTTTCTTGTATATTTTTTTTTTTTGGCCATTTATATTTCTTCCTTAGAGAAATGTCTGTTTATATCATTTGCCCATTTGTTTATTGGGTTATTAGCAGACTCACAAAGTCAAAGTTTAAAGGTTTTCTCTCATATAAGGAAGTTAAAAAGAAGTAAGAAGAGTAAATCTCAATAAAACAGAATGGAGAATATTGGAGTAGAGGAACAGGATTAGGGAGAAGGTAGAATAATTGGAAAGGAAAACAACTGCAGAATGAAATTGATCAAATTATGCTATGTGCATGTATGAATTCACAATGAATTCCCACTTTGTGTATAATATACTAATTTAAAAAAAACAGTAAAGACCAATAGACTAGAGGAAGGGTATAAGAAAGAGGGGGGAGGAAAAGGGAAGTAATGAGGATTAAAATGAAGCAAATAATGTTATATTCCTTTATGAATATGTCAAAATGAACCCCACTACTATATATGACTACAATGCATGTTATAGTTTAGATATAAAATATCCCCTAAAAGCTCATGTATGAGACCATGCATGAACATTCAATGGTGAAGTGATTATATCATTAGAGTTGTGCCTACTAGTGGATTAATCCACTTATATGGATTAATAGGATGATAAATTTAGTAATGCAGAGTGTGGTTAATGTCCTGAGCTGCTTTCCTCTGCTACACTGTTCCACCACAATGTTCTGCCTCACCTCTGGCCCAGGGATATGGAGTCAGCTGACATGAACTAAACTTCTAAAACTGTGAGCCAAGATAAACTTTTTCTCCTTTATGCTATTCTTGTGGGTCTTTTGGTCACTGCATTGAAGAGCTGACCAAAACAATGCACAAATAAAAAGTGGAAAATAAACAGCTAATAAAATGAACAATTAATAGTTTTAAAAAACAAAAACCTTTCTCTGAACCAAACACCTTAGAAAGATTTATGTATATTATTTATTTTTAATTCTCCAAATGGTTGCCCCAAATTTTTAGTCATTATGTTAATTTAGCCTTATCTAAGTTCTTCCCTTACAGTAGTCAAGTGCCTTAAGATATTCAAATGAAAACTAGGATGAAATTTAAGAATATACAACATATCATTTATAAGGAGATTCAGGTGCCACCTTCAGCTATAAGTGCTAATCTGGTAATTTATAATTCTGGTTTCTCAACATCATACCTGCAGCTCTGAGCAATGGTTTTATAGATATCTCCTACTGATCTTTAGTGAAGGATACATCAGGGCTTACTCTAGGGCAACACTGGAAGTGGGAGAATGGGTGGGTTTCTTGGCCTTCCGTACATATCCCCTTCCCCTCATCAGCAAAGACTGTATAAATATTATCTTAAAAATCTCTGAAGGAGATCTGGGGTGTCACACAGTGATAGAGCACTTGCTTAGTATGTGAAAGGCCCTGAGTTTGATGCCCAGTACCACCAAAAAAAAAAAAAAAAAAAAAAATCCCTAAATCTTTAAAGGTAGTTCATTATGAAATGAGAAACAATGGGGCCAAACTTGATTTGGGACTCGGAAAAAAATGAATTTAGTCATAAAGCTCAAAATAATTAACACAACAGATTCTTTTATGAATGTATTATTTTAAAACCTAAATTTAAATCTAAGCAGCTCATCCAGTAAAACCCAGCATATCTCCATCTTTCAATAAATATCCTTTTTAGACTTCTTTTATTTATTTATATATACATATTTATTCACATATGTATATATTTAGTTGCTGATATTTATTTGTATGTGGTGCTGAGAATCGAACCCAGTGCCTCACGCATGCCAGGCAAGTGCAATACTGCTGAGCCACAGTCCCAGCCCAATAAAAATCTTTTAAAAAAATGAGTTTTCTGAGGACTCATGGCCTTGTCCCATGGAATACAACCCAGGGATAAATATTATCTTGAGAATACTGAGATAAAGCTGTGTACTAAGCTAAGATCAAGAGACTCTATCATCTTATTATCCTACCACAATGTAGGTAGGTGGGGGATGTATGGAAAGGTGGGTCAATGGGGCATGCCCAAGACGAGTAGTTCATCTTCCCCACGACCCCTTCCCCCCCTTCTTCCTTCTCTCTTTCTGCTTCCTGACCACCAGGTCCTGAGCAGCTTGCCTCTTCCATGCCCTTCCACCATAATGTCCTGCCTTACCTTGGGCCCAGAGAAATTGAATCAGTCCACTATGGACTAACCCTCTGAAACCATGAGCCAAAATGGACTTTCCCACCTCTAAGTTGTTCTTGTCAAGTCTTTTGGTCACAGAGATGCAAAGCTAACACACAGTCCAAACAACTGAAGACCATTATGATAAGCATATTCGCAATTACAAGTATTGAATCATGATCCTAATAAGTCATGATACTAATAAACCTTAAAATACATTGCAAACAATAAGAATCTACTTGATTTTTTCCACAATTTATTGCTTTTATCCCTTTGGCCTATATTTATTATTTACTCAAAAATAATGAATAAATATTTTTGCTGGTTACAAACTCTAAGGATCAAGAGAAGAGATATATCCCTGAAGTTATGATGACAGAACTATAAGTTATTTTCATAATTTGTTGCAATGCTAGTCTTTCTTGCACTAATTATAGAAATTTACCTAGCTTCTATTTCCAATCAAGGTAGGAAGCTTCTTCTCCTACAAAAACTCAAACTTGCCACATTAAAAAATAAAATATCATTTCTCTGATCCATCATTGATAATTTCTAGCAATGTTATGAATCTCTGTATTTTGGTGAGTTATCAAATATGTTGAAAATAAAATAACTAAAAAGTCTCATTAAGTTTTAATTGTTCCAATGACTGTTAATCTTAAAGTATGTATGATGTAGTCTGGCTTGTCTATTTCAGTTTGATTAGAAGCCAATTATGCCTCTTGGGTTTAAAATACTATGTTTCTAATTTATATTTGAGTTTCAAGCACTTGAGAACAAAGTTTTTAATTGAAAACCTCAATCCTCTTTTTCTTAGTTTCCATAATTATTAATTAGTTTTTCAAACCATAGAGAATTTTATCTAAAAATCTGTTGTAATTTATATAGGTAGCATTTTGAATTCAGTGAAGTATATATTACACACCTTAACATCTAATAATAGTATAACATAAATCAAGAGTACAAGGAAGGGAGGAAAGTTGAAGTTAGATAAGTATGCTAATTTTTGTCTCTATAACAGCTAGAATTTTTAAATTGTCATTAAAACCTTCAATTAAAATAGCAACAGCTTCCTTACTTTATTTTATACAGGAAAGTATTAAGAATAAAAAATTAACTAAAAGTGGGTGATGGAGGAAAGTAAGAAAATATGCTAATTTTGTGATTGCTCATAAAAGAAAAGATAGTGACCAAAGTATTAAAGAATAAAATAAATCATGTAATAGTAAACAAATTTAGCCACTAAAACAAAATTATAAACCTTCTAAACACCACAAGAATTATATAGTAAAAGTAAAGCAAAGAATGGACTGTAGATAACTTTTGAAAGCAGTAAAAACATAAAGTATAATTAATTTCAAAGAACTAGATTCAAATACATTTATCATAACAGTAAATCTAAATGGATTAAGTTCATCCCTTGAAAGAAAAGGATATAAGAAGCTATGTAAGAGAAATGTAGCAAGCAAGTGAAGGAAAAGAAAGAAGTAATAAAATCTGTGAAAGGAAGGACAGGGAGGTGGGGATAAGAGGGAACAGCAAAAAAAAGGAAGGAAAGAAGAGAAATAGAAGGGGAGGAGAGAAGGACAGGGAAAGAGAGAGCAGAAGAGTTTGTAGCCTTCATATAAGACCAGGTTGGATTCATATTATAAAACATTAAATGACACAGAGAAAATCATCATCTGGTTTTAAAAGTGAATATTTGCTACGGATTAGATATGAGGGATCCCCAAAAGCTCATGGATGAAACAAAGCAGGAAAGTTCAGAAGTGAAATGATTGGCCTATGAGAACCTTAACCTAACCATTGAATCCACTTGAATGGATTAACTGGGGAGTAACTGTAGGCAGGTAGGGTGTAACTGGAGGTTACTGGGGGCATGCCTTTGGGTTTTTATTTTGTCTTTGGTGAGCAAAAGCTCTCTTCCTTCATGACTGTTAAGTCCTGAGCTTCTTTCCTCCACCACAGTCTTCCACCATGATGTTTTACCTCACCTCATCCCTGAGCAAATGGAGTCAACAATCTATGGACTGAGTGAGACCTCTGAAACTATTAAGTCTTAAATAAACTTTCCCTCCTCTAAAATGGTTCTTACCTGGTCTTTGGTCACAGCAGCAGAAAAGCCAACTAAAACAATATTTATAATAAGTATTCTTTTTTTTGTTCTTTTTTTAATTCAAAATTGTTGTATTTATAACAGTAGTATGTATTACAATTCATAATACACATATAGAGCATCTTTTTACATAATACTGTTTGTATAATAAGTATTTTTTAAAGCTAAGACACTGAATAGACCAAAAGACAGCATCACTGGTCATAATACCACTGAAGTTAACAAAAAATATCAATAGAATCCAGGTACATTGGTGCAAGTCTGTAATCCCAGTGGCTTGGGAGGCTGAGGCAGGAGGATCACAAGTTCAAAGCCAGCCTCAGCAAAAGCAAGGCACTGAGCAACTCAGTGAGACCCTGTCTCTAAATAAAACACAAAATAGGGCTGGAGATGTGGCTCAGTGGTTGTGTGCCCCTGAGTTCAATCCCCTCCGTGGTATTAAAAAAAAATCAATAGGAGAATCTTATGCACCTCTCAGTCCATGACAGATGTAGAAGGAGAAAAAAAATGCAGCAATTCCACTACTGAGTTATTAACTAATTAAAAATTATGGAAATAAAGAAAAGGAGTATTGATGTTTTGAATTAAATAGTGTGTCACCAAGTGCTTGAGATTGAAATATAAATTTGAAGCATGTTATTTATCTGAAAGAAATTAAATCAGTATAACAAACAGACCTCCTTATTCCCATGATTATTGCAGCAAGTATTCACAATATTTAAGTTATAAAATTAAATGTCCACCAATGGATGAATGAACAAAGAAAATACAGTGAAAATACAATATACTACTATTCATCCTTTTTAAAAGGACAAAATCCTATAATTTATGACAGTGTAGATGGAACTGGTGGACAACATATGAAGTGAAATAAACCTAGTATGACAAATATGACATGATGTCATTCATGTGAAATCTTTAAAACTTAGCCTTGTAAAAGTTAAGAGTGCAATAGAAGCTACTAGAGTCTGAGAAGAGTAGGTGAAACAGGAGATGATAAGAGGTTGGTTATTAAGTAAAATGTTATAGTTAGGAGTATTAATTGCACCGGAATTCTAGTATTCTATTGCACCAGAAAGTGAACAGCGTTAACAATACTGCATTGTGTACTTTTAAATAGCTAGAAGAGATTTTAAATGTCCTCGCCAGAAAGAAATGAAAAATGTTTAAGGTGACAAATATGTTTATCTCCCTGATTGTTCATTATTCATATGTAAACATAAACATCACCTTATATATATGTATAAATATTGTGTCAATCAAAAAATTTTTAAATGGAGAAAAATCAAGCAGTAATGTAGATCTAAATGACAGGAAATAAATTGGGAAATAATTAATTTAGATGAAACTGTGTTTCCTAAAATAAATCCTACAATTTATTTTTACATAGAATCATTATTAAAATGACCATGTTTGGGGTCATTATGAAAACTATAATTAATTCCAAAACATTAAAATACCAGCAACATTCTTTGATCACAAATGCAAAAAACTAGAAAATTGTAATAAAACAAAATTTTAAATATTCTTATAAATTGGAGGCATTTATTTGTCTATCATTCAGAATCATCAATTGTAAAATAAAGATAATTTCTAAAACACATCATTGTGAAAGATGTATGAATTTTAAATATTATACAAGTATAAAATTTTACCCAAGAATAATCCTTTTCTCCCCACAATTGAGAAGCAACTTAATTTGACACTTCAAAGATTTTAAGAGCTTGATCTATGCTATCTACGTGTGCCTATTTAAATTAATTTAAAGTAAGTTAAAATTTCAGCTTTTCAAAACAAGCTTAATTTAAAGAGGTCACTTGCTACATATGCCTAGTGACTGCCATATTGGACATCAGAATATTTGCATCTTTACAAACAGTTCTATTAGAAAATGCTGGCTTTGATTATACTGGAGATATTAAACTAATATTTAGAAGTTTATGAGAATTATTTAAGTTTTATTTTGGCAAACTAACAGAGTCTAGGGTCCTTCTGGTGAGAGTCTCAGATGAATTTTTTTCCCAATTTATTTCCTGATTATACTAAAAGATCATTCCCTTACTTAATATCCAAATACATTAAGGTGCTAAATGAATATGATGAGTAAGCTGTGCATACTAATTGTCTCTAATAAGCTTAATGCTGATTGCTTAAGCCTATAACAGCTACTCACCTACACAGTGATTCAAGACAACTTGCTATCCCTCACTCTTCATTAGGAAAATGTGTTTTATGAAGTTGATTTCATTATATGTAAGCCCAGAGGAATTACGCCATGGGAAGTCCTTTTAACTTTTAAAAGTATTGCAAATATATACCCTGAACAAAATGCACCTGCAGCTGAAGGTGATTCTTAGATCCACCCCAGTTTTCCAATGATTCTTAGAACATTTTTTGTGGTAAACTTTGAATCAATAATAAGTACTTTCTCTAATATATTTCTTCATTGGTTCAGTATTTTTTATTTATAACTCTTTTCTTTTTTATTTTTTTAAATATTTATTTATTTGTTTTAGTTGTACACAATGCCTTTATTTTTACGTGGTGCTGAGGATCGAACCTGGGCCACACACGTGCTAGGCGAGTGCTCTACCACTGAGCCACAACCCCAGCCCCTATAACTCTTTTCCTAATTGGTGCTTTATAGATATACATGAAGGTAAAATTCACAGTGGTATATTCATATTTACACATAGCATAAAATATGATCAACTTCACTGCACTGTTTCTCCTTTTTCCATCAATCTCCCTTCTATTTGGATTTCCCTGCTTTGTATTCTTTAGTTTGCTCTAGCTTCCACATATGAGAGAAAAATATTCAATCATTGACTTTCTGAGCCTGACTTATTTTACCTAGCATAATGTTTTCCAGTTCCATCAATTTACCAGTAAATGCCACAATCTGATTCATTTTTATGACTGACTACAACTCTACTGATAATATACACCACATTTTCTTTATCCATTCATCTGTTGATGGGAACCTGGCTGGTTCCTATAACTTGGCTATTATGAATTGTGTTACTATAAAATTGGTATGCATGTGTTGCTATAGTATGTTGATTTTAGTTCTATCAGATAAATGGAGAAGTGGGATAGTTGGGTCCTAAGAGAGTTCCATTTCTAGACTTGCAAGGAAACTCCATGCTGCTCTCAAAATTGGTTAAACTAATTTGCAATGTACAAGTGTGCCTTTTTCCCCACATCTTCAATAGCAATGATGATTATTGTATTCCTGATGATTGCCATTGTGACAAAAGTAAAATGAAATCTCAATGCAATTTTGATTTGCATTTCCATGGTTGAATATTAATCATCTTTCAGAGGAACTGACAAAGATTTTCTCCCATTCTGTAGGCTCTCTCTTCACACTCTTCTTTCCTTTGCTGTGCAGGACTTTGTAATTTGAAAGCAACCTTATTATTGATTCTTGCTTTTATTTCTTGAGCTGGAGGGGTCTTATTAAAGAAGTTAGTGTCTATGTCAATATGTTAGAGTGTTGAGTCTATGTTTTCTTTTATCAACTGTAGAAATTCTAGCAAAATTTCTGGCCTACTTCTAGTAGACTTTTGTGCAGGTAAGAGATAGAAATCTAGTTTAATTCTTCTACATATAGATATCCAGTTTTCCCAGAATGATTTGTTAAAAAGTCTATCTTTTCTACAATGTAATTTTTTGACACTTTTGTCAAGTGTCAAATGTAAGAATGTGGGTTTGTTTCTGTCTTCTATTCTATTCCATGACCTCCATGTCTATTTTGATGCCACCCTGTTTTTGTTAGTATAATTTGAGATTAGTTATTGTTATGCCTCCTGCATTGCTTTGATAATTCTGGGTCTCTTATTCATTTTTTAAAATTATTTTCATTGTATAAAACATTAGAATACATTTTGGCATGATCACAAAAGCATGAGTATAATTTTATAATTCAGTACCTAGCACTTCCCTCTACCTCCTGCTCTCCTCCCTTTATCCCACTGATCTTTCTGCTATATGCTTTAGTTTTTTTTTTTTTAATTAGTATCTTGTGTACATACTTGATGTTGGGGTTCACTGTGTTATCTTCATGTATGTACTTACCAAAGTTTGGTCAGATTCATACCATTGTTCTTCCCTTTTCTCATCTATGCTTCCTCCCACTCATTCTCTTTCATTTACTCTACTGATTTTTTTCTGTTTTGATTATATTCCCACTCCCTTTTTATTCCTTTCTCTCTCTCTCATATACTGCTGAGAAGAAAGTGAATTCAGTCATTGATGGATGAAATATTCTATAGATGTCTGATAGGTCCATATTATTAATGGTACTTTTTAGTTCTGTAGAATTTTTACTTAGTTTATATTTAGATGTTAATATCACTCAGTATTATTGTATTCTGGTCTGTTTGATTATTAATATTGAGAAGGGGTGTTTTATGTACATAGATTCACCATTGTTGAGGGCATAAATATTTATAATCATTGTATCTTATTCTTGTATTATTCCTTTAAGCCGTATGAAGTGACCTTCTTTGTCTCTTCTGATTAATTTTGACTTGACATCCACTTTGTCTCATGTTGTTAAAAATAGCTACCCTGCTTGTTTATGAGTACCATTTGCATGGTATTTTTTTCCCATCCTTTCACCTTTTGTCTGTAGATGTCTTTGCCTATGAGGTGTGTCTCTTGCAAACCACATAAAACTCAATGCTATAAACTTTCCTTCCCCATAGAACTGTCTTCATACTGTCCCAGAGATTCTGATATGTTGTATCTATTCTCCTTTGCTTCTTAGATTTATTTTTATTTCTCTCTTGGTTTACGTTCAGATCCATCTCTTATTCAAAAGTGAATTATTTTACCTGGTGTCAATTTTTTTTCTGTTGCTGTTGATTTCTAATTTCATTCCACTATTATCTGATAGTATGCAAGGATTTATCTCAATTTTTTATTTCCTAATAATTGCTTTTTGTCCTAAAATATGACCTATTTTATAGCAAGTTTCCTATGCTGCTGAGAAGAAAGTGAATTCAGTTATTGATTGAAAAATATCCTGTAGATACCTATTGGATACATTTGATTAATAATACTTTTTAGTTTTAAAGAGTCTTTACTTAGCTTATGTTTGGATGACCTATCTATTCATAAGAAAGTTTTGTTGAAATCACCAAATAACATTGAAATCACCAAGTAATGTTGTCTTATGGCCTATTTGATTCTTTATATTGAGTAGGGTTTGTTTTATTTATGAAGGTACATCAATGGTTGGGGCAAAAGTATTTACAATAGCTATATCTTATTGGATGATTATCTTATATAATATAAAATGATGCTTTTCGTCTCTTCTGATTAATTTTAGCTTGGAGTCTACTTTGCCTAAAAGAGTAGCTAACCATGCTTGTTTTCAGTTTCCATTTGCATGGTATATCTTTTTCCAACCCTTCACTTTCAGCCTGTGGATAACTTTGCCTGTACAGTAAAACTCTTATAAACAACATAGATTGGATCTTGTTTTATAATCTATTCTGTAAATCTGTGCCCTTTGGAGAATTTAGACCATTTATATTCAATGTTATTATAGAGATATTAATCTTATTTCCTGCCATTTTTAGTTGTTTCTAATGCTTAATTCAGACTTGATTCTCCTTTAATTGACTATTTTTCTAATGAGATTCATTCATATGATGACTCTGATATTTAGTTTTTATTTCTTCTGCATGAAATATTTCATTTAGTATGTTTTGTAGTGAAAGCTTAGTGGTTATGAATTCTTTTAGTTTCTGCTTATCATGGAAGGCTTTCATTTAAACTTCAATTCTGAAGGATAGTTTTGCCAGACATCATAGTCTTTGTTGGTGCCTGTTTTCTTTCAGGGCTTGGTATATACTATTCCAAGCCCACCTGGCTTTTAAGGTCTGGGTTAAGAAATCATTTTAAATTCTAATTGACTTACCTATAAATGTGAACTGACATTTTTCTCTTGTGATTTTTTAAATTATATATTAATTATGTATACTAGACATTTTAGTTATATTGTGACTGTAAGAGGATCTTTTGTATTTTGCTGATTTGGGTTCTGAATGCTCTTGTATTTGGATTTCCATCTCATTATAAGGTTTGGATACTTTTCTAATACTATTTCATTGAAAAGATTGTGTATTCCTTTAGTTTGTATTTAGGTAACTTTCATCTATGCCAATGATTCTTAGATTTTTGTCTCTTAATGTAATCCCAGATTTCTTGATTATTCTGATCATGTTCTTTTAACATATTTTCTTCACTGTTGACTTTATTTTCAATATTATATATTTTGTCTTCAAGGCCTGGGAATCTGTTTTCAAAGTGGTCAAATCTATTGTTGATGCTTATGACTAAATTTTTAATTTGATCAATTGAGTCTTTCATTTCTAGGGTTTTGGTTTTGTTCTTTTTCAGAATCTCTATCTCTTCGTTGAAATGCTATTTGAGTTCCTATAGATTTTCACTTATCTCATTCCTAAATTTTCTTTTTGTTCATTGAACATTTTAATTACAAATTTTCTCTATATTTTTTTCTGTTATTTCCTCTACTGTGATGTCAGTGAGTCAGTTGTGTTGGGAGCTCTTTGGAGTGGCTCATTACCTTGATTTTTCAAATTGTCAGTATATCTACCCATCTTCTGGATAACTATCTCTTCTACTTTTTAATGAGATGCTTTTTCTTTCCTATGTATTCTAGATTGGACAAATGTTTTGATATTAATATTTTCACTCAGTTTGAATTTGCCACTATGTTCAGTCTCTAACACCACCTTGAGACAAGATGCTAATCACAGCAACTATAGTCACTTCAGAAAAATGCCTTATACTCATAAATCTTTCTTTAAAATTTTAGTAACAATGTTTTTCCACAGTCCATTAATCTAAGTGATAAATTGGAGTGATTTTCTGAATTGGTTGAGAAATTAGATTCTAAGGAAAGTAACTTTTGTTTTTAAACTATATTTGGCTCTCTGGTTAGCTGTTCTCCCACTGCTATGATTCCTGATTATGGAGGAGTTGAGACACAATTTTTCCCTCCACCATTTTCTGGGAGTTGGTTTATTTATTCATTTTTCTTGGTCAGGTTTTTTAAATAGAGTGTTTTCTTTACAGGGTATTAGTTATTGTGCAGTTTTTTTTATTCTCAGCTCTGACCCTAAGTGTTCCAACTTAGGGGAGTATGTATACAGAGTTTCACTGTAAGCTTTCACTCCCTTCTTGGATAAACAGCTCTGATACCCACCTCTTTCTGGGATTCTCAGATCATGTGCTACCAGGATGAGTGGAATGTGTTGTCCTATCCTTCAGCCTCCCTCTAGGTTTATAAGAGATGACACAGGATCACAAAATTTACTCTGAATTTAATTGGTCTTAGTTTCCCATCCCTGCCCCCCCCAGTGTCAGCCAGGATCCTCATCCCAGAGCACAGATCCCCTGTTTCAAGTGAAAGTGTTCATTGCTCTTCTCCACTTTGTAGACTCAATTTGCTGGTGTGGAATTTCTGTGTTGATTCACTCTTGGGGAGTTTCTATAATAGTTTGGTTTCCTCCAAAGACCTAATTCAATTCCCTAAAGGTATAAGATATATGGATTTAAAGGATGTTTAAAAATATAGTTCATTAGGGCTGGGGTTGTGGCTCAGCAGTAGAGTGCTCGCCTAGCACGTGCGCGACCTGGGTTCGATCCTCAGCACCACGTAAACATGAATGCATTGCATTGTGTACAACTAAAGCAAATAAATAAATATTGTAAAAATATACATATAGTTCATTAAATGAAAGAAGTTTGGGTATGAAGGTGACAGGAAGGTTGAAATATTCAAAAGGTAAAACTAGAGAGAGTGGAAGTAAAGTAGTGCACAAATACCCTAAAAGTAGGGCAAAGTGAAGGATTAGAAGAGACAGAAAAAAAATACATTGCTATTAGAGGGAAAGGTGAAAAGACTAAAAGTAATAAAACAAGCACAGAAGTAGAGCAGAACACCACCAGCAGCCCCCAATATTCAACAATAAGATTAAAAGGATAAAAAATTAAAACAACAAAGACAAATAAACAAATAAAGAAACAAAAACATCACTACCTCTTAGAAAAACAGAACAAGATGATAAAAGATTAATAAAAGGAAAAAATGATAAACTAAGAAAAGAAAATCAAAAAAAGGAACATGTGTATATACATGAACTGATCAACAAATATGGGCAGAACAACAACTAAAAAATATTAAAAATTTAAAAGAAAAATTCTTAATAAGAAATGCCTGAAGGCTTCCACTGGGGTAGCTGAAGTTGAGTATCTACCTCCTATTTCAGAGTGTCCTTCTATCCTTACTTCTTGAGCTATGCATCTCTTAGATGGAGCCCTAGGTGGGTGATATTAAACCCAATCTCCTTTTGTGACTTTCACTCTCTGACTCTAGATGGATTCAAAGTGTAGCTGGTTGAGATGGCTCTTAGCTTCTAGACTTGCCAGTAGGGGGGATGACATGAAGTAACTTCTATTAGAATTTTGTACAGATGTCTTAGATCCCTGCTCTTCCTTATCAGAAGTGGTAGAGATCTATTTTGGAAGTTCTGACTGCTGGCTCTAAATAGAACTTTGGACCTTTATTTAGGGTATGTACTCCAGAGTGATAAGATCCTTACACCCCTAGGGCTGAGCAGATGTCAATCTCTGCTAGACATCTGGGTTGCTAGTATCTCCCCAGAGTTCTACTCACAGGGCAGGGTAACTGATCTCTTTGGGTGGAGAGTTCACAGCAGGTTTCCTGTAGCCTGCCAATCACCCAAATATGGATTTCCAAGTCTCCAACCCTAAATGTGGTTACACCCACCTGATCAATTTTCCCCAATCCTTTTCAGCTGGTCATTCACACCACAGAGATCAAAAGGAAATCAAGTTGCATTCTCCTATCTCCAATGTAATCATGCCCACCTGGTCAATCCTTGCTTGCTGGTCACTGATCCTTTTGAGTCAGTGGACTCAAAGGGAAAGCAGGTTACACTCTCCTCTATACCTCTGTGTGGTGTCCCCCTGGGTCCACAATTCTCTATAACTGTTTTGCAATTGTGGTTTGCCAGGTGCACCTTAGGTCCCGCAGTAAGTACTGGCTGAGACAGAGTGGAAGTGTTTGCTAAGGACTGTCAGGTTCCCATAGCAACAAGAGTCAGAGTAAACTCTTCCAGCTGGAGCTCCACCTCGGTTCTTCACCTAGAAGTCGAGAAATGTGAACACATTTTTGTGCCAAATCTGTCCTGTGTTTCTCTTTCCCATTGGGTTGTCTGGCCCTTTGTGGTGACACACCACCACTACCACTGCAAGGCACAGGTGTATTTCCTTTTATCCTCATTCACTACTCCAGAATCTCTGGGCTTCTCTGAACCTCTGGCAGATAAATACTGATTTTTAAGGGTGTTCTTCAGACACCCACCTCCTACAAAGCCATATTCCTGTCGTTTGGTTTCCAAACAGCAGAGCAAGTGGGAAGTGCTTCTTTCCTCTACTCCTCCACCTTGCCATACCCCAGTTCAGTCTATTTTAAAATGCCTAATACCACCTACTTGTCTTGTGATTGGGTGATTTACTTATATTCTCTGAGCCTCAGATCTCTCTTAAATTCAGGGGACTAAAGGGCAACAAAGTAAAAGTCTAATTACAAGTTTGTATCCTTCTATTTAAAAAATAACAAAGCTTAATTTGGAGATCTTGGAGAGGTCAGAAATATAAATTAAAAATTTAAACATAAATAATAACTGAAAACTCTTTTAAATTCAGAGATATCATTGAGCACAATATCAAGAGGTGCATGTCTCCCTGCTGCAGTCTTAGGCCCAGGGCATGGAGACCCGACCCCTCAGGCCAATGGAGAGGAATTCTTTACAATGCAGATCTGACAGGATGGCTGATTCTGCTGCAACTGCACTGCTGAAGGTCAATGGCCATCTTAGATTAATTCAATAAGGACAGAAAGAGATAGCGACAGTCTGATTGCTCCTCCCCCCATCAGATGCAGAAGCCCAAGAATAGAGCAACCACCTGATCCCTGCTTCAGTCCTGTTGTTCTAGCTTCTCTGTCCTTCCAAGAGTATCTGGCCAACTGAAAAGTAAATTCCATTCTTACTTCTCACCTGCTAATGCACACATCCATCCCACCCTGTCATGAATAGAACACCAAGTGCAACTAAATACACGTGGGAGAAAAGATCAGTGAGAGAACCCAGCCATCCGAAGGAGGAAGTATAAGCACGCCAATGCACACAGGCAGTCTGCAGGAGCCCTGTTTGGGGAGATAGCTAAGATTGCGGTTGACTACGGGCCATAGACATTTTTGGGCATTGTCGCCTTCCGTAGTCTCACGGGACTTGGCCCAGGATCTCGAGAGATTTGAGCAGTGACTCAGCAGATCGAGCAAGCGCCATTCCTGCTCGGGCGCATGGGATGAGACCAGAGAGAGAAAGGACAGGGTTATCGATATTGTATAGATATATTGTAGTTTCTTGTAAGAGTAGGTGCCTTGGTTTCTTGTGAGAGTGTGTATGTAGTGTTAGAAATTACAAGAGACAGAGACAGAAAGATTAAAGAATTTTTTCGTCTCCATCCTGTCTCCGGACTCCTTCCCGTGGCGCTGCCGTTCCAGGCTGCAATCCCTTTCCGGTGGCTTCAGCAGTCCACACTGTTCTTTGGAAGGGAAAAATGGAAGGGAAAAAAAGGGACTGCTAAGGGAGACTGCAGTAAGAGGACTTATGATCAGACAAGAATAATCCTAAAGCAAAATAAAAGCAAATTATAAATGAATATTAAAATATGATGAAGAATTAGCAAAGGGAAAATGCACTGGAAGAAACAAGTTTGTGTCTTATGAATCAAATAGAAAACCTGTCTTGCTGCACTTAGTAAGATAATTAATTCTAAAAGAAATTAAAAATAAATATTTAGAGAACTATAAATAAAAAGCTGTCTAGAATACAACATAAAACAGGTGATAACCAGGACCACACCTTGCAGCCACCAGCACAGAGCTCCTTCCCATCAGCACAAGAGAGGGATGAGGTAAAGGTTTTCAGTCTCTGGACACAAGAGTCGTTTCAAGGATCTCACCAACTCCTTTTTCCTGCAGCTCCAGTTCACCTTAGACCTGTCTCCATCTCCAAAGAGTAGAGAATTGAAGCAGATCCAGGTTTTGATTTTTAACGCTCACATGCTTTGGGAGGCTCTAGTTATGCAAAAGAAAACAAAATTCCAAACACAAAATTCAGTACAAAGCTGAATACTTATTTATGTTTTGTTCTCCTTTTCATTATGTATCTTTGGGGTTGTTGTGATTTTCTTTCCTAAATCTTCATGATTTTATCCAGCAGACATTTAGTTTCCTCTGTGGTTAATAGAAGGGCTTTCAACATCTTGTAGTTTCTGCCAGATATCTCAATGTCTCATTCTGCCAAACAATCTCATTTCCATAATATTCTCCCATATATGTAAATTTTTATAGAATTAAAACTTCAAGAAAAATATTAGAAAATTAATTTGGATTTAGACACACAGAAGTCAAATTAATTTTAAAATCACTACATTATATTGAGATACAAAGGGTGATCAAATTTCATATAAATATGTTGCTTTTTTGTTGAATACATATAGAAGTTTGTCCCTGGAACACTTGTTTCTTTAAGGCATTTGCTGAGTAGTGTTTTTATCTGGAACTTCTACATTTTATCAGGAGAATGTGCATTGATATATCTAAGACATAGGCCAGTGTTTTCCAAAGTGTTTATAGCTTTGGATAGAGGCTTACAAGTAATCTTAAAAAAAAAAAAATTTTTTTTTTGAGTGTTATTTTGCCTAAATAGACAAATGAGTAGTTTTGAAATATTGCCCACAGCTCTTGTCAGACTTTCTAAAAATCTGTTAAATAGAAGAATTATGAGCATTGTGAGCAAGTATTTACTAAAAAATTGCCAACACAGTGACATCCAGCTGAAACTCACCCTTTTAGTCAGAGGCTCACACACTACCCATCAGGTGTGAGAGAATCTCTTTAAGTGTTCCTGAAAACCTTCAATTCTTTGGTCCCTATTCCAGTGCTATGATTGAGCTCTATAAAAATGTGAATAAAATGACTTCACATAAGTGTTGTTCTGCACAACATGGCTAAGAAAAATGAAAAAGTGGAAGGCCTTTTCTTTAAGGCCAATGTGGTGTTTAATGAGAACAGGATAAGCTAAACTCTCATTCCATTTCATATCAATTCAGATACAAAAACTCACACCCTAGTACTTTTAAGTCTGCATTTCATTTATAGAGAAGATCCCTGGAGTAGTAGAAAGCAATTCTTTGTGCACTGTAAGATAGATGAAGAGAGGGATTGAATTGGCAAAGCGAAGATAGAATTGGGAAAATACAAATGGAAAAAAAAAAGAAAAAGAAAAAAGATGTCTAAAGATTTTCTTTGTCCACAAATATGAAGAAAAAATGTACCTAAAGCAAAACATATTGATAACTCACTTTAAAACACTCTTTGAAAACACTCTATTGAACTGCTGAACTAAATTAAAGAATTTTTTAACTTTTTATTTCTATTCAGAAATAACCTGGACATAATTCTGGTGACTTCACTCACATGACCCCAAACACAGTGATAGCGAGTAAAATTTATAAAAAAAACATGTGGTTGCCTTCAGGAAAAGAGAGTAAAGTCACATGGGAATAAGGCAGAGTTGCCAGCCACTTGACCAGACACATGATCAGTCAACGAAAGCCTGACCAGCAGGTCTAGTGGTGCAGCCTATAATCCCAGCAGCTCGGGAGGCTGAGGCAGGAGGATCACAAGTTCAAAGCCAGCCTCAGAAAAAAATGAGGCACTAAGCAACTCAGTGAGACCCTGTCTCTAAATAAAATACAAAATAGGGCTGGGGATGTGGCTCAGTGGTCGAGTGCCCTTGAGTTCAATCCCCGGTAACCCCTCCCACCAAGAGAAAGAAAAGCCTGACCAACAGATTCATAGGAAAAATTGGAACCCAGTATTGGAGGTGAGAAGCCAGTATTGGAGGTGAGAAGCCCCTCAAAAACACAGCTTCAGCAAAAGGGCCATTCCCTATTCCTAAGCAGGAAGTATTGATCTTTCTCGTGTTCGATCCCTAACAAGACAACTGCCCTCTGCCTCTGCTCCTCCAGTGCCTACTACTGTACCCTCTGTCCCCTCTTTTGACTGGCTTCCTCTCCTTCAGAGTTTCTGCTTGGACTTATTTTCTTACTAATTACATTGTTTTCTGACATCAAACCCCACTAGAAAGCTACTACAAAATCATCAACTGTCTTCCTGTATAAATATCAAACTTCTCAAAATTTTATTCGCCAAAGATTCACACCTTACAGGTTCTGTCAAGGCTATTGACTGCTACTTTCATACCCATGGCTCTCACTTGGTCAAATCCGCTGTTCTGAGAACAGGGTCTCCTGATAATAGCTGATGGGCTCATGCTCAAGCAATATTTCAGAGGAGAGTTTTTCATGATGCTTGTTTGTCCAGTGTAGTAGCTAAAACATAGATATAACTTCCTCCATCCCACAATATCATCCCCTGGAACCTCCTGGTGTCATAACACAAAACTACAACTAACTTTAAGCCATAATTCTAGATAAAGTTGCCTTTTTAAAAATTTTAACCCAGATCTAGTTTCTATGTTGTGCTCTGTATTAGGCAATGAGGAATGGGAAATAAAGCTTTCCTGAAAAAGAGATATTGCAACAACAACCACAAAAATAAAAAAAAAAAAAAAACAATGAAGGCATGGAGGAAAAGGGACCACGCATGGGAGGGGTGGTGTAGGGTGACTAAGACCACATATTAAACTCAGACCTGAGCTGAAATTTCAGCTTTGACATTTCCCAGCTGTGCACTTTGAACAAATTGTTTAATGTTTCTAAACTTCAGTATTCCTTCTATAACACAAATGTAACAATAGAGCCTACTGTTTTTAAATGCTTGGATAAACACACACACACACACACACACACACACACACACACACACTCACAAGCTCACAGGCTTAGTACTTGCCATCATGAGCTCATGATGATATCCCAGGAGATTTAATTTTATGTAAAACCTTTTAATTTTCTTTTGTAACAAGGGTAAAAGTGCCTTAGTTCTCTATCAAGTCCAAAGGAATAATGGGGAAATGTCTTTGAGAAAACACAAAGACCAGTATTTTTTTTTACACAGTATTTTATTCATTGGTATCTGTAGTTTACACCTACTTTTGGCACAGTGATGAGTGAGTTCCACAGCCAGTATCAATCTTTCTGTGCAGCATGAAGTCCCACCCGTAGGTAATTTCACCACGTTCTCCTTCCTACCAACCATTGCAGGATCATTCATAACAAAAGCTTTGACCTGTAGTCTAAATTATCCAGGAGCCAGTGTGTGGCAACATTAAATATTCCACTTTCTTCTCATTTCCTGGCCCTTTTATAGTTAAGTAAAATTCACATATTCTCTTTCTGGAGAATTAAATTTGAATTAAAATGACACTCGTCACACTTGCTTTGATTAAGAGATGCCTAATATTGAGAGGCTTCTGGATGTCTCAGTGAGGGTGTTGCTAGGAATGACTGGCATGTGGGACTGCAACTGAAGCAGAGACCCACCCTAAGTGTGGGCAACACTGTCTGATTGGTTAGGAGCTTGGATGGAATAAAAGTTGGAAGAACAAAAAACTTGATTCTTTCTGAGCAGGTTCTAGATTGCTGCTGTGATTGCCTGAGGATATCAGACCCCAAGTCCTTCACTCTTCCAAAGTGGACTCTGACTAGTGACTCTGGGGAGTTTCCAGGCCTTCAGTCCTGGACTGGACAGGCATCATTGGTCCCTCTTGTTCTGAGGCTCCAGCTTCTTGGACTGAGCAGCTACTGGTTCCTCCAACTCTTCAGCCTGCAGACAGCCATTGTAGACCATACAGCTTCTGGTTGTATAAGCCAATCTAATAAATCCCCGTTTTTATAATATATGTGTTGGTTCTGTTCTCAAGAGGACTGCGAAAAGTTTGACCTAGTCAAAAGTTCATATGCTTTTCTTTGTTTGGGTGCCCAGCAATAATCAGTAGGAAGAAACCTTTGTTGAGCAAGCCACAGCAATTTGGAGCTTAATTTGTTACCCAAGAACAATGTGGCAGCTGACAAATACGAAGCGGCTTTCAGTACTATGGAAAATTATTAAGCAGATTCAAATAAAATGCTCTCTTAATTTCATTAAGCAGAGACTATAAACCTTTTTGTCACCTCACCAGAGAGCATCAGCCTCAATTCCTTTTATCAAATTCTGCAATTCCAAAGGCTACAGAGACTGGACTGCAGAGGATAACACAGCAATGGCAAGAGCAGGGCAGGAGAGCATGTACTAAAACTTCCACAACTTCATAACACAAAGAACATTTCCATTATACCATATTCATTTTAGCCAAAATACCTATCTGTGATTTAGATTGCTTTTATATTCAGCTGTCCCATAACAGCCAATGTTATAGAGCACTAGCTCGAGCTACTTCCACCTCTAAGCACCTCATGTAATACTCATAACAGCACTATACGGTCAGCATGCTATTGCCACCACTTTCAAGGTCAAGAAACTGAGGTGCAGTGATCCCTCATGATTTGGAAAGAGACTGTTTAATGGCAAAATCGGAAGATAATTATGCAACATCGGGTCCACAAACAGATTCACCTACTTTATAGTTAGGATGGTTAAATAGCATAATATGTGAAGTATTTGGTAGAGAACCATGTCCACAGTGAAGAGTTGAGTGTCTTTCTGTTATCATGATTATGTTGATGAGGATAGGTAAGAAAGAGATCAGCTCATTCTTGAGATTCTCAAAGAGAAATTTGTGTACGTTGCCCTGGGCACTATGGTCTGTGCTCAACTGAGTTGAACAGATAGAATTCCAATGAGCAACACTAAACCTCCAATCAAGCTGAAAGAAAAAGCATCCAAGTAAGACAGAAGTTCCCGTAAGTTCTAGGCTATGTACCATTTAGGCCCTTGTTGCTTCACGTACTTCTCATGTCTCTGTCACTAAGATAAATAATTTGTGCTGATAATCACTAGAATGATGTTGCTATTATCATAAATGACAGCTCACCATATGGATGCAAAACGTGTTTCCTGTGGAGGATTGCCTGGTGTCCTGGGCAACGCACATGTTGACATCACTTCAAGTGATGACACATAAAGTTAGTCTTTAATTATTTCACCCAGCAACTGAAACAAGCAACTTGTCAATCTTCCAGAATATAAATCTCTCATCAAAATACTAAATGGAAAATGAGAAATTTGGAGAAGATATCAGGTAAAACAGACATGATTCTTGTAACAGAAATGCAGCATATGGAGTATTATAAGCAACATCAAATAAATCTAAAAATACAACATAGGAATAATTTAAGGTCTTTAAGGGCTCCTATTTTGCTATTTCACATTCAGATTGTGCTTTGATAGTATCTCCTAAGTTATTTTAATGTCATAGTTTGTTTGAATCAAGTCCTAAATGAATCTGATATACTGAAATTCTTTGATACATCTCTTAAGTCTCTTTTAATCTACAACTACACCCATATCTTTTTATATCTTGCAATTTGTATACTGAAGCCATGAGTACGTTTGTTTTGAAGAATTTCCTACAGTCTGTATTATACTGATTATAGACTGTTGTTATTGGCTAACATTTCCCTCTAGCTTCTACTTTTCTGTAAATTAGTAGTTGGATACAGATGCTAGATTTGATTCAGGTTTAACTTTCTAGACTGTGCACTTCTATCAGAATACCCATCAAGTCAGGTTGTCTCTCTTTTAGTGATGTTGTTAGTAGTGGTAATCCCTGAGAATTAGTACAAGTTTATTAATTATTCAATGTTGACAAAATAATCATATTTAAAATCTTTCTTTTTTTCATTTGTTAGTTGGATTGTTCCTCTAAAGACAAACATTTCCCATTAACTGTTTAGATACTCAGTTCATATAAGAAAGGCAGGACAAATGCTCCATTCCCTTTAATATTTTTCACATTAATCAGATGGTTAATTAGAATCCTCTAAATGTGATCAACGATTTTTTTAAATAAGATTGTTTTCCAGAATAATTAAGTCATCCAGTCAATTCTGGTCTAACTCACTAATTCTTGTAAAGGTTTTTTAACAATACCAGTAAAGAAATTACATATGGTGTTTCCCTACTCCTAATAAAATCATAAATTTACCTTAATATAGATAAAGTGCTATTTTATATTCATGGATGGGAATTTGGATGACACACAGTGGCAATAAAATACAGCTAAATTTGAAGTGACACAAAGAAACTTATTTAATAAAAGAATCAACAATTTTTGTGCTTACTGTACCATTTTCTTTTATACAATAATTTCTTATACAGAATTTTGCTGATTTTCCTGTGATTTATTGAAACTTTCTACTAAAAATAGCATATTTTTCTCTTTTGATACCTTGAATCCTTAATAGTCCCCTGAAAAGTTCATATGTTAGGCAATGCAGGAATATTCAGAGGTGAAATAATTAGATTATGAGAACTGTAACCTCATTAGTGGATTAGCCCATCTGAATGATTAATAATTGCAATGCACTGCTTGATAGTAACTATAGGCAGGAGGACATAAGTAACTATAGCCCTTGGCTATAGCTATCCATGACTCTCCTCTCTCTCTCTGTTTCCCGCCCCCCCCCCCCATCTCAGCTACCATGAGTTGTATAGCTTTCCTTCACCAAATCCTTCCTCCATGATGTTCTACCTCACCTAAGGCCCAGAAAAATGGAATCAGCAACCAAGGACTGCAGTTCTGAAACCATGAGCCCACAATAAACTTTTCCTCTTCTGAGTTCTAGTCTAGTATTTTGGTCACAGCAGTGAAAATCTGGCTAACACAATGTTAACTAATAATTCTATATCTTCAATTATAAGGCTCTATTTTACCTATTCTTAAGAAACTTTAAGTCTTTAATTCATTTGTTCATTCTATATTATAAACGCAGGCACTGTGTTAAATATACATCAGTGAATAATAAACGGTTTGTAAACTTACGGTGCAGTTTGAACTTAAGGTATAGTTACAGAGACAATAAGCAAATAAATAAATAAATGCACAACTTTAAATTGTGGCAAAAGGCTTTAAAAGAAATAATAAGGATTGAGTGATAAATAATGAATAAATACACTGACATTCATTTATTTAAAAATATATATTCAGACTTCTGTTTCTGTAAAGATGGGTCAGATTTATCTTCCAGTGCAGAAAACAAATAAAGCTTAAAAAGAGAGAGGAGAAAATATAAGAAACCATGGTGTTCAAACACCAAACATCAAGCAATATGGGACAGTGATTTTGAGAAAAGGGAAATGAATTTATGTGAGCCCCTGGAAAGGGCAAAAGGAGCAGGAAACTCACATGGTTCCAGCATCTCTTTGAGTTGAGGAATCAGACCTGAAAATGCAGAGATGCTAAAGTAATTAGAGTTCACAGGACACAGTACCACAGAGACCTGCACGGAGAAAGCTTCAGAGATCTGCAGATGGTGCTTCCTCAGTCTGCAGGTAATGATAATCAGCATATCTGAATAAGGCCTGTGAATTGTACCCAAGGTTCAAGAAAGAAGAGAGAAAAATAGAAGGAAGAACTCCTGCGGCTTATCCAATACTGGGAAGGCTGTATGATCTCACCAGGTCGGGTAGAAAACCTTGCAGTACATGATATATCAGACGGAATAGTCAGAGGCCATTGTCTCTGGACAGTTAAAAAGTTAGACATGCAGTAAAATAAAGCTACATGGTCTTACCTTTAGAAAGTTAAAGCAGGCCTTAAGATAGTTAAACTGTTTCCATGGAACTTAATTTTACTCCATAACAGAGCTTGAGAATATATATAGACTACAGAAATATTCCACATGCAACTAGGTAAAATTCACACTTAGTAAAATTCGCATTCTTTTATTCAATAAAAATAATTACAAGGCAGGCAAAGAAGAGGAATAATATGACCCATCAATTACAATGGGCCTCAAAATAACACAGATGATAGAATTACTTTGCAAGGACCTTAAACAGTTATAATATAACTGTATCACATACATTCAAAAATCTAGAGGAATGATTGATCATGTTAACTAGAAAAATACAATCTAGTAATGATCCATATCAAACTCCTAAAGAGGAAAAGTATATAATATCCTAGGGGAATTTATGGTGGATAGAATCAACATCATTGATTAACTTGGTTAATGAACTTGAAGGTATAACCAAAAAAAAAAAAAAAATTCAAGGAGAGAATAAGAGACTAACAGCAAAAACCAAATTAAACTCTAGTGAAAGGTAGATGACTACAAATAACTCAAATAACATAAAATGTGAGAAGAGAGAGGGAATGCAAAAAAAATTAAGAAGTAATGGCTCACAATTTTTGTAATTTGAGGAAAAATGTAAACCCACAAATTGAAGAAGTTTTAAAGTAAGAAGAAAACTACACAAAGGGACATCACAATCAGTTTTCTCAAAATCATGATAAGGAGAAAAATCTTAATAACAGTAGAATGGTGGTGGGGAGACATGATTTCATACAAGGTAACAATGAATGACAGACTTCTCATTGAAATTATTCAAGTCAGCAGTCAGTGACATAAGTTTTTTTAAAGTACTAAATTCTTAAAATATCTTTCAAAGAAAGTAACAGTCATAGAGATGGTGAACAGATTAGGGATCCCCAGGGGCTAGGGACTAAGTGACTAAGAGGCATGAGTATAGCTACAAATGGATAGCATAAGGGATATTTGTGCTTATAATAAAATAGGTAGGCTAAAACTTCATCTAACCATGACCATGGTGTGAAAAACTGGTGAAAATATGAATGAGTTATGTGAATTGAATCAGCATTTCATTCCTTATTCTAACATTATACTAGAAGGGTGCAAGACGTTACCTGGGCAAAGGTTATAAGGAACCTCTCTGTACTATACTTTTTACAAGTTTGCAATCTATAGTTATTTTGAAATAATTTTTTAAGTAAGACAAGTTACAATAACTGAAAGAATTCAAAAACAATATAACTGCACTATATAAGAAAAGGCAAAGGAAACCTTCTAGTAGAAAGAACATAATACCAGAGAAAAATCTGCATCTCCACAAATGAATGAAGAGCACTAGAAATAGGATATGGGAAAATATTTAAGACTTTCATCTTTTTTGTGATATTTGAATATCTTTAAAAGGTAATTGTTTAAAGGAAAACTTACTAGTATTCTGAGAAGTATTCTGAGACATGTGGCACAAAGAATAAACCAAAAGTCAGGAGATTTTTTAAAATGTAAATGTAGTATCATGAAGTTCTTATATTACACATGAAATGATATGATATTACTTGAAGGAAAATCAAGATGAATAAAAGAAGTATAAGATATAAAGGACTAGCATTTTTAAAAGGATAAGTTGTAGAAAATGTTCCAAAAATGAAAATAGAACCAAAATAAGGTAAACAGAAAGGAAAGGAGAATAAAAGAAAATGGGGCAAATAGAAAACTAAGGGGAAAATGTTATATTTATACCCCAAAGTAATAACAGTAATATTAAATATACATGGGGAAAAGAAAAACATCTCTCAGAGGCTGAATTGTGTCCCCTAAACGGTAGGCTGAATTTCTAACCCCCAGTAGCTCAGAATAGGAACTTACCTAGAACTGGATCATTACCAATGTAAGTGGTTAAGATGCCATCAGACTAGACAGGAGTGTGCCCTTAACTGTGACTGGCATGGTTATAAGAAGAGGGAAATGATAGCAATACAAGCAAATACAAGCAGAATGCCATGGAAAGACAGAGGCAGACAATAGAGTTGTGTTTTCACAAGATAAGGAACAACAAGGCTACCGATGTTGGAAGAGGCAAAGAAGGATCCGCTCCTTCAGGCTCCAGAAGAAGCATGGTCCTACTAACATCTTGAGTTTTAGATTTCAGTCTCCAGACTCCAAAAGAACAATTTTTTGTTGTTTTAAACCACACAGTTTGTGATATGTTATTATGGTAGGCCTAGAAAATTCATACAATTCTCCAATTGTAAAGCAGAGAATGCTAGATTCGGTTTTTTAAAAAGCACATCTGAACTATATGCCACTTACAGGAGCACCTACCCCTCTAAATATAAAAACACAAAAAGGTAAAATATAGAATTATCAAGAAGTTAAACATAGTGTTACCTCATGACCCAATAATTCCACTTCTGGTTATATAATCAAAAATATTCCCAGCAGATTCAAATAGAGTCATTTTTTTTTTGGGGGGGGGGGGGGGGGGGCGTGTCGCTGAATTGCTTAGAGCCTTGCTAAGTTGCCGAGGCTGAGTTTGAACTTTTGATCCTCCTGCCTCTGCCCCCACACCCCCAGTCACTTAGGATTAAAGGATTGCACCACTGAAGCTGGCTCAAATAGCTTCTTTTACAACAGTGTATGTGTGTAGCAGCATTATTCACAAGAACTAAAAGCCAAAAGGGAGAACTAACCCAGGAGCCCATCAACAGATAAATGAATAAACTAAATGCAATATATACCTACAATGGAATATTGTTAAGCCATTAAAAGGAATGAATCTCTGAAGTGGATTAAACTTGAAAATAATGTGCTAAGTAAAATAATCCAGACACAAAAGCCAAATATTATATGATTCCACTTATATAAAGTGTATCTAATAGACAAGTTATCAAGA
This sequence comes from Tamias sibiricus, assembly GCA_025594165.1. Taxonomy (NCBI): domain Eukaryota; kingdom Metazoa; phylum Chordata; class Mammalia; order Rodentia; family Sciuridae; genus Tamias; species Tamias sibiricus. The sequence continues at coordinate 138,252,533 of CM046658.1, read as the reverse complement.
CAGACAGTAGAGATTATCAGAGGCTAAGAGGAGAAGAAATGGGGTGTTATGACTTAATGGGTACGGATATTACACAGTATTGTGAATGTACTTATGTCCATTTTTTAATAGTTGTTTGTATTCTTACTGGAGAGTTTTGAAAGTTCTTTGTATATTTTGCTGGCAAGTCCTTTATCAGAGACATGCTTTTCTATCATTCTGTGTGGCTTGTCTTTTCATTCTTTTAACAGTGGATTGTGCTTTTGGTGTTTTATCTTAAAAGGCACTGCCAAACCCAAGGTCAGCTAGGTTTTCTTTTGTTATGATTTAGGAGTTTTGTAGTCTGCCTCTACATTTAGTTCTATGATCCACTTTGAGTTTATTTTTGTGAAAGGCATAAGGTCTGTGTCTAGATTCACTTTTTAATGTGGGTGTTCCATTTGTTCAAAGAGTTCATTGATTTTTGACAAAGGTAAAAAGATAATTCAATGAAAAATAAAACAGTCTTTACAACAAATACTGCAGAAATACTGACCGATGCTTGTACCCCATAAAAAACTAACCCCAAATGGTTCATATAACTAAATGTAATGTATACTTTATAAGACATCTAGAAAAAAAGCAGGGGCAAATCTTTATGACCTTGAGTTAGGCCCAGAGTTCTTTGACATGACACTAAAAACACAGTCAATGAAAGAAAAATTGAATAAATTTATTTAAATGGAAAATCTTTGCTTTATAAAAGGTATTGACAATGGATTTGTACTCAGAATATATAGAGAATTCTCCAAAGTCAACACTAAGAATTATACCAATAAATGGTTTGAATAGGCACTTCACCAAAGAAGATGTATCGATAACAAAAAGGGAGGTTTTTTTAAGTGTTCAACATTATTAGTCATCAAGGAAATGTAGATTCAACCAAAATGAATCTAGTCAGTTATTAGGATATAGCAGCACTTATTAGAATGACCAAAATCCAAGACTGAACACAACATATGCTGAAGAGGATGTGGAACAGCTAGAACACATACACATTGCTGGTGGGAACTTAACTTGTAAAGTCTCTTTGGAAAACAGTTTGACAATTTCTTCAAAAGTAACACATGTTCCTACCATATGAATGAGCTATTCCACTATTAGGTATTTATCTGAATAAAATTTCTTTTAAAATATTCTGATAGCTTATTATTTAAATATATATAGCTTATATTTAAAATATATATTATATGTTATATATGTATGTATGTGTGTATATATATGTGTGTGTGTATATATATATATATATATATATATATATATATATTATATACCCTTAGGATCTATTAATAAGACAAAAATTTTATATACTAGTCTACATGTACTAGCCATCATCTTATTACAGTTATTCTTATTCAACCATAGTTTCTTCATTAAAACAGAATGTTAATAAGGTGTATCTTGGGTCTTCCCATTTAATTTATATGGTAAATTTTATGATTGCACCTTTACCAAATCTCAATTTACAAAATCACTGGAATGTGATACATTATAATAAAATCTTGGCTTGAGATATTAACCAGATGATAAAAGTGCTACATAAGATTCATTTGTAATATGTAAACTGCTAGTTCCATCTTCATGCACTGTAATTACAAGGAAATACAAAACTACTGCCTATCCTTTGAGGGAAAAAAAAAAAAAGGTAGAAAAACAAAGAAATTTTTCTCTTTATTATTCCAGCTTCCTGAACATGATGGCATAAGAGAATCTTCTCAGTACAAAGCAACACAAAGTCATTGCTTTGTCCCAGGAATTGATGTAGGTGCTGTGCCAGAGACCAGGAATCCTGGGCAAAAGATCCCAACAACTCTACATATGTCTGGATTTGACACATTTTGCTATAAATCTTCTATCTTTAACTGTCCAGTTCCCTGCCAGTTCTTGACTGTGCCCCTTTGCTGTCACTTTTAAAAGGATTTTTGTTTGTTTTGCCACTGACCTGACCTTTTCCCTTAAACACTAGCGGCAGCGGCAGCAGCCTCCTTTCAGAGACTCCAAAGAGAATATTCCCTGGCTTCAAGGAAAGTGAAAGGATACAAATATTGTATTCAGTGGTTCCCAGTCTTTTCTTAATGCAGCTGGAGCTATCTTAAAGAAAATGTTTACTTTTTCTTGCAATATCAAGACCAGGGGCCAAAGAATTTATGCCCCACTGAAAGTCCCTGCTCTCTCCTTAACCAAACTTGTAGATGGAATCCAGTCTTTCCTTTATTTTGCAAGCCTGGAATAATCTTCCATTTCTATTCCATCACCATGTTATAGAAATAATGCATGGAGTAAAAATGATCAACCTGCAAAAATAAAAATTAACCTCCAAGTTATATTTTTCCGTGTATGTATTTATCTTGAAATGGGTGACTCACCAATGTAGTACAGAGTGTTTGATAATTTGAGTTCCTATAAAAATATGTCAGGATGTTCTCTAGACAACTGGACTGAATCTGTCACTTTCTGCTTGCTAAAGCAGGTGAATAAAGTTGACTAAAGTAAATTCTAATGTTGTCCTTCATTTAAAACACTCCTCTAAAAGGAAAAACTGTACCTCTAAAGATCTAAAACCTTGTACTTTTATTTCACCATCTGTAAATGGGGACTGAGACCCCAGACTACTTTCCAAAGGAACTGAAAAGAATGGCTGATTATAACAAGAATAGAGGAGATAAGCAGATAGAGACATTAAAATGCATGCAAGAGCCTAAAAAATTCTTTCTGTGTCAAAACAAATTTCTGTAAAGTCTCCTCTCTCAGGATCAGTCTAATATATCAAAGTATAACTATGATTTTTCCACTAGCCTATCAAATCAAATAACTCACACATTTTTAAGGAGAGGAAACATTCAAGAAATGATCATAAAGCTTAAAGACAAGAAACTGACCATTGTGTATATATACCAAAGTTTCCCTATCCATTCATCTGCAGATGGGCATTGGGGTTGGTTCCACAATCTAGCTATTGTGAATTGTGCTGCTATAAATATTGATACGGCTGTGTCCCTGTAGTAAGCTGTTTTTAAGTCCTTTGGGAATAGGTCAAGGAGTGGGATAGCTAGGTCAAATGGTGGTTCCACTCCAAGTTTTCAAGGAATCGCCATACTGCTTTCCAGATTGGCTTCACCAATTTGCAGTTCCACCAGCAATGTAAGAGTGTGCCTTTTCCCCCACATCCTCGCCAGCATTTATTGTTGTTTGTTTTTTGGTAGCTGCCATTCTGACTGGGATAAGATGAAATCTTAGAGTTGTTTTGATTTGCATTTCTCTAATAGCTAGAGATGTTGAACATTTTTTCATATATTTTTTTATTGTTTGTATATCATCTTCTGAGAAGTGTCTGTTTAGTTCCTTGGCCCATTTATTGATTGGGTGATTTATTTTTTTGTTGTTAAGACTTTTAAGGGCTTTATAAATCCTTGAGGTTAGTGTTCTATCTGATGTGCTTGTGGTAAAGATTTGCTCCCATTCTGTAGGTCCTCTATTCACCTCACTGATTGTTTCTTTTGCTGAGAAGCTTTTTAGTTTGAATCCATCCCATTTATTGATTCTTGGTTTTAGTTCTTGCGCTATAGGGGTCTTATTGAGGATGTTGGAGCCTAAACCAACATGATGGAGATTTGGGCCTACTTTTTCTTCTATTAGGTGCAAGGTCTCCAGTTTAATTCCTAGGTCCTTGATCCACTTTGAGTTAAGTTTTGTGCATGGTGAGAAAAAACGAGATTTAATTTCATTTTATTACATGAGGATTTCCAGTTTTCCCAACACCATTTGTTGAAGAGGCTATCTTCTCCAGTGAACGTTTTTGGCACCTTTGTCTAATATAAGATAACTGTAGGTGTGTGGGTTCGTCTCTGTGTCTTCTATTCTGTACCATTGGTCAACTGGTCTGTTTTGATGCCAGTACCATGCTGTTTTTGTTACTATTGCTTTGTAGTACAATTGAAGTTCTGGGATAGTAATGCCACCCGCTTCATTCTTCTTCCTAAGAATCGCTTTGGCTATTCTGGGTCTCTTATTTTTCCAGATGAATTTCATGAATGCTTTTTCTATTTCTATGAGGAATGATATTGGGATTTTGATTGGTATTGCATTGACTCTGTAAAATGCTTTTGGGAGAATGGTCATTTTGACAATATTAGTTCTACCTATCCATGAACAAGGTAGATCTTTCCATCTTCTAAGATCTTCATTAATTTCTTTCTTTAGCGTGTTGTAGTTTTCATTGTAGAGGTCTTTCACTTATTTTGTTAAGTTGATTCCCAAATATTTTTTTTTTTGAGGCTATAGTAAATGGGGTGGATTTCCTAGTTTCTCTTTCTGAGGATTTGTCACTGATGTACAGAAATGCCTTTGATTTATGGGTATTGATTTTATATCCAGCTACTTTGCTGAATTCATTTATTAGATTTAGAAGACTTCTGGTGGAATTTTTTGGATCTTCTATGTATAGAATCATATTGTCTGCAAATTTGAGTTCTTCTTTTCCTATCTGTATCCTTTTAATTTCTTTCATCTGTCTAATTGCTCTGGCTAGGGCTTCAAGAACTATGTTAAATAGGAGTGGTTGAATATGGGCATCCCTGTCTTGTTCCAGTTTTTAGAGGGAATGCTTTCAATTTTTCTCCATTTAGGATGATGTTGGCCTGGGGCTTAGCATAGATGGCCTTTATGATGTTGAGGTGTGTTCCTGTTATCCCTATTTTTTCTAGCATTTTGAACATGAAGGGATGTTGTATTTTGCCAAATGCTTTCTCTGCATCTATTGAGATGATCATATGATTTTTATCTTTGAGCCTGTTGATGTGATGAATTACATTAATTGATTTCCTTATATTGAACCAACCTTGCATCCCTGGAATGAAGCCAACTTGATCATGGTGCACTATCATTTTGATGTGTTTTTGTATTCAATTTTCCAGAATTTTATTGAGAATTTTTGCATATATATTCATTAGAGATGTTGGTCTGAAGTTTTCTTTCTTAGATTTGTCTCTGTCTGGTTTTGGAATCAGGGTGATATTGGCCTCATAGAATGAGTCTGGGAGTGTTCCCTCTTTTTATATTTCATGAAATAGTTTGAGAAGTATTGGTGTTAGTTCTTCTTTAAAGGTCTTGTAGAACTCAGCTATGTATCCATCCAGTCCTGGGCTTTTCTTGGTTGGTAGGTTTTTTATGGCATCCTCTATTTCTTTGCTTGAAATTGACCTATTTAAATTGTGTATATCACCTTGAATTAATTTGGGCATATCATAGGTCTCTAGAAATTTGTTGATGCCTTTGTTATTTTCTATTTTATTGGGGTATAAATTTTCAAAATAATTTCTAATTATCCTCTATATTTCTGTAGTGTCCGTTGTGATCTTTCCTTTTCCATCATAGATATTGGTTCTCTCTTCTTTTCTTTGTTAGCATAGCTAAAGGTTTATCAATTTTATTTATTTTTTCAAAGAACCAACTTTTTGTTCTGTCAATTTTTTCAATTGTTTTTTTAGTTTCAATTTCATTAATTTTAGCTCTGATTTTAATTACTTCCTGTCTTCTACTTCTTTGGGGGTTGATTTGTTCTTCTTTTTCTAGAGCTTTGAGATGTAATGTTAGTTCATTTATTTGTTGACTTTTTCTTTTTTGAAGGAAAAAGCTCCATGCAATGAACTTTCCTCTTAGTACTGCCTTCAGAGTGTCCCAGAGATTTCAGTATGTTGTATGGTTGTTCTCATTTACCTCTAAGAATTTCTTAATCTCCTTCTTGATGTCTTCTGCAACCACTGATCATTCAATAGCATATTATTTAGTCTCCAGGTGTTAAAGTAGCTTTTCTTTCTTTTTTTATCATTGATTTCTAATTTCATTCCATTATGATCTGATAGAATGCAGGGTACTATCTCTACTTTTTTATATTTGCTTAGAGTTGCTTTGTGGCATAATATTGGTCTATTTTTGAGAAGGATCCATGTGCTGCTGAGAAGAAAGTGTATTGCCTCATTGATGATGATATACTCTGTATATGTCAAGTTAAGTCTAAGTTATTAATTGTATTATTGAGTTCTATGGTTTTTTTGTTTAGCTTTTGTTTGGAAGATCTACCCAGTGGTGAAAGAGGCATGTTAAAATCACCTAGGATTATTGTGTTGTGGTCTATTTGATTCTTAAACTTGAGAAGAGTTTGATTGATGAATGTAGATGCTCCATTATTTGGGGCATATATATCTACAACAGTTATGTCTTGTTGATCTATGATTCCCTTAAGCAGTATGAAATGTCAATCTTTATCTCTTTTGACTAACTTTGGCTTGAAGTCTACTTTATTTGATATGAGGATGGAGACCCCTGCTTGCTTACATAGACCATGTGAGTGATATATTTTATCGCATCCTTTCACCTTCAGTCTATGGGCATCTTTTCCTATGAGATGTGTCTCTTGAAGGCAACATATTGTTGGGTCTGTTTTTTTAATCCAATCTATTAGCCTATGTCTTTTAATTTGTGAGTTTAGGCCATTAACATTCAGGGTTATTATTGAGACATAATTTGTATTACCAGTCATTTTTATTTTTTTATTATATTTGGTATTTAGTTTGACTTGGTTTTTCCTTTGGTTGGTTTTTCCCTTTATTGTAGTTCTTACCTTTGCAGATTTTCATTATTGTTTATCATTTCCTCCTCATGTGGGTCTGTTGTAATTTTGTACATTTGGCGTCCTATAGGTCTCTTGTATTTGATTTTCAAATTCATTCTTCCCGCGTGGGAAATTTTCTGATATTATTTCATTGAAGAGATTGTGCATTCCTTTGGTTTGAATCTTCGCACCTTCCTCTATTCCAATAAATCTTATATTTGGTCTTTTGATGGTATCCGATAGTTCTTGGATATTCTGTTCATAGTTTCTTACCATCTTCACTGTGAGGTCAGCTTGATTTTCAAGATTATATATTTTGTCCTCATTGTCTGAGGTCCTATCTTCCAAGTGGTCCAATCTGTTGGTGATGCTTTCTATTGAATTTTTTAAGTGGCTTACTGTTTCTTTCATTTCAAGGATTTCTGTTTGGTTTTTTCTTAAACTCTCTATCTCTTTCTTGAAGTAATCTTTTGCTACCTGTATTTGATCTCTTATCTCTTTGTTGGAGAGATCAATTTTTGCTTGTATCTGTTCATTTAGGTCATTTTTAAATCCCTTATCATTTTAATTATGTATATCCAGAAATCCTTCTCTGACATTTCACCTACTGTGCTTTCTGTGGTTTCTATTGTTGTAGTACCTTGGTTTGTGTGGGGCATTTTCCTCCCTTGTTTCTTCATGATGTCTATTTTCTTCTCTTGCAAGGTAAGCTTGAGGTATTACAGCTTCTGCCCTTTTGTCTTATAAGGTCCCTCCAGGTTACCCAAAACCTCACTTCAATATTAGAGCTTTCAATGTACCCAATGTGTGTCCATATATCAGTTAGTTTCTATTTTTATATTTACAGTTTTGTTGCTATAAACAGAAATGATGAGATCAGTTATCTTATACCATATAGTCTCTATGTTTGCATGGTGGTTTACAAGTATCTAATGGTAGAAGGGGGGACTTAGAGGTTGGCTTAAATGTTTAGGAAGTAAGATGTGAGAAAATAGAGGTATTAGATTATTTGACTAGTGAAAGTATAATCATACTCTTCAATTTATTTCAGGAAATAGAAAAAGCGGGAGTACTTCCAAACTCATTCTATGAGGCCAACATCACCCTGATCCCCAAACCAGGCAAAGACACATCCAAAAAACAAAACTTCAGACCCATATCTTTAATGAACATAGATGCAAAAATTCTCAATAAAATTATAGCAAAACGCATACAGAAACATATCAAAAATATAATACACCACAATCAAGTGGGGTTCATTCCAGGGATGCAAGGACGGTTCAACATACGGAAAACAATAAATGTAATTCACTACATCAATAGACTCAAAGATAAGAACCATATGATTATCTCAATAGATGCAGAAAAAGCATTTGACAAAATACAGCACCCCTTCATGCTCAAAACACTAGAAAAACTAGAGATAACTGGAACATATCTCAACATCGTAAAAGCTATATATGCTAATCCCCAGGCCAACATTATTCTAAATGGAGAAAAATTGAAAGCATTCCCTCTAAAAACTGGAAAAAGACAGGGATGCCCTCTTTCACCACTTCTATTCAACATAGTAATTGAAATGCTGGCCAGAGCAATAAGACAGACAAAAGAAATTAAAGGGATACAGACAGGTAAAGTAGAACTCAAATTATCATTATTTGCTGATGATATGATTTTATACCTAGAAGACCCAAAAAATTCCACCAGAAAAATTCTAGAACCCATAAATGAATTCAGCAAAGTAGCAGGATACAAAATCAACACCCATAAATCTAAGGCATTTCTATATATCAGTGACAAATCCTCTGAAAGGGAAATGAGGAAAACTACCCCATTTACAATAGCATCAAAAAATAAATAAATAAAATACTTGGGAATCAACTTAACCAAAGATGTGAAAGACCTCTACAATGAAAACTACAGAACACTAAAGAAAGAAATTATGGAAGACCTTAGAAGATGGAAAGATCTACCCTGTTCTTGGATAGGCAGAACTAATATTGTCAAAATGACCACACTACCAAAAGCACTATACAGATTTAATGCAATGCCAATCAAAATCCCAATGACATTCCTCATAGAAAAAGCAGTCATGAAATTCATCTGGAAAAATAAGAGACCCAGAATAGCTAAAGCAATCCTTAGTAAGAGGAGTGAAGCAGGTGGCATCACTATATCAGACCTTAAATTATACTACAGAGCAATAGTAACAAAAACAGCATGGTATTGGCACCAAAATAGGCCAGTAGACCAATGGTATAGAATAGAGGACACAGAGACTAACACATATAATTTCAATTATCTTATATTAGACAAAGGCGCCAAAAATGTACAGTGGAGAAAAGATAGCCTCTTCAACAAATGGTGCTGGGAAAACTGGAAATCCATATGCAATAAAATGAAATTAAACCTATATCTCTCACCATGCATGAAATTCAACTCAAAGTGGATCAAGGATCTAGGAATTAGACCAGAGACACTACACCTAATAGAAGAAAAAGTAAGCTCTAATCTCCAACATGTTGGATTAGGGCCCAAGTTCCTTAATAGGAATCCTGTAGCACAAGAATTAATACCAAGAATCAATAAATGGGATAGACTCAAATTACAAAGCTTCTTCTCAGCAAAAGAAACAATCAGTGAGGTGAACAGAGAGCCTACTAATTGGGAACAAATTTTTACCACATGCACATCAGATAGAGCACTAATCTCTAGAATATATAAAGAACTCAAAAATCATAACACCAAAAAAACAAATAAACCCAATCAATAAATGGGCCAAGGAACTGAACGGATACTTCTCAGAAAAAGATATACAATCAATCAATAAATACACGGAAAAATGCTCAACCTCTCTGGCAATTAGAGAAATGCAAATCAAAACCACTCTAAGATTTCATCTCACACCTGTCAGAATGGCAGCTATTAAGAACACAAACAACAATAAATGTTGGAGAGGATGTGGAGAAAAAGGCACACTCATACATTGTTGGTGGGACTGCAAAATGGTGCAGCCAATATGGAAAGCAGTATGGAGATGCAGGAGCCCTGTTTGGGGAGATAGCTAAGATTGTGGTTGACTATTGGGCCATAGACATTTTTGGGCATTTCCGCCTTCTGTAGTCTCACAGGACTTGGTCTGGGATCTCGCGGGACTTGGTCGAGGATCTAGAGAGATTTGAACGGTGACTCAGCAGATCGAGCTAGCGCCATTGCTGCTCGGGCGCATGGGAAGAGACCAGAGAGAGAAAAGACAGGGTTATCGCTATTGTATAGATATATTGTAGTTTCTTGTAAGATTAAAGAATATTTTCGTCTCCATCCTGTCTCCGGACTCCTTCCCGCGGCGCTGCCATTCCAGGCTGCAATCCCTTTCCGGCGACAACAGTTGGTGGCCTGTATGGGGAATTCAGCACGGCAGGTAAGAACTGAGAAACCTCGCAGGAGTTTCTAGTCAGAGCTGTTAAAATGGGTTCGAAAATAACTAAGACCCAAGTGTACGAGGCTCTTGATGAATTCTTTGATATAGATGAGTCTGTCGTTAGCGAGGAGGATTTAGAAAACAGTGAAGGCAATCATAATCAGTAATTACCCTCAGTCTTTCTTTGTTTTGTTCTAAATATGACATTTTTCCAACTTATGTTTGTAGAAGCTCAACCAGCGATGTATGTGAACAAAAATCAACTTTAATTTTCTAATCTAATTATTCTATTTTGTAGTTTGACAACTCGCCTCTTGACTCAGTGCTGCAATAGCACTGCCTTTCCTTTAATAATTGATGCTTGAGTCTCTAGGGAGCGGGCCCTGAAGATTTGCCGGTGGCATTGTCTAGACATAAAAAAAAAGACAGCTGCTGCTACAGATGCAGGGATCGCGGTCGCTGCAAGCATCCCTGCTGCTCAAATGTCAAACAACCTCACCAGCAGTGTGGCCTCTGCTCTGCATGCATGGGGCCTCCTAGATCTACGTGTTATAACAAGTGGACATTTTGATCTTTCATTGTTTGGGACTTCATGGGACAGTACCTTGGGGGTATTTGTTTAGACAACTCAGTGTGTTACTTGATAGAACTTAGGGCAGCTGATTTGTTTAAAGAATTTGATATGCTATGCAATTTGGCTCGTCACCAAAAGGCTTGTTGCCTTAAAGCCGCAGCATCTCCCCACAATTGGATGGCTGTTAGTCATCTTACACAGTCGATCCTAAAGGGCTCCATTGGATGGCTGGTTAGCCAATGACGGGTAAGATCCCCAGAGGGGGACAACCTAAGACAGGCACAGTCGCACGGGATAGTCTCATGTGGCCGACATATCAACCTAAGACAGGAGTCAAGGGCACAGCCTTGATTATCCGATGACGGGTAAGAATGTTGGTTGCACATAGACGTCCTAGAGCATCCCCTCTTTTAAAACAAAAGGGGGAAATGCAGGAGCCCTGTTTGGGGAGATAGCTAAGATTGTGGTTGACTATTGGGCCATAGACATTTTTGGGCATTTCCGCCTTCTGTAGTCTCACGGGACTTGGTCTGGGATCTCGCGGGACTTGGTCGAGGATCTAGAGAGATTTGAACGGTGACTCAGCAGATCGAGCTAGCGCCATTGCTGCTCGGGCGCATGGGAAGAGACCAGAGAGAGAAAAGACAGGGTTATCGCTATTGTATAGATATATTGTAGTTTCTTGTAAGATTAAAGAATATTTTCGTCTCCATCCTGTCTCCGGACTCCTTCCCGCGGCGCTGCCATTCCAGGCTGCAATCCCTTTCCGGCGACAACAGTTGGTGGCCTGTATGGGGAATTCAGCACGGCAGGTAAGAACTGAGAAACCTCGCAGGAGTTTCTAGTCAGAGCGGTTAAAATGGGTTCGAAAATAACTAAGACCCAAGTGTACGAGGCTCTTGATGAATTCTTTGATATAGATGAGTCTGTCGTTAGCGAGGAGGATTTAGAAAACAGTGAAGGCAATCATAATCAGTAATTACCCTCAGTCTTTCTTTGTTTTGTTCTAAATATGACATTTTTCCAACTTATGTTTGTAGAAGCTCAACCAGCGATGTATGTGAACAAAAATCAACTTTAATTTTCTAATCTAATTATTCTATTTTGTAGTTTGACAACTCGCCTCTTGACTCAGTGCTGCAATAGCACTGCCTTTCCTTTAATAATTGATGCTTGAGTCTCTAGGGAGCGGGCCCTGAAGATTTGCCGGTGGCATTGTCTAGACATAAAAAAAAGACAGCTGCTGCTACAGATGCAGGGATCGCGGTCGCTGCAAGCATCCCTGCTGCTCAAATGTCAAACAACCTCACCAGCAGTGTGGCCTCTGCTCTGCATGCATGGGGCCTCCTAGATCTACGTGTTATAACAAGTGGACATTTTGATCTTTCATTGTTTGGGACTTCATGGGACAGTACCTTGGGGGTATTTGTTTAGACAACTCAGTGTGTTACTTGATAGAACTTAGGGCAGCTGATTTGTTTAAAGAATTTGATATGCTATGCAATTTGGCTCGTCACCAAAAGGCTTGTTGCCTTAAAGCCGCAGCATCTCCCCACAATTGGATGGCTGTTAGTCATCTTACACAGTCGATCCTAAAGGGCTCCATTGGATGGCTGGTTAGCCAATGACGGGTAAGATCCCCAGAGGGGGACAACCTAAGACAGGCACAGTCGCACGGGATAGTCTCATGTGGCCGACATATCAACCTAAGACAGGAGTCAAGGGCACAGCCTTGATTATCCGATGACGGGTAAGAATGTTGGTTGCACATAGACGTCCTAGAGCATCCCCTCTTTTAAAACAAAAGGGGGAAATGCAGGAGCCCTGTTTGGGGAGATAGCTAAGATTGTGGTTGACTATTGGGCCATAGACATTTTTGGGCATTTCCGCCTTCCGTAGTCTCACGGGACTTGGTCTGGGATCTCGCGGGACTTGGTCGAGGATCTAGAGAGATTTGAACGGTGACTCAGCAGATCGAGCTAGCGCCATTGCTGCTCGGGCGCATGGGAAGAGACCAGAGAGAGAAAAGACAGGGTTATCGCTATTGTATAGATATATTGTAGTTTCTTGTAAGATTAAAGAATATTTTCATCTCCATCCTGTCTCCGGACTCCTTCCCGCGGCGCTGCCATTCCAGGCTGCAATCCCTTTCCGGCGACAACATGGAGATACCTTGGAAAACTTGGAATGGAACCACCTTATGACCCAGCTATCCCACTCCTTGGTCTTTACCCAAAAGACATGAAAACAGCATACTACAGGGACACAGCCACATCAATGTTTATAGCAGCACAATTCACAATAGCTAAACTGTGGAACCAACCTAGATGCCCTTCAGTAGATGAATGGATAAAGAAAATGTGGTATATACACACAATGGAATATTACTCAGCAATAAGACAGAATAAAATCATGGCATTTGCAGGAAAATGGATGGAGTTAGAGAATATAATGCTAAGTGAAGTTAGCCAATCCCAAAAAGCCAAATGCCAAATGTTTTCTCTGATATAAGGAGACCAATTCACAGTCGGGTTGGGATGGGGAGCATAGGAGGATTAGAGGAATACTAGAATGGCCAATGGGGAGAGAGGGGAAGGGAGGGGGCAAAAGGGTGAAGAAAAAAAAAAGATGGTAGAATGAGATGGATATCATTACCCTAAGTGCATGTATGAAGTCACGAATGGTGTGAATATACTTTGCATACAACCAGAGATTTGTAAAAAAAAGTGTTCTATATGTGTAATATGAAATGTAATGCATTCTGCTGTCATTTATATCATCTTAGAATAAAAAAATAATTTAAAAAAAAAGAAAGTATAATCATTAGAATTTGGCTGTTAGTAGAAGAAGCAAGAGATAGGCAACCCCGTGTAAGATACCCTGTTCGTTCACAACAGCATAACTGGTTGCACCTTCTGGTGCATCCTGGTCCCCACATACCTTAGTGATATCTTACCCGGACCTTTTTGTTGTTCCTTGGTAATAGTGTAGCTAACTCAGTTTTGTGGCAGTGGCAGCCTCAGGCCTATGATTATATTGGTGTTGTGTTGAGTAGCTACAGAATCCCAGTGCAGTGTGTCTCTTGACAGACGCGGGTTGCCTCTCCGATTTGTGGGCGTGGAGCAGGCCTCTCTCTCCAGATCTCCTCCTGGCTGCAGTGTGGTGGAGCAGGCAGTCTGGGTTTCTTCTCCCCACTCTCCTCCTCCTGGGTCTCCTCCCAGTCTAGTTGTTTTGGTGGGGGTTGGGCAGCAGTGCCCTTCCACAGGATGCAGCCTGTAGTTCCTGGTCCTGGAGATGGCGAGGGCCGGTGGTCAGGCGGGCTGGTGGCTGGGTAACTCCTTCCAGTGGGTGTCTACCGCTTGTTCTGGTGGCAGCTGGGAAGGTCGCAGTTCCCCAGGGAATAGACAGGGCCCTTCCACTGGTTGTGCCCTCTCTGCAGCGGGGACCTGTTATTCCCAGCCTTAGAGGCAGTGTCAGCCTGAGCTGCCAGCCAGGCTGGTAGCTGGGCTGCTCCTTCCGGCGGGTGTCTACTCACATGCTTCATTTTTTAAAGTATATTTCTATCTACCATTTCCAAGCAAACTAATTGAATATTTGTTGACTTAAAATGCTTAGTTTCCTAAAGTGGATGACTTTCACAGCACATAGACAAAGATTTCTTTGGGATAATTCTCAGAATTTTTGATGTGATGTACACTGGTAGAAATAATATACACCACTCTTCATCAAATCAACAAAACCAGATATATTGCCAAGCCACTCCATGTGCTCTCTCTATAGGCAGAGTAGATGAGATTTCCATCCAGTTCAATTTGTTCTTAGCAAAGTAACTTTTAACCATTTTGACAACTTCAACTCCACAATTTCCAAAAGAAGCACATGAAATGCAAATTCTTTTCTGATATGAGCAATGCATAAATGTGAAAATCCAAAAAAGAAGTTATTTATACATCTGTAGTTTCACTCCCATTTGTAGCTTCCTTCAAATTGCATGCTGAAGGAAACTGGAATAGCTTCCAATTCTTTCATTACCCACTTCAAATTAAAGGAACAAAAGTCAGCAATTCTGGAGTATGTGACATCATTTAGCAGAAACTAATTCTATTGTTACTGTCCTCCAAGCTACACCATTTCCAGGGCATATGGATTCACTAGAGTCACTCATTATATAAAATCTTCTTTTACTTAGCTTTGAAACAATTTTGTAGAATATACCAGGGAAGCTACAGATTAGGGGTAACCTAAGTTAGTAAAACCCCAGACTTCAAATTGAGTCTTCTTCAAAACACATTTTTCATCAGTTTTTGATTGACTAATACAATTGTCTCATTGGTTCCAAAGGCTTTTTGTACTTCCATTATATAAGTCTTTCCATAAAAGAAATATTTAAACTTTCATGTCTCATAACACTTGTTATAAAAATAAAAACAATAAATGCAGCAGCTAAATTATACTTTCTTTGCTTTAACATATCTAACTTCACCTTACATTCAATACAAAAACAGATAGATTTCCATAATATAAACTGCAAATTACATTTTAAAAAATTACATCAATAGGAAGCAATCACAGACATAACAAAACAAAGTTGATAACTGATGATTCTTAATCGCATACTAAAGAATTTAATTACACATTTGTTTAGAGTTCAGCTTTAACCTAGGTAACTTAGTATAATGAAAAATTTCTAACAAAAGAAATATCGAAAATTCTAGAAGGGGAATGGGAAAAGTATTTCCACCCGGCTCACTATGGATTTCAACTTATCCCAGGAACTGATAGGAGTCCATAAAACCTAGGGACAGACTTGCATCAATACCAGTTTGTAAAGACTCAAGTCATCAAATATTTATTAAACATCTACCACCTCTGTGGTTACAATACTAAGCTTCCGCCTTTACCTTTGAAAAGTCTATAGTCCAGAAGGAGATACTTAAAGTGACAATTCAACATAAGATAGTTAAGTAAAAAATTCTATAAAAGCTTTCAGGAGGAACATTTGGCCCTCAAGGAAGATCTGGAGGAGGTGATGTTGCTTCAGCCAAGTCTTAGAAATGAAAAGAACTTGGTTGAAAAGAAAAGTGAAAAGGGCATTCAAGATGAAGCAAGGAGCTAGAGCACAGGCGTAGGGGAATGAGGTAACAGAGTACATATAAGAAATAATGAGCTCTTCAAAGAAAAAGGGTAGGGAGAATGTTAGAGATGAGAAATATTTGAACTTATTTTTTAAAAAGTTAAATAAAAAGAACCCCTGCCCCACACACACACACACACACACACACACACACACACACACACAAGGAGAGTTTTTTAGGAACCCCAAATCAGGCTTTTGTTAAATTCCATATTTTCTTTTTCTTTTTTCTTTTTTTTTTTTTTTTTTTTTTGTACCAGGGATTGAACTCAGGGCACTCGACCACTAGGCCACATCCCCAGCCCTTTTTTGTATTTTATTTAGAGACAGGGTCTCACTGAGTTGCTAAGTGCCTCACCATTGCTGAGGCTGGCTTTGAACTCACAATCCTCCTGCCTCAGCCTCCCAAGTGCTGGGATTACAGGCGTGCACCAAGGCGCCCGGATAATTAATTCTTTTAATATTTTTATTGTTTCATTGTTACAATTTTATATCTTAGATCACCTAGGATTTATTTGTGTATAGTAAGCTAGAGAACCAACAGTTATTTTTCAAATAGTTGATATCCCAACATAATTTAATAAGGCAATTTCATTTTTTTTTCCTACTGATTGAAATCTCACCTCCATGCTATACTAAATCCTCTGATGTACTTTTTGGTCCTCCTGTAAGCTATTTGGCTCTATTGGTTTATCTTTTCCTGTATCATTACCACACTGTTTTAATTAGAAAAATTATTTACTAATGTTTTTGCTTGTATTATCTCCTTTGTACCCAACCAAATTGTAACCCCCTTCGAATAAAAGATGAGACTTTGTATTTGTGCCTGTTTGTGTGTGTCCTCAAAAGAACTCAAAACAATATTCTACACTCATAGAACTAAACTTCATTTGTCTGAACCTGGTCTCAGAACTTCTCAATAGTCTATGTTTAGAAATGTTTAGAAACAATCTCTTTAACCTTTGCTACATGTAGAGGATTGGAAACATTTATGGAACAATCTCAGCTAATGATAGAGACAAATGATCTTTTGTTCTGGCCCACAACTGCCAGAGAATCAGAAGTATTGGCTGCTCTTTTTAAGTGCACCAGGTGCATCAGGTCTGATTAGTTTTATTTAAAGTTATAATTAGTATGGTTTAGAAATAATTTTGTTACTCTGGAAAAAAATAGACAAAATATATTTTACCCTGGGCCTGTGCTTATGATTTGTACATATTGTGGTATAGAAAACAGGGGTTTTGGCATTAGGAGACTTGATACAAATTTTGGTTTTTCACCTACTGGCTTTTTCCATACAGACAGTAGACAAGCAGAAAAGCATTTTAAATTAATTAATAAATAAATAAATATTCCTTTTCCAATAACAATATGTGTTATTAATAGAGACAACTCTCAGAAAGTAGATCAGCTTCAAAACCAAGGTATTCAACATTTCTTGGTATTAGAAACTTCAAAGGCAACTGTTTCATGGAGACCTAACAGATAAAATCGAAATCTTCCTTTAAGCCATCTCACACTCAAATATTCAGAATAGGAAAGGTGGACTTTATATCTGAATACCTACTTCCTCAGGCTATCTTATGAAATACGAAGGAAACCCTCCAGAGCCCACAGAAATGTGGAAACTAGGTTTTTCTGTGCTTCTTGTTCCTTGGCAAGCATGCCTGGCCCTCTTCTTTACTCAAAGCCAGTGGCTGTTTCTCCAGAAAATTTGCACAATACATCTAGTATCTTATGAAAACTTCAGTAATTTCTCCATGGTTCATGAAATAATGGGGCATGAGCAGTGCCTTTAACACTCCAGGCAGGTTGTGTTGCCAAGAGACTTAGATCTGGAGCAGGTGGGAAGGAATCCCAGGTTGAGAGAAAAAATGCTGGACAGGCTGAATAGGAGTCAGTTGGAATTCATTAAAGACTAGTGCAGACAAGGTTATGAGGACTGAACCTGAAGAAATAGCACCAAAAAAAATTTTTAATGAGATGAAAAATATGAGAGAGAATAGGATTTGATAAGCAATGGGACATAGAAAGACTTTTTTTTTTTTTTTTTTTTTTTTTTTGTACTGGGGATTGAACTCAGGGGCACTCTACCACTGGGCCACATCTCCAGCCCTTTTTTGTGTTTTATTAGAGACAGGGTCTCACTGAGTTGCTAAGTGCTTCGCCATTGCTGAGGCTGGCTTTGAACTCGTGATCCTCCTGCCTCAGCCTCCCAAGTGCTGGGATTACAGGCATGCGCCACCGTGCCCGGCAAGACTTTTATTTTTGAAAAAGGATATACAAATATACAAAACACATGAAAATATTTTCAGAATCACTAATCAATAGAGAAATATAACCCCAAAACACATCGAGATACAACCACGTACTAATTCAGATGGCTACTACTAAAAATAAAAATAATTTTTAAAAAGTAATGGAAATATAAAAGGCTATAGCTGCTCAAGAAAAAAAGTATGACAGTTCCTCATAAAAAACAAAAATAGAATTATGATATGATTGAGAAATTCCACTTTTAGGCAAATTTCAAAGATAATTAAAAGAAAGACTTGAAAAAAATATATGTACACAAAAAAAGGTCAATGGATAAAGAAAATATGATAAACATGCACACACACATTCACACAATGTAATGTTATTCAGCCTTAAAAGAAAGGAAAGCTTTTGTACATGCTATAACATAGATAAGCCTTGAGGACATTATTCTAAGTGGAATAAGCCAGTCACAAAAAAAAAAAAAAAAATGCCAGCCAGGCGCAGTGGCGCACGCCTGTAATCCCAGCACTTTGGGAGGCCGAGGCAGGAGGATCGTGAGTTCAAAGCCAGCCTCAGCAATGGTGAGGCACTTAGTAACTCAATGAGACCCTGCTTCTAATAAAATACAAAAAAAAAAGGGCTGGGGATGTGGCCCAGTGGTCAAGTGCCCCTGGGTTCAATCCCCGGTACCAAAAAAAAAAAAAAAAAAAAAAAAAATGCCATATGATTTCACTTGCATTATGCACCTGGAGCATTCATAGAGATTGAACGTAGAATAGAGGTTCTTAGGAGCTGGAGGGAAGGTAATATGGGGAATTATTGTTCAATGTTCAAAGCTTCAGTTTTACAAGATGAAGGGTTCTGGAGATGCATGGTGGTGATGGTTGCATAACAATATAAATCTACTTTATAACACTGAACCATTTAACTTAAAAATGGTTAAGATGGTAAAATTTATGCGTAGTTTATCACAGTTGGAAATAAAATCCCAGAAAACTCTAATTACCTCTATAACTTACCTGAAAAGAGACAGTGGTGATACACCATTAATTTAAAACAGCAATCCAAGATGGAAGGGTAACTATCTTTGGGGAAAGCTGCTAAGACCAGTAAAAACACACAAAATTTTACTTCATTAGATCAGTGGACCTGAATAAATAAGGAGGGTGAGACTAGACCTCTGAGGAGAAGGATGACAGCCCAGGAAGAATGGTCTATGATACAAACGAGAAGAAAGAAGATATTCCCAGGTCATGAGGCAAGCCCAGTTGAAATGAACTATTATTAATGCATAGTGAAATAAATCATTTCACCACTCAATGACTTTCCTCAACAATACCATGCCACCCAGAAACAAAAGCAAGGAAAGGATACTGTAGAAAATCCTGCATTGCAAAATGATACCACAGGAAACAATCAGGTAAAGAAATCTGTGTGCCTAGGTGTTTTCCAAATACTAACTCGTTTACTAATCAGCAAAGTTTGTATAGTAGATCCTAATTAAGCCTGAAATGTTAAGACTCCCAATAACTTTCCTCATGACCACAGAGTGATCAATATTTTGCATTGTCAATGTGGCTGTACATGCATGATGACTATTCATTTTGATACTTTGCTAAAAAATGTTTATTTTGTTCACATAGCAGCAAATTATAATGTATATTAAATCATATGAAGATGGTCTGGGGTTGTGGCTCATTAGTAAAGCACTTGCCTAGCATGTGTGAAGCCCTGGGTTCAATTCTCAGAACCATATATAAATACAAAATAAAAGGTCCACTGACAACCAAAAAAAAAAAATACTTAAAAATAATTTTATGCAATAATCCTCACCAAGACTTCCCCTCTGTCCTTTCGGAATTTACTTTGATTTTTGAAATAAATTATTTTCCTTCCATTGTAAGGAAAAAAAATGAAACTGAGGTCCAAAGAAGCTAGTAAAGGTCATTCAGCTACCATGTGGCACTTGAAGATTGAGCTTCAGACATTTCGGTTCTTGCTCTTCTTGAGCTCTAAGCCAAAGCAGGCAGAGGAGAAGGGAGAAGACACTTATTCATAAATAAAGTAAGAATAAAATTCAGCAGATGTAAAGAAATCTCAGGTAAGTGTCAAATAAAAACTTAGCAATCTGTAAGCTGGAGCTGGATGGTTAATGACAAAATTCAGGATATCAAGGTGATGATAGGCAGTATCTAGGAGGGGAAGCTAAGGTCACTGACAGTAGTTGAGTGAGGAACTTTGATTCAGCACCTATCTTATGCTCAGCATGAACACTTAAGATGATCATGATTTAGTGGGAGAAATGAAGAAACATGGAGAGCATAATGTGAGCAGTACAATGGACACAATGTCAAAGTAAAGCAATGGCAGTAAATAACTAAAGTACAAAAGATATTGAGATGTTGAGCATTTTTAGGTTCACAAGAATCACAAAAATCACATATATATGTATATATATGTAAATAATCTAATATATGTATATATTAAGATATGTATATTACATATATGATATACATATCTAATATATGTATGTCTATAATATATACATATATGATGTATGTATATATGTGTATAATCTAATAATATGTATTAGATTTAGATAGATAGATAGTGTTATTTGGAGAAGTTATATTTCCATTGAAGCAGTAAAGGAAGTCTGAAGATGCAAGAAAGTTTCTAGAAGTGAACTAAAGTTTACATTTAAAAAAAAACATGGAAGAGGTTAGTTAAAAGGCAGATATGGATAGCCTGTGGGTGGAATTAATGGATAGGATAAACTAGAATGAGTTCTGAGAAGTATGGGAAGCAAGAGAGAAGAGGACAAACCATAGTAACAGAAATGGAAAATGTCAGAGCTTGGGAAATGTCTTGGTCTATTTGGAGTTGCTAGAGCAAAATACCTAATGCTGAGAAATGCATAAATACAAGAGGTTTATTGTGCTCATGATCCCAGTGGCCAGGAAGTCCAGCCACTGGCAAAGACATTCTTGCCACATCACAATGACAGAAATGAAAAAGAAAAAGAGCCACATGCAGAAAAGGCCAAGCACATAGGATGGCCTTGCTTTATAACAACCTATTTTCTTAAGAACTAACCCAATCCTGGGACAAGTAGTGCCCCTATGACCTAATCACCTCCCACTAGGACCCAACTCTTAAAAGATCCACCAACTAATTACATTAGGACCTAGCCTCCAGCACATGAAATTTTAGGGACACACTTAAATCATATCCAAGCCAGAACAGGAAGTGTAATAGAAGAAAGGAGTAGTTTTGCAGTATTTTAATTTGAAAGTAAGTAGACTATTGTGAGTATTTCCCATAAATTTTCACATAAGGCATTTTCTGGCTGTAATGAGCTCCTTGGTCAGGCGCCTTGTACTTTAGAGCAAGATCAAGCATTTTCCTTCCCTGTTTTGTTCTTAAATATACCTCAAATTAGAAGCAAGGTGTGTACTTACCAGAAACATGGCATGCATGAAACCCGAGTCTATGAATATTTTATAGGCAGAGGAGAATTAAAAGATCAGATTAAATTCAGAGCAATAACTGAAACCCTGCACTGAATTAATGTGCCTCATTACTTGAGTGAAGTTTTCAAGAGTAAATACTGCTCATTTCTCAGTCGGAGCACTGAACTGGTGACATGTTTCTAGTTCGCTCAAGCAAACCACTCATATTTTAATATAACATTTCATAATTGTGACAAAATCATCTAGGTTGGAAATTATGTTTGGCCATTTGCACAAACGTTCATTTTGTGCAAATTAACACAATTCATGGTCTGATATGCCTCAGAGCTCAAGGTATTTAGATGATGTTTAATATAATCTGTCTTAATGTATAAAACTATTTTGGAGAAAAGCAAGATTTGAGTATAGCAATGTACAGTATTAAATTAACTTAAACTGAAATATGCTCAATTCTTAGAATAAATGCTTCAATTAATTTTAGAATCTCCAGCTCTATTCCTCTGTGCTGTTTTCTATTCTTAGGATATTTTTCATTTGAATATCTGTATAAATAACTACATACCAATTTTTACTTTCTGTGGTATGTTTTTTTGCTGGAATTACTGCAATAATCTCACCCATTCCTGCACACACACACCTTTACTCTCCTTCTACAAGAGGTGAAGGTTTTTTCTCCATCCTTTGAATGTGAACTTGACTATTTCACTGGCTCTGACCAATATAATACTAGCAAACATGGAATGAGCTAAGATTTTTAAGTAACTTTTATAGATTAGAACTTGCTCTCTGTTTCCGAAAGCAATGTGTACCAAATGTGCATAAACCTAAAACAATCTGCTGGGTAGACCATTTGGAATAGAGCAGAGCACCCCAGCTTTCTAGTTGCTAACCACCTCATCTGAGGCCATTTAGACAATCCAATACCAGCTAAGCCACCAGCGAATGCAACCAAGTGAATCTAGTGAGTGACCAAGGAAAGAACTTCCCAGCTGAGTTCAGCCTAAACTGCTGACTCAAATAATCATTAGCAAAAACAACAAAAGTATATATATACACACATATGTATATATATGTATGTATATATGTATATATATACATATGTATGTGTATGCATATACATATAGTTGTTTTGTCAATACACTTTTTTAGGATTTGTTACACAGCAGTAACAAAATATTCTTCTCTTAAATAAGTATCAGTCATCCATTTAAAGAGGAGAGGGAGAAAAGGAAATTACTGGTTGACCAGACAAAAAGGAAATAAAAGTATTGGATTAATTCTTAGATTCAACCAATCACAATTTATGCCACCACTGACCCTATCTAATAAATCCTTAGCCTTCTAAATTATAGAATTCTAAAATTGTAAAAATAAATTACTTCCAAATTGTTTTATTCAAGCTATTCTACTGTCTAGTAATCCACATTGGTTAATAGTAGAATACCAGGACTCCTGTGTGGTGTTGATACCTTATTGCATGCTTAAATTGATCAGAAGACAACTACACCACTGTCACTGATGTCATATCTTGCATAAAACAGCCTGCTGGGGGAGATAGCCCAACCATGAGTTAGACTGAAGTTAGGACCAGATTGTCACTCAGCCCCACAAAATGAGACCAAGTTAATTATTTGTCAGGATCTGTGTAAATGATTTTTAACCAGGGATAGGCACCATGATCACAAGTACACTTTTTTAGACTACCAATTTTTTTTCCCCTATCTACTGGAAAAATTGATTCATTCAGTCCAAAACAGAATGCCAGCATCTGCTCTGTTTGTTTTAACATCACAAGGTAATAGTCATGCATAGTACCAAATAAGAATAACCAATAAAAGCAAAGTAGGGCATTGACACAGTGACATGATTTGAGGGGTAGCAAGAGGATTGTCTAATAATAAAACCCCCCACTGAACTAACAGTTTATCAGAAATTACATTAGTCTCTTCTTTGGCTAAAAATACAAATCTTTGGCCAAGGCAGTTACAAATCTTTGGCCAAGGCAGTTATCACATATGCAGAAGGCCTAGAATCAAAAGATAAGGATTTTTCTCCTACTTACTTATTTAACCTTGGTAAAGTCACTTAACTTCTCAGTCTTTTCCTTTGCAAAAAAAATTTTAAAAAGGAAAATATAGCTACTTACCAGGTTACCCAGGAAGTATTCTGCAAACTTTAAAATGCCATCTTAAAATGTGTAAACACTATCCATCCTAGAAAAAAGAACCGTTAACTTCTCAGAACAAATTCAATTACTTGAATTGCTAGCCATTTTCCTAATAAAAGGCTGAGGAAACAAGAGCAGATACAGACAATGTGGGATTGGGAAAGAAGAAACCTCAATCTGAAATCATTTATAAAAGAAGAGAAAACCAGGAAAGCAAGTCCAATAGGGGATGTCCCCAAATAGAATAAGGACAGCAGAAGTTAATAGACCTAATAAGGTGATCACAAAGGATGCTGATGCAAGCAAGCCTACCCCTCAGTGTAACCCTGGAAAACCTAAACAAATAGCCCCAAATCAAAATGGCTTAGAATTCCCTGTAGGTTCATCTTATTCTTAAATTATGGACAAGATACAGAGAGAAAGAGTAAAATAAGATATAACTTGGAATAATGCACTTGATTAGAGATTATGATTTCTGTAAGCAGTTCTTCTCTATCTTTTTCCATTTGAAAATCATATTATTTCTATGTTTTATATTTGGAAGCATAGATCTATTATAGCAGAATCACAGGAGGAATTTTGCAGACACAGTAAAAATCAAAGTGAATTGCTCTTGCAGACTTAGCTTATATGAATAATTATTCATAATCTTTTTTGATTCTGTAGTTGAGAAAGTTCTGTTTCTTTTGATGGCAATGAAATAGGTTCATTTATTGGGACCATAATGATCAAAATGAAAACTTGAAAAATGATGGACTCATGCACTAAAGGGAAATGTTTGAATATTTAAAATACTAAACAGTAGAAGTAATAACTTTCTCATCTCAATTTATCAAAAATGCTGTGTTAAGGTGAATACTGTGTGCTTGGCTATGATGAAAACGAGATGTTGATTTGGGGAAAATCTGACAATTCTTTCATATTTTCTCATATACAAAGTCAAAAATTATATGCCATCCTTCTAAAAGAACTTCATGGCAATGCTGAACATTTTTCATATAAGTAAAAAAATTTTGGCTAATCTGTGAAATTTTTCCCTCTCCATGTATTTCTTTACCTTACAGACTGCTGAAATATGCCTTTTTAACCTCTCATTTTCTACAGTGAACACAATAGCATATAGTCTTAAGAAAAATAATTTTTTAAAAGACACCTGTTAGTGCTGTCCAGCTACTCTGAATTGGATAAAAAGTGACACTTTGAGGTGTTATCTG
Source organism: Tamias sibiricus (assembly GCA_025594165.1). Taxonomy (NCBI): domain Eukaryota; kingdom Metazoa; phylum Chordata; class Mammalia; order Rodentia; family Sciuridae; genus Tamias; species Tamias sibiricus. The sequence goes on along the minus strand of CM046658.1, from coordinate 138,227,663 downwards.
GTCAAGCAGTTTTCTTAGCTTCTGTGATATTCTGCATTTATGCATTGGTTTACTTGTCTCTATTCTCTGCCTAGATGTCTATAAAAATAATCTGGGATCATTAAACCAGGCACAATAAACAGACAAATCAACAGCCACCAACAATATAGTGTGTAAGAAGAATGTTAAAAAAAAAAAAAACAATGTTATCACATACTATGATGGTAGAATTCCCATCTACCATCATAGTGTGACATGGTAGATTCCCATCTACCATCATAGTTGTTTGATATGTCCAATGAAAGAGGTTCATATTAGTTTTATATTGCTATGCAGCAAATTATCATAAATTTAGCAGCTTAAAACAATGCCCATTTATTCTCTGATAGTTTCTGTGGACAGACCACCCAGGCTCAACTGGGATCTCTCTACTCAGGGTCTTATGACAAAATCCAGATATCTTCTGGACTGTGTTCTCATCTGGAGCTCCAAGTGGTCTTCCAAGCTCATGAAAATATTGGCAGAATTCAGTTTCTTTCAGCTGTTGGTCTTTGTTTTCTTGCTGGCTATCATCATGGGCTGCGTTCAGCTTCTAGAAGCTGCCCACAGTTCACTGCACATAACTCTCTCACAGGCTGTCTCACACCATGGAAGTTCATTTCTCCAAGACCATGGAGAGAATCTCCCTTCCCAGTCTTCTAGACAGAGTTTGATAGAACAGTGTAACCATAGAAACAATTCTCCCATCACCTGTGCCATATTTTATTGACTGCAAGAAAATCACAAGTTCTGCCTACAGTTAAGGAAAACGAATTATGCAAGGGCATGATTCAATGGGGTCCTCCAGATGACATAAAAATTTTTATAAAGAAGATAATCTTTTCAGTTTGGGGTTGATTGGACAGCAGAGATGTCAGTAGATAAAGGAAAGAAAGAATGTGAGCAACAGAGCAGAGGAAGGTGCACAGCACATTCTAAATAAGCCCATACAATGGAGTGAAATGACATTAAACTTTTCTCCTTGTGCAAATTCAAAAAAAAAAAAAAAAAAGGAAGCAGTTTCAGTTTCAGCTAATACAGTAATACAGGTGTCTAAGTCTAATAAAATACTGTAAATTGTAGGAACAACAGAAATTTATTTCTCAGAGCTCTGGAGACTAAAAAGTCTAAGATCAAGATGCCAGCAGATTCAGGGACTGGTGAGGGATGTTTCTTGGCTCATAGATGGCTATCTTTTCACTATGTCCTCACATGGTTACAGTGCAAGAGAGCTATTTGGGGTCTATTTTAGGGCACTAATCTTATTCTTTAGGGCTCTACACTCATGACCACCAAATCATCTTTCAAAGTCCCCAGCTCTTAATACTATCACTTAGGGTTAAGATTTTAACACATGAATTGAAGGTGCAGGGACATAAATATTCCATCCATTGTACTAGGTAACATCTTTGTATGAATTAGATAAAGGTCACCCCTCCTCCCATCCCCCAATCAAACGTGACTCTGAGGGTGGTATGCAGAATGGGTTTTATCCCCGCCACTCCTTCTCCAGCCAGCACCCTTGTCCAGTGAACAGGCTGCGCAGTTGTATGCAGTGGACATTTGGAAAGGGGCAGCATGGTGCTAGATCTCTAGTGTGTGACCTGCCCCAGCTGCCTGGCCACAGACTCCGCTGGAGCTTTCGCACAGCTCCTTTCATCACAAAGCGTGTGATGGCATCAGTCCACCCTGAGCTGGGCATGACCTGGCACAAACAGAACTCATGAATTTGCTTAGAGAGAAAGCAATGGAGATGCAGAGGGTAAACACAAAAAGAAGACAAGCAAAACAAAAGTTAAGTGTGGAAGATGGTAGTGATGTTATCAGGAAGACGTACAGATATAAATAGAAGAATTTATTTAAGTTAAAAGAAAATGGAATTTTACCACAGAAAGTTTTGGATTGGAAAGATCCAAAACAGAATGAAGAAAGCTAATCTATACATCAATAGAGTGAAAGATTCATATGAACCAGATTTCTAAATACTTAGAGAAGAAAAAAAAATGTGAACTAAAAAAATATTTATCTAAAGATTAATCTGAAATGTTTATAAAGTGGAAATTTTTTCAGGACTTCTTAGCTCTAAATACTATGAAGTTTTTTTTCCAACATCAAATTAGTAATAATATATTTTAATATTCATCAGCTAAAGGAGACTTTAGATGTAAATCTATACATGCAATTAAACATTACAAATATTTATTCTTCTAAAATAATAATAATAAGTACATATCAAGTACCTACCCCATGCTAGGCATTGAGCTTTGTAAACATTGTTTTCATTAATCCTTATGGTCGTGAAAGTAATTATTAATATGCATATTTTATAACTAAGGAAATTGAGATGCCAGGAAATGAGGTCAAACTCAAGGGGGCTCTATTCCCATTGTATTCCATGTGAATCATGTCTCAGGGGAGTTGGACAACATGGCCATGCAGTGATGTGCTCACATTCATATTTGGAACTCACATTTGGACATGGCTCCATCCACATTCTCTAGCTCCAAAGTCTTTCCTCTGTTTGTGTGCACCAAAAAGTAAATTGCCATTGCTTAAAATTCCAGGATGTTTTACATTTTTTTTATTTGAGCTGCAGTCTATGAAGTATTATAGTGATTGAGTATCCACTGAGCCCTTATTATATGCCAAACACAGTATTTGGTGTTTTATACGTTATTTTATTTAATCTTCAGAGCTTTCTCATATAGTTACAATTGTTGTACAAAAAAGGAAATCAAAATGTCTTAGGTTAATAAAACTGTCCAAGACATTCACATTAGTGGGTTAAAGAATAAACCCAAGTGTCCCTCACCCATCATGCAAAGCCAATCTGAAAAAGTATAGGGGACACCACACACTGCTCAGGTTGACTTTCCAATAATGGTTAATCTGAAATTATCCTCACATTCATCTCTTCCTTATTAAAAGCTATCTTGTTATTCTGCAATGATTTATCATCACACATCAGATTTTATAGTCACCTCCACACAAATCTGTGGTTGATTAATTAACTAAAATTGGAAGACATTTCGATGATGAAAAGTGCTAAGTATTTCTATGAATAATAATTAGCATTAGCGTGGTACTCCAACTAAATTATGTATGTCGGTATTGGGAATCAATCAACAGAGGGAGGGTTAGACACTTGGTGACCAGAACCAGATAAGATGGATTAGTCAGAGCAACACGGATGACTAGAGCAGTTATTAACAGCAAGGAAAATAAAAGCACTGAACATCTAGAATGTGCCAGGACCCATGCAGAATCCTGGAAACACAATATCGAACAACACAGGGACAGTCTCTGTCACTTCAGAGCTGTTGGGGCCCGGTACCTAGGTAATCTTGCAGTCAATAAGCAAATGGGTAGGAAAAAAGTATGTGTTCATGGTCACTGTGATTTGGGTCCTGCACTCCAGTCCCTGGGAGGTTGAGATGGGGCAAGGTAGGGTTACAGAATTAGCAGAAATCTAGGGGATAATATAACGTAAACTCAGCTATTAAAATAAAGCAGTAATGGGTCCACAAGAAGTGAGGAAGAAATTGATAACTGGAAATAAACAAGGTCCTGACCATTGAAAGGGTAAAGGTGAGTAGGGTCTTCAGACCCAGGTTCCTTAAAGCCCCCCACAGCCAACTAGAAACAGATACAAACCCATAGTGCAGGGGACTGGCTTTCTCTAGTCCAGCAGCTAGGGCTGTGGGAACCAGAGATGCAGAACGAGGAAGTCAGATCAGCCATCCTACATTCTCAGTCTCTTTTCTCTTCAAAATGGCTCAGTACATCTATGCAGCTATGTTGAGAGATCATGCTGTCAACTCAGGTCCCAAAACAGAAGTTGTCAGAATAATAGATTCACACAGGGCATTCCCCCCATCCCTACAGAAAGCAAATGGTTTTGGAAAGAAAATCAACTGTTATCTCAAGTTTTCCCAGCTGGTAATTCCATTTGTGGGCAATTGCTACCTTATCTCCTAGAAGCTGGACTCCCAAACTTTGCTCTTGTTTTGAAAAGTAAAGCAATCCCAACAAAGGTGCACACCCCACTGTATGTTGCCTTGGATTATAGGAGGCCTCTGTGACCACTCTGTTTTCTGCTTTGTATTTTTATCAAGGATAAAAATTTTTATCAGGATCTTCTTCAATGATCCAAATTAATTTCCTTCTCATTCTATGATTAATTTATTTTGATACCATAAAAACTGACTTACTGTCAGTTTTTCTGGACATAATCAGGGAATAATTTTCCTTCACTGATACTATACACATGCCTATAGGTCAGGATCAAACATGGTGAAAAGCATGAATTGCATGTGTTTGATCAAACAAACTAGAATGATGCAATTTTTTTCCCAAAGGGTATGATTTTAAAACAGCATTGCTGAGCTGTAATCTTCAGTAGGTTAAGTGTATTAAATGAATTTTCAATATATGGCATTTTCAATTGGTTTTGTTTGTATACCCCATCATGAGTTAAGAAACATCTATATATAGTGAGAAATATCATTTTGTGTGATTGACCAGAGACATACTATGAACTTGGTCCTTTAGAAACATTTAACATACCATTTCTACATCTTAAATTGAGGACACCAAGAGTGAAAGAAGTTAAAAAAAAAATTTGACCAAGTTTCCAAAGCTAGAAGCAACAGTTGGATTTACATCCTCTTCTGATCTCGAAGAACTTATTCTTGCCATAGAACCATTCTGCGCCATCAGTACAGGGGACCCAGCAGAAAGGAGACCAATGTCTCTAGGAATTTTTATGACTAGGAAAGAAGGGACATACAAAATGATTAAGAATACTAAGACAAGGGCTGAGGTTGTGGCTCAGTGGCAGAGTGCTCGCCTAGCACATGTGCGGCCCGGGTTCGATCCTCAGCACCACCTAAAAATAAAGGCATGTGTACAACTAAAAGCAAATAAATAAATATTTAAAAAACAAAAAAGAATACTAAGACAAACCTAGAGCTGGAGAGAGACAAAAAATAAAAAACAAAGGCTACCCAGTATATATTAATTCATTCAAGAATTTCTTTTCTTTAAACACAGGTCACGTACAAGTTACATTAGGATATTATCTGAATACTCAGAAGGGAATAATCTCTAAGATGGCTGCCCAGACCCCAAGAAGAGCTAAAACGCTGTGGACACCATCCAAGACCTAGGCCAGCCAATGCCTTTCCTAGTGTACCAGCTGACATATGTAAAACACTCAACACAGTGTGTGGCTTAAAGCAAATGTTATATAAATGTGCTAGCTGCTTTTATTCTCTGAATTTGCCTCCCACCAATCATCAGTAATGGACTCTTGCAGCCATAGCTCTGCCTCCTCTCTGGCCACAGATGGTTGAGCCAGGAGTGGAAAACTGACTTGAATCAACCCAATCAGATTTTCTCTTCCAGAAATTTATTTGGCAGTTCCACATTGTCATCATGAAATAGAGTGGACAATAAGGAGTCTGGCAACGATATTTTTCCATGATATGCATGAGTCAAACAACTGAGAGAGAGAAAGGGAGAGAGAGAGAGAGCAGAGAGGAGGAGAGTGAAAAGACACAGGTGGGCCCAGAGAGAGGGATACAGAGAGCAAGATGGAAGCAGATCAGACTGACTCCACTTCTGTCTCCCCCTCTTGGTGAAGTCTGACTTCACTTCTCTTATTGGGTCACTGCATCCTTTCAACATGCTTCTGGTTTTGCTTAAATTATTTGAGCATTTTATTTTGATGACAGTCGAATGATTGCTTATTAAAGCAGAAATATATTCCAAAAGAAAGGGAATACCAAGAAAATATGAGAAACTCAAAGACCCTTGTTTTAATTCATTTACTTCAGAAGAACCCACAAGGGAAATTTTAAATCAAAGCTGTTCTTGGAATACTCCCGATAGGAATATTTCTACCTTGAGAGCCACTGACTGCACTTCAGTAGTTTGGATGTAGATCTGTGCACTTCCTGAAAGGCTGTCTGCAACATTTTTCTGTAAGCAATGCTACTGTAATGCGCACACACACACACACACACAAATTGTATCTTCATGGACTGAAAGGATTACAAAGCTGCCTTTAATAACAAGCTCTCTACTAAGAAATGACTTGGCTATTAGTCAAAAGAGAGAATTCTAAGAAAGACTGCAAAACCTGGATGTTATTGGTGTACAAAGGAGTATAAAACAAATTTTAAGAGAACTCAAGTCTTCTGGGAAGCATACAGGAACTTGGAAATAAATAAAATAGCTTCCACTTCTTCCACAGATTCTAATATTTTATGGTTTCAATACCAATACTGCAAATGTGAGCCTACCTCCAAGTACTCCCACGGAGGTATTCTGGTTCATTGGACTTTATTTGCCTCACAAGTCATCATTTTCTTATGTGAAACTCTTATCAAAAAAAGCATAAATCAAAAGTGGATTAAGAGGATTTTTTTTTAGTTTTATGTTAAAAACAGTTGCCTAATTCACCAATCCTGTTAGTCTAGTGTAGATGAATCTCCTGTCTCTCTTAAGAACTGTTTTTAATGAATGGTTTGGGATGAGAAGCGTGAATGTACATGCTTGTACTATAGCTATAAAATGTTGAGATGGAATTTTATTATCTACAATAAAAATCAGTCTTTTTTTTTATTATATGCACACGCACACACACAATCATCATCATCATCCTAATACACACACAATTTTGATGTGCTGAGAGCCACCCCAACCAAATACAGAAGTTCTTTCTACCTCACCATTAATGAATATTTCTCTCAATTTTTTTTCTTTTGATGCCAGGGATTGAACTCAGGGGCACTTGACCACTGGGCAACATCCACCAGCCCTTTTTGTATTTTATTTAGAGACAGGGTCTCACTGAGTTGTTAAGTGCCTCACTAATGCTGAGGCTGGCTTTGAACTCTCAATCCTCCTACCTCAGCCTCCCAAGTCATACAGTTGACACTGTGATTAAATCATATATATATATGTGTGTGTGTATACATACATACATATATATATACATACATACATATATATATATATATATACATGGCCACTAGAACAAGGCACTTACTCACTAATGTGAAATAGTTATACTTCATCTATTTTATTAAACAAATATCTAAAAGAATTAATTGATTTGTACACTGATGAGGAAAAAAATAGGCATCTCATCCCCTCCGATGAGAACATGGTGGAAGATGAAAATAGACAAGTCTTGCTAATTGGTTGGTCAATTTTATCTTTCTTTCATCTCTGATAATCATTTTTTATCATGCTTTTATGATACGTGTTCAAATATTCCTTTTAGTCTGACTTTAAGGAAGTTAATAAAGTAATTTCAGGAATACAAATACAACCTAGGCCTGAAAGATCATGTGAACACTCCAATAAAACTCAAAAAAAAAAAAAAAGTAGCTGAAAGTGATATCTGTCTTTAATTAAATCTCTAAATCCATCTGACCTAACCTAGGGGCAGAGGTGGATCAAAATGATAAATGAATTGTCAGATAACCACTCCCCACAAATAATTTCCTTGCAGGACTTGGAAATGACATTGATTGAAAAATGACAGGCTATTTCTCACAAAGATTGTTAGCTAAGACATCTCTCTAACATTGCTTTCTATCACTTTGCTCCCCAGGGTAGCATTTCAATATACAACACTAGCATGGGATGGAGATTTATTCTGAAGGAGAAATACGTTTACCCACAGCTCTTCCTGAAATGCTTCTATGTGAAGAAAGAGGCTCATATGTCTTTGTCCCAGGATTCCATTTTCCAGTTAGTTTCCTCAGCATCTGACAGATGAGGAAAAGTACTTCTAATCACTCAAACATCAAGCAAGAAAAAAGAAAAATTGGAGTTTAATTAACCTTCTAGTGGAAAACCAAAGCTACTCTTTTCACCACAGTAAAGCCCTTCTGAACTCTGATGAGTGGGACAGGGCAGTGGATTACAGTGAAAGCCTCAGGCAGAAGGCAAGTGCATCTGACCACGAGTTAAAATGTGATCCTTCTGTTCTGGCATTGTCCACCCTGGGGTGATACTTTACCAGAGGGAGGAGAACTCTGCCTAAGTGGGTGAACTTTAAGACTACACATGAAAAAGATTCAAAGTTTCTATTATTTCACAATAGACTCTGGCCTTAAATATGAAATTCAGAGTTCTTTTTGCCCCAGAACCCCAAAAATCCATTAGCTATGAGCTCTGTCTTTCATATATGTAATTTTCTCTCTCCATATTTATATTTTGTTCTTAATCTACTCAGCTTGATTACTAGTCTTTTAGGTCTACCTTAAAAATAAGAACTATAAGGAACAACACTACTAATAATCAAGGAGTAGATATAAAATAAATGTAATTGTTTTTCTTAGTTTCTTTATATCCTGATTTTGAAGAATCTGTCCATATATGTATATTTGCAGGTGCTGGGCATAGATTAACAATAACACTCAAATTTAAAAATATATTTAAATAATCTCAGTATATCTGTCTCTTTCATCAAATCATAAGATCCTAATTAGAGTCTTATACATCTTTGTAGCATTGTGTATACTAGTGTCCTGAAATTTTTACTTCTGTTTTTAATCTGTAGTATTTCTAACAAGACCTCTCATGAAATATGTACAGTTAAATTCAAGGATGAGTTTCAGTTGACATTATTTAAAATGAAAGTAATTTGTGTTGTCAAATGTTTAAAAGACAACATCTACCAGATATGTTTGTATGAACTTTTGAACCTTAAAATACATAATTTTATATGACAAAGGTAGCATTGCAAGTCAGTAAAAAAAAAAAAAAAGAAGGTGTTTTAATATGGTGTTGAACAAAAGAAAATATAAAACTGGATATTCATTTCACACTGACAAATCAGAAATCTAAAATATAAAACTAAAATAAGTTAAAGAAACCATCCAATGAAAACATAAAATGAAGATGAATTTTCTTCTATTCTGAGAGTTAGAAAAATATCTTTAATTCAAAGTTCAGAAGCAATAAAAGAAATAAAATTTGACTGCAGTCACATAAAAAATACAAATTGTGTATAGAAAAAAACAAACAAAAAGGACAAACTTAGAGATTATAATTTATATCATAGACAAAAGGACAATATTTTATAATACAAAAACATCCTAAAAATTGAAGGGAAAAAACAGAAATGTGGATCAAAATGAGAGCAAACAAAACACAGAAGAAGAAAACAAGTGTATGAGAAGATGGCTAACCTAACTCATAAATAAAAACTGAAGATGTCACTTTTCACCTAAAACCTGACAAAAATTCAAATTGACAATATATTATTTTGTTGTAATAGAGCAACCATATGTGAAGTTGGAATGGAAAAGAAAGAAAGAAAGGAAGGAAGGAAGGAAGGAAGAAGGAAGGAAGAAAGAGTACACACAGATATTTGGCAGTATCTATAAAAACTGTTTATGCATTTTCCTTTTGACTCAGCAATCCCCAATCTAGGAATCTGTCCAAAAGCAACAAAATTGTGAAATGTTTTATATACAAGGTTATTCATTGCAGAATTATTTTTAATGCTAGCAACTGGAAACAACTCAAATGTCCATCAATAGGTACTGGTTAAATAAATTATGATAAATTAAGTATTACATAGCATAGACAAGAATGAAGAAGACTGCAATATCCTGGTATGAAATGATTTCCAGAATGTATTAACAAGTGAAAAAAATGGAAAATGGTATATCTGGTATGTCATCTTCTATATATGAAAAAATATTATGTATTTATTTAGCAAATTATATTTGGAAAAGAACTTTTTATACTATTGAGCAACTGGTTATAAAAATAATATAGAAAGAGAAAAGAAAGGTGAGAAAAAGGAATAAGAATTGAAGCAAAAGCCCCAAAATATGAAAACAAAGAAAAACTTAATGGTACATCAAATTAGAGATATCAATGCCAAAAAATTATTTCTCCACATAGTATTTTAGCTTTCTATGTTTAGTAGAATATAATATAGACAAATAGAGTTCAAAAGAAATCCTAGCAATCTAATTATTAGCAATGATACTGTTAATGCTCCTGAAATTATACATATATATAAGAATAATGCAAATATGTGAAAACTTATTATTAAGTTGTAAAATTTAAATTTAATGTCATTAAGTTGTAATCTTACATTATTTAATGATGTCTTACTAAATAATTTAATGTTGAGTAATTTTTAATATTATAGAGATATGCACTATATAAAAGAAAATTAATGCAAGTATAAAATCAAAACAGTTGAATTAATCATTTTATGAGGTTAACATTAACCTATATAAAAGACAGGTAATGACTCTATGACAAAAGAAAATTACAGACCAATTTTTTTAATGAAAATAGATGCAAATATCCTTAACAAAATATTTGTAAACTAAATTCAATGATGCATAAGAGAATTACACACTACGAACAAGTGATATTTAGCCTTGGGATGTAAGTATCATTCAACAAACACAAATCAATAAATGTCATAAATCACATTAACAGAATAAAAGACAAAAATCATGATCATCTCAAAAGAGGCAGAAAATGCATTGGACAAAATTAAATTTCCTTTCATAATTAAAACTCTCAAGAAATTAGTATAGAAGGAATGTACTTCAACACAACAAAGACCATATATGGCAAGCTCACAGCTAACACCATACTCAAAGGTGGAAAACTGGAAGCTTTTCATCTGAGATTAGAAATAAAACAAAGATTCCCACCTCACCACTTTTGTTCAACACAGTACAAGAAGTCCTAACCAGAGAAATTAAGCAAGAAAAAGAAATAAAAGGCACCAAATATAAAAAGAAGAAGTGAAATTGTTACTATTTGCAGATGTCATGATCTTATTTTTAGAAAACCCTGTGGACTCCATTGAAAAACTACCAAATGGATTCAGTCATTACTGATTACATATCAAATGGCTTCAGCAATGGATTCATTTGATCATTAGAACTACCAAATGTAAAGTTACAGGATGCAAATAAACATCAGTAGCATTCCTTATACTAACAAATAACTGTTCAAAAACAACCCCCAAAAAATTCCATTTACAATACCATTAAAAATAAAATAAAATACTTAGGGAAAGACCTTAGCCATGGATGCTAAAGATTTGGACAATGAAAATTTTAAAAGTATTGATGAAAATTTTGAAGACACAAATAAAATAGAATTACATCCCAGGTCAATGGCTAGGAAATCTTAATGTTGTACCCAGACTGTTCTACAGATTCAAGGCAATCTTAATCAAAATTTCAATGAAATTTTTCACAGAAACAAAAAAGCAACTCTAAAATTTGTGTGGAACTAAAAAAAGAAAAACCTGAATAGCCAAAGCAATTTTGAGCAAAATTAACAAAGCTAGAGTCATCTCATTACTTGATTTCAAAATACCATTAGTCCTCTGTATCCATGGGTTTTGCATTTGTCAGTTCAACTACAGATTTAAAATATTTGAGGAAAAAATTCATCATCATCATCTGAACATGTGCAGCTTTTTTGTTCTTGTTGTTATTCCCAAAATAATGCAGTATTACAAATATTTACATAGCATTTACATTGTATTAGGTATTATTAGTAATCTAGAGATGAGTTGAAGTGTATTCAATGATGTGTGTAGGTTATTTGCAAATACTACACCATTTTACATAAAAGACTTCAGCAACCCCAGACTTTGGTATCTGTAGGGAGTCCCAGAATAGAACCTCCAGAGATACCAAGGAGAAATTGTACTATGATGTTGTATTAGTTAGGGTTTGCCATAGAGACAGAACCAAGAGGAGACTAGATAGATTATTGATAGATAGATGATAGATAGATAGTAGATAGATAGACAGATAGAATACATACATGATTTACTAAAGAAACTGAGAAGGCCCACAATAGGCCATCTGAAAGTTCAACAGCCAAGGAGTCCAAGAGCATGTTTCAGTCCAAGCTCAAACACTGCAGAAGCAGGGAAATGGATGGAATAAATCTCGGTCCAAGATTGAAGATCTGAGAACCTAGCAAGCCACTGGTCCCAGAGTCCTAAGTTTGGAGAACTTTAAGTTCTGAGCTTCAAGAGCAGGAAGAAAGATGTCCCAGTATCAGGAAAGAAAACGTATGAATTTGTCTTTCCCCACCTTTTTGTTCTTTCTGGGGCTCCAACCTATTATATGGTACCCACTCACACTGAAGGCAGATGTTTCTTACTGAGTCCATCAACTCCCATGCCAATCTATTCCAGAAACACCTTCACAGAAATTAAGTTTTACCAGCTATGTATTACTTAATCCAATCAAGTTTTCACCTAACATTAACCATCATATTCATAGTAATCAAAGCAACATGGTAAAAAAAACAGACCTAGAGACCAGTGGAACAGAATAGAATGCTCAGAAAAAAAAAACTATACATTTGTTAGTTCTCTTCAATAAAGGCACCACATAATAAAGCTTTGTGGAAAAGAAACACACAATGAGAAAAGGATAGTATCTTAGATAAATAGTGTTGGGGAAATTGAATATTTATGAAACAAAAGAATGAAATTAGACATCTATCTCACACCATTCATAAAAATCAACACAAAAATTGTATAAAAGATTTAAACATAAGGCACAAAGCTATAAAACTACTAGGAGAAAACATAGGGTGGCATCCATTTTTAAAAGTTGACTGGAAAATTATACACCAATATAATCTTAATATGCTTTACTCTTCTTATTAAACTAAGTGAAACAATAAAAAAAAAAGAAAACATAGGGGGAAAGATGCTTCACATTGATCTGGGGAATTTTTTTTTATCATGACCTCTGAAACACAGGCAACAATAGCAAAAATAGACAAGTGGGGTTATTTCAAACTAAAAACCTATGCAGCAAAGGAAACAACCAACAAAGTGAAAAGACATGAGGAAAATATTAGAATTACCTATGGAATGGGAGAAAACATTTGCAAACCTCAACAGAGAGTGTCCTGGCTTCACTAGAGTACAAGCTCCACTGCTTCAAAATATCACCCAACACTTCTTAGTCAAGTTATTGCCATTTATAAAATTTTAATCAACCAATAGCTAAAGGTCCTTCTACAACTAAAAATAAATATATATATATATTGGTGAGGAAATTTCTTCTGGGAGGCTTACCAGGTGACCAAATCTTGCCTTCTCTGTAATTATCATAACTCAAGTAAAACTATAAATGTAGTGCATAACTCACAACCCTATTTCAAGGATAATTTCAGTATGTATAAATGGATTTATTTAATTGTCCTAATTACAAAGCTTTACATAGGTTTTAGTAATAATTTTTAAATTTTCTGGATAGATTGAAGCTTTCCCTTGCAGAAAGTCTAACACTCCAAATTTTTTTTTTGTTCTTATTAGTTATACATGACAGTAGAATGTATTTTGAAATATACATAGATGGAGTATAACTTCCCATTCTTCTGGTTACACATGATGTAGAATTGGTCATGTATTCATATATGCATATAGCAAAAGTAATGTTTGATTCATTCTACTCTTTCCTATTCCTACTCTCCCTCCTTTCCCTTCATTCACTTTTGTCTAATCCAAAGTACATCTATTCTTCCCTACTCCTCCCCTGCAATTTATTGTGAGTTAGCATCCACACATCAGAGAGAACATTCAGCCTATGTCTTTTGGGGATTGGCTTATTTCACTCTGGATGATATTCTCCAGTTTCACACATTTACCAACAAATGCCATAATTTCATTCTTCTTTGTGGCTGAATAATTTTCCATTGTGTATATATGCCACATTTTCTTTACCCATTCATCTGTTGAAGGACACCTAGGTTGGTTCCATAGTTTAACTATTGTGAATTGAGCTGCTATAAACATTGATATGGCTGCTTCACTGTATTCATTGTAGTATGCTGATTTTAAGTCCTTTGGGTATAAACTGAGAAGTGGTATAACTCCGTCAAGTGGTGGTTCCATTCATTCTTTTTTGAGGAATCTCCATACTGCTTTCTAGAGTGGTTGCACCAATTTGCAGACCCACCACTAACGTATATAACACTCCAACTTTGGAGTGAGGAGTTGCTTGCTCTGTTTGGTTTCCCTATTTATAGGTAAAATATCATAGAGGCTATAGGTTCTTCTTTGAAAATAGAAACTTCACTGACTATTAACCTTAGAGTTTTGCAAAAGTTAAGTAATTTAATGATGTCTTCTTTTATATCCTTTTTTTAAAATCCAAATTTACAGGAAGTTGCATGAATATTTCAATAAACTCCTACATACCCCTTACCTCTACTCACCCTTACCTATACTCACCAACATTTTGCATATTTTCTTTATATCTTTCTCTTTCTCATATATATTTTTTCATACATTCATTATTACTAATGCTGGACCATCTGAAAGTTGGTTTCACATATTATGTCCCTTTATTCTTCCTAAGTGTTTTTGTGTTTAACACCTCTAAGAATACAAACATTCACTTGCATAACCAACAGGACAGTCATCAAATTCAGAAAATCTAGTATTGCTATAACATTATAATATACAGTTTTTATTCCAGTCCACCAGTTATCCCAAAACAATCCTTATGTCATTTGTTTTTCTTGATCCAGACTCTGGTCCATGATCACCACTACAATTACTTACTATGTATCTTTAATTCCCTTTAATTTGGATCAGTTTTCCACTTTTCTTTACTTTTACAACATTAATATTTTTGAAGAGTACAGGTTAGCTTTTTAATGGGATCGCCTTCAATAAAAACTTTTTATGTCTTTTGTTACAATTTTTTCTGAACATTGGGAAGGAACACCACATCACTAATATTGTCTCCTGAGCGAATCTTAGTACCAAGAGGCATATAGTGTCAGTTTATCACATTACTAGTGATGTTCTCTTCAATAACTTAATTCAGATGACTGCCACTAGGTTTTTCCATGTAAAATCAACAACATTCTCTTTGTAATTGGTATGTTATTTGTGGGAAAATACTCTGAAATTGTGTAATTATCTGTTCCCCACCAAACTTTTGCCCAGTAGCTTTAGCATTTATTAATTATTGTAGCTGAGTCAATTATTACTATTACAGTTACATGATAGTGATTTTTTCCAACTCTATCTTTTCCTCTACACTTGTTATGTAACATTCTATGATAATAAAGAGATTTCTTTCTCCAATTTATTTCTTAAGCTTTAGTAGAAACCCACGGTTCTTATTTAATGAGTTCCCATCCATTACTATTAGGTTTATTTTGATGGCTAGATTGTCCCTGATTTTGGCCATCATGGTCCCTTCAAACTAGCTCCTATGTCCTTTTTATGATCTCCATTACTTTTCAGAACTTCCTTAATTTTTTGAAACAATAAAATGCTTCAGACTCATTTGAACTTCCTGTGTCCCTGCCCTAGAATCAGTCATGTCCCTAAGCTATTCAGAAACTTATTAGTTTTTTTAAATCTAACTAGAATTTCTTCTCCACAGTTTTATCAATAAGTATATATCCCCTCAATACACACCCTTAACAAGTGTATGTAACTATATAACTGAATAGTCTTCCTATGCCGACCCACATGAAAATATGACCTACACTTTGACTAGGTAAAATATCCTTCCTCTTCTGGTTCTTTTTAGTGGAGAGTGACATTGTGGTATTTCAAAAACAGAATTTGGGTGCTCACCATGCCCATTGGTATAATTGCTTCTAAGCCCACCAAATGTATATTCCTAAGAAATAAATACTGACTCTGATTATAAATATGGCATATTTTAATCATGAGTTGAGAAATGTGTGTGTATGTATGAAATACTATGGTTTCATGAACTTCTAACTCTAATCTACCACAAGATTCTTCCATACCTTCCCCAATTCCATATTTATATCTCCCTTAGCCCACAGTGAGAACCCAGCTCTCAACAATGAGATCATATTTAGTCACTTTCTTTTTTTTTTTTTAAATATTTATTTATTTACTTTAGTTGTACACAATGCAATGCATTTATGTTTACGTGGTGCTGAGGATCGAACCCGGGCCGCGCACGTGCAAGACGAGCGCTCTGCCGCTGAGCCACAACCCCAGCCCTAGTCACTTTCTTAATCTTACTATACATGCAAAATGACTTCAGACTTTCCACCCCCAAACTGTACAAACAAGAAATTTTTTTGAAGTATTAAAGATTGTTTGCAGGTTTTTTGTCTATAAAGATATATAATCAAAGAAATGTATTTGAAAATTATAAATTAATCATTTGTAATCAGAAAAGTTCTTATTTACAAAAGAATTCAACTCCCTTATACTAAACTTCAACCCTAGCCTTAATGATGGTGAAATCTATACACAAAATCCCCATAAACTCTCACTCCTTTGATGACCAAAATTACCTTGCTATATTCTGATCTCATTGGATGTTTTCAAAACCTAACATTATTTACAAAGTCATACCCAACAGATGTAAACTGCATTCCTAAAGAGGAATCAGTAAACACACCTTACATGATACACAACTAGTAAACGGCTTATATAGGGAAAGTGAGAATCAGTCTTAACAACTATACCGTAAAAGATCATTTCATGTGTTTTAACTACTAATGATGCTCTTAAACTCCAGAACATATAGCCCATAGAGCTATACTTCTCAATGTGTAAACATATTAAGGATCTTTCTATGTGAATATCCATACCCACTACAGATCTAAGTCTGAGCTTACTGAAAGGTCTCCAGAAGCAGGAAATGAACAGAAATAAACAAAATTAAACAGACAACTGCCACAGCTTTCAACATTGTCAGTAATAGAATTTCTTATTTGAGCCAGACCCTTCTAAAATAGCCCAAACACATAAAATCCACATCTCAATTGAATTCTAACCCCACCCCCAAAATCACTGTTGTTACTTACATATCCAGACCCTTGGGATGTGAAGGACAGAAGGAAGAGGTGACTAATAATGCAAGTTATGATCCAACTATTTTGTCATACTTTAATTCAGAACTGTCACATGATTTATTTAACTCTACCTAGAATGTTTGTTCTTTTAATTAGACAAAATACATTCAGGCAGCAACTGATACCAATTATCTTTATGTTACTTCAACATGCACCCAAGGGACCATTTTTCCTGTATAATTAGATGGGCCTCCCAGGCTACAGTCATCAAAATGTGACCTACACTTTGTCAAGATCATCCTGCCTTTCCAAGGATTGAAAGCACATCTTTCTGTTTCTTGCATTTTGGGGAAAGCCTGACATAGTAATTTACAAGAAAAGACCCAAGACACCTGGTATCACTAGGACTTATTTATGCTGAGATATGTGATTCCCTGTTTATAACTGATGGCAAAGGAACACAAATAAAACATCCCAAGTTTTAGAAGCTCACGTAATCACCATAAATTTGTTGGCTACAATAGTCCTAGCTAATAAAATTGCCCCTGGCTATTTACAGACCAACCATCTATTGAGTCAATACAATAACTAACTTCTGGGTAAACACTTCAGGAAAAGTGGACTCATTAATTTAAAAGGGAAAAAAACTACAGGTGCACAGACTGTCCATGGGATGTATTCTCCTGGTTGGTTCCAGGAAAAGGATATATTCCATGCTTTTAAAATTATGTCAAAATGGATTCTACTGTCATGTATAACTAAAAAGAAGCAATACAAAAACTACATACAAACTGGGATTCCAAATATTTGTCAACATTTATGATTGTCTTTGTACCTCTTATATTTTCTACTGAATGATATGCAGGTGCTTAAAAATTACTACACTGCTGTTATGCTAGGCTGACACTCAGCTAGCTATGTCTTATTCAATCTGAGCTGCTATAACAAAAATACCATAAACTGGGTGACTTACAAACAACAGAAATTTATTCCTTGTATTTCTGGAGGCTGAAAAGTCTAAGCCCAAGGCACTAGCAGACTTGATGTCTGGGAACTGTTTGCTTTCTGTTTTATAGATGGTAACTTCTAGGGGTGTCCTGACAGGTGGAAGGGGCAAGGGAGCTCTCTGAGGTCTCTTCTATGAGGCACTAATGCCATTCACACGAAATCTACCCTCATGACCTAGTCATTTCCCTAATACCATTAAGTCCTGATACATCATCTTGGGATTTCAACATGTAAATTTTAGGGGACATAACATTCACTGCATTGTAATGCTGCATCAGAAAGACTGAAACCATCATGACTCACTTAGCAGACATTGACAAAACAAGAAACAAAGTTATCAAAATAGAGAAATGATGCCCTCTTAGCTTAAGTCAGGTGGAGAGTTCATCAGAAGCCCAGAGGAGTGGCCAGCAGCAAGCACATGTAGAAATAAAATAATACCTTCTGTCATTTACAGTCATAAGATTTCTCAGAAATCTCCCTGATAAATGCCAGACTGCTGTGGGGGAAATGCTTCCCCTGCTAAGTTTTAACTCATCAGCTTTTCCATGAACAAAAGAAATAATCTTTCACTGTTCCCTAGACTGCTGTGGGTTTTGCTTGCCTTGGTTCCACAGCTGAGCTTCAGCACATGGGAATAAATATCCACTTTGCTTTTAATTAAACTGAATACGTCTGAGTAATTCTTTGATAAGATGATCCTGAATCTAATCAAGCCTCTAAAGTTGACTTCCACTTACTGGAAACATGGAAATTAATTGTGATCACATTGGAAACAGAAGTCACGTCGAAATGTAAGAAAGTTCTTAAGACAATTGAGCCAGTTTCTGCAATAAATTGATGGTGGGAATTTGAAAAATGAAGGGAGGGCTGCACTAGATTAAAAGAGATTTGAGAAACATAAAATGATATATAACTTGTGGGCCACATTTGGATCCTATTTCAGATGAAACAAATATAAAATAGCATTCTTGAGACAATCCAAAAAATGTAATTATAGACTAGGTATTAGAGGATATAGTGAATTCTTGTTAAGTTGGAAATGTATTCATAGAATGGTATTTGGGTCAGAAAAGTTTTCCTTTTTTTTGAGATACCTTATTTAAATAGGAAAGAGTGAATTTACATGATGTCTGAGATTTACATTTAGAAAACAGCAAAAATTAAAAAGAAAAGATACAAAGGCAATAAAATCTTGATAATTTTTACTTGATTGGTGCAAGTTCCATTACTGCTCTTTCTTCTTTTTTGTCCATTTGAAATAGGTCATGACAAAAATTTAAGTACAACATTTTTATATTTTGATGTAAATATTTGAGATAAAAGACTTACATATTCACAAGTTTGTGATTGTTTCCTTTCCAAAAGAGGATGTTCCCTATACATTCCAAATAAACCAAATAACACATCTGCTAATATGGGCAATTTGTTTTCTATTACAATAAAAAGCATTTTCTACCTAACTGCACTTTGCTCTATTTTTGCTGACCTGTATTTCTTAAAAAGTTGGGTGCACTTTATAAGCTTATGATTCAGAGACCAATTGGGAGAAGGGGAAAAAGAAGTAATTCAAGGCCTGAAGAGATAGGAAAAAATGGAATGAAATTCTGTTTTCTATAGTTGAATTTGAGGCTATGTTATGTCAAATTGAATTTTTGATGAAATAGCTTTTTAAAAAATACTACCTACATGCATTATTTCAATTCTATTTGATAATACAGCAGGATGGGGATGGTGAAGTTCAGAGGGTCAAAGAAGAACTTAATAAATGACTCATGGGAAAATCTCTGGAATGCAGTATAATAAAATGCTTTTGCTCTTTTTCTTCCCTAAATCCTCCTCCTCCCCTTTCTACCTGTGATTTAGAAGAAATATGTTCTTAGATAACTGATGTTAGTTGCATGCATACTGAAACGTATATGGTAGGGCTCCCGTCTTTAAAAAAATAATAAACAAAATAAAATAATGCCTGTGGGAGAAATGAAGTGAGTCATACTTTTAGATTTCTTTTCCAGGCATTTCAGCATTGTCACCATGTGTTCCCACTCACGAGTTTTGAGCTAGGACATTGAGTGGCATCCCAAGGGAACCAACCTCCTAGCTTCTGCGGTGCCCAACTAATATTCTCCCTGAACTCAAGTTGTAAATCAACTCATGGAGAGAAGGAGATAGTCATTGCTGTGAAGACAGAAAATAATTTTTCAACATTACCAATTTAATATAAAGATTAAGCTTATTAAATTTATATCAAACCCCTTTTGTGATTAGAGCAAGTTCATTTTCAGAAAAGTTCCATTATAAAACCACCAATAGGATTTACTAATTTCAATAAGTCATTTACTTCCAGGGATGGACTATACTAATTACTAATATGTACAAATTCCATTTAGACATAAAGAAAACCCTAGGTACAGAAAATGAGATAATAATTAACTAAGCATTTTTCAGTTGTAAATAACTAATTTAAGAGAAAAGTTATGAAATAACATCCATCTTGAATTTCAAAATAATTCTAACATACTGGCAAATTCCTGAACAAAATGGATTGTGTTATTGATAAAAAAAAAAAAAAAAAAAAAAAAAAAAAACTCTTCCTCCTTGGAATGACTTTTTAAATAAACCATATTGGACAATTCTATTAAAGGCCTATGATCATTTTTATTTTTCATTAATCTATAAGGATTTGGGTATGGCAAAATAATCAAAATGTTGGTCAATTAACTATTTTTTTCTGTGCCATTATTTTAGATGCAACTGCATTAAATCCTAACCACCTAAAAAATTCTGTGGCTTTTTTTTTTTTTTATATTTTTATTTATTTGCTTTAGTAACTGCGTTTTATTAAACATTCTAAAACCTTTAGGCTAACCACCTAAAAAATTCTGTGGCTTTTATTTTTCAAACTTTCTTTGTAATCAACTGAGATTAGATCAAAGGGACTAATTTAATTCTAACGATGTTTTTGTATCTTACTTTTAATAATTACTGTAGGATTCTTTCCCAGGCATGATTATTAATAGCAAAAAATCATATGACTGTATTAGATGACATCAGCTAATCCTCCAAAGCAAACTGTTCCTCTCTAGCTTGGAAGGAAATCAACACAGGCCTCCTTGCAAAGATAATACACAATAGGCTAGAACCTACCGTAATTACAACCTCTGTTAACATGTCTTTGATTTCCACAACTTCAGCTGTTAAAGATAACAAAAATTAACAAGGGCATTCTAATAACATGAACTCTAACTACTTCTATGCTTTGGGGAATGAAGCAGGACATAAATAAACAATAGAAAATAGTTTAATACCTGCTCCCAGAATGAGCTAAACAAAGAAGGGTGGTTGGGTCAGGTTTGGCACTCGTACCTATAACTCCAGTGACTAGGGAGGCTGAAGCAAGAGGACAGCAACTTTAGTTGTTGTTGTTGTTGTTTTAAACTTATTATTTTTAGTTATACAATACAGTAGAATCAATTTTGATGTAATTATATACACATGGAATATATATTATTCTAATTAGAACCCAATTCTCGTGGATATACATGATGGTGGGATTCACTATGGTGTATTCATGAGTGTACATAGGAAAATTATGTCAAATTCATTCCACTGTCTTTCCTTTTACTTTCCTCTTTCTTTTCCCTTTATTCCCTTTTTTCCCTTTTGTCTAATCTACTGAATTTCTGTTATTTCCCCCCACTACACACACACACACACACACACACACACTTATTGTGGGTTAACTTCCATATCAGTGAAAACGTTCAATCTTTGGCTTTTGGGGACTGGCTTATTCACTTAGCATGACAGTCTCCCGATCCACTGGTAAATGTCATAAAGTCATTATTTTTAATGGCTGAGTAATAATCAATTGTGTATATATACCACATTTTCTTTGTCCATTCTTTTCAAGGCCAATATCATTCTAAACAGAGAAAAACTGAAAGCATTCCCTCTAAAAAGAGGATTGCAAAGTTTGAGGCCAGAGATTGGGGCAATTTAGTGAGACTCTGTCTCAAAACAACAACAGAAAAAGGGCTGGAGGTATAACTCAGTGGTAGAACACCTCTGGTTTCAGTGCCCGGTGCTGGGGGGAAAAAAGGAAGGGAAGGAGGGAGGGGGAAGGAAGAAAGGAAAGAAGGAAGGAAGGAAAGGAGGGAGGGAGGGAGGAAGGGGGAGGGAAGGGGAGAGGAGAAGAGGGGAGGAAGGAGGTTTGGAAACATGGATATGACTTCACTGGGTTCAATCATTTTTAATCATTTTGAAGTGTATTATCATTTATTATTATTTCATCAGCACTTATTGAAAATCTACCATATAACTCATGAAGTCAATCCCTAGAAACGATATATAGATAGAGATAGAGATAGAGATAGAGATAGAGATAGAGATAGAGATAGAGATAGAGATATATAGAGATATATACCTCAGTCCTTACTCTTAAAAAGTCTAAATGTGAGGTACACTAGGCCCATTCTATCTGCCCGTTCCCAAATCCACCTGCTTCTCCCATTTCTTCCCCCGGAGAAAAGAAAAGAATAAAAGTTTATATGTATTGGAAGCCATAAACATAGTCATAGAACCTACAATTTATTAAGCATCAAAGGTGATATAAGCAGTTTACATATGATAATACTTCAGTCAACTGAAATCTCTGAAAGTACCATGTCCTTATCTTACACTGGACTTATCTAGCACCTATGCTTTAATTCCGGTGTTCAGCAATACCCATCAAAACCAGTTGCTTCAAGGAAGACAGACTGAGGCCCACTCCATCTTTATAGCTAGGTGAGCCAACAAATCCCCTTGTATTGTCAGAGCCAGTTTAGATTGTTGTTTTTGTTTTTGTTTATATTATTTGCAACTAAAAGTGCACACAGAAAAACAGTCTTCCTCCAAAGTTAATGACATTTTCTTAGGTGGGCTGCCATATTTTTTTCTTCATTTTCTATTCTTAGACATTAAGGAGAGGCTTGTCTGACTTCATAATATAAAAGCATGAAACTTCATTAAGTAAACATTTGGTGAATGAATGAATTGGCTGAAGAAAGGAAATGAATAAGTAAACAAACTACTGAATATGAAATAATTCATCTGTTCCTACTTTGCCCTCACTCCCCCAGGCCAAGGTGCATAATAGCACAAAAGAAAATTAAAACAATAATTGAAAATCACCCAGCTCTTTGAACTTGTTTACTTTTTCTTAGCCAGTTGACAATAACCTGTTATCTTTATATCCTATTAAAAATCATATTAACTTATTCCCTCCCCATTTGACATTATTTGAAAATCCAACAAAACCAAAGTTGGGGGACTAGTACCCAGAAAGTCAAAATAGAAAAGAGTCATGCACCTGATATTTACCCCTGCATATGTTTACCTCCTTCTCACATTCCCATCTATCAGAAAGTAATGTTCACCAGAGAATGAGAAATTAGGACAGTAGAATTAGTGTTTTGTTTTCCTTATAGTGATCAAAAGTGCAATAAATCTCATTGAACTGCCAATTATAGTTGTTAAAGGCATTAATGCTATGATTTAGGAACCTTTTCCACATGGAAGCTGAAGAAAGTATAGAGGAGACACACAGCTGAGGGGGAAAGAGAGAAGGGAAATACTTTAAAGATATTAGTCACAGAGACATACTGAAGATTCCTCATCTCATGACTGGTAACTACTCCACTGAGAGGGAAATAACTCTCACATTTATACTGGGAAATGACTATAGAGAGAAAATGGTTATTTATTTCCAGACCCTGCCAATTTCAATATTGCTCTCTTGCTGTGTCATAGTCACAGACCTATCTATGCAATAACAGGAACAATAATTTATAATCTTCCTGTTCAAAAAATAATTCTATTGATCACCACTTTATTTTTTGTTCCCCCATGATTCAGCAGGTCAGAACTGCTCCAAGTTCCAGTGTCTCACTATCATTCAGCAAGAAGTTCAAGGCCTTAAATGTCTTTACAAGTTAATAGGAGCTGAAGAAATTCATTTCAGCACCAAGGAGAGTGCTCTGCTATTTTCAAATGCAGTGGAAACTGCATATTCATGACACTAAAAAGAAATTTTGAAATGTGGTTTGATAGAAAGCTGATAAAAACTAATTTCTTTTTTTAATTTTTATTTATAGTATTAGTATGTAATACAGTTCATACTATACATATAGAGCCTCTTTTTACACAAAACAGTTTGTATACAAAGTATATTCGTAGCATTCAAGTCTTCAATCATGTATTTAGAATAATGATATCCATCTTATTCAACCACTTTTTCTTTTAAAACTAATTTCTTTAATGAGAAAATTAATTTTTAATTAAATTAAAAATTTTCAGGGTTTTACATATGTTCAAACTACAAATTTTTTCAGCTTTCAAATACACCGAATTAGTGATTCTTCACCTATTTTTTTTATTAACAACAAAGTCACAATTTCTTCATGGGCTTAGACTAATTCAATGCAGTGACAAAAAACGTTAAATTAACAGGGATTGAAATTTCCATGAGAGTAAGTCCTAAAATATTCCCCACTGTTATATCCTCAATACTGTGCACAAGATAAATGTTCGATAAATATTTAAATGAGAATGGGTGAATTAATGACTGATATTCATTAAATGTAAAGAAATAAATTAATGAATGTCTTATTTGTAATTTTAAAAAAAGTTATTTTTTATGGCTGGTCTCAAAGATCCCTACATGCCACATTGCTCGATCTGAAACTTGAACACATCTTTCCTTAGTCTAGCTCAGTGGAGTCTCTGGGTGGCAGAAAAATCATGCCCCAGACACTGTCTTTTGTCTTTACTAAACTTTCAATGTAAAGAGGGTTTTTTTGTTTGTTTTTTCATTGCCTTAGGGAGGTCACTAAAATTTCAATCTGTGCAATCCTACACCCCCAGGGCAGCATGGCATCCACTGCTGGCTCCCCCAATGCCCTGTTACCAGATGGACAGGATGCAGAGACAGGAGCTATATCACGCTCTTCCACCAGGTCCCCAAGTAAACCATATGTAACTATTGTCCCTATTCCCCAGCAGCCAGCAACCCCTTACTCGGTGCCAAGGGAAGAAAACACCAGGCCTCCCTCTCCTGAGTTCAGAAACACCTGAGTCCAGCTGTAGAAAAAAGAAAAAAAGAAAGAAAAAAAAAAAGTCAATAACGCAAGTCTGCTCCAAGCTGCCACTGCAGCCAGACATGGGCTAGCCCTGAGAAACCAGAATCTTCCAAGGACAGGGCCAAAGGTGAAAAAGAAAACATGAAAAAGTAAGAACATGGATTTTTCCAACAGCCAGCATATTTGTGAGGACTTCTCAGGCCTGTGAACCCCTTTCTCTTTTTTATGTCTATTTGTGCAATGAAACGTGTGAACAAAGTCAAGCCTCCTGGTGCACAGGTAGACACAGCCCAGTTCTTAGCTCCTAGGAGGATTCTAGGCTAAGGCTCACTCTACTTGGACTGTACTATCAGGCCCCCAAAATGGGGGGAGCTGCCAGGGAAGGACTGATTTCCATTTCAAACTGCATTCTGGTACTTTGTACTCCAGCACCATTGGCCGATCAATATTCAATGCTTGGAGATTCTGACTCTGCGGGAGTCATGTCAGGGGACCTTGGGAGCCAATCTGCTTGAGCTTCTGAGTGATAATTATTCATGGGCTCCTGCCTCTTGCTCTTTCTCTAGCACGGTCCCACTCTGCAGACTCAGTGCCTTATTCAGTCTCCTCTCTCGCTCTCTCCGCTGCTGTAGCTGGACCCTTCGCCTTCGCCACCGCTCAGCATCAGCACATCCCCTACAATGGCTAAAACAGCAATGGGTAAGGCATCGCGCCTCATTCTCCCTCGGCTCGACCGGGAGCTCGCCTCTCACCTTCTTGCTTAGAGCTTTGAAGGCATTCGGAGATATTTTATAAAGAAAAAGACGTTAATGGTAACAGGAGCCAGGAAGGTCGGAGGTAGCTCTGGGTGAGGTGGGAGGGCAAAAAGGGTATCCTTGGAAATCTAAAGCGAAGGATTTCTTTAAGACAGAAGCAGGTAAGTTGCCCTCCCATGGACAGGGAATTTACTTTTTCCATATTTAAAATTAAAGCTCAATTGCGAGGGGAGCGGGCTACCTTAACTGTTTGCCTTAAATGGGGTTAAGGGACGTTTTGGAAAGTGCTTTGTAACATCCTGTATTTCTTCTGTAGTTAAAAAAGAAAATGGGAAAGGGATAGAGAGAAGATTGGGAGAAAGGAAAAAGAAAAATGCAAAGTCAAAGCGGTCCCATCTAGGCTGTTTGAAAGATGGGTGGAGACGAGGTGGGGGAGGAGAGCGGGGCACATTTCATGGTATTGTCTCGTTGGAAAAACCGCTAGTCCCGGGGCGCGGTGCAGGGAGGTAAGGGAGCAGGGGGAGGGTGGGAGTAGGACCTTTCCTTTGTTTTAGGGAAAAGGAGGGGAAAGAGAGAGGAAGTCGGGGAGGGCGTGGAGGGCGCGGGTGGGCAGCTGCAGGGGCGGGGAAGCACGCTGCGGGGAGGGGTAAAGGGACCCGGCTCGGAAGGCGCCGGGGTGGGGTTTCTTTGTGTGCGGACCAACAGTCCTGGGGGGGGGGGGAGGGGGGGGGAGGCACCTGCAGCGCTGGGCGCACAATGCGGACAGCCCCACCCTGTGCGGTACCGCGCCGGCCCCCACCCCCATCCCCGCCGGGTTCAGCGTCTTCCGCGGAAGGGGGCCGAGTGGGGAGCGCAGCGAGACACCCAGGAGCCCAGCCCTGCGGGGACAGCGGCGCCACGCCACGCCCGCACTCCGCACTCCTGGCTCTTAGCCCTAGCTTCCAAAAGAGACTTGACCACTGACCCCACCCGCCCCATCGTACCCTCATTGTCCGTTTTGGGGAGGGAAGAGGAGAATGGATTAACATTTTTTCTTTCCAGAACCACACTGAATAGGCTGTTTCAAATCACAGAAAAGGGCTTCTTTGAACTCCTTTGATCGTTTTGAGGAAAAGCTTCTGGAACCTAGAGATATGTGCAAATATACGGATAAAGATATTGTAAACGTAATATAAAGCAAAGAGGTCAAAGTCTTTAAGTTGGGCGACTGAAATTTCTATTTTGTGGGTTAGAGTGAACTGCTGG
Organism: Tamias sibiricus; assembly: GCA_025594165.1. Lineage (NCBI taxonomy): Eukaryota > Metazoa > Chordata > Mammalia > Rodentia > Sciuridae > Tamias > Tamias sibiricus. The sequence continues at coordinate 138,200,674 of CM046658.1, read as the reverse complement.
CAATTTCACAGGTCTAACCGGTGTCAGAGAGACTCAACAAGATTTCGGATCCAAGGCCCTAATTTCCCAATAAGTCTTGCGCTTCCAGTGTCCCATGGTTCGGGAGCTCAGTGGTCCAGGGGTAGATAGGCAGGGAGACCCCTGAAATCTGGAGGTGGCTGGAAGCACCCCTCCCCCAGGACCCGGCTGTGGGATGCGGAGAGGGTAAAAGCTACGGAAAGGGCTGGAGGTGGACGGCTCCGCCCTGCCCCACCCTTCTCGCCAAGCTGGGAAAACCTTAAGCTCGAGCCTGGAGGGGCCGTTGAGAGGTCGACCGTCCCGGGACCCCTTTTTCCAGCCTCGCAGTTCACATCAGCCCAGCTCCTTTGGGGGTGTGCAGACACCTGGAGTGGCTCTCAGTCCCGGCGCCGAGCCCCTCCCAGCCAATTAGGTGGCTCTGCAGAAAAGCTGGTTTGAGCCCCGCCCGGATACACAAAGGCTCAACCCCACCCCTCCAGGCCTTAGACCACAGAGGTGACCCCTTCCCTGGGGTATGGTAAGGTTTCTGTACTCGCCCAACCACAGCCCACCTAGTTGAGTGATATTTCCCCCCAACCCAAGCCCACGACCCATCCTCTGTTTCCTTCGATTTCCCAGGATGGAGACCCCGTAGAGGGTCTCTTCTAGAGACCCTCTGTCCTCCAGTGGGGCGCGGCTCAGCCCCACCCCCTCCCAGCTGGGGCCCGGAGCCGCCGGCAGCTGGCCGGGTGGGGGCGCACGTGGCGACTGGGCGCGTGGAGCTTTGCCAGCCCTGCAGAGCCTCCCGCCGCGCCCTGCGCACCCCTCCCTCTTGTAACTGGGCGTTCGCCCCCGCGGGAGCATCCCCAGAGACTGGTTTCTGCGCAGTGTCCTGAGCTACTCCCGTTTGCCAAATTTCGCGCTTTACCCGCAAGGAACGGTTCTGAGAATGGAGGGTAGGGGCGATCTTGCTCAATGCTCTGAACCCCCACTGAGAGGTTTCTGCTGCAGAAGCTGTCTACAAACTGATCTCCGTCAGTTTTTATTATTTCAAATCAGCATTATTATTCCCTGACTCAGTAGCCTTATTCTCATTTGTTCATAAGAGACTGATTGCTTTTGGTGAAGGTTTAACCCTTGCACTCACTTTTCTTCTTCCCTTTTTCTGTCGCCCTTCTTCCTCCCCTCTCCCCCCAAAGAAGATTTTGTCTCCAGTTGCTCCTTTAGGTTATAAAGCAAATATATTTTGACTTCTTGTTGGGATTGTGTATATTCATATGTGACTGGGACATATATGCAGGTGCTTGGAAAGGGCAGGGTCTGTGTGCTAGTGATCACTGGAAAATTCTCCAGAGAATTGTTTGTGGCTGCAATGGGTGAATATTATATAATTATGATATGCATGAGGTTATAACTGTAAACATATAAATATAGGTTATACAGAACATTTTAACTGTTTATCCCCAAAACTATTTTTCCAACTGCTGTTCTTGATAATCGTCTCATTTCTATGCTGAAATGAGAATCGTAAAATGGTAGCCACCCTCTAATAAAAATCTCACCCCAAATATGGCAAATGCAAAAATCTTTTCTGCCATAGTCAAGCTGCATTTGCAAATCATGAAAAGAAACACTACCTCTACAATATTAAAATAATAGATTTTGCAATCATTCGAATTTCAAAGCATCACCAGAATGGATTCCTTTTTTCTTTATTCATTAAACAATTATTGTATTCAGCATGATTGTCCTAAGTAAATATAATATTACTCTTCTACATGAATATATAAGTAACTCTGAAGATTTTGATTGAGATTTTAGGATAAAACTGCAGCAGAAAAGTAACATCAGTTAATCACATATATCTAATTCATACCAGATGAATAAGCTGAGCCTGCAATAAACACTATGTGACCCAGTGTAGTACATTGCCACTTGCTAGTATAATAGTATAATAGATCTGATGTCTGTGCATGTTAAAATTCCCTGGAAGTATATTTTTTAGTAATAATTGATTGGATGATTTGAGATTAAAATCTAGAACTTTGTTTAGTAAAAATTCACAATGTTTTGCAATGACTTAGATTTGTAGTATATTATTCTGTTCTAAAGGAGAGAAAGGTATTTTTATTGTCAAAACAATGCCTCTGCCCTTAGTCGTTAAAATTTTAGCAAGATGTTATTTGTTGCATTAAAAAGTTTAATTGCTTTTGGGTTTTGATTTTTATTTGCTAATGGATAGATTGTAAGATAAGTGTGTGATTATTTGACACAATATCATCAAATCATTCATTATCATGATAAAAATGCTGCAAACTACATATATTGAGATTCAAGAAATGCCCTCTCAGAGAGCCATAAAGCTGATTCATGCAATAATAGTTTTCCTCTTTATAATCGAAATAGTTACTTAATTCTGTGAATATCTAATAGTAGCTATCGAGCAAAATTTTTAAGTAAAATCTGAATAACTAAAATGAAATGAAAGATGAATTATTACATTAAAGTGAAGATTTTGTCATTGATAAATCCAGGCCATGCTTAGTCAAATTACTGATTTATCAATCACTGTTGGTTTTTATTTTAACTGAATGAGATGGACTATACACTCGTGCCAGGTCAGTTGCTCCTTGCTCCTGCAAGCCTAGATGAAGCTGACCTCAGAGCAAGTGGAAGCCAAGGCACACATTGGACCTGGGTGTGGCCAACCCCACATTACTGATAGCTAAATACAGCTAACACCAATTTCCTTTTGGTTGTGGAAAAACATAAATTATTCTGTTTCCACAAAATCTGTGCCCCTATATTAAAAATGCAAGAAATACACCAGAGCAGAGGAAAATACTGAATTAGTTAGTGACCCAGTTTTTTCTAGAACCTAAGCAGCTCTTCTCGATTGTCTCAATTGGAAAACCTTAACGTCTGCATTAATTTTCACTCCACTAGAGGGCAGTCAAGTTCTCTAGAGAAGTAGATGATTTAAATCTAGCTTCAAATATTAACTGTTTAATAAAATCTTTTCTTTTATTGGGAACTTTCAAATGTTTGCTCAATAAACTAATGTTGTGTTTTGCCATAGTGAATGAAAGGGGTCTGTCCATTTTTCACTGAGATAAAATGAAATGAATGGTCATAATCTGCAAGTAAGCATAGGCCTTGGTTAAGTATTCCATTATGATTTTACTTTCTAGTTTCATTATGTTGTCATTATAATATCATTTATGTTACTTCTGGGGTTTAGTAGTGAATAAGTAGTAGAAAATGTCAGTATTGTTAGCAAAATTATTTAAGAACAGAATGTTTTAATATTTAATAAAGAAATAAAATTGTTGTTTACCTATTCCTCTATTTATAATGTTCCCCATTTGGGGGACACACCTAATATTTGAGTCTTTACCCCCAGGGAAACTTCAGGCTATGTTGATAAAGCAGGTAGCTATAATGTGATATTTAGGAGAGATCCTGAAAACTGTTCCTATTTTCCCATCTTCTATTTCTCCTTTCCACTTAAAAGATGCCTTTCAAACCAAATATAATGTGATTTCAATCTAATTTTTCAACAATTATCAAGCGTCTCCTTGTAATAGTTTCCATTACTTTAGTAGAAAATTGATGTTCATCTTAAAGAAGAAAAGAATAACCAAATTTCTAGGATCGTCACTTGTGGATTTTTCTCATGTTTGCATTAGAAGAAAAACTACTTTTCTCTTATGTAACCATAATCCACCTGTAAAATATTTAATAGAGTTGTATTTTTGTATTCCTCATACTTTAATGCACATATGAATTATCTGATTTTCATTAAAGTGTGAATTCTGATTTGATATGCCTAGAATGAGGCCAGACATTCTGCATTTCTAACAAGCTCCCAGGTGATTCTGATTCTAACCACCAAACCATCAATTTAAGAATTATGATATGCATGTACCCCTCATGACTACCTTATGTTATGTCTTAACAAGTTTAAGTTCATGGCAGTCTTTACAAAATATTTTACTTCCAAATTCGTGCATACTTAGGGATTTTATTCCTCTGAGGATTATGTGTTCTGTGTCATCACTCTTTCAATTAGATTTTTAAAATACATTTATATTGCAGGATTCAACAGAAGACCTTCAAGAGAAATGTGGGGAAAATAAGGAATTGGCTTTGTGTATGTGTATCTGTCTGCCTGTCTGTATGCTTGCCTACCTGCCTAAAAAATGAATGTGGCTTGTGGCACCATTGAGAAAGAATGATAAATAGTAATGTTAGCTTACTGTTAGCTTATTTACAAAGAATGTGCAGAACAAAAGTTCAACCCCACACATGGATATGGAAAATACGCAAGTTTGTAACCTCAGATTGAAACTTTTCACCACAAATACTCCACATAATGAAGAACTTAAAAGAGGAGTGAACCACACTAAATTTATCTCTGGTTTTATCTCTTATCAAATTATCCTAACAGAGTATTTCTTCCTGGGTACCACATGAGAAAATTATTAAGAATTTATTGATTGTGGCTGTATATTCAAAAACAGATTATATTATTTTTTTTTTCCTTCTGCTTACTTAATCCAACAGAGGACCTCCATTATTCAATACTACCTTTCTAAGAAAGTCAACCTAGAGGGGGAAAAAAGTGGGTCTTCAAGGGATATCATCAAAAATATCATATCTCACTTTTTCCGTACAATGGTTGGCTGACCATGCAAGCATTACCACATTTCTGGAAATGTTATCCTGCAAAAATGATACTGTATATAAAATGTCCCAAATTAGAAATACAGCATTTCCCAAATAATGCATTAAAAACATGATCCCAAATAAAACTGGGCACAGAGGTGGCAGGATATGCTGTTACTCAACATGAAGTTGGATTAAGTCTCAAGGTTATCCATTACTTCCTTCTTATTTGTTGTTGTTGTTAACAGTTCATTTCAGGGTCTCTTGGAAACTGAGAAACTTTCAATGGTTGCAATTTCTAATTACATTCAAAGAAATACATGCTAATACAGCATTACGAAAATAATGTGTGTTTAAACCTTTAATCCTGACACTCTGTCACAGCTATATATAAATTTCATTTGGAGATGGATGTCAAAAATCTAAACTTGAAGACCTTGAACCAAAAAGTCTTCCTAACTAGTTGCTTAATCAACAGTTGTCTTGCAGTGTTGCTTTAAGGATTATTATCCTGGTATAATACACAACAGAAATCTCTGTAAGTAGTGACTTATTGTTTTGTTTTGTTGTTGTTTGTTGTTTTTTTTTTTTTTTCAGTACTGGGGATTAAACCCAGGAGTACTCTACCACTAAGCTACATCCTGAGCCTTTTGTATTTATTTTGAGACAGGATCTCACTAAGTTGCCAAGGCTAGCCTCAAACTTGCCATCCTCCTGCCTCGGCTTCCTGAGTCATTGAGGTTACAAGCAAGTTACCACACCCAGCTCAAGAAGTAACTTTTATTTATTGAATTTGACCTCTATATAGTACCTATAACATGGGAGGGACTGTTCAGAGCAGTTTGCAATTATTGACTGTGTTAATCATCTTAACAATCCTAAGTAGGAGGTCCTATCACAGCTGAGGAAACAGACATGGAAAGATGACATGACTTGCCCAGGCCCTGTGTTTCCTGAATCTGTATCTTTAACCTATACCTGCTAATCTCATATCTGTTCCTTGTCAGAAGTGCTCCCACCACAGGAGTCAGACCTGACACTGCCATCTTGGTAACAGGCCTGAGAGGATCTTGTCCTTTCCAAGCTTAAACTCACTTTCAAGACAAATGCTTTCCAACTGATGGCTGGTTTTAATAGCTAACTTGGAGCTTATGAAACTAATAGCTGTAGATTAGTCTTTTGGGTAAAGATAGCTGTGAGGGGTTTGTAATGTATGGAGCAAAGAACCAGGGCAGCAACTCTGATGTGAACAAACTGGGATGATGAATTGTGGAGAAAGAAACTGGCTTGATCTCATCCAGCTCAGACTTGCTAGCACATTTCAGAATGGATCCTAACTCTTCCCACAACCCCCAGACATTTGATTTTAATAATCGGTCTAATAAAATAAATTTAGAATTAAGAGAGATATACAGCGCAAGCTTCCACGTTGAATATAACTATTAGGTCTTACTTGAGGATTTTCTTATCTTATTACCTCAGAAGCAGACAGGCAGGCGAGATCTGTGGGAAGGCTCAGAATCCCTTGTGAAACATTTTTAATTATCTTTAATAAAAGAATCAGGCCCTGTCATTTGTCAAGGAGACATTTGCAGTAGTAAAACCTGCGTTTATAATAACCCATTTTTATTAATCATGATTAAAGATAACATTTTGTGTACATTTGTTCTCACAAAACACTTTTATGTGAATGTAAAGGTTAATTAATGCATTTCAGCACTCATTTTGCTAGTCATCTGGAAATATAGCTTTCCTAGGATTTGTACTTAAGAGAAGCCACACGGTATACTCTAAAACCACAGCAGGGCTGGGAACATAACACAGTGGTAGACCACTTGCCTAGCAAGTTCAAAGCCCTGGGTTTGATCCCAAGCATAATAATAATAATAATAATAGCAATAATAATAATAATATAGAACCATAACAAATATTTTAGGATTTTTTTTCTTGCTTGTAATGTTGTTGACTTCAAAACTAAAATATTTAATACTGAAAAATTGCTTCCAAATTTTATTTCATGACAAGAAATAGATGATTTTGGTTCTCAATTTTTATAGAACAAGAATATTATCCAAGACTGAATTCTTTTACAAAATCATAAAGCAGTGTCTACAAGAGTACCCATTTAGCAGTTGTTCTGGAATAATTGCATTTCAGATTCTGGAATTTGTACATTCTCCATGAGTCCAAGCACTTATTATAACAATACATCATCCATGATATAAATCTGTCAATCTTTTAGTTGTATGTCTTTATGTTAGGGGAAAAAGAATTAAATCAAATTTAAATCTAGTCCCACAGATAATTTTTTTAAAAGATCAAACTACTTCTTTTGGAATATTTTTTCCTATGAACTGCATCCTTAATGTTTAATTTCTATCGGAAAAAACTGCTTACAGTAGGCCTAACAGCATTCTTCTAGTTCTGGTGTCCTGGTAAGTAGGAATGAAACCCACATGAAAAACTCCAATTTATCATTTATTGACTGTTATTAACTCACTGCAGCCTCCCTGGGAACCATGACTTCAGGACACAATTATCTTACTACTTCAACATTTTCGTTAATTTCCAACACAAATATCTATCATTATGTGAGTTTATAGCAAGATACCCATTAACATCTTCCTCTTGGTAATTTTACACATGAAAAATTACCAAAGCCAGTACAAATCTTTTTGTGACAGATCATTCCTGTTATTTTAAAAATCATCTTTTCATTCTACTTCTGAACAATTTTTTTTCTTTATAGTTAAAGAAAGAAGAACACATAAGCATAGAAGATTGGAAATTGTTCAAAGGGAAAATAAAACAGCATGAAATATCTATCTGGGATCTTGTTGTTTCTAGAAAACATATTAGTTGTCCCATCTTTTTAAATCTCCATGTAATCCTTGTGAGACTGGCATAGTATATAAGTTATAGTATTTAAAAATGAGTAAATTTAAGCTCAAAGGATTTACTCAATCAAGTTCACATATGGTAAGCTTCAGAGCCAGTACTAGCAGAAAGTTCTAATAAAAATAGATTTAGGTGAGTTTTAATATAGGTAAGACATAGATATAAAACTAATGAAGTTTAGCACTCAATTCTCTGTCCTATTATCAGAAACATTGAAGAAAGCTACGCACTAGGCATATTTGTCTGTAGTCCAAAATCATTAATAGTTAATGTCAGTAAAATAAAAATAGATTTGAATGCCAGCTCTGTTCCAAAGCCTGTGCAAGGTATTATAAGAATATAAATAAACATGGTCTTCACCCTTGGGGAATTTAGTCTTGAAGAAAATGAGATCCTGTGCATATCAAAAACTTGAGCAACAGTAATGGAAGCTCTTACCACTAGAGTTTTACCATTTTAATAGTTTTGTAATAACTTTGATTAGGAAGTACTAAGATCTGCCAAAAGGTTGCAGGATGAAAATATCTAAGCTGTCAGCCAGTCCAGCCAGAGTTACAATGCTCCTCGGATTTTCTGAGCATCAGCAGCACTTGCAGAACTAGGGCCACACTCCCAGAGGTTCTGATTCCATGGGTTTGAAGTGGGCCCCATGAATTTGCATTTCTTACTTAACTCCCAGGTGGTGTTGACCTGGCTGGTCCAGAATCACTTGGAGCAAGCTGTACAGCAGTGACCAGTGGGGAACACAGGACAGTGTGGCCCTCCAGTGGGAGAATTATGATCTCTGACTTACTCTACAAAAGGACAGGGGTTCTGTCCCTCTCCACCAGCGCCAATGCTACGCTTAAGGAGGAGCCCAGGAGCAGGATCTGAAGTCCTGAGTTTTTCATCTTCACTCTCACTAACTTGAGTCAGGATTTTCTTTCCCTGTATCTCTAATTTAACACCAGTAAAATAATAATAACTGCCTGTCCATATCAGAGGGTCATAGTCAGAATCAAGGAAGTGAATTTGAAAGTGATTATTATCATTCAAGTGCTTTATAAATGCTTTATAAATGCTTGAGTTCTTTATCATTAGATATAATTGGATTTTTTTTTTTTTTTTTGGTGGAAATAGCATGGTGTATGCATTTAGCATGAATAAAGTGAGAACAAGAAACACAGTCACAAAGTAAATCATTTGACTTTGAGAAGTACTTTCTAAATGCTGAAAAGTGAAATAAAATGTTGATTGAATCTTTTAGACACTAGCATTTGACATTTTGAAGGACTTCTGATTAGAACCCCTCTAGACCTTATGTAGATAGATATTTAAAGCTTGTTTCTTAAGTATCTTCTTCCTAGAGTTTGAATCAGAAAAAGCAACTGAAAGGTTTTATTTCCATCCTTACCCAATTTTCCCCAAGTCCAAGATTCTTTACAAGTAAAGGGAGGTAAGTAGTGGCCTGGGATGGCCGCTGTCAATCTTACAGAATCTCTGTGCAAAGTAGGGATACCTGAGGCAGTAGACACAGGAAACCTGAGAGGGTTAACCAACCAGAGGCAGCTCTTCTACTCACTTTGCTTCTGGTCCCATGTTTGCCCTTTGGTGGCACCACCTTGGCTCTCTACCCTCTGAGTCAGCCTCCCCAAGACTGTACAAGCCCTCCTTAAACCAAGTGACCCAGGCCCAAAAGTCCAAGTATGCTGAAAACTTGGTTTACAGCAACTTTTCAAAAGAATGCAAAACACTATGAAATTAAAAAGCAGTACTATTAAGTTCCCCCAACAATGCTTAGGTAGAAACTGTTCCTGTCACTGATAGGAAAGAACTGTAGCAGAGTAGTTGTGGGTGTTGGGGTTGGATGGCTGTGGCTTTGAACCCTGCTTCACACTGCTCACCTCCTGAAAATTTTTGAGCAAATTACTCACCATTTCTCTACTATAATTTTCACCATTTTTAAGTGGGGAAAATAATACCCAAGTCACATGATTGTTAAGAGGATTAGGAAAGCAATTGAATATTAAGAAATTGATAATAAAAATATTGATCCCCTTCCTTAACTCCCTAAATGAATAGTGAAAATACGAAGTATAATAAAAAGTAAAACATCTCAATTTTATGTGAATTTCTTCATATAATGACAAAGTTATTAATATCTTGGAATTTAAGAAATAATCACTAACCATCAATGCTTGATGGTAGAGGGTTGAATGACAATGTAGCTACCTACTAATATAATATGAGATGTCATATTCAGTAGAAATAAATAAAAATTGACTCCAGAGGAATTAAAATACAAAAGTCTACACTATGGTCACTTTGAAGAGTAGAATAAAGGGGAATTCACACACACACACACACACACACACACACACACACACACACACAATCTCATTCTTAAAATATCCCCAACCCATCAGTTTCATCCAACTCTTTCATCCCAGCTCACCTGACTGATACACAATTTCTCATTCCCACCTGTCCATCTCCTCCCTGCCTGGCATCCTATCTTCTACTTCCATTTTCAACATCCCTCTTTCAGCTAGTTATCTTCTTTCTGGGCTAATTCCAGGTACCTTCTTTTCTGGGTCTACTTTGCCATCCTGTTCATCCATTACTGGATGAGCATAATAAAGACCCAAAAGCCATACAATACCAACAGAATACTCCTGAAATGACTGCTAGAGAAAAGGATTTCATATTATTCTCCCAGTTGTGCCTGAAATTAATACCTTTTCAATCATTAGTGTTTCAGATACCAATCAATAATCTATTGCTTTTTTTTTTTTTTTTTACCTGTGAGGAGTTAGCAGAATACAATTATTAGAGCAACAAAGGTATCTTGAAGAATCAAAATAGTATTCATCTGGCATCTGACTTTGCAAAGGTTAAGGGAGGATAATTGATTATTGGTATAAAAAAGGCATCTTAAGCATTTTGTATTTCCTTTAAAACAGCAATTTATAAATGTATGGTACATAAACTAGGAAATATATTTATGACATAACTGCATGCTTATTTAGAGAAATATGTGCTTATATTGACAATTATAGTATGTTCCTTTTTCAAATTAGATACTGTTAATGATAATAATCTGCATGTAAAATGCCATATTTTTTCACATGTGTAAGCCATAAAATATGGATGGTAAGATATATACCTACTTTCTTATAAATATATAGACATGGGAAAATGACAAAGTAAGAGCTTTATATGAAAAGCTCACTACAATTCAAATCCTCAAAAGGTCATAGGATATTGCAGGAGAGTAGGGTAGGTCAGCTCTGAAGAAAATGTAGCCATTCTCCTCACTTTAAAATTATTTAATACCAAAACACAAAGACAAAAAGGAAATTGCATCTCTTCTGCCAATGACACTTGATTTTTTAAAAATCTAGTAGTACAACAAATAAGATGAAAATTTAGTACTTTCCAGGTTGAGAAGCAAATTCAAGAAATACTGAATTAAGTAGCTTAAAAAAACTGGATTGAATTTGTTGAAGTTTTTCTTACAATGAAATATTAATAAATGAACAATTGTAGTATGTATTGTTCATGAATTGTGGCAAGTTGTATTACAACCTACCTAAGGTAAGAAACTCAAAATATATTATGTTTTATGTAATATATAAAAATGTGTAAAATACATACAATATAAATATAAAATATATATTATATAAGGCATATAATATATAAAATATGTCTAGCTACATATTATATAATATAATTGTAAACATATATTATATAAATTATGCATATAAATATATATGTCACTTAGGAAAGAACACTGGACTTTGTGTCCATCTTGCGTAGCTGAGAATAATAAAAACCTGCGCACTTAAACAAATTGCAGAGATGAAATACTGCTTCTGACAAATAGCAAACACTCATAAAGTTATTCTACCTGGAAAACTGGCAACCAAGCTAGGGAGCCTCCCTGGATCCTGGCTGGCCAGCAGCTTCTCCTCCATTTACTCAAAATGCAATAAATTTATTTTTCTTTTTACTATCATTTACCTATTACTTATGTGGGCAGGTAGCCAAATCCAGACAAGGGGGATCTCTGGCTGGGCTTGGTAATTTTTTTTAAAAAATACATATTCTATAATTTTTAAGAAGTTTAAATGTGAATTATGAGTATATAAGATGAGAGTTCTTTCATTTTTGATACACTTTAGAAGTGAACTGTATCAACATAGAATGAGGATAATTGGTTACAACATCAAAAGGATTTCTCAGTTGCTTCAGAGTTGCTTCTGACCAGGGCACACTCTCCAAGGCAGCAGCAAGTCAACCTCAAGTCTAGCTTTCCTTGCTGTGAATTCTTTGGAGTTTATTGTTTAACAATAAGTTTGGCAATTAGTCATATGGCATCGTGTGAAGAGTTTTTGCTATCATTTTCCCTGTAGTTTATTCTTCTTCTACTATGCATGAGCCAGTTACAAGTTGCAGGTCTTTATGCTTTTTTTTCCATTCAATTTTCATGACAGCTCTGAGACTAGTTTTATTATCTCTATTTGACAAAAAGAGCAAGCACAAGGCAAGGGAAGTTATGTGACTTGCTCTGGGTCACAAATTCCGGAGCCAGGTTTCCAATCTATCACTCTGCACTTACTCCAGCTTCCTCATCTTGAGTTAGTTTTACTTTTTGTTTCAATAAAGATTTCTTTATCTTATATCCAACTATACAGAGGGCTCCTTTAAGCCCAGATACAGTTTGCACTTACTTTGTTTTCCCTAGGGCACATATGAGGCTATCAGTAATAACACTGTTGGCTGATATGTATTGGACATTGACTATGTTAAATATAGTAACCGTGCTGGGCAAGGTGGCACATGCCTGTAATTCCAGCAGCTCAGGAGGCTGAGACAGGAGAATCGTGAGTTCAAAGCCAGCCTCAGCAATGGCAAGGTGCTAAGCAAGTGAGATGCAGTGAGATGCTGTCTCTAAGTAAAAAATACAAAATAAGACTGAGGATGTGGCTCAGTGGCCGAGTGCCCCTGAGTTCAGTCCCCAGTACCCACCCACTGTGCCAAGAACTTAAACAAGGAGTATCATCCACATTTTTACAGATGAGAAAAGGAGGAAGGTAAAGTCACATGCAGGCCATAAGTGAAAGAGCCAGGATTTGAAATAAATCAGTATGACCCCAGAGCCCATTTAGTTAACTAACCACTACATATGGTCTCCTTGGACAAACTGTAAGAGTTCTGGTTGTGTCCAGTGGTTTCATGATAAGGGTGAAATAATAAGGAAAACAAGCAGGATTTTAAGAAATAAAAATCCACACACTTTTTTTTAGCCAAGCCCTTTAAAACTTTAAAAGGTCACTTTCAAAAAAGCATGATCCATTTGGAGAAAATTAACCTTTATTAAGGATATTTTACATCAGTACAGCACTTAAATTTTTCCACCCATTACCTGGCTTATTCCTTAATAATGCTCTACCCCCCCCTTTTTTGCATGAACTCTTATTCAAAAGGTTTAATAAGGTGTCTAAAGCCGAGTAGATCTCAAGCTGGAGCACAAATCTTCAATTCCCACCTTCAATTCTCCCCCTTAGCTGAGGGTTGAGGGTAGTATTTACTCACCTCTACTCAGTATTAAGAGCAGCATTAATTCACCTGCCTCTTTTGTCCCAGCAGCAAAAAGAATTGATTGCTGATGCAAAGCTGCCTTCTAACAAAAGAAGTAGGAGGACTTTCATAAAGCTTGCCTGTAAACCAAGTAATTATAGTCATACCACTAACTGGTGTCTTTTTCAGCCCATCCACAAACTACAGGTAGGGGACAAAGGGCCAAGTAAGAGAAGGCTACTTCAAAAAGTACAAAAACAGGAGTCTGTGGCATAATGCAAAGCTAGTGAATTTCATGGAACAAAGAGCTGAGCTCTATTAGGCTTCTACATCTAGGATTATTAAACTCTACCCTAAACTTAGTTTCTATGAGGAAGTTACCTAGGTCACTAACAGAATCAACAGCTACCATTTGCCTCCGAAGAATACCCCCTCCCTCCTAGCAACAGTGGATAAGTTAACTGCTACACAAACTCACACACAGGGGAAATACAGAAAGAGTAAAGCCTTTTAGACACCTTCCCTCACTCTCAAAAAAACTTAAGAGTCAGAAAGTAATGACCAGCAGCAAACAAAGCAATTGAGGAATGAGGGCTAACCTATGTGAAACTATCCAGGAAGAGGACTGTCCTGGAAGACCAGTCAGCACAAGGCTTTTGCAATGGAAACCATTAAGTTTGATTCTGTTTCTAGAGATACACAAACCCAGCCTCTTGAACTGCAGTCTCAAATGACTGGAGACATTTAGAGTCGTCCCTGAATCTGAGTCCATATGACCTCTATCCTGATTTACCTGTTACAACTCTGTTAACTTTTTGAGGATATGAGCAATGTTCCAAACCATAAGTTATTTTTTATGAATAATAATTAGGCTGGATAAGTCCAGAGAAAATAGAACATAAAAGAGAACCAATATTGTGCCTTTAGGTATTTTGGATTTCCAAATTGTGATTTTTTTTTTTTTTTAATGCCAAATTCTAATTCACATATTCCTCTGCAGGTCAAAGACTTGATTTCATTTTCTTCTTCATTTTTATTGGAAATGTTTATGACTGATAAAGATGGTATTTGCTGCCACAAATTAAAATAAAGTACATAAATTATTCCAGTCTCGCTCAGCCAGTTATACCAACATGTAATCCTTCTCTTAAGAATGACTCTTACAAATTCAAAGAGAGTTCCAGATGGCATCCTAAAAAGCTTATATTTTATGCATCACTTACTCTGCCTCACTGTGGGAAAAGAATATTTGAAGCCAAAAATAGATCTTTCATGTAATATGGGGGAAAGTAGAATTTGCCCTGATAGTTTAATAATTTGAAATTCAAGACAAGCTTTGCTTCATGAATCATTTGTCACATTAGATATAATATTTTATGTCTGTCACGTAAATGGTTATGAAATACTAAGATTCATAAAGAAGAAATAATTTACAAAGCAGAAATATGAAGATTGATTTTCCCTTTTCTTTAATATGAGGCATAATAAAATGATTTGTCTAAAATAAGGTGAAGAAAGCTCTTATTGCAGAAAACACAAAAATGTGAATATGTATATAATGGGAAAATTACTTAAAAAGCAAAATTTGTAAAATCATTGAATCCCAAAGCATTGAGAATGAGAAAAAGGAGTCCAGAGAGGGTAAGTGACATGATCAAGTTTACAGAATAAAAGCGTTTGAAGTCCTCAAAGTCCTTTAAGATTATTTAAGCCAATCACCATCTGATGCTTATTTTCCAGTCCATAGCAGGAGATTAGTCCAGGCTTGTGCTTCTAAGATAGGAGCAAAACATTCCATAGTTTTTGTAAAATCAAAAGGAAGTGCAATTTTTCATGAAAAATTTTGTAACTGAAGAAATTCTGAAAGTATTAAAAAGTACACATATATGGTCATGGTTAGAAGCAGCAGCAACAAGTACCACACTTCTGGGTTCGTCCCCCAAATTAATACCCAAACTTGAAGCACAGTCTTCACAGACTGAAGATTGTCCTTCCCAAGAGGGACTGAAAAATATGTCCCCTTGAAAGACTGTTCAAGCGCTCTGGAAGAGAGTATAGACTACAGGGGTCTCCCACAAAACGAAAGCATTCATTTTATTACCCAGTACCAAAACTATACAAGCAGATTTAGAAACAGAAGAAAAAAGCCCAATATCAAATAAAAGTAATATTAATTTTCCTTTAAAGCCTACCATCATTCCAGTCCCATCTCCTTCCCACTTTGTTCACCATTCTGTCCCTGCAACTGCCACCACTTCACCACCAATGACCCCCAAAGCAGAGGGTGGGGGGAGCAGTGTTATAGAAAATGTTTTTAGGTCTGATTGCTTTGTCTATAAATTGAGAATATCATTGGAAGATTTCTACTGCTTCTTCCAATTACAAGATGCTATGGCTGGTGATTGTAATTGCACAAGCTAAAATACAAACTTATTAATAGTCTAAACTTATCTAAATTGATGAACTCAAAGTAATTCTTTGGAACGATAACTTTTCACCAATCCAAATAAACCAGTTTCTCTTCACAATATATTTCCTCAAGGTGAGAGCAAATGCCCCTGATCTCCCTGGAATTCTTATTTTTACCTTATTTCAACAGACCTCATTTTATGTGTGGTTTGAAATTCACCTGCAAAAGAATATGGTTACTTTTTAAATCTTTCCAACTCTTCTGTGTTATGTAATTGTTTGTTTATTTCAAGTAAATCAAATCCAGTTTTCAATGGCTTTATCCTCTATGTAGCCATTTGCTAAAGGCTAAGTGTTATCTGAGCATAGAATCAAAACAAAACTACCTTTATCATAGCACAAGCATGCAAAACTTGTGCTATCAAACCACTTCTTTCATTAAATTTTTACTTTAAGACCTGCTTTTTAAACAATGCATTATTACTAACTGTGGTCACCATGTTGTATACTGGATCTCTAGAATGTGCTCAGGCCATCTGAGACTTTGTACCCTTGGACCAACATCTCCTCATCTCTCCACCCCTATACCAGGCCCTGGTAACCACCATTCTACTCTCGGCTTCTATGGTTCAACATTTTTAGTGAAATCATACAGTTTTCATCTTTCAGTGCCTAGTTTTATTTCACTAAATATATGTCTTCCAAATGTCATCCATTTGTCCTCAGTGACAGAATTTTTCTTGTTTTATTAAAGACTGAATAGCGTTCCATTGTGTGTGTGTGTGCACGTGTGCATGCACATTTTTAATCCATTCATCACTTTATGGACATTTAGGTTGATACCATATCTTGACTTTTGTTAATAGTGCTGCAATGAACTTAGGAGTGCAGATGTCATTTCAACATACTGATTTTATTTTTTTTGAATACATAACCAGAAGTAGGATTTCCGTATCCTACTGTTTTTAATTTAGGAAACTCTGTACTGTTTTCTGGAATCACTGTACTGATTGCATTACACCAACAGTACACAAGGGTTCCCTTTTCTCCACATCCTTACCAACCCATGCTATCTTTTGTCTTTTTTTTTTTTTTTTTATAATAGCCAGCCTAACAGTTGAGAGAGGGTATCTCATTGAGGTTTTGATTTGCATTTCCCTGATGCTTAGTGATGTTGAACATATTTGCCCACTTAACTTTTGGATTTTTGTATGTCTTCCTTTGACAAATATTCTGCTGACAATATGTGAAAATGGTCACTTCTTAAAGCTTTTACTTCCAAATATCCAGACAAACTGGGTGCCTTTGGCTCATGCCTATAATCCCAGCTACTTGGGAAACTAAGACAGGAGAATTATAAATTTGAGGCCAGTGTGGGAAACTGAATGAGATCCTGTCTCAAAATAAAAAGAACTAGGAGTATAGCTCAGTGGTAGAGTGCTTGCCTAGCATGCTCAAGGACCTAGGTTCAATCCCTAGTACCACAAAATTTAAAAAAAAAAAAAATTCCAGGAAAAAAAAATAAAATTTGAAAAATTTATCCTAGATTAAGTTGCCTTTTATATTTTCATCTTGTTTGCCACATAAACTGGATGACACAAACCAACTAGAATGCAAAAGTTTCAGATGCATTACTTACTTACTCTGTATATTGCTTGATATTCCTGGCAGAAAATTATACTAAAATTCTAGAGTATGACTTGATTGGAACTATTTCAGAAAGTGAGTCCTCACATGACAAAGCTTGAACTCACATTGGAATTCCAAAATGCAAACGCAATGTTCAGTGTCATATCTGGGTTAACCTGAAGAATGCCTTTCTCCCTATTCAGCTGTCTCTAAAATGGATGCTGAACACAGTTGCATCATGGAAGCAATAGTAAGATGCTGCACACTCACCGCTGGCTGTCACTCTCTCACATACTGCCAGAGTTGCTCAAAAACAAAATTACTGTTTCTGCTTTTTGACATTAGATAGTTCTAAAACCAGTATTTATATTTCCCACGTTTTTTAAGGAAAGTATTTTTCTTTTTTTTAATATTTTTTTAGTTGTCAATGGACCTTTTTATTGTATTTATATATATGTGTGTGTGTGTGACTTAGCTATGACTAGCAAAGTCACAAGACTTTTTTTCATTCAGTGGAAAATCTTAACAAGGTATTCACTTTTGCACCAGATACACCAGCAATTTTTCAATGCATAGTTAACACTACAATCAATGTGATTTTGAAAACCCAGCTCTTAGGACATTATTGAGTAAATGCTACATATTGTGCATTTTGCAAAGTTTCATTGAAGGAAACCCTGGAATTCTGCTTAGGTTTGGGTAAACAAGAAAATGCCGTCTCCTCCATGAGAATTTTGTGACCTTTATCTGAAACACTTATCTTCTATTAATTATTTACATACCATTTGTTTCCTAGGGAAACATTTAGGAAGACTACCATAAGTACAATTTGTACCAGATAACAATTCTATTTTGTGGAAACCTGATAAATTTTTTTTTTTTTTTTTTTTTTTTTTTTTTTTTTTTTTTTTTTTGGTACTGGGGAATTGAACTCAGGGGCACTCGACCACTGGGCCACATCCCCAGCCCTTTTTGTATTTTATTAGAGACAGGGTCTCACTGAGTTGCTAAGTGCCTCACCATTGCTGAGGCTGGCTTTGAACTTGTAATCCTCCTGCCTCAGCCTCTCAAATGCTGGGATTACAGACAGGTGTGTGCTACTGTGCCCAGCGCTGATAAATATTGTTTGGTGGTAACACTAAGTTAAAATACTTATTTTATTCATGATTATATTAATAACTATCGTACATAGCATGGGTTTTCTACGACACACTCAGAACCAAAATAATGATGTGGACCTCTTCTAATACAGTGAACCCTTGTGCCAGTTTAAGGAAGTAGAAGTTTACATGCAAGAAGTAGAAGTTTACATGCAAGAAATGTGCTTCAACAAATGTGCTTTGAACTTTCAGCAAATTTCCAGATTTATAGAAGAATTAAATTAGAATATAACCAATAGGGTCTGTCACAGAAATTGCTGCAGGGTCCCTGTTTAATTTCAGTCTGTTTCTTCCCAGTGTTCTTTATAAATTAGAATATTCCATTATCCGAAGATAGTCAACCCGATCCTGTGATGATAAATAGGGTTTCTTTGAATTCATTAAGTGTATCTTCAATATTCAAACCAGTGGTTAATTCAAATGAAAAAGTCACCTGTCCCATGAACTGAGATAAAGTCATCTGGATTTTTAAGATTTTTTTTTTTCACTGTGATAAAAGTCTTGCACTTTCCATCTCTGAAAGTTCTTGCTTTCACTAATAGGTAATCTACTATGTATATAGCCTTCCTTGAAGTCACACTAAATTCTAAAATTCATGTGAAGTAGAATCCAGGACTTGCTTTCTGGAGAAAAGCTGTTACAGCAATGTGAGCAGGAGACTAACATCCTTATCATTGGTGACCAAAACACTTGTCACTCTGGATATTGACCCACAAATGCAACAATCATTCTGCATAAGAAGTGTCAGTTTTGCTGAATTAAGAATATGAGCCATGTTCAGCCATTTTGGAGGATCACCCCAGAAAATGCAATAGCAGCCGTCAGCAGGAGCCTTCGGCTCAGGAAACTGCAGAAGGAAGAGCAAAGTCATCTTGAGCGATTTCTCTGTAGCCAGATGAACAGACAGGTTTTATTACCTTGGCTTTGCCTCATTTTAAGTCCCAACCAACCTAGCTATCACTTCAAGGTTTGTTACTGTTACCTGTAAGCACTTAGGGGACTGGGAAGGGGAGAGACTCCTCAATACACAGAATTAGGCTTGGCAACAAAATCTTGACACAGAAGCAGATTAAGTACTAATATTCCTTTAAACTACAGTATAGTTCTGACTACAGTTTAGTCTCCATCAAGGATTATAAGAATTTCTTGCATCAGGAGAAGGAAAAAAAAAAAAAGACAAGACCCTGCATGATGTATTGGAGCTCTCATTAAACACAGCAGGAGCTTAAAGGAATCAAGAGTAAGGTGAGGCCCAGGTCAGGACAATTTACTGCTTCTATTATAGTCTTGATCACAGGAACTGATTCATGTCATCCAGTTTCTTTTCCTTGTCACCATTTTACTGAGGCTAAAAATCCTTTGAATTGAAATTTAAGAGCCTCATCTCTTTCTGTAACACCCAGTGATGGGTTGTACTGTTTTGACCTTGCTAAGTGTCCCTTTATTTGATTGGATAGCTATAGCCTACAGAAAAACTGGGATGCTTTGGTTGGTCAAAATCTGAATCTTTCAAAACTTCCATAGTTTAGGAGACCATAATTCTTGTAGGGAGAGATGGGTTGAATGAATGCCGATTGAATCTAATTTTATGCTAAACCAATTAGCATTACATCACCACAGCAGAAATATCTAGAGCATTACCTCATATCTGTGATTTTCTGGGATGTTAAAATAAGTCTTTAAAAATCTGAGGGATTTATTTTTCTTTCTAAATGTTTCATCTTCAGTTACATATTCATCAACCAAAATATTTTTATGCTCTAAATTTGAGCCAATATCATATATAAGAAGTGTTTTAAATAAAATTATGTTATTCACTTTCATCTTTAAACAATAATTCACAGTAATGGAACTTCCCAAAATATTTCTAAATGAGATGACCTACCTGAGTAATAATAATTAAATAACAACAATAATAATCTGACCTTCATTTCTAGGACTCCAAAGCAGGCAAACTACCAAACACAGACACAGTGTGGTCACAGTCCAGTTAAAACAAGCACCAGAAGCTTAAATTCATTAAGTGAAAAAGAAAGAAAGAACCTAAAAGAGCTACAAGTAGCTGATTGCTATATCTGTTAAAGACATAGGTAGTAGGAAAGAGAGAGAGATGAAAAGGAGAGCAGCAGTGTAGCACAGTGCAGGTGTAAGTCCTAGCTCTTTTCAGAACCAATTATCAGAGAGTGTTGTTTCTCCCATTGTCTATTGTCCTTTTATATCCTTGGCACCAGAGGGAGACTGCCAGGGAAGTAGGGTCCATAGTTATCACCCCAGAGTGCCAAGTTCTAAAGACACCTCTACCTAGAAATGACAAAATTCTTCCTTAGGAAAAAAAAAGTTTTGTCATTGTTTATATAAATTGGTAAGCTTCAAGCAAAGGGCTTTTGTCCTTTTTTGTCCTTTCTGTCAGAAGCCATGCCAATTTAATTGCTGTAAAACCAAGCACAAGAGACCTTCGTCCTACATTTTATAGCATTTGACTTTATCCTTTACTATCTCCCCAGAGATGTTCCAAAAGAAATTTAAGTTGAATCCAAAGTGACTCTTTGAGACTTGCCAAGAAAACCTCTCTGCTAGACTAATGTGATCTCAAGGAACAAAAAAAGTAAAAAGAAAGGGGAAAGACAATGTGCTAACAGACCCCAGGTACTCTTCAATGCCGGCCACCTAAAACACAGGCCACGAAGCAGCCATCCAGTACTCCAAATGCATCCTTAAGGTCTCCAAGAATGCCAGTGTGTCAGGTCAAAATACCCCATTCATATATTTTTTCCAAAAGTAGTGTATCCATGACATTTCCAAAGCATTGTTAGCAAGAAGTCGAATACAGTTAACTCATTTTTCACACTCAACAGAAGGCAAAACTAAGGACTCAAACATTTGCACAGAATGAATAATCAGAAGAAATGTTGATGATACCACCAATTACAAATTAAATAACAACAAACAATATGTATGAGAACTCAAATTAATGCTTCTTCCCACATAAGCCAAATGAAGTGGAAAATTGAAAAATTTTGAGCCACTTCCTTCTAATTGTTTGGGCCTTTAAAAAATAATGGAGCATAATGTCAGGACTAATATATATTATTTTCTTCTTAAAACAAGATACATATAAAATTTAGATGTATTTGAAAGTGAGCAAAGAGCTCAGAGTTTCCATGTTTAAAAGAATCTCGGAAATACGTGTGTGTCTGTCTATTTTTTATTTTACCAAGTAAACAAATCTCTTTATTGTCTTAATCTATCCCAAAATCAAAGCTGTTTATTGAATCTGTAATATTATTTTGAGAAACTGTTCCTGAGGTCTCTAGCCATCTCTGTACCAAATATGTATTACCTAAGTATAACCTATATATCAAAAAATTTACAGAGCATGTAACAGCCAGCCCTCTGTATCCATGGGTCTTGCATCATAGATTCAACTGTGAATTGAAAATATATTTTTTTAAATTTATCTGTACTGAATTTGTAGGTTTTTTTCCTTATCATTATTCCCAAAAAAGTACAGTATAATAAATATTTATATAGCATTTACGTTGCTTAGGTATTTAAGCAACCTAGAGGTCATTTAAAGCATGCAGGAAAATGTGTGTAGGTTATTGGCAAATACGATACCATTTTAGTTTTTAGTATTTAATTTACATTGGTGCATAGTAGTTAGAATAGCTGGTTTCATTGTGGCATATTTGCACATACATATAACATAATTTGATCAATTTCACTTCCCAATACATCATTGTATATAAGGGACTTCAGCATTCTTGGATTTTGGCATTGAGGAGGTGGTACCAGAACTAATTCGCTATGATACCAAGGGACTATTGTACTTATCTAAAGCCATATAGTCAATGACTCACCTGTGGGAATTAAATAAGTAGCAAATGTCAAATAAAACTGGAAAAAGAAAAAAGTCTTAGGCACTTTACTTTAACAGTCAATATGAGACTTTAAAAATTAATTAAAAATGTTATTCTTGTTAGAAATATTGTAGACAGTGAAGATGGTGCTAAAACATCTCAGCAAATTGTTGGGGGGCTGACGAGTATTAAGAACAAGGCACACAGAGTCAGACACACCTACATTCAAACATCACACTTTGAAATCCACCAGACTTCAGACACGTTGTTCAAACTCTCTTGAGTCTTGTTTTTATTTCTTTCCATCTGTCAATTTACACTAATTATAGTACCTTTCTCATAGCATGGTGGACATGATTAAATGAGATGCATGCAGATGCCTTTGTACACTGTTTGTGCTCAGTAAAGAGTCTCTGTTACTATAATTCATGGTTCATTGTAGCCATTTGGAAGAATGGAATAGTACAATTAGTGTTTACACATCATTAGGTTAAGTGACTATTGCTACAGAATCATTATACTTCATGTGGGATGCATTTTAAACGAATTCACCAGAGAAATGCACTTACTTGGAAGCATTAATAGTTAATAGCAAATGCAACCAACCATTTTTAAAAAAGTGTATGGAATTACCTATCACATCCCACATTCTTGCAAACACATTCGACACTTCTTGGTATTGGAATGTAGTGAAAAGATCAATATGTGTTGTTTTCCATACACCTGTAAAGAAACAATTGTCTGTTCAAAGTATGGAAATATCAATAATGAAATCTTATTAACATGTTTCTCATAGTCCTTTGCATTTTCCAGATATTCTTCTGTAGCTAATTTTTTTTAAATATCCAAATTATTTATATTTCACTGCCTAGCCTTCATCCTATTTTCCTCAAATCACACCATCTGACCAACCTCAGCTTAGGGACACTTTCTCTGGGGGAGAAACTTCCAGGGATCTTTCACACTCTTCCCTCCTCACTCATGTAGATCCTTATCCCCAAATTCAGTCATTTTTTCCTACCTGCTCTTTTTTCAAAGGGTCTCCTATGTCTCTTCCTTCTAACCCCTTTGCATCCTAAGCCACAATGCATTCCCTGCCCACCATATTCATTTGTTTCTGGATGTGCCTCCTGGTCTTTCCTGCATGAAAAGGTCAGGAAAACATCTTTCCAAGAAGAGGTTCCTGTGAGGTCTCTCCTCCCTTCAAAGTGTTCAGAAGCTTCTTATTGCTAAAATCATCAGAATGGCTAAGCCAGGACACTTTGGGCAGTGAAATATATGACAAGCAGGTACTTATTTCTTGTATCCTCACATGGTAGAAAGAGATTGAGCCAGCTCTCTGGCCTTTTATAAGGAAGCCATTTCTGAGGGCTTTACCTGGATGACCTAATTACTTTGTAAGACCTCACTTTTAAATGCCATCATGTTGGGGATTAAATTTCAACATATGAATGGGGTGAGGGGGTAGATACACACATTCAGTCCATAACAGTAAAGGTTATTCATTATGCCTAGGGCTGTATGTGTGTTGGTCCATGACAGTCTTTACACTCCCCTCTCTTCGCTAGCTTGTCTCAGCATAATTAGAGTAATGGTCTCACTGAAAATTATTGAATTTAATTCCAAGAAACTAAGGACAGATGTTGAGGAACATTCTCTTCAGTAGAAATTCGTTAAATTCAGTAGAAATTCTACTTATTTTGTTACTACTTTAAGAGTTGGAAAATCTTCTATTTTTATGTTTGAATTATTTCTTAATGAAGTTGATATCTATAAACATGCCTATAGTATACATTCATCCTTCAGTATGCATGGGAGATTGGTTCCAGGACCAAAATCTGCAGTTGCTCATGTGCCTTATTTAAAATGGTGTAGTACTGGCATATAACCTACACATGTCCTCTCATGGGCTTTAAATCATCTCCAGATTACTGGAAAAAAAAAAAAGTCTATGTGTGTTCAGCACAGAAGCAATTTTTACTTTGAATATGTTCCATCACTGTTTGGTTGAATCCATGAATTGGAACCCACCGATATGGATGGCTAACTATGTATTTAATTCTGCAAAATGTGTTGAATACCATATTGCATTTTCTTACAAAAGGTACCACCAGCCTAAAAAGCCTAGATGTTATTGTTTTCAGTCAGCTCATGGAATTAAATGTATTAAACCACCAAATGTGCTACCCTCTGACAGAAATTGAGATTCACATTAAACATCCAAGTAAAGATCTGCTTAGGTCTTTATAAGGATGGAATTTCATTAACCAAATAAAGAAGTATGGCTCAGCCTTCTAAAATGGCAAAGGCATTTAATAAAGTTTCTCAGAGTGGAAATGGCCAGGACTTTTATGGCACATGGCAAATTGTTTTGTTTATTTTAAGGAAATAAGCAGCAGAGATTCTTTTAGCAGATCCTATCAACGTGTTAGGTTGAATTATATACAACTGAAAATATTGGATCTTTGTAAATGGCTCAACAGTATGCCAACATTCTCAGCCCTGACTGTGGCCTATTGGATCTCATCCTAAATGTAGAGCTAGAAAACTCTCAACAATCTTGAGACAAATTGATTTACTACATTTTATCCAGAGGCCCCATCTTTGTCACTATCCATGTATGGACTTTGGCCTCTTTGGGGCTCAGTTTCCTATTTTCTCTTAGAAACTTCTTATTCTAACATTTTGTGGCTCTAAAGCATCTGGTTATTGAATCGGTTTCTTAGTGGCCAAAAATAGATGCACCTTTCCATAATGTCCAAACCCGTCTACTAGGAATTTCTTCCTTCCTAAGGTACTCACTTTCCCTTAGGTTACAGTGATGATTAAATGACCCTGTCAAGATACAAATGTTACCTGTTAAGTTCATTGTGCTAGGTCATAGCTTCTGTGTATGCCTTATTTTCTTATACCTCTTTTCTTCCTTTTTCCTTCACTTATTGATTTTACTAATTAGATAATCAACAAAGGTGAGGGCCCTGCATTCTTATCCCTTTATGTTTAAAACCAATTGTAATGAGATGGATGCCAAGTTTACCTAGGCAGGAGGAGGCCTCCTCAACAATAAAGGAGAAAATAAAACAGAGAGGGAGAGTGAGGGCCAGCACAGCCTGAAGCCCTGCAGCCATTTGACAACTGGGTTGCAGGGCAAGAAAGGAGTTCCTGTCACATCTCACATCCCTGTAGTTGTGAGAAGAGGGAGAGATAAGAAAATATACTTGAGGCTGAAAAGAAAGCAGCAAGAAAAAGTCCCTAGAGGATGTATCTGCTTAGTAACTTAGTTCTCTGACTGTGCCCAAATGAGTATGTGGTGGTTCAGGCTGAACCCTACTGAATCTTACTTGCATACAATAGACCTGCTTTTACATTTTCTAGAACAGGCATGTCTCTGCTAATTGTGTCTGTGTCCTCTATATCTTTCCTATTTCTCCCTCTTATCCTTCTGGTTCTTAATTTCTTCCTTTTTCCATTTTTTATCTAACTTCCTTTCGCTTTTTAACTAACTTGCAATACTATGCAATTCATGTCTTCTGTAATAAGGAATACGCTTCTCAGAGCTTTGTCGACATCTTTTATTCATGTGAAAGAAAGCAAAGCAGTATACCTGGCAATATTCATTCTGCAGGAGGCTACAAATTATTGTTCAAGTTTAGAGAAGCATTCAGAAGCAATTCAGAAAACGAAAGATCCTAACTCGAGTCTTTCTTTTCAGCCTACAAGGAAAAAATGAAGGAGCTGTCCATGCTGTCACTGATCTGCTCTTGCTTCTACCCGGAACCTCGCAACATCAACATCTACACTTACGATGGTGAGTGCCTAAATGGAAATGCCCTGCCAGCAAGATCATTTGCAAAAGCTTGCTTATATTTGCTTCCTTCTCATAGCTCTTGGTATAATTAAATCTATATTTTTGTAGATCTGGCTGTTGACTTGCTATGTCTATGTGCTATTAGGTCTTATTGATTGCCTATTGCTCAAAACAGTTTGAATCTGGTGCTAATAACAGCACATTAATGTCTCTTAGCAAGCATGACTGGGTTGTTATTAGCAGCCACATCCAGTATATCAACATCCAGTATATCAACATCAACATGTCTAAGGCTTCTCTTAGCAAATAGTGTAATATATACTAGGCTGCAATTAGAAGAGATCAGAATTTGCAAAAAATAAAAATAAATAAATATATATATATATATATATATATATATATACTTAGAACACTCAAGAGAAAATAAAAAACCATCACTATTTTTCTTTATAAAGTCCTAGATTTTGCATATGTATACCAACAAGTTAATAATATTAACTGAATTAAAAAACAATTTGACTTATGACTGAGGCCCCCAGGCAAATGGGATTTAAAAAGACAATCCTCACCCCAAAGAGCTGGTATGACAATTTCACTGAAGCACAGCCTTCTAGGTTTGCTCTATCCTAATTGATTGTGCTCAGTTTGGTCTCCTTTCTGACTCTGCCACTATCCATGTGGCCTCAAGCAAACCAACACTCAGATTCTCTGAGCTTCATTTAACACTAGCGTCTCCTCCCAGGGATGCTATGAAGTTTAAATGACTGAATGCACAAGCCTGGCCCCTCAAGCTCTCTACAATGGTAATTGTTATTATCAACAATATTATCTTCATCTAATTCAGTCATCAAATGTTTAATGCCATTGTAGGTGTGCCAGGTATAGCTGAGGCATAGTTTGCTACCTGAGAGGCTCACAATTATTTTTCCTTTCCATATGTGTAAAGAAAGACATTAAAGACAAGGCAAAATGACCTTGTAGCAGGTAACCCCTTACATGCCTTCAAAGCCTATTTGAGGACTCAAAGGCATTTCCCCTCCAAGTTGTTCTGTCATGGGGCCATCATTGTAAGAGCTAATTAACTGTTTCAGAAAGAAATACCCTCCCTGTGAAGGGCTCTTGGGCTCCAACCATAAATTTCACTGGAATGCAGAACCAATGCCTACTTTGTAACACATTCATTCAGTCAACAAATAAACTACACAGATCTTTATTATCTGCTGGATGTAGCTACAGTTGAGAATCCAGCATTGTTTCCTATGGGAATCTAATAACTCCATGTTGTCACTGAGGGTCCAAAGACTAATGTGGAATGGTCCTTACCTTCAAGAGACTCTGGGCTTAATAGAAAAGTCTTCCAATATACAAATGATCAGGAAATGGAACACAGTGGATAGGAGAGAGGAGGCCATGGTGGTTTCTTATGGCTTAGGGATGGAGGAGACGGGTAGGAGAAAAGCAGAAGCTGTCTATCACTGGCTCTTAGATGTTGAGTTACCAATTCCAATAGCACTCATGCACTGCTTCACACAGAAAGTAGATGGGGAATTTCAAATTTCTGAAGTCTTTAACTCAGCCTTGTATTTCTATCTTGATGATAATATGCTTTATTTCCTGCAGACAAACAATCTAACAGGAATTAGCAATAATAATTGTTAATGACCGTTTACCTTTATAAACAGGAGTGCCACAGCCTGTGATTTACATTAAGTGTCTTTTATTTTTTGATCTTCACATCAATCTTATGAGGAAAGTGTTATTTTGATCTCTGTCTTTTAATAAGGAAATGTAAATTTAAAGGACTTAATGTTCCCATGTCATATAGCTATAAGACATGCAAATACAGGAAGTTCTGATTCCAAAGTCTACCCTAAACTATTTAAAATCCCATCACCTTACTAAATAAGCTATTTTCCCATGCTTCCTCGTAACCCTTTTCCACAGGCTTACATAGTTTTTATTGAGTTGTATTTAAAATATAAGCATAATCTTGAATGCCTTCAGGAAATTGAAAAATATTTTTACCTTTAAAAAAAAAAAAAACGTAGCTGGGCGTGGTGGCTCACGCCTGCAACTCAGGAGGCTGAGGTAGGAGGATCGCAGGTTTGAGGCCAACCTCAGCAACTTAGCAAGGCTGTAAGCAATCTAGCGAGACCCTGTCTCAAAATGAAAAATAGAAAGAGCTGGGGATGTAGCTCAGTGGTTAAGTGTCCCTGGGTTCCATCCCTGGTACAAAAACAAAACAAAACAAAACATGATTTCCAGTATACTTTTTTTAAATTTAATTTAATTTTTTTATTCTAAGTTGTTATATGTGACAGCAGAATGCAGTACAATTCATAGTATACTTATAAGGCACATTTTATACATATCTCTGGTTGTATATTCACACCATTAGTGTCTTCATACATGCACTGGGTGATAACATCCATCTCATTCTACCATCTTATTTTTTTTTAAACCCTTCTGCCCCCTCCCTTCCTCTCCCTCCCCATTGACCTTTCTAGTGTTCCTCTAATCCTCCTATGTTCCCCGTCCCAACCCTACTGTGAATCAGCCTCCTTATATCAGAGAAAACATTCAGCATTTGGATTTTGGGGATTGGCCAGCCTCATCAATTTAGCAAGGCTATAAGCAATCTAGAGAGACCCTGTCTCAAAACAAAAAATAGAAAGGGCTGGAGATGTGGCTCAGTAGTTAAGCGCCCCTGGTACATCCCTGATACAAAAAAAAAAAAAAAAAAAAAAACATGATTTCCAATATACTTGATGAACTAGCTGTGACTATATATTTGTTAGCATTTAGGGATCTGTCAGCCTGGGGTTTACCGGACTACATATAGCCTCACAGTGCACTGAGCCTGCCAGAAGAACATCAGGGGAAGCATCATCTTCACATTCAAAGTGATGCTGCTTCTCTGCTCTGCTCTGCCCTAGTCAGAGCTGGCCTGGAGACCTGGCCAACTCTTTGCTACAACTTAAAAGGGACATCAATAAATTAGAGGTTTAGAGAGCAGTTTCACTCTAGGGCACAGAGGGTGTTTAGCCTGGGGAAAAGATTCAAAAGGGGACATCATAACCATTCTCAAAATACAGGGGCCCTTCCACATCCAGGGTTTTGAATCAGCAGATTCAACCAACCTCAGATCAAAAATACTTGAGAAAAACTGTGTTTGTACTAAACACATATGAGCTTTTTTTCTTGCCATTATTCCCTGAACAATACAATATGATAACTATTTACATAGTATTTACTTTGGATTTGATAAGTATAAATAATCTGCAAACCAGTTAGTGTTCAAGAGGATGTGAGTGGGTTATGTGCAAACATTCCTCTGTTTCATGTAAGGGGCTTGAGCATCCTCAGATTTTGGTATCCTCAAGGGGTCTTGGAATGATCACACAAAGGTCCCAAGGGACAACTGTACCTGAAGACTGGTGATGCACAACAGAGAACCGCCTAATCTAGGAAAGGTTCAAGCTGCAAACAAGGACAAGCTGACATCAGAGGGATGTCAGCTGGGGCTGAACACAAAGACAGCTAAAAAGGAGAACAGACCATTGAAGTTTTTCTAAAAAAAAAATCATTATATTTCACTTTATGAGTTATATAGTCTTAAGTGTCCTGGCAGATGCTATAACTCTTTTATATTGTAAATTATATTATTTTATACTATAAATCACATTATTTGGGGGTAAAAACCTGAAGACCTGATCATCTGCTTATCTTTACCACATAAGCCACTGGTGGAAAAAAAAAATGGCTAGTCATTCTTCAGGGGCTTTTAAATTAACAAATAAAATATTATATATGAGTATGAAACACAACATGTTTTGAAATATACATATATTGCAGAATAGCTAAATCAAACTAATTAACATATTATTGTGCCATTTACTTATCAAATGTTTTTGCTGAGAACATTTAGAATCTACTGTCTCAGCAATTTTCAAGAACACAATTCATTGCTGTATCGTCACCATGTTGTACAATAGACCTCATGAATGTATTTTTCTTGTCTGACTGAAATTTCTTATTCTCCAACCAACATCTCCCCATCTCCACACCCTCCCCACCGCCTCTGGTAACCACAATTTCTACTCCATTTCTGAGTGCCACCACTTCAGATTCCACAAGAGTAAGATCGTGTCGTATTTGTCTCTCTGTGCTGGGCTTTTTTCACTTGGTATAATGTCCTCCGGGTCCATCCATATTGGTGCAAATGTGCAAATGGCATATTTCCTTCTTTCCTTCTTTTTAAAGGCTGAATGCTATTTTTTTTTTTTTTTTTTTTTTTTTGTGTGGTACCGGGGATTGAACTCAGGGGCACTCGACCAATGGGCCACATCCCCAGCCCTTTTTTGTATTTTATTAGAGACAGGATCTCACTGAGTTGCTAAGTGCCTTGCCATTGCTGAGGCTGGCTTTGAACTCGCGATCCTCCTGCCTCAGCCTCCCAAAGTGCTGGGATTACAGGCGTGCGCCACCGCGCCCGGCTCTGAATGCTATTTTATGTGCATGTGTACATATTAGTAAGGAGATGCTGTCCCCTCACCCCCACCACTACAATGACTCTTTCGCTGACTCCTGACTGCACCTGAGCTGTGCTGAAGGAGGAGATTCCAAGTAGCAACAAAATAGGAATGAAGATATTACTGTGGGTTCCTGTCCATTGTCCCCTTTAGATCATGATCAACTTGAGGACAAGGATCCCCACACTTAATCACTGGGAGCAGCAAACATACTGATGAACAAGTCAGGAACCAGCAGGCTGTTTTTCACATTAGCATTGACTTTGTCAAATATTCCAAGTGCTTAGGGGGCTGCATTGGTTCTAACAAAGTTCCTGTGAATCCCTACCGCAGAAATGGTAATATTGTAATAATATGTAATTTATACACACATACACACACACACACACACACACACAATTATATCTGAGAACTTGATAACTGTGTTCTTTTCCTCCTCCATCTAACCAAAATGTGCCTCCAGTCATGGTAATTCCCAAAAATAAATAAATAAATCTGTGCTACTTGATTGTCATACAAAGTTCATATTTATTCAAAAGGAAAATAAAGCTCAGTCTAAAATAAATCCAGGCTGTTTTTTGCAAGTATGCCTAACATTATTCAACTCCCTGTAGACGTTTTGTTGATTTCCTGAAAACTAAATATTTATTCTGTTATAATATATCCATAGTTCTCCTAAAGAGAAGTCTTATACATTCAAACTAATGTATAAGACATTTCCTAGAAAAAGAACACCACTTTCAATTGCTGAAATCCAAATTACTAAAGTAAACCTAAGTTTCAAGTTCCAGTTGCTTAATATCCCCCAATGTTCATTTCTTAGATATGGAAGTGAAGCAAATCAACAAACGTGCCTCTGGCCAGGCTTTTGAGCTGATCTTAAAGCCACCATCTCCTATCTCAGAAGCTCCGCGAACTTTAGCTTCTCCAAAGAAGAAAGACCTGTCTCTGGAGGAGATCCAGAAAAAACTGGAGGCTGCAGAGGAAAGAAGAAAGGTAATTTTTCTATAGGTTTTGAAGTTCTTCTCTCTCCCCCTTCCCTCTCCTCTCTCCTTCCCCTCCTCCCCTCCACCCACCCACCTCCATCCCCCTATCCCCCACCCCCATCCCCCACCACACACACACACACACACACACACACACACACACACTTCAAGCAGCGTTCTCAGGGGACAGTGACACCTGAACCTGTCCATCCCACATGTGTAGGTCTTCAGTCGACACAGAGTCAGGCTTGCTGGGGTGATAACTTCCTCAGTTATGGTTAAACAAATGCTGAGTTGAGGCCAGGCCAACCAAAACTGGAGCTCTCTCGCAGGATGAGAGCTTCAGTGTCCTACTGCCTTTATCCCCATCTTAGATCTCTTACCATAACAACCTCCCTCCTCTAGTCATCTGCACAGACACTCTAGAGAAAGCATAGCCTTAGGTGTCTCCAGGGGTCAGAGTGGAGCACAGAGGTGGTGATCGCTCCCTTTCAGGGTCTGCATCACACCCCAGTGTCCTGCAAGGTTTCCTTGAAACCATTAATTGCCATTTCTTCTCCCCGAGATCTTTCCAGCCCAGATGTGGTTTGCCCCCAGGATAAGAGCCAGAGCTTGCCTTTTTCCTCAGAGTCTCCCTGTCTGCCCTTGAAGTTAGTTCTTCCAAGATCAGGACCTTCTCTGAGATCTCTGGTATCTTCCTTTACCCATTACTAAGCCTTGATGGGATTTTTTTTTTCCTCATTTTGCCATTGGTCCCTGATAATATTAAAGAGCTTTTCTTTTGCCAAATCTTTAATTTTCTGTAGTCGGATGCCAAGGATATTAAGATGGGAGGATAGCAAGACATCCTAGAGACACTATGCCTAGAGAAGTTGCCTGAATACATCTGTTCCAGCCATGTGGTTTTGGTAGTTCATCCATCAAGTTACATTTGATCACACAAAAATTGAATTCTCTTATGTAATTCATTCCTACATTGTATTTCCCAGTTACTTTGTCATAATATATTTTTAGGCTCATGTAGTCACTAAAAATATGCTCCACATAAAGTCTTCTAAGTGGAAACTTTGCACTTTTAATACTTTTTTTTTAATTTTATGAAGACATTTTCTACAAAAAGTCAGCCAACACATTATACACTTAGGTGTTGAATAATTACAAAGAGAACAAAGAGCATCCTTTTCCTAGAGACTAAATTCTCCAACAAGGAACACAGAGCAAACACGTGCATGTGTATGTGTGCTCACATGCGTGTATAGTAAATGTGCATATGTGTGTATGCATATATACATAAATGTTTGACATCAAATAAAAGGCCCAAAGATTAAAAGCTCTCAGGTTAAGTTTTCTGAATGAGAAAATGCTAACCTTTGTGGTTAAAAAGTATTTCCAGGATACAAACCAACTCTAATTTTCACCTACGAGTGAGGTTCTCCAAATATCTGAAGAATATTACACATACACATACACACACACACACACACACACACACACACACACACACAGAGGCTATTTTTTCAATTACTGCTGATATGAATACAGATTTAGACAGGAGGAAACTAAACTATTAACCCAAGGATATGTACAGGGATTGACATTTTTTTAAAAAGATCATTATCTTTTTGTTGTTTTTCATAGTTTTCTTCTCATAGAAAAGCTACTAAATTATTCAGTTACAGTTTATCAAAACTTTGCTGCCAATAGATATAACCAACTGGAACACTGGAGGTCATGCTGCACTTAGGGCAGCTTAAGTTCCCACCCAAACACTGGCATCCTGAAGGTAGTAGGTGTAGGGATTGGCACAGGTGTGTGTTCAGGCCCTAAGTTGATGTGTAAGAGATCAGAATACAAAGTTATTGACCCACCAGAAATTAAAACTAGAAAACCAGAATTCAGCATCATGGTTGAGAACATTAATGGTACTGCTAGGTGTATTTGATGTGGAGAAAATTATCGATGGAAAGAGAAAAACACAGAGATGATCAAAATTAAGTGGGTGTTAATTTATAAGTCATATAAAACTCCCTCTGGTAGCTAATTAATGATTCTGGTAAAACTCCTTCAAGCTGACAGCAATAAATTATCAACAACTGCACATTTAAATTTAACTCAACTGGAAATTGACCACATATCTTAATAACATTTACAAATGTAACCATTCAGCATTATGATGGCCAGAAATATATATGTTCTTTGGAACACTTTAAAAAGCAGTATTCTATCACATTTCTTGTATTATCTGTTAAAATCTTTCAATCCAAAAATAATTATGTGGATTATGTCCTAGTGGCAGACTTTTAATTAGAAGAAAGTGTAACTAATTAACAGAAAGAACCAGCTTAGCGATTCATCAATTGATTTTCTTCTATTGGATTGTACTGACTTAATTAGCACTCATTTGAAGAACTGTTAATTCTCTTTAAAAGAGTCTTCAGTAAGTAGATATATCTCCATAAATATCTTAGTGAGGATATGCAAATAACCCAAATCCAATTCAACTAGCTAAAGCAAAAAGTGAATCTATGACTGAAAAGTCAAGGAATGGCTACAGCATCAGAAACAGCTGAATCCAGGTGATCAAGCAGTTTTGGCAGAAAAACCTTTTTTGATACCTGTCATTTCTCCTTGCATCGAATTGGTTGCATTACGCCAAAAAAAAATTTAGTTTCAGCCAGTGCCAATGCCAAATTACTTTTCTTACAACAGCAAACTCCAGCAGAAAGAAAGTTTCTCTTTCCCAATAGTTCTAACAAGAGTCCTGGAATTGACTCTCCATGGCCTTACTTGGATTGCATGCCCAAACCTAAAGGAGTCGTTACAGCCAAGGGGATGCAGTAGTTTAATTTGCAAACCTGGATCACATGCCCACCACTGACCTGCAGGGAAGCTTAGGGAAGATCCCTGGGGTGAGAAGTGTAGAGGGGTGGTTCTCAAAAAAAAAAAAAAAAAAAAAAAAAAAAAAAATAGGTGTTCTCATCAGAAGGAAAAATGGATCTTAGGCATACAAAATTACAGATGTGCTCCATTTTTATCTGCAAATATTTAGTATTACTAAAACAATTAGAATAACTGTTTAGCTTATACACTAATACACTATACAATTTGTAATTCTGTTTTGCCCCCCACACACCCTATGTGTTTATTTTCATATAAACGGAATGAAAATAATCTATGTGGCTATGAAAAACAGCATTGTTCTTTCAAATTATAATGTGAGCCACACAGGCATCAAAATTTTTTCTAGCAGCTACATTTAAAATAATAAAAACAAACGTGTGAAATTACTTTTAATGATATATTTGAGCCCAACATTTCCAAAACATTATTTCAACAGGTAAAAAATATGGAATTATTAATGAGAAATTTCACATTATTTTGTTCATAGTAAATCTCTGAAATCCAGTGTGTAGTTTACACTTACAATGGAGTTCAATTCAAACTGACCATATTTCAAAACCTTCCAAACCATCCATGGCCAGTAGCCATGGAACTGGATAGCCCACATGCAAGTGACTAGATGACCAGAAAACTTCTAGTGAACAACAGGGAAACTTCAGCCTAAGTCTTTCAAATTGATACCTGAACACTATTCAGATTCAACTTTTTAAAAATACTGATTGTCTAAAAATTACATTGATATAGAAATTCAGAAAGTTTAAAAAAAAAAAACTTCTGCACACAATATTTGTGTTATGAAGTTGAGGACCCTCTGAATCTCACATTTTCTTCCTTGGCTACCTATGGTTTCTGTGTGCGTGTTGATTCTGGACTGGAGAGGGGACTTCTCTGAGCGCAGGCTCATCTTCTATTCTCTCTCTTGGTACCCAGGTTTTCCTTAGTAGCACTTAGCATAATTGGTAAGTATGTTTATCAGCCTACTTTTTATTTAACTCTATCTCCTATTAGAATATAAACTCCATAAAGGTACAGATATATGTCTTTTGCTTAAGTGCCTAACAATAATTAGTACTGCAAATATTTTGTGGTGGGGGGATTGAATCCAGGGCCTCATGCATTCTAGACAAGTGCTTACATCCCCAGCCCTTTTTGTTTTTATTTTGATACAGGGCCTTGCTAAGTTGCCCAGCTGGCCTTGAACTTGCAATGCTATTGCCTCAGTCTCCTGAGTAGCTGGGAGTACAGGCACCTAGCACTACAAATACTTTTTAAGTGAATAAATAAATTATAACCTGTAGGCCAAGTGTTAAAATGGCAACATATAATTTGTTTTGATTTTTTTCTATTCCATCTTCCCATCCTGAAACAAAATCATAGTCGATAAATTTCCAAATGACATCTGAAATTTCACTAAGTAAACTCTAAAATACAAGAAATTCCCCATCTAGGGAAAGTCACTCTATTGCCATATCCATTGAGCACCTGCTGTTTGGCAGACCCTTTTCTAGGCACTAGGAACACCCCCACCAACCTTACTTTCCAATGAGAGAGAAGTAACTAATAAATTAATATAAAATATGTCAGATTGCACAAAATAAAGCAAGGCAAAGGGAATCTAGAGTGTAGGAATGAAAGGAACTATTTATTTACTGCACACAGGAAAGATCTCTTAAGTAAGAGAATATTTGAAAAGAAATATGAAGCCAGTGAAGGAGGTAAAACATGCAGCTCTTTTCTGGTAGCAGGACATTTGAGTGCAAAGGCCCTGAGGTGAGAGTACACTGGGTGTGTTTATTAAACAACACCAAAACCAGTGAGGCTGAAGCAGAGAGTACAAGGGGGGACCTAGCAGGAACTGAGGTCAGAAGCTAGTATTTGAAGGACTTTGACTTCAAGTGGAATAGAGGTCACGGGAGAAAATAAAACCATGTCACTATTTGATGTGAATTGCAGCATTATTTCAAAGAAGTATCTGTTCTTAAGAGGGCGGTGACTAGAAAAATAAATAGTGTTAGATAAAAAGAGAGAAAACAGAGAATGTTCTAGACTAAGAGAATCAAGGGCAGGTTTGAGAATGCAGAAAATGGGTTTTCAGGGCACTGGGTGACCCAATTTGGATGAGTCACTTTGAGTAGGGAGCAGAAAGCTGGGAGGTGAGACTGGGGAGGGCCTTGAATGCCAGGTTAGGGTACAAGCTCCATCATACAAGACATGAGGAGTCAGTAAAGGCTTTCCAAAACTGTACACACACACACCCGATCCAGAAGTCAGAAGTAGTTCCATTGCCCAGGACTCATTTCCTTTCCCATGAGTTAGAAATTTTTAAAGAGCCTACCTAGAACTCACACAGCATGTCAATAAGTATTAATACATTTTCTTGCCATCATTATAATCAAAGACACCTGTACCTGCCAATTGGTATTTCTGATTATCCTAAGATAGTAAGCATTTTTTCACTAAATTGACATAATTCTAACTCAAAGTAAATACAATAAAGATAGACCTGGATATAGATGTGAAATATAATTTCTGTTAGGACTTTTTAAACACAAAGCAACTTGTGAGATTCACACACCCCACACCCACACCATCATCACCATTGATATCTTTAAGGCCTGATCCTGGGAGTTCAGGGGTCCTATCTGGGAACTGGGGACCTGGGCTATGTGGCAGAGGCTTCCTAGCCAGAAGGCTGCCACAGAGGTGTCTCCACGTGGGATCAAGTCTACTTTGTGTTCAATGTTTTGGCAGCTTCTCCAGTGCCTCACTCCATCTGTGGACACTATTGCAGCAGAGACCATCTGGTTACTAGGTGGACAGTACTCACTCAGATTCCCTGGAACCAGAATTAATGTTCTATTGATTGGCTAGTAGAAGCTTATTATAAAAAGAATACATCTTTTTCTTGTTTCTTTTCCCTTTTTGTAATTATCTTTGGGAGTCAGTGTTCACCTCCACTGAGACTGTATTAATCTCGTGCAATTGTCTTGAAGCGCACTTCTTGAAAACAAAGTCTCTATACTGCAACCGATTATGTTTAACCATCTACCCATTCATTTATTTATTCATTCAACAAACACTTATCTAGCAAGAGGTAGCTGGGCTAGGCTACCAGTTGACCTACGAAAACTTTCTCCCCTTTCAATATCATTATTAATGATTCCTCTTTCCTTTCTTAGGTGTTCTAGTTCGGGAAATCATTGATAGTCATATGCAGCAAAGTGCAAAGTTTAAAAGCATTTTTAAAATCATAGTAGCTGCTGGGCGTGATAGCAAACACTTGTAATCTCAGCAACTCAGGAGGCTGAGACAGGAAAATTGCAAGTTCAATGCCAGCCTCTAACTTACCAAGGCCCTAAGCAATTTAGTGAAATCCTGTCTCAAAATTTTCTTTTAATTTTTTTTTTAAGGCTGGGATGTGGCTCAGTGAGAAAACACCTCTGGGTTCAATCCCTGGTACCTAACTAAATAAAACCATGGTAGCTAAGTACATATGATTAAGAAAATGGCCATGGTTATATTCTATCCTGCACTTATTAGCTTTGTCACCTAATCTCTCTGTCTTCTTTTACCCATCTATGAATGAAACTTGTAATAGGTTCCATTTCATGGATTGTGAGAATCAGAAGGTTACTGTACATGAAGACATATAACAAGCACTGTGAAAAGGGTTGCATATTATTTTGTAAGGATGCATCCAGTTTTTGACCTCACAGAGGTAATGGTCTGACAAACTCATGATTTTATAAAGGAAAGTGTTTTAATTAACACAGTGAAATGTTGCCATATGATCCATTTCATAGATATTTTTAATGTAATGAAATATTCTTTACCAAATCATATAGAAGTATGGGCAGTTTGATAGATAATAGTCCAACTAAATATGGCTTGAAAAAATTAATATGAAAAAATAATGAAAGGATCTCAATGATATTGATAAAATTGCACACTGAAACTGATTAAATTAAAACATGCCCTACTGAAACCAGTGCAGTAAGATTTTAATCGACATGCTGACATTACTGGCATGATGAACTCCAAAGTCACTGAAGCCCTAAAAAGAAGATGTGTTGCTTACTCTTAACGAGATGGCATAAAAGTGAGTCATTATTCACCAAACCTGGTAGGCTCACCTTCTCCATTTGTTGGCATTTCTCTTGGTAAATGGCAATTCAGATGGGATTCAGGGAAAAGATGGGTGGTTTTGTTTTGTTTTGTTTTGTTTTGTTTTGTTTTGTTTTGGGGAGGTACCGCGGATTGAACTCAGGGGCACTAGACCACTGAGCCACATCCCCAGCCCTATTTTGTGTTTTATCTAGAGGCAGGGTCTTGCTGAGTTGCTTAGTGCCTCGCTTTTGTGAGGCTAGCTTTGAACATTCAGTCCTCCTGCCTCAGCCTCCGGGGCCACTGGGATTACAGATGTGGGTCACCGCGCCCTGCCAAGATGGGTAGTTTTTACAGCAGTGGATTAAATCTAGCGCTGGGTTATTCATTGTTTAGCATTCAGGAAGCTAATTGGACACACAAGCCACAGAATCCTCCTGGTGCTGTCCTCTCAGTGAAGAGCACCCCAAATTTCTTTTCCTAGGAGTGAAAACCATCACAGGTGTTAGAATGGGAAGGATTTGTTCTAAATGTCTTTGGGTTTTAATCATTTTAAATTTCTTATTATGCTTCTAGCGCTTCAACATAAATTGAATATTGCACCCTTTTGTTTAACATAATTGTACTCAGTTATCATTTAAACAAGACATTGTTTGTGGCTTTAACTGGGTTAATAATGTTTCTTCATTGTTAGCAGTAATGTCAATAATTACAGACACGTCATCTAACCTACTGGCATAGAGACACTTTGCTACTGGGAGTTTAGTGTCTGATCAGTTGTCCTGAATAGCAAGTAATGAGTGCCCCCCAAATGATGAAAAGATGCCAGAAAATAAAGGGCAGAAATGTGTTTACTTCAGAAATAATGGAAAACTGGAGCTAACTAAACTGTAGCCTTAAATCTCTTGTGTGTACATAAAGTAAAATGAGTTTTATATACCAGTTAACTCAAATTTATCTTCCATTTCATTTGTGCAGTAATTAAACTCTTATACTGGGTAATAAAAGAAATGGTAATTAACCTCTTTGGAAAACGTTAAAGTGTTCCTGAATGTACAATAATTCTTCTTAGCTGTCTCATTACTTTCCCTTCATGTACCTCTCCCTGTCATTATTCCAGTGATCTGAGTTCCACGTGAAGAGGTTTATGCCCAGAAAAGGTGTTCACCAATAATGTGCATTGGTTTCTACAGTAATCCCATGGAGAACCTTTTCTAGTCTCCCAAGATGCCGCCTCAGACATCTCAGCTCTGCACTTTGCCTTGACATTTGCTTTATATCAGCAGATCTTCAACTTGCCCTAATTTTCCATTTCAGTATATCAGCAACCTTTTCCATTAGGTACACGTTCTTCAGAAATGTTCCTCCAAGGCCAGAGGCCTTTTGCATGAACAATTTATTTTTGACCACTTTTAGCAAATGCCACTTCTCCAAGCTCTCAGTCCACCTGATTCAAGATTCCTTTCTGCTTATCTGCCCATCCAAAGTATAAAATAAGAAGACCTATTTGAACATGTCATGAAAATTTGACTTCTACTGAAAATGAAAGGATATGCTACTACTTTTGTATATCACAATTTTATTCTACAGCCTCAG
The DNA here is from genome assembly GCA_025594165.1 of Tamias sibiricus. Taxonomy (NCBI): domain Eukaryota; kingdom Metazoa; phylum Chordata; class Mammalia; order Rodentia; family Sciuridae; genus Tamias; species Tamias sibiricus. The sequence continues at coordinate 138,160,564 of CM046658.1, read as the reverse complement.
ACTCATTTCATGTCATATTTTAAGGCAGTTTTCTCAACTAACTTCTTACTAGCTCACTGATACAAATACCAGAATCAGAACCAATTTTCTTCCCTGAGGGTATAATTGGAACATTAAACTCTATTCATGTGGGAATCATTTCTTCCCAAGAACAAAGTGAGAGAAGTTATAGGCAGAAATAGCTGGAAACTAGGCATAAGAAAGAGCAACAGTTGTGACTTTCTACACCAATGGAGTAACAGAGATCTTAGGAACTGAGGTATAAAGGACCCCATGGCTACTAGCTCCACAGAAGAATTTATCTAAAAATTGAGTACTTGTGAGTAGGGACCAAAATAAGAAGCCAGAAGTACTTTCTCAATGAAGAATGTTTTCCATAATATTAGACTCCAAAAAAACATACTCCTGTATTTTTTTCCACAGAATTGAATTCTAAATATTTGAAACATGGACAGTTATTAGATACTCTAAATGCATTAGTTGAGACAACGGTGGATAGTACATTCATTTCCAGTTTATAAAGAAAGTACCCCATAAGTTTGCAGCTCTGAAGGATGGGGGGAGCCAGTTTCCCAGGTCTTTGTCAACTAGCCTCAGACTCAGGGGTTGACTCTGTATTGCTTTCTGTTTCTGTTTCACCCTATTGTGCTTAGAAAAATGCACGTGATTCTTATGATGTGTATCTTCTTTAGCCCCAACAGCTACAAAAGTACTAACCCCATGAACAGGCATTTTGAAGTGAGCCAAGTGCTGCACTCCAGTAAATGCAATAGACACTAGCCAGGGTGGGAATTCTCCATTACTCACAATGGAATCTGTGGGAGGATGTGTTCATGCAGACTAAATATGTCCCACCAAGGCCAGAAACTTAAAAAGGTATGTGTTGCTATATTACTCTTTAAAGTCTTCTCTTCTTAATCTTCCTCCCCTGCTGCCTCCTCCTGATTCTGGCTCTTTTACAAAGAAATTAAGAATGTAAATATACACACTGAGTTAAAACACAACTGAGCTAAGTGTCAATTTAATTTGAACATCTGAAAATGAGCCATTTCAGCCATTGCAGTGGCCTCCTGCTAACTGTCCATCCGCAGTGACTTTCTCTATGAGCTGACCCTGCCTGAGGAGCAGCAGGTGCACGTGCCCTGCCTTGCCAGGGACTCCTTGTCCATGGCACTGAGGTGGGCCCCAAAATCAACAAAGCAGGACGCAAGCACAGGTTTTCTGAATACCAGGTTGGAACCCAATTTCAAAGTGCCACCAGAGCTCTGTAGAAAAGAACAAATGGCCATGAAAAATCCAGCTGGATCCTGCCAGGGCAGCCTTGGAGAAATCCCCATCCGTGGAGAGTGGGGAGGGGACTGCTAGGCAGAGAGCTGGCCCTCTTCCTGCCTTAGCCATGGTGCTGATGGGCCTATGTTGCTCAGAACATTCCCTAACTGTGTGTTCAGGTGGAAAACAATTTTTCAGAACACCACACTGGAGGGTTCTGACAGTTGAGTTTTGTTTTGATTCATTTGGTTTTGTTTTGTTTCCCAGAGAACTTCCAGTGCATTATGAGAGAAGTCTAAAGCTCCAATCCAGCCCCTAGTTCTTGGACACTTCTCACCCTGTTTGGTGGTAACCCAACCTTCTTATCTGGTCTGGAGGTTACATAGATTGAACTTTCTGAAATGGAAGATCCAGGTTGTTTCCGCCTATCTTTTTGTGGTACTCACTTCATTGTGAGATTTCCTATTAATACAGTCTCATTCCATGGACCATGAGTATGGTGGAGAGGAAGGAGTTTTAGGGAAGTACTCAAACTGTCCTTAACCATGACCCCTGAATCCACTAAATACCCAAAAACTCTAAGGAATCTGAACAACTACTATGCGCACATGAGATGACCAAAAGTTTATAACTGCTTTGAGCTATACCCGCAGGTTTGATGCCCTCATCTCCTGATCATATGTGACTTGAGTCTTATTTTCAATAGTAATGACTGCCATTTGTGCAGCACTTGAACCAATTTTCCATGCAAAAATCCAGCTGGATCCTGTCAGGGCAGTATTGGAAACACTGACCTACAGGCAATGGGAGGAAAACATTATTTGATCCTGACGAATAATCCTAGGAAATGGATACTATCCATACACAAAAAAATTAATTTCATTAAGACTTTTAAAGTGACACTTTTAAAGTGTCAAAGAGAGACTTTAAAAGCACATCCCCCATACCTGCCTATAACAATATTTCTCTCTTGCACCCTCTCCTTCCACTTCTCTCTCTCTCTCTCTCTCTCTCTCTCTCTCTCTCTCTCTCTCTCTGTCTCTCTCCACCTCCCTCCCTCATTCCCTCTCTTCTCTACCACCTTATGCCCAACAATTCACAATTCAGTAGTCCTAGTAAAAAAAAGAAAATGAGCAAGGCTGGAGTTGAGACTCAGTGGTGGAACACTTGCCTATCATATGTGAGGCACTGGGTTTGATTCTCAGCACCACATAAAAATAAATAAATAAAATAAATGTATGGTGTCCATCCAGCTAAAAAAAATTTTTTAAAAAAGTGAGCATAATCTATGTAGGCTGCTTTAACAACAGCACCCTCTAGAGGCAAGAAGATGAATCACCTGGAAAATATGTACTTTTGGTGTTGCCATTTTCTCATTATTTTTCATGTTAGCTTTCCTGAAAGCTAAATCAAAGAAAGAATGTGAGGAGTCCAGTAAATGTTCAGTAAGACTCTTATGGAGTTAAAGCAAAAAGTAAGGCTGATTCTCAGGATTTCCTGTCTAACCTTCAGTGAACCACAGATCTATTCCAGAAAAACTTCCAAATAAACATAGGAGCCAAGACTAGTAAGACTGTCTGATTTTACCATTGCTGTAGCATTTCACCTGAAAAGAAGTTTCTTTCTTTTCCAGGCCCCATATTGCCTGTGCATCAAGATGTCTCCAGTTAGTCCCCACAACCTCTACTATCAACCAAGGATTTCCCTAGTAACACTTTTGATTGTAATCAGTATTCAACAGGCCACTTTTGAATTTTTTTTAATCCACAATTGTTTAGATATCCACATTTGTCATTACTTTAGTGAAGGCTCACCTCGGAGCATCAGTCAATTCTAAGTAACTGCCCAGGAACAATGAGTGTATTATAGTTTGGTCTTAAACTTGGACAGTTCAGTATTGGGTAAGACTTCTCTCAGTTACATAGCATGGAGGAGAAAATAACACATCTAGAGTCACCAACAGAACTAAAGCTTAAACACAGACCTGACTCCAAAGCCCATGCCAGTGTGTTTTTTAAAAAAGTAGTCTGTGGCCTGCCTGCAGTAGATTTGTTTATCAAAAATGTAGATGCCTGGGCCTTACCAAAAGCCCTTGAAATCAGAATCTCTGGAGGTAGGTGCTAGGCACCTGCATTTTTATCAAGCACCCCATCAAGTACTCCTGAAGCTGGAGGAGAATTAGAGTGTACAAAGTAACAGGGGCTGCGGGCAGAATGTCAGAGTCACGTGTGGCTCTGACATTTCTGCTCAAATCACTGAGCAAGCCCAGGATTTTAATGAATACTCAGAATGCTCAAGAAAGGGTCATAACAAGGAGTTTCTGCTGTCTCTGACCAAGTGAGCATTAAATTTGTACTGTTTTCAGGTCTCCAAAGAGAACTTGGCTCGTGGGTAAAAAAAGAGGGGAGGGGTAAGGCATGTAATAAAAACAGAAAGTAATTTGTTGATTTCATTGAGGAAAGGTGAAAATCTTATCATACGTCCCAGCCTACAGTTGATCAGAGGGAAAAAAAAATAGGGCAGGGAAGAAGAAAAAAACTAGCCCCAGTCCTCACCCATTTTCTTCAGGAACATTGCCATCCAGTGATTAATTATAGCATTTCCTGTTGCACAAATGCTTAACAGCAACTTATTTAAGAAAAAGAAAGGGGGGGGGGGGGGGGGGGGGGGGGGGGGGGGGGGGGGGGTGGGGGGGGGCGGGGGAAAAAAAAAAAAAAAACATGCCTCAAGGAGGGTTAAATACTGCTTCTTCTAAGATGGTCTGTCCAAAATATCCACAGTGGAAAATTGAACTAAGCACATTTCCCAACTAACCACATTCTATAGAAAATGCTAGAAGTGCTATTCATTTGAAAAGAACACTCCCTGGAATCCATAGACCATTATTCTGCCAGGTTGGCGTTCAAGTAATTATAGATAGATGTGTTTTTCTTCCACAGTCTCAGGAGGCCCAGGTGCTGAAACAGTTGGCAGAGAAGAGGGAGCATGAGCGGGAAGTCCTTCAGAAGGCTTTGGAGGAGAACAACAACTTCAGCAAGATGGCGGAGGAAAAGCTGATCCTGAAAATGGAACAAATCAAGGAAAACCGTGAGGCTAATCTAGCTGCTATTATTGAACGTCTGCAGGAAAAGGTAATCACTATACAGGCCTGAGCAGATAGGTGCTTTCATGTGCCACACAATTGAATGAACCCCATAAATGTGAGCACAAAGACTTAGTCCAAATTTGCTGCATGTGCTAGGACAACTGACCCCATGAGGAGGGTCGCAGAGTAGTATTGGCTCAGCTAAGGGCTAAAACATAGTAGAGAAAGTGGGACACCCATGTTAACACTGAACTTTTTAAAAATTTTCCAGTGATGAATGAGTTCTGTGAGGCCAATTCATGCTTTTCAAATGTATGTCTGTTCAAACCTTAAGAAATAAACTATTGGGACCGGGGTTGTAGCTCAGTGGTAGAGCGCTTGCCTAGCATGTGTGAAGCACTGAGTTCCATCTTTAGCAGCACATAAAAATAAATAAATAAAATAGAAATAAGCTAGTGGAAAACTATTAAAGTGGAAATATTATATACTTAATATAGTAATATTATATTAATATATAATACTGATATATATTTCATTTAGTTAATATGTATTTAATAGAAATATTAAGTGTGAAAATATACATCTGTTAGAAAAGGGCCAGGATATTTATGTACACTGGTAAGCCTATTCTCTACATTTGGGGAAATCTACATGGAAAACTGACATATAATAACATTACGTGAAACCACAGCAAAGGGGAGATAATAGTGGATGTTTGGTTCATCAACTTATACCATCCTGAGGCCTTTCTCCTCAGCCATCTACACATATACTCATACCCATCAATCATGATGAGCAGTGCTGGAAATCCTCTGAGAAATTTTTTCTCTTTCTATTTCATAGGCTGTATGCTATCTATTCCCCACCCAACCTTCCAAAAAACTTTTCCTTTGAAAATGTACAGTACTATGAGTAATTTAGCTTCTTCCAGTTCCAAACATTGGGTTAAGCTCAAAAAATAGGAACTTTGAGAAAGATGTCCCAATTCTTTTCTGAGTAGTCACCCTCCTGGCCAGTACTGAGAACTATTAGATGTGAGGTTGTGAGGATACAGAGAGAAACAGGACAGTCCTGTCATCACAGTGCTGAGAGTTTAGACAGATCTACTTCCTGCTTTTTGAGTATTTCTTAGGAAGCTTCATGTCTTCTATTAGAGTTGGCCCATCTCATTGAAGGTCCAGGCAGCCTTGTTTGGAAGTTCTGGGTTCTTTGTTTTCAATCCTGTTCTCTGACTACAGATTCAGACTAAGAGAAAGGACATTAGGCATAATACCCTTTAAAAACTGTAATTTCAAGGTTGGCATGAGCATCTGTGATTTTAAGGAATTTTTATAAGTTTTGCTGGTGAAGGGGTAAGACATTGAAGCTAGTAGGGACGTGAGTAGGAGCCAGAATAGCCACTGGATGCTTCAGCCACAACCTGAAACTTGAGATGGAAGTCTTTATTTATATGCCAGTGTTTCCAAACTCTCAGAACTATGTCATCATGTTTTCCCAAATGAGTCAGATCAGGATTTGAAGGAAACAACATAATTTGGCTCTCGGCAGGTTACATGTATAGTGTCAAAACAAATGCTATGTACAGAAGAGAAAAGTTCATTTACTAAAACATATTCCCTTGACCTTGAACCAATCAGTCTTCCTCCAGTTATCCTAAATTCACACTTTCCTAGAGGAAATTCTTGCTTAGCCAATGCTGGTCCATGGACAGCAGAGAGTCACTGTGTGCTCTATGTGCTATACCAATGACTCACTTTCATTTTATATCCTAGGCCCTAATAAAAATCAAGTGCAGGGGCTGGGGTTGTAGCTCAGTGGTAAAGCACTTGCCTAACATGTGTGAGGCCCTGGGTTCGATACCCAGCACCACATAAAACTAAATAAACAAAATAAAACGTGTCCATCTACAACTAAAAATATTTTTTAAAAAATCAAGTGCAGTTGCTTGGTATGGTATATGCTGATTTTATTCCAGCATTCTCAATTACACCTTTAGTGTCCAATGCAAAATTTGCACCCACAGTCCAGGAGCATTATTTTTTTAAATTACACGTATGCAAAATTAAAGCATATCCTTCCTGTTGTGAACTGGAAAATTGCTCATAAAATTTGATATTTAAACCAGTATTTCCAGAAGTACTAGATTTAAATAGGCAATTTTTTTCCTCCATGTTTTTAAATGTTCACCATTTGGAATCATTGTGGAGAGTTAAAAAGAAATTTATAATATATATATATATATATGTATGTATATATAATTATATATAATATATTGTTAAATATATATTTGTATATAAAAACATTTTATAAAATACATTTTACATACAAATATATATTTATTTTATATATAAGTTTATATATATATACACACACACAACACACACACACACACACACACACACACACACACACATACACACACACACACTTCTTTTTAACTCTCCACAATGATACCAGTATGAAGCCAGGAATCTGATTTTAAGTCTCAGCCATTCTATCCCATGGTCAAATAATGCAGCCAACATCATTTCTAGGACCTCATTTTTTTCTGGTATTCCATAGCTAAAGAGACACTTTTTAAATCTAGTAGAATCTTTGACCGGGGCTGAGTTGTGGCTCAGCAGTAGAGTGCTCGCCTAGCACGTGCACGACCCGGGTTCGATCCTCAGCACCATGTAAAAATATAAGGCATTGTGTACAACTAAAAACAAATAAATAAATTTTAAAAAAAAAGAATCTTTGACCACCATCAGCCAGCATCTTTTATCTCTTCAATAAAGTAGAGCTATTTCTTGGAAAGTAACAAAATAATTTCCATTTGATATATTTTAAATAGATTGTAGATTTTGTGCAAAATTGTTGCATATTGTGTCTGTATAGACTAAAACTACTTTGCTATGATCACTATCTAGCCTTTTGTTCAAATGAAATTACTCTTATCAAATTAGAAATTAAAAAGATCAATAATAATGCTGGAAATTGTGTTAAACTGACCATGTAGCATAAGCTCTTCTGAAATTTGCCACATTAAATGATGATTACTTCAGAAATGAGACCTATTAATGAGTTAATTCTTCAATGAGTATTTATGAAGTCCCTACTATATGTTCAGGAACCTGAAAGGGGGTGTAACATCAAAAGATAGTTACCAACCATCTCTTTCCCGATGCAGGCAACATAAAATACAGCACTAACTAGCATAGCACCCACAATTAGAACACAAGACAACATGTAATATGGACCAATCCAGTCAGTAAAGACCTAGGTGCTGAAGGATATCCACATCAAGGCTGCCATACCAGGGAAAACATCTGTTCTACAAGCAGGAGTGATTAGAGAGACACTTTCTTCATTCCCTGACGTACCTTTCCTCCCTTGAAGCACTTCACAGTATCCTGCTGGAAATTCTCCCCTGTCCCACCTGCCTACCCACCTTATAGTATCATAATAAATATCAACAGAGCTTTTGGGGTACTCCAGAGCAAGAGAATAAACCACCCAGACAAGCTTAGCAACTAGTTCACCTTATCCAACCACAAAGGACAGTGTTTAGAAAGTAAAAGATGTGGTCTCAGTTAATTGATAATTTCACTTCTAACAACCTAACAAATGCCAAGCAAAAGCCTTCTAGCCATTGTTCTGGTGAAAACAACATCACATAATATGATATAGCTTAAAATGATAAACATTTTTGTCCTCAGGGAATTAGATGCTGTGGTTCTTTTCCTGTGAGTGATTTTGATAACACAAAACTCTCTAGGCATAGATTTCAACCATTCTCAATTCGCATCTGTTGTAACTTTATGTCCTTCTCATCTGGCTGGTATTTGTTTTCTTGTCATTGTGATTCACAAGTGCACATGTGAATGGTGGTGTAGCCGTTTACTATTGAACATATGATGAGTGCATATTGAAAGGAGAAAGGAGATTAAAACTAACCTTTATTGATTGCTCACCATAGGCCAGTAATTTTTGCATTTACTAATCCAAACAAGGCTAAAAGGGAATACTATTAGTATCACCATTTCACATCTAAGGAGTCTGGTCCTTAGAAAAGTTAAGCTGTTTGGCAGAGGCAACAAAGCTAAGTAGACTGCAGAGTCTAGACCAGACTGTGTCTCTTTGACTCCAAACTTTTATACTAAGCTAAAGCTACTACTATTTATTTAGTCATCAAACACAGAAGTTGCACTCCATGGCCACCATCATCTTGATGTTTGAAAATGGGAGCTTCCTGGGCTCTTGGGACTCACCCCTGACCTCTCTTTCATATTAAAGAAAGATTCTTGATGACATCAACTTCATTTTGCATCTAAATAGACTCAGTCACAAAATTTCACAGGTAGAATTAAAACCCTAGGTCATCTCGTTCAAACCCCTTTATTGGTTTTGATACCTAGTGAAATTAAAGAGACATTAAAAGACAAAGAAAAAAGAGATCTCATAGTTCTTAACTTCCAGTGGAGAAATTTACTACATTTCTGGAGAACCAGAATTTTTCCTAAACCACCTTTAAGACACTTTTTCATATCAAAAAAATAGTTACATACAATGCAAAAAATACTATTTATGACACTTCCTTCTTACTAAAGGGAGGAAGATGGTTAATTACAGAAACCTTGTAAATTTAGATGTTTGGGTCTGTCTAGCTGAGGGGTTCTGACAATGCCTGGCCAATTTTAGGAGCCCAGTAATGGCATGAGTATTATCAAAGAACAGTATTCTGGATGAGTTTGCTAGAGTCCCCCAACTGCCTTAGGAAACTCTGGACTTCTGGTTTTCTAATAATAACAGTTTACTGATAAGAAAAGCAGACTATGCTAACAATTGCATGTCCCCCATATGTCTGCTTTTGGTTCTCCCGCATGTTGATGTAAAGTTGCATTAACATTTCATGAATACATGTTTAATAATTGGAATGTAAATTTTCAAGTAATAAATTGATTAAAATGCCTGAAAATAATATTGTTTTAGCAACTCGGAAGGATGTATCTAAATTTCCTTTTTCTCATGTTATCTAAAGCTCACAGATTATATTTGTTTTTCCCTATGGCAAAATTCATTTCTTTGCAACAAATTTTGAGTGTAATAAAAAGTATATCTTAAAGGAGATTAGTAATACTAATTTATAATGCTTTCTCTTATGAAGTTGCATTAATATGAATTTTTAAGCTTGAGGCTTTGTGTTTTTCTAGCATAGTAATGGTCTAGGCCTTTTCTCAATTTTCCTAAGAACTTGGCACTCAATAATTAGTCTCTTTATGCATGAGAAAAAGATTTTGCTGCATCTTTTCCTTATAATAGCAGAACAAAAAAAAAAAAAAAAAAAAGAATCAGCTGCATCCATGCTATTTTCCCCAGAGTCATTTCCAAATAAGACTTAATTTCTCTATACATGCCTCTTCCTTTTTCTTCATGGTTTTTGAAGTTCATTTAAGCCAATTAGATAAAACTTCTCTGAAACTGTCCCTCTAGCATCAATGTCCCGATTCCTCCAAATCTGTAGTTGAAGGAAGTGTAGAGTCTATTCATTTTTCTTCTAGAACCTACAGTTGAAAAGACTCATTTTCCCTCACTCCTATGCCACTGTCTTCTCACACTAACTCTGAGATTGTACAGCAGTGGTTAGAGAGTGGACAGTTCTCAAATGGGTTCTTTGGGTTTGAATCTCAGCTTACCACTTTTTAGGTGAACTTGGGCGAGTAATGTAGCTTTGGGTGCCTCAGTTTCTTCATCTGTAAAATGGGGATGATAATAGATTCTCTATGATAGGATTGCCATGAGGATTAAGGAAACTGATAAAAGTAAAGTCTGCATTGAAACTGGCCTGGTATATATTAAGAGCCTAATAAAAGCTCAATATTATAATATAAAGAATCTTATAAGCATATAATCCTTGAAGTGAATAGAGTTTAATGATAAGATTTACTTTCTATCTGGTCAGTGTCATTGTCCCTGAACCAAAGGAAACTACAGAACCTCAAGAAATTTCTGGAACTTTGAGGGGGTGGGAAAGCAGTATAAACAATATTCTAAACAGAATAATAAATAATAGTACTAATAATTAACATTTCTATAAGTTCAGTTTAACACACACTTGACACCTGTTATATGCAAAACAATATGCTTATAATCATCCAATATAGAACCATGTATTGAAAAATACTGGATTCACCTTTCCTCCATCAGTTTTCTCAGAAGTTCAATTCAAGGCTAGTGCCTCCATTCCTCGTGTTAATAAACATCCACCAGTCCTGTGCTATGTGCAAAGCACTCCGTTAGGCTTGCAAGTGGAACAGAAATGAAAAACACAGATCAGACCCTCAGTGAGCCTGTAGTCAACTATAACAGACAAGACAAGGACAGGAATGTTCTCAAGATTATTTATGCCACAGAAATGGAAAGACTTGTTTATGCAGGTGTTCACATAGAAAGTGAGATACTTTAACCTGTGGTGTCATGAAAATCTTCATGCAGAAAGGGACAACTGCCACAGGGCTTAAAGAGTAAGGCCGGGGCCGGGCGCGGTGGCGCACGCCTGTAATCCCAGCACTTTGGGAGGCTGAGACAGGAGAATCGCGAGTTCAAAGCCAGCCTCAGCAATGGCGAGGCACTTAGCAACTCAGTGAGACCCTGTCTCTAAATAAAATACAAAAAAGGGCTGGGGATGTGGCCCAGTGGTCGAGTGCCCCTGAGTTCAATCTCTGGTACCACAAAAAAAAAAAAAAAAAAAAAAAAAGAGTAAGGCCAATGGCACTGGAAGACTAAGAATCTCAATCATGAAAACACAATTTCATTAAACAGAAACATCATGTAAGCATAGGAAAAGAATGGAATCTAAGACTGGAAAAGTCACTAGACAAGTTATAAAGGGAACAGGTCAAGAGTTTAGAAAACAACATGAAAGTTCTTCTTCCTGGATCTAATCTTTCCCCTGTCCATCTGCAATGATAAAGACCCTAAACATTAGGGCAAAGGAAATGCACCATTAAAAACATGATAAAGCAAGCCAGGAGTGGTGGTGCACACCTGTAATCCCAGAAACTGGGAGGCCGAGTCAGGAGGATCATGAGTTCAAATCCAGCCTCAGCAAAAGCAAGGCACTAAGCAACTCAGTGAGACTCTGTCTCTAAATAAAATACAAAATAGGGCTGGGGATATGGCTCAGTGGTCAAGTGCCCCTGAGTTCAATCTCCAGTACTGCCCCCCCAAAATGATAAGGCAACCAACAATTTGATAGTTTATTGCTATCCTCTTAATTTATACAGAATTCATTGTATTCAAAATTCTCTTAAGTCATATGACTTTTTGGTCATGATTTAAACCAAAAGGAAAAAAAATACAGTTTCAAAGATGCTGTAAGTTTTGTAAAATGCTCTAATAACATTTCTCAGTGTCCACATTTTTCCTTCTTGTGAAATGAAAATTTTGTACAGGCAGACATCAAACTAGGTCACTTCCAGGCATGTGCTCATTGTGCAGAGGATGGAGCAAGCCATCCTGCTCTCTGTGGATCACGCAGTGCAGCTTTGTGACATTCCCTCCCTTCTGTGTTTTCTAGGAGAGGCATGCCGCGGAGGTGCGCAGGAACAAGGAACTCCAGGTGGAACTGTCTGGCTGAAGAGATGGAGGGTATGGCACGCCCCACCAATAGTAAATCCCCCTGCCTATATTATAATGGATCATGCGATATCAGTATGGGAAATGTATGACATGGTTTAAAAAGAACTCATTATAAAAAACAAAAAAACAGAATCAAAAATAAAAAAAAGTCAATGCGGTCTCTTTGCAGAATGTTTTGCTTGATGTTTAAAAAAATACCTTGGATCTTATTTTGTAAATACTTACATTTTTGTTAAAAAATACAAGTATTGCATTATGCAAGTTATTTCATAATCTTACATGTCCTGTAACAGGCTTTTGATGTTGTGTCTTTCCACTCAAACGGATTTGCTAGGTCTGTTCTTTTTGAAGCTCCCCATGTCTAACTCCATTCCCTGCCCTTTTCATTCTAACAGAAAAATGAGGTCAGTAGACAGTCTATGGTGCTAGAAACCCACCATTGCCTAATGACCTAGGTGACTTTGTAGTCTCTGAGCTTGACCAAGACCATACCTAGACCACAGGTATTGACTCCACATGAACCTCCACATTTGTTCGCTCATAATCCACTTACTGCCTAGAAACTACAAACCAGGCTAAGAAAAACCACCAGTCATAGCATTTATTTCTGCTTCTCCTGGATTATGTGCTACAAATGTGCTTTGGCTTTAGAAAGGGATGGATGAGAAGACAGATCTGATATCAATCCGGGTAGAAGCAAAAAGTTGAATCTTTTAAAGTGCTGAACACAAATCCACATCCAAATGGTTCGAGCAGCCTCAAAATCGCTCTTCATAAAGTGGGCTGACTTCTCTAGTTTAAGTTCTTTTGATGGAATGAATTAATTAACGTGTCAGGTGGCTTATTTGTGGATGCCATGATTGATGATGTTCATTTTAAGCTTTTACCTATAGTACAAGTACATGATGCTACTGAATATTTTTCCACTTGGAAACTGTGAGCTGGTTGTTGCATTCAAACACAAACAAAATCAAAAACACTGCGGACTTCCACTCAAGCTGGTCTTTCTTCCCCAGTGTGAGGCAATCCTGCCTATTAATAAAAATTTTTTAAAAAGAAAAAAAAATCACTCCATCTGTGAAGCTGATACAGTCAAAGGGGGCTAGGCAGGGCATTTGTGCCAACAAAGAGAATCACCAGATACCCACCATAAGTACCTATCGCAGTTTTGAAGTTGTTTCTCCCCCAACTCCCACCTCCCAACTCCTGAAGGTTGCTGCCTGCATATATACTCTTCATTAGTGCTATTTTCCTGTATGTCATTGTGAGCAAGCTGTGATTAATAAAGAATTGGAGTTCTGTGAACTAATAAAGGTTTGGTCTGTTCTCTTGCCCCAATCACATTCTAACCCTGGAGTTCCAATTTTAAAAGGGTGGCCATTGGATTGGATGCTCTCACAAGCAAAGAGACAGTACTGAGCTGCAGGAAAGCCAGGACACTGCTGACCCCTTCCCTTCTGCAGCAGCAGGCCACTCCTCTTTGCCCCTCCCAGGGACAGGCCCATGGGTGAAGAGTCTTCAACCTCTTCCCCTTAACTACATACAGGCTGAAGGATAAACTAAAGCTCAGATTGATAAGGCCAAGGAAGAAAGCCCCTTGCAGGGTACTGGAAGCTTCCAGGCACCTACCCAAGTCCTCTTCTGTCACCCAAAGGACACCTCCCCCAGCCTGGGCCGTCTGTTAAAATGCCATTTCTCTGCCATACTGCTGAATTTTGTACTGCCAATAAGCACATTGCACACATGGACACAGCAGGGTCCTGTCATTGGCCCAAATGGATCTTGCAGGACCAAAGGAACAACATCCAGTTTTAACAGAAAGTCATAAATTATTGGAACCACACAGATTTATGAATAAGCAAATTGGGTTATCATCCCCAGGACCACTAACAAGCCAAGTGTAGGACTGAGGCCACCTGGTCTCTAGGTCAAATAACCCTTAATATTTGTCAGAATCTAACACTGCAACAAACGAGACAAATGCTTTAGAATACCAGTGCTTCTGTTTAGCATGAAATAAGCTCTATTTTCACAATGATTTATATAAATCAGTTCTATAAACATGATTTTCCTTGGGCCAGACCCTGTGTAAATCCCTGGGAACATAAACATGAATGTCATTAGCTCATAGTCTAGTAGCTTATTTTGGCCCCAAAATAGCAAACAGGGCCATATTGGTCAATCCATGCAGCATATGAGAGAAAACAGATCATTGCCATGAAGCTTTCTGAAATATTAAAAATAACTGACAGACCTCTAGTACTACTGTGACCGCCCCTGAACTACAATCACTGACCAGTCCAATTGTTTCATCTCAAGTCTTCCCACCACTTTACACCATCTAATTCTAAGTGAAAAAGGCAAAGACAGAGAGAGTTAAGTAGTTTGTTCCAGGCAACAACCACTTCTCATGATTTCTCTCCTCATTAATAGTTCATCAGCAGGGCAGGGGTTGTGGCTCAGCGGCAGAACGCTCGCCTCTCACATGCGAGGCCCAGGTTCAATCCTCAGCACCACGTAAGCATAAAATGCATTGCATTGTGTACAACTAAAGTAAACAAATAAATATTTTTAAAAAATAAAATTGTTTAAAAAAAAAATACTTCATCGGCAGACCACTCCCAAGACTCACCTCTCTGGTGAGGACACGTTCTGTCTATGAAGCTCCCCTACACCAGCCATCCTCAAACTTGAGCATGTCTCAGGGTCATCTGAAGGTCTTATTAAAAGCAGATTACTGAGCTCCACCTCTAGAATTTCTAATTCCTGAGGTCTGTGCTAAAGCCTGAAAATATGATGCTAGTACAGCTCACCTGCTATGGACAAGGAAACTGTCCCAGCATGTGACTTGCGGTGGCTGCCTCACCAAGGGCACCTAGTTCAGTCAGAGTATGTTCCGTGCCAGGCAGAGCGTAAACAGAAACTCATTCAAACTTATTCAAAAAGTGAAGTAGAAGAAATCTAAAAACAGAAAGAAAATGAATAACTACACTTTACAGGATGCTGAAACAAAGAAAGGAATAATGCAGTGAGGGGCTGGGCAGAGCTAAGAAGCGAGATCGGGGACCAACCGTCTGGCACCTCTCACACAACACATTATTTCAGTAGGGCTTAAAAAGTCCTAAGATACTCCCAACCCTTTCAGAAATGACCTAAGCTCTTTGCAGGGGTGATGTCCGTCAGTGAATTATCCGGTGTATAGCCCATTCTACTTAGAAGTTTTTAAGAGTCTTAGATTCCTCAGTGCTATGTTTAGCTTCTCTAAATGTCTTTGAAATGTTCTGTGAAAATTCACAAAATCACAAAGATGATTCATCTGTCTCTCAGATCTCTGCTACACCCCCAAAATGTATGGAACAATTGAATATTAACAAATGGTGAGAGCCCTGCTGTGTTAGTTTGCTGTTACTATAACAAATATCTGAGATCATCAACTTATTTTAAAAAGGTCTACTTTGGATCACAGTTTTGGAGGTTCCATGGTCAGTTGGATCAGTTGGCCCCTTTACATTTTAGGACCTGTGGAGAGACAGCACACCATGGCAGAAACCACAAGGCAAAATAGCATTGCTCAACTCATGTCCAGAAAGCAAAAGAGAGAGAGGAAGGGAGTAGGTCCCATAAACCCTTTCAAGGGTACACCCCCAATAACCTACAGATCTCTCTCTAGGCCCCGCCTCTTAAAGTTTCCACCATCTCCTCATAGCACCACAGGTTGGAAAACCAGTGCTTTAACATGTGATCCTTGGGGGACATTCCAAATTCAAACTATAGCACCTGCCTTTGGGCTCATCACCAGCCTGCACAATACTTAAGAAGAGAAAGCAAAGTAAGAAATCTGCTGGTAGGGCATATCCACACAATCCATGGTCTCCAACTGAGGGAGAGGACAAGAAGGTGGTAACATGGCATCCTTGGCTTTAGCAGCAGCCTCTCATGTTCCCAGCCCTGGACAACACAGTCATTCCTGACTTCTAAGAAGGCCATTTGCTGAAAGTTGCTAAGGAAAACACAGAGCCCAAAGCAAAGCTTACCCAAAAGCTCCCCAATCACCTCATGGTTATCTTGGATTTCTCACTCTCCCCCTATCAATCATCCCCACCTGACCATTAAATAGCATCAATTTGAACTCCACAGTATCCCTCATTCATTGCTGTTTCGACTTCCACAACTACTGCCTACTTTGGCTCCTATTAGACTCTTACTCCAGCCTCTTCACATGTCTTTGCTCCAGTCTGCAGACTCCCAAACTCTACACAACTTTATTCACTCCTTTACACTGCACTTCCCCCTTACATGAAGAATAAAATCCACACGCCTCTGAAAGGCTACCCACTGAATAATTCACTAATGGATGGTGTCCCACCATCTCTGTCTTTTCTCATGAAGGTTACTCCCTTTGCACACAAAATATTCACTCTGACATGCCAATGATGTGACATTTCAGACCTTCCATACACATGCTATAATCTCTGTACAGAAGTATTTTCACTACAATTTAAGTCAGGAGAGGCTGCTAGGTTGGGTTGTGAGATCTATATATATAATCAGTGAATTAAAATTGCAAAGTTTTGTTTCATACTCCTGCTACTTGTCCAACATGTGTCACTGTGAACTCTGAAGCCAAAGACCAATAGAACTGCCTCTCTCTGGAGTATTGCTGGTCACTGTGGAAGAGGGAAAGAACAAACATGGCAAATCATGCACTGGCTCTCTTAAAGCTTCCATGTAGCACACATCAGATTTTATTTGAGCAAAGCAAGTGATATGATCCCACTAGACTCCAAATAGGCAGAAAGCTACAATCTAATCATAAACTCAGGAGGAGGAAAGTCAGAAATACTTGGTGCACTACACCAATATCTACCACCCTGTTGGTCACCAAATATGAAGCTCACTGTCCTACCTGCATGTCATGTACATTCACACAGCCCTCAAGACCTCCAAGTCCTATCTGGTCCTGGCATCAATGTCAGTGTCCAGGATCTCAGAGTGTTGCAGGTTCTCCTTCTCTCTCCCCGTGTATTCAAGTCACCTTTCTCCATGTATTTAATGGTGAAACTCCATAGAATAATCACCATGATCATGCTCATTCTAAAGGGGAAGAATGGGAGATGCACAGGATTCAATGATCACAGAAATTCTGGTGTCCCACTGCCAGGCATTGTGAGGACCTCTACCCTTGGGATAAAGAGTACTCCTTGACTCTGCCTCCTTCCTGCTCCCAGGAAGGAGCTCCCCAGGCCTTTGTTCTTCAAGGCACAACTCTGTCCTCTCAGCAGATCTCAGTTCTTTATTCTCCTTGGCCACATTTACAGGGGCAATGAGGTATATGCCCCCCTCTTGCTACACACCTACTTGCTGAATACCTGCTTGCTGCATAGCAAGCTTGGGGACCCAAGGATTTTGATCTTTTCATTCATTGTCCTGTTGGCCTAGATCCTGGCAGGAAACAAGAATATGCTACAAAGGAGGAAATGAAGAAAACCTAATGACCATTCTTTAAAAGGCAGTGAGTGAGTAGTTTTTAAGAAAAACCACAGAGGACAGTGAAGCATCTAGGAAATGCAAACATGGAGAAACCATTTCCAGCCATGGCCTGATGACCCAGGGGATAGTAACAGCTCTAGAACACTGCCTGACCTGCAGCCATGGCCTTGAGAGAGGAATTCAGTCTCTAACAAAGGCAGTCTAGAGAGGAAGGACCTGGGGAATAAATAACTAAGCATCGTTCTTCCTTCACCCTTTAATCTCTAGCCAAGACCTCACATTGGCCAAATCCAGCCAAAAAATCAGAGGATAAGGAAGTCCAGTCAATGCCGTATGAGGCTGAGCAGGATGAGGAAAGGCAAAGAGAACCTGGAGAGGCAGAGTACGGTTTCTGCAATCCCTTAGTGAACAGCACTAACGACAACTATAATACTCTCCCACTTGGTTGTCATCAGGGCCGTTGACTAACATAGGAGGCTTCTCTCCTTCTGTGATTGCACTTCTTCTACATTTTGGTTGGGGGATGGCTTGTGACTTGTTTGGGCCAATGATATGTGAGCAGAAGTAATGTGTGCCACTTTCAGGAGGAAAGTATAAGAGCCAATTCATTCACGGTTCCCCTATGCCCTCTTTCCCTCAGTTAGCATGACCTGGAATAAAGATGAAGAGGCACAGAGTGCTTCTATAAGAGACACAGAGCCTGTCTGAGAAATAAGCTCCATGCTTCTGGATTTTTGAGTCGTTACTGCTTAATAAGTACTAGATTGAAACTCTTTTCATCATCCTGCACACCTGGTAGCCAGCCATGCCATCTCCAATCCAAAAGCTCATGTTGAGGGCTCAAGGGAGTGCGCTTGTTTCTGTTTTTCAGCAGCTTTCCGGTGGCTTACATATCTTCTGTTCACTTGAGCCCTAAATGCCAAGAAGCTAATTAAAGCTATGATATTTGGAGGGAAGCCTGATTCACCAACTGAGCTATTAATCTCAAAATCTGAAAGGCAGATTGAATTTTTTTCATTGGCTTATTTTTGTATAATCACTTACATTGTTTTAAAGGGCAACAGAGAAAAAAAAGTGGAAAAGAAAACTGTATATGAACTCTAATCTACAAAAAGCTTCACATGTAAAATCATGTCTACCACCTCTGACAGTTATAATTTCCTAACATCAAAAAGTCCATCAGTGGACTCTTTTGTATGTTAAATGGTGAAACACAATTTGCTAACCTACCACTTACAGGGTTAGGGCCTTCAGAGAAACTGAGGCAGAACAAAGACTTCCCTTTCAGCCCCAATTCTTGTGATCAAGTCAGAAGAATTTCACATACACCATTCAGACTAACAGGCATGAGCTTATTGAAGTGATAGGAAAAGGGAAAGGGGACACTCTCAAGGGACAGAGTGAGTCCTCTCAGAGAGGAGGGTAGCATAGTTTTCCTGCACTCCAGTTTTATTGGGGATAGCAGAGAAGTTTACAGATAGTTCCACCCAGGTTCACCTCTTGACTTGTCACTGACAGCAAGATGACATCAGATTTTCAAGTCCCTCCTGGCATGACAACTCTAGGTCACTTTGGCCCATGCTGACTGTTTTAATTTAATTCTTAACCATAAATTCTTAAAGATTTTATGGTTAGGAGTAATTACTCTTATCTTGCTGAGTTTCAGATCTGGTCTGTGAAAAGGATCACAAAGGTTCCCCCCCTCCCTTTCAGGGTAATTTGGATTCTTCTTATTGGGCCTGCATTTCTCCTGCAGATAACAGGTAGTTTGCTGAGGAATGTGACATATCCTGTCCACTTCAGCCAGGCAGAGCTGCAGGTAAATTGCTTCTTAGAAAGCAAGCACAGTGGGCCCATTTTATAGAATCTTTCCTTAAACTCCTGTTCCTACCTCTCACATCTGTCTGTCCCCTAACATCACTAGTGTGGAATACTGTGGACAAGTCCATCTAAATCAGTGGATACTCCAAGAAAGTCTTTTCAAACTTGCTTGTTAAATATGTTACCTTAATATTGTTAAGAAAATAGGTCAACCCCACTCTGTGAACTATATGACAGACACTATGCTAGACCCCAAATGTCCAACACAGCCATTGACATTATTCCCCTCTCCCTCTTTTTGACTCATTTTCAAAATCCCTCCTTTTTACTCTCTCCCCATTATCTAATGGAGTCCACCTTGTACCAGGGGACAAGGATGTGAAGGATATTTTAGAGGCCAAGTCCAGATCCATTAGAACCTCTCTACTAGCTTTTAGATTTTCACTAAACCCTCAGGTTATTTTAAAAAAAAAAAAAAAAATGGTATCCTCTCTCCTATTCCAGTCCTATTGCCATATGTTTCCTGCCCATCACAGCCACGTTTCTGGAAGCTCTTACTTCACCTCCCACTCACCCCTTAATCTATCACCATCTACCTTCTGTTCTCACATCCCCAAGGAAGCTGCTCTCACCAGTGCTAATAACCTCTTTGTTTTTACACCCAATAGAAACTCTTAGTCTAGCCGAATACTACTCAGGATCAGCCCCAAACAGGACCTTCCTTCCAGAGCTCTCTTTAACTCTTCACACCCCACTAGGCTGGCAAGCCACCTCACCTAGCATCTGTGCAAAATAGTTTAGTGGTCTGGTGCATGGGCATTCAGGTTTAAGTTCTGGCTCTACCGTTCCTAGTTCTCTGACCCTGGGAAAGTTGCATATATTTTTTAAATTTCTTTACCTATAAGTTGAGGATGATATCATAGAAATGCCTGTGGTTGATGAAATAAAACTGTTCTTGATTCTTCACTTGTCCTTGTATCCTTGACTTTGCAGCACCTCCCACTGCAGGAAGCAGAGTTTATGTGTCTAGCCCATTGATGTTGGGTTTGATCATGCATCATACTCTAGCCAATGGAATAATAATGGATTTGAAGTGAGTAGAGGCTTTAAATATAGAGAGGTTTGGCAGCTTACACTCCTATGGTCCACCATGAGAACATATCCTAGGGAAGCTGCTGGAACAAAGAGACTGTGGCGACCTGTGGAGCAGACTAGAACCCATCCAAAAGCTTGGAACCAAGCCCAGCTGACCAGCAGCCTGAAAATATAATATGCAGGAAAGCAAATATTTGTTTTCACAAGCCTCAGGGGTTTGGAACGGTTTGTTACAGCATTATTATGAAATGATTCATATAAGACCTATAAAGATTGCTGAGAAGATTAAATGAACTGAGGTAAAAGGGCTTAGCACAGCACCTAGTACATAATAAGTATTTAATAATTATTAATTATTAATATGCACTACACTGTATTATGGTTTCCGTTTGCTTAGCTGTTTTTCTCGTATAGCCACAAGCTCCTCTGAAGCACAGTCTCTAATTGGTTGTTGAATCCCTAGTACTTAGCAAGTGTTCAGTTCACAGTATGGAGAAGGTGACTAAATAAACAAACTGAATTAATAAATCCAAATGAGAAAAAAGAACTCAGAGCAATTCTTCGCCCATGTAGACAGTTAATTATTAATTCCCACCTCCTGTCCTTCCTCCATAGTCTGATAGTGTCTGCTTTCCTTGACATTATTTGAGCTTGAAACTGAGCTTCATGTGATACAAAGGACTAGTTTAGATGATCAGAAAAATGTTTTTTTTTTTTTTTCCCATAAAAAAAGGAAATCTTTCTAACACCTAGCAATAGACAAAAGCAGAATCAAATCTCTTGGAGCAACTCCTTTGACTAAGAATGTGAGGTCAAACCATCAAACCAATTCCAACCACTGACCACATCACGTGGCTGCCAGTGCCGGCTGCAAGGAACTTAAAGCAGCAGGGAGGCCAGGTCTTCAAAGCCTGAAGCTCCGGTTCTGTCCTGATGACCTGGAATCTAGCTAAACAAAACTGTCTTCAGAAATGGCAAAGTATTTTTTTCAAAGAATCAGCTTTTTGTCTTGTCAATTTTTTGAATTGTTTCTTTTGTTTTAGTTTCATTGATTTCAGCCCTGATTTCAATTATTTCCTATCTTCTGCTACTTTTGGGTGTTGGTTTGTTCTTTTTCTAGAGCTTTGAGCTCAGCAAAAGAAACAACCAATGAGGTGAAGAGACAGCCCACATTTTAGGAGGAAATTCTGGCCACACACATGTCAGAGCACTAATCTCCAGATACGTAAAGAACTCAAAAAACTTAACACCAAATAAACAAACAACCCAATCAATAAATGGGCTAAGGAGCTGAACAGACACTTCTCTGAAGAAGATACACAATCAAACAATTAATATATGAAAAAATGTTTAATATCTCTAGTAATTAGAGAAATGCAAATCAAAAGTACTATAAGATTTCATCTCACACCAGTCAAAATGACAGTTATCAAGAACAGACGACAATAAGTGTTGACGAGGATGTGGGGGAAAAGGCACACTCATACATTGCTGGTGGGACTACAAATTGGTGCAACCAATCTGTAAAGCAGTATGGAGATTCCTTAAAAAACTTGGAATGGAACCACCATTTTACCCAGCTATCCCACTCTTCAGTCTATACCCAAAGGACTTAAAAACAGCATACTACAGTGACGCAGCCACTTCAATGTTTATAATAGCACAATTCACAATAGCTAAACTGTGGAACCAACCTAGATGCCCTTCATCAGATGTATGGATAAAGAAACTGTGGTTTATATATACAAAGGAACATTACTCAGCATTAAAAGAGAATAAAATCATGGCATTTGCAGGTCAATGGATGGAGTTGGAGAATCTCATGCTAAGCGAAATATGCCAATCCCCCAAGAAAAAAACAGGGGCCAAATGTTTTCTCTGATAAGTGGATGCTAACCCATAATTGGGAGGGGCCGGGCATAGGATGGGTGGAGGAACTTTGGATGAGGCAAAGGGGAGGCGAGGAGGGGGCAAGGGTGTAGACAGACATCGTTACCCTAGGTACATGTATGATTGCACAAATGGTATGACTTACTTCATGTACAACCAGAGAAGTGAAAAATTCTGCTCCATTTGTGTACAATGAACTGATTAGAACTAAAGTAAAATAAATAAATAAATAAAAAGAGGTTTGGAGGGCGGATCCAAGATAGCAGGCCAGAGGAAGGCAGCATTCTGTGCCGCTCTGTGACCTGGGACTCAAGTAGTGAGAACACTGCTTCTCTATGAGTAATATTCCTGCTCCAACACAGGAATCATGGCCACCATGCCTGTGCAGGGCTCCAGGCCTCAGCGTCAGAGCAGGTCTCTCAACTATCACCCACACAGGACTACAGGGTCCCCAAGCGGGACCATCAGCATCAGCATCAGCGCCTGCGCAGAACTTTGGTCCACCCACCTGAGCAGAAATCCCAGACACCACTCCCACTCAGGACACCCAGCAGCTACCCACACACAGGAACTCTGGCCGCCACTCCCATGTGGACCCCCATCTACCAACACGGGGCTCCCCTGGTGGCCTCCATCTTGGGACTCGCAGCAATGGAGATAATCCCCCGCGCACGGTAGCCCACCTGCAACTGGGAACTTCACACAGGCTCTGAAGATAGCCCACAGCCACACATTGCACACACTGCATGCCATAGACCCAGTCTCTGAACACATAGTCCAACGCCATCACCCGGCTCCCCCAACCTGACCAGACATCCCATCGCTGAAAGCAGTCGCCTCCATCTTGGGTCAACTTCATCACCATCTTCATTGGGGGCAACTCCAATTTGGAACTCTGGCTGGCCAGGTACCCAGTTTCTAACTCCCCCCTCTCCCCAGCAGCTGCTAGCCCCACACAGTGACTGCCCAACACAAAACAGCTCTCAGTGGGGCAGGTGCGCAGGGTGCCCAAAGCACCACATGCAAGACCCCCAGATAGAAAACCCTGTTATTAGGAAGGAGTAAGGGAGAGGGTGAGTGTGATACAGTTTAGAGACTAACATAGAGACCAGGAACTGGGAGGTCTTCAGGCGAGATAAGGAGATAAGACCAGGTGTTCACATCACAGGAGCAAGCCCAAAAAATGATCCTCAAGGTGCAGTCTGCCTTATAGGACCTGCAGATACCACACCCCACTTCCAGGTGCCCTCCACCCAGGACCAACCCTCCCACCTTGGTTACCTTCACTACCCTGAAGATGGATACCAGCTAACAACAGACGACCCTACCTATTGGATGAGAAGAGAAGCAGGAAAGGTACTGATCTCCAGTCAAAACAATCCTGGTTTCTTCCTTTGAGTGTTTTTTTTTTTTTTTTCCCTCCTCCCTCTCTGTCCTCCCGCCCTCACATCCCCAACATATGTGAAACCAAGTACTTTGCATGAACTAGGATTTTGAAGACTGGGATGTCTGAATAGTATATTACAGTTGTGCTGTATATTCTTTTTTTTCCCCCCTCCAATTTTTACTATTTTAACATTTTTAATTTTTCTTAATATATATGTGTGTTTGTTTTATGTACTATACTGTCTTTCCACTTACTTGTCTACCCAAAATTACTTCCTCTCTCTATTCTCCTGCTACTAACTTTTTTCTTTAGATTTCTCTTTCACACTTCCTAGGATATAATAACTCTATATCCTCACCTCCCACCTCCTCAGCATATCATCCTACACCTAACCCCCAGTTCTTTGTCCACCATCAGAAACTGTAAACCCTTTTATAAACCTACTGATTACATTGTAGATAATAATTGAATTCACCATTTCTGCACATTGTGACCAAACTGTAAATGTCTTAATAGCAACTTTTTCGTTTTAGGTTGTATATTGTTTATATTGGGATCTGTTAACATTATCCTTCCCATCAAAGGAGAGGTATGGGAACTCTACAGGAGCACCACAAGTCTATAGGGTAAGAACAGTAACACCTTGGATCCACAGTGCTAGAAGGGAAGACACACGAGCAACATGAAAAGACAAGGGAAGAAAGTGCCCCAAACAAATCAAGATACCACATTATTAGAATCCATGGCCAGCCACAGCAGAAGAAATGACAGAGAAGGAGCTCAGGATGTACATAATTAAAATGTTCTTTGACTTAAAGGATGATATAAAAGAGCAAATACAGGCAGCAAAAGATCATTTCAACAAGGACCTACATAAACGAATACAAGAAGCAAAGATTACTTCAATAGGGAGATAGAGGGTCTCAAAAAAAAAAAAAAAAACAGAAATACTTGAAAGAAACAATAAACCAAATTAAAAGTTCAATTGAAAGCATCACCACATTAGACCACCTGGAAGACAGGACTCAGACAATGAAGACAAATATATATAATCTTGTAAACCACACAGTGAAATGGTAAGAAACCAGGAGCAGAACACTCAAGAAATATGGGATAGCATAAAAATGCCAAATTTAAGTGTTATTGGGATAGAGGAAGGCATAGAGTTCCAAACAAAAAGAATGGACAATCTATTCAATGAAATAATATCAGGGAAAAAAAAGAAATGGCAAAGTATACATTAGCACTGTTCATAGAGTTTGGTAACAATTAAATCCCTGGTGCTTTTGTGCAGCACCCTGTGAATTGTCTCCTTTAAACATTAAATTCCCTCTGTAAACAACACCTTTCCGAATGGAGAGATCTGTCTCCCTGAGGACACCGCTTCCTCAGCAGGCTTCTCAAGAAGCTGTGCTAAGTATCTTCCTTGCTCAGTTTGCCACTTCTAGATCATTCTGGGTTCTTCCTAAAATACCCACTCATGAATTTCCTGTCACCAGACTACTCAACCTCTTCTCTTCATGGTTGGTATTCACCAGCAACCCCCAGGTCATGTTCCCTCAGTCTCCGAGATTTTATTCCCTGGATCACTGTTACTCTCTTCCACGGTTTCTGTCCCAATGACCACAACAACATCCACATACAGCAAGTTTCCACGTTTTGTTCTGAGTTCCTTGACCACTGCCTGCCTATTATCTTGCTCCTCTTCTTTTCCTCCTCAGTCACTCAGCCCCACAGTTATTCCCTCGACCTTATCATTATCAAAAACCACAACCCCTCTGTTATCTCCATTCCATGTCCTGACCACCATCTGTCTCCAGCCAAATCCCTATCCTTCAACCACACTGAGACTAGGATCCATCAATAGGACATTTTCATGTGCCTTATTATTATTTTTTTTTTTGTCATCACTTCCTCTTTGCTGAGCCTAAATTCCAATCATTTAATCATTGCCATCCATCAATAAGACATTTTCATGTGCCTTATTTTTTTTTTTTAGTCATCACTTCCTTTTTGCTGAGCTTAAATTCCAATCATTTAATCGTTGCCATCTCTCATGCATATCCCTACAGCTCTCCCTCCCTCTCTCCCCCCACCTCTCTCTCTGTTGTTCTCAGTTGGCCAAACCTATAACAAACTTGCTCTCCATCTAACCCATGCACTGTGCCTGTGCATATGAACATAGTTGTATAAACCACACAGCTATGCTTACTGGTTTCTCTCTAAATTCATGAACATGAACTTTAAGCATGCCCTTAATTTTCCTGGCAATTGCATTTTATTTTTATCATCTGATTCTTATATTTCTTAAGCATCTTCAAATTTCCAACACCTTCTTCTCTATCTTCATATTCAACTGATACCTCTCTTTTTTACTTGACTGAGAAAATGAAGCAATTTAAAAGATAATTTCCATACAGTTCTATCTTATCTTTATTGCTATAACAAAATACCTGAGGCTGGATGACTTATAAAGTGAAGAGGTTCATTTGGCCTACAATTCTGATGACTCAAGGATCCAAACAGCTGATACTGACATCTTGGTTAAAGCCTCCCTGACTGCATTCACAACATGACAGAAAAGCAGAAAAGGAACTGGCCTCTTGCAGAGGGGGTCAAGCAGGTGGGGTGGTCTTGATTTAAAGCAACCCACCCTCTCAAGAACTAATCCAGTCATGTGAAATTCAACCTATTCCCATAAGACTGGCATTAAAGTCTTCCAAGGGTGGTGCCCCGTGATCTGCCCATCTCCCTCAGCCCCACCTCTTAAAGTTTCCACCACTTCAATACCATTACATTAGGGACAAGCTTCCAGCATATGAACTTACCGAGCACACACTGAAACCACATCCATCCACAGCAGCTCCCACCACCACACCCAACTGTCCACCACACCTGTGCTCTGCCTTCACTCTACCACAGAGTGAACAGAGGAAAGCCAGGAGGTCCCAGCTCCTCTCACCACTTCAGGTACGTTGCTCCAGGAATTCTCTTTCTCCCTCCTATTACATCTTTTTTTTTTTTTTTTCTTTCTACATCAGCAAAAATACATGCTCTTCTTTCTTCCATCTGAAACAAATTGTTTGGTTCCATATTTCCCACGAGCTATTGCTCCCCTTTGCAACAAAACTTTTGAATCCTTGCCCACACTCAACGGCCTCCATTTCTCCCCCTTCTTCTCTCATGAACCCTCCTCAATAAGGCTTTCACCCCCATTCCACTGGACCTCCATCCACTACTTGTCAGGTTACCGATGACTTCCATGGTGTTGGATCCAATGGTAAATTCTCAGCCTTCATCTTACTTGACCTGTTACTTGACCTGTTACTGGTGACTCCTCCTCCTTGAAATCTTTCTTCCCCTGGCCTTCCCTGCCCCCTACTTTCCTGACTTTCTCTCACTGCTTCATCGCCACTTCTTTGTCTCCTTTGCTGGGCCCTATTCTACCTAACCTCCACATGTTGGTGTGCTCCAGGGATCAGGTTTTGCGCTTCTCCTGTTCTCTTCCTACATTTATTCTTATTCCTTGAGTGATCTATGCCAACCTTGCATTTCAAACATCACCTACATACTGGCAGTCCCAAATCTCTTCATTTGCCCTCTGAACTCACGTAGCCAACTAACAACTCAACATCTCCCTTTATATATATAACAGGCATCTCAATGTTAACACCTCCATAACAAAAGTCACAAAATTCCAGTGTTCCTTCCCAAACCTGCACCACCACTTGCTCTCCTGTGTTTTTGTCCTTCAATCACATCTTCAGCCTATTACTAGAGGTGAGTGATGCAAAGCCAGGAGGTCCCAGTTCCTCTCACCATCTCAGATACATTGCTCCAGGAATTCTCTTCTCTCCCTTCTATTTCCTCACGTTTTCTTTCTACAGGGTCAACAGAAATACGTGCTATTTGCTCAGCCAAAATTCTGATTCCTCCTTTTCTCACAACCCACAAATGAACATCAGAAAATTTGTTGGTTCTATTCTCAAAATCTATTAAGATAAAAATTTGGATAGATACCCTGTCACTTTTGTCAATCTACTACCACCTTTTGTTTGGATTGCTGAGATAGATCCTGAGCTGTACCAGGGTAGGGTGTACTGAACAATAATATAAACGCTGGAGCCAAACTGTCCAGATCAAAATCCCATCACTATCAGTTATCCATCATATGGCAAGCAATAGTAGCTTAATCCTTTTTGCCTCTGCTTCCTCAGTTATAAATTGGAGGATAATTATAGTACTCACTTCACAAATTCATAGTGATAATTAAATGAATTAGTAAATTTAGGCACTAAAATTAATGCTTGACTCTGACTAGCATTACATACCTCTTATAAAGTATATAGTATCAGTTATTTTTTGTAATTTTCATTTAGATGGAATGGAGGCACAAGCATTTCTTACATGAACTTTACCTTAAACTCATCTCAAATGTAAATGATTTTTTTACAGCTATACCTAAATTTCTGAGATTTTTCTTACAAGTTTTAATAGCAATTTGACTTCCAAATATCTCTTTGTATGTAACTAGAATATTTTTGTAATAAAAAAATCTCTTTGCCTACTGTGAGGATCTATATCTGTATGTATATACATATATATAGAATCATATACACAGCAGAGCGGGGTATAAATAAATATATTTCCACTCACCATTTTTATAGCCACAAACATATTAGTTACATACACTTACTCTGATGAGGGAACACGTTGCCCAACACAACAATAAGAATCAGTTATAAATTCAAGCAGCTGCCATCAATTTTCCATGTGTTATCCACTCTTCACTCATCAACAAGCATCCCTTAGGGATGATATTTTATCTATACACATTTTTCATTATCTCCTGGGAGATGAACCATTAATAAGAAAATTATACACCAAAAAGAAATGAAGCTATTCTAAGATTTCTCCCACCACCACTGAGTTTAAAATCTTGAATATTATCTATCTGGGAAATTAATGTTCACACGTTCTGTATGAAATTGATGATTACAAATGAAAGAAGCACCACTTCTGGTAGAAAACTGTAAGTCAAGCATAGTCACCCATAGGGGTAGGAAGATCAGAAAAAGGGTGGGGAAAATCACTAACTGTGAGCAGTGTCTACTATAGAAAGCCTATTACAGAAGTAAAGGCAACCTTCTAAGTTAAACTAACCTTTGTCCTTTTGATTGGATTCTCATTTTGTGCAATGAACCTAACACCAAATGCAGGCAAAGAACAAGAAAAAAAAAGTGCTAAAACCAGGAAAGTCTTTTGCTAAACAGTTTTACCCACCTCCAATCTATCCTACAGGCTCCAGCCTGGAGTAGGGATTAACATGTCACTGCTCCTCTTGAAATATTTTGGGAACTTCTCATTGCCCAGAAGAAAGCCTAAATTCCCCCACTACAATCCACAAACCTGTGATCACACTATTTTAATTGCTTTTTATCACTTACCAGTTATAACCTCATAAACAACGTAGCAACTTTGCTTCCTTCAGTTTCCGGAAAGCTCAGCGATTTGCTATTCACAACATTTAACAGAGTGCCTGATTCATGGCAAGAATATCAGAAAGTCTTGTGGAGTGAGTGAATGAAAATGAATAGATAAAACAAAGACAATATATAAATTATCTTAATGAATTAATTCCTCTCCTTTTATAGTTGTAGTCCACAGCATGCCCCCCCCCCCAAAATAAAAACTTTTATAAGACTGGGCAATAAAAACAATGAGACAAAAACTCAGAGTCAAAAGTAATCTCAAAGGCTGGGGATGTGGCTCAGTGGTAAAGCACTCAACCAGCATCACAAGGTCCTGGGTTCAATCCCCAGTACCACAAAAAACATAAATAAATAAAGTTTTAAAATTTTATAAGTAATCTTAAGGTATTGTTCTAGTCGGTTTTGTGTCTCTGTAACCAATATACCCCACAAGAACAACTTAGAGAACAAAAAGTTTTATTTTGGCTCACAGTTTCAGAGGTTCAGTTCATGGTCAGCCAAATCCATAGCTCTGGGACTAAGGTGAGGCAGAACATCATGGCAGAAGGGCATGGAGGAGGGAAGCTGCTCCATTCATGACAGCCAGGAAGCAAAGAGGGCTTGAGGACAAGTAACCAGGGATAACATAATCCCCAAGGGTACTCCCCTAGTGAACTCCTTTCTCCAGTACATCCTACCTGCCCACAGTTACCACCCATTAATCCATTCAAATTATTAGCCAATCAAATGGATTAATCTGCCAATTAGGTGGCAGTTCTGGTAAACTAATCATTTCACCTCTGATGATCCCTGTATTGCCTCACACATGCGCTTTCTGGAGACACCTCATAACCAAATCATAATACTTTGCTCCTGACCCCCAAAAGCTCATGTCCATCTCACATGCAAAATGCAATTAGTCCATTTCCAAGAGTCCCCACAGTCTAAGAATTCCAGCATTGCTCAAAAGCCCAAGTCCAAAGGCTCATCTGAGATTCAAGCCAAACTCTTGGCTATGAGCCCCTGTAAAGATCAAAAAGATATATCTATCCAATATATAACGGCACAGAGGCAACATCTCCATTCTACAAGGGAGAAATGGGAGCATAGATGGAAGTGGTGGGAACAAAGCAAGACTAAATCCAGCTGGGAAAACAAGTCCTGTAGCACTATATCCAGCATCTCGGGCATCATGGCATCATGATGTTCTCTCCAAAGGGTTTGTGTAGCTCTACCCTATGGCCTTGGCTGGAGGCCACATAGCCTCTCTCTTGTTTCTGTTTGATTTCTGTGGCTTTCCTCAGCAGACATTCCACATTACTGGCATTTCTTAATCTTGGTGGTCTCCACTGCAGGTTCAGCTTTTTTATCACATCTTCATGCCTTACCCTGTAAAAGGCTGCCTGCAGAGATTCTGACCCTGCTATACTTTGCTGGCCTTCCTTTGAAATCTCACTGAAAGCCTTCATGACCCCCTAATTCTAGCATCCTGTATTCCTGCAGAACTAGCACCATGTGGATGATACCAAAGTCTCCCACCATTTTGAGCAGTAACCAAGCCTCCAGGGACCACAGCTGGAAACAGATTTCTAAGCCCCCCATGCAAGCAGTGTGCCTCCATAGCCTCTTCTCAAAGGAATTTTTACTTTTACACCCTTGAGCCTGCAATAAGTGTGGTCTTGCCAATTCCTGAGTTGGCTTCAAGCCATACTTTGCGTTGCCTCTGTGTAAAGTGCTTCACATCTCTCTCTTTTCATTGGTTCTTTTTAGTTATACATGAAAGTAGAATCTATTTTTATATATTTATACAAGCATGGAATATATCCTATTCTAATTAGGATCCCAATCTTGTGGATGTACATGATGGTGAGATTCACTGTGGTGTATTCATATACGTACGTAGGAAAGTTATATGAGATTCATTCTAACGTCTTTCCTATTCCTTTTCCTCTCCCTTACTTTCCTCCCCCTTTTTCTAATCCACTGAGCTTCTATTCTTCATCTCCCTCTCCCTTATTCTGGGTTAGCACCCACATATCAGAGCAAATATCCAACCTTTGATTTGGGGGGGATTGGCTTATTTCACTTAGCATGACAGTCTCCAGATCCATCCATTTACCAATGAATGTCATAAAGTCATTCTTCTTTATGACTGAGTAATCACATTTTCTTCATCCATTCATCTGTTGATAAGCATCTAGTTTGGTTCCATAGCTTAGCTATTGCAAATTATGCTGTTACAAACATTGATTTGGCTGTGTTATTGTAGTATACTGATTTTAACTCCTTTGGATGTATACTGCGGAGTGGGATAACTGGGTCAAATGGTGTTTCCATTACAAGTTTTCTGAGGAATCGCCATTCTGTTTTCCATAGTGGTTGCACCAATTTGCAGTCCCACCAGCAATGTATGAGTGCACCATATTTCCCACATCCTCACCAACATTTAATGTTGTTACTTATATTCTTGATAATTGCCATTCTGGCTGGAGTGATAAAAAATCTCAGTGTAGTTTTAATTTGTATTTCTCTAATTATTAGAGATGTTGAACATTTTTTCAAATATTTGCTTACCATTCATATTTCTTCTTGATTATACTTCTTGCTTTAGGACTCTTGCTGAGGAATTCAGTTCCTAAGCCAACATGCTGGGATGTTCAGCCTATATTTTCATCTAATAGGTACAGAGTTTCTGGTCTAAAGGGTTTAAATTTCATCCTACTACATATGGATTTCCAGTTTTCCCAGTGCTACTTGTTGAAGAAGCTACTTTTTCTCCAATGTATGCTTTTAGCACCTTTGTCTAATATCACATAACTGTATTTATGTGGGTTTGTCTCTGTGTCTTCTATTCTATTCCATTGGTCTTCATGTCTGTTTTGATGCAAAATCATGCTGGTTTTTGTTTCTATAGCTCTGTAGTATAATTTCAGGTCTGGTATTGTGATGCCTTCTGCTTTGCTTTTCTTGCTAAGGATTGCTTTGACTATTTGGGGTCTCTTGTTTTTCCAAGTGAATTTCATGACTGCTTTTTCTGTTTCTATGAACAACATCCTTGGAATTTTAATGGAAATTGCATTAAATCTGTATAGTAATTTTGGTAGTATGTCCATTTTGGCAATATTAATTCTGCCTATCCAAGAATGTGGGAGATCATCATTCAATAGAGTTTTTTAAATAATTTTTATTTTTTTTAGAGAAGTTTTAGATTCCTAGCAACGTGGGGTGGAAGGTACAGAGATTTCCCATGCACACTCTGCCTACACACAAGCAGAGCCTCCTGCATTACCAACGTCCCCTACCAGGGTGGCATATATATCATAATTGCTGAACCTACAAAATTGATACATTTTTATCACCCAAAGTCCAGAATTTACACAATACTCACTCTTGGTGTTCTATGTTCTATGGGTTTGGAAAATTGTATAATGCTGCATATCCACCATTACGGTATCATACAGAATAGCTTCATTGCCCTAAAAAATCCTCTGCTCTGCATATTTGTTCCTTCCTATGCCCTGTCCCTAACAACCACTGATCTCTTTATTGTCTCCATAATTTTGACTTTTCCAGAATGTCATATAGTTGAAATTGTATGGGATGCAATCTTTCCAGACTAGATTCTTTCATTTAGTAATATGTATTTAAAGTTCATTTATGTATTTTCATGGCTTGATCATTTATTTTGAGCATTCCATTTTCTGTATTTATGTCTATTTATCCATTTACTTACTAATGGGTATCTTGATGACTTCCATTTTTTAATTTTTTATTATTTATTTATTCTAATTTGTTACATATGACAGCAGAATGCATTTCAATTCATAGTACACATATACAGCACAATTTTTCATGTCTCTGGTTGTACACAAAGTAGAGTCACACCATTTGTGTCTTCATACATGTACTTGGGGTAATGATGTCCATCTCATTCCACCATCTTTCCTACTCCCATGCCCTCTCCCTTCCCTCCTACCCTTTCAATACAGTATTATTTAGTCTCCAGATGTTAGAATAGCTTCTATTTTTATCTTATTGTTGATTTCTAATTTCATTTCATTGAACATCTCTTTAGTGACCTTCTTTCACCCCAGCTTTACAAGCATGGACACCAACAAGTGGGTTTTTCAATCACGGGTCAAGTTTGCATGTAATGCATCATGGCAGATAGAATAACAACTTTATAATTTTTGTGCTATAAACAAATGACAGTAATTTTGAATAGATGTATTTTGAAAAATAATTTTTAATTAAAATTCTAAAAGTAAGGAGTGGTTTCCTCTTATTTAAGTGATATCAAAATTACTTAAAGAACAACAGTTTTTAAATATAATTGAGATATTACCAGTTGGACCAAGATGTAGGACTGGGTATACTCATTTCATTGCTTCTGCTCAAAACATGTGAAATGGCATTAAACATATTTAATGATAAAACAGTTCAGTTACAGTAACAGAAAACAGAAATGCCATGCCAAGGCCAGAAATCTTGAGCAAACTTTGGAAGTCGGAGAATGGATGAACTCAGATGTGGAGCAAGCCAAGAATTGCACAGGTAGATGAAATTTGGGGAAACTCTGAGCCCAAAGTCAAGAGGTATGGGATTCACGGGCAATCAGGATACAGAGTGTTCAGCTCAGGGTACCTGCTTTTCCCCTCTCGGGTTTTGGTGCACGGGCAGCAAGCTGTGTCCACGCTAAACTAATAGTTAGTGAGGGTGAACTCTAAGGACAGAGAGGCAAAGCTGAGCCTAGATATCTACCAACCCCAAAGAAGAAGAAGGCCACAAATCCAAAAATTGCACTTTCTCTCTCCACAACACACCCCACTCCTCTCCACTTCCACTGAGTGAAGTTTAAGCTAAGTAGAAACAATATTTAAATGCTGGCACACAGTAAAACTCAAAAATAAAGAAAATCATGCCACAGAGAATCACAGATGTTTCAGAAAAACAAATGCCATAAAACAAAGGCACTAAAATAAAGCAAAGCAGGCAGTAATAAAAACAAATGAGCAGAAAAATTAAGATTGATTTAATGAAGAAAGCAGAGGACTTTAAAATAAGAATAAATAAAGTCTTCAAATGGATGATAGCATATTACCTTTTCTTTTACTCTTAAAAAAACATTAAAGAAAAAGAAGGATGGGGGCTCCATCTGAGGGTGCTTATAGATTGCTTGCGTTTGAGGGGGTAAGTTCTTGTAGAAAATAAAAAGAAAACTTCTTGGTGCTACAGAGCAACATGAGTCAGCAAACAGAAAGAACAAGAATGAAAAATGATCAGAGCCACTCACATGCTGAAATCTTGAAACATCAGGCCCTTTAAATTTCCACCAGAGATTAAAAAGTAATGATAATAATTTGCTTGCACAAGAATGAAATCAAATCAAATTGCCCTGATCCACTTTTGGCAACTCTGAATACAAAAGGATAAGGAGTAATACCTTTAAAGTCTTACAGAAATAAATTTGGAACATAGAATTCTGTGCTATATTTGATTGAATGATCAATCAAATGTAAAGGTAAAGATATTTTTAGACATCTACGAACTTATAAAAGTTAATTCCAATTTCTGAAAGAACTACTCAAAGATATGCTCCATCAATGCAAAAAACAGTGACATGTATTTTGATTATTGCTGATGACTGTGCTAGATATTGTCTACTATCACTCAGCATCATTCCCATTGCCTTCCATGCTCCTCCCAGGGACTAGACACTTGTGAGCTACACTTGTCCTCTGCCAGTAGAGATCCTGGTTCTCAGATGGTTCTGCAGTGATACCTATCTTCATCAGATGTAGATGATGGAAGGGAAGCAGATGGTTATTCCCCCCTCTGGAATTGGCAACAGACATACCAGTTTGGGCAAACACCACCTTCTGCTGCAGCCATGTTCCCCTGTCAACCCCTCACTTCAGGACAATGGTGCCTGGGCATCAGCCTTTCCTGCTACCTCCTGGCTCTTGGCTGGCAGCAGCAACTCCCTGACTTTCTCCATCACAACTATGGGTGGCTGCCCTCTGACTTTTACTCCTCCAGTACTTCCAAAGTGCTGCTGAGCATTTACTTTCCTTAAATCTCTTTCTGAATGACATAACTAAAGTGGCCTCTGACCAAATTTAACTGAAAATGATCTTTCTAAAGGTAATTATGGTTTGAAGTTTTTTTTCTTTAATGTAATCCAAAAAAATATTTTCATAAAGAGAAACCCTCTGTAATCTAAATTAAATCAGAATTAGTTTCATGCCTCTTATCAGGCATCTCCCACTCCTATCCCTAAAGAATTCAATACATGTAAGAATATGAGAAACCTCCATTTTAAAAAATCATTTAAGATTTTTATAACATCTAGAATACTTGTAAGTTGCTGTGCTAGACTCTTAAATTTTCATGTCCTCCAGAAACTGCAATAAAATCTAGGAAGGTTTTTGCCACATGACAAAACTCATGCTTAAATAATATATTTATGTAAAAACCCATGAATTTCAATTACACAAAGAGGAATTGTATAAGGACCATGTAAGTGGTCGGTTTCTAAAAGAGATACTCAGAGTTCACTGGATTTTCTTGTCTCCTTTAATAGCTAAGACCTTACAAAATATAGGTTAAATCTAAGCCAATCAATGACCAAGGTCTTTAAATGGCACAACAGTGAAGGCACTACAGAATAATCAGTACAATAAGAAGCCCAGAGCAAACAGAACCTGATTAATGCAACTGGCATGGTGACTGGCATACAATAAACACTGGGTAAAATTATGCATCATCTGTAGAATTGCAAAAATTTCAACTCAGTGTTTCTCTGGTAACTATCCCTAAGGTTCTTTGGTTCATTCAGGAAACACTCATTGAGGATCTCTCATGGGGTAACAGAGTCTAAGTAATGCACCCTCCATCCTCTGCTCTTCCACACGCAAATACGTGCCAAGGCCACCATGGTCCTTTTCTCATCCCTATCCATACTGATTTCATTTTTGCAGTCAACTTAGATGTGGTTCTTTCTGCACATCAGGCCCTGCATACAGATGAATAGAATAATGGAATCTGATCCTCTGCTTTAAGACCCATCCAGGCAGTGATGATATACACACACACATACACATACACACCATGTATCTCCTGTCATCTGTCATGTACACACACACACACACACACACACACACACACACACAATCAGATGGAGGTATCTCATGCTCTTTTAATGGCTGCCAGTTTCAGTCTGCATCGTCTTAAGCACACCTTGCAGGATCTGACCTCTATCCTCCTCACAGGCCACACCTCCTACCACACCCTTTTGAACTTCACCTTCAACACTGCTGAAGGCCAATGCCAGCTCCCATGTACTCCAAGCTCTTTCTCAGACCAGGCCTCTACTCTGCTGTTCTCACTGCTAGGGAGGCTTTTTTATCCTTGCCTACATCCTCCTACCACTCAGGCAGCCAATAGCCTCCTTCGGGCACCTCTCTGGAACAGGCCTCCATCTCCTCCCACTTCCCCAGACTGAACGACTCTCCTCTCACCTTCTGTCACCTTGTTCACCTCTATCAACTATTATCACATTTCAATTGAAATGATCCCTTTAACTTTTACTCATTCACTCCACAGATTTTCTTAATGGACAGCAAGTGCCTAGTACTTGGCTAGGTGCTACACACATAACAGTAAGCTAAAAAGAAGCAATCTTGTGTTTATGGACCTCACGTTATGGTGAGGGGAGATCAACAATAAATAAGTAGGCAGGGAAATGATGAGAGGGGCTGGGGCTATGGCTCAGCAGTAGAGCTCCTCTCACACGTGTGAGGCCCTGGGTTTGATCCTCAGCACCACATAAATAAAATAAAGGTATTGTGTCCACCTACAACTAAACATATATTTTAAGAAAAAGAAAATAAAATGATAAGAATCCTGCTGTGTGAGAAAATAAAGGGAGAGATCAGTTAAGATAAGTGGTCTAAAAACTCCTGTCTGAGGTGTGGCAAAACACCTGGCACATCGTAAATAATGTTTTTCTTAACCATTGTACAGAACAAGTTTACAGAGAAGTGGTAGAAGTGTACATGACAGTTAGGATGCTATAAAGTAACATGATGGAAAGAAGAAGGACTGCAGGGAAAGTAGTTAAGAGGGCAGATAAATTGGTGCTCATTTCCTTTAGCTCGGATTCCCCTTCTGGAGGAGATGTGAAACCACATTCTACCACCAGGGGGCAGTGTCTGCTCACAGGAGACGACTCGACCCTGGCAATCATTCTGTAGGGCGGCGCTCCTGTCTGCTACATCTGTGAAGAAATCAAGGACCAGAACACAAAATGCTACTCATTCCCTTTACATCGCTAATAAATACACAATCCTCGAAAATGACAAATACTGTAATTGGATTAAAATGTATTAAAACGGAAGGAAAAAGAGGCGTTTCATATTCATAATTCTGTAATTATCCTTCTGTAGCGGAACCAATCTCCACTTCCTAATCATTTATAATTTTCATCACTCAGCTATAGGTCACAGCAGGTATTAATACTGGGTGAGAAGGAGTTTTCCGGTTTCTTTTCAGCATTTATACAGTTGAAGCACTTCCAACCCGTGCCTTCCTTCATTCTGAATAGTCTTGTTTAGCCTCCTGGAAACTCATTGAGATCAATGAGAGGCAATTATCATTTTTACTTGGCAGATAAGAACACAGAGGATCTCTCTGTTGGTTGGGGCAGAACTGAAAACGGCCATCCACGTTTGACAGGCTGTCTGTGAGGCCTCAGACCCACCATTAACCAGGATGAACAGACTCTGGAGCAATGCCATTTCTTGGCACAAGTCAGTGACCAGGTGCTTTCCAGAGTATGTTATTTGAGACACCCAGAGATGTGATTCCTGCCAGAGCACATCAGGACATGTATAAGAACTCAGAGCCCTTGCTTGGCTCAAGAAGGGTGTCCCAGAGGCCCCCACAACATCCTCACTAGGAACCACTAATGGGAGAGACCAGATATCATTCCAGGAAATAAACTACTATAAAAGTTGGAAAGAAATAACCCAGGCTTTGCTACCTGGTTATGCACTCAATGGCCATTCATTAAACAGCCCTACATGAGTCACTGTGGGGAAAGCAATGTATAAAACACTGTCCTTATCCTGAAGGAACTTAAATCTAATTAGAAGAGCATGACATATAAGTATAAAAACATTTGTGAATGATAATATAAAAGAGACTTTATTTCTGTGGCATACTTCAGTAAAGATTGTCATTAAATATTCGCTGATCACCAAATGCCAATCACCAATGGGATGAAGGAGTATAGATGAGTGTATACTGTGTTTGCTCTTGTAAACTTCACAGTCTGGTTGTAAAGAGTTTCTTCATTTTGGTAATTTATTCAATGAATATTAATGGGCCACCTACAACCTGCAAAGCATCATGCTAGATGAGAGGGATATAAAGAACTCATGATCCCACCAACAAGAACTCGGAGTCTGATAGAGGACCTGGCAGACCTGTGAACCACTACATTCAATGTAGTTTATGTGTTTGTGTGTGTGTGTGTGTGTGTGTGTGTGTGTGTGTGTGGTTATCTACGTTGGAGATTGAACTATTTGTTTACAGATATGAAATGGATAGATGAATGGATGAATGGATGCGTGGATGGATGGATGGATGAACAGATGGACAGACAAATAGTCATTAAGATGAGCATGAGAGGGGCTGGAGTTGTGGCTCAGTGGTAGAGCACTTTCCTAGCATGTGTGAAGCATTGGGTTTGATTCTCAGCACTGCATATAAATAAATGAATAAAATAAAGGTCCATCAATGTCTAAAAATATATTTAAAAAAAAGATGAGCATGAGAACTAGAAGAAACATCAAAAGTGACATTTGAGGAGTCTTGAAAGTGTCTCCCAAGTAACCACCTGAGTGATGGGTCTTCCAGGTAGAAGGAAGTCAGCCTGCAAAGTAGAGTCAGGAACAGGCAGTGTTCAGTAATGGCTGAAGCTCAAAGAAAAAATTGAGCCATTGGGGGGATAAGAATGGTCAGGGGCAGACACTAGAAGGCAAAGGGGAAGAGGATTTAAGCTCTACACAATAGAGAGCCTTTGAAATAACAAAAGAAGAAGATATGAAAAGTATCAAAGTCCACATTATTTCAGAAGGATGAACATGAGGATAAAGTCACTGGACATGGTAATAAAAGGAGAACAATGTTCTTTAGGAAGCATCTTAGGACACTGGGGGTCAGTGAGTGATGCAGACAGCAGGAAGAATCTTGGTTTCAAGAAATTCCAAAGAAAGTGAGTACTAGATAAACAGGCTCAGATTCAGAGGTTTAACACTCCCACAGGGGCTGAATATTTAGTGTTTATTTCTATTGGCATAGTTTTCCATTTCACAAACACTTTTTAATTTTTTTTATTTTATTTTTTATTTTTTTTAATGTTTGAATACTTTCTGTTGCACTATCCCATTTGGGGGGACCCTGTCCTGTCATCAACTTTACACATAAGGAAACGTCATCTCAGATAGAAATGTGATTTCCCACAACCGCACAGCTGCTAATAGGCCACATGGTGCTGGCGTTGGCTCTCCTGCATCAAATCCTTGTGTTTTGTTCAGCAAGAGCCCCACAGGACAAAGTTTCCTAGTGACCTACAAGGGAAGCAGGCCAGAACAAGGAAAGTTTACTCCATTGTTAAGTGAAGAGTGGATCAGGGGAACCCAACCAAACCAAAATTAGCCTTCTTGTCCCTGTCCCTAAGGCAGGAGGCTGTGCCCAAGGAGGCAGCCTGCTGGAGCCTTCTGACCTTGTCTGCCCCAAGCTCCCTGTGACCTCAGGAAAGAAACTTCACCTTGCATCTCAGCTTCTCTCTCTGAGTAAGAACTGTGCTTAGGCCTTTGTCTGTAATAGCTTCTAACTTAGGGGAAGAAAGTGCTACACAGGTTGCCTGAGCCTGCTCCCTTAGAAGTGACTCCCTGAGAACATGTTCAGGAAGATGATTTATAGTGTGGCCATTTGACCCCCACTCACCTCATGGAGAGAAGAGCCTGCTAAGGTGTCTGAGAGACTAAATATAAACTGAAGCCACACCTTTTGAAAGCTGCTGGGCTGCCAGGAGATGTTAGAAAACCTGGTATCTTTAGTAGTCACTATTTGTGTGAAAGAATGTGACAAACCAAGGCCAAGGCCAAAGGGGACCCACCCTAACCAAAGAAAACCCTGTGGTGAGTGAGTGTGGGAGTAAAACACAATCATGGAATTTGGAAGCTGCAGATACGAATCTCACTTGGGAAAACTGAGTTTCTGTTTCATTGCTTTGGGACAACAAATAACTCACAACAGCTTCTTTGGGGTAGTTGAGGGGCCAAGCCTGAGAAAACAGCCATAAATAACATAGGTGTTGAGAGATGATGCATTTGCGTGCATAATCTCTTCACCCAGCAAGAGGGTCAGTTCCTGAAGCTGGAAGACTCTTCTGTGATGGTCTCCTTCATATCTGTTCTTCTTCCTGCCCAGCTCATTCTTCACACATGAGACCTGACACACCGCTCTGCACACCAAGTCTCACTCAATGCTAATATTTGATGCTGGGTTTTCCCAGCCCAAACATTTCCTGCACATTCTATCAACAAAAGCCAATGAGCAACAGTCACTGAATTCTAAAGCAGGGTATTATAACTAAAATGTCACCCAAGCTGGTAGCACGTGTTTAGAGGGTTTATAGTCCATGCACAGTGAATTACTGTTTTCCTTTTTTTAATCATAGCAGAATAAACAAATTACCTAACACTCTCTACTGCTCTGTTTGTAGAAACCCTCAAAAGTGTTGATACACTTAAACATCAAACCTCTCACTTACTGAGCACCAACAAGGTACTGAAGTTTAGTTACTCTGCTAAATAATATTTAGTGGGGGGGGGTCAAAGGTTTTGTCTTTTGGGGGGGGTATTATTATCGTTTTGTTTTTAGTTGCTTTTGTTGTTGTTTAAATATTATTTCTTCCTTCCAGTGGAGTGGGGGAGAGAGTACAGACAGTCATCTTCAAGGTCCACTGTCAATGTTGACTGATCTTCCTGTTTGACATAAGCCTAGGCACCAGGGGACATGAGAATGTATTAAGCAAGGCCTGTACTTTTAAGCACAGAATTTGTGATCCCCTGAGTAGTTAAATTTAGTTTTAATTACCTGGTACACCACAGAAGTTCTGTGTCTTGTCTATCAAAAGAGAAAGCCAGGCAGTAGATGGCATAATTCAAATCCATAAAAGTAAATAGCAATTTTTCATAATTCCTAGATCCATAACCATTGGTGGGCATCAGAAAAGAGCAACATGACACAAATAGAATACAGGGGGCATGACTGTGCAGTTCCCCCTTGCAATGAAGAACTTTCCCTAGATTTTTTGCATTAAGAAATGCTGAAAGAGAAGGGAAGGCAAAGAAAGATGAAAGGAGGAAGAGAGACAAGGAAAAGGGAAAGGAAAGAGGAAGAAAGAAGAAAATTACAAAAGAAATATTTCTGTTGTTTTGAGAACTGGATAAAACACTTAAAAAAAAAGATTCTATTGATTCCCCAGAAGGATTGAAGTCACTGGTCTTCCTTCTGCTCTGTTAGAGCTACAATGGTTTTGTTTCCTGAATTCCCCGCCTCCTTCCACAATCTCACTACAGGATCCCCCTATTATCATCTTATTCCTCTCTGTCCCTGAATTTCTGCCAGAGAAGCTGCTTCCCACCCCTAACCTGTGCAGGGAGTGAGTACCAGGTTTCAGCTTGGAAGCCTGCTTGAACTCAGAGGCTGTGTGGGACATGAATCCACTTTGAACTTTACCCACTCGCCACTAAAAATAGGATGCCAAACTAGGTCCTTGGATCAGTGAGTTTAGGACTTCTGTAGTGCAGAGACAAAACAGGTTGGGGCAAAAGGGAATTTCTGAGCATACTGCTAGAGCCTTGGGATTCAGTTTTTTTTTTTTTTTTAAACATTTATTTATTTACTTTAGTTGTACACAATGCATTTATTTTTACGTGGTGCTGAGGATCGAACCCAGGCCGCGTACGTGCTAGGCGAGTGCTCTACCGCTGAGCCACAATCCCAGCCCCAGGATTCAGTTTTTTGAAGAATAATAGTTGGACCTAAAGTACAATCTGGAAGTGCAACAGCAGTCTCCTTAAAGATGCCTCTGTTCACACATGACAGCTGCAGGGCCAGGTCCTGGCTCAGGCCACGAGCAAGCCATCAATCAGCGCTCAGTCCTGCTCCTGGAATCCCTGACCGTTTGCACAGCACTCTGGGTTAGGCCTAGTGTTCCTAAAATTAAATTGCCTGTGTTTCATTGGCTCTGAAGATAAAGAAGACATAGGAGAAGAAATGAAAAAGCAGAAGGACTTGTGCCCAGAACTGAAACCCCTGGGGAAAACACGGCAGATCTCAAGATTTTATTTTATTCCCAATGTCCAAGCCATGAAACAATTCTGCTGAAATACACAAGAAGTCCAGAGGGAGAAACTCGAGGAGATGGAAGAAGCTACATTTCCAAAATCAAATCCCTCAGCCATTCCAGCTCCTCTGGGATTCTCCCCACCAGAGCACTGTTTGCAAGTTGACACCTGAAGCACAGGAAGACATCAAAGCAGTGACAAAGGTGACACACTCGTCTGTGGTGACAGTAGCACTAGTGGGCACAGAGTCCTAAAAGTCAATGAATGCATTTTGGTTTCTTTAGAGATATCCATCTTCTAATGGCAGAGGAGAAGAGATCCCACTGTATGTTTGGCAGCTGCCAAGCTATTCCCAGAATGATATAAGAAGCCAGTAGGTTTCTTTTTTTCAACCTTTATTCTTATTTATTCATTGATATGCAGTGCTGAGAATCAAACCCAGTGCCTCACACATGCTGGGCAAGTGCTCTACCACTGAGCCACACCCCCAGCCTGCCAGTAGGTTTGTTACTGTATTTTCTTATTTCTTATGACTAGGCAAGAGGCCCCACCACAGCTCTCAGCTCCCATCTCCA
Organism: Tamias sibiricus; assembly: GCA_025594165.1. Classification (NCBI taxonomy): domain Eukaryota; kingdom Metazoa; phylum Chordata; class Mammalia; order Rodentia; family Sciuridae; genus Tamias; species Tamias sibiricus. The sequence continues at coordinate 138,117,434 of CM046658.1, read as the reverse complement.
TCCCCTCTGGGTTACTTATTTTCTTTTAATTCTAATTTGTTATATATGACAGCGGGATGCATTACAATTCATGTTATACATATAGAGCACAATTTTTCATATCTCTGGTTGTTTACAAAGTATATTCACACCATTCGTGTCTTTATACATGTACTCAGGGTAATGATGTCCATCTCATTCCACCATCATTTCTAACCCCATTCCCCTCCCACCCCTTTTCCCTATCTGGAGTTTAGCATCAAATCAATCCCTTTAGTCATTTAGGAATCTCATAAATGTATTCAATCACTCTCTCACTTTACAGGCATTTTAGTTCAACATCCTGTCAGAATGTGGAGCAAATAGTACATTGTACTAATTTCTGCATATCTACTATGAGTTCTAATCATAGAGGGAGCCATAGCCCTATGTGGTCAGTTAATTTGGTAGACACTAGAACACTGGATGAAATACTCAAGATGAAACAGGATTGACCCTCTCCCCCACCACGTTCTGCTTCCTTGACTCTACGTGATTTCCTCCATTCCTTATCACAGATGGCCTGTTTTTCTTCCATGCTTGAAATTTCTCTTAAAATTTTCTTTCACAGCCTCCTGTCCCATGGGCAGCACTGAATTAGCTATTCTCAAAGGACTTGCAAGATCGTCCCAGAGTAACCCAGCGCTTCCCTGGGAAAAGCAACTGGGCTTCCAGGGCTATCCCTGTCCTGCCTTAAATCATGTCTCAAACCCAACGACACAAATCCTACAAGTCTTGCCCTCATCTCTGAAATCATCTCAAAAATTTTCTAGACTATAGGGGAAAAGCACCACAGCATGGAGTTGGATTTAGTAGCTGTGTTCATAATATATTCTGAGTTCCCCACTAAGTTTCCAGGCAGAAGGATGGCCAGTGGTATAGTCTGGATAATGAAAGAGCTACTAGCAATGTGTGGGCTTCTGAAAGTCTCCTCTGGTGTTTGTCCTCTCCCCTTCATTGCCATTACTGAGGCTAAGTTCCAGCCAGCTCTCCAGAACATTCAGCCTTAGTAACTGCAGGCCACAAAGATCCTAAAGGTGGAAGTAAGGACAACAGTGCCCTACCTAACACATTCCCATCCCCCTCCTCTTCCCAGCACTGACATTAGGAATGACATTCTAAGGAAGAAATCATAGAAGAGAGGAGAGAAAGAAGAGCTGGTGTTGTGAAAAGAAAAATGTATACACACACACACACACACACACACACACACACACACACATCTATCTTGAGATGGAGAGATACCCTAATCTAATGACATGTAACTTCTAAGGCTCAGAAAGATCAAAATCCCTGATAATTACATCTTCTCTACCATTCTTCTGCCAAGGGGTTCGCAACTGTGTGATTACTACTGAAGATCAACTCAACACCCACTGAGACTGGCCATTCCATCCATGCCAGTGCAGCCCAGGATCTAAAAACAAAACAAAACAAAAAAAAACACCTGAGGACCAATCTCAACTACCCCATTATCATTAAAATGCTGCCTTCTGCATGCAGCTTAAGCCTCTTTATTCTCATGTCTCTGTCTAGGTCAAATATAAGTGATTCCTAGCTTGGTCTTAAATAATTGCTGTGTTTTCTAGAATCAACCACCCAGACCTCTTGATCCTTCTCAAATGAGCTATGCATTATTCTCTCCATGTATTTCTCATCATAAATCATTCCTTAGCTCCTTGAAGAACTTGTGAGAATTAAATTAAGCTTGAATATAGAGTGATGCCCAGTATATACAATGACTTCTACTAATATCAGCTATTATTGACTATTATCTATGTCCATTTCTTTTTTTATTGCACTCATACGCACCTCTTTTTTTTTTTTTTTTTTTTTTTTTTGTGGTACCGGGGATTGAACTCAGGGGCACTCAACCACTGGGTCACATCCCCAGCCCTTTTTTGTATTTTATTTAGAGACAGGGTCTCACTGAGTTGCTAAGTGCCTCGCCATTGCTGAGGCTGGCTTTGAACTCGTGATCCTCCTGCCTCAGCCTCCCAAAGTGCTGGGATTACAGGCGTGCGCCACCGCGCCCGGCTCATACGCACCTCTTTTGAAGGCAAGGACAGATGAGTCTAAAAATGAGCCTTGGTATTATTAAATGCAATGGCACCTAAAAGATTTTTGGAGAAGAGATTCCCTCACCCCCACCCCCACCGGAGAAGGCATCCCATCTAAAATAACCGTGCCCCTTCCACTGGGAGATCACGTTGCACACATGGGTCTCATTAGCTTCCCATTATCACCATGACTATTTTGACATTCCTGTCCTTGTCATTGCTCCTAGATGCTTAACATATACTTCGAATTATTTTCCTTAAAAACAAACAAAAACCTTCTTCACATAGGATTTTCGATGGTTGAACTCTTTCTCTAGTATTTGCTACTCCTTCAGCTAAGCACATTTCTAACAAATGGTAATGCATTGATTGCATTTCTCTTTTTGGTTTAAAAGGTGTTATTTGGGGTAAAGATACATGAAGACTACATGGTAATATTTAATTAAAATAACTGGGAAGTTCATTGATTGCTCACTGAGCACAGCACACTGTTATCAGGAAACATAGCAGAGACTCAACAAATATTGATTGATTCCTACCATGAGCAAGTTACTATGGCAGGCTTCTTATGTGTAAAAAAAAATGTAATTTCATAGGACAAGATGGAGGCTAATTGAAGTATAAATCTGTGTGAAATGTATAAGGTGTGTAAGAACAGATACTTACCAGAAAGAACCATCTGGAGTATTTCCCCATCAATTACCAGCAATGGCAAATAACCAGGCTTTCTCCATGCTGAGCCCACAGTCCTGGGTTATAGCTCAGCCCAGACAGTCGTGGAATCTTCCTCAACACAATTCCTGAGGCAACCTTACCAATCTTTGAGTTCATCTAGTCACTCACTTGTTCAGCAAATATTGATTACATGCCTGCTGTGTGCCAGGCATTATAACATGTGCTGGGCTGTAAGCTGCCTGTTGTGGCCAGCCACGGTGCCGCCACGGGAGGAAAATTCTCGGAGGCAGAGTTAAGCTTTTACTACTTTTACTTCTACTTTCTTAGAGAGAGCTTAGAGTCTTAGAAAGAAAGATAGAGAAAGATTTCTTCTTGTCTTCTTAGCTTAGAGTCTTAGAAAGAAAGATAGAGAAATATCTTAGAGAGGGAAAGAAAGATTCTTAGAGCTTAGCTTAGAGAAAGATTAGAGCTTCTTTCTTCTCTCTTCTTTCTTCCTTCTTCTTTCTTCTGTCTTCTGTCTTCCTCAGGAGTCTCGGCCTAACTCTGACCAGTCATTAACCGCTCTGCCTACGTTCTGGCCGCTCTGATTCTTCTGACCGACCGAGTGACTGCCCGACTGGCTGAATTCTCTGTTCTCCTAACTCGGACCGCTTTCACCCGGTTATATACCTTCAGGTTTGCGGGTGCCTACAGGTGCGTCACATACATATCAGGTGGAACTTATGGCTTCCAGCTAGCTACAACAGCCCTTCCTAATTAGGGCTCCTTCATATTCCTTCCCTTTAGTTTAAAAAGGTGCTTTAATTCTATTTTCTCTATTTTATTTTCTCTATTTTCTTTTATTTTCTTGTCCCTACCTAGCTTTTCACCTTTTATTTTTGAAAGGGTGGATATTTGAGCCCTTTTTGAGAAGGTGCTGTGGCTTTAAGGAAGCCTAATGCTGAGGAGCAGCTAACGCACCTAGTTAAGCACAATTGCATAAGCGGCTTTGACTTTTTTTTTTTTTTTTTTTTTTTTTTTTTTCCTCTTCTTTATTTTTCTTTATGGCTTTCTTGCCAAAGCTCAATGCTTTTTTTTTTTTTTTTTTTCTGCATGGTTTTTACCATGCTATTTAATTCTCTATTTTCTTTTAAGCTCATGGCTTTTTTCTTTATACTAAAGCTCAAGGCTTTTTCTCTATTTTTTTATGGCTTTTGGCCGGCTACTCTGCTTCGGCTTTTGGCTGGCTCGCTTCGGCTTTTTGCTGGCTACTCTGCTTCAGCTTAATTCTTAACTGGCCTCAACTGAGTCAGAGGCTATGCTCTCTTGTTTACTACTCTTTTTGCTGGTCTCAACTGAGTCTGAGGCTATGCTTTTTCATTGCTCTCCTTATTTCTTAGCTTTTCTTCTCTGCCTGCCGAGCCCCCGGACGGACCACCATTTGTAAGCTGCCTGTCACGGCCAGCCACGGCGCCGCCACGGGAGGAAAATTCTCGGAGGCAGAGTTAAGCTTTTACTACTTTTACTTCTACTTTCTTAGAGAGAGCTTAGAGAGGGAAAGAAAGATTTTTAGAGAGAAAGATTAAAGCGAGCTTTTCTTCTTGTCTTCTTAGCTTAGAGTTAGAGTTAGCTTAGAGTTAGAGTAAAGAAAGATAGAGCTTAGCTTAGAGAAAGACTAGAGCTTCTTTCTTCTCTCTTCTTTCTTCCTTCTTCTGTCTTCTGTCTTCTGTCTTCCTCGGGAGCCTCGGCCTTACTCTGACCAGTCATTACTTCTTCTATCTGGTTTCTCTTCTGTAACCGCTCTGCCTACGTTCTGGCCGCTCTGATTCTTCTGACCGACCGAGTGACTGCCCGGCTGACTGAATTCTTCTCCGTTCTCCTAACTCGGACCGCTTTCACATATACCTTCAGGTTTGCGGGTGCCTACAGGTGCGTCACATACATATCAGGTGGAACCCATGGCTTCCAGCTAGCTACAACAGCCCTTCCTAATTAGGGCTCCTTCACTGGGCTACAGCAGCAAAAGATGCAAAATGTGGCTCTTGCCCTCCTGGAGGGTTTCTAAATGCCAACCTTATCACAGAATTGATGAGACTGGCATTTAATTAAAAAAAAAAAAAAAAACTACTTCCATCCCTGACTTAGATTATTCATGTGCTAGTATACCTTGTCCCTCAGAAGACATGAGAAAGGAGATACAGACACAGCTGCTATGACTGTCTGTTAACTGGGTGACTCCAGGACTTGAACTTCTAGAGCAACAGACTGGTTAATAAGGGATTTCTAGACTACATGATAGAAATCGGGAATATTAGTCTAGATCTCTTTGCCTGGAAGTTAACACAAAGTCTGATATAAACTCATTTTAAATGGTAAAGAAGTTTACTGCCTCACTGTGTCAGAGACTCAGCTGTCCCCTAATAACCCGAATATAAACTACTTTCCCAGCTTCCCTCACACTAAGTTTTAGGGAACAAGATATAAGCAGAAGTGTATTTAACATGTATTTAACAATTTATAAGTAACTTCTTCAAAAGACACATGGTAAATACACTTCACCTTCTTCTTTAATATACCTTCCACCTTTTAAGCTGCCTAGAAGACGGCGGTCATCATATTGGACCTTAATGATAAGGATCCTATCTTGGAGATGATGGAGTGATGATCTGGAAATTTCTTGATTTCCTGAGTGGAGATGGCACACCAATTCTGAGCTGTGATCCTACAGACTTTTACATGAAAAATAATCAAGCATCCTCCCATTGAAGTCCTCGTTCCTTTGGTTCTGTGTGACTCACAGTGAAGCCTGATCCTAATGATAAACTCACATGATGGGAAGTCCTATGGTAGGGTGGGCTTTAGGAACGGTGTCATCTAGTGGTCACAGTTCCATTCCTCTGTGATACTCTTGGCCTCTGCTCTCCTCCGTGGTCAAGAATCATCTCATGCTGGCAATGACATCGGTGTGGGGGTTCTGGACACTAACATCTGCACATAACAAGATCTAAGGGAAGAGGAGGAAAGTACCTTCCAGATGTTTTCTCAGCAGAGAGAAAATACATGTACCAAGAAGTCCTCAACAAACCCCTCTTCTTGTAGCTATACCTAAACTAAATCCTGAAACAACCACTGGAAAGCACACTGGATTCCCCTAGGCCAAATAGAACAAATAATGGGTAGTGGGGCCTTCTTCCTCTAGTTAGTCATGCAAGCTGGTAAGAGAGGCCCAGATAGTTGAGCAAAATTAAAATTGTATTAGGAAGGGGGAAAAGTAATGTTCTGGTTACTTGTTAGCACAACAAACCATATAAAACTTGGTGGCCTAAAAACAACAGTAATCAAGTTTAGCTTACAAGTCTGCAACTTAGACAGGGACAACACACCTCTGCTCTGCATGGTGTCAGCTAGGGGAGAGGGAGCTGCTTGAGGATAAGTGGGTGGCTCCTTGAGCATCTCTGTCTCTGTATAGTCTCTCTGCATGGTCTGTCCAGCATGGTGGCTTCAGAGTTGCTGGACTTCTTACCTGGCAGCTCAGGACTCTCGAGTCAGGGGTGCTGCATTGCCTTGCCTAATTTAGCTTCACTTCCATCACATATTATTTGCCACCGAATTTCAAGGGAGACGAACACAAATTCTGTTCTTGATGATTTGGGTGGAAGGTTCTGGAAGAGCATATGAATCTGGAATTTTCATTGCAACATTTTTTTGAAAAATTCAATCTGCTGCAGGCAGAATGGGAGTTTGATAGATCACCAGTAATATCCACTATCAGGAGATAAGTCATTTATGTAGACACCCACCTGTTTGCTGTACAACGTGACAAGTATTTAAAGAGAGAGTTTGCAACTACCAAAAAAGGACAAGTATGTTATGTAAATCTTATGCTAATGAACTTTATTTAGCTGTTCCACAATGCATATGTATGTCAAAACATCATGTTGTACACCATGAACCAGATAATATTTGTGAATTAAAAATAATAGAATGATTTTAAGAGACCTAGGGTACAAAGTACTATAGCATTTCAAGAGATTTATATTTCTGATGGCAGGATTATACAAGGAAAACAGCAATTTTAAGGGGCCGTGAAGGATGGGAAAGGAAATGAAGGGAATGAGAGGAAATATGAGCAAGGAGATTTACATGAGAGGCCCGGTAAATGCCAAGACTCAAGGAGATGCATGGGAAGGGAAATTTTAGCTCAAGAAAGCAAGTATGGAAATCCAGAGGGGCAAGAGCCTATGCCACAATTCTAATCAGTTCAACCCATCTCTAATGTCTTCTACTTACTAAAGATTTATAATAATGTTTTCCTAGGCCTCCCCTAGGAAATAATATAAATAAGCAAATTTAAAAACAGGCAAGGCAGATCAGCTGACAAACAGAAGGACAGTTAGATGAGAAAGAAAGACAGAAATTAGGCACATGCATAACAAGGGCCCCCTGCTGGAAGTCACCAGCTTACATGGACCACATTAACACACCGACAGCATGGCACAGCTAACTTCCTCTCTTAGTTACTCCATGCCAATATAAGAGAAGGCCTAAAACTCAGTAATTTGTTAAAAACAAAAATTTAATTCTCACAGTTACAGAGGCTAGAAGTCTAAGATCACAGCATCAGCATTTGGTGAGGGCCTTCTTTTTGTATCCTCACATGGTGGGAGGTGAACAAGGAAAGAGAGTGACCTCACACCCACAAGTCCTCAACCTATTTCACAAAGAACATGATCACATTTCTTCCAATCCAGAGGAGAAAGATTGAAGCTAGAGGTGACCTCCCCTGCTCAGGGGCACTGGCCACACAAAGAGCTGAGAAGTTCAATATCCTGCTACACCTGTCACCTGCTCAGTTGCACACTGAAATCCTCCAGAGAACTCTTACAGTATTGCTAATGCAAAGGTTTCACCCAGAGCCTGACTTAATTGATCCCAGGTCCAGTCAGGGCAGGACTTTGTGCATGTGTGCTGCATGGCGTTTGAATACATTGCTCTACAACAATCTGGATCATCAAGAGCTCCCCAGCACTGACTCATAGAGAATGACATCTTGGAAGTCTACCAGCTCAGAGTTCATCTTCACAACTGGAATTTCTGCCTGGTAATAATATTTAATCATTACTCTACAGGGGAACAGGAACAACTCTGTGATAGGGGAGAAATCTGTCACATGTGTATTATACTGAACTTCCAACTATGTAGAAGTATCTTATGGTTTTTTTTTTTTTTTTTTTTCAGTCCAGATGTGTGACTCCATTTAGACTCCCAAGGGGAATCATTTGGTTTCTGGTATTCATAATGTGCAGAGGTGTCTTTGTTATTAGACATTGAGGAATTTGAGCATAAATAACCCAAGCCAGGAAAGCTCCCTGCGCATCAAATCTACTTACCCCCTCATTGGTCTCTATGACAATAAAGCAAAATATACTGCCTTTGATGATTTCCACTAAGTCCACATGACACTTTCCAGTAGAGAAGTCAGGAATAACTTTAGTAACTTTATAGCAGAAACCCATGGGAACTTTCCTGCCATTTATTATACTCTTTAATTCATCAGTAAAATCATTTCAAAAGTAAAGAAATGTTTTTTAGGACCAAATTAGCTACTGACCAATTGTGAACTCTCCACGGCTGAATCAAAGGTGTTCAAATAAGGACTAAGGACTAAGGGAATCAGAGAGACCAACTCTCAGAGCTGTGGGGCGGAGATTTGGGGACATACAGAAACAACATATGTAAGACAGGGGCCCAAATGTCAGTTTAGGATTGAGGTAAGAATCAAGAGATATTTGGAAAAGAGAGATTACCATAATCCTGAGCCTGGCTGAACCTGGTTCCTAAATAGATACTGACAGTTCTTGACTTGCCTGGGCTGGGTGTGAGCATGCACCAGAATTTCTTATGACTGCAATCACTGGGATCCTGGGGCAGGATGCACTGCAGCATAGTGGAGAACCAGACTCAAATATCACCCAACAGGTATTTGTCTCTTACAGATTGATTCTGTTGTCTTCCCCATCATGGGTGGGAGTTGGACTCCATAAGGTAGCCAACCCTTCTGGTTGGACACTACTCTGTCTTCTACACAACCTTTCTGCCTCCTCCTTAGCCAAGGAGGGTCCATGTCTAAAAAGTGCTGGTCTTCACAGTGATTGCTCATCTGTTTCAGGTTCACACCTCTGGCTGTACCTCCAAAGAGAGGATTGCTGCAGTCCTCCTCTGAGCTCCAGATCTTTCCTCTTCTGCTTCTTTCCTACTTTGTCATGGTTGTCTTCCCTGCCCACTTTGGTTCACATAATCTTTATGCCTGAGATACATGCCCTACAAAAGCCTGGGCAACTCTCGCACAGCCACTTGTCCCTGGGAGGAGGCTATGACCACTGTGGTAGCAGCCAGACACTTAGCACTGGGATTAGCAGGAAGCAGCTCATCAATGCAGAGCAGGCACACAATGAACCAAAGGGAAATGGAGCCATGCCCGGTAAACAGGCTAAAAATTAAAAGCCCCCTCAGTGGGAAAAATGAACTAACCACTGAATCACACCCTCCTGATTGCACATCATGCCCAGAATTCCAAAACCCACTTCATTATACAAACCCACCACGCACACTTGACTAGAGTCACTCCTGCTGGCCCCACCATGCCTCCTGCTCCTCAGTATTGCTGCAGAACATTCCATTAGAATCCCATGCAGTGGCTCCATTACAGATGAGGCCTGAGAGTGTTGGTGACATATCGGTTACTAGTTAATGAGTCCATTGTTGATCATTGTTTTATATAAAACAAGATTAACAAAACAACAAATTCAAACAGCGATTTGCTTTGGCTGTGATAATTAAGCTAAAGAGCAACACACCACAGAGGAATGAATATGGTCATTTGAATCCTAAGACCAGAAATAGAATCCTTGTGTTAAAGCACGTATGTATCACTTGAGTTTCCTGCTTTATAATCAGAACAATTTGAATAATGCCAATTTGGAAGATAATGACTAGTTAGGACATGGGGGGAAAAAAAAAGCACCTGGGCTTTGGAGTTAGTCAGCCTTGCATTCAAAAGCTGTAACTTCCAGGAACTTCAGACTGCAATATTTCCATAAGTCATACAACCCCCACAAAAGTAGCCTTGACCTCTCTGTGATGCTCCGCACCTGGTACTCATATCATATCCCCTGCCACCCTAGTTGGCCAATCCATTGGCAAGCAAGAGGCAGCCAGGTGAGCCAGGGGCTCCCCCAGAGAAGTGGCTTTGCTGGCTCAGCAGTTTGCTACTTCACCTGTCAAAACAGCCCAATGTCATCTCTTACAGGAGCTGAAGACAACTGCAGAGCAAATGCAATGTGTCATCAGAACCTGGAGCACAGGCTGCACACTGCTTCTTCTCCTCACATTCTAGAGAATGCTGTCACATGTGACTCGTCAGCCACTGCACCAGAAGGACCCAATTTTCTCAGATGAACTTCAACCAGCTGCAGGCTGCTGGCATTCTGCTCAAATGAGTAGCAACATGTATCTCTCCGTTTTGTCATCTGAAATTCAGAAGGGACCATGTCATTCCCAGTGGTGGCATGAGTTACTGGCCATTAGTGGAGTTAATGGCTCTGGAACCCTGTCATGAAGCCTGGGAGGAAGGGGGCCTTCTGCAGTCTACAGCTTGGGTTGTAAGCTGCTGGTCAAGTATTTGAAGTCAGAATCTTTGGGTTCAAGTCCAGATTTAGTAATTCACTAGAAACATCTTGAACCAGTCATTGAAACTATAGGCTCCTCACCTGTAAGATTTGTCTTGATTAAATTTTGCCATTAACTTAGTCAAAAAAAAAAAAAGCAGCAATTGGAACATTTTGGTTCCAATCATGAGCTAGTCTAAGGACATGCTGTAGAGCAAAGCCTGTGGCCGTTTAAGCCACAAGACAAATGTAAGGCTCTCAGCCACTCCACACTTCTGTTTCCTCCTGGGTGGTGGTAAGGCACAGGGTGGTGACCTGGACAGGCTTGTGTTCTGGCCTCAGGAAGTCATGCAGCCTCACTGAGTCTCCATTTTCCTTCACTGTTCAGAAAGACTAATGTATATTTTTAAATGGAACAAAGAATGCATATAAAGAATCTTCTAGAGAGATGCCTAGCATATAGGAGGTCCTTAAAAAATGGAAACTTTGATTGTCATCATAATATGGCATATACCTTGTAATGTATGAACAGTTACACAAATACCAGTTATTATTAAATTATCTTTTTCCCAAAAATGCCTAAAGATGAAAAAACTGTCAAGTGCCTAGAATTATTGCCTTAGAAAAGAAAACAAATTAGCTTATGGTTGGAACATAATAATTTAAATAAACATATTTGAATAATGAAGAGCTTGGAAGAGGAGTCACACTGCTTGGGCTAAATCCCAGATGTGTGACCTCAGAGAAGTCAGCCTCCCTGAGCTTCCGTTTTGTCGCTTCTAAAATGGGATGCTAATTGTGGCTATCTCATGTGATTATTGTGAGAATCAAAGAATTTGAATGCATTGAAATACGAGAAGTCTTCTGAAGGCATCTAACTCATAGTAAATGTTCAGTAGATGTTGATTATTTTCCTCCTGTATGCCCATGACTATACCAATAGTTTAGTAAATCGCAGATCACTGGGTAATTAAAAACTTATTTTGAGACAAGATCATAGATTAATACAGAACTAGCTCTGAAAACAAACTTAGCCCCCTTCCCAATTTTCCTCCCTAAGGCAGCACTAACTAAGCATTACCAATCAGCCCAGTGTTCTTTTGCTCAATAAAAGATAAATATCACAAAACAGTAAACACCACCAATGAAGGAGGCTTTCTTAGGACTTAAGCTGAAGCACAAGGGAGTCAGCACATGGGGTGGGTTCCTGGACTGTCCTCTACTGCCTTGCACAGGCACGCTTGGTGGCAGTTGCACACAACTCAGGATTGCTGCACACGTTGGTCTCCACTCCCAGTACCAAGGTTTGCACTTGAAAAGAGTGATCTGCCTTTGTGCATTGGGTTCTCTGCACTCAACTCACAAAAGACGGCTGAAGTGCTCACTACCACCATGCCACGAAGGTTATACAGCAGTCAAGATCAGGCATTCTGCACATGCAGGGGTTGTGGGAAAGTCTATTGCAAGTTTTAGAGGAAGTTAGCAGCTCCTGAAGCTGGCCATCAATGGAAACATCTTTTTTAAAAAAAAAAAAATTATTTATTTGCTTTAGTTGTACACAATGCGTTTATTTTTATGTGGTGCTGAGGATCGAACCTGGGCCGCGCACGTGCTAGGCCAGCACTGTACTGCTGAGCCACAACCCCAGCCCCCCCGGAAAACACCTTTTGAAACAGCTTATGTTATGTATGAATATCTTGGTGGACAGAGGATTGTGGCTAGAGAGGGGCAGGGATCGAGACCTCCCTATTCTGTCTCAGAAGCACTGAGACTGTGCCAAAGGACAGGTTGTCAATGTAGATAGAGTGAATGATCACTTCACCCAACACAGGCAGTTGCTAATGATTAACCCCTGGGTGGCTCTTTTCTTGTCTTTGGGGCAGATAGACAAGACAGGAAGGGGCTTGGGGGAGAAAAGGAAACCTGAGATCTATAAAGGGGCAAGACACATCCCCCTCACACCAATACCAGCTCTGGGTCTCCTTTCTGTACTGAGAAGTCTATTTCTGTTCTGTCCCTTAAATGAAATCTGCTTTCTACACTTGCCTTGGCATTTCTCCAGTGTTTAACCTTCGACACTGGGGAAATGAGGACCTGATTCTGGATTCTAAAATCGGTATCAGCACCTATATGTCCCCACTCAATCAAGTCAATTATGGAAAGCAGACAGGACTAAACCAAGGCCTTCTGTCTCCCAAAAGACTCAAGCCAGACGGAAGCTTCTGATCGAAATAAACACACAAAATAGAAGATCCTTAAATGTACTAACACATTCTGCACAGAATTTTCTTTGAAGCCAGCATCAGGTAGTTCTCATTTACTAAGGGGCAGCTGTTGCTGAGCAACCTAGAAAAATGGATTTTCATCACAGAAAAAGCTTCCTGGCTTTGGAAAAAGGTGTGCACAACCACTCCATCAAGGTGATAAGGCACAAAAAGCCTGTGTGCATTTTTTCCTCACACGTTTTAAGTTCTTTCTCTAGTTTCATGGAACTGGAAAGATATTCTGCTAGGAATAGTTCCATGGAGAAGCAGGTTTTTCTATTGGGATTTGCACCAAGGGATATAGCAGCATAAATAGCAAGGTAACACTTAATTATCTGTGCACAACCATTTTTAATTCATGCAATATCCCTCACAAATGCTCATAGCTAACTTGAAAAAACCTGTTGAAGTCACACACAAGAAGCTGCCTAGAAGCCAAACTTTGTTGTTAAATTGAATTAAGTGTTTTATGTGTCGCTTTTTGAAAAATAAACTGCATGACACATTTAGCAGACCAGAAACTGCAGAAATACTTAAGATTTTGCCTGTCGCCCAATTGAGGCTAGTGCATTTCTTGATTCTGTGGCAGTAAATTTTCCACTGAGGGATCACAGAATAGATTCTGTAAGGTAAATATGGGTCATTAAAAAATGAGTGAAATAATTCTGTCTGGGTAGTTTTCCTGACACTCAAGTATATGGTAATGGTACAATGGTTCTCTGCAGCAGCTTGGCTTGCCATCATTGTTCTTAGCACTGTCACATTGTTCTGTGTTCCCATCTTCTCTGCAGGTTACTCACAACAGAACAAAACAAAATAAACCTTTAAATAAGAGGGTATTTTGTGTATTTCCTTTTAAAATTCTCTTAGACCATAGTTACTATGGGTTTAATAAATAAATCCCAAGCTTTCCAATACCCATGAAATACAATGTAATACATGCACACACATTTTACCAGATGGTGCACCAGGAATCCAAAAAGGCAACCATGGGAATTTAAATGCTCAGGGTTGGTGCTGAAATGTAAACCAGTTGACTTCTTTAGAAGCTTGATGAACTTAGCTGATGCGTTGGTGGATTAAGCGAAAGCTTTCAAACGAAGAATTAAATAATACATAACGACACTTCAGACCAAGTTAGGTTTCTGGATACAAAGACATTTGCAGACAGAGCTCTTGAAAGAGAAGGTAGGCTTGTTCATTCAAGGGCTCATGGAATTTGTGACCTTCTTTTCAAAAGGCAGTTCCTTGGCAAATAAGCCATATATAGAGAGAGTGCGGCTGGAGCGAAGGGAGAAAAAGAGATGTCTTCTCTTCTTACTTTTGCTTTATCTTTTTCTAAGGAATATGTTGATAAAGACGTGTTGATTTTATATAACAACTATCACAAAGCATCTACTCTGTAAGTACTTGGTGAGAAGCAAGCGTGTATTAAACACAAGTCCTACATTCAAGGATTTTAGAGTCCAGAGAGAGAATAAGAGATATGTACATAGCTGAGTGCTATGGTGGGAGTAGGCACAGCAGCCTGCCACAGGAGCTCAGAGAAGAGATGGTCCCTAAAACCATCTTGGGACCCTGGGAGACATCTTGAAGGAAATGCCATCTAAGCAGATGATGAATATATCAGTTAGAATGTTTTCAGCTGCAAGTAACAGAAAATCTAACTTAAAGCAGCTTTAATGCAGGGTAAATCCAGAAGTAAGTAGCTGCTACCTTAGGTGAAAGGTTAACAATGTGTCAGTGTTGCCATCTTAAGGACCTCTTGTCCTTTCCTTCATATTTGTCGCCACATGGCCCAGAAAGGCTGACATAGCTCCAGGCATTACATCAAAGAAGGATGAGGAAGAACTGAAGTAACTATGCTGCTCCATTTTTGTCAGGTTACAAAAAAAAATCTTCCCGAGAAACAACCCCCAATAAATTATTGCTATGAGCCATAGATCATAATAGACCACCTAACTGCCCGTAGCCACTAGGAAGGCCAAGAGTATAGGCATTATGGAATTCAGCCTCTAGAGTGGGAAATGACAAAGGGAGAAGGTGATTTTGAGCAGCCATCAATAATGCCTGCCACAGACAAGTAGCATTCATCAGGCAGAGAAATCAGTGTGTGCAAAGTTCTGAATATGACCATAGAACAAAACCTAGGAAGTAAATATATTTCTGGGAAGGTGCAAGTAGGGGCAGCAGTATGGGAAGGGGCTGGAGAGATAATGGTCTGGCTTTATCTTGAGAAAATGAGACACTAAAGAGTGTTAAATCAGGAAAAGACATACTTTAGTTCTTGATTTTTCTAAGTTTACTTACTATTAGAAAATGTTTATTCCAAAGTTCAAACTGGGTTAAGCATTAAAATACATTAAAATAGATGTATTTGTTTGTGCAAAAGCGCAGAGTTCTGTCAGGGATCAGACTCAATATGTGACTTGTTGGTTTTATCACACTCTGTGAACTAACTTATCTCAGGCTGGCCTTCTCCAAGGACACAGGAGAGCCATCAGGAGTATAAACAGCCTCCTGCAAGCTCTCCCAAATGTGGGAGCAAGAGATTGACTGTCTCTGGCCATCGCCAAAGGCTTGAGTTTTGTTAATCACATTTACCAACTACCTTCCAGCAATACCTACATTAGTGTTTGGCTGAATAACATGGTACTATAATCGAGTGTTTTTGTCAGCTTTTTTGCTGCTGCAACCAAAAGATCTGACAAGAACAACTAGAGGAGAAAAGACTTATTTAGGGGCTCATGGTTTCAGAAGTCTCAGTCCGTAGATGGCTAATTGCATTCCTAGGGGGCACAAGGTGAGTCAAAACATCATGGCAGAAGTGTGTAGCAAAGGAAAGCAACTGGGGACATAGCACCAGGAAGTGGGGGGTGAGAGAGAGAGAGAGAGAGAGAGACATTCCCTCACCATGGACAAAATACAAACTCCAAAGGCTCAACCCCAATGACCTACTTCCTCCAGCCATACCTTACCTGCCTATAGTCACCACCCAGTTAATACCTACCAAGGAATTAATATACTGATTAGGTTAAGACTCTCAAAACCCGCCTCTAAACTTTCTTTCCTTGTCTCACACATTAGCTTTTGGGGAACACCTAATATTGAAACCATAACATCTAGTCAAATCCACACATAAAACTGACCACCACATCTGCAACAGAAAAGGATAACACGGTCTTCTCTAGAAAAAGATTATTTTTGTCCCTTGCTTAGAAAATGATTAAAAAGGCCACATTATTCACTGAAGACAACCGTAAAGACTTGCCCTAGTGAACCCTCTTTGTGTATGGTATATCATGAGGTCAAAGAAGAAAGAAAAAATCGAATCTACTCTTTTTGATGGAGATGATTTAATGTTGAATCAGAGCAAGTTAGAAGCTATTAGATCGGAGGAAGTGCAGTGGTGGGCAGAGATAAGCTATTTCCACACATCTGCTATGAAGATCTCCTTAAGCACTAGCACTCATTTTATGGTTAGAAATATAAAGACATTAACTCTTAAAAAAAAAAAAAAACTCAACAGTATATATTAAAAATTGCTAGAATGGTTCAGACCATTTCATCTGTCAAATATTCCTAGGGACTCCATATTATGAAAATAATCAGAGGGGCTGGGGAATGCCGCTCAGTGGTAGAGCACCTACCCAGAAGCTTGTGGCCCTAGATGCCATCCCCAGCGCTGCAGACAGGTAGGCAGGCAGGAAGGAAGGAAAGAAAGAAAAAAAAAAAAGAAATAGAGATTAAAAAAAAAAAAAAAGATATGAGAAAGCATGTTTGTCACCACTTTATAGAATCAAAATATGTAAACATCATAAATATTCAAAATTATGGTCCAATAAAAGACAATATTTTACAGCCATTAGAAATTAAGATTTTGAGCAACATTGTATAAACCATGTTATAAAAATATACATAATATAGCCATCATATACTGAAACATAAAACTACAAATAAAGAAGTATGATTCATATTTTATAAATAAAAAAGTGAGCAGAAAGAAGCCATTTTTAAGAGTTATATCACATGAAGGTGATGAACCCATGTGCCTCTGAGCTGCCAGGAGTCTGGCTTCCGAGTCAGTGCTCTGTGTGTGTGTATGGGAGACAGGAGGTAGGGTAATAGTAAGTATATCAGGAGAGTGTGCTTTGGGTAGCTTTAATTTTATCCTTTATATCTATCCCTGATATTCATATTTTTAGTAAGGAATAAAACGATAGCTAGTGTTTATGAAGCTATGTATATTATTTCAATCAATCCCTATGACTATCCTATGAGGTAGCAACCATTATGCTTTCGTTTACATAAAAGAGACATTGTTAACATGTCCAAACAAAATATGTAGCCAGCCCAGAATTTGAATTAGTTCTGTCTGATTGCAGAGTGTACATTTTCTAGTATGTTTACAGTCAAAAAAAGTTCTGAATTTTCTGGGGGGAGTACTAAGGATTGAACTCAGGGGCACTCAACCACTGAGCCACATCGCCAGCCCTATTTTGTATTTTATTTAGAGACAGGGTCTCACTGAGTTGCTTAGCGCCTTGTTTTTGCTGAGGTTGGCTTTGAACTTGCAATCCTCCCGTGTCAGTCTCCAGAGCCACTGGGATTACAGGCATGTAACACCATGCCAGCCTTTATAAATGTTTTTGATGACTACATGATAGGGTAGGTTGTTTGACCTTGTTGGGGTTATTTGAGAATGAGTATATACATATTATATTACATACGTATATATTATATATATACATGACAGTACCCCGATAACCCAGACACCAAAAATGAATCTGGGTGAAAAAAGTAAATCTGGGTAAAAAAAATGAATCGGGGTAAAAATGCCTCAGTTGAGATTTATAATGCCTTATGGGTATGCTGGTTTGGAAGTAAAGTCCTCAAGGAAAGCTACAAGATAGTTAAAAAAGACTTGAAGATTCTGTGGCATAGAACTAAAGGGCAGGAAGTTCCTGAGTTTGCCTGGTGGAACAGATATGAGTGGAAATAGCCTCATTAGGGTCTGGGATGAAGACATGGGAAACAGCTTTTAACCAGGAATGTCAGAAACACAGTCTTAGCTTGCTGCTCTCTCTTACTAGAGGGACATCCATAAGCAAAGTAGTCATCTTCTTTGCCCAGCAATTTTTCCATCTGTAGAATCGGAATAGTCACACTTTGTCTTAGTCAATTCAGGCATTCATAACAAAATAGGCAGCTTACTAAGAACAGAGATTTATTTCTCACGGTTCTAGAGACTGGGAAGTCCATGTTCAAGGCACCTGCAGATTCAGTATCTGGTGAGGGCTTGGTCCAGGTTCATAGTGCCTTCCTTCTGCATCTTCATTTGGTGAAAGAGACAACAAGCTCCTTCTGGCCTCTTTTATAAAGCATACTAATACCATTAATGAGGACTCTTCACTCATGATCTAATCACCCCCCAAAAGATCTCACCTCCTAATACCATCACTTTGGGGGTTCTGATTTAACAAATGAATTTTGGGAAGAGGAAAGAAACATTGAAGTCTCCTGGAGTTGTTTTTTTTTTTTTTTTTTTTTTTTTTTTTTTTTAAACATGAGACGGATTTTTTTTAAATACTTTATTTATTTGCTTTAGTTGTACACAACACGTTTATTTGTACGTGGTGCTGAGGATCGAACCCGGGGTGCGCGCATGCTAGGCAAGCACTCTACCGCTGAGCCACAACCCCAGCCCCGTCCTGGAGTTTTATGAAGCTTAAATGAGATGTATTTAGTATTGTGCCTGACTCATGAAATATCAACTAATTTTGGCTATCATAATTATTCCACTTAGTCTCATTAGTCTAATTGTCGGTCATGAAGTATGGCCAATCAGTTTTTAGTCACATTAGTTCACCTACTATTAAGGGGTTAATGAATAGTGATGTAGTGATCAGGGTAAAGCCCTGACTTGTAGCACTGGAAGATTTTTGAGTTATAAATTTTCCCACAGTGGCTGGTTTCACGCTATCAAAGGTTTATGCTCTGGCTCTAAAAATTCCAAAATACTCAATAAATCAGCTCCCACAAAGATGGTGCTATCCAACTCCAGCTGGCTCTGGAACTACTGACTTCCTCTGCCAATGTTCACCCCTCCCAAACACTCATGACCAACACTAGCTACATAATTTGATGGCCCAAAAATATAAGCCCCTTGTTCAAAAAGCATTAGTCTAGTGACAGCAGAGCCTTAACCCAAATGCAGGATCCCTCTGAGAATGGGAGATCCATAGCTGCACAGGTTGCACATCCCTGAACCTGACCTTGTTCATGATTCTGCTAATATTCCACATCTGCTGTCTTCAAATGACTAACTCTCTTAAGGGCAATGAGCCATGGATAGTTTTAAGGGATTCAACTTCTGTATCTCAACTTCACTCTCCTAAAACTGATTTGCCACAGAAATTCCTATGGTAGAAGTTATCTTTTCCCAACTTCCTTTTCACAGTCATTTTTCCGCTTATTTCAAAACAAAGGATTACCTCTTAGTTATTCAGAATCTTACCATGGTACATAAACCAGAGCTATTAAAATAAAGAGACTTTAAATCAAGGTGTCACAAATATGCACCCAAAGTCAACCCACTAAAAGTTGCATTTATATTTATCAAATTTATCAAATTATTTGTGGTGTTTTTATTTAACTGCAATAATATCTACGATAATCCAATAAAAAAGTTCTTTTCTTTTTAATACTTAGAGCCTTTTGTCCATAGGAACAACAGACTTGTATTCTACAGAGAACTAAATTGATGGGACCAAAAGAAAACTTTCAAGCATAAAATTACATGATATTAAGATAAAATTCTAAGAGAAAGAGAAAAGATACTAAGTTCTGAGGAGGGCGAGGAAAGATGTTAATTTTTTGACTCATATAGAAGAACCTGTTCATGCATTTTTTAATGTGTCATAATCCATTGGATTAATTTCATTAAATTCATTGAAATAAGTAAAGCACCAATTTCATTTTTAAATATCAATGTATATATAATTCTGGTAACTGAATCATGGATAAATACTTAAAATTATGATGCAAAAGACTAGATGATTATTTTTAAATGTTCAAAATTTAGTTCATAGGTATGCATGTGAAATGTTGAAGACTGGTTCTCAAATTGAAAAAGTATGACCCAAGAGTTATAAGGGGAAGAGAAGAATACAGAGAAGCTGATAAGCAGAACATTCATCACCAGTGCAGTAACAGCACAAATCATAGTGACCTTTACTCAATGCAAGAAGGTCACACTTAACAAAATTTCCAGTGGTGAAGAAGGTCAGAGAGGCACCAGAACCTTCCAATGAATCAGTCTCAATGACAGCAAGACTTGTAAGTCTCCATCCACATTCATCCTTTTACCCACAATTCTCTGTGAAATAATATCTCATTCAATGTTTCTAAGACTTTAGCTTTTAACTTAACAACTTAATAACATTTTCCTTGTGTACCAGCACCAGGATGGTTATTTAACTAATATCTCAAAAATCAACTCATTTTTTAAAATTTTATATTTATACTACAGAATTTTTTTTTCAGTTCTGGGGATTGTATCCTAAGATTGTAGCTTAGTTCTCTGCCACTAAGATACACCCCCTCCCCCCAACACACACTACTTCTTTTTACTGTTAACAGTAGTAGGATTCATACATGCATACAATATAACTGTTTAATTGGTTGATTTCATTCCCCAGTACCTCCTCTTTCCCTTCCCTCCTCCTACCTTACAAAATTGAGTCCCAAAATAACATATTCATTATACTTTTTCTAATATGTATTGAAGCCAGGCACGGTGGCACACGCCTGTAATCCCAGGATGTGGGAGGCTGAGGCAGGAGGATCGCGAGTTCAAAGCCAGCCTCAACAATGGCAAGGCACTTAGCAACTCAGTGAGACCCTGTCTCTAATAAAAATACAAAAAAAAAAAAAAAAAAAAAAAAAAAAGGCTGGGGATGTGGCCCAGTGTCAAGTGCCACTGAGTTCAATCCCTGGTACCAAAAAAAAAAAAAAAAAAAAACCCGTATTGAAATGATTTAAAATTTTTTTTCAAGTCCCACACCATTAAAAGTCCCCACAATTAAAGTCACTCAGTACATCCACTTTTAAACCACTAAGAAGCTACATTTTGGCTGAACCTGCTGGTGAACTAAACCTTCTATCTTTGAAAACTTTGTATTACATAGGAAGGAGTTGGGGCTCTCTATTCAATGTGGAAGATACAAATCTATCTCCCAGGCTCATAGAATGTGTGTGGTTAATGGAAATGTCCAACATTGACCCAGATGTTCATTTTTTCTCCCTCAACAATGAGATAAAATGATATCCTTCAAAAGCTTCCCATAATGCATTTCACTTGCCATTCTGTCTGGGGAAATGATCTGTTATAAACCTGTTGGACCTCTTATAAGCAAAGCCAGTAGAACGTCAATAACATCAGCATAAAGAATGGAAAAAACTACCAAATGTTTATTTAGCAATATTTGTTTTTGAGTCAATCTGTTAAAAAAAAACAATTTGCATATAGCCAAAAGTTTAGCAATGGCTTTAGGCTTTTACAGCTAAAGGAGGAGGAGGAAGAGAAGCAGAAGGAAGAGGGAGAGTAAAGAAGATAAAATGAGACATGTTTGACTTAATGACTCTATAAAAATGTCAGCATTTATTAGGTCTGTATAGTCATTTTTTACATAGGCATTTCCTTCTTTGCCATTACATTTTCTAAATATCTTGTTAAAATATTTCAGACAAATTATTAAATAAGTGTGAGTAAATAGATAGGCAGGCAGGAAGGCAGATGGTAGATCAATAAGATAGGTAAATAAATAAATCTTGGAAATGGGAAAGTAAGAGTAGTGAAAATAAAAGGAAACCAGAATTCGATTCAATACATTTAATACCTCCCATCAACTTTGTACACTTGCTAGAAATAATCTATGGGTTGGGGGCTGGGGTTGGGGCTCAGCGGGTAGAGTGCTCGCCTAACACGTGCGCAGCCCGGGTTGGATCCTCAGCACCACGTAAAAATAAAAGGCATTATATACAAATAAATAAATAAATAATTTTTTTTTTAAAAATGATTGTGAATAATCTATGGGTTTGGTTTCAGCAGCCAAACAGTCAATACGAAAAAGAAAAATCAGAGAATAAATATTAGTACCATAGTACCATAATACCATAAATCAGAAAAGTGTGCATTTGGACTGGGCATGTGGTGCATGCCTGTAATCCCAGTGACTCAGGAGGCTGAGACAGGAGGATCACAAGTTTGAGGCCAACTTGGGCAACTCAGCAAGACCATGTCTCAAATAAAAAATAAAAAGTGCTGGGGAGGTGTAGCTCAGTGGCAGAGCACCCCTGGGTCCAAACCCCAATTCTGGGGTGGTGGGGGGAGGGTGTTAAAACCTCCATTTGAATCCCAGGTCTACACAGCTGTGTGTCCTTGAGTGCAAGTCATGGGCTCTTCTAAGCCTCAGCTTCCTCCTCTATGCAATGGGAATAATGACACTCCCAGAGGCGAGAAGTTCACAAGCAAGTCTGCATCAGAGCACCTGGAATCCCACAAATGTTTCATGTAAGCTTTCATTAAGCAGCTGACTATCTATAGAATAAAACATAAAACCAGTTGCTTGAGACCAGCTAGCAAGTAGCTAACCCACTAATACCAGCAGAACTATAGTGAAACTAAAGAGAGGATAGAGATTCTACACACCTTCTTTAGCAACACTTGAGTTCTAAATCAACTATTGTAAAAATTAAAATAATTTACAAATGACCAAGAAGTTTGGCAGTAGTTTCAGGGTTCCACAGGGAGCATTTGGGTTTCCTTGCACGTGTGCGTGCATGCATGTGAATGTGTTGTGCTTTTTCTAATTTAGTAGTCCCTTGACTAAAAGAAACACATTTGCTCACAGATTTTTGCCTAGGTGACTTCAACATTGACCTTCCTTTTTCTATTCTCTTCAGAAATAAACTAAACTTGCTGGCTCTGTCTTCCTCTCCTCAGCTTCCCACACATTCATGGAGACTGTGAGCTTTCTCTTGGTGGAGAAGGCAGGTAAATCCATTGGGCCACATGAACATAATCATAATGGATCGAACAGTGACAAGAGCTGGACTTGCTAAGTAAGTGGGAGATTTCCCAAACGTATCCTCTTGGAGGGTTTTAGACTTCGTGCACACCCAGCCCCCTTTGACTTCAGTCACATCTTTCAGCTCCAGATCTACTGGGATTTAGTCAGCAGGCCCTTGTGCTTCATTTTACTTCTGAAATCCCAAACTACTGAGCCATGATGATTTTTCCACACCTCCCCCTGGGCTGTGTCAGCATTCAAAGTCCAAGGACTTGAAATCTTTTGAACTCATTAAAAAAGATGTGCAACTGGGGCTGTTAACTCTGCTCACTATTATTCACAACTCTGGTTCCCATATCCCATTGTTCCCCAAAGCTCAACATAAGATTCCATAACAAGGGCACACTTAGCTGTCCCTAGTGGTCTGGAAACAATAAGGTCATATTTAATTCCCACTTGTGCCTGACTTTACCTGAAGTAGAGCCATAGCCCATGCTGCCTCCCACATTAACATCCCCAGGAGCCCATAAAAAACATTGACTGGAGGCCAAGTCACACTTTCCCACAGAGGCCAAAATTACCATATTTCTCTGAAAACTATATTATTTTTATCCAAAACTGATGTGAAATGCTCCGAAAAAGAAACTTAAAAGTAAGTAGAAGTAAAAACCAGTTAAATGTCCTTTACTTGATAATTTAGTACTTCTTGGGAAAGAGACACATTTGATGAGGGGGAAAAAAATCTCTGAATCCCAGAAAGCAGCAGCATGAAAGGAATATGTTTTTATTTTCAAAGAAGTCAGAAAATAATGGATGAGGCCCATTTAGTCAACCTTTTCACAAAGGAGTATATCACACCACCAGTCAATAACAAGATATGAATGCCTACCAAGCACTGCTCAGGACCAGGCAAGGAAAACAGCATCAGTCTTAAAACCTGGAGTTTTGAAATCAAGTCGATGTGGAGATCACTTTCTAGGTTCTTATTGTGGGTTGTTAAAGTGGTTCTCCCACATATGAGCTGCATGACTTAGGGTGAACAACTTAATAACTTAAACCTCAGTATTTTCATCTATGAAATGGGACTAATTATATCTCTCCCACAGGACTGCTGTAACTGTAAATAATTTAACTTATTAATACGTACAGATCATGGGCTGGAGTTGTGGCACAGTGGTAGAGTGCTCGCCTAGCACATGCACGGCCCTGGGTTCAATGCTCAGCACCACATAAAAATAAATAAATAAAATAAAGAGATGATATATTTAAGAAAAAATATGTACAGATCAGGGGAGGGCAACAAATTTTTGTAAGTACCTATTATGGTATGATTATATAAGAAATGGTCACAGCTTTCAAAGAGGGCATGATCTAATGAAAAAGAAAAGGGCAAGTGTTTAATTATAGCTTAATGCAGAAACTGCCTGAGGTTAGACAGACTGTTCTGGGAGGGCAGAACAAAGGACCTTTCCCTGATGGACACAAGCTATGGCCACTGGCAGTCTGATCCCAGGGCCTCCCCTCTTCAGCATGTCCCCCATGAGAGGTCCTCAAACATGCAGGGGCATGATAACCAGTCTGGCTCCCAACCTTGTGTTCCATGTGAGAAGATTCCAAACTCCATTGGCCACTTTCTGTGACCCTTTGGACCCACTGAATCCAGTAACTTCTGTGCCCTTTCCAAAACCTAGAAGATGATCATAAAACAGACCCTGCATTTTGTGTGTGTGTGTGTGTGTGTGTGTGTGTGTGTGTGTGTGTGTGTTTTCAAGGGAAGCACTCTACCAACTGAGCTATATCCACAGCCCCTCATTTGTTTTCTTGAGTCCACCCCACAGCACCAAATCATTCATTGACACAACAAGTCTTTCAGCAGAATCTTCCCATAAGGATGAAATGTCAAAATCAATTTTCTTGAAACCAAAAAATGACTTTTTTTTTTCCTAAAATGATCTTTATAGGAGAATTTATGAGAGTGGGAACACGTCCTCAGGGATAAGATGGAAGGCTAATTTAAAGGATCATTTTAATCTGGACTGAAGAAAGCCCTGGAGAAGTCAGCACAAGAAACTGGACTGATCCCCAAAGGATGGACAAATGTTGAAATGTTTCCACATTTCTAACAGCTATAATTCTTCTGTGACATGCTGGTTTTATCTCACAGCTAGTGCATTGGCAAGGTGTTTTACACAGGAAAACTGAACAAGCTAGAGTCATGGGCAGAGGGTGGCTCAATATACTGCAGACAGCTCAGCAATGGGGAGGTATACCTGGGTGCCAAAGATAGTTGGAGAAGCCCAGAACCCTGTTAAACCATCTGGAGCTTCCATCTACAAAGAATGCTAAAATCTTACTGGTAAATATCTGAAAGTATGGTCCAACTCAACCACCCAGATCACTACCCAGGATTCATTGCAGAATGGTAAAACGGTATAACTGGTCCCTTTTCCATGAAAGAGACAAAGTTCTGAAATAAAAATTAGAAAGAGCTCTCCCAATTCTGCCCCTGCCCCACTAATTAAGTACACATAATATAAGGACAATTAGACAATGGGAAATGAAATGAGCAGAAGGGGGATAGGAAAAGGAAAGACAGTGGGATGAATCTGACATAACTTTCCTATAGCCATGTATAAATACACCACAGTGAATTTCCACATCATGTAAAACCACAAGGCTGAGATTCTCATTAGAATAAAATATACCCCATGTTTGTATAAGTATGTCAAAATATATTCTACTGTCGTGTATATCTAAAAGAACAAATTAAAACTTTTTTAAACATTTAAGGGCAGCCTCATGGGTGCCAAATTCCTATCCTTCCTTGAGCCCTCAATTTCTTTCCCCATCCTGACTGCTCCAGAAGTACAGACAACTGTTACTGAGTCTCAAGATACAGGGCAACATCAAGAAAGTTCTGGCAAAATATCAGGTCTGATAAACAGGAGTGGTCATGACAGTGGGCAGACCTGGCTTTGGGACACCAAGGTCCACTATAGCCAGCAATGGCAACCAAGCTAGATGCACCTGGGAAAACAATCAGGGCTAAGGATTAGGGACATCAGCAAGGACACAGTGAAGCAGAAGGCTGAGGGTAGTGGTGGTTCTAGAATTTCAACATAGGAAGGACTTAGAGGCCGCAATGTTACTTGAAGAGGACTAGAGAAGTTGTACTTGTGTAGCACCCTTTACACAGAATTAAGAACAGCTTAACTATCCATAATCCAAAAGACGGGAATGCCATGGAGGTTTTCGGGAACTGCTCAGGCCTTAAAACATGCGCTGCCGGCCACCCCGATCCTGCAGAATCAAGCTGTTTCTGGCATTCAGCATGTTCTGACATCATCCCCAGGCAGAATGGTGGATTCAGAAGCAGGACACACTGTTGGGGGCAAACTGTGGCTGGAGAAGTCAGCTGTGGATGTCCTGTCACCGCACACAGGAGGTGGGGGCGGCAGTTGTTGCCACCCCAGGACAATGCAGCAGAAACGTGCATCCTCGGCTGGCAGGCTGGAGGGCGAGCAGGCCTGGATGTGAGGGCCTGGCGGGGTCTGCTTAATTGCTTCCTGTCTCCAGCCCAGATTGGTCTGGGAAGAGGCAGGGCTCAGGCTGCAGGTGGGAGATGTGTGTGGCCAGCTGTGATGAGCTGAATCGGCTGAGTCAGGGGAAATGGGAAGGGGGTGGTGGGAGGGAGAACAGGCTGAAATGAATCCTTGAATGTCCTGGGGAAGGAGACGGGTCACTCAATGTGTGGAAGGAACTTCCTTCCCTCTTTCCTTACTTTCCTTCCTTTTGCTTCCCTCATAGGCAACCAACTAGAGGCAGGATGAGCTGTCTCAAGGAGGAAGAAATAAAAGCAGCTCTTAATTTACTGGAGGTCGTGTCCTGTTTGAATCAACAACAAGAAAAAGAACAGAGAGCTACCTCTCCCGCAGAGCCTAAGCATCCATGATCTGTGGCCAAAGGGATTACATTCAAGCTGTCTTCATGGCCTTGGGGCTGAGGGCTGAACCCTCAAATCTCCCTTCCTCACTCCTTTGAAGAAACTGCTAACCACTTCCACGTCAACCACTGAAAGGACGTGTTCCTTTTACTGCAGACATTTCTGCACAGTCTTCCCCTGAGATCTGAGTTCCAATGCAATAATCCAAGAGGCCATGTCTAGGGCTCTTTTATCCTTGACCCGCGCTCTTACACATTTAGCTTAGTGCGTAAAGAAGAGATTCCCAGCAACAACAAAACAGCCAAGGAGTGAAAATTACTACAGCTTCCCTTTTCCAACTCAAATTGTTTAGGAGTGACTGGTAACCCAAGAAATATTGGCCACTTTTTAATTTTCAGATGAAACATAACTATCTTCAGAGTGTTAAAGCTGCCTTTCTTTAATTCAGGCCATTCCCTAAGAAATATTTACTAACTGAACATTCTGTGTTCTCCGTAGGGAGGGAGAATGCACAGCAGCAGAATACACAGTTGTCACTACTTAGATGCTTCAGAAAAGGTCTTAAAAAGACAATTCTTAAGACTGAACTTGGAGAGACAAAAGGTAAAATCAGTACCTGCATAAAACAGGCCAAGTCAACTTAAAGAGTCAGAATAGCTCTCTGAATGTGTCAATCATGGGTAAGTGGCAGAGCTGGCCAACCAGCCACAGGACTACAGCACTGACCATCCAGTCATCCAGGGGAAGGGGTGACCTGTCCTGAGCACTTGGTTCCTGTGGTTCCAGTGACAGGCAGAACCCACGGAGTAAAAAGTGCATCCGGCTGATTGTAGTCCCAGGGCATGAAACAGGCAGTTCATTTATGTACAAGGCAACCTCTGATTATGGTTGCAATCCCCTGTAGGCCCACACAGGAAGGGTGTACCTGCCCAGGGTCAAGGGTACAATACTAGTCCCCTCAGCTGTTCTGGCACTTATAAATTGGCTTGGCTACTTCATTTATTAGTGAGTTTAGTTACTGTTAAGTCTGCTCTTCTTAAAGACTTTTTGGACATGTATTAATTATACATATTAGTGGGGTTCAGTGTGCATACATACATATAGTGTACATTGATCAAATCTATTTTCTTATCCCCCTTCCCAATCTCCAGTAGTCCATAAGCCTGCTTTTGAGAGATTGGATCAGCTGAAAGAGTCAGTACCTATGGTAAACAATCAACATTTCCTGAGTGAAAAAAAAAAAAAGGTGGGGGGAAGAATAGACTTCTGAGCCCTTGAGATTGTTTAGCTTTGAGCCATGGAAAATCCATCAAGGCAATGCCTCCCTGCAAGCAGCTTGATAGAGATCCCACAGGTCTTTCCTAGGCTACAAGCACCTTGCCATTAGTCTTGATCACATATGCTCTGGCTTTTTCTGATGGAGACTAACACAAATGAAACCAGTTCTTTTGGAGGTAGGGAAAACTTAATACTTCAGAGATTAACAGAAAACAGCAAATAACTGCTAAATTATGTGGTTCGGAAAAGCAGGAACTGCTAAGGAAAACATTTTGGAAGAGATGCTCTTAAGTTGGCCTTGAAGGATGGAGAATTGGTCCAGCACTTCAGCTGGGGAAGGAAATGGTAAGACCCAGATAGAAAGTGAGAATGCTTAAAACAGATTGTATAGGTACCATTACATGCACAAAAAATAAGATGCTTAAGACTAAAAACTGACCAGATCTTGTAGTGTCTTAAATGCCAGACTGTTGCAACTTTATTGTGCAAAAATGGGCCTGAGAAGACTAATCTGGAGACGGTGCATCAGCTAAGTCAAACAAGAGAAAAACTTGAAGAGAGAGCAACAAATAATCAACGCAGGTATAAAGTAAAAGGGGCTATTGAGTCTATATTTCGTGTTTTGAGACCTGTCAAATTTTCTCTTATTTCTAATAAAAGCTCTTGGAATAGCGAGGGACATGTATTAAGTGTGAGTTTAGCTATTGGGGTTGGGAACATTGATACAGGGTCTAGAGATCATTAAGCAGGGCAATGATATCGCTGTTATACAAATAATCAAGCAATCTGAGTCTCGTCCATGAGAACTCAGCCTGTCCAAAGAACTGCTTTACCTTTAGATTTACAGAGTAGAAAGTTGTGTGGCATTTTTAAAACCAAAACCAAAGAGAGCTGCCTTGCTTCCCAAGGACCACCAGAAGAAGCCTTTTGCTGGTAAAGTGAACTCCTCCATACCCTTTATTTCCTAAACGGACTGATCATGATTTGGGATTAAGGCAGCCTTGGAAATTTTTCAAGAAGTACAGAATTTAGGCTTTATTCAAGTAATTCTGATTTAGAGAATTCATAAGAAAAGGATCAGCTATATCCATGATTTCCTGAAACAGGTCATTTAAATACATGAAAACAACCTTGGAATCATGATTCTAAATTTTCCAACTATTCCAGAAATTAAAATCTGTGGAATTTCAGAGGCCTACCATTTTTTATATTGTCACAAAACATAAAACCCTTTTCCAACTGACACTAACTTTGGAGAACTATTGTCAGACAGTTCTCAGTCTAGGTAAACAATTCCAGCTCACCTCTAAGTAAAACAGTGACCTATTTTTAGAGACCAAGAGTTCAGTGTTTTACCATTCCGGAAATAAACATCATCATCATTCCTTCTATTTCAATGAGCGCAGCTGTCTGGGTGGGGATGTAAACATCCCTTGGCCATGTTGTGAATCCAAACACAACAATGTCAGGCTTGTGTGTGAGAACCAGGAAACGAAGCTGACTACAACTTGCACAAGAACCAATCTATTCTCGTTATCTAATCTAAGCGAAACAAGACCTAAAAGACAGACAATATGCTCGGACCTCTCTTAGAAGTCAGCCCTTTTTTACTATTACAAATGCAGAATACTGCTGGAACTCCACAATAATCATGTTTTTATTTTCTATATATTTTTTGGTATTTTGACATCTGAGGGGCCCAGGGACAGCAAGACTGCCCTCCTATTGGCAAGCTCACTTCCAAGATAATAAACTAGCCTCAGATGGAGGTTTCACCCTCAAGACTAATTACCTCCCAAAGGCCAAATACCTTTCCAAATACCATCACTTCAGAGATTAGACTTTCCACATATGAATTATGGAGAAGACACAAACATTCAGTCCAGAGCATGATGTGGAATACTCCTTCTTAAGAAAAATGTAAGTCATAAAAAAAAACCTTCTTTCAAAGACATTAGCCTCTGATGAGGGTCATAATCCGATCACCTCTATTATAACTTAGAATCCTGAAGATGCAATCTTATTGATACAAACTCCTATTCTCTGGGACTTCCCAACATAGTACTCACGATTACTGTGGCGTTCCAGCAGTATTCTGCATTTGCAACAGGAGTGTGAATTGATAAAAGGACTGACTTCTACAGGTGTGCAAAGTCCTGACTATCTTCACATCCATCTTCCATGTTGGCCTGGCCCAGTCTATGCACAGGTAGGTGAATATGACATCAGACAGGAGAAAACAATTTCCTCACCATTTAAAGGTGTCAGAAAAGCTTATCTCACAAGTCCAGCCTCATGGTGCCTGGATATGAGGAAAGTCCCTTACATAACTGTTCACACATCTAGGACACAGGCTCAAGCCTCTTTATTTTTTGCCTGGACCCCTGTGGTGACCTCCAAACTGGCCTCACAGGCCCTCGTGTAGTGGTAACCAGTGGTAACGCTGGCCTGCAGGCCAAGTCCAATCCATGAATATGTCTTATTTGGCTGTTGCATTATGGGTTTTGTTTGTTTATATAGGAAGCTAACTTCACCGATGAAAATCTCATATGTTCCAACAAAAAGCTCCAGCAACCCTGGAGTCTCTGACTTCTTATAGCATAAAATGTTTAAAGTTCATTGGTTGGCTAATATAACCCATAAAATTAAAAAAAAAAAAAAAAAAAAGAACACTTTGTTTGTAAGGCTAGGGATATAGCTCAGTAGTAGAGTGATTGCTTAGCATGCACAAGGTCCTGGGTTCAATCCCCAGCACTATGAGAAGGAGGAGGAGGAGGAGGAGGAGGAGGAAAAAACAAAAACAACAGCAACTTTGCTTTTTTGCTCTGAGATAAGATATTTGGTCTGGACCAGAAGAAAGTGGAGGCCAGAAGAGAGAGGTAAGGGGGTTAACTGAATGAAGAGCAGGGTATCACCATTGTCCCAAACTAGAATAACGCTGGTGGCTATGTTTAAGGACTTTACTTTTTTTCTAATTGGAAATAATTTTTTTTTTTTACTTCTTATGGCTCATATATTTTTTGATGACCACATAAATTTTGATGATTTATTAAGTGTCTATTGAATGCTTACTTTGTGTCATATAGTAATCAGAGAAGCAAACAAATAAATTTAAAATTGCAATTGTAATGAATATATCTTGGCTTTCTTAAAAGCTACATAGTCCTATGAAAACACGTCCATGTCTGAGCAGCTAAGTAAGCCTTCCTGTGTGAAGTCACATCTAAACCAAAAACTGAAAGATGAGTATGGATTAAGTAGGTGAGGGAGGGTGACACTGAACGAAGCAGAGGATATAACATGTGGAAAGGTCTTGTGGTTAGAGGAGGGGACTAGCATATTTGAGGACTGAACAAAATTCAGTGAGCTAGAGATACATTCACTTCTTCACTATCTGAAGTCGTTTTTTCTCATAAGGTGAAGTAAGGTAAGGAAAAATTTTAGAATTCATATTTCATAGAAGCTATTGGGACTACAACTTACCATTATTTTCCCCCAAGCCTACTCCTTTTCACCTGTTGAATCAATTCATTTGCATGTTTCCTTTAATTCTCATCATGATCTATAATCTATTCAATCTTCTTGTTTACCCAGTGCTTCATATTTATTGGTTTCATTTACCTCTCTCCTCCATAGACCCTCCATGGCAAATAATTTTAGCCACACTTTGCTAATCCCTATTTATTTTTTACATGTTTGAACTATCCCACACTTCTTTGTTAACTCCCTACCCTGGGTAGCCACCACTGTGCTCTGTTCTCACTTTAGAATCCCAAGACTGTGGAAGTAAAGCCCAAGCTAATATGGTTTAATGAATATTTATACTACTCTCAACTGGGTCTTCAGTATCACTTGGCTGTCCCTTAACCGATATTTCATTGGTATCCTTAGAGTACATTTTAAGAGAACTTTCCAAATCATACCACTCCTTCACTCCTTCACGCCACACCATACCCACAATTGTATGGCATGCTAATATTTATAATATCATGTTGTGGGAAGAAATCAAGCATCAGGCATTCCTTATCATCAACATAATGTTATTCTTATCACTTGATATAACTGAAATTCTATAAAAGACAGCAAAAAGTCAAATTAAAGAGATAAAAGGAGAACTGGCAATGAGCTGGAAATTAACCACAACTCATGTCCACACTTAATTATTTCAGCATTATGTTTCAGTTTATTGGAGCCACCACTTAACAAGCAGGAGATTTCACATGAAAGTCTAGATCACCAGCTTTTAAACTTTGAAAATGTTGTTGTGCGGCCTTTTTTACCACACAGGCAGCAACCCACTAGAGCTATCCAGGCACCGCAGGCCCCCAACTCCCACCAGGCTCAGCACACTGAGGGTGAGCGTCAGTGGCCTCTACACTGTGCTTCTATTTGACTGTTTTGTACTAGGCATGCCTCAAGGCATCACCAGGTGCTAAAGAACAAGGGTGTGCGGCCCCTGCCTCGAAGTCCCGGGCCTCCACTTTTCTCATCTCCTTGTGCCTCCATAACTTCATCAATGGAAGGTGGTATATAATCACACCAGCCTTGTGGCGTGGTTGTGAAGACAAAAGCTTTTAAAGCACTTAGAACAGCATCTGGCACAATTAAGAGCACAATTAATGTCAGCTTCTAAAATCCAAGTCTTTATTCCAACTTGAGAGCGATAGGGGTGGGGATGTGGACAGAGAGAGAGGGACTGTTTCTTGTACAATAAAAAAAAAAATTCACTCCTACATGTTTAATAGACAAACCAACAGCCAGTTTCATTTGGTCACTACCCGCATGGCCTCCAGAAAGTAGAGCCTTGCTCCATGATGGGTCATTCCTGACCAAACGTGGGAACCTTTTCTAGCTTAATTTTCCTAGAGCAAAGTTCTACTCATTGCCCTCAAAACACTTACTGGGCCAGTCTCCCGGGCCTGGCATCAAGGTCCTCCATGAGTAGCATTTCCTTTTAATTCCCTGCATTCTTGCCAAATGAAGCACCAAGCACCTCTCTAGAAGAATCACCCTGCACCTCCCCAGAGGAACCTCCAGACCTTTTCCCAGAGGAATCACCCAACATTTCCCACACCTACCTACTGTGCTCACTGCCCCCTCTGGACCTAGTTCCTGCTATTAGTTCTTCCTACCATTCCCTTCCTGCCCCACAAACAGTTTGGTCACATCCAACCCATCTTTTAAGGTTTAGCACAAGACTGCTTCCTGGTAAAAAACTTTTAAATCTCTCTAGTTGAAAATAAAGGGTCTCTTTAAATTCTTCTAACATTTCTCTTACTTCCTCATTGAATCATAGGCATGTGTAAGTCTCTTCTTTTTCCTAGTAAACCGTAAAATTCTTGAGAACATCCATTTTTCTAGTTCCTGGTACATGCATTATGGTAAAATGCATTTGCCTGGATTAATTAAGAGGAAAAGATCATGTTTTCCTTTTAAATCTTTTTACAGGTTTGGGGATGACACAGAATCTAGCTAACAGTTAGACAGACTCTCCCAAATTCCCAGAAAAGTAGTGAAAAGTGAGTCATGGAGGTGTAGGTGGGGAAGCCGGTAGAAGGCAGAAAGAAAGGAAAGCACAACACATTGAAGACCACAGCCACATTTGAGCAGTTCCAGAATCAGGAAGCATTTTCAGGAACTTCAAGATCAACTGAACTGTGTGTAGAAACATGATTTGGGGCATACAAAAGCAAGGGCACTTGAGAGCCTGGCGTGGTGGTTCACACCGGTTATCCCAGTGGCTCGGGCGGCTGAGACAGGAGGCTCGCGAGTTCAAAGCCAGCCTCATTAATGGCAAGGGACTAAGCAAGTCAGTGAGACCCTGTCTCTAAATAAAATACAAAAATAGCATTGGGGATGTGCCTCAGTGGTCGAATGCCCCTGAGTTCAATCTCTGGTACAAAAAAAAAAAAAAAAAGCAAGGGCATTTGAAACAGAGAAAACCTGCTCACCAAAAGAAAGCTGGGAAGACTTCATCACTCCCAGTCTCAGGTCATGAATGCAAATGATAAGAAAATGGAACTACCTCTATAAGATACCATTTTAAAGAGAATATTATGTGTACTCTTATAACAATTTTCTAATCTCTACAAAATTAGTATTTGGAGAAATTATTGACTGAAATTGACACCAGAAAAGTAACAACATGAAAAGAATGGAACAGCAACCACGGAATATATTAAGTTGTCAATAAAATAACATCCATCTCCAAAAATGAAAAAATGTGCTAGCACTTACATCACAAAGTTATGAGTATGGATTTCTTTTTCCCTATTATACTAATTTCTATTTTCTTTTTTTCTAGAACTGCCTTTGCAATAATAATGAATGCTATTATTAAGTTTTAAAGTGTTTTAAGACACAAAATAAAATAATGTGAAATAATATTTTGTCCATTAAAATGCAGAATAGAACTTTTAACTATAAACAACACACAGAACATTTTAAGCACCTTGTTAGTCAGGGTTCTCCAAAGAAACAGAACCAATGGGATGGGGGGCGGTAAGAGATTTATTATGGGAATTGACTCATGTGAATATGGAGACTGAGAAGTCCCATGATCTGCCATATGCAAACTAGAGAACCAAGAAAATGGACAGTGTGATTCATTCAGAGTCCAAAGGCTATGAAAGAGGGGAGTCAATAGCGTAATTCGTTTGGGAATAGACCAACGAGTGCAATAAGGGTCAAATGGTGGTTCCTTTCCAAGTTTTCCTAGGAATCTCCATACTACTTTCCAGATTGGCTTCACCAATTTGCAGTTCCACTAGCAATGTAAGAGTGTGCCTTTTTCCTCACATCCTCGTCAGCATTTATTGTTGTTTGTTTTTTTGATAGCTGC
The DNA here is from genome assembly GCA_025594165.1 of Tamias sibiricus. NCBI lineage: Eukaryota > Metazoa > Chordata > Mammalia > Rodentia > Sciuridae > Tamias > Tamias sibiricus. The sequence continues at coordinate 138,082,636 of CM046658.1, read as the reverse complement.
CATTCTAAGATGAAATCTTAGAGTTGTTTTGATTTGCATTTATCTGATCACTAGAGATGTTGAACATTTTTTCACATATTTGTTAATTTTTTGTATATCATCTTCTGTCATCTTCTGAGAAGTGTCTGTTTAGTTCCTTGGCCATTTGTTGATTGGGTTATTTGTTTTCTTTCTTTTTTTTTTTTTTTTTTTTGTTTGGTGTTAAGGCTTTTGAGAGCTTTATAAATCCTTGAGGTTAGTGTTCTATCTGATGTGCTTGTGGTAAAGATTTGCTCCCATTCTGTAGGTTCTCTATTTACCTCACTGATTGTTTCTTTTGCTGAGAAGAAACTTTTTAGTTTGAATCCATCCCATTTATTGATTCTTGGTTTTAATTCTTGCGCTATAGGGGTCTTATTGAGGAAGTTGGGGCCTAATCTAACATGATGGAGATTTGGGCCTACTTTTTCTTCTATTAGGTGTAAGGTCTCCAGTTTAATTCCTAGGTCCTTGATCTACTTTGTGTTAAGTTTTGTGCATGGTGAGAGGAAGAGATTTAATTTCATTTTATTACATGAGGATTTCCAGTTTTCCCAACACCATTTGTTGAAGAGGCTGTCTTTTCTCCAGTGAACGTTTTTGGCACCTTTGTCTAATATAAGATAACACAATAGCTAGATTGTGGAACCAACCCTGATGCCCATCAGCAGATGAATGGCTAGGGAAACTTTGGTATATATACACAATGGGACACTACTCAGCACTGAAAGAGAATAAAATCATGGAATTTGCAGGTAAATGGATGGAGATGGAGAAAATAATGCTAAGTGAAGTTAACCAATCCCCAAAAAACTAAAAGTCAAATGATTTCTTGGATATGAAGATACTAACTTATAAAGGCAAGGGAGTGGGGATGAGAGGAATGAAAGAACTTTAAATAGAACAAAGAGGGGGGAGGGAGAGGAGGGAACAAGGTGATAGGAATAATGGCAGACTGAGTTATCCATCATTACCCTAAATACATGTATGAAGACACAATTGTTGTAAAAATTCTTTATATAAAACCAGCAACTTGAAAAATTGTGCTCTTTATATGTAATATGAAATGAAATGTACTCTGCAAACATGTATAACAAATTAGAATAATAAATTTTTTTTTAAAATAGTGTAACTCCTAGGGTGATGCCAAGAGCCTGAAAATTGGGCAGTGGCTGGTGTAATTCATGGCACCCAGTGGCCCAAAACCCATTATCTCTGACGTCCAACAGCAAAAGAAGAATGGCCCAGCTCCAGAAGAAAGAGAACTGTTCTTCTTCCACCTTGTTCTGTTCAGGTCCTCAATGGATTAGATGACGCTGGTCCACATTGTTGAGGGCACATCTTCTTTATTCCATCTACTGACTCAAATGCTAATCTTTTCTGGGGGAAAAAATGTGATATGAAAGTATATTTAATATAATACTTTTTTGTAAATATATAAAAATCTGCTTACATAGACATGCACAGCAAAAGTACTGGAAGGAAAATCACACAGTTGTTATTCATTATGATGAGATTGTAGATCTTTTTATAACATTCTGAGTTTCCATATTCATTATGATAAACAAATGATTTTTGTAATCATAAAAATATATTTTCATAAAAGACATATTCTTTAGAAGTCTGATTTGTATTCAACTTTCTGGATTGTACCTATTGCATCAAAAATAGCTGCGTTTAAAGGCGGTATTTTTCAGATTTTTAATCTCTAGCACATATGAGCAAATCCTAAGATATTTCAAATGAACACTATTAATGATAATAATATAATAAATTTAAGTGACAGAAAGCCCCCAGATTAAAACATCATCATTATTAGAAATAAAATTAGGAGTTGTTTTATTTGCAGCAAATGTCTGTTTATCTTGGATCCAACATACTGGAAAAATAAGATAAACGTAATTACTCCATGCTGTACAATTGAAGGGTAATTACTGTTCATAATGATGACTCTAAGGCATTGCAAGACCCCCAAATGCCTTCTAAGCCACCAAAGAAAGATTGCATTACATTTAAAATAGGTTCATTGTGAAGACTGTTTTATTGTGCTGAATTCTCTGGAAATTGACTAACCTACAGTTGGCAGGTATAGTTAGTTTCAGTAAGCTAAAATTGACTGTTCAAAATTGTCTAATCAAAATGGCCTGTTCCCCAATGCTTTTGAAAAAAACTGGAATGCACTATATAGTCATCAGAATTTGTTCAGTAAGTAGGCACTCTGAAATGCCACTGGACTTTGTCAATCCAAGCATACCCTTGTGACTCTAAGCATTCCCCTATGATGTGGGGGCTGCAAGTCAAAAAAAACAGATAATTTACTAATGGACTGGTAGAAAGACAAAGAAATCTTTCAGGCAGCTCAAGACTACAGTAGTCCCCCAGATCTGCAGGATATTTCCAATATTCCAGTGGGTGCCTAAAACCATAAATAGTACCAAACTCTGTTATATACTCTGTTTTTCTGATACATACTTACCTATGATAAAGTTTTATTAATAAATTAGACCCAGTAAAATATTAACAATTTAAATAGTAAATTAGAACAACTTACTATGATAAAAGTTTATGAATATGGTATCTCTCTCAAAATACTTATTGTACTATAAATCTTAGCAACCTTAGCATATGGTTTATTTTCCTTAAGTTGAGAACTTTCACCTGTTCACCTAAAGGAAGTTCTTTAAAAGGTCTCTTTGGCATATTTTAATTGCCAGCATCAGTACTAGTATGCTTTACTACTAGGGGCCATCATTAAGGGACTTGAACACAAGCACCATGATACCAAGACTGTTGATCTATTAACTGAGACGGCTACTATAGGCAAGTAGCCTGTACAGCATGGATACTCTGGACAAAGGATGATTGCATCCCAGATTGGACAAAGTGGGCAGTGCAAGATTTCATCATGCTACTCAGAAGAGCAGGAATTTAAAACTTATGAATTGTTTATTTCTGGAAATTTCCAATTACTCTTTTCAGACTTCCCGTTGGATAGCTGAAACTGCAGAAAGCAAAACTGTGGATAAGGGGCACTACTGAACCTGGGAACAGCCCTATCCAAAGAGATACAATGTTGGGACCATTGAGTTCCACTAGTGAAGAAATGTGCTGAGGAGAAGGAGAAGCCAGCAGAATGTTGCCAAGTGGGAAGTGCCGTGAGGACTGCAGGATGCTCTCTGCAGAGAACAATGGCAGCAGGAACTACTATTCTTCAGTGCTCCCTGGTGGAAGCACAGTACACTACTAGCCTAAGCAGGGGCTTCAGATTTGGGGTCAGCACCCTGAGCAGGGATCCCCGTGTCCTCTTGCTTCCTGGTGCTTGCGACAGGATGGAAAGGAAAGAGTCATGCTGACCAACACACGAAGAAGCTGCGGGCAGGCAGGCTTTTACCTCTGTCAGGACTCCCAGACCCACAGGGGAAGTGGTGGACTGTCAAGCACACCAGGTGGCTTATAGGTTTTTGGATCTACCCGTGGACAGCCCATGGTTGGGTTATCAGAGCTATTTAAATTTAAATTAACTAAAATTAAACGTAACTTTAAAATGTAGTTCCTCTGTCACTCTGGCCACATTTCAAGTGCACAATAACCACCTATGGCTGACTAGCAGCTACCATATCAGACAGTGCATTGACAGAACATTTCCAACAGGGCAGAGAGAGATCAACTGAATTTACATTGAAGCCAACTGATATATACTGGAGTGGGATTGCAAAGTCTCACAAATTTTTAAGATAAGATACAAGAACTCAAAGAACTTCTGTGCTTGCACCTGGCTGCTTTGAAGCCCCACTGGGGCTCAAGGTGTACCAATTTATCCTCTTCTTGCTGGGAAAGCCTCAGCAAGGAAGTCTGAGAAGCATGGCTTTATTGGGTCAGTGCCAGGGGCACAGCATTGGGTATCCCTTATATCCTGCCTGTCCATTTCATGAGGCAGAGGAGAAGCAAGAATATCTGCTCGGACTGCTTCTGCTTCTGTGCAGCCCCTGGCCCATGGGTAATAATCAGGACAGAGAATCAGCCACGTTTGAAACTTTTTATACCCCGAGTCTTCCAGACCCAGCCATCCTGACCTCTTGTATCCTTTGGCTGAGCCAAACCAATGGGTAGAGAACCATAGGCTGGCTTACCCAGATCCCCTCTTGAAGACAGGCCAGTTCTGCTCATAAAAGGGTAAATGTTTGTGACTCAAACGGCTCTTTCCAGAGTAATTTTAGCCTTTATTAGTCATTGTGTGCTCTAGAATACACGGGTGTCTCCAAGGACCTCCAGCTTCCTGCGGCCGATGCTTTAACCTCCACCTCACCTTGGTGAGGCTCCTGCAGCTTGAGAAGAACATTTTCCCGCCCAACAATCAACTGTATCTTAAGCACAATAAGTTGATCTTTGGGGAAAAAAAATGGGGCTGAAAGTCAAAACCTTGTAAAATAATTCAGACATTTTATAGTGTTGTTCTGATTACATACAATTCCCACAAGAAGGGAAGTACCTTTAAAATAAGGACTATTCAATACTAGTACAGGATTTCCTCTTGTTGTTGATAATTTCCTCCTAACAGAAGACACGACGCAGTCCAAACCAAATTCAAAGGAGGTGTCCAGAGACAACGCGGCATCTACATTCTACAAGGAACATTGTTCAATCTAATTGATGTTTTCCTTGCAAAGCAATAGAGCAAGTGGAACTATTTTTATCCACAACAGAATAGGTTCCCCCTAAAATTATGATCCCCCACCCCCACCTAGTTTTATATATAGTCAGAATCACAAATTGTACTTTTACAAAGTCAAGGTTTCCATGAAATAAGTTATAAACAATAGGTAAATTGAAATGCCAAACTACATTCTCAGGAGGCAAAACTTGGAGTTTTGAATTGTGGAAATTCAAGGTCAACCATTGCATTTTCAATGTATTCTATTTTGTCAGCAGAGATGGTGCACAGGAAAGAGTCCTCTGTCTCCATGAACTTAAACTACCTTGCTCTCTGTTGGAATGATGGTTCATATGTCTACTAATCCATTGGAGTTACCTTAAGAGACTGATGGCCTCTGGTTATGTGTGGTCAAGTCCTCTAAGCAGATGATAAACCTTGACCGTTTTGTATACAACAGCAGCACATCTTGGCAGAACATTTTTCTAATTTCCTCCCTTCAGTCAGAGGCACAATTCAATCTTCACAATTCATCCCGACTTTCTAGAAATAAACTAAGGTTATCCCTTTGTCCAATTACTTAAACATGCCCCATGAAGAAGGCACTTCCTACTTTAAATTGAATTAGGTAAAAGTTATGATTCTGCAAAACAAAACTGCTTGGAAGAGGGAGAAATGTAACGAAATCATAATCAAAAAACATCTACGAGCTCCATCATCACCACGGACTTTTTAGAATTTTAACATGAGAACTTCTTAAAGTGGAAGGAACACCAGTCTGCATAGCCCAGAGCTCAGCAATAGATACTCAATAAATAATTTGAATAAATAAAGGAAAAATGAATGAGAAATCAGATCAAATTTCACAGTAATATTATGTGTTTTCCAGGCCACATTAGCGGTCTTCTTGTTCAAATAAATTCATGAGAGCAAACAAAATTGCTTTGGCTTCGTTTGCTGCCGCTTCGATGTACACAGAAATGAAAAGGTAGCTCAAGATTCAGATAGACTGGAAGCCGGGCGTGGTGGCGCACGCCTGTAATCCCAGCACCTTGGGAGGCTGAGGCAGGAGGATCGCGAGTTCAAAGCCAGCCTCAGCAATGGTGAGGCACTTAGCAACTCAGTGAGACCCTGTCTCTAAATAAAATCCAAAAAAGGGCTGGGGATGTGACCCAGTGAACAAGTGCCCCTGAGTTCAATCCCTGGTACCACAAAAAAAAAAAAAAAAAAAAAAAAAAGATTCAGATAGACTGGATTACAAGTCCAGCCCCAATACCAGCACAGGGTGTTAGTTCTGAGTAAGCTACTTAGTCCTCTGGAGACCTGGTTTCCTTGTCTGCAGAGCAATTATGATAATAGAACCTATATTGTGTGTAATGAAGGTTAAAGGGGAAAGAGGACTTAGAGCGCTAACCCTGGTGCCTGGACTTGGGAATCATAAGCTGTTATGAACTCTTACATCATTGCATGTTACATCACTAACCAGCACCATCACCTATTGTTGTTATTGTCTGGTTGTGATGAGTACTCTCAAGCCCCATTCCTCCTAAATAGTTTCTGTAAGTAGCCCAGGGACAGCTCACATAATTTGTTGGCCTCAAGATGACATTTTGGCTTCTCTTCTTCAAAATTGCCCATGTCACCGGGCGCAGTGGCGCACGCCTGTAATCCCAGCACTTGGGAGGCTGAGGCAGGAGGATCGTGAGCTCAAAGCCAGCCTCAGCAATGGCAAGGCACTTAACTCAGTGAGACCCTGTCTCTAATAAAATACAAAAAAAGGCCTGGGGATGTGGCCCAGTGGCAGAGTGCCCCTGAGTCCAATCCCCGGTACCAAAAAAAAAAAAAAAAAAAAAAATTGTCCATGTCTTCTCAAAGCTGCAGAGGCCACAGGAGCATGGTGTCCTCCCAGCATCCTCTGACCTGTGCTTGGAAGACTTCTTTCTCAGAGGCTAGGACTGTTCCATCCTCCACCCAGGCTTGATGGTGACCTGTGGAGAAAATGCCCTTCATCCCAAATCACACTAGGCTGTAGTTGAGCCTGTGGCTCTCAGTGTTATACAGTTCTGATGAAACGCCTTTTTAATTTTCTGGACTCTCTTTGTTCCAGGTCCTGGCATGGATCCTTGGAAACTGAGCTGGAAGAAAATATAAATGACAGACACCATATTATAATCAAAACAACCCCTGTCTTTTGAGGCTGGTTATCTTTGCTTCTCTCAGTTCTCTCTTCCCCTGGGTACTTTCCGGAAGTTGCCCAAGTCCTTTCCATAAATCAGCTACTGTCCCAAAGATAAGCACAGTCTTGTCTGCATCCTTGGGCCAGGCCAGCCTGGGTACTGCTACTGAGGCCTCTTAAGCTCACCCAATGCTGTAGCAGAAGTGAAGGGCAATTCTTCAAGCCTGTAATTATTTCGTCAAAATATCATTAAAACACTGAGATAAAATACCAAAGAGCTGTCCCAGACTCCTGCATGGACTCTGGAGGGTTTTACCCGATGGAAGATCCTATCCTTTAACACACATATTTAAAGGGGACTCCTAACTCAAAGCCACCAAGGTTCCCCACTTCACACTTCAGTCTCCTTCTTCCCTGACCTTAAGCCCTAGGGTAGCTCTGTTAGGTGGGACCTGCAGCCTTAGCTCCACACTGAGCATATGTCAGAATAATACTTGTACCCAAAGAACTAAAAAGACTTACTGTTTCAGTTGGAAAGGATTTTTCCAGAAACTTTGATAAAACCTGTTCAGGATAGATCCACATTTTTTACATCTGGAAGTTTATACAATTTGGGGGACTACTTAATGGGCAGAAAAAAATAATTTATCTTTACAAGTTTTAAAAAATATAAGACCAGATGGACCCATTTTTAGGGTCATCCCAGACTTTGGAGGGACCCATACATGTGGGGTCCCTGCAGCCCCACCATATATCTGCCCTGGTTTTACCTGCATCTCTTACCATCACATGACCAAAACGCACTCCACACTTGCTAAAACTGCAGCACAAACACCCCCAGTTCTTCAGGTGATTGCTTCAAAGTTGAGATAGCCCGGCAACCAGAAGGAACCTGCCACACACAGGCATGATTAACTCTGACAGCGAAATGAAAGGCTGACCACAAACCCTTCCAAAGAGAAAATGCTGTGTCTTTTTAACTTGGCCCACTATTTTTAATTGTGTGGTAGTCCGGGGAATTTTTTTGTTGTTGTTTGTTTGTTTTAAATTTAGTTTTTTTTTTTTACAATTACATATGCCGAGAAACAATCTTTTTTATCTTGTGGCATTGAGCATCCTTGGAGGACTCCCCACCCCAGAGGGGAGGAGTTAAGCATTGTTTTGTTTTGTTCCCAAACTCTACAAATAATAGAAGAAATGATATTGTTTGCATTGGGTGCACCTGCTTCCCTAAGCCAGGGCGAGGTGTTTTGTTTTTCCCTCTCCACCCCCACTCTCCTTTTATCTTGGCTGTGCATACTTTGTTGTTTGGTGGGAATTTAAGTGGCTCCTGATTTCTTAGGGAACTTCCTATCCCAGGGAATTCAGAGATTCTCCCCAGAGGCCCCCAGAGACTGTATTGTTTTATTGCCCCCACCCTCAGTCCACACAAATCACATAAACACGCACCCAAACACTCAAGATGTTTTTAAAGCAGCAGAAGAAATGTAATCCTGCAAAGGTTTCCTGTGTATATGTGCATTCATGAGTGTGAGTGTACTTGAATGCTCTCTTGTGTAGTTGAATGCTCTCTTACACCTATGAGGGTATGTTACACAAAGGAACCAAATCTGTGTGCTTTGCTATGTGCATTCTCTTTAGTCTTGAATACAACAAAAGTAAATGCAGTAATTTCTTCTCTTGCTCTAAGTTACAAGATAGCCCAGGTGATCAACCCCTGGAACCTCCCTTTTTTTTCTCCCATGTACATCTTTCTCCAGGATGAAGTGACAGTACCTGGCATGGGGTCACTGGATGGAACCTACACAAAGTCTACCCCAGAGACTGTGCTGGGTGCACAATGCAGGGAGAAAGGTGACCGAACTTCTAGTTCCACTTTGTGACTCTCTGGGTATTCAGAATCTTGCCTTGCTTCATCTTTATGCCTCCAGATCCTGACAAAGGGCTTCACTCCTATCATAGGACATGTCAGAAAATATTTGTAGAATGAATGTTCAGAGAGGTAACTTTGGGCAAGCCCTTTAACAGCTCTGGCTCTGATTTTCTTCCTGATAAAGTGAACAGTTGATTTCTTGAATTCTTTCTAACAACACTCTGATTCTCTGTTCAAAATGGATTTGGATTTACCTTTTTATCTATTTATTTTTATTTTTTAGTTGTAGATGGACACAATGCCTTTATTTTATTTATTTTTATGTGGTGCCAGGGATCGAACCCAGTGCCTCATGCATGCTAGGCAAGCGCTCTACCACTAAGCCATATCCCTGGCTTTACCTTTTTATATCGATCAGGATTCAATTCATGAAACAGAAACCAAATTAAATACTATATTAAAAAAGACAAACGTCCTTCTCATGTAAACAAAGTCCAAAGATAGGCCATTCAGGATTCAAAGTTGTCATCAGGGACTCGGGCATGCCATCTTTCTACATTGCTACCCTCAATCCAATATGGTTATAGCCACCCTATTCTCCCTTCTTCTAGATCAGCAGTAAGAGAAAGTGTGAGGAGGTAAGAGGAGCCCTTTGGAGCCAAGCCAATGAAGTGCTGTCTTGGAAGTAGCACTTGACATTGTGCTGATATCTCATTGGCCAGAATTTAGTCACTGGGCCAAACCTACCTGCAGGGAGCTATATATGTCCTTTTTTTTTTTTTTTTTTTTTTTTTTTTCTCTCTTTTGTACAGGGATTGAACTCAGGGGCACTCGACCACTGAGCCACATCCCCAGCCCTATTTTGTATTTTATTAGAGACAGGGTCTCACTGAGTTGCTAAGTGCCAAACCATTGCTGAGGCGGGCTTTGAACTTGTGATCCTCCTGCCTCAGCCTCCCAAGTGCTGGGATTACAGGCGTGCGCCACCAAGCCCGGCTATATATGTCCTTTTAGCTAGGCAAGACGATGCCCTAAACAAAAACCAGGATCTTATTACTAAGGTAGAAAGGAGAATGGCTCTTGGTGTCAAGTAGCAATCTTGCAGCACTTTAGGGTCATCATTGGCCTGGTTTGCAGTTCCAGCCAGTTGTTCCACCACTCTTCTCTGCTTTGAGATCTTAAATAAAATTTTCTTAAATCCTTATGACATTTTTAACTTGTCCTTGGAAAAAATGAGAGAGGGAAAAATAAAAAGATATATTTTTCAAATGCTAACTTTATACTTTAAATGCGTTTGGCTTAAAGAACTGCCCTTTATTTTATAATCAGATAATTTTCTCTGTTTTTCATGCAAAATGTGCTTTTTTTGTATTTTGGCAAAATGATGTTCATGGTAGACAATAGTTTATTTTTTATTAAAGTTCTTACTTTAAAAAAAATTGTGAATTTTTTTGCAATCACCTAATTTATTTTTTAATAAGTCCTTTAAATTCAAAAGTCTAGGAACAGTGCCATGGATCATTTCCTTAGTTTGCTGCCCTGTTTCTTTTTTTTTTTAATTTTTATTTATAGTAGTAGTATGTATTACAGTTGATACTACACATAAAGAGCATCTTTTTACACAAAACAATTTCTATACAAAGTATATTCGTAGCATTCAAGTCTTCAATCATGCATTTAGAATAATGATATCCATCTTATTCAACCACTTTTTCTTTTTTTTTCCAGCCCTTCCCCCCTTGCTCCCTCTCTTCCCCTCCCTTCCCTTTGACCATTATAGTGTTCCTCTAATCCTCCTATGTACCCCGACCCATCAATACTGTGAACCGGCCTCCTTATGTCAGAGGAAACATTCGGTATTTGGATTTTTGAGATTGACTGATTTCACTTAGCATTATATTCTCCAACTTCATCCACTTACCAGCGAATGTCATTATTTTATTCTCTTTTATTGCTGACTAAAATTCCATTGTGTATATATACCACATTTTCTTTATCCATTCATCAACTGAGGGACATCTAGGTTGGTTCCACAACCTAGCTATTGTGAATTGCACAGCTACAAACATTGAGATAGCTGTGTCACTGTAATATGCTGTTTTTAAGTCCTTTGGGAATAGACCCAGGAGTGGCATGGCTAGGTCATAGGGTGGTTCCATTCACAGTTTTCCAAGGAATCTCCATACTGCTTTCCATAATGGTTGTACCATTTTGCAGTCCCACCAGCAATGTATGAGTGTGCCTTTTTCCCCACATCCTCTCCAACATTTATTGTTGTTTGTGTTCTTGATAGCTGCCATTCTGACTGGAGTGAAATGAAATCTTAGAGTAGTTTTGATTTGCATTTCTCTAATTGCCTTGCTGCCCTGTTTCTATCCTCTGCAGAAAGAGGGATGGGGGGTAAATTAGAAAAACATTAGGCAGGGGTGTCTGTACCTGTCAAATAGTGGAGGAACCAAGGACACAGGTGTGGTTTGTTCAGGAGGAAAACAAACCTTCTTAGCCCCATGTCAAGGAACAACCTAGGAGTGATATCCCCAACATGCCAGAAACAAGACCTAGTTCCTGAACTCTGCCTGCCCAAGTTCAAACGCTTCCTCCAGAAGGAACTAGAAGAGTGATCTTGAACAAGTTACTTAACCTCTCGACAGCTATTTTTAAAATCTGTTTTAAAAAAATGTGGATAATACAATCTTTCTTAACAGAATAGAGGACTAAATTTGAAAATGGATGTAAAGAGTTTAGTATGGTGACTGACAGACAGAATGTAGTCAAAAATGTTACTCATTATAGGATTTGATTCAACTGTGAATAAACAAAAAGCCAAAATTTTAATGGCTTAAGCACATAATTTGTTTTTCTTTCATACAATAGAATTCCAGAGGCCATTGGTTCAGAGTATGACTGAATGACATCTATCCCAAACATCAAAGATCCAGATCTTTCTTTCTACTCTATCATCCTTAGCTCATTGTTTTATAATATAACACAGCTCTAGAGCCCCAGCCAACACATCCACATGCAAGAAGCAGAAATCATGCAAAAAAAGCATATTTCCACTGTTACTTCCAAAAACCCTGCAGCACATCTAACCACAGCTTACTGAGCAAAATTTGGCCCCAAGATCCTACCTAAAAAGTAGAGGCTTTGAAAACAAAGTGCACTGATATTGTATAAAAATTGAGATTTAAAAAAAATGAGATTCCAGATTCCATTACTAATGAAGGAGATATAAGTGGCATAGTAAGCATTCAGGAACCTTTGCCACAGATAAAATTATTGTTGATTGTGGTTGTTGTTGTTATCATTCGAAGCTAGGACTCTGTGGAAGGGGTTGTTGGAACCAGAGATTCTTAAAGTCACCAGTGTAAGAGGTGATGATCAAGATCACATAAGCAATGAGTCCTAGCAATCTGCTGTGCTGCACAGGGCCTACAGTCAACAACAGAGTCCTGTATACTTGAAAATTTACTGAAAGAGTATATCTCATATTCTAACATGTTCTTATCACACACACACACAAAAAAAAAAAAGAGGACAGGAGGAAACTTTTGAAGATACTAGCTATCTTTGATTATGGTAATGATTTCACAGGTATATAACATCTACAAATTCAACTAGTTGTATACATTAACTATAAGGAGATTTTTATGTCAGTCATACCTCAATGAAGTGGTTTTTTAAAAAAATTACATGAGCAAAAACAGTCCTGAAGGAGTAACATGAATAGAGGTCCCAGAATCACAATCATTCAGGACTAATTTTGGACTAGATTTGGACTAGTGATATAGCTCAGTAGTAGAGCACTTGGCTAGCATGTGCAAGGCCCTGGATTCAATCTCCTGTACAAAAGAAAGAAAAAACAAATCGATCTCCAGGTTTCATAGTATTACCTCCCATCCATTCCCCCCACCCGATTCTAATTCAGTAGATCTGAGAACAGCTCAAATAAACCGCATTTTTAATTTTTAATATTTTATTGAATACAAGTGACTCGATGCAGCAAACTCTTGACCTAGAGTGATTTGTGATGTATATTAATTCTCTGCTAGCTGTTCTCTGTCCTAGATGGGCTTGGAGGATCTCTGCTTCAATTGAAGTATAATGACATCACCGACACTGGTCTGTGGGAAGGAACAGGCCAGTGATAACAGAAGGCTCCAAAAACGTTTTACCCCCTTAAAATTCAAAATTCACTTAGGCATATAATTTTTAATCAATTTAGAAAAAATATACATATATGGTTTAGATACATATCATCCCCCAAAGCTCATGTGTGAGACAGTGCAAAAAGATTCAGAGGTGAACATTGGAATACAATTAGGTGAATTGATTCAATTAGAAGAGCTATAACTTAATCCAGTACTATTTTAATCCATTGATATGGATTAACTGGGTGGTAACTGTAGGCATGTAGGGTATGACTGGAGAAAGTTCATCAGTAGGGGTGTGCCTTTGGGTTTTGCATTTTGTCCCTGGTGAATGGAACTCTCTCTCTCTCTCTCTCTCTCTCTCTCTCTCTCTCTCTCTCTCTCTCTTCCTTGTTACTATGTCCTGAGCTGCCTTCCTCAGCCACAGCCTTCCACCGTGATGTTCTCCTCACCTCAGGTCCAGAGCTATGGAATCAGCCAACCACAGACCAAACCTCTGAAACAGTGAGCCAAAATAAACCTTTCCTCCTGTAAGTTGTTCTTTTTAGGTCTTTTGGTCACAAAAATGCAAAGCTGACTACAATCCATCTGCATCATAATATTTAATTCTAAAATAAGTAAAATTATATTAAATAGAAAGATCTACCTTGCTCCTGGATAGGCAGAATTAATATTATCAAAATGACCATACTACCAAAAGCACTATACAGATTTAATGCAATTCCAATCAAAATCCCAATGGCATTCCTCATAGAAATAGAAAAAGTAGTCATTAAATTCATCTGGAAAAATAAGAGACCTAGAATAGCTAAAGCAATCCTTAGCAAGAGGAGTGAAACAGGTGGCATCACTATATCAAAATTTAAACTATATTACAGAGTGATAGTAACAAAACCAGCGTGGTATTGGCACCAAAATAGACTTGTAGACCAATGGTACAGAATAGAGGACTCAGAGACTAACCCACAAAATTACACTTATCTTATATTAGACAAAGCTACCAAAAACATGCATTGGAGAAAAGATAGCCTCTTCAACAAATGGTGCTGGGAAAACTGGAAATCCATATGTAACAAAATGAAATTAAACCCCTATCTCTTACCAGGCACAAAACTCAACTCAAAGTGGATCAAGGACCTAGGAATTAAACCAGAAATGCTGCATCTAATAGAAGAAAAAGTAGGCCCTAGTCTCCATCATGTCAGATTAGACCACGACTTCCTTAATAAGACTCCTATAGAACAAAAACTAAAATCAAGAATCAATTAATGGAATGGACTCAAACTAAAAAGTTTCTTCTCAGCAAAAGAAATAATCAGTAAGGTGAATAGAAAGCCTACATCATGGGAGCAAATTTTTACCCCTAACACATCAGATAGAGCACTAATCTCAAGGGTATACAAAGAATTCAAAAAGCTAAACTCCAATAAAACAAGTAATCCAATCAATAAATGGGTCAAGGAACTGAACAGACATTTCTCAGAAGAAGATATACAATCAATCAACAAGTACATGAAAAAATGTTCCATATCTCCAGCAATTAGAGACATGCAAATCAAAACTACTCTAAGATTCCATCTCACAAAAGTCAGAATGGCAGTTATTAAGAACACAAACAACAATAAATGTTGGCGAGGATGTGGGGGAAAAGGTACACTCACACATTGCTGGTGGGACTGCAAAATGGTGCAGCCAATCTGGAAATCAGTATGGAGATTCCTTGGAAAACTGGGAATGGAACCACCATCTGACCCAGCTATCCCACTCCTTGGTCTATACCCAAAGGACTTAAAAACAGCTTACTACAGAGACACAGCCACATCAATGTTTATTGCAGCACAATTCACAATAGCTAAACTGTGGAACGAACCTAGATGGATAAGGAAAATGTGGTATATATACATGTTGAAATATTACTCAGCAATAAAAGAGAATAAAATCATGGAATTTTCAGGTAAATGGATGAAGTTGGAAAATCTAATGCTAAGGGAAGTTAGCCAACATCAAAAAACCAAATGCTGAATGTCTTCTCTGATATAAGAAAGCTGATTCATAGCAGGGTAGGGAGGAAAAGACAAACTCTAGGCAGAGCAAAGGTGTGGGAGGGGAAGGGTGGGGTTAGAAATGACGGTGGAATGAGATGGACATCATTATCCAAAGTACACGTATGAAGACATGAATGGAGTAAATATACTTTGTATACAGCCAAAAATATGAAAAATTGTGCCATATATGTGTAATATGAATTGTAATGCATTCAGCGGTCATAAATAACAAATTAGAATAAACAAAACTATTTGAAAAAAATCACAAATATATTTATATAATATATATAATATTAATATAAAATGATATATCTGTATTTAAATGTTATATGATACATTGTAATTATAATATATTCTAAATAATATATTACTTATAATATAAATATATAAAGGGAAAAAATAAGACTTTGCAAGTTTTGCTCAGTCATCAAATATCAATGGCCAGTCAGTCAAAAGTAAATGCTGGTTAGTTCAATGTTTGACAACTTCATAAAAATCATTTGCTTCTCAAGAGATGTCAGGTGGAAAACAGGGATTTGAATTATTCCTGGGCCCATGGCAGGATTCTAACTCCTCTGAATAGCAATCACAGGTTCTTGGGGCTCCAGGTTCTTGCATCTTAACCACTTCCTCACCTACAAATCCCCAGTGAGGTCAATCTACCGCCTCATTCATAAGTTGATTGATTCCTTTTATACTGCCCCATGACCTGATCCACTGCCATCCCACAGGTCCCATGGAGCATGTTCCAGGGCTGCCTCCCTGTTTCCAGTCTTAGTGCAGACCTCCCTGTTCCTCAGACTGTACGTTCTCCTGTTCCTTGTACCCCTGGCTTCTAACTTCTTTCTCATTCTCTCATTTCTGACCTCCCCTTACCCTTTTTACCCAAATGTGTTTGCCCAGTTACCATAGTGGTTTTTTCTTGATTATTATTTGTTTCTACCTTTCTGATTTAAACCAACCCTGCCATCCCCCATCTCTGTACTGCCATGTTAAGTGCAATGCATTTGCCTAGTCCTACCCACCCCCCCCATGAGCAAGAATGCAGTGTTTCCTATAGTGCTGGAATAGGAAAAGGGCCATCAATATATGTGAAAAAATATCCCCAAAGCACCACTGTTACATTCATTTTTTTAATGTACATGTTTCTCATTAATGCTCATCTTATTCTATTTTCTGTTGCTATAACAGAACGCTTGAGACTGGGTAATATATAAATAAAACGTTTTATTTTCATTCACAGTTCTGGAGACTGGAAAGTCTAATATTGGGCAAGCAACTTTGGTGAGGTCCTCATGGAACTTGACCTCATGGTGGAAAAGTGAAAGAGCAAGCCAGAGCATGAAAAGAGAAAGCATGGGGCAAGCTCACCTTCATAACAACCCACTCTCTCGATAACTCCAGTGGACACAGCATCTGTCGCTCAGGAGAGTGGAGCCCTCCTGACCTAAACACCTTCCCCTAGGCTCTACCTTTCAGCATGACCACACTGGGAACTAAGGCTTCAACACAGAAACCTTTTCGTGGTCACATTCAAACAATGGCAGAGCTTTATGCTGAGTACTAGCCTCATAACAATGATAAGCACAGAAGGAAAGGAGGAAAAGCAAAAGAGAAGAAAGGAAGGAATGGAAGGAAGGATAGAGGGAGGCAAGTAAATAGAAGTAAAGAGTAAATGTAAGGAAGAAAAATTACAAAATATTTAGCAGTAAATAAATGTCATTGACTCTGGAGATCCTCAAACAGGAAACTCCAAGAATATCAGCTTTGTAGTCTAGGGATGAAGCAAAACATACACAGCAGAAGAGGTTGAATGACCAAGCCACACACTTCTGTCCAGCCAAGACACCAAGAGAATGTCCTTCCCTAGAGTGTTACAGGAACACAGAGCAAAGTGCTGTTGCCGCCTGAAGTGATGGCCGCTTGGAGCAACAAAGCCGCGGGAAGAAGTTCAGAGGCAAACTGGAAACAAACAGTCTTTTTATTTTGATAACTTCTCTCTCTGGCTCTAACAACGACTTTAACATGCACCACACACCACCAAAAACCCACACACCAATGGCGCCGACCCGATCTGCAATCTCGGCGCAAGTCTCTCGAGATCCGGGCCAAGTCTCATGAGACTACGGAAGGCGGCAATGCCCAAACATCTCCATGGCCCGTAGTCAACCACAATCTTAGCCATCTCCCCAAACAGGGCTCCTGCAAAGTGCAGTTGCTGGGCTGGAGGAACTAACAAAGGAAGGGAGTCTTCTGGGCTGGACTGTAAAGAACTGAAGACCTTTAATTAAGCATTTGACTAATCCTCCATGACTCCTTCCTCAGCAATTTGTTACTTGACATGCTCTCATTCAAACAAAACATCTCGCCAGTGAGTGCCCAGATGCGCCCAGCAGCCTTCACAGATGTGTTTCCTTCACAGCAATGAACTACCCGCTCCCCAGAGGAAGCCTAGAAACCACAAGGCTGGACATGGTAAGAGGAGCAGTGCCAGAGCTGCCTAGGTCTGGGACCAGATTTCATTGTCTTTAGAAGGGAGTCCAGGTGCAAATCCATAGAAAAATAAAAATGAGGTCAACTCGAAGGAATTAATGAAAATCAGAGCTGACAATGAGGACCAGAGGGTATGTCTCACCCACTCTCTTTACTTATTGGCGGAGGTCAACTGATGCTAACATTAGCTACCTGGGTACAAAGGTAAAGGCTGCATCCTGCTCAGTTGTTTTCATGGTCATCTTCAGAAGCAACCTGACTCTCAGCCACTGGCTGTCTCCTCAGCACTACCCCTTCTTTTAATTTCCTAAAGCAGCAATTATCAACCCTGGCTGCACATGTTTTGATTCACCTGGGACATTTTTTCAAATGCTGATGCCACCTCCCGATCTTTTAATTTAATTGTTCTGGGGTGTGAGCTAGCCATCAAGATTGTCTAAATTTCTCCAAATGTTTCTAATATGTGCTAGGTTGAGATCTACTGTCCTAAAACATCATTAACAGGAAGTTATTATATAGTCAGATTTTTGCTGAAACTTTGGGAGTTATGAAGACATAATTCCAGAAGTTAAAAAAAAAAAACTTCAAAATCAATTTTAAATATTTGTGTCCTTAAAAAAATTCCTTGGTCTCTCCTCACCATTGGGAAATTATTTCAACTAGAGAAAGATTAACAGCACCTATAACTTAATCTCATCTTACAGGCCCCTGTCCTCCCCTCAAGACACTTTTCTTTCCTACTCTAGCACCCTGCTAGGTGCCCTTCATTTTGTACTCTCACCTCAGCCCACCCCACTACAGAAGATAACCTTTGGTGGACCCAGGTGAAAACAAGGGGTAGGTGGATAGAGAAGGGCAGATGGTTGCTGTACTTTGTCACAAAGAGTTCATCTAAACCACTATGTCCAACATTCCTCATCTTTCATAGCCAAACACACCCACTCCTGTGTTCTACACACCAAAAGAAACCCTCTCCCTCTATGGAAAATTCAGTATTCCTTAGGGGCCACCCAGGTCAAACTGCAAAGAGCTTATTAAATAAGTATTATTTTTTTCTTTCTGACACCTCTGTTACATGCGAGGCAGTCCATGAAGAAAGTTTTGTTAGTATCCTATTTCTCAAATGAATATTGAAGCTCAAAAAGCGTGAGGAACTTGTTAAACCTTTCAGCTGTTAATCTGGAATTGTACCAAATTTAATTCCACATACTTTTCTATAATGAAAGGGTTTCTGGCTTAAGGCCATCTAGATCAGTGTTATTAAAGCTTTTAGGATTTCATATTTCATAAGACCATGTTGAAAAATTATCTTGACTATATTTTTAAATTGACATTCTACTCAAGAGATACAGAAAAATCATTTGGCAGAAGTCAGTATCCATTCATGATAAAAAAAAATCTTCACAAAATATTATAAAATGAACTTATCTTACCACCATAAAAACCATATGTGAAAAGTCCACAGCTAACATCACTATCAGTGGTGAGAAACTGAGACCTTTTTCCCTAAGATTCCATGTAAGGAATGCATCCCACTCTTACCACTTCTATTCAACATGTACTGGATTCTTAGCCAGAGGAATCAGACAAGAGAAAGAAATAAAAGGCATCCAAATTGGAAAGGAAGAAGCAACATTATCTCTTCAGATGACATTATCATATACATAGAAAACTCTAAAGACTCAAAAAAAGTTAGAACTAATTAAAAAATTTTAGTAAAATTGCATGGTACAAAATCAACATACAAAAATCAGTAGCATTTCTATACAATAATAACAAACTATCTGAAAAGAAAATTAAGAAAAGAATCCCATTTATAATAGCAACAAAAAATACTTAGGAATAAACTAAAGAAGATGAAAGATTTATATGCTGAAGTTATAATATATTGAAGAAGGAAATCAAAGATAGAGCTAAATGGAAAGATATTCTGTGTACAAGAATTGAAAGACTTAATATTGCTATAATGTCCATATTACTCAAACTGATTTATAGATGCATTGTAATCCTGTTAAGTTTTGGACTTTAAATGTCTCCCACAGGCCATGGCCTACAACTAATGATGCTAATGGGAGGTGGTGGAAATGTTAGGAGGCAGGGCTCAGTTGGAAGTAGTAGGTTGGAGAGTACCTTTGAAAGCTTTATTTTGACCCCCTCTCTACTCCACCTTACTGGCCACTATAAAGGGAACATCTCTGCTCTACCATACACTCCAGACCATGATGTTCTACCTCACCACAACCCCACAGCAATGGGGCCAAGGGACTATGGACTGAAACCTCTGAAATCATGAGTTAAAATAAATCTTTCTTCCTTTAAGTTGATTTTCTCAGGTATATTGTCACAGCAATGGAAAGCTGACTAACACAAGTCCTATTATGCTCCCAATGGCATTTTTTTTGCAGGAGAAAATAATTCTGAAAGTCATAGAGATCTATTAGATAGGAGGAATAAGTTTTAAAGATCCATTACATAAAATAGTGACTATAGCTAATAATAATCTATTATATTCTTAAAAATTGCTAGGAGGGTAGATTTTAAGGTTCTTACTTTAAAAAAAAAAAAGATAAGTATGGTAGGTAATTCATATGTTAAAAAGCTGAATTTAGCCACTATACAATGTACACATATTTTAAAATGGCATATTGTACATGATAAATATATAAATTTAGTAAATTTTAAAATTGAAGTAATAAAATATAAAGAATATGTTATTAGAATATATACATATATATTTTTTATATGGAATTGCAAAAGACCCTGAATAGCCAAAAGAATCTCAACCAAAAAGAACAAAGCTACAGATACCACACTTCCTGATTTCAAAATATATTACAAGGCTACAATAAGCAAACAACATGGCATTGGTACAGGCACAGACATATACATCAATGGAACAAAAATAGAGCCCAGGGGCTCGGGTTGTGGCTCAGAGGTAAAGCACTCGCCTAACGTGCTTGAAGCACTGGGTTCAATCCTCAGCACCACACAAAAATAAAATAAAGGTATTATGTCCACCTACAACTTAAAAATAAACCTTTTTTAAAAATAGAGCCCAGAAGTAAATCCACACTACCAAGTACACACAATGGAGAAAGGACAATCTCTTTAATAAGTAGATATGAGAAAACTGGATATCAACATGCCAAAGAATGGAATTGGACCATTATCTCACACCATCTACAAAAATCAACTCAAAGTGGTTAAGGACTTAACTATAAGACCTGAAACCCTTATAACTACTAAAAGAAAACATAAGGGAAAATCTTCTTGACATTGGGTTGGGTGGTGATTGTTTTCTTAATATGACACCAAATGCACAGGCTAGAAAATCACTAATAGACAAGTGGGATGGCCTCAAACAAAACTGCACAGCAAAGGAAACACCAGCGTGAAAAACTACAGAATAGGAGAAAGTATTTGTGAAACATATATCTGATAAGGGATTAACATCCAAAATATATAAGGAATTCACACACCTCAATGGCTGACAAACAAATAATCCAATTTAAAATTTAAGTCAAAACACAATGCAAGATCACCTCATGCTTATTAGAATAGCTGTTATTAAAAAAAAAAAAAAAAGGTAGCAAGTGAAGGTGGTGAAGGTGAGGATATGGAGAAAAGGGAACCCTGTGCACTGTTGAAGGGAAGGTAATTTGGTATAACCAATATGGAAAACAGTATAGTAGTTCCTCAAAAAATTAAAAATAGGCCAGGCGTGGTGGCATATGCCTTCAATCCCAGCAGCTCAAGAGGCTGAGGCAGGAGGATCTCTAGTTCAAAGCCAGTCTCAGAAATTTAGCAAGGTCCTAGGCAACTTAATGAGAACCTGTCTCTAATAAAATATAAAAAAGGCTGGGGATGTGGCCCAGTTGTTAAGCACCTCTGGGTTCAATCCCCAGTACAAAAAGAAAAAAAATGAAGGAAAAGAAAAAAAAATGAAAAATAGGACTACCATATTCTCCATCAGTTCCACTTTCGTTAGTCAGCTTTGCATTCCTGTAACCAAAATACCTGACAGGAATAACTTAAAGGAGGAAAAGTTTATTTTGACTCATGGTTTCAGAGGTTCACTCCATGGTCAACCAACTGTATTGCTCTGAGCCCAAGGTGAGTCAGAGCGTCATGGTAGAAGGACATGGCAGAGAGCACTCCTCTGCTCATGGCAGCCAGGAACCAAAGGAATAGCAAAAGGAATGGGCAACAGGGAAGGTGAAATCTTTCAGGGCTCAATGCCATTAACCCACCTACTCCAGTCATATCCCACCTGCCTACTGTTACCACCAGTTAATACATTCAAACTAGGAGATAAACTGATTAGGTCACGGCTCTCATAATCCAATTATTTTGGGGGACACCTCATATCCAAACCATAACACCACTCCTGTGCATTTATGCGAAGGAAATGAAATCAATGTTGCAGAGGGATCTGCACTCCTGTGTTTATTGCAGCATTATTCACATTAGCTAGGAACAACCCTAATGTGCATCAACAGATGAATGGGTTAAGAAAGTTTGACACCTATTTCTATCTATCTAATAATATACATATACATATATATATGGATATATATATATATATATATAGGCTATATCAGCCTTTAAAAGGTAGACAGTCCTGTCATCCCTGAAACCAAGATGTAGAATTGTTCACTTTGTCTTGTGTCCTATAGGTTTTTATGCCTAAGATATGAGATCAGTGAGGGGTATGGTTTCCTTTAGTAATGAAGGGGAAATTTTCCTATGATCACAGAGGTGAGAGGGTTGAACTTGTCTATCACGAATCGCATACATATGGTAGTTTAGCATCTGCAGATTGATGCCTTTAAAATATCTGTACCTACTGGGTGCAGTGGCACACACCTGTAATCTCAGTAACTCAGGAGGCTGAAGCAGCAGAATTGCAGGTTGGAGGCCAGCCTCAGCAACTTAATGAGGCCCTAAGCAACTTAGTGGGACTCTGTCTCAAAAAAAAAGTCTGGGGATGTAGCTCAGTGGTAAAATGTTCCTGGATTCAATCCCCAGTACCAAAATAATTATAGTCATAAATATCTGTGTCCATGTATCCATCATTGTGAAAGTCTTAGGCCCTCTAGTAAAGCCCTTTAAGAATATCCAGGATGTACCAATCTCTTCTTCATTGCCTCTATCCCAAAGAGTTCATATTCTAGCCAAGGAATTGATTCTATTTGAGGGCTAGAAAGTTTCACAGGAGACCCTTTTACACGTTAAAATCAACCAACTGATGAATTGTGTTTGGATGATTTAAAAAAAAAAAAAAAAAAAAAAGCATGGAGTTTAGATCTGCCATTAAATTCCAACTTACCTGTAAAACATTTGGAAAATTTTTAACAATTGTCTTTATCTTGCAAAATCTGTTTTCTTACCTGTAAATGGAGATAATGCTGATCTTTAGATAACATGTGAAACTCACCCTACCCAAAGCTTCGCACATTGCAAGCACTAAATAAAGAATTGTTGTCATTCAACCAGTTCCTGAGCCTTTTAACTGTCCCATCATCCAACTCACTTTTCTATCACTGTTCCAGGAGATGATGAAACACTTAGTAAATTCCTTGCTGCAGTATAGATGTGCTACTGTAGTAGCCCCCAGATGGCCCACCAAAGTAAGACTTTTCTAAAGGAATGAGAATTGTAAGACGTGACTTATTCTTTGTGAACTCTTATTATTAGTTGAGTTTTTCCATCACTTCTCTAAGTGCTTCAGATGATTAAGTCAATAATTTGTCTTAAAACTTTATTCCATAGAGGGTTAGGGTGTATAGCTCAGTGGTAGACTGCTTGCCTTGCAGGAGCCCTGGGTTCAATCACCAACACCAAAAAAAAAAAAAAAAAAAAAAAAAGAAAAAAGAAAAAACCTTTACACCAGACAGATGTTCACTAACTTACAATGGGGTTATATCCCAATAAGCCCATAGTAAGATCTAAATATTGTATGTATTTAACATGCCTATCCTATGGAACATCATAACTTAGCAGCTCAGTCCACTACTACTGTTTACCTTCATGATGGAACGGCTGGCTGGGAGCTGAGACATCTGGACAGAGAATCTTACCACATATCACTAGCCGGGGGTGGGGGGGGGAAGATTCCAATTAAAAATTTGAAGTACAGTTACTGCTAGATGTGTATCACTTTCACACTATCTTAAAGTCAATAAATTATAAGTCAGGACCATCTTAACAGTATTAACATTAAACTCACTGGTTTATAGTATAGAAAAATCCATCTTCTCTTTTAAAAGATCCAGTCCTCCAGGATTCTTTGCTGTGTTTTGCTGTTCCTCCAAATCACCAGCATTGGTGTGGCAATCCCTTATACAAGCTCCTTCTATTTGCTATACTCCACCCACTCCCATCCCCCCAAAAAAATTTGAACTAAAATGAGGCAAGAAAAAATGCTGGGACATGCTAGCTAGAGAGAAGGTGGAGATAAAGAAGAAGGAAAAAACATGTCTTCAGAGAGAGCACAGTCTTTAATGGGTAATATAAAAGAGGGAACAATGTCCCTATATCCCCAGTAGGCATGCACAAAAAATAAGTAGACTTGAAGAATGGTGTTTGGGTAGATTTCTAAAAGCAGAATTTAATAATAGTAAAGGGAAAATACTGAAGTGAAACATAAAATTATCTTCCCTGGTAGTTTTTAAAATGAAAGATTGGAGGTGGGGATTGGAGAGACAGAGGCATATCACTTTGCATCTCTTTTGCTCTTCTTTTTAAAAGTACCAAAGGGATAAACTGGACTCATTCATTCATTCATTCAACAAATATTTATGGAGGGCATTCAATATGTTAGGGACTGTCTTAAGTGATAGAATTGTAGAAGTGAATGAACCAAGCAAAACAGACAATAAACAAATACTCAATAAAGTATGCTGTCAGGTGATTCTAGGTACTATGGGGGAAAAAAGAGCAAAGGAAGTAGGGAGTGGAGAGCTAAGAATAGATACCTGTTAGCAGCAGGGCTGTGAGGAAGGACCTCATGGAGAAAGTGAGCTTTGAATAGCCCCAATTTGCAGATTACACACATCTTAGTCTGTTTTCTGTGGCTGTAACAGAATATCACAGACTGGCTAGTTTATACACAGTAAAAATTTATTTGGCTCACAGCCTTGAAAACTGGGAAGTCCAAGAACATGGCTGCAGCATCTGGTGAGGGCCTTTGTGCCTCCTCGTAACATGGCAAAAGGACATCATGAGTACCCACAAGAAAGTTAGAGGAACTTGTCCTTTTTATCAGAAACCCACTTGTGCAATGATTAACCTGCTCTTACAATAACGCACTAATCCATTCAAAAGGGCAGGGCCCTTGTGACCTATCAGCTCTTATAGGTTCTACTTCTTGATACTGTCACAATGGCAATTAAATTCCAACATGAGTTTTGGAAGGGACAGATCATAGCAAGATGGATTAGCAGAAAGCTGGAGGAAAAGCATTCCAGGCACAGGGAACAACAGCCCATGCCAAGGCCTGACGGTGAGAGTACACTGGGAAATGGGCGCGTTCCAGAAACAGCAAAAAACAAATGGTCTAGAGCAGTGAAGGAAGGGTGAGTATAGGAAATGAGGTCAAAGGGGATGATTAAAGGCTCAGATCTGTCATTCTTTAATTTTGTGGTTCCATTCTGTATGTGCAGAATATTGCTATACACCAGCAACAAAACCATGCCCCAGAGGAGATTTTTTTTTTTAAATAAGTAAGAGCAGCTACAGAAAATTTTTAGTAATCAACTCAGAGGTAGCAGCTAGTCTCTTTCTGACTGAAGTATGATGTTTTCAGTCTCTTGCTAAATCAAACCATAGACCACCTAATAACTGTCTATGAATGATCAAGAGTTTTCAAATTTAGGCATAGCCTTTGAACTTGATTATATGTCAAAACCCAACATAAAGCACTTATTGAAAAATACTAGCATAACAATGAGAAATTTTACAACCACACTATAAAGAGGCTTGATATTATGGCCAATTAACACAAAATCTGGAAAGCTACTATGTTCCCCAGGCCCATCTCTCAAGGAAAACTGTTTGCCTTGGATTTTTCTGGGCTCATGGGCTACAAGAAGAGTTCTGTAGCAAATGCATGTAAATACCTAAAGACAGTTCAAACAGAAAGGCCTGGGTTTCTTTCTCCTTGGCTATTTTTTTTCCCCTCCCCTTTCCCTAGCCAGTGCAGAACTCTGAAGTATCTGAGAGAAAAGCCCGCTGCTCATCAAGATCAAGGCAGGCATTATATTTCAAGTTGAAGTTCAAAACAGCTTGGGTTTTGCTGAGACTTCTTACTTCCTGAAATCAGATGGCGCCTTTAGTACTTCAGTGTGCTGAGTCACAAGCCAGCCAGCTACACACTTGCTCTTTCATTTGAGGCCACCCGGCTGACAAGCCATCTTCCTCCATGGCAAAGTGACTACAAGGACCATGTCGAGAGCACCTTCAGGAGAGATTCCTGTTAAGTGTCAAGACATAGAACAAATACGATGTTTTTTGCTTCTTTCTCCTAGCTTTATTTTATCTTGAGAATATTTAATCATCCAGAAGAAAAATCCTTGCAAATAATCTTTAAATGATGTCACCTACAGCTGCCTAATTACTGCATTGTTTATTTTATTTTAGGCTTGTATTTACCCATCGGAGTAGTCAACGGACATGTGCAACAAAAATATAAAGATTCTAGCCCTGAAGAGAACCATTCATGTTAAAGTCCTAGAAGCTGATCAATCATGGCTGCCCATCAGCCCAGTCTTTCTGGTAAACAAAATTTGGTGAATTACCAACTGAGAAAGATTGGCTAATTCCACACAAAAATCCAAAATTGTAGATACTCCTAAAAACTTGAAAGATCTGGCAACAGAGGACCAAAATCCCAGATTGTCCTTAGTCAGAACGGGTGCTAGGACCATGTGCTTCCTGGCTTATCACTCCTCTGGCCCCGCCTCACTACATTCTTCTGCATTAGTGCCTAACCCTGTGAGCCTGCACCTGGGACCCCCATCTAGCCCAAACCCTTTATTTGGCAGATGAGAAAAGCAGGGTTCAGAGAATTTTAATGACTTGTCCAAGGTCACCCAATTAGATAGAGACAGAGCTGGGGCCAGAATTCTGGCCCCCTTCCCGAGATGTCCCATTTCCTAGAGCTCTGCTTGTGAAAGAAATTGGGCCACATTTGAAGCTGTGTCTCAGATGATGCTGGCTCTGAAGTTATTTTAATTATAAATCATCACCAGAAACTAATGAAGGCATCAAAGCAGTGACACTGGTATAGACCAGAAGGGTTTGGAAAACTAGGAGGTAGAATATTTCCTGAGGGATTTTAAATTTAAGTAATCTATATTTAAAATGTCATGATTTTAGTGAGTAACGGTGGGGCAATGAAAAGCTGAATAAAAATCACATCCTAATTCAGCTATACTGAATAAATTAAAAATGATATTTCTTGGATGCTTCAATTAGTGGCTTTTTTTGCAAGAATTCCTCTCTATATCCTTCATTTCATTAATTCATGGTAATACATTCAATGAAAATAAGTTGGTGCTTATTTAGGCCTTTTGAGAGCTTTTATGACCAATGATACTATTTTTCTCATAAGGCAAATGTATGGATGATCCAAAAAATTGATTTACATAGGTAGATGCTTTAAAAACATAAAAAATACAAAAAGTATGCTGGCACTGATACTGATGACCCTGAAGTTATTTTTTTTATTATTATTTTATTTTTTTACCACATCAATTCAAAATAGAAATGGGAATTTTCTTTTTCTTTTCTTCTTCTTTTTTTTTTTTTTTTTTTTTTAAATGGGGATCAAACCCAGGGCTTAGAACCCAGGGCTTCACGTATGCAAAACAAGTGTTTTGCCACCCATCCCTAGAAATGGGAATTTTCTTAATTAGTTTTTCTACATACTACTGGCTTGTGGTTGTAATTCTATCCTGCTTCCCAGGAAGCTCAACTCTACCTGCACCATTCCCAGAAATCTACCACCTTGAAAGGGCTTAAAAAGAAGCCAGAATATGTCTTTGGAAATTTATGTAATCTGAAAAAAGACCCCTTTTACCTCTGTCCCAAAGAAAACTGTACTACCCAGATCATGATATAGTACTACCCATGATCATTGACATGATGAGTAGGACATGCTACCTGTTTTATAGCTCCACACTCTTTCAACAGAGCCCACAAACTACATTAGCAGCCATCTAAATCTAGGTAATGACAGGAGTCTAAGAAGTCGAAACACAATGCTGCACGGTAATGCAGTACTGCCATTAGAAATTGCAGTTGCTAAAATTAAACTGACACTTGGCAGAAATTATCATAACACTTTCCATCGCAGCCTATGACTGACAAAATGACACAGGCAGCACTGGGAATGGAGCTGTGCCTCAGAAGAGGGACCAAGAATGTCCAAGGCCACGCAGCGAAAGCTTGAGTGGGATAGCTTTTGAAACCAAACTGCCATCCTCCCATCCCTTCCCAGAAACACAGAAGTCCTTGCTCAAGTTCAAAGTCCAAATTTCCTCTTCACCTTCAGTCTTTGTTTTCTCTTCAGAGAAGGGAGGAGGAGCTCAGTGGTTGGGCAAAGAAAAGGAAAGCTCTATTTTGCCATCTGCCAGAGTGGGTTTTTTCCTTCTTCTCTCCCATCACCCCCAGGATCAAGGCAAACTCCTAAGGCAGCAGTCCTTAATTGGCAGGTCTACTTTTAAAGCAATAGGAAGGCATCCCTCTCCCCCAGCACTCACGTCACTGCCTCTGTTCTGGCAGTGTTTCATTCTAACCTAAAGCATATGCCAGCTTCCTCAGGCACAGCCCAGGAACCCAACACAACTAAAGGGTTAAACAAATTCCTTGGAACAAGAGGAGGGAAGACTCCTGGAGCTGTGCAGGTGCAGAATTACAGCCTGCCACTGCTCATCACGCCAGACTCCTGAGTCTTTGCACTGGGTCTTAGATACAGCAATGTTTGGGTTTTCTTGTTTTACCATTTAAAAAAATAAATACATGAAATATTTTTTCTATTCTCTCAGCAGAAAGCTGAGCCTAGTGTTTTCAGCAAATATTTATCAAATGGTCAACAAGGTTTTTAAATATTTTATCAGAGTTCTTTCCCTCCTCTGCAACTACCAGTCTGATTTAAGTTTTGCTAGTCCATACATGATCAGTTTAGGGCAAGAACATCTTATTTAATAGCTAAAGGGCTATGTTCCCTTGTTGGGGGTGGGGGGAGACCAAAGCTCTACATTGTAACCACTTTTATTCAAAACCTTGAATTTGCAGTTTAGAATTCCAAGAGTAATGAAATTGGTAAATATGTGAAAATAGATTGAAAGGAAAAATGAAAGAAGTTTATCTTTTCTTAGCCTATAGAGGGAAAGGCCAAGGAATGTAATACACACACAGCAGAATACTTTGTTCTTTCTTTTTATTTAGTTACAACACATCAGTACAACAGAGGTCAAACCCAGTTCAGTGGGGGTTGTTGAAACTACACCTGCTAAAGGAATAAACCTGTAAAATGATACATTTATAGCCCAAATCAGATTAAATAAACCAAAGAGAAGAAGGCAGCAAAGCCCCTTTAAATATCTCAACAACCACATTTCCACGCACCAAAAGGAAAACACAACATAAAAAAAAAAAAAAAAAAAAAAAAAAAATTCAGTTCAAAAAAATACAGCAGCTCCAGGAAAATTAGGTTATACATTTAGCAGGTTCCACTGTACTATTCAATTGACCATTTGCACACGTGATCACTTATCCAGGTTAACACTTAAGAATTTGAGATCCGTGGGATTAAAAATTCATTGCATTGCTTGGGGCTGGTAAATGCAGGCATATTCTATGCAATTGTCTTCAGTTTCCTCTCCAACACTCCCAATGGGGCCCTAACCCACCAATGGCTGTCTCCTAGGCCTGAATTGCCAGAAGGGCAAGTTCTAGCAGACAATGGCACGTGGTTCTGTGGATTCGGGGTCACTGATAGTATGTACATCCACCTTACTGCTGAGGAGGCAGAGAATTAACTAGTCTTCTTTCTTGGATAAAGCTAATCATCTGATTTGTCAACGCTTTGTTTGGAAATATAAAATTCAATATAGTCCACCCTACGCACAAAGAATATTATTCATACACCTTAATCTCTCAAAATATTAACAAACAGAATCATGTTAACATTGAGCATAGTGGTTTGGAAAATTAATTCTAAAATCAGACTGCAACTATACAAGGAGAAAAATAGACCAAAAACACTAAAGTTCATGATTCCTAAAACTCTTGAGGCAAAATGGAATCATTCTTAGATAAGTTTACAAACTAAATTAGGCACAGTAAAAACCTATCACAAAGTATAGGTTTGTACTATCTCAATTAAATGTTTTAAACAAAAAATTAACAACTAGTTTTTTCAACTGCCAATACATGACATGATAAAAAAAATTTAAAAAGAA
Source organism: Tamias sibiricus (assembly GCA_025594165.1). Lineage (NCBI taxonomy): Eukaryota > Metazoa > Chordata > Mammalia > Rodentia > Sciuridae > Tamias > Tamias sibiricus. The sequence goes on along the minus strand of CM046658.1, from coordinate 138,052,762 downwards.
AAAAGTAAACCAACAAACCTTTAGTCTTTAAAAATATTTTATCTGAAAGTGTACCTTTTTCCTTTTTACTTTGACGACTTTAAGGTGATATTGGCAACAGTCCAGCTCAGCTGGGATTTTAAGTTTTCCCCTCCCTCATTTTTTTATAGCATCAGTTCTTTAAAAAGCTCCGATCTCCGTTCCCCAAGGTCTATAGGGCTTGCCAAGGTTTGCCGCCTGCGTGGGTGCCGAAGGGCTCAGTGCATTGGGAGAGAGTAAGTGGAAGGAGCCAAAGGAGAAGGGGAAGGCCGACAGCGAGGCTACAGAGGACAGCAGAGGCGGTGAGAGTTTGGAGGCAGAGGTGACCACAGGGAGTACCGGTCCAAGGCCGCCAGTAGGGGGCGCTCGTAAAGCAGGCGCCTCCGGATGTGCCGAGGCCAACCTGCCCTGGTGGTGTGGTTCCGTGGGCGATGCCGTGGTGCCAGCGTTGCCATGGCTGTTCTGGGACAGCAACAGCGGGTGCGCGATGTGTGGATGATGTCCGAAGGCGCTCCCCCAGGGAATGTGTCCAAGGCCCGCGTGGGCGCCACTGGCAGCTTCCCGCTGGGAGGCGTAGTTGTTGAGATGTGAGACCAGTCGAACACGAAGCGGGTCAGAGGCATCTAGTCCTTCAATGATGCTCAGGTAACGGGCAACTTCCGCCAGGCATTCCCGAAACCCCAAACTCCGATAGTCCATAGCTAGGGCGTGTGCATCAAAATAACCTGAGAAAAGAACAAAAGAAAAACCTCAGGGTTTTGCTCATTACCCGCCTTTCTTCCTCCCCAAAGGCAGTCTTTTCTGGCAAATACCTACTCTTTAAAACAGGACACTCACGGGGGTTCTCCTGCAAACCCAAATATTCTGGAGCTGACCAAAATCTTTGCATTAATCAACATGAATAGAATGTATTTGCTAATGCAAGTTCAAAGTCCAATTAGGAGCTGCTGAGCAGAAATTGGAATTATACCCTACCAGCAGATGAAACTATGCTCATTCCTTTAATGTTTTCCCTCAACAACAACAAAAAATACATCAAGGACAGAGAAACCACAGAGCAGTGAAATTCATTAGACACACAGATGTAAGTTATCATCGTGGGGCTTTTAGGCACTTGGTCCTCAGTAAAGCATTTTCCAGGCTGGAGACAGAGGAGACCGACCCACAGACCTTGGTCTCCCACCTTCTGTTAGGTTTTTCTCTACTAAACCACAACAGGTTTCTATCCTGGATGTGATGTGACAGCTCTTTAAAAAATAAATAATCCTATGTAAGAAATTAAGAATATACGTTATTTCTTTTTTTCCCCCCCCCCTCAAGATTGCAATGGACAGATGTGGCAGATATCTGAATCAGGGCTGTCAAAACTTTAGAGGCTCTCAGAGACCTTTTTTTTTTTTTTTTTTTTTTTTTTTGATAGGCACTTTCCAAATGATGCACTAGCTTAATTTCCAAAGGGCTGGGGTAATAAATTAAATGGAGAAAATCAGATGTTCAATTGAAGGTATACTAACAGGCAAGTGCACACATCACATACCCTTCTCTGCCCACCCTCAGAGAAAAAGCAGGCAGGAACTGCACTAATCCTGGACTGTGCCTGCTGTTCCCTCTACCCTGACCAGACAGAGGGCCCCAGGACTAATAAGAATTACCTTTCCCCCCTGCCGTGTGCAGCATTTTCAGGTGATCCACGGTCATCTGTAAGATCTCAGCTTTTTCTAGCTTAGCAGATCCCTAAAGAGAATGACAAAAAGATTGATTTGGCACGAGTGCCTTTGGTGGAAAATATATACCACCAGGTATTATATAATACCAGGTATTATATAATATATATGTTACTCTTTCTCTGTAAATCAACAAGTGTGGACTAAAGCAAAATGAGTTGTCTTCACAAAATCCGTTGGAATCTGCATGAATTCATCAAAACATAAGCAACACGACTATTTTCCAAGACATGAATGAGGTTCAGATTCATGGGGGGAAGGAGTCAGAAGGTGCAAATAGCTATACTGATAACTCTACCTACTTTCTCCATTACCTGCTTCTCAAAAGCACTGGGTACCAGCCTCCTTAGCTCAGACAAACTGTTATTGATCCGGTCTCGACGGCGCTTCTCAATGATCTGTGGGAAGCAGGCAAAACAAAGAAGGACATTTCCATGATTACTGCAAATTTCAAAGAGAACAAATGTGATTCTTTCCGTTAATTAATAACAAAATTTAAAAAGAGGAGCGTTATTTTAAAATAAAACTCACGCCTCTCCGTCTTTTCCTGGCCAAGATCTGGGAAGATGTAGTTGGGGACATGGAACCTAGAGCCGAACTCAAGTTTCTGAAAGGAAAGGGGGTTTGGGGGAGAATAGCCGTTAAGCGAGTGGAGGGATCTAGGGGGTCGCCCCAAAGCCCTCCTTGCATTCAGACTGTTTTGGCAAATTGGACTTGAAAGTGACTCGAGGGTCCCTCGCCACCGGCAGTGGCCAGCCTGCGACGTGCAGAGGTCGGCTCGGAGCACCAGCGCCCGAACCCTCGCCCGCTGTCACCGCTGCCATTCGGGTCTCTCCTCCCTCTCCGGCCCCGCTCAACCGTCTTCAAATTACCCATTCTCGTCCGCACTCTCCTTCTCCACCTCTATGGTCTCGTCCAGCTCGCTGTCCGAGGAGCTGTACTCGGGGTGAGCTCGCTTCATGCTGGCTGCGCTGGGCTTCAGGGGAGGGTCGACGCAGTGGGCAGGGAGGAGTTAACAACAGCGGCGCCTCTCAGCGCTCGGCTGCTCGCGTTCAGCACACACTGATCCCGCTCACGCTCAGCCTCCGGTTAAAACTCAACCATCCCTTTCCCACGCTGAGCCCCTTCCCAGGGCCCTAGGGAGGGCGGGGGCGGAGGGAAGGCGGCGAGGGGGCGGAGGGGCGGGGCCGAGGCTCCCGGGCAACCGCCTCCCTCCAGCCAATCCAGCTTCTTACTCCGCAGATTGGCAGCTGCTCGGGGGAGGGGCGGGGGCGAGACTGAGGGCGAGGGCGGACAGCGCCTCCGCCTCCGCGCCCGCCCCTGCCCGGCGGCGGTGCGTCGGCTCCGCGGGGGCTCTGCTGGGCCTCCACTTGGGGGGAAGGAGGAGGTGCAGGCGGCGGTGGGCCGGCGGCGGGGAGGCGCGGGAGGCCGGGTCGGGACACAAGCCCGCCGGCAGCCGCGGCCCCGCCCCGCCCCGCGCGCCCCGATTGGCCTGGCCGCGCGCCAGGGCCGCGCCTGCAGCGCCGCCGGTGAGCCGCACGCGCCGCGGGCCGTGGGAAAGTGCCGGCGCCCCGGCCGCCAGCCAATCCGGGCGGCTGGCGACGGCGACGGCGGCCGCGCTGGCGGCGGCGGCGGCGGCACTGGGCGTCCGCATGAATGGAGAAGAATGGCCAGGCGGGGGAGCGAGGCTGCGCTAGGGCGCGCCGCCCGGGCTGAGCGGCCGCAGGCTGGGCTCCCCGTGTGAACCTGTAATCGGAGCCTGGGCGCCGGCCGGCCCCGGAAGCCACCGCCCTGAGCCGCCGTAAATCTCGGCTGCGTAGCCGCCAGTGCTCGGCGGCTGGAGGCGCGCGTTCTTGGCGGGGCCTGGCCGGGTGCACCTGGCGGTGCCTCTCGCCGGTCGCTCCGCGGAACCAGCAGGAAACCCGGAGAGGTGTCTCTTGTGCGCCTGGCACGTCTTTGGTGGCCACTAGCCCAGAAACCAGTCACATGGAGGAGCAGGACGTGGTTTCGGGGGATGTTCTTGCGTCTCTGGAGACTGAGCACGCCAGTGTAGCTAGACTCTTCTGCAAGGGCTTTCCAGCCTCCAGAATGCAATGAACTCCCCTGTGCATCTAATTTCCGGGGAAGTGGAGCGCTTGTTTTCCCGGCTAACTTGGGGAGGGGGGAGTCCCTGGGGATATTCATCCTGTTGGTTTACCCCCAACCTCTGCCCCACCCCCACCCCCGCGTTGGCGGCCAGATCCTGTCAGCAGGCGACAGGGTGGCGGGGCGGGCGTTTGCATCTGAGGCCTGCCTCACTATGGGGATGTATGTCTGTGATCAGCAGACACGCATCACACACAAATACACCGCTGTCTGGCCTCGGTTGTGGCATGGCGTGTAGTAGATGCTCCATGAAGTTCTGCAAGGCCCCCAGGAAGACTTGTAAAAATACAGTTTTAAATCTCAGAACTGATTGCAGGATTTGTAGCAGAAGGTTAGGATGGTTGTTTTGAAAATCGACTTCTCTATCCCTTACAAAGGTACAGAGTGATTCATCTCAGGTGCTTTCGTGTAGCTGGAGGGAAAGCTTAATAAACATCGGAATACCAAAAAAAAAAAAAAAAAAAAAAAAAAAAAGAAGAAGAAAGAAAAAAGAAAAAGCATTTTCTCACCTTTGCAAATAGCTTCTTGGTTTCTAGACCTCAATCACTGTGGACCTTAATGCCATCTTAACACACCTTGAAAGCCACACTGAGTGGCCTGAGCTTAATTGATATTTTCCGTTCTCAGCCCCCACCACCTCCACATACATGTGCAACCTCCCATCTCCCACTGAAGCTTTAATCTGCTTCACCTTAACCTTTAACCCCTCAGTCTTTCCTTCCATCCTCCTCTGTTTCCCTGTCCAGGCTGGGTCCCTACATCCTGGGTTTGTTCTTGCTGAAACTCAGACCACTGTTCTTCCTCATACTTCACCACATGCTGCCTGTCAGTTGTCAATCCAAGACCAGACTCACCACCTACTAACAGAGCATCCTGGGGGTTGCTGCTATCACAAAACTGGAAGTTCTACTTCAGAGATTATAGTGCCTCTCTCAAAGTCTTCATTCAGACACATCACACTGTATGTGTCTTCCTTCCCAGAACCTGATGATTCAGAAACAAGAAAGTATCCAACCAACTCTCTGCCTTTCAGAAGTCCCTTTGACATTCTGTGTCTTCTCCTAAAGTGACAATCCACCTTGCCCCCAGGATCAGTGTGTCCATTCCTCTGTGGATCTGCAAGTTTTCCCAACCTGTGGCACTTACAGTGAGTCAGCTGTGTCTTTGGCCCATTTTGGCTGTTGTATACAGGTGTGGACAAGCTGCAGGTGAGAAGAAAAGACAGGGTGGGGTTGACCATGCTTGACCCCTCTCTGATACCTAAATGAAATATTTCTCACATATACATGTTTACTATCAAAAAATGAGGTTATCTTCTCATTCTTTCATTTGTCCAACAAATACTTGTTCAGTGCCTTCTATGTGCCTGACACTGTGCTAGGAGGACCAGAGAAAGGAAAATTGACCTAGAAGGGCCTACCCTTCTAGAATTCATATCACAGTGGGGTAATCAGATAATACACAAGTAAAATGGTTATCGATGCCTCAAAGTTTGGAAGCCCCTTTTGATAAGAAAAATGAGGAAGCAAGAACACTTTATGAGGTCTGGGAGTCCTTTTTGGAGTTTGGGCAGGGACTTAAGATCAAGATGAGATGGGTGAAGGGGTTCAGTTGTTGCCAGGAAGAGTGGGTTGGCAGCTCCTCCCCAGAGTGGTGGGATCAGAAGAGAGAATTGGACTGAGAGCCCCTGTAACGTTCCCACCCCTTACTTTTTATAGAGTATTTATCCCTGAAAGCTTTGGATAAAGAACTACTTGAAACTTTTATGAGGTTCCTTGAAGGCAAGGTGCACCCTGAAAATTAAGCAGGGCTTCCCAGGCCTAGCCCTTCAGGAAAGGATCTTTTTCCAACTGAAGGTGAAGGAGAAGGTATTGCTTTTTGTAGTTCACCTATCCTGAGGAATCACCCTGCTTGAATTTGTTCATAGGCCTAGGTCTACACATATGGATATTTATTTATATTTCTACAGAGTGTTTTCTGTTGTGTTCTCTGGCAGAGGGATACTCCCTGATATCCTGGAAAAGACACACAGTCTAGATTAGGAATATACTCACTGGGCCAGGCCCACATGCAGGTCTCCCCAGATGGGAACCAGTGGGCCCTCCACTGAGGAAAGGAATTTATCCATAAACCACAGCTCTGGCATTTCTATGTGAAAGAGTCCTAAGGGTGGCCAACTGATTGGAAGGGATACAGCAATAACCAGGTAGGCACTGCCCAGGAGGAAGCCCTGATTCTTCAGTTATCCATTCTTCAGAGACTGGGCTTCTGTGGAGGTTCCTACTCTGATGCCCTAATGAAACCCTCCATCTGCCAACTAGCTAGTGAGTACAAGTGGTCTCCACTGAATAAGCCTCAGAAATGATGCTCAGAGCTGGGCAGAGGCCACACCCACAGCTCTGAGCAAAGAAAAGAGGCCACCTCACTCTGAGCTTTCCAGAAAATTACTTTATCCATTCTAAGGCAAAATAATTTACATGATTTACAAAATAATTTACATAATTTATATCACTTATATAAAGCACTCCACATAGCGTGTGGCCATTAGTAAAAATTGTCAAAACAACTTTTAAGTGAAATCAGTCAGTAATTGAAACTTTTATGGTTTTTTTGTTTGCATATTCATTCAACAAACTTGTAGAAAGCCTCTACTATGTGCTAGGCACTGAGCCAGGCCTGGAGCAATGTGGCTGAAAAGCCACAATTTCTATGAAGCTGCTTGCACAAACTTCTGAGCTGCATGACAGTGCAAAAGTTATTCACCTCTTTAAAGCCTCAGTTATCTCATCTGTAAAACGGGTGTATTTTTTTATTTATTCTTTTTTTATTCTAAGTTGTTACAAATGGCAGCAGAATGCATTACATTTCATATTACACTTATAGAGCACATTTTTACATATTTCTTATTGTATGCAAAGTATATTCACACCATTCGTGTCTTCATACATGCACTTAGGGTAATGAAATCCATCTCATTCTACCATCTTTTTTTTAACCCTATTGCCCCCTCCCTACCCCTCCCTTCCCATAGGCCATTCTAGTGTTCCTCTAATCCTCTTATGCTCCCCGTCCCAACCCCACTGTGAATCAGCCTCTTCATATCAGAGAAAACATTCGGCATTTGGATTTTGGGGATTGGCTAACTTCACTTAGCATTATATTCTCCAGCTTCATTCATTTACCTATGAATGCCATGATTTTATTATCTTTTACTGCTGAATAATACTCCATTGTATATATATACCACATTTTCTTTATCCATTCACGTACTGAAAGGCATCTAGGTTGGATCCACAGTTTAGCTATTGTGAATTATGCTGCTATAAACATTGATGTGACTGTGTCCCTGTAGTATGCTGTTTTTAAGTCCTTTGGGTATAGACCAAAGAGTGGGATAGATGGGTCATAAGGTGGTTCCATTCCCAGTTTTCCAGTGAATCTCCATACTGATTTCCATAATGGCTGCACCATTTTTCATTCCCACCAGCAATGTATGAGTGTGCCTTTTCCCCCCACATCCTCTCTAACATTTATTGTTGTTTGTGTTCTTAATAGCTGCCATTCTGACTGGTGTGAGATGAAATCTTAGAGTGGTTTTGATTTGCATTTCTCTAATAGCCAGAGATATTAAACATTTTTTCATGTACTTGTTGATTGATTGTATATCTTCTTCTGAAAAGTGTCTGTTCAGTTCCTTGACCCATTTATTGACTGGGTTGTTTGTTTTTTTGGTGTTAAGTTTTTTGAGTTCTTTATATATTCTAGAGATTAGTGCTCTATCTGATGTGCATGTGGTAAAAATTTGTTAAAACAGGACTATTAATAATCATTTTCATCCAGGGTCACATATTAAATAAGATCATGTATGTAAAGCACTTTACATAAGGTGTGACAACTAATAAAAATCAACTGCAACTGTTATTATTAGGTATTACTATACCTTTTCTACCAATGAATTCTGAGAATTAGATTACTCAAAGTTTTTCTTCTGATACTCTCTTACACATCTAATGATATTGAAAGCTGGTATAATTATGTAATAATTGTATATAATAAAACAATGTCTCTAGGAAGTAGTAGCCATTTAATAATCATGAGCCAAAATCAGTGCTTCTTATTTAGAGCACCAGATTATTTTGAGTAAAATGACCATCTGCTATTCATTATTAGCGAAAGTTGTGCTTTTTTAGTCTCTTATTAAGAAACATCTCCCTGAGCCTGCAGTGCTATAAATAGGTGTATAAACAAGGCTTCAGAAACGTGCACTCACAGAGTTTAGAGATGGCTCCTTTATGAGAACACACCAAATTAGAAGCCACAATGCAGAGTCACTCAAAACTGTCATACCAGAGTTTTCAGTAAGAGCCCATTTTCCTCTGTCCTCATGCTTGCTGTCTTCTCTAGAAGCCTGTCTCAAACACCAGATTGCCTTGTGGCATGTCACACCACGCCGAAGTGCACTTCCACTATCGACTCTCCTAATTGAGGGCAGATGTGAGATGCCCTGGTATTTACTTTGAAGGGATTGTTTAATTGGAACCCAACAGGCCACAATGGGTACACTGGAAAAGGAGAAGATTTCAAATCACCTGCCTGGGTTTACATCACCCTGTACAAGCTGTGTGACCGGGAGCCATCCCCCCACATCACTCATCCAAGCCTGTTTCCTCATCAGTAAAATAAGAACACCTCAACATTTGTTTCGTGAAAGATAAAATGAGATGCAGCATTTTGTACAGTACTGTATAAATGGTATGCCTTGTGGTTATCAGTGATAATGATGATGTTAATACCATGGGCTGCTTCATCCCAAGCTTCCTTGGGTCAGCTAGGAGAAAGCTTAAGTAGGTTGTCTTGCTCCTGCCAGTGAGTTTCTTTAGGAGGAGGAAGAGCAGAGAGAGGTAGTTAAAATACCCAAAGTGCATTTCACAGAAAAGTGATCTCTGAAGATACTCTGTAAATAAATTAATTCTTTTTTCTAAATACATTTGGAAATCCTTGGTGATCTCAGGGCACATTAGAGCTCCAAAGGGTCAGAGAAGTCCTGAGTGAAGAACTCAGCACTTCCCCAACTGACCAACTACAGCATCTTTTTTTTTTTTTTTTTTTCTTTTTCACATAGCACCTGATAGTATTCCATTGAAATAGCATAAGGGTGGATATGATGATCTCTTCGATATGAAGATACTAACTTATAAAGGCAAGGGAGTGGGCATGAGAGGAATGAAAGAACTTTAAATAGAACAAAGAAGGGGGAGGGAGGGGAGGGGACAAAGGGATAGGAATAATGGTAGAATGAGTTATCCATCATTACCCTAAATACATATATGAAGACACAATTGTTGTAAAAATTTTTTTATAAAAAACCAGCAACTTGAAAAATTGTGCTCTTTGTGTATAATATGAAATGAAATGTACTCTGCAAACATGTATAACAAATTAGAATAAAAAATTTTTTTAAAAAATAAAGTCATGAAGCGAAATTTAAAAAAAAATCGTGGATATGTTTCGCTTTTGACTAAAGACCACTGAACCACAGAAATTAAGTAAAGTTAAAAAAGCAACCTAAGAATTGTTTTTACTAAATTGAGTGCTAAAATGTAACTTTTGTTTTGAAAGTTTTTTGCTAACTAGTCAGACCAATTCCTTAAAAAAAATTAATACGTTTTAATGCCATCTTATGACACCATATGCCAGGCACTGTTTTTAAAACTTGACCTATAACTCATTCAATCTTCACAACCACCCAGGATAGAGGAGTTATGATTTCTGCCAGTTTAAGATTAGAAACTTGAGCAAAGACAGGTGAGAGGGTGTCCAGGGTTTTATCTGAATCCCTATCATTGGTTTCATTCCATAGTACCCTCTTTTGTTCTATTCCTCCATAGCACCTTCTTTTCCTTCTACCCTCTGTCCCCCTTTTTCCTTTCTCAGTAAAAATGATGCAAATGCTACTTTGCAGCATATTCTTTTCTCAACTTAATTCATACAGTAATTCGCAGTATATTTTCATAATTTAAATAATTCAACTATGTTTTATTTTTATACTTTCAAGACAGCTCAGGATAGAAATAAAGTGATTCTAAGAGTTTCACCAGAGACGTTGGGAATATTTCTCCTTGGAACTGGTACTGATCTTCATTTGGTGGTGATGAAGGCCTTTTTGCCCAGGTGGCCTGTATGCTGATAATAACACTGTAACAGCTGAGGTGCACAACTTCATTAGATCTGGCTTCTAAATATTTCATCACTTAGCACTTTTCTGTTACTAGATGTTTATGATAAGTATATCTAAAATGATTTTAAATTACTGAAGTTAAAAGTACAGCAGGAGCCGGGCATGGTGGTGCACCCCTATAATCCCAGTGGTTCAGGAGGCTGAGGCAGGAGTTCAAAGCCAGCCTCAGCAACAGCAAGGCACTAAGCTACATCAGGTGATGTAGTTTATTTAGAGACCCTGTCTCCAAATAAAATAAAAAAAAGGACTAGGGATGTGTCTCCATTTTTGGGTGCCCCTGAGTTCAATCCTGGTTCCCAACAAATAAATAAATAAATAAATAAATAAATAAGTAAAGTACAGCAGGCAGTTGCAGATAAGTCCAAACCAGAACTCACAGAATATGACTTTGAACCCGCAGGACTGCTAACCCACTATATCTATGGGCCCAAATTGACACACTGGGCACATGGAGATACACCAGTCAGAGACTTCAGGGCTTGGCTGCATGGCAGTCATAGGAGGGCTTGGGTCAAGGGGCAACAGCAAAAGCCTTCACTTAGAAGATAGAGTTGACAAAGAGCACTGAACTTGGTCCTGACCACCATCAGTGAGGCACTCCCCAGGTGGGGTTGAGGACTTAGAAAGGGGTCCTACAGTGAGGCAAGAAAAGTTAAAAGGCATTGTAATTTGGGCATTGATTGACTTCATTTGTGCTCAGTGTCTAGTGGGGCCAGGTAACCTCTAGTTATGGGAGAAAAAAGAAGTGAAAGGTTTTTGGATTCCTGAATTGTATCCTCTCAAAAGCCACATGTTGAAGCCCTAACCCCTGATATAATGATATTTGGAGATGAGGTATTTCAGAGATGATTAGGTCTAGATGAATCTGGGTCTCTCATGATGGGATTAGGGCCCTTATGAGAAAAGATTCCAGAGAACTGGAGCTCTTCACGGTCCCCACCTGTCCCCCACAGTACCTCCCTACCATTTGAGAACGCAATAGAAGTTAGCCTTCTGCAAGCCAATCAGAGAACCCTTGCTAGATCCCAATCATGCTGGGATCCTCATCCTGGACTTCTGTTCTCCAGAACTATGATAAAATAAATTTCTGTTGTTTAAGCCACTCAGTCTATGGTACTTTGTTATCACAGCCAGAGATAATTCCAACTTCAGAACTTTCTAAAATGTTATGTATATTTGTAAGTAGACATTTCTTTTACAGATAAATATTTTATTTCCTGGCTTTAAAAATGTATCCTATTATACTTGTCAGTAGTTGAAAGAACTAAGCAAAAGTTATAAAATTTTTTTCCCACTTAAAAAGCCCTATTTTTAGAGTAAAAGTTTTTTTTTTTTTTTTTTTTTTTTTTTTTTTTTCTCAACAACTTGTTCAGATTCCTTATGGAATGTAAGTTAATAAAATAGGGCAAATTTCTTTCCAAATAAATGACAAAGAGCTTAATATTTCTGGTGAATATCACCATTTAGGAGGAGCTTGGGTTTAAGTCTGCAATTTTCTCTCCCATCCCTCTGGTTTCTGAGCTGCTATCAGAGGACAGTGATATAAATGGGTAGTTTATTTCCGCTGGATGCTCCCACTGTACAGAACAGGCCCTACCGACTCTCTTGCTGGTACATGAGACAAATGAACCCAGAACCCCTCCCTTTAGGCTATCTACCCCATCAGCTCTCATTCCAGATTTCTATACTTTGCTTTTAATAGGGATTCTTTCTCTGACCTTGCAACTGGCCATCCCTCTGTGAACTGCTTTCCCAGGTACAGCAGGCCCAAGGCACAGGCTCCCTAAGATCACACTCTGAGACACAACTCACATCCTTGGATCTTTAAAGAATAGACACCTGCCTGTAATCCCAGCACTTTGGGAGGCTGAGGCAGGAGAATCACGAGTTCAAAGCCAGCCTCAGCAATGGCGAGGCACTTAGCAACTCAGTGAGACCCTGTCTCTAATAAAATACAAAAAAGGGCTGGGGATGTGGTCCAGTGGTCAAGTGCCCCTGAGTTCAATCCCCAGTACCACAAAAAAAAAAAAAAAAAAAAAAAAAAAGAATAGACACCTGAAGAAGATTTTACCCTCTGCTGTAGTTTGGATTTGGAATGTTCTCCAAAGATCGACAAGTCAATAGCTTGTTCCCCACTGTGGCACCATTGGAACCTTTCAGAGGTGATTGGTGCACTTTGAAGAATAAAATTAATGTATTTTTTCACTGGGGAAAAAGTAGTAGAGGAACAAAAATGAGATGGAAGAATTTTTTCATAGGATTTAAATACATGTCCTAATTTTTTAAAAAGCAGAACATATTCAGCTTTAAAGACAGCTTGATTTGTCTTTGCTTACATGCGCTGTCACATGTCATTGCTTGCCTCCATCCTTACATGATTACCATGATAAATATTCACTTTCTATTTAAAAGTTTTATCTAAAATACCCAAACTAAGAGCATAGTTTTCTGAGAATCTACAACCCTGAGTTAGAAATCTTTCTCATTTGTGAAATATGTGACTCTTAGTAAGTTTTCATACCCAGTTTTAATAGTTCTTTTCATATTTATTAGTATTAGGGAAAACTGAAAAACACTGATAAGTATTCCTTAAATTGGTGACTTTAACCAAAACTCCACTCCACTCTCCCATTGGCCTATGTTCATTTTTTTTAATCTTTATTTTTTTAGCAGTCAGATCAGACTACCTTTGTTTCTTCTAACTTTTGTGTTCAAACACAAAGACTTGCAGCATTTATTGATATTCATTTCCCTTGAAATTTGACTAGAATAATTAATTCTTAATTACATATGCATTCATACAACATGATCCTGCTTTGATTGTTAATGTTTTCTACACAGAACATTCTATTACATACTATAAATATTCTGCCTTCTTGACTATTTATAAACTCTTAAGCCTTAATAACCTGGGAGAAAGCTGAACAAGAACACACCATACGGCCGGGTACAGTGGTGCAGGCCTATAATCCCAGAAGCTCAGGAGGCTGAGGCAGGAGGATTGAGAGTTCAAAGGCAGTCTTGGCTATAGCAAGGCACTAAGCAACTCAGTGAGACTTTGTCTGTTAAAAAAAAAAAATACAAAAAAAGGGCTGGGGATGTGGTTCAGTGGTCAAGTGCCTTTGAGTACAATCCCTGGTACCAAAAAAAAAAAAAAAAAAAAAAAAAAATCATAATGTCAACTTCATTGGCATTTTCTTTCTGATTCCCCACATTAATATCCAGGAAAACTTTTCATATTGCTGCTTCTATGTGTTTGTTCATTGAATCTCATCTCCAGGATCCACATTTTTAGTTCAAACAAGAGAATAAAAATATGTTGATAGATGATGGGTGATGAAAGAAATGTGTAGGATTAGATACTTCAGTGCAGTGGACCAAGAGACATTTGCTGCTTTTATTTTCATTTCCTTTTTTTTTTTTTTTTTTTTTTTTTTGTGTGTGTGTGTGTGTGTGTGTGTGTGTGTGGCATTCTTGGACTTCAGAGAAGAAATGGGAAAGAGTTTAGTAGTGTGTGCCATGTGGGGAAAAGAGGATCTCAAGTATGAACAAACAGGAATGGAATAGGCCAGTGAAAAAGGATACCACAGAATAAGACAATCTAGTTAGGTAAGAAGCAGAAGGGGCAGACTTTGAATTACCCAGAGTTGGGGTAATGCCAAAGGAATACGCAAAAAAGAAAGAAGGAAATCTTAGAGTCTAGAATCTTCCAGGAATGATCCTAGATTAGGACTATGGTTTCAGGGATGGAAAGAATAAGGGAAAGGAAATTGACAATACCAGACATGTCATCAAATGGCAGAAATACTACTGGCTTGATGGAAGTGAGTCAAAAATCATTCCTCATTTTCTTGCTCTAAAACAGTGGTTCTCCACTTTTAGCATGCATCAGAAACACCTGAAGGGTGAAGCCATGCTGCTGCTATTGGTCCGAGGACCACACCCAAGAACCCACCCACCATTCTAAAACACACAAAACCAAAAAAAAAAAAAATAGGCTTTGCTGATGGAGAACCTGGCTGGGGGGCAGGCGATGAGGTGGTAGGTAGAGGAGGAAACAAAGTTGATTAGCTTCAAGTCAATCAAAAGATCATGATGAGATACATGATACAGTATTCAGCTATGTATCTTTGAAATCAGCTAAATTCTTTCAAAGAATAGCTTTATACTTATCTATGAATTTGGGGTATATGATAAATCTAGCAATATGAATTTGGGGATAGTTTTGTTGTTGGTGGTAAGAAGTTGATGTTTAAGAAAGTTGCTGCCTATTTTGAGAAACCATGGACTCTCAAAATAAATTTCCCATGGGAAGGCCTCCATTGAGAAGAAAGGAAGCCATTGTTTTCCCTATGTCAAATGAAATGTCCAGGCCTCTGAATCCCAAATAAATGAACAAATAAAACATAAAAGCACAGATGAGACCATCCTTCAAAGATGAAATAATTAAAAACAAAAGGCACATTACAATGGTAATAATTGAATTTAATAATACATGTTAATTATATAAACAGAGAAACTATGTTCCTTTAAGTCCTATAATCCATAGTTCTGTGATGAACTCTGATCCACCAAAGACCAGATATATTGGAATACATGGTCTTACAATTATAAATGCATATTGGAACCTATGTATATATTCCAATTTCAGAACCTAGAACTATGCTGCTTAGACCAATGGATCTGAGAATACTGAGGCTGTTCCATCCTTCCACTCCACCCCCCCAAAGCCCCAGGGATTGGGATTTAATTTGCTGGGGTTGGGGTGTGACAAAAGTATATTTTTGAAACTTCCCAGGTGCAGCCAAGACTCCAAAACACTGCAAAAACCAAACAAGGAGAGGATGCAGTGAGTCCATCACAGCATTGTTTGCCTGTCTGAGTTAAATATGACTTTTCCCAACAAGAATCTATTTAAATCATTATATGCAGTAGATTTCTTTGTTGAAGAAAAATACTACATTGAAATAAGTGTAAGATTATGACAGTCATTTCTGAATTTGAGAAATAACTAGGTTAAGCCAGGAGGAGATTCTCCCCTCCCCTTTCATTGGTATAAACACAACATACTGTCTCATTTTTTTTTTTTTATTGAACATGGTAACCCACCCCTTTGCTGATCTGCAGCAAGTCATGTAAACAGAAACATTATAACAGTTATTATAAAAGCAGTTTCCTATAAATGAGAATTTATGCTTATATCTAAATAAACTTAAAACTTGATTAAACACTGGCTCTAGGAAAACAACTTTGGGTTTGGACAACACAATCCAGAATAATATTCTACGGCCAGATAATGTCTTTGACTATACAGGGTCATTTTTAATCACATAGTATAGGAATAACTTGTCTTCTACAGACAGTAAAAACAGATTTGGGAATGGGATGGAGGTGTAGGTGGGGGAGTACCAGATGGAGTCAGCTCTGAACTGTGGAATTCTTGGCCAATTTTTTGATATCATTAGACACATGTTTGTAAATAAGCACATTCTACTTCAGTTTTCACTGAATGCTGTTTTCACTGATACTATTGTGTTTTAGCGATTGATTAAAATTGCCATTTCATGACCCTTCTAGAACATACTATGCCAGGTACAGTTCTTGTACCCAGCACTGGAAAAAAGCTTTGGGCTTATCAAATATTTTAATTTTATAGTTAAGGAACCACTCCACATTCCTTAGCAGGTATTGTTGAAGATCTGGAGAGAATGAAACCCTCATGCATCAATGGTTGGGAATTTATAGCCAATTTGGAAGCAGTTTGGCAATTTCGTACAAGTTAAATATAGATACATCACCAGATGAGCAATTCTATTCCTAAGTATCTACCCAAAAGGAATGAAACATATCCACACAAAGACTTGTGTGTTAATTTTCATAGCCGCAGTATTCACAGTTGTTAAAAGGTGGATATAGCCGGCCCAGTGATAACATGCCTCTAATCCCAGCTACTTGGGAGGCTGAGGCAGGAGGATCCCAAGTTGAGGCAGTTGGGGCAACACAGTAAGACACTGTCTCAAAATTAAAAATTAAAAAAAAGGTATGGGGATATAGTTTGTTGGTAGAGTGCTCCTGGGTTCAATCCCCCTGGGTTCAATCCCCAGTACCAAAAAAAAAAAAAAAAAAAGAAAGAAAGAAAAAGAGGGGCTGGGGTTGTGGCTCAGCGGCAGAGCCTAGCACGTGCGCGGCCCGGGTTCGATCCTCAGCACCACATAAACATAAATGCATTGCATTGTGTACAACTAAAGCAAATAAATAAATTAAAAAAAAAAAAGAAAAAAGAAAGAAAACAATTCTAATGCCCATCAACAAATATATTTATATCCATGCAATGGAATATTAACTCAACAATAAAAAGGGAGTATTGATACATGATACAACCCAGATGAATCTTGAAAACATGCTAAGTGAAAGAAACAAGTCATAGAAGATGGCATATATGATTCCACTTATATGAAATATCTAGTATAGACCAATCTATAGGTAAATTTGTGGTTCTTTAGAGCAGCAGGGTGAGGGAAGAACGGATGGGGAGAGACAGCGAAGGGCTCTAAATTGACTGTGGGTGATGGTTGTACGTTATGCATATATGAAAAACCACTGAATCACACACTTTGAATGTGTGAGCTATATGGAATATGAATTCTACCCCAACAAAGCTGTTATTTGAAGGGGGAAAAAACCAAGTTACAGAACTGGGAAATGTCAGAAGCAAATTTCCATCAGCCCACCTCTGAAGTCATCTAGGCCAAAGAGACCACGAGGCTCCTGAGCCAGGGGCAGTTTCCAGCCAGTTGTGATGGACCCAGGTTAGGCGCCCTTGGCCTTTGGGGTCCTGGCCTCTCCGCAGGAGGCTAAAAGGACGGACCGCTTCTCTCCTTTGCTATTAGCCAAGCTCATTCTCTGTGGCGCCCCAACTGCTGTCCGCAGGTCCGCGCACCCCACGGTGGGACCGTGCCCTCCAGGCTATTCAGCACCTTCAACGCTCCCAAGGAGGACATCTGATGACCGCCCTTCTTGTCTGGCTCTCCCCCAACAAAGGGTATCTGACCTCCCGCGTGACCTGGCAAGAGCTGAGGTTCCCTGAACACGCTTTCCCCCTATTGTCTGCGGACCCTCACCCATCCGAGACCAGGGGCGCGTCCCACTAGAGGGATGCGGGACCGGGAGGCCTCGGGCGCGCGCCCCTCCCCCGCGGCGGGTCGCCGGCCGCAGATCTGCGCCCAGAGGGTGGGAGGCGGTGGGGGAGGGGCGCTGTAATTGCTGCGCAGCCCCGGTTCCCACGCTCCTATTGTTGGCGACTTTGTTTCCAATTCCCATCACGTGTGCTAATTAGTTAGCGCTGCTGGCTGGCTGGGAGGCGTGTGGCGGGCCTAAAAGCAGAAAGATCACTTCCTGTAGGGAGCCGGGCAGGCTGAATACCACTCCCGGCTTCTTTCTCTCTCCTTGTCTTCTTCGCCTCCCAGGAGGGTGGGAGTGGGAAGGGGAAGGAAAGGAAAGAAGTGCGGATTGTGGAGCAAAACGTCCCTGAACTGCAATAGCAAGCAAAAAGCTGGGGGTGAGAGTTGGGAAGGGGAGCATAAGCTTAGGCAGGGATAGTAGCAGAAGCAGGGTTAGAGGAGAAATTCACATTCAAACTCTAACCTGACTTGGAAATGCTTCCCAAAATTCCTTTCATAATTTTGTTCAGTGAATCTTTTCAAGATTAGAGAGGTGGAGAAAAGGATTTTACTCTGATCATTTTAAATGTTGGTGGTGGTGGTTTCACACACCAAATAAAATAAAGCCTCGCTGTTCCAAAGGAGAAGAGTGAAAGTCGTGACTCATGAGTCACCGAATGGTCCTTGGACCTCAGCTTCTGACTTTGATCACTTTGGCACTGAGCTTTTAGAAGGGGTGCAGTGATGAGTTAAGAGACCCCCTGACACAGGACAGTAGTAAGCTTGCCAATATACCTGGGTCCAGTGAAAATATGCTTTCTATATTTCGTGGCTTAATTGAGTTTCAGGCTTTAGACATACTCTGATTTTCACAATGGAAGTTTCTGCTTTGAAGATGCTATATTATCCGTATTTCTTCCAGGGTGGCATTTATAAGGACTCACTGTAAAACCTTATATGCAGTAATCAACAGGGAGAACATTCTGCCCTTTCCTTGGCAAGTGGCAGAATACTAGAGTAATATGGTCAAGGGTGACTTCTTCAGCATGCAATTAGCAAGGATATTTTCAGGATCTTGGGCTCTTGGTCCTTGCAATCCTGTCCTCTCAGTAGGAGGGTGAAAGGGCACCAACCACTTCTCTCTTTCCTGTAAACCAAGTGCATTCTCTGCTGCAATGCCCAACAATTTGCTGCAGAGTGCTGGGGTGGGTGGTGGGGGGTGGCCCTGTGCACTGGGCTGGGGAGAGAGGAGGCATGTAAACTCTCTGTGTAAACTCTCTGTCTTTCTGCAGCTTACAAAGCTAATGGAGGAGGCAGATAAATATTTAAACCAAGGATTAAGGATGACTCGGAAATGGAGATCTATACTAGGGATTCTGAGACCAGAGGATAGGTACCAGATCCAGATGAGGGTATTTGGGGAGGTTTCCTAGAGATGGGTTGATTCCTCTGACACTAATGCCAAATAACTATTGGCAAAGAGAAAAAGGAAGAAAGGGGCATTGTAAAAAGAGGTAATAGGGTGTGCAAAAGTCCTACACGTGAGGGATGGAGTGCAAGGTACTGTGCAGACAGGTGTGCACAGCTATAGCACAGGACTCTAGGGGTAGGCATGGGTAAGCTGGAGAGGTAAGCATCATGAGAAGTCTTGTAGAAGGATTTGGAATGTATCATAAAGACCATGAAAAAAGGAGTAAAATAATCAATGTGTCTTTAAGAAGGATTTCTTGGATAGTAGTATGAAGGATGGGTTGAAGAAACTCAGGTTAGAGGCAGTTCTAACTGGAGACTAACTCAATGGTCTGGCTATATGAGAGATGTAAGAGACTGAAATGAAGAGTGGGATGGAGAAGACAGGCCAGATTCAAGAGCTGTTTAGAGTATGGAATTGACAGAGCTTGGGGACCAACCTCACTGTGGCAGTAAGCAACTGGGAGAAATGTGGGCAATTCCAGGTTTTTGTGTGGTATACCTGGGCAAATGATGGTGGCATTCACAGGAGGAGCAACTTGGAAGACAAAGAACAGTATAGTGAAATATTGTAGAACTACTAAAAAGTTTTATGAAAAAATTTGTAGCAACATGGGAAATATAAAATTAAGTGAAAAAAAATTCAGGATGTAAAATTTTACTTATACTTTGATCAGAACTATGTTGAAACACAATCTATAAATAGAATAGCAGCATAGAAGAAAATGTACTAAAAATATATCTAATGGGGCCATAGATGATTTCTTCCCACTTAATGCACTTTTCAAATTTCCATATTAAGCAAATATTATTTTATAATGGGAAAAAGTAACACATTCTCCTTAATTTTTCTATGAAAGGACTACTGTTCCTTTGGTTTTAAAACAGGGGATTTGTTCTTAACTGAAAGCTAACTTTTTCCCTGGTGTTATTTATTTCCATTTAATTCAAAGCTACAACATTTTCCCCAGATCCATTTGCTACACAAGTCATCTACAGACATATCAGAAGCAAAAGGGAAAAATAAATCATCTTCCAGTAAAAATTTTAAAAGATTTTGAAAATCCCTCCATTTGAATATTTCTTTCTTTTTGCTTCTCTTGGGTGGGCAAGAGCAAGCAAGAGAGCTTAGTTTCAGGAAGTGACATCAAACACATTAGTTGATCTAAGTACTCTAAAGAAAATTTAAGGCCTTCTTTCTAATTGAATGTAATAGGTAAAATGCTGAGATAGCGTGAGATCTTGAAGAGCCCCTGAGCTGGCAGCTTTAGCAAGAGCAGCCCTAAAAGTCAGCATAGCCCCTGGAATGGACTTTTGATTCCATATCCAGTTACACCAGCTGTGCTACAAAGAAACAACCTAATCAAAACCTGAGCATAGGACTTGGTTTAGAATATGTCCAGAAGAGAGAAAAAGGCAGAGAATTTTGCCTTAAGAATTTATTTTTTGAAAAATACTCAGCAACCACTGGTACATGTCTGTAATGCCAACTACTAGAGAGGCAGGAGAATCACGAGTTTCAAGGCCAGACTCAGCAACTTAGTGAGGCCCTGTCTCAAAATAAAAAATAGAAAGAATTGAGGATGTAGCTCAGTGGTAAAACACTCCTGGGTTCAATCTCCAGTACTCAAAAAAAAAAAATGTAATTAGCAACCAAGCATTATGAGCTTCACTAAGCATTTCAGGTATAACTAACTTGCAAGGGAGCCTGCAAGGTAGATACTGTTATCATCATCACAATTGTCCCCACTTTGCAGATGAGGAAACTGAAGTACAGGGTGAGAGTAAGAAACCTATTCACTCACAAGATGTGGCTGGGCTTGAACCCAGATGCTTGTCTCCATTATTAGTGTTTGTAATCGTTACATTATGTGGCTTCTCAAGATCTCTTTAAGATTATGCTTTACTGTTATGAACCTCAGACACATACCATATGTTAAAACTGGCATTTGGAGCAAATTCTGTGCTGCGCTCCTACCTCCTCTTGAGAGCATAGAAGCAGCATTTGGGAGGCAAGAATGCCCATAAAAGATTGAATCTGGAAACGTGAAATCTCCAAGTGACAACAATCATCACAAACACTTTATTTCATACTGTATTTCATTTGAGCTTCTAGCATGACACTGAGATGATTTAGTAAGGAGTAATCAAGCATGCCCTTGGAGCAAAATATTCATGCATGGCTTTGCCACAGTGGGGCAGGACCATCTTTGCCACAGCTAGGATAGAATCAGGGTTGGTAATGGAAAAAAGTTCCTAAGAGAAGAGTATAATGTCTTGGGCCCATATTCTTCTTAGCTAAGAATGAGTCCTCAGAAATTCTCCAGTGGTAACTATCCCTTGGACTCTTACATGAAGTGAAAGTAACATAGGCTGCAAACCTAAAAATGAGCTCATCATCTTCTCCCCAGATTTCTTTAATCAATAAATAACACTACCATTATATAGTTTCTTAAGTTGGTGGACATTGTGGTTGGCTCCCCAACAGCCATTCCACCTGAAACCCTCCACCCACTCCATGATTGGAAGTCCACCATTCGTAATCTCATCTCATGCTAGTGGTTGATTCATGGGTGGCCAGGCCTGTCAATCTAGCCAATGAAACCTAAGAGGTTTGCACTAAACTGCTCAGAAAAAAGAAGTCAATATTTCCTCCCCATTAAATGTGAACAAAAATATGTATCATGGGGGATGGCCACCAATTGATGTGATGGGAAACTAGCCTTAGGATAAAGCTATTGCTGTGGATGGCAGAGTAGAGACAAAGAATGTTGGGCTGATGAACTCACAAACCCTAAAGCCAGTCCCAGCCCTACATTTCTGTTATTTGAGATAACACACTGCCTTTGTGTTTTCCAGCAGAAAGAAAGGTTTCAATTATTTGCAACAGAAAGCATCCTCACTGATATATTTTGCACATACAGATCATCCTCAAGTCCAATCTATTTTCCTTCCTGAATGTTTCAAAACCCATGCACCTTGTCTCTATCCCACTAATACTGAAAATCCTGTTCAAGCCACCTATGCAGTCCTTTAGCTGAATGACTGCAAATCTCCCCTCTCCCCCATTTCCAAAATATCCTGGTTCATTTGAATAGACCTGAGACAAAAAGGATGTGGAAGAATGAGGCTATGGTAGGTACATACAGCAAGCACTTCTTATCTTGTCCTAGAGCAAACTGAGCAGTGTCACACCTCAGACCATCCTGAAAGATGTGAAAAGATACAGGCTTCCATTCTGCTCTCAACTTAGTGAGTCTTCTGGTGACAGCTAGGTGTCAAATCCACCCAGTGGTGGTCAGAACGTTTCACTCATATCCTTGTGTGTGATGCGTCCTTCGGACTGTTGGCTGCCTTGACAATAATCCCAAATGACAGTAACTTCAGTTGAGTCCAGGTTATTCTCATGCATCTTTGGACCTGGGCCAGCCTTTATGGTCTAGTTTTACGTGGATGCACCACTGCCACCTTGTCAGGAAATGCAGCGATTTCTGTCCTAATTTCAGCTAGACTCTACAAACACTCTGTTCTGTTCTGAGAATGTGCCAGGCCTTTAAAAGGGCAGATAGTAAGCATGTCCTATTCTTTGTACTCTGGTGTTTGACACAGTGTGGTACTCAAAAAATATTTGGTAAATGAGCCAAATAAAGACATAAAGGTGAATGTTTTAGTTCGCTCTCCAGCAGCTCACCATCTATTAGATAGAAACAAACACAAAGTAAGTCTACCACAAAGCTCACCGGTATGTAAAATACAAAAATAGAAACATGGACTGATGCTTATTAGACTCAACCCACTCTTCTAAGGGATTTATATGCATTTACTTGTTTAGCCCCACAGTGACTCTTGGTATGTGTACCAGTATTTTCCACATTTTTCAGAAGAAGAAACTGAGATTCAGGAGGTGAAGTTGCCCAGTATCACTTGACTGGTGATGTGGAGAAGCAGATGAATTAGAAAATGGAAGAGGAAGATGTTTATTTAATTAGCAATCTGATAAAGCATCATATCATAATAGGTTTTGAGCTACATCTTCAGGGATGATGATTTGACATATTGAGGAGTGGGTGACATAGTCTAGATTACAGAATAGTGTGAATGGAGACTTAGAAGTGGATCTTCTATGAATAACAGCTAGTCCCATGTGGCTCAGTGTAATGTATGCAAAGAAAGAGGGTATTGTGGGAACTAAGGGCAGATAGCTGGTAGCTCAACTATAGAGTCTCTAGTGCCTGCCCCCCCTCCCCCAGATTTCAGTCCTTCCTAAATCCTCATGCTTGTTCTGGAATTTTTCACCCCTGTTCACCCTAAGTGCTTCAGGTAGCATTAACTCTATACCCAGGTGCACGGTAGTTCCTGATTTATGTAAGATAATCAACACTTTCCATTCCCTAAGTCTCAAGATGGATTCAAGGTTGTGCCTGTGACCCAAGCCAGCCAGGCAAATGAATCTCAGGACTCTTGTGCAGCCCAGGGATAGCACTATTTCCTTATGTCTTCTTTTGAAAGTACCCAGGGAAATTTGCAGGCCTACAAGCTTATGGCTTCTTCTTGCAAGCTCAGGACCAGCCATCCTTAGTTCAGAATAAAGCTGCCCCACAGCAGGCAAGGCAGGGACACACAAAGTGATTTGGTCCTGGGTCATATTACTGAGCCACTGGGTCAAGCCATCTTGGAGCCAGTCCTCCCCCTTTTTGGATCTTCCTGTACATGAATAGGAAGGCACATTTTAAAAAGTTTAAGCAGACTGAGTAAAGTTTTCTACTACTTGTATTAAAAAGAGAGCTAACTTGATAAAGTCTTCAATATTAGATCACATTGTTTAAAGTACTGTTCTGGGAAGTGGTTGAATAAGATCATTCAGTGGCCATACGAATTGGTTAGAGAATCTCAAGGCATAGACATGGTTACAGATCACTGCAATATGCCCAATGATAGTTAACAGGGGTGAAGATTAAAGTATTGACAGGAGACATAGAATATTCGAAAGAAGAAGCATGTGTGCAAAGCTTCTTTAAACCTGCTATTAATTTTACCTGGGTTGAAAGCTTCATTTGTTCTTCTATTTAATCCCACCAACAACACAGGATTGTTTTGAAAAAAACTAACTTCTAAGACTATATCAGCTACCTGGACTCTCTTTATTCCTCTCATATTGACAGAAATAAGAGAAAGGAAAATAAAGTTAATTCCATCAGGTATTTTTTTCATTATCTAAATTTATGTTCTTAGTTCATTTGTTCACTTGTTCATCATATCCTAGATTCCAATGCTAGACAGCTCATCTTTCCAGGTGTTTCTATCCTTCAGATGTTTGCAGACTGAAATCAAATGCCATATAGTCATCAAGTAACCCAGTTTTGACTACTTAGCTCTTTCAAATCTTCCTTCATGTATCAGATCCTTTCCTTCCTCTGCATATAAGGTACTACACTCACTATATACTCATCTATCTTCTCCTCATTCCACTTCAGAGTGGTGATGTCCCAGGTGTATGACCTGCTCCATTTATTCAATCTCAGCAGAAAATGAAATTCTCTAAGTCAAAAGCTGGAATGGATACAATTGTTGCATTGGCCTTAGATGAGAAGACCCCGGTTTGAGTCTCTGCTCTGCCCTGTTGCATGAGTTGGGACAAGCCACTTAGCTTCTGAGCCTATATATTATAATATAGGAATGACTTCTAGGTGTATGGAGGCTCCAGTCCTCCTTACATGCTTCTGTCATCCCCCACCCTCTGTTCCCTAAAGAGGATGAGGCTGATGAAGCAAGGTATCCTTAGTGGGCCAAGTGGTGAGTGTGGCAGTCTCATCTCTGAAGAATTGTGATCTCTTTGAATTGTGAATTTTCAGGGACAGCAACTCAACACCAGTCCTGGGCTGTTATGTCCGAGGAATTGAAATAAGCCAGGCCTGCTCTAGGCTTAGAAAGAATCTTCTTTTCCTCTTTGCTTATCTCATTTTTTTTTTCCCAGATCAACTTCTCCTTGGACCCAGAGCAGGACAACAGAGGACTGAGAATGAAGTATGGCTCCTCGGCAAAGAAAGGTCTTGACTTACTTTCACATGGCTGCCTCTGTCCAGGCAGGAGGAGCCTCCAGGTGGTCCAGCCTATCTCCCAGGGGCAAAGCCTTGCACTAACAAAAGTTTGGGATGAGCCTTGTCTTGGCCTTGGCACATGTCTCCGGAGACAGAGGCAAAGCAGCTTCTGATTTCTCTCAACCTTTCTCCACCTCAACAGGACTAATATTAACGGCACCATTTTATAGGTTGTTGAGTCAATTTCATAAGATCATCTCAGAGAAAATGTTTTGAAAACATCTGTTTTAGATGGATTAGATTGTAAAGTAACAATCTTGAATTCTAAGCTCTTCTTTAGTTTTCTGGTTTGTTAAATGTACTTTTAAAAACTAACATACTTGTAAAGCTTTGAGGGATAGCTGGAGTAAAATGTTGAGTTAACAAAAAAAAGAAGGAGAAGGAGGTGGGGGGAGAAGAAAGAGAGAGAGAAAGAGAGAGGTAGCGAGGGAGGGAAAAGAGCAATCCAAAGTCATGTGAATATTTCATTTTATCTTTCTTAACAGTTTTGGTATTCAAAGCCTATTGCTATTGTTTAGATGTAATTTGAGTATCCCCAAGGCTTGGTCCCCAGGGTGATGAAATTTGGGGGTGTCATAAATAAGATATATGGCCTTGGGCTGAGGTTGTAACTCAGTGATCGAGTGCTTGCCTCGCATGCATGAGGCCCTGGGTTCAATCCTCAGCACCACATAAAAATAAATAAATAAAATAAAGACATTGAGTCCATCTACAACTAAAAAAATATTAAAAGGGAGAGAGAGAGAGAGAGAGATGGCCTTATGGAAGGCCTTAGGTCATTGGGGGCCTACCTTCAAAAGGGCTTCTGAGACCTTACCAGTCCCACCTGCCTCTACTTCCCACTGGAAATGTGACTTCTTGCTCTGACTCACCCCTGCCATAATGTCCCATCCTCACCAGAGGCCCCTGCCAACAGGGCTACCTGATCTTGAACTCAAACCTCCAGGACCATAAGCCCCAATAAAGCTTTCTTTACCTAATAAGTAGCCTTTGTCAGGTATCTTATTATAGTGACAGAAAGCTGACAACTAAACCTCCACGAAGTTAATGTGCTGTTAAAACTCTTATAAGTCTTAAACCTTATTAGTGCTTTCTTAAATCTGCAGAAAAAAAAAGGGGGTCACTCATTTGCTGTGTCCTCCCGTATAGAAGTCATAGTTGGTTTTACCCTAAAATTGCACAACTGTTTCATTTTCATTCCTTGTAATTGCATAATACCTAACAGTAAGTGAGACTCTGCTCACAGTGACTCTACCCCGTTAGCAAGATCTGTCAGTCCGTTCTATCATTTGCTCCTATTCTATCGCATACAGTTCCTAGCCCTCATGTAGTTTCCATGTAGAAAGATGCCCTGCTTCCCCAGCGCTGTACTCCAGGAAGCTGGCACCAATCTTACAGAAACAAGCATACACACATCTCAGCCAGTCTCCTACATATGTGCCAAATATTGTGTTTTCCCAGCATAAAGCGCTAAATGTGTTGGGACTTTAAATAAGGCCCAATTTTCTGAAAGCACAACCAACATTTCAGGGAAAAACAAAAAAACAAAACCTTCAGCACTGGATATGCTATAAAAGAAATTTCAGACATTTTTATTTCTTTAAGGCAACGGATGAATGGGTTTCTAAAGATAATTACAGCACACTAGAAGTAAAAATCAGCCAAATAACCACATAACTGAGAGCATATCTCTTTGGGATTTCTCCAAATCCTCATATTTTCATAACCCAGGTGTTGCTGCACCTTCTTTCCTTCTCTAAGGGGTGCTTTTTCTGAATCAGGGTGCTATCATAAAGCTGTCTTTCTCTAGTCCATCTTTGCATCTCTGCTTGGAAGTTTCCATGGAGTTCCCTGTCAGAATCCCCACTAGAGCCCAGAAAGGAAACGGCAGAGCACACGCTGGCCCTGTGCCCTGCCCACCACCCCTGACCTCCACATGTCATGCCAAATGCACAAAGTTCCTACTGAGGAACTGGAGCCAATTTGAAGAATTAGGAGGCAATGGGACAGTGGACTTTCTGACTTTGTTAATTGCCCTGGTATGCAATTGAATAGGAGCAAATGATAGAACGACTGACAGATCTTGCTAATGGGATAGAGTCACTGTGAGCAGAGGCTCATTTAAGGTTAGGTATGAGAGAGAACCCTCAGGGCCCAGGCCTCTCAGGAAGGAGTCTAGTCTTACATGTCTCTTGCTTGCTTGTACTTTAATGTACCGAGAATAGCCAGACCCTTGGAGGCTAGATATAGATATCTGTGAACACAAAGACCTCCTGAGGCTGGGCATGGTGGAGCATATCTGTAATCCCAGTGGGCCCAGGAGGCTGAGGCAGGAGGATCGCGAGTTCAGAGCCAGCTTCAGCAATTTAGAGAGGCCCTAAGCAATTCAGCAAGACAGTTTCTAAATAAAATATAAAAAAGAATTGGGGATGTGACTGTGATTAAGCACCCCTGGGTTCAATTCCTGGTACAAAACAAACAAACAAAAAGACCTCCTGAGCACAGGGTTAACAGGCTCCTACACCTACCCGGAGCAGTCCAAAGGCAGAGCATCCACATTCTCTGCAGAGACTCCAGGCCCTGAGATGCTCCAGCAACCCACACTACAGAATGCAGTTTCAACCCTAGTCAATTATATAACTAAAGCATTCCAAAGCCAGTGTTTTCCAAATTGACAGCCACTGCCCACTCAATGTCATAGGTCATGGCCAGCATTTTAAAAAACTAAAAGGAGGAGAAAATATCAAAGTGCATTGCACATAACAAAGGTAAGTACCTTCTGTTCATTTGTACAATTTGTTACATGAAATTGCTTCGTGAAATTTTTATTTCAGGCAGGTAGGTAGGTAGATGACATGTCAGTATTATGAGCTAGGCCATTACACAGAATGCAATTCTACCACAGCTCTTGGTCAAGGAAGGCAAACAGTGGAAAGATGTGCTCTTACTCTCTTACATTTCTAATTTTGATTTTTTTTTACTCTGCTTTCAGTATGAATGAACAGTGTGCTTTATTTCTCTTTTCCCTGCATTCATAGTCCCCAAAGATACATAGACTCTGCATGCCCAGTCTGGATTTGACCTGCCTTCAAGAGGTGATTTCAAGATATATTTCTTTTTTTGATGGGAACAGCCTGGGTAAAATAGGTATCATTCATAAGAATTCCAGACATTTCACTGAACTTAAACCAATCTCACACATATACACAAACACCTGCACACATACATGTGCACGCACACACGTACACATTTTTCTTTTTCTGGTCAAGGCAATAAATGGTAGAATGTTTTTAGGATTTAACCTGAGATTCACTAGAGTCCTATGCATTGTGACATCCTCCACTTCTAGGCTTCTAAAACCCTGCATGTTTGCAGAGGCCCTCTGGGGACAGTGAGCCATCCTGACCTCATGACCCTCCAGGTTGTGCAGCGGATGAGGCGGGCCCTCTCCCTGCAACTTTGCTCCAGTCAACGGGTTAATCCTCCCGGAGCTGAAGTCTGACACGATGTGAACTCCAACCTCCCCTCACAGCTGTTTTAGCATTTCATGTGCCTGACAAGAAGCATGTGCATCTGACCTAAACCTCACCTGCTGTAATGTGACTCCCCTTCATTGACTCACTGTCGGATGGCCACCAGACATTTCTGGAGGCCCTGCCATGGGCTTCCATTGCTCCAGGCTCTGCAGAGCCTGGAAGGCAGGAGCTCCCAGTCTAGCCACAGAGACAACACTCCATGTCATGGTGTCAGGCCACCAGTGCAGCAAAGACGATGAGGGTCAGCGTGCCCAGGAGGGAACAGCACAGGTTGACCTCAGAGGGCCAGCTTCAGCTCACAAAGGCGCTAGTTATGACTTGAAGCTCTAAGTGGTGATGGAGAAAGGTTGGCGTTTTCCTCCTGAGAATTCTTTCCAATAAACTTCTCTCTGACTCCTAATTAAATATTCTCAGTTAAATTTCTTTTTACATTCAACTTTTGGCCCTTTTATCAGTTCTATTGATAAAGTTGTTTCTTTTCTATCTCTCCTTGCTATGAACGTTTGTAGCTCCCCAAAATTCATATGCTGAAACACTGACCCCCAAGGAAATGGTGTTAGGAGATGGGATCCTCGGGAGGTGATTAGGTCATGGGTGCAGAGTCTTTATGAATGGGGTCAGTGCCTTTATAAAAGAGACCTCATAGAGACCCTCACCCTTCCTGCCATGTGAGTTATGGTGAAAAGACAACCACACATGAGCCAGGAAGTAGGGTCCTCATCAGAGCCTTAACCTTGGACTTGTCAGCCTCAAAACAGGGAGAGGGCTGGGGATATAGCTTAGTTGGTAAAGTGCTCGCTTTTCATGCACAAAGCCCTGGGTTCAATCCCCAGCACCACCAAAAAAAAAAAAAAAAAAAAAAAAAAAAAAAACGTTAATAGAGAGAGAAGCTCTATTGTCCATATGTCTACAAGTGTAGAGACGCAAAACAGGGAGAAATAAATGTCTGTTGTTTATATGCTATCCAGCTCATGATATCTTGTGATAGCAACCCAACAAGACTAAGATGCTCCCTCTACAATGTAAGCAGGGACAATGTCTATTTTGTTCTCTCTTCAGCATCCAATACAGTGCCTGGCAATCAGCATTTGTTCAGTAAATGTATGAAGCCCATTTTTCATGGGCTTTGTTAGGCTGGGATGGAGGAGAGGGCTAATGTTTAAAATGAATTGCTATCATAAACCACGAGAGCAACTCCCAAGTTCTCCTGTCCATTGTAGTAGGCCCTCCACCCCCACCAGGTGTCTCCCCCCTGGAGATGTCTTCACTGTGCTCAGGAACAAGTTGCTAAAGGTGTGGCAGCCACCCTGGAGACCTCCACAAGCTGGAGAGGTTCTGTGTTCTCTGAAGCCCTCCACATATCACAGCCAGGGCTGTAAGCCCCTCCCTGTGTAACCCTTTTCTATAAGGTACCAAAGCAGCCTGGTGAGGATTTCTTCATCCAGCACCTACCTTTCTTCCCTTGGATCTGATGAGTCCACGAAGAGCTCATCTGAGGACAAGTGGCAGGATTCAGAATCTTTTCTTGCCACTCATCACTGAGACATTGGAATTGGGCTGAACTTATCAGCCTAACTCTTTCTTAGGGTGAGGGAGTCCCAGGAGGCTGTTCACCACCTGCAAAAGGAACTGCTCTGGTAGCCCACCAGGTGTGTCTAGATCCCAGCCACCACCACACTGAACCTTGGGTTTGAGAGCCACCACTAAATCCCCTCTTGAAAATGGAACCTTGAGCTGGGCGTGGTGGCACACACCTGTAATCCCAGCACTTGGGAGGCTGAGGCAGGAGGATCATGAGTTCAAAGCCAGCCTCAGCAATGGCGAGGCACTTAGCAACTCAGTGAGACCCTGTCTCTAAATAAAATATAAAAAAGGGCTGGGGATGTGGCCCAGTGGTCAAGTACCCCTGAGTTCAATCCCTGGTACCACAAAAAAAAAAAAAAAAAAAAAAAAAAAAAGGCTGGGGATGTGGCCCAGTGGTCAAGTGCCCCTGAATTCAATCCCTGGCACCAAAAACAAAACAGAACAAACAAACAAACAAAAAAAAAAATGGAAGCTTGAGTTGACATAGAAATGGGAGATGTGCCTGACCAAAACTGAGTTTGTGTATGGCCAGGAAGCTTGGTAAAGTCATCCATGAATCCAGACACAGTAGTGGCTGAACTCTGTGGGAGGACACTCAACTTCTTCCTGAACCCATGGACATTCTGTCAGTTAAGCTATCACAAAGGTAGCTTGGAGAGACAGTGTGGACCTCACAGAAGACACCATCACTCCCATCAATGCAACTGCAGTGGACATGTTCACTGTCATTACTTCAGTCACTCAGCAGTGCTCTGATGGCAGACCAGTCAATTTGCATAGGATGCTCACGACTGAACTCTGATTATCTGGTGTGGGTATATGATGTATTGTAGAAACCCATTTTCCACATGGAGATAAATTTTATTTTTTGCTTATTCAATAATCAAGAAATAGTTACTGAATGCTTACTGTGCCAGAGATTTGTCTATTCAAAGCCACAAACAAAAGTCATAAGGTCACTATTCTTATGTATTTATCATAAATAAAAGCATGTCACAAGTAAATAAAAGCATGTCACAAGTTAATAAAAGCATGTCACAAGTAAATAAAAGCATGTCACAAATGTGTTTAGATCCCAAGTAAGAAAACAGTTAAATAACAAGATAATTGAAAGAATCATGATTTTATAAAAAAAGTAAACAGCAACATGGCATAAAATGTGGCTGGAATTAACTACCCCATATGATCCTTATCTCCCCCCTCCCTTTTTTCTCTAATGTACATGCCAGAAAGATGAAATGGATATTTCCCAACTTTCATTACTACTAGGGGTAGTGGTATGATATAAATCCTTGACTGCAGAAAAAATACCCTGCAGAAGCTTCCCTGTCCATTAAAATGCAGAGCCACATGAGAAAAGATTTTGATCCTTTTAATTTCCTCCTCT
The DNA here is from genome assembly GCA_025594165.1 of Tamias sibiricus. Lineage (NCBI taxonomy): Eukaryota > Metazoa > Chordata > Mammalia > Rodentia > Sciuridae > Tamias > Tamias sibiricus. Next base: position 138,021,402 of record CM046658.1, on the reverse strand, counting down.
CCTTGTTTGGAACACAGATATAATGTTTGCTTGGAGGCACAGCAGCTATCTTGTGATCATGAAGTGCTAATCACAGGGAAGAGGGTTAAGATGCTAAGGATAGCAGAGTAGAAAGTGAGAAAGGGCCCAAGTCCCTGATGGCATCCCTGAGCTTGGCATAGCCCTGACTTGACTACCCTGGGTGTCTTAAGATGTGAGACAAATCCTGCCAGGTTAGGCTCTTATTAGGTTTATTCTTACTTGAAGCCAAACACCTTTTTTTTTTTTTTTTTTTTTTTTTTTGGTGGCACCAGGGATTGAACCCAGCGGTACTCTACCACTGAGCTCATATCCCCAGCCCTTTCTATTTCTTATTTTGGGACAAAGACTCACTAAACTGCTGAGGCTGACCTCAAACTTGTGATCCTCCTGCCTTAGCCTCTTGAATCACTGAGATTACAGGAGTGCACCACCACAAGGGGTAAGCCAAACAGCTTTCTAACTAATAGAGGGAAATGGAGTTGGGTGGAGGAAAGCTACTTTAACTAACATGTTTATGGAGTTAAGACCTAAATGAAAAGAAGAAGCCAGCCATTGTTCTAGGGGAAAACATTTCAGGCAGAAAGAACATGAAGTACACGTCCCTGAAACAGAAGTAAGTGCTATATTCAAAGAACAGAGTGTGCCAAGGCAGCGTGAACAGGGAGATTTTTACTTCATCGGAGGTCCCAGAGGCAAGTAGGTGCTGGCCACATGGAGCCCTATAAGCCATGTCAGAAAATCTGGGTTTTATTTTAATTCCAAGGGGGGATTTGAGAGGGATGGATCTGAGATGTGTTTTGGAAGTAAATCCTTTAACAGGATCTGTTGATGGATTGAATGTAGAAAAGGGGGGGGGGGAATTGGCCTTGCAAGTGACTCCTAGGGTTTTGTCCTGAACAACTGTGTAGAAGATGGCGTCATTACTTAGTGAGGAAGAAGCAGGGAGGTCTCAGTGTGGAAAAAGAGAGGCGTGCAGAATCAAAACCTGGAAGCTAAGTTGGCAGTATCCACTAGAGTTGCCAGGGGTAAGTCATGTGGGAAGCTGGACGCAGGAATCTGAAGCCCCAGCAAGAGGTCAAGCCTGGAGACAGGCACTTGGACACACCTACATCCTGTGCTGTTCAAGTCATGAGTCTGCAAGTGAGTTCCTGGCCAGAGACAAAGAAGTCTAGGCCTCTGACGCGTCAGCCTTTAGGCTTAGAATGGAGGTGATGAGGGAACCAACAAAGGGGACTACGAAGGAACATCAGGGGAAAGGAAGTAAAACTAAGAAGCTTTGAGAGAGAAATGAGAAGAAGATGGGGAGTGTTGGGGGCTCAACTGAATGATGCCAAGGGCTAAAAATACCGAGGCAGAGCCGGGGCTGTGGACTGAGCTGGCTGGATGTTAGGTTGTCTCACCAAGAGCAGTTTCAGAAAAGGAGTAGAAGCCATGCTTTTGTGGGATCAAGACAAAATGGGAGATGAGGAAATGAAGCCCAGACAGCTCTCCAGTCTAGACAGTTTTGCTCTGAAGAAGAGCAGGAAAACGGGGCAGTGCTTACAGGTGCACAAGCTAATGGGGGATCTGGGAAGGCTTTCCAGTTAGAGGGTAGACCTTAGGGCACTTTGTACATGGCTATGTGTTAAGCAATGAGGTGGAGGACTTGACATTTACTGAGCTCTCACTACATGTAGACACCGTACAAATTCCCAGTTAATCCTCACAACAAGCCTGTCACGTTGGAATTTTTCACACTTTATGTGGATGTGAGGGGGGCAATAGAACATATTGGTTGGTACTTCAAATTTGAGCGTGACATCATCTGAGCTGTGTGACCTTGACCAGTTATTTAACTCCTTGCCTTGGTTTACTCATTGGAAAGTGAGGATAAAATAGAACTTATTTCAGAAGATTGATCAGAATGTTAAAATGAAATAATCCTCATAAAACATGCGGCACACTTGTAATCCCAGTGGCTCAGGAGGCTGAGGCAAGAGGATCATGACTTCAAAGCCAGCCTCAGCAAAAGCAAAGTGCTAAGCAACTCAGTGAAACCCTCTCTCTAAATAAAATACAAAATAGGGCTGGAGATGTGGCTCAGTGGTCGAGTGCCCCTGAGTTCAATCCCCAGTATCAAAAAGAAAAAAAAAAAAAAAATGCGGCACAGGCCTCAGACATTGCAAGTACTCTATTAATATTTCTTTCGAGAAATGAGAAAACAGAGCCTTGGAGATTGGAGATTCAGTGTCTTCATTTATTCAACAGATATACTGAGCTTTGACATATTGCTCCATTCCAAGGGCCAGGGAATATAGCAATGAACTAGATTTCTATCTTCATAGAGCTTGCAGTCCATACTGTTCATGGTCATGGCAGTAGTAATAGTAGTAGTAGTAGTAATAAAGAAAATAAACCAACAGCGACTAGTACATCTTTCCTATGTGCCAGGCCCTGAAGACTTCATCATCGTGAGTACGAGCAGAATCTGACTCACTCCACTCAGTCTTTCTATTATGTCATCCTTCCCAGGGGTATCATTTTTTCAGGAAGAATGAAACCCAACTCTAATGAAATAATCCAGTTGTGCGAGGACATGTTATTGAAAGGAAAACAGTAGAGGTGATGACTAACCTTCCTTGCTTTCTCCACGATTTCCCTGATGGTATCGGAAACAGATTTTGAGGATTGTTTTTCTCTGCTTCCTGCCTGCTTTCCCTTCCCAGGTTTCTTCTCAATTTGTTTAATTAATTAGTGACACATAGGTGGCTGGCACCATGTTGGATCCTGTGGGGGTATCAAAGATAAGTGTTATGGGCTTAACTGTGGCTCCCCCAAAATTCATATGCCCTAACCCCAGTGCCTCATAGTATGACTAGGAGATGGGAACTTTAAAGAAGTAAATAAGGAAAAATGAGGTCATATGGGTGAACTCCCTAGTCCAATATGACTGGTGTCCTTGTAAGAAGAGGAGATTAGAGCACAGACACGACATGAAGACACAGGGAGAAGACAGACAATGGCAAGCCAGGCAGAGGCCACAGATGAAACGAACCCCACCAACACCTATTCTTGGACTTCCAGCCTCCAGAACAATGACAGAATAAATTTATGTTGTTTAAAACTAGGAAGCTTTGAGAGAGAAGTGAGGAGAAGATGGGGAGTGTTGGGGGCTCAACTGAATGATGCCAAAGGCTGAAAGAACCAAGGCAGAGCTGAGGCTGTGGATTGAGCTGGCTGGATGTTAGGACGTCTCGCCCAGAGCAGTTTCAGAAGATCCCCAGTCTATAGTGCTTTTTTTCCCCCTAGAAAACTAATCCAATAAGCAAAATGAGAAAAGCACTAAGGTCAAACCCCTGGGCCTCCAAGGAGGAAGACACTATTTGCCTCCATGAAGAAGAATAGTCAGGGAAAGATCTAGGGAAGGAATAGATTGCGAACTGGCGTGAGGGTGACCACATGGACTTACTGGGTATCAAATGGGAGACAAGAACATTCCAGGGAGAGGGCCCAGCATGAGTCATCTTTCCTCTGTTATTAAATCCATCTCTTTGAGTCCCCTTAGGATGAACTTTACCAAGCTCTAACCAATTATCATTCTGTTACTATTTCATTATTATATTCACTAAGGATCATTCTCCTCACTTTACAGATGAGGAGACAGAGACACAGAAAGGGAAAGAAACCTGGCCAAGGCCACATGCTTAGTAAGTGGCAGAGCTGGACACTCACCTGGACTTTCCTCCTCTGATGGTATAACCAAGACCAAGTTTGGCCAGTTGGTGGGTGAGTGCAGATTGAGGGACTGTGCAGCAAAAGGTGTGCCAGGGGAAATGGAGATTCTTCTGGTCATAAACAAAGTGACAATAAAATAATGAGATCAGATTTCTCAGGAGACTCATCAACTAGCTGAAGGACAAATACTGGATAAAATTTTTTTTAACTATTTATTTATTTTTATTTGTTTTAATTAGTATACAAGACAGTAGAATCCACCTTGATACATCATATAGAATGGAGTATAATTTCTCATTCTTCTGGTTATACATGATGTTGAATCCACCGGTCGTATAGTCATATATGCACATAGGGTAATAATGTCTGATTCATTCTACTATCCTTCCTACCCTCATACCCCCTCCCCTCTACCTAATCTACAGTAACTCTATTCTTCCCTACTCACCCCCTATTGTGAATTTGAGAAAAAAAAATATGAAATACAAGTATGTTTTGTCAGGGTGCCAAAAAGGGAGGACAGTGGTTTAAATGAATTAACAGATACATTTATATTGACTCTAGTCTCCTTTCTTAAAGAGATACCTGGCATGTTGCATTGACAACATTGTGTTATGCTAGAGAATTCCATGTCTACAGCTAACATGCCCAAGGTACAAATGCATTAAAAGTAATAAACAAATGAAAATATATAAAAACAAATGGAAATGTGATTTCAATTCAATAATTTTCTCTCAGAGAAAAGTATACTTGGCCAAGAAAAAAATAACTATTTTATCATGGTACTGGGAATTGAACCCAGGGCACTTTACCACTGAGCTACATCCCAGAACTTTTTTATTTTCTTTTTTTGTTTTGAGACAGAGTTGAGCTAAGTTGCCCAGACTGGCTTGAACTTGCAATCCTCCTGCCTCAACCTTTAGCTGCAGGGATGTCAGGTGTGGGCCACTGCATCCAGCTAAAAAATTAAAAATTTACAAGTCACTTTAAGATATTGGATTAGAGGAGAAATCAACTTTTCTTTTTTGTATTCAATTCATTTTCAGTCAAGATATTGTTTTATTAAGTTGCTTAAAGTGTGAAGAAGTGAGTAAGAAATGCCAGTAGGTAATAACTCTAAGACAAATTTACAAAATGTATCTTTTTGTTAAAAAGAAGTTGCTTCTTCACACAGCATAGAGAACATCTCAATCAAGGGATCAGAGATTCTGATAATTCCAGGCTTCTGGTCCTGCCCTGTCATTGTCACTGGAGATTCCCAGGCAGACACCCACAATCAACTCAGCTCCTAAAGGTCCTGCAGCTCTCAAGACATGCCATATTGTCCTACACCTCTCTTATCTGTGCTGCAAAGTTCTCTGATTTTAACAAGAAATTAGTACTTTTAGAAACTAATTACATAAGAGATCATCATTTCTTTCTAGACTAAAAAAAAATCTTAAAAGCAATACACCTTAGTTATCTTCCATGTGTTAAATCGTGAGAAAAGATAACATGTTTGTTTCATTGTTATAAATTCTCTTCCCAGTTATTTTGTTTATTTGCTCAATTCAAAATAATCAGTGTATATTTTTGGTATTCATATAAAATTAATGCTTCATAAATATGAATCATGCTATTAACTGTGTGCATTATGATTTTTTCTAATTACTGTCATTTGCATACTACACAAACTCTTCAACAGTCAAAAGATTAAAGGAAATTTTGGGAAATATACATTTTGGACTACAGAGTGTAGAATGTGATAACGGGGGTTGAACTCAGGGGCACTAACCCTTTTTTGTATTTTATTTATAGACAAGGTCTCACTGAGTTGCTCAGGGTCTTGCTAAGTCCTGAGGCTGGCTTTGAACTTGCAATCCTCTGGCCTCAGCCTCCAGAGCTGCTAGGATATCAGGCATGAGCCACCATGCCCATCATGATCTTTAAACATACATAAAAGAAGCTGTCTAGTGGGGCACAGTGATACACGCCTATAATCCCAGCAGCTCAGAAGGCTGAGGCAGGAGGATCTCAAGTTCAGAGCCAGCCTCAGAAACTTAGTGAGGCCCTAAGCAATTTAGCAAGACCCTAAGCAACTTAGTGACACCCTACCTCAAAATAAAAAATAAAAAGGTTTGGGGATGTGCCGGGCGCGGTGGCGCATGCCTGTAATTCCAGCACTTGGGAGGCTGAGGCAGGAGGATTGCGAGTTCAAAGCCAGCCTCAGCAATGGCGAGGCACTTGGCAACTCAGTGAGACCCTGTCTCTAAATAAAATACAAAACAGGGCTGGGGATGCGGCCCAGTGGTCGAGTGTCCCCGGGTTCAATCCCCGGTACCACAAAAAACAAAAAAAGGTTTGGGGATGTGGCTCAATAGTTAAGAGCTTCTGGGTTCAATCCCCAGTATTAAATTAATTAATTAGTTAATTAATTAAAATAAAAGAGACTCTCTGCTAAGTAATGTATATAGGAAAACACTCCTACTTCAATCAATCTGTCCAACTCTGGAAGAAACTCATTCATGACCTCATACAGTAGAAAGAAGATTAAGAAATTGTTCTATTTCAGAAAAAAATGAAGACATTTTTGAATGTCTTTTTTTCCCATTAATCTGGATTACATTTTTTTCTCTGCTACAATAGAGGGAAACGTGGTTTTATTTAAATATGTAAAAGTTAAAAAATAATGGAAAAAGGATGATAATTCTATTTATATAACATTTGAGACAATAAACAATGCAATTCTCTTGGAAAACCAACCAAAAAGTGCATCCTTTTGCAATGTACCTTCGGTCAGTGTTGCAACACTTGGATTCTAAGGGGTGTTTAACACTGTGACCACAGCCAGGCAGTATATAAATCTCCATAACACCAATCACATAATAGGCCACACTTCCTGAAGAGAAAATCTTTAAGAAATATGTGTGTTGCAGAAGAAATTGATGAAACCTGTCTTTCAAAATGACATCCAAGCTGGGTGCCACACACTTTTAATTCCAGCTATTTGGGAGACTGAGGGTGGGGACCACAAGTTGGAGGCCAGATTGGGCAACTTAGCAAGAACCCACCTAAAAATAAAATAAGAAGGGCTGGGAATGTAACTCAGTAGTAGAGTTGTTTGCCTTTTGTTTACAGGGCCCTGGATTCAATCTCTAGCTATACACACACATACACAATATCAGGCTTTAACTATATTAGTTCATTCTGGAGTTATGGAAGAAGCATCATTTCTTCTTTTATAATAATTCATTCTAAACCAAGAAGTCATTTAGAGATAGGAAAACTAAAATCTCAAGGATGCTTATGGTTCTATTCAGATGGGAAATCAACAAGAAGAAAAATGTAGAGAGTTATGAGCAAACTGATTTTTTTTTTATTTTCATTTTTAGTACTTCCCTGGTGGACTTGCCTTCATGGTCTGACTTCCCAGGAATTCCCCCAAGTCAATGCTCGTGTTCTGGGAATGCTGATCTGTCACAGCAGTGGTCCTCAGAGCACAAGTGTCCAGCACCAGGGAGTTTGCCAGAGATGCGACTCAAGGCCTTCACTGCAGGCCCACTGAATCAGAAACGCTAGTGTGGAACTCAGGGGTATAGATGCTAAGTGAGTCCTCAGGATGATGTTGACGTGTGTTGAACTTTGAGAACGGCTGGCCTGTAGCACATGCCCTCTCTGACTCTCAGTTAATTTCTCCTTCCTATTAATGCCCCTCCCTCAGCCCTAAGCCTTTAAGTCCCACTCCTCCCTATGTCTGGAACAGCTATTTCATCAAACCTTGACAGCTCTTTCCTGGAAATAGAATTTGTCATGTACATACCACAGTTAAATGTTTACAGGGATTTTATCATACCATGTCCCAAATTGTCCTTTAAATTACAGACAGTCCTTAACTTAAAATAGTTGGACTTATGATTTTTCAACATGACAATGAAGCGAAAGGGATACAGATTTGTTAGAAACTGTACTTTGAATTTTGATCTTTTCCCAGGCAAGGGATGCTCATGGTATGATCGCTCCCATGATGTTGGGCAGCATCAAGGAGCCACAGCTCCCATTCACTCACGTGGAAGGGAAACAACCCATATTCTATAGTGCATTGTGTTGGTAACATTTTGGGGGTACAGGTATTCATGTGAGATATTTAATACTTTATTATAAAAAATGGACTTTGCATTAGATTATTTTACCCAACATTAGACTAATGGAACTGCTTTGGGCATATGTAGGGTAGATGAGGCTAAGCTGTGATGTTTGGTAAATTAGGTGTATTAAGTGAGTTTCAACTTACCATATTTTCAACTTACCATGGGTTGTTGACATGTAACCCCATCATAAGTGGAGGAGCATACTTCTTCTTTTTTCTTTTCTTTTTTGTACTGGAGATTGAACCCAAGTTTGCTTTGTCACTAAGTTACATTACCAGCCCATTTTATTTTTTGAGGCAGGGTCTCACTAAATTGTTTAGAGCCTAAGTTGCTGAGGCTGGTCTCAAACTCACGATCCTGCTACTTCAGCCTCCCAAGTCACTGGGATAATAGGTATGCACCACTGGGCCTGACACATCTGCATTTCTTATCTGCATGTGTGCTATCACTTTGACAGATGGGAAGCCTCTTGAAGGCAGGAACTACAGCTTACAGACTATTTCCCTTATCACAGATCTATCAGTGCTGATGCCACGGTTTTTGTTTTTGTTCCCTCTCCTGTCACATCCTTTTGTTCTTTTGAGGTGTCCAAATTCCACTTATTTTTCAAGGTTCAGTTCAAATGGTACTTTTTATGATCTGGCTTCTCTATACCGAAATATTTTTTCTTGCTGGGTAAGGTGACACATGCCTGTATTTCCAGCAGCTCAGGAGGCTGAGGCAGGAGGAGCACAAGTTCAAAGACAGCCTCAGCAAAAGCTAGGCACTAAGCAACTCAGTGAGACCCTGTCTCTAAAGGAAATACAAAATAGGGCTGGGGATCTGGCTCAGTGGTTGAGTGCCCCTGAGTTCAATCCCCAGTACTATCCCCCATATTAAAAAATATATATAAATATATATATTAAAAATATATATTTTTTCTTCTTTGGAAAAGCCATAGCATTTTTTAAAATTGTTTCTTTTTCTGCTCCACATTACAGACATTTATGTATGTATTATCTCTCTCATCACTGAAAATGGAGTTTATTGTTCCAAACCTCTCTTTTAAAAAAGAAATAAAATAGCAATATGCCTCAGGGTATGTATGTATGATTATTGTATTTTCCCCAATATTTATAGTTCTGATTTTGGGTAATTGACTTTTTGCCCAGGAAGTAACTCATGTTTCAGAGAAATACAGTCTTTCTGCTAGGCACACTCGGGGTCTTTAATAGGACCTGCACTCTGGAGACAATTGTTGCAATTTGTGTGGTCTAATGAGTGGTCTCCCAAGATTAGACATGAAGTAACAGGAATCTGCAGGAAATCGAGCCATAAGGAAACCAGGGCGACTCTAAGTCCCTTTGGTAAGGAAGAAAAGAGCTTCACCGCAGGGTAAGGACCAGTAGCACAGGTTTAATTGTTACCATGTCGTGGTGTGAACCTACTGGTACTAGTGCCGCTGTCTGCGCTAATGGGAACCTGATGCAGCCGGCTTCCTGAAACTCACCCGGCCTGACTTCAAACATTGCAGCCCGTTCTGCAGGAGCAAGCAGGCTAGATTTCCACTCAGGTTTATTTCCTCTCAACAAAGGAGGGGCCACCCCACCTCCAGCCCCATCAACTAAGTCAGGTTGCACCAGTACCTCAGCAGGACTCTGGGACTACTCTTGATATTCCCCACTTAATACTAAATTCTAACCTCCTCCAACCCCATGAAAGTCTTCTGGAATTCTCTTAGCAGCCCAGAGAAACTTTGGCTCTGAGCTTGCAGATCCGAATGGGAGAAAGCTCACAGGTCAGGTCGTTTGCCAGCAAAATCTCACTTGGTCAGCTGGAATTGTATCCCAGGTTCACATATGCATACCATGAGAACAGGTATTGAAAATTTATCATTGATGGGGATGGAGGTCTGTTTCTCCTCTTCCTGCCTTTCACTGCTATTTTGCCACGGATTCTTGACAAGAAAATACCAAAGTAGCAGGCAAAAAAATCCCTCCGTTTATGTGATAGGAAACGTGTTTATAGTCCTGGTGTTTGGGGTCAGCCCAAAACCCTCAAGGCAAGCAGGTATAATCCCAGGTCTCCTCTTTGAGGAGGAGGAGGAGTTTTTCTGGAATTTAAAGCTTCCTGGGTTCTTTCTCCTACCTTAATTCCCAGAGGCTATGCAACCTGGTGTTTTTTTCCTTTGCTGAGATTTCTAAAGTTCTCTTTTTAACAACCCTTATCAACATGTAAACTCCACACTAGGGTGAAAAGGTAGGTGTTTAAGATAGACGGCAACAGCTGGGATAAACTGCCTCTTAAGAGGCTGTCTTAATGAAATGCATCTCTTTATATTTGGGGCATTTGTAAGGAGAATGGAAATGAAACTTGAGAAGATTGTGCGATAACCAGACTATATCCTGTCAAGAGAGTTTCTCCAGTAACAGAGATGAGCTCATAGATAGCTACCAGATCTCCGCTTCCGCCCGGTGCCTCCCACCATAAATCTTCATTCTTACTCAGGTTTTCTGTGTTTTTTTTTTTTTTTTTTTTTTTTTTTAGGACAGAGTTCATTTCCCTGGAGAGACAGTCCTAAGGAAAGATCTGGAATTCCTCCAGTTAAAAAAAAAAAAAAAAAAAAAAAAGAAGGCCATCATTCTGCTTAATCAACATTAGCTCCATCAGAATCAGTATCCTGCCGAGGGTGGTTTACATCGTTCTGAAGTCTTTTTGCAGGTGGCCAGGCAAAGACACAGTTCCTAATCTGGATTTTCTGAAAGGGAAAAGAAAATATTCCTCAGACTTGGGGAAAAAAATAAAAGGTCTGAACTCTCCTCTTACAAATAAGCTTCCTTTTATGACATGTTCTGCCTGGGTTTGCTCTCAAAAACTTCAGTAACCTGATAGTTCAACACTACCTCTCTTCTTGGAGTTAAATCTTATTTTTCACTCAGCCACCTACTAAATATCTGATAAATTGTTTGTCTTTGAATTTTAATTTATCTGATAATAGTTCCCTATCTTGCAGTTTGTAAATGAAATTGCCATATTAAAATTGTATATGATTGTATTCAATAATAAATTTCCTCCTTTCCTCAACTTATCCATTCAGTAGATGGAAGGAGGATGGGTTTCGATTGTGAACTGGGGTAAGGTTTTATTTTTTTTTCTTGGTAACAGAGATTGAACCCAAGGATGCTTAACCACTGAGCCACATCCCCAGCTCTTTTTTTATATTTTAGAGACAGAGTCTTGATGAGCTGCTTAGGGTCTAGCTGTTGCTGAGGCTAGATTTAAACTCACGGTCCTCCTGCTTCAGCCTCCTGAGCTGCTGGGATTATAGGTGTGCACCACTGCGCCTAGCAAGTTCTTTCTTATTTAATTTTTTACTTGTTGTTTTTTTTAGTTATACATAACAGTAGAATGTACTTTGACATATTATACACTGGGTTAAGTTCTTGCTCCTTTATTCTTCTTGGCAAATCCCTTTGCCTACTATCTTTTCTGAAATTTGGTCTCCTTGTCTGTAAAAGTAAGATAATAATAACTCTCGTCATTTCTGAAAGGGCTTAGGAGAGCCAAATGAGCAAAACTAAACATTATAATAACGATTTGTATATTTGTGAATTGTAAGGCACATAAAACTTTTTAGTTGTAATCATGGTTATTTATAATTGAATAAAATGCATCAAATACTATTGATACCACAAATATACTTAAGAAAATAAAGAAAAATGTTTATTTCATAGAAAAAAACATTGTGCATCTTCTTCTAGTTTTGACTGTTTCCTTAAGATTTTAACTCTTGGAGGAAAACTTTTCTGGAAAAGCTATGCCCACTGAGATGTTCAAAACACATACTGCTTGAGCTACAAAGAAGAAATCCAGAAAAACAAAGGTCTCTCAAAGTTCAAAACATGTGGATACCCAAATCATTTGTGAAACTCCGAGTAAGAATTATTTGCATTTGTCTTTCTCTATTTGGGCTCCCTTGGCTTCCTGAAGGGGATCATGCACTCTGAGATACAGCGTAGGTGGAACAGCTGGTGATCCTCCCAGCCTCCTGATGTCACAGCTTATCAGTGTTGATGGACAGAATCCACACGGCCTTTCCTGCCTTGCTGACCAAACAGAAAATACACTTCTCTTTTCTTGTTGCAAAGGAAAGAGCAGCTTTGTTTACGACACTGAAATATATAGGAAGTCACCAACACATCGATGCCTCTGGATAAATTCCATCCCTGGACCTCAGTGTGACCTAATGCTATTATCTATCCTATTTTTAGGGAACACCAAAGTCCAACCAACATAGTCAACTTTTGATCATCTGCAGAAGAAATACCATGGGTTTTATGAAAATCATAGACACGTGGGACCCTCCTTTTGATTTTTTTTTTCTTAAACTGGAAGAGTAGATGGAATGAATAATCTTTGAATTGGAGAAAGCATATATTAGGTAAAGCAAAGACATACAATGCAAGTGGAACACACACACACACACACACACACACACACACACACACACACACACACACATGCCCTACAATCCATTCATTAAGAAAACCGAAGGAATTTAATTATTCTGTAAATTTTGGGTTGGGTTGAATATTTCACAGATTTTCACATACATGCATATGACTAGGTTACAGTGGAACGCATTGTTTTTATTAATTCATGTCTCAAAAGAAAACCAAGAACAACCTTGAAAAAGTATGAGTTTATTTCCTTGTGATAAGATTAATATGTAGGGGCTGGCATTGTGGCTCAGTGGAAGAGCGCTCGCCTAGCAGGTGCAAGGCCCTGGGTTCAATCCTCAGCACCACATGAAAAAATAAATAAATAAAATAAAGGCATTGTGCCTAACTACAACTAAAACATAAATATTTTAAAAAGATTGATATGTAAAAATCAATAAATTCATATATTATTTATTTCATTAATATTATTTATTGAGTACTTACTGTGTACCAGGTGTTGTGCTGGCTACTAAATGTACATTGATGAATAAAGCCAGCATGGTCCCTACCCTCTGCACTTGCATTCTGATATTAAAATATGAGCAGCTTTGCTCTCTTCAGCCTGAGGAAGGAGAGACTGGCATAAGAAAACTATCTCCATATTCATAATCTCTACTCTTACCTGCACCAACAGGTAGGGAAGAGTCTATTTGGTCATTTGGCCAGGCAAACCTGAGGCCATCAGAGCAGTCTGTAGAGGATATTAAAAGCACAAGTTCTAGAATCAGATGTCTGGGTTGAATCCCAGCTTTTCTACTGTCTAGCTATGTGCTCTTGGGCAAGATACTTGATCTCCCTAAGACTATGGGAAAGAAGGGTTATATGAATTTACCCACCTCATAGGACTACTGTAATGATCAACTAAGTCAAAACATATAGATCCGTATAATTGTGCCTGGAAGATAGCAGGTGCTCAATACGTGCTATATATATGCCATTGTTATTCACACCTGATTTCATCTCTCATCCTGGCTTCACACAGCCTGGGATCCAGGTAGATGATTTCCGTTCTCCACATCTGCCACTATTCCCCTCGTCTGCCCTCTCCCAGCCCCTCCTCCAACCCCAGGATTTTGCATGGTGTTCCCTCAGTCACACTTACCATTTATTTTCTTCCCAGCAAACTTTTCTTGTATTCTTCACAGTTCACTCAAAGCTCACTTCCTTTTGGACACTCACCCTGTCCCTGACTGCCAGTGGTTGGGAGTCCTTCGGCTCTGCTTTGCTAACAACTGTGCAGATTTCCAACCCTCTAATGTACAAGTGACCAATTGCTTTCTTATGTATTTCATCCCATAGATGGAGGCTGCCTTGAGGCCATAGGTAAGCTCTCACTAATGTCGGCTAAATGGACAAATGTATTAATGTATGTGTAGTTTTAAGGGCATTTTCAAGTCTGGAAAGCACACAGGTCCCCATTTGTTTCAGGATCTCAACAGAAATGACCTTTCTTAAGCTGTAATTCAAGTCCTGGATTGCTGTCCTCAAAATACTCATTCTTTTGACCTGTGGTTCATGAAAGCATTATATTTTGATTAACTTTCTGTATTCACAACAACAAAAGAAATTTTAACTGACTAATACCGAAGATCCCAGGCATATCAACACGTACCACACACACACACACACACACACAAAAGGGGGGGGAGGGGATATTAGGTATGAATATCTTTTTTGTTGTTGTTCATCAGATGTTTAGGTAAAAATATAGAATATACAATGTATTGTCCTTTAAAATGAAACATTATTTCTTAAAGCATATCCATTAGGTATGAATATCTTACAGATTATTATAGATTAATCTGTCAAAATGAAAAAAAAAAAAAAATTACTGAAATACTCAAATTCATTGAGATCTCAGAGAAGGTATGTCTTGTGTTCCTTAGCATAGAAATTTCAACTACCAGGAGCTTTCATTTCCCCCCTCCGAATAGAAACAATTAAACATTAGAAAAATAAAGCATAGTTTCTCAAGTTTCAAAAGCAAGATCTCCATGTCCTCTTCTTAGTTTCTCTCTCACCTTTCTTTGTCCTTTTCATATGAATTCACCTTTGGTGGGGATGAGCTATACCCCTTCTCAGTGCCTGGGGCTGGAGTGATTTGCTTCCATATTCAGGAGTGAGAATTTCTGACCACTGTTGTCATCAGAGGTTTATTCTTTTATTTGTTTATCCATATAGTAATTACTTATTGGCCTGGTGCAGATACTACTGAAAAAAGAGGATAAAATAATGACCAAAATCTGTCCTCTGTCCCAGGAAAGTTTTAATTAGTTTGTGATTTCCTGGGGAGGGACAATTTGCACATATGCACTTAACTGACAACTTTATTTTGAAAATATTCCATAAGAATTGAGTCTTTTATAAAATTTAATTTTTGACAAAATGAGATATTTGTAAGCCCTGACATGGTATCTAGAAATAGTAGATACTTGGCAAAAATACACTGCCTTCCTTCATACATTTGAACAATGGAATCATGTTTAGCATGCATTTGGCATTTGTTTCTTGTACTAGGGATTGAACCTACAGGGGCTCTTTACCACTGAGCTACATCGCCAACCCTTTCTATTTTTTATTTTGAGACAGGGTCTCACTAAGTTGCTGAAGCTGGACTTGAACATGTGAGCCTCCTAGGTCAGCTTCCTGTGTGATTGTAGGCATGTACCACTGTGCCTGGCTGCATTTGGGTTTTGACATTTTTGACAAAGCATCAAATTCTACTGCACTGAGAAGCTGCCTAGTGAAGAATATGAGCATGGTCTTTGGAGATAGACTAATGTGGCTTTCAACACTGGTTCTCTTGGCCACTAGATAGAGAAATAATCTCAGTGAAGGAACTTAAATTCTCAAAGCCTTAAATTCCTCACCTGAAAAACGGGAGAAATTAGTACTATCTCACATGGTTGTTCTAAGATTATTAAGATAAAGTATGTAGAACTCTGTTCATGTGAATCCTGCTTTAATAGCATCTACTATTTAATGTAAACAAGTATCATTTGCAATGTCTCTGCTTTGGTAAATCAGTTTACTTATCAAACGTGGATCTCTCTCCCTCTCTCTCTCTCTCTCTCTCTCTCTCTCTCTCTCTCTCTCTCTCTCTCTCTCCCTCTTCCTCTCTCTGGTGCTTGGAATTGAGCCTAGGGGCACTTAACCACTGAGCCACATCCCCAGCCTTTTTATTTTGTATTTTGAGACAGGGTCTTGCTAAATTGCTTAGGGTCTTGCTAAATTGCTGAGTCTGGCTTTGAACTTGTGATCCTCCTACCTCAACCTCTTGAGTTTCAAAATTGGATTTTCTTAAGGCAAAACATGCCTGTAATTTGTAACCAAACTTCAGCTCCAGAAGGAGAACCATGGGATTCTGGCATCTTTGTTTTTCATTTTTCTGTATTGGGTATTGGACCCAGGGGTGCTTTTACCACTGAGATACATTCCCAGTCTTTTTTATTTTTAATTTTTGAGACAGTTGCTGAGGCTGGCCTGAAACTTGCGATCCTTTTGCCTTAGCCTCCCAAGTCACTGGGATTAGATTATAGATGTGCACCACTATACTGGCCTTCCTTGTTACTTTTCAAGATGCAGTGATGACTAGCACCTCTCCCTAAAGAAACTTCTCCATGCTGGTAGAGAGAGATTTGCACCAACACGGGCCAGTGCATGCTTCTAAAATTAACTTGGGAAAATTTTACTATAAAGCAGTAGCTATTAAATCTGGGGGAGTCTTTCACTCTGGAAAAATCTCTTTTCCTGGGCCTGAGGGAAATACATACAATTTCTATGTATAAGTTTTCAATGCCATTTCAGATGACCCAGAGTCCCTGCAAGATGGATCTGAATCTTGCTCTATATGTGTCTAACTCCTTAATTCAATGGGTTTATCAAGTCTGAACCAGACCTTTAGCTCTTCAAGTTTCCCCCTTATGTTGTCCCTCTTCATTAATAGTATCCTCTGAGAACACTGCCTTGGAACTACAAATTCTGGGAGCAGGGTATCAACTGAATGGAGCCTTGCTAGGGAGAGCCATGCCCCACCCTCAGGGTAACAATGTCCCAAGGCAGCTCTGTGGGCATGCCCTGCCTGCTTTTGTTTGTAGTCTCCTGGATGTTGTTTTCATTGAGTTATGTGAGTCAACAGCCGGTCTCTCTTGTGGTACAGAGTACAGTAGACAGTGCAGTTTACATTGCAGAGTCTGTGATTGAGGGAAGCCAATGGCCCCCTAAAATTAGCTTTGGAAAACCTTTACTATAAAGCTACATAGTTCTTAAATCTGGGGGAGTCTTCCACTCAGGAAAATCTCTTTTCCTGGGTCTGAAGGAAATAAATTTCTCTGCATACCTTTTCAATGCCATTTGGGATGACTCAGAATCCCTGAAGTCTTCCCAGGCACCCTTTTGGGTATCTGCCTCAAAACCAGCCCTGAGTCCAGGTCAAGATCTAATTGTTTCTTTTTGTGAGTCATGAGAATCTGACAAAATGGTCAGCGCCTCAGAATTCAGACATTGAATCAGATCCTGCCCAGTGGACTATCTGTTCTGGATGTCACTGTCCTTTAGGAAGGGGCAATCATTCATCCTGCTGGGGACATCCTGGCAGGTTTCCTCAGGCCCAGACATGGGACAAAACTCCAGAAGCGCCTCAGTCCAAGAAAAGGAGCATTATGCAGAGAGTACACTGTATCCCAGCAAAAGTGAGACCTGTTGTCTGGGGTCATTTTCTCATCAGTAGCAACAGGCAAAAAATTGATGGGCAAACTAGAAGATTAGGGAGCAGACTCAGAGTTGTTCTCTGCCTGGTTCAGGGGAAGCTGCTACAGGAATTTTTGCCACCGGCCTCTTGTTGAGTGACGGGAAAAGAAAAAAGGATCATTTAAAGGCCCAAATTCAAATGATGTGTACAGAATGCCAGGCCCTGGCTGCCCCGGAGAAAGCCACTCTGGTGCCAGCTTAGGGAACAAATGTGTTCCCACTGTCTCCTGGAAAGGCTCTCCCCACCCCTGCTGAGGGGGTGGATTTCAAAGCAGCTGACTTCTTGCCCTTTATAATAGGACTGCAAGTGTTCCCGTTTTAATTCTGAAACTTTCTCCTAATTTTCCGCTCCTCCAATACCTCCCCAAGAAAAGCTGGTATTCTGGGTCACTGAAATGGTGGCAGGTTATTAAGCAGAGAAAGAGGATCAGAGGAATTGTTTCTAGCAGCAGCAGCACCACCAGCAGCAGCAGCAGAGAAGGCAGCTATGGTCTTGAGGGCTCATGTTGCATGTTAATGAAATGCTATAAAACATCAAACCCTAAAGGTATCAGAGAAAGCCACCAAAATCCCTTCTGGAGTTTGCCTTTGGCAGCTGTGTCTCTAAAAATTCCATGCCTTTCCCATATTTTCATAATCATGCATTTCCTCCTCTTTTAAAGACACACACAGACTCACTCCCAAACCAGGGTGTGTTCTGAATGCTGCCCGCCCCCATGGTTCCCTGACACCACGGAGCCTTCAGTCTAAACCCCCCCAGGTCTGCAGAGTCTGGCTGGCACTCTGGGGAGAGGTAGACAGTAATTAAGTTAGCTGTTAGCTGCTGTGAGCTGACTTCGGTATTTCACCGCAGCTGCCTGCCTCTGTCTCCCCAGCCACCCTCCCACATCTTCCTAAGAGACTGGCTGTGTGTGTGAAGGAGGAGCTGTTTCCCACAGCTCTGATCTAATTCAGCTGAAATTCAATCTCCGTGTGACCCACCTCAGCCAGCGCTCTCCCACCCACCACCAGCCTCCTCAGCAGGCTGTGTGTGCTGCCCATTTACACTGTCAATCCAGCAGCCTCCCCTCCGCCAGCCCCAGGGTATAGACTTACGGGTGTCAGTGGGCCAGCGTTGGGGGCCTGCCTGCTGCCCGGATGCTCACCCCTCATCCCCCGTACTCCGAGGGGACACTCTATACCTGCTACTCAGAGGATTGAATGGGACTTGTGAGTTATCGCAGCAGAAAAGGCAGCAGAGCCAGCTGAGGCTGAGAACCCAAAACAGATGTGAAAGACATCAGGCTGGGTTTTCCATGCATCTTCAATGCCCAGGAAGATTTATGATCCCCTTTAACCCTCTTTTTAACATAGGTTGAACCGGACTTGTTTTATAGCAAGGAAACAAATCTGGTAGTCATACAAAAAATCACCAGAGCGCCAGGGCCAGCCCTGCAATCTGTGGCCTCTTGCTTCCCTTCTTTGTCCTCTTTCCCTTAAGATGGATCCTTTAGCCTCTGTGTTTGGTGGGGACATTCCATCACAGACTCTGGAACTCTCCATCCATCCAAAGCCCAAAGCAGCCAGTGGCTTCAACCCTAAAAGATGCTCAATTATGGTTTGCATCTTTCTACTGAACAAGGAAATAGTAGCTATCTTCTAGAAAGCCAGGGATTGCAGGGAGCTAGCAGTGGCCAGTGAGGCAGAGGCCCTGGCATTTTTTTTTTTTTTTTTTTTTTTTTTTTTTGGTCTAATTGTTACCTAATCATGTTATAAGGGATCATGGTGCACTTTCTTTTGACCAAGAAAGCTTTGAACTTTGCTTTGCACTTCCTGCAAGAGGAGGATTTCTACCTAGGGGCAGGGAGGCACAGGAAGGCAGAGGTTTGCAGGCGCCTTTTACAAGCCCCATGAAGCAAAAGGGCAGAGGTTTACAAAGGCGTCATAATTAGGAATGATGTGTCAAGGCAGGCAAGCACCTCTTGAACCTGACCCTGCTCGTCTCCTTGACGGCTGCCACAGGAACAGGAGAAATTCAGCCTGGTTTTAGTATTGGGCACTTTCCAATGCCAAGAATACTAGCCATCTTTTAACCTTTCATTTATTTTACTGCACACAGTGAGAAGGTGACGCGCAAGGTCGCACCTTCATTTTTATTATTTTTTTTTAAAGAGTAAAATAATTTGCATGAAGATTCCTTTTTGCTAACAAGCAACCAGCCTGCTTATCTTGATATACAGATAAGAATAGACAGGTGGAGCTGGAAAGTGTTTCCCTCACCCCCAGCCCCACTCTCATACTAGAAGACCTTTCCATCCACATAGCCAAGGGAAGCTCAATTTGCATTCAGTCTTCAGAGAGAATTTAGAGACTCTTATTTTCTTTTTGGGGACAGTGGGTAGTTGTAATCCAAAGAAAATTCTTGAGCACTACAACAAAAAAATCACTTCTATTGAACTCCTGGTCACAGTTAGACTATGTCATGGGAGGAGGTATGGAATAAAAATAAATAAATAAATAAATTAGGGGGGGAGGAAGAGGAAGATTCCCTGCAGCCAAGCTCAGAAATAATAGTCTCGCTGCGTCCTGAGAAAACTGTCCAAAATGTTAACACATCAATCTTAAGGAAACAAGCCTAGCTTTTACCGACTTAATTTCATATAATTATTTCAGAGTTTGAGTCTTTACAAGAAAGAGGGAGTGGAGGGAAAAGATCAGAAAATTGAAGGGGACGAATAGAAGAGGAATGAGATTTTCTTTGTTTTGAAGATTCCCATTTCTGCCCCCATGCCCAGGGCTTCACCGTGCTTTCATCTTTTAGGAGCAAAAGCACAGTGCGCTCAGCAGCAGGCAGAGTGGCTCTGAAGGCACTGGTTGCAGCTCAGGTCTGTCTTTAAGGGACACTTTAATAAAGCCTCCTCTTGTGTCCTGGATTCTACAGCATCGAACATGCAGGGAAAGGAAGCTAGAAGACCTGTGGCCAGCCCTGCCTCCTGTGCAGTTACTGTGGTGCTTGCACAAGTCATTAAGCTTCACAGGACTCAACTCCATCTGCAAAACACAGAGAATACCTCCCCTACCCACCTCTGAGGGTTTTATATAGGAAAACACTTTGAAAAGTAAAAAGCGCTGTTATGCAAATGAGAGCTATTCTTCTTACAATAATAAAGATTAACTAGTGTAGGTATTCAGTAAGTTTAACTACTTCTAGTATTCCCTGAAGAGTCAGAGGTAAAAAAAAATTTGATAAGTAAACAAAAAACTTGGACATCATCTAGTCCATTTAATATGCAAATTACAAAGTTCCAACCTCCAGGAATTGTATTCAATGGAGTCCAGCACAGGAATCTGGATTTTAAACAAACATCTTGAGAGATTCCAAGGCAGTGGAGCAACCTGACTTTGGGCAACATGGTTTTGCAAAATGAGGACGTTTCTCATCTTCCCACTCCCTGGCCGTGCCCACGCTCCCATTGGGACTGGGTGTGAAAATAGAGCGCATTACGTTCACATCCCTTCATTAATATTTCAGAATCTACAACATGAAGGACTAGAAAGAAACAAAGCAGAATGGAGGATTATGTGGATGGGTTTTGGTTTCCCTTTAATGATGAGAAAAATGCATGTCTGCTCTGAGCAGATGATAAATTGATCCAGAAAATGTTGCACAAGTGTTCTTCACTAAGCTTCAGGGTCAAAGTCAACACTATAAAAGAAAACGGTACCTCCGTTTAGTTAAAAAGGACTTACGTTCAAGGCATTGCACAATGGGGCTGGTATGGGTTACACTCTGTCAAATGGCCTTGTTCATTTGTTCAGCTTTCCACAGGACTTTGCCAGAGGACAATGGGGTGGGCATAGATTCAGTTTTTGTGGTTGTAGTTTGTTTTTGCACCTGTGGGTTTTTTAAAAAATAATAATAGTTTGAGAAAATCATAACATTTTTAAAGATAGTGAAATAATTTGTATGCGAAGTTGGGATAATGAAATAAAGGGCCTTTCACAAAAAGAAATCCTCTTTTAGGAAGCTTTGCCTACTCTAGCATTAAGTGACAACAAAGAACAAAACTGAGGAAGAATTTTCTAGAAAGATAGATGACGTCAAGAAATTTGAGGATAACTTACTCCTCAAACTCTGTCTCACAACTTAACATTTCTAAGATGATAAAAACAAAACAAAACAAAAAAAAAAAAACATGGCTTCCAGAAAACCTAAACAGAGAACTCACACTTTGTTTGTTTGTTTTTTTTTTTTGTTAATATTTATTTATTTACTTTAGTTGTACACAATGCAATGCATTTATGTTTACGTAGTGCTGAGGATCGAACCCGGGCCTCGCACGTGAGAGGCGAGCGCTCTGCCGCTGAGCCACAACCCCAGCCCTGTTTGGTTTTCTCATAGAAAACTCTGATTTTTTTTCCCTCAGAGTTGTAATGTACAGATACAGGAACACACACTTTCACACATGTGTGTGCAGTGGGGGGAGGGGTGGTAATATTGGTTTTCTATGCTCAAAGTAAACCTTGAAAATTAAAATAAGAATTTTTGAAGATAGGTACAGTGATAACCAGAATCATAGATAATAAATGGCTTGATAAAAAGATGGGACAAAGAGTCCAATTTAAAAGTTTACAAAGTAAGTTCAGAATCCAGAAATCTAAGATTCTTTATTTCCCCCAAGTTCCTGCTGTATGATGAGTCACAAAACCTTTGTTCACGGCCATGATTCCAAGACATCAAGAAAGAGTTAAAATATGTTCTATTATTTTCTCCATTTAAGAAGGTACTAAGACAACGTGTTTTGGAAAGATACACCAAAATGGTTAAAAGTAAAGAGGCATTCATGCTGAAAGTAGAAAATCCTTATCTTTGCAGAATCATTTATGCAAAAATACTTTTTCCCCTCAAAGTTTCTGGACAAGGTGGGGGAGGGCGGAGGCAGAGAAGGAACAGCTGTTTTGAGTTAAGAAGCGTGTTAATGACGTCCGGGAGTCAGGAAGATGCTTGGTTGAGCCTGCTGGTCAAAGAAGAGATCTATTAAACTGTTGAATAAAAGCAATTGTTCTAGGCCTATGATAATGGACCTGAGCAGGGAGATTCAGTAGACAGCTTTGACAAATGAGCTATCTGGAGCTTTAAAAAGTCCTCCCCCCTCTGCCCAGGCCGTGATCAGAAGTAGGTGACACGCAGAGGCGCGGGGTGAGTAGAGGGGTGCTGAAGTGACCCCGTCTAACTCACCAACGCGGGGCCTTACAGAGAGCGTTTTCTGAGAAAGTTGATAACCTGAACTGTAGAGGGCCATAGCAGCGACAAGAAGGGAGAAAGAGGATGCTTTCAGCTGGAACATTAATGATAAATACAAAATGTCATGATTACTATGGAGGTTACAGGCACCGGAGGCACTAAGAAAAAAGAAAAACAGTAAGTCGTTTTATCTTTACAGTGGTTCCTACAAAGGGGTCAGCAGGTCTTGGCAGAAACTAGCAGTTAATTACCTCCGCGTGTATCTTAAGTCAGCTCATGCCTCTAGTAAGAGCACTGTGGCCCCTCTGCAAGGAGACCCTGAGCTCACTGATGCCTGCTGGGAAAGGCCAGGGACAATGAGTGGGGGATGGGAGTCCTAACGCTAAGCTGCCCGAGGAGGAGAGGGCAGAAGCTGCACCAGGCGCCACATCCAGCTGGCCCCCCACCCCGCACCTACCTCCCACAGACACTTCACACTTTCCTCAAACCTCCGCTTGGGTGAGGAACTCTGTCTCAGTTGAAATGGAACCAAGACTGAACTGTCCCTGTTTTAAAGAAGGAGAGGTATATGTGGAAGGTGACCACAATGAAAACTACCCAGATCAGAATATGAACCCTAATCTTAACCTTAGGCCTAACCACTAGACAAGGTGCTATGTTTAAGATTTTGAAAACACATAAATCTTTTAAAACCTTTTCCTAACTCTGTATCACATTATCTAGTTGAGGCTATAGATTATAGGAAATATAAATACACATGATTATAATGTCCAAAAAAAAGTTGGAGGTCAGGGGCATCAACAACTAAATTTAGGAGCTGGACTCCTAAATCCAGCTCCCTCCTTATTCCTGGACTTGTGTTTCCAGTTGCTTCCTAGACATTTCCACCTGGCGGTCCTGTAATTTGGAAACTATTTGTACTTGAATCAATTTATTTTCTTACAGATGTGGTTCTGCTGTAATCTTTTCTGTTTTGGAAGTTATTGCAACAAGACTAACAGGCTGGAATTCACAAACATATCTGTTCTACTTCACCACAGAGGTGTAGATGGGATGATTTTTAAGGATGTTTAAGGGATTTAGAATCCAGGTAGCAGCCATGATCCCACACATCAGCAATTCTTGAACCAGGAGTAGTTGGGCTAGAGGGTAACAAGACAGCAGGAGCTCATGATAAGCAGTAACAATAGTTTTTATTATAGTTATGGTCATTTCTGAATACAGCCCCCAGGGGTATGATGTAAGAAAAGTTTGGCATTGGGTGCACGCCTGCCCATTCCTGGCCCTTCACCCTGAGGGTAGAAACCTGCCCACTCAGATCCCTTTCCAAAAGTGCTCCTGCCCACATAGACTTTCCTCAGACTCACAGAAAGTAAAACCTGAAAGGGACAGTAGAGATCCTCTGGTTCATCCCCTTTCTGTGAACATCAAGACATGGAAATTCAAAAAAGGAGCGAGGCCAAGGATGAGAGGAATCCAGTGGCAGAGGGAGCTACAACTAGAAGCAAGATCACCTGCAGTGTTTCTTTCTCTTTCTGCTTTCAAAACTAAACTGTGAGGAAGAAAACTGAGCACCCCTCCCAGGGATGTGCACACTTCATCAGGGTTCAGCAGACCCAGCTCACTCTGCAATCAGGGTGAATCATTAGAGATGAGCTGCTAAGCAGAGCAGGTGTTTGCAGGCTAGCCACTATGAGGCTTCATATTCTAGAAGACATTCCTTTCAACACCACAGAGGTCTGACATTTATACAAAGCGCCATTGTCTCTCAAATTCCTTTCAATATTAACACCTTCATAGCTGGAGAAGAAACAAGCTGAAGAAACTACACTGTACTGCTGTGCAGTGTGCAGATCATAACTGGATTCGTTGTGTAAGTTGGCCTGCCTTTTATTCATGCAGTAATCTTTGCTATTTCTCCCCAAGAAAATTGAGGCTAATAAGAAATTCTCATTTCCTTTTCTAGTTGTTCTTGGTATCTTGTGGCCAATTTTAGTGATTGCTCAACTACAAATCTGAGCAGGAGGAGGGACTAAAGGTGTGGAATGAGGTCATGGATGTGGCATGGGCCCCAGAGATGTCTGTGTTTACTCATCTTGGTGACTGTCAAGCCATTTCCCCTGGGCAGCCCAATTTGATTGCAAGAGAGCATGCCTGATCCCAAGCATTGCTTCTTTAGCATGATCTCAGTCCCTTCTTGCCTCTGTATCCTTTCTTCTTTCAAGCCTGGAAAGGGTTTCTACATTTCTATTTACTTTTTCCTCTGTCTTCCTCACTTACGTTCCCCATTTATGTTATCAAGGTGAATGCAGAATAAACTGTCTTAGGAGACATACTTAACCTAACATGTTTTAGGTGTACAATATGCACAATGAGATCACCTTATGATAGGAATCCCTTTCTTTGTGCCTAGGTACCTAGAAGGTTTTGGAGAATCTGGCACAGTAAAAATGAAAAAAAAAAAATTGCACGTGATACAGATTATCATGTTACTTCAATGCTAACAAGGATTAAGATTGTGATTCTTGGGGCTGGGTTTGTGTCTCAGTGGTAGAGCTTGCCTAGTATGTGTGAGGCACTGGGTTCAATTCTCAGCACCACATATAAACAAACAAACAAAATAAACAAATAAATAAATATATGTCTATCAACAACTAATAAAAATATATATTTTTTTTAAAAAAGATTGATTCTTGGGCTGGGGTTGTGGCTCAGCGGTAGAGCGCTCGCCTAGCACATGCGCGGCCCGGGTTCAATCCTCAGCACCACATAAAAAATGAAGGCATTGTGTACAACTAAATAAATAAATATATAAAAAAAGATTGGTTCTTGATAGGATACTTGACATTATTCACTGAGTTTTTCAGGGTCCCTAATAAGGGAGCTACAGGACCTTTTCTACAAAGGATTCGTCTACCACCATGGCTTTAAAAATCTTGGCTGTTTATCAGTTTATTCTACTATACCTTCATGTTGGTTTTAATATAAAATCTCCCCAAAACTTATAGTCAAATGGATACTTCAAGGAGATGCACCATACCTACCCTGTGACCGTCTGTGGACTCTCAAGAGTCCCTGTAATACCAATACATAGTCCAACTGAAGAAATCAAACTTAATCCTAAGGGACTCATTAAAAGAGCCATGCTCTTTGAAGGTCAGGATCTTTCAATTTTATCCCAAGGCTTTTTTTTTTCCCAATTAATTATAAAATCTGGCAAATGTTTCTGTTGAATAAGAAACATTTGAATAAGTTGTATTACAACTTCAGATGCTAGCTGGTCTATATGCTATGTTTTGTAAACTGATTTTATCTACAGCCTTGCTCAAAGAATAGACCAGACCATGTTAATTCTTTTTTTTTTTTTTTTTTTTTTTTTTTTTGGTACTGGAGATTGAACTCAGGGGCACTCGACCACTGGGCCACATCCCCAGCCCTTTTTTGTATTTTATTTAGAGACAGAGTCTCACTGAGTTGCTAAGTGCCTCGCCATTGCTGAGGCTGGCTTTGAACTCGCGATCCTCCTGCCTCAGCCTCCCAAGTGCTGGGATTACAGGCGTGCGCCATGCCTGGCAAGACCCTGTTAATTCTACGTGCCCAAAACTTCCCTGGCCACAGCTGAGTGGACTTGACTAAAATTGATTCAATGGGAAACTTTCCTGAGAATTTAAAACTGGGGCCAGGGCTTACTCAGTAATGGCCCAAGAGCTGATAGGTAATACAGAACCGCTCAATCTGGAACTGTCTTTTTATGCCATGAACATCATAAAGCAGAGCAAGCCCACCCAGAAAGAAAAAGAAGAGAATTAAGCAAAATCAGTTTAAAAAGAAAAAAAAAGCAACAATAAATAAGTCAATAAAATATTTGTTTTACGTGTCAGTTAAAAAACAAATTTAAATAGGGGCCGGGGGTTGTGGCTCAGTGGTGGCACGCTTGCCTGGCATGTGTGAGGCATTGGGTTCAATTCTCAGCACCACATACAAATAAATAAAATAAAGGTCCATCAACAATTAAAAAATATTTTTTAATAAATAAATAAATTTAAATTAAAAATAAATAAATTTAAATATAAATATAAATTTATTTAATTATATTTATATTATATTTATATATGATTATATTTATTTATTTATTATTTAAATATAAAAAATAAGATATTTTTCTGACCAAAATAGTATTAGATTGAAATCAATAAAAAAAAAAAAAACTATATTGAAAAGCATCTGAAATTTAGAATTAAACAGCATGCTTCTAGATGACTCACAGGAAAAAGAAAAAATCCTGAGAGAAATTTTTCAAGATTTTAAAATGAAACTCAATTGCATGGAATGTATCTAAAACAGTACTAAGAGGAAATTTATAGCATTAAATGCTTACATTAAAAAAAGGGAAAAGTCTCAGTCTAATTCTCTAACCCTCTACGTTAAGAAAGAGAAAGGAAGAGCAAATAAACTCAAATTATAAGAAAAACAGAGATAATAAAAGTAAAAGCAGAAACCAATGGAATAGAAAAAAAAAAAAAAAAACGACAGAGAACATTAAATTAATGGTTCATTTTAAAATATTTTTATTGTTGCATTGTAATTATATATAATGAGGGGATTCACTATTACATATTTAAACATACACAATATAACAATACAATTTGGCCAATATCACTCCCCCATGTGTTTCCCCTGGCCCTCCCTTTTTCCCTCCTGGCTCCTTTTCCTCTACTCTACTGAGCTCCCTTCAATATACGGCAGATCACACACACACACACACACACACACACACACACACACACACACCTTTCTCTTCATTTAAAAACTCGTTTTAAAAATCATCAATAAAATTGAAAAACCATAGTGAGACTAACCTGAGAAAATAAGGGAGACGACACAAATCACCAATGCCAGGAATGAAAGTGTGAGCAGATCCAACACACATTAAAGGATAATAATGAAATATGAACAGCTCGCGTCTATAAATTTCGCAACTTACATGAAATGGACAAAATCATTAAAAGTCACAAACCACCACCGCTCACCAAAGAAAAAGTTAATCTGAAAAGCTCAAAACCTAGTAAAACAATTGGATTAATATTTTTAAATTTTAAAAAGTAAAACTCCAGGTCTAGATGATTCCACTAGTAAATTCTACCAAATTCCTAAGGGAAAAAAATTATACCTATTATATACAAACACTTTCAGAAAACAAAAGAGGACATAATATTTCACAACTCATTTTATGAGTTTGGAGTTATATTGATACCATTATTAGAGAGACATTACACAAATTAAAACAATGATATACCACAACATCCCTATTAGAATGGTGTAATACCAAATTCTATTGAAGATGTGGAGCAACAGGAACTCTTGCTCATTGTTGGTGAGAACACAGGATGGTGCAGCCACTTTGAAAGACAATATTCTCATGAAGATCCATAACAAACACTAGCAAACCAAATCCAGTAGTATTTAACAGCATAATTCATCATGACCAGGTAGGATTTTTATGAAGAATACAAGGTTGTTTTGACATTTGAAAATTAGTCAATATAATTCACTATTATTAACAAATTAAAAAAGAAAATAATGTAGTCATATCAATAGATATGGAAAATTAATTGTTGAGATTTAACACGAATTCATGATTAAAAATAAAATAAAATCACAAGAAATTATGACTAGAAGGAAACTTCTTCAACTGGATAAAGCGCATATACAAAAAAAATCTAGAGCTAGCATCATATTTAAAAATAAAAGACTAAATTCTTTTTACTAAAGATTTAGAGAAATGCAAGGATGTTTGGTGTTATGACTTATATTCAGTGTTGTACTGTGGGTTCCAGCTCTTGCAACAAGATAAGAAAAAAAATTAAAGTTTCATGTAATAGAATCAGTTAAACTATCTATTTGCATATGACATGATTATATTGTATAGACTCCTAAGGAATATAAAAAGTTACTAATTAAATAATAAAAGCACTAATAAGTACATGCTTTAAGATAATAAGATATAAAGTCAATATTAAAAATCAATTGCATTTTTAGATACTAGCAAAATATAATTAGCACGATCCAAGGAACAAAGAATTGATAAAGTGGATTTCATTGAAATTGAAAATTTCAGCTCTAAGAAATACACTGTCAAAAGAATGAGAAAACAAGCCACAGACTATCAGCAAAATATTTATAAAACAAATATCTGACAAAGGACTATTACCTAAAATAAAGAACTCCTAAAGCTCAACAATAAGAAAACAAGTAACCTTATTTAAAAATAGGCAAAATACCTAAATGAGTACATCATCAATTGACATTTACAGATGGTGAATAAGCATATGAGAAGATGCTCAACAACATGTCATAAGAGAACTGCAAATTCAAATAATGATATACTACTACCCCCCAATTAAAATGGCCCAATACCAAATTCCATGAAGAATGTAGAGCAACAGGGACTCTCATTAATCTATACTGAGAATGCAAGATGTACTTTATTCCACTATAGGCTACCCAACATAACGTGCTGCCCCATGGGCAGGCCCAAAAGCAATGGGGCCAATTAACCCCTATTGGGGGTTAGACTGGAACCTCCAAAACTGTGAACCAAAATAAAATTTTTCTCTTTATAAATTGATTATCTCAGATATTTGCCAGAGTAATGGGATGCAGACTAACACAATGTATCATTCTCTGGTTATTGTTAGTACGCTGGTATAAGATTTTGAAAGTGGTGGTGGCTATGCATACATGGAAACAGAAAAAAATGGGAAATATTTGTACTTTCTGCTCATTTTGCTGAGCTTAAAAATGTGCTAATAAGCTGGGTGTGGTGGCGCACGCCTGTAATCCCAGCACTTGGGAGGCTGAGGCAGGAGGATCGTGAGTTCAAAGCCAGCCTCAGCAATGGCGAGGCACTTAGCAACTCAGTGAGACCCTGTCTCTAATAAAAATACAAAAAAGGGCTGGGGATTTGGCCCAGTGGTCAAATGTCACTGAGTTCAATCCCTGTTACCCCCCCCCCCCCCCCCAAAAAAAAAAAGTGCTAATAAATAAAGTCTGTTTAAAATTTGGAAAGTGAACAACTCAGGAGGCTGAGGCAAGAGAATCTCTAGTTTGGGGCCAGCTCAGCAGGACAAGACCCTATCTCAAAATAAAAAATAAAAAGGATGCAGCATGTAACTCAGTGGTAAAGTGCCCCTAGATTTAATGCTCCATACCAAAAAATCAAACAAACAAACAAAAACTATTGTAAACTGAAAAAATTTGAAGTTACTACTTGGAAAAATAGGATAAGAAATATTTAGGGGTAGACCAGCAAAATAAATGTAATATTTATATCTTGAAAACTATAAAACATTTCTAAGAGAAAGCAAAAAGCTGAATAAATTAAGTTATATACTGTTCATGAATTGAATAATCAATATCGAAGTATAAAATCACCCCCAGATGATATGTAGGTTCAGATCAATTATTCTAGTTAAAATCTCAGCAAGTTTTTAAAATTTATATAGAAATGAAAAGGTTCTAGAATGGCCAAAATAAATTTGAAAAAGAACAAGGTTAGGGGTCTTATCATACTTGATTTCAAGATTTACTATTTACTACAGTAATCAAGACAGTGTGATGCTGGTGTAAGGGAAGACAAATCCAGAAACAGCCCCTAT
The DNA here is from genome assembly GCA_025594165.1 of Tamias sibiricus. Classification (NCBI taxonomy): domain Eukaryota; kingdom Metazoa; phylum Chordata; class Mammalia; order Rodentia; family Sciuridae; genus Tamias; species Tamias sibiricus. The sequence continues at coordinate 137,991,428 of CM046658.1, read as the reverse complement.
ATGTGTATGCTTAATTAACTATTGACAAAGATGTTAAGCCGTTCAACAGACACAATAGACTTCTCAGTAAATGGTGCTGGAACAACTACATATACATATGGAGAAAAAAATTAATCTCAACCCACAACTCTTGCCATGCACACATGAAGAAATAAACGTGAAATGGGTCATAAACTCTAAAACTATGAAATATCTAAAGAAAACCTTTGTAGCCTTGGGATAGACAAACATTTCTGAGACATAAAAAGCATTAACTACAAAAAGTTGATACAATTGTCTCCATTAAAATTTAAGACCTTTGTTTTTCAAAAGATGCAATTAAGAAAATGAATTGGCAAGCCAAAAGACCTGAAGGAAATATTGGCAATGCATGTATCTAACAAAGACCTAGTTGTGTGATTTAAGGCAAGTAATTTGACATGGGTGCAGCTTATTTTCCTTGTCTGTAAAATGGGGACAGTAATAATACTTGTCTCATGGGGTTGTGTGAGGATTAAGTGCAATAAAGGGAAAAAAATCAAGCACAAAGTAGTTTTCCTTTCTAATTTTCCATACAGCATTGATCACAAAGCTTTAAACCCATTCAAAAGAACAGTATTTGGAGTGAGCAAAAAATGCTCACAGCAAATTTAAAATGCCCACAAGGCAAAAGGGTGCCCTTTATTTATTCCAAAAGGTTTTACGTAGGCATAGTGAGGGAAAAGCCCTACTTTCTTCTCTGTTGACCACGTGTCCTGTAACAGCAGTTCTCCGAATCTGGAGAACTGCAGTGTCCTAAAGGGAATAGATATCTCAGAAAGGAATGGGTCATGAAGGGTTGGTTATTTCCTCTGCCATCTGAGATGAAAGTAGTTAGGCAGAGTTGGCAGAGAATTGATTTTTATGCAGATATCAAATTGTATCTTTTTCTTTATGCCTTGTTCTAAATTGAGTTGTTTTCTCAAAAATGTTTGTAATGTGTAACTAGCAATTACCTAATTTTAATTGCTGATTTTTCTCAGTTGTAGTCAAGTGTCTTGAAAGGCTGCCTTCCTTATCTTCATTTCTTCACTCTCCAGTTTAATCCTCATCCGCTGCCCTCTTGCTTTTCTTGCTTCCCATCATACTGTTGCCCTCACCACAAACACAACCCTGAGGCCAGCAGTTCTGAAAGGGTAGCCTTGGACCCAAAAGAGGCAGGGACCAGGGGCTAAGGTCAGATCCTTTCAGAGCATCTGCAAAGAGAAAAACTGGCTTACAGGAATTCCAGATTACAAACAAACAAAAAAAGAAAAATTTCAGAACAACTTTGAAAAATTATCATTCACATCTTCTGAGAATCGTTATTAAAAATCACATTTGTGAAATAGGAGCAAATAATTTATAAAAGTGGGGAAGTATCCTCCAAAGAGCAAAAGAATGTGCTTTTTGAAGTTTAAAAAAAAAAAAAAGTCTGTGCTATTAATTAGCCTGAATTAACTATTTCACCATATATAAACATGACAAGGAGACTGGTTGTCATTGGGGAAGGGAAAGGGAGAGGGAGATGGTAGATGAGGGCTGCTGTCTTTCTGGACCAACCTCATAGAACTTGTTGATTTTTTTAAAGGTGAGTATGTATGGCTTGCTAAAAATGAAAGATTAGCATGCTTTCAAAACCAAGATCCAAACCTTTCAATTGTATTTGCAAGTTAATTTCTTAATGCCCTGTTTTCTGCAAGGACAGAAACCCCAGCCTTCCTCCTGGGGTATTTCATGGTTTTTCATAATCTTTCCTTCATCCCAGGGTTCTTTGTTTCTAGTAAAAGACAGCACATTGTAAAATGAGGATAAGAACAAAGACAAAGTATATTCAGAGGTTTTTCCTTATTATGTCTGAAAATTTCCAAATGTACTTAAAATAGAAATTATAGAATAAAAGATAGAAATAAAAACCAAAGATTTCAGAAACCATAATAAATTAGAATAAAGGCAGAGGCTCTTAGCTTGAGTTAAAACCAAAGCAAAACAATCAGTTGTAATTATACCACCACCACCACCCTGTCATGGAATATTTACCCTAGTTTTCTCTGTTAGGGATTCTGCTATTCTACCTCCATTCCCATCACCCCAGGGCCCTTCCAATAAAACTTCCAGTCCTCAAACTCAGCTTAGAGGTGGCCTTCTCTGAGAAACTTCTTGGCTGACTTAGTTGTCTGCATTCCCAAAGCCTCCAATGTTAGTGCCATATCTGCCAGAATCACTGTGATCTCAGTTCCCTCCAGTAGGGGCTTGCCACAAGCTCCTTGCAAGGGAGTCACCCTGTGTGCCAATCATAGGTCACTTGTGATGGTGGATGCCCAGCACCCCTTCCACCTTGGTCACAACAGACAGGACCATGGAAGCATCAGATGAGGAGATTCAATTCACAGGTGTCCTATAAAGTGAGCTGGAATAAAAACTTTGCCCAACAGAGATTATTATATTACAGTATAGTATCCTCTCCTTGGGAGCCTTAGACTGGATATTTGGTATCAAGGAAAGAATTGAAAAAAACACAAGAGAGAAGACAAACTTCAGATCTCCCAAGGCCATGAGTAAGAGAGGATACATGAAGCTGAGAGAGGTCATAGAGCAGAATTGGGAAAATAGAGAGGAGTTGAGTCACCTCAGCAGGTTTTCCTGAGTAAGGAGCAGTTACGAAAGCTCCTGGGATTCTGGGCCCCCTTCCCATTTCAATACCTGATCAACTTCCCAGAGACCTGACTTCGGAGCTGTTCCTGGTTCCCTGTGATGGCTCCTATCCTTAAGTGACATGTTTGGGTGCCACTTGCTTCTCACTACCAAGAAAACCTACGTGACCTCTCTCTTCATTTACCAGCCTGCATTTCAGTCTCTGCTTGTCTACCACCCGTCTAGACTGGAAGCTCCCTGAAGGTTCTGTTTTCTGTTATTCTGTAGGCCGAATACCAGACATAGCAAGAATTAATCCTTACCCCCTGGGTCAGTAAAAGGATGCATAATTAATCAAAGTATTATAAAATATGTCCATTGTTGAAGAGCAGGAATCAACTTCTGTTAACTCACCAGGATCAAATAAACAAGGACTCGTGAAAAACACTTACTGGTGTTGATGAGCCTCCAAAAATACGTGCATGGTTCCCGAAGCTGATATCTGCACTGAAATCTAAATCTCCTTGCTCACTTGTGTACCTCTACACATAATTAAAGGTTAAAGAAGTGTCGTGTGGGGCTTTTATAGAAATCAAAAGTACATGCAATTCTTCTGAAAGCTTGCTGATTACTCTTAGCACATTGTGTTTTAATTTTGATCTCTGGAAAATATCAAGAACAAGAAAAGAACTTCCACCCCCACCCCACCAACCCCTGGCTCCATAGGAAAAACAGTATTGAAATAATACAAACATCTTGGATCGACCCTCTTTTGAAAGTAAGAAACGCCTCACCCTCCCAACAGGCCTGAAGTCTGCACAGTTTGTCCGCCAAGAGAGTGGGATTTGGCAGCACTCCCCGTAAACTGAACCACAGGAGGCCTCTGATTGAATTGAAATTGTTTCCTCCGGTCAGATTTTGTTGGTGGTACTCCCCCCTCAGGATGTGAATTCATCATGTTGGCTCTGGGGTGAGGCTGGGGCCGAGGTGGGGGCACGTGAGGGTGAATGCATGTGTGTGAGCATATATGTAAACACATCATTTATTCCCCAACATCGCTAATAAAGGCATCAACATTACCCAAAAAAATCATGGAAGACTATATTCATTCTTATTTATTCTCAATATGTTTTGGAGTAATTAAAATTTAATCAGAAAAAAACAAGGCAAGAAAATTGGAAATGGGAGAAATGCAAAAGGCAAAATTGACAGCACACATATTTTTATAACCTTTGAGAAGGTAGGGATATTCAGACAGGTAAGAGGCATGATCTCTGCTTCGGGGATAAAAGGAGTGCAGAAGGAAAGCAGATTTGGGCTATGATGAAATTCCACCTTGCCTCTTGGTGGACTGTACCCCTATTTACTTGTTCTTCAAAGGCAGCCCTACCATCTAAAATAAATAAAGACACCATTTTACATGTGGAAACTAAAACTCTGATGAGGTGTTGGTGTGGGGGTTTCTTTTTGGTCACCAGGTCTAGGACTTGAACATCTATATTGAAGAATATGCCAGCCCAAGTGAAATCTCACAATTTCTCAGTCTGGGTGTCTCATGAGTGTTCCCCAACAGCAGAGCTGACAGTAATTGAAGCTATAGGACAAATGTGATAGATCTTCCAGTTCATCAGTTTTAGCACTGGTAAGAAATTGAAAGCACTATTTTCCTATTTAAAAAAAAGCACACAAATATATTATGAAATACAATGCAACATTTACATGCATTTTTAAAAACACAGGACCATAAAGAACTTTCCCACTTGCAATGGGAGGCTTTAAGCTATGCTCATGACAACTCTGGTAGGTGTAAGCTCTCTTCTCTGCTACTAGAAAACTGTGATGAAAAGATTTGAGAAGCACTATCACATTCCAAAGACGACCATGGAGCATGTTTTCCTTGTCCTATTTGGTTATAGAATTTTGTGAATGAAAAAACAAATTAATATAACCTCTTTCTCTTCTGTGGCATTTTACTAATGAGAAACAGAGCCCTTGCTCTCTCCCCATTGTGGAGTTTCCCACCATCTGCCAACCCATGTACCTGTGCCTGATCACAGCCTGGAGTACTGAAGTTACTGAGAGAAAATAGTCACAGGCATAGAGGGACCATGAATGCACTCACTCTGGAACTCAGATACACAGGGAAAATTAGTATATTTTTCCTGTGCATTTGATTTGATTTGGGCCCATTGGCTAGGAAGTGAGAAGATAGTAACTAAATCCCTGTTTGAATTTTGATCTAGTACAGTCCACTTAAACAGTTCGTGAATGGGATGCTCAGGTCCTCTCTTTATGCTTTTCCTCCCTCCATCTTCTCCAGAAGGGTGCTTGGTGTAGTGAATGACCCAATGACCTGGGGTGGCTGGGTGCCTGGACCTTCTGACTGGCCTGCTGTTCTCTGGACCAGCTGCAAAGCGGCTGTTCCAAGGTCCACTGGGGAATCTCTGGCTTGAGTGCTTCCTGGGCATTGAGCTGGTGTCTGTTGCTGACATCCGCAGCAGGTGAACTTCTTTCTCAGCACAGCCAGGGCACAAGGCCCATCCCTGCCATCTAGACCTCCCCTAGGCTTTGGTTGGCACTAGCCATTCTGAGTATCTACCCTGTCTTCTATATGGTCTCCTATCCCTGCCCCTGGCCTCCCCCAGTCCTGGTTACAGGGTACTTCACCCTCTCACAGTGGCCCCTTAGGGACTCACTGACTCCCAACATGGATGTCATGTGTAAGTCATGGGCAGCTCCAGGATAGCTACCAAGCCCTCCCTCCATCTAACCCCACTGTCTCCTTCCCGAACTATGCTTAATGATGATGCTGAGACCCAGCAAAGTGACTTGTTCCCAAGTCCCAGATGGAAATCAGGGAAAGAGACTCCAGACATAGGTGGTCCTCAACTTTACCTAATTTATCAGTCTCTCTTGAGATTGAAACCTATGCTCACATCAATCCTTAAGATAGGAACCTATCTTACTCTTCTCCTTTCTATCTTCCTTCCTTCCCCCTTGTCTTCTCAAGTCAACTGCTCCAAAAGATGCAACCCTTTTCTGAATTGAACATTTTGACCTTTTGGACAGGAGTTTAAACTCTGGGGCAAACTTTAGAATCTGATGGGATAAGCTGACCCTTTGAGGAACTAATGAGGAGCTTAGAGTAGTCCTCCTTTCCTTTTGGCTTTAAAGCCTGTTGTGGGGGGCTCACACTATTCTGCCCTTTTGGCTTGGTTTCTTAGAGGTGGGAAGCTATCAGGTGGTGGGAGATGCAAAGAAAGAAATTAAAATGCATCTACTTAATATTTGTAAAGATATTACTCCTGTTACTGACATACATCTATAAAGTTGAATATGGCCAAGCTATGAATGGCCTATGTAAATATCTAATGTAAACTTTCTGTTTCTAAATGCTTTCGTATTTTCAAAATTATTCAGTATTTTAACAAACAGCTTTTTCCCAAACCTAGCCTCTCTCTATGCAGGGCTATATCATTCCAAGCAAAGACTGGAGCATTTGGTGTGTCAGTGAATTTTTATTTTCTATTTGGCGTGAGAAGCTTTATTTCCCAATGGATGGATGAAGAAAATGAGGTACACATGTACAATGGAATACTAGTAAGCCATAAAATAAACAAATGATATCATTTTCAATAACATGGTTGGGACTGGAGATCATTAGATCATGTGAAATAGGTCAGGCACAAAAAGACAAGAGCTACATAATCTCATTCATGGGGGAATCCAAAAGAGCTGTTCTTCTAGAGGTTGGGAGTAGAATGGTGGCCACTAGAAGCTGGGGAGAGCAGGGACTGGTGAGAAGGAAGGGAAAAGGCTGGTTAACAGGTCCTAAGATGTGAGTAAGACTTTCTGGTATTCTATTGCACAGCAGGGTGACTATAATGAATAAGTATGGTGTGTGTGTGTGTGTTTTGTGCACACGCGTGTGCATACAAGAATTTTGAATGTTTTCACCATGAAAAAGTTATAAATGTTTGAGGGGACAGGTTTGTTTATCCTGATTTGAACATTACACAATGTACACATGTGTCAAAATATAACATGATATTCTATAAATGTGTATAATTTATGTATAGCAGTTAAAACTTTTTAAAGAAAATAGTTGAAAATTTAAAAAAAATAAAAGGAGTAAATTTCTCCTTCCTCCTTACTGGAAGAACATCTATGGGGTAAGTAACAGCTTTTGGCGTCAGAAAGAGAGGGGATAAAGATGTCCCCTAAGATCACCCCTGATATGAAATTTAGAGAATTTGTCCTAAGAGTAGCTTGATGGGTCTCAGACCACCTCGAACTGTGCCCCCAGTGGGTGGCAGGGCCTCTAACAGTGTGGGTGAGTGTCCAGTAGCCCAACACAAAGCTCTGTGGCTCTAGGGAGCTGTGGTCAATGTCTGAGGCTCTGGTGTGGTCCACTCCAGAGCAGTCCCTTTCCTTTGTGGCATGAAGGAACTTGGATAACAAGCTTCTTCGAGCAAACTTGAAACTGAAACCAGAAGCTCTTCACTATTTCCCCAGATTACACAAGCCCTAGGAAACTCATCTGCTCATAAAGGGAAAGAATTGAGAACCCTGAGACAATAACTGAAACTGGAGCTTCCTCCAACTATATGTTTAAGGGCTAACCTTCTCTTAATTTTATTTAGAAAAGTAAATGTGACATGTCTTGTATTCCAGGGTCATGGAGCAATTCGTACCCATTACATTTATCTGAAAAATCTCACAAAATCATGGCAATAAATCAAATTAGTTATATAATTGATGGCTCAACTTTAATACTTTTTTTTTTAAAGTAGGGTGCATCTTTGTGAGTGTGGACTTAAAGTCCTATAGCTATGGCAGTACTAAGAGGACAAGAGCCATTAAGAAACCCAATTTTGACGATGACTTGTGATATTTGTCTGTATATCATGGTAATATGTCATATGATTCCTGAATAGGTGATTTCTGTCTTTTGATGTTATTTTGTCTCCTCTCTCCATTCTTCTCTTCCTTTTCTCTTTGCATTTACCAAACACCTATTGCTTACCATCTCTCTGCTAGATGTCAAAGAAAAAAATTGAATAGAAGCCCCTCAATCCCAAGGCCTTACAGGCCAGAGGCACAGTAGAACAAGCCTTTAGAATGTGCTCAGTGCTGGGTTTTGTCAGAACACTGTGACAGCACAGAATCACACTGTTCATCTCCATATTTTAAATGGGGAGAACAATATTTTCCAGCCAACAAAATCATGGAACAAATTTGGTGAATATTCTAAAAGCAGAAATTAGATTAGTGAATTGCATCACAGAACCTACTATTTCCCAATCAATACAAGACTGCTCCATGCTAGAAATGAGGCAGAATCGTTTGGTAGCCACTCTTTAAAAACAAGCACTGTATGGACACCATTTTAAATGTCATTCATCAGGGACTTGAGATTCCACAGAGGTTAATATTGCACAATGGAACTTTAGTCACAAACCCCTCATTCTGGGATTTAGAATCGTTTAACATTGTCACAGGTGTGGCTTCAAAGAAGTCACCTGTTAGCCCTCCCTGCACCATGTGTAGTACAGATGGGAGGATTCTGATTCCTGACTCCTCTTCCTATCCCTACCTCCAGCTTTCCTCCAGGGCACAGAGCAGGGAACCAGTTATCACACTAGAGAAAGAGGAGCATTCTCCCTGATCACCTTTCTTTGATTACAGGAGGTATGACCAGTTGGAGCTCAGGCTTATATTTCTCATCCCAATTGTTATGTTTCTAAAAGATATTTTAGGCCTAGTAACTGAAACTTGTCACCTAACAAGTATGGACTGATTTTTCTGCAATATCTCATTTGTTTTCCTTTCTTTCTCCTTCCTTCCTTCTTTCCTTCCTTTCTTCCTTTTTTTTCTTTCCTTCTTTCTGTCTTATTCCAGACCCATGTTTATTTATCCACTTTTATTGAATTTTGAATTGAATAACTGCAACCAAAGGCTATTTTTAACTACACAGCTAAACTCCCCTCAAAGTTTTATGTGTAACATGCATGACTGTGCATATGGTGCGACGCTACATCATGTACAACCAGAGAAATGAAAAGTTGCACTGCAATTGTGTACGATGAATCAAAATGCATTCTGCTGTCATATATACCTAATCAAAATAAATAAATTAATTAATTTTTAAGAAGTTCTATGTGTAAAACAGAGAAAGAAAAAAATTCAGGCTTAATGTTAGTTTTTTAAAAGAAAAATAATTAAAGAGAAATCAATTAATGTTATTAAGAACATATTTTCAGGGGTTGGGGTTGTGGCTCAGCGGTAGAGTGCTCGCCTAGCATGTGCGCAGCCCAGGGTTTGATCCTCAGCACCATGTAAAAATAAATAATTAAAATAAAGATATTTTAAAAAGAACATATTTTCATGCATAAATATTTTAATTTTTAAATAATGTGGCACTAGTTTTTATATCTGTCTTTTGGAGTACTTTTCTTGTCTCAGTTTCAGGTCTTTTAATGGAGAATTGAATAGTTAAATGCATCTTTCAAAAACCAAAATTTCTCTGAAATGTTTTTATATCATTGGTAAATGGATTTTGGTACATTATCTAATATGAATCCTTTGCTTTCAAATAGTCAATGATAGTGTAAAAACAACATGGGATTACTTATTCACAGTAACATGAGTAATAATTTTTAAATGGCAGAAGAAAACTGATAAAGCAGTTTGCCTACATTCAAATGGTTATTCTTGCTCAAAATTTCAGCTAAAGGCAAAACATCTTTATGTGAACCTTATTACTGCTGTGAAGAAAAACACCTTGGAGTGGGAGGGATTTTTGAAATGCAGTCACTAACAAATGAATCCTATGTTGACTAAAGCCCAGAAAGTTTTGAAACTTTTGAAGTGACTCTAAAATCCAGGGGCCACCAGCATTGGGCCCCTCATGAGTTCTATGTGGTGACCCCAAGGGAAACAGAATGACACAAAACACAACCCTAATCATAAAAAAAATTAGAAAATTTGCACAAATAAATTCTGAAGTTGCTATTAGATTGTGGTAACACCCTGCCATCTTGTTTTTTGGTTTCTCTTAGGTTGACACCCATAAAGTAAATTGAATTGGGTTTGTTTTTTTTTCTGTGTACTTTCATTTGGGCAGCAAGATGTTGGGATAAAGCAGTAGTCAGAGTAGGCACAAACCCTGGAGTGGGTGAGGACAAGTAGAGGTAGCGAAGGCACCCCTCTGCCAAATCCTTTCAATAATGTATGGGCTGTCGGCAGTGTATGGCTGAGCATGGGCCTGCTCTCACTTTGGTAGGCTCCCTTCCCAGTGGACACTAAGGCCAGCTGTCTAGGCAGCAGGAATAGCTCTCCTTTCCCAAGCCCAGACCTGTGGGAAAATCTTCATTGGCCAGTAATTGATTCCACCCTGCCAGCTCCATTACTCTAGGCTGCAGTCAAACTGGCAGCATGCTGGGGAGGGGAGCTTGCGGAAGGCAAAGAGGGCTGGGAGCAAAGGCCTTTGGGGGGGCCCTACAATTAACACTAATCTGAAAATTGGCCTCTGACAGCAAAGCCCAGCACCTGACAGCTAATTACTTGTGTCAGACTGATGTGCACCTCATATGGAAAGGTTATTTATCAGAGACCAGGGTTCCTCCCTCCTTTTTTCTTTCTTTCTTTTTTTTTTTTTTTTTTTTTTTTTTTTTTCAGTTTGTCTTGGTTGAAAACAGTAGGGAATTGTTCCTGGTTGCTTAGCTCCCAGAATCCCTGAAAGTTCTCATACTTCATCTAACTGAAAGCCTCCTAAATAACCTTTCAAAAGCCCAATACAAGGGTGCTGTGCCATTCACCTGTGCTGGAGACCAGAGAAAAGCTTGGCTATCCTAGAGGGTGGGGCTTATTTCCTCTTATCAATAAAGTCAGAATGATGGATTTGCAAAATCCAAATTATCAATGTGGAAACAATAAGGGATTCCAAAGGGATCAGACTAACTCCATTCATCCTATTTATAAAAAGTCCACAGTAGGAAAGACCAGTAAATGGTTTATTTTGCAAATAGAATTAAAAATCTGGCATCTTTAATTTAAAATATTTTCTCAAATCTAGCTGTATAGTGAGTGTCTGTGTGACTCATGCGGATATATATATATATATTTTAAATTTATTTATTTTTTATTCTAAGATGTTATAAATGACAGCAGAATGCATTACATTTCATATTACACATATAGAGCACTTTTTTACAAATCTCTGGTTGTATGCAAAGTATATTCACACCATTCGTGACTTCATACATGCACTTAGGGTAATGACATCCATCTCATTCTACCATCTTTTTTTTTTTTTCATTCACCCTTTTGCCCCCCTCCCTTCCCCTCCCTCCCCATTGGCCATTCTAGTGTTCCTCTAATCCTCCTATTCTCCCCATCCCAACCCCACTGTGAATTGGCCTCCTTATATCAGAAGAAACATTTGGCATTTGGCTTTTTGAGATTGGCTAACTTCACTTAGCATTATATTCTCTAACTCCATCCATTTTCCTGCAAAAGCCATGATTTTATTCTCTCTTATTGCTGAGTAACATTCTATTGTGTGTATATACCACATTTTCTTTATCCATTCATCTACTGAAGGGCATCTAGGTTGGTTCCACAGTTTAGCTATTGTGAATTGTGCTGCTATAAACATTGATGTGGCTGTGTCCCTGTAGTATGCTGTTTTCAGGTCTTTTGGGTAAAGACCAAGGAGTGGGATAGCTGGGTCATAAGGTGGTTCCATTCCAAGTTTGCGGATATATTTTCTATATGTTGGTGATTGGATCTGCTTGCCAATAATAAATATAGTCATCAATGGGGGAGGGGAATATCTATAGTCATCAATGGGGGAGGGGAATATCTATAGATATAAAATATATCTTGTCAGTATTTCCAGAAATTTTGAGTACCTATTTTATGCCAGTTACTGTGCTGGTTCTGGACATGTGAGACAGACATATTTCTTGCTCTTAGAAAACTTAAAATTCAGAGAGAGACACAGATAAGTAAGAAATTATGATGTAGCATGACACACTTTATGAAATAAAAAATTCTAAGTGCCTCAAACAGAACTAGCTTAAATTTGTGTGGTCCAGAGAGTGGCCTCTAAAGTGAGATTTTAAGAAAAAAACAAGAGTCAAGCAGGCAAAGGAGGAAGTGTGTAGTAGTGGAGGATCAAAAATATAAAGGAAGTGTCATATACACAAAACCTGATGAAAGAGAATTTGGCAGGGTTCAAGCCTAGTTATAGACGTGGCCTAGACAAGGCTGATAATTAAGGCATATAGTTAATTTGTCCCAAGGTTTTCCAAGTAGAACTTTTTATCAGGTTTCTAGTTTCATGAACTTTTCACTGCTTATCTGACTTGACCCCCACCTTAGGTATCAAAGTTCAGACAAGCCCACACCAGTAAAAACTGAGAAACAATATGATTATTGGCTAAGTGCTATAGCAGGAGTCACAAGACCTAGGATAGCAGACAGCTTTAATTTTATTTATTTATTTATTTTGGTTCATCAATACCTATCTTTCTAATGAGACTCCCCCCCTATCCCAAGTGGGTCTGGATTTTGTAAATATTTACTTATCCAAAGGGTTTTTGAATGGTGCCAGGTCATAGGAGGCACCAAGAATATGGTAATGAGCAAGGAAGATGTGGGTCCTAACCTCAAAGAGCTCATATACACTCAGGAAAAGACAGATATAAAATAGGTCATTATGCAAAAAATAAATTAGTGCAATTTGTGGTTTAAAAATAAACAGTACATTATCAAAAGTAATCACCTGTGTGAAACTGTTATGAATGATGTATATAAACAACTAAAAGGAGAAAGATTTTGTCATCAAGGCATTCATAACGTAAAGTCATGGGAAAAGAAAGGCATGTAAGTTGAGTTCCTCTTTTTTGTCTGGGGATGAGCTAATGCATTACATGAATAGCGTCATTGATTTCTGATGACGAGCTCATGAAGGAATGATTATTTCCCTTATTTTGCAAGCCCAGTTACTAAGATCTAAAGAGCTAAACAAGAGCTCAAGAACATCCATCTAATAAAGGGGGGAATTGTAGGATTTGGGCCAAGCTTGGCAACTTTTCTCCATCCCTCCCAACTATGAAGCCAACCCCATCAGCACCTCAGTGGACTTTATTGCTCAGGACAAGGACACTAGTTTCTTCCCAGGCAAAGGACTGCACCTAGTGGCCAGAACACTGACTGAAAGGTTCTATAACTTGCATGGCCAACTTTTCATTTAGTAAATGCTATGAGCTTATATCATCTGGGGACAAATATTTATCCACTCCCAAATGTCAAGTTTTATGAAATCTGGTAGACATTAAAGCACAAATGTAATTGTCTCCCAATCTTTCTACCACACCAACCACCAAGAAATGTGCCCTAAAGAAGTATGATATTAGGGCTTGGATTGTGGCTCAGCAGTAGAGTGCTCGCCTAGCACATGCAAGGCCCTGGGTTCGATCCTCAGCACCACATAAAAATAAATAAGTAAAATAAAGGTATCGCGTCCAACTACAACTAAAAAAAGTATATAAAATATTTAAAATAAGAAGTATGATATTGAATCTAGAAAAACTCACCAATTACAGTTTTGAAAGGTAGAGGAATCACTAACATAGCGAAGGGGTGGGGCTACTGACTGTTTTTGAAAAAAGGAAATCAGATAAATAAATTTAAAAAAACAACCTTGCAAACAGATGTACTATCACACAAGTGTTACGGCCATACCACCTGATGTGAATTTCAGATGGGCCCCAAATGCCCGAATCATTACTGTACAGTCATTACACCTGGCTGCTTTTTGGGGAACATTGCTATTTTAATAGTCATGACCCAGCCTCCAGGCCCCAGAACAAAATAACTAGTTTAAGAAGTGATGAGCAGAGAGGCAGAAGTCCAGCTCAGACACAAAACCCTGATGAAGGAAAACAATCTCACTCTGCATCATGCCCAACAGTCCCCAGTTCTGAAGTTTTCTCAGGACACCAAGCCCACAGCTCTACTCGAGTGACCCCTGAGCTGGAGTTCTTGTCAAGACAATGTCAGTAGCAGCTTCTGGAAACCGCAGACACTGTGATCTCCATCCATAACAGATCATTATGTTTGGGCTTCCTAATCACCCACTTGGAGAACAGAAAGAGAACACTAACCAGAGTGACCAGGCTGAGGCCTGCACTTGGCCTCCTGCTCCTGCCCGGAGGCCGCCTCCCCACGCAGGCTTTTTTTAGGCTCTTGATGGAAACAGTGAGATAGTCTCTTGGCCCCCAGAGAGGTCTCCATTCCTCAGCTCCTGCTATCTACACAGCACAAAATCAAGACACACGTGATACATTCACATCCACTTGTTTTCTAAATGCCTCCTTGGTCATTATTGAAAATGCTGAAATCTTACCAAAGTCTTATTTTTCTTTCATCTGTCATTTGACTAAATTTCTTTCTTTCTTTTTGGCAAACAAAACACCTCTGATAGCAAGAGTTAATATAATTTAAGTTTTGACTTGCTTTTATGTAATGATTTCATGCCAATTTGCTTGTAAGTGATGAGATGGTATGATTTCTGACTTAAGTAGAGTCTATACCATCTGTTCCATAATAAGGGATTCCTGTTTTGGTCTTCTAAGAAATGTTTATTTTTCTTGAAAAATAATGCCTAACACAAGCTTTCCACTAAGTAGCATTTCTTGCAGGATAGCCCATGGAATGGCCAAGAATACTGAATGCCAATATGCCAACCTGGCTTCCACCACCAGTTCTCATTCCCCTCCGCTTACCACATAGCACAAAACCATATGTATGCCCAGGACCCCAAAATATTTCTGCATGAAGAGTTCCCCATAGAGCCCTCTGGATTGCTGGAAATCGGCCATCACTCTCAAAGCTTCCACAGTCCCTGGACACCATCAGAGTGCACCTCTGAGCCGAGTGACACCTGCTCTCTGCCTGTCGGGATGGGTAGAAACCTGCTGTGAGATCATTGGCATGGTACAAGACCCCCGGAGAACTCCCTTAACCAAATGCTAGGCAGGTGGGCACCATGGTCACAGCTCCATGGGCCCTCTTGGAGCACTATATTCAAAACCATCATCAAACAAACAAACAAAAAAAAGTACTTTGGCAGCCCAAAACATAAACTCTCATCATGTTTAATAGAGAGTAAATTGTAGAGACAGGCTTTAGTTCAATACTTACTTGGCCAAATTCTGATCCTTTTGGGCCCTTGGGCACCCGTTAACAACAGGCATCTTATTTTACCTGGAATTGCCTTCCATAAGCTGGATTCATGGTACCAAGAAAGTAATTTACAAATCAACTTTTTCTTAAGCATGAAGATGGTTTTAAAATAATATTAAATATGAATAATATTAATAATAACTCTGGTTTGGGCTTATATGGTTCTTATTCCAACAAAGAAAAATGCACCTCTTTCATAATCACTATCTGGCACTAACTGATATGCAAATTCCCCCCTCCCACCCCCGGGGGGTGCACAGAGTTGTATGCTGCACAGCTGTGAGTCATCAGACATTAATGTAGACTTAATTTGAACTGGTGCTGGAGGTAGTGGGTACAACTCAAATTAGACATGTGGTGGGCGTTTAACCACAATATTACCAATTCCCATTCTGACATCTGACAGCCCTTAATAATTAACTTCATGTAAATGGTCAAACCTTCCCTCCCTGTTGGACCAGTCTCTGGCTACACCAGGCCCTGCATTGTAATTGCTAGTTGGGGCTGTCAGTTGTACTGGTGACAAATCATAGGCAAAAGATCAGACAGCTTCAGGAGCCCTGTGTCCTCTGATCTATCTGCCTTTTAATTGGCCTGGAAGGCCTTCCCAGCAGCTCCCATATGCTGCCTCCTTAGAAAGAGAATATTTTCTCTCTCGATAAGAAGGAAATTGATTGTGCTTTGAGGCTTAATTGGAGGCCTTTGTGATCAGACTCGCAGTGTTCTCTAGAACACACTAGGCAGGCATGTTGCCCCAATCTGTACCTTCCTCACTCGTTTCTGAATACTGTCCTATCTGCTTTCTCTTCCTTCTCCTTCTAAAACATTGTCACATTCAGACTTGAGCCCTGAAGTTACCAGGCTGAACTTCTTTTAAGACCCTCATGATCAGAGCACTGAAAACTAAAGGGAAATGCCATATGCAAAAGTGACCAAATCTGGAACTAGGAAACCATCATCTCCTGAAAAAAAATGCTACTATATTCAAGCTGGAAGCTTATGAGCAGAACATTCTACCATTTCTGCTCAGTTACATGAAAACCCTAGAGCTGGGTTTTTCTTTCTTAGACACAACAAAGATTCAATTGATTATTCAGAAGAGTCTGAATGTCCACGAAAAGATCATAATAGGCAGGTATGGTGGCACACATCTGTAATCACAGTGGCTCAGGAGACTGAGGCAGGAGGATCGAAAGTTCAAAGCCAGCTTCAGCAACTTAGTGAGGCTCTAAGCAACTTAGTGAGACTCTGTCTCAAAATAAAAAAATAAAAATAAAGGGTTGGGGATGTGACTCAGTGGTTAAGTGCCCTTGGGTTCAATTCCTGATATAAAAAAATAAAAAATAAAAAAAGATAAAATCATTACCTATTAGAAAAGGAAACCCTGAAGATGGGCACAATCCACACACTGCTGACCATATTCCACATAGAAACTAATGACCCATGTGCATTTAGAGCCAATTTTTTTATGAAGCAGATAGAAACAGAAATAACAGAGATGACTTACTTTTATATTATGGATGAAAAAAAGCATCTACTAAGCAAGTGAACGATATCAAACTGATGATGGAATTGAATTTGTACAAGTAAAAGCATAAAGTTTTCAACATGGGGAAGCTCTTTGATGTGCCATTTAGGTATAGTTGACATGGTAACTATGAGAAGTTTGTTCTCTTTTTAGTAAAGTGGATCCCTAAAAAACTCATCCTGAATAATATTTTATTACTTGAATTGGACGATCTTTAAAGCAATAAATTTGTACTTCTTTTTTAAGATTCTAAAATTCAGGCTAGATTTGCCCAAGTTAGGCTACAGCTTTCAGGTTTTATGGCAGAGCTGGAGGCTTTATCACTCTAGCAGCCAAAAGGCCTAGTAACAAGCCTGATACTGTGTGTTAAGTAGTAAATAAGTAAACAATTAACAGGGCTGTCAGGCTTGGCCTGTGTTCTTAATCCTGTATTCTCCCCCAGGCTGAGTAAGCACATCTGAAGTACAACTTCAGAGCAAGAAACAAAAAGTGCATTAAAGAGAGAGAGAGAGAGAGAGAGAGAGAGAGAGAGAGAATGAAAGCAACGTTCTCTAAATATCATAGATTATTTGTACACAGAATACATGAAGCAAACAGATGTGAGGGCCTCTGGAACTTAAAACATGGCTGTGTCCTGGCCATTTTTCTGTCATAGAAAAAGAATAAGCCCTTTTCAAAGCCCTAGTCTGAAGGAAGAGCTAACATCAAACAGCCTCAGAATAACCAGGAGATTAAAGCCCAAAGCTATTCAACTTCCTGCCTGTAACAAACTAATCTCCTTAGAGATGGAAGAAGATCAGGAGCTACTGTTCTCCCAGAAAAGCTTTCCAGATCAGAAGCAGTGGCCGTAGTGGAAGGAACAGAAGGAATGAGGAACGCAGAGCCAGGAGTGAGAGGACTTGTGCGCGACCTGTGACCTGGGCAGGTCCACACATGTCCCCTCTGTCCCCTCTCTAGAGCTTAACTCAGTGCAGCACACCTGGGAGCAGCTTCTGCCGTGAGTGGCATGGGAAGGTCTTTCTGGCAGAGGAAGAAATCAGCTTCAATCCCAGGGGTTCTTGCAGATGGTATCTCCTGACCATTTCATCACCACTCATGTGTCCAGGGCACCTCTAACATGCGTGTTCCCTGCCTCTTGACTGTTCCCCAGGCTCCATCTTTAACTGCTAGTTTTTAAGCACTCCCAGAATCTGCCAGCTCCTGGGTCAGGCTCTCTGTTGGTTGTTTTCCCAACCTTGCCTTGGCAGTCGCTGGTCCTGGCCTCAGATATCTGCCATAATTCTGGGTCCTGGAGTGGCAACAGTCCTTTAGCTAGAAACCTAAAGTATTTTGGAAAATGACTGTGAGCAGATATGACAGGGTAAAGCCACTTCCACAAACCAATAATGCCAACCAACAGATTCAATATGCTGCTATTTGATGAAATTTAGGAGAAACTTTGCACACACACACACACACACACACACACACACACACACACAAAATTGAATACTGCTTCTGCCCCACCCCCAACCCCAAAGGTCAACTATGTTTATTAGGCAGTCTTCTGTTCATATACATAAGTGATTGGCTTGTGAAACTGGAATATTGTTAAACCAAAAAAATGAAGCATATGTAAATACCTCAAATATTCACCATATCACTGAAAGTAAATTATTGCAATGTACTCAAATCCAACCAAAAGGTACTGTATCAATCTGCTTAATGAAAAAAAAAAAAAAAAAAAAAAAAAAAAAAACGTTGGATTATAAAATAAGAATGCCATCAAAATCTAAAGCCTATTATTCCAAGGTAACTTATTGTTGAAACCGAACCATAAGACATGAATGTGTATGTGTGTGTGTGTGTATGTATATACAGTCAAAATATCTTGACCTCTCTGTCTCTTCTCCTTCTCACAACTGAATTTTATTCAAGGTAATAATCTTATTTCTACCTGTTATTTTTTTTCTAATACTAGGAAATAAATAACTTGGACAATATAGAAATTAGACATATTTACCAAGCAGTATCTAGCACAGGGCTATTTAATAACTGCCACTGAATAATGAATGGATGAATAAATAAATGAATGAATGAACAGATTAATGAATGAAAACTCAACTCTTGTGATTGCTGCAGATGAAATTCTAAACCAGAATCAGTTTGGGGTTTTTTTTTCCCCCCACATCTGCTAACTCAGAAGATTTTCCACAGTCTAAGGTGGCATTTAAATGACAATCCAGAAATATTTTCAAAGTGAAGAGAAGCTTAGGATTCAGGCTTTTTTTTAAAAGCCAAACTCGTTTGACAGGGTTGCTTTTTCTCCCCTGTGCACTTGACTCCTGTGCTCCTTGGCTGCTGGAACTGATTAAGAGGTGTGAGCAGTCCCTGGGAGTAGCAGTTTGTTCACAACCACCAACCTGGGCGAAGGTGGACAGACTTTTCCCCCAGGCAACCCAACTTAGAAAGAACTCAAGAAGGCAAACTCTTGATTACACAGGTTAAGCATCCCTAATTTGAAAATCAGAAAACTTGAAATGGTACAAAATTCAAAACTTTTTGAGTGCTAAGCTGGTGTCACAGTAGAACTCTGCACCTGACCTCATGTGACAGGTCATTTAAAATGCAAGTGTAGCCGGGCGCGGTGGCGCACGCCTGTAATCCCAGCACTTTGGGAGGCTGAGGCAGGAGAATCGTGAGTTCAAAGCCAGCCTCAGCAATGGCGAGGTACTTAGCAACTCAGTGAGACCCTGTCTCTAAATAAAATACAAAAAAGGGCTGGGGATGTGACCCAGTGGACGAGTGCCCCTGAGTTCAATCCCCAGTACCACAAAAAAAAAAAAAAAAAAGCAAGTGTACAAATTATGTGCAAAATTACCTTTGTGCTATGTATAGAAGGTATACATGAAACATCAAAGAATTTTGTATTTATATTTGGGCTCCATCCCCAAGATCATGTATATGCAAATATTTCAAAATCTGAAATCTGAAACACTTCTGGTTCCAAGCATTTTGGATAAAAGATACTGAACTGGTAGTACTTTCCGAAACAACAGAAGGTTCCTCTTGAAAATCTTTTTAGCACTCTTATTTTTTTTCTTTTTTATTGAAACTTGAGTCAGTGTCTCCAACTACAGACAGTGAAGACCTTACCTCACCTCACTAGAGTCATTTATAAGCGCAAGAAAGCAAGAGGGGAGCTCAGAGCATTGACTAGTCTTCTTGGACACACTGAGCCAGGGTTGGGAGTGTGGGGTAGCAGAAAGCACTTGCAACAGGCTGAGTAAGGAATCTCAGAAACCATCCCAACTCCAACACCAGCAAGATCAGTGAGGAATGTGGACAGGTCACATGGTCATCAGTCTCCACTCAATGCTCTGTTTTTTCTGTCTACATACTAAACAATTCATTTTTAATTTGGATATTTTTTGCCCACAAATTCAAAGATTTCTACCAACATACAGATGAACACACCAGCACAAGCACTAGCTGGGTAAGTAAATACGGGGCTAAGTTTTTGCCTTAAAACAATACATTTCCCCAATTATCTATAAGGAGCACATTTTGTTGAAAAGTAGATTACATTGCCTCAGTGCACCCCTGTTAGAGGATAGTGGCAATAACTCTTGGACCATCAGAGCTAGTTTGGAATCTCAACTCTACCACCAACAAACCAGGTGATCTTAGTAAGTTTTTTAGCTACTTTGGACAGTTTTTTCACCAATAAAATGGAGATAACATCTATGTAAAGGCTTATAAGAATTATAGAAATGAGGTATAGGAGGAGCAGAGAGTAAGACTGGCACATGATAGCCATTTAATTAATACTGCCAGCATACTCTAAAAAGTATACTAAAGGCTTTGACAAGTATTGAGACCTAAATAAGTATACAATACTTTCAATGACCATATGCTTGAGTTTGTGGGGCAGCTGGGTAAAGAAGTTGCAGTTCTAAATTTTAAAATAGACACACAAGTAATAATTTAGGGATAGGTAAATAGATCAATAAAATGGAATAGCTGAGAAATAGATCCTCACGTATATAAGTAATTGATTTCCAAAACAAGGTTCCAAGTCAACCCAATGAAGAAAGGAAAGTTTTTTTAAATAAATGCTGGAACACCTGAAATTCAATAGGGAGAAAAACATATTTTGATACCTATTTCATTCCATATACAAAGTTAATTTGAGATTGATCATAGACCTCAACCTGAAACCAAGAACCTTATAGCATCTAGAAGAAAACTTTTCTTTTTGTATAGAATATCTTTATAACCTTGATGTAGGCAAATGTGTTTTAGGCTAGATGCAAAAAACAGTAATTAAAAAATTATAAATCAGACTATGCTGAAATTCAGATTTTTCTGCTCATTAGAAGTCACCATTAAGAAAATGAACAGACAAATCATAGAATGGGAAAAGCAATTGCATCCATAACCTGATAAAATAATTAAATCTAGTGGCTGGGGTTGTGGCTTAATGGTTAGAGCACTTGTCTAGCACGTGTGAGGATCAGTCCTCAGCACCACATAAAAATAAAGAAATAAAGTAAAGTTACGGTTTCCATCTATGACTAAAAAATATAAAAAAGGATTATATCTAGAACATCAGTTAACTATAAATTAATAAAAAAGCAAATATTACTTTAAAATAGAACAAAGACTTGAATAAACCCTGCATAAAATAATGATTGACAATCACTTAAAAGTGGATGACATCATTAGTTACTAGGGAAATGCAAATTAAAACCATGAATGGTTAAAATAAACAAACAAAAAAAAACAAAACAAAACAAAACAAAACAAAAAAACAATGACAACTCTGTACTGCCGAGGGTGAAAAATACATGAAACTCTCAAAGATTGCCTGCAGAGATGCAGAATGTTACAACCACTTGGGAGAATGGTTTGCAAGTTTCTCATCATGGTAAACTTACACCTGTTTTATGAACTAGTAATTTCGCTTTTAGGTGTTTACCCAAGATAAATGAAAACATGTGATCCCCCAAAAGCATTGTCTATAATAGGCAAATGTCAGTCAACCCAAATGTCTATACACAGAGAATCAAAATGAGAATGGATAAATTGCAGTACACCCATACGATGGAATACTCCTCAGGAAAGAACTGATAGATGTAACAATGTGCATCATGGAAGGGAAAGGAGCTATGTACAAATGGCTCCATGCCCTCTGATTCCTTTGAAAGGAATCCAAGGTTGGGCTGGGATTGTGGCTCAGCGGTAGAGCGCTTGCCTGGCACGTGGGCGACCCGGGTTCGATCCTCAGCACCACGTACAAATAACATGCATTGAATAAAACGCATTGTGTACAACTAAAAGCAAATAAATAAAAATATTTTTTTAAAAAAAAGGAATCTAAGGACAGACAAAACTAATCTAGGGTGACAGAATTCAGAAAGCAGTAAACAACATGTTGGGATGGGGGCATGGGGAAAGGCTGCAAAGGGGCACGAGGGAATGTTCTGGAAGAATGGAAATGTTCTATGTCTAATTTGGGATGGTGGTCACACGAGCGTATGTAATTGTTAAATCAGCACAGGCACTGGAAGATCTGACTATGTTAATCTATGTTGATTATACCTCAGACACACACACACACACACACACACACACACACACACAGCCTGGTGACTCGGTCTCTGCCTTCACAGAGTCTGTACCAGAATTGAAGACAAAAGGTATTGTCCCATGTAGATTATTAGAGGGATTAAATTAGACTTGTAAGTATTTGTGGAGTCTAAGTCATTCAAATAGCATATTGCATACCACATACAACAAAATGTTTCCTGTGAAGCTGGAAAGCAGCTGTGTGCACGGGGCAAGGCTTTAGGACATAAAGGACTACTTGGGCCTACTGCTCCAGTGGCCAAGGAGTTGGCAGGTGGCTGTGAAGGGGGTCATTCTCCTCTGGCAAAAGAGTCCTGGATTATTAAAATCTTCCTCTTCTGGCCTTATTCACCTTCACTGTTTATTGTTTTGTCTTGTTTATCTGTGGCTGCCAGCCCAAGGTGAGCCCCTGTCCCCTTGAACACCCTATAGGGAATAGGCCTCACTCAACACTTGGTAATGTTTTCATTTCTGATCCCAAAGTCCTTACAATATGAGTAATAAGAACCAGCAACCCACCCCAGCACCCACACTTGATTCTGGTATCAGAAAGCAAAAGTCCAAATTAATTTTTCCTTCTCTTTTTTATTCTTACATGAGCTTCTTCTATTTTTTCTAAAGCAATTGTGCCTTTTAATTTGTGATGTTCTAATTGATAGTGACATTGGCGGAAACTTAGAAACCATTCCTGGCTCCCTGGGACAATGGAGGAAAGCAAGTGTCCCAACAGTTCCAAAAACCTCAGTGAGGCGCAGGGAGGGAGAAACCAAGACCACTGACTTTATTTTGAGGCTTTGTTTCATTTCCAAACCATTCTATCTGTGTCCTCTTTTCACTTACAAATGGAATATTGTTCCTTTCTCTCTGCCAACACATCCGAAGGGGAGGGAGAGCTAGGAATCAGAGCAGGGAAAGGCCATACAAAATGGCTCATTTTATGAATTAAATACATAAGAACTAAAGAGGGGAAAAGGATTCTGTGAATTTGCATTGTTTCCCCCTCATTTGGGTTGTGTTAGAGAACATGGAGCAGATGGAGAGAGCTGGCAAGAGCAGAGCTCACACTTCGAGCTCCCCTGTAAACTTGTGCTTGTGCGCCCCCCTCCCAATTCAGTGAACATGTTTAATACATGTGATTAAAGGTAGAAATCAACCTAATTGACAATCCCCTGGAAACCCCACTCAGAGTTTATACATGTGCTGTTGCTGCCTTCCCATTGGGGGGTGGAATTCCTGCTTGCCTTCCATACTACAGTTTTCTAGAGATGGAAACCTTCAAGCTTTTAGACATATCACTTCCAAGATGTCCACATTCAATCCATGGTTCAGGGTCCAGATTAAGCATTGCCTTGTTCCAAGTGCCCTAACATCTCTCTTCTCCGTACCCCTGGAAGTCTCCTGCTCTCCTCCTAAGAGAACCTGCACCCTTTCGTACAGCATTCAGAAGTTTTAGCCTCATGAATCTCCTTTTGTTCCTGTAACTCTCAGCTGAAGGACTGATTTCCTAGAGAAGAGCTTGTCATCTCCTCTAGTTATTTCATCACACGTTGTGTGTCCTTCCATAAAGCAGTTATTTCTTGTGCTGTGCTCACTTATCAACTCTTCTGTCTCTGGGCTCCTGGTGGGCAGCATAATGTCTCTGCCTCTGTGTATTCCTGTCACAATCCTTCACTTACAGTGTACAACACACAGTACATGCACATCACGGGTTCATTGGGTTCAGCTATCTGGATGAAGGTCACTATGGAGCTTCTATGTATTTATTAGTAGTAAGTGGAAAAACTCAGAAAAAATACACCAATGAGTATCAGTGAGAAAGCATAAGAAAAGTGGCAGTGATGACTATAGACAACTCTTCTGAGCCATCTGATAACAAAAGAAAAATAGAAATAGAAAGGTAAAGGCAGGGCGCGGTGGCGCACGCCTGTAATCCCAGCACTTGGGAGGCTGAGGCAGGAGGATCGCGAGTTCAAAGCCAGCCTCAGCCATGGCGAGGCACTTAGCAACTCAGTGAGACCCTGTATCTAATAAAATACAAAAAAGGGCTGGGGGTGTGGCCCAGTGGTCGAGTGCCCCTGAGTTCAATCCCCGGTACCATAAATAAATAAATAAATAAAAATAGAAAGGTAAACAGGAGCAGGAAAAGGAATCAAAATAAAAGAAAGGGTTTGTTTGGGGATTTTTGAAAACTGAGCATCATCATGGGTAATGAAGAGAAGCCGGGAGAGAGAGAGAAGTCATGATAAAGAGATCAAAGTCTGGAAGAAAACAGGAAAAACTAGGATTAAGAGTGTAGGGAATGGTGGTGCTTGCCTGTAATTCCAGTAACTCGGGAAGCTGAGTCAGGAGGATCACAAGTTTGAGGCCAACCTCAGGAGCTCAGCAAGATCCTGTCTCAAAATAAAAAATAAAAAGGACTGGGGATGAAGTTCAAGGTTAAGTGTCCCTGGGATCAATCCCAAATACAAAAAACAAAAACAAAAAAGAAGAATGTAGGAAGGGTACATTTTGGAAAAGAATAAAATGTTGCTCATTTTGAGATTATAGGATGAAAGAGGATAAAGAAATGAAGAGGGGAAAGAGGGGAGTATTAATGGAAATACAACTAAGTGAGCTTCATCTCGATATACCTTCTTAATAAAGTAGCTTCTGCTGGGGCTAGTGAAGTCAGAAGTCCTGGAGGGCCTTGTGGGCAGAATGGTCTGAAAGAGGCAGGGAGTATGGTGGCCCGGGCCTATACTCCCAGCTACTCAGGAGGTTGAGACTGGAGTATCACTTGTGCCCAGGAATTCAAGGCCAGCCTGGGCAGTAGAGCAAGACCCCATCTCAAAACAACAACAACAACAAAAAAATCGTTCTATTTTGTAAAATTCTTTCTATGCCCCCTCTTAGCTTTCCTCACTCAAATTTTCCCTCAGTCTTTATGAACTGATTTAAACTCAAAGAAAGAGCTAAACTAGAAAAACAGGCAAATTTAAGAACTAAAATCTATAGGTTCCAGCTAAACCAGTAATTAAGTAAAAAAAAAAAAATCAATAAATAAAGTTACTATGAGCTTCTAAGAATGTCTTAAGTCAGATGTCCTAGTAACTCTCTGGAACAAGCTTTTAGAAGTTGTCCCTCCAAATCTGTAACTAGATGACTCAAAGTCAAGTGAGGAAAATGGAGCTAGTCCTTCTGTGATACTAGGTCCTATACTAGACCTGGGATAGAAGGGGTCTTCTGACCTCAAGAAGCATATAGACTACAGACTAGGGGTATGCCTTCCCATTCATTCAGTGGTCTGAGGCCTGAAGTAGGATGAGAGGCTTGCCCTTGATTCTGTTGACAGACAAGATGCACCCTTGCTCTGAGTATATATTGTCCTTAAGAAAAGAGAGAGAGAGAGAGAGAGAGTAAGCAAGTACCATATATTTAATTATAAGCTTTGTAAATGCTACAAAGAAAAAAGTCTTAATATTAAGAGAGCACATAACAGACTTAGAGAAATCCTTTCTGAGGAATTAAAGGATTTTAAGGATTCCTCTAGGTCAGGTGGCAGCAGGAGACTTCCAGGCAGAGACAACGTGCTGAAGGCCCTAAAGCAGTGGGCAAGTGAGAAATCGGTGAGGATGGAGAGGCAGGGAGAACAGACCTCAGGGAGCACAAGGTAAGCTGGTTAGGGATCTGGTTTTATCCTAAGAGCAAGGAAGAAGCCACTGATGGTTTTAAACAGATTGGATTTGCCCTTTGGAAAGACACCCTGCTTGCTGAGTGGAGAATGGACTGGGGTGGGCGCATCAAGATTGGATCCTGGGAGTTAGGAAAGGATTGCAGATATTCAGAAGAGAGATGAATGTGGCTTGGCCCAGGGTGTGGCATTGGGAATGGAGAGAAGCTGATGGCTTTGGGAGAGGTTTAGGAGGGAGCACCGACAGGCCCAGACAATGGGCAGAACAGGGGAGAGCAGAGAGAAGCAGTGCCAATGGACAGGACCATTGCCTGAGGCAGAACCACAGAGGAAGGACCTCCTTCTCCAGCCTCCAGCAGGGGGTAAGGGCCAGTGTGGAAGTCTCAAAGCAGGGTGCCACTCCAGCCCCCATGCCACAGTGTGGACCAGCTCTCTTCAGCACAAACACTCTCAGTAGCTTGGCCTGTGGTCATTAGAAGATCAAGCAGCTTTGATTCACGCATAAGCGCTTGTGTGCTATCCGACAGGGTTTTAGTCTTTCCTTCCTTCTTCCCTGGCCAATATCTCACTCTGACAATGGAAACAAATGGGACTCTGTGATTTTAACTTTTTTTTTTTTTTTTAAGCTCCCAACAAGCATTTTTTTTTTTTTTTACATAATCTTCAACAATAACTGGTCTTTGAGTAATCTGGGCACAGGCTGTGCTCTGCACTCGGAGACACTTATTTTCCACGCTTAGATGAAAAGATAAGCATTTTGTCTATAGATAAAGTATTCAGCTGCCAACACAGCACTGGCAACTGGTTTTTTCCTTCTGCTCCTCTGGCCATTAAAAGTGCCAGGCCTCAAGGTCTGCCTGGCTTCCCTTAATCCCACTTTACTTACTGTAGCTGTTTACTCTAAGGTTCTCTATGAAAATAAGGATATGGGTTTGACATCGAATGTGGCATGGAACAGGTACACAGCAGACTTCTGTTCTCTTTTCTTTAAGACAAGGCAAGGATTCAAAATTTGAAAGAAACAGGAGCTCAGATCCTGGTCCTCAGGAGGAAATCTTCCTGCTGCTTGAAGAAATCAGAACCACAGCAGACGCCGCACCAGCTCCACCTGGAAATCAGCGAGGCCTCACCCCTGCTCCAGAGCCTGGTGGAAATCAGTGCCTAGTCCTCCAAGTGCTGCAAGCCAACACTTGACCTTAGAATGCCAAGGGAAGATTTGGTGAGGAGTCTGATGACCAGGGTTCTAGTCCTTGTTTGAAACTAATTTAGCCACATGACCTTAAAGAAGTTATTGGGCTTCAATGGTCTCATTTTCCCCCCCAAAATAGGATGTAACAGAACTAAATATCCCATCTCAAAGTTCAATTTAGCCTTCATTGTCTTGGCAGAGTCAAAATTATATCTGGACTCATCATATGTTGCTTTGGGGGTCTCCCTTTAGAAAGGATCTCTTGCTTTCCAACTAACATGCCTAGACAGAGGGTTCACTACTATTTTCACAGTGTAGAGTTCATGGAGGTGAGGTGAGAAGGCATGAATATCAGTTTTTTGGTATGATATAAAGTAATACACATATAATTTTCATATCACAACAAAAAAATGTACATTTTATGAAGTAGGATGCAAAATTAAAATGCCTTTGAAAAATAAGTGAGACTTTGAGGTTTTGTGGAACAGTGCAGGGGAAATAGTGGGCTAGAGCCAGAGACCAGGAATCCACTCTGGTGAGTTGGTGATTTGACTTTGGAAACCTTACCAATCTTAAAATGCTCTGATGATGAATCCACAAGAAAGGATGAAAACTTCTTATCCAGAAGCTTCTGATGTATTTTGTCATGGCTCCAACCTGCTTCTGGCCCAAGCAGCAGCTCAGATTGTACTAACTACAGAGGAAAGTGGGAAATAAGCGAGTTACTGCATTTTCCATTCCTCCCTTTGTCTCTTTTCCCCTCTCTTGCTCATAGTTTATAATAAGAGAACTTGATAATGTGAGAAATTGAAATTATAACATGATATAAAGTTATATAAAATATTATACAGATAAATCCTTTCAGAAAAATGCTTCCAATGATCCAAGCTAACTCCCTCAGCAACCACTTTGCCTTAAACTCTCCCTCCCAGCACCAGCATAGTTCCTGGAACATCCATCTGCCCTCCTTGCCTGTCTTTCCACGTCATTCACTTGCACTTTAATGGCTTCCCATCTGTCCTGCACACTGACCACTCTAAGAAGGGCCTCCTTTGCTAAATTCAAACAGTCCAATCCTGTGGTTTTGGGGACAACCTCATTCTCCTCCTACCTCTTCTAGTGCTCCTCACTATAGGGTCTTGGACAAATTGGGCATGGCATTTGTAACTATTAAATTGAGTTTCTGAGTGCCCAAATATTATTTTGTACTTAATGTTACTGCAAAGTAACCCTGCTCCTCTTACTGAAGAGATTTCTCTTCAGGAAAGATAACCCCTTTCAAACTTTAGGGTAAAGCAAAAATGGCTGAAACAAAGCAAAATTACTCTCTTTATTCTCCACCAAAGAAAGCTCCTCTAAAGATAGTAAACTCTCACAGATTTGGCTAATAGCTTGCCTGCATCCTGACATCGGTCTCCACCTGTCAAATCCTAACCATGCTTCAAGGCCCATCTCAAATGTCTGCTCTTACATAAATCTTTCCTTGACCACTGTTATTGGAAGTATTTTCTCCATTCACACTACCCTAAGACTACGTGTTGGTATGATTTCTTTGGTACTTATCTCCCTCATGCAGTATTATAGATATTAATAGTCCTACTAAAAAATAAGCTCCTTGAAGGGCAAGCTCTATTTTCTTTTTTTTTTTTTTTTTGTGGTACCAGGGATTGAACTCAGGGGCACTCGACCACTGGGTCACATCCCCAGCCCTTTTTTGTATTTTATTAGAGACAGGGTCTCACTGAGTTGCTAAGTGCCTCGCCATTGCTGAGGCTGGCTTTGAATTCGCGATCCTCCTGCCTCAGCCTCCCAAAGTGCTGGGATTACAGGCGTGCGCCACCTATTTTCTTTTCTATATGCACCCAAACACCTAATAAACATCTAGCAAGTATCTGTTGAATGACAGTGTTTTCCACAGGGTGCTTTAGTGCCAGACTATGGCAAAAAAATGTGTCATAATCTGCTTTTCTAGAGGAATCTCATCCCTACTGCCTTAACAAATTTAGTCTAAGAGATCTTTTTGAGTCAACTGTATGTTTGAGACTGGAAATGTCTCAGAGTTTGGAATTTTTGAGGAAGATCGTTTGAGAGCAATTACATAACTTCCATGAAGTGCTGGTGGTGAGAGGTATCTGGATGCTGGGTCTGTTTTGAAGGTGAGTCAAAAGGATTTATTGCAAGATGAGAAAAGGGATGTACTTGAAAGGGAAGGAGCAATACTGATTCCATGATCTTTGGCTTAAGCAACTGACCAAATGGAGTCAGGCAGAAGGCAGTGAGAAGTTGGAGGTGAAGGGTATCAGAAGTTCATTTTAGGAGATAATAAGTTAGTTTTTGTTTGTTTGTTTGTCTTTTTAACCAGGGATGGAACTCAGGGGCGCTTAACCACGTCCATAGCCCTTTTTAAATTTTATTTTATTTAAGTTTATTTATATTTTATTTTAAGTCTCAGTGAGTTGCTTAGGGCTTCGCTAATTTGCTGAGGTTGGCTTTGAACTTGCCATCCTCCTACCTTGGCCTCCTGAGTCACTGGGATCACAGGTGTGTGCCACTATGCCTGGTGATAGTAAGTTCTTCATTGCTGACTGGACATCCTAATGGAGTATATGATGGTTATACGGGTTGAATATCCCTTATCTGAAATTAAAAAAAAAATATTTATTTCGGGGGCTGGGGTTGTGGCTCAGCAGTAGAGCGCTCGCGTTGCACATGCGCGGCCCGGGTTCGATCCTCAGCACCATGTAAACATAAATGCATTGCATTGTGTACAACTAAAGCAAATAAATAAATATTTAAAAATATATTTTTTACGTGGTGCTGAGGATCGAACCTGGGTCACGAACGTGCTAGGCAAGCGCCCTACCGCTGAGCCACATCCCAGCCCCCCTTATCTGAAATTTTGAGACTGGAAGTGTCTCAGATTTTGGAATTTTTGGATTTTGGAATATTTGCATATATATAATATCTTGGGGATGGGATCCAAGTCTAAACACAAAACTTATTTGTTTCATATGTACCTTATGCACACAAGCTGAAGATAATTTTGTACAATATTTTCAGTGCACGATATCAAGTTCTGGAAAGATTCAGTCTAGAAATTTAAAGTTGGGATTAAAAGTCATGAGACCACACCAGTAAGTATAGATGAGAGAAGATAATAAATGCAAGGACTGTGTCCTGGGGACTCTGACTTTAAGAAGCAGGGGAATCAAGCAGTGAGAACATGCATGCATATCTTGAGTCTATTCCTAAATCATATACTTCAACTCCCTAACATTCACATGCTTCAACAGGGCAAGCACAGGGGGACCCTTCTGCTCTAAGGCCAGCAATGTCTGTACTTCCAGCTCCTTGTCTACTTTTTTTCTAGAAAGTCACGTCAGGACTGGCTACAAAATTATCTATAGGGCTCATAGGACCCTATATTCTTTTTTTTTAAATACCACGTATTGATGGAGACATGGAGCCCCTGGAACGCTATGTGTTTGTTTGTTTGTTTGTTTGTTTTACTTTAGTTGTACACAATGCAATGCATTTATGTTTACGTGGTGCTGAGGATCGAACCCGGGCTGTGCACGTGCAAGGCGAGCCTCTGCCGCTGAGCCACAACCCCAGCCCCCTATATTCTTATTCTATCTTTTTTCTTTTACTTTTGGAAGGAAAAGCAGGCAGAATAAAGACGGGCCATGACTTGATTCCTTCAGTTGTATTTCCTAGAGTAAATCAGTTCTGTAACAATCAACTACAAGTTGCAGATTTGAACATCAAAATATGTAACTTATCTTATCCTGGCAAGACACTGTTCACTCTTACTCAGAAAGATATAAACAGGACAAACGTGTCAACCCTTGGCTGGATTTTTTTGTAAAAGTACATGGAAACCTGGAGCCCAGAGGCAAGTCAAACCAGAAGTTCTCTTATTTCAAATGAGGACTTTTAAGATTTATTTGTGTGTACGTGTTCATGCCTGACTCTTGAAGTTTCAAATTATAAAGTTTTATATTATTATGTTTATATTAAGCTATATTAAATAAAAATTTTAGGCGATTTTCTAACTGACCCCACCCCCACCCCAAATTGAACCCTGCCACACACTAGCTGGAGAAAAAGTTGAGAAGTAAATGGTAGTGCTCATTATTTTTGAAGTATAAATAGTTAAAATGTTAGGTCATTTGAAGAACAAACACTACTATCTGGAAAGAAATCATGGGGAATGTAGATTTCTTTTTTTAAAAAGGGAAATGTGATACCAGGGTTAAGTCCTTCCTAATTTCCTTTTTCACAAACCTAAACTTTGTGTTATTACCTTATTGTACCTCTCAGAATTTCTCAACCCATCAAACAAAGGTTAGAAAGTACACAACTACAAAAGACTCCAAATCCCTTTTCTGTATCAGAACATAATACCAACCTTTTGTCCAATAACAGGACGAATCCTTCTCTTTGAGTTGCAGAAAGAACACAATCATGGTTCTTAACTTGCCCTTAAGTTCATCAGGAAGCTCTGACTGCATTTGAGGCAACTTAGCAATAATAAGTGACATGCAGACACTCTACTCAATTTCTAGATTGACAGAGATAGAAACTCTGAAATGTTTGGATATTTCATTTTTTAAAAAATGAATTCCAAATTTCTAACACCATTTATATTCAAAATCTTAAAGTATATTACATAAATTTGTAGATGCCTAGAGATTTCTGTGCATCTAGACCTTGGAGTCAGCCATGTTAATGGAATGTTCTTCCTTTGAGACGGTATGTGGAATGAGTACTCACTTTAGAAAAACACGGACCTAGATATGAAGGCTAACTCCATCTTTTTTTTTTTTGCCACTTATGTGTCCTAGGGCAAGTTAGCTTATCTCTCTAAGCTTTTAACTTCCTCATCTAGAAAAAGAAGATAATTGGATTATTGTATTAACTTAGGTCAGCATCTAGAAGAGGGTGGATGTTTAACAAATGTGATACCCCCAGTTTAGCAATGCAGAGAAAGAGTCTTAAAGGTAGTTACTGGGAAAATGAGATATTCTGAGTATGTTTTGAAATTGACATCACATAACAGAGGAAACACAAAATTCTTGTAAAATGATCACATATCGCACATTGTGATTTGCATTATCCATTCTTTTTTGTGTGTTTGTTTGCTTTTTGGTACTGGGGATTTAATCCAGGGGTGATTTACCACTGAGCCACATCTCCAGCCCTTTTTACATTTTGAGACAGAGTCTCACTAAGTTACTTAAGGCCTCATTAAATTGCTAAGGCTGGCTTGGAAATGGCGATCTTCCTGTCACAGCCTTCCAAGCAGCTGGAATGACAGGTGTGCAACTCATTATTAAAGCAAGGAAAGTCTTGGCATTACCAAATCTTTTGATATAACTTTGTGATTATTACAGCTGGAGCAAGGTATAAACTTTTTTTTTTTAAATTGATCTCAGATGAAAAGTTTTCCAGATTTTTGCAAATTCAAATATTAGGACGGACTTTGGAAACTTCCATCAGTTATCCTTGTAACTGAGCTATGCCAAATGAAATCTTAATCTCAGAATTTAGCTTCATTTCTGAAGCTATATTGCCATTCACATAAGTTCTTTTCCTTATTGTATGGCTCAGGAATAACCAAATTCTTCTAGTCTTGTTTCCTATTTTTATGTTCTCTAGAGAAACCCAGATATCCTTTTTCATATTTGTTGGACCAGCAATTGTGGTCTGATGTGCTTTGTGTAACTCCAGCACAACTTTCCATGGAATCCTGTGGCTAGTTCTTAATTTGTGTTTCCCAGGTATTTTTTGGTAATTTTATCAAACTGCCTCCCAATTCTTAATGACATACACAGACAATGTGGTAACCCAAGTCTGATATGCCTAGAATTCATGGCCCTTAGCCAATCTCTATGGATGGGAACTTCACAAACTAAGAAAAACTAGGCCTTGACTCTTCAGGGATGGAAATCAGAGGAAAAGAGGATGTGAGCTAAATTATTTCATGGATAATAATTTTTCCTGTAATCAGCACTAAACCAACCACCCCTTGTAGTCTGAGGTTTAACTGAAGTCACCCATTAGAATAATACGTAAGACTATTAGTTTTTCCTCATTAAAATGTTTCATTTAGCTAACATTCTTGAGGAATGAGGAATTCTACTTAAATATTTCATAGCCAACTAAAGCTTATTCCCCTAAGTGCTAAAAATTCCTATTTTAAATGGAAACATTATAAAAAATTACTGTTTCCCTGCCACTCTAAATGGAGTGCAATAAGCATAATTTTACCTTGTTCTAACAAATTTAGTTACATTTATACTATAATATATATATTTTTATATACTGCAATATATTGATGACCTCCAGATCTTTTATGCTGAAGAGATAGTCTGCTAATGCAAAGTCTCCCTATGACTATTTTTATTTTATCTATCTATTAATTGGTGGCACTTGGGATAGAACTCAGGGGTACTCTACCACTGAGCTACATTCCCAACACTTTTATTTATTTATTTATTTACTTATTTTGAGACAATGTCTCATTAAATTTCTGGGTCTCACTAAGTTGATGAGGCTGGCCTTGAATTTGAGACCCTCCTGCTTTAATCTCCCCAGTTGCTGGGATTATAGGCATACACCACTGCGTCCAGCCAGTTTAGACTTTTTGAAAATGAGTTTCTACAAACATGTGGACATTTTGAAATGTCTATAATTCCACTTGATACATAAAACACATTAAATTGGCTTGATTTTTATTTTTATTTATTTATTTATTTATTTATTTATTTATTTATTGGTACCGGGGATTGAACTCAGGGGCACTCGACCACTGGGCCACATCCCCTGCCCTTTTTTGTATTTTATTAGAGACAGGGTCTCACTGAGTTGCTAAGTGCCTCACCATTGCTGAGGCTGGCTTTGAACTTGCGATCCTCCTGCCTTAGCATCCCAAGTGCTGGGATTACAGGCGTGCACCACCGTGCCCGGCTTGGCTTGATTTTTAGAAAAAAAAAAAAAAATCTTGCCTACAAATTGCCAGTTCCTTTAGTCTAAGTCTTTAGAACACAAAGTTTTGTGGCTTTTGTTGTTGTTGTTGTTCTGATTTGTTTCATGGTCCTGGGGATTGAACCCAGGGCCCTTGCACATGCTAGGCAAGTACTCTACCACTGAGCTACATCCCCTTACATACTTTTTTTTTGGGGGGGGATGGGTGCCAGGGATTGAACTCATGGGCACTTAACCACTGAGCTGTATCCCCAGCCCTTTTTTTAATGTTATGTTTTGAAACAGGGTCTTGCTAAGTCCTTAGGGCCTTCAAAATTGCTGAGGTTGGTCTTGAACTTGCAATCCTCTTGTGTCAACCTCCCAAATCAATGGGATTATAGGCATGTGCCACCACTCCTGGTCCTATACCCATTTATTTTTTGAGACAGGGACTCACTAAATTTCCAGACTGGCTTTGCACTTGTGATTCTCCTGCCTCAGCTTCCTGAGTTGCCGGGATTACAGGCATGCATCACTATGCCTGACTACAAAGGTTTGTTAACAATTCTTTTTTTTTTTTTTTATTAGAAGTAGAGCAGGGTTGATGATTAATATATTTATTAGGCTATTTTTTTTTTTTTTTAAGAGCAAGTAGTTTTAAAAGGCCCCTGAAGAGGAGTATGATAATACCATACCAGTCCAGAAGTTTCTACCTTGCCCCTGGCCATTCTGCTATGGGAACTTCAGGCAGTGGGTGGATGAGGACACCAGGTGACAGCAGTGGGAGGAGGTGGAAACTGTTACATGCCCTGCACCTGATTCTAGCTACGTGTACCAACCTGGATCAGAGGGTCTCCTTGTGCTCAGCCCCAAGCTACCCACTCCACACTGGACAGAGCACTAATTAACCCCTTGTTGTCCACAAGGAACAAGGCAGTGACCTGGGAACTGTTAACTTCACTTTCTGCAATTATTTATCTCTTATGCAAGCTGCTTATAATTTCTAAAAGAAAAAATTGGATGTGGTTAAGTAAGCAAAAAAGAAAAACCTTAAATTTCATTTTGTTGGCCTGGTCATTCAGTGGTGTCTTCTGAAAGTTAAAAGCCAATTTTTTGCTTAATTTGTGTTTTTATAGTTGTCCTGTATATGGTATGCTGAGACACAGTGGGTTTTAATGCAGGGGAGGAGGTAGTGGGGAGGCGGGGTGAGTGAGATCCAGAGAAGTTGAGTTGAAATGAAGACATTGCTTTCACCTGTCAAGCTTTAGGGGTTTTCCAGACTGGAATTTTCCTGGCTTTAATAGTTTTTAAGGGGTTGGCTTTTATTCTGAACTCAAATCCCATCCCACCTCCCCAAAGGCACACGCATACCCACAGGCACACGCGTGCACACAGAGGGTTATATAATGCCACCAAAACAGACACGGAAGGGAAGGCAAGATTAATAGCAAGGAGAAGGGTGCTTTCAGCACGTTGTATTTACACAGCATTTTCCTTCAAGACCGCAGAGCTCCACACAGATGCTATCTCACTAATCCTCAATGGAGCTTTCTCAAAGAGCCTTTATCCAGGCTCTCTCAATGGAGAAAGTGAGGCTGGGCCAGCAGAGGTGGTTAAGTCTCCGGTAAAGGTGGAAACATAACCCAAGGCTCCTGAGGCACAGGCCATTGTCCTTTCACTCAACCACGCCACCTTCCTGTCAGGTGTCTGGCAAACAGGTTAACTGATCTGCCGATTAAGGAGCCTCCTGCCTACGTGCAGGGACCGGCGGAGGGCAGGTATTGCTAGTCTGGTCTGTACTAAAATGTGAAGTGCGGACCAGGGAAGCTGGGGATTCAGATGTAGTCTCTAACCCGGAGAACTCACTCTGACCACAAGGCAGAATGGGCGGTCTGAGCCCAGCCTGCCAGGAAGCCAGCTGGGCTCTTGTGAGGTCGCCCAGGGGGTGTGGGGGAAACCGCCACCTCGCCTGGGGAACGCTTAGTGGCAGGTCCAGGGGCCGCGACAGAGAAAACCAAGCCTCATTTGTTAATTTTTTTTTTTTTTTTTTTTTTTTTTTTTTTGTATTCTCAAATGCTTCTGGCACATCCCTACAAGAAGAGAAAGAAAAAGAGAGGGGAGAGCGCATAAAGGCAGGAAAAGGTCCTGAGAAATGATGGGCGCTTGAACTCGGGGTCCCGGGAAGACAAGCGTCCTTTCGCGGCGGCCCGGGGCCCGCGGGCGGAGCGGGGGCGAGCGGAGGGCTGCCCCAGCGGCCGCGGCATTCCCATGCCGTCAGGGGTGACGAGGTGACGACTCGGGCATTGTGGCCCTTGTTTTTCACACAAGAATCCCGCTCCCAGCGGCTCCCTTGAAAGCCGCCCGGCCCGGCCGAGCGCAGGGCGCCCGCGCCGGCCGCCGAGCAGACGGCGCGCCGCGGTAATTGGGCACAGGGGCCTTTTTCAGAGTCGCTCAGTCGGTAAATGAAACGTCAGCTCCCCTGTGATCCCGCGTGTGGGGGGCGGCGGGGCGCCGAGCCGGGGCGCGGGGCGGCCGGCAGCCGCTGCTCTTTCACAGCCCCGGGCCCTGCGCGGCCGGCGGCCTCCAACCCCTCCCTGTCCCCGGCCTCCCTGGTCCACCCGGGCGCCCCGCACCAGAGGCTCCCGCGGCCTCCTGCTCTGATGAAACCCACTGGTCAAGATGAAATTATGGAGGAGAACGTGAGATGGTCTTCTAGATAGACCCAAGAGATAACTAAATTTACTTTGTTCATTATGAGTCAGCCTTTTATTTAGTGTGTGCATCAAAGGGGAATTTCACCCAATTCAATTAGATAGGAACTCCTTTCCCTAGAGGCATTTCATCCGAAGCTACCTGAGCGGGAGCACAGTGATCTGTGCACGCCTGCTGTGGCCTTAGATGGCTTCTCCTAGTTCAGGGATTAGTATATTGCCAACTACTTCCCCATCAATTCCTGGAAGAGCCCCTGAAATATATGGGTTCTTTAACTCAGAGAGAGAGAGAGAGAGAGAGAGAGAGAGAGAGAGAGAGAGAGAGCTTGAGTTCTGGAGAAACACTTGAGGTTCTTGTCCCTCTTAGCACCACTCGATCTTCCCGGCTAATGGAGTGGCTGATAGTTGCTGTGGGAAAGCTGGATTTCTCAACCCAGGGACCTGCAAGCTGCAGGCCCAGGTGATTCTCCGCTGACAATCAGCTTTTGCACTTACTGGAGAGTCTCTGCAGACCCTCTGTACTGCTAATAGCAAGCAGGAGTAACGCCACTTGCTTCATGCTTTATAATTATCTTATTTACTCCTCACAACAGCCTATTTTATGGATGATTAAACAGGCTTAGGAAGGTTCAGAAACTGCCCAACCACACCATTGTAAGTGGCAGGCCCATCTGGCTCCATACTCTTAAGAGTTCCTCACTCCTGGGCTAAAGTCCGATCAATATTGTGCAGCAGAGGACAGAAAAGCAGTAGGGCAGCAAGAAGGCATTTTTCTTTTTGTTAGATACTAGTTGAGAAATCTAGTGTGTGGAAGATACATTTTCTTTCTCTCAGAAGGGCCCTGCATTAATTTTACCTTTGAGGAATTTCCTCCCAAGCTCCAGATTACAATTAACATCAGAGAAATTTAAATGCTCACAAGGACCAGACCCAACTGTCACTTCTCAGACTCAGACTGTGGGTGAAACTTCTGATATGGGAAAGGTTAAAAATGCAATATGGCCCCACAATTCAAAGTTACAGTAGTTTTGATAGCAACAAACAATTAGATATAGATAGTACACTAATATTAATGAAAATGAGGTGGTAGTAAAAAGGGGAGAAACAAGTGATGCCCTTAGTACTGCCTAAGGATAGCTTTATGTTTTTGAACATATGACTCGACATTCATATTTTGCACACAGCATAAAGTGAAGCCTGATGCTCTCTTCAGGGTCTGGTGCCATGAGAGCATCTTTGAGATGGAGTTGTATTTGTAATGTCTTCTGATACTTTCAGAAACTAGACTTCTTTCGGAAGTCAAAGAAGAATCACTTTATAGAGAATTTAATTTGAGAAAGAGCCCCTTGTAACTGGAAGAAACTTAGACAAATATTTTCACAAGGTTAGAATCATTTATTTATTAGAGCAACTTGGGTTTAAGCTATTATGTCAGTGGAATGCCATTTTGGTATGGTTTTTCATTTATTTCAAAAACAAGTCTAGGGAAGACAAATGAAGAGTCTGATTATGTTTCTCCACATATGGAAGAAGAATAATACCATTGAGAAGCCTTATCTTGGACAAGCATAAGGCCAATAGAAGCACTGTCACTCTCTAGTGGTATTTGCATAGGGTTGGTTGTTTGTGGTTAAGAGGTAGGAACTGAAAACTGCTAAGCTCTAATAAAACTCCTCTCTGACCTCAGTCTTGCAAAAGAAAATTGATGCACTGGCTCCAGAGGGCCAAGCACAAGAAGAAGTGACAGCTATAGTACTGGCCTTTGCCTCCTCCTGCCAGTAATCCT
Organism: Tamias sibiricus; assembly: GCA_025594165.1. Classification (NCBI taxonomy): domain Eukaryota; kingdom Metazoa; phylum Chordata; class Mammalia; order Rodentia; family Sciuridae; genus Tamias; species Tamias sibiricus. The sequence continues at coordinate 137,953,079 of CM046658.1, read as the reverse complement.
TTAGCCATTCACATCTTAGTACAATTTGATTCTTTCTTAAATGGTGGATGAAATCAACACATTTTCTCAGTTTGTTCTCTTACAAATCACCATATGTTATATAGTAGACAGTTTTCATGATCCACAACCCCTCTGAAAACTTCTAATGTGATCACTCCAAGCTTTGATAGGATAGAACAAGAGATGAAAATAGGAATAATTCTGGTTATCTGTTTCTGGATTTCTGTACAGAGAATCCCAGGTTGGGATGGGGAATTGATGGCAAGAAAATTAGAGCTTCAAAAGTAACGTACTAAAAACACTTGGTAGTCAGTGGGAAGGGGAAATAAGACTTCAGTAGATGGAGAAAGAGCACAGGAAGAGAATCCAGAACTGGACCTGATTTGCTTTATGGTTTAATTTAAGATTTGGTCCTGGGCATGGGCAGCTACCTCATACTCTGACCCCAGGACATGGCACACTTTTGGTAGGAAGGCTCCTGTGGACCATAACAGCCCTACTTAGGTAGAAATAGGGACTCCTGACTTGCTATTGGAGGTTATTATGGAGACAACTGTTGTCAATAAAGACACTGCATTGGAATTTTAACTATCCAACTTTTCTGGGCTTCTCTATATCCCTAGGTGTACACATTTGTTTTTTTCAATAGAGAGGCCATTTTAAGCCACATTTACTGGAAGACTTAGGCTCTTATTTCTTGACCACTACAGAGTAATTACCTTGAATTTAAAAATTTTGGTTAAACACATACAATATCATAAATTTTTCTGTTTTACCCATTTTAAGTGTATGGTTCAGTGGCATGAAATGCAGTTCCCATCATTACTACTATCCAGCACCAGAATGTCTTTATCTTCCCATACAGAAACTCTACCCATTAAACAACTCTCTCCTCCCTGCAGGCCTTGATAACCATTGTTCTACTTTCTTTCTGAATGCATTTGACTCTGGTAGGTATCTTATACAAGTGGAACCATACAATATTTGTCATTTGGGAGTGGCTTGTTTCACTAGGTGTGATGTCTTGGACATTTATCCATGTCATAGCATGTTATAGTTTGGATCTTAAATGTGCTCCAAAGGCCATGTGTTGAAAGATTGGTTGCCAGCCTGTGGTGCTACTGGGAGGGGGTGGAACTTTTAGGAGAGGGGCCCTAACAGAGAGATGTTAGGTCATTGGGTCTGTGCTGGTGAAGGGATGTCGCCCCTCCTCTGTGTCTCTTTTGCTTCCTGGCTGCTGTAAGGTGAGCACCTTGCACTCTCTGCCATGATATACTGCCTCACCACAGGCCCAAATGCAACAGGGCCAATTGCCCATGGACTGAAACCTCTGAAGCAATAATCCAAAATAAGTCCTCCTTATAAATTGATTGTCTTGGGTATTTTAGTAAAACAACAGAGAGCTGACTGACATGTAGCATGCATTAGAATTTCAATTTTTTAAAAGGCTAAATATTATGTGGTAAATCAGATTTACCACATTTTGTTTATACATTCACCCACTGATGAAAATAACTACTTTTTAATAAGCACACCAGTATTTAAAAATGATGCAGTTCTTCAGAAAAAAATACTTGGGAAATTATAAACTTACTCAATGATGACTTCTTCTGTCATGGGCTGAACTGTATTCCCTCCAAATTAGTACTAACCCCAGTGCTTCAGAATGGGATTGCATTTGGAGATTGTTTCTGCAAAAAAAGGTGATCATGTTAACAGGAGGCCTAATCCAAACTGACTGGTATCCATATAAGAAGAGGAAATTTGGACACACAAAGTGTTAAGGTTTAGATATGAGGTGTCCGCCAAAAGCTCATGTGTGAGACAATGTGAGAGACAATGCAAGAAAGGTTTGAGATGAAATTATTGGGTTATAAGAGCCTTAACCTAATCAGTGCATTAATCCACTGATAGGGGTTAACTTGGTGGTACCTGTGGGCAGATAGGGTGTGGCTGGAGGAAGTGGGTCATTGAGGCATGTCTTATATATATATTTTGTATAAATACCTCCCTGCTTCCTGATTGTCATGTCCTGAGCTGCTTTCCTCTGTCACATGCTTCTGTCTTAATGTTTTGCCTCACCTCAGGCCCAGAGCAACGGAGCCAGCCATCTATGGATTAAGACTTCTCAAACTGTGAGCCCCAAATACACTTTCCTCCTCTAAACTTGTTCTTGTCAGGTCTCTTGGTTACAGCAGTGCAAAAGCTGACTAAGAGACACTTGGGGTACACAGAAAAAAGGTACAACAGGTGGCCACCTGTTATCCAAGGAGAGAAGCCTCAGGAGAAATGAAACCTCCTTTATCTTGGACTTTACACTTCCAAAACTGAGAAAATAAATTTCTGTGTTTTAAGGTACCAAGCCAGTGGAGTTTTGTTACGGCAGCCCTAGAAAACTAATACACTTGTTACCAAAAATGTCTTGGTGCTTTTGTTGAAACTGTCTCATCCTCAGTTTAAATCCATGCATCCATAGCAGTCTGGTTATTTTATAGGCACAAACATTACTCAGTTTAATCACTAGTTTTTTCTCATCACATTTGGCTTAAATGGATTTTGACTCTTTAACAAAAAATTAAGTCCTTTTCTAAAGGACAAAATGCCTTCTACTAAAGATACTCAAAGGAATACTCTGCCAATTTGGAAGGCAATTCCAAAAGGAAATTGCTTTGAGCAATAGCAATGAAGTTGAAGCAAGAGCTATGTCTACTAGGTAACTTGCACTGACAGAGACAACACTCATAAAGATAAACATGCTCTGTAATATTTACTAAAGAATCTATTGCCTTACTTTATATCTCCCCTTCTTCTTTATAAATATACTGTGTGTGCATTTGGCACTTGCCTCCCACTTTTTTCCCCACAAAAGTTCCAGTTCTTCAAAAACCTCTATGACCTGACTCACAAACCAAAGCTGCAGAGTCTTCTGTTTCTTTAATCCGCAGCTAGGTTGCTTTAATACTTTGGTCAAAAGGATCAGCTCTCAATGAGGCTCAGTTCACAGGCAAGCTCCAGGGACATCCCCATTCCATTGCCCCCAGATAGAACAGGGAAAAGTGGTGGTCATAATGAAAGAGAGAATCATATGGAGATGAGGGCAAGTCCTAGGAAAGTAGGCTTTTGACCTTGAGGGAAAAGGACTGACTTGGAACTGGGGACCTTGAGCCATTCTATGCACTTGGCTTGGTGGAGAATTAACACTTGTCAGGCACTATTCAGAGAAGCTTTCAACTCCATTATCTTGTAAAGTTATTTTAGAAATCAAGAAGGGATTGGGATAGGAATTATGGTCACTGTCATGGTTGCATCCATTTCTGTCTTTATCAAGGGTCCTTGTCTGCAGATTTCCCCTGGAAAAAATTTCAAAAATGACACCAACTTGGAATATCATTTATTTTATTTTTTATAGTCATATTTCTCACTGGGCTGAACTCCTCAAGGACAGGGTCTAAGACTTCATCATCATTACAAATCCAGCACAGCACTGGCCACCTAGTAGCTACTCTACATGTTGAATGACTGGCTTGTAGCTTGCAGCCCTTCATTTGTTTACAATTCCTGTGACTCCAATGTCCACCATGCTCTGTTGTATTCCCATTTCCAGTTGATTTTTTCTCATTCTGTAATCCTAGTGCAAAACCCAGATTTAGGGTAAAACTTTCTCCATATCTAGAATAGCTTTTATCTTCACTATAGTTCTGAACTTATAAGGTGAGTTGGGGGCTACAAAAAGTAAATGGATGCTGTATGAGCCTGGGTTTGAGTCTGTTGGAAATGGACTTGGACTGAAGCTTCCTGTCTTCCCCTATGGACCACCCCTCAGGGGTCATAGAATGGTGTCATAGTCAAAGGAACCCATGAATTATAGTTCCCTTAATATTTTTGTAACAATTTACTTTAAAGTACCCCTTCAGATTTCTTTCTGGTAGTTAATAAAATTAGGTTAATGCAAGGGAACTCTTTTACATAAGACAAAGCAAACCTAGTGCATGATAACAATTGCTTTCATCAAAAATAGACACTTGGGGCCGGGGTTGTAGCTCAGTGGTGGAGTGCTTGCCTAGAACATGTGAGGCCCTGGGTTCGATCCTTAGCACCACATAAAAATAAATAAATAAAATAAAGGTTTTGTGTCCATTTATAACTAAAAAATATTTTAAAAAAATAGACACATGAACCAAAACATCTTTAAAAGGCCTGCCTTGTTCTCCCACTGTCTTGGAAGTTTGTGGCTTTTAAGAAATCAAAACAACTTGGTCATTTTCTCCCTCAAAACATATGTCAATGGGCTGGGATTGTGGCTCAGTAGTAGAGTGCTCACCTAGCATGTGTGAGGGACTGGGTTCGATCCTCAGCACCACATAAAAATAAATAAATAAAATAAAGGTATTGTGTCCATCTACAACTAAAAAAAATTTTTAAACAAAAACATACATCATACATAACACAAGGCAGAGACACAAGAACGATACCCCCACTTAGTGAGAGAAGTTTGAGGTCTTCATCCTTAGGAAGATGCCTTTCCAATGAACCCTCTATTCCAGCAGACTCCAGTGCAAGCTGGCAGCTGGGGACACTCCCTTTGTGAACACCAAAGCCCTCAGAAGTTAACTGTGCCTGAACTTAGCTGTCAGGCCTGTTTGAGAATAAGTTTCTTTTTTGAAGATTGAAGACTGCAATATGTAGCTTACCTTTTATTTTCCTTTAGGAGCTATTTTGTTCTTTATTAATGCTAAGAGAAAGGGCGTAGAAGGGTCCTTGACATGTGAGTGTCTAATTAGGAAACTTGCAAAGCTGACACCATGGAAAATGCTCACATTTTCTTTTAAAAGAAAAGGAAAAAAAGAATTTAACATTAGGCTATTCAAGAAGTCCTCCAATAAAATAAACTTATTTGTACATTCCACTTAAGCTAGGCTAAGCCTGTTGCTCTCAACCAGGAAGTCAAACATTTACATTCTCATTTAGAATGAGAAGTGTCTAACCCCAATTTACCTGACAGCTCCTTGCAGAGGCTTTGGCTGACTTTTCCAGGCGAACCAAGCAACTCAGCGCTATGGTTTGTCCCCATCAAAGCTCATGTTGAAAGTTTTTCAATGAGGCAGAGTTGGGAGGTGAGGCCCAGTGGGAGGTGTTTGGGTAGAGATTCATCCCCTGACTCAGGAGCAACTGAATTCTTGCACTCTCAAAGGACTAGACTGTTTACTCCAAGAGCAGGTTGTTATAAAGCAGGGTTACCCTGTTTTATCTCTTCCACACAGGCCCACTCACTACTCTCACACACTTTCCTGTAAGCATGTGGTATTTATTCACACTATTATTGTGTTAGCTTGGGTTCACCTAAGGAAGAGCTGACACCAGTGTGTGTGTGCAGGTAGATTATTTGGCAGGTGACCCTGGGGAGGAGAAAAAAGAGATAAAGAGAAAGATAACAAAAGGGGAAAACACTACCGTGGGGAATAGGGGGGTGATTCTGCTGGGGCCACCTGAGAAGCTCACTTAATGTCTTTAGGAACTGCCCTACTGAGAGAGAGGGAGCAGCTTCACGCATCCATCAGCTCCTTCCCATCCTCAGTAGCATTAACTTCCTGACCCATGCAAATGCCAGCAACAATCCAACCCTTTTCAGAATCTGTAGTGCTTCAGGGTAGAAAACAAAAATGTGATATTATTGGTTTTCTTGGTTTGTAGAATAAATCACCCAAAATTTTATGGCTTAAAACCATAAATAATTATTATTTCATAGCGTATGGTTTGGATCTAAAATGTTCTCCACAGACCCAGGTGATGAAGGCTTGTCCCCAGTGCAATCTTCAGAGGTGGGGCTTTTGGGAAATGGTTGGATCATGAGGACCTCATCAATGCCAAAGATGGATTCATAGCTGACTGGACAATTTGGGAGGTAGTGGAAACTGTAGGAGATGGAACCTAGTTGAAGGGAGAGGGTCCTTAGGGGTGTGCCCTTGGGAACTGTAACTTGTCTACAACTCCTTCTCTCTCTTTCCTTCTTGGTTGCCAGGGAGTAAGTAGCTTGCTTCACCATGATGTATCGCCTCACAGCAGACCCAGAAACAACAGAGCCTGCTAACAATGGAATGAAACTTCTGAAATCATGAGCCAAAATGAATCTTTCCTCCTTTAAGTTGTTTTCCTCAGGTATTTTGTCACAGTGACAAAATGTTGGCAAACACACATAGTTGCTATGAGTCAAATGAGGATGCTGATCCATAATGGGAGGGGGCATGGGAGGAATGGAGGAACTTTAGATAGGGCAAAGGGGAGGGAAGTGAAGGGAGGTGGCAGGCAGGTAGGAAAGATGGTGGAATGAGGTGGACATCATTACCCTAAGTACATGTATGAAGACACGAATGGTGTGACTCTACTTTGTGTACAACCAGAGACATGAAAAATTGTGCTGTGTATGTGTACTATGAATTGAAATGCATTCTGCTGTCATATATAACAAATTAAGATAAATAAATAAAAATTTTAAAAAATGTAGGAGCAGCTGAAAAACTGTCTCAGAATGGACCTAGCCAAAGTGTAGACCTAGACTTTCATTACCCAATGGTTTGGTTGGGGCTGGAGCATCTGCTTCCAAGAGGGTCCTTGCATATGGCTGATGGCAGAAAACCTTGGTTCCTCCCAGGCTACTGGCAGTAGGCCTTATTTGCCATCACATGGGCCATTCTCTAGGGTTTCTAAAGAATCCTTGCTGTACTTCTAGATGTTAGCTTCTCCCAGAAAAAAATGACCTGGGCAGGGGAGTGGGGGGTGGGGGTGTGGATGAGCAAGACAGATGCCACAAAGTTTTTTATAACCTATCCAATAGTATTTATGCTATTGGTCACACAGATCAACCCTGATACACTGTGGGAAGGGATTACATAAGAATGAGTACACCAGAGAGTGGAGACAATTGGGGCCATCCTGTAGACTGGCTACCATATGTGACTATGTGCTTAGGGGGCACTGTCAGTACAAAATGTACCAGAACCCACACAGAACTGTCTATACCAACATGACTGAAACCAGACCTGAGGTCATGGGGAGGTAAGCCGCGGTGCTCCCAAGGCTTGTTCCTGCTGTGCTTCCTTCACGCCTCCCACCACTCATACCTGATCATTTCCTTCGTTCTTCGAGTTGAAACCGGGAAGATGTTCAAAGGTTTCAGGAAATACCACATGCAAAGCTGATCTAGAATTTTACAATTACAAGTACAGTCGATGATCTGAAAATGGCCTATGTCTTGGATTGATTAAATCATTTAGAAAGTTTATTTCTTGGTTTTCTTTCACCCCCAAGCTACAGCGCACAGACTACAGAAGCCAACACATGACTGTCTGCCTTTTAACAGGAGAATGTAACAGAGCAGATGCTCCAATTTTATGGAACAGGACAAAACAAGACACAATCTGAAAGGAAACAAATCTGTTATCATAGGACAAGATTCATTTTGGTTTAAGTCTGTTTAACATTGCAACAGACTCTGAGGGTCACAGAGGTCGATAAACACATGCCCCAAAGTCATGATTCTTTGAAATACAAGTAAATAAGTCCTTTGGGTGGGTGTAGAAAAAAGTATTTCCACTCACAGAGTAGGCTAAAAAATCCTTAGTCTCAAAGGCAATTAATTACGTAGCCATCACCCAGCCTCTTCCATTTCCTTACTAACAGACTCCAGTTTTGATTTCCAGCTTTTAAAAAACAAAAATGAAACCCCTTCCCCATCTTCTCTGGCAACTTGCAGTGGCCACGTGACACTGTTCTGACCAATAGTTTATAGGACGTCTGCAGGTGAGTTCTGGGTTCTTCTTTCCTGGTACACACATCGCTCTTACTGCCCCTGCATGGAAAGACAAGATGGCAACCAGTGCTAGAGTCAACACAACCACCTTGCAGCCATGAGAGAACAGCTGTCGAATGTAGATGCCCATCTACATTCTCAAAGAGCTCTGGAGCTATCTAACAACCAGCCATTGGTCGGTTCTGAATTTGTGCAAAAAAAGGAACACCCCCAAGTGTAGGCTCTTACTGCTGTTGGGTTTTCTGTTATGAGCAGTTGGACTGAATGCCTAATGGACACAGCTCCCTAGGATATTTTTAGATCAACCCTAATGAAGTGAAAATTTTGTTGCATTGATTGTTAAATGTAATTTCAAAAAAATTATCTTCAAAGAGTGGCTTTAAAGTTTTAAATTTGTAAAAACCATCATTGTTGATCTTCTAAAAAATTGCCTCATGATGATCCTGGAGTGAAGACTGTGAACAGATTAATGCCCTCTCAGGAATGAGCACAGTCTTGCTCTCATGGGACTGAACTGTTTCCTACCAGAGTGGGTTGTTATAGAGCCAGGGTTACCCCTGTCTTGTTCCTTCCATATGTGTTCACTTGTCACTTTTGAACACTCTCACAGTGTGCGATACCATCTGACATTCAAAATGCAGCACCAGGCCTTTGCTAGATGTGGCCTCCCAATTTTGAAGTTTCCTGCTTCCAGAACCATGAGCTACATAAACCTCTTTTCTTTAAGAATTAGCCAGTCTTAAATATTCTGTTATAGCCTCAGAAAATTGACTAAGATGCCCATCTACATTCTTATAAAAACAGAATCTTTTATCAGGAACTTAACAAATTGACGCCTATGTATTTCCTGAGAATTGGTGCATAATATTTTCTTTCCCTCTGAATTCTAAGCTCCACAAGACCATTGTTGATCTTCTATGTGCTTGTGCCTGTGTCCTAGTCCCTGAAGAGAAGAGTAGAAAGCAGAATGTTTTATACACACTGTCTCTCAAGGGACCATTGGCAAAGTCCAAGTGGACTGTGCTTGGTCCAAGGGTTTATAGAATTTAGGAACTGTCAAAGATGATGTCTATGTTAAATTCTGCTAACTGAAATGTTCAAGCTTTTCTTTTCTTTTTATTTATTTTTTAGTAGAAATTGGACAAAATATCTTAATTTTACTTATTTTTATGTGGTGCTGAGGATCGAACCCAGGGCCTCGCACATGCTAGGCGAGCACTCTATCGCTGAGCCACAACCCCCATACATGTTCATGCTTTTCTATTTGCTACTCCCCTCCCCCACTATAAACTTCTGGGGGTGGGGGCAGAAATATGACCAGGGATGACAATTTCCACAGAGCAGTCTGGGCCAAACTTCCAACCTTCCAGCCAACCAACAGTGTTTAGGGGACGGAGGCCAGCTTCTAATTCCTCTTAGTTACCTTAAACAGATAAAATACTGATCATCCATAGATAAGGTAAGAATATCTGAATGCTTTTATATATATTTAGGCCTGCATTTTGAAGAGATAAGAAAAACTGGGAAATCTATTGACACTGGTGACAAGCAGGCATCTGGAGAGCATTGAACTGTGGTGATACTTTGCTCCCATATAAAGGTTAGTTTTTGGAGTATAACATGAAGTTATTTGGCTTTTGAAAGGTGCCATTCCTTTTCTGGGTTCTATACAAAACCAATGGAAAGAATTCAAAATAAGCCATTTGGATATTACAACATACCCAAACCCAAATGAAAAGACAATGAAAAACTAGAAAGAAATCTCACAATTCATAACAAAACTTGAAAATATAATGCCTTTTGAGAAATATCTTACTGTTTGCTGCTTATTCTACTTCTTTGCTCTAAGCACCTACTACAATGGAAAGGCCCCCAATGACTCCTGTTTATCTGGAAGTCTCCTCAATCCACACTGTCTGGGGCTCAAAAGATATAAAGGCAGGAAGTGGGACAGGAGAGAAGGGGAGGGAAGGTCTGCTGGAAGCTGCATTTCCGGGCACAGGCTGCACTCTGTAGACTGTGGAGCTGAGCAGTCTTAGTGACCGCAGGTGGCCTGGAGACCAGGATTCAGATCACTTAGTGCTTATCTATCCAGATGACTTAGGTCTGCAAGGAGACAGGTAGAAAAATTTCTGGTGAATAAATAAATTTCTGATTCAGCAGTGATTTAATTCTAGGTAGTAATTTTATAAGCTGCTTCTTTTTCTACTGAAATAGAATATTCCAGTAGAATATCATTATATTTAGGATATAGATCCTAAATCATAATGTTATAAATTAGAAGTAAAAAATAATTTAAAGGTGTACTATATGAGGATAGATATCATCTTCTCAGTCCTTTACTTATTTGATAGATATCTGCTTTAAGAGGGGAATTTTTTTTCCTGGATTTTAATGTAACCTTAAATACTCTAAAAGAATTGTGAGAAAAATAACATTTAAAAAAAAACTGATAGTTCTTCTCAATGTTTTTTGGCCAAGAATTTTAAAAAGGTTATTGATAAGTTATTTATCACAGAGGTAATCCATAATGAATAACTGATCAGAAAATATAAAAAAATATAGAATAATAAATACATAATTAATTATGGTAGAGAATTATATACTTTTGTACTTCATTACTATAATGAAAGTAGTAAGATAAGATGCAGAGGGAAGATGCTGCCTCTGCCAGGGACAAAAATATTTTGGAATACTATTCTACTGAAAGATTTAAAAAAATCTAATGGGGCCAGAATACTTATTGAGAAATTGTGACCTTTTAGTTAAAGTCACTTTCAAATCCAAAACACAGGGTGTGCTGTGACCTTTTCTATTTACTTTCTGGGAAGTCAGACTCAAAATGCTGAACTTGAGGTCAGAAAAATGACAGGATCCAGCATATAGCTAACATCAGTGCTAATAAAGTTGCATGATCATTTAAAAATGTTACTTAGAGCCAGGCGCTGTGGCACACGCTTGTAATCCCAGTGGCTTGGGAGGCTGAGACAGGAGGATCACAAGTTCAAAGCCAGCCTCAGCAAAAACGAGGCGCTAAGCACCTCAGTGAGACCCTGTCTCTAAATAAAATACAAAATAGGGCTGGGGATGTGACTCAGTAGTCAAGTGCCCTGAGTTGAATCCCTAGTACAAAAAAAAAAAAAAAAAAAAATGTTGCTTAGTATGCTGATATCCCTTCTTTTAGATAACTACCAAGAAGTGGAATAGCTAGGTGAAATGGTAGTTTCATTCCTAGTCTTTTGAGGAATCTCCATACTGATTTCTATCCTGGTTGTCTTAATTTGCATACTATAGCAATATAAAACTTCAATGTTTATGGCAGTGCAATTCACAAGAACCACGTTATATGGAGCCAGCCTCAGTGCCCTTCAACAAAGGAATGGATGAAGAAAATGTGTTATATATACAATGGAGTTTTTACTCAGTCATAAATAAGACTGAAATAATATCATTTGCTGGTAAATGGATGGAACTGGAGAACAAGATGGTAATTGAACCAAACCAGACTCAAGAGTCCAATATTTTAATCTCATATGTGGAAGCTAGAGAGAAATAGAAAGAGGTGGTGGGGGAGAGAGAATGAAAAAAAAGGGGGGGATTCTCATGAAAATAGAAGGGAGAACAGTAGAGTAGAGGAAGGGGATCGAGGGGGAGGGAAGAGAAGAAAAGGGAAGGAACTATGTGCATATGTGGATGTATCACAAGGAATCCCACTTTTATGTAAAATTACAATGTACCAACTAAAAAATATAAATAAATAGAAGGAAGACCAGCATAGTAGAGGAAGGAGGTTAGGGGAGGGAAGAGGGAAGGGAAGGGGATATACTGGGGAATGAAATGGAGCAAATTATGTTTCATGCATATATGTCACAAAGAACTGTACTAATATGTAGAATTATAATGCAGTAATAAAAACATGATAAAATAGACAAATTATTTTTATTTTTATTTATTTTTTACTGGTATTTTCACAACTTGAAATGGACACAGCACAGAGCAATTCTCCATGTCTGTTCTGAAGTGCTAACAGGCAAATAAATGAATACAACCCTGGATTTTTCCCATGAAAGGATCCATAAGAAGGCCACTCTATGTCGGAAGCTGAGTCTTTCCTGCCTTCATGCCTGCATTTTCATCCTGAGGTTAAAAGTAGAACTATTTTACCTGCATTTGCCAGTTTCATCTGTGAGGTTGGGGCTGGACGAAACACAGATGGAACCAGTAAGTTTTATTGTGCAGACAGTGTGATATTCACTCTCGAGTGACCTTGTTTTGTGTGTATACATAGGGAAAAGTTTAACAAGCCATCATTGACTCTGACAATGGGGGCATAAGGAGTGGCTCTCAAACCAAGGAGCAGAGATTATCGCTTTGTGAGGGCAAATTTGATTAAGAGGCAACCCTTGTGCACTTTTTGTGGGATTAAACAGGGAGCCAAATGCTTAGCTTCAATATAACCATCTTTCCGGCAGCCTTAAAGAAAAAGCTGCCTGTCAACACTTGGGTAAACAATATGAGTGATGGAAGGAAAAGTGCTCAGAGGCAGGAAAGCAACGGGCACTGAAAGTTTATAAGACCTGCATGCAATTCATGAAAAGACCAGAATGCTCATAAAGAGAATGGATTCTGTGCTCTCCCCTCTGCAGCTCCACACACTCCCCACATTCCCTAGACTCAAGGAATTCCCCTGTAGTTACAATGAATACAGTGAGCACTCTAGCGTTTGTGCCCACAAAGTAAAAGAGCACAGTTAACATAAAATCATGAGGCATCTTTTACAGTCACACACATGGTCACTTCCTCAGTCCCTGCCCTGCAGGCCAGCAAAATGCTAGACATGGAGACACAAGCCCAGCAAACAGCTTTTTGCTAAAACATTACAAGGAGCTATGAGCCAGACTCAAATGAACACTCTAAATCTGGATACACAAAATCTGTTCATGCAGCCTAATGTTTAATTTCTGTTCAAAGCCTCTAAAACAAAATGTAGTGAATCATCATTTGTTCAAAAAGCAGGGGGAGGAGTGGTGGCAGAGACAAGGAGCTGAGGTGGAGGGGACTGTGTAAGAGAGAAGTGCAATGAAGGTCATTCAGGAGATTGTCTGCACCAATCTTTTTTTTTTTTTTAATATTCATTTATTTGCTTTAGTTGTACACAATGCGTTTATTTTTATGTGGTGCTGAGGACTGAACCCAGGCCGCGCATGTGCTAGGCGAGCATTCTAGGGCCGAGCCACAATCCCAGCCCCTCTGCACCAATCTTATTGCTAAAAATGTCCACTTCCTACCTTGAGGATCAGAGTATGCAGAGCATTTTATCTTTCTCTGTCAACAGAGAATCTTGTAGAACAATGGCTACTAAATCAACTAAATTACATTCAACAAATACTGATGAGCATTCTTTATGTTTTTCACCTTGTGCTTGCACAAAAGAAGGCAAGAAAGTGACTAAACCCAGTCCCCATCTTTGAGACACCTGTAGTTTATTAAGGGAGTTTATAGTAACTCCCTAGGAGATGGTCTACAAAGTACTAATTGGCTTCAAAGCAGAAGTAACCTATGAATTCAATTATCCATCCATTTATTTCATTTATTCATACTTAAGATACTCAAGGTCTAGGAGATTGTATCAGGATACTCTTAAAGCTGATTTTTAAAATATTCAAGTGATTTCTTATTAGTTTTATCTTCTTTTCTAAAACCTTTCTATCACAATGTTTTCTAAAAGCAGTCTAAAACTAAGCTGTAATTAAATGAACAACTTATAACATTTAAAATACAAGATATGGGCTGGGGTTATGGCCCAGTGAGGCACTGGGTTTGATTCTCAGCACCACATACGAATAAATGAATAAAATAAAAGTCCATTAACAATTCAAAAAGTATTTAAAAAAAACACACAAGGTATGCTTCTGGGGAAGCATAAGAATAAATAATAAGAGACAAAAGTCTTTGAAACAGAAAATAGATATCCCAAAATTCAAATTCATGCATAGCTCTTTAGCTCTATAATTCTACAAAATCGCCCTTGGACTCTCTTCCAGACTACTATAAACATGCTTATAAATCAGAAACAGAAAAGCATAATGATACCAATAAAAGTGATGGCTGACAGCAGAGACAAAAGATAGAAAGAAGTGTTTAAAGCAAATGGAAGAATTGAAGGTAGTTATTGAAAATCATAGTACACAGGCAAAAAAAGTTCCCTTAGATTGAGCAACCAGTTAGACATGTATGGAGATTACTAGAAGCAGCAGCTGCACTGACGTAATCATAAAGGATCAGCTGATAACATGGGAGAATGGAGGTAACAAGTGAAAAACTTCAAAGGCCACAATGTTCTGGATCATTCACTAGGAGCTAGGAGCTCTACCCACCTTAATAATCCCTGGGAAATCACATCATTATGTCATTGTTTTCCATAATGGTGGCCCTGAGTCATCAAGGAAAACCTTAAATCCTGTTTAGTATTCTCTATTTTAAAAAGCAGGAAATGTTTTGGGGCCAGGAGTCTGAATAATGCATTTTAGAGTTTTATAGGCAAGATTTGGTTGGGTACACATTTCACATATTCCGTAGGCATTGTAATCTCTAATTAACCAGGGGCTTGATCAATGAAATGTTCTTCTAAAAGTTTTCTCTAAACTGTCAACTATGATAACATGTTATTAGAAATGGTTAGTCAAAGAAAGCAGTTATATTTTCAGATATCCCCACAATTATTTTAAACCACTAAAATCTAACTTATACTGGCGAAAGAATTTTGTGTAACTTTTGTATAAATGGAGAGATGACGACAGGAAGGAAGGCGACAGCAGTAGAAATAGCATGAAGAATATGTGGTTACTTGGCTGTACAGAGATTTTGCAGTGGAAGGTTGATGGAGGCAGGACCCTGTAGATGAGGCCATGGGGTGGAGAGAATATGGGGAAATGACCCCATGCCTCTCCCTGCCTTTTTTCAATAGATGAGAACATTACAACAGGCATGTAATATTCAGGCCCTAGGGAAGGGCACACTTCTGTGGATCCCTACATCTTTCAAATGGAGGAAGATGGCACTGGAATAGGAAATGCATTTGAGAGATAAGCCCTTCCTTAAATGGGAGAGAGAACACTTTCTCTGGGCCTCACTTTCCTGGGCTTTGACTTAGAGCTGTCTAGATATGCTGATGGTGTTGTCTGAGGGTGCACCCTGGTAAGAACTGAAAGTGGTCTGTCCTTACTAGAGCGGGAGAGAAGAAAGAGTTAAAACACACCCTGGCATTCTGCCTTATCTAATCAGTTCTTAGCTGCAGGTGAGCTGTGTCTCTTTAATAACCATGGAACTTTGTAGTCTTCTTGCACGTTACATATGCTTTGCAAGTGGCCATCCAGCTCACATTGTTTGTATCCTTGACCAAAAACTTCCTAACCTCCCCAGGCAGTCATAGAGAATTATGTAGAAGATAACCATGGCGAAGTTAATTCATCTCACATGAGTAAGACTACTTTCTGGTTTATCAGAGGATCCAACTTTATAGTCACTTTCCCTTTTGCTTCTTGTGAAATAATGTCTTTTCTGGTTTTTCTAGTTCTACCTATAAGGTAATGTTTAAATTAGATCGTGTGGAGGCCAATGATTGTATCCACTTGCTAGATTTTCCAGGACATTTTCTGGTCCATTAATCATTTCAAATTTTGGTAACATCTGTACCAGAGGGTGAGTGGGAAAAGAGGTGTTAACAAAGATTGAAATGACTAACTCAGCAGAAATTTTTTAAACAAAATTATAGGCATGGGACTACCTTAAATTGCCAACCATTTTTGTGGTTCTATTTTGGAAATTTACTAGAATATTGGGCATCACTAAATATGCAGCAACATAACTCAGAGGTACTATTATTTCCGACCAAGAGAGCTCGTCCATTTTCCCACAATCCTTGCCTCAGCTGCCTGCCTGAGTGGAATTCCCACTTCTTTTGGTATGGTTTTGGGAGTTGGGACATTATCTTTATCTACTGGCTTCTGTGGTATTTACTGCATCCAAAATGAAAGATTCTGCATTTAAATGTTGCCTGGAAAAAAACACAATATCTTGCTTTCTTTTATTCATTCATTTGAACTAATTATTGCTATCATAGGCTCTTGTGCATTTTTCCCAAACCATAATGATTTGAGACTTATAGACTATGGTAAAACAGTTGGATTGTTTTTTTCAGGCAGGCAATTTTGTGAAGCAAATGGTAGTAATCTGAGCCACTTTTTGGTTTCTAAAAATTTCATCCATTCACAGGGTGATTTCAGAGTCCATACAATTTCTTACCTGGAGACTAACATCCTATGTTCAGAATCTCATTTTCCATCTTCCACATATAGAATACAGGTTTGAGAACTTAAAATAAGACACTTTTTTTTATAAAGTTTTATTTTTTCTAACTCCTTCAGATCAGAGCCTCACTAAGTTCTTTGTAATTAGTTTAAGAGATACATGGAAGAGAATGTTACAGTTTTCAAATAAACTACATGTTTCCCTTAGGAATTTACACTAAAATGTGTATTTATTTTTAAAAACCAAATGATATGAATATAAGAAATGCAATACTGGGTCAGCCCAATGGTCTAACCAGACTGTGGTTTCAAAGTTTCACAGTACTCCATTAATGTTGGCTTCAGAAGTTTTGGGATGTATTCAAACTCCATGGTTTCCTCTAATACTCAAAATTGAATTTACCATTCATAGATTCATCTACATTTTCCCAAAACTATTTATAACTCTGGTTTATATCAACAGAGAAATAAAGAGTCCCACAATGGCAAGGTATCTCACCCTAACTACTATTCCAGGGGAAGGAAGAATTGGGATGGATAATTCAATCTATCATTCCTGGTCACAACTATTGATTATAAAATGAAACTCTCATAGGTAAAACTCACTCTCATCCTGTGAGCCCTCTTCCCAAAGCCACATTCAACTCATGGCACCTGCTCTAACTCCAGGATCTTCTCATCTACATCAGGTCCAGATCTTGCCTCTGATCCAGAGAACTACGAACTGAATAGAAAATCATCAGCTTCCTACATACCTCTGGTATGAAGCTTCCGACATGCCCCTCCCAATGGTCCTTACCTCCTGAAAATTTGGCTTTATGTTGTCTTCTTCCCTTGAGTAATTTGCTTCTCATCAATAGAATGTGACAGCACTGAGGGCATACCCTTTCTATGATTAGGTTACGTAAGATAGTGACTTCTATCTTGCTAGCAGTCTCCCTTTCTCTCTGGTTGTGATGAAATAAGATGCCATGCTGAGGAGGCTCACATGGTAAGGAACTGTCGGCCACTAGCCGACAAAGAATTGAAACCCTCAGTCTAACAGTCCTCAAGAAACTGAATGCTGCCAACCATGAAGGTGAGTTTGGGAGTGGATCCTTTCCCAGTGAAGCCTCAGATGAGACTCTGGTCAGGACTTGGATGAAGCTTTGTGAAATACCCTGAGTCAAAACAATAAGATAATATGTGCTGTTTAAAACAAATATATTTTGTTTATATATTTACATGATTTTTACTTAGTGTTTGGATCTGGAATGTCTCCCAAAGCTCATGTGTTACAGTCTTGGTCTGGAGCTGGTGACATCACTGGAAGGTGGTGGAAACGTTAAGAGTGGGGCCTAGTTGGAGGTAGGTTTCTGGGGTGTGTCCTTGATGTGCTTATCTTGTCCCTGCCCTCCCCCCCCCTGCTCTGGGCCTCGAGGTGAGCGATTTTGCTCTACCGCACAATCCCTGCCATGATGTTTTGCCTCACCACAGTAGTGGGGCCAAAAGATTACGAACTGAAACCTCTGAAACTACAAGGCAAAATAAATCTTTCCTCTTTTCAATTGCTTCACTCATTCATTTTGTCACAGTGACAGAAATTTGACTAACTCATTTAGCAACAGATTGTTAACAGTAGATTATGCACATGAAATGTCCCTTTTGAAAAGGTGAAGAATAGGGGTCACATAACAAATCACTGACTCACAGCAATTCTAAAATTTCATTAGGTAAATGCTGTGGGGATTCTCGTCATTAAGGACCTTGGTCCCTGTATCCAGCTTGATTAAATGCCCATTCTACTTCATAGGGAGAGGTCTCAAACCTATTTTTTCCATTGTTCTTGGCTGTCTTTTCAGAGTCCCCCCCATTCCATCATACTCCTTGTTTTTGTGTGCAAAGAACATTGGCAAATATGGTCTTCTTATAGATTGAACCATTTTTTTTCCAGGCCCCTCCTTGCCTATAGAAAGTTGAGGCCCAAAAGGTCTTTTTATATCTGGAACAATCTCATTCTCTTTTAGTCTAGACTGGAAGCATTTTTTGTCGATATACATCCCTCACAAACATTGTGGGTTTTCTATTTACTTAATTCCAATCAACTTCATATGCCAAAAGGCACATTCACAATTTTCTCCGGGACAAGCCTTTCTCTCTCTAGACTTGATTCTCTCTACTTGGGACACATTCAGGCTTCTGTGGAACCTTGCCTGTAAGATTTCTAAAAGATCTTTTGTCCATTGAAGTAATCTACTAGACAAACACACCATGATCCTCCTGGAAGACTTAACAACAGATGTTAGAGCCATGTTCTGGATTTGATCTTTACTCAAAGGTCATGACTTGCTGATAACACCCCGAATTTCACTTTTGCTTGAGCTGTTCTAATGTGCACAGCTTCCAGAATCTTTCCCAAGTTCATCTGTTTCTTGTAGTACCTCATTAAATGCAGCTTATGCCTTTGACATTCTGCCTCAAGACCTCTTGCCCAAATCTATTAATTAGGTACATTTTGTCTTTCAAAATATCTGAGGTGACAGTTTTATTAAACATTTTGTTACTACATAACATAGATCACTATTTTTCACACCACCCAATTACAAAACAAATGCCTCTTCTGGGAATTAATTTCTGTGTCAGTTGGCTCTTGCTGCTTAGCAAACAGCCATAAAACATATCAGCAGTTTACACTGGTATACATTTATGTACATTTATACTTTCTAGATCTAGTGTTGCTGCTTCAGGCCATGAGCCCAGGTCTTGGCTATAGTCTGAGGATCTGTGCCAGAGAGCAAAGCCAAGCTCAAAGCATGTTTTAAGCTTGTGCATATCACAGCCACTAAAATCCTATTGACCAGAGCAAGTCCAAAGTTAAAGAGTGGAAAGTATATTTCACCATCATGAGACCATGCAGAGAGTACAGATACACACTGTACTATCTCCGAGAAAAGAATCATGACCAAAAATTCAGTCTATCATGCTAAGTAATATTTCATTTGAATAAAGGTTTTTATGCCTAAAAATGCTTTAATTTCCTTGCTAGATGACTTCTAGTCATGTCCAGTTTTCAGAACACCATAGAAATAGAATATTTGCATCAGTAGTGTGTAAACCAGCAATAGTAAAAAGAGGTCAGTTCTGTTTAGCAAGCACTAGGGTGGTTGCTTATCTCACCAAACACCTGGAAGGATAGGAAGGCAGGACAAGTATGCTGCACAATTAACTGGTATATCCAGAATTAGCCTGTTATTTACGATAGAATATAATTTTTCCTTCTTTCTTTCCTTTCATTTTCTTTTGTTTTTGTTTTTTGCATGCTGAAAGTTGCTCAGGTCAGATAGATTCTTTTGATTATATTTTCAAAACTATATTTCAGTACACCCATATTCACAGTAGCACCATACACAATATTACATACGATGTCCAAAAGATGGAAACAACACATCATCAAAGAATAAAATATTGTGTATCTACACAATGGAATATCATTCAGCCTTAAAAAAGAATGACTTTCTGATACATGACACCACATGGATGAACCTTGAAAATATTATGCTTAGTGGAATAAATCAGACATAAAAGGGCAAATATTATATATAATTCCATTTAATGAAATACCCAGCATAGTCAAATTCATAGAGAGGGAAAGTAGAATAGTGTACTATGGGCTAGGGATGGGGACAAATGGGGAGTTATTATTTAATGAATGCACAGCTTTAGTTTGGGATGATGAAAAAATCATGCAGTTAAAAGGGGCTTTTAAATGATAAAATATGCTTATCTATTTTATAATTTAAAAAACTATTTGCCTCAGAGCTGGGGACATAGCTTAGTTGGTAGAGTGCTTGCCTCTCATGTACAAGGCCCTGGGTTCAATCCCCAGCACCACAAAAACAAACAAACAACAAAATAATGATTTGTCTCATAGGGGAAAAATAATAATAATAGTATATATATACTATAAAGCTAAATACAAATAATTAGGATAATTCACAACACTGTATCTATCATAATAGGTACTTAAGAGTTGGCTATATTTGACCATTAATTTGTAGGCCAAATAAAAATAAAATTGAGAAGGGCTGAGAAACTCTTATGACACATCTATACTTCAAATAAAATTAGACTTCTACAGACATAGCAAATCTGTTATGACTGAAAAATCACTTATTTCAAGTTTATTTCTTGTTTAGAAAACCAGGAGACAAGTCAGAACGGTAACAGCCTTTATGTGTCAGCACTTGCACGTGTAGAAATTGCAGTAGCCTCAGGAATGCACTGCTGAGATCTGCCTAGAGGGAAGTGTGGTGGTATAGTCTGCAGAGAGCTTCCAGTGGCTGTGCCTTCAGAGTCTACCCGTGTCCATGCGGGCATTTCCAATGACAGAGCTTGGTGGGAGCAGCAGTGAAGGGCCAGTCCTCCCTAATACAGGACTCTTCTAATTGGCAGTCTTTGCAATGGCTGAGAATTTCACAGCAGTCTGGATTCTTCCTCCCCAATCCTCCTTCTTTCACAGGTGTCAGACTGACATCACAGTTTGAGGCTCCCCCATCTACTCCTGCTCCTTCTTCCTTTATCCTTCACAGGCATTTCCCCCAGAAGTGCATGTCCTATTCTGTCTAGTGTCTGCTTCCTGGAGGGCCTGAGCTGACACAAAAACATTATGAGATAGGTTTTGTTTGGCATGATGAATTGACTTATATAAAAAAAAGTACTGAGATGCCTGTAATCCCAGCCACTAGGGAGACTGAGACAAGAGGGCTGAAAGTTCAAGGCCAGACTCAGCAACTTATCAAGACCCTGTTTCAAAATAAAAAATAAAAAAAAGGGCTGGGGATATTATATGCTCAGGAGTAGAGTGTCTCTGGATTCAATCTCCAGTACCAAGAAAAGTACTGACTTGATTTGATTCAAATACTTACTTGCCTTACTTTAAGAATACTAAAGAAATAATGATTGTTTCCCGAAAGCTGCTTCTCCAAGATGCCTTGGCCTGGCTGACTTAAACTAGATAATTGGGGGTTTGGGGAACTGTTTTCTCTAGGTGAATACAGCTGGAGGTCCTGACAGATGTTCTCATCAAGGCTGCAAATGGAGGACATGCTGCACCACAATAAGGAACTGGCCACCAAAGAACGAAAGACAGGAAACTGGAAATAAATAGAGGTACAAATGGGAATCATGGAGCCAAAGCTCTAGGAGAGATGCTGGGAAATCAATTCCTGTCCAGATACCATACCTCTTGTATATTGCTTTTCTAGGGTTGCCCTGACAGATTCCTTCAATTGGATGGTTTGAAATAACAAAAATCCATTCTCTCACAGTTCAGGAGGCCCAAAGTTTAAGACCAAGGTGTCAGCACAATGGTTCCTTCTCAGGAACTTGGGAAATTCTGTTCCATGCCCCTTTCCTAGCTTCAGGTGGTTGCCTGCAATCCTTGGCATCCCTTGATTTGTGGGAGAATAACTACAATCTAAAGAGATGGAATTTCATGGATAGCAGAGTTATTTCACAGCACTCTCCCTGTGTGTCTTGTGCAAATTTGCCTCACTGTGTAAGGACAACGGTCAGATTGCATTTAGAACCCACCTCAATCCAGCATGACCTCATGTTAACTTGACTACATCAGCAAAGTCCTTATTCCAAAAAAAGATTACATTCTAGGTTCCAGGTGAACATAAATTTGTGGGGGTGGGGGTGTATGTGTGGCAATATTTAATCCAGTGTGCCTTGGAATTTGAGTTTAGATTAAAAAGCTGGCTCACAGATTATTGTCATAAGAGATGGAAAAGAATTATCTGGTGGTGTTTGAAAACAGAAATATAGCATCTTGCTGTAGGATCTGAAACATCAGAGGACATAGATTCTTCTTTCTTGACCACCATTCCTCCACAATTAAGATGATTACTTAATTGATACTCTCTTTGGCTTCCAGTCTTTAGAGCACAGTGAAGTATCTGGCTTAGTGCAAGTGTCGGTGCACCTCCCTACTATTTCCCCAGAGAAAAGCAGACAGCCAAAGTCCAGAGTCCAAATATTTAATTGCCACACTTACATTAGGGTAGGAGGGAATCAGCCACATTGGGTAGAGGGGGCAACTGAACCACGGAAGTGGGGTGGGAGAAGGAATCTAGGGTCTTGCTTCTCAGTTTTTACCCAATCATGCTTATTTTGACCTCCTCCGCCTGTATTTTACTTCTAGATCCCAAAGTGCCCAGCACTGCCAGTTCATGAACATTCTGAGGATTCTGTAGTAAATCAGGTTGGTTCTCAGCTTTCCCCACTGCCAACTCACAATCTGTCTGTATCTTTTCTGCTGAGGCAATTTCTATTCATCAATCTACTTTTCAGGTTGCAATATTTTGTTGCTGTTGTCACTTTCCTGTTTTTTTAATTTTTATTTTTTTTGGGGGTTATTTATCCATCCATCCATCCATCCATCCATCCATGATCTGTCATCTATCCATCCATCTATTCAACCATCTCCCTTTAGAGTCGTTTTATGAGGCTTTAGAAGGAGTGACAATAGATATGTATGTTAACCTGAGATCTTAACTTGGAATCCCAGACTTAAAGTGACAGCAACTGATATGACTGTGAGGTTTTCTCCCATAATGTTGAGCTGGTCAGGTGCAGGCAGGAAGTAGGTGAAAGATTTGAGTGGGACTGGAGTTTTGCCAGGTAAGAAATGGGGGGGGGGGTGACAGAATGATGCATGACTCTAAATTGGGGAAAGGAGGGCAGTGAGAACTTGGAGATGGTGAAGGAAAACACTGGGAGCTAATAAACTGAAGTTCCAAAGACTGTTGAGAAAGTGTTTGAATGGGTACACAAAATTAAGGAAGCAGGAAGGACAGTGAGGGGAAGGCTTGAAATTTTCATTTGAGATTTTGAAGGAGTGCGTTTTGGGTGTGATCTTTGGGAAGAGTGGTGTGGTGACTGTTTTCTAAAGATGACCATAATCTCTCTCATCTCATTTGGTCTTCTACAGTATGAAAATGCCACATCTGCAGTAAGAGATGGGATGTTATTTCCCCTCCCCTTAACTATGGACTGGCATTTCTTTTCTTTCTTCTTCTTCTTCTTCTTTTTTTTTTTTTTTTTTTTTGTTTTTTTTTTTTTTTTTATTTTTACAACCAGCTGAATGAAAGTGAAGCAATATGACTTCCTAGACTAGGTCAGAAAAGGCCAGTTTTGTCCTGGCTCTCTTAGAATGCTTACTCTGGGGTAAGCCCCAAAAGCACCATCTAGAGAGGCCACATGTCCTTTTCCAACTGACAGCCCCACCTAAACCCGACTTTCCAGCCACCACTGCCAAAATGCTAGGCATGTGTGAAGTTGTCTTGTACCCTACGAGGTGGGCCAGCTAGGTACCCAGAGTGACTTCAGTTGATGCCATGAGAAACAAAATTGCACAGGGGCCATGCTAATCTTCTCTGTATCATTCCAATTTTAGTAGATGTGCTGCCGAAGCCAGCACAAGAAACAAAACTGCCTGTTTGAACCTTGCCTCAATGCTTTACCTACATGCTCTGATGTATGATGAAATGTCTGACTTGCAAGTTTCTATTCCATGTGGACTTTTCCCATGAACTCGAGGCCCATGTACTCGATTGTTGTCAGAACACCTCCATCTGAATGTCTTATAAGCATCTCAAATTTACGTTGGCCAAAACTGGACTCTGGATAGTCCTCCCCAAGATGTTCTTCCCCAGCTCGGTTAAAGGCGATTGAATTCTTCCAGTTACACAGGCCAAAAACTTTGCCTTTACTTCTCTCTTCTCCCACATTCCACATCCAGTAGTTCCGAAATCCCACTGGCTCTACCTTCAAAATTCATCCAGACCAACCACTTCTTACCACCTCCACTGCTACCACCCTGGTCCAAACTACCATCATCTCTCACCTGGATGACGTGATAGTCTCTTTCCAGACCCTGCTACAGAAGCTCTTGTTCATCTTCAGTCTACTCAGGCAATCTACTGAAGGGATCCTACTAAAATATCCATCAGATTATATCCCTTCTCTGTTCAGGATCCTCCAATAATCCTCCATCTCAATCAGAGGAAATATATGCCAGCCAAAGGACCAACATGGTCTCCCTTGCCTCTCTGCATTGGTTTCCTACTCCTCTTACACTCAGCTACACTGGCTGAGAAGCACCTCCCCGCTTCTCCCTATGGATAGACACAGGCAGGTCTCAGGGCCTTTGCAATAATCACTGCCTCTGCTGGAATAGTCTTTCCCAGACACTAGCATGGCTAGCTTTCTCTTTTCCCTCAGATATTCAACAGTGACCTCTTCTGTGAAGCCTTACATTGACACCACACCTAAATTTCAACCTGTCCATGGGCACTCTTCCTGGCTTTATTTTGCTTCTTAGCGTGTATCACTGTCCAACATATGATACAAAGGAAAATATGGGTTAAAATGTAGGGGGAATCAAGCTACAGAAAATTCTAATGAATAAGCACTATACCATAATTACTGTTTTCATTTATGATATCTTTATTCAATCATTTTTTTCATATTTTTCTCATTCTTGATGAGTATATAGGTTCAGCAAAGAGGGAGCAAACCCACTAGGCAAAGTTCATTTACTTTTCACGATGTTCCTCTTTTGATTTTCTGCTTTCCTGAAGTCCTAAGAGAATGGCATCAGCCTCCAGTATTGTTGTGTCTGTGGTTGCTCCCAAGAAGCGAGACGTGAGCTCCAGATCTAGGAGGCGTAGCCGTACCTTGGTTCCTGTCTGGTATTTCCTAAATGGTAAGACAAAGTTCCATTAATTCTGTATATCATAATGTGAACAATTGGTTTAAAATGAAATCCAAATTCTAATTTTAGTTTTTGCTCATTCTAATTAAAGAAGTTAACACAAGTATCTGAGAAATAGCTATATTTGACGTAAAATTAATTTTGTTGTATTAGGATTTTCACCTTAAATGTATTCCAATCTGAAATTCAAGCAAGTCAGTTCTTAGAACTAGCATTTATTTTGGGCCGATAATCCCTGCACTTGGGGAGGCTAAGGCAGGAGGATCACGAGTTCAAAGCCAGGGCGAGGTACTTAGCAACTCAATGAGACCTTGTCTCTAAATAAAATAAAAAAAGGGCTGGGGATGTGGCCCAGTGGTCGAATGCCCCTGAGTTCAATCCCCAGTACCACCCAAAAAAAAAAAAAAAAAAAAAAAAAAAAAGAACTAGCATTTATTTTAACATGTCATTCATTTTTAAAGTCAGAGAGAATAATAGAGAAAAAAAGTTTTCAGATACATTTTTCTTCCTAAAATCAAAATCTTTCAAAGTAAAGGAAATTTCTTATTTTAAAAAAGCAACATAGGAAAAACGCCATGTACAAACTTACAACTTGGTATTGACTGAGCTGTTATGAAAATGTAATGCCAGCAGGATGAACCCGGAGGACATCATGTTAAGTGAAAAAAGGCAGTCACAAGAAGACAAAACACTATAACCTCACTTGTATGTGGAATCTAAAATAATTAACTTATAGAAGGAGAGAATATAAGGGTGGTTGCCAGAGGCTGGTGAGTATGGAGGTTTGGGGTGATATTAGTCAAAGGACAGAAATTTCATTTAAACTGGAGAAATAAATTGAAGAGATCTGTTATACATTATGGTGACTATAATTAATAACAATGTTATGCGTACACGAAAATAGCCAAGAGAGATTCAGCATGATGTGAGGTAACACATGTTAATTAGCTCATTTTAGTCGTTCCACCATGTATACATATGCATGCCACGTATACATCATGCTGTACACAATAACATGTATAATTTTTATCTGCCTATTTAAAAATAAATAAATAAATAAATAAATAAATAAATAAATAAACAAGGGAAAATGTAATACCAACATAAGATAAATTATGACTAAATTTGGTCAATAATTATTGAGTATTCAAATATTTTATGACACCAAATGAGATCTAATGTTTAGTTGCCTTTCTTCAATAATCAAGGATTTTAAAGGCTTAATATCAACATCATAGAAATGCCAGAGTGAAAATATTACTACTGGTTGAAAGCTACAAATATCTAAACATATACTTCAAATACTCCAAGTTAATCTTGAAATTAAAATAATTTTACATAAATGGAAAATTTTAAAGTTTTCAAAAACAGCACTCTGGAAAGTCATTTTGGTAGACCATGTAATGAATAGTCTCTACACGTTTGATTAGGTATTCCAAAGAAATTGAAAATGGTAAATATTTAGTCCATTCAGTTTTTAAAGAAAAGTTATTTTTCTTTCTGATTTAAGAAGCAAATGTCCTTTAGTAAAATTTGGAAAATAATGAAGTTGGTCACATATACTATTCCTCCTATAGATTTAAATATATGTTCAAGTGTGTATTTGTCAACATATATATTCAGTGTCTCTGTTTAAAAACTTAAACATACATCCAGAATATTGAGGTATGGCTTTATATTCTTAGAAAGCAGCAATTACAGAACACATTCCATGAGCTAACCACCAGAAATATAAGATTAGTTTGCAGTCTGGGTAAAGCAGAGCCCTACTTGTCCACATTGCTAGGAGTTATATCCTTTGTTCTAATAGATTCTTTTATTTGTCCTCATAGCATGACTCAGTGATTCATCTAATCAGCTTTTATTCTTGTTGACCCATCCCTTCCCTCTTCTCGGCAACATCCAATTAGTTATCAAGTTCTGTTCTTTTTTTTTTTTTTTTTTTTTTTTGGTACCAGGGATTGAACTCAGGGGCACTCGACCACTGGACCACATTCCCAGCCACTTTTTGTATTTTATTAGAGACAGGGTCTCACTGAGTTGCTAAGTGCCTCGCCATTGCTGAGGCTGGCTTTGAACTCGCGTTCCTCCTGTCTCAGCCTCCCAAGTGCTGGGATTACAGGCGTGTGCCACCGCACCCAGCAAGTTCTGTTCATTCTTAAGCACAGATATTTTTCTTAGAGGTGTGATCAAATAAGATTAATTTATTTAATTGGTTCTTTTTAGTTATACAAGGAAGCAGAATCCATTTTGATATAATTATACAAGCATGGAATGTTATCTTATTCTAGTTAAGATCCCATTCTTATGGATATAGGTGATGAGGGGATACAATGTATTGTTTTCCTATATGCTATGGGAAAATTATGTCAGATTCATTCCACTGTCTTTCCTTTTCTATCCCCACTCTCTTCCCTCCATTCCCCATTGTCTAATCTACTGAACTTCTATTCTTCCCTTCACCTCCATCCCCCTTATTGTGGGTTAGCTTCCACGTATCAGAGAAAACATTGAACCTTTGTCTGTTTGTGACTGGCTGATTTCACTTAGCATGATAGTCTCCAGATCAATCCATTTGCTGGCAAATCTCCAAAAGTCAAATTCTTCTTTATGGCTCCCTTGTGTTTATGTGCCACATTTTCTTTATCCATTCGTCTGTTGAGGGGCACCTAGTTTGGTTCCATAGCTTAGCTATTGTGAATTAAGCTGCTGTAAACACTGATGTAGCTATGTCACTGTAGTATGCTGATTTTAAGTCCTTTGGGTATATGCTGAGGAGTGGGATAACTGGGTCAATTAGTGATTCTACTCCAAGTTTTTTGAGGAATCTCCAAACTGCTTTCCAGAGTGATTGCACAGTTTGCAGTCCCCACCAGCAATGTATGAGTGTACCTTTTTTCCCACATCCCTTGCCAACATTTATTGTTGCTTATATTCTTGATAATTGCCATTCTGACTTGAGTAAGATGGAATCTCAGCGTAGTTTTAATTTGCATTTCTCTAATTGCTAGAGATGTTGAACATTTTTTCATATATTTGTTGACCATTCATATTTCTTCTCTGTGAAGTGTCTGTTCAGTTCCTCATTTATTGATTGGGTTGTTCGTGTGTGTGTGTATGTGTGTGTGTGTGTGTGTGTGAAGTTTTTTGAGTTCTTTATATATCCTGGAAACTAATGTTGTATCAGAGGTACAGGTGGCAAAGATTTGCTCCCATTATGTAGGCTCTTACTTCATACTCTTGTTTTCTTTGCTGTGAAAAAGCTTTTTAGTTGATGCCAATCCATTTATTGATTATCGATTTTATTTCTTGCACTTTAAAAGTCTTGTTAAGGAAGTCAGTTCCTGAGCCGGTATGTTGGAGTGTTGGGCCTAAATTTTCTTGTAGTATGTCTAATCTAACACCTAGGGCCTTGATCCACTTTGAGCTAACTTTTGTGCAGGGTGAGATAAGGATTAAATTTCATTCTATGACATGTGGATTTCCAGTTTTCCCAGCACCATTTGTTAAAGGGGCTATCTTATCTCCGATGTATGTTTTTGGTGACTTTGTCTAGTATGAAGAAACTGCATTTTTGTGGGTTTGTCTCTGTGTCTTATATTTTGTTCCACTGGTCTTCTTGCCTGCTTTGGTGCCAACACCATGCTGTTTTTGTTACTGTAGTTCTGTATAATTTTTTTCTGGTATTGTGATGTTTCCTGCTTTGCTTTTCTAAGGATTGTTTTGGCTATTCTGGGTTTCTTATTTTTCCAAATGAATTTCATGACTGCTTTTTCTATTTCCGTGAAGAATGCCATTAGAATTTTCATGGCAATTGCCCTGAATCTGTATAGCGCTTTTGGTAGTATGGCCATTTTGAGACACCAAAATCAGCAGAAAGCAGGAAATAATTAAAATCAGAGCTGAAAATAATGAAATTGAGACTAAAAAATAATTTAAAAAAATCAATGAATTAAAAAGTTGGTTCATTGAAAAAATAAACAAAATTGATGAACCTTTAACCAAGCTAACCAAAAGAAAGGAAAAAAAATGCAAATTGTTAAAATCTGTGATGAAATGGAAATATAACTGCAGGCTCTACTGAAATAGAGAGGATAATCAGAGGCTATTTTGAAAATCTATACTCCAATAAGCTAGAAAATCTTGAAGTCGTCAATAAATTCCTAGAGATATAACCTACTCAGATTGAACCAGAAGGATACAGAAAATTTAAACAGATCAATTTCAAGTATTGAAATTGAAAAAGCTATTAAAAGCCTACCAACAAAGAAAAGCCCAGGACCAGATGGATTCTCAGCCAAATCTACCAGACCTGTAAAGAAGAACTAATACCAATTCTCCTCAAATTATTCTACAATACAGAAAAGGAATGAACAATTCCAAACTCATTATATGAAGCTGGTATCACATGATGCCAAAACCAGACAAAGACACATCAAGGAAAGAAAACTTCAGACCAATATCCCTGATGAACATAGATGCAAAAATTCTCAATAAAATACAGGCAAATCACATACAAAAATACATTAAAAAGCTAGTGCACCACAATCAAGTGGGGTTCATCCCAGGAATGTAGAATTGGTTCAACATATGGCAATCAATAAATGTAATTCATCACATCAATAGACAAGAATTCATCACATTAAAGACAAGAATCACATGATTATCTCAATAGATGCAGAAAAAGCATTTGACAAAATATAGCACCCATGATTAAAACACTAGAAAAACTAGGGATAAAAAGGATCATACCTCAACATTGTAAAAGCTATATATGATAAATCCAAGGCCAACTCATTCCAAACAGAGAAAAACTGAAAGCATTCCCTCTAAAAACAAGAACAAGGCAGGGATGTCCTCTTTCACCACTTCTATTCAACACGGTCCTCACATCTCTAGCCAGAGCAATTAGGCAAAAGAAAGAAATTAAAGGGATACAAATAAGAAAAGAAGAGCTAAAACTCTCTGTTTGCTGATGACATGATTCTATATTTAGAGGACCGAATAAAAAAACCTCCACCAGAAAAATTCCAGAACTCATAAATGAATTCAGCAAATTAGCAAGATACATAATTAACACTCATAAATCAATTGTGTTTCTATACTCCAATGAGGAATCAGCTGGAACAAATTAGGAAAAAAATCATCCCATTTACAGTAGCCTAAAAAAAAAAAAAGTTGGGAATCAATCTAATAAAAGAAGTGAAAGACCTCTACAATGAAAACTATAGAACACTAGAGGAAAAAATTGAGGAAGACCTCAGAAGAGGAAAGACCTCTCATGTTCCTGGATAAGCACAGATATTTCTTGAATTCAGCCCTTCAGGTCTGTAGTTTCACCATCATCCCAGGCTAAAGTTTGAGGCACGATATGATCTTCCTGGAGTTCATCTCTCATGGTGGGTTCCATACTTTGTATACTTCCATGGAAATGGTCCAGTGTCCATTCACAAAGACTTCTTCTGTGCCTTTACTTATGTTGCCAGCACTGCTTGGACCTTCTGTCTTTCTAAATCCTATTAATTTTTAAGTACTTAGATAGAATACATCAGATGCAGCTTCTCCCCAGTTCCTTTGTCAGTTTCAAGAGTGTGTTGTTCTGGTATGAAAGAAAGAATCTTTGCCATCACAGAGATACAGGTGCAGATCTGAGTCCTGCTCCTTACTAGTTGAAGAGCCATGTGTAACTGGCTTTCTCTGAACCACTACTTCCCCATGTAACAGAGGTTCCAACCACTCAGCAGGTTTGCTGAAGATTAAATAAAAAAATATATTGATAATGAACAGTACAGTAAGCATAAATGTTAGCACCTTTCATTTACTTGTACTGATTATCCGTGTAAATGTCTGATTTCTCAGTAGACTCCATACTCCCTAAGGTCTGACACCTGTATTTATCTGAGCATGCTCCAGAGCCAATACAACAAATACTGTCAATAAGTTAACACGATTCTTGCCAAAGGGGGAAAAATGCATCAGGTCACTGATCAGATTCTCTGTTTGCTTGAATGTTGCAGCCACATAGACTGGTACATTCACTTAATCTCTGAAACAGGATTGCCAAAGTACCTGACAGAGTGGTTAATAAATGCTATTTTCCTTCTTTCTCACTACTTAAACTTGTGGCCAATTTCTTTTTACATATTTTTAGGAATATTATTCATAGGCAAACCATGAACTAACTGTGATGATAGGAACAATAATTTTTTTTTAATCAAAGAGAGTTGAATGTGTCATAACATCATAAACATGGGACAAAAACCTGAACATACCAACTCTGAGAAGGAAGGCAAATGATTGGTTCTTATTCACCTCTCTTTGTACACGGTTCCATGTCATATGAGGCTGGCAATCTCCAATTTAAGAAGTAAAACAGAAGCCCAGTGTGCCTGGAAATTTAAGAAAGGCAAAACTCTGTCCACATTTTTAGATGCAGTAGCCTTTAACAATATGAAAAATTTTGACTTCATCTATATAAATTATGCAAATCCTAAAAATTATCTGAGTAAATTGGTAATGGAGATGAGAAGGAATCTACAGGCTTTTATGTGTGTTGAAGTACATATTCAAGTACACTTGGCACATCATAAACTTCTCTAAAGGGATTGGGGTTGTGGCTCAGTAGTAGAGTGCTCGCCTAGCATGAGCAATATGCTAGGTTTGATCTTCAGCACTGCATAAAAATAAATAAAGAAAATAAAGGTATTGTGTCCAACTACAACTAAAAAAAAAAAAAAAATATATATATATATATATATATATAAAAAAACCTTTTCTAAAAGATTCTCCAACTTCTGCTCTCTGGAAGTAGCTGTTTCTACACTGAAGAAACTTTTTTTTTTTTTTTTTTACTTTGTATATATTCTATCCAAGTGTTATCTTCCCTATTAGACTGTAGCCTCCTTAAGGTCCAGGATACAATCATGCCTGTGTTCTTCACAGTGTCCTGATGAAAGCATTTCTCTTAATGTTGTCTATTGAACAGTGTTTTTCACATTTTCCAGTATACCAGAAGCATGTGGAGTGCTGGTTAAAAATGCTAATGGACAGAAATAACCCTAGGGAGGGATCTGGCAAATATGGGATGGGACCTGAGAATACATCTTTTCCAAAAGTTCCCAAGATGAGTCTGATGCAGTCTTCTCAGATGACCATTTGAGAAAACCTGACCTAGAATTATCTTTATTGTATATAATCAAGGACAGGAGGATAGGAGGACAGGCCATGCTACATGAGCACAAAGGGTTGGTAAAATAAGGACCACTAACAGAATGTTGTGGCCATCATTACCAACTTTCAGGAGGACCAGGTGTCTTCCATAAGTGGTAAAATGACCTTTTAGGTCTAATCATTTGGTGGGGCGGGGTGGGGGGAAGAAAGGTCAGGCAATGACACTATAAAATGGAGAAATGCACACATAAGGAGTCCCTTCAACAAAGCCCATAGTCAGGCTGCAGTGGGGGGGCCTCTGCTGTGCACAGTCCATTCTGGGAAATCTGGGACACAGAAAGGTTAGCATACCCCTTGCTCAACAGGAATAGTGGCCATACAATGGATGAGGAGTTCATTCTTGCTTTAACTTTGGAACACTTATTAGAGGGAAAGAAAATACTCCACTAATAATGTATTTCTGAGAACTCCATTTCTGTCAATGTAATTTTAGGTGAACCTTCACTGCTGTGGTTTCTGATAATCACTTATATTACTTAGTCTTTTTATTTGGCTTTCCATTATCCCATATAACAAGATTTAAAGTGAATATGCCAGTAAACTTTCCCTGGATTGTTTGTGTAGTCTTTAAATGGTTGCTTTATTCAATGATCTGGCCTAAGAATAAAAATCTAGAAGCAATGTAGTCATTCAGAGTGTGGCCTCTAGAGTCAGATGACTGGTAATGGCACTCAGCTGTACTACTTCTAAATATGCAAATCTGACTCAGGTACTTTATCTCTGTTTCAGTTTCCTCATTTGTAAAATGAGAATTATAATGGTGCCTATCTCCTAAGGTTGTTGTGAGCATGAAATGAGCAATTATATGTCAAGTCCTGTTAAGAGCCGCTTAAATGTTGGCTTTCTTCCTCAATGAGATCATCATCATCATCAAAACAAACTCAGTGACATTTGATATTCTACTGCGGGTGTGAAAGTGTACAAGAACCCTCCCAGCTGTAATAATTCTAGGTTATGATTACATCAATAAAGGATATACACAGAAAGTTAGGAGTGGGTTTTGATTCAAATCCAAATTATTTTAATGGCATGAACATTGCTCTCGTAAAATACATTATAACATAAATGATCTACAAAAGTGAAAACTTGTTTTGAAACAAATATTGACTTTCTTTAGAGGATATGAAACACAATTGTGCTGAACAAGAATGAGTACACTTCAGAGAACTACACATTTGGGGCTGGGGTTGTGGCTCAGCGGTAGAGTGCTCACCAGAGTGCTCACCTCGCACGTGTGAGGCGCTGGGTTTGATCCTCAGCACCACATTAAAAAAATAAATAAAATAAAGGTATTTTGTCCAACAACAACTAAAAAAAAAAATTTAAAAAAAAAAAAAAAAACTACATTTAACAGAACAGCCCCCATTTCCCAGCATTAGCCACAACAGAACAAGAAACAAGAAAGTAGCGTTTACTGACAGTCACAAAAGGATCCCAGCGATAAATCCATCCTCGGGTTCTTTTCAACGGTGGTGGCTCGAGGAAGGCCCAAGGGCAGTCTTCTCCTACCTTCTATCACTCTTGCTTTAACTCCTGAAAGTGCTGGAGCTATGTAAGCCTCTTATGAGCACACACCATTTCCTGGAAGGGTAGGGTAATAATTCCTATAGGTTCCTTATCTGTTCTTCCAAGAAACATTTTTTCCCAGCTTCTTTTAAAATTTACTGTCTCAGTACTACACTTAACTTCTGACCTAATCAACTATTGTCTTCATGATTCCATAGATTCAAATCTACTTCCTGTCTTCTTTCTAATGGGGGTTTGTTATTGTTTTATTTAATCAGTTTCTCTTTGTTCCTTTGATTATCTCAATGGCTTCTCTCTTCTAAAACATGCACAAATGCCCACAAACATAATTTTGCTCCAGTTTCAGAGGTTCACAGGTTACCTGGAAGATAATCTGAAAGATACCCAATGAGAGATAAAGTCTAAGAAAACAGAAAAGTATACCAAGTCTTGATTGGAGTGACTAAAGAGTGTACAGCCTTGAAGATTAATAAGTCCTGCTCTAGACTTTGGGTCTGAAGTAAGAGATATGTGATTCTGCATGTACTTCTTAAGGAAACAGAGGACTGTGCTGAACAAGCTCATGGGGCCAATGCTCAATGCTAGAAAATGGAAAAGGCAACTTCCGCCACAGCTTTATTTTAGAATAAAAATGAAACAAAAGTCCATAATATATGAAAAGAAGAAAATTTCCTTCCATTATCCCTGGATACTTAAATAAGTCTACTCTTATTAGGAATGAATGAGGACATGTGTTAAAAGAAGAATTATATCTACAGCAGCATTCTATTTTCAACTAAAAAATATAGAAAAAAATCAATAAAATGTATCAACAAAAGGAACAGGCTTAGGATGACATATTAAGAGGCTAGGTGAGTCCATAGTTCTAAATATTTGTACCACAAAGCACCGGTTTTCTAAAATTCGTTGAAAATGGATAGAGTTGCTATATAACAATCTAAGCCTAGAATTTGTATCCACTAAAGAGAAAGAGGTTTTAAAAAATATAGTTTAAGTATACACTAAATTTCCAGGAAATGGGAAGCAATTCCAGACTTTCTGAAAATAAATTAGTACATATATACATTAATTAATTTCCAGGAAAGTGATTATTAAATAAATTGATGGAAGACTGTCTGTGTTCAAAATGTTAGCCAGAGTTGTTCACTATTTCAGAAAATTATGTCACCATAAGCAATGTCACTTTTTCTTTTCTGTGTTTGTGATCTGTGAAAAATGCACCTTTTTTCCCCAGTATTGCCTTTGGCTTAATCTTTCCATTGATAGATGAGTCCCCTCTACACCTGCCATCCCAAAACATGATCTATGTTCTTCCCTTTCAATGAAATGCATTGATAAACACTTAAAGGATCAATATAAAAACATCACTGCTCCAAAATAACTTTGTGTGATGATGCAAACATTCTATATGATGAATGTGAGTGAGGAATTAAATTTTTTTATTCTATTTTATTTTAATTAATTAAAATCCAAATTTAAAGTCATGTGACAGTGCGGCTCTAGAAAATTTCAAGTTGGCAATAAAAATAATACACGTTTACTCAACAATATATAAATATATATTATGGTGGGGAGGTTAGTTTTATAGGAAAAATAGCAACATGGAATAATTTGTTATGCTAAATGACAGCTACTACTTATATCCAGCAATATTAAAGACTGATTCTCTATGCAGACTGTTATTGATCCCTGTTATCTTCCCCTTTTGTTACTTTTGTATTCTTCCTCAAATCTGTGTGATGTACCAGACACACACAAATAAGCCATCTTAGATACTTAAGGGCTAAAATTACATTCTCCATACAGGTAGCTTCTTCCATATTACAGATAGAAAAACTATGGTAGATAGAAGTAAGGCTAGTGGCCCAATGATACCCAGAGGTATAAGGGTGTAAGAGGATTCATAGCTTGTTTTCTTTTTCCCCTCCTCTTTCTTAAGTTTCTCAATTATCTATAATTTCTTGCAAGAACAAAAAATTTAATTCCCTTAGGAATGGTAAGAATTTGCCACTTCATATATTCTTTAAAAAAATTTTTTTTAGTTGTAGATGGACACAATATCTTTATTTAATTTATTTTTATGTGGTACTACAGATCAAACCCAGTGCCTCACATGTACTAGGCAAGTGCCCAATCCCAGCCCTCATATATTCTTATAATGTTCATCCTGTGAAATAAAATTTAAGCCATATTGCTGGCATTCAATGCATTATTTTCACTATTCTCCATTAGAAAAATGGCTACATTTAGTGCTGATGAATAACGAATTAAATTATCAGAAAAAATATCCACACAGCTTCATGCAATGTCTACATTTTTACATCTTTTCTTTAAAAAAAAAAAGAGGATAAAGAGAACTCCAGTTATTAGTTTTTCAGGAATCTTATATTTCCTATTAAAACCAAAGAGTATCACTGTCCTGAAAGCAAGTATGATGACTCCAATGAGCCATTCACAACGGAACAGCCCGTGTTCCCTGCTTGGTGTGCTTCTTTCTTTCAACTTCAAGTGCTTCTTCTGACTGATCTTTGTGAACTCCAGCCTAAATGGATTCAATCTGAGCCTTCCCCAGGACTGCTCTCTTCCACTGTGCACTTTCTCAGACCATATGCTGCTGTAAAGAGCCTGCATGTCTGAGCTGAGTAGGAAAGGGGCAATTAAATCTGGTTTTGCATTTCTGCATTAAGGACGTGGTTTAAAGACTTTGCTTTGGAGAGGTTTTTGACATTCTTTCCACAGACATTCTTTAACATCTGTCAGTGCATGCTACTGATGGTTCTCATAGACTTAAAATAGAGAGAATCTCCCTGCTAGCTCTTTGATATAAATATATTAAGTAATACAAAGCCAACAAACACCAGGTTTGGATTGAACCTCAGTGTCCAAAGAGAATACTGTAAGGAATCCTGACTTTGCTAGTCAAATTACCTGTCTTTCTGTAATCATAATTGTTAAGGGTTTTAAAAATAGTTCTTTTTAAAAAAATATTTATTTTTTAGTGGTAGTCGGACACAATACCTTTATTTTATTTATTTTTATGTGGTGCTGAGGATCAAAACTAGGGCCTTGCAGGTACTAATGTGAGCGTTCTACCACTGAGCCACAAACCCAGCCCTAAAAAGAGTTCTTTTGAAATCATTATGGTTTCAGCTCAGTAAGTCAAAATCACTTAGATTTTTTATCCTCACTTTCTCATAATTCCTTAAAGTTTTAAGACTACAGTAGTAAATTTTTCTTTTTTTAAGAGAAAAAAATTAAAATGTTTCTAATGGATTAACTAACATCAATTTGATTTTTGTAATTCTCACAGTCATGCTGATCTATATGTAAAGCTGGTAGCCACACCATATGTATGTGTGAGTGTGTAAGAATGGGTGTACTTAGCTCTTTTTTAAATGAACTGTCTGGTCCTCATGGTTAAAAAGCGGTGTTAGAAAATACCCATGGTCTAGGTAAATGGTATATAATGCAGTTATATTAAGTGCAAAACTGATCATACATATATATATATATATATATATATATATATATATATATAAAAAATGCAAGAATTTAAACATTTTATTAGCTATATAAAATTTTGTGATAGTTTTGAATATTCAATTAACAAGTAAACTTCTATTGTAGATTATCTGGTATATTTGGATTTGCCTCACCTTTTAAAAGAACTCTAAGACATGTTTCTTGGATTTATCCAGTCTATTGCTTCTTTGTGTTTAATCTCTAGGATGCCTGTCAAGACTCTCCCATTTAGCTGGGCTTGGAGTGGTGCATGCCTGTAATCCCAGCAGCTCGGGAGGCTGAGGCAAGAGGATCGTGAGTTCAAAGAGCCTCAGCAACTTAGTGATGCCCTAAGCAATTCAATGAGACCCTTTCTCTAAATAAAATACAAAAAAGGGCTAGGGATGTGGCTCAGTGGTTAAGTGCCCCTGGGTTCAATCCCAGATACCAAAGATTCTTTCATTTGTTCTTTCATATTCCCTACCTGATTATAAGCATGTAACATTTCACAAGCCCTAACTGGTTCCTGTACAATTTGTTATGTAAGTGGCTAATTGTTTTGAATAAATACTTTTCTTTTTTTAATTGCTTGCTACTCTACTATCTGTGCTGTACTAACATATAGATAATAAATTAAAAGTAAGAGAGTGTTCATAAAGTTTAACTTCTTGCCAATATTTTCATTCATCATTAAAAATTTAAATAAATCTTAAGTCCTAATTAATTCTCCCAGGCCATTATAAGACGCAAATTGAAAATAAAAATTATTATAACCTTAATTTCCACTACCTGAATTATTACCATTTAAAATACTGTGCAGAGCCTTGCATGGTAGCATAGGTCTATAATACCAGCTACTGAGAGGCTGAGGCAGAAGGATTCCAAGTTTTAAGCTAGGCTGGGCAGCTTGGTAAGACCCTGTCTTTTAAACAAACAAACAACAACAACAAAAAGGGCTGGGGATGCAGCTTGATAGCTCTACTTTTTTTTTTTTTTTTTTTAAAGTACTGTGGATTGAACTCGGGGGCATTCAACCACTGAGCCACATCTCCAGTCATATTTTGTATTTTATTTAGCGACAGGGTCTCAATGAGTTGCTTAGTGCCTCATTGTTGCTGAGACTGTCTTTAAACTAGCAATCCTCCTATCTCAGCCTCCCGAGCTGCTGGGATTATAGGAGTGTGCCACCGCACCTGACTCTCAATAGCTCTACTTTTTGATCACATGGAATATGTATGTATGTTATGTATGTAGTTCATTACCTATGGCATCAATAATGACAGCTAAACTCTTTTCTCAGAATTCCAAAAAAGATATGTCAATAAATGAGGGAAAGGAAAATTCTATGACCTAAAAACCTTATCAAGTCCATTATTATTTTTAAAAATTTGAAAATTTGTGCCTAGTCATGAAGGAGCCCTAATTAGGAAGTGCTGTTGTAGCTAGCTGGAAGCCATAAGTTCCACCTGATATGTATGTGATGCACCTGTAGGCACCCGCAAACCTGAAGGTATATAACCGGGTGAAAGCGGTCCGAGTTAGGAGAACGGAGAATTCAGTCAGCCGGGCAGTCACTCGGTCGGTCAGAAGAATCAGCGGTCAGAACGTAGGCAGAGTGGTTACAGAAGAGAAACCAGATAGAAGAAGTAATGACTGGTCAGAGTTAGGCCGAGACTCCTGAGGAAGACAGAAGACAGAAGAAAGAAGAAGGAAGAAAGAAGAGAGAAGAAAGAAGCTCTAGTCTTTCTCTAAGCTAAGCTCTAAGAAAGTAGAAGTAAAAGTAGTAAAAGCTATACTCTGCCTCCGAGAATTTTCCTCCCGTGGCGGCGCCGTGGCTGGCCGTGACAGGCAGCTTACAAATGGTGGTCCGTCCGGGGCTCGGCAGGCAGAGAAGAAAAGCTAAGAAATAAGAGCAATGAAAAAGCATAGCCTCTGACTCAGTTGAGGCCAGTTAAGAATTAAGCCGAAGCAGAGTAGCCGGCCAAAAGCCGAAGCAGAGTAGCCAGCGAAAAGCCGAAGCGAGCCGGCCAAAAGCCGACTTAGTTGAGGCCAGTTAAGAATTAAGCTGAAGCAGAGTAGCCGGTGAAAAGCCGAGCCGGCCAAAAGCCATAAAAAATGAAGAAGCCAGACTCAGTTGAGACCAGCAAAAAGAGTAGAAACAAGAGAGCATAGCCTCTGACTTAGTTGAGGCCAGTTAAGAATTAAGCTGAAGCAGAGTAGCCGGCGAAAAGCCATAAAAAATATAGAGAAAAAGCCTTGAGCTTTAGTATAAAGAAAAAAAGCCATGAGCTTAAAAGAAAATAGAGAATTAAATAGCATGGTAAAAACCATGCAGAAAAAAAGCCATTGAGCTTTGGCAAGAAAGCCATAAAGAAAAATATAGAAGGGAAAAAAAAAAAAAAAAGTCAAAGCCGCTTATACAATTGTGCTTAACTAAGTGCGTTAGTTGCTCCTCAGCAGTAGGCTTCCTTAAAGCCACAGCACCTTCTCAAAAAGGGCTCAAATATCCACCCTTTCAAAAATAAAAGGTGAAAAGCTAGGTAGGGACAAGAAAATAAAAGAAAATAGAAGAAAATAAAATAGAGAAAATAGAATTAAAGCACCTTTTTAAACTAAAGGGAAGGAATATGAAGGAGCCCTAATTAGGAAGTGCTGTTGTAGCTAGCTGGAAGCCATAAGTTCCACCTGATATGTATGTGATGCACCTGTAGGCACCCGCAAACCTGAAGGTATATAACCGGGTGAAAGCGGTCCGAGTTAGGAGAACGGAGAATTCAGTCAGCCGGGCAGTCACTCGGTCGGTCAGAAGAATCAGCGGTCAGAACGTAGGCAGAGTGGTTACAGAAGAGAAACCAGATAGAAGAAGTAATGACTGGTCAGAGTTAGGCCGAGACTCCTGAGGAAGACAGAAGACAGAAGAAAGAAGAAGGAAGAAAGAAGAGAGAAGAAAGAAGCTCTAATCTTTCTCTAAGCTAAAAGCTCGCTTTAATCTTTCTCTCTAAAAATCTTTCTTTCCCTCTCTAAGCTCTAAGAAAGTAGAAGTAAAAGTAGTAAAAGCTTAACTCTGCCTCCGAGAGGTTTTCCCGGGTTTCGGTACCAGGCAGACATAGTCAGAATATGAATATTCATGTATGAAGGGTGTGTGTGTGAAAAGATCTAAAGGAAACAGGAGTAAGTGTTTCAGGCACCTGAACTAGGCTGATGATTACAATCAGGATCAAATCTGGTGCCAGTACTGTGGCATCTAAACAAAAAGGAAAGGAATTCATTTTGTAGTGTGTAATTTTCATTTGATGAAAGGAGAAGATATCATTGGCAAAACAAGAAACAAACAAACAAACAAACAAACAAAAAAAAAAACCCCTGAATCCTATGGTGCAACCCAGGCTCTGTCAAAATCAATAGGGTAAAGCTGGAGATTGATGTACATTTGGGAAAAAGCTCCTCAATTGAGTCTGGTCTCCTGGACCTATTAAAAGATCATTGGTGTATGTGTTCATAAGTTATTCTCCAAGTGTTTGTTGTAACTCAATTCCAAATGGTTTGTGGTAGTTTGGGGCCAAGGTGAATCTTGTTTCATTCAAGCTTTCATTTCCCTAACAAGTAAATTCAGTTTAAACATTGTGTAGAAGATGAAATTATCAGGTATGAAAAGAGCAAAACTGTTTTTCCATTATGAAAACTGAAGAGATTAATATGCATGCTCATCTAAACAAAAGGCCAAATCATCTTAGGTTGGCTGTGGTTGTATTTTTATGACTACAAGATAGGAGATTTTCAAAATCACTTATACAACGCTTCAGTATTTCTATTTTTATATTTGCTGAGATTTGCCTTGTGACATAATATATGATCTATTTTGGAGAAGGAGCCATGTGCTGCTGAGAAAAAAGTGTATTCATTTACTGAGGGATGAAATATTCTATATATGTCCGTTAGATCTAAGTTATTAATTGTTTTAAGGAGGCCTAAGGTTTCTTTGTTTAGTTTTTGTTTGGATGATCTATCCATTGGTGAGAGAGGTGTGTTGAAATCCCCTAGAATAACTGTGTTGTGGTCAATTTTACTCTTGAACTTGAGAAGCATTTGTTTGATGAATGTAGGTGCTCCATTATTTGGGGCATATAGATTTATGATTGTTATATCCTCTTGATGAATGGTTCCCTTAAGTAGTAAGAAATATCCATCTTTGTCCCTTTTGATTAACTTTGGCTTGAAGTCTACCTTATTTGAAATGAGAATGGAAACCCCTGCTTGCTTCCGCAGGCCATGTGAGTGATAAGACTTTTCCCAGCCTTTTACCTTCAGTCTATTGATGTCTTTTTCTATGAGGTGTGTTTCTTGGAGACAGCAGATTGTTGGGTCATTTCTTTTAATCCATTCAGATAATCTGTGTCTTTTGAATGGCGAGTTTAGGCCGTTAACATTCAGGGTTATTATTGAGATGTGATTTTTATTCCCATCCATTTTTATTTGTATGATGATCTTTAGCTTGATTTGGTTTCTCTTCTGGTTGGTATTTCCCTTAGTTTAATATCTCCCTTTGTTGATTTTCATTGTTATTTTTCTCTTCTTCTTCATGGAAAATTTTGCCCAGGATGTTCAGAAGTGCTGGCTTTCGAGATGTGAAATCTTTTAACTTTTGCTTGTCGTGGAAGGTTTTTATTTCATCTTCAAATCTAAAGCTCAATTTTGCTGGATATAAGATTCTTGGTTGACATCCCTTTTCCTTCAGAGCTTGAAATATGCTATTCCAGGATCTTCTTGCTTTTAAGGTCTGGGTAGAAAAATCTGAACAAAGTCTGATTGGTTTCCCCCTATATGTAATCTGCTTCCTTTCTCTTGTGGCTTTTAATATTCTCTCCTTGCTCAGTATATTAGGCATTTTCATTATAATGTGTCTTGGTGTGGATCTGTTGTGATTTTGTATGTTTGGTGTTCGGTAGGCCTCTTAAACTTGGTTTTCCCCTTCATTCCTCAAGTTTGGAAAATTTTCTGTAATTATTTCATTAAATAAATTACTCATTCCTTTGGCTTGAAACTCTGCCCCCTCCTCTACCCCAATCACTCTTATGTTTGGTCTTTTTATGTTGTCCCATAATTCTTGAATGTTCTGTTCTTGGTTTCTTACCATTTTTGCTGTGTAATCTAGATTTTTCTCTAGGATATATATTTTGTCTTCATTGTTTGAGGTTCTTTCTTCCAAGTGATCTACTCTGTTGGTGATACTTTTTTTTTTTTTTTTTTTTACATACAATTGCTTGTATACAGAGTATATTCGTACAATTCAGGTCTTCAATCATGCATTTAGGCAAATGATATCCATCTCATTCAAACACCTTTTCTTTTCTTTTTCCTTTTCTCCCTCTCCCTCCCCCCTTGCTCCCTCCCTTACTCTCCCTTCCCTTTGACCATTCTAGTGTTCTTCTAGTCCTTGTATGTACCCTCCCATCCAACAATACTATGTTGGTGATACTTTCGATTGAGCTTTTATTTTGATTTATTGCTTCTTTCATTTCTGGAATTTCTGTTTGGTTTCTCTTTAGAGCTTCTATCTCCCTATTGAAGTAATCTTTTACTTCCTGTATTTGTTTATGGAGTTCTTTGTCAAAATGATCTTTCACCTCCTGTATTTGCTCCCTCATCTCATTTTTGAGTTCATTCTTAAGTTCCGCTAACATTTGGAATATGTAATTTCTGAATTCCATCTCTGGCATTGCACCAACTGTGCATGGTATGGAATCTACTGAGGAGGTATATTGATTTGTTTGTGTCACTTTCTTCCCTTGTTTCTTCATATTGCTTGTGCGTCTATTCTACCTGCACTGTGGGACCTTGTCTACTTTGATTTTACCTTAAAACCTTATGTTGCTCCTGTAGTACAATGCTATCAGATCCCCTTATATTTCCTTTACACTTTAAAATCAAACACTTTCCATTCAGAGAATCCCAGTTTGATCACAATGTACAGATTTAGTTAACCCAGATGTTGTTTCCAATTTACTCTGTATGCTTCTGATGGGGTTTTAAAGTTTCAAGTAATGGACAGAGAGGTAATATGTTTAGGAAGAAGGAAGTGAGTGTATTGATTTGTTCTTTCTTAGAAAGTATGAAAAGAGAGTTCTATGGAAGTGGTTTAGTATCAGCCGACGAGAGAGGAAAGAGAATGGAGTGAATGAATAGATGGAAAGACCGATTTACATATAAACCTAACTTATGCTGCGGTTGAGAGGAGAAATAAAGAAAGATGGAAAAGAAGAAAAAAAAAAAAAAAAAGAAGAGAAAAAAATAATAACCAAGGAGTAGTAATTAGTGTAAGAGAGAGGAGAGAGAGAATAAGTCTAGAAAATAGAGAATAAACCATATATAACACCACTTTGCTATATATT
The DNA here is from genome assembly GCA_025594165.1 of Tamias sibiricus. Lineage (NCBI taxonomy): Eukaryota > Metazoa > Chordata > Mammalia > Rodentia > Sciuridae > Tamias > Tamias sibiricus. The sequence continues at coordinate 137,909,558 of CM046658.1, read as the reverse complement.
TCAATTGTACACGTTCTAGAAATCTCAATTTGTGCGTATAACTTGTTTTTGCCTCTGTTGAGAATGCAATGGCAGGGTGTAAATAGGGAAGATGAAGGAAGAAGAAAAAATATAAAAGTGAGAAGGAAGAAAAGAAAGAAAAGAGGAGCAGAAGCAAACAAATACACTGTCAATCAAAACAAAAACAAACAAAAAACTCCCAAGAAACAACAAAACAAACAAACAAGCAAATAAAAACAAAAACGTTGAACCCAAGAACAAGTCTCAAACAAAATGGACCCTTGGAAGCCCTTTTTTTTTCCCTTCCAGTTTAAGCCACCTGACCCAGATCATGTACAGTCAGCAACCCTGTTAGTGGAGTCAAGGCTGCACCTTTGGTCCGTTGCAGAGTGGCACAGTGGAACAGTGGAAGGGACTTATCCTCAGGCTGGGCCCTGCTTACAGCAGTAGGGAGATGCTACTATGGGTCTAGGAGGCCAGGCAAACTGGCGGAGGGTTCTCTCCTTCCAGCGGGCAGGTGCCTACCTCTTGCTCTGGTTGCAGCTGGGCAGGTCGCACTCCCCCAGGGAGTGGAGGAAGCACTTCACCAGGTCTGGCCCTGCGTGCAGCAGCCGGGAGATGCTACTCTGGGCCCCGAAGACCAGGCAAACTGGTGGCTGGGTCTCTCCTTCCAGCGGGCGGGAGTCTACCTCTTGCTCTGGTCGCAAATGGGCAGGTCGCACTCTTCCCGATAATGGAGGAAGCCCTTCCCCAGGTCTGGCCCTGCGTGCAGCAGCCGGGAGCTGCTACTCTGGGCCCAGGCGGCCAGGGACAGTGGCGGCTGGGTCTCTCCTTCCAGCGGGCGGGAGTCTACCTCTTGCTCTGGTCGCAAATGGGCAGGTCGCACTCTTCCCGATAATGGAGGAAGCCCTTCCCCAGGTCTGGCCCTGCGTGCAGCAGCCGGGAGCTGCTACTCTGGGCCCAGGCGGCCAGGCAAACTGGTGGCTGGGTCTCTCCTTCCAGCGGGCGGGAGTCTACCTCTTGCTCTGGTCGCAAATGGGCAGGTCGCACTCTTCCCGATAATGGAGGAAGCCCTTCCCCAGGTCTGGCCCTGCGTGCAGCAGCCGGGAGCAGCTACTCTGGGCCCAGACGGCCAGGCGAACTGGTGGCTGGGTCTCTCCTTCCAGCGGGCGGGAGTCTACCTCTTGCTCTCTATACAACGCTTCAGAACCTAGCATTTGCTATTAGAGATGAATCCAACTTTAGCTTGACAAGGACTTTATGGCAGATATTATCTTCAGATTATCTCATCTCTAAAACATCTTTAGTAATGTTCTTTCTTGTTAAAACATGTCTCCAGATTCCTACCTAATTTGGTGAACTTTTGACATTAAAAGTTCTAAATTTATTGTGCTATTCCTTTTTTAGTTTTCTTTTGATCTTGTTTATATCTCTCTAAATTAGTTATTCATTAAATAGGTATTTTGTTGAATTTTCACAACACCTGTACAAAACCTATGAGGTCAGAGTGCTATAGGAAGAAACTAAGAAACTATCCCCACTCCCCCTAATCCTCAGTGGCAAAAATGGAGTGGAAAACCATATAAGCTAATTCCCTCAGTGGAAGGTAGAAACATTTTATTCATAGATTAGTCCTGATTTCTATGCATTTTCAACAACAAGAGATGAAACTTAATCAGAGGCCTTTTGGAAAGCCACACACTTTTAGAGACTGTTACCATGGTTGCCTATGAAGGCCAACAATCTTTCATAAAGCATCAGACCCATGCAGCAGATTCTATGCAGCCCAGAGTGTGGTAAACAGCCTCCTTTCTAGGACCTGACCTGGCAGCCATGAGAAGAGGGGTGAGAAGCAGAGTAGTGGATAAGGGTGGAGAATAAAGGCTCCTCTCCCACACTGACCAGGCTCATGTTAGATTTGGTGTAAAGAAAGACTTTGGGGGCTTGGAACAGAGCCTTGTGACTTGACAATTTTTAGGCTCTGTCTGATACTTGCCCTTTGCACTCCCAACTCTGAGTACATTAAATATTTAAGTTCATGTCCTTTATTAAAATCCAAAGGCATGGAAGTACACAGGAGTTTCATGAAAAAAAAAAAAAAAAAAAGTCAACCACATATGTACAGAAAAGCAGTTTAAAGGCACAAAAGGCACATCATGTGATAAGCTAGATTTAGATTGTTGCAAGCTCAGCAAGAGTTAATGATGTGTTTTGTTGTTTTATTTTTGCTTTTTTTGTGCTGCTGGGTATCAAACCCAGGGCTTCACACATGTTAGGCATGCATTCTACCACGAAGTTACATTCCCAGTCCAATAATGTGATTGGTTCCCAAGAAAGCTAGTATAATTTTAGGTTGAATTAGTATAAGTACATATTCCATATAATAATGTATATTCAACATAATAATCCCAATTTCTTTTCACTTTGCTGCAATACTGTGATCTATTCCAGACATCACAATTAGAGTAACTGATAATTAGAATCTACACAGAAGAGGACAATGAAAAAATCTGGTATTATCTTGAATGAGAAACTTAGAAAGGAAGGTACTTATTAGGTTAAATATATATAGAGAGAGGACCTTAAACCTGCCTGGATTATAAAGAGCTTAATACTAAAATATTGTAGCATTATTCACAATAGCAAAGAAATGGAAAAAAAAACTAAGTGTCCATCAACTGAAAACAGATAAAGAAAATATGGTACATATATACTATGGCTATTTGGCCATAAAAAGGAATGAAATCTTGTCATTTGTAACATGCATAGAACTGCAGATCATTATGTTAAATGAAATAAGCCAGACACAGAAAGATAAGTACTGCATGATCTCACTTGTATGTGGTAAGTAATAAAGTGATCTCATAGAAGCTGAGAGTAGAAAGGTGGCTTCGAGGCTGGGGAGAGTAGGGAGGGATGAGGAAGGGCTGATCAATGGGTGTTGAGTTGCAGCGGGACAGGAGCAAGAGGCTGTAGTATTCTATTGCACAGCAGGGTGACTGCAGTCCACAATAACATACTGTATATTTCAAAAGGCTCTAAGAAAGGCTCTTGAAAGTTTTACCATCAAAAAAATAGACAAATGTTTGAGTAGATAATATTTACCCTGATTAAAAAATTATATAGTATATGTATCTATCAAAATACCACATGGTACGCCATAAAAATGTACAATTTTAATGTTTTTATGTATCAATTAAAAAATAAAATGAAAAACAAAACAGCTTCTGCCAAAACAAAGTGACACCATATGTTTTGTGTGATTATTTCATGTACCTCCAAAAAAGCAGAAATAAGACAAATGGTAGAAGCTTCAAGATGGAGCAGACTTAGCATATTTCAGTTTAGTATGAGGAAGAACTTCTAACAGAGCTGGCTGGGAAGGGTGTTGTTTTGTATATTAAAATGTAAATTGCAGAGAATTTCTATAATGCATGATAACTGTGGCAATGATGGAGTTTGAATTTGGTAAGAGCTTACTTAGATGGCTTTCAAGATTCCTTCCATTTCTAACGTTTATGATTCTACTACTCAGAAAGCCTGTTGGGTTTCTCAGGCCAGCAAGCATAAAAGCTAGGAAGAAGGTTTAAAAAAAAAGTTGGGCAGGGGGGGCTGCCAAACAGTCAGAAGGTAGGTCAGTTGTACAGTAAAAAATTTAAAATCTGATTACCTTTCAGTCTCTGTTTCATTACCTCTTCACACCATGAAGCATGGTCCTCTCAGAATGACTTACCATATTCAAAGGTGCCTGGATTTATTTCCAAAGGCAGTACCATTATACAAAATTGAGTTATTCACCAAGTTCAAATCTAAACTAAAGATAATACTTGGCATGGTTCCTGGACAGCTAAGCTGTGTTTCACTTAATTGACCAGGCAACACAAATGTTTTACCCATTATATTAATCAGTTTTGCCCATAGGCAATCCCCAAATTTCTTTCCTTTGGTATGTAAACGATAAAGAGCCCTAAAGAGGTCAAATACAGAAAACTTTTTCTGTTACCAATGATATTCTCTTTGAATAAATTCATGCTAGTGTAGTATTTTCAAATTCTACTCTGTCGTACTGCATTATGCTATCCAAAACAGGCACGTGGTCAATGTTTGTAGAAGACTATAGTAAATACATACTTTCAGATGCTATGCAAAACATCTACAACTTGCTTCTGCAAACTGGGGTCTGAGGTCTTTGTTCACATCTGTGTTCCACCACCTGTCCCACATGTGGTTCCTCAACTTGGCTTCCAAACTCATCACTGCAGTATTTATTTTACATACTGAGGAGCAGCCTAAGTGTTAACAAAGTGTGACTCAGCGTAGTATGCTACCCTGGTCTCTGGGTCACTCCTGTGAAAACAGGTGCAACCACACAGTGGCCACAGTGCTAGACTCAGCAAGTTGACCATACTTTTGCTTTTGATCCAAGGAAAGAAATCAGGATTTCTGCAGGGCAACTCTCTTCTAAATGCTAATAATAAAATATTGTCAAGAGTCAAGTGCCTCTGAAATATAAAATTCTGCAAAAAAAATTACATATTTCATAATCTCTGAATTAGAAAAAATAAAGCATCTATTTATGATTTTAAATTGTAAATAGAAGCTCTTTGTTTGCTTTTGTTTCTTTTTTTTTATTGAAGTAGGATATGAAGGCAATTTTCTTAGAATTAGATAATATTATTCTAAATCTTTTATCACCCAGAAAACAACATTCAAATAACAATAAAATTCCAAAAGAAAGAGTATTAGGTGTATTTTGACTAATGTAAGTGTCTCTGAATAAATTCTTATGTTTTTAAAGTAAAGCAATAAAAAGTAAGATATTGGCTGAAAACAACTTTTTCACTATGAATAAAGAATTAATAGTCCTTAATAAGAAACTCTAACTTTGACCAGCATTCACCTTCTCTATCAAATTCTATTTTAGAAGTTTCCCCTGTCCAGCTTTTCTTTCCCATGTAAATGGACTTTCTAAATCAGTGCTACAAAATGGTGAAAGATTTTCAGATCCTAGAACTTTTTAACCTGTTGAGAAAATGAGTGCAGAAACAATAGAATTCTGTCTAGGGAGCATATATTATGTTAATAGGTTAAAAAAAAAAGGTCAGTTTATTGGTCTACTGGCCAGAAATAACTAAAATTAGCATATATACACTCCTTTTTTGTGAATGACTCAAGGGCTGCCAATTGTTATGTAACCTTGGGCAAGATATTTATCTTCTCAATTGGTACTATAAAATGGAATTGCTTGAAGACTGTATGAAAGAATGCATATAAAAGACTTAGTAAATTTTCAAGAAAGTCCTGTCAGGATGGCCTTGATTTAACAAGGAGATAATTCAGGTACAGAACTACCTATTTTCTGTTATAATCAAAGTAGGCCTGGCAGTAAGGTTTATTGGGGCTGAAAAGACTTGGTAGAAGGGCTATCTCTTGTAGGGAACAGACAGCAGTTGACCAAGAAGTGTTCAAAGATTTTGTATTCAAAGAAATTAAGCTTAACCTTTCCTTCTCCCCTTTTTCTTTCTTTCCTTTTTTCTTGCCATCTCTCTCTCTTTCCCTTTCTTTCTGAGACAGGGTCTCACTATGTTACTCAGGCTGTTCCCCTGAGCAAGTTTAACTCTTGATGAGTACCAATCAGCTAAAGACTTCTAATCTATTAGATATGTAACAGCAGCTGGACCTCTTGAGCAAGTGTGTTTCTAGTCCCCAGAGAGCCTTTCTGTTGACCATAGGACACCTTCACTGAGAACTGAACAGAACAGGAGCACTTAAGGTGAGGGCTCTTTCATGACTCTACCTCCTTTTATAAGGACACCAATTCCATTGGATTAGGGCCCCACCTTAGGAACTCACTTAACCCTTACTATATCCTTGTAGGTTTTACCTCCAAATACAGTTACATTAGGGGTTAGGAATTCCATATAGGAATGCATGGGGGAGAGGAAGGTAGAACTTGGTCCATAACAGGGTTTTTCGTCATGAATTCTTATTTATGGGAGTTCAAACAAATGTTCAACTTATATGAAACACCTATTAGTCACTAAGTGCTAAATAAAAACTCAGACCATGAAGAATAAGTCTGTGATCTTAAGAAATTTAGAGTTGGATAGACAACTATAATGAAATAAGGCATATTATACCAAAGGTAGATATAAATATAAAGAATTTTATTAGGAAAGAAATTTCAGGGAACTTTAGGAAGATGACTGAAATTAATATTCAGTTTTATAGAATTTACTGAGTAGGAACTCACCAGTAAAGCAGACAAGAAGAGCCAGACCTACCTTACAATCCAACTGCTATGAAAAGTCTTCCTCTAATTACCCCAGCCTGAAGATATTTATCCTCTTACTGAGTTTCAAGAATAATTATTGTTTGCACAGTTCATTTAGCCATTAAAGAAGTACTGCTCTGAGATATGGCTCCTATTATTGTCTAGAACTACTATTTAAATCTTTTGTTACCAACAACTTTTAATGAGTACATTCCTTGTTTACTCAGTAGAATGTAGGTTTCTCTGTGGTAAATATGTGGTGAATTCTTCAAAACAGAAGGAGCTCAATAAATGAATGTTGCTTTGATTTGATGAAATTAAAGGATATAAAAGAGAATTTAGATGTGAGAATTGGGAGCCTTATCATCTGGTTCCGACTCCTGAATAACGAGGTTATTACTAGTTAATTTATTTTTAAATTACTTTAAAATTTATTTTAATTAGTTATACATGACAATAGAATGCATTTATGCACTTTGATATATCATACATAGATGGGATATAATTTCTCATTTTTCTGAGGGCACATGTTGCAGAATCATATTGGTCATGACTGAATAATTTTTCTGGATCTCATTTTCCTTCTGTCAAAAAACAGTGTGGACTAGTTACCTATGATTCTTACAAGGCCTAAACTTTAATGAAGATATTAGTTCAATCTCTAATCCACCAACCCTATCTAATTAGGGGTGATCTTAAAGTTTCCAGTTTCTACTACTTTTTATAGTCTCCTTTTCCTTCCTGTTTGAATTTTATGTAAGCAATTAAAAGGCCATAAAAATTCATTCAATACTATATGTAACATAAGGTGGGGGAGAGGCAACAAAAAAACATTCAATAATCAGTCCTTAACATTTACATGTTATTCCTAAAATACAGCTAACACATAAGATAACATCTAGTACAGCACAGCTAATTATTTTATTTCAAGTAAATAATATGAAAGATCAGGATCAATAATACTGGCAATTAGGAAATATCTGCCTTTGTTTTCTAGTGATTCAGTTTACACATATACATATGGTTTAAACATTTCACAACACAATATTTGTATTTAAACAAAAAACAGTCCACGTATATATAAAGAAATTGAAAAAATGTAAATCGTACACTTTTTATTTTGTAACAAAACCTATCTTAAAAGAACAAGTGGATAAGAAGAAATGACTCCATTAAAAAAATATTTCTATTATAATTCCCCAAAACACTAGTAATTATCAAAAAAGAAGCAGTTCTGTTTGAAAAGTGGTTACAGTTCTAGCTTTACAGTCACAAACTCTTTTGTTGAATTACATTAAATAAATTGGTTGTTAAAAACTAGTGCTTACAAAAGTAATTCTGATGCCCAAGTATGGGACGGGCTCCATGACCACAAAACTATGCCAGCTCTACCTTTTAAATACAGTTTGCCAAGATGAGTGTGTTATTAGCCAGGCTTGGCTGAAACAATCCATTGCCCACAAAGCTACTTTAATGTACTGTCTCTATTGAAAATCACAGTAATCCAACAATACATTACGATACTTTCCCATCACTGCAGCAATTCCCACCACAGGCAACACTTTGTCTCCAACAAAGAAGCCTCACATCCTACGTCTGCAAAAACCCCAGTCCTGACCAGCACTGTGTGGCTGCCAAGAGGAACATCTGTGCACTCGACAGTGCACAAAACTGGCTCTTTTTTTCCCTTTTCCTTTCTTTCTTCTATTTCTTCTTTCTTTATTTCCTACACAATAAACTGTGTGATTGCTTGGTGAGGAAATGGTCTTTGGTTCCCTTCCTCTTCCCTTTTGTTTGTTTGTTTGTTTAACATGACAGTCAAACAACTACATCTGCCATCCACTATTACTTTATCTAAACCCGGAAAACACAGGAAAGTTTATTTTCTGATTTCATGTGAACTTAGACTTGAGATCAGCTGAAGAGTGTTCATTTTGAAGATGAGGATCTCTAAAGATATATTAATAAAAATAAGCTACCCAATTCTGAGACTATGCTAGAACTTCATCTGAAGAGCAATAAATCCAAATAAAACACTAAAAAAAATGGTAATACACTCTTGAGAGTAAGAAACTTGCAAACTATTTGTTCCCTGTAGAATATTCACAATGTAACCTAGTCTTTCATAAGAATATCACCTATTGGTATTTTATAACAAGACAGACCATTCTGTTATGCTTATTTCATCTCAAATTAATAATTGGACTTGAGAAAGTAAAAGAAATTGAGGTACAAGAGACAAATGGACAAAGATATAACTAGGAATTCACCATAGAAAAATTATATATTCCAAGCCTTAAACCTTGATCTACTCCCTAGAAAAGAATTCTCAAACTCATTAATGAGTAAATAAATGAAAATTAAATCTAGATGCTTTTGCTATTGATATGGTTAATATTTTAGAAAAAGAGTACTCATGTTTACAAACAAATGGGCTATTGAGATTTTAAACTAGTATTACCTTTTTAAAAGAGAACAATTTGGCAATATAAATATTTACATCAATTTGTCTGGCAATTCGACTTCTGGAATTGTCCTACACAAGTGAGATGAGTGGGTGTAAGGATATATACTGTGCTTTACTTAAAATAAAAGCAATTTAGAAACAGCCTAAATATTCACCTACAATGTGTTGGCTAAATAAATTATGATACATCTTTGCAAAGAATACCATATTACCAAAAATATAAGGCTTAAGAGAATATGCATGACTGGCTGTAGTGTAGCAGTTCTTTCAACAAAGCATCAGTTGACAACTATCCCTGTAGGGGTTGAGACCCACAGGTGCTCTGCAGTAGAAAAAGACAAGAGAGGAGATGAACATATTTACTAAATAGTTCATAAGTGATAGTAGCAGATTATAAAATATGATATATGATGACAACCCACCTTTTAAAAAAATGTGTGCTTGCTCAGAAAAAAAAAGAATGACAGTAGTATTATCTCATGGTGGTGTGATAGTGATATTTATCTATTTTATAATAAACATGTTCTTAGTTTTATAGTGAGGGGGGAAAACTTCAACTTATTATCATTAACTAAATAAAAGGTATCTCTTTTCTTCTGAAAGATACATTAGCATTTTCCTAAGTCTTCAAAAACTGTTCTGTTGAAAATCATTTAAAATTTAATTTTAAAGGTATAATAAGAGATAGGTCAGTACAATCATTTAAGGGACCAGGGACAAAAAAAAAAATCTCTTAGGTTTCTCGCTTTAAGTAGTAGTAGACAATTGCAAAGTTATAGCTTAAAAATTTAATGAAGATATGAGTTATAACTGATTGAGAATGATTTTCATAGCCAGAAAAAAATCATGCAAAACATATCTCCAATTTTTGGTACGCGGCATTATAACTGTGTTTTTGTGTGTGTGTGGTTATTGATAGAAAAGGAATAGATAGGAAATGATGAAGTTTTTATTCTTTAAATCAAAGACAATGCAGGACTGTTAAATTGTTACTTTCATGGTGCCTTATACTACCAAACTGATATTTGCAAATAGTCTATGAGAAAACAAGAAACTGTGTCCTGGTTTGGGATCTGGATTTCTCACTGTACATAAGTGTTCTTGTTATAAATAACTACTTCACTAGAAGTAAATTCATCTGGATTGTTTGTACGTTCATTAGCATACAACCACATTATGCTTATAAATAAGAGGCAGAAGAATAAACTCAATATGTGAAGACCTGTCAAGAAATGAGGCCCTTTGAAAGGATGTGCAGATCCCTTCTGAAGCAATTACTCACACACGAAGTGTGGGGGAGCTTGCCTATCTCCTTAAGTCTGAATGCTGTGCCCCCAAGGCATGGCGGGGCGCATGCCCCTACGATTAACTCCTACTATTTGTCACATGTTGTGTCTTGCCTTTGAATGTCATTTCATTTATTCTCACACAAATTTAGAGGTACACATTCCTATTACCATTTTCCAAGTGAAAAATCTTCCCTAAAGTGACAGGAAATGTTAAGAGCTGAGATCCAAACCCTATTCTCTCTGATTGCAGTCTGTGCTCTTTCTACTATGTTATTGAGTCATGAGTCAACTGAATACTAAAATTAGGGAATTCATTATGGTAGAAATTCTAGTAGTGACTGTTACCAGACTAAAAGAATACCTGACTGTTGCCAGTGGTTTCCCTACTCTCAGACACTGGCAAAGTGCATTTGCTTAGAGAAGTGAAACCCAAATCAAATGCTTGACATAAAAGAATTTTGTAGATAACTAAACAATTTTGTTGCAAATTGTCAAAAAGATACATTAGAATGTTAAAATATAACCTAATTGATTTCTAGATAAATTGTACTATAGATTTAATGATATGTGTTTTCTGATCAGGAGATCCTGATTTGATTAAGCAAAAAATGAAAAAGAGGCTGGGCATGGTGGTGCACACCTGTAATCCCAGTGGCTCAGGAGGCTGAGGCAGGAGAATCCCGAGTTCAAAGCCAGCCTTAGCAAAAGCGAGGCGCTAAGCAACTCAGTGAGATCCTGTCTCTAAATAGGGCTGGGAACGTGGCTTAGTGATCCATTGCCCCCAAGTTCAATCCCCAGTACCAAAAGGATAAAAGAAAAAAAAAAAAAAAAAGGAAAGAAAAAGAAAAAAAATCACCTTTATATATGTTTATAAATATTTATTAAATAAGTAAAACCAAACACTTAACACAGATCTATGATTGGCAATTCTTTGGATGTGCTGGGCTGGCTATGGAAGGGGGACAAAGATAGCTAGGGGTCTGTGGTGACTACTACTTCAACTTATAGTCTTTATCCTTATGCATCAGTTAATCATGGTTTTGGAGAAATTTATTGAAAAATCAGGGAGGACATTCTCCCCAAAATCTGACTGGGTTCAGCTACCTCACCCAGCTTTCACTAAAAGTTTTCTTTCTTCCTTTCAAAATGATTTTGTTCATATTAAAAAGAACATCTCTAGGTTGGGGTTGTAGCTCAGTGGTAGGTAGAGTGCTTGCCTCTCACACATGAGGTCCTAGGTTCAATCCTCAGCACCACATAAAAATAAATTAAAATATATACATATAAAAGAACATCTCTAGTGGTCACATCATATTTTTACACATTTGAAAGCAGGTCAACACTGCTTTGAGAAAGTCATTGCCTTTTGGGGAGCATACTGATCCCTGCTCCCCAAGTCTCATTACGATACATGCAGTCAGGCAATTGTAATAGTGTTCACAATCAAACATTTTCTAAGTCATCCATCAGTCTACCATTATTTTTTGCTAGCATTATGACTTTAAAACTGACAGTGTATCTAGTCAGAATTGCCTATAACATACTTCCTTGCCTTTTTAAGGTTATTAAAAACCTAACCATGTTTCAAAATTTATTGCAAAAGTCATGTTGTAATAAAGAACAAATCTCCCTTATCACTAAGAAAATCTGTGATTCAACAATCCCACTACTAGGTAGTTATGGTTTGTGAGGTGTCCCCCAAAGATGCATGTATTGAGGGCCTGGTCCCTAAAGCAGCAATGTTCAGAGATAGGTCTTTTAGGAAATGATTGGATCATGAGTGCTCTAATCTCATCAAAGGATTAGTACATCAAATGACAGATTTGATGAATTAAAATATTGAATGTACTATTGGAAGGTGATGGCAATTGTAGAAGGTAGGACCTAGTTGGCCAAAGGAAGTCACTGAAGGCGTGCCCTGAAGGATATTTCTTGTGTCCGGTCCCTTCTTGTGTCTGGCCCCTTCCTCCCTCTTTCTCTCTGCTTCCCCAATGCCATGAGCTGAGCTGTTTTCTTCTGCCACACCCTTCTACCATGATGCTTCTGCCTTGTAGTCAGCTGCCCATAGATTGAAACTTTTGAAACTGTGAATCAAAAAAAACCTTTTCTCCTATAACTGTTTATGTCAGGTATTTGGATCACAACAATAAAAAGCTAACTAACACAATATATATTCAAAGCAAATACAATCAGTATGTTGAAGATATATGCACTCTCATATTTACTGCAGAGTGCTGCAGTAATAGTGTTCACAATAGCCAAGATATGGAATCAACTTGAGGGTCCATTAACAGACAAAAGGATAGAGAAAATGTGGCCATATATACAATGGATTATTATTTAGCTATAAAAAAGGATGAAGTCCTACCACTTGCAGCAATACAGATAAGCCTGAAGGACATAAAGTAAAATAAGCCAGACAACAGAAAGTCAAGTAGCACACAATCCCACTCGTATGTAGAGTCTAAAAAAGTTTATCTTGTACAAGTCAAGAACATAATGGTAGTCACCAGAAGATGGGGTGAGGGGCTGAAGAGGGGAGACGCTGGAAAATGGGTACAAAAGTTATTGTTATATTGTTATCATTATTGTTAGGTAGGAGGAGTAAGATGTACTTGCTGTTCTATTGCACAGTAGGGAGATTCTAGTCAACAATAATTGTTGTATATGTTAAAATAACTAAAACGGAAGATTTTAAATGTTCTCACCACAAAGAAATGGTAAATATTTGAGGAGATAGTTTACTAATTAGCCTGATTTTATTATTATACAATGTATAACACGCTGAAACATTACAATGTATCCCATAAATATGCTCAATTATCATCTATCAATTAAAATAATATAAAACTTTAAAAAGATCTATTATTAAATATTCTAATATGGAAGTTTCTTTTAAGGAGTGTACCTTTTAGAGTTTTGGTTTCTGTCCACAATGTTATTCTTCCTGCTGTGCTGGTACCTGCCTCAATTTCCTCTATAGTTTTTAGATATGAATCACTTCTAATCTCTCAGCTGGGAAACCAAATAATCTTATTAAGAAGTATATGTTAAGCCGGGCGCGGTGGCGCACGCCTGTAATCCCAGCACTTTGGGAGGCTGAGGCAGGAGGATCGTGAGTTCAAAGCCAGCCTCAGCAATGGCGAGGCACTTAGCAACTCAGTGAGACCCTGTCTCTAAATAAAAAATACAAAAAAGGGCTGGGGATGTGGCCCAGAGGTCGAGTGCCCCTGAGTTCAATCCCCAGTACCACAAAAAAAAAAAAAAAAAAAAAAAAAAAAAAGAAGTATATGTTAATAAGGGTTGAAAAGGCTCTTTCTAAAGGCCAAAAGCAACACTGTTCTCTCTCTCTCTCTCTCTTTTTTTTTTTGTTACCAGGGATTGAACTCAGGGGCACTCAACCACTGTGCCACATCCCCAGCCCTATTTGGTATTTTATTTAGAGACAGGGTCTCATTGAGTTGCTTAGCACCTCGCTTTTGCTGAGGCTGGCTTTGAACTCTCTATCCTCCTGTGTCAGCCTCCCGAGCTGCTGGGATAACAGGTGTGCACGACACCCTTCATTTTTAGTGAGCATATGAAGTAGATGGAGGATGTGCTGAATGCTCCATTTTGGGCCTTATCACCAGATAATTCTAAATTTTACATTTGGAGCAAGAGTAATGATTTGCATATTAAGCAAAAACCTCTGGTAAGTTAATACAGAGCTTTTATGGCCACTGTTTTTTAGAAGTCCACATGTATTTTAGGTTCTCTGCTCTATCCTGAAGAGTTATCATTTTGGGAGCTTAATTTGAGAGACACAAGACATCATTGAATGTATCATCTGGTCTTTTGCTTAAAATCCATGGAACATTTTTATAATTCATTTGCTAGAAATGAACTCCTTGACTCTCCTAGGAAATAATAATATGGTGACAGCTGATGAGAAGAAATGATTTTTTTGAAGTTTTTCTAAGACTGCTTTTAACATCAGTCTTACAGGGTAGAGTCTACACTCCAAATTTGGAAAGAACAACAGACAAGTGATTAAGAAGTTCTGCCTTTATTGCACAGCAAAAGAAACTATACAGCAGGACCTTTCTTTTTTCACCACCTCCAAAGGTGGCTCACAGTTTTCCCACAGTATCCAATTGCTGGTCTAGGTACACACACAACCTAGGTGATAATTCACTTAGATTTAAACTGCTTTTTTCAAAGCCAACTTTTCCAAACAATGCATCATCTACATTTTAAATGGTGGGTGAAATTCTACCACTGCTCTCAAAAAAAAAAAAAAAAAAAAAAAAAAAAAAAAAAAAAAAAGGGACAAGGAGGTGTATTGTACTTGATAAAAGAAATGGAGAAAAGTATTGACAGTACAAGCAATCTATAGTACCCCTGGGGCAGAGAGAATTGTTGAAAGAGTTTTCTCACACGTGAAAAAGCAATGAAGCACATAACATTGATTTTTATTTCATTATTTTTTGGAGCCCTTTATTGAAACACCTGAAAGGAGGCCATCATTTTTTTAATATACATAATCCCTTTTTCCCACCAATAGACAAGTCAGTAATATAAGCCTATTATTAAAAATAATTTAAATTTTAAAAAGGTAAGTGGAACTTTAGTCCCAACCCCAGGAAAGATTTGTCTTTAAGAAAAAGTGAGGGCTGGGATTGTGGCTCAGTGGTAGAGCACTCGCCTGGCACGCGTGAGGCACTGGGTTCGATCCTCAGCATTACATAAAAGTAAATAAATAAAACAAAGGTATTGAGTCCACCTATAACTAAAATAAAAGAAAAAAGAAGAAAAAGTGAGAAGAAAAAGTAATTATTGGTGGCTACTTTATAAACTTAATCATTTGGAAAAATAAATGAAAACCATCAAATCTTTCAGTTCTTCCTAGATTCTAAATGTGGTTTAACATCTTGATTCATTCACTGGTTAGTCTCCCTCTATTCTTGCAGATCACAAATGAAGGAAGATGTTTCAACTTGCACAAAGAGGCAACAATTATTTTCCATATCTTTTATCATTTTCTGTATACAGCATTTGGTGTTTATACAATCTTAAAACTAGAGAGCTTTAGTTCACTTACTTAGGCCACTTACACAATTATTGATAAGAAAGACATCTGTAGAACAAAGCAAACTAAATACAGTATAAAAATTATATTATTGGGGGGTCTCTGAGAAGTCGTCTTTTCCAATCTTCTGCCCTTAGTCCTCCTAAATCAACAAGCTGCTTATAATGTTCTTCCAAGTTCTTCCAAGATTGTAGGCTCTATTACTACTAGTAGTACTACTACTAGTACTAGTACTATTCATTTAGTCAAGTTAGCTAGCATGAACTAATGAGATGGAAATGAATTTGAGAAGTTTGGTTTTTAAATGCTGAAAAGTTAAGCTCACTGCCAAAGATAAATCAGCTGCAATAAAAGAGAAAGTGAATGGTTTTTCAGATCTAAAGAGAAGGTAGATCTGTACATCTTCCAATGTATTATCCATCATAAGAATTTGTGACTTGAATATTGTAAATCAGGAAGAAAGGGATGAAGATGAAACATGTTTTTCATCTTCGTGTTCATGCTAATTACAGGGGCCAGCTGTGTGGAAAAAGGTAAAGCATAGTATGTGTGTTTAATTATTTGAATGTGGTTACATGTCAAGAAAATTTGCTTAAGAGATTAAAAAAGACAAGTCAGACACAGCACCTGAAGATGTGAGACTCATCTCAGACTTGCTAGTAGTGTGCATAGTTTCATACCAACGGACAAGACATCTGAGCACAATGAACTTAAGACTGCAGGGTGAAAAAATGAACATTTGTGATCTGCTCAAGGAGGTTTAGGATCAGTAGTTAGGTCCAAAAGGAAAGTGGATTAATAGGTGGTAACAGACTGCACTGACTCTCTGCTGATGGATCAGGCTGTATTCAAGGGGGTGTTGCATTGGAAAGAAGCACAGCACTTGTGAGCGAAAATAAAGTCACAACTTCAAAAGAGAGTCACAAAGCATCATTAGCGTGAACAGTACTTTATAGCTAACTCAATATAACTCAGTTTCAGAAAATGACTGCTCAAGATGAAGGCATGACATCTCTGGGATTTTGAAGATGAGTCCTAAAATCTTAGAACTACCCCCAAATTTATCGCTAAACACCCCAAACCTCAGGCAATGTTTGTATCCATCTGGCTCTATAACACTAGTTTCTTTCATGTCTGGAGTCAAGAATTGTTACGAGATCAATGAGAATTTACCCAACAAGTCTGAAGAATACCAGTGTTTACCCAGACTTTATCAAAATTGGCATCTGGGTAACACTAGACCAGTATTTGGGCACTTATATCATGTCAAATTAATTAAATGGGTCTTGAGATTGCTTTAAAATATGCTTGTCCCCTAAATTAAATATTTTAAAGTTGTCTAACAGGCATATGGATAATACAAGGGGTGGGGGGAACCTCACATGTTGTCTATAGATAAAAGAAATTTTGAAAATGTGGTTCACTTTTGAATAAAACAAACAAATAACCCACAGTTTATATATCCTTGTCCTAAATCACTCAGGAAGGGGAAATGCTAAAATATTCTTTTTTTAAAATACCAAGAAGAAAAAAGGCTAGCAACAAGCTCAGTTACAACTATTTCAATATTCTTCCAGTAATTATCTATATTTTTAGGAGGAATCAATAGTGCTGTTTCACTCCAAGTGGCCCAGATCTAAGATTAAAGATCTCCCCACTGTCCAGTGAGGTTTTGTTAATACCAAGTGCTATTCCCCCAGCTGTGAAGTCAGTCCGCAGCTGCCTTAGCAAACCTTGCCAACCCTACAGCAACACATAAAGACAGCTGCCCTGCCTGTCCTACAGATGAAAGAAGAGTGCTAAAAGCCTAGAAAAATCTTTAGTGCTGGCAGTGCCTGTGAAGGCAGCTGCTTGCCTGTCATACTGCTGCAGAGTGTGCTCTGTGACAATAGCTTCAAGAGATGACAAATGAATACGAATAATTTCTTCCAATAACACACTACACTTCCACATTATTTTCATCATGAGATACGACATTGATTTTGATACTTTTAATTTAAATTCTTCAGCATTCTATGCACAGAAGTGAAACCTTACCAGTAGATTAGATAGTCTTGATTTCTAATTTTTAAAAAATTCAAGCAATAAAGAATCTTGAGGGCTGGGGTTGTGGCTCAGCAGTAGAGCGCTCGCCTGGCACGTGCGCGGCCTGGGTTCGATCCTCAGCACCACGTACAAATAAAAAAACCCATTGTATACAACTAAAAGCAAATAAATAAATATTTTAAAAAAAGAATCTTGAATATTTGTGTCCAAAAATTCACCAATTACTAGTGGAAATGGCTTTCCAACATTAGCATTGTTATAAAGCTTCAAAATAACTGGATGATCACACCAGGATATAACTGAATGTGAAGTGGACAATAATTTAATGGGAACTAACATTTGCAAAAAAGTGCTTTTGTTTGAATAAAATGCCCCTCCCTGTGTACATTCAATATGGATTAAAAATCTAAATAGTCTATAAGTAGCAATGACATATTTCTCTTTTAAAAAATGCTTTTACTTTAATAAAAAATATTCACTCTACTTAATGACCATGATGTCTACAATTTAGTACTCTGAAATACTTAAAAGTATATGGTGGGGCTGGGATTGTGGCTCAGTGGCAGAGTGCTCGCCTAGCGTGTGCGTGGCCTGGGTTCAATCCTTAGCACCATGTAAAAGTAAAATGCATTGTGTACAACTAAAGCAAATGGATAAATATTAAAAAAAAAAAAAGTATATGGTGATGTAATGCACTGTGAGCAAAAATAACAAATATACAAATCCAGGGAATACTCAGCTGTACTCTTAATAAAAATCCATATTACAGAAATACTACTATCTGTATTTCAATAGATAACTAACCCTTTGCTAATCACCATACTGAGTATCAGAGGTGTCACTGGCAAAAAAAAAAAAAAAAAAAAAAAAAAAAGTGGGCTATAACTACCATGATGAATATTTAAAATGGGGTACCATTTGTGAAATAAATAGCATTTAAGAAATACGGGTTGGCTAAAAAGTATTTTAAAGACTTGGTCCATCTTTTTGTGCATAGGGCCTGAGAATCCACTGATTCTTTTCCCTTGCTCCATGCCTTCCTTAAATGGAATATTCTGATATCCAGCTGTGAATGTGGAGGATTCCATTTCCCTGTTGGGGGCTATGAAGCAATGAAGTAAGCAGACCTCCCCTTATTGAGCCCTTTTCAACAAGGAGTTGGCAGAGTCTCTAAAGGCTACATGATGGGGTTTCCTCGGGTTCCAAGAACTGCCTGTGCCTGCCTGTTAATGTTTAGCTAATAAATTTCTACATGTGCAACAGAATATGGTCTGAGATTTGCTTTCATTAGAATCTAATGATGAGGTTGTGGTAAGTAGCTAGTCCTTACTTACTTCAAATTTCTTTGAAAGCTATCATTATCTACCAAAAGGAGCCTAAGAGTAGGGCATGAACACACTAGCTTTGGTCAGAGTGGAATAGTAAGCTGCATATTACATAAAAAGGCTTAAGAATAATCCTATGTAAAGCACAATCTTGTCAAGTACAACATTTCAAGTTCTTGATTATTACTAGCAAGAAGCATTTTTAATAATATCAGTAAGTTCCAATAAAGTCAGTAATTTTGGAAAGTCCTGGCAACCTACTCACATAGAAGGCCATTCACAGATGTGTTATAGTTTATTAAGGAAGATGTGTATACACACACACACACACACACACATACATATACAGAATATATTTATATTCTGAAACTGGGCAATGGTGATGATTATAAAACATAGAGAAGGTACTACATGGCACTAAACTAAATGGCTTTTGTTTGTTTGCAGTACTCAAAATTGATCCCAGGGTCTTGTGCATGCTAGGCAAGTACTCTACCACTAAACTACATCCACAGCCTGATATTTTTTACATTTTGATTTACTACAGTAAGAACAGTAAGTAGCACATACATTAGAGAAACTAAGTAAGAAAAAATAAGAATTAATATATTATACATAAATTAGGGGGAATATATCTTTGACCCCAAGGTAGGAAAGACTTTTACAGATAGACACACAAAGTGCAACTACTCCAGCTCATACTATAACTTTGACTCTGAGTACTGTCTTAGCTGCATCTAACAAGTGTGGATATGTTGCATTTTTACCTTCATTTGGTTATATGAAAATTGAAATGTTCATCCTAAAATTCAGTGAATTTAAATAATAATGATCATTTATTTTGCTTTAGAATCTAAAATTTGAGCAGCATTCATCAGGGACAGTTGGTCTCTATCCTACCCCACGGTGTGTTGGGAGTGGCTTGACTGGGGCTAGAAGATCCATTTCCAAGATGGCTCACTCACACAGATGACAAGGTTACTGTCTGCGTGGACCTTTCTGTGGACTACTGTCAGTGTGCGTTTCCTCAAGAATGATGGTTAATTCCAAAAATACGCCAAAAGAGAGAAGAGGTAGTTGCCACATTTTTAAACCCTAAGGCTCAAAATCTTGCACAATATCATGTATGCTACATTCTATCATTCAAGGACTTATACAATCCTAATTCCAGGAGCAATAATAGACCTCTTTGATGACATGGGTGTCAAAGAATATGGAGAGCATGTTTTTATGGAGACTATCATAGCAACACAAAAAAAGAAAAAGATGGGCATACTTGCCTGTTATCAAATTTTATTTTTAAAAACTGATTCACAAAAACAAAGTTGTACCTAGTAATGAGGTACCATATAATGTTTGATACACATATACATTGCCTAAGTTTAAATCAGGTTAAAAATATCTATCTCCTCAAACATTTATCATTTCCTTGTCTTAAAGACTTTCAAAGCCAGGCGCGGTGGCGCACGCCTGTAATCCCAGCACTTTGGGAGGCTGAGGCAGGAGGATCGCGAGTTCAAAGCCAGCCTCAGCAATGGCAAGGCACTTAGCAACTCAGTGAGACCCTGTCTCTAAATAAAATACAAAAAAGGGCTGGGGATGTGGCCCAGTGGTCGAGTGCCCCTGAGTTCAATCCCTGGTACCAAAAAAAAAAAAAACTTTCAAAATCCTTGAAGCTTTTTAAAATGTACAGTGTGTAATTGTTACCTGTAATCACTGTATGATATACCAGTACCCCAGAGATTCTTGCTCTTATCTAACTGTATCTTAGTACCTGCTGATCAACCTTTCCCATCTGTCCCCCAACACACACACACACACACACACACACAGTCCCTAGCCTACTTTACTCTCAACCTTATGAGATCAACTTTTTTAGATTCCTCATATGAGTGAGATCATCCAGTACATGTCTTTCTGTGACTGATCTATTTGAATTAACATAACAATTTCCCCATCCACGTTGTTGCAAATAATAGGATCCCGTTCTTTTTTATGTATTACATTGTGTCTATATGCCACATTTTTTGTATCTATTCATCAGTTGATGAACATGCAAGTTGTTTCCATATCCTGGTTGATATGAACAGTGCTGTAATAAACATGGAAGTACAGATGTCTCCTTGAAATACCAATTTTATTTCATTTGGCTATACATACCCAATAGTGGAACTGCTGGATCATAAGATAGTTCTGTTTTTAATTTTTTGAGGTACCACCATACTTTTTTTCTATAATGGTTATACTAATTTACATTCCTGCCAACAGTATACAAGTGTTCCCTTTTCTCCATATCCTTACTAGCTCCTGTTATATTTATTTAGTCTCTTTGATATTAGCCATTCTTACTGAGGTGAGATAAAATCTCATGGTAGTTTTTTAAAAATATTTATTTATTTGCTTTAGTTGTACACAATGTGTTTATTTTTATGTGGTGCTGAGGATTGAAACCGGGCCGCGCACGTGCTAGACGAGTACACTACCGCTGAGCCACAACCCTAGCCCTCATGGTAGTTTTTATCTGCATTTCCCTGATGATTAGTAATGCTGAGTACTTTTTTGTGTACTTGTTAGCCATCTGAATTTTTTCTTTTGAGAAATATCTATTTAGATCTATTACCCAATTTCAAACAGAGCTATTGTGGTTTTTGTTGTTGTTATTGTTATTGAGTTTTTGAAGTTCTTTATCTATCCTACACTGTCTCTGTGGCATGCTCCTAGAAATTACACTCTCCTCTGCTGCGACTATGAAGATTCAAACCAATGCCCAAGCACAGCTTCAATCCTTTTCACCTTTGTATCATGTTTATGTGGATAAATGTAAAACCTTAATTGTTAACGAATGACCTCAAAATTTTAAACACTAAACAGGAAGGAAACCTACAGTCTAAAAAGGTGTGAAAGAATAATAGGGTAATAAGCAAGTCTATACAGGTAATCCTGTGCAACTTTGAAGAAAAATGACATTTACTGAACCTCTAATACATGCCAAATTCTGCCGTAAGTCAATAGTCTAAATATGAACTCATTTAGTCCTCAAAAAAAAAAACATGTAAAGCACATACCGTAAGAATCTATTTCACAGTACAAATGAAAGACAATCCTGAGAAATCTTCTTAAGAACATCAAATCTAATTTGCATTAGAGACCAATACAAAAAGGTCTAACACAATTTCAAAACCAAATTGTTTATCCACAGTTCTTAAGATGACAATCTAAAAATACCTCCTGGACCCCAATGTTTTCTTTAAAGCACGAAGTCCATTACTTATTATTTTGTAAATATATCATGAACCCATTTCTTCTTTTACATTTCCAATGCCACTATCCAAAGTCAAATCATCAGAATGTCACACCCTATGGCAATAATCTGTCACTCTCTTTTGGGCTCATCTCATCCTTCTGAAAATTATTTATCTGAAATCATCAACAGAAAAAAGTCGCAAACCTATCCGCTTCTTCAGTAATCTACATAAATGTTTACCTAGTGGGATCTAACCATTATTATAGTCCCTTATTTCTTAGTTAAATCTACTTACAGCACATAGTGGAGTGCCTGGCATATTGCAGAAACTCAAGAAATACTGGTAGTACCTTTGAAAAGCAAGATTTATCAAGCACATTTTACAGAGGGGCTAAGTAATCTCAAATAAGTTAAACCATTTAATCAAAATTACGTTTTTCCAAATTAAAATTTCAAAACCAAATTTCATTAATATAAACACTGAAGTGATGAAAATATGCTGTTGAATTACTTTTTAAATGTAGTAATAGAACAGATCTTTATAAGAGTGAGCTCTAACAAGTAAATTGTTTTAAAAATAGATACCTACAAATCTCTGAGGCATAAGACCTATAAACTAAAGAATGCACCAGTATGAATTAATTGTTTTAATAAATATGTCACCATAGCTGAGCACTCAAGTAACAGAACATTAATTAGTAGTTGGTAGGGGAGAAACTCCACCAACACTTAGACAATCCCATCACTGATAGTTGAGTTTAGATAAATGATACTGTGGCATTTTTGAATTGCTATTTTAATATATGTGCTTGAAGTAAAGAAGAAATAGATGTTGTGGTATATGCTCTTTCCTTGTTTATACTAATGAAATTATAAATCCTCCTAGCCCAATCTATTTAACTGACATCTAATTTAATGTTCACTGTAAGGTTCAAAATCTTATAGAACAAGAATCTATTTGCCAAAATTACAACTAGTTATTAAAAACACTTCCCACTATAAACTAAAACAAAACTTATCTGTTCAAAATTTCCTACTGGGGTGGGGGGAGCTCTAGAATGCAGCATGTATATTTCCAATGATCATCTCTGAATGGTGGAATTAATTTTCCTGTTTCTGCTCTTGTGTACTTTCTGAATTTTCTACAGACACCTTTAGAGTAAAGAAAAAAAAATACTTATCAGCAAGTCATTAATTATAGTTCTACAAAATGATTATTTTTTCTAATTAAAACAGTAAGCATTTTGTTTTTTATAAATGAATCATTTTGATTTAAAATTTCAGAATTGTCCCTAAGTATTAAAAAAATCAGTTTAATAAACAAAAAAGAAAAATCAATAATCTGTTGCTTTTATACTTTAATAACAACAAGTGTCACTTTAAAACCACTATAGTTAAAAAACATAAGAAATAAGCATAAAAATCAAAAGAACATCATATTTTTCATTGATTACAGATGATGATTTTTTTCCCTTGGAAAATCCCAAATAATAAAAGTAGTAAATATTACAACCCATAAATTTAGTAGTAAAGTGATGGGTACAAAGTTAATATACAAAAATCCAGTGCCTTCATATATGTTAATAAACTGATAAACCAATTAATATAAAGACATAAAAGGAAAGACACCACTGGCAATGACAGTGACAAAAAAGACAAAACACCCTGGAATCAACATAAAACATGTGTAAGATCTCCACGAAAACCAACACAGACACACATGTATGCAATACCTTGGATATATGTCTGGAAATAAAGATGATGAAACAAAAATATAAAAACATCTTTACCAATATAGTTACCTTAATGAAGAAATGTTATTTTGAGTTTAGGGGCTGTACTTTATGTCAGATTAGCTTACTTCTCAGATCTTGTTCAGGGTGGGTGGTAACCAAGCAAATGGATAAAGGTCTGCTGCTACTCATCCTGGAGTTGCCAATGTGAAGACAGGGCACATGCCCTGTGACTTTTACTTTGGGACTCATATTTACTTTGGGACTGTATTTTCTCTGCCTATGATGTTGATAGCAGACATCACTGATTTCCAGCCTAATGTCTATTCTTCTCTCCACCCCTATTTCTTCCTTCATGACTAAGTCCCATTTTTTTTTTTTTTCAGGCAGCCACTCTGATATTTTTCACAGAGGCTGGCTACAGTCACAATCCCAGGAAAAGAATGGGAGTGCAACCTACCAGCACAGCCACTCAGGCCTCAGGCACAGAAGGGCCCTATGTTTGAGGTTTAATGCTCTGTTGTCACTAACTTGAAATTCTTAATAATGCCATCTTTGCACTTGTGGTTGTAAATGAAGCATGGTGGGACACCAAAACATGCACCCAGGGTTCACATGCAGTTGGTTTCCTCAGGACAGGTTCTTGGCCATCAGGTTTAGTGGACACCCATTCTATGGAATCCCAACTGCAAAGCAAGGAGGTGACCTTTCTAGTCCCAGGTTGACAATGCTGTGGCATGTTCTGGGGGAAAACCAGTGGGAGCCTCTCATCCATCCACAATCCAGATACCTCTGTGCACTCTGGCAGACAGGCAGTGAGCCCTAGGGTCGTCCACCACTATGGGTTTGGTGTTGGGCCCGCAAAGGGGAAGATTAACTTCCCATTCCTGATAAAAGGACTGAATTTTCATTTTGCACAGGGTACAGACAGAACGGGCAGATCTTCATAAGTGTGAATCAATCATGGTGGTCTCACCCTCATCAACGATTGCTTCGTATTTGCAGGGTAACTTCTGGGAAAGTTTTCTTACTCTTAAAAAAAGAAACAGAAAAGAGATACCCCCTTTTCTCCATCTGTAATTGTCAATTCTGGCTGTGATGCCTAGTATTTTACCACCATCTTGCAAACCACAAAAGTATCACCCTGAGTATAAAACCTATGCAGGAAAGGCCAGTATAGACAAGAGAATTATAAAAAGAAGGATCCAGGGCTTTTATTATAACACAATTACAACTGTCCTAACTTTGGATTCTTGCTATGTGACAGGATAAATTTCCTTATTGTTTAAGATAAAATAGAGTTCTCTGTTAATGGCAGCTTTTTTTTTTTTTTTTTTTTTTTTTTTTTTGGTACCAGGGATTGAACTCAGGGGCACTCGACCACTGGGCCACATCCCCAGCCCTTTTTTTTTTTTTGTATTTTATTTAGAGACAGGGTCTCACTGAGTTGCTAAGTGCCTCGCCATTGCTGAGGCTGGCTTTGAACTCATGATCCTCCTGCCTCAGCCTCCCAAAGTGCTGGGATTACAGGCGTGCACCACCACGCCCGGCTTAATGGCAGCTTTTGATAGGACTAATACAGATATCAACTGACCTATTTTATAAACTTTGGAAAAAAATGTTCATTCCTTTGAGATGTCCCCAACTCCCTTTTCCCCAAGTGGATTTTATGTATTATATAGTCCATATTTTAAATCAAATCATTCAAAAACATCTCTCTTTAAATTCTGTTAGAATATTTTCAGTGATTTCCTTGATCATAGATAGAAACAAATTTATTCATATAACTTGAGATGCACTATCTTATCTTGATGGATCAATAAGGGATATTAGAAAGAAAACTAAGTTTCTAGTAAGTCTACTTTCTCTCTCTTCCATCTCTAACCTTCTGAAATTACATCATCATTGCATATACACCACATAAATGAAGAGTATGAACAACCATATTTACATTGGGAGTAGAAAGGGTGCACACTCTTATTTTACAAGACAATGACATTAAATAATTCTCATGTAAGGTGGAAATGTCCTTGCTATGAGAGTATTCTGGCATCAAGATCTTTGTCCCTCAAATAGGCTGACTTCATCTCCACATGGCAAAATCACAGAACATGTAGACAGATGCATCCCCATTCTCACTAGCAGAACCCTTCTTCCCTCCTCGCCTCTGGGTTCTTTCACCCTCAGTAGACATCCTTATTGCCCATGGGTAGCTGCTCCGTTACAAGGAACCAGCAGTTCAATAAGCCAAATGGACATATCTTGAGTTGCCTCATTCTACAAAGCAAACAATCCATCCTAGAGATAATAATATTTTAAAGGGGCTGGGGTCGTGGCTCAGTGGCAGAGCGCTCGCCTCGTACGTGCATGGCCCGGGTTCGATCCTCAGCACCACGTAAACATAAATGCATTGCATTGTGTACAACTAAAGTAAATAAATTTAAAAAAAAATTTTTTAAATGAACAGTAACATTCACAATTTGATACATTTGTTTTAGGTAAAAGCATCGAGCATGTTGGAGACAAAAATTTCATCTGATTTTGGGAAAAATCATAAATCACTTGCAAAAAACAAAAACCAGTTAAAGCACATGATTATGGCTTTTTTTTTCCTTCTTTTTTAGAGATAACTTTTGGTAGTGAGAAAATTAATTAAACATTCTTTAGAAGCCATGGGGCTGAAGTCAGCACACTGACTAACAGAGCAGCTGTCAGTGCGAAGTGGGTTCCTGTCCTAATCCTGTTCTGACCTCAGAGTTGAGCCTGAGAACCTGTCAGAAAGGTGCTCTCACAGTAGAAGACATCAAGCAGCAGCTGCTGGAGCTCAGCAGGCCGCAGCCGTTTTCTCTCTCCTTTAAAAAATACAATGCCACTCTGATTGCATATTTCTTGATCCAAGGGCGTGTAGAGTTCTCATCACTGCTAGAGAGGACAGCAAGTTTTCAGTTCCATTAGTACATGGCTGTCAAAGGCGGGTGGTGGTGGGGAGCTCTCCTCAGGATTTGGAGCTAAATCTATACCTACAGGCACAGAGAGTCACAGTCATATAATAGTTATATAGTCAGTAGTAATATAATTGCCTTTTTTTCCAAGAAGTTAAAAATAAATAGTCATTGACCTCATTTATATAAACCAAAATGAAAGTGGCTTAAAATTTCTTTTAGGGCAGTTAAAGAATAAAATAAATGAAATACAAAAGAAACTTAAGAGAAAAAGTAAATCATATGTAGTGTGAGAGTGAGAGATACAGAAATAAAAGATCATTCATTGCACACTGTATACATGTATAAAATGATCACACTATACCCCATAAATTTGTACAATTAAAATAAAATTAAAAAGACCATGACTTAGAGAAACACAACAAAGACATGCTAATACTTTTCTTTTAATTTGGGGATGGCCATTTGTACAATAGCACTGTAGGGAGTAACATCCCCAGTGGCAACAGTTGAATTATTTCTCCCTGCTCCTTCCCTTGTATATTTGGGGAAAATTGGAAGTTCATGATTAAGAATGAGTGTTTCATGAATTCTTTCTGCAAAAACTACACAAACCCTACAATGTCTGACTTATGAGTGGTTGCTCCATGGGTCTCTGTCCAGACCCATAGTCTCTGCTCTCTCCCTAGGAGGAGACATTTCCACTATCTCAAAGGCAGTACCGCCATTAAAAACACCTCTCTGTGCTTTTGCTGCTGCTTCTATTATTTGATGCTACAAGTAGTGAGATGGTTAGTTTCGTGTGTCAACATGACTACGCTATTGTACTCAGTCATTTAGTCAAACAATAATCTAAATGTTGCCATGAAATTATTTTGTAGATAGTGTTAACATCTACAATTACCCTACATAATCTGAGTGGGCCTCATCTAATCAGTTGAAGGTCTTAAAAGCAAAATATAAGGTTTCCTGGAGAAGAAGAAATTCTGCCTCAAAACTGCAGTATCAACTCCTGCTGGAGTTTTCAGTCTGCAAGCCTGCCCTACATATTTCAGACTCGCCAGCCCCAACAATTGGGTGAGCCAATTCCTTAAAATAAATCATCTATAGCTATATAATTCTTATTGGTTTTGTTTCCCTGTAAAGCAAACTGATATAGATGGTAACACCAACTTTTCTTCTTCTAAGTGGAACCCCTAAATCCTCCAATCTGTGCTGGGCATCTATCAGGGCTGGATCCTGATTCCAGGTCTGATAAGAGACTTAGGAGCACCCCAACACCCTGGCATCATGGGGAATAAGTTTACCTGAACTTGCATCAAAGTTTGATTGAACCATCTGTGACTAGTAGCCGTCTTTACTGTTCCCACTCAGTTTTCTCTTGACTAGAACCTGCATTGAGGAAGACCCTTACTTTTTGCCCAGTTTTCTTTGATATATTTGATTCTAATTAAAGTAAAATTTGTGTGTTTTCGAAAATACAATAGGAAGATACATATAGCAAAGACTTCCCATTTATATCAAAACTCTGGAGGAAAGGGCCCTCTGGTTAAATTAATATCCTAAGTTGCTGGAAATTTGTCTCTATTTGGGGGCTTATTTTTGCTGATTATGTTTAAAAACAAAAAGGAGGGGGAAAAAGTAAATGGTAAAATAGTTGATTTAAACACAATCTACTTAAATTTCATGAAATTTAAAAGGACTAAGAAAAGCCAAAGACTGGCAGATCTGATAGATAAACAAAGCCCAAGTGGATGCTACTTGCAAGAGTCATACTTCACATAAACAAAGGCACAGAAAATTTTAAAGTAAAAGCATAGGTAAAGATATATCAGATGAACCCTAACTAAAATGAAGTTGGCATAGCCATATTAATAAGATATAAAACTTAAAAGCTTTTAAGTGAAACATCAGTAGAGATAAAAAGCAACATTTCACAATTACAAAAGAATGGATTCCACCAGGAGATAAAATCAGTTTAAGCTTCTAAGGACTTCTAAAAAATTTCTCTTGATATGAAGAGCTATAAACTAATTTCAAAACAAAGGTTTTGGTTGAAACCTTTGTTTTATGTGTAGAGTTGGCATTCTGTGGCTCAGCAGGACAATTTTTTGTACTTTTTAGGTATCATTGGACAGTATTGGAAATGTCTCTGAAATTAATAATAGCTAACATTTATTGAGTGCTACTTAGGCCATGCAGCCTCTGACTTTCCAAAGGCAAGTAATACAGCACCCTCGCTGCTGGGATAGGACTCATGTTCTAGGCTTCTCTGGACCTTAGTTTCTTTCCTCTTTTAAAAAACGAAAGGCTAGACTATTTCATAATTCCTCTTCTGTCCCTAGACTGGGTGATTATAAATGAATGGGACTAAATAATAATGAGCAGTTTTCTCAGACCTACTTAATGAATTCAGTAAAGCCTACCAGCACCCTTCTTGGCACCCTTCTGGCCCAGCTCTCCACTGCTGCCTCCTGCTGCAGCTCCCATCCAGCCTCAGATGCAAATCCTGGGCTCAAATGTGACCTGCACCACTTGAGGTTCCTAAACAGTCTGTGCTGGTTTTGTCTGTCTTCCCCTTGCTCCTGTGTCTTGGTATGAGCTATTCATTCTTTCTGCCCAGAAGGTCCTTTTCTCCCTGGCATGTTCTCTTTCTTCTCACACTTAGACCAGAAGTCCTGTTGTTGAAGAATCTTCCCCAAGGTCTTGAGGTAGACCACAGCACTTTCTTTCTCCATCCCCCAAAGTCTGGTGGGTCTCCTATAAAGAATGGTCAGGACTTTGACATCATGTATCATACTGTCACATTTCCTGGCAGGCTTTTGTTTTTCCCTGTCTGCCCTACTAATGGTGAGACTCCAGAGGGCAGGAACCATAATCTGGTCATCTCTGTATGAGTAACAATGGGACAGAACCTGGTACAGATTATTCATCAACAAATATTTGCTGAAGACATGCATTTTTCTCTCTACTGATAATGTTATCCAAGAGCATAAAAAATGTCTTTTAAACAGTCATGTTTTAGGACTGCATAGATTAACATGTAATAGTGTGGATATTATTACAAGCTATTAAAATGATGCTAATGATTTAGTCCACATGTAACTACCCTAAAGTGGGGTATTATGGGAGGGGATAACTGTGAGCATAAAATATTATCAATTTTTTAAAATCTAAAATATTTCCCTTTACTAAAATTCGTTAGTAGCTTTATTGAGATGTAATTCACATATCATAAAATTTATCCATTTAAAAGGGGACAATTTAGTGATTTTTTAGTACATTCTAGGGTTATACAGTCTTTACCATAATTTTAGAACATTTTCATTACCTCCAAAAAGCCTGGACCCATTAGCAGACATTCCCCATCTCCCCTCACCTGGCTCCTAGTGATGACTAACCTACTTTCTGTCTCTATGGAGCTATCTATTCTGGACATTTCATATAAAGTGAATCATACAATATGTTGTCTTTTGTGACTGGCTTCTTTGATTTGGTAAAATGTTTTCAGAGTTCATTTATGTTGTATTACAACTTCTTTATCTTTTACAAAGTTTTCAAAGGTAAGAAAAAACACATTATCGTGACTTCTAAAATTTTCCCCCAAACAGCATAATACGAAAAGGGATCCTTGATTGAAGGAGGCGACACTAAGATTCAAAGGAACTCAGAGCTATTTTAAAATAATTCTTATTGCTAACAAATTTTATTTGGTATATCAGCAATTTTTAACAGACATTCACTAAGAGTGACCAATTGATTTTGTTGAGTTTTTCTTAAGTGCAAAAAGGAACATCCAAGTGATTTAATGAAATGACAGTCGCCCTGTTACTCTACTCTGCCCACACAGCTAAAATACTAACAAATGTGATATGTGTAGAACATCATGAACACTGGATTCTGATCATATAAAGAAATCAGGGTAAATTTTTCTTAGAACTTATAAAAAATGTTCCAAGTTTAGTCCCCAAGTATATCAAAACTAGTTTGGATTTGCTCATCTCATTTGAATAAAACAAATTATGCAACTGAAGGAAATAAGGGTTCGCTGTGGGTCTGTGCCAACACTGCCTTAGGCAGAGACATGGGGTTTTAATTTGGCTTTGGAAAAGAAATAAGATTGTCTATGAATAAGTGCCAAAATAAATGAGTGATATAGAGAATAACAATATACATTGTATGTATACAGTTGAAGCTACACAACAGATTTTGAAATGAAATTCTTCCTTCTTTCATACACGAGCTTTAAAGCATTAGTGTACACAGGAATTACATTATTTTAACTGCCACTAGGAATACAGAACTAATGACAGGCTACTGTTATCTGACTTTCATTGTAGCAATAAATCAGTTCCAAAATACTGTTATTCATTTCCTTGTAATAGGAAAATAGCACTATGTTAAGTAATGCTTCAAAGAAAAGGTGATAGACTGAGAGCCAGAGATATTTGTTATATACAAAGGTTATAAAATATGAAAAAAATTTCAAATTGTTATTCCCAGGAGGCATTCTACCTATTTATAATAGTTATGAGGAAAATTAGCTTTTCTAAATAAAAGGAATGCAATGAAGTTTTTTCTATGAACTATAAGGTTTTGCTATATTTTTATTTACACGCAGTTTTTAAAAGTTGGAGTTCATTCTGAAAGATTAAATAGCACATCTTTAAATAAAAGGGTCAGGGGGCTGGGGTTGTGGCTCAGTGGTGGAGTGCTTGCCTAGCACGTATGAGGCACTGGGTTCAATCCTCAGCCCCATAGTAAAATAAAAGTATTGTGTCAAAAAAAAAAAAAAAAAAAAAAAAAAAAAAATCCCGGAAAGAGGTTTCTAATGCAAAATGGTTTCCCCTATCTGAAATAATTTTTACACAGAAAAAATTTTCAGCATACAGAAAATCAAGCACATTACAATATGGGGTTTTGGTATTAAACAAAGATTACTTTCCACATTTTAGTCCTAAAAACCCAAGTTGTGAGCAATCCAAATCACAAATAACTATTTTAAGCTCATAAGATGAGTAGAGAGCTGGTGATATAGCTTAGTTCTTCTCTTGCATGCACAAGGCCCTGGGTTCAATCTCCAGTACAGCAGGCGCGCGCACACACACACGCACACACACAAAAGACAAGTAGAAAATATTGGATTACAATCCTTGATCTTTCAGATTTTATACAAAACCAGTATGTTTTACAAAATAATACATTTATAGCAATGTTTTACCTCAAAAGGCTTATAATCTTTTGAACTAATAGAAATTTTATCAATAAAGCAACAATGAAATTACTTTCCTTTCTTGAAATAGTACAGAAACTAAATATTGAGTTAAACTTCTCTGTACTGCCAGATCTTCCAGGGTTCAATCCCAAACCTTAAATCCTGACAACATCCTGTTTTACAAGGAAGGCTCTTTCCTTTGGGTGCAGTCTCAGAGGAACCACTGTGGTTCCCCAGTGGATCTGCGATGGCCACTCCCTGAATGGTGCAAAGAACAGGGCAATGAATCACTACAGAGGTTCAGCTCCTTGACAGAGACTCTTGCCTCCTTCTCAAAAAGAAAAAACATAGTCACAGTGCTGAATGGAAATATGACTGGCTGCTTTGTCCCTTGTCTGAACAGCCTTTCTCTTTCCCACAACAGGTAGGCACAAGCACAGACTGTGCTAAAGGCTCCAGACCTTTCCAGGGCACTGAAACCCACCAGTTTCTGTGGCTGTCTCTGGCAGACCCATTTTCTAGGGATGCTGGCTCTAAGCCAGAGCCTAATTAAGCCACTAAGAATGCCAGATGGCTAACCCTCTCTGCACTCACCTAGAGTTATTTGTAAAGCACTTTGATATATTTTCACTTTTCCCCAAAATAAAGATAGGTACCAGAACAATGTAGAAGAGGGTGAGTCTGGGTGGGTAAATGCAGGTACCACAGGCCAGCCAGCACTCACTGTAAGGAAAGAGAAGCTCAACACTAGTCAAGGCTAGTGTTCAGGAAACCCTCCAAAATAAATGTGTGGATTTAGATTTATTAGTTAGGGTTTGGAGAAAAACACCAAAGAATCCTAATTTTAATCATGCTTTATCTTAGGGAAATAATTCTCCACTAAGAGAAAGAG
The DNA here is from genome assembly GCA_025594165.1 of Tamias sibiricus. NCBI lineage: Eukaryota > Metazoa > Chordata > Mammalia > Rodentia > Sciuridae > Tamias > Tamias sibiricus. The sequence continues at coordinate 137,877,063 of CM046658.1, read as the reverse complement.
AAAACAAGTATTTGGATCACAATGTCTGTTGTGAGTCCTTTATACCATACGCACAAAACATTATAGAGCTTTTGAAATTCCCAAAGCCAATGCTGTTCATTAAAAAAAGAAAGCACCCTTTTAAGATTTAGGTGCTTTATCTTTTACAAAATGAAAAGATCAAACATAAAACCTTATTTGTAAGCAAGGCAATAGTGTCTCTGGGTCCCTTGCTAAGATCAACAGCAATGAGGATGAATGAGGGGAAGCAGTGACAATGGTCAAAATGGGTGAAAGGAAGCTCTCTGTTGAGACCAGCCTTCCCTGATTGCAATCTTTAGACCCAGGGCCCAGAACTCTGTTTAACTACTATATCCTGAATAAAAAGTTAATTCTACTCTAATGAGAAGCAGTGAAGTCACTTGATGAGAGGAACACTGACTAACCTAATTGAGCCCATCTAATCTGATATCAGAGCAGATCTCTGTTTGAAGATAATTTAAGAATATCTCAACTGGAATTTAGGAGAAATGCAGGAAATCGATTAGCCAGGCTAATTATTTTCTCTTTTTGACAACAGGGCATCCCACTATACATAGCACATAATTAAGTAATCTTTTCTTTTTCTATATTCTCTAGCAATAGACACCTGCTACAGATGTTCAGCTCCTAACCTCCTGTGAACATTAGTGCAATTTTCAAGGGTCCACAATGATAGGAATCACTTTTCAGCTATCCAAGACCCTATTCTTATGCCCGTTTTATCCCAAAAGCTTTTTTCCAGTCTTCTCATGCTTCAGGTACTTGGACTTAACCATTCCTATCTCTTTGTAGAAAAACAGTACCAAAGTCAACTGCTTTCCCTAAAACTGCCATGGATGCACAGGAATATTCCTATCCAGTGACGACAGATGATTTCACACCTATACAACAACACAATATGGCCAAAACAAAAGGGTGGCTTAATTAATTGCTGGCCAAGAGCCATGTTCTTTCCAAATCAGGGCTTCAGCTAGATGGCATATGGTTTGTTATTTCTTAGAAATATGAAAAGCCTTTTGAAGTAATTATACTTGGTATCTGTCAAAATAATTCCATATATGAAACAGCACCACAGAAAAATAAAAGCTATATTTGTTTAAAAAAAATACAAAGAGAGAAAAGGAAAGAAAAAGATTTCACTGTAAGAATTTGAAGACTGTTCTCATTTTTGAGAATTAAAACAGTGAACAGAATACCATTTACATGAATATAATTTTAATTCCACCTAGTACTCTACATACAAGATGCCAACCTAGAAATATTACTGTGAACTTAGAAATATTAATGTGAAATATTATTTTCAAAGTGGCCAATATTTTCAAAGATAAAACATATTTGGTATTTAATTTTTATCATATTATTTATTGTATTAAATTCAATTGTGGTGCCATTTTTTTCCCAAAATCATGTTTGCAGTAAAGATGGTTCAAAAAAATAAAAGGCATTTAACCTGAGTTTGATGATGGTAAGAGTTTTATAATATTCATCTTTGCATCTCCAGTACGTAGAATGCAAGAAGTGATGCTGAATTGCCCTCCTTTGACCACCACAAGCTCTAAGAGCACAGCCAGTCCTTGCTCACTCTGAGAGGTGCAAAACACAAGGGAATCTTGCTTACAGGTTCAAAAGGCAAGGTCATCCATGCCCACGGGCATCCTGAGTGCTTTCTCATCAAGACTTGTAACTAACTATCCACTTAGAGAGACACTGCATCCCAATATTCACCTGATAGAAAGTGCCAAAGCATTAGAACATCCTTGAACTCACAAGGTCTTTCCTGTTGTACTTCACAATGCCAGTAGTTGATGGACTGAATTAGAAGAAAGAAAAAAAAAAAAACTGGATCTTTATTTTTAAATTGTACCGCAATATGTAGCACAAAATCTATCATCTACTAGGATTTTAATAAATATTGCTAAATAATGAATTGTAGAGATGAAATAGAGTATTCAAGTGGTAAATGGATTTTCATGGTAGGCTGGAACAGATTTCTAAACATTTTTTCTTCTGCTATTATAAAAGTTCTTCTCCATAAGACATGGAAGATGTGACATACTAAGAGTTATTTCTTCACAATTTTTGCTCCTTAGCGTCCTAAAAGCAACTAGAAAGGACAGACCTTATTAACACATTTGACAGACATGGCCTCAAGTCACTGTGGTATACTTGCCAAGATCAGGGAACGCAGGGCTCTTGCACACACTTACCATTCTGTACTGGGAGAGCACAGCAAGGAGCACAGGATGGATAAATCCCAAGGCAAGCAGGCAAAATTAAGTTACGAGAGGCAGCCCCTTCAAAGTGATTTAGAATGATGCTGCAATTATACAGGAGAGAAACATAAAAATGGTCTTCACCCTAATCTACTTTAAAATTGAGTCAAGATTATTCACGCTGGAGTCATGGAAAAGCACTGTTATCAAAGAAAAACATGCAACTTCTGTGGCAGAGGTTATTTTATAGTATCCACCCTGTTGATCTTTCGTTCTTTCTAATCTACTATTTTCAGTTAAAAGTCATTAAAGTCCACCATATGAGAACCTAGACAGAGGACAAAAAACACATATTTTTTTTTCCCATGGGGGTGGTAACCAGATGTCAATAGCTGCAGCTGTGACTATATAATTACCTGTTTGCATTAACGTAGACCACAGTTTAGATTTAATAGGTCAGATGATAATGCAGCAAAATGCATTTAGCCTATGATTACCCCTTTCCAAACATTCTCTCACTCGCAACTTCGACCCTGGGAACATAGCAGGCACAGACTTAGGTCAATAAGAAACACTGGCCGGCACAATAGGCCTTGCCTCAAACAGCGCTGTTGACAGACACCAGCACAAAGGAAATGAATAGAGTCCCCCTCAGTTCTCACACAGAGCGAAGAATGACTCAGTGTACTGCTGCTTTGCTGCTCTGTTTGTACAGTGTATACAGCTTTTGTCCTCAGCCACTGTTCACAGCTCAATGGGGGCTAAAGAGCCTAGGAAGTGAAGGCGGAAGAATGCTCCCCACTCTTCCCCTGGCCAGCAGTTGCATCCATATGCACATGACAGGTCAAGTGAGAACTGGAAAGTCACTAGAGGAAACTCTTCTTGCCCTAGCTGACATGCCTGAAGTATTTTTTTGAGTTAAAATACAAGTAAGGCAAAACAGAAAAGTTATCATTAGTTTAACATCAATGTAGTTACTGACTGAATTATTATTCCTGCTCATTTTTTCTTTTCTGTTGTATTTCTCCTATGACCACTTACATAATCTTTTTTCAGAGACTTGTGTTAGCTGCAAAGAGAAACCAGGGTTGGCTCAAAGTAGGGAACTAAAGTAAAGTAGGCCATGACTCAGAGACTGCTGGGATAGAGCCAGAAAGCAGTTGAGGGGGCAAGATCCAGGTAGGGGGTTTGAGTCATCAGTAAGGGCTAGCAGTGACATTTAAAAATTTTTTTTATTAATGTATTGTACCAAGCTCATACACTTTTCTCTTTAAGGCTACCTCTTTAGGTAACAAGTTACAATGATAAAAAGCCCAAGCAAGGGATAAAACAGAATTCTAAGACAATTCAGTGGAGACTATGGACATACAGCTTCTGTTGGCTTAGAATGGTTTGCTTGACTGGCCAAGAGAACCTAGCTACAGCAAGGCACAAGCTCAAGTGCTAAGCCAAAAATGCAGGCAGAATCGCATCTGCATTTAAGTTTTAGAATCAGTTTATGTTCAAACCTAATTCTACCAATTAATAGCTGTGTGACTTTGTATATAATCCCTCCACATCTTCACTTTCTCATCTCTAAAACGGGATATTCATTTTTCTTCATTCAAAAAACCATTATTTTGTTAATTTTTTTCTTCTTAACTGAAATAATATTTACACTTATTTGTAGGGTACAATATCATAACTCAATCCACATGTACAATGTGTAATGATCAAATCATGGTAATTAGCATTTCCTTCTCAAATATTATTTTTTCTTTTAATTTTTTTTAGTTATAGGTGGACACAATACCTTTATTTTATTTATGTGGTGCTGAGGATCAAACCCAGGGCCTCACACATGCGAGATGAGCACTCTACCGCTGAGCCATAGCCCCAGGCCCAAATATTATTATTTCTATATGCTGGGATACTTCAAACTCTTCCCTAGTTATTTTGTAATATAATTAATTGTAATTGCATTACAATTAACATAATTACACAATATAGTATGTAATATAATTCATTTCTAATTAATTGCTATAGACTATGGTTATCCTACTGTGCTGTACAATAGAACTATTTCCCCCCAACTATACTTTGTACCCATTATGCACATTCTCTCTATCCTTCCCTCCACCTATCCTTCCCAGCATCTAATGACCTCTCTTCTACTTCAAAAAATAATTATTGAGATAATAATAGTAATACCTATTTCCTTAGTTACAGTGAAGATAAAATCAGTTAATCCATGTGAAGTACCTAGAAAAGGTCCTGGAACCATGTAAGCATTCAATAAATGTTACCATCAGTTTGAACCTATACTGCCACTATGGCCACTACCACTAATACTGATATCACACCACCACCACCACTCCTGCAGTGAGCACACTAACATATTCATGACTCTACAGAAAAATATTTCCAGATGATTGAGCTTACTGAAACTTGAGTCCATGAGGATGTCCCATATACTCAGAGGCTGTGTTCAGTGGTTCCCCAGTAATTCAAGTTTTATGGATGCTACAATGTAACATAGCCATGTATAATCACACTAATCTATTTATATTAAAACTTTTGAAAATGTATATGATTTGATATTTTTATCAAATCTAATATAGCCCAAGTTATTCTTAGGAGGGAAAAACAATAGCAACCATTAATTAACTAATTGGAATTTTAGGGGCCAAAGATTCTTCTAAATGATTTATCTAAAGTACTATTATTTTTATACTGAAGGAATGAGGGACAGAGCATCAGGTAATTTGCTGAAGATCAGATCACTGTTCAATAAGCAAATAAGCAAGTCAAATAAGGAAATTTGACTTCACATCTTGTCATAAATATTCCACCATACTCTCTCATTGATATTCCTGTGAAGTTATCTATAACAATTTGCTAAGCACTACTGTCCTTATGCTTAGCCAAAGAAAGAAGACACTGTCTTAGAAGGTCTGGCATAGAATCAAACCATAAATTCACAGTAGCCTCATAAATGGTAATATGCTATGAATTAAAATATGCTTAAGGTATGTCCTTTTTTCTTTTTTGAAGAATAAGCAGTCAGTTGTTAACCACATCTAGTTTTAGAAGTCAAAAAGTAAAATGCCTTGTTTAATTGCTTTCATAAATCCTCATCACTATACACCATAATTAGTTTTATGCTTATGAATTTTATCTTACATGTTAATTATATCTGCAATGATTCTAAGAATGCAAAGAAGTTAATCAACAAAAAATAACTGCCTCAATGGTAGATACTTTAAGCATATAAGTGATTACAAAAAGAAAAAAATGTCCAGTTTCAATTACTTTCAGAATGCCTATGTTTAAATCTCCCACAGTATTTCTCTTAAAAGAACACCAATTCTAAGCAAGAACAATGTCAAAAGTTTAATAAAATTCTGTACTTATTTTTAAAAGTTCGTTCACATAGCTGTGATTCAATTTGTTCTTTAAAGTATGAACTTGTAAACATATACACACATTCATGAATGATCTCAGTTGTAAGTAAATTTAAAAATAAAAACAACAAATTTCCACATCTAGTAGTATGTGAGAACAAGTAAGCTGACCAAAACTTCAGCAAAAAAGAAAGAAATATAGTGTGATTAAAGTACCAAAACTATTTTCTTTAATTTTATCACTGATCCAATAGCTTAGAATTGATAATAGAAAGGCAGAAAAAGAAAAAAGAGCTCATCTCAATATCTTTTTTGTGTGTGTGTGTGTGGTACCGGGGATCGAACTCAGGGGCCCTTGACCACTGGGCCACATCCCCAACCCTTTTTTGTATTTTATTAGACAGGGTCTCACTGAGTTGCTAAGTGCCTCACCATTGCTGAGGCTGGCTTTGAACTTGCGATCCTCCTGCCTCAGCCTCCCAAGTGCTGGGATTACAGGCATAATCACCGCGCCTGGCTAATCTCAATATCTTTATCAGTAAAACATTTATACCAATTGACTCTGGACAAAAAAGAAACTTTGGCAAATTTCAAAAATTGGAGTATTTTTCTGATTCTAATATAATTACACTAGAATTCAATCATAAAAATTCTTATTTAGAAATTTAAAAAATAGCATGAAAAAGTATGTGAAAAATTAGCAATTACCAATTTCAATTTTTCATTATAATAAATTCCTATCCATCTCATTTTATACTATTAGAAATCTCCCTTGGCTGGGCTATCCCAAATGACAATTTGTTCAAGTTAATTTGGTATCTTCAAATTTTCCATCCCTGAAGGTATACATTTTAAAAGGATATGCACAACTTCGGTGTGCATATCCTTTTAAAAAAGAAATGTGGAGAAATTACATGTGTGCGTTTAAAAGCAATCTTGATTCCTGAGTAGAATTCTTTCTCTCCATACTCATAACATGCCTACAAAACATAACAAGAATCATTTGAAAAGAGGTAGAAGAAAAGTAAAAACAAGAAACTTGAAATAAATGTTTAGAGATACATTGGATATACACTTGAATTTGAAATTTTGTGTTAGAACATATGCCACAGTATTTCCCACTCCAAAATGATAGTTCAATCCAAATGCCTAAACTAGACTGAAAATATGAAGGCCTGACTTAAGTGGTGGCGCACGCCTGTAATCCCAGCAGTTTGGGATACTGAGGGGCGGATCCCAGGTTTGAAGTAAGCCTCGGCAACTTGGTGAAGCTAAAAGCAACCTAGAAAGCTATAAGCAAAATAGAAAGGACTGGGGATGTAGCCCAGTGGTAGAGCACGAGACTCAGTTCAATTCCCAGCACCAGAAAATAATAAAATAAAAATAGGGTTGGGGATATAGCTCAGTTGGTAGAGTGCTTGCCTCGCATACACAAGTACCTGGGTTCAATCACCAGCACCACAAAAATAAACAAACAAACAAACAATAAATAAATAAATAAAAATAAAGCCAGGCGCAGTGGTGCATACCTATAATCCCAATAGCTCTGGAAGTTGAAGCAGGAGTTCAAAGCCAGTCTTGGCAAAAAGTGAGGCGCTAAGCAACTCAGTGAGACCCTGTCTCTAATGAAATACAAAATAGGGGTGGGGATGTGGCTCAGTAGTTGAGTGCCCCAGAGTTCAATCCCCAGTACCCCACCCCCTGGTGTGCCTAATAGTGTATCTTTTACAAAGGTAAGAAAATGAATGAGGTTGTATCTTTTACAAAAGGTACTTGTTTGTGGATACTGATTTCTGGCTGAGAAGCCATGAGGGACACAAGCAAGTGATCTCTCCCTATTTTTCTGTCTCTGTCTTTCTTCTCATTGCCTATCTGTGTGATTCTTCTCTCTTTTTTTAGATCAGCTCTCTCTGTTCTCCAGTCTGCATGGCATATAATATGTTACTCAGAGCCCTCAAACTTACAAGTTAAAACCTCAATGTTCAATTCCAGCAGATGGAATTTGGATTGGTTCCAGCTTGCTTCAGGTATCTAGTCTGGTATAATAATCACCAGTGGAAAAAGGCCATATTGGTTCGACAGGGCTGCCCACAGACCACTGCCTGGGTGGCAAGGGATAACTAAATGTACTGTTGTGGGCAGAAAATGGTACAGGTGTTAAGCATCAGTATATAACATTTGAGTGAGCCTAGCCTGCCCTTTTTTTTTTTTTTCAATTGTAGCACTGGTGGGTTGAATCCAGGGGTGCTACATTTCTAGTCCTTTTTATTTTATTTTGGGTCTTGCTAAATTGCCCTGGTTGCCCTTGAACTTGCCACCCTTCCACCTCAGCCTTCAGAGTATCTGAAATTACAGGCATGTGCCACCATGCCCAGCAAGCACTGTACTTTCTGATGTAATCCTTGCACTTCCCCATGCCCGGCAGGCAGATGTCAAGTTGTACAATCAAGGTGGAGGGCACTGCCTGTGGCTTTAGTAGAGGACAGGTTGTCACTTGGGGTGGAGAAAGGATTTTCTCAAGGAGCAGACTTGTACAGCAGAGAAACATGTGGCCAGTGCTGCCTCAAGAAGCTGACAGGTCATGCTTGAACAGAAGCTGCTATTTCTTACTCTCATATGATTGGAAACATAGTTTTCTTTTTAAATTTAATTTTTAAATTTGTTCTAATTAGTTATACATGACAGCACCTCAGAGCATTAATCTCCAGGATATATAAAGAACTAAAAAAAAATTATCACCAAAAAAACAAATAAACCAATCAATAAATGGGCTAAAGAAGTGAACAGATACCTCATAGAAGAAGAAATATAATTGATTAACAAATATTTGAAAAAATGTTCAACATCTTTAACAATTTAAGAAATGCAAATCAAAACTACTCTAAGATTTCATCTTACCCCAGTCAGAATGGCAATTATCAAGGAAACATAATATTTCATACTATCTTGAGAAGTTAAATAAGTAAAAGTTAATATGGCAAAATGATTTTCCTCTTCTCTCACTCAGGTAATGCACCATTATTCAGCCTGTAAATCCTAACATGATCCTTTACCACTTCCCTATGCTTTTCCTACCTACCTACCAATTCCTACTCTGAAATACCTTTTGAATCAGTCCACTCCATCGACAAGGCCACATCTTAATCCAAGATCACATTACCTCTTTGTTAAATATTTACAAAAGCTTCTTAATTGATCACTCTGCCACCAAATCTCCACTATATTGTGTACTAGTTTCGATTTTCATAATTTCCACTTTAAAACAAAATCCCATCCATGTTTTCTGCCTACTTTTAAGTCTTTTAGTTCCAGATAGCCTAGAGCAGAGGTCCTAAGCATGTCCACACATCAGAACCACGGAGACTCCTGGCCCTCGCCCTACACTTTCTAAATTTGAATCTCCTAGGGTGGTGCTTAGGAATTTGCCTTTTTTTTTTTTTTTTGTGGGGGAAACTAGGGATTGAATTCAGGGGCACTTGACCACTGGGTCACATCCCCAGACCTTTTTTGTATTTTATTTAGAGACAGGGTCTCACTGAGTTGCTAAGTGCCTCACCATTGCTGAGGCTGGCTTTGAACTCGTGATCCTCCGGTCTCAGCCTCCCAAAGTGCTGGGATCACAGGAGGAATTTGCCTTTTTAACAAGCTCCCCATTGGATTCTGAGGTAACTGGCTCAGTATCCATCTGTGGATCTGTGTTGTAAATCACCACTCTATGAAGAAAGCCCACACTCCCTAAAAGAAACCAAAGTCAATTCACAATCTGCTTCCAATTTTTCTCTTTCTACAATCTGAAATCTCCCCTTTCCAATCTTCCTTAAACACACTCTCAAACTTCCTGGCATCTACACATTTGCCTTCCTCTCTGTTCTCTACTTAGGAAACTTGTGTTCATTCCTGAAGAAAGAGTTCAATTGTCACCCTCCTATGAAACCTTCCTTGACTACCTCTAGCATCTATTCACTCTTTTTTTTTTTTTTTTAAACTTGTTCTTTTTAGATATGCATGACAGTAGAGTGTTTTCTGACATATTGTACATACATGGAGTATAGCTTATTGTAATTAAGATCCCATTCTTGTGAATGCACATGTTGAGATTCACTGTGGTGTATCCATATACGAGGATATTAAAGTTATGTCCCATTCATTGTATTGTCTTTCCTCTTCCTACCCTCCCCCTTCCCTTCATTCTTCTTTGTCTAATCCATGGAACTTTTATTCTCCCCTCCCCCTCTCATTATGTGTTAGCATCCACATAGGAGAGAGAACATTTGGCCTTTGTTTTTTTAGGGTTATCTTATTTCACTTAGCATGATAGTCTTCAGATCCATCCATTTACCAACAAAAGTCATAAAGTCATTCTTTGTAATGACTGCGTAATACTCCATTGTGTATATATACCACATTTTCTTCATCCATTCATCTGTTGAAGGGCACCTAGGATGGTTCCATAGCTTAGCTACTAAGAACTGAGCTGCTAATAAACATTGTTCCATCTATTCACTCTTGATTACAGTTTAAGGGGCATTTAAACATGGTGGTTAATAGCAAAGGCTCTCCGAATTTTTATTAATGAGTGAGTAACATGTGACCTTGGACAAGTTACTTAACCTTTCTGTGCCCTTGGTTGCCTTCAAATTATAAAATGGGAATAATAATAGTGTGTGTGTCCAATATAATTCTAAGGATTAATGAGTTAATGAACATAAAGCATTTGTGTGGGCCCTAGCAATTATCCTTAAATATTAGCTTCTTGTTTAGAAGTTATTCCTGTTCCTTAGAATTATGAACCTTAATTCTACTCTATTAAGCCATTCAATTAAAAAATTCTTCTTTTTAGTCGTGATACTAAAAAAAAAAAAAAAGGAAAGAAAGAAAGGAAAAGAAGAAAAAAAAAAAGATAAGATACCAAATAATTTATTTTCCTTCTCAAAAGAGAAGCTGGGGCTGGCTAGACCTCAATAGTAGAGCACCTGTCTAGCATATGTGAGGCCTTGAACTAAAAAACAAAAACAAAAAACCGAGAGTGATTGTTATGGTTTGGATGTGAGGTATCTCCCAAAAACTCACGTGTGAGACAATGCAAGAAGGTTCAGAGGAGAAATGATTGGGTTGTGAGAGTCTTGACCTAATCAATGAATTAATCCCCTGATAGGGATTGACTGAGTGGTAACTGAAGTGGTAGGGTGTGGCTGGAGGAGGTGTGAATTGGGGCATGGCTTTAGGATATATTTTTGTATCTGGCAAGTGAATACCTCTCTCTGCTTCCTGATCATGATGTGAGCTACTTCCCTCTGCCATACTCTCATGCCATGATGTTCAGCCTTGCCTGGAGCCCCAAGGAATGGAGCAAGCTTCTATGGATTAAGACCTCTGAAACTGTGAGCCCTCAAATAAACTTTTCTTCCTTTAAAATTGTTCTGGTCAGACCTTTTAGTCACAGCAGCGAAAATGCTGACTAAAGCAGTGATTAAAACAGTGACGTGCCAGCGCGGTGGCGCACGCCTGTAATCCCAGCACTTGGGAGGCTGAGGCAGGAGGATCGCGAGTTCAAAGCCAGCCTCAGCAATGGCGAGGCACTTAGCAACTCAGTGAGACCCTGTCTCTAATAAAATACAAAAAAGGGTTGGGGATGTAGCCCAGTGGTCGAGTGCCCCTGAGTTCAATCCCCAGTACCAAAAAAAAAAAAAAAAAAAAACCAGTGACGTACTGTTGCCACCTGCAGCTATTGCCGCCTGCAGCAACAATACCGCGGGAAAGAAATCAGAGACAGACTGGAAATGAGTAGGTTCTTTATTCTTGCTTCTTCTCTGCTTTCTCCTCTGTATTCTCCTCCTGATTCCGCTCTGTTCCTCTCTACCGTCTGTTTAAATCCTCTTTACATTAACAAGTATACACGTGTCACAAGCTCAACTTACAGGTGCATCACACAGTGTTCATGGGCACGGAAAGATTCTTAGTTAATTGCATTAATGTCAGGTGTAAACAATTAAACGGCACCTCTTGGCTCTCAGCCAGCCGCCATCTTAGCTACTTCCTCATTCAAGGCTCTTACAACGTACTAAACCTATTTAAGAAAAAAAGTCATAAATTATATAAGAATAACTTTGATTATCTTACTAAGTCATCCACTAGAGAGGCTGAAATAATTTGGAAAGCATAGATATCTATTTGAATAATTTCAAAGAAGAACGGAAATGTTGAGCTGGGCACGTTGGTGCACACCTGTATTCCCAGCTACTGAGGAGGCTGAGATAGGAGCATCTCAAGTTGAAGACCAGCCTCAGACACTTAGCAAGGCCCTGTCTCAAAATTAAAAAAAAAAAAAAAGACTGGGGATATAGTTGGGTGGTAAAAACCAATGGGTTCAATCCCCAGTAACTGCCCCGCCCCGGCTAAATAAATAAATAAATAAAATATAAAGAGGAAATTGGGGTCTAGGGAGGTAGCTCAGTAGTAGAGTGATTGCCTACCACTCATAAGGCGTTGGGTTAGGTCCCCAGTGCCACAAAAGAAAAATTAAACAGAAGAAGTCTAGAAAGAACTCTAATAGAACAAAATTTTCATTACTTAGAAAACCAAAATTTAAGCCAAAAATAAATTTCAAGAACTCTTGTGGGCTTTCAAAATAACTAGAAACAATTCAAAACTTTTAATGAATTCTGCCTTTTCTCTAGTTACTAAAGTAATATCTGAAACGGGGGGGGGGGGGGAGACAGTAAAGAAAAACTTAGTCATCTGCAACAAAAGAAGAACAAATATGGTTATACAGGTAAGAAGAAAATAGGAAAATTAAGCTTATGTTCAGAGGTCAGTGAGTATCTTCTGTAATGTCACTTCACTGTCTGATGCATTCTCATCTATTTTTCTTATTTTAATTCTGAAATATCAGCTATTAAGAAAGGGATAAAAGAAGACATAATGAAATCTGAAACAAGAGTCAGCTCTTTTGCAGAACACAGTTTTCCCTGAACCCATTCATTCACTCTTTCAATAAAAGCACCTATTACTGTACATGCTTGAAGAGAGCTGTGAACAAGAGGCAGTAAGTGTTATGTCATTCCCACTGTGCTTATCACACAGGCAACCTCTGTTCAACAAGTTTAGCAACACTTTGTTAATCTTATTCACTGCCACAAGAAGCATACGGCTTCACCTGCAAATCATTAACATTAGTGAAACCAGAAGATAACACCTATCTTGCTTCCATATCATCAGACCTCCAGATCATGGATTTTTAATCTATGATCATGGATACCTAAAGGCCAGTGGGTGTGTTAAAGAAAACACATTTACTGCCCCCCATGACTGCACGCAAAATGTTATATGTACATACGTGTGCAAATTTTCCTAGACAATGTTCTTTAACTGTGATCTCAAATGGGCCTTGAAAGTATAAATGCTCACTGCTCTAGGTGTAGGAAATTCCCTAGCAATTTTGTCCTATTGAGAAGGCTGCTGCCATATACTAACTCAGAAGGCACTTGGGAAATTTCTTATCTGACATTTCTTAGCACAGTGTTCAGTGAGTTGAACATAATTGGCAAGTTATGCTTTGCTCATCTAAATTCCATCCTATAATGTTTTGAGTACCAGCAATCTAGTCAGTCAGACAAAGACTTCTTCCAAAACAACTGTTTATAGAACTTGGGCTCCAGCAACTCTTGCAATATAATCCCTGAGTATAACTGAACCACAGAAAAATAACTCCTTAATTTGTGGTTAGAATAACCACTGTAGGACAACCTACAGTGGGTGGCACGAAACTATCACAATTATAAAGTAACCAAGCAAATAATATACTATGTCTCTAAGAGATAAAATGTTATAAATCCAAAACATACATTGCTATAAATAACATCTGTGGTTATTTGCTGAGATACTCTAACACTGCAATGACAAGGGCTACTTTCAAGCATGTTTTATAAAAGAATAACTAAAGCTATTTGACAGTAGACTAGGTGGCACCACATGTATTGTTTGGGCTAAGAAATGAGGTGGACTGCACTGTACAGTAACATTGGGAAAGCACTGACTTTAATATAAACAAACAATGGATTTTCCTTTAGAAGCCACGATAAGGGAGAAGCAGGCAGCAGGAGCAGAACCACGGAACCAGCTGGCCTGCAATTGGGCAAACCACTGAATCAGAGCAATCAGTGTGTCTGCGTGCATTATTTGTTGACAGCTACAATCAGATCATTGCTCCCAGAATTAAAATCATAGATTTTGGAATGGGGAAAGGCTCCTAAACACCAAACATACAGCAGGAACTGAGGGCCAAACTGGGCATGTGACTTATTCAAGTTCACAAAACAGAATGAAAAGAGATTGAGTCTCCTGGCTCTCTTATTACACTGCCTTCTTTGCACAGAAAAGTATTTTAATTGAAACATAATTCTCATGTGATTCAATTACCAACTTAAACAATTTAATACCTTTTAGTATATTCACTAAAAACAGTTGTGCATCCATCATCACAATTTTTGGACATTTACATCACTCCCAAAAGAAACTGTATTCTTTAGCCCTTACTCCCTTCAGTGCCCCTTTGTCACCCCTTCTTCCCATCCCTAGACCACCACTAATCTACTTCCTCTACCTATTTGCCTGTTCTGGACAATTCACATATATGGAATCATACAATATATAGTCCTTTATGACTCCCTTCTTTCATTTAAGAATAAAAATTTCAGGCCAGGCACAGTGATGCACACTTGTAATCTCAGCTACTCAGAAGGCTGAGGCAGGAGGATCACAAATTTGAGGCCAGCCTCATCAATTTAGCAAGACCCTGTCTCAAAACAAAAATTAAAAAGGGCTGGAGATTTAGCTCATTGGTACAGCACCCCTGGGTTAAATCCCTAGTATACCACTTCTACCAACACAAAGAATAAAAATTTTGAGATTCAGCCAAATGTGGCTCAGTAACTTTGTTACTTTTATAGCCAAATAATATATCAGTGTGTGGAAATGCCACATTTTCTTTATCATTTATCAGTTGATGAATATTTAGATTATTCTCACTTTTTAGCTATTGCAAAAATGCTGCTATAGACATTTGTATGTAAGTTTTAAGTGGACATGTATATCATTTTTCTCAGGTATATACACATAGGAGTGGAACTATTGGATCATATGGTTACTCTAACCACATAAGGAACTGCAAAAAAGTTATCTAGAATAGTTTGCACCATTTTATATTCACGCCCATCAAAAAGTTCTAGCTTTTAAATCATAACAACCACATCATGAACACAGACTCCTTAATTTCTGCTTATAGGTAAGTGAAGAAAAAAACTCAAGTGTTGATAAATGTTTTATCTACCATTACATGAAACTCAGATTCAGTGTTCGGAACAGAAAGATAGCTTCAAATTACTATCTTAAAAAGGGCTATAATTTAGTACATATTCCCTTTATTACTTACATATATCAAAATATTACACATGGACTAGAGATAAATGTCAAACATTTAAAATTTAAAGAAAATCTTAAGAAATGAATGAAAAAGGACAGAATGAATTTTCTCAAAAATTACATTTGAATCTGTCACTAAGTGACATCTACATAACTTCATTCATTAGAAGGGGAAATTATTTTTAATATAGAAAACTGACAGACATTCAACAGGGCAAAGCAAATATAGTATACAGATTTAGAACAGAACATAGGAACTAGCATCCATAATCATTCAGTAAAGATAATAAAGAGCTATTGTCAAAATGGATTCATGGTAAGCAATTTGAATACCAACAACTTTACAAACTGTAGAAAACTGCACATTCTGGATGGCAAGGCCCTGATTCTATTTACTAGGTATGCATCCTATACTGGAAGGCTGGGAAAAGTCAGTGTCTATGACTAGTTAAGTGCAAAGGGAGATTAAAGGAGAATCTGGCCAAGCATCACTAACTCCCAAAAGTGTTTCTGTCAAAGACAAAGTCCAGAATTTGGGGAACAAAATCAAGTGGACAAGTGGCTAGGAGGAAGTATGACTAGGAACAGAAAGAGAAAGTAAATATCTTGCAAATACCAAACTCTGCACACAGTCAATTTCCATATATAAAATGACATAGTATTTACGTCCCACGACCATCTTCCTGTATACTTAAATCATCTCTAGATGACTTATAATACCTAATATCATATAAATGCTATGTAAATAGTTGTATTGTTTAGGAAATAATAACCAAAAAAAGTCTGTACATATATTCAGTAAGATACAACTTATTTTTCTGACTATTTAGTCTTTCTAGTTCTGCTATTACAAAGACTTTATTCCAAGGAAATAATCAGATACTAAAAGCAAGTTTTGTGCACAGAACTGTCACAGAAGTGTTATTTATAAAAGTAGTGAAAACTAGAAACAATATCAATATATCAAAACTAGAAACAATATCAATATATCAATATATTAGGACTAGTTAAATAAGTTATAGCCGGGCGCAGTGGGAGGCTGAGGCAGGAGGATTGCGAGTTCAAAGCCAGCCTCAGCAATGGTGAGGCAATTAGCAACTCACTGAGACCCTGTCTCTCAATAAAATACAAAAAAGGGCTGGGGATGTGGCCCAGTGGTTGAGTGCCCCTGAGTTCAATCCCCAGTACCAAAAAAAAAAGTTACAGTATGAAACACTATGTAGTCTTTAACAACATTGTTTATGACACAGTTATATTATATAGCCCTAGTGGGAAGTCGAGTCATAAAACAATTCAAAAATAGGATTTTTTCTTCAGAAACTTTTTTTACACATGTGTAAAAGTCTTTTCACAGTAATCTTTGTTTTCTTCTTCAATATACCTGAATTTGTACTTTGCAATCAACCTGAATTACTTATGTAAAAGATTTGTAAAACAAAAGGTGAACAATCTTAACAACATCAAGAGCTCATGTACATAGATTAGAGAGATACCTATAATGCCAAGATAAATAAGCTAAAAAAAGAAATGGCATTTAAAATTAATACTAAGTACATAAAATGTTTAATCTGTTTATATAAGACTGAAAAATATTAATAACCTTTAAGCCTAGTTATACCACTCAGGAAATAATCCTATAGATCTTATCTACAAAGATGTCTGTGGTGGCATCAATTGTAAGAGTGAAAAGTAGAAACAACATTTAACAAAGAGGAATGCCAGAAGAAATTTAGGACGTATCTAATGATATATAATGGATTCTTCACAGTGAAAAAGTGCTATGATATAAATTAAATGAGAAGCTCAAGTTTAAAAAATTATAGACAGTCTAATTAAAACGATATACAAACAAAACTAAAATCTGTGGCTGAAAAGTCTGGCAGGAAGTGCACTAAAATGACTGTGGAATAATGAAGTATTAACATTTAAATACTTTGGAAGTTTCCCATAGCTTTTTTTATGAAAATGCATTATTTTTTCAAGTTGAAACAAAAAAGAACAAATTAATAACAAATAAAATAAGTACAACTTTACTAATATGGTTTGATTATTGAAAAATATTAGCTTTTTTTAAAAAAAATATTTATTTATTTGATTTAGTCATACACAATGCCTTTATTTTTATGTGGTGCTGAGGATCGAACCCAGGCTGCGCACATGCTAGGCAAGCGCTCTACCGCTGAGCCACAACCCCAGCCCAAAAAATATTAGCTCTGACACTACAATAATTAAACAAATGACTTAAACAAATGATTTACCCTAAAATGAAGAGGTCAAAAGAATTAAGTAGGCTTGGATTGGTCACAAATATCTTTATAGTGAACAAAAGGATATATGAAAATAATTAAAGAGTATGTAGAAGAAAGAATATTTCCATGAATTAAAATTTATGCATTTTTCAGTAAACCGTAAATTTTAATGTAAAAGAGCACAACACTTGGTATTTACAACTATATACAAATAATTCTTCCTAATTTCATTTTTATTAAAAAAATTAAGCTAGAAATATTTTGCTTGGTTAATTAACCAATAAATAATGAACTTTTAATTATCCAATTAAACAGCTGAAGCCAGGTGTGGTGGCACACACCTGTAATCCCAGCACTTGGGAGGCTGAGGCAGGAGGATCGCGAGTTCAAAGCCAGCCTCAGCAATGGTGAAACACTTAGCAACTCAGTGAGACCCTGTCTTTAAATAAAATCCAAAAAAGGGCTGGGGATGTGGCTCAGTGGTCAAGTGAGTTCAATCCCGGGTACCAAAAAAAAAAAAAGAAAGAAAGAAAACGCAGCTATATACACAGAAATACAGACAGACCACACTGCGATGTAATTAGTTACAAAGACATATAGTACTTTGAAATTCAAACTAGCAAGGTCAAGACAGAAACAGTCCATTATTAGTCACTGATAGCACATGACTGACAATGGTGCAGATGAATTTAGCTCAACATGGTTAATATCATCTCTGGTAGTTATTTGGTAAAACAAGTGGAAAAGTGTGGGCTAGGGTAAACTCAGCTCATACTCACTGTCTTTTAAAAATTCTTCTATAAAAGATGATTGTGACAAAAGTTGCTGAATTTTTTTTAAAAAAAGTGATACTTAATAGTATGCTTTTTCTTCCTGATAAACATGTAATTAATTTTTTAATTTTTTTTTTTTACTGGTTCTTTTTAGTTGTAAATGACAGTAGAATTCATTTTTAAGTTTTTTAAAGAACTAGAAAGATAAAACTGGAGACTGGTTGGGATGTCATCCTCACAGGGCAAGAGTCAGGTTGCAATCCAACTCTGCTGAAAATATAGTTTATTGATTTTTGCATAAATTTAATAATTTCTCTGGTCTCAGTCTCCTTGCCTAAAAAAATGTGGATAATGTTGCCTAACTCAGAACATTACTGTATTTATCCCTTTTCCTTTACAAAATTCAATATCATTTACTTCAAATATAAAAAAGACAAAAAAAGAGTGAACTATGACTATATTTGAGGACCAAATACAGAATTTGAATTATGACTCTACCCCACCTCATCTCTGCAAAAACAAAATAAATAATAAATAAATACAGTGTCCAGTTTCCAAGAATTGTGATACTTTTACTTTTCCAGAAAATGAAATGAGTAGATAACCACTCCTTAGGAAGTAAACATAGAACGAACTCATTTAACCTGAGTTAAAACATAATCAGAGTGGAAAGAGACGAAAACTCAGTCAGCACTTCATGTATTGTGATTTTTTTGCACTACAGAAAGTTTAAAAATGTTATCAGAGCCAGGCACAGTGGCACACACCTGTAATCCCAGTGACTCGGGAGGTTGAAGCAGGAGGACAGCAAGTTCAAAGCCAGCCTCAGCAACTTAGTGAGGCCCTAACCAACTTAGCAAGACCCTGTCTCTAAATAAAATATAAAAAAGAGCTAGGGATGTGGCTCAGTGGTTGAGTACTCCTGAGTTCAATACCTGGCACCCACCACCCAAAATCATAAATTCCCAGAAACAAAAACATCAAAAAGTAATCAGAGCTGGGCACGGTGTCACACGCCTGTAATCCTAGCACTTGGGAGGCTGAGGCAGGAGGATAAAAAGTTCAAAGCCAGCCTCAGCAATGGCGAGGCACTTAGCAACTCAGTGAGTCCCTGTCTCTAATAATATACAAAAAAGGGCTGGGGATGTGGCCCAGTGGTCGAGTGCCCCTGTGTTCAATCCCCGGTACTAAAAAAAAAAAAAAAAAAAAAGCATTCAGACACTAAATTTTGTTTAATATTTATTTTTTAGTTATAGTTGGACACAATACATTTATTTTATTTATTTATTTTTACATGGTGCTGAGGATCGAACCCAGGGTCATGCACGTGCTAGGCAAGCGCTCTACCACTGAGCCACAACCCTAGCTCTAGACACTAAATTGTGTTTTATTTTATTCTACTCCTTGGAGATAGGGAGGAACAAAACCTGTATCTCCCAAATTCCCCAGCCCCTAAAGGTAAATAATTTTTATTCTGAAAAGCATAGAAATTAAGAAGAACTGCACTTGTGTAGATGTCAGATAATGTCCTTTCAAAATGTCTGTAATGTAAGTGTCTTTATTTTTTGAGAGGCAGGACTAGAGAATTAGAGGTGGGAGATACACCTGGATTAGAATCCCATCTTGGCCATTTAAGTCAGAGGGGCTCAGGCAAAGCACAGAGCCACTGGTTAGGTAACACAAAAATTATTCCCAACCCTCTTATCTCCTGTGACACTCCACAATGAAAAAGTCAATGAAAAAAATTTTTTTTAATAAAAAAAAAGTTAAATGCTATATTTTAGAACCTTCCCCTGCACCTAGAGAGGGGGCATGTTATACAGATCTAACCAGAGAAATCTGGAAAGGTTTCTAATAAAGTTTTTGTTTCCCTGATAACAGAGACAAACAAGCTGACCCTGAGTTCTTCATTCTTCTCTCTCTACAGGCTGCCTACCTGTAGTACCAGCAACCTTAAGGTACCTGTGACCCAAGAAGCATGAAGCCTAATGCTGATGCTGAAGCATGAAGCACTGATGGAGCAAAGTTGTTGAGACAATCCCAGAAACTGCCTACATCTAGGATTGTTATGCAAGAAAAATAAGTCTCTTAATGTTTAAGCCAAAATCAGTCAAGATTTACACTATTTGCAATTGCCACAAGTCTAAATGATTTGGAAAGTCACCTAAATTCGCTAAGACTCACTTCTCTCATCTATTAAGTAGGTGCAATGATAGTAAGGTACATGCACAAAGCAAAAAAATCTGACAAGTAGAAAAGGCTCAATCATGCCAGCTGTTTCAACGATGATGGCTTTATTTAATCCTCACACCAACCACTGGAGGTAAGTGCTATCATTTTGTCCATCTTAAAGATCAAGAGTTAAGCATCTTGATCAGGATTACACAATTAATAAGGAGGAGAGCCAAGACTCAAATTTGGAAATCCTTGTTCTGGGACCAATGACCACTTAGAAAAGTGACAAAACACAATAAGAATCGACACTGTTGGCTATAATGATTAGACAATATGAACAACAATGAAGACAAGAACTGGCAGGAAATTTCCTTTCAATTTTGGAAAACAGTAAATTCCCACTGAATTCAATATTAATTTTTTTTTCTTTCTTAAAATTAAGAATGTTTTCATTTTTACACTGAAACAGGAATATTCAAGATTCTTCATCAAAAGTAATTTTGTCCCTTTATAACATCAAAGGAACATTAAGAACAGTATATTTCAACAAATAATTGAAATACCTTACTGTTAGCAAAATGATTTTGTGAATCCTGTCTATCCAGAAAGTAAGCAATTTGACTGGAGGTATCATCACTGGTAGAGTGCATGCTTAGCATGTGCCAGTACTGGGTTCAATATCCAGCACTTAAAAAAAAAAAAAGTGAGCGGGCTGGGGTTGTGGCTCAGTGGTAGAGCGCTCACCTAGCATGTGTGAGGCCTGGGTTCAATACCCAGCACCACGTAAAAACAAAGGCATTGTGTACAACTAAAAGCAAATAAATAAATTTTTTTTTAAAGTGAGTAATAACACTTATGGCGAATTTCCACTCTGCATGACACTTTGCCAGATATTTAAAGATTATTTTCCCCCAAAGATTTAGCATATGTTGGCTTTCTTAAATGACTTAAGATCCCACTAGAGGGAGAATTTCTTCAGAATGCTACAAATTAGGAAGTTGCTGTTGCTGTTATTAGTCATATCAGCCAACACAACTAACAAATATAAAACTTATATCACAAACCAGCATATGCTAAGCTTTGCTTTTAGAACATTTTTCTTCAAGCTTCAGATGTTGTCTTCAGTAAAATAAGGAGACAAATAACTTTTTAAAAATTCATGCTCAGCCAGGCGCGGTGGCGCACGCCTGTAATCCCAGCACTTTGGGAGGCTGAAGCAGGAGGATCGCGAGTTCAAAGCCAGCCTCAGCAATGGCGAGGCACTTAGCAACTCAGTGAGACCCTGTCTCTAAATAAAAATACAAAAAAGGGCTGGGGATGTGGCCCAGTGGTTGAGTGCCCCTGAGTTCAATCCCTGGTACCACAAAAAAAAAAAAAAAAAAAAAAAAAAAAAAAATTCATGCTCAAGACACAGTATTCAAAACACAAGTTAAATTCAGAATTAAAAGTTTCTAAATAAATTACATTCAGGAATTGGGTAGGCTAAAATATTTGCAACAGCAACTAGAAAATGATATTTAGTTTCTGAAGCAGAAAGAGTTGTTTAGCTGTTAATTTTCCAAATGGTCTGAAACATTATCTTTTTAGTAAATAAGAAAATAAATGTTATGTAAAGGCTTACAAAATGAATTTTGAGTAAAATAGAGATTTTGAGACCAGGTTAGCTCAAGTAAAAATGTTAAGTCTTAAAATATGTACATTTAGAGCAATATACTATGGAAGCCAAATAATTTCAAATCATATATTCCACACTGAAGAAGCTATATCTTTCTTTATTATTTATCACAGCAAATAGTTGATACTATCATTTTCATAAGAATGCAGTATATAAAAGAAAATGCTTTCAAGGAAAATATATCAAGGAAACATTCATTTGCTTAATAAATTCAAAAATGACAGAGGCAGTAGCGCAAAATCCACATGAACATTATAATATGCTCAATCAGTACTAATTAAGGATCTAATTATACCTACTTAATATCTAATTTGCATTTTAAAAAGGAACACAGAGTATTCTATTTTAGCTCCAAAATTAAAGTTCTGAATTAAAACTTTAAAAGAAACTTAATTGTAGTATATTTATGGAAAAAATATTTTCTTAAAATTTAGAAAAAGCATATTTTCAAGTACTGGACTATGTTTAACCTGAACAATTTCTTACTCACCAAATGAAAAAAAATAGATATATATACATGGAAACATTTATAAGTGTCATTTATAGGCACATAAAGTGTTTTCAATTATTAAAATGATGTCGTTTTTAAAATGGGGGAACACCAGCACAATCCTTTCAGAACAACTGTTATTATTTTGGTAGTACTAGGGACTGAACCGAGGTCCTCATGCATTTACATGCTTTACCACTGAGCTACACCCTACCCCCTTTTAGGAAAAATCCTGCTGGTTAAATTGGCCTGTTTTAGATTCCTAGGTAAAGAACTTTTCCTGTACAACATAGCAAATGCAGGGTTAGAAACAAGGCCTCTTGGACTGGAGTTGTGGCTCAGTGGTAAGAGCACTTGCCTAGCATGTGTGAGGCACTGGGTTCGATTCTCAGCACCACATATAAATAAATGAATAAAATAAAGGTCCATCAACATCTAAAAAATAAAAAAATTAAAAAAAAAAAAAACATAAAAAAAGAAAGAAACAAGGCCTCTTGCCCTCTGCTCCCATTTTCTTTGTTATACTTGCCTTGCTTATCTTCCTGGCACATGCCCCAAACAACTTCTTTTAGTCAGCTTAGCTTTACTGTAACAAATACCCAAGATAAATAAACTTAAAAAGAGGAAAGGTTTACAAAAGCCAAATGTTTTCTCTGATAAGCAAATGCGGATCCATATTGGGGTGGGGAGATAGGAAAGAATGAAGGAACTTTAGAATGTGCAGAGGGGAGTGAGGGGATAGGTGGGGCAGAGGGGATGGGAAGGACTGTAGAATGTGACAGACATTATTACCCTATGTAGATGTATGATTACACTACTGGAGTGACTCTGCACCACGTACAGCCAGAGGAATGGGAAGTTGTGCTCTATTTGTGCACAATATGTCAAAATGCATTCTACTGTAAAATAAATAAATAGGAAAGGTTTATTTTGGCTCACAGCTGCAGAAGTTTCATGGTCACATGGCCCTGTTGCTTGGTCTGTGGCAAGACATTCATCATGATAGGAGCATGTGGTGAAAGAAGCTGCTCACCTCATGGTGGCTGGCAACCAAAGAGAGCAAGGAACAGCCTGGCCTTCCAATATCCCCTTGAATATCCCCTTGTGCCTAACTTCATTCCCCTAGGCTGTTCTTCCTAAAGGTTCCAACCACCTCCCAAAGGCGCCACCCTTGGCAACCAAGACTTCAGCACCCAGGCCTTTGGGAGGCCTTCAAGATCCAAGTTATAGCACTACTGCATCTCCTTCTGACCATTTTTATCTTCTAAAATTTTATAAAGTACTTCCTAGAGGAATACAGTTCAAGAACAGAAGGGTAAAAGGATAACCAAGAAAATAAAGGGCAGTGACAATTTTAAAGAAAAGAATAACCAACAGTGTTGAATAATAAGGAGGGCTTGAACAGATGACCAGAGGTCACTGATGAACCTTAATTAGTCTAATGGTGAGGGCAAAGTCTGGTGGGCTGAACCAAGGACTGAATGGAGATTTAGAAAACATGGGCAATATTTGGGACAGAGAAGAACAGACCAATAGCTTCCAGGGAAAACAAGTTATTTCTTCATCAAATTCCCTATAAAAGACAATACTGAAAATTTAAGGTAATGAATAGGAAACCCAGAGAATCATATGAAGTTTCAGACATTCAACTATTTTTGACTTACAAAAACAGCAATTTCATGTGGTTTAAACTAATGTATGAACTTGATTTCAAGAAACAAAATAAGGTTATCTACTAAGGAGATGAAGAAAGGGATAAAATCCCTAACAGTGATAAAGACATCTACTAGAAATATAAGAAAGAATTCTGAGATCTCTGGTTTGAAGTTGAGTAATAGGAACCTATAGTGAAACAACTGATGATACTCCCAAAAGGTGTACATGT
Source organism: Tamias sibiricus (assembly GCA_025594165.1). Classification (NCBI taxonomy): domain Eukaryota; kingdom Metazoa; phylum Chordata; class Mammalia; order Rodentia; family Sciuridae; genus Tamias; species Tamias sibiricus. Next base: position 137,852,779 of record CM046658.1, on the reverse strand, counting down.
ACCTTTTAAAACTTGCTCTTCACTCTTAGAAAAGCAGCCACTCTGCTCTAAGAGGATGCAAGAACCTGAACATTACCAGTCTTCTTCTTCTTCTTCTTCTTTTTTAATATTTACTTATTTTAGTTGTACATAATGCCTTTTTTTTTTTTTTAACATGGTGCTGAGGCTCGAACCCGGGCCGCGCACATGCTAGGCGAACGCCCTCCTGCTGAGCCACAACCCCAGCCCCTTACCATACTTCTTCAAGGCAGTCAATCAAACATAAACAAGGCATAAAAACATACCTATTCAGGTATCTATAGGTGTCATAGTCTTTGTATTTTGGGTTTTTTCCTGATAAAAGCAGAAGACATACAGAAGTAGAGCTAACTCCAGGTCTGCTGCTTTTATACAGCTTAATTTCTTATTTCCAATCCCATATGCCAAATGCTAACTGAATAATCCAAATGTGTCTAAAACAAAGCTCCACTTCCTGCCCTGTGAATGGCTCCTCTACCCAACTTCCCTCCAGGTGTGACCTCCAGGAGGTCCTATCAGTCTTAGTTTGAACAGCCTCCCCTAGCTTTCTGTTTCCATCCTTTTCACTCCAATCCAGCCCCACTCTGCTCCTGCTTAGATCACTACTAGTCTCAGAACTGGTCTTGCTGGGTCCACTCCACTCCACCACACATCATAGTAATATCAGCATCCAAAAATGGCCATCCTCAAACACCATGCTTCTGCTTCTCCCATCATAACTTTTCAGTCTGAAATTCAGAGTATTTCATAAGGATCCTAGCCTATCCAGCAAAGCAAACTGTTTCCCACTCCCTAAAATGTCAGCCATGCCACAGATCTTGACCACTGAGTGGTTTTAAAATATGTACATGGGGAAAAAAAATAGATGAAAGAGAATGATTAGGAAGAAGTCACTAGGACAAATCTAGGTATGAAGTACATGATCAAAGCCCCAATGGCAGAGACAGAAAAGAGGGCAGATTTCAGCAATTCTTAACAGGGAAGGTGAACAGAAGCTGATGGGTTGATTAGATCTGGAAGGAGGGCTGAAATGACAAGAAAGGCATCTATTATGTCTCTCAGCTCTCTAGTCTAGGTGGCTGGGAGGATGGTAATTCAATTAACCAAACAAAAAATGCAGCTTTGAAACTGACTAAAGTTAGCAAGGCTCTCTTGCACGAGAGAAAAATAACTACTTAAAAGAACTGATTTCCAGTAGCCTGAAAAAGAGCTTTTGCCATCACTGGATTGCAACTGAGAGAAAGAAAGGGAAGCAGTACAGCCCAAGCTAGCACTGAGTCTGACAAACCTCATGAATGTTTTCTGAACTATCCCAAAGTTACCAGCAGTTTATTCCATGTATGAATAAGTAAGGAGACAAAGTTTTAGATTTTGGAATTACAGCAGGAAAGAAAACAATAAAAGTATCTTATAAGCATATAGGTAATTTAGGCTAAAGTAATGCCCAATAACAGTAATATTAGTGATAAAAATATTTAACACTGAAAATGGAGCAAAAAAGGAAGTTGTTTCCATTTTCTTAAATCTTGCTCTATCATATATTTGTTTTTATAATTATTACATTCTTGGATTAAAAGTTAAGCTTTATTGACACAAAAATAAAATATGTACATGGGTTTTGGTACATGCCTCCTTCTAAAAGGCATACATAGCCTGATTCCCCTCCCCTTGAGTGTGGACTCATTTCTAACAAACAGAATATGGCACAAGTGACAATGTATGACACCATCATGAAAAGTATCATATTTCCTCCTTGCTTTTGCTCTTAGATCACTCATGAGGACACTCATTCAGTCCAATGGAGAGGTCAATATGAGAAGGAACTAAGGCCTCCCTCCTCCCAAAAACCAGCATGCTATAGTTTGGATCTTAAATGTCCCTCAAACACCACATGTTAAAGGCTTAGTCCCCAGCCTATTGTATTACTGGGAGGTGTTGGAGCCGTCAGTAGTGGGCCCTAGTGGAAAGAACTAATTTCATTGGGGTGAGCCCTTAAAGGGAATACTGGCCCCTGGCCTTTTTCTGTTTCTCTCTTTGCTTCTCAGCTAACATGAGGTGAGCATCTTTGCTCTATCACACCCTCCTCACCATGATGTTCTGGCTCACCACAGGCCCAAAAGCAACAGAGTCAACTGATTATGAACTGGGCCTCTGAAACCATGACTCAAAATAAACCTTTCTTCCTTAGAAGCTGATTACCTCAGGTATTTTTTCTTTTTTTATCGCAGTCACAGAAAACTAATACATAGCACTAACTTGCCAGGCATATCATTGAGCCACCTTGAAAGAAAATTCCCCAGCCCCAGTCAAATCTTCAGATGATTGAAGCCCTTGACAGAACTCTATGAAAGACCTTGAGTCATGGGGCTGGGGCTACGGCTCAGCAGTAGAGCACTCGTCTCGCATGTGTGAGGTCCTGGGTTCGATTCTCAGCACGACATAAATAAATAAAATAAAGGTATTGTGTTGAAAGAAAGAAAGAAAGAAAGAAAGAAAGAAAGAAAGAAAGAAAGAAAGAAAGACCTTGAGTCAGAACCATCCAGCAATTCCTGGACCACAGCAATTGTGGAGTCAGTAAGAGCTTACTGTTTTAAGACACTAAGTTCTGGAATACTTTGTTATACAGACATAAACAACTAATACAGTTACACTGAGTCCATTCCCAATTCTATGCCATTGCTCACACCATTTCCCCTGAGATTTTCCTTCATTATTCATTTCCTGCAACCTCCCCCATCTTTCAGAATCTAATTGAAGTTGCATGTTTTGGAGAGATACTTTATTTATGAAACCATCTCAACATTTTCTCTAGCATTTCCTTTGAACACTTCTGTTTGGCCACATCACTCACTGATACATTTATTCATACATTCCTGTATATTACAGTGCCATATATACCTTTTCTCCTAAAAATGTCATACAGTTTTTTAAATTGCATTCAGCATACTGTAATTAAGGTACTCAATAATCTGCTGAGAAAAATCAGCAAATTATACACACATGTACTTTGGAAGTGGTTTTGAATAGTATAAAGCAGTGGTTAACAAAAATGGACTTAGGCTACACTGCCTCAAATGCTTACTTACTGCCATCTCTGGGTAAAGCACTTAAAATCTCTGTAAGCCTTAGTTTCTTCAGTGATTTCCCCCCCCTTAATGAGGATCCCAACAGTGTCTACAATAGAGTGTTAAAAGGTTAAAGAAATCAATGTATGTACATCTTTGAACAAAGCACCTAGCATGGAGAAAGTGTTCAACAAATGTTAGCTATGATTTGTATAACTAATCACAAATTATAAAGCCTATGCTGAAATTCTGGTTTCCTAAGAGTCAATAGATATTATCAAGTGGCAACCTAAATTAATACAAAATTCTACAAACTAAAATAGAACTCAAACCTTTTATTAGGATAACTTCTAAGTTTCCAAAATCCACTCCTAAGCCAATAGGAGCCTGATCCAATTGTAGGAGTACAGCCTTGACTTTTTCTCTTCGTCCTATTAAAATATTAAATTCAAAGCTTTTGTGGAAACACTTAATTGTTTGCATTCCTAACAAGCAGCCACCAAAGTAGTTTCCAGATTCACTTTTGACCTTTACAGTCCTGAGAAGGCATATAAGGCAAACTACTAGACACATAAATTTAGACAGTCTCTGGACTGATAGAACCATACATGTGACTGCTACATGAAGTAAGTCAATTTTGTATGCCAATCAAAATAGAATCAGAACAACCAATCCATCAGAACAAAATTCAACAGAATTTTGCATGACATGTATGAAAGCAAGGAAAAAACCCTCTGATGCTATTTGGTCTGAATCACATGTGTTTCATGAACCCAGAAAATCCCTAAAATCGTATCTTATAATTTGATATTTTTTAATATATAATTCATGCTTGAACATATAATTTGAACATATTCTTAAGGTTTTTTATTAAATGTTAAATATAACATGCTCTCTTTTCTTTAAAAAAAAAATCAGTTCTGTTAAAGAAAAGCTAATAGGATGATTTTAAATCACCAATCTATTCAAAGCTATACATATTTTTTAATTGTGTTCCATGTTCTCTGGAATAAAAAGACCCACTTTATTCAAATTCTTATTTTCTTTTTCTCCCAATACACCTTGCAAACTTTAGTTTTTGAAACATTCAATATACATTCCACTTTCTATTTGACCCTACATATCATAGAACCTGAAATAGAAACAAAGACTGGGAAATTAGCTTGTTTATTCCACCTTAGTGTCAAACAAAAGCACAAATAATATTCAATGCACGTGCTAGTTACCTTAGAGCTGCCAATCACGCTTGTTTTGAAACTCTTCAATTTTCAGAGGTGTCAATCATGAATGTTGTGAAACAGATGCCCATGTAGAGATAATGCTTTAAAAAGACACAACCCTCATGTCCACAATAATAAATAAGTGGACTTTACTTATAACTGGACCTGAGGATTTTACAGAAAATGTCAACAACTCTTGAAGAATCAAAACTAAAATATAACCATAAAATGAAAAGATTTTTGGCTCTTGATAAATACAAGAAGCATGGATTAGCCACAAGGATTTTATATTTCAGTAAAAAGAGAAAGGTTCCTTGCCCAATAACTAAATAGAAGTATTATAACCATGAATGTAAATCATGTAAAACATGCAAAAATCTCAATATAATACACACTCCTTCTTCACCTCCCCAATACAATCTAACTACCTAACTAGTCACTTACATCTAAAATAAACTATTCAAAATGTTTCCCCATCTCACAATCCATGACTATTCAGTCAACAAGATCTGTCTCTTTCATATCCTAAATTGGTGTCTCCTTTCCCCATGCACAGACTTAATTCACATCCACATCATTTTTTTTCCAATAGCTTCCTTACTGAACTAACTCCGCATCATTCTTCAACATAGACTCCATACCTCTGTTAGAACGATGTCACTGACATGCAAATATGATCTATGTTACTTGTTGCAATATTTTAATGGCTATTCCCTAACTTCAGAATACAGCCCCACTTTTTTAGGATGGCATACAAATTCCTGAAAATCTGGTTCTGTCTGCTTCCCCACTCTTCTACCACTCCTCCTTAACTTAGGCCAACTAAGCCACCTGGCTTCCCAGGAAAGACAGGCTCTGCTTACTGGCAGTGTTTGCCAACTGCTGCTCCCTCACCTGGAAACACTCACTGCCTGCACTTAGTGGCTCCTATGTATCTTTAAAAACTCAGTTCAACTATTATTTTCACTGAGAAAGCTTCTCTGACACAAGCAATTGAACCATTGATTCCCCTCTTCTCCATTCCTGTAGAATCAGTAAAAAGAACTCAATGGTATACCTATCAATTTATTCTCTATGCCCCAGGTTTAATCAATTTCCAGAAAGCAGAAGTTGTCTTTAATCCATACATCATAAGCACTAAATACAGAGGCAGCATATCATAGCTGCACATTAAAAGCTTGCTGGTTCAATAAAAAACTGTACCATGCCTAACTTATTTAAAAATAAAATTAATAAAAGAAATTTCTTGAGACTCATAAAAGGTTTTACAGGTATTTTCCAAAGCAACCAAACCAACCAATGTGATAAAGTAATTCTTTTTTTTTTGTAATATTTATTTATTTGCTTTAGTTGTACACAATGCAATGCATTTATGTTTACGTGGTGCTGAGGATCGAACCCGGGCTGCGCACGTGCGAGGCGAGCGTTCTGCTGGAGCCACAACCCCAGCCCAGATAAAGCAATTCTTTGGGCTTAACAAAATTGCTCATTACTGCTGGGCAAGGTGGCGTATGCCTATAATCCCAGCAGCTTGGGGGGCTGAGGCATGAGGATTGTGAGATCAAAGCCAGCCTCAGCAACTTAGCGAGGCACTCAGCAACTCAGTGAGACCCTGTTTCTAAATAAAATATAAAAAAGGGCTGGGGATGTGGCTCAGTAGTTAAGCACCCCTAGGTTAAATCCTCAGTACCCCCGTTCCAAAATTGCTCTTTACTTACAAATTTACTATAAGAAATGGTGCCACCTCAAATAGAATTTGGGACTCAATAAACCCATCTTATTTTCCCTTTTGTTCCTATTGGAGGTGCTAAAGCTTCAACCATGATAAATGTTTATGTCCAAAACACTTAGCACCTTGACTGGTTCAACAAACACTACGCTGATATATGACAATCCCTAGTAAGGGCATCAGTGAAGAGGAAGTCAACACAGGCAAAACTCCAAACCAGTGACACTTCACTTATCAGGAAGTTAGTTATCTGATGACATCAGGTATATCCAGAACCCAATGAGAATTAAACAGAAGGAGTTTAGGAACTGTCAAAATACATGTTGAAGTCCATGCACTAAAGTGCATGCACTTTACTTATAGAAGTGGCTGCTAGGTCCTCACTCACATACTAGCTGCTCTTATTTTAAGCACAATAAACATGGTGACCAATTTATCAGCATCCTGAAACAAGAAAATTAAGAGGTCTGAGAAAGCTATAAAAGGCAGAAATGGGCATACTAGCAGAAAAGGAAAATTGAAACAAAACTATAGAACTGGGAGGTTATGGGTTATTAAATAATAATTCTATATAGTATTTGATGATAATACAAAAATAGTATTTATAATTATGACCCTGACTCATCAACCAACCAAAAAAGTCTAAATTACTTTAAGTATAACAAAGTTCAAAGAAAGTAGATGATACATTTTATTTTATTTTTTAAAATATTTTTTAGTTTCAATGGACCTTTATTTATTTATATGCAGTGCTAAGAATCAAACCCAGTGCCTCACACATACTAGGCAAGCACTCTACCACTGAGCTACAACCCCAGCCCAAGATGATACATTTTAAAAAGCACCAATAAAGAATTAAAAATCAAGCATGAAATGGCCAACTTTCTACTATTTGCAGAATAAACTTTTATAAAATATATCCTTCCCAAATAACACAGGGCATTCTGACTTAAAGTGACTAATCATTGTCAAATATTAACCAGTTATTGTGACAACAGGTCTCACTATAATTATGATATAGATCCATTCCAAAACAAAACCGTGCCTGCTAGTCATTATCTTATTGGAAGATGTATCTAAATGTATTACACAGATGTATCTAAATACATACATAGATATATCTAAATACATAATGTATCTGAATACATTATTCCATTGTCTTAGTTGGTTCAGGCTGCTATAACTAAATATTGTAGTTATAGCAGCCTGAACCAACTAAACTATAGTTTAGGTAGCTTAAAAACAACAGAAATTTATTTCTCAAGAGTTCTAGAAGCTATGCAGTCTAAGAACAAGAGGCCAGGAGATTCAGTGTCTGGTGAAGGCTGGTCCTGGTCACAGGTGGCACCTTCTCACTGTGTCCTCACATGGCAAAAGGACCAAGGCAGCTCTCTAGGGCCACTTTCCTAAGGGCACTAATCCTACTCATGAAGGCAGAGTACTCATGATCTAACCACGTCTTGTTAGCCCATCTCTTAAAAACATCACACTGATGATTATGTTTCAATATATGAATCCTGGGGAGACACAAACATTCAGAACACAGCAGCCATGAACACCATAACCCAGAGTATCATAATGGACTACTCACCATTCCTTAACAGTCCTACATGGGGCACCCTATCTCACTATCACCTTAACCTCAGGGTCCTTGGACTGAAACTGCTTCATAAGTGAGACTATTTTAGGAGGTTTTTAAGATACATGAATGACTATATGTTGGATGACTTAGAAAACAACACAGTAAGGTGAAAAGAACATCGTTGGGCTTCAGATCTACACAGCACTGGGTTTGGATCTCTGCTTTCTTAATTTCTAGTTGTGTGACTGCAACATATTACTTATGTTCAGAGACTCATTTTCTTCATTTGGAGAATGAAAATAATATGGTCCACTTACTAAGTTTCTTGTAAATTATAAATGAAACAATTAAAAAAATGAAACAATACACATAAAATGCAAAGTAGATTTTCAAAAAACTATCTGGTATGATTATAGAAAGAAATTGGATGAAATATGGAAAGAGAGCAATCTTAATTCACACTAAGACAAATTCTGTAAAATTGTGTGCTATATTAATATGACAGAAGAAAAAATATCTAAGGGAAGGCAGGTCACATGATAAGAAAAGTGCTTTGTTTAAATCACAGTAGAAGCCCTCTGACTTAGATTGGTTCATGGAAGTAGGTCAAAGTAAAGATTCACAGAAAAGGGCACACATACACTATAAAGAAATTAACTTACAGCAAATCAGTACAGATATTCTGAAATGAGGCCAATATCTTTTCTTTGAGCTGGGGTCCACTCACTGGAGCTCAGCACCTACTTCCTTACATAAGAAGGCCTACACTGTAAGACCTATGTCTACCAGGGCCAGTCACAGCACAAAGACATCTGGAAAGCAATACCTTCCACTTGTTCATAACATTCTTTTCAATCTTGTGTGTGTGTGTGGTGCTAGGGACTGAACCCAGTGCATGCTAGGCAATCACTCTACCACAACCCCTGGCCCTGATTTTTTTCAATATTTATAGTTTTCTTTCCATCCTTCAATAGCAATTGCTTAACAAAACAAAACACCTCTACTTAATGGAGACTTTCCAAAACATTAAATTTAGTTTTTGATTTGGAAGAAAAATATAATTGGTAAAACTTTTAAGGTCAGAACTATAAGTGTGAGGGCCCACTCATGCCCCCAAATCTCTGAAATTACCTATAAAATTTCTATTTTGCAATTCTAGATCACTATTGTTCGAACTCAAATACTATAGCTTAGTTTCCAAATGTTATTAAAAATGTAATATTGTTCTAGAATCAGTTTTTTCCTTTAAAAGTATTTTTCAAACTTTAACTTCTTATAGTAGAAAAAAAACACCACTACCCACACGTTTTAAACAGAATGTCCCCCAAACTTTAATAAATAAAACAGATAAATGTAAAGCTATTCTGAAAGTAGCTAACCTCTCTACTTCCCATCCTCTGCACAATCTTTGAAACCTTTCTGCAAAATTCTAGGGTTGTTTCATGCAAAGGTTGAACACAGTTCCTCAAAACTAGTATTAAAACAAAAATTATATGGCTGAAATATTTAACTATTAAATATTAAAACAAAAATCATGGAGCTTATTAAAAGACTATTACTTAGCTAATCAGATTATTCAGGTAACCAAAATGTTTCCAATCCTTATCAGCTGCTATAAGTCTGAAATGCCATCAAATTTCTTTATTTAAATAATGAAAAATTAAAATATCTGGCCAAACTAGATATTTCATTGAATTTTAGTTATTTTAACTATATTTAATTAATCTTTAAATTACCCTAAAGTAGAAATATATTCAATACACAAAAGTTTGAATGAAGTGAAAAAATGATTCCTTAAAGGGATTATAAAAAAGTGGTCAGTCTGATAAATGACAAACAAGTTATAGAAATTTCCATGTCTTATTTATAGTGATTTTAAATGTATCACAACAGGAAGGTCTGTCATAACTGAGATTAAGCCTACCAGAATCTGAGTCAGAGGCCTAGACATTATGGAGGGAGAATGCCAACAGATGTCCAGCCCAATAAGCTATACTATCTAGTCACATAATCTAATCTTGTAGGGGTAGAAAATGGGAACACAGAAACAACCAAGCCTAATCTCCTTATTTCCCATTCAGTGCTATCATCTTTCCCACCAATGACAGAGACAATAAGCAAACATTTGAATAAAGTAGGTTCCTACTCATAAATTTTGTTTTGGACACAAGCAGGAATAAAAAGTAACTAAAACTATATGCTGGCCTGACAATATTTATTTTCTAAGTGTAAGTGACAGAGATCAGTAAGAAACCTAGAAAAGGGTTTTAGAAAGACCCTGAATACTTCTACATATACAAATCAAGAGATTTAATAAATACTCTATGAAGAGAATAAACCTTCATTTCATGATAAGTAAAAACTGAACAATGAAGAATTCGCTAACTTAGGAAGTCTTTGTCCAAAATGCAATGTGTGTAGATTCAGATTAAATATTGGCTGAAGGGAACTATCCTCTTACACATACTATTAGAAACAACATTTCTGATCCACAGGATAGAGAGGAATAGAGCTTTAACTTCAGTTTATCATTCCTCTCTCTCACCCACCCTTTAAGGCACTTTGATGGCATTTCACACTTAGAGCAACAGAAGTAGAGGTCAAAGTCCTTTTCTGACTATTGTTATCTTCTATTCATCAGCACCTTGCCACCATATTATCCCCTTTTTTACTTGTATAATTACCAATATTTTAAATTGATTCATATACTTGTTTCCTATCTGTTCCTTCTCCTTCTCCCATTAGAATATTCGCTTCATGAAAGTAGAGAATTAGTCTGTTTTGTTTACCAACCCTTACAGTGCCTGGCAAACTGATGTGTTTTAGTAGTTTTTGAAAGAGTGAATGAAGGAATGAATGAGCATACAAATGAACAAATTTACTTCTATACCACTCTGACTCCTCCCTCTTCAACATTCTCATTCATGAATGTATTGATTTAGCAAGTACCTTGGAAATTTAAGTGGGTATTTCTGGATGGTGACTAGATACTGGACATGTGGTTTCGTGGAATCAGGAGCTGAGAGATAACTATAGAACACAGAAATGCAGGCTTTTAACTCTTCTACAAATTAAAAGACTCTACCACAGTGACTGCTACAAAGACTGGAGAACTTATTTGCAAAATTACTAGGATTCTGACTGGCATAGCAACATACACCTTTAATCCCAGATATTTGGGAAGCTGAGGCAGGAGGAGTCCAAGTTTGAGACCAGCCTCAACAACTTGGCAAGACCCAGTCTTCCAAAAAAAAGAAAGAAAGAAAGAGAATAAAAGCCTGGGGATATAGTTCAGTGATAGGATGTTCCTGGGCTCAACCCACAGTACCACCTGCCACCCCCGCAAAAAAGGAAAAAAATTACCATGAGTCATTCCCACAAAAGAGTTCTGTTAAACAGCCTGCTTCATTCGGGAGAAAAACAGATTTTAAAAATGGGATTTCAAACATATAGTAACTTCCATAAAATAATGTGTGCATATATGGTATATATATGGTTTTCAATAAACATTTAAGATTTAATAAATGTTGCAAGACTCCCATATTTAACCATTTAAAGCTATACTATACATAAAGTAAATCTGAATCACACTACAGCACTAAATAGAGAAAGATCTGATCCTAAATTCTGATATTTTAAATTGTTGTGATTTAGCAAATAAGGCATAAAAATCAAACCCCAATTCTAGATCCCTAGGGCATTCTGAAATAGTATGTTCAAGAATATGACATAAGGCTGGGGATATAGCTCAGTGGTAGAGCCCTTGTCTAGCATGTACAAGGTAATGGGTTCAATCCCTGTTACTACAAAAAAAAAAAAAAAAAAAAAAACAAGAATATGACAGCTGGGTGCAGTGGCGCTTGCCTGTAATCCAGAGGCTCAGGAGGCTGAGGCATCGTGAGTTCAAAGCCAGCCTCAGCAAAATCAAGGCACTGAGCAACTCAGTGAGACCATGTCTCTAAATAAAATACACAATAGAGCTGGGGAGGGGTGCGGTGGCTCAGTGGTTGAGCGCCCCTGAGTTCAATCCCCAGTACCCAAAATAAATAAATAAATAAATCCATCTTTTAATATAAAGAAATATGTATATTACTGGTATTTGGATATTATGATGAAATTATCCAAATAGGTGACTCTCTGCTGAGAAATATCTCAGAGATGTCTTTTTAAAGTTGGGGATGTGGCTCAGTGGTAGAGCATTTGCCTGGCATGCATGAGGTCCTGAATTCAATCCCCAGTACTGCAAACAAACAAAAAAAAACTCCATCTTTTTATAAAGTAAATACCTGATTCTCTGGCCACATGTTAGGTGAACTTGTAAGAATAAGAAAGTTACTACAACAGGAATTCATCCATGATAGCATAATGAAAAGTGTTATCAGTTGTAACTAGAGACTAGAGGACTTTTTGGTATAAAATAAAATAGTACTTCAACTGATATCACTTTATTAATAAAAAATAATTGGCTACAGCTTCTGCTGACAATACCCAACAGCTTAGGAGGCTTCTCTTGAATGATAACTTTAAGATCACATATCTTCACACTTGCCTCCTCCCTAACCTCTCCTCAATAGGAATTCTTGACCAATGTCATCATTAGGTCACCAGGATTTCAATAATACAAGAAAAATAACAACAATTGTAGCATCTGTTTACTACATATCAGTCATGTTTTAAATCTTTACATATAACAATTTACTCCAACAACTGTACATGATACATAATATGGTACTAAAATCTGAATTGACAGATATATCCTACTTATAAATTTCTTTAGGTCTTGGTACTTCAGAATGAGCTTGTATGTTATTTGAGATACTAATTCAAACCATGATTAAACCATTACCTCCTATGCCAGAAAGTGTAAGAAGTTCATTTTCCTTCCCAGGTATCACCTGGTCTATACCATCTACCTCACTAAGAACTGGCTGGTATCTGATTAGCAGAGAAAGAGGTGTCCTGGAGCTGGCTCATCTCATATTAGCTTGTGAGAGCACAATGTACACACTTCTTCCCAGCCCTGTATTCAGTGACATCACATCGATAACTTGAAATTGGCCATGATAAAAATTTATACCACAGAAATTAACAAATTTGGTCTTTTTATAAAACTCAAAATCTGATTGTTGGTGTTGCCTCTTTCCAGCTAGCACCAAGCGATGGGCATCTGCCGGGACAACTGGCACAAGTGCTGTGAGACTCGGGGCAAGAGAGCCCTACCACAAGGAGCAGAAGTATGAGTTGGGACACCCTAATGCCAACACTATGATTGGACCTCGCTGTGTACACACTGTCTGAGAACAAGGAGGCAACAAGAAGTACTGGGCTTTGAGGCTAGAGTGCTATCCTAGCTAAACAAGGATCATTGATGTTGTTTACAATGCATGCAATAATGAGCTGGTCCACACCAAGACCCTGGTGAAGAACTGCAGTGTGCTCATCGAGAGCACACCATACTGACAGTGGTACAAATCCCACTACACACTGCCCCTGGGCCACAAGAAGGAGGCCAAGCTGACTCCTGAGGAGGAAGAAAATTTAAACAAAGACTGATCAAAGAAAATTCAAAAGAAATATGATGAAAGGAAGAAGAATGCTAAAATCAACACTCTTCTGGAAGAGCAGTTCCAGCAGGGTAAGCTTCCTGCCTGCATTGCATTAAGATCAGGACAGTGTGGCCGAGCAGATGGCTATGAGCTAGAAGGCAAGGAGTTGGAGTTCTATCTGAGGAAAATCAAAGCCTACAAAGGCAAATGAGTCTCCCTCCCTTCTGTCTCAGCTCGTGTGATACAGGTGTTTATTATTCTATTCCCTCCTCAAGAAAAATCTGATTATTAAATAGTTACTCATATGTGAATGATCTGAGGAAATGTGTATTCTGTTCATTTTGTTGGATCCTTTTCTGACTCAGGTAGAATGAGCTTATGTCCCTTAATTGGGTGAGCCCCATTATCATCTACATCTTTAAATGCCAAAAATTCTCAGGAAGAGACAATTAATTTCATAATTCTCACTTAGGTCTACAGTAGGTTCTCTTCTTATTCATTTCTATAATATATTTCATTCTTAAACTCATAAACTTCTTCATTACTGTAATTCATCCTAACATGTTACTGATTACTAGATTCACCATTATTTTACATACTATTCAGGAGGAAAAAACATTATCAATGAAATTGATATCCCATAACTGTAAGATGCATCCTGATACCAGATATATGGAAATCTAAAAAGTATGTGCCTTATAAATTGATGAGAAATAGTCATTTCTATCTTGTTTACTATTGTTTTCCCTCTTAGAATCTTAGTTCAACATTTCCTTTAACCTTGACATGCTACTCCTAGATCTCCCACCTTAGGGCTTTCCCCATTTTTTATTTATATTTAGAAATATCTTTATCAGTACAGACTATAAATACAAATAATTCTACTAATATAATAGGAAAAATAATAATCCTGAAAAGAAATGGAGGATAATTTTTAAAAAATGATAAAGCATCAGAATTTGGTAGGGTAAGAGGAAGGAGCATGAAGAAGCAATAGGGGGAGGCTTCCCTTGGAAGCAGAAAGAGACCATGGAATAATAGAGGCAAAAAAAAAAAAAAAAAAAAAAAAAAAAAAAAGCTTATAGGAAAAAGGGCCTCAGCAGCACATATTACTACAAAGCTTGTTTTAATTTTATGGTTTGAAATGGTTTGTTAACTAGGATGAACATTCATATCTTCCTCCCAAATGTTCTCATTGCTTTGATAAGATATGAATATGACCAAAAATGACCAACAAATATATCTTAAGCACTTGAGACTTTTCTTTTAATAGCATTACCAAGAGAATTAAGTATATTGTTTGTCTTTTAAAATCACCTACATCCAACAGTACTTTTGAGGTACTTCTACTTTTATGAACATTCTTAAAGCACTTGGAAATGATACTACTTACTCTCCATCCACTTCTGGTCTTTTACATACACAATGAAACTTTCCACCAAAATCTATGTAAAGATCATTCTCCACAACATGAAAGATCCGTCCAATGACCAATTTATCCTTGGCAGGCCCCATCTGTGTCAGAGGAGAGTGTCTCAGCATGGATGCAAAGGATTCCACATTTTTCTGAGACTCCTAAATATGAAAAGAGATATTTATATACATGAGATTCAACATGAGACACAATATGGCAAGTATAATAAAGTCTTAAAGGGAGATTTTTTAAAGGCGATTTGCTCTACATTTACATTTTGTAGCAATAATAGACGAATATAAGTGGATTTTTGCTTTTAAAAGCTAGTTATGCTCTTCAAATTACTCTTCTTCCTTTTCCTTCCTGAAGATGAACCAGTGAAAAGTAGACACCTGCACTTGGCAGGTGATGGAGGGATGAGGTAAGCCAGTGTGAGTCTCAAAAGCCCAGGCAGGTAAACAACATAGGGGAGTCTGCATACCAAGATCCTAGAATGGGGGCCTGGAGTGTGTCAGAATCTAAATGTGAGGAGGGCATCCAAAGAGACCATTGACTATTCCTAGTACTGACATCTGATTCAGGTTTGGTGAGAGGGACTATGTGTTTAGTACAAATTCAAATATACATTCAGATAAAAATACCTAAGGACCCTTTATCACAATTATCAGTCTGAACAAGAGTTCTTACAGTAATTTAAGTGACTTGAATTTAATTTCCTTCTTTTTCCAAAGACAAAATCCCACAGGAAAAAAATAGCTTTTCAACTATTTTGTGCTGCTTACTTTCTAGGAGTTTTTTTTTTTGCAGATTCAATTCACTTGAGGTGTGGCCGAACACATAATGTAATCTGATTACTCCTTTTTTTCTCTTATAATTTTTTTTTTTTTTTTCCAAACACATGCTTTTGTAGGAACCCATGAGCACAGGGGTGTACCTTCTACTCATCTTTAATTTTCACAAAGAGTGATGTGTGCATGTTTTGGCACCAACTCATCTTTAATTTTCACAAAGAGATGGCTGTGTGCATTTGTTTCAAGGAAAATCATGGCACCAACTATAAATATGGTGATGTATTACTAAGTTTCTATTTGTGACAGTTAATCACAGAAGAACAAATAACAAATTTGATCCGGCTACCTACATCCTGTATTTGGAGTGAGTTTTACATTTGTTACTCAAGGAAAATCATTGAGTACCATTGCATATTTACTTTTTAAACTACACAACTATAAATATGACTTAATTTTAGTGCATGTATTACTCCAAGGATTACAAACTCAAATGCCAGGCCACATGGGAGCTAGATATGCAGAAGAATATGTACCCAGCCTAAAAGGTACAGCTACTATTCAATTGCAGCTGCAGCTACAATTCAAGTCCAGTTATTGCCACGTATTTTAATTATCTAAGAAGCCACAAATCCATACATTAATATAAAATTTCAAATTTTAAAACACTTATACATTGAAAAATAAAAATTTTCCACTTTACAAATCAGGCAAAAAACACTCAGGTATTGAATTTGGCCCATGGACCATGAGTTTATGGCCTCTGCCTCAGGAAAAAGAAAGCCAAAACATCTAGTTAGTTCTTTGAAAAGATAAACAATAAACTCCTGGCCAAAACAAGAAAAAGAGAGAAGACCCAACTCAACAAAACTAGAGATGAAAAAGGAGATATCAACAAACATTATTGAAATACAGGGTATCATCAAGGACTATTTTGAAAACTCATATTCTAATAAACTGAAAAATGTAGATGACATTGATAATTGAGTATTCTTGACTATTTCAGAAGATTCTGAGATCTTTAGTAAATCTATTGTGAAATACCTGTTACATCACAAACTTTATAAAACTAGGAATAATGATTTTTTAAAGACAACTTTAAATTCAAGTGGAGGGTTAGGGACCTAGCATGTGAGGCCCTAGGTTCAATCCCCAGTACCACAAAAAATAAAGTAAATTGGAAATAACATGTTATTGATTTCTGTTCCATTATTTTTGCTTTTACTTCATCACATTTTACAATGAAGGCAAAAGCATTTCCAGTGAGAGAAATGATTTTACTACAAGCATAATATTTGTGAGTTAACACCTAAATTTGTTTTTAAATTGTACATTCATTATTACTCACTGATTTTGGAAACTCTAACAATCAGACAAAGCCCTCCTTCAAAAATCATAGTCTAGAACATCTCTGAATTCCTAGGGTATAAGCTCAGCTGTACTCATTTGCTTGTTAAGTGACTTCTAAAAATAATAAATGTAGCAACTCCCACAATACATGTTGACAACAGGAAGTCCTGTTTATGAGGTGTCTAAACCAACATTGTTAGTTCCTCTCCTGTGGATGCAAACTCCAAAGTTGTAGGTATACCTAATCTATTGCTGGGTCTGTATCACAACCTACATCCAGTTCATGGAAAATGTTACCAAAAAAGTTGTCTCAGAAGTAAAGCAAGTAACCGGAGTTGACTGCTTCCTTTAAGAACTGGTATAGAGCTCAGATTTCCTGTTATTTTGCCATAGTTTTCTCACTTTGAAGTTGGACAGGAATGTCTAGATAGTAAGGGGAAAGGTACAGGGATTACGGATATAAGAAACAGTGCTGCCGGGCGCGGTGGCGCACGCCTGTAATCCCAGCACTTTGGGAGGCTGAGACAGGAGAATCGCGAGTTCAAAGCCAGCCTCAGCAATGGCGAGGCACTTAGCAACTTAGTGAGACCCTGTCTCTAAAATAAAATACAAAAAAGGGCTGGGAATGTGGCCCAGTAGTCAAGTGCCCCTGAGTTCAATCCCTAGTATCACAAAAAAAAAAAAAAAAGAAACAGTGCTGCTTTTAATCACTCATTCACCAAACATATATTGAATGGTAAGCACTTGCCTCTCTTCTGGCCCTTGTTTGTAAATATGTGCAATAGTAGGGGAACACAGAGTTAAACCAGCATGATTACAGAGCATAGGATCCAAAAAGTTGCTGAAAGTAATTGCTACTCATACTTCAGTTGTAAAGAGTCTTTTATTCCAGGCTGAGTTAAACATCCTATAAGAAATGGGGAGTCAAAAGAGGTTTCTAATCAATGGGGTGACAGCACTTGTCCTTCATTTTAAAAAGAAAGCTTTGGCCAGGAGCAGTGGTGCAAGGCTGTAATCCCAGCAGGTAGTGAGTCTGAGGCAGGAGGATCACAAGTTCAAAGCCAGCCTCAGTGATTTAGCAAGACCCTCAGCAACTTAGTGAGATGCTATCTCTAAACAGAATATAAAAAAGGGCTGGAAATGTGGCTCAGTGGTACAGCACCTGTGGGTTCAATCCTCAATACCAAAAATAAAAAAGGCTTTGGCAACAGTATGCAAGGTGGATTTGAAAGAGGAAAAGAAAAACTGGAAAGAGGGTCAGTGGTTGAGAAGCTTCTAACTCCTTCAATTAGTTAGGATAGAGGTGATAAAGGGTCTTTACTGAAGCCAGCTATGGCCACAGGAAAACAAAAGAATGGAAACAAATATTTACCAAATAGTAAAACAAGGACTAGATATCCAATTGAGGAGTATCAAGAAATGGGAGGGCAGGGGTGCAGAAGAGTAAGAGAGTAAGTTTACTTTACAGATATTAGGTTTATTACATAAACCTATATAAAATTTTAGGGAACACAGACTGTCTGGTAGATAGTTTAAGAAAACACTATAGGTTTGGGAATGTAGCTCAGTGATAGAGTCCTTGCCTAGCATTCACTAAACCCTGGGGTCAATCCCCAGCACTGCAAAAATAACAACAAAAAAACAAAACCCACCAGTGTACATATTTCTACAAATATTTTACATATGTTTAGTGATATTATATAGATATAAATCCCTCAAAGTAAATACACCATATGCTAATTTATGTATAATTATTTTCTTCTTTATATTATTTATTACAGAAAATCTAGGATACAAAAAATATGCATTACTTTATTATACTAAGTATATGCACATATTATAACTATCATGCATATGAGGGCACATACTATACAGGTTGTAATCAGAGATTATTAGTGCTAAAAGAAACATGAGACATCAAATACTTAATACAAGGACCATACTTGCTATTCAACAAAATTGTCATAAGTTATAGAAAGTAGACAGAGACATCATATAAAAAACTTTAAATGAAGGATACAGTATGGCAGAATAACAGAAATTATAGGAAACTCAAATCCTATAAGACTAAAGTAGTCAATAAATAGACTTAAAAAGAAAATCTTGAGGGGATGGGGTGTGGCTCAGTGGCACAGCACTTGCCCTAGCATGTGGCCCTCGGTTTGAGCACTAAAAAGAAAAAGAAAAAGAAAAAGAAAAAATAATTTTAAAAAGCCAATCTACCATCTATCCCGAAAAATTTCATAAAGATGTGGGCTTAGTGACACCAGGAATAATAGAAGGCTACAATGAGAAGACCAGATGAAAACAACAGGAATAATTACATTAAAAACAAAGGTAGTGCAGCCAATCTATTAAGCACAAAATATCTCAAGTGCACAGTGCAGGAGCACAGTACCTGGTAAGCAGGCATTTATTGCTCTACGCCTAGCAGCCCTGTGGATGAAGCAATGCACTGTGTCTCTGTGCTGCTTTACAAGATATCGCCTTATACAGTGTGATTAATAATTACAGTACCCAGTGATCAGGGCTGCTGTGAGGATGAATTTGATGTATGGCCACATGTAAGGCACTCAAATGATGCCTAAAAGAAGCAGCCCTGAAAACTTAGCTTTTAAAAAAATTAGCCAAATCTTTCTAGAATTAGTCACCATAAAATTTCATTGATTAACCTAATATTTTTCAAAGGGGATAATTTTTGCTCCATAGGAGACATTTGGCAATGCTTAGAGATATGTTTGATTGTTATGTCTGAGGATGCTACTGGAGAGAGGCCAGGGGTACCACTAAAAATCCAACAGTGCACAGAACAGCTTCCCACAACAAAGAATTATCTGATCCAGCTGTCACTAGTATCAAGGTTAAAATTCCTGGACTAAGAGAACCAACAATAAATAGCAGAAAAATTTAAGTTACATTAAGGGAGTTCTAGGGTGGCAGGCAAGGCAAAGAAAGATTAAGGAGTTGAGATTCCAGGACATCAGGATGGCTGTCAAGTGACTCTAGACAGTATGAAGTAAGATAGGACCAAAGAAAAGTTGATAGACTGGTGGTGAAAGGTGAGATTAAGGGACTAGTGAACATGATAATGGTAAAACTGTGGTCCAAGAAAGAGCTCAGGTGTTTGAAAACTTGAAGGTAAGATAGTTCTAAGTGATAATCATATGCAAATTACCACATATCTACAAGTGAAGGAAAGTGGAAATAAAATTCTTAAAATATGATACTAAAAAACTGTGTGGTGACTTCTGGTTTCTGGTGCTGAATGAAAGAAACTAGAAATTGCCACTTCTTCCTAACAGGCAAAAAGATGAGCAAACTGAAGAAAATAACAATGCCTTTAAATACAGGGAAAAGGTAGCAGTCACGGGGCAAACTGTTACCTCACAAAGAGCAAAATATAGAGAACTGAACTGTTAGTCAAAGCAGAATACCCTCCCACCCCCAACAAACCTCTACAGGAACCAGTGCCAATGTAGGAACACGTGAACTAAACTGATGAATTGGTGGAGGCTCAGAGTGGACAAGTCTGGGAGATAAAAACTCCAGAGGGACTCAGTCACTGGGTGCTCCCACACTTTTGTGAGTTTAATTTCCAGGAGCTTAACCTGGTTCTCACATTAAAGACATAGGAAAAATCCCTTTGTGCTTCAGGCAAGGGGAGGGGGTAAGAGGGAAATAATTTTGAAATACACCAGAGCATTCTGTTCTGTTCAACAAGGTATATCCTCAGGAGAAACTAACCAGAATCTGACTTGCTGGAGTTTTATCAGAGCCTAACCTAGGGGAAGGGAAATACCCAACTCCTGCACATTCTAACCACCCTGTCCCATGGAAGGGGGCAGGGAGGGCCCAAAAAGCACATGTGAAGTTTATAGCTCTAAGGCACAGGCTTATTAAAAGACTGAGACTTACTCATAAGGCTATAGAACATTTCCTCTTATCATCATATAACTAATGTTTATATAAAGTGGTTCCTTTTACCCAATATATCATGTGCAGCCATCAAGAAAAATTACAAGAAATATTGAAAGGCAAAAAATAACACCAAAAACAAAAGCAAAAACACACAGCAAGAAAAGACAGACTCAGATATGAAAGCAATGTTGGAATTTTTAAACCAGAAATCTAAAACAACTGTGATAAAGATGCTAAGGGCTCGAATGGGTAACAAAAACAGCATGCAAGCACAAAAAGATTGAAATGGCTTAGAGAATACCAAAATCGAAACACCAGAGATCAAAAACACTGTTACAGAAATGAAGAATGCCTCTGATAGGCTTTTGTTACACAGGACACCTGAGGAAAGAACCTCTGTCCTTAAGGATATCTCAATAGAAATGGCCAAGACTAAAAAACAAAGAGAAAAAGATGGGGTGGGGGACAAATATCCAAGACCTTTGGGACAACTACAAAAGGTACAAGATAAACATAATGAGAATTCCAGAAGTGGGGATGGGGGAGGAATGGAAGTATTTGAAATAATAATGACCAAGAATTTCCCTAAATTAGTATTAAATACCAACCAAAGTTCCAGGAAGCTCAAAGAACACAAAGCAAGATAAATGTCAAAAACACTGCAATACATAATTTTCAAACTAGAGAAAGTCAAAGATTAAGAAAAAAAAAAAATCTTGAAAGACACCAGAGGCAAAAAAAAAAAAAAAAAAAAAACCCTTACCAATAATGGGGCAAAGGTAAGAATTACTTATAACTTCTCAGAAACCATTCATACAAAAACAGAGGGAAGTAGATACTTAAACTGTTCAGAGGGAAAAACAAAAGATTTTCTCAGACAATCACTGATGGAATATTTTGCCAGTAGGCTTTGCAAGAAACATTAAAAGAAATTATTTTTGAGAGAAGGAAAATTACATAAAGGTCAGAAACATGGATCTACATAAACAAAGAAAGGGTATTAGAGAAGGAATAAGTGCAAATAAAATAAAAACGTTTATTTTTCTTATTCTTAATAGATCTAACAGAAAACAATTTGTTCATGATAAGCAATCCATTAATGACAAAGGGAACAATTCTCCAAGAAGACATAATAATCATTAATATGGGTGTACCTAACAACAGAAAGTCAAAACACGTGAAACAAAAACCATTAGAACCACAAGGAAAAATGGACAAATCCACTATTACAAATGGAGACTTAATACCCCTCCCCCTCCAGAAATAGATCGATCCAGCAGGCATAAAAATCAATAAGGATATGGTTGAATTCAATCCTACCATCAATCAACTGAATATAATGGACATTTATAGACTGTTTAATCCTACAACAGAATACGTATTCTTCCCAAGCTCACTTGGAACAGTCACCAAATTAGGTCATATTCTAGACCATAAAACACACCTAAATTTAGGAGTTTAGAAATCATACAATGTCTGCTCTCAGACAACAATAGAATTAAACTAGAAATAATAACAGAAATGTAGCTCAAAAATCTCAAAATCTCAAAATACTTAGAAAGTATACTATATACTTCTTAACATCTGGGATAAAGAAGAAATTTCAAGAGAAATTTGGGATGCAGTGAAAACAGCGTTTAGAGAGAAATTTATAGTAATGAATGCACATATTAGAAAAGAAGAAAGCTCTGAAATCAATCTCCTAAACTTTCACCTTAACAAAACAGAAAAGGAAAAGCTAACTAAACCTAAAGCAAACAGAAGAAAAAAAATTTAAATTGAGGCAGAAAGCAATGAAACTAAAAACAGGAAATCAGTACAGATAATCAACAAAGCCAAAGGCTGGTTCTTTAAAAAGATCAATAAATTTGATAAGCTTCCAGTCAGGTTAACCAAGATAAAGAGAGAGAAGACACAAATTACTAATATAGTAGCCCCCCTTCATCCATGGCAGATATGTTCCAAGAACCTCAATGGATGCCTAAAACTGTAGATAGTACCAAAACCATGCCAAGATAAATCACGTATAAGATCTGAAAGGGGGGATATTATTACAGAGCTTATGGACATTAAAAGGCTAATAAAGAACTCTATGCCTACAAATTTGATAACCTAAATGAAATGCTCTAATTCCTTGAAAGACACAATCTACCAAAACTCATACAAGAAACAGGCAATTTGAATAGGCTTATTTCTATTAAGGAAGTTCAATAAATAATTAGCATCCTTCCCAAACAGACAGCACCAGGTCCAGATGAATTCACTGATGAAGTCTATCAAACATTCAGTAGAATAATATACAATCTCCCTCAGAAGACAGAAACAGAGGGAACACCTCCTAATTCATCCTAGGAGGTCGGCATTATCCTAACACCAAAACTACGTAAGGACATTACAATGAAAACCACAGACCAATGTGTTTCACAATAAACATGAATTTAAAAAATCTTCAATAAAATATTAACAAATCAAATACAACAACATTTAAAAAGAATTACACACCATACAAAGTGGGTTTTATGGCAAGTTCAACATCTGAAAAATCAATTAATGTAATCCATCACATCAACAAGCTAAAGAAAAATCATATGGTCATATCAATAACTGCAAAAAAAAAGTACAACAAAATTCAATATTCATTCATGATTAAAGACTCTCAGTAAACTAGTAATACAAATTTTTCAATGCAATAAAGAATATCTCCAAAACCCTACAGCTAACATCATACTTGATGAGAAACTTGAAGATTTCTACTAAGATCAGGAAGAAAGCTAGATGTACCCTCTCACATGGCTTTTCAATACCATACTAGAAGTGTCAGCTAATGCACTAAGACCAAAATATAAAAACCAACCCCACAAATAAAAGGTATACATATTGAGAAGAAATCTTGCCTTTGCCAAATGACATGATGATTACACACACACACACACACACACACACACACATACACACATATATATACACATACACACAGATGTAGATATAGAATTTTTTTTTTTTTTACAAAAGGAAATCAACAACAACAACAACAAAAAACAAAAAAACTCCTGGAACTAATAAGGTTTACAATAGGGTTGTGGGATAGAAATATAATGAAAACCCATCTAGCCAAAGTACTGGTAAAATCATCAATGGAGATGCTGAAGTCAATGAAGATGGTAAGTACATATAGAGAAAGCAAAAAGCTGTGAGCTAATGCTAAAGAAAAAACTGAAAGAGTTGAGAAGATTTCTATCAAGGAGGCTTTTAAAAGCATTTCTAGAGATGTTGAACATTTTTTCATGTATTTGTTGATTAATTGTATATCTTCTTCTGAGAAGTGTCTTTTCAGTTCCTTGGCACATTTATTGATTGGGTTATCTGGGTTTTTTTTGGTGTTAAGATTTTTGAGTTCTTTATATATTCTAGAGATTAGTGCTCTTTCTGATGTACATGTGGTAAAAATTTGTTCCTAATTAGTAGGCTCTCTATTCACCTCATTCATTATTTCTTTTGCTGAGAAGAAGCTTTTTAGTTTGAATCTATCCCATTTATTGATTCTTGATATTAATTCTTGAGCTACAGGAGTCTTATTAAGGAACTTGGGTCCTAATCCAACTTGTTGGAGATTAGAGCTTACTTTTTCTTCTATTAGGCGTAACGTCTCTGGTCTAATTCCTAGGTCCTTGATCCACTTTGAGTTGAGTTTTGTGCATGATGAGAGATAGGGGTTTAATTTCATTTTGTTGCATATGGATTTCCAGTTTTCCCAGCACCAGTTGTTAAGAGGCTATCTTTTCTCCAATGTACATTTTTGGCGCCTTTGTCTAATATAAGATAAGCAAAATTATATGCATTAGTCTCTGTGTCCTCTATTCTGTACTATTGGACTACCAGTCTATTTTGGAGCCAATACAACCCACTCTAAGGTTTCATCTCACACCAATCAGAATGGCAGCTATTAAGAACACAAACAACAATAAATGTTGGAGAGGATGTGGGGAAAAAGGCACGCTTATACTTTGCTGGTGGGAATGAAAAATGGTGCAGCCAATATGGAAAGCAGTATGGGGATTCCTTGGAAAACTGGGAATGGAACCACCTTATGACCCAGCTATCCCACTCCTCGGTCTATACCCAAAGGACTTAAAAACAGCATACTACAGGGATACAGCCGCATCAATGTTTATAGCAGCACAATTCACAATAGCTAAACTGTGGAACCAACCTAGATGCCCTTCAGTAGATGAATGGATAAGGAAAATGTGGTATATATATACAATGGAGTATTATTCAGCAGTAAAAGATAATAATAAAATCATGGCATTCATAGGTAAACGAATGAAGCTGGAGAATATAATGCTAAGTGAAATTAGCCAATCCCAAAAATCCAAATGCCAAATGTTTTCTCTGATATAAGGAGGCCGATTCACAGTGGGGTTGGGATGGGAGCATAGAGGATTAGAGGAACACTAGAATGGCCAATGGGGAGGGAGGGGAAGGGAAGGGACAAAAGGGTGAAGAAAAAAAAAAGAGATGGTAGAATGAGATAGATATTATTACCCTAAGTGCATGAATGAAGACATGAATGGTGTGAATATACTTTGTATACAACCAAAGATATGCAAAAATGTGCTCTATAAGTATAACATGAAATATTATGCATTCTGCTGTCATTTATAACAACTTAGAATTTTAAAAAAGCATTTCTAACAAAAAAAGGAGTTTGAAATGTTACTGAGAAGTAAGAACCTTTTCTGCTCTTAGAGGCCCCTCACATGCTACATTAAGAAAGGTCAGAAGGGGAATGATGTTATCAAGATTTAACAAGAAGGCAAGAAATAGTTACAGGAAAGGTTAAAGTGGTGACTGTTCACAAAAATATATTTTTAAAGTAAATAACAGAATAAGTCCTCAAAAATCTCTTAATGAAGAAGCATGATTGACAAATTTCAAAAACTTTGGAATGAAGGGATTTCATAGTAACAGGAGAATAATTACACTAGTTATGGGGAAATATAGTTACAAGAGGAAGTTAGGTGTTCTCCCTCTCTCAGATAGACATATGGAATTTTACTTCTAACTATTCTTGGAAGTAGAACATTTCCAAAACTAGATCTGCTCTCAGGCCTTACATAACTCGATCAGCACTATAGAGTTGTTGTTTTTTTTTTTTTTTTTTTAAATAACACTACATTTAAATTTTATTCTTAAAATTTTAACTTTCTTGCTATATTTCAAGATAAAAACAGGTATGTGTCTTGTTTACTACTAAAAAAAAAGCAGCATAAATATGTAAACTCAGTTCCTAAAAGACAAAAGATAGAACTGGCCTTTATATATCACATATCAGAGGTGTGTTATATAAGACTACTAGAAAAAGTGCTTTGAGAGAGCTGATGTAAAAATGTTACTGGTGCCTTCTTCTAACTCATATTCAACCTGCACATAAAAATACAGGACAAATAACATCTGGAAAAAGTGTCCAGAAAAGGAACAGTCTCATAAATAGACACTAAATTTAAGTCCCTAGAGCAAGGCTGTGAATATGAGATGAGATACCTAAACTGTTTCAAAGGAAAAGAACCTTAATGTGGGCTGTCAGAATAAATTCTGAGTTATTCAGGGTCAGTTCCCCAAAGTGATTCTGCTTAAAAGCATTAATTGATTTCATTTCTAGTGATAAGGGACAGTGTGGTCACCCACAGTGTATGGTGGCAAAACACGTACATGTAGCAGTGTGTGGTGTAGCACCTGGAGACATCTATGACCAAGTACCCACAGAAGTCAAGGCTTTGTGATGAGCAAGCGTTTTCTGTCCCATGCTAACTAGATCAAAATAATGAAGTATAAAAGTGTTGGTTGTTGGATGCTAAAAATTCCCAGGTAAAGGTCAACATAAGGAATCTCAAAGTTTCTATGACAGTCCAAAAAGAAACCTTTATCTTATTTTAGTCATGACTGAGTTTTCTCAAAACAAACTCACAGTCTAATTCTGTCATTCTGGCTGAATGACAATATAAATTGTATTCCCAACTTTTCAGATTCTCTAATATTAAAGTTAGAGTATCAATTAGGAAAGCAGTGGATTCTGAAAACTGAAATGGGATGGTATAAGTAGATGCTTAAACCCCTAAGTTCTACTGAGTGTTCTCTGCCAATAAAAAGAAGTCCCTCCATCCTCATCTCAGGAGCTCAGTCTCTCCTTTCCTGAAGAACCTACAATGGTCGACCCTGAAGGTACTTACAAGGGATAGCTGGTCCTCCTAGACATCCATCTTTACCATTTCTTGTTGTTTCTAGACCTGCATTGTTCAGCATGGTATCCACTAGACATATGTGGCTACTTAACTCTAATTTCAAATTACAATTAAATAAAATTTAAAATTCATTTCCTCCATTGCACTAGCCACATTTAAAATAATCAAAAACTACATGTGGATAGCATATTATAGGATATTCCTATCATCACAAAGAGTTCTATAAGAGAGCACTGTCCCAGACCTTTAAACAAACTCAAGTTCTCAGCAGACTATCATGGGTAAGATTAAAAGTATAGTCCATGTGGATGTGCAATGTACACAAAATGATTGCATGATTTTGCCAGTTTACATCAACAGAAATTAGGGATAAGTGCAGAAATGGATTCTAAGGGTTTGGTATCATGGTGAGAGGAAAACAATATTGCCTGAAATCAAAATTTATTATTATAAGCTTGCTAAGCAGATGTTCTGGACACAGTGTTAGCTCAAGTGAGTAGAAATAGCTTTTAAGAGTTTGCATAGTTGGTTGAATGAAACCTGGACCCATTTAGACGACACTAAATAAAACTGAAATACCAGAACTTTCTAAGGATAGAGGAAGGCATCTAAAAGGCTTAGAGGGAATGGAATGCCTGTTCACCTGCCCCTTACCATGTTGCCTAGGAGGATCTATAGATACTCCTTTCATCAAGAGTCAAGAACTTTTATTACCAATCTGCTTTCCCAGGGGTGTTATGGCTATTAACCTAAGTGACTAACTATAGAAGAAAGAGAAACAATCAGCCATAGATTATCTGAACTGACTCTGCTTCTTAGAGATCCAATTTACTACTGGTCAGAACAGGGACTTAAAGAGTTCACATGCTCAATGGCATTATAGCTCGGGTCCATCCCATGTACCCATTCTGTGGTCATTCTACAGTTCCAGAAGGCAACTGGAATAGGTACTAGGCAACTAATAGAATCCCCTCATTGGTCCCCTGACTTATGGAATAAGGGCTATTAATCTAGAGAAGAACAAGTGCAAGATACTAGAACTTGCCCTTGTTCTACTTCACCAAAAAAGCAAATTAAAGGCAATAGTACATTCCTGGAAGAATTGTAGCAATTAGTGCCACCATGAAGAACTTGGAAGATAGGAGATACTGATTCCTATAACATTCCCCTTCGGGCTGGGATTGTGGCTCAGCGGCAGAGCGCTCGCCTTGCACGTGCGTGGCCCAGGTTCGATCCTCAGCACCACATAAACATAAATGCATTGCATTGTGTACAACTAAAGTAAATAAATAAATATTTAAAAAAAAAAAAAAACATTCCCCTTCAACTTGCCTATTTGACCCTGCAGCAAACAGATGGGTCTCAGAGAATGACAATTTATTATCATAAACTTAATCAGGTGATAAATCCAATTGTAGCTGTTACAGTAGAAGTAATTTCAAGGCTGGAACAAGTCAAATATACCTCAGCCTCTGGGATGCAATTATTGACCTGACAATGCTTTCTTTATCTAAACCTGCTAGTAAAACCCATGTTATCTCAAGGTTATATCAATTCTCTACCTCTATATTATGGTAAAATCTGTAGGAATTGTAATTGCCACTCCACAACATGTGGTCCATTAAACTTGTTGATGGAACCTCCAAACAGCAACACATGGTAAGACACATGAATGCCAGAGGACAATAAATCCCACCTTGGTGAAATTCCTAAGGGCTAGTGGTCTAGAACATGTAAAGACACCTCTTATTACTAAAAGGAATGGAGCACAATGCTTAGTGATTCTTTTTAAGTTTTGTAAGCAACAAACACATTATTATTTAGACAAGTTTCTCCAATCCTTTTATCAAGAACCCCCAAAGCTGCCAGTTTTGACAGGACCCCAGAATGAGATAAGACTCTGCAACAGGTCCAGGCTCTCAGGCCAGCTATTCTACTTCTTGAGCTGTAAAGGTGCTTGGAAGAGTCTGTGGCAGATGAAGTTGGAGAAGGAGTCTTTGACAGCCCTCTATAGGTGGCTGATTGTATAGAACAAGGGTAGCACTGAAGGACAATGTTAAAATAGCAGGGAGAACTCTGAGCAGTACACACAAATAAGCAAATTATCATTTTGCCTAGAAAGAGAGATAGGTTATATTTATTGTGGAAAATGGCGAATGATTTTGCTGATGATTAGATGCTTAAAAAAGCCTGACTGAAAAATAGACAAAAAGGTCTTGAGCTCTCTGAATAGGCACAGAAGTTGGGTGTGTGGTACACACCTGTAACCCCAGCTACCTGGAAGGCTAAAGCAGAAGGATCGCCAAGTTCAAGGCCAGTCTGGACAACTTAGGGAGACCCTGTTTTGAAGTGAAAAATAAAAAGGGCTGAGGATGAAGCTTAGTAGTAGTGTGCCACTAGGTTCATTCCCCAGTATTGGGGCTGGGGTGGGAGGTACTCTGAATAGACACAGAGTAAAAACATGAATGAGTCTGTATTAGTCTATGTTTCATTGCTATAAGAAAATACCCAAAGTTGGGTACTTTATAAAGAAGGAGATTTATTTAGCTCACAGTTGTGGAGTGTGAAAATTCAAATGGTACTGTTTTGATGAGGGCCCCCATAACTATGTCTCATCATGGCAGATGGTATCATGGTGGGAGTTTATCTGATAGGGAGAGATTACATGGCAAGAAAGGAAGCCAAAAAACAATTCAGGGGTCAGACTTGCTCTCTTCTAACAACTCTCTGATGAAAACTAAATGGGGTCCCATAAGAATTATATCAATTACTTCTGAGGGCAGCACTCCCAATGACCCAATCTCCCAGCATTAGACTCCACCTCTTAAAGATCCTATCACCTGCCGGGCGCGGTGGCGCACGCCTGTAATCCCAGCACTTTGGGAGGCTGAGGCAGGAGGATTGCGAGTTCAAAGCCAGCCTCAGCAATGGTGAGGCACTTAGCAACTCAGTGAGACCCTGTCTCTAAATAAAAAACACAAAAAAGGTCTGGGGATGTGACCCTGTGGTCAAGTGCCCCTGAGTTCAATCCCCAGTACCACAAAAAAAAAAAAAAAAAAAAAAAAAAAAGATCCTATCACCTCTCACATCACTACACTGAGGACTAAGCTTCCAGTACACGAACCCTTGAGAGACAAACCATAGTCAGACCATAGCAAGTTATATGTGAATGACCTTTTCATCAAAAAGTCTTAATACTCAGGTAGACAGGATAACCATTCCCCTGAATGCCAGTCAACCTCTTTCCCCAGCTACTCCTGTCCCTCCCAAATAGGTTCAAGAACAAAGTGACCCTGGCAAAAGGGATGTGCTTCTGTCTCAGGGCTAAAAGGGGTATCTCAACATACCCCAGACTACTAGTCATGTTAAAATGTCACCAAGGTGGTATGTCCTTCTGTAGTTGAGATGGAGACTGAATGAATTCAGGAACACTGACTTTTACTCACCCATGTTGATATGGTTACAATCCCCACTAAATAACTAATCTGTCAACAGCAGAGACCAATATAGCATCATTCCTTGGTGGCAAGTTGATTACATTCAATCATTTTATTTAGGAAAAAAATAATAACATATTATCATTGGAATAAGCACTCTGAATATGGACTTGTCTTACTTGTCCAAAATGATTCTACCAAAACACCATCTCTGAATGTATATAATCCCTTATTCACTGACAAGGCATTTCATATGACATTGCTTGTCACCAAAGAAATCATTTTATAGGAAAGAGTATAGGGTAATAGGTTTATTGCTTATGAAATCCAATGGCCTTACCTGTGTTGGGCCTGACAGCCTAGTAAAATGATTGTTTTTTTTTTTTTAAATTAAACTTTCTCTTTTGAAATCATTGTAAATTTGCATGCAGTTATAAGAAATAATACACAGAGACGGACTTACCACTTACCCTCAGTGATAACATCTTGTAAGACTATCACAGCTTGGAAATTAAATCAACACTGATACAGACCAAAGGTCTTGTTCAGATTTCACTTGTTTTACATGTAATTGTTTACATGCATATATTTGGTTCTGTGAGATTTTATCATATGTACTGGTTCCTATTTATTACCACAGTCAAGATACAGAACAGTTCCACCAACATAAGATCCCCGTGTGTCCTTTTATATCTCTCAACCTCCCTTCTACCTACCTATTCCATTCTTACCTCTTAGCAAACATTAATCTGTTTTCCATCTCTATAATTCTGTCATTTCAAGAATGTCATATAAATGGAATCACTCAGAATATAACCCTTTGAGACTGGCGTTTTATTCATGCAGCCTAATTCCCTATAGAGTCATTCCAATTGTTACATGTATCAGTTGCTTGTTACTTTTTATTGCTAAGTACTATTCCATGATAAGAATGTACTGCAGTTTAACCATTCACCAAAGGGCATATGAGCTGTTTCCAGTTTTAGTACCACAGATAATGCCATTATGAAAGTTTGCATAGGTTGTTATATATAAACGTAAGTTTTCATGTCTTTGGGATACATACTCTCTGCCCAGTAGCATCCAGCTCCCAGTGTCCCCTTCTTTTTATTTTATTTATTTATTTATTTATTTATTTATTTATTTATTTTTTGAGAGAACCCAACCATATCAAACTGGTCAGAAACCAGGCAACCTGAATTGCCAACTCTGGTGCCAGGACTGACTCACTGTCCAGCAGTTGCCAACCACAGAGTCCCTGTGGTTAAAAAGGAGGGCAAAATCCAAACTAAATACAAACCATTTAATTTTACTCCCCAAACCATACAGATTCTTCGCAAAAGTTACATTCTATATAACTTAAAAGCTTCTTTTATTTCCTTAATGCCAATAAATAAAAACAAACTTAGGGGCTATAGTCATGCAACAATAATTAATATATTCAAAAAAGAAAAAATATTTTTAAAAAAGCAAAATAAAACCTAGACACGTTAAAATAAGGTAGCAACATTTCTGGGCAAAAATAAGAATTAGGAAAGATCTACAAATAGCAAAAGCTAATGCTGACCTGAGAAGTCATAAAAGAGTCTGAGTCAGATCACATGACCCCCTACAAAATATGATACGTACAGAAAATAAGCATTTTTCTTTTTAGGAAATGGATACTACTGCTCATAAGCACAATACAAGTATTAATAAAAACCTACTTTTCCCTGAGAATTCTATTTACTTCAATTCACTCTTCCATTGGTTTTTTATTAAATGGTCACATTTCTCTAAACATTGTTTGAAAATGGAACTAAACATTTCAGAAGATTCTTTATCATTAACTCAAAGATAACTCTCTTAGAATTCTACAATGTAAAAACAGGCTGACATCACAGTTAAAATCAGAAATATTTTCCAACATTCCTTTACATATTAAATATTAATTTTTAAAACATTGGTGTAATTTTTAAAGTTCTCAACACAAAACTAATGGAAAACAAAGGGTTAACCAAAACTAGATAATTTTACTACCATATGAATTTAGTGGACTTAAAAATTTACATAAAAATTTAGAGAAATGTTCCCTTTATATTAAAACAAATCCTTTAAACAATCTATATTTTCATTTTTTCAGTATTCTGAAAAGAACTAAACATCTAACTGAAATGTTCTGTCTCCTGGAATATTCAAGTATTGATATAAAAAATAACAATTAGAAATATTCATGAAAAAGTGAAAATAGCATTTAAAATATTTGCAAGAAATCCATTTAACATAGTGTTATAAATAAAACTGTAAGCTGTCCTGTAACTTCAGCATTCTAAATAAATAAAAAATAGTAAGATGTTCTACTGCCTTTTTTAACATGCTGGAAAGTGATATGCCACCCTCTACTGTAAAGGACTAGTAGTGATAATGTTCATAGAGCAGAAAAAGCAAACCTCTGTTCAACTGTTGCCACCTTGTGGCTATGAGATGTGGCACAGGTCCCAAGTCTGCAAATTTATATTATTTAAGTACAAAAGAGAGATGAAGTTTTTAAGATTTTTAAAGCAGGGAAAGGGGAGAAGAAAGGTATCTGACAAAAAAAAACAAAACCACACA
Organism: Tamias sibiricus; assembly: GCA_025594165.1. Lineage (NCBI taxonomy): Eukaryota > Metazoa > Chordata > Mammalia > Rodentia > Sciuridae > Tamias > Tamias sibiricus. The sequence goes on along the minus strand of CM046658.1, from coordinate 137,819,878 downwards.
CACACACACACAAAAAAAACCCAGAAACTTTTGCAAATTTTTTTAAATATATATTTTTTAGTTGTAGGTGGACACAATACCTTTATTTTATTTTATTTATTTATTTATTTATATGTGGTGCTGAGGATGGAGCCCAGGGCGTCACACATGCTAGGCAAGCACTCTACCTCTGAGCCACAACCCCAGCCCACTTTTGTAAATATTTACCAGTTTTTTTAATACATAAGTGGGCAACATATTGGTCACAAAAATTAATAGGACTTGTTCCAACCCCCAAAATAAGCCAAAACAAAACAAAAACTAGTTGAAGAAATAGATGCATAAATCAGTATTAAAGCTAATGAACCAAAAGAAAAGAGAGTGGATGAGAGATCACAGGACAATTACAGAACTCACAGCCTCAGTGAAATATTAGGAAAAGGATCATGATGCACTGCCCTTGATTCAGTCCTGTGAGGGAAAGGTCTCTGTAAGGATAACTTTGTGGGCTTTTACTGAAAAGTATTTATTTCTGAGGTTCACATATACTTTAGTCTACACTTTAAGGACTTTAAAAATCAAATGAAAACATACTACTTGAATTTCATTATATATATTTAAAATATATATATATATTTTAAATACCACAATAAGTGCTCTGAATGTCATTTTTCATTTATAATTATTCAATCATCAAACTGTCTAAAATATCATTACAATTTATACCATATTAAATTCTTGCTTATATGTAAAGCTTTATGCAAGGGATGAAAAGAGTGAATAAGGACCAGGTGTGGTGGCGCAAGCCCATAATCCCAGCAGCTCAGGAGGCTGAGGCTGGAAGATCCCGAGTTCAAAGCGAGCCTCAGCAAAATCAATATACTAAGGAACTCAGTGAGGCCCTGTCTCTAAATAAAATACAAAATAGGGCTGGGGATGTGGCTCAGTGGCCAAGTGCCCCTGAGTTCAATCCCCAGTAGTCCCCCAACCCCCTCCCCCAAAAGAGTGAATAAGGTATAACCTTGATCTCTAGTAACTACAAGTAGAAAACAGATTAAAACAGGCTCACAAATTACTTTAATGTAATTTAAAGCTACAGTTGCAACATAAAGGTAGTAGAAAACAAAGCCTTAGGACATTCAAGAGGTGTGGCACCTGGTTGGTGTGATCATCAGAATAAATGATTCCCCCCCTTTCTTTGTTTTTAATTAGTGCTTTTTAGTTTTATATAACATTAGGATTCACTTTGACATAATTATAAAAGCATGGAATATAATTTGCTCTGATTCAGTCCCCAGTACTTCCCCTTCCAACCCTTCCTTCCACCCCTTGTTCCTTTCCCTCTACTGATCTCTCTGCTATTTACTTACAGTTTTATCATTTTAATTAGGGCCTTGTGGATATACATGATTGTGAGATTCACTGTAGTATATTCATATATGTACATGGGACAGTCAGGTCAGATTCCTTCACTGTTCTTCCCTTATCCCATCCCTCCCTCTCCCCCTCAATCCCGTTCCTCTATTAATTTTTCTTAGATCTTGTATTTGATGGAACCCCCCACCTCCTGTGATTTTTTACAATGAAATATGCAGTCGGGGAAGCTAATTTTAGTGTAAAAAGCAATAATGTTTTGTTTAGGGAACAGCAAACTTTTATCTTTAAAAGAAAAAAATTGGCTGAGCCACAACCCCAGCCCGTTAGTATATTTTATGAGTTCACTTTGGTAGCATTTCTTTTTAATGAAGTAAAAACTGTGAACATGTAGTAATTTTGATGGAATCAGAGATGAGGGATAACAAACCCAGTTCCTAATTCCTATATTTTGTTTTGGTTGTCCAATATGAAGAAAATCCACCTAGGGGCTGGGGATGTGGCTCCATGGTAGAGTATTTCTTGCCTAGCATGCAGGAGGCCCTGGGTTCCATCCCCCATACTACAAAAAAAAAAAAAAAAAATCCACTTATAACAGCACATGTTAATGAGGGCAAGGAAATGAGCATTGCCATGCACATAGTGGGAGTTTATTAAAGCAACTGCATTTATCAAATTCAAACTGTGCATATGTGCATATATTTTCTCCCTAGAATACATCCTATAAATTCACTCTCATAAGCATGCAGAAAAGCAAATGTCCACTGTAATACTGTCTGTTGGGGGGAGGGGCAACAATCTAACACTTTTAATGAAGGCCTTTTCTAGTTAAATAAGTGATACCTACCATGGAATACCAACAATTTTTTAAATGAGGCATATAAATTACACATACAACTCAAAGTTATACTTCAGTGAAAGTAACAATTTTCAGCAGCAACTAAAAATACTGTTTTTTAAAGTATTAGGCACTTGTATTAAATGCTTTAAATAATAATTATTTAATCGATAAAAGATAATAATGTAAAACAATAATAATTTGTTTAAGGAACAGCCCTAAAGAGATTATTTAATCTCATAATAATACCATGACACAGGGTTTCCTTTTACAAAAAAAGCAAAGGAAATATATAGATAGTAAGTCATTTCCCAAAGAAAAACAGCTAATAAATAGTAGAAGAGCCAGGATTCAAACCCAGAGTTTATACTCTTAAAACAGTAATAATAGTTCAGAACAGTACTTGTATTAACCATTTAATAACTACACTTATAATATGTATACATATATAAACCTCCAGAGGCACCCATTAAAAATCATACTCTCCAGACTTGAAAAAGTTAGAAAAAGGTAACAAAGCTGTTTATATTTCACATAATAATTTTCAGCGCTATTTAAAATGTCTTTTTAAAGTAAATAGATATTGCTTTTATACTTCATAAATAATTAATTTGTTTCAAAAATCCTGATCTCAAAATAAGTATTTATTCATCTTGTAATCTTGGGATAGTCTTCAGTTAATTAAATAGATCCAAAAACTTCAAAAAGGAATGTTAAGTTGAACCCCTGTCAACATCTAACAACTGCTCATATTCCTCATCATAAATGTAAGACAGAAATACACTCAAAACTCCCAAATAAACATTAAATTAAATCTAATGTAGTATTTTGAGTTTTCTTATTATTCTTACAATTGTTTTCACTCAATTATTGTTCTGGTCAGGCACATTTAACTACTATGCTCAAGCCTATATTATTCAACTTGTGCAAACTGCTTGAGAGCAGTCAAGCACATATCACAATTCAAAGACGATCCAGGTGGAACTGAAGTTCCAATATGCAACACATGTTCCATTAATTCATTTATCCATTTGGGAAATATGTACAGAGTGCCCACCAAGGGTCAAGCACCGTGCTAGGTACTAGGGACATATCAGAACAAGGGAGAAAGGTTTCTGTCTTCCTAAAACTTACATTCCACTGGGGGAGAAAAGGCCAAGATAAACTTCTTTCTGAAGTGTGCACATAGTACTCTGACATATTAAGTTTACATATTAGAGTGTCGAGAACCATCTGTGGACTATGTGGGCCAAATCAGCAATGGAAGCCCACTGAGTGGGAAAGTCTGGTATCTGGGAACTTAACAGCGGCAACCCTGCTGTAAGATGGCCCAAATACATGTAAACTCACACCCAGCTCTGCCAAAGGTCCCACACAGCACTAGAGATGGGGTGACCTATGGTAGCCACATTGCGTCTCTGAGATGCCAATCAACCTGCTGACTGTAAGACATCGGGAAGCAAGACTCCACCCCTGAAACCTTATGATGTACTGCCTTTGATGTACTGCCTTAAATAAACCACCAGAGCCCTGTTTTAATTGCTGTGTTCCAGCTCCTACCAGAACTGGAAGATCCTATCAGAAGCTCTGCTTTTAAAATCTATTCTTTGACTCTGCTTCTTATTTCTTCACTAATTATTTCAGACTTTATTTTCTCAGGTGGCTTATCTTCTCCTGTGCAGGAAAAATTACCCTGGCAAGGTGCTGGCCACCTCAAGATATTAGAGATTACAAGTATCCTTAATTTAGGGATTAAACAGAATGTCATGCGCATGAACATGGCTGATTTGGGGTATTTTTATTTGCTTGGTTAGTTTTAATATTTTTTTTCTGTGAAAAACTTAACTTCATTATTTCTATACAGCTCAATCTCTAATTATAGACTTTTCTACATTTTTAAAATAGCCTCTATGTGCTCTCTTTTTTAGAGCAGTTTTAGGTTTACAGCAAAATTGAAAAATTATAGAGAGAAATCCCATGCGCTCCCTGGCCCCCAACTTGCATTGCCTCCCCTACTATCAACATCTCCAACCAGAGTACATTTGTTACAATGGATGAACCTACATGGTTTGGCAAAGCTTATTATTCACAATTTAATAGTGGAGTTTCATTAAAAGAACTATGTGGTTCTGGAAACATCTCTGGTGCAACTACTCTCCAAAAGGCAGGAAGATAGTAAAGAAATGGCTGGGGCCACATAATATCTAAAATGCATTAAGTGAAAACTTTCTCAACACTGTGTGCTGAGAACCCTTTAAATGTATTATTTCATACAAACTTCCCAATAACTCCAATTAGAGTATTATTTTCACTTAGATATATAGGCTAGCTAATTTGCCAAAGTCACTCAACTGGTAAGATGGCTGGATGAGTATCACAATCCCAACAACCTCAAACTGAGCAGGTTTTAACCTCTGCCCCAGGCCAGTAGGTCTTTACAACCATAGCAAGAAATGTGTAGTTAAGCTTGAGGAAACAGGAATGGTGGTTTACAAAGTTCCCAAGAAAAACATAAAGACCACCTCCTCATGTCTGGTTTGTAGAGCACAGCTCTGTTGCTATGTGTATGATGACCTTCAGCACAGCTGAAGTCAGAGGTATCAATTACTGAATAGAAGGGACCACTCAAAATGCTACAAAGCTAAGAACTCATAAAACACAAGACTACAACCCAGATTCCTGATACCCTCCTTCCCAGGAAATTATCCTTCCATTAAACCAAGATGTCCAAGAACTATGAACCAGAAAAATGTGAACCACATGTCAGAACTAAACACATTTACTCTCCATCTAGTAGAATATAATGCTTTCAAAACTGTGTTAGATGGAGAAAAAACAGCCCATGGAGACTGTTCAGTCTGAGCTGGCATAGGCAAATCCAATGGATGTGCTGAGACTACCAGGAAATATCCCAGTTGCCTCCTGGAAAAACTGAGCAGCTCAATTAGAATTGTCTTGGAGAGGAATGGAAAGGGAATCCTGCTCACTTGTAAATAGCCTGAATTTCTCCTTCATTAAACATTTATTACTGCTCACCATGTGAACACTAAAGTATGAAAGACATTTTGAGCTTCAAACACTTACTACATGCAATGCCACAATTTTCATTTTTGCCACACTTAACTCAGCAATCTGAGAATTATTTTCTGGAGATTTTGAAGGAACTTAAAATGTGGTACTTATGGGGCTGGTAATGAGAAAGGGTGAAGGTGAAAAACAGGGAAATTCTTTTCCTACACAAATATTCAGAAGAAGAACACTGAATTATATTTATGCTTCCTACCTTACCACACTTCATCAGCAATGCCTTATGCCAAGGATGAATCCAATTCATCCCTTTGATGATTTCAGCTCTGCTGCAATGTTGACTTCCCCAGGTATGGTAGACAGAATAATGTGCCCCTAAAGATGTCCACATCCTAATTTCTAGAATTTGTGAATGCCACCTTCTGTGGCAAAGGGGAATTAAATTGCGGGAAGGATTAAGATTGCTAATCACCAATTTTCAGAAAAATATTGTGGATTATCTGGTAGGCCCAATGTAATCATGAAGGACCTCAAAAATGAATGAGACATAAGCGAACTCCCTGTGAGAAGGACTCAACCTATTGTTGCTGGCTCAAGAAACAAAAGGAGGCCAGGAACCAACAAATGCCAGTGGCCCCTGTAAATTAGAAAAGGCAAGGAAACAGTTCCTTTCCAGAACCTATGGAAAAGGAAATGCTGCAACACCTTGGTTGTAACCTAGTGAGACTCCATCAGACTTCTCACTTACAACCCTCAAAATAAGAAATTTGTTTTAAGCCACTAAATTTGTGGTAATTTGTTACAGAAGAAAAGAGAATATACATCAGACTTTTTTAATCCTTGGATCTTAGGAAAATTTTGACTCTAACTACTAAAATGATCCTATAATCCAGGAAACTGCCTATTAGCTATTTGATACTATTCCCCAAGGAAATTAATACAGAAATTGAGAAAGTGTTTTTTTAATACAGCCAATTTCATGTCTGCTGAATGTAATAGTTAAAAAACAAAACAAGGGGCTGGGGCTGTAGCTCAGTGGTAAAGCGTTTGCCTCGAATGTGTGAGGCACTGGGTTCCATCCTCACCACCACATAAATATAAATAAAGATACTGTGTGTTCATCTACAACAAATATTAAAAAAAACAAACAAAACAAAAACAACATCTCAAGCTGTATTTGTCTATTTCCTCTACTTTATTTATTTATTTTATTTCGTACTTTACAAAAACATTGGCTAAGGCAGAGGGGAAATAAACCCAAAAAGGTCACTTAGAGAAAAGGAAAGTGAAGCACTGACCTGATAAATCACTTGCCCAAGTTCAGAAAAACAGTAATTCCATCGTTCCCCTATTTAACAAATGCTTAGAACAGATACCAAGCTCCACACCGGAGCTACCATACAAAGACCAAGCAGAGCCTTGCCTCTCCCAGTGTGAGTCCACTTCTACCAGTCCCCGGAGTCACCCTAGAATGCCTCACTTGCTGCCCAAGGGCCAGCAAGCCGCAGCAAGACGCGCGCTTACGGAGTGTGGACAGAACCGGTCACATGAAAGCACAACCAATGCAAAACAACACCAACCACGCGCTAGGAAGCCAGCGGCCAGCGATAGAGGTAACACGCGTCCCAACACCAGCTCTCCACCCTCCCAGGCCCCCAGGCCCCCTGGCCCTCCCAGTTCCAATTCTCCTCGCCGACTCCCCGCCTACTAGCCGGCTCGGCCCCGCCCATATGTCACTGGCGTGGCCCCACCCTTCACGACAGCCCGCCGGAGCGGCCCACCCGCGTCGTGGGCGTGGCTCCGCAGCTGCCTCTCACCCGTCGGAACTCCGCCTTCCGCTGCAGCTCTGAGTGCCGCTCTAACGCGCTGGCAAAGCCGCCCCGACTCGTCTGAGGCTTCGAGGAATCGGAACTCCCACTTTCGGAGCCACTCTCAGTGCCTGCGCCTCGAAAGGGCCTGGAGAAGAGAAACACTCGCAGAAAATGGCTCTCGGCAGTCACGGCACGGGTCCCACACAGCGCCGCCATGACGCCTTTACAACCTCTGACCTCTGACCTCCGTTCCGCAAGCGTGCGGGTCATGGGCGGAGCGAGGAGAGGCCCGCCCACTTGCCGCGGAGCCCTGAGGGCTGGCCGTTTGTGGGCTGTGCTGTGCTGAGGACGGAGTGTGGGGAGTGGGAGATTTAAACTAAAATTGATAGACTAAATCCTTAGTGACTGGAGATCACCGTTTCGTGTGGGAAGTGCGTTTAGTTCGTAGCAGAGTGTGGTAGTGCAACCGTTAACGTTCCCTCAAGTGGCCGCGTGGTTCGCTTCCGGTCACCGCTCAAACACCAGGTTCTCCCTGATTATCCTACTTAGAATTGGAAGTCCCGATATACACGCCGGTGTTCTGCTTTCTCTGTGCCATTTAGCACTTCCTAACATGCCATGTGTTGTACTTAAAATTTTAGGTGCTTTCCGAGAATTTTCTCCATGAAGGAAGGAATTTGCTGTTAGGTCCTTTGCACTGGGCACTTGGTAAGGCGCAGTTCACATGGAGCAACTCTGGATCCGCGTTAGTCCTTTGTAACTTCTGGGGCCAGGCCTCTCACGTGAAAATAATAAGATGAGACGTTTGTCACCTTTTTTATAGCTACTGTACCTTCTAGTGTTAAGGAGCTGGGGCCTTACAAGAAACAAGCAGTGCAAAAAGCCTGCCCTTCAAACCCTGATTCTTGGGATCAAGTCAGAAACTGAGTTCAGACATGTTGCTCAAGAATAACAGGAATGAGTTTATTGAAGGGATAGGGAAAAAGAATGAGGACACTCTCAAGGGAGAGAATTGGTCCTGAGAGGAGAGGGACAACATGCCTTTTCTATACTTCAGTTTTATTGGGGATCCCAGAGATATTTCCAAAATGTCACACTCAGGGCCACCTCATGACTTTTGGCTGACAGCGACATCAGACTTTAAGGCCCTACTGCCTTGACAACTCTAGGTCACCTTGGCCCATGCTGGCCAGTTCTAATTGGATTTTTTTAAAAATATTTATTTATTTACTTTAGTTGTACACAATGCAATGCATTTATGTTTACGTGGTGCTGAGGATCGAACCCGGGCCACGCCCCGTGCAAAGCGAGTGCTTTGCTGCTGAGCCACAACCCCCCAGCCCCTCTAATTGGATTCTTAACCATATAGTCTTACAGATTTTATGGTTAGGAGGAACTATTCTTATCGCCAGGTATTTAAGTATCTGGTCTTAAAAGGCTCCCCCTTCAGGGTAACTTGGGTTCCTCTTACTAACATTATTTTGGGCTTGCATTTCTTGTGCAGATAATGGGTAGTTTGCTGAGGAATGTGACATAGCTTGTCCACTTAGGCCCGGTAGGGCTGCAGGTGAATTGCTTCTTGGAAAGCAAAAGCATATGGGGGCAGCACAGTGGGCCCATTATTTTGGAATTATTCTCTTAATCTCTGTGTTCCCACCATTCACATCTATCTGTTCCATAACACTAGGGAATTTCACATTGTGCCTGCGTATTGTACCAGAGGCTCTTGTCACTTTTCTCATTTCAATGTTAATTCCGAGATTTTGCCCACCCTCTTCAAAACTTAACCAAACCACACACTTCACTTTTTAATGAATGAAGTAGTTCACCCATCTTTTACCCAGTAGTTTTAATGTTAATTTGAAATCAAGTTTTGGAGGCAGGGGGCACACACCTTTCCATGTCATTTGAAAATTACTGAGAGAAGTCATTTTTAGGACCACAGACCCTATTTTACGAATGCCTCCAACTAGGGATTTATACCTTTCTCATGCCCTCAAACTACGGCATAGATAATATACAAAACATTGGGAAGCAATTGTAGGATTCATTACTACTAGGCAACTGTGGAAACCCCTTATAAATTCAGTACCAGAGTAAGATAAATTCTATTCCAGGTGAGTTCTCCCTCTTGGTACTAAAACTCAATAGATGTATGTCCTACCTTGGGCAAATGATAAACTTCTCAAGGACTGTGATAAGTCATTTTTGGAACAATTCCTGTAGTTTTTTAAAGGGACATGTTGATGGGCTGTGTGAGTCCACATGATAAGTAGGCTACATCTTCTTCATACATTTACTTGAAGATTGAAGGTTACTTTCACATTCAATATTTTTTAAAAAGCAAAATTATCTGCCTTTGTTAGAGGACCAGAAGCATCAAACAAGAGTGATTTATCTGCAGGCTTTTTTGCCTATGCAAGCCACAAATAGAAACAGAAGCTATAGAGGGTTAGTGTTTTCACATCTTAAGGATTCTGATCCTGCCCTAACTGCACCTTCCCTCTTGCTTCATTAAAAACAGTCCCCCCCCCCTTTTTTTTTTTTTGCAAGTTAACGTATTACAAAAATATTAGTAATGGCAGATGGCAAGGTAAGTGAACAGAAAATAATTCAAATTCTGGCCCCACAAATACTGGCTATGGACTCATCTATAAAACTGACACCACACCCCTAAGAAAGGAAATGAGTAAAATGCCTAGGCACTTAATGAAAGCTCAAAAAGTAGCTTATTGATGGCTAAGTGAAAGTGATTAGGAGGTGATTAAAGATTTGTGCCTTTTAACCACATAAATGCCTGGAAGAGGGACTAGTCTAGACAGACTGTCTAAAAACAGTCATTTCAGGTGAATAAATAGATAAGCTCATTAAGATCGATCCTGGAGATGACAACTGAAGATAGGCAATAGCGTTTAAGGAATTGGAAGAATACTGTTAGATAGTCAAATTGGAAAATAATGGAATTAATCCTAGAAACCAAGTTAACCTTTAGAGAATGCTGAAGATGACAGCCACTTAAAAATATATATTCAAAAACCAAAAATTGTGTTTTGCTTTTACTGTGTGGTAGAAAAACCACCATCAAATTAAAATAATCACTGATCAGCCTCAGTAACATCAAAATTATATATGAGCTGGGCAGGGTGGTGCATGCCTGTTATCCCAGATACTTAGGAGGGTAAAGTGGTAGTAGTACAAATTTGAGGCTAGTGTGAGCAACGTGGGAAGACCTCATCTTCAGAAAATAAAAAGGGGTGGGATGTATGTACCCTAGTGGTAAAATGTCCCTCAGTTCAATCCCCAGTACAAAAAAAAATTATTATGAAAGAATTCAAGTCACCAAACAGCATTTATTGAAGTATGAAATCCTGGCAGGTGACAGGCACATGCAGGCCCTGCTCTCTAAGAGCTCACATACTAAGTCTGAAAAAGCCTTTAGATTCATTTTGGTTTCAACATCAGAATATGGAAGTTTTAGAAGTTCGCTGGTTTATTCAAAAGCAATGTTTTCTATTAATTGGGACCCACCCATGGTCTCTATAATTGATATATAATTATGGGACCATCACTGAAAATGACTAATCAATTGCCAAATGTCTTCACTCTGCAAAAATTAGATTTCTCATCTGGTTTTAACTATAAAGAAACATGATTTTGACAAACTGCCTTATGCAGCATTTCCTCTGGAACATGTGCAGCAAATAGTCACTTCATAAATGCCTTTTGGTAGCCAGCATGTAGCTTTCTCATTTTTGCTCGATAACATTGATTCATACAGTTGTCATGGTTCCTTATATATCCAGGACAGGACAGGTTTGGAGTTAAGTTTGCATAATGGACTTATCCCTTTCCCCCATACAGACAGGTAATACATACAAAAGAACCCATACCCAAATCATAGAATTTTTATTGTTTTCAAATACTATACAAAAAATAGTGTGTATATCTTAACAGATCAAGGAACAGACCAAATTGTCTTTTTTTTTTTTTTTTTTGTATTGCAGTAATAAAGTTACTAAGATGATAATCCAATTAATGTTTTCCCTCTTCATTGATTACTTTGGTCTTATAAGCATAAGAATCATGCTGTATTCCCACAAACTCCATAATTTAAAGGCATTCCTAATTTGTAAGCTAGGTTTTGTTTTCAGTGATATTTTCTTCTATTACACTTCTTGAATCCTTAAATATCAGGTTTCACTTTCCTGCTGTTTTCTTGTAGTGTCACACAAACAACAGAGCCAGGACCTCTTTCTGGTTTTCCTACTAATTAGTTTTTCAAATTTCTTAAATATCTGTGAATTCATAATATTGAGTCTCTCACAAAGAGCACTTTGCATAGTATGTCTAAATCCATGTTTTATTTTTCTAAATTCATCCTCACTCTTTACTTTTAAGAAGCAAGTGTTGGTTGGTTGGTTGGTTGGTTGGTTGGTTTGTAGACTAGGAAGATGTCTACAAAAATGGTTGGGCAGGGGCAGGGGGCAAGAGTAAAAAAAAAAAAAGATTCTCCATTTCTTTCATGACCATCCCCAGTACTCACCTTCATATACCCATTCAACTTCCCATCCCAATTTCTATCTTTCTTTTTTTTTTTCTTTTTTGCATACACAGTAAAAAGATATGAGAATATTTCTCTCAACTAAAGAAATTGCCATCTTACTCTATTTGGCAGTGTTGAGAAGACATGAACAGGGCAGGACACCCAAGAAACAATGTGATAAAGTGAAGATGATGAAACAACAACAATTTTTTAAAGACTACTGTTGGGAAAAATAATTTAACAGCTATGAAGAACAACCACAATATTTCCATAAAGTGACAGATTTCTACAGAGCTCTCTTCTGGGTCAATGCTTCAACTTTTGCCTTAAAGCCTTTAGAAGGAAATTAGAGAATGTTAGTCTGATACCATTAAGCAGTGGTTTAAAGTGGATTATTTTTTTAATTGCCTTTTTTTTGGAAATTAGAGAATGTTAGTCTGATACCATTAAGCAGTGGTTTAAAGTGGATTTTTTTTAATTGCCTTTTTTTAAAGTAGAGGTACCAGCTGATTCTTTTATAAAACAAACTATTTCCAGACCACTAGTCTCATAATAGATATTGAGACCTATACTACTGATATACAGAATTTATTAAGCTTTTCACATGTAATAAAGCATAGCTTCAGCTGGATCAGAGTGCTAACAAAAGCTCTAGCAATCAAGAATCATTTTATAACACCACTTGGGGCTTTTCAAATTTGGTGTTTGTATAAGAATTTATCCTAGAGATGTCTAGTCATGCTTTTAAAAAATGAGGTCACTCCAAGCTTGGCAATTAACATTTGGCATAAACAATTAAATAATCACAACTTGATAAATAGTAGATACAACAATGTAAGCCATTACATTTACAGCATAAGGAAAAGGTGGTAGTGAGTCAGAGTAGAGTTAATATAGAACCTCAGCCTCTATGCAGATCTGTCCAAAAGGCTTTGATTCATCAGCCCCAACACAGCTCTCATAGCAGGGGAATGTTTACAGTATCATTTTATAATTTCTAACACACTGAAAACAAGTAGAGAATGATGAATTGATTTTTATTAATGCATTACATCATCAGGAATTATCACCAAAATATGTTCAAGTTATAAAAACAGTCATACAACTTCATGTACTTCTTAAAGGATGATAAATGGATTAAGTGGAGACAGCAATGTCTCCCCTAATGTGGTTGATTTTAGCATGTTTACAACTAGGTCTAAAACACTTGAACATTGATGGTGCACTCATATTTCAGCCTACTGAAATACAGTATGCTTGACTCAGAATGATGTCAGTGTACTCTGAACTTAAAACTTGAATCTGGTAAAAAGTTGATATAAGTGGTGAAATAACTAATAGGCTGAAATACTTACTGTCATGAATGCCAATTAACAAGGATATGGGGGTGGGGGTCCTACTCTCAAGTCCCCCAGCAGTTTGAATTACTATACATATAGAGTTATAACAAAATGGATGTAGAACTGTTTATTTTAGTCTGGCATCTTCAGATACCCAAGATAGGTACCTTATATGAAGAAGTGTTTATTCAAAAATGGGATTTTTTTTTTATACCTGGTAGTTCATCCCTTAAGGTAAAGAAAATGACACTGAAGCTTTTAATAACCAGGATTCATAAAATTTAAAAGAATAATTTTAGTCAGGAATCAAATATGCAGAGATTCAGAAAGGAAAAGAATCTTATAGAAGACAAAAGACAAACTGGCATCCCAGATGCAGAGCAATTTTATAAAGTAGGAAAGCAACTATGATCACCTGCAGCTTCTCAGATCATCCTAGTGAGCATCCCCAGGTACTATATGTGACTTTATATAATAGTATTTCCTAAATAAAGAATCTTTGATATACATTAAAGGGTGTTTCCCAGAAGTAGAGGTGAAGGTATTTCATTTTGTTTAACCCACAAACTATTTGGTCAAAGAAATATGTAAAGCTAAATAAAAGCACATCTGGTAGAAATTCATGGCAATGAATGTTGACAAGATGTGCTTGGATCTTGCTTGCAGCATCTGGCAGTGGATAGCAGAACAAAGGTAGGAATCTCACAGGCTCTCCTGCGTCTGTTCTGTAGGCGGCTCTGTGGCGGTGGCACTAGCATTTGCAGTCGAATTCAAGACTTCTCCAAAATCACCGCCAGCAGGCTTGGTTCCCCCTACTTTAGACTTAAAAAAAGTTCAAAAAAGAAAAGACAATATGAAACAAAATTAGCTAACTCTGCATAAAGGAACTCTAATTTTACTTTCAAAAACAAGTCAAGAACATGGTAGCTCAGTGATCATTATATATGTATGGAATTTAGTACTATTGTAACATTCAGGGTGATAAATTCTACCCTTCCCCAACCCCATCAACTAATACTTCTTCAAAGGAAAATTTGTTTAAAGAACTTTGTAAAGTCTATTCTAAAATATCTACTGAAGAATATAAAGTATCTACTGAACTCCTGTTGCTTGATGAACATTTTGTATTACATTCAATTCTTCATTCAGCTCCACTTACTGAAGAAATACTGAGCAAAATAAATAAAAAATAAATAAATAAAAAATAATATATGTATTTTTCCCAGCTACAGTATAAGCATGTCAACCCTTTACTACTTAAATGTGCTCCAAGGTCCTGCAGATTCAACATCACCTGGAAGCTTGTCAGAAATGCAGAATTTCAGACAATATACTCTTCCAAACCCCAACTCCAACAACAAAACTGAAATTAAATTTTTATAGGATCCCCAGGTGATTCATGTGTACATTCAGTTTGTGAAACACTACTCTAGCCTATCCAACCTGAAATTGTCAATAAATATGTTTGAATGAATGAATACATCTATATTTGTACAGTATTTTATGCTTTTCAAAACCTTAATACATAACATGTCAGTTCTTGCTTTTCCGCATTGATATATCTGTGTTTGCTAGCCATTTCAAAAACTAAGCAGGTCTCTTGTACAGATCTAGAAGAATGATGCATTTTTTATTCTTCAAATTCATATTGAGCAATGTGCAAAGCATTATTCTAGGCCATTGAGAAGTATCAGTGAGCAGAAAGAACAGGACCCTGCCATTATGAGTTCACAGAGCACCATGCTAATGAATGTTGAATAAATAAGCTATAAGGCTATGTGTATACTGTGCCCCTGGAAAACACTCAAAGTATGTGTATACAAACAGAAAAGGTGTGCGCTAACATTGGTATGTGCAAGGAAAAAAAATCCAGATCACTACAAAGTGTTTGATTTTCTTTCAATAAATATACCCTGGCTATATAATTTTTAAAAGATGATTTAAGAATGAATGAGTGACTTGGTTTAAGTTCTGAAAGACTAAATAATAGCTTTTAATCTCATTAAGACATCAGCTTTAACCCTTCAAAGATGCCACTATAATTATCAGAGTTTAAGTTAGGAAGCAATGAACATACAGCCATCATACAAATTAGAGCAGGTCAGGCAGTGCATAGGAACTAGATGACCTTTCCGGTCACTTGTGATTCTAAAAATTGATGATTTTGTTTTTAATATAATATTTGAGATAATGCAAAACAGTAAACAGTAAATCACAATCATCATGGCATCACTATAATAAAAGAATAACAGAATGCCCAATAATTAAGGACTAAACAAACAATATCCATTTTAATGTATATATAAACAGCCATTAAACGTAAAATTGAAGGAGAATATTTAATGACATAGGAAACTGTTAATGATTTGTGGTCAGTTCTTAAAGAATAACAGCATAGTACTACTATATATATATTACTGTATCTGAGTAGTAACACCAATTTTTTAAAAATTGTTGTGCTTTCTCTATGTTAACTACAATAAAGTTATTGTAGATTTTATTTAAAGTGAATAAAGTGAAAAGCAGCACAAATTTCTAAAGTGCTATTGCTTTTTAAATTGTATATATCCTTTTGGCATTTAGCATGCTGCTATGCTACAACATACCCTCAAAATATATTGGTTAAAAGAGTTACATAACTCTTGAAATGTCCACTAATAGCATAAAGAGTAAGGTTCTTGAAGTTTTTTTTTTTTTTTTAAGTAAAAGATATAAATAGCCAGGCATGGTGGTGCACACTTTAATCTCAGTGACTTGGGTGACTTGAGGAGGAGAATCACAAGTTCAAGGCCAGCCTCAGCAACTTAGCAAGACCCTCAGTGACTTAGTGAGACCCTGTCTCAAAAATAAAATAAAATGGCTGGGATATAGCCCAGAGGTAGAGTACCCCTGGGTTAAATTTCCAGTACAAAAAATGAAAATAAATTTTAAAAGGGCTGGGTTTGTAGCTCAGTGCTAGAGAACTTGCCTAGCGCATGTGAGGCACTGGGCTTGATGCTCTGCACCATATAAAAATAAATAAATAAATAAAAGGTATTGTGTCCATTTACCCACACCAAAGAAAGTTAAGGCACATGCAATGTTGTCACAAAGACCCTGTTCACCTTTGTACTTGCCTTTAAGTTTTCAACCTTTTCTTCAAATGATTTGAAAGTTGGAGAGTTTCTAGGGAGGGAAAAAATAGTTAAATTATAAACACTGAAAAAACTTGACAGTTTTGAATACCATTAGCTGACCATATTCTTCTTCACCATTATTCTCAGCGAGCAAAATAACAGATATATTTATCTGTACATGTGTGCAGGTATATGCACAAATATTTATTATGTAAGATGACCAATTCCTGAGCTAATATTTCTACAAGTCTGATTTTGAGTCCGTGAAGACAGTCATTTAGACAAAAGTGATATAGAAAAAATCAGCGCATGTGAGAGAAGAGGGAACAAACCAGGTGAAACATCAATTCTGTCACTTCCCCAATCAACTTGTCACAATACAAGAAAATGCCACCATTAGGTTAGTTTAATTTTGGTTAAGATACTACACTCTAGAATTCCTGATTATGTTCACTTCTTGCCTGGGAGGAGTCCCATACCACCCATTCAGAAAAAGCAGATCATGTGGAGTTCCACGACAAGGATCCTAATTTCCAGGGAGCAGCACCACAGAGGAAAAAGAGGGACCAAAAGGAGGGGAGGAGCGCAGAAACTTGGCTTTGATACTTAACAAGCTGCCCCATCTGACAGCCCTCTGAGCCCCAGGGAACCTCTGTAGGCACCTTCACATTGACCCACATTAATTAAGGACTGTGGCAGTTTTTATCTATACACTTGACCTTGAATATCCTCCTATGAAGATGAAAAGGCAGAGAAGGAAACTAGGAGCTTCCTCCTCCTCACAGTGGTGATAGCAGACTAATGTAAGCTAATGGTTCTCAAAGCGTGGCCCCCAGAACAGTGCATCCCCAACTTCGCGAAACTTGTGAGTAATGCAAACCCGTAGTCCCACCCCAGCTCTACAGAAGCAGAAACTCTAGGAGGGGCCCAGCAAGCAGAGTTTAATATGCCCTTCGGGAGTTCCAATGCACACCAAGGTCGAAGCCAAGCAGACATTTTAAAAATCCTCCACATCTCTATAGAGGGTTTGGGGGAGAGAATGACACGTGCCACTTCAAGTGCTAACTGATGAAAACAGATAGTAGAATAAATCACAGTTGTCTACGAACACACACTAGGACTAGGAAAGCAAAGATGGGTTGAATGGGAGAAGAGGGAGTGTAATGAAAGCTAATGCTCACAAAGGAGGTGGGCCAGCTATACCCTTGACGAGAAGGTTCATTAGAGAGTAGTGTTAACTTTTATTAAACAGATTTCCAATATGAAACAACATAAAGGCTTTATAAAATAAAATAGAAACTCCTTTTTAACTCAAACATTTAATGGATCTGTTGCACCCATGCCAACACTGTAAGAGTAACTGAACACCGATACAGTGTTAAACATAGCTTGTCAAGAGTAGAATTCTAGATCCCCCACCTCAGAAGAGTCCAGGTTAAACATTTAAACAAAGCACCAGAAAGCATAGTACCAACTACGCTATGTAAAAATATACTTTACCTCATAGCAGGCATGCTAATTGAATGTTGAATGGAGCGTATACTAAGAGGCAGCATTAAAAAGAGATAGAAATGAAGTTAGTATATAGTAGTGATTCAACATATAAAAAGCCAACAAAACTTAGCTTTCTAGCGTTATTCTTTTGGCACCACGAAGAAGTATCTGCTTTTTGAGGTGGAGGGGATCAAAGTTATTCCAACATAATTTACTTTGATTCATGAGCCAATTTAATCCCAAACATTATTACAAGTAATAATACAACCTTGCATTTTTATCAGACTTTGAAAACTACCTTCACCTGTAAGGTGCATAACATTGAGGCTCAGAAGTTAGATGGTTTACCCAAGGTCATGGCAGAATTAAGAATGAACTTGGGTCTCAGGGACTCTTAATTCAATGCTTACCACCTCCCCTCAAAAATGAAGCACACACACACAAACACACAAGTGAGGCCAGAAAAAGGCCCTGCATCCACCTTTCTTTTAGGTCTTTGTTCCCAGGCTAGAACAGGTAGGTTTCAAAACAAATTACCTAACAACTTTAAGTGATTGTAAAATTACATGTCACTCCTCAGTAGTAACAGTACCCATTCTGTAATAAGAGACATTTATACTCATCCCAATTAAATTGAATGCTTCTAAAAGCCCAAATAAAACTTGGCTCTCTGTCTTACTAGATCCAACTTCTACTCAAGGAAGGCAGCTGAGTAATTGTACAGGTTCAAGGGTTATCTATTTTTAGCCATTTCCCAGAGAACACCTCATATGCTGAAAGTACCTTTATTCCTAGGATTTTAAAATCATTGCAGTCTGCTTTTACTGTTACCATGCACATGATATTTTGACCACTGAACAGCTTTTTTAAAGTAAACTTTCTTTTGGATAAAGTGGACCATTCAAGGTAGCAAGACTCAATTATATTTAAATATTTCATGTGTTTATGATCTGGTTTTCTCCAAGACTCAGTTGTTACAAATAGTAATGGGTTTTAAAACGCGGCTCCTCAAATCTAGCTTGCATTCATGTGTAATATAAAGTTATGATTTTAAAATACATCAAAATATTCTGACAGTTTGTGTAATTAAGATAATCAATAAAATATTTGGCCATCTCTGTACTTGCTATCTTATGTAACACAGGAAAAGTTCCGTGTAACTGAGCATTCTCTCCATCCTACAATGGTGGTTGATATGTTGGCTTAAAGGACTATAATCCACTCTGGAAGGAATTTACTAGTCCTTTTCCTACTTGATCTGAAGTTTACTGGTCCTATATTTGGAGGACAGAGATTAATGAGAAACATCCTTCTAAATTCCCAACACTAGAACTCCAGTCATCACCTGCCCCTCGCCTCTAAAAAACTGCCTGGAACAGCCACACTGCCACAAACCACCTACAACCATCAGTCATATGATAACTGGGTCAGGAGGCAGAGCCCACATCTGACCTCCTTGAGCAACAGACTGTCTGGACTGAATAGGGCAGGGGGTAGAAGATTAAGACTAGCATGCTGTAGTTAGCTTCTGGTTCAGTTAGAGGCAGGTACTTAAGCTAGAAAGTCACACAGACTTAAATACTGTCGAAGACTTTTTGAGACAAGGGGAAAGCTGCAAGAATGCAGAGGAAGCCTGTTCCCAAAGAAGGAATCAAGCCTAAGCACAGATCAAGGTAATAAGGAGAAACACAGGGGAACAGGGCAGGGTTGAGGAGGAACTGGTTTCCTCGGTTTCAAGAAGCTATCCTAATTTCTAACACATTTCTAATAAAGCAGGACTGCCTTGAGTGGGGCCTGGGCTTGCTTCCTTTCCTCTCTGTGGATTACAAAAGAAAAACTTTTTTTAAATCTTTGCAACCCAGTCTCCATTTAAGATGAGCTAACATAGATAGTTTTCTGTTCCTTGTTACCAGATCTTCACCAAAACACATGCTACTGCAGAAACTATCAAATTCTGGCGACAGAAGGAAAGTGATGGCCAAACCCAGATAAATAGTCCATAGGACATAGGCTGAATTCTATGGTATCAACAGACTGAGGAAATATGTGGATAAGGTAAGTACAAATTTTAAAAATTCACAGCTAATTTTAGTCACTGATCTTATCAGCAGGCAGCTGGGTTCTTTGTCACATTAACCAGCACACACTGACTAAATGTTCTTCAATGGTAATATGCAAGAAAGAGAAAGGAAGTGATTTGATCAAGCTTTATTTTGTGAAAATCACTGAGCTGAATTTGATTTTGAGCATTTCTCTGTGTAAACTGTTTTTCACAGTAAAAGGATTTTTAGATGTACCCACTAAACAGAATGAAATCAATTAACACATATAGGGCTATAGTTGAGGTTTCTCTGCCTTTGAGATAGCCATTTCAGTAGGAAGAACAAGGAGCACACATCTGCTTCAATTCCATCCCGTTATCTGGTTCTCTCTACAATCCAAATTTAGATAAAATTCTCTCTCTCTCTCTCTCTCTTTTTTTTTTTGTAGATAGTCTGTAATCGAGGGGGCAGCTGCTCTCTCATTTGGGCTTCTTGATGGAAAGTTAACAAAAGCTTCAACCTGCTTCAACTTACAATTTCATCCAAGGTTATATATAATGTGGAAACCTTCAAAAGCAAAATGCCAGGGTGCTGCTGGACCAGTCATCTCTCATAGGCTGCCAGGATCAGTTAGCATCTATAGCAAACTTTGATAAAACTTTTCTACCTTGATTTGTAACCTTCAAATATATTATCAAAGTAGAAATACAAAGCTGCGTTTCTCAAAACACACTAAGAAGAAAAAAGAAAAAAAAACTCACAGGGCAATGTGATTCTCACTATATACTTCCTAATCTCAAATTTACTTCTACCGTGAAAAGGTTATTCTTTTTTGGTGGTGGTGCTGGGGATTGAACCCAGGGACTTGTGCATGCGAGGCAAGCACTCTACCAACTGAGCTATATCCCCAGCCCTGAAAAGGTTATTCTTTTAAAAAGCTGAACTGATTTAAATATTTTCATGGTTTCTTACACAGTTATTTGACCTTTTCCTCTTAATAACCAGGGGTGGAGGGGCAGGTGATGGGGGGAAGGAAGGGCACAGTAGGTGGAGAAAGAGAAGGAAGAGGACATGCTGGCATGTTAGAATGCTTTCGGCCAGGCAGGCTTGTGAGAGCTGTCTGCATGTTATTACGCCATTTTGCCCCCAACAATGTCTTCACATAGGCAATGGAAGAGTTACTTCTGAGCAATGCCTAGAGAAACCACTGCAAACTATCACTGCTCTGGGGAGGCACAGGAAAGAGTGCCAGCTTCAGATCTAGGGTGTCCTGGGGTCAAATCCTAACCATCAGTCACACACACCTGCTTGCCAACCCTGCAAAAATCAATCTCCCCGTGGGGCAATTTCCTCCCAACTGCAGTATGAAAGCAATACCCGTGAGTACTTCGGAAGCTCAATATATAGCTTTGCCTGGCATGAAACTCTTTAACCATTATTATAATGGATGACTTGCGTTGAAACACAAATCAGCATCTATTTCGTGTTAGATTTTATCTCTCAAAGTTTTCAAATTTCATAGTTATTTCATTTGTTAGCTCTGACCCTACAGTCTAGAACAGTACCCTACACACAGCACTCAATAAATACTTCTAAATGAAGCCGGGCGCGGTGGCGCATGCCTGTAATCCCAGCACTTGGGAGGCTGAGGCAGGAGGATCGCGAGTTCAAAGCCAGCCTCAGCCGTGGCGAGGCACTTAGCAACTCAGTGAGGCCCTGTCTCTAATAAAATACAAAAAAAAAAAGGGCTGGGGATGTGGCCCAGTGGTTGAGTGCCCCTAAGTTCAATCCCTGGTACCAAAAAAAAAAAAAAAAAAAAAAAAAAAAAATACTTCTAAATGAAAGAATTTTGTTAACTAATTTTGTTAATTAAAACTGGGAAACATGGATATGAAAGGTAGAAAAGTTATATAGTGTTTCAAAGTATAATCAAAGAGTATTCTCTTTCTAAAAACAGACATTTCTTTTTCACTAAGGGGTAGAAATTTTCAGCAAAAAATAACTATCTTGAATGATTTTAACAAACGAAACAAAAAACATCTAAACATGTACATGAAGAAACATTTTAAAAGAAGCAATTCTCTGAAAATGACAGCAAAACGATTTAGCACTTCCTCTTAAATATATTAAAAATAGAGCAACAAGGCTACTAAATTATTACAAATATGCTATTTGTAGCAATGCAATTTATGTTTAACAGTAGCACTGATGGAAATAAAGAACGTTCTTTTAAAGTTTACCTCGAAATTGTAAAAGCATGAGTCAATACTTAAATATATGTATAAAGAATAAGCAAACAGGAGAGTGGTGGAAATGCACACAGCACCGGGGGGTGGGGGGGGGATGCTGGCTGTCCCCAGAGGTTCCCCAGAACAATTCTCATTACCTTGTCCTACCTGACCCTTAGCCCTGCTGGGCCCTCATTCTCAGAGCAAAAACAGATATTCATATCATCATTCCTTCTCTCTCTCTTCCCCCAACCCCATCTCTCTCTACCTCCTTCTCTGTTTCCTCTCTACCTCCCTGATTTTCCCTCTCTCCCCTTCTCCTCTCCTCTTTTTCCCTAATCAAAGTATAATTATGACAAATTTCTAAATCTTAAAAGATAATTAGATGACTATAAAATTAAAACTGTTGCTGACTCTTAATACCTTCAAGTTGGCAAAACTAGGTACATTTCTCCTTCTGTATTTGTAATTACACTGGAGAGTGTAATCACTGGCCTAAATTTTCCAGAAATGCGGATTTGGAACAGTTAACTGGATTAACCAAGCAGTTGCCTAAAGAAGCCTCTGCATCTATCCCTGGGGGTAGATGGGTAAGGGGCCTTGCTGCTGGAATTGGAGCACTCAACTCTACAGTCCAGGACCCTCTCCTTGGACAGTTCCTGTGGCCAGTATTTGCCTCTGTGACTCACATGATTTCAAAGATGTGGTTTTCCTTTATGCATCTGACTACTGCATCAGATTAAGTGACTTCACCTGGTTAGGTATAGTGGTGCACACCGGCAATCCCAGCTACTTGGGATTAGAGGAGGATTCCAAGTTAGAGGCCAGCCTGGAAACTTAGCAAGACCCTGGCTCAAAAAATTAAAAGGGCTGGGGTGTAGCTTAGCGGCACAGTGCCCCTGGGTTCAATTCCCAGTACCACGGGATGGGGGCGGGGGGGGGGGGGATGGCAGGTTACCCAACCTTTGATCTGTAAGAATTAATTACAAAGATTTGTCAGCATCTTATTTCTCTCATTCCAAGTATTAATCAAAAGATTTACTTAACATGCACATACTGATACACAGTATAGTCATTGAAAACAAGACTAGATACCTAGATACATCTACTCAATATTTTTAAAGGTATAGAAAAGAATAGTGATAAGTACAGATGAAACATATCATTTCTCTATAGCCCTTGCATATTCTTATAGCTTACATCTATACCACACCTAATGTTCTTTTATAATCAAGTACTTACAGTCTTCCATTCCTAAATGCATCCCAGGTCCCCTTCTCCTTACTCCACTCCACTCAAAAATTTTAAGCTCTATTTTAGTAGCTGCCTTCTCTGTTTTATAGTTTTAGGACCTGCCCACAGCAGGCACTCTCAAGTTAGCAGAATGGATTATGTAACTGAATGCTTACTCAGTGGCCTACAATATTTAGGCCTTTTTTTTTTTTTTTTTTTTAATGTGGTGCTGGGGATTAAAACCAGGGCCTTATGCATGCAAGGCGAGCACTTTCCCAACTAAGCTATATCCCCAGCCCCTAGGCCATTTTTTACTGAACTCCAAAGATACAAAATCACCTCCTATTACTGGTGACTCGATTTTTAATGTTTTTTTTTTTTTAAATTTTTGTATTGAGGATTGAATCCAGAGGTGCTTTACCATTGAGCTGAGCTACATCCCCAGTCTTTCTATTTTTTATTTTGAGACTAAGTTGCTTAGAGTCTCACTAAATTGCTGAGATTAGAATCAAACATTCAATCCTCCTGCCTCAGCCTCCTGGGTCAATGGGATTATAGGTGTGTGTCATGGCACTAGTTGATGACTTGATTTTTTTACACATTTTTTTGCTTTAAA
The DNA here is from genome assembly GCA_025594165.1 of Tamias sibiricus. Lineage (NCBI taxonomy): Eukaryota > Metazoa > Chordata > Mammalia > Rodentia > Sciuridae > Tamias > Tamias sibiricus. Next base: position 137,796,237 of record CM046658.1, on the reverse strand, counting down.
GAGTTCAACATTTAGAGTCTGTACATCCCTATTATTGACTCACTTCTAGGGCTAAGTGTCACCAAGACCCGAGCTATTAAGTATCTATTTGCTTATTTAAGAAGGCATATTATAGCTAGATCACAGCAAGTGATGCTTGAGAAGATAATCTACATTAACAGGAATGGAAATGGAAACTACTATATTATCCTTCCTGCTGACACTCTAAAGATCTTCTTCCTCCACTTTTGTTTTCTTCCCACACCTGACTGGATTATCAGAGTCTGCCTGGGAGAGAATAAAGGTTTGCTCAACATCACAAGTACTCCTATAAGGCATGACCTGAGCTAACATTTTTTAAATGCGCTTTCTGTTTTAGACTAATACACTTTTTCCTTTGCAAACCATGAAATTGCTTTGCATGCATAAAGAATATAACTGGTATAAAGAAATAATAAAATAGTACAAACTGTAAGCTAGTAAAACAAGTATTAAAAAGTGTGAAGTAATAGTAAAAATTTCTTATGTTCATTTTAGCACACACACAAAAAAGTAGAGTTGCTCATATAAGACAGAAGACTTAACATGAGGCAGTACATATGCAGTCTATTATTATTACATAATGGGACCCAGGTGAAGGAGAATTCCAACATCCTTACAAAAGCACCAAAGAAACAAAAGCATCAGAAACAAACAAACAAAGTCAGACATTAAAAGGGAGGAATTCTGCATGCCATGGTAAGGCTGCTCATTTTTACCAGGGGGGAAACAAAAAGAAAGAAATTAAAAGGAAACTTCAAAATCATTTCCATATCCCTTGAACCACAGTGTCAAATTCTTCTTTTAATTTATCCATTACTCATGGCATACAAGAAACCCTCCCTTTAAAATTAGAAATGAACTAGAGAAAAAGATATTCCAAGAGCAAGAAAATTATGTAATGGACAAACATGACCATCCAACATGACCATCCAACGTGGCTTAATCATCTCATCTTAGCACACTTGTCTTACATGACTGCTAGACTGCAGTGATAGTTCAAACTCTCCTTACCTAAAGGAATGTGAAAAAGCTTGCAATCTGTAAGAAGCCAGAGTAAGCATTAAAAAAGAAAGGAAGTACTGATAAATCTAATAAAACAATTAAGTAACCTACTTTTAAAAAGTCATATGATGTTTTACCTGGGCCCTAAAATGCTACACAATTCAGTCAGCATAAAAAGAAGAGAGAGCACCTAATAGATGTGTGTGTGTGTGTACATATATATATATATATATATACATATACATATGTATATATATGTACATATATCACATGTATATATACACATAATTGTCAAAAGGGATCAAGAAAGCTAGGCTTATTATGTTATGCTTAGAATGACAATACTCCAAATACAATGAGCCAGGAACTTAGTTATTTTGATACAAAGTATATAATACCTTGACTGACCAAACCTATTCAACTAACAAAATTCTGGTTGTAAAATCTACTTTCCCCACAAACAAAAAACACAAAGTCATGCAATCTGAGGGTTTTTTTTTTTTTTAAATCACAAATTTTGCATGCCAACAGAAGCACAGCTGATATAAACCATGTTTGTCATCTTCAGCACTATTCTAATCCATGTGGGTAGAGGGAGGCACAAAAGCACTATGAAGTGGTTTTATCAAAATGACAAGGAAAAAGTCTGCAAACTAATCTCAAATACAAATGCAAAATAAAAAGCAACAGCTCAAAATCAATATTTGGGCCTAAGCATGAATGTAGGTACAGCTTACGAGTTAGTACACATCACTGCACAAATCAGCCTGTTGCAGTCACACCATTGTATCATAATGTCACATACAGAATGTAAAGCTGGGTCTCAATCCAAGCGTGCACATCAATGTTCTTGTACTTATCCCCAGAAAGGCACCAGGCTCTGCCCACAATCACAAATTTGCAACCACCAGGCAGGGAAATACTTACCACCCTGTAAGATGAAGGAGGACTAAAAAACACAAAAGTTTGCAACCAGAATTTTTCAACAACTTTTAACAGATTAATAAGGTGATCATTCTGAAGTCAGAATGTTATACAAACATTTTAGGTCCTAGCTGGACAGAGCACCCTCCCTCACTCCATCAGAGGAGAATTCACCATTATTTTGAGCCAAAGTTGGGAAACAAAAGCAACCACGAGAACGTTTCAATCTGCCTGAGCTACTTAGTGAGCAGGGGAAAACGCAGACATACTTTACATCTTCCAGCTTTCTGGTGATGACTGAGCCAACAGATGACAATGCAGCAGAAGCCTTCTGTCCAGCCTGAGACAGGGTTTCAGATGTCTTCTTATATCTGTATTCAATTATCAAAAAAAAAAAAAGTCAGAAAAGAAAGTCAGTTAATCTTTTCTAATATTATTTCAAGGCAGCGGTCATTATCTCTTGAAGGACTTTCAAAATAAAATAGCTTTAAGAACTTCTAAAATCCTTCCTAACACCAGGGCAGCAACAATTACATTACAGTCTAAGCCATCATTTCAGGCAGTTTCCTGCAGTGCCCTCATACACACAGAAAGGCAAAGGCCTATCACAGAAGGCCCACAGAATCCAAGGGAAAGGTTACAAACAGTAGAATAAAAATGAGCCAGAGTCTGAACAAAATTATACCTCTTCTTCCTTCCTTTTCCACAGAAGTCAAACAAAGCAAAAATGAAATCAAATTGTTTGAATGCCTTTTACACCGTTATCTCACATTGTTAAAGCAAAGAAAACCAGCCTCAAAAGCAAAAAGTAGGTCAGGTTAGGTAGGGCCCTTGCATGTTTTATTATCCAAACAAATTTTATGAGCACAATTTTTTTATTTTTATTTTTCCATCTATACAGCTACCAAGTAAGGAATTGTTGAACAGAGTATATAAAAAATGTAATACTTAAAGTGACTCTAGGGTGGTATTTGTACCAGAAAGGTGTTAAGTTACCACCCCGCCTCTTCCCAGCCACCTAAGATTAGAGAAACAAACAACAAAAGGAGTATGGTATATTCTAGAGATTAGTGCTCTATCTGATGTGCATGTTGTAAAAATTTGTTCCCAATTAGTAGGCTCTCTACTCACCTCACTGATTGTTTCTTTTGCTGAGAAGAAGCTTTTTAGTTTGAATCTATCCCATTTATTGATTCTTGATATTAATTATTACACTACAGGAGTCTTATTAAGGAAGTTGGGGCCTAGTCTGACACAGTGGAGATTAGAGCTTACTTTTACTTCTAGTAGGCATAGTGTCTCTGGTCTAATTCCTAGGTCCTTAATCCACTTTGAGTTGAGTTTTGTACATGGTAAGAGATAGAGGTCCAGTTTCATTTTGTTGCATATGGATTTCCAGTTATCCCAGCACCATTTGTTGAAGAGGCTATCTTTTCTCCAATGTATGTTTTTGGCACCTTTATCTAATATAAGATAGCTATAGTTGTGGGCGTTGGTCTCTGTGTCCTCTATTCTGTACCATTGGTCTATAGGTCTATTTTGGTGCCAGTACTGTGCTGTTTTTGTTACTATTGCTCTGTAGTATAGTTTAAAGTTTGGTATTGTGATGCTCCCTGCTTCACTCTCCTTGCTAAGGATTGCTTTAGCTATTCTGGGTCTTATTTTTCCAGATGAATTTCATGACTGTTCTTTCTATTTCTATAAGGAAAGTCATTGGGATTTTGATTGGAATTGCATTGAAACTGTATAATGCTTTTGGTAATACAGTCATTTTGACAATATTGATTCTGCCTATCCAAGAACAAGGTAGAACAGACACTTCTCAGAAGAAGATATACAATCAATCAACAAATACATGAAAAAATGTTCAACATCTCTGGCGATTAGCGAAATGCAAATCAAAACTACTCTAAGATTTCATTTCACTCCAGTCAGAATGGCAGCTATAAAGAACACAAACAACAGTAAATGTTGGAAAGGATGTGGGGAAATAGGCACACTCATACATTGCTGGTGGGACTGAAAAATGGTGTAGCCATTATGGAAAGCAATATGGAGATTCCTTGGAAAACTGGGAATGTAACTAGCGTATGACCCAGTCATCCCTCTACTGGGCCTATTTCCAAAGCACTTAAAAACAGCATACTACAGGGACACAGCCACATCAATGTTTATAACAGCACAATTCACAATAGCTAGATTGTGGAACCAACCTAGATGCCCCTCAGTAGATGAGTGGATAAAGAAAATGTGGTATATATATATATATACAATGGAATTTTACTCAGCAATAAAGAGAATGGCATTCGCAGGTAAATGGATGAAATTGGAGAATATAATGCTAAGTGAAGTTAGCCAATCTCAAAAATCCAAATACCGAATGTTTTCTCTGATATAAGGAAGCTGATTCACAGTGGGGTTGGGTTGGGGATTAGAGGAACACCAGAAAGGTCAATGGGGAGGGACGGCAAGGGAGAGAGCAAGGGGGTATAAAGAGAGGAAGAAAAAAAAAAAGAGAGAGATGGTAGAATAAGAGGGTTATCATTACCCTAAATGCATGTTTGAAGACATGAAAGATATGAATATACTTTGTATACTAACAGTGATATGTAAAAAGGTGCTCTTTATGTGTATTACAAATTGTAAAGCATGCTACTGTTATATATACAACAACACTGAATAAAAAAATTAAAAATAAAATAAAAACCAACTCAAAAAAAAAAAAAGAGTATGGTACCAAAAAGGTTAAGATCCCCCATTGTGGAAATGAATGCTCAGGCATTTTTTTCTTACCCCATCAAGAACAAACATTGTTTATGGTAATGTAGTCAAAGACTAGTTTCCTGTGTTTTCCCACTGTCAACTGATATGAATAGAAAATGGACCACACGTGGGTAAGTACCATCATGTCAAAGGCAGTGGCCTCACTGATGATGGCTAAGCTGTAAACAGCTACTAAGCTCACCTGGTCAGCAATTGCAAAGATACAAAAGATACAGAACTGTTTAAATCTGTTGCTAGAAGTTCGCTCCTCCTTGTGACAAGAAAGAAAACTGCACCATGATAATGCTGCATCGGAACTTGTGTGATCAGACACATCTTAAAGAACTGGTCTCTGCTATGAGCACATAGAAGAGACTGACCTAAGAATCTCATGATACATACAAGCAGGTTTAAAAAAAAAACTGGCTGCATAGTTGTTCAGACTTGAATTTGAATCCTGACCCCACATTTTGAGAGGTGTGTGACCTCAAAACTTCACTTAGCTAAGCCTATTTCCTTATTTCTAGGGTTGTCTTGCCAATACTCTAGTGAGTTATCCTGAGGATTAAATGACACTATGTATATATTTGGAAAGACAATATATAGTAGTCCCCTCCCTAATCTGATGGGAATACATGTTCCAAGACCACCAGTGTATGCATAAAACCACAGATCTCACAAGCCTATGTGGCTTCTAAGTGACTTGGTAGCATATGCAACATGGATACACTGGACAAAGGGGATGATTCATGTCCCAAGCAGGATAGCAGGAGATTTTTTTTTTTTTTAAATGATTTGTGGAAGTACCTAATGGCAGAAAAATATTTTTCCCCACAATTTCTTAATTGGTGCATTATAGTTGTACATAATTATGGCATTTGCTGTTACATATTCATACACACATACAATACACAATATAACAGTACAATTTGGCCAATATCACTCCCCAGCACTTCCCTCTTCCCTTCCTAGCTCCCTTAGTCCCTTTCTTCTACTGATCTCCCTTGAGATCTGCCCCTTTTTCTTTTTTTTTCTTTTTCTTCTCTAGCTTCCACATATGATAGAAAACATATGACCCTTAACCTTGCTATTTTACTTATTTAGCTCTACCCATTTTCCTGCAAATGACATAATTTCATTTTTCTTTATGACTGAATAAAACTCTTCTTTATCTACTCATTCATTGATGGATACCTAGGCTGGCTCCATAGTTTGACTATGTGAATTGTGCTGCTATAAACAGGGGTATGCAAGTATAACAGTAGTGTGAAGGCTTTAATTCTTTAGGACAAATACCAAGAAGTGGCATAACTAAATCATATGGTGGTTCCAGACCTAATCTTTTGAGAAATGTCCACACTGATTTCCATACTAATGATTTTTGTACTAATTTACAATCCCACCAACAGTGTAAAAGTGTTCCTTTTTCTCCACATCCTCTCCAGCATTATTATTTGTATTCTTGATGACTGCCAGCTGACTGATGAAATCTCAGTGTAGTTTTGATTTGCATTTCCCTATTGCTAATGATGAACATTTTTTCATATACTTATTGGCCATCTGTATTTCTTTTTTGGAAAAGAGTCTGTTTAATTTGTTTGCCCATTTATTAATTGGGTTAGTTTACTAATTAAAGTTTTTTGTGTTCTTTATATATTCTAGATATTAATCCTGTCAGAAGAGTAGCTAGCAAAGATTTTCTCCTATTCAGTAGGTTATCTCTTACATCTAATTGTTTCCTTTGCTATACAGTAAGAGATTTTATTATGCTACTCAGAATGGCATACAATTTAAAACTTATGAATTATTTATTTCTAGAATTTTTCATTTAATATTCTCAGATTATAGTTGACTGTAAAAAAGTGAAACCTTAGGAAATGACTATGGTAAAGGAGGCCTGTTGTACAACCTTCCTGAATTTGAATTTTGTTTTTTCCACTTGATTATGGAGGCTGGTTTTCTTTCTATTCCCTAAAACAGTTAGAAAACCAAAGTTAGAATAGAGTCAGGTGCTAGAGAAATGGAAAGAAAGTGCCCTGTGTGATTTAAATAAAAGCTATCCAAGTGTCCTCATCCCATTTCCCTTCCCTTCCCCAAAGACAAAGTACAGAAATGTCCTTTGGGTTGTCTAGAAAAATGTATTGAGGGAACATACGCAGACGTTGCCGTCACATCTTGCCACCCTTTGGCAATGTTCTGTTTTAGCTCCTGTAGTGAATTGATTCCAAGTTTCCGCTTGATCTCTGATAGATGCTTCTCTTTTGCTGCTAACACTTGAGAAAGAGTCTGGATTTCTTCTTCTACCTATGAGGAAAGAGTTTGGGGGAGGAATATGGCAAAAGTTATTCAGTAAGTCAAGATTGTTAGAGCAAAATTCTACTCAAAATTCCAGAGTGATTTAAAAATTGATTTATTTATCTGTCTTTTTAAAAACATCATGTTGTTATGTAAACTGGCTACATACAGGTATTCTCTATAGACTTGTTCTTTTCTCTCCCCAGGTAATTGTTCAAATTCCTATTGAGCTGTATCTGCCTTCTCCCCTCCCCCTGTAGTTCCTTACTCAGTTATCTCATGGTGGTTTAGAGGTGAAATCTCTTCCCAATGGGTAATACTCAAATCACTCCAATATCTACTCTGCTGACCTGTGATGCAACCTGCTAGATAAATACTTCTACACTATTTGAATGCCCACAAAATCTTCTATTTGTATACAAAATCAAAATAATCTTCATCCCCCACTAAAACATGCACAACCAACCCACACCAAAATTCAACCTTCTGGTGTATTTCCTGAATTCATACTGGGTGTGTCATTTCTCATGACTGTCAAAAAAGCTTCCATAATAAAACAAACTGCCTCCCACAGAGGCCTGTGGAGATCCTTTGGGTCAGTGACCCAAGGCCGGTCACCCATTTGGTGGCCACAAACCAGTGATGTAATTGGTGGGAAAGAGGTACTTGACATCATTCTCTCATCCAGAAGCTCAGTTTGAGAAACTGAGATAACACTGAAAGGAGAAGCTGAAAAGACTTGGAAGAAGAAGACTTGAAGTATAGGTAGGGCACAGTGAGATTATGAGATGCTGCGGAAACTAAAAAACTGTAAGCAGGTGCTACAAAGAAAAGAAAGAGAGAAAAGGCTAAACCAAGAAATCAGAAAAAGGGTACGCTCATACAGGGAAACACACCATATGGAAGAGGTTTTTTTTTTTTTGTCCTAGAAAATTGAAAAATTAGGTCCCTAAGGTATGTGTCTTACTATTCTAGACCCTTATAGGAATGCTTGCCTTAAAAACTTGCTGCAAAGCCATACTCTCTGCCCTCACTTCTACGACCTCAAAGACAACACAACCTTTACAAACAACATACAGTATAGCTAAATCAACTGTTTTTACTGCTATTTAAATCTTTAGAGAACATGAAATGAAAAAATACAGTGCTCAACAATGGAGAGAAGAATATGTCAAACATGATGTGCCTAGCAAAAAAAAGAATACTCTAACCACACAGCTCTTAAATGGCTTAATTGGAAGGTATGTCAAAAACAGACAATCCTCTATGCTCATAGGAGATATCTCAAATATTATACCAGTTTTGAAAGTCACATTTTAAGATTATTGCTGATGAAGTAGAATATAAAAAGGCAGCAGAAGAGGGGCAAATATTGTTCAAAATCGAGTAAGTTGAATGATTTGCCCAAAGTCATCTAACAAGTAACATAGGAACCACAAGTTTACCCAGGTTTCCAGACTCCACTTCTCAATGATTTAAGAATGAGTGACTTGGTTTAAGTTCTGAAAGAACTTACAAATCTTTGCAATTAATTCATACAGACCAAAGGTTGGGTTAAACGCCATCCATCCACTCCCCGCCCCCTTTTTTTGTGATACTGGGAACAGAACCCAGGGGCCTCATTGTGCACTCTGACCTTTCTAACACCTCTCTTTCACTCAAACTCCAAATCCCCAGTTACTTCACATAGACCTAAATGGTAAGCTTCCTACTCCTCACTTTTCTGAAGTACCAATTTCCCCTAATGAAACTTGGAAAAGAAAGACCACTGGTGAATCTTCCTGACAATGCACAACCCAGTGTACTTTTGTTGGTTAGCATGTGGTAAGATACAGCCCAATATAGCTACCATTCCTTAATTTTATTCCGCTGATCAACATGCCTGTTTTTCGTCTCCTTCCCTTCCCTCTTTTTCAGTACTAGGAGTCGAACCCTAGCTCTCACAAGCTAGGCAGGCAATGTATGACTGAACTACATCCCCAGTCCTCACGTGTCTGCTCTTAATGCCAAGTACCACAGTCTCCATTAATAAAGCCTTGTAGTACCTTTTAATTTTAATTTAATTTCATTATCATGAAATTAAAATGACAACTGACAAGTCAGGTGGTATAGGTCTGCAATCCCAGTGACTAGGGAGTTTAAGGTAGGAGGACTTCAAGTTCAAGTCCAGCCTCAACAACTTAGCAAGCTCCTGTCTCGAAAAATTATATTGTTGAACTGGGGTGGTAGCTCAGCAGTAGAGCACTCGCCTAGCACATGCAAGGCACTGGGTTCAATCCTCAGCACCACATAAAAATAAATAAATAAAATAAAGTATTGTGTCCAATTACGACTAAAAAAATTTTTTTAATTATATTGTGTACATGTACACACATGTAACATAAACCCCATCAATATGTACAGCTACGATGCACCAATAAAATATGTAGAGGAAAAAAAGATCCTGTCTCAAATTAAAAAGGGCTGGGGATGTAGCTCAGTGGTAGAGCCCCTCTGGGTTCAACCCCAGTACCAAGAAAGAAAAGAAACATTGACAGAATGGGCAAAGTATCTTCAAATTAAGTGCCTAAGAGTTAAACATTATATATACCATATGTCTGGTCTAGTTTCCAGAATATATAAAGAAACTTACAGCTCAATAATAAAGACAAATAACCGGATTTAAATGGGAAAAAAGACTTAGTAGACATTTCTTGCAAGAAGATATGTAAATGACCAATAAGCAAATGAAAAGATGATCAACATCAACAGAAATACCACTTTACATCCATTAGGACTGTTATAACCAAAAAGACAGACATTAAAGTGTTGGCAAGGACAAAGAGAAACTGCAACCTGAGTTACTGTTGGTGGAAGATAAAATGATGCAGATTGGCAGCAAAGCAGTTGGATAGTTCCTCAAAATTTAAAAAAAAAAAAAAAAAAAAAAAAAAAAAAAAACCAGCTACTACCATGTCCTGGCAGTTCTACTCCTAGGTATTTAACTAAGGGAACTGAAAACATATGTCCCCAGAAAAACCCATATACAAGCATTCACAGCAGTATTACTCTGAACAGCCCCAAGTGAAAACAGCCTAAATGTCCATCAACTGATGAATGGAAAAACAAAATGTGACCATGTAATGGAATACTGTTTAGCCACTAAAAGTCCTGGTATGTGCCACAACATGAGTAAATCTTGAAAACATTATACAAAGTAAAAGAAGCAATCACAAATGACCATGTGTTACATGATTCCATTTACATGCAACACCCGGAATAGGCAAATCTATGGGGAAAAAGATAATCACCAGGGGCTGGGGAGGGAGAATTGGGACCACTGTTAAGGGGTTTCTTTATGAGGTGATGAAAATATTCTGGTATTGGTGGTGATGGCTGTACAACCTAGTGAATGAACATAAGCAAACCCCTAACTGTATACTTTAAAAGGTTGAATTTGATAGTATTTAAGTTATAGCTCAAAAAAAGAACAAAGAGTTGGAGAATATCACGCTAAGCAAAATAAGCCAATCTCAAAAAATCAGGGGCCAAATGTTTTCTCTGATAAGTGGATGCTAATCCATATGAGGGGGGGCATGGAATAAGTGGAGGAACTTTGGATGGGGAAAATGGGAGGAAGTAGGGGGCAAAGGGGTAGGAAAGATGGTGGAATGAGCTGGACATCATTACCCTAGGTACATGTATGATTGCACAAATGAATGGTGTGGCTCTACTTCATGCACAACCAGAGAATTGAAAAATTCTGCTCCATTTGTGTACAATGAATCGAAGAGCTTTCTATTGTCATGTATAACTGATTAGAACTAATAAATAAATAAGTAAATAAATTTCTTTAAAAAAAAAAAAAGAATAAAGAGCTCGGCACAGTGGTGCACGCCTGTAATCCCAGTGGCTCAGGAGGCTGAGACAGGAGGATCACAAGTTCAAAGCCAGCCCCAGCAACTTAGTGAGGGGCTAAGCAAATCAGTGAGACCCTGTCTCTAAATAAAACATAAAATAGGGCTGAGGATGTAGCTCAGTGGTTGAATGTCCCTGAGTTCAATCCCTGGTACTGTCCCCCTCCCCCCCAAAAAAAAGAATAAAGAAAAATAAAAGGTTTTTTCTTTTTTCTAAATGTCTATTGAAGTTTCTGCAACTATTTCAACTAGTTTCTTCAAACTAAAAACTATCACTGGTTTTAAGTGTAAATAATTTTTGTTATATCTAATTATTATTATTACACAACCAAGAGGTAACAGTCATCATATTCTGCCTCATCTCACGGGGCTTGGGGAAGGTTTGGATAAACTTCTAAAAAAGCATGAATACCATACAAATACAACAGGATGTGCCCAGGCATCAGAGTTCATAGAGGCTGAACTCTGAATACAGGCCCAAAGGCCCAATGCCTTTCACTGTGTATGGCAACCTTGATCTTCATAACCTTGGATTAGGCTTCTGTCATATGATACTAACGCACAAGAAACCACAGGGGAAAAATACATAAAGCTGACTTTATCAAAATTTAAAACCTCTTTGTTTCAAAGGGTACAATCAAAAAAGTGAAAAGAAGCTCGGGGTGTAGCTCAGTGGTACAGTGCTTGTCCAGCATATATAAGATGCTGGATTCAAACCCAGGAAAAAAAGAAAGAAAAAACAAAGTAGGTAATTCACAGAATGGGGAAAATATTTACAAATCATAGACCTGATAACTTCATTTACTAAACAAAGTTTTATAATCTATTTCAAGATCTAGACCTGTGTTTCCTCTCCTATCCATCATGATAACATCTGCTATTAAAATTAAAAAACTGAGAGCTCAGTTAAGTATGACATACAACAAGTAAGCTGTAGACATTAAGTGCCATTAATTATTTTTATTTTGATATAATACTGAGAGCTGGAAAGGATTTGGAAAAAATGATCTTTCATACACCATGGGAAACATTTGGAACAGCATTTTGGCTACGTTGGTGTACATGGGAATACAAATAATCCTACTTCAAGGACTTTATCTTAAATAACTAATTAAAGAAGTGCATAAAGAGCAGGCACAAGCCGGGCGCGGTGGCGCACGCCTGTAATCCTAGCACTTGGGAGGCTGAGGCAGGAGGATTGCGAGTTCAAAGCCAGCTTCAGCAATGGCGAGGCACTTAGCAACTCAGTGAGACCCTGTCTCTAATAAAATACAAAAAAGGACTGGGGATGTGGCCCAGTGGTCGAGTGCCCCTGAGTTCAATCCTCAGTACCAAAAAAAAAAAAAAAAAAAAAAAGAGCAGGCACAGTGGCTCACGCCTGTAATCCCAGCACTTGGGAGGCTGAGGCAAGAGGATTGCGAGTTCAAAGCCAGCTTCAGCAATGGTGAGGCACTTAGCAACTCAGTGAGACCCTGTCTCTAAATAAAAAATAAAAAATAAAAAAAGGCTGGGGATGTGGCCCAGTGGTCGAGTGCCCTGAGTTCAATCCCCGGTACCAAAAAAATAAATAAATAAAGAAGTGCATAAAGGTCTATGTGAAAGTATTTTTATCAATTATTCATAATAGCAAAAAAAAAAAAACCTCAAGAATGTTTATAAATGACAATATATCCATCAACTAAAAATGAGGCTTACAGAAATCAAAAATAAGATTGTGGAACATTATTTATTGGTATGAAAAAATGTTTTTTTGAATTTAAATACGTGGAGAAAAACTGTAGATGTGTATTCTAATGCTTTCTTAAAATAGATTTCTAAAACAGGTTATAGCAATATACATAAAGAAAGTCTAGAAAATCTAAAAACTTTGACACTGCAGTTCATTTCAATCTTCTTCATTTTTTAATGTTTCTACAGTAAACAAAACTTGTAGAAAAACTGGGTTTTGTATTTTTTAAAGTAACATTAGTCACACATTAAATACTGGTAATTTCAATTCTCACCCTCCTCATGAGGCCCATGTCAATCTCCCTTACCCATTCTATCCCTGCCTTGTTTATAAAACCTTTTAGAAAGAAATGGATAGTACAAAGAGCCAGTCAAAGAAAGAAACAGGGCTTTGAACAATAATATAAACCAACTAGACCTAATGGACATACATACAAAACCACAGAATCCACATTCTTCTCAGTTACAAAAGGGAATATCCTCCAGACAACAGTGTAAGTCTTAATAATATTTAAGCTGCACAAGCACCTTCTCTAAACCACAATGAAATAAAATTAGAAATCAAAAAACAAAGGAAAACTGGAAGATTCACAATTATGAAAACACACTGTTCAACCACCAGTAAGTCAAAGAAGAAATACAAAGGGAATTACAAAATATTTCGAGATGAATGAAAACAAAACCCCAAGATACTAAAACTGATGGGTTGTAATGAGAACTGTGGCTGTGGGAGATATACAGCTATCAATACCTATATTTTAAAAAGAATAAAGATGTCAAATCAATACCATAAATCTACACCTTAAAAAAAGAGAAAAAAAAAACTATAAACTAGATGCAAAGCTAACAGGAAGAAGAGAATAATAACGACTAAACAAAATATAAAATAAAAACTAATAATGAATAAAGTCAAAGCTGATTCTCTAAAAAGATCAGCAAGATTGAAAAACTAGCTAGATAGAAGGAAAAAGAGAAGATACAAAAAATCTAAGTCAGAATGAAAGTCATTAACCCTGCAGAAACAAAGATTATAAAAGAATACTATGAAAAATTATATGCCAACAAAGTAGATAATCTAGATTAAATGGACAAATTCCTCAAAATAGACAAATAATCAAAACCAACACCAAAAGAAACAGAATATCTTACCAGACCTATAACATAAAAAAAAAGACTGAATCAGTTAATCAAAAACTTCTACTAAATACTTAAAAAATCAACACCAATCTCAGGTGGTTGGGGTGATCTGGGAGATCACAGTACCACACAATAAATAAAGATATTGTGTCCATCTACAACTAAAAAATATATGTATCAAAAAAATTCCAATAATATTTTTTTGTGGTGGAAAAGCAGATTCTACTGGGAGCAGTGGTGAATACCTGTAATTCCAGTGACTCTCGAGTCTGATCCAAGGTTCAAAGCCACCCTCAGCAATTTAGCAAGGCCATAAGCAACTTAGCTAGACTTCGTCTCAAAAGAATAAAAAAATTAAAAAAATAAAAAAGGCTGAGCATATGGCTCAATGATTAAGCACCCCTGGGTTCAAACTCTGGTGCCAAAAAAAAAAAAAAAAAAAAAAAATAGAGAGAGAGAGAGAGAAGAGCAGATTCTGAAGTCCATACGGAATTCCAAGGGACCCTGAATTACATTTTTTAAAAGAAGAAAAGGTCAAGGATTCATACTTTCAGATTTCAAAACTTACTACAAAGCTATAGTAATCAAAACAGCATAATACTACTCTAAGAAAAAACATCTATAGAAATGTAACAGAATTGACAGCTCAGAAATAAACTGGTTAATTGATTTTTGACAAAGATGCCAAGAACATGTACTGAAGAATAGTCTGAGAAAACTAAACATCCACATGCAAAAAATGAACTTGGAACCCTACCAGAAACCACAGAGATTAACTGAAAATAAACAAAGGGTTTTAAACGTAAAAGCTAACATCATAAAAATATTAGAAAAAAACACAGAAGCAAATCTTTATGATCTGAGATTTGGAAATGGATTTTTACATATAACACCCAAACTACAAGCAACAAGAAAGGGAAAAAAAATGGAATTTATCAAAAATTAACTTTTACATCATGAGATACTATCAAGAAAGTAAAAAAGAAAACATTTGATCACTGTGTCTAGCATCCAGGATAAACACACACACACACACACACACTCTTACATCTCCACAACAACCAACCCAATTATTTAAATGAGCAAAGGACTTAAATAGACATTTCTCCAAGAGAGATAAATGGCCAATGAGCACATGAATAGATCCTCACTATCACTAGTCATTAGAGAAATGCAAGTCAAAACCACAATAAGATACCACTTCACACCCACTAGGATGGCTATAATGAAGGAGACAGAGAATAACATGTTACCAAGGCTATGAACAAATGGCTGGTGATAATATAAAATGGTGTCACTGCTGTGGAAGTTTGGTGGTTCTCCAAAAATGTTAAAGATGGAATCACCACATGACAAAGCAATTCCACTTTCAGGTGTAACAAATATTTGTACAAAATGTTAAGAGTTCACTATCCACAATAATCAAAAAAGGTGGAAACCACCCAAATTTCCATCAATGGATGAAACAAAATATGATAGGTACATGAAAAGGAATATTACTCAGCCATAAAAAATGAAGTACTGACATATACTACAACATGAATAAACCTTAAAAATATTATGCTAAGCTAAAGAAACCAGATATCACATATTGCACGATTCCATTTACACGAATATCCAGAAAGCAGTTAAATCCATATAGCCACAAGCAGATTAGCTATTTCCAGGGGCTGAGAGAAGGGAAACCAAAGAGTAACTGCTTAGTGAGTATGGAGAACTCCTTCGGAGCAAGAGAAAATGTCTGGAACTTGAAAGAAGTAATAATGCACAATAGTGTGAATGCACTAAATGTTACTGAATTGTACACTTTTAAAACAGTTCCTTTTTTTCCAGTAGGAAAACTGAACTGAACCCAGAGGTGCTTTACCACTGAATTATATCTCCAGTCCTTTTTATTATTTTATTTTAAATCAGGGTCTTGCCAAGTTGCCCAGTCTGACTTCAAATTTGCAATCCTCCTGCCTCAGCCTCCCAAGTCACTGCGATTTTACAGGTGCACCACAATGCTCAGCAAAACAGTTGATTTTATGTTATGTGAATTTTATAGAAGAAAGAAAGTTAGGAAAGAAGGAAGTTAGAATTTTAAAGTCAGGCAGAAGCTGAAGGAAGGAAAGGAAGGAGGGAGGAATGGAGTTGGAGAGCAGCAGGTTCAGAGGCGCCAATATCCACAACACAGGCAAGGACAGGGCAGTCACTGGTGTGGCTGAAAAATACAAGTATCAGGCTCAGCAACGTCCCTTAGGAGACTCGCTGGTATTCCTCCCACCCATTTCCTCTTCCACACACTACTTCTCAGACCCACTTGACCCATATGTTTTGTCATATAAAAACAAACTGGAATCATCCCCTTCTATCTCCTTTCCTGAAGCAAGACCTAATTTAGGCAAATAAACACAAGGTGCTTTCTCTTCCTGGAACCAACTATAAGCCAGTCCCACAAGGATACTGCATATTAAGTGCAAAACACCAAGTTATAAAAGGAATGGTTCTCCCTTACCTTTGCAAGTTCTCTTCTCAGCTCTTCTCGCTCCTCTTCTGAGAGGGTCTCTGCGGCACTGAGCGTGGCTGCAGCATCTTCTCCTTCCTCAGGTGCTGTGTCTGTCCTCAGCAGACCTTGGGTACAAAAAAAGAAAAAGAAAAGTCTGTCAATTGTGAAAGGTCAGTAAAATTCTCCTTTAGGCTGCTGAACTGGCCAGAATAAAGTCAATTAGGTTAGATCCGCACATCACCTCTCTGTACCTACGAAGAACCAGGCTCTCCCAGTAAAAGACAAGAGTAAAGTCTGAGTTAACCACTAAAACCACCAACTCAAACTCTGCCAGAATGTGAATTTAGAAAATACAGGCTTCTACTAGCTTCTGCTCCCATTCTCAGTCACCATATAGTTTTGACAGAGCAGAAGAGAGGCTGAGAATGGGATCTACCCAGGATGCATCTAAAAGATGCTACACAAGTAAATCAGCATAAATGAGATGAAAGATTTCAGCCCCTTCACACTAGCCCCCTGGGAGAAGATTGTACACATCTTTAGCTTCCTGTGGTGATCAAATCCAAAATGCAAAAACCTCAGGGATGGGGAGGTAGCTCAGTGGTACAGCATTTGCCTAGAATGTGTGAGGTCCTGGGTTCCATTTCCCAGAGCCACAAAAAGAAAAGGAAAACAGTGAAAAAACAACCATGGGATGAACTTAATGTCCTGAAGAAACTTTATTCCATCCATTTCTTTCCATGTAGCTCAATGGTAGAGAACTCCTGAGTTCAATACTCAGACCTAGGATCCAGATACTCTTTAAAAAGAAAACACACACACACACACACACACACACACACACCCACAGTCTTTCCATATTATTTAAAAGCAAACCAGTTTCACCCATTCCCCTGGAACAGAGCCCACTAGAAGAGCTCTGTATCTGGAGCATGGCCAGGAAGGCAGCTGCCCCTCAGCTCTCCCCTGTCTTCTTGCTCAATCCTCATCCAAAGGCTAAGATGAAGCCAGCAAGATCCTAAAAAGTACAAAATGGAAGTGGGCACCAAAAAAGTCAATACAAATAATATTGTAATGCAGTTTTAAAATCAAAATTAATTCAAAGAATCCATGACAAACAAAATACCCAATTTAAAATAAGATCAGTACTGCTGGTTTTCTCCTCTTGCCTCAGGCTCCAAAATGGACAGCACTGCTACTGATCATGTCTTTAAAATTTTAATATTCTGTTCACCACAGATTTTGTTTGCATTAAGTTTGATGTTTTAAAAACATTGTATTAACATATTTGATTGCTGAGTTCTTGGCACCCGCTTAAACATCTCCACCTGAAGCAAGCACTCACTGGCTTCCCAGGCCCTGGTCCACCCACCCGTTCCCATGTCACAGATTTGAGATTTCATGGTTTTCTGTGGCAGCAATTTTTTTTTTTTTTTTTTTTTGCACGGAGGACCAGGGGAAGGTTCCTTCTCTTTCTATTCTCCTTTTTCAGCCAGTGAGTGCCACAGCCACTGCAGTGTTTCCCTACCATCTTCCACTACCATTCTGAGAAGGGCTTGTTCAGTCCTGTCATCACTGTGGCACCTGCTCAAAGCAAGATGCCAGGCAGCAGATGAAGGACTCAACAGGCAGGCAGGCAGAGAGGAAAAAGAGTTACAATGTTGAAAAAGCTGCCTTCATCACAGCAAAATGAGAAAAGTATATGAATCAATGTGACAATGTGTATGTAAGGTGCATGTTACAGAGGCACCTGGAACAGGGTCTGTTGTATAACTGCTTAATAACAAGAAACACCAAGGTGAAGCACTAAAACAGTGCCTACCTGGAAGCTGTTTACAGAATTGTTAAGAAATACAAATAAAACAATTCCAAAACCATAAACTGGACTGACAAACAGAATGACTAAGCACTCAAATGCACACACAATACTTCAAAGGTACAATCAGCAAGTCGGAGAGCTCAATGAACAATTGTTTCTGTACGTTTCCTCTAAAACATCTTGAATGGACTACTTAAGTAGCATTTCCATAACAGAAGTCAGATCATGTCACTTTCCACTTGAAATCTTCTAGCAGTTCCTATTGCTTTTAAACAAAGCTTAGCCCCTTAGGTCAGCACCCAGGCCTTTACCAGATGCCATCTCCTGCTTCCTGGCATTGGCACCTCTTACTGCAACGTCAGCCAAACCAAACTGTGAAGAGGCACTGTGCCCTGTACTATCAGAAACCACTTCCAAGATCTGTGTGCACTTGGAAATTCACCCTCCACATCAGACTGTGTGACAAAGGGAGTAGGAGATTGAGGACAGGAGACAGGCACACAAGGAGCCATCAGATATGGCAGCACAGAGAGAACTGTAACAGAACTGCCTATAAACATTACTTTATTTGTTTTTACTATTATTTTTTTAGTATATGTGCTGCCAAAACAAACACTAAACATTATTTTAATGCTCTTCTCAGAGCTACCAAGTTCTCAACTACAACAGGAGCCAAAAACAAAACTAGACAAAACTCAGGGGCTAAGCCATGCCTTAACAGAAAAGACTCTCCCATGCTTTTGAATAAACAATACTTTCCAAATCAACTTAAAGGGGTAAATGTGTTATCTAGCTGCTAATGATGCTCTATGTGTACTGCCCAATTCAGGAAGAATCTAAAGGGATTCAGATACAGGCTGAGCACTCCTAATCTGAAAAACAAAATTTGATGCTCAAAAAGCTATTGAATTTTGGGGCTGGGATTGTGGCTCAGCGGCAGAGCGCTCGCCTGGCACGTGCGCGGCCCGGGTTCGATCCTCAGCACCACGTACAAATAAATGCATTGTGTACAGCTAAAGCAAATAAATAAATATTTTTAAAAAAAAAAGCTATTGAATTTTAAAGCATGCGTGATTTTGGATTTTCAAAGTAGGGATGCACAATTGGCGAAGTCTCTGCAACCCAAAATCCTAAAAACTTCCAAATCTGAAATACTCTGGTCCCAAGAATTTCGGATGCACAATTGGTGAAGTCTCTGCAACCCCAAATCCTAAAAACTTCCAAATCTGAAATACTCTGGTCCCAAGAATTTCAAATAAGGGGTACCCAACTACGTACATATTTACCTATGTATTATTTAAATATTCCATTATACTACCAAGGAAAACAAAAAGAGGTGCCAAAGAGGTGGTATTATTCATATTTGGTTCAAGACCACCTAGATAACATGGAATTAGCATATTTGGCATCTAAGAAGCTGGTAATGGCCAGATGTGCTGGAAGACACCTGTAATCCTGGCTATTTGGGAGAATTAGGCAGAAGGATTGCAAATTAGAGGCAATCCTGAGAAACTTATCAAGACCCTGTCTCAAAAAAAAGAGCTGGGATGTAGCACAATGGTAGAGTGAGTGTCCCTGAGTTCAGTTCCCAGCAACGAGGAGGGGAAAATGATGGTAAATGATGTGTTCTGCTTTTCCTGCAGAAGCCTGTAGGTGGCAGCAAAACATCAACATTTTTTAAGCTTTGTTTTTTTAGGTAATCAGGTGGAAAAAGAAAATGAAAATAAAGGACATGAAAGAAGAACAGAATGGTAAATCCAAAATAACCAGCAAAATATGCCTCAGGAGTGTTACTAGCCACACACACACCAACACAAGTACATCCTATTCATACCCAAATCTGAGCTAAGTAGTCCAAATACATTCATTTACCTGCAATGTTTCTGTGAGGTGGGGAAAAGTACCACCATTTACAGATGAGGAAAAAGGTTCACAGGGGAGAAGCAACTTGCCCAAGCTCACACACCTGAAAGAGTGGTGGAGTTAACGTTTTGAACCCAGACAGTCTGATTCGAAAACAGATGCTTCAAATCACTGAGGTGAAAACAAATAAGACAAAAGTATTGGGCTGAAGGCCAGGCTTGAAAGATATCTGGAAGCAATAATAAAAAAACTAAAAACATAAAAGAATCTGGCAACTAGATCAAAACCAGTCTTCATCTCTTCCAACTCTATGGTTTCCAAACTTTTGCCTTATGTATTTTCTCAATATTAGCTTATTTCCTATGGGCTGCTCAGTAATACCTCAATATCTAAGACATAAAGAGAATCTAGCTTTGGGAATAAAAGACTATTTCACATTCAACATGAAAGGTGAGAAATGAGAATATTTTGAAGTATTACTTAAAACTATAAATAATCCAAAAATAAAATTACTTGTTCATTAATTTTAATGTTTCTTCTCAGAATCTGATGGAAAGCTGTTTTTAAATGATGGGGCAGGGAGGGAACTGAGGATGTAGCTTAGTGGTAAGAGTGCTTGCCTAGTATGCAAGAAGCCCTGGATTAGATGCTCAGTACTCCCTCCCTCCCAAAAAAGATGAAGGGGGTAATATAACATTAATTGAAGTTTAATACACAGCTACTCCGAGGGGAGATTTTTACATGGCCAAAGATTCTTTGCTTGACCAAACTTCAGTCAGGCCTTTGAACCTTTCTAGGCCCATCTGTGCACTTTCTTGTAAAATCTAGTTTCAGCAAAAGAACCCTGCTAAGTCAGTTTAGCCAGAATCCACATGCTTGACATCTTATCTGCCTTGACATCTGATTAGGTGCCTCATCCTCCACCACCCGCAGGTGACGTCTGGTCACCCTGGCCTGCCTTCAGCAAGAATCCTGTTGGGTTGGTTTAGCCAGAACCTGCCTTACCCCTAATGTTTCCTCTTGGTGATTTTCCATCCACAGACCCCCACATGCTGTTCCCTGACTATAAATTCCCATTTGCCCACGCTGAATTCAGAGTGGAGCCAGCCTCCCTCCCCCAATGTAAGACCCCCCCCCCCGCCCCCAGTGCAGTGGTCCCCACATCTACCTCGATGGTCTTGGATAAAACCTTTCATACTGTGCTTTAAAACAAGTATCAATGAATAATTTTTTTTCTAACATATGTTCTCATAAAAACAAAAACCTTACAACCATCACCTGATGAGAGGACTACTATTTATTTCCACCAGAAAACTGAGATCCCCTGAGGGTATATAATTTACTCAGATTCCCAGAGGCAAGATAAAAACTGAAGGTCCTCCTGACTCTTAAACTCTAGCCCCTCACATTTTTTCTTAGGCATATACCAACAAGTGGAGCAGGACAAGGAAACAGGGCCAATTCTTTCTGCACAGAGACTTTCTACATCACTGGTGTTATTGTTTTGATGTGAGGTATCCCCCAAAACCTCATGTGTGAGACCATGAGAGAGAGGTCAGAGGGGAAATGATTGGGTTGTGAGAGTCTTTAACCCAATCAGTGAATTAATCCCCTTAATAGGGATTAACTGAGTCATACCTGAAGTGGTAGGGTGTAGCTGGAGGAGGTGGCCATTAGGGGCGTGGTTTGAGGTATATATTTGTATCTGGTAAGTGGAGACCTCTCTCTCTGCTTCCTGATAACCATGTGAGCTGCTTCCCTCTGCCACACTCTTCTGCTATGATGTCCTGCCTCACCTTGAGCCCTGAGAAATGGAGGCAGCTATCCATGAACTGAGACCTCTGAAACTGTAAGCCCCCAAATAAACTCCTCCTCTACAGTTGTTCTAGTTGGGTCTTTTAGTCACAGTGGCAAAAAAGCTGACTAAAACAACTGGTCTGAAAGTACCAAGAGCCTGAAATTGGTAATCTCGTGTCCCATCAAGTCATTATTTTAGCTACTTCCTTAATTCATCTAGTTGTACAAACAGATTGTGGCCCATCTTCAACTCCACCCATGTGTCCTGTGAGGTGTTTAAGTGGGGCAGTGACCAGTGTATCCTCTGAAAAGTCCCTCCAGCAACAGGGTGGCTGGTGGCCTGTACTGAGGAGAGCCTAAAGCTCACACACAGGTGACTGCTGGATGTCCAGGTGAGAGCGCCACACTCTGGGGTGCAAGGATGAAGGAGACAGATAAGACACAGGGCACCAGTCTTAAGATGTCTTTCTACGTTTTACATCTCTGAGCTTGAGAGACACTGTACAACTGCTGGGCCAGCCAGGCCTGTGACTCTGCTCTGTGTCACCTGCAAACTGGTGTGAGTGGCTTAGAAATCCCCAGATCTACTTACAAACCTCTCACTTAAGAAGGACTATAACACAGATGATATGTGTGAAGAAATAAATGGCACAGGCATAGAGTATTCCTAGATAAAAAGCAATTCAGGCAAGTGAGACAGCAAATGTAAAGGCATTTTAGGAAAACCTCAACTTACTTTCTTCAAAAAAATTATGCCTGTGTCAGTGTACATATCTAAGTAAATCTAAAAGACTTTTCACTACACATGAAATTACAATTTTTAAGTGACAAAAAAGTATTGATTCTTGATTCAACTTGCCAACATCTTTTGCCTCTTAATAAAATACAAAATAACAGGATATCTTAAGATCTGAGGTCTCAGATTTGATGAAATGCGATACTTGTGAGCACTTGTGGGTCATTGAGGAAGACAGAGTCCCTAAGCTTCTGGCTTGGTGGGAACCCCTGGAAGCAAATGTGATGGGCAGGAGGGAAGCAGGCCAGCCTGAGAGGAGAATGAAAAGAGTTCAGAGAATGGAAGACATTCCAGTTCTAGACTATAAAGTCCTGACATCACTCCCTTATCTTTTCACCTTAGAACTCACACTGCCTAGAGCCAGGCGCAGTGGCATTCGCCTGTAATCCCAACAGTTTGGGAGGCTGAGACAGGAGGACTGTGAGTTCAAAGCCAGTATCAGCAACTTAGCAAGGCCCTAAGAAACTCAGTGAGGTCCTATCTCAAATAAAAAAAAGGATGGGGATGTAGCTCAGTGGTTGAGTACCCCTGGATTCAATCCCTGGGGCCCAGGGGGCGGGGGAGAGCCTCACAGTGCCTAGAACAGAACAAATGTTAATAAAGACTTTATTTGAACCGATTTATCGGATTCAAGATTCAAAGTAGGTGTCTCTCTTTGCCTATGCATAACCACCTATTCGCCACACACCTCTGCAAATCTCCACCGAGATACACAGCAAAGTCTTTTTTAAAATATATATTTATTTATTTACTTTTAGTTGTACACAATGCCTTTATTTTTATGTGGTGCTGAGGATCGAACCCGGGCCACGCACGTGCTAGGTGAGTGCTCTACCACTGAGCCACAACCCCAGCCCAACAGCACAGTCTTTTCTACACATTCCAGGGCCCTGCACTCAAGCCAGGAGTGGGAGCCTGGTACACACCATGCTGTGGGTGCAGCCCCAGGTCCCCATGTGTGGGCACACACCTGAACGACTCTCAGTTCATCTTTGACCTTCATCCCAATTGCTTCCCCCCCTCAAGACTTTCTACAATGATTAAAACTTTTTTAGCCATTTTCACAAAATGTTAGATCTGAATAGAACTGGGGGTCATTTAACGTAAACCCTTCCTTGTATGAAGACGAGGAAACTGGGGAGAGAGATTTTTTTTTTTTTTAAGACAATAGAAAAAGACAAGCAGAAGCTTTGAAATTAGATGGTGCCATGGACTGCAACGTGTCCCCTTCAAAGAGACACTCAGCTTCCTAATTCCTGGAACCTGTGAAAGTGAAAATGCCATTTTGGAAACTGGTCTCTGCAGACTTCATCAGGTTAAGGTGAGGTTATTCTGGACTTGGGTGGGCAACAATTCAACAGTTGGTATCCTTATCAGATCCCAAGGAATGTCATGAGAAGACAGTTCACAGACACAGGGAGAACAACCTGCAACAATGGAGACAGAGACTGGTGGCAGGCAGCCACCAAAAGCTAGAAGAGGCCAGGAAGGATCCCTTAGAGGGAGCATGGCCCTACGAACATGCTGGTTTTGGACTTTGATCCTCCAGACCATGTGACAATCAATTTCTCTTGTGTTGAGCCTCCCAGTTTGTGGTAGTTTGTTAAAGCAGCACTAAGAAACACAGATGGAAAGGAATATAAAAACTGACTCAGGAGTCAGTAGCTGGGTGACCTCTGATCAAATGTTTGTCCTCAAAAGTCCCACATTCCTTGCCCCTAAAAAGTGGACACACAGGACTTGTTCCCCCCACCATCCCATGCACCATTGCTCATCCCAGCTCTGTCTCTCCTCTGCTCTTTCATGAAGCTGGGCTCCGGGCCTCTCCCCGCAACCTCCCATCACTCTTCAGTCCCCTCAACTTGCACCTGCCCATTCCACATCCCTTCAACTAAGGACAGTTCTTGGTCATGGTCTCATTTGGCACCTCCAAGGCATCTGACAGTGAGTTCCAGTCTAAAATCCCTGTTCCTCTGATACCCCAGTCCACCCAACCTCCCTGGGTTTTTTCTTCCTGCTCTCTGAGCTGTCACTTCATCTCACTGTTCAGTGTCTATTTCACTCATCACCTCCAACCCCATCACTCCTGCCTCAGTTAAGATTCTCATCATTTCCTGCTTAGATTTTGCCCCCAAGTGCCTTACTGGTCTCCATTCCCTGCAACCCATTTACCACCCAGCAACCAGAGTGAGCTTCGCTCTACAGTGGGCATCTGCCCTAAATGCTCCTTGACCTAAATCCTTCCATGGCTTCCTACCTGCAAGTAAATTGAGCTCATTGCTCTTGAAACTTTCCTGCTATTGCCCACTCCCACCACATTTTCCAATCCAAAGTTCACCCAGGGAGGCACGATTTGGGGTTCTTTTAAAGAATATACATATATATATTTTGGTGCTGGGGATTGATGCATAAATCTACTTCCCATACTTGTTTGGGGTCCATCTTTTATTACGATAAAATATATAACATAAGGTATAACATTTTAACCATTTTAAGTGTCCAATTCAGTGGCATTAATTACATTCACAATGCTGTATAACCACCTCTCTTTCTCAACATGCTTTGTGTCTTTACACATGTTATTTCTCTACCTAAAAATCTCTTTTTCTGACTCTCACTCATTTCCATAATGTTTTAAGTGTTCTTGCTCCTGGAGGATTTCCCCTGGACCCTGTGATCTGAGCTGAGAAGCAAGCCCTGGTTCTGGATATAGTAACCTCCAAGTAGTATCTACTGTACTAGAACCTGGCCCAGACTGAGCAATGTTTGGCTTCTATGTTCCAGTTCCATACCTGTAACCCCAGCACAATCTCTGCTGCACAGTGCCCAGCACACAGGAGATATTTAGAAACACTCTCCAAATAAATGAATTGAAAGAAGGTACACAGTTCAGTCAGCTGGAAATATAAAAACCCAGCCTGGCTTCACTGTCTAGCATATATTTTGAGACTTATTTTATGTATTGCATTCTCTCTTAACTGCTTTTTTTTTTTTTTACCAACAAAGGCTTTCCTATTTAAAACAGACATAAAATGTCACTTTGCTAAAGTAACAAAACTTCTATCTCATATTTCATTTATCCAAAGACTTACTATTTGGACAGGCTGCCTCCCTTCGTGTTACAGAGAAGTGTGTACAAGGCAAATGCACCATGTTTACACAGGAGGGGCACAAGTGACATTACAGAAGGAGGGCTATATCAGCTGCTCCCAAGAAGGTTCAGCTAGGAGGAAAGAAGATGCCAAAAAACAGCATAAGATATCTGATATCTGGTCAGAGTGTTAACCCGTGTACCCAAGAAAGAATTTGTTGACATATAATTAAGTGTTCAACATGCCTTTAGAAAATACAATTGTAGGGGACGGGGATATAGCTCAGTTGGTAGAGAGTTTGCCTGGCATGCACAGGCCCTGGGTTCAATCCCCAGCACCGTCAAAAAAAAAAAAGAAAGAAAGAAAATTGTATACCCCTGCTTTACACAGTCTTCAAAGAGTCAACAATGGCTTTAAGACCAGAGACTGAATAAGAAATTTAGTCTCCAGGATTGTTTTATTTTATCACAAACAGGAAATACACACCTTTTTAGCCCAAGAGACAGAGAATGAGATACCACTAGAGTTTGAAGTGTCTTTAGTAGCAATATCCCAAACACCACAAGTTAAAGATGTTTTTCCCCCTCACAGGTCTGTGCTTGGGGCTCCTGCTCTCTGCACCTTGCTCTTTGTTTATGTATGTAATGAAATCCCAGGAGAAGTGGGGGAATACATGGAGGTCCCCACACCTAGGTGTTCTCTTCAGTGAAGATGGGCTTCTCAGACATGCATCATGTTTTGAGTCAGATTTCGCTCTATGGTGGAAGCCCTACCCTGGGTAGCATCAGGGCTTCCACACACTAGACACCAGTATGAGCCCCACACCTACACCAGGTGTGACAACCAAATGCCCTGCAGGGGGCACAAGTGCCCCAGGCAAGGACTACTGACTTAGGGCAAGGAACATCTGAAGGCCCATGCAGATGATCACCTTCCCAAGGTGGTGATGCAGAAGCAAGGGCCCTAGGAACCTGGGATTCTCAAGGCTGTCAATTCCCCATTATTTGTCCATGGTGAGGAGAGTAAAAACTTCAGGGAGGAAACCGAGTCACAGTAAAGCAGGGAACAGTAAAGTTGAGAAAACTCAATCTGCTCCATCTGAGGAATATCCAGGAACCTTAAGAGCTTAATTGAGGGATATCAGGGTCATTTTGGAGGACAGGAAGGGAAAGGGGGTGTATTAATGCAAAAAGGGATAGGAAGGTTTGGGAGCCAGAGAGTGGCGAGTCTCCTGGGACTCGAGTAGGAAAGCAGGGCTCTGGACTGCTGTCAATTTCCCACCCAAGAAAGAATCACCTCCCAAAACTTCACAGCAAGAGTAAAGAAGGAAGGAAAGCTTGCCAAGGTGCAACACAGGAAGAACACATTTTCAAATGTTTTACTTGCTTCTTCCAGATATTTGTAACCTGACCCTTAAATCTGTTTCATCTTTTTAAAGGGGGGGGGGGGCTTCAATTACTTCAAAGACATCTTCTCACCTCATCAGTGCACATCCCTCCTCCCAAAGCAAGTATAAAACCAGTAGCTGGGACACTCTGCAGAGAAGTCAGCCAAGGAAAAATATGGGGGTGCCCAGAGAGGAATCGTCTTCTCCTTCCTTAAATTTTCTCTCTAGGGATAAAGAGTTCTCCATCTCTTCAATTCTACTCTGGTTTTTACTTTGTAAAATGTGCGGGTTATTTAACACCTTTCCAATTATGAAAACCACTTCCCTAAGAAGAAGTGGGAATGACAAAGAACAGAAATCAAAAAGGGCAAAACAGAATGAAGAGAAGAATGAGCCCCAGCATTTCAGTTTCACTTTTCACTCTTTTCAGAGTTTCAAATGTGGCAGCATTGAACTATGAGTTTTTTTTTTTTAATATATATATAAATTGCTCATAAATTCTGAAGTCACCACTATTAGCCAAAGGTATGAAAAGTCAGGTCTGTCTTCCTGATGTTTCCTAGAAAACTCTCAAGACAAAGAGAGATTCTACATAAATAACATCTGGGAATTACCCTTACTGGGGTTCAGTAAGAGAATTCAGAGTTCGGGAAGAGAAAAGTGCAGCACACGACACCAGCCGTGAGACCACTGGTGCTGAGGGTTACCCAAAGGTGGAATGGAATGCTCAGGTCCTCGTGGCACGTAAAGAACCAGCAAAACACCCCAGAGTAAAACCCATGACCCTACGGAGAAGCTGTGCCCTGAATGACTAACCTCTTCTGTAACATCCATCACCAGAGAGGCTGAGAGGCTGTAGTCCAAAAACAAACCCTGGCTTGAGAGCTGAGAACAGTGCAAGTCCAGCTTAGGCTGGCTAGACTTAGTGATCTAAACACACCACACCTATCTCCTAGACTCAGTGCTCACATGTGCAAAGTGAACTAAGTGTGTTTCATTCACTCATTCATCCATTCAACAAGTATTTGTTGATCCACAAATGTCAAGTTCCATTCCAAATGCTTAGGGAAATAGCTGTGAACAACAACAAAAAGACAAAACTAACAACCGTTCATGGAGCTTCCACTCCAGATTCTGGAACTTATATAAGTTCAAAGTATATAAGTATTATATAAGTTCAAAGTTTTCAAAGTATAAGTGGTGAAATTCATTTAGCAGTAGTACCTGATAAGCATTTTTTTTTTGGTTACTGCATCTTTGATTTTAAAAAGAAGAAATGGAACAGAATAGCATAAAATATCAGAGTGCGTCACACATACTAAGAATAAGCTGATTCACAAAATTGGCTTCAGTTATTGATAGTTGTATTTAGGAGTATCAAGAGGGATAAGGTATTTCTGAATGTGGGTCGCTGGTTCCAAATGAGATCAGAAGTCCTGATAAAAGGTCTCTTTTCTTTCTGGCCACTGGCTCGCCTCCTACTCTTCACTGTGGGTGCTTCTTAAGAACATCCTGCCCGGGGGCTGGGGTTGTGGCTCAGCGGCAGAGCCCTCGCCTTGCACGTGCGCGGCCCGGGTTCAATCCTCAGCACCACGTAAACATAAATGCATTGCATTGTGTACAACTAAAGTAAATAAATAAATATTAAAAAAAAAAAAAGAACATCCTGCCCATAGACTGAATCGCATTACTTTCTTGTTTGCCTCAAAATGGCATTATGGATAAATTTCAAAGAATATGTTCTTTCAGATCAGTATTTGCAACCTTTCTGAGTAGGATGCCTTTTTATATCTGTCCTCTTTTTATATGCATTTCTTGTCTGATTAAGAAAATATAGTGGGCTGGGGTTGTGGCTCAGCAGTAGAGCGCTCGCCTAGCACGTGCGCGGCCCGGGTTCGATCCTCAGCACCACATAAAAACAGATTGTGTACAACTAAATCAAATAAATAAATATTTTTTAAAAAAAAGAAAATATAGTGGCTAAAAGCCACATGAACTTTCAAACATATTCATCAGCATAAATCCTAAGAACTTCTACACAGAAATACAAATAGTACACACAGAGGACAAGTTATTCATTCTGTCTACATGGCTTGATGTTCAGAAAGGTTTACTGGCCTCTTGTGCCAGAACAACTCCCAGGTACACAGACTGGTAATCATTGTCCCAGGTCCCAGTTTTATTTGGCTATTTTAGAATCACTGTGTTCTTACCAGATGATCTCTCGTGATGGTTTCTGCTCATTTTCTTGCTCACTTCCTCTTCTTTCTATTAATTAATGCAAACTATTAAATCTGAGCACTAGCAGTTATAGGAGTTTTGTTTTAGTTCTTGTTGTTCATTTGTTTTATAATTTTTTTTAATCCCATGACCCCAAGCCCTTTCAGACTGCTACTAGGAACTGTGAAGATAATTTTTCAAAACTTGCCTAAAGGCATACCCAACCCTACAACTGCCTTTGTTTTGACAGAAAACATTCAAAGGCAGCCACAACTGGAACTGGGAAAGTGAAAGACAAGAATGACAAGAAACAAGCAGCCCAAGGCTTCCCAGGAATCTCACACCCCTGAAATGCAGCAGCTATAGCTAGCCCTGGCTTCTCCAGGGTGCATACAGCCCTTATCACTGAGGTTGTATTACAGAGATCTAAATTTCCAGCTGCATGCACAGCTCTGGTAAGATTTAGAAGTCAGAATGGTGATGCCATCTTTTCAGAGGCTGGGCAAAGAGGAATACTGAGCCCCTGTATGACAGAGGTCCAAGGTGGGCCACACAGACAAGAAGGTCGGCAAAGCAGAATACTTCCCAAAAATCCACCTCCTCCAATAGACATGAGCGGATGTCCACCAGCCCCTATCTTCTAGAAACCAGCTGACCTTTCTCTGTTATTTTCAGTATTTTTTCCCTTCCTAGAAATCCAAACTGCACTCCCAAAGGTGGCTACCAAATGCAGTTGAGTTAAAGGCATGTTGCGTTAGCTCACTCTGTGGTCAGCAAATAGACAAATCTCCAATGATTATAACTAAGCTTCATGCTGTATCCTTAATCATTTGTTTTCCATGTTTCACACTTAAAAAGAACAAAATGTGACCTGTTCTTCACTAACAAGGAAATAATTAACCTTTTCTGGGAAAACCTGGTTACCTCTCTTACAAGTTAAGAGGTCTCTTTCCCATTTTCCGGAGATGGCTATAAAATGAAGGACCTGGCCTGGACAAAGGCAATGGCTAAGGCTGCCGCGGGCTTGGTGCTGTCCTGTGATCCTACCTGATGGGGCTTCAAACTTCAGGAAAATACATACTAGCACATCGAAGGGAATAACTGCTCTCAAAGGTACAACAATTTTTTCTTTTTTAAAAAATCTCTTGCCTAGGTATTTCTGTACATTGCTCTTAATCTTCTACTACAAACTCCAGGCCATCTAGTGCAGGCCCTTGAATTTGGTCAGTGCTTCAGGAGCTTATACCTCATTTTACCAAAGACAAAAAATAGGGTGGTCTCCATAAATTCCATAGGCAACAGAAACCAAGTCCTTCAGATTTCTCCTTTTCTGCTACTTATCAGCTCAACATGCTCAAAGTGATTAGAAGACCTCTAATGATCACAGAAATAGTTCTATTAACTTTAAAACCTAACTATGTTCTAAATATTTAACAAGCCCTCTCTCTCTCCCGGCTTTGAATCTAGAACAGCTTTGCTAACGAGATACAACAACACAGCAATACCCTGGTACATCTTTACACTGAAAAAATCATAAAGCTAGGTTAACCTCAAATTATGTCTAGCTTTTGTCACAGCAACCTTAATCTCACAAAATGAAGAATTACCGAATATCTGAGTAGGTGATCCAGGTGGAGATGAATTCCCACTAGGAGACAAGTAGAGATAGTTTTTGTTCACTCCAGTGTCAAAATCAAACGGGGACTGATAGTCCTCATATAAATCCATGTCTTGACAGTCCATTCCAAACAAAGGCAGGAGGCATGGCTTGATCACCGCCTGAGGTTACTCTTCAGATGCATGCCCCTCTGGCCACATTCCCTCCGCACCAAGCACCCTCACTGAGGAAATCACCCCGGTTTAGAGGCCCCGCCCTGGCTTCCGGGCCCAGGTGCAGCAATTCCTTCGGGGAAGCCTTCCCTCCTGGCAAGCAGGCCAATTTCATAAATGACTTCTCCAGAGCACCCTTAGGAGGGGCTCTATTCACCACCTGTTGTTAATTTCGGTCAACAAAGAACAACCTGGGCAGGGGAGTGGAGCTTGCTTCAGTAAACAAAGGAGGGCCAGGCTCTGCTGAAGCGCTGGATGTGCAAACAGTTCAAGCCAACGCCAGGCTCTGGCAGAACTACAAGAAACTACAATTTATTCTTTTAAAAACCAGTCAGCTGACCACAACTACACCAGGCAGACTTAATCTTCTAGGACAAGAAAGGATTATTGGTCAGTAATCTCTTGCAACTGCCATCTGGGTGATACTTTTTTTTTCCACCCTGGATTACCAACGAATTCTGGAAGCCAAGCTTCCTGGTTTAGCAACCAGCTTTCTAAGCATAACCTGGTACAAAAATAAAGCTGTATTTTCATCATTACTTGATCTAAAGCAGAGTAGCATTACTGTCATAAAAATTTCAATCCGTCTTTACTTTCTCCCTTTCTTTCCTTTCTTTTTCAGAAGGATGGTGTGTTTCAGTTACTTGCACTTAAGAGATGAACAGCTTTGAAGGTGCAGCTCCCATGTCTTCTTGACCCTTTGACGAAGGCCATTG
Source organism: Tamias sibiricus (assembly GCA_025594165.1). Taxonomy (NCBI): domain Eukaryota; kingdom Metazoa; phylum Chordata; class Mammalia; order Rodentia; family Sciuridae; genus Tamias; species Tamias sibiricus. Next base: position 137,764,463 of record CM046658.1, on the reverse strand, counting down.
GCTTTGCAGGTTCTACATTAAACCCACTTCCCTTTGCAGAGCCCCCTACAGCAACTGGGTCACAATTAGCTTGTAAAACAAAACTTCCAAGTCACCAAATTCCTTACCACAAGGCTCCTAGCAGTATCTTTGTATGCTCACCTATGCACGGTCTTTGCTGAAGCACAGCATTTACAGCTCTTGCTGATTCTAATACTAAGCAGATAAAAATAAAAGCAACCCACTCCACCCCTTGATAGGCAATGGTGTGTTACTATGTAAGGAATTAGATATGAAATATCACATCAAAAGCTCATGTGAAACAATGCAAGAAACTCCAGAGGTGAAATGATTGGGTTATGAGAGCCTTAACCTAAACAATGCATTAATCCACTGACAGGGATTAACTGGGCGGTATCTGTAGGCAGGTAGGGGTGGCCTGGAGGAGGTGGGTAGCTGTGCTTGGGGTTTATATTTTGTCCAGCGTGAGCAAATCTCTGCTTCTTGGTGGCCACTTCCTGGCCTGGTTTCCTCTACCACACTCTTCTGCCACTACCTTGGGCCCAGAACAATGGACTCAGCCACCTACAAACAGACCTCTTAAACCATGAGCCCCAAATAAACTGTTCCTCCTCTAAAACAGTTCTTGTCAGGTCTTCTGGTTTCAGTAACCAAAAAAAAAAAAAAAAAAAAAACTGTCTAAAACACACTGTACAACCTCAAGAATGGGATCCTAATTAGAATAAGTTATACTCCATGTATATATTATACATCAAAATACACTCTACTGTCATGGATACCTAAAAAGAACAAAATAAAAAACTTACTAAAAACAAAAAATATAGAAAATATATATCATCAAGTTTTCTGCTTAAAAACAGCAGTTACAAACTAAAGTTAAGCCTACTTCAAATCCTCCAGTATGGAAAAATATATAAATATAAATGTATAGATGGAAGAAATAATGCAAATCTATAGGCCAATATGCTACCAGTAGTCCTCTCTGTGATAGAATTGAGAATAAATTATTTTTGACATATTTGGCTTTTTTGTATTTTCTATCAGGGAAAAATATGGAATAACTGACAATATTTTCTTTTAAATAAGAGTTTGAAATATACATTATTTTGAGATGGCTCATTTTAAGTGTCTACCTTCATATGTCAGTACAGAGATTTTTCCCAATCTTAAAACAGGTGCTACTGTCATAATACAATTCAATTCTTGACTGTGATCATATTACACTTTTATTAATAAGATGTTCTGGGAAAAGATTTATAAACAATTTAGAAATATTATGCACAATTGTATATCATTCTTATCCAACAAAATTGAATTTTCTTATGTTCCCTTACCAAACTATATATAGAGTTGTAAAACTGTTGTATATATACAATTGCATATTCTTTTTGCACTAAACATTTTGAAAATATTTTTCAGTGATCTTATATAGTAATTTATGGTAATAGTCCTCTCCATCAATGTATATCCATGCTTCCTATATAAAAATATACTTTCTCACAGTGAAAAATAACAACAACAACAAAAAAAACATGGTGTAACAAAAAAGCGATGTCTTATCTGAGAAAATGAGAATCTGATAATGTCCCTTAATTGGAAGCAAATTTGAAACCCACTTTTTTGGGGGGTACCAGGGTTTGAACCCAGGGTTACTTAACCACTGAGCCACATCTCCAGTCCTTTTCTGTATTTCATTTAGAGACAGGGTATCACTGAGTTGCTTAGGGCCTTGCTAAATTGCTGAGTCTGGCTTTGAACTCGTGATCCTCCTGCCTCAGCCTCCTGAGCCACTGGGATTACAGGTGTGTGCCACCACACCCTGGCTTCAATGTATTTTAAGCATTAAGAAAAAAAAAATCAGTGTGTGTCTAATGTATAAAATACATACGCACCAAGGTAATTTATATTCATCTCAACTTATGGTTGGTTTTTAATTTTTTTTGTTACTCTCGTGTTTTACTCCATTTATAGCAAGTCTTTATTTTATTTAAGTTTTTTAAAAGTTTCATTATTAATAACAAAAAAATTAGTCTGTTTTCTACTAAAAGGTACCAAAATTGGGGCAACTACAAATGTTGTTCATTTTACATTTAGAAGTAGAATGATTTCTTTTATAATTATTACTTGAAAGAATGAATTGTCATTTTCCTGAACTCCATGGTAACTCTCACAGAAATAGGACACACATCAGAGGTCTGTCCCTGGACTACAAGGGGTTCATGGGGCACTTGGTCTTTTCCACACATTCTGCATTTGATCACTGCATACTGGCAGAAAAATAACAATTCGGTTACCTTGTTCTTCCTTCCGGAGCCACAGGTCTTAGAAGGTAATACTGACATAGATACAATGCAAGCCTGGCAAGGTGGCACACGCCTGTAATCCCAGCACTTTGGGAGGCTGAGGCAGGAGGATCGCAAGTTCAAAGCCAGCCTCAGCAATGGCGAGGCACTTAGCAACTCAGTGAGACCCTGTCTATAAATAAAATACAAAAAAGGGCTGGGGATGTGGCCCAGTGGTCGAGTGCCCCTGAGTTCAAACCCCGGTACCACCAAAAAAAAAAAAAAAAAAAAAAAAAGTGAGAACAATGCACACCAGTCACCTCCACACTTCTCACCTCCTCAAACTCACATCCTTGACCTTCAGTTGAGTATAAGCTACAACCTCTACCCAAAGTGTTAGCCAAAGTCATGCATCCTTCAAGAGTCAGGCAGAAATGCCGCCTCTTCTCAGAAGCCTTCCCAGTCTGTCCTTCCCTCTCCCAGCAGCAGCACACAGATGTGATGCACCTGCTGGCCAGCTAGTCAGTGCCTCCACAGCCTCCCCTCCAGGGCCCATGCTGCATGGTTGCACCTACCTTGAAGATGTGGCTTGCAATCAACATGGAGTGGGGAAAAAAAATCAATAATGGCTTATGAAGACATTATATGTTCTAGCCTTGAGAAAAGTGAAAACAGATGACCAGATGTGGGAAAATCACAGGTGAGTTAATGGAATGACAGAATGACAGTTCAACTGATTCAAGATTAACAAACAAAGTGGAAGAGGAGTTGAAAAAAATAAAAGGCAGAAATGTGGTTTGGGGACAGACCACTAAAAATCTTGAGTGACAAGTATTTATACTTAGTATACTGTGAGACGGTATAAAAAGTAAATATGAGGAGTTGAGGTGCAGCTTGGTGGCAGAGTACTTGCCTAGCATTTGTGAGGCCCTGGGTTCAATCCCCAGCACCTCAAAATAAGGAGGGGGGTGCTTATCTAAAAAAGAGCATCATAGTACAATACAGGCAAGAAAGAGAGAAACCTTTGGGTCCACAGCAGCTTTTTATTTATTTATTTTAATTTGTTCTTTTTAGTTATACATGACAGTATATTTTGACATATTTATACAAAGATGGAGTACCTCTTATTCTAATTAGGATCCCAGTCTTGTAGTTGTAAGTGATGTGGAGATTCACTGTGGTATATTTATATATATACAAAGGAGAGTTCATTCCACTACTTTTCTATTCCTGTCCCCATTCCCTTCCCTTCATTCCTCTTTGTCTAATCTACTTAATTTCTATTCTTCTCTCCCACACCCCACCCTTTGTTGTGTGTTAGCACCCACATTATCAGAGAGAACATTCAACCTTTGATTTGGGGGGATTGGCTTATTTTGCTTAGCATAATAGTTTCCAGATCCATCCATTTTCCAGGGAATGTCATCAAGTCATTCTTTTTTTATGCACAGCAGCTCTTTTTTATTTCCTCTGTGGGCTAGTTGATCCAAGGAAGAGCCAGGTAAGATGTGGTCCCTATGCTGCTGGACCATTTCACAGGACTGTCAAAAATAGTAGAAAATCAACGTGCCTAAGATTGAATTCACCAGTCTTCCCTGTGGTATTTCCTAAGTCTAAGTCTGTCATCCAGGGTCTCCTAGACCTGACCTCAAATGAATTGTTCCCAAGAACTCCTCTATGCGGTACCACCAAGGGCTGGCTGTTCATCCAACCTACACCACAAGCCATCCACCTCCCTTTCTGCCACTGCCTCTGACCACACACTAGTCAAACTCGCTTGGAGTGTTCCCGCAGGGACCAGACCACAACAGTATGGTGGATATCCACTGTCTTATCTTTTTTTTTTTTTTAATTATGTTTTAGTTTTTAGATGGATACAATATCTTTATTTTATTTTTATGTGGTGCTGAGGATCAAACTCAGTGCCTCATGCATGCTAGGCGAGCATTCTACTACTGAGCCGCAACCCCAGCCTTGTCTTGTCTTTTTTAACACCCTCTTTCCCTTAAGGAACCTCACCTCACCTGCTCCTTGGGTTCTGAGAGGGAAAACGACCATAGTTTTTACCTATTCACTGGCCTTAGGTGAAGCCCTATGCTTCAGGTCTGGCCCATGCAGACCTTGATCCCCTTCTTCACAGAGACTGGCCTAAACGAAGATGTCCAACTCAAACAGTGCCAGTCAGTCGCCTTCCATGGTAATTCCTCTATGAGCAATGGAGGGAAAGTGGCTTCCTCTATAACCTGAGCTATTTGAAGCTGGCTTGGAGAGATCCAGGGCTCCTTCCTTCCCCATGCCAAAAGGCAAGAAACCAATGTTGAGATGGAGAAAGAACACAATAAACAGAGACAGGTAAGGAATATAGCAGCAGCATCTGAGCCCCTGCATCCAACTGCCTGGGCTTCCCAGCTATTTAACAGATAAATTTCTGTTCTGCTTTTCTTGTTTGATTGTATCAACCCGATAGAAAAAGTCAAAATACCTACTTTCCAATCACGTTTCCCAACTATCACCCAACCATGTTTCTGCCAAATTTGATTGTCCCTAAACATTTACTAGACAATTTTTTCAGACTAGATTCTCCTTTCTCTATATTTTTAACAAATTCCTAACCACTTATCAAACTCTACCTAATAAGTCACATACAAAATGGTATAACGTGGGATGGGGTTGTGGCTCAACGGTAGAGCGCTCGCCTAGCATGTGCACAGCCCAGGTTCGATCCTCAGCACCACGTACAAATAAACACATTGTGTACAACTAAAGCAAATAAATAAATTTTTTTAAATGGTATAATGGTACAAGAGATGTTCATATTATAAGCTACTTGAAATTATAAAAATAGGCACTACAAATGCCTATTAAAAGTTGGTTATTTAAATATTTAAAACAACATTCATGTAATAGAAAATATGCAAATATTAACATGATGATTTAAAAATATATCTATTTTTACATGGAAACAGTCTTGATATAATTCAAATAACAAAGCATGTTCAAAAGAAGGTTGTATTATATGATCCATAGCCATGTAAAAACTGAAAACAACTGATCAAAAGAAGGAAAATGGACAGAAATACAGTGTTCAATTCCCCAAAAAGTGCTCATTCACTGTTGACCAGCAGAGGGCACTCACAGGCAGTTTAGAGGTCAACTAGGTACAGCCAGTAAAGTGCAGCAGGGCATAAACCCATTAGAAGACTCATTGCAAACTGAAATGGAAATAGGTACAATAACCGTACAGAAAATTAAATTTATCTCTGCCTATTAAAACATCACTCAAATATGTCAGCATACATCCTCTCCAAATCTGAAAGACATTGAAGGGCTAGTCTGATTTAAAACTATAGGAAAGTAGGGCACCATGGGACATACCTATAATCCCAGCACTCAGGAGTTCAAGGACAGCCTCAGCAACTTAACAAGATAAAACATAAAAAATAAAATTCTGGGGCTGGGGCTGTAGCTCAGTGGCAGAGCACTATCCAACTACAAAAAAAAAAAATAATAAAAAAAAAAAAATTCTAGAGGAATATATGTGTGTGTGTGTGTGTGTGTGTGTGTGTGTGTACACACATATATATGGAGAGAGAGAGAATGTATGAGTCCTTGGGTTCAACACCCAGCACCAAAAAAAAAAAAAAAAAAAAAGATACATATATATATATATAATTTTACATATTTATGCCTGTATTACATATATATAAACACATACATATGTAATTTTAAAATAAAACTATACAATATACTAAACTTAGATGGTAGGCCCCTGAAGGGCATGTCAAAGAGAGAGAATGTAGCTGCCCAACAGCAGAGGCAGGTCACAGGGATTTGGATAAGGTGCATGAGCTCTGACAAGGCAGCCAGCTTTAAGGAGCTCCACTCACCAAATACAGGGCAACTGGACCAAAATAATCAAGGGCAGCAATGGGTTAAAATTGTCACCAGCCATCTGTGGGCTGTGTGTGGACTATGTTGTGAATAGTAGCCCCAAAGGTTAAGTCTGGCACTGGGAACTCCCTGGGGCACCCCCCACGGGAACTGACTGCCTGATGCAGGTGAACTTCCCCCAAAGATGGATGTGACTTGCTGAGATGTCAATCAACCTGCTGGCAAAACATCAGGAAGCGGGGCGGGGTTGTGGCTCAGCGGCAGAGAGATCGCCTCGCACGTGCACGGCCCTGGGTTCGATCCTCAGCACCACGTAAACATAAATGCATTGCATTGTGTACAACTAAAGTAAATAAATAAATATTTTTTAAAAATATCAGGAAGCAAGACTCCGCCCTTGAAACTTTATCCCTGCCTTTGATATACCCCCTTAAATAAACCACCAGAGAGCCATTTTCTCTTTGTCTAGTTCAAGAACCCATGTGGACTAGATCTAACAATGGTGTTTGTAAATATATTTCTGAGTGTTTGTATTTTATTATTTGTTAATTACTCGAGACATTAAGATTTAGGGTGGCCTGGACTCCTGTAGGCAGAAGAACCCCCCCAGTGAGATGCTGGCTTTCTTTGATCCCAAAAATAAATCACTGGGAAAAGAGGAATCCAAGAATCCATGTAAATAATAAATATAAAAATAAGAAAGAGAGAGAAGGAAGACTTTTAATTTCAGAAGAATGCCATCCTGGCCATCACTGCAAAGAGTCGAACAAGAATAATGAATAGATGCCAAATCTAGGGAGAAATTTCAGTAAGTCGTAAGCAGGGTATTATGTGGTTTTAAAGTGTCCCTCCCCAGACACAAAGATTAATCAGCTGCCAGAAGGGAAAATATACTAATGATACAGAGAAGAAATCAACAGCACCTTAAATGATGACTAAAACTGCCATCACCCTATGAAAGGCAGATGATGTGTGTCCTGAAGTGTGAAATTCTGAAAATGTCTAAGGTGTTCTGACTAGGAAAGCAGACCCTGAATCTATTAATGAGGAAACATCAGACAAATCCAACATAAGAAGGTTCTGTTTTTTTAAAAGTAGAGGGGGCTGCATTCTTCAAAATTACTGACTTCATTAAAAACAAAGACTATGAAAATAATCCATACTAAAGAGATTATAAAGACACAACAACTAAAGAGTAAACACCTGGTTCTAGATTTGGTTCTACATTCAAGGGGATAAAAAAGAAACTGTATAAAATAGGACATTACTGGGTCAGCTGAAAAAACTGGAATATGACTGGCTGCAAATCAGCCAAAAGTCATATCAATTTCAAATTTACTAAGGTTGACCACCGTACCAAGGTTATAAGAGAATATTCCCCTTTGTAGGAAATACCAGGAGAAGTAGTGAGGGGCAAATGGCCCTGGAATATGCAACTTCCTCTCAAGTACTTCAGAAAATGAAAATACTGTGTGTGCCGTACACACACACAGAGAACGATAAAGCAGGTGGGGTAAAACGTTAACAGAGAGGGAATTTGAAAAGAGAATGCATGTGTTCTTTATACTATTCTTATTTCTTGCCATCTTTCTGTAAATATGAAATTAAAAATTGAATGGAAAGAACTCCTCTGCATCAGATTTAGCAGTCTTGAGGGAGCCAAGTAAAAAGGAAGAGGCAGTAATGGGCCTGACAGGACTGAACTTCTCTTACTGCTGAGATGCACAGGCGCATCCTGGCTCCCAGCCACTTCTGAGAGCTGAAAGGATTGCCCCCCTTTCCTCTGAAGAAACACCTGATCTTCCATCTGCAGTAAAAGCAGTCTCACCACCACATCCTTTGCTGGTGACATATTTTCTGAGGAAGGGGGGAACAGTGAACACCTGCAAGCAGGAAGCAAGGCCAGGAATTGGCCATAGGCAGAAAATGTCCTTTTTTTTTTTTTTAATATTTATTTATTTGCTTTTAGTTGTACACAATGCATGGTGCTGAGGTTCGAACCCGGGCCGCGCACGTGCTAGGCGAGCGCTCTACCACTGAGCCACAATCCCAGCCCCTAGAAAATGCCCTTTAATGATGACAATAACCATGATTCACCCCCTAAGGAACCACTACTGGTGCCAGGTATTCTTCAATGCACTTCTCACTGATCATGTGGGGCAGACTTTTTCACCACACTCATTTTACAGATGAGAAAACTGAGGCCCACAAAAGTTAAGTGACTTGCCTCAGGCACACAGGAAAAGATGAAGAAGCTGGGATCTGAATTCATGCAGTCTAGCTCCTGTGCTAGCAAGAAGCAAAACATGTGGAAGAAAACCTTGAGTGACCAATATCACAGGAATAAAAGGAAAAAAGAATTAATGAGATCAAACACCAGAAAGACTTTGAATGAAACCACTGGACTTGGGTTCCAAGTGAAGTTTCAGTACAAGCCATGGTAAAAGATAAGGGGATGTGGAGGTTAGCCAAGGGGCAGAAAAGGAAAAAGTCAAGTGAAAATAAGTTTAAAAAAAAAAATTTGTGTATATTGGAAGAGACAAAAGAGGCAATACAAAGGCAGGTGCAGAGTGAGGTCAGATGTCCAGGAAGGTTTAGAGGTGGCTTCAATTCCTAAATTTAATAAAACTAGATTAAATCATTTTGGCTTTCTTTTAAAAATATATGTTGGGGGGCTGGGGATGTGGCTTAGCGGTATAGTGCTCGCCTAGCATGTCGCAGCCCGGGTTCAATCCTCAGCACCACGTAAAAATAAACGCATTGTGTACAACTAAAGCAAATAAATAAATATTAAAAAAAATATATGTATATATATGTTGGGAAAGACCAGTCTGGTGGGTGCACTCCTGTAATGCCAGTGAGTGGGGAGGCTGAGACAGGAGAATTGCGAGTTTGAGGCCAGCCTTGGCAATTTAACAAGATCCTCAGCAACTCAGTGAGGCCCTGTATCAAAATTTTAAAAATAAATAAAAGGACTGTGGCTCAATAATAAAGCACCTATATGTTCAATTTCCAGATAAATAAAATTGTGAGCAGGGCAGGGTCGGGGTGGGTACCGGGGACTGAACTCAGGGGCACTCAACCACAGAGCCACATCCCCGTCCTTTTTTGAGAGAGGGTCTCACTGAGTTGCTTAGTGCCTCACTGTTGCTGAGGCGAGCTTTGAACTTGTGATGATCCTCCTGCCTCAGCCTCCCAAGCCACTAGGATTATAGGCAAGCACCACCACACCTGGCCCCCGCCAAAAAAATTTTTAAATAGATTTTTATAAAGTAAAAACATATGTCAGCCTTCAAGTTAAAATTTTTGCATTAGAAATTGAGGAAATATTCCCTATGGAAACATCATTACTTTCTCCCTTTATTTTCCACCCCTAGGGTGCCCAGTATTATTGAAAAGTTGAAAATAAAAAAAATCTATCTGGTCTGCGGATGTGGCTCAGTGGCAGAGGGTTTCCTTAGCATCCCCGAGGCTCTGGGTTCAATCCCCAGTACTGCAAACAAAGAAACAATAACAAAACAAAAAACAAAACAAACAAACAAAAGAAAAAAACACTGTCCTTTTTGAAGACCCCTCTCCTGAATAAAAATGCATAAACTAGAAGACATATTCAAATTATTTACACCTAAATGCAAATACTTCTTCAGTGATAAATGAGTTCTTTTTTTTTTTAATTTTTTTATTATTTATTTACTTATTCATCATGCACAAGTATAGTATCTTTTTACATACAACTGCTTGTATACATAAATGAGTTCTTTAAAAAGTACAAATCCAGCTGGGCGTGGTGGCGCATGCCTTTAATCCCAGCACTTGGGAGGCTGAGGGAGAAGGATCAGGAGTTCAAAGCCAGCCTCAGCAGTGGTGAGGCACTTAACAACTCAGTGAGACCCTGTCTCTAATAAAACACAAAAAAGGGCTGGGGATGTGGCCCAGTGGTCGAGTGCCCCTGAGTTCAATCCCCAGTGCCAAAAAATAATAATAACAACAACAACAACAACAATAATAATAATAATAATAAATCTAGTACAGTAGAGTTGCAACCACTTAAAAACTTCACATTTTCTACAAACATTGATTTTTAATTAGCATGCAAATTTTAAAATTTCAAATAAAAGTCTGATTTGATAAATAAAATGATACCTTAAGGTTACAAGCATTTTTGATTACTAAATCTTGCCCAGGGAGAATCTCCCTTAGAAGATTTTCCATATTGAAAGAGGAAAGATTTCTTGCTGCTTTCTGGTTGTCTTTTGGACATACACCTATTTTCTTTCTAGTATGAGCACTTAGTTGTGAAAAATATTATTTTGTCTGGCTATTGTGAGTACAGATGTCTGCAATTGCTAAAAACTCAGTTGGAAATGTAACTTTGCTGGTAATAAGTACATATTTTCATATTTAAAAAAAATTTATTGTCACTCTTCAAACTAACTGGTGGTTTCCTTCATTATAGGCTCAGGTAAAAGTTCTCCAACCAGTACTTCTCCAACTTCGCCACACACATGAACCACATGGGGACCTTGTTGAACTATAGATTGATTGAGAAGGTCTGGAGCAGAACCTGAGATTCTGCTTTTGAGACAAGCTCGAGGTGATGCTGGATGCTGCAGGGCCACCTTTAGTTAGCAGCTGCTACCTTTCCTGAGGAAGACAGCTTGAGCAAACTCTATAGTCACATGTCACCTAACCAGAAGACGCATGGGAAATATGTAATTACACGATTTGGTCACTGTGAGAACATCACTGAGTGCACTAACAAAAACTAAGAAGGTTATGACCTCATTAGAGGATATGATATTATGGAACCACTGTCTTATGTGTGGTTCATTCTTGTGCTAGTCAGATTTCCATAACTGTGACAAATTACCTGAGATACTCAAAAGGAGGAAAAATTTATTTTGGATCAGATTCAGAGGTTTCAGTCCCTGGCCCCTTTGGATCTGTGTGTAGCAAGGCAGAGAACATGGCAGCTCAAGTGTGTGGTGGAGCACAGCTACTCACTCATGGGGTCCAAGAAGCAGAGAGAGAAAGGGGCAGGATTCCCTAACCCTCTTCCAGGGCATGCCCCCAATGATCTAACTTGCTTCCACTAGACCCTACCTCTTAAAGGTTCCACCACCTCCTAATAGTGCCACAGGCTGGTAAACAAGCCTTCAACACAGGAGTCCTTCGGGAACATCCCAGAGACAAAGAACTGCAATAGTTAATTGAAATATTATTTTTGCCAGGCATAGCACACGCCTATAGTCTCATCAACTAAGGAGGTGGAGGCAGGAGGAGCACAAGTTCAAGGCCATCTTCAGCAACTTAGCAAGACCCTGTCTCAAAATTAAAAATAGAAAAGGCTGGGGATGTAGCTCGGTGGTAAAACACCCCTGGGGTCGTTACCCAGTAAACCCTCCCCCCTAAAAAAATATATATTTGGCACATGACTGTCATTCTACATGATCTCATCATTTTTTAATACCTTTATTTTACTTATGTGGTGCTGAGGATCGAACCCAAGCCTTCACACATGCGAGATGAGTGATCTACCACTGAGCCACAACCCCAGCCCCTCATCATTTTTTAAATATTTATTTTTGATATAAAGATTTTAAAGACAAATAATTTTTTTTTTTTTGGATGTTTGCTTTGGTTTTTCTGCTGTCCCAACAGTTCACAAAGAAGCAAGTTCAGGACAAACTGATATGTCCTGTCATGACAGGCTGTTTCTATGGATAATTACCTCAAGCCTAGAATTATAACAAATAGGCTGGAACAGTAATACGGGAAGGAAAGCTGGCCATTCTGTCTAAGAGTATTAACAATGCATTTGAGAGCACCATGGTCTCTATGGTGAGATTACTGGAAGATGAAGAGGGTTTGTCCAAGCTGAATGATTCCAATTTGCTGACTGAGTTTAAAGAGCAGGGGTGCATAATAAACACAACTCTCAGAACCCTAAAAGGAATTAATGCACTGGCAAACCTAATTTTAATTTGGAAAAACTTCCACAATGCTTACACAGCTATTCCCAGAAACTGGAGGCTCAGATGAAATACTTTTCCTTAAGGGAGTGGGAGTTTCTTGAGAACAGTAGGCACTTACTCAAAATTAATGTTGGCCATGAACTTCAATCATCAGTAAGCTGAGGCATACCAAACATGCTCAAAATACCAGCAAGTCATATAGCTAGACAGCTAAACTCACATTTAATCTTGTACTAAGCTAATTAGCTGTATCCAGTGGGTCAGCCATTAAAAAAATACACAGCACAAATAGTGCCTATTACTGAATTGTATTAAGAAATAGAGTCTCATGTCAATTTTTTGGGGGGTGGGGGGGGTACCAGGAATCGAACTCAGGGGCACTCGACCACTGGGCCACCTCCCGAGCCCTTTTCTGTATTTTATTAGAGGGGTCTCACTGAGTTGCTAAGTGCCTCACCACTGCTGAGGCTGGCTTTGAACTCGCGATCCTCCTGCCTCAGCCTCCCAAGTGCTGGGATTACAGGCGTGTGCCACCGCGCCCGGCTTCATGTCAAAATTTACAGCATCTGTCTCTGAATCTGGTACTATGGTTGGGAGATGCTGTCTCCAATTCCAAATTTCATATCTTTTCCTTCTTCTTTTAATGTTTTAATTAATGCATTATAGTTATACACATGGTGGGGTTAATTTTGACAGATTCATAAATGCATATAACATAGTTTGTTCCATATCCTTTCCTTCTTAAAGACAACAATAGAATACCAACGCTATAAGTAAATTCAAGAGTACCTCATTATCCTGAAACTAACTCAATGGCTGGAAGATGTCGAGTCCTGAAATTTTAGAAATATCTGACTATAATAACAGTACTTATTACTGCAAAGGCTCTTTATGGACTTTTGTTTTATATAATGTTATTATCAAATGGGTATTTATCAAAACAGCACATTACTTTATTTATTCCAGGAAGCATTCCCAGTATTGAAAGGATAAGATCACTGAAGTATGGATAAGAAGGGAGTATGAAGTGAAAAAATGCTCTTCTGAAAAATCTCCAGAACCAGGAAACCATGCAATTACTACCATGTCATCATCGAAAGATCAAGATAATTATGAATATAGTTTAATCATCTTACTTAATATGACTAAGAATGCCAACTAATCACCAAACCAATTTCCTCTTATTTCTATTCACGTAGCTAGTACACTTCCCAGGCTCTTGCAGTTAGATGTGGCCATGTGACTTAAGTCATAGCCAAAGGAAAATGATACATACATAACATAAGGAAGACATAAAGATTACCATCCACAGCCACTGAGATTTGGGGAGTGTTAAATGCAGCAAAATTTAGCATAAGCTGATTGACAGAAATATTCAGCCAAACAGAGTTTCAAATGGATTTTTTAAATTCCTCTTTTAAAATGATCATATCCCCAGATGAAAAAGTTTTGGAATCAGATAGTGATGATAGTTTCACAATGACATGAATGTAAGAAATGCTCTCAAATATACATTTAAAAATGGTTAAGGGCTGGGGTTGTAGCTCAGTGGTGGAGTGCTTGCCTAGCACATGTGTGGCACTGGGTTCGATACTTCACACCATATGAAAAAATAAAATAAATAAAGGTATTCTGTTCATCTACAACTAAATATATATATATATATATATGTATATGCGCATATACATATATATATAAATAAAAATGGTTAAAATGACAAATTTTGTTACACACATTCTATCACAATAAAAAATACCCAAATAATCACATAAAAGTTGAGTCAGTCATTCACATTTTTTTGTGTGTGTGTGGTACCAGGGATTGAACTCAGGGGCACTCGACCACTGGGCCACATCCCCAGCCCTTTTTTTTTGTATTTTTATTAGAGACAGGGTCTCACTGAGTTGCTAAGTGCCTCACCATTGCTGAGGCTGGCTTTGAACTCACGATCCTCCTGCCTCAGCCTCCCGAAGTGCTGGGATTACAGGCATGCACCACCGCGCCCGGCAGTCATTCACGTTTTAAAATTAACTGATACCATAAAAACCAAAATAAGAAGTTCAACATGGAGCAATGGAAAAGGGTGGGGATCCATTACTATGATTAAGGAATATTTGTGGTTAAAATTTTTAAGTACTCTTTCTGGAAGGCACAACTAAAATCTGTGTCCAAATTTGTTCAGGAAATATTTCTCATGAAGAAGAACCCCTGGCAGAGGCAGGACCAGGTAGGTTGCCACAGGTCAGGAGGACAATCATCAGCAAGAGGACAGACACTGGACATTAGTGAAAGAAGCTACCTGAGAAGACCACATATGCATGACTCCAACATATGACATTCTGGGAAGACAAAACCATGGAGACAGAAAAAAAAGACATACATGACTCTAACATAAGACATTCTAGAAAGCAAAATCATGGAGACAGAAAAAAAGATCAGTGGCTGCCAGGGACTGGGTGTGAGAGGAAGGAAGTGGAACACAGGGGATTTTAGGGCAATGAAGCATACATACTTTGTAGGATACTATAATGGTGGGTATGTGTCATGTGCACTTATCAAAACCCTCTGTATCATCCAACAAAATGAGTGAATCCTAATGTAAACCACAAACTTTAGTTAATAATGCATCACATTAATCAATTGCAATGTATGTGCCACACAAATGTACTTGTTTTGTTTTTTTTCAGTACTGGGGATTGAACCCAGGGCTTCATACACGCTAAGAAAACAGAGTTTCCCTAAATTACTGAGGCTGACCTCAAATTCATGAAACTCCTGCCTCAGCCTCCAGAGTAGCTGGGATTACAGGTGTGGGTCACCATGTCTGACAAAAAGATGTTAATAGGGTAAACAAAAGGGTAGGGAAACTTTTTATACTATCTGCTCTAAAACTGCTTTAAAAAAATTAAAACCTATTAATTTTAAAACTAACCACATTTCACCTACTCTGCTTAAGGGAAAGCACCCAGAATACTGAAACAACTCTACTTGGGCTTTTTATTATCAAGGCTTCACTACAGAGAGAAGTTCTAAGCTCATGATAAAGAAATGATAGCTTTATTGGCAAGCTCCATTATTAATGCGGAGTAGACAATCAATCACCTGAGCATCTCTAGATAAACCCTTCTCTTTAAAAAAAAATATAGTGGTTTCAGTATCTGTCAAACTAAATATGCTACAAACTACAGGAAAACAGTATCATTTTCAAAGAATCTTCTACCTCAGGTGAAGGTGTTTCACAAAACTGTCTGGTGATCTTTCTAAAACTAATCAGAAACAGATATCTTATTTAACCATTATGTTCCATCATCCTATAAAAACAAACTGAGCAATTTTATAGCTGTCCTTTAAATTTTTGTGTAGGTTTTTTTTTTTTTTTTTTTAATGAGTGACCTATATATACAAGACAATGGGACATATGGGTTAATATAGAAAAAGGACACCAAGTTGAAAGCCTACACTTAATCCTTAAGTTTCCTTCTTGGCAAAAATTCAGTGGAAACAGCCTACCAAGATGACAAAACCTTCAGTACCAATGACACACTGGCTACTTTCTACTGATTTCTAGGAAGGCAAACATGGCCCCAGCAGCTCCTGTAAGCAGTGTGCTGAACACTTAACCACATGTTGATCAAAACAAAGAGCAATTCTAAATTCATATTCTCCATAAGAAGATTTGGTTTAGGAGAATAATCCTTGGAGAAAACTGACCTCCACATTTTAAGAACTGGAAATCAAAGGGCACTAACTGCAGGACAAGGCAAAATGACTTACAGAAACAAGCTGTGAAACACAGAAACCATGGTAATATTTACCTTTATAGGAATATTTTTGCTTTAAATACGCAGATCCAAGCCCTAATGATTTTTCTCTACCAAAATTTCTTACTTTTTTTTTTTTTTTTTTGGTACCGGGGATTGAACTCAGGGGCACTCGACCACTGGGCCACATCCCCGGCCCTTTTTGTATTTTTATTAGAGACAGGGTCTCACTGAGTTACTAAGTGCCTTGCCATTGCTGAGGCTGGCTTTGAACTCGCGATCCTCCTGCCTCAGCCTCCCAAAGTTCTGGGATTACAGGCGTGCGCCACCGCGCCCGGCAATTTCTTACTTTTAAACAAAAACAAGAACACTAACACTACTCACAATGAATTCCCCTTGCAGATTTTACTCTGGATAAGAAGCAGAAGAGAAGCAGGAAGACTTCTCTCTAAAAACCAAGAGCATTTCTGCAGCAGAAATTAGAAGCTGCACCACTGAAAACTCTACCAGAAACAAGGTTCACAGGGCTGCTAGGGGAAGGCCTGCACACATGCAGCATCTCAGAAATGACTACGTTCAGCTCTCTTCAGTCACCCAGCCAGCTAATGTGTCTGAAGTCATCCATAGTAGTTAGATTTCACTGTAGGAGATACATCTTATCTTGCCACTGTGGAGGCTGAGAAATCCCAAGATCTGTCATTGGCTAGCCAGCAGCCCAGAAGAGGCGAGGATGTTAACTTCTAGTCAAAATCTGAGCAGGAGAAGACCACGGTCCCAGCTCAAGACAGGTGAAGAAAGGTCCCAAGGGGTCCCCTCTAACTAACCCAGACTTTTTATTTTCCTCAGGCCTCCAATGGATTGAGAGAGCCCACCTACATGGGGATGGAGGTCTGCTTTACTTCTCTATCAACTGAAACACTAATCTTATCCAAAAACATCCTCACAGACAAATCCAGACTGTTTGACCCAAAGTCTGGGCAACCCATGGCCCAGTCAAGTTGACACATACAAAATCACTTCATTGCTGAACTGCTCAGAGTGCTGCCACACACTGAGGGCTTCACTGATAACATTCTCTTTTCAAGTTTTAGCAACAGCAACAAAGTCAACAACATATTCAGTGGAAAAACAGGTAGAACAGAGATGATCTAGGTTAACAAGCATAATAAAGAAGTAAATTAGGCAACTACATGAAATTGTATGAGAAAAAGAAGAGGAGAGAGGAAAGACATTGAGCAATTCTAGAATGTTGGGAGAAGGGGTATAATCTGTAACTCTGCAACAGGAATTGGAAGATTACTAGAACCAAGGCTGCTTAACAAATTTGAAGGAGAGGCATCAGGAACAGCTCAGCTGGGTGATCTGGCTCAGGGATCTCATGAGGTTGCAGGCAAGCTTGAGTCCAGCTGGGGGAGCCACTGCCAAGCTCACTCTTATAGCTACTGGCCAAAGGCTTTCTCCCTCCCCACACTGACCTTTCACAGGGATGCTCTCAACCTGGCAGTTAGCTTCCCCCACAGAGTGACTGAGAAAAAGAGGCCAAGAGGACCATCATTTCTGCCATAGCCTACTGGTCACACATAGACTAAACCTAGTAGTGTATGGCAGGGGACTATATCCAGGAGTGAATACTGGATCACTGGAAAGCATCCTGGAGGCTGGCTACCACCTGGGTGTGTCAGTACTGGGGGTGGTGCAGAAAAACACTTTGTAATGAGTTTCGGTACTGGGAACTCGCAAATAGAAAAGCTTTCTAGAATATCTTGCTATGACATTAATATACATTTGGTCTTCCTCCCCTTTCTCTGACATACAGTTCCTATACTACTTGGAATCTCCAGAGGGCTATCTTTTGTATGCTAATGAGGTAGCTGGTGGCTGAGGGCCCCTAGCTAGCTGGGATGGGAGCAGGTAGTCAGGCAAACCAACCATGTGACTAGAGGGCTATCCATCTTAGTCTTGATCTCCAGGGAGGAAAGAAGGGCTGCAGGTTGAGGGCTGATAAAACAATGACCAATGATTCAATCACTCAAGCCTACACAATGGAACTTCCACAAAAACCCAAAAGAACCAAGTTCTGGGAGCTTCCAGACAACTGAACAGGAGGAGGTTCCTGGACCATGGCACAGAGGGAAAGGAAGTGGAGTTCTGTGCCCCTCCCCCTATACCTCATCCTACGCATCTCTTCCACCTGACTACGCATGAGAAACATCTCTCATATCCTTTACAATAAATGGGAAATTATCTGTAAAGTATTTCTCTTTGAGTTTTTTTTAGACACTATAGCAAATTACTAAAAGCCAAAAGGGAGATTTATGAGAACTACAATTCACAGCTGGTCAGTCAGAAGCCCCACAGGCCCAGACTTGGCACTGGCATCTGAAGCAAGAGATAGTCTTGAAGGACTGAGCTCTCAGCCTGTGTAATCATGCAACCTCCAGGTACACAGTGTCAGAACTGAACTCAGTCAGAGGACACCAGGCCTGTGTCCACTGCAGAGCTACTTGGAAAATCCATGGGTGGGAAAAGCTCACACACATTTGGTCACAAAAGCATTATGTGGTACACTGAGTAACTGCGAGAATGGGAAAAAAATACTTTGGTTTTTCCAATGCTCTTTCACCATACTTGTAAAGGTTAAAAAAAAAAAAAAAAAAAGTTTCTTTAAGTTCTCAATCCTATAGGATGATATGACTCACTACTAGTAAAGCATGACCAATGAGGGTTTTATCAGTATGGGAGAAATTTGAACAAACACATCTGACTATAAAGTACACATTTACAAGATTCAAAGGGTAAATAAGTAGAAGACAGTGTCAAGGAAGGTGTGGATGCTCTGGAGGTTAAGAAGAGCAAAATATCCATGGCATTCCACAGCTCACTGGCCATGTCACTTCCACTGAGTTTCTTCATCAGCATGAACCCAGGTTTTTCATCTATATAATTAAGCTAATATCTCCCTACTTCGTGGGGTTGTTGGAAATGAGCACAACATGCTTAGCAGTTAGCATGCAGCAGAACAATGACATCGGTTGCTAAATAAAACCACTGTATGTGGGAAATGTAAAAATTAATTGGTTCATATTCTTAAAAAGACACCATAGTACTGTGGCTCTAGAAGTAGTAATAATGTACACCCCATTTCACCTGGCCAAATGATCCACCTGGTTCACTGCTGAGTCTGAAAATTACTTGTCTCATCTTCAGAGATCATGCAACAGTAAAAACAAAACAACAGTATCTAACACTTAGTGATGACAATGCTCTAAGCACTTCGCAGCATTTTAATCTCACAGCAATTCCATGGACTAGATATTATCATTAGAAAGGCACCAAAAGGTTACATCTTGCCCAAGACCACTGAGTAAGGTGCAGATCCAGGATTTGAACCCAGACTGACTCTCTGGAGCCTGTGTCAATTGCCATCCAGCTCTGCCTCCAACACTGAGGCTCAGGCAGGGCCTAGGCATCTAGGCCCTGGATCTGTAACTAGGTTCTCAAGTGATTCTGATACCCGTAGTCCATGAGTATACTTAGAGAAACACTTGAACTCTCTCAGTAGCAAACAATACCTACAGTTTAGGAATCATATTTCTCTTAAGCCTAAAAAACAAAGTAGAGCTTATCAGGGTAATCAAGTGCTAGACTTTGCTAAAGTTAAAAAAAATACACAACCAGGTGGAAAAGGAATTCCACCTGCAAAACTAAAGCATCACATCAGGTCATACAATACTCCTGCACATGCCTGCCTGCAGACTTTCCATCTACCTGCCCCTTCATGCAGCCCAGTGGGGGGCTGGCTTTCTAGACTGTCCTTTCTAGACTGTCCTCCCTGATGAACTACTAGCTTCTATCATCTGCCACCTTCACTCTGAACTCTACCTTGACCACCTATTCAAATCACAACTATGTTCTTTACCCTAAAGACCCTACATGTGCACCCAACCCCACTGTCCCACTCTATTTAGTTTTATAATGGAATACACACCTAATATATTATGTGATATACTTATTACATATCTTCATTACTGGCTGTCTCCCCCAACGTAAGTTCTAAGAGCAGGATATTTTTTCTTCCTTTTTTTTTTTGGGGGGGGGGGGGCATGGGGTTTAATTTTACTCATTGACATACCCCAAAGTGCCATACCAGTACCTGACACACTGAAATATCTGTTGGATTACTTACTTATCAGTGTCTAGCTCAAAACTTTTAGTAGCTTCCAATACTTATTAAATAAAATTCAGGCATCCTCTCAGGGATTCCTCACACTCCAAAACTGGGTCCTCACTGACCTTTCCAACTTTAATTCCACTAAGTGAGATCCAGAAATCCAGGGAGACGGTATTTCCTCAACTTTCTGCTTTCCTACCGCAGTGCCTTTGTTCACGTATCCCTCTCTTTCTAGAGAGCCTTGTTAATACCACAACACTTTCACCTTCAGTATCATACCTATCATGAATGAATGAGAGGCCATTCTCCAAGGTCTCCAGAATAGTGTCTTTTTCAAAAATTTTCCTCAATTTGAAGACACAAAAAAAGTCTGCCCCTAAAACTCAGTTTCTGCCAATATCGCCTTCTCCTACATCCCTGCCTTACAGGTAAGCATGTTTGAATTTTATGTCCTCCAGGGATGTTACTAGCCAAGGGCACTGATGATATATGGGATTTGGGTGCATCTGTTTTCTATAAAATAACTGCCTACTGTCTGCACAGTTTACAAGTCAAGGCAAGCTGGGTGCCACGGGATTAACTAATCTAAGCTCCTCTCTGAACAGGAAACCAAAAGGAGACACCAAGTGTCAAGTGCCTAGTAGTGGGAACAGAAGCCACAATGACATAAACAGAGATGACAATATACAGTGCAACCAGTGATCAGGAGCCACGTGGTTTCAATAAGCAGCAGATAAGATAGAAAAACCACAATGGTGGAATGTCACAGTAGCAAATAGGGAAGGAATATTGTCTCTGAGGAGACCATAACTGGATTTCACATCAAGCTTCCTACACTGTGCATTGCTACAGATTAATTCCTGATGACCCCTGTGTCCCAAGAACACATACTTGACTGTGTGGCTAGTCCTTTATTATTATTATTATCATCATCATCATCATCATCATCATCATCATCATCATTCTCTATGAATTCAGTAAAACCCATCACCATAGGGAAAACAAGCCTGTCTTTTTCTTGAAGCCTGAAAGAGCCTGATTACATGGCAGTAATGAAGAGTGGTTAAGAACATGAACTTGATTCCTATCCACAAGTCAGAAAGAAAATGGCAGACCTAATCAGGTAAAAATTTAAAACTTCTATAATACAAAAACATCGAAGGTCAAAAGTAACTACAAACAAGAAAAAAATATTTAGAAGCCACATGTCAAAGACTAATTTCCTTTATGTAAGAAAAATCTTATTAAAATCAATAACCCAATTAAAAGAATGAGGATATGACATTACAGATAGTCAATATATATTAAAATTTTTTTCATCCTCATTCAAAACTATAAGTCAAAATAAAACTAAAATGTTCACAAATTACAGTGACAAAGATTAAAAGTTAGATATTCAGTACTGGTGAGACTGTAAAGAAATGCTCATACACACTGGTGACCAACTCTATGAAGGAAAATTTGTCAGTATCTCCTAGTACTGCTGAACACTATATCCCTAACCTACTCAATCAACTGCTAAGAATTTGCCCTTAGAAACACAGCATCACCAAAAATACTATAAGATATATAAAAAGATGCTGCAGCATTATAAATAGTATTAATGGCCATTAAGAGGTTAATCATGGAATACTATGTGCTCATTAAAAATAAGTTGGGGGCTGAGTTTGTGGCTCAGTGGCAGAGCACTTGCCTAGCACATGTGAGGCACTGGGTTCAAACCTCAGCACCACATAAAAATAAATAAAGTAAAGGTCTTGTGTCCATCTACAACTAAAAATATATATTTTTTAAATATTTTGTTTTAGTTGGACACAAGACCTTTATTTTATTTTTATGTGGTGCTGAGGATCAAATCTAGCGCCCTGCACAAGCTAGGCAAGCACTCTACCACTGAGCCACAACCTCAGCCCTGACAACTAAAAAAACCATTTTAAAAATACGCTGGATCTTTGTGGAAAGATCTCTAAAATACAAAGTGTTAAAAAGCAAGTAGGGGGGATAGGAATGTGGCTCAATGGTAGAACCTGTCTAGCATGTGCAAGATCCTGGGTTCAATCCCCAGAACTCCCAAAACAATTTTTTTTAATTAATAAAGCCCAAATAGAACCAAAGTCATGAATAAAAAGAGCAGTCATTTTTTAAAAATCCAGAATAAAAAGATTATAAAGGAATAATATGAATAACTGTGTGCCACCATATTAGACAGCTTACATGAAACAGACTAACTCCTAGAAAGACACAAAACCCTGAAACTGATATAAGAATAAACAAAAATAAATTGCTGAGGCTAGCCTCAAATTTGCAATTCCTCCCGCCTCAGCCTCCCCAGTTGAACTTGCTGGAATTATAGACATGCACCACTGCTCCCAGGTGTAATGTTTATATAAATAAAAATTCCTAAGTATTAAAAAAAAAGAATAAAGAAAAATACCTGAAAACATCTGTAACAAGGAAAGAAATTTAAAAACCACCCACAAGGAAAAGCATAGTCCTATATGGCTTCACTTTAAATATCTACCAAATATTTAAAGAATGGATATCAATTTATTATACTACTATATTGCTTGTGTGCATGAACACATAACAATGAATCCCACTGTTACATATAATTATAATGTACCAACATAAAGGGAAAGAAAAGTTGGGGAAAAAAGGTGGAGGGGAATACCATCCAGATCTCAAGTCTGTAAGGCCTGACAGAACAACCATACAAAGATACCACAAGAAAACTACAGACCAAAATCTCCAAAAAATACAGACACAAAATTCCTCAAAATGCTAGTAAACCATGCCTAGAAATATTGTATAAGGGATTATATAGCATGAACACGTGAAATTTTATCCTAGGAACAGAAAGTTGGTTTAATGTCCAAAATCAATCAATGTAATATATCATATTAATAGTATAAAGGACTACAACCATGATCATCACAACAGACACAAGACACAAAAAAGGCATTAGACAACATGCATCACCTATTTATGATTTAAAAAAAAAAACAACACTAAATAAAGTAAGGAAAGGAGGGAACTTCCTCCTCCTGTGTTATAGTTTGGATGTGAGATAATGAAAGAAAGTTCAAAGGGGAAATGATTGGGTTGTGAGAGTGTTAACCCAATCAGTGAATTCATCCTGACAGGGATTAACTGAGTGGTAACTGAAGTGGTAGGATGTAGCTGGAAGAGGTGGGAATTGGACGTGGCTATGGGGTATATATTTTGTATCTGGAGAGTAAAGTCTCTCTCTGCTTCATGATCAACACGTAAGTTGCTTCCCTCCACCACACTCTTCCACCATGATCAGCCTCACCTCAAGTGCCAAGGAATGGAGCCTGCTGTCTATGGACTGAGACCTCTGAAACCATGAGTCCTTAAACAAACCTTTTCTCCTCTACAGTTGTTCTGGTCAGGTCTTTAGTCACAGCAGGGAAATAGCTGACTAAAACATTCTGATAAAAGACAAAAATGGAAATATACAGCTATTAAGTTAGAGAAAAAGACAGAAGGCTTTCTCTTTAAGATCAGGAACAGATAGGATATCAGCTCTCACCACTTCTATTCAAGTTTATGCTGAAGTTGTGTGCTGGCCAGGACACTTAGATAAGAAAATAAAATGAAAGGCATCTGTTTTGTAAATGAAGAAGACAATCTCTACTTAAACATTATCTCATATATAGAACAACTGAAAAATCCATTAAAAACTATTAGCGCTACATAACAAATTTAGCAAGCTTACAAGATGTAAGACCAATATACAAAAGTTGTCAAGCATCTATAGTCAGTTGTAATGAATAATATGAAAATGAAATTAAGATAAATTCCATTGTAACAGCATGGAAAATACACTTAACAAAAGAAAAGCAGAATTGATACTTTGAAAACTACAAAATATTTTTGAAAGAAATCAGACAGCTTAAATGAGTGGGATGATGGCCTATACCCATGGATCTGAAGACTTAATATTGTTAAGATGGAGGTGCTTTGTTAGCGCAGTAGGTAGCACATCACTCTCATAATATTATTAAGGTGGCATCCCAAATCACTTGACAGATTCAATGTAATCTCTATCAAAATCCCAGCTGATTTCCTTGTAGCAATGTACAAGTTCATCTTAAAATTCATGTGGAAATTGAATAGCCAAAATACCCAGAATAATCTTGAGAAACAGTAAATTAGAAGACTTATGCTTTCTAATTTCAAAACTTGCCACGTTACTATATATAATCAAGAGAGTAGGACACCGATCTAGAGATAAGACATACAGATCCATGGAAAAGAATTAAGAGTATGGAGGTAAACATTCACATTTATGGTCAACTGATTTTTTACAAGAAGCCAACACAACCCAATGATGAAAATAGACTTTTCATAAAATGGTTGGGGAAATGGCTATCCACACACAAAAGTGCAAATTTGGATCCACATCTGAAACCACACACTTAGAAACAAAGACCTACATGTAAGGGCTTAAACTATAAAATTCCAAGAAAACACAGACATCAATCTACATGGCCTGGATTATGCAATGTTTTCTTAGATATGACTCCAAAAGCACATACAACAAAAGAAAAGACAGAAGGTGGGTAACGGGGCTCAGTTGTAGACCATGTGCTTAGCATGCATGAGGACCTGAATTCAATCCCCAGGAAAGGAAGAAAGGGTAGAAGGGAACGAGGAGGGAGAGGTTCAAGAAAGAGGGTTTCAATTTTTATTTAATACCTTGTTGGTCACATAAAATTTGTTTCAGACTATGTAAGAGAAAATATAATTTTTTTTAAATTAAAGGAACATGGGCTTTAGTTTATATAGCATTTAAAGACATAGTGCTAACTAGCATCAAAATAAACAAAGTATAAGAAACAAACTGAAATTCAGAAATAATTCCATCTATACAAAGTAATTTGATATATGAAAATAGTATTAATATATGAAAATATTATATGAGTGGAGAAAAGAAGTCATTCTCCAGCCTAAGTCTGAAATTCCTGGTGGAATAAAAAAACTTACACATAAACATTAGAAAATCTATACAAGAAAAATGCTAGAAAACCTATAAGATATTACTTTTATAATTTGAGTACAGATGATCTAAGATAAAAAAAAAACTCAAAAGTTACTGGAAGACTAACGAATTTGACTACATATAATTTAAACTGTTACAATAAAAAATGTTAAAAGACCAGTGATAGAAAATATTTACAACAGACATGAGTTTATATACTTTGCAGGATATATATAAAATAATAATTCAATAGATATCCTAAATAACAAAATTAAAATTGATTTTTGAGTTTTTAATAACTTTTATTATAGTATAAGATAATATTTATTCTGTTTTATTATTAGTTGTTAAACTTATTGTGTCTCACTTACATGTCAAACTTTATCATAGGACTGTACGTACAGGAAAAACAGCACATATAGGGTTTGACACCATGTACACTCTCAGGCATCCACTGGGGGCCTTGGAATGTATTCCTAAAACAGTTGGTGGGAGGGGACCACTTAATAGAAAATCATGTGTGGACTGAAGTACAGTTTGATTCAGTAAGTTACTGAGTGTACTAAAATGCAATATATGTACAAAAGTGAAATGCAGCTTTTAATATTTAAAGTATCTGACCCTCTCTAGTGAGTAATATAAACAAATGTTTATTATAATCATTTTGGCTAGAAAAATCTAAGAAAAATAGTTCAGAATGAAGCAGGCTTTCTTCAACTGCCATACATCTTTAAATACAATGTTGATAGTAAAATAAAAATTCAAATTTGTTTATATTGGTTTTCTCTTCCTCTACCCGTACATATTCACAAATATATCTCGCTAGGTACAAGATCATTACCAGGACAACTAAAATCAACATTTCTATCTTTTTTCACAGGAACAAATAATCACCATAAAACTAAGAGTTAAGATGAATGTGGCAAAAGTACCACCCTTTCACAAGTCCAGAAAAGGCAAGAGATGACAAGAACCCCAATGAACATGACAAGACAAGACCCTCCACATTACTCAATTCCATCAAAAGATTATGGCCACAGAGACTGAGGATTTTGACAATGTTTTCATAATGATCTCTCAGAGTCTTAGTCTTAGTTGTACACAATTCTTCGAACCCGGGCCGCGCACGTGCAAGCCATCTGCCGCTGAGCCACAATCCTCTTAATGCAGCCATTAATCCTCACAAATGCCACAGTGCAAAACTAACAAGTACATTGTGTGAAAGTAGTCAAGCATACAAACAGACCATACAAACTAATCCTATGAAACCTCAAAAGGCACTCGGAAAATATCATATAATTACCTCCCCTAAACTCTGTACATTTGCTACAAGAAGTTCATACTGAGACTACATTCTTATATGAAAACCTATAATTAACTCCAAAACAATCCAAACCCAGACCTAACTAGGCTGCCTTCATGACCCTCGCTTGCACTGGTCACCTTTGTCTCCCTTCACACTCTCAGCCTGAGGTACCACCAGGGATCCAGAATGACTTTGTCCTTTTTCTTTTTCCTTAATAACTTTATTTATTTTTATGTGGTGCTGAGGATGGAACCCAGTGCCTCACACATGCCAAGCAAGAGATTCACCACTGAGCTACAACCCCAGCCCTGACTTTGTCCTTTATCTTTACAGCTGACTTCCTAGAGCTATGAGTAATAAGACATAGGTGAAAGGTTCCTTTTCCATTATTATCAGTTACTTAATTAATAATATAGGAATTATGTCTATCATTTTATTATTTCTACCTTATAAGTTCCCCCTTTGTTTTAAATATACTCATAGCTTCAAAAAAAATTCTTAGGCAATGATATTATATCATCACTGACACTTTATATATGAGACACTGTAGATCAAATCATTCATTTAATTTAGCTAAAATCACAGGAGAGTCCTCTCATGAGAACCAGGAGTCAAGTCTTACACCATGAGGAAGGCTTTCAAATCTGTTGCAACACAATGCATCTCAAAACAAAACAAAACAAACAAACAAAAAGAAAAACAGATTAAGCTGAGTTGAGGTGCACAGAGGGATAAGGCATTGATTGAGTCAGAAGCAGCATTTGGGCTGACTGGACAGCAACACACAAGGACAGGTCCATTCTAAGAACAAGGAATAAATTATCTAGGTTAGAAAGTAAGGTTTGGAGAGCCTTCCCTGCGAGGCTGAGAACACTGACCTTTACCCAAGGACAGAAAAGGCAAGCATGGACCAGAGCAGCCAGCAGTGGGGCACAGGAGCAAAAGGGAAGCAAACACAGGGTACCAGGAGGCTCCAGGCAAGGGCAGTAGAGATGGGAGCAAGGAAGGTACCTACATGGTGGACACCAGAAGCCAGAGAGGTGACACACTGGGATCTGCCACTTAGGTGAGTGCCTCTGGTGACTGGAGGATTGATCAAGTAAGGCCAAACCCAGAGACAGGGAAAACAGCTAAAAGAGCTCTCACATTTCCATGAGTGGGTGCAGTTTTGGTGGTGGTGCGGTGGGGGGGGGGGGGGTCTTGGTGGCTTATGATAGGAGTAAAATGAATACTGAGAAAGACTCTGAAGATGAGATTTACATACTATACTAAACTATTGCATGCTGAAGTAAAAAAAGAGAGAAGAATGACTCTCAAGACTAGTTAGACAGTGGTATCACCAAACAAGAAAAGAGAATGCAAATGTTAAGAAGGTTTAAAAAAACTGAATTTCATTTGATCAAGTTCAAGGAATATCCAAGATATACTACGTGAGCAGTGGGAAATAGGACTGTGATGCTGAGGAATAGCCAAAGAATAGGTTTCTAAATATCAGCATAAAACTGAAGCTGAAAATCTGAGAAGGCCTAAGCTCTGACAGAACGCACACAGGGAGACAGAGAACCATGAACTTGTCTTGAAGAACTGGTCCAAGAAGTATGAGCAACACTGCACAAGTTCAACCAGAAAGATTTGGGAATATAGTTTCAAGAAAAAGAATGGGGCAACAGCACCCCATGCAACAGAAATGTCCAGTAAGATAAGGAAGCCCAAACCAATGGAGGAGGAGACTAGATGCAGACAACAGCAGTCAGGAAAGTCACAGAAAGGAGAAGCCTAATGACCAGAGCTGAAAGTAAGGAAGTGAAGACAGAGCAGACCTCTTTGGAGAACTGAACAGAAGAAAAGAAGGTGATATATTAGATAATACTAGAGAGCCACCTAGGGCCTTTGGAAAGTGTGTTCGACCGTCTTGTAACTTAAAGGTAAATATTGTAATACAGTCCTCACTTATTTTCAAGAACTTAACTTTTAACTTAACTTTAAACTTTTAACTCAGTTTGCAGTACCTGTCCAGTCTGACACTCCCTCATTCTTGTCTATATATATTAGGCATACAAGTTTATTAATAATGAAGACATTCATGGTTGTTCCCCACTGGTCATATCTGCCTGCCTCAGAAGACAAATTCTTTTTTAAAACAACAATTTTAAATAGTTGTTATTATTGTAAAAGTCACACGTTACACAAACGCCAATGCCGAGATCTGTCAGCTGAGTCACACCTAAGTGCTGGTAGGTTTTCTCCACTCTTGTATTCTAGCTGCACATTTCTGTTATTGCTTTTTTTATTTACCACTAAAGAACCACTACCTATGTTCCACAGTTTGCACAGCTGATTTCATTTTAACAAGAGGAAGGGGAGTGGGGCAGCAACCCAAGTATTTCAAACATTAAGGATACTCAATTTGTAAAAGCATAGGAAGTTGATATTACAGGCTGGGGAATTTTTTTTTTTTTTTTTTTTTTTTTTTTTTTTGGTAGTGGGGATTGAATCCAGGGGCGCTTAACCACTGAGCCACATCTCCAGCCCTTTTTTGTATTTGTATCACTGAGTTACTTAGGGCCTCCCTAAGTTGCTGAGGCTAGCTTTGAACTCGCGATCCTCCTGCCTCAGCCTCCCAAGACACTGGGATTACAGGTACACACCACTACTTGTAAAATCTAGCTCTCTGAGCACAGTAGCACATGCCTGTAAGCCCAGCTACTAGGGAGGCTGAGGCAGGAGAATCATAACTTTGAGATCAGCCTGGTCAATTTATTGAGACTGTCTCAAAATTTTTAAAAGGGCTGGGGATGCAACTCAGTGGCAAAGCATCCCTGGGTTTAATCCCCAGTTCTATTAAAAACAAAACCAACTTTTAACTCAGTTTGCAGTACCTGATTATAAACAAAGACCTTCCATGACCTTTAGGACCAAATTTACTTCTTCAATGTGGCACACAAGATTCTTAGGCCTTTGGGTTTCTGATGACCAATCCCATTGCAGCCCACCTACTAAACCATCCTGGTCACCCTTCACCGAGCAGTTTTACAAAGAGCTATGTAACCTTAAGGACATGATACATGCTGCCCTCCGTCCAGGACACTTCTCTTGCCCACAGCAGGGAGCTTTAGCTACCTTCTTAAATTGAGGTGGATAAGACAGAGACTAGAAATCACCAGCAATACACTAGACAAAATATTTTTCACATTTATAGCTTGAATAAACATTGTGTGGAATGACTTAAACATTAAGATGCATGGCTCCAGGATGGACTGTTTCAAAACCAACCTCACCTGCCCTCAACATTAGAGCTCACTCTTAATCCAATCCACAAGGAAGATAAATCCTGACATTTCCTACCCAGTAAAAGTCATCAACACACTAAGTATTGCCTAAGGGCTGGGAAATAAAATATTTGATTTCTTGCTTCTGTTAATGAAGAGGAACTATTTTAACCATACTTAAAATAACATTCTTATTAAGAAGAGGGTGATCTAGGAGGAAAGTAGTTTAACCAGTTTTCTTCCCAAGTCCTGGGAATTATTTTTCCTTCCCACTGTGACTCCTGGAAACAGGGAGGTTGGGTGAGGGTGAAGTTTTGGCTTGAGGAATCAGTGTCTCAATGGTATTCAAAGCCCTGGTCCTAAGTAAGGTCACCTACAGACCAGTGTGGACAGAAAATTGAGAGGAGGGCCAAGAACAAAGCCTGGTGTTAAGATCAGGAGGCCAACAAAAATTGGCCACCTACAGAAGGGAACAAACTCACCAATGACTCCTCTGCTTGTCAGATACATACCTCTGGAACTAATAAATTATTATACTGATAAACCTGCCTTATTAATCACAGTAAACACACTTCATGGCAAAATATCTGGCACATGAATGCCCTCAGGTATTAATTGGTACACTGAATAATTGAGACTCCCTTTTAAATGCTAATCTCATCTAATATCCCGGTGTCTTCAAAAGATCAGTATGTCTCCTAACCCCTTCACTCCTCCTCCTGGGCAAGACTGATAAACCAGCCTAATTCCACCTTAAGACCGGGAGCCATCCTGTCAAAAAGTTATGAAAAGCCCACTTCAGTTTTCTATGAAATGCTAGGATTCCTATTTGTCCTGAGCTTATTTTGATGTTTTAAAATTGTTTGGCATTCATGCCCAGGCCTTGAGCTCACTCAGGCCTGGCTTTCCTTGACCAGATAACAACTCTCTCTCTCTCTAAAACTAACGGTGCCTCATAAACTTTTGATGTGGGGTTTGACTATTACTCCCTTCCTTGGAATGCAATGCCATGTAGATTATTAGTTTGCTACTTGCTCTTGAATTACACATGTCTGACCTTGTTAGCTGTAAGTTCCCAAGATTTTTTGTAACTCTTTGAACTATAAAAATCTTGTCTTCCCTGAGAGCGGGGCTGACCCCAAGCCCAGTGTTTGGGAGGGGCAGCCACTGGCCAGCTCTCTGTGTGTGTATACAATATAAGCTTGCTTTAATTTAAAATTGGAGTTGGTGGTCTTTTCTTTGCATCTTGGATCAACAAGACTTCAGCACAACTTCCCAGGTATAGCTGGTACTTTTATCAGGTAGCTTTTATAGCAAGAGTCCCTGGGCTGCTGCTAAGCAGTTCACTTCCTCCACCCTCTCCCACATTGTTGAGATGTGGCCACATTTAGTCTTCTATGGAACTCCGTACCCTGCAGCAATACCTGCGAGAAGATTCCTTCTCAGAGAGGGGACCCATTGGCTATCTCAGCCATATATCCCCTTATGGCTCCTTCAGGTAGCAGCCATCAAAACCAAATGGTGTAAGATTAGCTGTGGATGAAAACGCTTTTGTTTGGAAGAAGTTTCATGTGACAAGGCAACTCGGCATCCTAGCAAAAAACATCAAAGTTTACAAAGTCTGAAACCCCAGGGATGCAAATGCTGCTAAATATCTACCACTTACAGTTGGTGAAACAAACTTCTTCAATAAAAGTGGGACAATAGGGCTGGGGTTGTGGCTCAGTGGTAGAGCATTTGCCTGACATGTGTGAGGCCCTGGATTTGAATCTCAGCACCACATATAAATAAATAGAGATCCATTGACAACTTAAAAAAAAAAAAAAAAAACAGCGGGACAATAAAAATCTAATTCAGTTGCTATAAGGATTAACTCTTTCTGTGTCAACAAATCATTCCATACATGGTAAATGTTCCAGAATTAGTTATTGGAAATTGTGGTTGATGTTATTTGCAAGAGAGGACTTAGGACCCTGTGGGAAAATCTATCTGCCAACCAACCCTTCCTCTTCCCCATGGACATAATACAATCGATGGCAGGGAGCCACACAGAACTGTCCTTCCTGGTTTTACAGTATACCAGCCTGAGGCTGGGAGAGGACCAAGAGGGAAGAGGAGTGGGTGGTGCCTGAGGCTTTTAAGGACAGGATTTGAAACCAGACTTCCATTTGCTATTCTCTGCTACCTCCTACTGATTAACAGAAAGAAACACATCTCCAGCCTAAATAGCAGGAGGAACTGTGCCCTTTGGGAGACAGAGTACCACATGCAGAGTTCTCTAGTGGCTGAGGATATGAAGGGCAAAAGATGATAGGAGATTTAGTTCCTGGGGTCCACATACCATTTCTGAGTGCGTCCTTTGTAGTTCTGATTCCAGCAATTCAACTAACCATGATGCCCTTTGATGATGATATAAAAAGAAGATTGACTTACTGATAAGGACTGAACATAGAATGTAAATCTTAGCTCCCACACCTACTAGCTCTGTGACCTTGAACAGGTCACCTGGTAACTGTAGTCCCATTTTTTCCTATATTTTTAAAACTGGGGTAACTAACATACTTTATATAGTTGCTATGAAAAATAAGTATGACACTCAAAAGTAAAAATTATTGATACTCAAAAAATGTTTGTTCTAGGCATAGTAGTGCATGCCTATAATCCCAGCTACCCAGGAAGTTGAGGTAGAAGGAACACAGGTTCAAGCCCAGCCCAGGCAATTCAGCAAAACCCTGTCTCAAAGTAAAATAAAAAGGGATGGGAGCCGGGCGCGGTGGCGCACGCCTGTAATCCCAGCACTTTGGGAGGCTGAGGCAGGAGGATCGCGAGTTCAAAGCCAGCCTCAGCAATGGCGAGGCACTTAGCAACTCAGTGGGACCCTGTCTCTAAATAAAATACAAAAAAGGGCTGGGGATATGGCCCAGTGGTTGAATGCCCCTGAGTTCAATCCCTGGTAACCACAAAAAAAAAAAAAAAAAAAAAGGGATGGGGATGTAACTCAGTGGTAAAGAGCCCCTGGCTTCAAACTCCAGTAATGAGAGGGAAAGAAAAAACAAAGTTTATTCCCTTTACCTTTTTTCTATAAACCACAAATCCCTCTTCTTGGACCAACTCAAGATGTTATCTGTAAGAACTTTATACCCTCTGATTCGCAAAAGGTTCAAAGAGTAGCAGCAAGGAACATTATAGCCATCTGGGGTCATAATCTCTGGTATAACCACCTGGTGGATAACACCCATTCCCTTCAATTTAAAATCCAAACTGAATTTAGTTCACCACCTCCAAAACCAGATATTCTTTTCTCTTTTCCTTTGTGTTCTTTCTGGTTTCTTAATAATATAATCACATGGGGGCACATACCTGTAATCCCAGCAACTAGGAAGGTTGAGGCAGGAGTATCACCAAGTTTGAGGTCAGCCTCAGCAACTGAGCAAGATCCTCAGCAATTTAGAGTTACCCTATCTCAAAAATAAATAAATAAAACAGACTGCGGATATAGCTCTGTGGTAAAGTGCCCCTGGATTCAAGTCCCAGTACCAGACACACATAGACACAAAGCACTCTCTGCAGTCACCCTATTTATACTTTTTACTTCCTGGTCCCATCCACTAATTCAGCCAGAGCACTATCAATACTTCCCTCAGTCGCCTCCGACTTTGTTTCTTTCCATTCCTCCTACCACATCTTAGGCCTAGATTACATCACCACCTCTATTCTAATGGATGACTGCAGACACTGTCTCCATTCTTCAATCTGGAATCCAGAAATTGCTGGTACCACTAATACTAAAGAGGAAAATAATTGCTGGTACATCTTGAGGAAGCTGGGTAAGGAGGCAGAGAACAGTCAATACACACCAAAGAAGAATAATCTTTAAGCATTTAAGTTTCTCTTGTATCATGCAGCACAAGACGACAATGACTTAGGGCACTAGGAGCCAGGTTTGAAACTTAAGTTGGGGATATCATCCAGACACAGAAAATGACATTTATTCTATGTCATCCAGATAGAAAATAGTGAGAACTATTTCCCCACGTCCAATATTCTGTGCAGTCAATGATGTGGCAGACACAGTGTGGACCCCGACCCATGGCCCTGGCTTATTGGCAGTAGCCATTTAACTTAACAATTAGTCTTATTTAGTGAGTGCCTGTCATATTTATTTCAGGAAATGGGACAGCACTATTAATTGCACATTTGCCATGTGCTAGGCACTAGGCTTTGTGATACATGTATTCTCTCCCCGTGATCTTCACTGCAACCCTGAGGGGTACTGCAGTCATTCAAATACAGTCAAGTGCTATATAATGACATTTTGGTCCATAACGGTGGACCCACGAGATTATATTATATAGTGACATTGTAGCTGTTTGAATTTCTAAGCAGGTTTTATGACAGTCACACAAAAATGAAATTGTCTAATGATACCTTTCTCAGATTACCCCCCATTTTAAGAAACACATGACTATGTGAACTAGCATAGGGATCCTGTGCACACTAGGCAATGCTCTACCACTAAGTTACACCCCCAGCCCTGTGATACTACAGGAGTCAAAAAGGGTTTTAAAAGTTAAAAATCTATGAAGTAAGAGAAATACAGTTAACCTAAGGTTAATTTGCTATTTAAGAGAACTTTTTATAAATGTAGTGTACTACAGTGCTGTATAGTGAAGTCCTAGGTCTCCGCTTTCCACTCACTCACCAACTCACCCAGAGCAAACTGCCAGTACTGCAAATGCCATTCAAGCTAAGTGCTCTATACAGGTGCGTTATTTCTTATGTGTGTG
The DNA here is from genome assembly GCA_025594165.1 of Tamias sibiricus. Taxonomy (NCBI): domain Eukaryota; kingdom Metazoa; phylum Chordata; class Mammalia; order Rodentia; family Sciuridae; genus Tamias; species Tamias sibiricus. The sequence goes on along the minus strand of CM046658.1, from coordinate 137,730,016 downwards.
TCCTTTACATATAATTCCTACTGTACTTTTTCTATATTTAGTATACAAAAACCATTTTGTCACAATTACCTACAATACTGAGTACAGTACAAGCTATTCAGATTTGCAGCCTAGGAGAAATATGCTATACCATTTAGCTGAGGTATGTTGAAGGTTATGCCATCTATATTTGGGCAAGTATACTCCATGGTATTGAGCCAACAAATATCACCTTAAAGACACTTTTTGCAGAACATACCCCTATTAAGCAACACACAACTGTATATTAAACCCAGCATAGGCAAACCCAACTCATCATCAACAGTCAAGCTGCACTGTGCTCACGAGGATCACAAGATCCCACCAAGATCCCCTAGAACATTACTACTACCACCATCCAGTCAGCTGCTATGATGACCAGTCTCCATGATGGCCCCAGTGATCCCACCTGCTGGTACTCACACTCTTGGGTACACCCTCCTACACTATATCAGGGTTGGTCTGTGTGATGTGACCAATAAAATACAGAAGTGATTATATATGTGATTATGTATAATATACTAAGTATATTATATATATATTTCAAAGTAAAATCATAAAAGACATTCTCACCTCTTCCTCACCGTGTGTGTGTGTGTGTGTGTGTGTGTGTGTGTGTGTGATGCTGCTGGGGATTGAACCCAGGGTCTTGTGCATGCAAGGCAAGCACTCTATATCCCCAGCCCTTCTTCCTCACTCTTGATGTGAGAGTGTGCCATACAAACACTCAAGCAACTCCATGCAGAGATCCACACAGTAAGGATGACAGGTCTCCTGCCAACAGCTATATAAGTGAACCATCTTAAAAGAGGATCCTCTTGCCCATGCAACCTTCAGGGGAATGCAGTCCTAACTGTTAACTTGATTGCAGTCTCATGAGAAACCCTGAGCCAGACCATCCAGATAAGTCAATCCAAGATTCTCAACTTATTCCTGAGATAATAAATATTTGATGCCTAAGCCACTAAATTTTGAGATAATCTATTAAACAGTGATAAGTAATATAGTTGCCCAATCCAGAAAACAGAGATATATGAAACCTAAGTGTCTTCAACATGAAGAAACTAAAGAACTGGGACCCCTGGAATTAATGACTTCCCTTTTGGCTGATGTATATAAATATGGTATGTAGAAATATCAAACAGATATGATAGAAGGATGCATACCTCAGATAGAAACCTGCACAGATGGGCCATTCACATTATTTTCAACCACAAGATCCAATAATTTAATTTTTCTAAAGTCCTTCCTAGTCTAGATGTATATATTGTTGTCAAAAATTCCAGAAGAGATTAGTTGATAAACAGAAATCATTCAAAGCCTCCTGTCAAGAACACTTGAAATGATTCATTTTTTTGGTGAAGACAAGTGGTTACACAGGAAGTGTCATTTTCACCTCTCAGTTCCCACAATTAACTAACTGACTTCCCTAGCTAACCCCAACACATTTTTATCTCAATCAAGTAACCACTTGCTAGGCACAGTGACAAATATCTGTAATCCTAGTGATTTGGGAGGTTGAGGCAGGAGGATCACAAGTTAGAGGGCAGTCTGGGCAACCAGGCCAGTGAGACCCTACCTCAAAATAAAAAATTAAAAGGGCTGTGGATGTAGCTCAGTGGTATAGCACCCGGGGGTTCAATCCCCACTACTCCTCCCCCTAAAAAAAAAGAAAAAACATTAGCCCTTGGATCCTAGTCTTCTCACCCTACCCAGAAAGCTCAGATGTGGAGGAAGCCTGAATATAACCTTTTGGATCCCTTGATTCTGATGTTTACCTAACACATACAAACACACACACACATAACTAAAACTCAAGTTTCAGGGAACAAGACTCACTACCACAACATGCAAAGCATTTTACTAAATTATACTCTTGTACATCATTTTTTAAAAAACAGTCGGTCAAAAGTCATTACCCAGTAACCGTCCCAATACACAGTTTGAAAAATATATTCTTAATCATATACCTGAACATTCCGCAACTTCTGAAATCCTCCTAGCTAGAGACAAAAGTGAACCCAAATAATAAATCCCCTTCAGCCCTAATCATGTGTAAATATTTAGTTCCACTTTATCCACATCCATAAAATACACATTTAATGCATGGAATTCTACCTAATCAAGAACAACCTCAGGCAGTTTCTATTCAAATGCAGATAATTATCCAGGCCCTAAAATTCTCCCTAGTCCTACAGTTAATGACTAGAAAATCCACAAACAATTTCAGCAAAAATTCCCTTATCACTCTTACCAAGTGTGGCTCAAAGGCAAAATTTCCATCTTGTCAAAACATTTTTAGGAGGAAGTAGGAAAGCTTTAGAATAATACATCAGCAAAAACTAAATCTGCTTGGAAAGAAACCAGTTACATACATTTTTGTACTTCTACAAAATGGATCACAGCCTCTGTTTAAAAGAGTAAAATCAATCTACAGAGACAGAAAGTAGATTAGGGGTTGCCTGAGGGTAGGAACGTGCAGGACTGTAAAAAGGCACAGTGTGACAGAAAGGTTCTAAAAGGACTATGGTGACAGCTGCACAATGCTAAGTTTACTAAATATCAATTAATTACTCATTAAAAAGCAACTTTTAAGGTAAATTATATGGTAATTATATGTGGCAAATTATACCTCAATAGTTATTTGAAAAGAAAAAAATCTATATGTGCCAAATAAGGAAAAATGGTCAAGATTCAAGCTAGTTAAAACAAGCAAAGTACAGAACGATGTGTGTGAAAAGCAGGTGGTTGCCCACATTATCTGCGTGGACATTTCTGGTGAGTCACCCAAGAGGCCAATCATGACAGTTGTTAACTGTAAGAAATGGGTCCAGGTAAAGAGTGTTTTGTCTTTTAACTGCATACCACTTTATACTATTTGAATTTATTTGCCTAGAGCATGTATTATTTTTCATAAACACAAAAATAAGTTGGGTGGAAGCTCTCCAAAGCAGGACTCTCACAGTAATCCCAAGTTCCTTATGGTGCTAGTTGATACTGTCCTTTGAAAGAGGGTGCTTCAGAATTTAAATATTCTTCAGTAAAAAACTACATTTGAAAGGTCTGTCTTTGACAATAAAATGCCAACTGACAGAGTCTTCCATCTGAAAGCTTTACTGCATAAAACCCAACAGGAAGAGAATTTGAATGCCCTCCGCGAAGGGAAGTGTCTCTTCCTAAATCTTAGTCATCTGCTTCTGCAGGTGCTCAAATGAAACTAAACTCTAAGCTTTGCAACTGGAAATCTGAAAAGGCACTAGCTACATTATACCCCAGTACAGGGCAATATGCATCAAGGGAACTGAAAAGGTACTCTGTATGGACAGTTATAAAAAATAAAAATACACAAAGAAAAACCAATTTTGACCCCAAAAGTAGCTGAACACCACACTCCCAAAGCTCCCAGTCAGCCCTTCAACTACTGACCAGACCCAGGCGTGGCTCCATTTCTTACCTCCCCTCCTCCCTTAGCTATCACCTTACTATACCAGGACACAGACACTGAAAATGAAGAACTTTTGGCTCACCCCATCCTTGTCTCTCCAACTTCCACAAAATGCAGCTATCTTTAGCCTTAAGCCCACCCTGATGTAGAAGGCCACAGTAACCAGGATTGGAATCATAAAATACTACCCAACGTTCAAACATGGGACTTGTGGCCAACCGCATCCAGACTCCTCTACAGTCTTTCCACCTGGATAAGGTATATCTTCCCTCTGAGCTACCATCACTGCCACCCATAGGACCTTCCTCTCCCCCTGGAGTTTCACTCCCACTACTGCAGCCCCTACTCCCACTCTTATCTATTTGTGCCATTTGGATTACTTCAACTATATTATCTGCTATGGTTTGGATGTGTCCCCCCAAATTCATGTGTTGGAAACTTAATCCCCAATGCAACAGTGTTGGGAAGTGAGGCCTCATAAGAGGTCATTAGGTCACAAGAGACCTGCAATCATGAATGGATTTTATTATCAGAGGAGTGGGTGAGTTGTTGCAAGAGTGGACCTGTCATAAAAGCAAGTTCAGTCCTCTCTGGCTGGCTCGCTCTCTCTCTTTCTCTCTCACACACTTTCCACGTTGCGCCAAAGGACGAGGCAGCTCAAAGGTCCTTGCACCATGGACATCCCAGTGCCCACAACTATGAGCTGAATGAAATCTGTGTTCAATAGAAATTACCTAGTTTCAGGCATTCCGTTACAGCAGCAGAAAATGGACCAAGACACTATTCAACATTCAGACACCTGTATGTGCTGAATAGCTTACTATGTCTAAGACACTGAGAGGCAAGAAATGAAAGGATTTTTGTAGTAACATTTAGGGAAGTATTTTGTTTCTTAATAGCAGTTTTACCAAGACATAATCCACACACTGTAAAATTCACCCTTCATAAAGAGCACGATTCAGTGGTCATAAAGGGTTTATTCATAGTTGTGCAACCATTACCCAGATCTAATTTTAGGAACATTTCATTACCCCAAAAAGAAACTTGTACCATCAGCAGTCCAGGAGAGTGATCTTATGACCAAAAAAAAGGAATTTTTTTTTCAGAGTTTCATATGTACAAACTTTAAGAACATTTAAACTTACAAACTATTTATGTTATCCAAAGACTGTGCAATATGTGATCTAGATTAACGCAGTTAATAATTACCCACTGTCGAGCATAAGCAACTTATAGAGCAGAGGTAAAGTTTCTCCTGGGGAAAAAAAAATCAGCACAACTATTAAAGTAATAGGCAACAGGGCTGGGATTGTGGCACAGTGGTAGAGCACTGGCCTAGTACGTGAGAGGCGCTGGGTTCGATTCTCAGCACCCCATAAAAATAAATAAATAAAATAAAGTATTGTGTCCAACTACAACTAAAAAAATAATAATAAGCAACAATAAACATTTTTGTGCTTGGACAGCTTATAAAGTGTACTCAAATACTATAGCTAGCAATACTATATTACACATTTAAAAATTTACTAGGAGTGTAGGTCTCATGGAAAGTGGTCTTATCACAAAATCAAATTTTAAAAAACAGTGCTTTTTTTTCAATTCTTCCAACCATCTTGATAGGTACACAGGACAGTTGTAAGTGGAGAGCCTGTCACTCAAGGGTGACACCTGGCTCCCAGTCACCCAGGTTAAACCCCCAGGCCAGCTCTTCTTCCTGTATAGGAAAAGTGAACAAACCTGCTCACTGAGCAGATACCACGTTATGGTTAAGCAATTCCAACCGCATATCTGACTCAAAAAAAGGAAAATAAGAGCAAGCTATTTATGCTCTCAACACAACAAAGCATGCCTTTGTTTTATGCTAAGCCCTGGAGATTTTCTCAGCACTGGCCAGCCTGTGACACACAGACACTGGTCCGATGTCCCCTATAAATGCTTTCCCTTTTTTTGGTGGCAAGAATGCGAGCCCTCCCTGGTGTCAAAGTCCTGGGTTCTCCCCAGATTACACGGAAAATTAGGAACAGAACCTCAAGCACATATGTGTCCCTCTGATGGGAAGGTAGGTTAAAGTTAGAATCTTTTTAATTAAATTGAGACAAAATCCTAATTACTCTATAGTTGTCGCCAGAATAACATCACTTCTGATTCATCAAGTCTTCTTATAACCTGACCCACTGGGAACACTGGCCCCACCTTGTTAGCTAGAGAAAGCAGCTTGCTTTTTCCAGGAACATTAACTCTTTTTTCAAGCATAAAGTGGTATTTTGTGGGTTTGCTTATTAGTCTCTAAGCTGTTAAATGACCTAAAAGAGATTAACCAACTACTGAAAAGTAATCCCTGTAAGTAACAATGATTGAGACCTCCCAGAATGCAGAACACGTCTCTTGAAATTAACAATGACCTGGACAAACACAACTCCCTAGTGTCATCTATTTTTATGTGAATTGGTCACATGTGGTAGCAAACTCTAAACAATACGACATAAATAGAAGGGTTAGCAGCAGTGCAATCTAGAAAATTACATATTCCTACCAGCTCCAACTTCTGCATCATTCAAAACCAGAAAAGTTAGGGGGGTCAACACTCCCAAACCAGCTAGAGTGACCACTTAACTTGTCTGTACATTAGCATTCTACAAGTTCCATCATCCTAGCAGGAAAACACACAAGCAGAGGCTCTTTCAAGGACAAGACAACTGTGTGTGTGTGTGTGTGTGTGTGTGTGTGTGTGTATGTGTGTGTGTATACATGCACCATCACAGCAGTCCATGGCATAAAAAGACATAGATGAGCCCCACAAACCCAAGGTGAGCCACACTTGGACCATTTCCTTCAAACCCAAACCCCGAAAACCTGGCTCTGCTCCATTCCCTCAGCTCCCAGTGACCTCCGAACTCTTCATTCTTACAATCCCTACCTCTGGCAGGTGTATTAATTTCCTACTTGGATCACAGTTAAACAAAAAATGCTAACACCCGACTAGACTAAGCTGCTTGACAGTCAATTCCACATGTTCCACACCTCACAAAACTCAACCACTCAACAGCATCAATTTCACCTCCCAAACATCACTCCTGAGCCCTAGGTTCCAGCTAAAGAAGGTGTGTCCTTCTCCCCACAGACATGGCATGCCTGGACCATCATTTCTGTGGCCCCCAAGATTGCTGAGATATACACACTGTGTAGGCCCCGTGCACATGGTACCAGGGTTGATCTGTGCAACAAACAGACTAAAACAGTTTTTGGGTTCTCTCTCAGATCACTGACCCTGAGAGAAGCCATGTCCTATACAGCCTCAAAGAGAGACCCATGGAGCAAAGAACTGATGCCTCCTACCAATCATCCCCCCCATTTGAGTTTGAAGGTAGATCCTCCAGTTCCACTGAGCCTTGGGATGACTGGAGACCCAACCAACAGCTTTACTGGACCCTCCAGAAGACATTGAGCCAGAACCACTCAGTTAGCCCACCCCCAGACTCCTGAGCTGGAGGGACCGGGTGAGGTAACAATGTTCTGGGTTTTTTCTGTTTTGAGGGGGGAAATAGTATGCTATGCAGCAATGGACACTAAAACAAGCTCCATATCACCCTTATCTGGAATGTTCTTCCCTAGGATTACCTTTTTTTTTTTTTGGTATAGGGGATTGAACTCAGGGGCACTCGACCACTGGGCCACATCCCCAGCCCTTTTGTGTATTTCATTAGAGACAGGGTCTCACTGAGTTGCTAAGTGCCTCGCCATTGCTGAGGCTGGCTTTGAACTCACGATCCTCCTGCCCCAGCCTCCCAAGTGCTGGGATTACAGGCATGCGCCACTGTGCCCGGCTCCTAGGATTACCTATCAAAATTCTCAAAACTGTGATCCAAGGAGAGTGGTTTATCATTTATGACAATACTTTGCAATCTCACTCTCAAGAATTACTCCTTTCTCTTCACTCAAATTGCATGGCTCAGTCTTTAACATTGATGTGACTCTGCTTTAAAGCTCATGGCCCTGCATCCCACCCTACATCCTAAGACATGGATCTATCCTATCTCTTCTCACTGAGAGTAGTTTGGTCATGTTAGGGACTCACACCCACCCGACACCTGCGTACAGGAAAAACTGGGAAGTGACACTGTTGGATGTTAAATTAGGATTGAGCTTTTTCCCAATGATAAAGACTTGATTAACCATGGAGAGACCTTCTGTAGTCAGGGACCACATTAGAAAAAAACGTGGGAGGGTCGAAGAAAGAGGAAAGAATAAAGCACATTCAGGCAGGTCCTATACAGAACTCAACCTTCGCTCACCTTCCTTACCCCTACACTCCCTTGTATCGCTACCAGAAGCAGTAGGGAATCAGGAAATGGTTCACAGAAACATCACCTTGATGATGATGCTTATCTATACCTTACTTAGGTACAGAAGCCAATGATTCTTTTCCTTTTTTTGCTTTTTTTTCTAAAAGCGTCATAGTTTAGCACAGTATCCATTAGTTTATAGACAACTGATTAGTCAACCAAAAAATAATATTTCTAGAACTTACCAAGGACCATATAACCTTACTCAGGAGACTAAGAAAGTAGAAACACTGAATCTACTAAGAATTGGATAGTTTCATTTTCAATGTGAAGCACATTTGTTAAATGGTTATTAGATTCTAGAACATTCTGGGCTGGGGATGTAATTCAGTGATGGAGTGTCTGCCTGTGTGAGGCTCTAGGTTCTATCTCCAGCACCACAAGAAAAAAAAAAAAAGGTTCTAGCACATTCTACTGTATTAGGCACCAAAGAAGCAAAAAGATTTTCCCAAAAATGTTATTTATGAAACATTCTCATATAATATTCATGAATAAATAAAGATTAACTTTTTAAGCAATCACGAAAATCACAGTCCATTTGTTGGTTAATCCATAAAATGAAATTCATGTAAAAGATACCAAAATTAAAATTACATGACAAAATATGACAAATTTTATAAGTTTTTTTTAATTCTAGGTATAATCAGAATCAATCAGCATTTATGCTTCTTCAAATGAAAGCAATCTTTGTCAGGCAAGAATTTTTAAATATTTTATAATTATTATGAATATTGTAATATTTTATTCTTTAACTTACTGTGAATAATTGTACAATGTTACAAACAATTGGCAAGTAAATTATATCTTAATTTTACCAATATACAAGGCTAAGATTCTGCAACTGGAACTAGTCCAAATAAAATTCTAACTCAACTGTACTTTTAAAAATCCTGAACAGTTAAAAATGTTAGACACGTTACAATATGGGAGACCACAGAGAAACTGCTCAATGCCCACCAGAACCAAGAGGGCACTTTGAGCAGAAATTAAATGACCTTTTGCTCTTGCTCTGGTTGCTATAAGGCCTGCCTTTGTCACACAGCTGAGCCCAACACTACCTCTCCATAGCAACTGCAGCAAGCCCCCTCTTACATTAAACATTTATTAGGTTTCAGAACAGTGGGCTTCTTGGGGAAGTTCATGGGAGGCACACACAGCTCAGAGCCTACCACCGGTCTTTCAAGGACACCTTTTCCTTCAGATTCACTGAAACCCAGAAAGAGACTGTCCACAACTGACAATTTGGGGTGAAGAAGTGTTGGACTGTCCCTTCTATATTTTGTGATGTCGTGTGAGTGTGTATGTGTGTGTTATGCTGGTATCAAAGCAAGGGCCTCACGCATGCTAAGCAAGCACTCTGCCACTGAGTAACATCCCAGCCCAACACCACTCCTTTTCCACTTCTTGCACAGCACTTTGAAATGTTTTTCAAAGTTTTCAGGTCATCTCAATCCCTCAGCACCTCATCCAGTAAGTTATAACAACAATGACAAAAAAAACTAATAAAGTACAGTATCTATTTAAAACCTAAGCCCTTTACATCGTCATTGTTTGGAAAGAATTAAAATTGCAAAGAGTTATTCTGTGGGTTATTTTTTAATTTGCTTCCATATACCACATGAGGTTTAAAATGAAAAACTACCTTAGACTCAGCAGAAGCCCTCCTGGAGGGCCATTCCATATCTGAGGAGCCTGGATGTTAACATTAGTGCAAATTTTGTTGTCATGTATTAGGATTATTTTCACATCCCAAAGCAGAAGCAAAGAAGTTGGGAACAGATATAAAGGTCTCCTAACTTAATAAAAGGCTGCCATCGCTTGACCCCACCCTGCCTGTGCAGCTAAGTGAATAGCAGTGCCTCCCAAGACACTCTCAGATACAGCAGAGATCTTCAAGCCCAGCCACAAGTGACGGATCTATGTAGATTCTGATGGCAAGTGATATCTCAGCAAGCATGGCAAGCTATCAGCACAGAAGGTGGGACACAGTTTCATGGGACAGCGAATTGTATGCTACAGAAGAAGCTGGATTCAGGAGCTGCTGTGGTGCAGGGACACAGTCCCCTGCTTCCTTCTCCAGGCCTAGCTCTTGTGCAGGAACACAGCAGGTGCTCGAAGGGTGGGAACAGAGACTCTAAGAATTACAAGAATGCTTCTTCCTTCAGGACACCACAGACTCCAGGCCCACTGCATGCCCAGAAGCCTCTGTGACAGAGAACACAATCACAACATGACAATCCAGGCCAGCCTGAAACAGCCATCAAACCTATTCAAGAAATGACTGAGTTCCTCTACAAACTAGGACAATTCTATACTACACCAACATTTCCACTTGTGTGAGGCAAAAGGAGAAATGAAAAACCAATTTTCCTGACACTAAACATAAAAGTAATGCCTTTTATTCTGAGATAATGTTCTTCCAGATTGGAGTGGGGAGGAGGTAAAAATCTTGTATTTATAAAAAGACTGTGGCTTTTTGTTGGTTGGTTGGCAAAAGAAGGAGTTGAAAATCCAGTGTGAGCTCTCTTTATACCTGATTTTATCATTCCATGAAACCCAAAACATAAGGATTGGTTGTAACAGGATTAACGCCCACTTGCCCTGCTCTAACTCACCTATGACAGCAAGCCTCCCCAAAACCTGCCCAACTCCTGTAACACCCATCACCACTCAGGTCAGAGAAGAAAAAGAAGAAGAACTGGTTGAGAAGGAGGAGGGTGCAAAGAATGCTGCATTTGGTTACAAACATGTAGAGTCCGACATAAGGTGAGAACATTCCCTGGGAAGGCCAAGCACCAACTCCACATAATAAATAAATAAATAAATAAATAAACAAAACACATTTGGATCAGTACCCCCTAGAAGTGGACCCAAGTGAGTCATTGCTGAGGATAATTCTTATTCCTCAGGTGTACTGGCAGGGAGATGTTGAATATCACTGTTATAGGAATTCTATTTAAAAAATAAGATTAGCCAACACACACACTGAATCTTTAAAGGGTCCAGCCAGCACATTTTTTATGATTTTCTTATCAACTGTGAGGAAGTCCCAAATTGGTAGGAGAAAAAAAACAAATTACCTAGGACTGTGCATTAATGTGCCAAGAATCAAAATGTCAGAGTGCTGTTATTTACTAGCCCAAAATGAAATTAAACATGCGCGTGCATGCTGAACAATTCCACTTCTCCATAATACCCTAGGTAAGCATGCTTGCCTATCAGAAGAATATACAAAAAGGTGCAATGCAGCATTTTTTATAATAATAAAAATATTGGAAATGTCTATTAGTAGACATTTCCATAAGGAACATTTATATTCTGGAACACTATGCAGCAGTTAAAAAGAATGAAATGCCCAGTGTGTACTAGCACAGAAAGCTCTCCATGACACAAAGCTGATAAAAACAGGAATAGTGTGTTAGTATTTGTGTTTATAAAGGCACACAAGGGTTTCAAGTGTAGTACAGCAGTTGTGCTCTTGTCTAGCATGCATGAATCACTAAGTTTGATTTCCTGTATTGCAAAAACAAGAAGAGAAAAAAAAGGCACACACACAAAAATCAGTGTTATCTACCTAGTGTTACTAAATGAGGTCCCTGTGAATACTTAACAATAAATCCCACTATTATGAATAATTATAGTGCACCAATAAAACTATGAGGGAAAATGTGATCCCTGAACCAACAGCATCAGCACCACCAGGAACTTGCTAAAAATGCAAATTCTTGGGCTTGACCTCAGACCTACTGAATTAGGATCCTGTGGGTGTGGTATTAATATTTTAACAAGCCCTTGGATGCCCCTACAGTTTGAGAGGCCCTGGTCTACACTAGCAGGCATGGAGATCACTAAGAGAGAACTATACCAACTGAGATCCCTGAGCTTTATCTATATTCTCTTTCACTTGTTTTTAAACAAGAAGAGTATATTTGTGCATTGCTTCTATAAATTAAAAGTAACTTCTTTGAAATACTATAGGTGCCGGGGTGGAGGGGATTAGTGAAATGGCTAACTATGCAAGAGTGGTAAAGATAAAGCTAGTGTAATACAATGAGGATCCTTAGGAGCAGCTCAACAATGGAGATCACAAAGGGCACAAAAAACACATCCAGTATAGATTTCACTCCAACCCTCAAGAGTGGGTCTTACAGGTGTCTTCCATGGAGAGAGTACATGACAAGTAGCCAAGTCTAGTAAGAAGGACAGCTAGCAGCCACAGGATGAAAAAGACTGAACAATGCAGACCTTGTTCTGGCAAAGGTCTATGTTTATAAAGTCTTTTATTGTCCTGGTTTTTTTTTTTTTTTTTTTTTTTTTTTTTTTTTTTTTTTGAGTCTTTAGCACTATACATCCACTGCAGCTCCCAGCCCCCTCTGTCATCCTAATATTTGCTGAGACCCCATGCTGGAAGGTACTGCAAAACTACAAAGAAACAGCTGTGTGCCATTCGACTTTTGGGGCAATGATTTTTCCACTGTATAGAAAAAAAGAAATTCTTTTTTTAACCTGAAAGCAAATACAACTCTTCTCATTTCCCACTATTCACCCTATTTTTTTGCTTCCTTTAACAAGGTCAGATTTTTAGTTGTATCCATTTAACAAACTTAGCCTTTGCCAGAGAAGATAACACAAAAAGTGGTGTTGTTATAGTCTCATATAATAGGGATAACCAATTATCCAAAAAAGAAAAAGGATCTGCCACTGTATGAGAAGGAACAAGAGAAATAGATATACTTTTCCTCTAAAGAGATTTAAGACTTGAAAAAAACAGCATAAATCATTTTTTTAAAACATGTTTAAAAAAAAAATTAGAGGCCATTTGTTTGGGACTCAGCTATAATAGAGCCCAAGAGAGCGGATCAAAGAAAAATGGAGTCAACTTATGCTAAGTGCCACAGAATCAAACTGCAACTTGGGCATGTAGGTTATCAAAAAGTCTAGTTTTTTTCTGAAAACACAAGATTCCAGTCTACCTGAGTCAGCTTAATAAAGGAAATCCCCTCTGCTTTAAACCTTGGGAAAAAAGTAACCTGATGTCAACAAATCTTTTTTTTTTTTTTTCCTATTGTTCCATTTCCTCGTTCCCACCTTACAACACCCACTGTTCTATCATTCCCACTGGGAGTTCTCATTCTATGTGAATCGCAAATAAAACCCAATTTGATCTATAACTAAATTTGTTGTCATTTTGTCTTCTGACAGGTATAAGACACAGTACATGATCATTCTGGAATATATCCATTCCCACATGAGTCAGGAAACAAGTTAAAAGCAAGACAGCAGATATAATTGCCTCTATGTCAATATTTGTTAGAGGAGGCCTAAGCACTTCCTGATAAGCAGCTTTCCATACAACAAGAGCCCTGCACCTTTCTTACTTCCTGGGGCTTGGACTTTAGAGACTTCTTTTGAAACAGACATTTCTGAATAACCAGCAACAACTCAAGAAAGCAGAAAGGCCAGAATTGACTTTACCTGCCCTCTGGCCCCCACGTCAGCAACAAGTGAGTCCTGGACATTTTTTCCCATCCAGAGGTAAAGAACTAATGGAGAAGATGAGGGGTCAGCCATATGCTGAGGAGAAGCATGTAGGAGCCTGGCCAGCCCACAAGGAATTGACAGACCCACATTGACACAAGTAAACCCCACCTGGGGCACCAAGACAGGCATGAAATGATGCTGTGAAAACACTTTCTTACTCTGCACCCACCCCACCAAAAAATCACGCACTATATTTAACATCCAAAACTGAGACTAACAAATCCAGCTCCAAATACAATCTCTTACAAGAAAAAAAGGCAGGCACAAGCAGGTCTTGGGTTCCCTTTGAACAGAGGAAACCTGATAGCTTGAAAGGCTGCCAACAAAAGCAGCCTGTGTTTCAAGTAAAGGCCTGTGATTAAGAACCTGAAGAGTGGCTTGACAGGGTGTGTGCAGGGGAGGGCCGACAAATGTTAGTGAATAAAGAAAATGAGGTCTTGCCCGAGTTCCACTTTTATTAGATGTGCTTATATTTCTGTTAGCATATTTGCCCCTTAATTTACATGTATAATCAAAGAAACAACGACTCCTAAGACACTAATTAATCAATGTATAAGAGTGCTTAAGACTGTGTAGGTTCTAATAGTTAATTAATTTATATATAAACATATAAATAAATTAATGAAAATCTAGTTTTTATCAAAATGCCACATTGCTATGCTCTCATATACATTCCTTCACTAAAGTTATGTGTAATTTAGGGAAGAAAAAAAAGTGATAATTATGCCAGCTATAGTGACGCACACCTGTAATCCCAGCAACTCTGGAGGCTGAGACAGGAGATCATGAGTTCAAAGCCAGCCTCAGCAACTCAGCAAGGCCCTATAAAACTTAGCAAGATGCTATCTCAAAATAAAAAAGGGGGGCTGGGGTTATGGCTCAGCGGTAGAGCACTCGCCTAGAATGTGTGCGGTCTGGGTTCAATCCTCAGCACCACGTAAAAATGAATAAAAAAAATAAATAAATAAAGGCATCGCATACAACTATAAATAAATAAATAAATAAATAAATAAATATTTTTAATGAATAAATAAATAATAAATTTTAAAAGGGCTGGGATGTGGCTCAGTGGTTAAGCACCCCTGGTTTCAATCCCTGGTACAAAAAAAAAAAAAAAAGATAATTACTTTAAAACATAGAAAAAATACTAACTACATTAAGTACAGCTGATGTGTGACTTCATAATGCTCAGAAACTGAAGAAACTGAAGGTGACCAAAGCTGTCTCCAAGAGCACAGGGCTGCACAGTGGGCTGCCCAGGCTTCTGCTAGCATTAACAGAGGTGTACCGCCCCACAGGAACAGTTACTTCCTCAAAGGCAGCTACAGCTCCCTCCAGCAGGCTGGGCAGGAGTGAGCAGAAGGCTTCTTCAGCACTTTCCACATCTTACCATTGCCTTCTCCCCTCTCCTATATCACAGGAGCTTTTCTCTCCAAAACAGCCAAGAGCAAAACCAAAGATTTTGCTCTCCAGGTATCATAACATTCCACCCATGATTAACTCAATAATTCCAAGCCAAAATTCCATCCCTCATTTGAGACTTGGCATTATTAAATAAATCAACTTCATTTTGGCAAATTAATGTCTATAACAAATTCACTTAAAATAAGGTCTTTTTACATTAGCAACAGGTAATAAAACTGCAAATAAACTCTGTGATTTGGGGTAGTTTCTTAATTCTCATAAGCTTTAAACTCCCATATCAGTAAACAGGAAAAGGAAAGGTACACCTGCTGTCGGGGCTGAGGTGAGGATCAATTAAGGCACTCGCCCATAAATGGAGCCAGGACCCAGGAAGCGCATGATACAAGTTAGTTTCACCACCAGATGAAATTCCTTCTTTTCCACACAGTATTAGTTGAAAAGAACTAAAAACTTCAAAATTTTTGGCCCAGACCAACTATCTCACCCTCTGCATTCTCTCATTCATCTTTTCCAACCTTTAAAAAAGAGACGAGTAAAACTGCCACACTGTGAAGGGCACAATGACATTTTCCTTTGATCACTGTGCAAAGTTAAGATATGAGATTTAACATATCCTAACTTTGGGAAAATGAATGCACCTAAAACCAAAAGCATTATGTTACTGTCAGAAGCAAAAATTGACTAGGCAGGCAGGCATTCTGGTCAAGAGAAGCAGGAGAATCAGAAAGACACAGGGCCAACCTGCATCCTCTCCTGAGCTCTGGGCCTAGGCAAGCACTGCAGGAGCAGGAGCCCTCAGCACTGGCCAGTGTCCACGGGGACAAAGACAATACCACAGGCGTCCAAGTCCTAGGATGAAGCCAGATTAGAATGAACAACTGACTCACCACTTTCCCTCAATCCCTTTATTTGAAAAAAAAAAAAAAATTCAAAATTTCCTGTTCATCTTCTAATAAGTTAAGATGATGATACCATTAAGGGAAAGCTGTTGTGGCCTCTATTTCTCGGTTGGCCCAGAGAGACCTAAAAAGTTAAACTAACCAATAAGATATGATTTTGTTAAGTTATCAATTAACAATTTGAAATGTTTCTTTTAAACCTTGAAGCATTTCTCCCACCCACACTAAATCAGCTTTGAAATAGCTATGAAATGAATAATAAATGAACATATTAAGTGAAACCCATTTTCAGAAGTTATTTTTCTGTTATTCCTTTACACACACAAAAATAAGATACATAAAGCACATTGAATAAGTTCATGAAATTCCTAACATAGAAGCAAGACAAAAACACTTCAGTTCCATTTAATGGTTCCAAGTGGGAAAGGATAAAAAGAGAAAGAAGAAAAGGGAATTGGTGAAGAAAAAGGATAGGAAAGAGAGGATGGCAGGCAGAAGCCCTGAGAAAAAGGCACATGCAGAGAGGAAAACAAGAAAGTGGACACACTGACTTGAGGTTTGCACTTCACTTGACATTGGAGAAAATGAGCAAAGTTATTTGGAGCACTTTGAGAAGTTGGCTATCTCAACAGACTTACCTGCTTTCATTATGAATGGAATAATTCCACTAGGACAACATACTCTGCAGTGACCACAACCCTGGCCAGAGCCCAACACCAGGGAATACATGGCTCGGAGTCCCCTCTTAAGGGATTTAAAACAACAAAAAGGAAGAACATTTGGGAAGGAATTTTAAAGGTCCTAAACCAAGAAAAATCTGTCATGTTATCTTTACTATTAGTCAAATTTTCATTGAATTCCTGAAGCAATGAGCAGTAACAATCTATTTAAAATCACCAGGCAAGGCAGATGGGCAAACAGGTTTATCTTCCAAAGATGACCTGAAGGGAGAGCTGACTGACTCCCAAGTCAGGGAACTGGCACTGCAGAATGAAAATCATTTCTCCAAAGGATCTGAGCAAGACTATTTGATAAATCCAGACACCACACAAATCAATTCCATTGCCAAGACACTCCATGATGGAAGCAAGTACTCACAACTTCAGCTTGCCCTTTGAAACCACTGGTTAAAATTTTTAAAAATAACAGCAGCACAATTTTGCTCTAACGTCACCTCTAGGCTGCTAAACTGCTTCTCTGGTGATCAGACCACCCAAAGAGAATATAATACTTTCACCAAGGAAATAGTTAATATGTGCTTATTCCCTGCAAGACTCTTACACATTGAAGTGAATTATTGCTTATAGACTTGAGCTCCTTGAAGGTCAGACTCAACAATATCATTATTAAAGTACATTTTGCAGCTGGGTGAGGTGGTACATGCCTGTAATCCCACCCAGCACCTCGGGAGGCTGAGGCAGGAGAACTGCAAGTTCAAAGCCAGCCTCAGCAAAAGCAAGGTGCTAAGCAACTCAGTAAAACCCTGTCTCTAAATAAACATACAAAATAGGGCTGAGGATATGGTTCAGTGGTCGAGTGCCTCTTAGTTCAATCCCCAGTACCCCAAAAAATAAAATAAAATAAAATACATTTTGCATTAAAAGCATCTTAACTAAAACCAGTTTGCTATGTAGGAACAGCAAACTCACTTTTCCTCCCTTGCCCTCTGGTTTCTTCTCTCATTCTACAAACATTCACAAATGTCAAAGGACTCATCCTCTCCATTTCCAAAGTAAATAAAAACACTCAGCCGGGCGCGGTGGCGCACGCCTGTAATCCCAGCACTTTGGGAGGCTGAGGCAGGAGGATCGCGAGTTCAAAGCCAGCCTCAGCAATGGCGAGGCACTTAGCAACTCAGTGAGACCCTGTCTCTAAATAAAATACAAAAAAGGGCTGGGGATGTGACCCAGTGGTCAAGTGCCCCTGAGTTCAATCCCCGGTACCACAAAAAAAAAAAAAAAAAAACACTCCACATAGGCAAGCATGGGGCAAGGTGGTGCATGCCTATAATGCCAGCAACTTTGGAGGATTGGAGTCCAGCCTGGGCAACTTAGCAAGACACTGTCTCAAAAGAAAAAATAAAAAGGGCTGGGGATGTAGCTCAGTGGTACAGTGCCCCTGGGTTAAAGCTCCAGTACAGCCCCCCCCCCCAAAAAAAAAAAAAAAATACATGCAGGCAAACAAATTGCCATCACCTCCTACTCCAATTTTCCCTTCAAAACACTCCTTGACTTATCCAAAGGACAGAGTCCCCTTTTGGGATGCCTCCATTTCATTATCCCCATAAGCATGGAATAACTACCCACCTTGACCTACAACTTCACAGCCTTTGGAAGTCTAACTATATTTCTCAATTCACATATTCCCCTCCCTAATATGAAATGTCCACACTCCAGGCTCATTTCTCTTTCAGCTTTACTTTTTCTCCCAGGCCATCTCAACAACATAACAGCTTAAAATATCACATGTGCTAAGGTCTCCCAAACTGTGATCTTACCCTGTCCATCTCGTTATTGTGGAGGTCCATGTTTTCTGCTCGTGAACCTATCCACTTGTTCATCCCACAAAGACCTGGTGATCAGAAAGCATGAACACATTCATTGACACTCCCACCTAGAGGTGAAGTCTAATTCCCCTCTGAATGTAAGTTGGTGCTGGGGACACATTTCTAACCACTCAAATGATGCAGAAGTGAGACCTCATGACTTCCAAGGCCAGGTCATAAAATGCCATACAGCTTGTCCCTGCCTCCCTCAGGGTCCCTCCTGGGAAGCACTGAGGTAATATACAAGAAGTCTAGGAACCAGAGGCTGCACAAGACCAGGTTAATACAGACAGGTGTCCAAGGAACACAGCTGTTCGAATCTTCCTGATATCAATCACCCCTGATGTGAATGAGCGAGGTTTTGGAAGACCCCAACCTCTGTTTTCAAATCCCTACAGCTGAGGCTGAATGAGAATAACTGTCCTAAGAGGCTCTTCTCAAATCACAGGTCTGTGCCACAATAAATGTAGTTGTTTACTAAGGTGGGATAGGTTTGTTATGCAGTTTTAGAACTTGGGACAGACTTCAAATATAATATACCCCCAAAACAAATTCATTGTCTCCCTCTGGTATCTGTTCTTCCTCCTGTATACACTATCCCAGTTTCTCCTTCATTCAGTCTGAAAGCTTTTCTCTTTTCTTCCCTTCCTTACCCCCACCCCCTGCCACCTGACCTATTCTATCCCAGAGGTCTCAGGAATCAAGCACTTCACTCTCCTTGTCTGCTCACCTACTTTTGCATTTGTGTTGTTTGTGTTCTTATGCCTCCACACTTTTGCACATGCTGAATCTTCATAGTAAATTTCCTTCCTCGCCCCTTTCTCTGGCACTTACGAAGAGTCCTACTTAGTCTTTGTCAGCTACTATAGCAAAATACTATAGGCTGAGGGACTTCAACAATAAACAGTGGCTTCTCACAGTTCTGGACTAGAGTCCAAGATCCACGCACCACAGATTCAGTTCCTGGTGAAAGCCCTCTTTCCAGTTTGTGGATGGCTGCTGCTTGGTGAATCCACACAGGGTAGATGCAGAGATCACCTCTCACTAGTTTCTTCTTATAAATGGCACTAATCCCACTCCTGCAGGCTCCCAAAAGACTTCACTCCAAATATCACATTAGAGATTAGGACTCCAGTACATGAATTTAGGGAGGAGTTCAAACCTTCAAGTCCAAGTTCAAAGGTCACCTTTAGGTTTTTTTCTGATGATCCCAGCAGAAGCTGCTCACTTCCTCCTTGGCAGGGTTATGTGGCTCTCACAACATCCATTTCCCCATAGTTGCAAGTTTGTTTCCTCCAGACTGGCCAGTGAGTCTGGGGACAGTCATTCTATCCTATTTGTCCCTAAATAAATGATATTTTATAATTTGTATTCATAACCACAGAGTCAGCATTCCCCAGATATACGTACCACTCAGTTTCAGAATCAGTATCTATTGAGCACCAGTGCTACTCACAGATTTTTTTACTTAATTTTCACAAATATTTAAAGTATTGACAATCTTAGAGAGGTTTAGCAACTTATCCAGTGTCTCACAAACAGAAAATGATGAAGTCAAATTCTGAACCCAGATGTGGCTTCACATGTTGCACTCTGCCCTGAACATTTACAGTTAGCTCTGATGCACAAAGACAGACATGCAGGCCAGCTGCTTCTCAGAGCTGCCATTCAGTTTCTACCATAGCTGTGCTATTCTTGAACAACACTTTTGGAAGGAAAAGAGAGGCTGTATAACTTTGAGATAGTATAATAGGTAAGGACACAGATCAGAAGTGCAAGCTCTGTGCCAAGCTCTCCATCTGTGCCAAGCTCTGTGTCCCTGAAGTTATTATTACTACATCCCTTCACGCCTGGTTGTTTCCTTTGTAAAGCAGAGACACCATCAGCACCTGCTCCCTGCTTGTTGTCAAGATTTTGAAAAATGAAACACGAACAGCATTTAGAACAGAACTTGACATACAGAAAATACTCAATAAATGTTGCTGCTACTGGTAATAGTAGTATTACTAAAAGACTCCCTAAACCTCAGCTGGAAAACTTTAACAAATGAAACATAAGACTGAAGCTTTGTCCCTTCAGATTTCAATTTTGCTTAAATTACTTGTAAGGAAAACGTTTCTAAAGAGTTAGAACATGCTCCTATCCCTCCAAACTGTGCAGCAAATGTAAATTAAGTTTTCTTGGAACCCAGGTTATTTTCTTAGAGACAACAGGTTTGGGATGAAGTTTTTGTACAGCTCTCCACATCCAGCAGAGTAAGTCTGGGGAAGCTGTGGTCATTGAGTCTGCTTCCCCGTCTGCCAAACAAAACTGATACCAGTCCTAGCTCACTGCAGCTCTGAGGACTCAAAGGAGGTAACAGGAAAGTTAGTAGGAGCTCTGAAAGACAGGTGGCACCATGACCTGGGGTTGTAATACAGGAATCTCCCCATTCAGGTTTCATTTTCTGTGGTTTCAGGTACTATGCTTCAACACAGTATGAAACTATTCAATGGAAAATTCCACTAATAAATAATTCATAAGCTTTAAGTAACTTTTAATATAGTACAATGCTATAATTATTCTATTTTAATTAGTTATTGTTGTTAATCTCTTATTATGTCTAATTTAGAAATTAAACACTCTTGGGGACATATACATAGGATAAAATAAGGTACATACAGGATTTGGTACTATCCACAGTTTCAGGCATCCTCTGTGGGCCCTAGGATGTATCTAATCCCCACGCATAAGAGAGATGATTGTAAAGTGCTATACTCTGTAGGAGGGTCATTCCTTTGCAAATGTCCCAGACAGGCAAATGTTTGGATTGTTTGTTTTTTGTTTTCTTTTGTTCCCCTACCTCAGAGCTATTCCCAGCCCTTTTTCTATTTTGAGACAAGGTATCATAACTTGCCCAGAATGGTTCAAACTTTCAATCTTCCTGCCCCAGCCTCCCTAGTAGCTGGGATTACAGGCAGGTGTCACCACACCTGGCTGCATTTTTTCTTTATTGAGTTTTTGTTCTCTTTTCCTAGTAGCAAGCATTTTTCACTACTGTTGACACATTCAAAGAAACTACTTCTAAAATGTATTAAGATCACACATGTCTCCTAAGGTCAGGACACATTAAAAACAAGTAACTAACTTTGATAGAACAGCATAGAAAATGTGTTATTAAAAGTATTGATAGAGCACTATACCCCACATCCTTTGGAAAATAAAAATTTAGCCAACATTAGCTCTTCTATGTATACACGCACATTTTTACATGTAGAATTCCAAAGCAGAGTTCCAATTTCTTCTCTATTTACAGATCAGATTTTCAGTGGATATATATAAAACCTTAAGCACATTTGGAACATATATTCCTATATCCCTGCCAAACCCTTTTCTTTCACTAATTCTTAGCCTTTTCTGTCTACTCCCATCTGACTCTATTTATGCTAGAAGTCCTTCCAGCTGATGTGAGTGTGATGTAACAAATATTTATGGGGTACCTACTACATACACCCTTGAACTGAGTGCTGAGAAAACATTCTAGTGACACTTTATTTCTAGCCAAGTACATTTTCTAACAGGTTGGATAAACTATTATCTTTATTCCTTCAGCCCTCCAGATTGAACCACAAGCTTCATTTCCATACCGTAAAACTTCCAATAAACCCTAGTCCAAAACTTTATCAAGGTATAATGATTATCTTCAAAAATTATATCGTTTTTGAAACTGACATTTACCTACCTCAGCCCTTTTTCTTATATTTTGAGTATCACTAATTTGCCCAGGATGGCAAACTTTCAATCTTCCTGCCTCAGCCTCCCAAGTAGCTAAAAATAACTAATTAAAAAAAGAATAATTATAGCAATGTGTAATATTGAAAGTTATTTAAAGCTTATGAATTATTATGAAGGAATTGTTCATGAATTATACATCCCACACCCTATTCAATGGGTTTTGATTCAGTTTTGCAATAAGAACATAGCATAGGTGCTATGCTATACATGAAATACACTGTTATAAGCTAAGGTATGAAGTTAATAGCTTCTCTGACACCACTCTTTTTAGAAATTTAGTTTCCAAGAAACTACTTCTAAAATATATTGAGACCACCCATGTCTCCTCAGGTCACGCCACATTAAAAGCAAGTAACCAACTTTGATAGAACAGTATAGAAAATGTGTTATAAAAAGTACTGATAGAGGACTATATCCCACAGCCTTTGGAAAATAAAAATTTGCAATTTAGACATAGTAAGAGATTACAACAATAACTAATAAAAATCAATTATAGTAATGTACGTATTGTTATTTAAAGCTTATAAATTATTATGAATTATAACAGTTGTTCGATGGGTTTATATTCAGTTTTGCAATATGAACATAGCTGTAACATGAAATACACTGTTTATAAGCTAAGGTATAAATTAATAATTTCTCAGAAACCACTCATTTTAGTACTGGTTACAAAAATATCTAGAGAGAAGACAGAGAGAGGGAAGTATTAAAAGCCACTCAAGAGCCAAGCAAAATGTCCAAAAGTATCACCTAGAAAACATTTATTCTTAATTCCAGTATCTAGAATATATAAAGAACTCCCACAACTCAATAACAATAAGTAAACTGACTTAAAAAAAATGAAAAGAGCTTGAACATTTCCCCAAATAAGATACACAAAAAGCCAACAAATATAAGCAAAAACACATTACTTACCATTAGAGAAATGCAAATCAAAACCACAGTGAAATATTACTTTGCACCCATTGGGATGACAGAAAAGGGAAGGAGGAGAGAGGGACAGGAAAAAGGAGAGGAAGGAGGAGGTAAAAAGAAGAAGAAGAAGAAGAAGAAGAAGAAGTAGTAGTAGTAGTAGTAGTAGTGTTGGCAAAGACATAGATAAACTGCAATCCTTGGGCCTTGCTGGTGAGGATATGTACTTAGTACAGACATTTGAGGAAATATTGAGGTTCCTCTAAAAGCTAAAAAATATAAAAGCCCTGCCATTCAACAATCTCACTTCTAGATACGTCTCTAAAGGAAATGAAAACAATATTTCAAAGAGTCATGCCTGCCCATGTTTACTGCAGCATTACTCACAGCATCCAAAAGGTAGAAGCAACATAAATGTCCACTGACAGATGAATGATAAAAGAAAATGTAGGATATACATACAATATTATTCATCTCCCAAAAGAAGGAAGTCCTGTCACATGCTACAACCTGGATGAACCTTGAGGACTTTATACTAAGCACAATAAGTCAATCTCAAAAAGACAAATACTGCATGATTCCTCCTACATGAGTTATGTCAAATAGTCAAATTCGGGAATGGTAGTTACCAGGACAAGGGAGGGGGAAAGAAGGAAATGTTGTTCGATGGGTTTAGATTCAGTTTTGCAATATAAAAAAGTTCCAGAGATCTATTAAACAAAGTACATATCATTAACACCACTGTATGGTAAACTTAAAAATTATTAGATATCACATACTAAAAGCCTGAAACATTTCACCTCCTTGATGTTTCAGGAATTCCATCTTAAAATAATTTCTCTTCAAGCATTATTTGTAGTAGCTAAAATGGAACACAAGCCATACTCTAACAGAAAAACATTTAAATGAATATTCAAATGGTGGAAGGGTGAATCCATAAAATATTACAGTTTAGGAAACTTTTATAATGCTAAGTCAAAGTCTGATTATCTAATAGTACCCTAAACATTAAGATAAAAAAAAAATATGAACCTGATGGACATATATTGGGGCATTCAATAAAGAAATAAACCAATTTCTGAAAAAAAGAGAGAAAGGGAATAAAGAGAAAAAGCTAGGCGTTCAACACCTTTCTGTTGAATTTTCACCTATACAAGTTGATTGTAATATTCATTTGAAAATAAAATCTGGCAAGAATAGCAAGAAAAATCTAACCACCAAAAAAAAAAAAAGAGTAATCAGGGGAGTAATCAAGGAAGTAATCCCCTTCCAGCACTTTTACATTTTAGTTGCTGGCAATGAACATGTATATCAAGGGGAAACAATAAGTTAAAAATTTAAGCCGGGCGTGGTGGCGCACGCCTGTAACCCCAGCACTTGGGAGGCTGAGGCAGGAGGATTGCAAGTTCAAAGCCAGCCTCAGCAATGGCAAGGCACTTAGCAACTCAGTGAGACCCTATCTCTAAATAAAATACAAAAAAGGGGTGGGGATGTGGCCCAGTGGTCAAGTACCCCTGAGTTCAATCCCCAGTACCAAAAAAAAAAAAAAAAAAAAAAAAAAAAACAAACTTAGGACTGGGGATATAGCTCAGTTGGTAGAGTGCTTGCCGCAACTGCATGCACAAAGCCCTGGGTTCAATCCCCAGAACCACCAAAAAAAAAAAAAAGAGAGAGAGAAAAAGAAAAGAAAATTAAGCCGGGCATGGTGGCGCACGCCTGTAATCCCAGCACTTTGGAAAGCTGAGGCAGGAGGATCGCGAGTTCAAAGCCAGCCTCAGCAATGGCGAGGCACTTAGCAACTCAGTGAGACCCTGTCTCTAATAAAATACAAAAAAGGGCTGGGGATGCGACCCAGTGGTCGAGTGCCACTGAGTTCAATCCCCGGTACAAAAAAAAAAAAAGAAAAAAAAAGAAAATTAGTATATGATAACGGCAGAATTTCAAGTCAGTAGAGGAAAAATTCATTGGTTAATGAATGGTGTTGAGCAAATGGGTAGCCAAAAGTGGGGGCTGAGGGGGGTAGGTAGAGGTATTAAGAGTCATACTTCACTTTTATATCAAAATAAACTCTAGTCACTTTGTTTTGGGGTTGGGGGGGGGTTCTGGGGATTTAACCCAGATTTGCTTTCCCAGTTTTTTGGTTTTTTTTTTTTTTTTTTTTTTTTTTTTTTTTTTTTTTTTTTTTTTTTTTTTTTTTTTTTTTTTGAGACAGGATCTCACTAAATTGTTGAGGGCCTGTGCTAAATTGCTGAGGCTGGCCATGAACTTGGAATCCTTCAGTCTCAGCCTCCAGAGTCTGAGATTACAGGCTTGCACCACCACACCCAGCCAAAATAAACTCCAGATGAATGAAAGATTTAAATGTAAAAAATAAAATCATAAAAGCTTAAATTCAAAGTGAGGAAGGCTTTTGAGGAATGATTCAAAAGTTAGAATCTACAAATGAAAAAAGCCATCAATTAGTATTTCTGCTGGGGGGTTGGGAGGGATAAGATAACTAAAACCAAAAAAGAAATGACAAACTAGGAAAAATATGCATTAAAAACTCACATTATAATCCAAGGGCTATACATTACAAAATAAAGAGAAAAAAATACATAACATAATAGATAAGCTGGCAACGGTTACTACAGCCAGAAACTTCACAGAAAATGAAATCTAGATCTAAAACATATCAGAAATACAACTACCTTCATATTAAGAATATATGATGAGACACACACTGAGAAGCCACTTTTCTTCTGTGAGATAAGCAAAGCTGAAAAAGTGTGAGAACAGCCTGGTCACGTGGTACAGAAAAGCAGACGGTCACACTGCTGGTAGAAGTATAATTGGCACCACTTTTATGAAGCAGAATTTGGCACAATCAAAACTGAACAGTCACATTCTTCTAAGAATTCTTCCTACAGACATATTGGCATTTTTGTGAAATGACGCATATATATGCGTATAAATCTACATACATATATAGGTATATATCTGCTGGAGCTTTTCAACACACACCACCACCGAAACGTTTTGCCTTAATGATTATTTTGAGCTAAATGACCTGAATAACAGCAGGTCCAAGAGGGCATTCTGACATTCTTTATCTTCCTGCAATCAGATGAAACTTTCATATGAACAATGTCCTTCCTACACCAGGAAGAAAGAAGCATTCTTGCAGCAAACATAGAAGATAAAGACAAATCTTGTTAAGCTAACCTTTGTCTTAGTTACTTTTTCACAATTGCCACTCCTAGAATATAAGAACTTAGCCACTTCTTTGGGTCTTCAATTTTCTTGTGAGTGGCCCCATGTACACATAAACTAAATAAATTTCCATACTTTTAAAAATTAGTATACTTTTCTTCTATTGATCTGACTTTATGCATTGGCCCATCAGAAATCTCTATGAAGATACAGAAGAGATTTCCCTTCCCCTATAAAGCAACACTGAAAATACCCATCAGTAGGGAACAAGTTAACTCACTGAGTCCCAAGTTTTCACTTCTGCAAACATAATAAATATTTAAATATTATTTCAGAGTTATTATAAATGACATATATTCGTTGCTCAATTTAAGTTTTTATAAGGGTTTCACATCTGGGAAGATACAGCAAAATGGGTTAAAAATTGCCTATTGCTGGGCTGGGGTTGTGGCTCAGCGGTAGAGAGCTGGCCTAGCACATGTGGCCCGGGTTTGATCCTCAGCACCACATAAATAAACACATTGTGTACAACTAAAGCAAATAAATAAATATTTTTTAAAAAATTGCCTATTGCAGACACAAAATAGTATATTTATAACAGGCATGTACAAATGGCCATTAAAGATGAAGCTGTTCTAGGGGTTGAGGCTGTAGCTCAATGGTAGAGCGCTTGACTCACATGTGTGAGGCACTGGGTTAGATCCTCAGCACCACATAAAAAAATAAATAAATAAAATAAAGGTATTGTGTCCAACTACAACTAAAAAAATTTTTTTTAAAAAAACACATAATAAAAATAGATAAATATTGTGTCCATCTACAACTAAAAATATTTAAAAGAAAAATGAAACTGTTCTAAGTTGGGCTGTAGCTCATTGGTAGAGTGCTCGCCTAACATATACAAGGCTCTGAATTTTGTCCCCAGCATAACAACAACAAAAAAAAAAAGTTGTTCCATATAATATCATGTTGAGTGATTAGTAAAACATATACTGTATTTAATGAAGAAAGTTGGGTCCTAAATAAGTTATATGCTATTTATATAACCCACACATACATGTTTAAGTACATGTGTATATCTATACAAACATACATAGAATCTCTCAGGATAAACAGAGAAACTAGTAACAATGGCAGCATTATTACCCAAGTGAAATTGCCTAGGAGATGAAAATGGGAAGGAAATTTAAATTTTACTTTTAGTCATTCTGAGTTTTATATCAGGTGCATTAATTACTTGAAAACACTAGACAAATGATGTTGAAGTATATTTTTAAAATACATTGAATTTATTTAAAAAAAAAGTTTAAATGTGGGTTATTCAGTAAGACTGCTTTGTGATTTATTTTAAAAGGATAACTATACAGATGAAAACAAACCAATATGTTAACTATGATTTTCCTGAATAGGATTACAAGTGATTTCATTTTCTTTTTCTGAATCTATACTACTGATTTTTCTAAAATGGGCAACTATTCTTGGTACAAAAAAAAAAAAAATAGTATTTTTACATTCAAACATTTTCTTTATAAATTTTCATTAACAATTTAAATATCTTTATCATTTTTACCTTTTTTTCTGAATCTATACTATTGATGTTTCTAAAATGGGCAACTATTCTTGATACAAAAAAATAGTATTTTTACATTCAAACATTTTCTTTATAAACTTTCATTAACAATTTAAATATCTTTATCATTTTTACCTTTTTTTCCTTAAATAAAAAGACATGCTAAAATTATGGTTTCAGTACAGCTGGTAACCACCCAGTTTAAATAAATTTGGGGATGTCTCAGAGGAGAGACAATTTACAATTTACTATTTTACAACAGCCAACAACTAAAGCAGCCATAATTAACCCCAACAGGAAAATAAAATAAGTTTAACCTGCAACAAAAGTCTCAGTAGCATTGACATTTGGGGGATTGGGGTATTCTTTTTTTGTTCTAACCCATAAATGTACATTTGTTTTTACTGCATGCATAGATTATTCTGTTTTGAGATCTTGCTAAGAGATCACAACCCCTTCCACCACTCAGCTTTTCCTCCAGGGACTAAGCAAGCTGCTGCATAAAAATAAATGCAGGAAGTGAAGGAGGGCTAACAAAGACATTAGCACCATATGGAAATCGAGAGTGTTGACCAAAGAAATTAATAGCCTAGGTAGATCACACCCAGAGACTGTGAGCAGACCCTCACAATGGTATCCTTTCTTCTCCATAAATGCTTTACTTTTAAATAAATGAATTCCACATTTGTGTTATTCCTAAGGCATAATTACAATGAGGAAATGATAGTGGCAATTATTGTGTTACTCTTGCAGCCTCTCCTCTCTGCAGGTTTTTTGGCTTCAGAAATCTTAGTCTCTATCTTCTGAAAGTAATAAAGTTGGGTTTTTCCCCTTTAATTCTAACTAAAAATGCTTAGTGGCTAGGTGACTGTCTGAGCTTCAATATAATAATGCTAAACTAAACTTACATAAGAGAGTACTTGTATATAATTACTTATTCAGCCTATAAAAGGAGGCAGGAGTTTTAGTTTTAGTTTTTTGTTTTTTTTTTTTCTAATTTGTTTTGTTTCATTTTGTTTTAACATAAGTTAGCCTGGGAAACACCTTACACATTAAACGCGCTGTGCTTAGCTTAATGCTTAGAAATTCTTGAAAGACATTATGCAGACATTAAAGTATTTCAAATCCCTGAATGTTTATTGAACTCTCAATGTAAGCAAAGTATTGTATATAAGGACTGGGTATAGAAGAAAGTAGAAAAATAGAATTTGGTCTTCCTACATCACAACATTAGAATACATGGCTAAAAACACAAAAGAGTTCATTTTTAAACTTTGCAGCTGTTAATAAAATTGGCAGCAAAGGATGTATTTTGATACCTTATAAGGTTTAAGAAGGATATTTTCAATAAAGAATGTGTGTAAGAAAAGAGGGAACTTAATTTTGTAACTAGCGTTTTGGTTTTTTTTTTTTAAGGGACAAATTTAAGAAAACTCCACACACATAAAAAATTAAGAAATCCTAAAAATTTATGATTTGGTTTGAAATAATTTGCCAAAAAAAAAAAATCACCACAATTCAAGAGACAATCACAAAGTTTTATAAATCTTATCTCAGGCAATACAGTTTGCTAATGAACATCAGGTTCAACTTTTAACATTCCACCTTGTTCACTTTAAGACATCTTGATACAGATTCATTTAAGACAGATCTATCTGTCCTACTAGTTCAAAGGCCTCCAAAGTAAACTTATCCACTAAGCCCAACACAGCCTTATCAGTAACTTTCTTTACCTAATCACAGAGTTCTGCTTCTTGAGAAATAGGGGGAAAGGAACGGGAGGCAGTGGAAAGCAAGAGATCAACTTGGAGGGACAGAGGTTCCAGTTACTGAAACCTGCTCTTGGACACTTTTCCCTTACATCTTAGCCAGTCAACACACTGCTGAGCACCAACTACTTGCCATGAGAACATACAGATGAAATGACAGACAGACAGAAGCAAAAGTTTACGGAAAAGCCATATGGACCTAGTGTGGCAAAGCAAAGGAGTAATAAGCCAACCGACCTTCCCAAAGCAGGGAACTCCTCTTTATCACTAGAGTCTACCACATTCTCCATCACATTAAAACGGGGGATTTCCCTGACCCTCCAGGATGGACAATTAAAAACAAGGACTAACTTAACTAGTGAATATCTCAACCAATCAAAGACACGATCTGAATATTATAGACTCACCTTAACCCAAAGGATTAAACTGTGTTAGAATTAGAAACTTTAAAAATAAAAAAAAAAAAAAAACTCATCCTATAAAAGCACAGAAAGTATATTAGCAAGCTAGAATATTGCAGTGGTACTGTGATTGTTACCACCCAAAGCAGGACACACAATATATTAAAACTAATCAGCCCAGTTACCTATTTCAAACAACTACTTTGGCATGTACCAAGCTCAGTTATTCTAAAAACCTCATTATGTTAAATATGACAGCGTAAAAACAGATGAGTATACAAATATCCATGTACATGTTTACCTCTGCCATCACCCACATTAAAAATCAGAGTAAGGCTGGTTTCCATGGTGGCCCCCAGGTCTTCTAACAATACACACAAGACCTATGTTGAGATTTCTTCACTCATATGAGGGTCTACTATGTACAAGTCACCATGCTACCCAACCAACTACACATGATCAAAGATGGAATGTTCTGACCTTAAGAAGCTAAAAGCGGCTGAGGATGTGGCTCAGTGGTACACAGCTTACCTAGCATTCCTGAGACCCTGGGTTCCACCCCTAGCATAACAAAACAAACAAACAAACAAAAAAAAAAAAAAGCTGAAAATCTAGCCAATGATGTAAGCATGCATATAGATACACATATAATGAATAATATGTGTATGTATAAAACATATTGTATATAAGATTTATAAGCACTCACATGGTAAGTATGAAGTTAATTGGAGGGATTGGGAGGAAAGGAAAGGTTGGAAGATTACAAAGATTGTATCTTACAAGCTATCAGAAGTAAAAGACAAAACAGTATATGTGGAATATGGTTTTATTTACATAAAAACTCATACATGAAGGCAAATACTGCAAGAAAATAAGCAAAAATGGTTAAGTGTTGTGTCTGGGCTCAAAACAGGAATGATTCCTATTCCTACTTCCTAAATGTTACCTTGTTATCTTTTCTTAGCATTTATATATCTTTTTAAAGACCTGCCATGCATATCTACGTTAGTCACTTCTTATCAGCAGAGAGATCTCTAGGATGAAGCAATATTTAAATCTAAAAATTATGCCCCAATATTGCTACACCTCATACAAGGATTCTCTTCGAGGCAATTTCACTTAAGTCTTAAGAAACAGAGCTATGGTAAATTAAGGGTTCTGTGCTGTGGGATTTTACCTTGCTGGATAAAAGAACACCCTCAATATAAAAAGCTCCCTCCCTCACCCCTCAAATTAAATCCACCGACACCACTCCCCAATTTGGGAACACCTGGTATGTTAAATATCTACATCCAAAACCACTGTCACAGGATCAAACACCACTAAAAATCTTAACCAAGCACCTAAACTCCAAGTGGGCAAAAAGTCTTAACAAGTCATGTACCCATCCTGAGGTCGTTTTTGAGGGACAAAAAAAAAAAAAACGCCCACAGCCCTCAGTTCCTGTTTCCCATCACTTACGAGCTCTAGCTGTACAGTACTCCCAAAGCGCTGCGTGCTTGGCCAGCACCT
This sequence comes from Tamias sibiricus, assembly GCA_025594165.1. Lineage (NCBI taxonomy): Eukaryota > Metazoa > Chordata > Mammalia > Rodentia > Sciuridae > Tamias > Tamias sibiricus. Next base: position 137,698,670 of record CM046658.1, on the reverse strand, counting down.
TCGCTGCATCCCAGAATCTCCCCCCCCCCCCCCCCCTGCCTCCTCCTTCCTATAGCTCCTTCCCCTCTCTCTTCCATTTCTCCCCCCAACACACACACACACACACACACACACACACACACACACACACGTACACGCACGCATCCGCAACCCCAAGTACCGGTTCCGCCCGCCAGGGCAGCTCCCTCCAGCTCAGCCACCCCAGGATGCCGGATCTGAATCCGGGAGAAGCAACTTGCGGCGCGGTCCGGAGAACCTCGGCACCAGCCCGGCCACCCGCAGCGCGCAGCCCTGCGCCGAACCCGCGCCAGCCGAAGGCCCCCGCCCCCGGGAGCCGCGGTGCCCGCCGTAGCCGCGCCCTCACCTTGTTCGCCGCGGTCCATGTCTCCCGCCGGCCGCCTCGCGTCCTCTACGCTTCTGCCGCCCGCAACCCGTGCGCCTCCGCCCCCGCCTGTCGCGCCGCGCCGCGCCGCGCCGCTCCCGGAGCTCCTCCTCGCCTCCGCCGCGACTCCTGCGAAGTCCCCACCCCCTGAGGCGTCGGGCGCGGCGGCACCGCCCGCCCGGGGCGGGAGCGCTTTCCCGGGGCGTCACCCGACCACCTGACCCGCGACCTGTGCGCTCCGCCACGTCGGCGCGGGCAGGCGGTGCCAGGTGGGGAGGTCGCGTTGGGGCTTGGGCTCGGGCAGGAAATCGGCCGGGAGATGGGAGGAGGACGCCCGCGAGGAGAGACGCACCATGGAGGCCGCGCGGAGAAAGCTTAGGAGCCGGGATGGCGTTCGTGTGACTCCACCAAGTTATTTATAAAATCAAAAGTTTCCTCCGGGGCTTTGCAGATGCCCTTTCTCCGCCTCTGGGAGCACCTGTTCTCAAGCACTTGTAGAGTAGAAACCACAGGAAGGGTATTTGGAAATGCCAATGGCTCTTTTTTCCCTTCTAGTCTCCATATTCTCAATACCCTATGATATCTTCACTAACTAGGTCAAAAACCAGCAGAGGCGAACATTGCAAAGAATCTCTTGAAAAATAATAGTTCTTTCTTTTCATACAAGATGTGGATTTTTTAGGTGACCAATTAGGAAGAATTTCATGTAATTAGAATGTTAATGTTTTTGAGTAGCAGGACTGGAGACAACACTCAAATGAATTAAATGAAATAAATTAACCATTAGGCAGAAAATATCAACAGGGATCTTTGAGACGTGCATTTTTAGGCTTCATATTCATTGATCAAACGTCTGTTTGAAGTTCAACACTTCAATGTGTGACAATACTTTCAATTATCAGCATTAGCACTCTGTTTTCAAGGTGTTGCACCTGTTAATCCTCTTCCACACATGTTGATTATATGGGTCCTAAGACGGTACCTCAATTAGCCATCTAAGATGCGAGGGGTGTGGGGTGTCTTTGTGTTAGGTGTGGAGACTCAGGCTTGACCTTCAGCTCTGAGAGTTGTATAGTACTCCACAGACACTAAGCTTTTATTAGCATGTTTTTAAATTATTATTGTGTCGATCTACAACTAAAAAAAATATTTAAAAAATTTTTGGCATTGGAAGGAAATTCTATAATGAGTTAAAGAATTTTGACTAGATGGAGGTGGGGCATAGCTCAGAGGGGGAACACTTCCTACCCCATGCAATCCATAGCACCACAAAAAAAAAATTTTTTTTTTTTTTTAACTTAGCTGTTGCTCCATCTATTACACAGAGATAAACATCTGGAAAGACAATCTCTCTGGCTATGGACTCATTTGTGTAGAAATGAATGGCACTTGAAAATGAGTATTGGCTAAAACACTGCTCAATGCACTATGTAGTGATGGATTTAATTTATATTAATGTTGAAAGGCAAAAATGTTATCTTTTGAATAGTTTATATACTTGTTCACACATGGCAGCTTTCTCATTTTCCTTTCTGAAAGAACCCAAATATTGTTTGGGAAAGCAATGTGCCCGGCTGACACTCTGAACACTTCAGACTTCCTATTGCTAGGGGTAGGTAGCTCTCTAAGTCATTAATGACCAATGAGATATAAGCAAAGTTTGCCAGTAGGAATCTCCAAGAGCTGGGGTTATGGTTCAGTGGTAGAGCATTTGCCTAGCACGTGTGAGGCACTGGGTTCGATACTCAGTGCCACATTAAAAAAATAAATAGACAAAATGAAGATGTTGTACCCATTTACAACTAAAAATATTTTTTAACAAGAATCTCCAAGTAAGTTTTTATGATGAAAACAGACTTAACAATATTATTTTCCCCTTTGCCTTTCCTGCATGGAGGAGTAGCAGCTGCCATCTTGCAAACATGAAGAAAGCCACAAGGTAAAGATAGCAAGCAGAGTGGAAAGGCAAAAAAATTAAAAATAAAAATTAATAACTGGGGGACTGGGGTTGTGGCTCAGTGGTAGAGCGCTCAACTAGCATGCGTGAGGCACTGGGTTCAAGCCTCAGCACCACATAAAGAAATAAATAAACAAAATAAAGGTATTGTGTCCATCTACAACTAAAAAAAAAAAATTTTTAATAAAAAATAAAATAAATAACTGGGTATTTAAAGGCATCACAGACTTGGTTCTTACAGGAGAAAAATAAATGGGCCACTCTTTTAAGCCACTGTATTTGGATTCCTGTTACATGGAGCCCAAAGCAATCCTGATAAAGAGGGAATATTTTAAATCCCCTTCTGGCATATACCCACAAAGGTGGGTTCATTCAATCCTGAGCTTTAGGCAAATAGTAGCTTAATTTTCGCTGTAAAGTTAGATAAGTTCTTTTCATTCTATGAACAACCTAACACATAATATTTCCACAAAAGCTTGCTTTTCTCTTTTGTCTTCTAATTAATTTTTCCTCCTGACAACGAGACACTTCACTTACAACACTGCTGTGTTTCTTCTAAAATGAACAGAGCTAATAGCCTTCTGAGGAATCTCTAGAGAATGGTTAGCACTTAAACAGAGGACCTGGGTGCAGTTAGCTGAGCCACACTTAAAAGTGGTTCAGAAAAAGAGAGAGAGACACTCTATTTGCTTTGTTGTGTTACTGTTGTTATTGGTGGGTGACATGGATTTCTTTGTTTGTTTCTTTTTTCAAAATGCTTACCCATTGGTAAAATTTCTACAAGAAACAATAGACTTCTCTCAAAACACATGGATTGAAGCAAGTGAAAGTATTAAAGAGGAGAGACAGAATTTAGAGGCTGGGAATGTAGTTCAGAGTTCAGTGATAGATCATGCACTTAGCATATGAAAAGCCCTAGGTTTGATCTCTGGCACTAATAAATAAATAGAGGTTACATAAGAAACTTCTACACTCTGCCTTCCTTATACATATCCCCTCAAAATGATAACAGCAGAAATCACACAAAATATGTGGATATTAGGATGCTTTCTTCAGGCCCACCCTCATATTGGGAGCAAGAGTACAAACGGAAGCCCTGACTTTCACTTCTGACTGTTTTCCATTTTGCTCTGTCCTACATCAGTGTGAGCCTGGCCCACTCCTCTGGGTGAAGACACCTTACAACATATTCATCTCTATCCACCTTCTCCCATCAGCAGCCCCTTGGCCATATTGCCAGCCTAGAGTGACCTCCAAAAGGTTTGTCTTGGGGAAAAGTTTGAAGGCCCTGACACCAGATGCAGGTCTGTGTAGGAAGAAGATTTCAGAGTCTCAGGTTCCTGGTGCATGATCTACAAAAAGTGTGTAGGTATGAATGGCAATGTTTGTTTGGTACCAAGGACTCCACTCCTTGAAGAGAGGCACTGGTAGGCAGTCTCTAAAGCTCAGGGCCTAGTACATGGGTTCCCAAGAGCCTAGATCTAGGGTTGCCACATGAGATAAAGGATGTCATTCAATTTGAATTTTATATAAATAACAAGTAATTTTTAGACACATATCCCTCAGGTATTTGGAACTTGCTTGTACTGAAAAAAAATATATTCTTTATTTATTCAAAATTCTTAGGCATCATATATTTTTATTTGCTAAATCTGACAACCCCACCTATATCTAAGGACAGTAGGATTCATCCAACAAGCAAAGGCAAATGATACCACAGTTTTGAAAGTTATCATTCAGGAGAAAGGCAGACTCTTCCTGCTTAAACCATGAAAGTAAATGAGAGGGCAAGGAGCAAGAGATCCAAGAAATTAAGAACAAATATTGGAGAAAAATCAATCTAATGTCAGGTAATTAACATTTAATTGATTATGGTAGAGTGCCTGCCTCACATGTGTGAGGCACTGGGTTTGATCCTCAGAACCACATAAAAATAAATAAATAAAGATATTGGCCGGGCGCAGTGGCGCACACCTGTAATCCCAGCATTTGGGAGGCTGAGGCAGGAGGATCACGAGTTCAAAGCCAGCCTCAGCAATGACAAGGCACTTAGCAACTCAGTGAGACCCTGTCTCTAATAAAATACCAAAAAAAAAAAAAAAAAAAAAGGGCTGGGGATGTGGCCCAGTGGTCGAGTGCCCCTGAGTTCAATCCCTGGTACCAAAAATAAATAAATAAATAAATAAATAAATAAATAAGATATTGTGTCCATCTACAACTAAAAAAATAATTTAAAAAAAAGAAAGAAAATATGAGAGCCATCAGCGATAAAAGACTGTGAATATGAAATAAACAACTTAAAAATGTGTAGAAATGGGTATTGGCAGGAAAGAGTACTTAACACTAATACAAGTTGGACGCATAAATCCTTAAACATTAACAGGAAGCAATCTCACATTATTGATTTTGGCTATGTTAAGAAAAGCCATAGACCACTTAATCTTCCTTGTATGTTTTTGAGCCACTTTGAATTCTGTGTATTTATCAAATTATCTTATGAGAGCTGGGTGGGGAGGGAAGCACAGGGAAAGATGTGGCCCCTTTTCTCCTATGGTTTCTGCCATCACTGCTGTCAAGTGTTTTTGTATTTTCAGCCATCCTTTAAATGACCCAGGATATAAACTGCATTAGTTGCATGTCAATTCAACAACTAAACAATTAATAATATTCTAAAACTTTTAACTGATGTTTGGACTTAGTGTTTTACAGATCATTTCATCCCTGCAAGTGTGATTAGTTTTACAGTGCAACAGTGATGCTCTTGAAAAAATGGTATAGGTTAGAATAGCAAGAACCCAGGGTGAAGGCTGAGGAATACATGTGTGTGCTACTGTCACTGAAACACAACACTGTGAGACCAGATACAACTTAGAACATGAGAACAGGTTCAGCTGAATCATCACCTAAAAGTCATGCCAGCACCACACACACACACACACACACACACACACACACAGTCATCACTTAAACCATCCCAATCCTGGGCTTCTCACATAGTCTTCTCCAGTTCACCATCTTCATTTCTAAAATCTGGAATTATATCTTGGGTTAAAAATGCTATACTACATATGGGCGCGGTGGCACACGCCTGTAATCCCAGCACTTGGGAGGCTGAGGCAGGAGGATTGCAAGTTCAAAGCCAGCCTCAGCAATGGCGAGGCACTTAGCAACTCAGTAAGACCCTGTCACTAATGAAATACAAAAAAGGGCTGGGGATGTGGCCCAGTGGTTAAGTGCCCCTGATTCAATCCCCAGTACCAAAAAAAAAAACAAAAAAACAAAAAACTATACTACCCATATTCCATTATTCTTTTTTCAATGTATTTTATTAGGATATAATTCACACACTATAAAATTCATCCTTTTGAAGTATATAATTCGCTGATTTTTAGTGTATTCGCAACAGATTCATTTTTACCTCCTCCCATAGCTACAAAATCACAGTAAAGGGACAAACCTACAAGGACAAAGAGAATGTGAGAGGATACACAGTCATCATTGATCTTGCAGATCTGAGAAAACCAAATGCTAAGCTGGCAGTGGAGAAAGCCAAGACAATTCTAATTTACACCGCAGAACTTCCAAAAAGCTTCAGGACTTGGCATCAGGTATCTTTGCTGCAGAAAGAAAGGATCAAAACAGGAGGATGGTTTGAATGTCCACTTAAGAAGGAGTTAAGTCCCAGTTCCCTCCCCTCCTCTGCAAAGAAGACCAAAATGACTTTTTGAAGAAGAGAATTGAGGGGCTGGGGTTGTGGCTCAGCGGTAGAGCACTCGCCTAGCACGTGCGCAGCGTGTGTTCGATCCTCAGCACCATGTTAAAAAAAAAAAAAAAGGCATTGTGTACAACTAAAACAAATAAATAAATATTTTTTTTTTTTTAAAAAAGAAGGGAATTGAACAATCTCCTGATGAGAGGACAGTAAGTAAGTACATTTGATGGTAAGGATTTCCTACTGAAGGAAGAGAAATCCATTAGCAGGCACTTATGAATGATGAGATCCCCAGCTTCCTTCTCCTTGTTTCTCAGAATGCAAACAGCCAGCACCACACCCTGAAAGCAGAATATTGAAAGGTTCATCTCCTGGATTCACCAACCCATGAGAAAAGAACTAAAAAGCTTGATATTGGACAAGCCAGGTCACCTTATCTTCAAACTCATGGTCCACAGGTCTTTCCCAGGTACCCAGAGGAACCAATCAGGTGCTTAATGCCTAGGGCAAGCAGTCATGAACCAACAGATAACTCCAGGATGGAAAGTAGAGACCAAAATTATCACAATAAAAAGGTAACTTAAATGAAATACACTTTACAAAGAGAAGAAGATGGACTTTAAAAGCTCTCATTATATATTCAGAGAGATAAATGAAGACATCCTGTGACCAAGGGTGTAGTTTAGTTCAGTGGTACAGTGCATACTCCACATGCACAGGGGCCTGGGTTCAACTCTCAGCACAAAAAAAGAAAAAAAATTATAAAGTATATATTCCAAGCATGAAACAAAAATAATTTACTACACAAAAAATGGAACATTTAGAGAACCAAAAGTTCTTCAAAATTCAATAGATTATTATAGACATTAGAACTCCTGCAGTAACAAATCTGGAAAGCAGTATGGAGATTCCTTGGGAAACTTGGAATGGAACTACCATTTGACCCAGCTATCCCACTCCTTGGTTTATACCCAAAGGACTTAAAAACAGCATACTACAGTGGCACAGCCACATCAATGTTTATAGCAGCACAATTCACAATAATTAAATTGTGGAACCAACCTAGATACTCTTCAATAGATGAATGGATAAAGAAACTGTGGTATATATACACAATGGAATATTACTCAGCATTAAAAGACAATAAAATCATGACAATTGCAGGTAAATGGATGGAGTTGGAGAATATCATGCTAAGTGAAGTGAGCTAATCCTAAAAAACCAAACGAATGTTTTCTCTGATAAGTGGATGCTGATCCATAATGGGGGTAGGGGGAGGGAAGCATGGGAGGAGTGGAGGAACTTTGGGTAGGGAAAAGGGGAGGGTGGGGTAGGTATGGGGCATGGGGGAAGGAAAGATGGAGGAATGAGATGGACATCATTACCCTAGGTATATGTATGAAGACACAAATGGTGTGACTCTACTTTGTGTACAACCAGAGAAGAAAATGAAAAATTGTGCTCCATATGTGTACCATGAATTGAAATGCATTCTGCTGTCATGTATATCAAATTAGAATAAATAAATAAATAAATAAACAAATAAATAAATACTCCTGCAGTAGGTAGAGACTATGTCCTAATCCTCAGAGCCTGTGGCAAAAAAGGACTTTACAAGCCGGGCGTGGTGGCGCACGCTTGTAATCCTAGCACTTGGGAGGCTGAGGCAGGAGGATCACAAATTCAAAGCCAGCCTCAGCAATGGCAAGGCACTTAGCAACTCAGAGAGACCCTGTCTCTAATAAAAATACAAAAAAGGGCTGGGGAAGTGGCCCAGTGATCGAGTGCCTCCGAGTTCAATCCCCAGTACCAAAAAAAAAAAAAAAAGGACTTTACAGACTCTAAGGTTAGAGGTCTTAAAAATCTGACAATCTTCTGGCTGGAAGTTGGGAGATGCTGCAACAGAAAAAGAAGCAAGAGAGTCTAGAAGACATGAGAAGAACTTGATCCAATGTTGCTGGCTTGAAGATAGAGGAAGGAGCATGAGCTAAGAACTGTGGGTGGGATCTAGAAGCTAAAAGAGCACTTTTCTGATAGTATCCAGAGAGCAGGATATCATTCCTATAATCACATAACACTGAGTTCTGCCAACAACATGAATAAGCAAGAAACATATTTTTCCCAAGTCTTCAGAAAAAGTGTAGACCTCCAGCCACCTTCTCCAGCCAACTTGTTTAGTCCAGTGAGACTCTTGATAGATTTCTGAGCCTCAGAATTATAAGATGATACATTTTTGTTATTTCAACTTACTACATTAAGTAAATTTCCCAGAGTGGACAAAAAAAAATTTAGAAAATAATAAAATTAGAAGACTGATCCCAGAGGTCCAACATCCACAAAAGAGTTCAAGAGAGTAAGATGGAGGAAAGAAAGAATGAAATCATCAGTGAAATAATTCAGACTTGATTTCCATATTGAAAGGGCTCACTGAGAGCCTAGAGTAAGGCACATATTTATGAAATATTCAGAACAACTGGAGACAAAACTATAAGTTCTTGAGATGAAGGAGAAAAGGCCATAATGAAAGTGAATAGAATAATAATAGCATTGAACTTTTAAACAAGAGTGAAAGACAATGGAGACTTGCCTTTAATCTGTCAAAGAAAACTGATTCCCCTCTTACTGCTCCCTTGGACTGAAGGGACACAGTAAGGAAAAAGCAGAAAAGTTAAGGGGGAGAATAGTGAGGGATGAACAGAAGGGGTGAATCCTCATCATTCATGGTGGAAAAGCTGGTGAATATGCCTAAAACCAGAAGAAATATCAACATATGCTAGTTACTTAAAAGTAAAAAAGTATTCTGCAGAATAAAGGAAACAATCGACTGAGTTAACAGGTAATCTACAGAATGGGAAAAAAATATTTGCAAACTATTCACTGAAAAGAGATTAATATCCCAAATATATAAATATATGTAGAATTCAAACAACTCAACAGGAAAAAAAAACAAACAATTTTTAAAATAGGCAAATGATCTGAATAGGTATCTCTCAAAAGAAAAGTATACAAATGACAAGTGACCAAGAAGTTTACAAAAAACTGCTCAGGGCTAAAGATGTAGCTCAGTGGTAGAGTGCTGGCCTAGCACTTAGGCCCTGGGTTCCATTCCCAGCACTGCTAAACGCATATTCAAGTCATGATAAGATATTATTTCACCCCATTAGAATGGCTATTATCAAAAAGACAAAAAATAAATAAATAAATGCTGGCAGAGATATAGAGAAAGGGGACTCTCATACACTGTTGCTCTAATGTAAATTAGCACAGTCATAATGGAAAACAGTATAAAGATTCCTCAAAGAAAATAAAAACCCAGAAATGCCATATGATTCAGCAATTCTAATATTGGGTATATGTCCAAAAGAAAAGAACCAGTATGTCAAAGAAACAGCTGTACTCTTATGTTTATTGCAGCATTATTCATAGTAGCCAAGATATTGTATCAACCTAAGCATCCATGTATGAATGAATGGATAAAGAAATTGTGGTATTCAATCCTATTCAACATAGTTCTTAAAAATATAAGCCAGAGCTAGGGGCTGGGGTTGTGGCTCAGCTGTAAAGCGCTTGCCTAGCATGTGCAAGGCACTGGGTTCGATCCTCAGCACCACATAAAAATAAATAAATAAATAAAATAAAAGTATTGTGTCCAACCATAATATATATATATATATATATTTTAAATATATTAGCCAGAGCTATCAGTCTGGAAAACGAAATCAAAGAGATACACATAGGAAAAGAAGAAAAATTATCTGTTTGCTCACAACATTATCCTATACTTAGAAGATCTGCCCCACAAAAAAAAAAAAAAAAAAAAAAAAAAACACACACACACACACACACACACAAAAAAAAAACCTTCCTCCTAGATTGGTAAACAAATTCAACAAAGTTGTAGGATACAAGATCAACATATGAAAATCAATAGCTCTCCTAGACTCTAATAATAAATCTGCTTAGAAAGAAATCATGAAAATGATTCCATTTATGATAGTCTCAAAATTAAAATACTTGAGAATAAATCTAAGGAGGTAAAAGACTTATACAATGAAAATTGTAAAACACTGAAGAAAGAAATTGAAGAAGACTTTACAAGATGAGAAGACTCCCCTATTTATGGAGGGGTAGAATTAATATCATCAAAATGGCCTGTTACCAAAGTATCTACAGATTTAATGCAATTTGCATTAAATACCAATGACATTCTTCCCAGAACTAGAAAAAACAGTCCTAAAATTTAAAAAATAAAAGACCCAGAATGGCAAAGCATTCCTGAGCATCAGAGGAAGGCTGGAGTCATCACAATATAATCTCAAATTATACTACAGAACTGTAGTCACAAAACAGTAGGATATTGGCATACAAATAGGTATGAAGACCAATGGAATAGACAAGAAGACACAGAGACAAATCCACATAGATACAGTCATCTGATCCTTGACAAAGGTGTCAAAAACATAAGTTGGAGAAAACGTAGCCTTTCTAACAAATGGTACTGGAAAATCTGGATAGATATATGTAGAAGAATGAAACTAGATTCCCATCTCTCACTCTGCATAAAAATCAACTCAAAATGGATCAAAGACCTAGGAACTAGACCAGAAACACTGACACTGCTAGAAGAAAACATAGGTTTGACACTCTTAACACATTGGCATGGGCATCAACTTCCTTAATACGATTCCTAAAGCTCAAGAAATAAAGCCCAAAATCAATAAGTGGGATTTCATTAAATTAAAAAGCTTCTGCTCGCCGGGCGCGGTGGCGCACGCCTGTAGTCCCAGCACTTGGGAGGCTGAGGCAGGAGGATCGCAAGTTCAAAGCCAGCCTCAGCAATGGCGAGGCACTTAGCAACTCAGTGAGACCCTGTCTCTAATAAAATACAAAAAAGGGCTGAGGATGTGGCCCAGGGGTTGAGTGCCCCTGAGTTCAATCCCTGGTATCAAAAAAAAAAAAAAAAAAAAAAAAAAAAAAAAAAAAACAAGCTTCTGCTCAACAAAGGAAAGAATTAAGATAATTAAGAGAGAGCCTACAAAATGAAGAAAATATTTGTCAGATACTCTTCTGACAGAGGATTAATAACCAGAATATATAAAGAACTCAAAAAAAACCCATAAAACCCTTAATAACTCACTCAATAAATGGGTGAATGATCCAAAGGGATATTTCTCAAAAGAAGTACAAATGGAGCCGGGTGCAGTGGTGCAGGCCTGTAATCCCAGCACTTGGGAGGCTGAGTCAGGAGGATCACAAGTTCAAAGCCAGCCTCAGCAATGGCGAGGCACTTAGCAACTCAGTGAGACCCTGTCTCTAATAAAATACAAAAAAGGGCTGGGGATGTGGCCCAGGGGTCGAGTGTCCCTGAGTTCAATCCCCGGTACCAAAAAAAAAAAAAAAAGTACAAATGGTGGGCTGGGGTTGTGGCTCAATGGCAGAGCACTTGTCTCGCACATGTAAGGCAGTAGGTTCAATCCTCAGCACCAGATAAAAATAAACAAACAAAATAAAGGTATTGTGTCCATGTATAAATTTCAAAAATCTAAAAAAAAAAAAAAAAGAAGTACAAATGGCCAATAAATATATGAAGAAATATCCAACATCCTTAGTAATCAAGGAAATGCATACCTGAACTACACTGAGATTTCATCTCACTTCAGTCAAAATGGCAATCATCAAGAATACCAATAACAATAACTGCTGATGAGGATGTAGGCGGAAAGGCACACTTATATATTGTTGGTGGGATTGAAAGTTAGTACAACCACTTTTGAAAGCAGTATGAAGATCACGGTGGCACATGCCTATAATTCCAGCACTTGGGAGGCTGAGGCAGGAGGATCGCAAGTTCAAAGCCAGCCTCAGCAATGGTGAGGCACTTAGCAACTCAGTTAGACCCTGTCTCTAAATAAAATTAAAAAAGGGCTGGGGATGTGGCCCAGTGGTCGAGTGCCCCTGAGTTCAATCCCCGGTACCAAAAAAAGAAGACTAGCAATGGAACCACCATATGACCCAGCTATCCCACTGGTTGGTATTTATCCAAAAGAACAATATCAGCATACTCTAGTGATACATGCATACCAATGTTTATAGAAGCACAATTCACAGTTGCCAAGTTATGGAATCCCAGCCTAGGTGACCAACCATCAGTAGGTGAATAGATAAAGAAAATGTAGTATATTATACACAATGGAGCTCTACTCAGCCATAAAGAAGAATGAAATTATGGCATTTGATGGAAAATGAGTGGAACTAGAGAACATCATGGTAAGTGAAATAAGCCACACTGAGAAAGTCAAGGGTCAGATTTTTTTTTTTTTTTTTCATATGTGGAAGCTAGAGAGAAAAAAAAGGGGGGGGCGGGGAAGAAAAGGGATCTCATGAAAATAGAAAGGAGAGAAGTAGAATAAAACCAGGGGAACATGGTGGAGGGAGGAAGGGAGGCAAAGGGGAAGAACTGGGGAATAAAGTTGACCAAATTGTGTATGTATGAATATACCACAATGCATTCCAATTTTATGTATAACTATGATATACCAATTAAAAATAAATAAATAGATGGAAGACCAAAAGAGTAGAAGGAGGAGATCAAGAGGAGGAAGAAGTGGGAGGAAGATAATAGTACAGGTAATTGAAACGGAGGAAACTATGCTATATGCATTTATGAAGGAGTCTAAAGGAACCCCACTGTTACGTACAACTACAATTGCATCAAGACTAATCTACAAGAGCTTGGGAGGTAGTTCAGTGGTAGAGTGCTTGCCTAGAATGTGTAAAGCCCTAGGTTCAATAACTAGCACCAGAAAGAAAGAAAGAAAGAGAGAGAAAGAAAAAAAGTACAAGAGTTCCAGTGGAATGATGGAAAAGTTCTGGAGATGGACAGAGATGAAGACTGCAAACTATGTAAATGTACTTAATGCCACTGAATTGTGTACTTAAAATGGTTAAAATGTTTTTTTTTTTTTTTTGTTTTGTTTTGTTTAGTTTGGTACTATGGATTGAACCCAGGGGAATTTTACCACTGAGCTACAACTCCAGTCCTTTTTATTTTTTGTTTTGAGACAGGGTCTTGATATGTTTTGGAAGCTGGCCTGGAACTTAACTTGTGATCCTCCTGCCTCAGCCTCCAAGGAAAATGGTAAATTTTATCTTATTTTCTTATATTCTCTCTCGCTTCCTCCCCAGGCAAAATGCCAAATAAGTATGAGGCTTCCAAAGAATCAACTAGCTGAAGACATGAGATTGCCTTCCAGCAAGCTACTCCTGACACAGGAAAGAAATTTTCTTTCTTCTTCACCAAAAATCCAGTGGTTTCCCTGTTAGTCAAGGGGCATATAGAATCCCACCTATTAGTTTAGGGATGAACTGTCTAGAAAATACTTCCTGTGGTTCTCAGCATTTTCTTTAAGGTTTTAAATTCTGCACTGAAAACACATTGAATTATTTTTCTTCAATTCACACTTGATTTTATTCAATTCCAGAATTTTTAATGAAGCCAAAGATCAATAGGAGAATATGTACTGACTCTCCTTACAACCTCAGAGTGGCAGCATGACATCTTGCAAATGAGGACAGTAAGGCACAGAGATGTTAAGAAACTTACTGAAAATCACATACCTTTTAAACATCAGAACTCACCAAAGAGCTCCTTTCAAGTTCAGAGCTCTTCTCGCTACACCACCATAGAAAAACAGCTTAAGCATGAATTAATGCATTGTCATAGCTCAAGTTAGGAAAGAAAAAAGAAAAAAAACAACAAGAACCACAAGTGAGCATTTCCCACTTATCCCAGCAGCCTGGTGCCCATCCCAGGGGATGAGCCTGGAATAAAAATTCTTTAAAAAATCCTGGAACACTTATGTAACTTGGGGCTAGAAATTACTGCAAGTGAACACCTGGTCTGATCTTTTGTCTTTGGGGAAATACATTTATCTTTAAGTCCATTTTATTAGAATAGCAGTTGAGTGCCAAAGAGGATCAATAAGTGTCCAGGGCTTATCGTTAATAGTGAAGGGACAACCTGAATAGGTATCTCTCAAAATAAAAGTCTACAAATGACTTCTACTCCCTGAAATGAATTAGGCCAGCAGAATGAATCCCCAGTTGGAGGTGTAGGCAACAGCCAGACCATTCTAAATTGATGTTGCTAATGTTTCAGGCAGCCCAGCGAGGGACATTCTCCTCCTAGGTGGAGGGGACATCAGACTATACAGTACAGTTAAGGAATATCAGATTCCTGCTGAAAAATCCAATGTACAAATGGACAATGGCCTCAGCTACTCAGGAGACTGAGGCAGGAGGATCATTAAGTTTAAGGCCAGCCAGGCAACTTAGTGAGACCCTGTCTCAAAATTTTTAAAAAAATATTTATTTATTTGCTTTAGTTGTACAAAATGCATTTATTTTTACGTGGTGCTGAGGATCGAACTCGGGCCGCAAACATGCTAGGCGAGCGCCCTACCGCTGAGCCACATCCCAGCCCCCTTGTCTCAAAATTTTTAAAAAAAATTTTAAAGGGGTTATGGATGTAGCTCAGCGGTAGTGTGCTCTCCCCAGTTAAAACAAAACAAACAGTTGGATGTAGCTCAAAAATCCTTCAGTTTTTTTTTTTTTTTTTTAAACAAACAAACAAAGTAAAAAGGGCTCTGGATGTGAGCCACAATCAGAGGTAGAATCCTTCAGTTTTTGATCTCCAGTGCCAAACAAAACAAACAAAAAAAAACCAAATGAGCAATGGCCAGACCACATATGACAATAGAATTCTTATCCACAATTTGTGGGCACTTATCCAGAAAAGCAAATCACAACCTCTACAGCAATGGCCTAGAATAGTGAGGACATGGGTCATTAACTGTCAGCATCCTTATCTTTGCCACATCGCCACTCCCCCAACCCAGAACCAACTAAAGAAAGCCAAGTATGCTCTGCAAACCAATTCTATAGATGCCTGCTGCTGGCTGGCCTGCCTCCAGCCTCCCCATGCCAACAACTCCAGTCAACACATACCGGAAGCCTTCTTTTTCCTCACTGTGAATCTTCCCACTTGCCTGCCTGCCTTTGAGTCTCTGCCAAACTCAAATGATAGTGGCTCATTCCTTTGCCATAGCAATCTCTGAATACATAGCCTCTGTTTGTTTTCACTTGGGTGGTCTTTGCTTATTTCCACAATTTTCCTGGGACTTCCATAATACATGATCTGCACTGCCTGTTGCTGCAGACTACATTATTCAACCAAGTATAGCACCACCAAGACCCCTTAGGTCCCACTGCCTGTGGCTTTTAAATCCACATTGACATGGTAAGTCAGCACCTAGTTGAAACTCCCCTCTTTACATTGAGTTCCATGACTCTTCCCCCACCCCCACCCGAAGTACTGGGTATTGACCCCAGGGGTGCTTCACCACTGAGTTACATCACAACCCTTTTCAATTCTTATTTTGAGACAGGGTTTTGCTAAATGGATAGACCTGGTCTTGAACTTAAGATCCTCCTGCCTCAGCTTCCCAAGTCATTGGGATTACAGTTGTGCACCACTGAGCTCAGCTTCCATGACTATTTCTTCTGTTTGATACCCAGGTTATTTATTAGTTTCCATTTGTTTGGCATCCTTTGTTAAAGCAGGCTATTTCTTTTCATCCTGTTTGCTTTTGTGTGTGTGTGTGTGTGTGTGTGTGTGTGTGTGTGTGCTTTTAATTTGTGTTATACTGTCTGAAAGTGTTATTTGCCATAGAAAGAAAAAAAGTAGAACACAGGCACAGACCTTATTAACCTATTTTTAAAAGTTAAATCTATTTATGTGATGGCATTAGTTTTCAAAACATCTTTAGTAAATAAATGAAGGCAAGAGGTAAAACATTGTTATTTTCTTGGTGAATCTTAATTGCAAAAAATTTTTCTTGCTGCATTTGCTGTTTTTCATCCATGTTTTTGCTTTGAGGTACCAGGGATTTAGTCCAGGTACCCCAGCCCTTTAATTTTTAAAATTTTAAGACAGAGTCCCACTGAGTTGTTGAGGCTGGCCTTGAACTTTCAATCCTCCTGCCTCAGCCTCCCAAATTGCTAGGATTACAGGCATGCACCATCATACCCCACTAGCCATGATCTCTGAGTCATTCCTTTGGTTATATCTTCTGAACTGATGATCTGCCAGAAGTTCTTCCACAATAGTTCTTTTCTTCTTCTTTTTTTAGAATGCATAAATGATAGAAGTCAGCTGGAATGTCAACAGTAACTCCAACCAGAAAGTACTGAAGGAAGCTATCTCTATCACTTTTTTTGTAAAAATAATTTTGGATCCATTTTTAGCCTTTATTAAAAAATCAGTTTCATAGGCTTATTAAACAGATGCTCACTAAACCAGTAGCCATTCATTCAAACAAACTTTGACATGGGTCACCAATAAAATTGGATTACATTCTTCTGTCTTCATTTTGGTTTTGGTGAAGGATGGTCCTGGGATCTTGCTTTTGACCCAGAGAGAATGTTCTCTCTGCTTTTCTACCTACTAGTGAGAACCACATTCCGAGGTGGCCAATTGTCAGGTTGGAATCTGAGACACAAAGTGCATATCACTTTTAACTGATTATTACCAGCTCTCATGGGTTCAGCTTAGTCTAAATCCTCTCCTCCTCCAGGAAAAAACTCTCACTAGTACTTTTATTACAGTCCTAGTTCTTGTGACTTTTTTCTGAAGCATTATTCACCAAGGATGACTTGGGTCCTCAATGATCATGCTGGGGAGACATTTGACTTGAACAATATTGTTCATGTGAGGGGAATCTTTAAGAAAGAGAACAAGCTTTCTCAAGACCTATGTGTGGTAGTTTTTCTTTTTTTTCTCCTCCTCCTCCTCCTCCTCCTCCTTCTTTTTTGTATGCAGAGACCTTCAGACAAAATTTAGATTCAATAATTGCTTCACTAAAAAAAAAAAAAAAATTGCCCAAAGCTAATGAACAATTTGATAAACTTAGTCAATAACAAACTAGACTCATTTCCCTGCTCCTGTTCTCAGCTGATTCTCTTCATCCAGCCCTACCTCTTATCATTTATCCTTCTGATCTATTTCTGCACCTTTTCTCTTTTTTTCCTTCATCCAGACCCCCTGCCTTTTCAACAGCTCTACTGAGACCTAAGATATCAATGGCCTCTACCAACCAATCTGGCCCTTGAACCATTATGCGGGTAACAGTAAAATTTAAACCTTGGATCTGAACTGAATCAAGAGCTATAACTAAGGATTTCCCTAAACCCAAGCAATACAACAACTATTCACAGATGAATTCAGAACTATTATGCATGTGACCTGGGTGCATATGAGCCCAGGGTTTCCTGAACAAGATCAAAGCATACACGTTAATCAGAAACTCAGATGCTGAATCCAGGATAGCAAAGGCTGATTGGATTGACCCAGAATCATATCTAGAGTATTCCTCTTTCCATAGTTAATCCAAGCATCAAAAATGGCCTCCAAAGCTGGGCAAAGTCTCCAAATAGCCACACCTGAGACATTTCCCATAGGAATCAAGTGAACCCTAACTCAAACATGCCATCAGAGATTATTTTAGAATAATGTACAAAATACCTTCCAACAACATTTAGGAATTAAAGAAGGTGACAATATAACATTGGCATGAGTAATCTAGACAAATCCTTGGGGTTTTAAGTCAGCTTCATGAGAACCATCAAAAAACAATTGCTGGGCTCAGTGGTAGAGCGCCTGCCTCACACATTGAGGCACTGGGTTCAATCCTCAGCACCACATAAATAAATAAAGATATTGTGTCCACCTACAACGGAAAGAATATTTTAAAAAATAAAACAACTGCTGCTGGCACAGTGGAATACACATCTAACCCCAGCGACTCAGGAGGTTGAGGCAAGAGGATGGCAAGTTCGAGGTTAGTCTTAGCAATTTTGTGTGGCCCTAAGCAACTTAGTGAGACTCTGTTTCAAAATAAAAGATAAAAAGGGCTGGGGATAGCCGGGCACGGTGGCGCACGCCTGTAATCCCAGCACTTTGGGAGGCTGAGGCAGGAGGATCGCGAGTTCAAAGCCAGCCTCAGCAATAGCGAGGCACTTAGCAACTCAGTGAAACCCTGTCTCTAAATAAAATACAAAAAAGGGCTGGGGATGTGGCCCAGTGGTCGAGTGCCCCTGAGTTCAATCCCCCGGTACCACAAAAAAAAAAAAAAAAAAAAAAAAAAAAAAAAAAAGGGCTGGGGATGTGGCTCCATAGTAAAGATAGTAAAGTTCTCCGGGGTTAAATCCCTAGTACCAAAACCAACAAAACAACTTTGCTTATGATAGCCTCTTCCATGATCTAGTTGCAAAGACATCCTGCTTATTTTAGGGCATCAGCTGCCACTTCAAAACTTGTCAATGCTTCTGTTGAACTAGTTCTAAGCTCCCTACTTGATTTCCTATCTCCTCATGCAATACAGGCATTTCTACTGACTAGAAACATACAACACGTTTACCCAGCCAATTAACTTCTTATGAGAGTCTGTTACCCAGGACTCACCATTGCAACACCCTGAATCTGGCCTAGCAGAAGGGGAACCTCATGATTGTCTTACCTCAGATAGGGAACTTTCCTTAGCTCATTAAAATTCATTAGAAACTCCAACATAGAACCACTTACCTAGTATTATTTGTATAAGAGTAAGCCTCAAAATTGAAATTGGAAGCCAAAAGGAAGAACTTTATGCTTTTGTGCAGAGGCTATGACTCCATGCCAGAACTGGGATTCCTACCAAAAGTGGCCCATTGTCTTGTGGTTATGAAGGCCACATGGTACAGGGTCTGACGTTCCCTCCCTTGGCAGACTAATTAGTTCAGAAATTTTACATCCTCTTGGGGCTATCAGTTGTACTTTACTACTGTTGACTTTTTCTTTTCTCCTTTTCTTTCTTTCTTTTTTTTTTTTTTTCACGTATGATGTTGCTGATCTAGTCCGATAAGTCACTCTAGGAACACTATTACAGCCCTCAAAAGTAGCCTGTGTTTGGCTTTGTAGATGATTTGTAGTCTGATAATGGAGCACTGCTTATTATAAAAGCCACTCAACAGCAGACTGAGAGTATTTGATGGATCATCCACTCTCCCTTACCATCCACAGTCATCTAGAATCGTTGATCGTGGGAACAACCTCTACTTCCTTCATTTTTTTATGGGCCATGTACATCAGTAAATCAGTCTGGTCAATGAACGTGGCTATTCCCAGAAAGAGACCATCTCTCTTCAGCTACTACTTGGGTGATGATTAGGACTAAAGGGGCAGGGAACTGCCTAGACCTTTTTAGAAAATTCAGAGTCCCACAATGATCACTCCTGGGCAGGATGCTCTTATCTATTTCCAAATGGGAACTCCATACTGGTCCAGTTTGTACACTCCCTGCATGGCAGCTTAACTAAGGGAAGTCTGGTGAATTTAAAGTCAATTGTGATTCAGCCACCTGGTTTCTCTTGTACTGATATGGCCTAGATTATAAAAATACTGACTGTTCATTTGAATATGCTTCTCAGGTACCCTTACATTAGACACCTACATCAGTTAGGTAATGTAAAAAGTCTCTGTAAGTTTTATAAAAACATGTTTGTTTGGGCTGGGTGCAGTGATGCATGCCTGTAATCCAAGCTACTAGGAAGACTCAGACAGGAGAATCACAAGTTCAAGACCAGCCTGAGCAACTTAGCAAGACCCTGTCTCGAAAGAAAGAAAGAAAGAAAGAAAGAAAAAGAAAGAAAGAAAGAAAGAAAGAAAGAAAGAAAGAAAAGAAAGAAAGAGCAATGCTTGTCTTTCTTGTACCCAAATCTTCTAGACAAAAGGTCTGGGTATAAATAGAGGACGACAGGAAACAAGGTGAAGTTACAGCTACTGAAATGGAGCACACTGGGGTTTTTGTTTTGTTTTGTTTTGTTTTGTTTTTGTTGTTGTTGTTATTTTGTTCTGTTCTGTTTGGCAGTAGAGGGCAAACCTTAAGACCCAAGAGGCACAGGAGGGAAAAGGATCTTGTGTTTTAAAACGACACCCAGGGCCTTCCTTATAAAAACTCAAAGTATTACAAATGCCTGAAATTTAACTAACATCCTCCACCAGATGGTTGTGCACATCATTTAATCACAATTCCCTTTAAAAGGACCAAGAAGTCTTTGGGAAATAGCAGGGAAGGGCCCCAACTGCCACACCTCTCAGGCAAAACACCTGCTGACTCAATGGCTATCCTCTCCGCTCCCATTTCCAGAGTCACCACTTAGTCATTCAAAGAGGCAGATGAATCCTACTCGGTTGGTTATATGGACAAACAGGAAAGTTTGGGCTGACTGCCTTCTGCAGTGCCTCCAAACATGAGGTCTAGATTCAATTATTCAAACTGAACTGGGGACCCTCCCATTAGCTGGTTGGGAGGCTACATGGATCTATTGTCAACCTGTGCTCCCTGACTGATGTTGGTTCCACTTGGGGACCACAACAATGATAACACTGTACTTCCTGTGTGGAAGCTTATCTTACAAGACTCTAAGAAAACTGCCCTTTGCTCCAGAGGAAATACTCTGTCTTCTGAGAGGGTTTATGATACAATCATTCCAGAAAAGATAGTCTGGAAAAAATATAATCTGGTCCAACATTAACTTGTCTCCCTCACAAAAATGTGTTCACTTGTCTAAGCTCAAACTACAGGCACAAAGAGGAGGATCAGGAGGAGCCACGGAGCCCTCGGACCTCAGAAGCCCTGCAGTGAGTCCGCTCAAAGACAGCTCAGGCTTTGGATCCAGATGTTTTTTGCTTGGCACCAGAAAGAGCAGAGGGGTCCACGTTTTTGTGATATTTATTATCGATTTATTTAGACTTGTAATATCTTGTGTTCTTTCTTACTATTCTTATTTTTTTTTATGTTCAGGTAATACAAAAAAGTATCTAAGGTAGATTTTAAATCAATCCTGCATTCATTGCCCCTCCACACACACATGCAAAGATAAATAAAAAGCACTTTTAATATGTTAAAAAAAAATGTGTTCACTTGCATCATCAGGGTAGCCATATGAGACCTTCATGTATATACGGAAATGCCACAGGAGATCACATAGTCCTCTGATAATAGCAGAGCTCTATCTAGAATGATACTTACTTTAAGAAGTTTTCCTAGCCAGGCGCAGTGGCGCACGCCTGTAATCCCAGCACTTTGGGAGGCTGAGGCAGGAGGATCGAGAGTTCAAAACCAGCCTCAGCAATGGCGAGGCACTTAGCAACTCAGTGAGACCCTGTCTCTCATAAAATATAAAAAAAGGGCTGGGGATGTGGCCCAGTGGTCGGGTGCCCCTGAGTTCAATCCCCAGTACCAAAAAAAAAAAAAAAAAAAAAAAAAGAAAAAGAAAAAAAAGAAGGTTTCCAGGGAATGAAAAGATTTGTTTTTCTGTTTTTGTTTTTTTTTTTTTTTTTTTTTTTTTTTTTTTTTTTTGTACCAGGGATTGAACCCAAAGCACTTAACCACTAAGCCACATCCCCAGCTCTTTTTATTTATTATTTAGAGACAGGGTCTCATTAAGATGCTTAGAGCCTCACTAAGTTGCTGAGGCTGGATTTGAATTTGTGATCCTCCAGCCTCAGCCTCCCTAGCCACTGGGATTATAACATGCACCACCATGCCCGACCAGACTGGTTTTTAATGTGTACATTCCTTAGGGACAGTTTTCCTTATGATGCACTTTGTCCAATTAAACAAGGTAATTCAAAATTTGCTGCTGATTTTTTAGCTGAGGTGATCAGTGATAACACCTTGGCTTTGGAAGGCATTCAGGGCATCTTCAATTTACTGGCTAAGTTTGTCATGGATAATTAAATTACTAAGAAGTCTTTCTTGCAGACCAAGGAAGAGACTGTGCAGTTTCTTAGTACATCCTGCCATGACTGGATTCATACCTTGGACCAAATGAAAAAGTGGGCAGAAACTGAAGAAGAAATCTATCCAGCTTTCTGAAATAAAGTCTGATGGTTTTGGAATTTCTTCAGCTATTTGGGTCCAGGAGTTGAGGTCACATGATTATGGTCAATATTGCAGTTTGGCCTCATCCTGCTGCACTTGGAGTACTGTTAATAGTAGCTTGATTAATGCTATAAGAGACTAATGAAGTGTATTTAGTTCCAGCCTTTGTGAGTCAGGTTAACTAGAGTGGCCAATGGAGTACATACTCCTAGGAAATTTTTCCACGGGTCTCACGTTTCTGCACATCCTAGAGGCAGGGCCACTCTAGAATATCTTTTCAAGGATGCTTGCATAATGAACACTCTTGGAAGATAGAGAGTCCTCCTCCCAAGAAAACAGTGGTCTTGATTACAGTCTTGTAAGATAGATAGTGTTTCCTTCCAAGCAGAAGTGAGACAGGTTTACTTCCCATTATAAAATATTCAGGTGCCATGAGCTCAGGTTTCCTGTAAGGTCATCCACTGATATGCAGCCCTCTATGCCTCATTTGATAGGCACTGGGACTCAGGCTACATTTAAAAGAAAGAAAGATAGAAAGAAAGAAAGAAAGAAAGAAAGAAAGAAAGAAAGAGAAAAGAGAGAAAGAGAAAGAAAGAGAAAGAAAGAAAGAACAAAACACATCAATACTACAGGTATTATTTTTGTAATGAGTAATAAAGTCCTTTATCTGTGATTAAAGGGGATTGTGGCAATATTCATGGAACTGTGGCAAATTAATTTGTTAGGCTAAAAGTAGGATAAAATGTTATATTTCTTCATCAGTTCTACATTTCCTTTTCCTGTCTTCAAAAATTGTCTCAAAAAGAATGTCAGGGATGGGGTTGTGGCTCAGTGGTAGAGCACTTACCTAGCATGTGTGAGGCACTGGGTTTGATTCTCAGCACCACATATAAGCAAGTAAATAAAATGAAGGTCCATCAACAACAACAACAAAAAAAAAAAACCGTAGTAGTAAGAAGGGTACTATTTATCCATAGAATTGGAGGATCAAGTAGGTCATCCAAGTGGAGATGACCAGTAGAGGTGGGGTATTGCAGTGTCTGGCATGTGAATGGTATTAAAGACGTGTTTGGAAGAGGTGACCGAGGAAAAACATATAACTTGTATGCTGAAGTCAGTTCACAACTGTTCACATTGTGTTAATTCCTTCCTGATTCTAAGTTCAGTGCATGTTGGTAGCTTTAGATTGGCCATAGTGAAATAATTTACATAATGAAAATTAGCAAATGCTCCAAATCGACTTCCCCTTGAGATACAGTTGTTATCGGCATATTACAGGGTATGGTATAGCTAGTAGATGATGGGGACAAGTTCCTTAATCTATATTATTTTTCTTCTTATTATTGAACCCATGGACACTTTACCAATAAGCTACATCCCCAGAACTTTTATGTTTTATTTTCAGACAGGGCCTTGCTAAATTTCTGAGGATAGCCTCAAACATGTGATCCTCCTGCCTCAGCCTCCCAAGTCACTTGGTCTACAGGTGTGTGCCACAGCACCCAGCTCTTTGATCTATTTTCTTCTTCTGTGAAATGTGAAAAATAATTGTGCTTATATCGTAGGATTGCTTAGAAGAATAAATGAGAGAATATGAAAAACATGTACAATAGTCAATAACAGAATCCAAGATGCTACCAAATTAAAGCTGCGGCATTGGTTTAGGTTGTACTACCAAGAAAGAAAGAAGAAAAAAAAAAAAACACCGTTAATTAAATTGTGCTTCTTACCACATTGCTTTGTTTTTGTTTATTTGTTTGTTTGATACTGGGGAATTGAACTCAGGGGTCCTTTACCACCAATCTACATCCCCAACCCTTTATATTTTCAATTTGGAGATAAGGTCTCCCTAAGTTGCTTAGGGCCTTGCTAAATTTTTTTTTTTTTTTTTTTTTGTGGTACCGGGGATTGAACTCAGGGGCACTCGACCTCTGGGCCACATCCCCAGCCCTTTTTTGTATTTTATTTAGAGACAGGGTCTCACTGAGTTGCTAAGTGCCTCGCCATTGCTGAGGCTGGCTTTGAACTCGCAATCCTCCTCCTGCCTCAGCCTCCCAAAGTGCTGGGATTACAGACGTGCGCCACCACGCCCGGCTCTTGCTAAATTATTGACACTAACTTTGAACTTCTGAGTTGCTGGGATTGTAGGCATGTGCCACTCTGCCTGGTTTTACCACATTGATTTTTTTTTTTTTTTTTTTTTTTTTTTTTTTTTGGTACCGGGGATTGAACTCAGGGGCACTTGACCACTGGGCCACATCCCCAGCCCTTTTTTGTATTTTTATTAGAAGCAGGGTCTCACTGAGTTACTAAGTGCCTCGCCATTGCTGAGGCTGGCTTTGAACTCGTGATCCTCCTGCCTCAGCCTCCCAAAGTGCTGGGATTACAGGCATGCGCCACCGCGCCCGGCTTACATTGATTTTAAGACATCTCAATTTCAGGGATGATAATATGAAAAAATGTCTATCTTGGAACGCATTAAGTAGGGTAGCATGCTTATAACATGGTTCACGAATAGTACATTTGCATTATGACTAGCTTAAATGTATATGTATGTAATGAAAGTAATTTGTCTGGTTCTATCATTGCAATCATTAACTCAATCAAAATTTCTAGCAATAAAAATACTAAGAAATCAGATGGCTTATATTAATGGATGGTCAGTATATAAATAAGTAGTAAGGAGAAGATTGGAATTGGAATAAATGGCAATTTTTTAAAAAGAAAAGCAAACATAAAATAGTGAGTTGTGAATTACAAAATAATTTTTTTAAAAACCTGACCAAACATATGAGAAACATTTGTGAGACCATAATAATACTTAAATCATAAACAAGCAAATGCAGAATTAGTTTTCCTCTAAACAATCTATTAATATTGTAGAAAAACAGTATGAACTTTTATATTAAGTAAGGCAGCATTAAATGTATTTATTTCACAAATCATGTATGTTCCAGAAAAAAGACAGAAAATTGGCAGATAATGACAAAGGAAGGAAATTGGTTAAAGTGTAAATATCTCCAGACAGTGGGAATGAATTTATATTGTATAAAGAAAAATTCCTGGATACAAATGAAAGCAGGCTACCAAATTTAGAGAGAGAAAAGAAACAACTCTGTTTATACAAAAGAACTTAAAAAAGAACTATGGTTTGTTTTCTTTCTCACACTATTGCAACTAAAAATAAAATAGAAGAATCTACTATAATTATGTGAAGTGTTTACAGCTATTTTACAGAATACAGAATTTTAAGCAGGCTATGAAATACAATGACCTTCAGAAAGACTTAACTCCAAACTCTTTAGAAGCAATCTCTAATTCTATCTGTTGAAGCCTAATGTTTAGCATAAGATCTGGTTTTTGACCTCAAAATAACTGCAAGATTTGGCACACAGTTTTGCTAAATGCATACTTGCCAACTGACCACAAGCCGCACACTCTGCTGGAAATAGTTTGCAAATCACTTTCAAGATCATGAAGGGAGGACACTCCCAAAAGCCAATGTAATGTATGTAGTATGAAGTTTTGAACTAGGAGATGGGTTTCTGGTGTGTCATTGAGATGTGTCCCTGAGCAGCAATCTGTGAACCTGGAGTTCTTAGCAGCAAAAGGGAACAGTGAGACTCATCTTTCAGAAGCCACAGATTCCTGAAGAAATCAATATATACTTTAAAAGTACTTTTAAAACTGTAAAATTATTTTGCAATATAATAAATGAATTGTTATCATCATTATTCATCATTACTCATTATAAATTAATATAAATGGATTATTTTTATTAATGCTACCATTGGTACTCTTATTTGTCCTGCAAAATTGGCAAAGTGGCAGTCATCAAATCAATGTACGATGAACTGGGGACAAAATTCTGTGCAAAATAACCATGAAGATATATTACAGTATCTTACAATTTTAACAAGTACTTCCTTTTCTATCATGAAGTCTAAAGAAATGCTTGAAAAATCATAGGCTTTTAATTCAGACAGATATTTGAATTTGGACTTAATATCTTAGCAATTGTGTGTTAATGGAAAGGTTATTTAATCCCTCTGTATCTAGGGAACTCACCTCCCAAGCTTTTAGGGGGCTTTCCAGCCTCCTTCCTGTGCTCTCAGATCTCTATATTTTTTTCCCTGTATTTTGGAGGGAGCATCAGAAGCCCTCAATGGGGTTATGGGCAATGGTTTACTACTACTCTTCCAGTCTGCTCAGCAGGAAGCGGTCAAGAGAAACAATGCTCCTTTCCCACTGTTTGAGACTACTGAGTATCAATTAGAGGAGATGAAAGAGAAAATCTGGAGTTGTGTTTTGTGTTGTTGTAGGGGCAAAGGTAAAGCTTTATCAAATGTTAGTGACATTTATTCTACTCTTTGTATGTGTCAGGCACTGTGTTGCTTTTATACAGATGTTTTCTTTTAATCCCTACACAATCTTGCAAGAAGGTATTCATGTATTATTAGTTTCCTATTGCTGCTGCAAGAAATAAGTACAAATTTAGTGCCTGAAAGTAACGCGAATGTATCCTCTTAGAATTTTGGAGATTGCAAATCTAAAATCAGTCTGCAGGGCTGTATTCCTTCTGGAGTCTCAGGGGACAATCCATTTCCTTGCTTTTCCAGTTTCTAGAGTATTCTCACCTCTGCATCACTCTGACCTCTGCATCCATCATGGCATTTCCTCTGGCTCTCTTGCCTCCCTCTTTCCTGTACAAGAACCATTATGATTACTTTGAACCCACTCAGATAATCTAGGATAATCTCCATTTCCTCCTTAATCTTTAATCACAGTTGCAGAGTCCTTGATTGAAATTGCAAAGTACCATGTCATGCAAGGTAAGGTATTTACCTTACCTTGCACAGATTTTAGCAGATTATGGACATCTTTTTAAAAAAATATTTTTTAGTTGTTGATGGACCTTTATTTTATTTGTTTGTATGTGGTGCTGAGAATCAAACCTAGTACCTCACACATGCTAGGCAAGCACTCTACCACTGACTCACAACCCCAGCCCCAAGAAAAGGACATCTTTAAGGGGGTGGGGTTTATTATTCTGTCTCCCACCCATGCCTGTCTAACATATGCGGGAGCTGAAACATACACAAAGTCCTAAGTGCTCAAGTTGTATACTTTGCAAATCAGAACCCAAGTTCTAAGTCTTGAGCCCAGATTGAAGCCTCTGTTCTTTACCCAGAAGTATACACCACAATTTTTTGTATGAACATATGTGTTTCATTTGCGAAATGGTTATTGGATTGATTATGGTGACAACTATTGATAAATAAGGATCAGCCACGGATTTATTTGCTACATTGTTTCAAGCACCAGTAGCCATATTTATTATCTGCTGTCCAGCTGATCATCTTGTCCAGAAAAATTTAGTACCTGGTTAGCATCATACTAGTTGTTACAGAGAATTAAACAAAGACCCAATTCATTTTCCCTAAGGGAATTTCCAAAGTGAACAGCATAAAAATTCCAAAGTGTACATGTCAGAATAAAGTCCAGTAGGATTGCTACCAAAACTAGGGATGGCAATTGGCACATTAATTCATTTGGAATTGTTTTGTGGGACTTTAGTGATGGGGTTGATGACTTAACTCCAGTTACTATATCTGACTTACATTACTGCAGAAAGTTGAAAATGCTTCCCATTTTTATGCTTACTGGCTTATGATAAAAGCTATTACAAAAGATACAGCTGAAGAAAGGAATAGGACAAGGCATGTGGGGAAGGATGCAGAGCTTCCATGTCCTCTCTCTCTCTCTCTCTCTCTCTCTCTGGTAAAGCACCCTCTAAGTACCTCCATGTGTTCAGCTATCTGGAAGCTCTTGCTTTCACCTTGTGGGTGTGGTGGTGCAGGACTGTGATCCCAGCTACTTGGGAAGCTAAGGCAGGTGGATTGTCAGTTCAAGGCCCACCTGGACGACTTAGTGAGACTTGTCTCAAAATCAAAAAGGCTAGGGACATATCTCAGTGGTAGAAGGCTTGCCTAGCATGCTGGTATGCATGAAGTCCTGGATTCAATCCCCAGGACTACCAAATAAATAAAATATATGCATTTCTTAGTTTAAACCCACTTACAGGAATTCAAGCAATAGTGATTTCTATGGAGATGAGTTCTGATCAAACAAATAACTCCAGTTGTTCCTCACTAGAAATTGGTCAAATTGTTCCCCCAGTGGGGCTGGGGATGTGGCTCAGCGGTAGAGCGCTTGCCTAGCACGTGCACGGCCCAGGTTCGATCCTCAGCACCACGTAAAAAATAAACTCATTGTGTACAACTAAAAGCAAATAAATAAATATTTAAAAAAAAATGTTCCCCCAGTGTTGGAGTATAGAGGGACTTGTAACAAGGGCTCCAATATTGAGCTCGCTAAACCCTTTAAACGTCAGCCATTCTCATTGCTTCCTGTTGCCATATTTCAAGACAGTTTTCTTTCTAGAATAAATGTTGCTATTAACATCTTGGGGTATGGGAGGGATAAAGAAGAATACACAACTGTGGGGTCTCAGGATAAGGAAGTAGGGAAGGGAAAGGGAGAGGAGAAAGAAGAGAATGAAGTAGGGAGAGAGATCCTGTGAGTTGAAGAGAAGGAAATCCCCCAAATAACAGCACCTGCCAACTTCTTCCTTTTTTAAAATTTTTTAGCCATTCTTTTTAGTTATACATGACAGCAGAATGTATTTTGACATATACATACATGGAGTATAACTTCCTATTCTTGTGGTTGTTACACTGGTCATGTATTTGTATATGAGTATAAGAAAGATGTCCAATTCATTCTACTGTCTTCCCCATTCCCATCCCCCTCCCTTCCCCCCATTCCCCAATCCAATCTGGTGAACCTCCACTCCTCTCTGCCCCCCTATTGTGAGTCAGTATCCACATATCAGAGAGATATGTCTTTAGCACCTGCCAGCTTCTATCAGTGAGGATGGAACAACAACTTCATTCCTCTTTGGGAACCCTTCATTGATTTTTTTTAAATTTAGGAGGAGGTAGAATGACATGCTTTTAAAGAATCTATGCTAAGACTGATGTTTCAGACAGGGTATCTGTTTGTTACTACTAATGTAAGGTAGTTGACTTCTCTCCTGGACTCTGGCTCCTAGAGTTAGGCTAAAAATAGTTTTGGAAAGAGGGAGGGAGGGAAGAAAGACAGTTCTTAAAACAAACACCCTGCCTTGCTGGAATGGCTGGACTCCCACCCCTAGTTGCTGAGCTGGCCCACTGGCCTTTGACCTTTGGAGAATGACTCAAATCCCTCCCCCCCTTCCTGCCAGTTTCTGGAATGTTCAGATTACACATGCAAGTTTGAAAGTGCATGAAATGCATGCAGATGTGGATGAAAATGTGCCCTTTGTCCCGGGGCTCTAAAACCCACAGGACACTTGGGGAAATAGGAAACTGAACTAATTTCATGCCAGGGAGAGAAACTGAGCTCCCAGGAGCCCAGCGCATCCTGGCTGTGTCAGCAGGGTGCTCTCTTGGTGGTGGTAGTGTCACTTTAAGGGAGATTTGGCCCTGGAAAATTGCCATATTGGAAAGGTGGGAGGAGTCAGGGAAGGAAGGCCCGGTGTTAAAAAACAAAAAAAGTCGAGAAGCTCAGCTCGACTAATATGGCCATTATTTGCTCCTCTCCTTGAATGCAAAACTTCAGTCTCTCTCTAACTTTCCTTCTCGGTCCTTCCATGTTTATGGCTTGGAAAATAATTAATGCCCTGCTTTTAGCTCCAACATGATGCTCCTGTTTATATAAATCCCACACTGCAATTCTTACTCATAATTCAATTAAGGTATGTGTGTCTGGTGTGGTTTTTGCTTAGCTCTTCATATAATTCAGTAGATGTAATATATTATTCCCAGAAAAACAGAGAAGGGATGTCACCAATAGCTTTACTTTGGGTGATTACTTCGTGTATCTTGCCAGATCATGAATGTCCATCTTTCAGTTCTTTCTCTGTATGACGAGGATTAAGTGCTTCCGAAGTATTTGCTAATGGCCCACTGCTTTCACTTAATTTCCTTGGAGAAGATTTATCTTTATTTGTGCCTGCACCAGCAACTGGGTAGCAGGCTTACTGGCTCATGAAGTGCTCTTATGCACCATAAACACAGTGAGTGATGAACAAAATGTTGCCATTTTTCTTACCTGCTTCACTGCGGAAAGTAAACTATTTGTTAACTATTTCATGAAGGCATTTTTTTTTTTTTTTACTGAAAAAATGATAAGTGGTGGAAATGTAACAATTACTACAAATTCTATAGATTAAATTGTATAAAACATTCTTGCTGGACAGGGTGAATGGGGGAAGGGTGGAGGATGGGAATGGGAAAGACAGTAGAATAAATTGGACATAAGTTTTCCTATGTTCATATATGAATACACAATCAGTGTAACTCCACATCATGTACAACCATAAGAATGGGAAGTTATAATCTATGTATATGTGATATGTCAAAATACATTCTACTGTCATGTATCACTAAAAAGGATAAATAAAAAAAAGAAGGATTAAAAAAAACAACAACAACATTCTTGCTATTCTCTGTGTTGCCATTTGGCCAGGAATGACAGTTTTTAAATCTTTTATGTTGACCCAGTTGTCTGAGCTGATTAAAGAAATGGTCAGCCACTCAGGAGGAATCCCCTGGGGGCTGATGTGGGCTGTTAAGGATTTTCCTGCTCTAAAACAGAGGGAAAATCCTTCAGTGTATCACTTTTCTATTCATTGTGCCTCCAGAGGTCTTCTAGGGAGAAGTATACTAGTCAGATAAACACCATTTTGAACATGAGCCAGATGAATACCATGGCAGGCCCTGTACATTTGTTATTTGATTGATGAACTCTACGTAGCAATTTTCTGAATTCAATAATATCCCAATTTTACTTCTCCCCACTGAAGGGCAAAAACCACACCAGAGACCTGCTGTGTAGTGGAGAAGTTTATTAACCGGCCTTGGAGGCCTGTCGGGACCAAAGGGGCATGCTGAGGGGGAAGAGGAGCAAAGGGAAAGGAAGAAGAAGGAGGAGGGGAGGGGAAGCCGGCAAGAAAAAGAAGGGGTGAAGGAGAAGGGAAAGAAGAGAGAAAAAGGGAAGGGAAAGGCAGCAAGCAGGGAAGGGAGGAAGGAAGGGAAGAAGGGAAAGAAAGGATGAGTTCTGGACTGGCAGGGGCTTAAGTAGCAATTCTGGTGGTCCAAATGACCCCCGAATCCATAGGTTACAGAGGGCCGGTGGGACTTGTATGCTCTGGACTGGCTCAGAAAGGGCGAGCCCGCCCCAGAGTGAATTCCCGAGAAAGGCGAGTATTCCCAGGATCAGAAAGGGCGGGGACTCGGAGCCCCCCAAAGGTGGTTTCTCCAGAAGGAGGAGCACTTCCGAAAGTTAAAACTCAGGCTCGCTGGAAAACCTAAGACACCTGGGGTGTGGTCAATTTAAGGCACCTGGGGGTGTGGCCTGTTGACCGAGTCCATCTAACACCCACCACCTCCTGGAGCTGAGAATCAAACCCAGGGCCTGGAGCATGCTGGGCAAGTACTCTACCACTGAGCTACATCCTCGGTTCCCCCAATTTTACTTTTGATGGAAACATCTAGGCCTTGTCAGTCTTTTACTATAAATTGGGTCATGAATTCTTTCAGTACTGGGGATTGAACCAGGGCTCATGTGTGCTAAGCAAGCCCTCTATCACTGAGCTATATCCCCAGCTTTTTTGTTGTTGTTGTTGTTGTTGTTATTGTTTCTCTTTTTGGTACAGGGGATTAATCCAAGTGTGCTTAACCACTGAGCCACAGCCCCAGACCTTTTTTTTTTTTTTTTTTTTTTTCTTTTTTTTTAGAGACAGGTTCTCATTGAGTTGCTAAGTGCCTTGCTAGGTTGCTGAGGCTGGCTTTGAACTTGTAGCCCTTCTGCCTTAGCCTCCTGAGTTGCTGGAATCACAGGCATGCACCACCATGCCCCCAACCCCAGGTCTTTTTTTTTTTTGTGGTACCGGGGATTGAACTCAGGGGCACTTGACCACTGGGCCACATCCCCAGCCCTTTTTTGTATTTTATTTAGAGACAGGGTTTCACTGAGTTGCTAAGTGCCTCGCCACTGTGAGGCTGGCTTTGAACTCGCGATCCTCCTGCCTCAGCCTCCCAAAGTGCTGGGATTACAGGCGTGCACCACCGCGCCCAGCTCCAACCCCAGGTCTTTTTATTTTGTTTTGAGATAAGGTTTTACTAAGCTGCCTAGAATGGCCTCTAAATTGCAATCCTCTTGCATTGGCCTCCTAGTAGCTGGGATTACAGCAAGAATGTTTTGTACAATTTATCCTATAGAATTTGTATTGATTGTTACATTTCCATCATTTATGATTTTTGTCAGTAAAAAAAATGCCTTCATGGGCTGGGGTTGTGGCTCAGTGGTACAGCACTTGCCTACCACGTGTGAGGAACTTGGGTTTGATCATCAGCACCACATAAAAAAAATGAATAAATAAATAAAATAGAGATATTATGTCTGTCTACAACTGAAAATATTTTTTAAAATGCCTTCATGGGCTGGGGATATAGCTCAGTTGGTAGAGTGCTTGCCTTGCATGCACAGGGCCCTGGGTATTGCACCACAAAAATAAAGAAAAACAAATGCCTTCATGAAATAGTTAACAAATAGTTTACTTTCTGCAGTGAAGCAGGTAAGAAAAATGACGACATTTTGTTCATCACTCACTGTGTTTATGGTGCATAAAAACGCTTCACAAACCAGTGTATGCACTACACCTGGGTTGGTTCTTGATTTTTTTTTTTTTTTTTTTTTTTGTATTGGGGATTGAACTCAGGGGCACTCAACCACTGGGCCACATCCCCAGCCCTATTTTGTGTTTTATTTAGAGACAGGGTCTCACTGAGTTGCTTAGGGCCTTGCTGTTGCCTTTGCACTCACGATCCTCCTGCCTCAGCTTCCTGAGCCGCTGGGATTACAGGTGTGTGCCACCGTGACCAAATGGTTCATGATTTTAAATGCTCAAGTTATGAAATTTTGAACTCCCCTCAGAAGGGGCAAGAAGAAATCTGTTCTTGTCTCCAGTATCTGGTGAGAGTGTCTCAGGGATACCACCTTGTACAGCACTGAAGATCAGCTCATGTTCTTCCTCCTCAGCCCCTGCTGCTGCTGCTGCCCTAGAGGGAGGACAAGCCAGAGCAGGGGAGGAGAGGAGGAGGAGGAGGAGGAGAGAAAGGTACTCTTCCTGGCGTGGCCACATGTGTCAGTGTCATGCTGTGTGCTTTGCCTTCATGACCCACTTATCCTCACAACAGTCCCAGGAGATGAGTATTATTACTGTGCCCAGTTGGTGGGACTGAGGAAGGATAGGGCCTCTGGAAGGCTAAGCAACAGGTTCAGCTAGCAATAGGGAGGCATCTGCCACAAACTCCTCCTGTGCCCTGTCACTGTTCAGCTGCTGTTTGTATTACATTACCACTAGAGAATAGTAGTAGGCTCACTATTACTACCTTAATAGCACTCATTTTATTTTGTTCTGCCACAGAACAGTAAATACCCACAAAAATCCTATTCAACATGGTTGTCATCATCAGCTTGGGCTGCTATAACAGCATACCACAGACTAAGTAGCTTAAGCAACAGACATTAATTTCTCAATTTTTTGTTGCAGGAGGTTACCAAGGATTTTGCCCATGGGTGTGCTTAACCACTAAATCATATCACCAACCCTTTTAACTTTTTTATTCTGAGACAGGGTCTCACTAAATTGTTTAGGGCCTCACTAAATTGTTGAGGCTGGCCTCAAACTTGTGATCCTCCTCTGCCTCAGTCTCCCAAATCAGTGGGATTATAGGTGCATGCCACCATGCCAATTTCTCAGTTCTGAAGGCTAAAAGTCCTAGATCAAGGGACTCAATGGCTCAGTTCCAAGGAGGGTACAGAGGCTGTTTGCCTGCTGTGACCTCATATGCTCAAGAGAGAAAGAGAGCTCTCTCTGTATCTCCTCTTATACTAGCAGTGATCCAGTCGTGAGGGTCCCACCTCTTGACCTTTATTTACCAAAGGTCTTACCTCCAAGTACACCACACCAAGCATTAGGGCCTCCACAAATGAATTTTGTGGGAACACACCATTCAGTTCACAGCAATGATGAACATAGAAAACTATTTAACAAGAGATACGTGGGTCTTTTTTACACCAGAACTATTTTTTTTTTTTTTTTTTTGCATATACTTTTACCTATGGGGTATTACTGAATACTTAAATATTACAAAAGTGATTTTTTCTATGATGACCACATGCCCAAGATTCCTCAGTACAGTCTTGGTTTATGCCTGTTGTCCTCACAGTTATTAATAACAGCCCCCTTTACCCTCAAAAGTGTCCTGGTTTAGCCGGGCGCGGTGGCGCACGCCTGTAATCCCAGCACTTGGGAGGCTGAGGCAGGAGGATCACGAGTTCAAAGCCAGCCTCAGCCGTGGCGAGGCACTTAGCAACTCAGTGAGACCCTGTCTCTACTAAAATACAAAAAAGGGCTGGGGATGTGGCCCAGTGGTCAAGTGCCCCTGAGTTCAATCCCCGGTACCAAAAAAAAAAAAAAGTGTCCTGGTTTAGATAATGAATCATGGTTACCTTTCTTATTACTAATGTTTCAAAAATATATTTATAGGTTGAAATTTTTTGATAGTTTTTAAAGGTGGGTGATATGTATATATGTGTTCACTTAATTTTCATAAGAAAATATTAAATATATATTTATAATTAAGTTTTTATAGTTATGAATCTTTTGGCAGTACTGGCAATCAAACCCAGAATGCTGCACATTTGGAATGTACTCTACTGTTGAGCTACACCCCCAACCCTACAGTAATGATTTTAACCAATAGGGGGCAAATAACTGGTGCAACCACTCTGGAAAGCAGTATGGAGGTTCCTCAGGAAACTTGGAATCGAACCACCATTTGACCCAGTTGTCTCACGCCTCAGCATATACCCAAAGGACTTAAAATCAGCATACTATAGTGACACAGCCACATCAATATTTATAGCAGCTCAATTTACAGTAGCTAAGCACCTAGGTGTCCTTCAACAGATGAATGGATAAAAAAAAAAAAGGTGATACATATATACAATGGAATATTACTCAGCTGTAAAGAAGAATGAAATTATGGCATTTGCTGGTAAATGGATGGAACTGGAGACTATCATGCTAAGTGAAATAAACTAATCCCCCCCAAAACCAAAGGCTGAATGCTTTCTCTGATATGCAGATACTCACTGTCAGTGGTGGGGGTCAGTGGGTTCACTGGATTAGAGGCGGGGAGTAGAGGAAGGAAGGAGGGACGGGAATGGGAAAGACAGGAGAATGAATTAGACATTACTTTCCTATGTTCATATATGAATACACAACCAGTGAACTCCACATCATGTACAACCACAAAATGGTAAGTTATACTACATATATGTGTGATATATCAAATATATTCTATTGTCATATATAACTAAAAATAACAAAAATATTTTTTAAAAATAGGGGGCAAGGGGCTGGGACTGTAGCTCAGTGGTAGAGTATTTGCCTCGCAGGTGTGAGGCCCTGGGTCCAATCCTCAGCACCACATAAAAAATAAATAAATAATAAATAAAGATATATTTTAAATAAATAAATAAAAATAGGGGGCAAAATTGATTTTTGGTTCAAGCAATTGCCTTTTTTCACATATAAAGGTATTATTCATAATCAGGTGTGGTATCACATGCCTGTAATCTGAGCTACAGGATTGGAGGCTGAGGCAGGAGGATTACAAATCAAGGCCAATCTAGACAATTTAGTGAGGCACTGTCTCAAAATAAAAAATAAAAAGTCTGGGGATATGGCTCAGTGGTAAAGCACTTGCCTAGCATGTGTGAGACCCTGGGATTAACTTTTAGTATCAAAGAAATAAAGTAAGAAGAAAGAAAGAAAAAAAGAAATAAAGAAAGAAAGGGGTGGGGAGAGGGAGGGAGGCAGGGAAGGAGGAATGGATGAATGGAGGAAGGAAGGAAGGAAAATTATAATTCTCCTTTCATGTTCTTGAAGAGTTATAAGGAAAGTTGGGCTCAGTGGTATGGGTCTGCCATCCCAGCTACTCTGGAGGCTGAGGCAGGAGGATTGCAAGTTCAATGCCAGCCTCAGCAATGGCGAGGCACTTAGCAACTCAGTGAGAGACTGTCTCTAATAAAATACAAAAAAGGGCTGGGGATGTGGCCCAGTGGTTGAGTGCCCCTGAGTTCAATCCCCGGTATAATAAATAAATAAATAAATAAATAAATAAATAAATAAATAAAAAGGGCCACAGATGTGGCTCAGTAGTTGAATGCCCCTGGGTTCAATCTCTGGTAACAAAAACCAGAACACTGATGGGCAGCATTGGAGTACAATTCAAATTGAAAAAATCCTTAAACAAAATTTGCAGTTTTCCACTAATTCATCCATCCAGCCACTCAGTCATGAACTACTTTTTTAATGTCCCCCGAGTGCAAGCGAGGACCAGTGGAATCAAACCAGGAGAGGTGAGCAACTTGAACATAGTAAGAAGTAGTGACACACTAATATAGTCCCATACACAGATGAACTTTGGTGGAATTAAGTGATCCTAGTTAAATTATAAATTTACTCATTAATTAGGAATATTCCTTTCTACTCTAGCCACAAAGTATTTTTCCAAAAGTTTTCAGCAAGAAACAAAAAGGTCTCTGATGTGCTTTTCAATTCTATACTCTCTATGCCTAGAGGCTTAAAACAGTGTAGGAAATTCTTCCTTTCATTCTTTTCAATCTGTCTCCGGGCTTCAAGCCTCCAGGACTTTGAAAAAATCAATACTGAATTCATTGATTTAGGCATTACAACAGAACAAAGGAACTTAACAGGCTAGGCAAAGCATTAAAACCTTTGGAAATACATTTTCCCCCAGATCATCTACTTTTTTCTTATTGGAACAGCAACAGTGAACAGTATTCTTGCCAAAGAATTGCCATCACTTTGCTTGCAAACAAGCTAAAAACCAATGCTATGTCTTGAATGGGTCCCCTAGAAAATTCAGGTGTTGCCAATGATAGTAGGGCTGGTCGCAGTGGCGCATGCCTGTAATCCCAGCAGCTTGGGAAACTGAAGCAAGAGGATCTCAAGTTCAAAGCCAGCCTCAGCAACTTAGTGAGGCCCTAAGCAACTTAGTGAAACCCTGTCTCAAAATAAAAAGGGCTGGGGATGTGGCTCAGTGGTTAAGTACTCCTGGTTTCAATCCCCAGTATAAATAAAAAAGGTAGGTCCCTTAAGAGGTGATTAGGCCATGAGGTTTCCTCTCTCTTAAATGGGCCTTTTGGTATAAAGGATTGAACCCAGGGGCACTTAACTACTGAGCTACATCCCAGATTTTTTTAATCTTTATTTTTAATTTTGAGAGAGTGTCTTGCTAAATTGCTTTGGGCCTCACTGAATTACTGAAGCTGGGATTAAGACCCTTTTAAAAGAGGCTTCATATGGCATTCAATCAGCTTGCCCTGTGGCCTTCATGCTATGGTCCCCAACAAACTAAGGCTGGACTTCCTAATCTCCAGAACAGTGAGAAATAAATTTCTGTTCTTTATAAATTTCTCTGTCTAGAGTATTCTGCTGTAGCAGCACAAGATGGACTGTGACAACTGTCAGTCATCCCTTTCCCAAATTATTTTAGAATTGAAATTTCACCAATAGCCACCAGTGTTTAAAAAAGAAGGTACCAAGGGGCTGAGGATATAGGTCAGTGGTAAAGCATTTGCCTAGCATGCCCAAGGCCCTGGGTTCAATACCCAGCTCCACAAAAACGAAACAAATTATTTAAAAAAAAAAAAAAAAAAAAAAAAGAAGGTACTAACTATAGGTATGGGACACACCTGTAAATCCAACTACTTGGGAAACTAAGGCAGGAGGATCCCAAGTTTGAGGTCAGCTTGGGTCAGCTTAGCAAGACCTTATGTGTAAAGTAAGAAAAAGGTTGGGGATGTAGTGAGTGGCAGAGCACTTGCCTAGCATGCATGATGCCCTGGGTTCAATACACAGCACTGCATAAAGAAAAAAAAAAAACTGTAGAAAAAAAATTCATAACTTTATAAACCTGTTTTCACCCTAAGCTATAATAGTTTTCAAGGAATTCATATACTCAAATATATTATAATTAGATAATATCTGAGTGATAAAAAGTATTTAATGGGTAATACTGAACATGCAAAAAAAACTACTTTCACCTATTTCTAAAAATCTTACAGCATTTCTCTCTCTCTCTCTCTCTCTCTCTCTCTCTCTCTCTCTCACACACACACACACACACACACACACACACACAAATTTTCAGAGAGGAAAAATTGCATACACCTATGGAATCATGCATTGAATAGCAACCAGAGGTTGCTAAGTTCTCTTTTGGCTTCTTGATCCATAAGCAACAGGGAGCTCTAGCTGTCTAGAGCTAGACAGAAATCCCAGTTGCAGACAGAAATCCCAACTCAAACTGGTTAACAATAACTAGAACAGGATAATTGAAATGTAGGACAGCCTTCAGAATGATTTGATTTGTAGCTCTGTGGTGTCAAAAAAAAAAAAAAACCTAGTTAGGGAAATTGCAAAATGTCACACACTTCCTATATATCATAGTGTACATGATCCTATGATGATACCTCCTGTCTAAAACTGAGCCTACCAACAGATGGTATGATTTCCAGCAAACCCTCTTAGCCTCAAAAATCTCACTCACTAACCTATCATCTGTTCTGCAGAATATCATCTTCACAAGACCTTATTCAAGAAACTCTGCATGGTAATGTGAGCAAAACATTTGGTACCATGGTACAGTACGACTGCCAGTCCCCTACTGCACAGTTATGGGCCATCAGCAAGCCACTGACCTCAATAATTTTCAATTTCCCAGTCTGGAAAATGGAGCACAAACGGCTGGGCATGGTGGTACACGCCTGTAATCTCAGTGGCTCTGGAGGCTGAAGCAGGAGGATTTTGAGTTCAAAGACAACCTCAGCAATTTAGGGAGGCCCTAAGCAACTCAACAAGACACTGTCTCTAAATAAAATACAGGGCTGGGGTTGTGGCTCAGTGGCTGAGTGCCCCTGGGTTCCATCCCCAGTATCAAAAAAAAGTGGGGGGGAGCACAAATAATGTCCCTTGACCTTTTAAAGAATATCTAATAAAAACGTACCACAAACATTTTACTGAATGATGATATACCTCAGGAGTCTTCGTTGGACATCAGGATAGAGCCCACTGGTGTATCTCTCAACTGTAATTTCTTTTGCCCACAATGGCAAGTAGAGTAGCAGCCACAGAAATGGTATAGCTTCTCAAAGCCTAAAATGTTTACTATCAGATCTGGAAACTTCAGAGAAAAAGGCATGCCAACCCCAGTCCTAGAGAAGAAAATCTTTAACCCCTGATCTCAAACTCACAAGAAGTCTGGGATTATTTTGGATCATTGGGGACCACGTATCTTAGGGAAAAGGGAAAGCAACTGAGGAACATCCATATTTTTACTCAAAGAGTGTCAGTCAGGGTCCCAAAGGAAACAGATGGCCATTTTAACTCACATAATCTGAAAAGGGTTTAGCAACACAGAGACTTTTTACAAATTGTGAACTTAGGAGACTTGTGATTAGCTGGAGCCAGCACCTAAGGTGATGTTGGAGAGGAAGCAGTTTCCAGGAGAAGGGAGAAGGGGTTCCTATAGAGTTACTGACCCTGAGAAAATTGGGGACTTCTAGTCAAGAGACACAGCCAACTTAAGGAGACCTCCCAGAGGGTGAGGCAGGGCAATAAATACCTGACTTTGCTCTCCGCTTCCTTCGCTTTCAGAGTGACAAGGACTTGGGAACTGGTCCATATCACGCAGGCTTCTGGCAGAGAGAGCAAGGAGGAGAACACTATAAACTGGGTATGGCAGGACAAATAGAAACCAGATGGTGCAGAGAACAACCTTGAGGGTTTCAGTTGGCGAAAAAAATAAAAAGAATTGTGACGGTAAAACACATTGTCACTACAGGTTTCTAGATAGAATGATACACTGGTCCAATGAACACACCTAGCAGCCAGATCTTCATTTCTAAACAGCATCCTTTATTTTATTTATTTATTTTTACATGGTGCTGAAGATCGAACCCAGGCCGCACACATGGTAGGCGAGTGCTCTACCACTGAGCCACAACCCCAGCATCCTTAAATAAAAAGAACGATTGCTTCTTAGAGAAGTGGCTGTCTCTAGGGCAGGGACGGGAGAATACAAGATAAGCCTGGAGGATCTTGTTTTGCCAGAGAGTAAAGAGGAGGTCAAAGAATGCAGTGGAGCCAGGCTCGGTGGTGCATGCCTGTAATCCCAGTGGCTGGGGAGGCTGAGGCAGGAGGATCTTGAGTTCAAAGCCAGCCTCAGCAAATGTGAGGCATGAAGCGACTCAGTGAGACCCTGTCTCTAAATAAAAATACAAAAAATGGCTGGGGATATGGCTCAGTGGCCAAGTTCCCAGTACCCAAATAAATAAATAAAGAAAGAATGAAGTGGATGTGCTAAAAGGACAACTTGAAAGAGTACCCAGTGGCGAAATCTGAGACAATTTGGACTACTACTTAACTATTTGTAATAGTAATACTTACAGATTGATTCTTAGAATAAATAAGAGTACATGAACACATAATGACAAAAATAAATAATGAATGACTAAATGGGGAAGAACGAGGTTTTTACCTTCTAATAAAATTCCTAAGTATATTGTGCAAAGTACCTGTTATTTATTTACTTAGTTATTTATTAATCACTGACCACAAAGTACTCATTAATTAATTTCATAGTGGAAAAACTTAGCAAATATCATATTAACCAAGTGATAAACAGAAACATCATCAAATCCTATGCCCCAATGAGATGAAATGTGAACAACACAGCATTACCACTATAGCATTCCTTGCAACAAACAAACCAACAAAAATAAATTTTGAAGAAACATCAGAGTAACCCAAACCCGAGAGCATTAAATGATCATTAGCCTGTGCTCTTTAAAAATGATAGGTTGCCGGGCCTAGTGGCTTATGTCTGTAATCCCAGTGACTCAGTAGGATGAGGCAGGAGGATGACAAGTAGGGGACTAGCCTGAGAAACTCAGCAAGACCCTAAGAGACTTAGTGAGATTCTATCTCAAAATCAAAGACTAAAAGGGGCTGGGGATGTGGCTCAGTGGTTAAACACTCTAAATCCCTGCTGTTTCTACTGCCAAAAAACAAAACAAAACAAAACAAAACAAAACAAAACAAAACAAAGACAAGTTAATGAAAAGACAAGGAAAGTCCGAGACATGGTTACTGTTTGAAAGAAAGTAAACACATGAACCCAACACATGACCCTGGCTTGGATTCTGAACCTATATGGAAATTGTAGGAACTGCAGTCATATTTTTTTCTTTCTTTTTATTTGGTACCAAGGACTGAACCCAGGGGTACTTAACCATGGGGCCACATTCCCAGCTCTTTTTGTATTTTATTTAGAGACAGGGTCTCACTGAGTTGGAGTTGCTTAGTGCCTCACTGTTGCTGAGGCTGGCTTTGAACTCACAATCCTCTTGCCTCAGCCTCCCAAGCTGCTGAAATTTCAGGTATGCGACAGCATGCATGACTAGAGTCAGAATTTGAACAGCGTCTGCATATTAGGTGGTGGTACTGAATCATTAGTCATTGATTGATTTTGATGGTGGCACCATGCAGAAGAATGTTCTTGCTTTTAGGAAATTCATACTGACGTATTTAGGGGTAATGATTCATCATATCTGCAACTTATCCTCAAATGATACAAGAGAAGCCAGGAGTGGTAGCACACACCTGTAATCCCAGCAATTTGGGAGACTGAGGCAGGAGGATTAAAAGTTCAAGGCCCAGACCTCTGGGTTCAATCTCCAGTACTAAAATTAATAATAATAATTATTATTATTACTATTAATATAATTTTTCTTTGGATACCTTGTATATTTGTTTTATATACTTATATGACTCTTACTGTAGAATAAATTCAAGAAGTGTATTTCTTGATCAAAAGATGTAAATGTTTACAGCCCCGAGGACCTCCACCCAAGGGCAGGCTGGCCCAGGTCAGCCCCGCCAACCTCCGCCCTAGTGTCGGCAGCCCAAGGACAGCCCTGCAGACCTCTACTCTAGTGCAGGCAGTCCAGGAACAGCCCCGAGGACCTCCGCTTGAGTGTGGCCAGGCCCAGATCAGTCCAGCTAACCTCTGCCCAAGAACAGGCACCTCAAGGACAGCCCTACTGACCTCCGCTCTAGAGCAGGTGGTCCAAGGTCAGTCCCCCTGACCTCTGCTTGAGTGTGGCCAGGCCCAGGTCAGTGCCCCCCAACCTCTGCCCAAGCACAAGCAGGCCCATGTCAGCCCAACTGACACTTGTGGAGCTCAGGCAGGCCTAGGACAGCTTCACTGACCTCCACTCAGAGTACCACCTCTTCCAACCAGCAGACCACTGCAGGAGCTCAGATTCAACCAGTTCGGCTCACGCCAAACTGCACGGGACCCAGCCCCAGGATAGGTCCAGAGTCCACTACCCCACCCCCACCTGGGAGCACAATCCTAACCCACTTCCATCTTAAGACACTGCAGACATAGCCATAGCCTTCCCCATGCAGTAGCCCCTATCTCTTGACAATAGACAGGGCCTAAAAGCAGCTGCATCTCAGAGCAGGCATCCCAAAGACATTATAAGGGCTCACTCTTTCAGCCCCAT
This sequence comes from Tamias sibiricus, assembly GCA_025594165.1. NCBI lineage: Eukaryota > Metazoa > Chordata > Mammalia > Rodentia > Sciuridae > Tamias > Tamias sibiricus. Next base: position 137,655,861 of record CM046658.1, on the reverse strand, counting down.
CTCTGGAAGATGTTGCATTCATCTTGGGGCACCTTCATTGTTATCTCTGCTACTGCTGACACTACCTTTAGTTCCAGTAGCGTACATCAAGGGACACCTGCAGATTCTGAAAGCCCAACATTAAGGTGAGGAACAGATAACCTGCATGGATATCACAAGAATATAGGGTAGAAACTGTAATATCTCAGATCTACACTGCAAGAAAGGAAGGTAAATAGACAACATGAAAAAACAAGGGAGGAAAGTACCCCAAACAAACCAGGATACTACAATAGCAGAACCCATGCTCAGCGAAGTTGATAAAATGTCAGAGAAGAAGTTCAGAAGGTTCATGATTAAAATGATCTGTGAATCAAAGAATGACCTAAATGAGCAAATACAGGCAAAAATTGATCACTACAACAAAGATATAAGAGAGCAAATACAGGTAGCAAAAGATTACTTCAAAAAAGAGATAGAGGGCTGGGGTTGTGGCTCAGCGGCAGAGAGCTTGCCTCTCACGTGCGCAGCCTGGGTTCGATCCTCAGCACCACGTAAACATAAATGCATTGCATTGTGTACAACTAAAGTAAATAAATAAATATATTTTTAAAAAAAGAGATAGAAATTCTAAAACAAAAACAAAAACAAAAAAGTCAGAAATCCTTGAAATGAAGGAAACAATTAACCAAATAAAAAACACAATTGAAGGCATCACCAACAGACTAGATCAACTAGAAGAAAGAACTTCAGACAATGAAGACAAAGTATATAATCTTGAAAATAAAGTTGACCACATAATGAAGATAGTAAGAAACCATGAACAGAATATCCAAGAAGTATGGGATAGCATCAAAAGACCAAATCTAAGAGTAATTGGGATAGAGGAAGGCACAGAGTTTCAAACCAAAGAAATGCACAACCTCTTCAATGAGATAATATCAGAAAATTTCCCAAGCATGAAGAATGAATTGGAAAACCAAATACAAGAGGCATATAGGACACCAAATGTACAAAATTACAACAGATCTATACCAAGACACATTATAATAAAAATGCCTAGTGTACAGAATAAGGATGGAATCTTAAAGGCCACAAGAGAGTAATCAGATCACATATGGGGGAAATCGATTCATATCACGGCAGATTTTTCAACTCAGACACTCAAAGCCAGGAGATCATGGACTAACATATACCAAGCTCTGAAAGAAAAGGGATGCCAACCAAGAATCTTATATCCAGCAAAATTAAGCTTTAGATTTGAGGACAAAGTAAAAACCTTCCATGATAAACAAAAGTTAAAAGAATTTACAAGTAGAAAGCCAGCACTACAGAACATCCTTGGCAAAATATTCCATCAAGAGGAAATGAAAAACAATGATGAAAATCAGCAGAGGGAGGTATTACATTAAAGGAAAAACCAATCAGAGGAGAAACCATATCAAGTTAAATACCAAAAATAAACAAAAATGGCTTGGAATACAAAACATTCTCAATAATAACTCTGAATGTTAATGGCTTAAACTCACCAATCAAAAGACATAGACTAGCAGATTGGATTTAAAAAAAAAAAAAACAACAGATCCAACAATATGCTGCCTCTAAGAAACTCATCCCATAGGAAAAGACATCCACAAGCTGAAGGTGAAAGGTTGGGAGAAATCCTACCACTCACATGGACTGAGGAAACAAGCAGGGGTTTCCATTCTCATATCAAATAAAGTAGACTTCAAGATAAAGAAGGACATTACATACTGCTCAAGGGAAACATACACCAATAAGACTTAACAATTATAAACATATATGCCCCAAACAATGGAGCATCCATGTTCATCAAACAAACTCTCCTGAAGTTTAAGAGTCAAACTGACCACAACACAATAATTCTTGGAGACTTTAACACACCCCTTTCACCACTGGATAGATCTTCTAAACAAAAAGCTGAACAAAGAAACTATAGAACTCAAAAATACAATAAACAACTTAGATTTAACTGACTTATGTAAAATATTTCATCCTTCAACAAACGAATACACTTTCTCTCAGTAGCACATGGATCCGTCTCTAAAATAGACCATATACTATGCCACAAAACAACTCTTAGCAAATATAAAAAAAAATAGAGATACTACCTTGCATTCTATCAGACCATGATGGAATGAAATTAGAAATCAATGATAAAATAAGAAATAAAAGCTACTCCAACACCTGGAGACTAAATAATATGCTACTGAATGAACAGTGGGTTGCAGATGACATCAAAGAGGAGATTAAAAAATTCTTAGAGGTGAATGAGAACACAGACACAATGTGTCAAAATCTCTGGGACACTATGAAGGCAGTTCTAAGAAGAAAGTTCATTGCATTGAGTTCATTCCTCAAAAGAAGTAAAAGTTAACAAATAAATTACTTAACATTACATCTCAAAGCTCTAGAAAAAGAACAAACCAACACCAAAAGTGGTAGAAGATAGGAAACAGAACTGAAATCAATGAAATTGAAACAAAAGAAACAATTGAAAAAATTGACAAAACAAAAAGTTGGTTCTTTGAAAAAATAAATAAAATTGACAGACCCTTAGCCAAGCTAACAAAGAGAAGGAGAGAGAAAACTCAAATTACTAACGTACATGATGAAAAAGGAAATATCACAACAGACACTATGGAAATACAGGAGATAATTAAAAATTATTTTGAAAACTTGTACTCCAATAAAATACGAAACATCGAAGGCATCAACAAATTTCTAGAGTTGTATGATTTGCCCAAATTGAAGCAGGATGATATACACAATTTAAACAGATCAATTTCAAGCAATGAAATAGAAGATGCCAGGCTGGGGTTGTGCCTCAGTGGTAGAGCCTTTGCCTCACACATGTGAGGCACCGGGTTTGATCCTCAGCACCACATAAAAATAAATAAATAAATATTAAAAAGAAAGAAAGAAATAGAAGATGCTATCAGAAGCCTACCAACCAAGAAAAGCCCAGGACCGGATGGACACACAGCAGAGTTCTACAAGACCTTTGAAGAAGAACTAATACCAATACTCTTCAATTTATTTCAGGAAATAGCAAAAGAGGGAGCACTTCCAAACTCATTCTGAGGCCAATATCACCCTGATCCCCAAACCAGGCAAAGACACATCAAAGAAAGAAAACTTCAGACCGATATCTCTAATAAACATAGATGCAAAAATTCTCAATAAAATTCTGGCAAATTGGATACAAAAACATATCAAAAATATGGTACACCACAATCAAGTGGGGTTCAATTCAGGGATTCAAGGATGGTTCAATATAGGGAAATCAATAAATGTAATTCATTACATCAATAGACTTAAAGATAAGAACCATGAGGCTGGGGTTGTGGCTCAGTGGTAGAGCACTCACCTAGTATGTGTGCAGCCTGGGTTCAAGCCTCAGCACCACATTAAAAATAGGCATTGTGTACAACTAAAACAAAAACATAAATATTAAAAAAAAGATAAGAACCATATTATTATCTCAATAGATGCAGAAAAAACATTTGACAAAATATAGCACCCCTTCATGTTCAAAACACTAGAAAAGCCGGGTGTGGTGGTGCACGCCTGTAATCTTAGCACTTGGGAGGCTGAGGCAGGAGGATCTTGAGTTCAAAGCCAGCCTCAGCAATGGAGAGGCACTTAGCAACCCAGTGAGACCCTTCTCTCTAATAAAATACAAAAAAGAGGGCTGGGGATGTGGCCCAGTGGTGGAGTGCCCCTGAGTTCAATTCCCAGTACCCAAAAAAAAAAAAAAAAAAAAAAAAAAAAAAAAAAAAAAAATCACTAGAAAAACTAGGGATAACAGGAACATATCTCAACATTGCAAAAGCTATCTATGCTAAGCCCCAGGCCAACATCATTCTAAATGGAGAAAAATTGAAAGCATTCCCTCTAAAAACTGGAACAAGACAGGGATGCCCTCTTTCACCACTTCTATTTAACATAGTACTTGAAACACTGGCCAGAGCTATAAGACGGATAAAAGAAATTAAAGGGATACAGATAGGTAAAGTTGAACTCAAATTATCACTATTCACTGATGATATGATTATATACCTAGAAGACCCCAAAAATTCCACCAGAAAACTTCTAGAACTCATAAATTAATTCAGCAAAGTAGCAGGATATAAAATCAACACCCATAAATCTAAGGCATTTCTATATATCAGTGACAAGTCCTCTGAAAGGGAAATGACAAAAACTACCCCGCTTACAATAGCATCAAAAAATAAAATAAAATACTTGGGAATCAACTTAACCAAAGACATGAAAGTCCTCTATAACAAAAACTACAGAACACTAAAGAAAGAAATTATAGAAGACTTTAGAAGATGGAAAGATCTACCTTGCTCTTGGATAAGAAGAATTAATATTGTCAAAATGACCATATTGCCGCTGCCCCCGGCGCACTCCCCTGTCGCAGTGAAAAGGCGGAGGCCTCGGTCGCTTGGGCTCGGCTCTGGTTCCCAGTGCCTCCCCCCCGCACCCCCTCCCTACCTCCTGCACCCGCCAAACTTGATGTGACCCCTGCCAGACGAGGCGGCTATCCCCTCTCACTGCCCTGGGGGCCCCCACCGCCACCCTGCCCCACCCCCTGAGCGCACCACTCACCGCGCCCCTTCCCACATCCCCTGGGGCCGGGCGCCACGCTCGCCCTCCGCGTTCCCTTCCCCTCGCCACCCCCTCCCCCTTCACCATGAGCAACCTGAAGCCGGATGGCAGCAAGCACAGCACCGCACCTGCATGGGCTCCGGCACAACCCTGGAAGAGGAGGTTCAGACATTGTTTGTCAGTGGCCTCCCCGTGGACATTACACCCAGAGAACTCTACCTGCTCTTCCGGCAGTTCAAGGGGTATGAAGGGTCACTGATCAAGTCACCTCGAGACAGCCTGTTGGTTTTGTCATCTTTGACAGCCGGGCAGGAGCAGAAGCCGCCAAGAATGTATTGAACGGTATTTGCTTTGATCCTGAGAACCCACAAACCCTGAGGCTAGAGTTTGCCAAAACCAACACCAAGTATGGCCAAGAGCAAGCTAATGGCAACACCAAATCCCACCAGTGTTCACCCTGCCGTAGGAGCACATTTCATCGCCCGGACCCCTATGACCTGATGGGGGCTGCTCTGATCCCTGCATCCCCAGAGGCCTGGGCCCCTTACCCTACACCACAGAGCTGACCCCAGCCACCTCACATGCTGCGTTCACCTACCCAGCTGCCACTGCTGCTGCTGCTGCTGCTGCCCTACATGCTCAGGTGCGCTGGTACCCCTCCTCTGATACCACCCAGCAAGGATGAAAGTATCGCCAGTTCTGTTGATTCTTCAGTCTGGTTGCACCAGGGAGTTGTGGTGGGGCCAGAATAGGGCCTTGAGCTTCCACCGCCCCCTACCACCTGTGCAGAGCTGCTGCTTCTCCAAAGACTGTGAATCTTAAGCCTGACTCAGTGAACTGCTTCCTGTTCCTTTCCCTCTTCCTCAGGCTTGTTCCACCCCAAAACCCTTCTCCAAGGCCTCCCTGGAGGATTTGAGGGCCTTCTTGCTAGGACACCCAGACCCAGCTAGGAGGCCTCACTGTGACCCAGCAAGACCTGACCTGACCTCCCACTCAAACATGCTTCTTAAGCTCCCCCTCAAGAAAAAGAGGCGTTTAATTTTGCATGTTTTCTGGCATGAATTAAGACACTTAAACTTGTGTATATTGTGAGTGTACAGTTTGTTCTCACACTGTCTCCACAGCAACAGGTCTTGGCTTAAAGGTGCCTGGTCCCTCTCTCCACACCTGCCCCTACACCCACCCTGCTTCAGAGAGGCCTGAGCCCTGTGGCCACTTCTCCCCTGAGGGCCCGTGCACCACGCACACTTCCAGGCTCATCAACCACCACACGGCATTTGCCTTGTCATTTCAAATCAGTCCTCTTCTTCCTTCTCAGATGGGCCAATAATTATAAGAAAGCCCTTTCCTCTGCCCATCTTGGGGACCTCTCCACAGGGCACCCCGCCCCCACCACTGCTCCTTGTTCTTTCCAAACCTTAAAATCAACCAAAACGTGAAAAGTATTTTTGTACCCTGTGTAACAAAATATTTATGCATCATAAGAGATTTTCATGTGTGTACCATTAATTATTAAAGAGACCTTGTTCGCCTTGTCAGATAAGTTTAATGTTTAGTTTGAGGCATGAAGAAGAAAAGGGTTTCCATTCTTCAGCATCGAGCCTTTATGTCAGGCATTGGTTTAAGAAAAATGAAGAGAAAAATTTGTGCAATTTTATTTTGTTTTGTGAGCATATCAGTGCTTTACCTTTAGTCACAGCTGTGACTGTCTTGCCATTTCAGATGTGGGAGACTAGGTGGCTGTTGTAATTGCTGATCCTGTGAGAATGTGAAACTGGATAATATATGAAATGTAAAATAAAAAAATCCAAAGTGAAAAAAAAAAAATGACCATACTACTAAAAGTGCATACAGATTTAATGAAATTCCAATCAAAATCCCAATGACATTCCTCATAGAAATAGCAAAAGCAGTCATGAAATTCATCTGGAAAAATAAGAGACCAAGAATAGCTAAAGCAATCCTTAGCAAGAAGAGTGAAGCAGTGGCATCACTATACCAAACTTAAATTATACCACAGAGCAATAGTAACAAAAACAGCATGGTATTGGCACCAAAATAGACATGTAGACCAATGGTACAGAATAGAGGACACAGAAACTAACACATATAATTTCAGTTATCTTATATTAGACAAAGGCACCAAAAAAGTACATTGGAGAAAAGATAGCCTCTTCAACAAATGGTGCTGGGAAAACTGGAAATCGTAACAAAATGAAATTCAACCCCTATCTCTCACCATGCACAAAAATCAACTCAAAGTGGATCAAGGGCTGGGTGTGGTGGCGCACACCTGTAATCCAAGCACTTGGGAGGCTGAGGCAGGAGGGTCTCGAGTTCAAAGCCAGCCTCAGCAATGGTGAGGCACTTAGCAACTCAGTGAGGCCCTGTCTCTAATAAAATACGAAAAAGGGACGAGGATGTGGCCCAGTGGTAGAGTGCCCCTGAGTTCAATCACTGGTACCAAAAAAAAAGAAAAAGTGGATCAAGGACGTAGGAATTAGACCAGAGACACTATGCCTAATAGAAGAAAAAGTAAGCTCCAATCTCCAACATGTTGGATTAGGTCCCAAGTTCCTTAATAAAACTCTGTAGTGCAAGAATTAATATCAAGAATCAATAAATGGGATAGATTCAAACTAAAAAGCTACTTCTCAGCAGAAGAAACAATCAGTGAGGTGAATAGAAAGCCTACTAATTGGGAACAAATTTTTACCATATGCACATCAGATGGAGCACTAATCTCTAGAATATATAAAGAACTCAAAAAAAAATTTTTTGAAATATTTATTTATTTGTTTCAGTTGTACACAATGCCTTTATTTTTTACATGGTGCTGAGGATCGAACCTGGGCCGTGCACGTGCTCGGTGAGCGCTCTACCGCTGAGCCACAACCCCAGCCCCTCAAAAATCTTAACACCAAAAAAACAAATAACCCAGTCAATAAATGGGCCAAGGAACTGAAAATATACTTCTCAGAAGAAGATATACAATCAATCAACAAATACATGAAAAAATGTTCAACATCTCTGGCTATTAGAGAAATGCAAATCAAAACCACTCTAAGATGTTGCTGCCTGTAGCTGTTGCCGCCTGCAGCAACGAGACCGCGGGAAAGGATTTGGAGGCAGATTGGGAATGAGTAGGTTCTTTATTCTGCTTTCTCTTCTGACTTCTCTCTCCAACTCCAACAACAAACCCCCACACAACTCCAACCCTACCTGGTTAAATACTCTTCACCTTAACAAGTATACACATGTCACAAGCTCAACTTACAGGTGCGTCACACAGTGTTCATGGGCACAGAAAGATTCTTAGTTGATTACATTAAAGTCAGGAGAAAATAATTAAACGCCTCCTCTTTGGCTCTTAGCCAGCCGCCATCTTAGCTACCTCCTCATTAAGGCTCTTACACTAAGATAAGATTTCATCTCACACCAGTTATTAAGAACACAAACAACAATAAATGTTGGAGAGGATGTGGGGGAAAAGGCACACTCATACATTGCTGGTGGGACTGAAAAATGGTGCAGCCAATATGGAAAGCAGTATGGAGATTCCTTGGAAAACTGTGAATGGAACCACCTTATGACCCAGCTATCCCACTCCTGGGTCTATACCTAAAGGACTTAAAAACAGCATACTACAGGGACACAGCCACTTCAGTGTTTATAGCAGCACAATTCACAATAGCTAAACTATGGAACCAACCTAGATGCCCTTAAGTAGATGAATGGATAAAGAAAATGTGGTATATATACTCAATGGAGTATTACTTAGCAACAAAAGAGAATAAAATTATGGCATTCACAGGTAAATGGATGAAGTTGGAGAATATAATGCTAAGTGAAGTTAGCCAATCCCCAAAATTCAAATGCTGAATGTTTTATCTGATATAAGTACGCGGATTCACAGTGGGCTTGTGTTGCTGCCTGAAGCGATTGCTGCTTGGAGCAAAAAACGCCACGGGAATAAGTTCAGAGGCGGACTGGAAACAAACAGGCTCTTTATTCTGCTAGCTTCTCTCTCCAGCTCCAACAACAACTCCACCAACTCCAACACCATCCACACTCCTACAATTACCACCACACCACAAAAATGGCACCGACCCAATCCACAATCTCCCAGGCCAAGTCTCACGAGATCATGCAAATGGCACTGACCTGATCCACAAAGTCCTGGGCCAAGTCCCGCGAGATCATACAAATGGTGCCGACCTGATCCGCAATGTCCCGTGCCAAGTCTCGCAAGATCATGGAAGGTGGCAATGCTCAAACATCTCCACGGCTCACAGCTAACCACAATCTTAGCTATCTCCTTAATTAGGGCTCCTACATTTCCCCCCTTTTCTAGGACATCCATGTAACCAACATTCTTACCTGTCATCGGATAATCAAGGCTCTGCCCTTGACTCCTGTCTTAGGTTGATATGTCGGCCACATGAGACTGTCCCATGCGACTGTGCCTGTCTTAGGTTGTCCCCCTCTGGGGATCTTACCCGTCATTGGCTACCAGCCATCCAATCGAGCCCTTCAGGATCGACTGTGTATGATAACTAACAGCCATACAATTGTGAGGAGATGCTGCGGCTTTAAGGCGATAAGCCCTCTGCTGACGAGCCAAGTTGCATAGCATATCAAATTCTCTAAACAAATCAGCTGCCCTGAGTTCTATCAAGTAACACACTGAGTTCTCTAGACAAATACCCACAAGGCATTGTCCCGTAAAGTCCCTAAACAATGAAAGATCAAAATGTCCACTTGTTATAACACGTTGATCTAGGAGGCCCCATGCATGCAGAGCAGAGGCCACACTGCTGGTGAGGTTGTTTGATGCTTGAGCAGCAGGGATGCTTGCAGCGACCGCGATCCCTGCAGCTGTAGCAGCAGCCGTCTTTTTTATGTCTAGACAATGCCACCAGCAAATCTTCAGGGCCCGCTACCTAGAAACTCAAGCATCAATTATTAAAGGAAAGGCAGTGCTAATCCAGCACTGAGTCAAGAGGCGAGTTGTCAAACTAAAAAATAGAATTATTAGATTAGAAAATTAAAGTTGATTTCTGCTCAAACACATTGCTGCTTGAGCTCCCACAAACATAAGCTGGCAAAATATCATATTCAGAACAAAACAAAGAAAGACTGAGGGTATTTACTGCATTAAAGATAGATTAAAGAAAAGCTAAAGGCACTTTGGAAAAATAATTTGTTAGCTGGAACCCTCGAGTCTCTGTAGCCTTCCATGAAATTATCTGTTGAAATAACTCAAATTAATCAGCTATAAAACAAATAAAGTTAATTACAAATAAACATTCCTATGTCAAAACACCAAAATATCAGGTTATACAGCACTAGTCATATTCTTCGCTAAAGAGAAATCCCTTGGGACACCTACAAATCAAAATTGAAGGTACCTTCATTTATTAAATTATTTACCCAAATTGAATACTCTTAAACTTAAGTGAATTAAAGTTATTTGGATCCATATATATACATATATATTTTTTTCATAAGCGCTTTGTTATTTGTGACGTCACACTGGACAGACATACAAACCTACAAACATATATTTGTGACATCACATTTACATGAAATGTAGACAAATGCACAGACATAAAGACATATATAAAAGAGAGAAAAAAGAAAAAATACAATCGTGTGCACACTAAAGAGAGATCTCCTCATCCTGGCCAGGAGGAATGACACTTAAGTTGTGAAATATTTTGAAGGACTCTTTTAAGGGAATCATTCCATACCTTCATCTTGGTCCTCTTATTTTGTACCTTTTTTATTAATCTTGATTCCTCAACAACTTCATCTTGATCCTTATGATTTGGTACCTGCTTTATTAATCTAGATGGTATCCATATTGGAGAGGATTCGTGATTTGGAAAAACACAAACAGATCCTCTCCCTCAAATTAATACTGGATCTGGACCCTTCCATGTACCTGAAAGAACATCCTTCCAGTAAACCAAAGGTTTATGTTGTTGGTGTGGGTTCCAATGTCTGTCTCCAGCAGAATAACCATTAGAGTCTAAAGTTTAAAAATTTAAGGTAAACATGGCAACTGCCAATCTGTCCCTAGGACTTTTCCAATTTCCTTCTTTTTGTTTTAATAACATAATTTTCAGTGTGCGGTTTGCTCTTTTAATAATGCCCTGACCCTGAGGATTGTATGGGATGCCTGTTTTATGGGATATATTGAATTTTGTGCAAAACTGTTTGAAAGATGAGGACGTATATGCAGGGCCATTATCTGTTTTAAGCATTTTGGGGATGCCCAATGCAGCAAAAGCTTGCAAACAATGAGATGTAACATCTTTAACTTTTTCTCCAGAATGTAAGGAAGCAAAAATCATGACTGAGCATGTATCTATGGTCACATGAATAAATCGCAATTTTCCAAAACTTGGCTCATGAGTAACATCCATCTGCCACAAATGATTGGGCATTAATCCTCTAGGATTAACACCATAATGAGGATTGGGCAAATGTGTCATACAAGATTTACAATCTTTTACAATTGTTCTGGCTTGCTCCTTTGTGATTTTAAACCTACGCTGCAAGGTGGAGCTATTGACATGAAACTGGGAGTGAAATAAAGTAGCTTGCTGGAGCACTGAAAGTATAAAGATTGTTTGGGTAAGGTCATGAGCCTTTTGATTACCTTCATGGAGGGGACCAGGCAAGTTGGTATGTGCTCTAATATGCCCTACGAATAGAGGTTCTTTTCTTGCCCACAAAAGTTTTTGTATTTGATAAAACAATTTAAAGGCTGGAGTATGAGGTGCTATTGGTCCTGCTAGCTCCAATTTTGGGACGGCATGTACAATATAGTGGCTATCTGAAAAAATGTTCATGGGCTGCTCTCTAAAATTTTCTAGAGCTCTTACCACAGCTTCCAGTTCCACTAGTTGAGCTGATTTGTGTGCAGTTATGTAAGTTATATTTTCTTTTTTAGTGACTACTGCAGCAGTACCATTTGAGGACCCATCTGTGAATACATTTAATGCCTTAGGAATAGATTGATTTTTTATTACCTGTGGAAATATAATAGGATGATTGATACAAAAAGATAATATAGGAGACTTAGGAAGATGATTATCAAAATTTGCAGAAGTAGAGCATCTAGCTATAGCCCAATCATTATCATTGAAGCATAAATATTCAATCTGTGACGATGAATAGGGAATAATAATAGTAGCAGGGTGAATGCCAAATATTTTAGTAGAAGTCTTAAGTCCTTGAAGAATAAGTTTAGCCACCATGGAGGTATAAGACTCAATTATACTTTTAGGAGGGACGGGCAAATGTATCCATAATAAAGGCCCTTGTTGCCAAAATACTCTTGTGGGTATATATTGTGAAGAAATAATAATCAATATCAGCGGTTTGAGTTAAATCAAATCTATCACAATGAGCTCCTTCAATGGCTTTTTCTACTAACTTTAAAGCTTTCCTAGCATCAGGAGTCAATGTTCGCGGTGAAGATGGATCAGGGTCCCCGCGAAGGATGTCAAATAAAGGTTTTAGTTGGCCAGTAGTGAGGTTTAGTGTAGGGTGAAGCCAATTAATATCTCCTAGCAATTTTTGAAAGTCATTGAGAGTGGCCAAATGCTCCTTATTAATTAATATTTTTTGAGGTCTAATAAAAGTGTCCATAATTTGGAATCCTAGATATAATATTAGAGATCTAATTTGAACCTTTTCCTTAGCAATGTTTAGTCCATATCATTTCAAGTTTTCTGATATATCACTAAATATGGTGAATAAGACTTCTTGATTAGGATGAGCAAGCAAAACATCATCCATATAATGGAGGCACATAAGCTCTGGTATTTATTTTTGATAGGCTAAATAACTTTATCTACATAGATTTGACACATAGTGGGGCTATTAGCCATTCCCTGCGGCAAAACTTTCCATTGATATCTGTGATCAGGGCCATTACTGTTAATAGAAGGAACTGAAAAAGCAAACCTGGGGGTATCCAGAGGGTGTAGAGGAATAGAAATGCCGGGGTTGCTGAGTTATGAAAGGGGCGAGTTCTAAGCTATCTTCCTTTCGGGCCCTAAAAGGAAGTTTTTCCTGCCAGCAAGAAAATATAACTTACTCGGCGAGAATGAGCTTAAGAACAGAAATCGCTAGGTGCCTTACCTCAGAAAACACGCCACCTAGGGAGTCTTATATATAGCATGCGGGATGCTCGAAAAAACTCAGATTTATTGAACAAGCATTGACTTAAATAGGCCTAGAACTAACCAATCAGCAAGCAAGGCGGTTCAGTCTCTCACGCTACGTCATAGCTACACCCCTTGGTTTAGCCCCGGTCCTTTAGGGCGTGGTAAACAGTCCAAACCTTGCCCCTTGGCAGACATAGTCCCAACATAGAAAAGAAACAATCCTTTATATCAAGAGTAATAAGATGGAAATTTTTTGGAATAGCTACAGGATTAGGAAGTCCAGGTTGAGTAGGGCCCATGATTTGCATGGTTTTATTAATTTCTCTAAGATCATGTAACAATCACCATTTTCCTGATTTTTTCTTGATCACAAATATGGGGAATTCCAGGGAGAGGTGGAAGGTTCTATATGTCCTGCTTCTAGATGTTCCTGAACTAGTAGGTAGGACCTGCTTGTAATTTCTCTTTAGATAGGGGCCACTGAGGGACCCACACTGGCTTATCAGAAAGCCATGGTATTTTCAAAATTATTTTCTCAGTGGCCCTGAAAAAAAAAACTTTTTCTTTTATGATAATGATTTCTTTTAGGGTTAAGATTACCCTGTACCTTTTGATTATGATTTCTTATAGGGTTAATATTACCCTGTACTTTTTGATAATGATTTCTTTTAGGGTTAAGATTACCCTGTAGATTTTCACATTTAACATCTGCAGGCTTGGTTGCAAGGTGTACTCCCATTTGTTGTAAAATATCTCTTCCCCATAAAGTAACCGGTAGGTTAGGTAAAACATAAGGCTGAAATGTTCCTTTATGCCCTTCATCATCCTCCCATTTTAAAATTACTGCACTTTTCTCTGTGAGGTTATTATATCCCAATCCTCTTAAACTGGTTGAAGCTTTTTGCAGAGGCCAGTGCTTGGGCCATTGCCATAGATTAATGATGGAAGAGTCAGCTCCAGTATCTATCAGTCCCTCCAACTCTATTCCTTGGATTTTTATTTTACACATAGGCCTCCTTGAACAACCTTGAACCCAGCAAGCCATGGGTCTCGAGTCAGTGGAAGAAAATCCTCTATTGTTCCTTTTTTGAGGCATACTCATTTTAAATGAATTATGTAAATTTGGAAGGAGAAGCAGCTGAGCAATTCTATCTCCTTGATTAACAGAACTTATACTTTGGGGTGAGCTAAGCATTATTTTTATTTCCCCTTTTTAGTCTGAGTTTATTACACCTGGGGTCACTTGCAAACCTAATAAGCTTTTAGGACTTCGCCCGAGAATAAGTCCTATAGTCCCTGAGGGAAGAGGTCCCCTGACCCCTGTGGGAATCAGTTGAACCCCCATTTCAGGTGTTAACACTATTCAGGCGGTGGAACAGAGGTCTAATCCTGCATTTCCTCCTGTTCCTCTGGCGAGGGAGTGGATGGGTAGTAGGGATTGTGTCGGGGAAGCATCTGAGTGGATGCTTGAGGATACTCCTCCTCCAATGCCTCGTACATTTGTGGGCCCCGGGGCATTGGGCCCGTGCCCCATTTTTTGAATTCCTGAACAAATGATTTCCATATATGTCAAATTTTGAATGGCATTTATTGGCCCAATGATTTCCCTTTTTACACCTGGGGCAGCAGCCTGGGGCACGGTATGAGCTTGGTCTTATTTCTCTTTGGGGATTTTGCCCAGAATAGCCTGATTGATTATGATAATTTTGCCTGGAATATCCTGATTGATTATAATGTCTAGGTTGAGCCCTTGTGAAATTTTGAGGGGAAGCACCTCTCATTGCAGCTGCAATCACATTTCCTGTGACAAAGGCATCATTTATATCTTTACATAGTTGTATATATATGGAAAGATCCTTTTTATTTCTCCATGGCCTGATGGCTTCCTGGCAGTATTTATTAGCATTTTCGTATGCTAATTCAACAACTAATGGCATAGCTTGATCAATGTCTCCAAACAATCTACCTGCAGTTCTCAAAAGTCAATCAAGCAAAGTCAGCATATGGCTCATTAGGTCATCGAATCACTTTTGACAAGCTACCTTGTAGATCCCCAGGTCCTTGTAAAGTTTTCCATGCCTTTAAGGCAGCTGCATATATCTGAGCATATACACCTGGGACATAATATTTTTGAGCCTGTGAGTCTGTGAACTGCCCCTCTCCTGTGAGCATTTCTATATTATGGTCTCCAAACCCTGTAGCTGCATTTCTTTTAGCTGTTTCTATACAAAGTTCTTGAAATTGTGATCGCCAAACCAAGTATAGCCCCCCACTTAATGCTGCTTTACATAGACTTTTCCAGTCTGAGGGGGTTAAGCTAAAGGTGTTAAGGGACTCCAGCATACTCAATGTGAAAGGAGCTTGGGGCCCATATGTCATTACTGGTGTTGCTGCCTGAAGCGATTGCTGCTTGGAGCAAAAACGCCACGGGAATAAGTTCAGAGGCGGACTGGAAACAAACAGGCTCTTTATTCTGCTAGCTTCTCTCTCCAGCTCCAACAACAACTCCAACACCAACTCCAACACCATCCACACTCCTACAATTACCACCACACCACAAAAATGGCACCGACCCAATCCACAATCTCCCGGGCCAAGTCTCACGAGATCATGCAAATGGCACTGACCTGATCCACAATGTCCTGGGCCAAGTCCCGCGAGATCATACAAATGGTGCCGACCCGATCCGCAATGTCCCGTGCCAAGTCTCGCAAGATCATGGAAGGTGGCAATGCTCAAACATCTCCACGGCTCACAGCTAACCACAATCTTAGCTATCTCCTTAATTAGGGCTCCTACATGGACATCCATGTGCAACCAACATTCTTACCCGTCATCGGATAATCAAGGCTCTGCCCTTGACTCCTGTCTTAGGTTGATATGTCGGCCACATGAGACTGTCCCATGTGACTGTGCCTGTCTTAGGTTGTCCCCCTCTGGGGATCTTACCCGTCATTGGCTACCAGCCATCCAATCGAGCCCTTCAGGATCGACTGTGTATGATAACTAACAGCCATACAATTGTGAGGAGATGCTGCGGCTTTAAGGCGATAAGCCCTCTGCTGACGAGCCAAGTTGCATAGCATATCAAATTCTCTAAACAAATCAGTTGCCCTGAGTTCTATCAAGTAACACACTGAGTTCTCTAGACAAATACCCACAAGGCATTGTCCCGTAAAGTCCCTAAACAATGAAAGATCAAAATGTCCACTTGTTATAACACGTTGATCTAGGAGGCCCCATGCATGCAGAGCAGAGGCCACACTGCTGGTGAGGTTGTTTGATGCTTGAGCAGCAGGGATGCTTGCAGCGACCGCGATCCCTGCAGCTGTAGCAGCAGCCGTCTTTTTTATGTCTAGACAATGCCACCAGCAAATCTTCAGGGCCCGCTACCTAGAAACTCAAGCATCAATTATTAAAGGAAAGGCAGTGCTAATCCAGCACTGAGTCAAGAGGCGAGTTGTCAAACTAAAAAATAGAATTATTAGATTAGAAAATTAAAGTTGATTTCTGCTCAAACACATTGCTGCTTGAGCTCCCACAAACATAAGCTGGCAAAATATCATATTCAGAACAAAACAAAGAAAGACTGAGGGTATTTACTGCATTAAAGATAGATTAAAGAAAAGCTAAAGGCACTTTGGAAAAATAATTTGTTAGCTGGAACCCTCGAGTCTCTGTAGCCTTCCATGAAATTATCTGTTGAAATAACTCAAATTAATCAGCTATAAAACAAATAAAGTTAATTACAAATAAACATTCCTATGTCAAAACACCAAAATATCAGGTTATACAGCACTAGTCATATTCTTCGCTAAAGAGAAATCCCTTGGGACACCTACAAATCAAAATTGAAGGTACCTTCATTTATTAAATTATTTACCCAAATTGAATACTCTTAAACTTAAGTGAATTAAAGTTATTTGGATCCATATATATACATATATATATTTTTTTCATAAGCGCTTTGTTATTTGTGACGTCACACTGGACAGACATACAAACCTACAAACATATATTTGTGACATCACATTTACATGAAATGTAGACAAATGCACAGACATAAAGACATATATAAAAGAGAGAAAAAAGAAAAAAATACAATCGTGTGCACACTAAAGAGAGATCTCCTCATCCTGGCCAGGAGGAATGACACTTAAGTTGTGAAATATTTTGAAGGACTCTTTTAAGGGAATCATTCCATATCCTTCATCTTGGTCCTCTTGATTTTGTACCTTTTTTATTAATCTTGATTCCTCAACAACTTCATCTTGATCCTTATGATTTGGTACCTGCTTTATTAATCTAGATGGTATCCATATTGGAGAGGATTCGTGATTTGGAAAAACACAAACAGATCCTCTCCCTCAAATTAATACTGGATCTGGACCCTTCCATGTACCTGAAAGAACATCCTTCCAGTAAACCAAAGGTTTATGTTGTTGGTGTGGGTTCCAATGTCTGTCTCCAGCAGAATAACCATTAGAGTCTAAAGTTTAAAAATTTAAGGTAAACATGGCAACTGCCAATCTGTCCCTAGGACTTTTCCAATTTCCTTCTTTTTGTTTTAATAACATAATTTTCAGTGTGCGGTTTGCTCTTTTAATAATGCCCTGACCCTGAGGATTGTATGGGATGCCTGTTTTATGGGATATATTGAATTTTGTGCAAAACTGTTTGAAAGATGAGGACGTATATGCAGGGCCATTATCTGTTTTAAGCATTTTGGGGATGCCCAATGCAGCAAAAGCTTGCAAACAATGAGATGTAACATCTTTAACTTTTTCTCCAGAATGTAAGGAAGCAAAAAATCATGACTGAGCATGTATCTATGGTCACATGAATAAATTGCAATTTTCCAAAACTTGGCTCATGAGTAACATCCATCTGCCACAAATGATTGGGCATTAATCCTCTAGGATTAACACCATAATGAGGATTGGGCAAATGTGTCATACAAGATTTACAATCTTTTACAATTGTTCTGGCTTGCTCCTTTGTGATTTTAAACCTACGCTGCAAGGTGGAGCTATTGACATGAAACTGGGAGTGAAATAAAGTAGCTTGCTGGAGCACTGAAAGTATAAAGATTGTTTGGGTAAGGTCATGAGCCTTTTGATTACCTTCATGGAGGGGACCAGGCAAGTTGGTATGTGCTCTAATATGCCCTACGAATAGAGGTTCTTTTCTTGCCCACAAAAGTTTTTGTATTTGATAAAACAATTTAAAGGCTGGAGTATGAGGTGCTATTGGTCCTGCTAGCTCCAATTTTGGGACGGCATGTACAATATAGTGGCTATCTGAAAAAATGTTCATGGGCTGCTCTCTAAAATTTTCTAGAGCTCTTACCACAGCTTCCAGTTCCACTAGTTGAGCTGATTTGTGTGCAGTTATGTAAGTTATATTTTCTTTTTTAGTGACTACTGCAGCAGTACCATTTGAGGACCCATCTGTGAATACATTTAATGCCTTAGGAATAGATTGATTTTTTATTTCCTGTGGAAATATAATAGGATTATTGATACAAAAAGATAATATAGGAGACTTAGGAAGATGATTATCAAAATTTGCAGAAGTAGAGCATCTAGCTATAGCCCAATCATTATCATTGAAGCATAAATATTCAATCTGTGACGATGAATAGGGAATAATAATAGTAGCAGGGTGAATGCCAAATATTTTAGTAGAAGTCTTAAGTCCTTGAAGAATAAGTTTAGCCACCATGGAGGTATAAGACTCAATTATACTTTTAGGAGGGACGGCAAATGTATCCATAATAAAGGCCCTTGTTGCCAAAATACTCCTGTGGGTATATATTGTGAAGAAATAATAATCAATATCAGCGGTTGAGTTAAATCAAATCTATCACAATGAGCTCCTTCAATGGCTTTTTCTACTAACTTTAAAGCTTTCCTAGCATCAGGAGTCAATGTTCGCGGTGAAGATGGATCAGGGTCCCCGCGAAGGATGTCAAATAAAGGTTTTAGTTGGCCAGTAGTGAGGTTTAGTGTAGGGTGAAGCCAATTAATATCTCCTAGCAATTTTTGAAAGTCATTGAGAGTGGCCAAATGCTCCTTATTAATTAATATTTTTTGAGGTCTAATAAAAGTGTCCATAATTTGGAATCCTAGATATAATATTAGAGATCTAATTTGAACCTTTTCCTTAGCAATGTTTAGTCCATATCATTTCAAGTTTTCTGATATATCACTAAATATGGTGAATAAGACTTCTTGATTAGGATGAGCAAGCAAAACATCATCCATATAATGGAGGCACATAAGCTCTGGGTATTTATTTTTGATAGGCTAAATAACTTTATCTACATAGATTTGACACATAGTGGGGCTATTAGCCATTCCCTGCGGCAAAACTTTCCATTGATATCTGTGATCAGGGCCATTACTGTTAATAGAAGGAACTGAAAAAGCAAACCTGGGGGTATCCAGAGGGTGTAGAGGAATAGAAATGCCGGGGTTGCTGAGTTATGAAAGGGGCCGAGTTCTAAGCTATCTTCCTTTCGGGCCCTAAAAGGAAGTTTTTCCTGCCAGCAAGAAAATATAACTTACTCGGCGAGAATGAGCTTAAGAACAGAAATCGCTAGGTGCCTTACCTCAGAAAACACGCCACCTAGGGAGTCTTATATATAGCATGCGGGGATGCTCGAAAAACTCAGATTTATTGAACAAGCATTGACTTAAATAGGCCTAGAACTAACCAATCAGCAAGCAAGGCGGTTCAGTCTCTCACGCTACGTCATAGCTACACCCCTTGGTTTAGCCCCGGTCCTTTAGGGCGTGGTAAACAGTCAAAACCTTGCCCCTTGGCAGACATAGTCCCAACATAGAAAAGAAACAATCCTTTATATCAAGAGTAATAAGATGGAAATTTTTTGGAATAGCTACAGGATTAGGAAGTCCAGGTTGAGTAGGGCCCATGATTTGCATGGTTTTATTAATTTCTCTAAGATCATGTAACAATCACCATTTTCCTGATTTTTTCTTGATCACAAATATGGGGGAATTCCAGGGAGAGGTGGAAGGTTCTATATGTCCTGCTTCTAGATGTTCCTGAACTAGTAGGTAGGCTGCTTGTAATTTCTCTTTAGATAGGGGCCACTGAGGGACCCACACTGGCTTATCAGAAAGCCATGGTATTTTCAAAATTATTTTCTCAGTGGCCCCCCCAAAAAAAAACTTTTTCTTTTATGATAATGATTTCTTTTAGGGTTAAGATTACCCTGTACCTTTTGATTATGATTTCTTATAGGGTTAATATTACCCTGTACTTTTTGATAATGATTTCTTTTAGGGTTAAGATTACCCTGTAGATTTTCACATTTAACATCTGCAGGCTTGGTTGCAAGGTGTACTCCCATTTGTTGTAAAATATCTCTTCCCCATAAAGTAACCGGTAGGTTAGGTAAAACATAAGGCTGAAATGTTCCTTTATGCCCTTCATCATCCTCCCATTTTAAAATTACTGCACTTTTCTCTGTGAGGTTATTATATCCCAATCCTCTTAAACTGGTTGAAGCTTTTTGCAGAGGCCAGTGCTTGGGCCATTGCCGTAGATTAATGATGGAAGAGTCAGCTCCAGTATCTATCAGTCCCTCCAACTCTATTCCTTGGATTTTTATTTTACACATAGGCCTCCTTGAACAATCTTGAACCCAGCAAGCCATGGGTCTCGAGTCAGTGGAACAAAATCCTCTATTGTTCCTTTTTTGAGGCATACTCATTTTAAATGAATTATGTAAATTTGGAAGGAGAAGCAGCTGAGCAATTCTATCTCCTTGATTAACAGAACTTATACTTTGGGGTGAGCTAAGCATTATTTTTATTTCCCCTTTTTAGTCTGAGTTTATTACACCTGGGGTCACTTGCAAACCTAATAATCTTTTAGGACTTTGCCCGAGAATAAGTCCTACAGTCCCTGAGGGAAGAGGTCCCCTGACCCCTGTGGGAATCAGTTGAACCCCCATTTCAGGTGTTAACACTATTCAGGCGGTGGAACAGAGGTCTAATCCTGCATTTCCTCCTGTTCCTCTGGCGAGGGAGTGGATGGGTAGTAGGGATTGTGTCGGGGAAGCATCTGAGTGGATGCTTGAGGATGCTCCTCCTCCAATGCCTCGTACATTTGTGGGCCCCAGGGCATTGGGCCCGTGCCCCATTTTTTGAATTCCTGAACAAATGATTTCCATATATGTCAAATTTTGAATGGCATTTATTGGCCCAATGATTTCCCTTTTTACACCTGGGGCAGCAGCCTGGGGCACGGTATGAGCTTGGTCTTATTTCTCTTTGGGGATTTTGCCCAGAATAGCCTGATTGATTATGATAATTTTGCCTGGAATATCCTGATTGATTATAATGTCTAGGTTGAGCCCTTGTGAAATTTTGAGGGGAAGCACCTCTCATTGCAGCTGCAATCACATTTCCTGTGACAAAGGCGTCATTTATATCTTTACATAGTTGTATATATATGGAAAGATCCTTTTTATTTCTCCATGGCCTGATGGCTTCCTGGCAGTATTTATTAGCATTTTCGTATGCTAATTCAACAACTAATGGCATAGCTTGATCAATGTCTCCAAACAATCTACCTGCAGTTCTCAAAAGTCAATCAGCAAAGTCAGCATATGGCTCATTAGGTCATCGAATCACTTTTGACAAGCTACCTTGTAGATCCCCAGGTCCTTGTAAAGTTTTCCATGCCTTTAAGGCAGCTGCATATATCTGAGCATATACACCTGGGACATAATATTTTTGAGCCTGTGAGTCTGTGAACTGCCCCTCTCCTGTGAGCATTTCTATATTATGGTCTCCAAACCCTGTAGCTGCATTTCTTTTAGCTGTTTCTATACAAAGTTCTTGAAATTGTGATCGCCAAACCAAGTATAGCCCCCCACTTAATGCTGCTTTACATAGACTTTTCCAGTCTGAGGGGGTTAAGCTAAAGGTGTTAAGGGACTCCAGCATACTCAATGTGAAAGGAGCTTGGGGCCCATATGTCATTACTGCATCTTTGAGATTTTTTATTGTTTTGAAATCTACTGACTGGTGGACCCTCTTCCATTTTCATTTTCAAATACTGGCAGTTCCCAATGTGTCTGTGAGTTACCCTCAAGAGTGCATAAGTGCTCAGAAAGACTTTTTATTTCTGTTTCTAGGGTTTGCAAACACCTAGTAATACCCTTCATATTTTCTGTAATGGATTCCACCCATGGGGGAGTAGGGGACACAAGTGGTTCCTCTACTTGACGGTCCTTTTTCTTTTTTAATTTCTTTTTGTTCCTTTTACTGGAGACTGTGCTCCCAGAATTACCTTTTGATTCCTCTTCACTATTATCACTTTTACTGGTATCCTGAATTTCAGCTTCTAAGGAGAGTACATATTCTTCGACTAATTTCAATAAGTTTCTGATGGCTTTTGCGGCTCTTACTTTTGAATTTACACCACTACTCATCTCACTGGTATTAACTGACTCAGAGGCTATGCTTTCTTGATCACTTTCCTCACTACCCACTGAGTCCGCGATATCGAAAAACTCATCCATGGCTTTTATTATCCGACCTTTTGTTATTTTCGCTTCCATTTTCAGTTCTTACCTGCCGGCCGAATTCCCCGTCCGGGCCACCACCTGTTGCTGCCTGAAGCGATTGCCTCTTGGAGCAACAACGCCACGGGAATAAGTTCAGAGGTGGACTGGAAACAAACAGGCTCTTTATTCTGTTAGCTTCTCTCTCCAGCTCCAACAACAACTCCAACACCATCCACACTCCTACAACCACCACCACACCACAAAAATGGCACCGACCCGATCTGCAATCTCCTGGGCCAAGTCTCGCGAGATCATGCAAATGGCGCTGACCCGATCCGCAATGTCCCGGGCCAAGTCTCGCAAGATCATGGAAGGTGGCAATGCTCGAACATCTCCAGGACTCACAGCTAACTGCAATCTTAGCTATCTCCTTAATTAGGGCTCCTACAGGCTTGGGACAGGGAGAATATTAGGATTAGAGGAATACTAGAATGGCCAATGGGGAGAGAGGGGAAGGGAGGGGGCAAAAGGTGAAGAAAAAGAAAAAAGATGGTAGTATGAGATGAATATTATCACCCTAAGTGCATGTATGAAGACATGGATGGTGTGAATATACTTTGTATACAACCAGAGATATGTAAAAATATATTCTATAATATGAAATGTCATACATTCCGCTGTCATTTACAACAACTTAGAATAAAAAAATAAATAAATAGATCTAAAAAAAGATGTAAATGTTTTAAATCTTATTAGATATTGGAAACTTACCTACTAACATATGTTGTTTTTTTTTTTTTTTTCCCCTCTACTGGAGGTTGAACCCTGGTCTTTGTGCACACTCGGCAAACACTCTACCACTGAGCTAC
This sequence comes from Tamias sibiricus, assembly GCA_025594165.1. Lineage (NCBI taxonomy): Eukaryota > Metazoa > Chordata > Mammalia > Rodentia > Sciuridae > Tamias > Tamias sibiricus. Next base: position 137,632,648 of record CM046658.1, on the reverse strand, counting down.
AGCCCCATCCCTTTTTATTTTTTATTTTGAAACAGGGTTCACTAAGTTGTCCAGGCTGGCCTTGAACTTGTGATCCTCCTGCCTCAGTCACCCAAGCCACTGGAAATACAGATGTGTGCCAACATGCCCCACATGTCTAATTATTTATTTATTTACTTAATCACTTATTTCATACTGGGGATTGAATCCTGGGCCTCCAGCCAGCTAAGCTTGTACTCTACCTTAGAACAATACCCTCACTGTATTTCTTATTTTTTAACTTAAAGGTAAATTTGTCTGAGTTGGGGGCATATTCCTGTAACCCCAGGTATTGAGGAGGCTGAGGTGGAAGGATCTTGTGTTGGAGGCCAGCTTGGGCAACTTAGTGAGATTCCCGTCACAAATAAACAAATAAATTGTTAAATTTTAGGTGTCTGCATCCTAATTGATATCATTGTTTTTATCTACATAATGTCTTTTCTCTCCCCCTTTATGTTTTCTTTATTCCTTTTTGATGACTCATTTCCATACTATTTGGCCAGAATCTAGATCTGGAAGAGTGTGACCCAAGGAGGCTTTACATTATAAACAAGAAATCGCTCAGCTGCTTTTTTGTGTACCTATTTCCTTTGGCCTCCTAGAAAAACAAGTTCCCTGATGCAGCTAGCAAGACAAGCTCGAAAGAATTTCTTCTAGGGAATGAGGTGTAGCTCAGTGGTAGAGTGCATACATGGGCCCTGGACTCCATCCCTAACACCACAAAAAGAAAAAAAATATTTTTTCTATAAGGAAACTTTGCAACTTAAAGGTTAAGTCTCTTCAGGACCATAAATTCTTCTGTGAGGATAATATATTTGAATTGCCTGAAAAGCGTTATTACTTATTGGTATTTATATTTTAAAAATTTATATATTTAAAAATTGCTTCACATTACACTTACTGGTATTTATATTTTAAAAATTGCTTGTCAGCCGGGCGCGGTGGCGCACGCCTATAATCCCAGCACTTTGGGAGGCTGAGGCAGGAGGATCGCGAGTTCAAAGCCAGCCTCAGCAATGGCGAGGCACTTAGCAACTCAGTGAGACCCTGTCTCTAAATAAAATACAAAAAAAGGTCTGGGGATGTGACCCAGTGGTCGAGTGCCCCTGAGTTCAATCCCCGGTATCACACACACACACACACAAAAAAAATTGCTTGTCATAAAATCCATGGACTCCCGTTGGATTTTAGGCCAAATGCCAACATTAAGCCACAAGACGAAAGGTGGTGATGGCCTGAGGGAGGGACTGTTCAGGTAAAGGCCTGGATTTGACTGGTCAGGAAGCAAGCAGTGTTGAACCCTATCAGAGATGCAGAAGTTAGCAGCCAGGGTCTTCTTGGCACCCCTTCTAAACCAGCTATTTCTATGCTTTTTCCTTTACTTGCAGTAATACATGTTTCTCTCTTTTTAATATTTTTTTTAGTTGTAGATGAACATAATATTTTTATTTTTATTTATTTTTATGTGGTGCTGAGAATCAAACCCAGGGCCTCCCACATTCGAGGCAAGTGCTCTACCACTGACCTATAACCCCAGCCCCCCAGCTCTCTTTTCTTATTTTTGGGGTCAAAGAGAAGGTGGCTAGAGTGAAAGCTATCCCTCAAAGGATATTTACTAGGCCTGTTTTTCTTTAATTTTTTTTTTTTTTTTTTGTAGATGGACAGAATGCCTTTTATTTGTTTGTTTTATGTGGTGCTAAGGATCGAACCCAGTGCCTCACATATAGGTAGACAAGTGCTCTGCCCTGAGCTACAGCCCCAGCCCAGGCCTGCTTTTCTTGATCAGTGGTTCTTTTTATCTGACAGAGTCTATAACTGCTATTTAGAATGGCTGAGAATGGTGGGATTGACCACTAAGCATCAGCAATGGTTCCAGTCAGGAAAGGTCTTGAGTTGTACAGGGACATGACCTGAACTGGACTGTAAACACTTTTTGTTCTTCTCTTTAAGGAACTATGATTATCTTATTGTCATTTCCAGCTGTCCATCTAGCCCAGTCCAGAACTGTTTTCAAAACATTGACCCTATACTGTTGTAGGGACAGACGAGGCAAGGCACCGAAGATAACGGGAAACAGTTTTATTATTTTGGCTGCAGCCGGTTCAGAGGGTACAGCTCTCACTGTAATCAATTAATCCCCTGAACCCCGAGTTCAGGTAGTTTCAGAACTTTATACCCAGCATGTAAGGGGAGGGGCTCAGAAGTTCACAAAAGCAGTTTTTTTCTTTCACTGTTCTGGGCAAGTTAACCCTTCAAGGACAACACCTGAGAAGGGGAGAGCTTCTTCTCCCCTTTCTTTTCTCCCCCTGCCAGCTGTTACCATGGAGCCCAATTAGTAACTTCTCTTATCTTAGAAATGTAGACATCTCCGTGAAGCTCCAGCTCAAGGCAAGAGGCCTTGTTAAAGAATTTGTCCTTTTATTATCACACTTTGCATTTGCAAACACACTTCTACAAACTATATACTGGATACATGTTTGTGAAAAACAAGTAAAGGAGTGTCCAGCACCTGGAGTGCTGATTTCTTCCAGCCCAGTGACCAAGTAATAGAGCAACAGGAAAATAGGAAGTTTATCAACATTGAACTTTTTTATAGAGACTCTTTTGCTGACAGTCCTAAAATCAGCCATGGTGAAGATTTCTGGAGAAGCCCAGTTAAAATTTTCTGTAAAGAAAGGGGGTGCCACTACAATACCACTGGTGAAACTTTTCATCATGTACAACCACAAGAATGGGATCCTGATTAAAATAAGTTATACTCCATATATATATATATAATATTTCAAAATATTGGGCTGGGGATATAGCTCAATTGGTAGAGTGCTTGCCTTGCATGCACAAGGCCCTGTGTTCATTCTCCAGCACCACAAAAATAAAAACAAACAAACAAACAACAAAAAAAAAAAACTCTACTGTCATGTAAATCTAAAAAGAACAAATAAAGAAATAAAACTGTAAAAAAAAAAAAATTGGCCCTTACAGAGAAAGAGTGTGTGTGTGTGTGTGTGTGTGTGTGTGTGTTCACAAGGGACAGCAGGACTTTCTCAGATGTGGTTCTTCTATCAGAGCTGCTGTCATACCATTCACCATCACATGGAGAACAAATATTGTTAGATTATTTGAGTTTTGAATTTTCCTGGCTTGGGCTTTGGACCTTGGGTCTGGGAATCAGGTGAAGCTAAACTGCTGTGCTCCGGTTGGAGCACCATTTCCTGCTGTTGCTCAGAGTCTGAACTGCACTACTTTTGTGAGGTTTGGGATCAGAGAAGAGAATGTCTAGAAGAGGCCCTAAAGCTTTCCAGTGAGTTAGGGAAGAAGTGTGTCTTCACTTTCCTTGCCTTTCTCCTACTTCCTTATTTATTTATTTATTTAATGTGCTATGTGTTGCCTGATAAGAGTTCTGGATGAGTTGGCTACATGCTAATCTTATAAAGAGATTAGAAAAACAAGTGTTCTTTCAATATAAAACTTACTCCAAGCAGTAGTCGCTTGAATGGATAACTGGCCATCTGGATAATGATTACCAGAAAGGAGTTTGAGAGCTCAATTGTTCTCACCTTTAATTTTTTGTTTTTATTGCTTTTGATAAAAGGTTGTTTATTTTATTTATTTTATTTGTTCTAGGAATTGAACCCAGGGGTGCTCTACCACTGAGCTACATCCCCCAGCCCTTTTTATTGTTTACTTTGAGACAGGGTCTTGCTAGGTTGTCCAGGCTGGTATCAAATTTGCAATCCTCCTGGCTCAGCCTCATGAGTCTCTGGGGTTATAGATGTGCACCACAGCACTTGACTAATTGTTTAACTTTTTTTTTTTTTTTTTGTACCAGGGATTGAACTCAGGAGCCACTGAGCTACATTTCCACAAACTCGACCACTGAGCCACATTTCCAGACTTATTTTGTATTTTATTTAGAGACAGAATCTCACTGTGTTGCTTAGTGCCTTGCTGTTGCTGAGGCTGGCTTTGAACTTGCAATCCTCCTGCCTCAGCCTCTTGAGCCCTTTAACTGGCTTCTAAATAACACTTCCATGTTTCTTCATTTATCTACCTTGGAGTCCTTTTTCAGGGAATTTATGTTGAAAGAAATGCCAAGAAGTAGCACCATTTAACACAGTATGAATGGTTTACTAAAAGGGACATTTTTTTTTTTTTTTTTTTTTGAGATGAGGTCTCACTGCATTACCCAGGCTGGTCTTGAACCCATGGGCTCAAGTGATGCTCCTGCCTCAACCTCTCAAGTAGCTGAGACTACAGGTGTGCCACACCATTCCTGGCTATTGTTTGTTGTTCAAGATAAGGAGGTTTGGGTATAGGTGCTTTAAACCTGGCCCTGGGACTGGGGTGTAGTTTAGGGGTAGAGTGTTTGCTAGCATGCATGCAGCCCTGGGTTAGATCTCTAGCACTGCAAAAGTATATAAATAAAGAGATAGATAAGGCCCTAGCTAAAAATATGGAGTAAAACTCTGGGGATTTACTGTCTATTCTTCTGTCCAGTGAACATGGTTTGACCTTCTAGTAAGAATCAAATGCTCGTCCATCATCTCCTCTGCCTTCACAAAAGCATATAACCCCACTGAGACTATAGTCTCTTGGCAAACAAGAACCACTGTAGAGCAGATACCAGCTCATTATTGATGAACCAAACCTAATTATATCCTAAGATTGGGAGCCATAAAGTTTTTTAAAAAATTCATTTCTGTTTTACTAAGGGTATTTATTTGGCCTGATCATACTCTGAGGGCCAATCTTGTTTGGAATTCCTGCCCATGCTCTGAACTCATACATGCCTGGCTCTCCTTGACCAGATAACAACCCTCCCTAAAACCTCAGTGGCACCTCATAGATTCCAACGGGAATCTTAATTTACTCCCTACCTTGAAATGTTGAGCCATGTAGATCATAGCCTGCTATCTGCCTTTGTATCACATTTTGCCAGAACCCTGTTAGCTGTAAGTTCCCAAGACATCCCCTTGTTTTGTAACTTTCTGTGCTATGAAAACCTTGTCTTCCTAGAGGGCGGTGCTGATCTCGAGCCTGGTGTTTGGGAGAGGCAGCCGCTGGTCAGCTCTCTTTGTGTACACAATATAAGCTTGCTTTAATTTGATTTAAAATTGGAGTCAGTGGTATTTTCTTTGCGTCATGGATCAACAATTATCACCCAACAGGTGAGAGAAATAAAATTCTTAAAGAGCTTCTAGAAGGGAACATAGCCCAATCTCTTTTTTTTTTTGGGGGGGGGGTGCTGGGGACTAAACTCGGGGGCACTCAACTACTGAGTCACATCTCCAGCCCTTTTTGTATTTTATTTAGAGACAGCGTCTCACTGAGTTACTTAGCACCTTGCTTTTACTGAGGCTGTCTTTGAACTCAAAATCCTCCTGCCTCAGCCTCCCCAGCCGCTGGGATTACAGGCATTTGCCACCACACCTGGCTCCAATCTCTCTGAAAGCTTAAAATCTATTTCTGAACCAAGCCAGACTAAAAGGGATGTCAAATTAATTGACACAAGACATGTGCAGCTGCTACACAAAAGGAGCTTCCTAAACCAGACTGGAAATGTCAGGGAGACTTCCCAGAGTAAGTAACATCTAGCATAGGACCTGAAAGACAAGTAGGCCCAATGGCAGACAAGGAAAGAAGGAGTCAAAGAGAACCCGGAAGGGAGTAGAGCATAACCTGGAATGTTAAAGGAACCAAGGACAGTGGTTCAGAGAGTAGAAGGCAGGAAGCAGCAAGAGATCAAGTAGGTAAGCAGGCAGGCAAGAGCCAGATTGCGCAGAAACTTCAAACTTGGTTAAAGGTCTGAACTTCGTCCTAATGGCAATGGGAAGCCAGTGGAAAGTTTTATGTAAAGAGGGTAAGAGGCTGAGATGTGCTTACTGAAAGAAAGATTCCAAGCAGGGCCAATGGCGCATGACTATAATCCCAGGAGCTCTGGAGGCTGAGACAGGAGGATCACGAATTCAGAGCCAGCCTCAGCAACTCAGTGAAACCCTGTCTCTAAATAAAATACAAAATAGGACTGGGGATGTGGCACAGTGGTCGAGTGCCCCTGAGTTCAATCCCTGGTACCAAAAAAAAAAAAAAAAAAACAAAAAAAAAAAGATTTCAGTGGCACTGCCATTCAGAGGGGACACTTGGAAAAGACAAGTCTGGAAGTTGGAAGACCACTTGGGACGCTGTCCTAGCAGTCGAGGGTGGGAGACGACAGTGGATGGAGAAATAATGCCCTCTCTTGCTGAGCTCACCTTCGAGGGTGCCTAAGAATGCTGCACTCACAGCCTTCATGAGGGCTTCACATTCCCTGACTGCACCTGCTTTTTAAGATTCATTCTTTTAGGTTCCAGGCATGGTAGTGCACACCTGTAATCTCAGCAACTCTGGAAGCTGAGACAGGAGGATTGGAAGTTCAAGGCCAGCCTCAGCAACTTAGTGAGACCCTGTCTCAAAATAGAAAGGGCTGGGATATGGCTCAATGGTGAAGCACCCCTGGGTTCAATCCCTAGTACCAAAAAAAAAAAAAAAAAAAAAAAAAAAAAAAAGAAAGAAAGAAAAATTGTTCAAATCATTGTTCACTTAGATCATTCAGAGTGGTTTAAAAAGAAATATAATACTTAAATAAGTTACAGGCATTTTACTTTTGTTTCTTGGGGGATTTTTGAGACGTATAAAACATTGCACTATTCTGTTTTCATTTTGTTAAGTTGATTTTTATTCAATATCTGTAACACTCAAAGTTTCATATTATGACAAATGAGGAGCCATCTTTGATTCGCTCCCATCTAAGGAACAACCAAATTGTTCTGGTTTGGGTATGAATCCTCCTAAGACTCATGTGTTGAACACTTGGTCACCAAAGCAGCAATGTTCAAAGGTAGGGCTTTGGGGAAAGTGATTGGATCATGAGGGCTCTGACCTCATCAGCAATTAATCCACTAATAGCTGAATGGTCTACCCCCAGGCTGTGGAGGCCATGGGAGGTGGGACTTAATTGAAAGTCTGGGTCGTTGGGGCTGTGCCCTTGGGGATTATATCCCTTACCTCTTCCTAGCCTCCTGGGCTGAACAGCTTTCCTGAGCCATACCTTCCTCCCATGACGCTCTGCCTCACCTCAGGCCCAAAGCAGGGGAGCCAGCTAACCATGAACTGAAACTCCGGAAGCCATGAGCCAGACAAAGAGTTTTCCTTCTTTAAGTTGCTTATATCAGGTATTTTGGTCACAAACCTGACTAACAAACAAGTCCTGTAAAAACAATGCCTGGAAAGTGTTCCACAGTCTTTCCCCTTATTCCCATGATGGTTCCAGTCCCATTATCTTTCAATTTAAAAAACCCCTAATGGTTTCCCTTTCTTCAGTGTTTCTCCTCTCTCTATATTTTCCAGTCTACAGCCAGAATGATTCTTGTAAATGAGAACTATCCCCCTTACTCCCATCATCCTTGAAACGTCTCCAATGACTCTTCATTGTTCTTGTGGTAAGAAGAAGGTCCCTGCTCCCTTCTGTACAGATTCACCTCTCACCACCTTCCTTTTGTGTGTTGTGTTAAACCTTTTCTGAACTCTATTTTTTCTCTTTAATCAATCCTTGGGCTCCACAATTCACAAAAGCTATTCTCTATTATTGGAATGCGGTATATTCCCTTTCTTCTAGCTACCTCCTATTTTTTCCCTAGTTCTCAGTCTTGTCTCACGAGTCACATTTTTCACAGTTCTCAGATTTGGTAAATCCTCTTACTATATTATATTTTTATAAGTATCTATAATTCCTCTATTATAATCTCCATCATACATTTTTAATTCTCCTTCAAGTGCATCTCCTTCCTGGCTATATTGTTCCCCTCACATATTCCAGGGGTTTTCCTTTTATGGTACTGGGGATTTAACCCAGAAGCACTTAACCACTGAAGTATATCCCCAGCCCTTTTTATTTTTTATTTTGAGACAGGGTCTTGCAAAGTTGCTCTGTAAATTGTTGAAGCTGGCCTCAAACTTACAATCCTCTTGCTTCAGCCTCCCAAGTTGCTGGGATTACAGGCATGCGCCACCATGCCCAACTCATATTTCAGTATTTTGAAGATATTTCAATTAAAATGAATTATTGCCGGACATTGGTACACACCTGTAATCCCAGTGATTCAAGAGGCTGAAGCAGAAGGATAGAAAGTTCAAAGCCAGCCTCAGCAACTTAGTGAGGTCCTTAGCAACTTAGTGAGACCCTATCTCAAAAAATAAAAAGGGCTGGGGATATGGCCCAGTGGTTAAGCACTCCTGGGTTCACTCCCCACTACCAAATAAATAAATAAATAAATAATAAAAGATCTGGTGATATAGCTCAGTGGCAGAGCACTCCTAGTTTCAATCCCCAATACTGGGAAAAAAAGACAATAAGATATTGGCTTATAAGTAGACATATATGTCAATGGAATACAACCAAGAGTCCATAAATAAATCCATGTGGACCAGGAATGTGGCTCAGTAGTAGAGTGCTTGCCTTGCACACATAATGCCCTAAATTTGATCCCAGCCCCACAAAAATAAATAAATTAATTAAATATTAAAGAATAAAATAAACCTATGAATTTGTGGTTAATTGATTTTTTTTCAAGGATACTAAGTCTATTCAACAGGGAAAGGATAATATTTTCAATAAATGGGATTGGGACAACTAGATGTCTACATGTAAAAGAATTAAGTTGGAATCCTACCTCACACCATATATAAAAATTAACTCAAAATGGATCAATGATCTAAGTTTAAAAGCTAAAACTATAAAACTCTTAGAAGAAAACAGAAGGCTAAATCTTTATGACCTTGGATCTGGCAATGATTTTTCAGATATGATAGCAATAGCATCAGGAGCAAAAAATAAAATTGATAAAAAGACAAATGGGATTTCATCAAAATTAAAAACTTTGTGCTTCAAAGGACACTATAAAAATGTGTCCTTTGACATAGAACAGGAGATTTTTGTAAATCATATATCTTATAATGAACTTTAATCTATAATATATTTTTTTAAAAAATCTGTGTGAAATATCTATAATAAGAAAATCTAAACACAGAGAAGAGTATTTTACCTTACTCTGATTACTGCATTAGCTTCATTTCAAAAATTTTGATATATTTTCATTCTCATTCAGTTTAAAATATTTCCAAAATTCCCTTGTGATCTCTTCTTGGGTTCTTTAGAAAGGTGCTGCTTGATTTCTAAGTATTCGGGGAATTTTCTTGATAATTTTTTGGTTATTTATTTATTTACTACAATTCTCTAATTGTCATTTAGTAAGTCTAGACATGGAACAGACCGATTGTGACCAGAGATTCCAGCTACTGTCCTGAATTCAGCTTTATAAATCACAGGGTGAATAATTTTGTCTCTTTCTGCCAGACTCTGATATCTCTCTCTTTACTGGGTTGAAACTCAAGAGATGAAGAGAAGGGTAATTTCAAGAGCTCCTCATGAACTTGAAAAAGACCTAAAGTGTTGGCTGGGGGTGAAGCTCAGTGGTAGAGCCCTTGCCTAGCATGTATGAGGCCCTGGGTTCAATCCCCAGCACCACCAAGAAAAAGGGGAGATGGGAAAGACCTAAAATGTAAATCAGACTTGATATATTTGATCCCTCCCTGTGACTAAAATTTAAATTTCATTTTAAAACATGAAAATAATGATATGAATGTTTCAGAACCACTGGAGTTGAAAATTCACACATGGATGAGTTCCATGATTTCACATGCTTAATTGCTCATTAAGATGGTTACCTTGGCAACAGCGACATCAGATGATAGCTTTTACAATTCTGACCCAGAGAGAACCTTCTTAAAGTAACTCAACAGCATTAAGCAAAACATTAAGTAAAAAATGATGCCTTTAGAAGCTACTAAAATTTTTATATAATCAAATAAAAATTTCCTATCAAGTATAAAATTCTCAGAATTGAAGACATTAAATGCAGAGTGTATAATTATCCTTTATTACAGCTGAATGGGCTTCTCTAATAAACTGTGGTATAATTTCCAAATTTTTGACCTGACCATTTCTGAACATCAGAAGAAAGGATACTGGTGATATCAATATGTACAACTTAACCTTTTAGAGGTATGCTGTCAATAAAATATTCCACTTCAATAAACATTCATTTTATCCATTATGCTGTTAGGTTTTTGGGTTGTTTGTTTATTTGTTTGTTTTGGGTACCAGGGATTTAACCCAGGGACACTCCGCCACTGAGCCACATCCCCAGCCCTATTTTGTATTTTATTTAGAGACTGGGTCTCACTGAGTTGCTTAGCACTTCACTTTTTCTGAGGCTGGCTTTGAACTCGCAATCCTCCTGCATCAGCCTCCCGAGCCACTGGGATTACAGGGATGTGCCAGTGCCAGTGCACCCAGCTGCTACTAGGTTATTGAGACAGAAAATTGAGTAAAACACAGCATAACATCTTGAGAAGTTAGGAATAATTCACTTATTAATTCAACAAATATTATAGAGCACCTGTGATTTTGTAAGAGCTGAGGATGAAAAGCAGTGCACAAGGAACAAAATAGACAAGAATCCCTGTGCTTACTGGAATTAACACCCTAATAGGAAAAAAAAGAACAATAATCAAGTAAAGAAATCACATCCTTGCTGGTGGCACATGGTGGCACATGCCTGTAATCTCTGCAACTCAAAAGGCTGAGGCAAATTGCAAGTTTGAGGTCAGCCTCAGCAATTTAGCAAGACCCTGCCTCAAAACAAAAAATTAAAAAAGAAAAAAGTGCTGGGGATGTGGTCCAGTGGTTAAGTGCCCCGGGGTTCAAGCCCCAGTATCAAAAAACAAAACAAAATACTTATCAGATTGTAAAAAGTGTTATTGAGAAAAATTAAGTGAATAAGGAGTGTGTGTGTGTGTGTGTGTGTGTGTGTGTGTGTTGTTGGGGGTGGGACAATAGACAGCCTCAATATATTTAGAACTAGTGAGCTACAATCCACTTAAGTGCCCCCAGTTTGTTGGCAATATCAGATGGGATGTCTAGTCTAGAGTATGCCTTCTCCCCTCCAAGGGAGGTGACCCTAGCCACATCAGAGTGACAGAGCTTCTTCACATCCGGCTGTATCTGTCCCACACAACCCTGGTGAGCACCCAGTGTTAGGACCTGCATCTTCTATCTGACCCTGTGAGAGTCAGGGAAGCTGAGGGTAGCAGAGGGGTCAAGCTTCTTCTTCCAGGGAGCATGTTTCTGAAGGTGTGCGGCCTCTCTCCACAGTCCAGCATCCTGGGCCACACTGTAAGGGGGAAGATGTAGGAACTTTTTCCTGAATGTCTTTCTTCATGGTCTCCTAGCTTACAAAGACTTCACTTTTGCTTCGGTTTGGGGAAGAACGCCTCTCCGTTTTGAATCATCTTAGAAAGGGCATATGTCATTTCCAATAGGGTAGTGAATGAAGGCTTCCACATAATGTACTATTTAAGCAAGGACTTGAAGGAAGTGAGAAAGGGAGGCAGCCAGATCTGTAGAGTAATTGCAAAGGTCCTGGGGGTAGAAATGTACCTAGTGTGTTAGAGGAAAGTGATGCCAACAACAACAACAACAACAACAAAAAAAAAAAAAAAAAAAAAAAAAAAAAACCACGGTAAACAGTAACTGTGGTAAAGAAAGTACTCCTAAGAAAGAAGCAATTAAATTTTACATCGTATAAATAACCCGTAAAAAGTACGTTTACTGTAAAGATTTTTACTGCATTTATAAATAAACAATAGCTACCTAATCAGTATAACAGTAAGGTAGACATGTTTATGCCCAGTTTATGCATCTTAAAGCAAAGGGAGAAGACGATTAAGAAGAAAAGTTGCTGGGCATGGTGGCCCATGCCAATAATCCCAGTGGCTCAGGAGGCTGAGGCAGGAGGATCAAAAGTTCAAAGCCAGCCTCAGCAGTAGTGATGCACTAAGCAACTCAGTGAGACCCTGTCTCTAAATAAAATACAAAATAGGGCTGGGGATGTGGCTCAGTGGTTGAGTAGCCCTGAGTTCAATCCCTGATATTCCCCCCACCTCACCCCACCCCCCAAAAAACAAAAGAAAAAGAAAAGTTAAGCAACAGAATCAGAGAATGGGCATGGAAGCTATTTAGCCTGAGTGAAAAATCCCAGCTTTGCATTGAACAAGGTCCTGAGTTTCTCTTTGCCTCGGTTTCAACTTTAAAAATGAAGATAATAGAATCTCTGGTGCAGGATAGTTAGAGGATTAAACAAGATAATACATACAGAAGAGTGCCTCTGAAACTTAATGTGCGTGCAAATCTCATTTAAATACAGGATCCCAGTCAGTGGCTCTGGGGTGGTGTGGAAGTTCTGCAGGTCCAACAGGTTCTGGCATTGCTGGTCCTCAGACCACATTTCCATGTCTAATTGTGAAACTTCTAGAGCAGTGCCTGGCACACTGTGCTCTGAATAGATTTAATTGTCATTACACTTCCATGCAGTTGCACTGGCAGGGAACTTGGATAAAACAAGTCAATAATTTACCCTCCTTCTCTATCAGATGTTCCTTGACAATACTGCATCCCAGAATAGAATTCTACTGCATGGCATTCAGAGTTCAGGTGATAAATGTGTGTATATGGATAACATCGTTTTCATTTTTAAAAGCAGCCTTGGATTATTGTTTTTAAGCTACATCAAAGTACCTAATACCCTGTGCATTAGGAGGCATTTGATAAATAGTCGTTGGATAAAAGAATGTCCAGACTGTCTAAATAAATCATCCATCCAGGAATGAACAGTGCTGATGGAGTTCGGCTTTATTTTCATACAGTGGCATGTGTGCCAAATCATTGTTCCAAGAATGTGGCAACTGTCCTCTAAAATTCAAAGTATGTCATTCTAGCCTAATTGCTTTAGGGTAATGCAAGGCAGACTCCAGCCCAGCTATAGTACTTCCTTCTTCCTGTGCCGCTCAGCCCAGACTTCATATGCTAACAGCGCCCTCTACTGCCCAGAAGCTGCTTCGAGCGGCAAAGTGGAACACCTAGACCTGCAAAAATCAGAATCCACACAACCAGATTAGCTTACCACACAAAAGTAGTTTGTTTGTCTTTAAGGGAGAGAAAGTGGCAGTCAGCTGTCCGTGCTGGTAAGGGCTGATCTCAAGGTCAGCTGCTGGGCAGCTCTACGCGAAGCCGACCAGGATCCCTGCAGAGGAGAGGAAATCTGGTAGCTGTTGACAGGTGCCCTTTCCTTCCCTGACAAGCATTGACCTTAAAACTTCCCTTTAGCTTTGCGCAGTTGCACGTGTCTGAAATCCCAGTGGTTCAGGAGGCTGAGTGCGGGAGGATCGGAGGATCCCATGTTCAAAGCCAGCCTAAGCGAATAATGTTCTGCCATCCTCCTTCATCCCCCTCCTCCTTGAAGTGATTTGCACGTGAGCCCTTTCCACATGCCGCTCATTCCACCTGCCAAATTAAATTGGATAAATTTGGAAAAACAAGTCTTCTAATTAAATCTCCTTGCTGCTAAACCTGAGCAGCTGTCTTTTCACTGTGATTTTTTTGGGGGGAGGGGACGGGTTACTGGGTATTAAACTCAGGGGTGCTCAACCACTGAGCTACATCTCCAGTCCTTTTTATTTTTTGAGACAGACTGTCTCTAAATTGTTGAGGCTGGCCTCGAATTTGTGATCCTCCTGCCTCAGTTTCCTAAATCGCTGGGATTACAGGTATGCACCACAGTGCCCTGCTTCCCTTAACTCTCTCTTTCTTTCTCTCTTTCTTCTTTCCTTTCTTTTTTGTACCAGGGATTGAGCCTAGGGGAACTTAACCACTGAGCCACATCCTCCGCCCTTTTTATTTTGAGACAGGGTCTTGCTAAATTGCTTAGGGCTTTGCTAAATTGCTGAGGCTGGCTTTGAACTTAAGATCCTCCTGCTTCAGCCTCCCTAGTCACTGGGATTACAGGAATGAGCCATCACAGCCAGTTCACCTTTCCTTTTCAATGTTTTGTATAGTATAGTTACAAAATTGCACAATTACCACAACCTAATTTTGAAATTTTCCATCATCCCCAAAAGATTCCTTATCCATCAGTACTCTCCTCATTTTCCCTATATCCTGTCCTCAGCTGTTGGTAACTATTAGTTTACTTGATGATAAATTTGACTATTATAGATATTTCACATAAATGTGGCCTTTTGTGAAGGGTTTGTTTCACTATCAGTGTTTTCAAGGTGTAGCGTTTATCAATACTTCATTCTTTCTGTTGCTGAATAATATCCTGCCATGCAATTACACCATATTTTATTTATCCATTCATCAGTTGATGGACATTTGGATTGTTTCTACTTTTTGGCTATTATAATCAATGCTCATACAAATACCCATAATCACAGGGTGTGTGTGTGTGTGTAACTGGGAATTTAACTCAGGATCTTGCACCTGTTAGGCAAGTGCTCTACCACTGAATCACCACCCTAGCCCCATATTTGAGTTTTTGAGTAGACGTGTGTTTCTCTTAGGGAGATACCTGGGAGTGGAGTTACTATGTCATATGATAAGGAAACTTCAAAACTTACTCCCATTTAAGAATACAGAATGACTAACAAGGAGTAAAATATATTAATTAATAAGTTCATTTATTTTTTCTAGAAATATTTGATGATAGAGTGTATCTTGACATATTATACATATGTAGAATATTCTAAGTATAACTTGTTCCAATTAGGATCCCATTATTGTGGTTGTACATGATGTGGAGTTATATTGGACGTGTATTTATATATAAGGATAGGAAAAATATGTGCATTTCATTTTACTGTCTTTCCTATTCCCGTCCTCACTCCCTTCCCTTCATTCCCCTTTGTCTACTCCAATGAACTTCTAATCTTCAAGGGGTAATATTTTGTTACCTTGATGTTTGATAACTAGAATGTTACACAGGATTATGATAAAGAGATTTCTAAACTAAAAGAATGCATTTTACTTTGTGATAATCATACCTCAGTGAAACTGACTTTATGTTGGGGAGTGAAATAGGCCAAATTATATTGTTATATTGTGTGCATGTATAAATATGTAACAACAAATACCACAACTATAATGGACTAATAAAAGTGTGGAAGAAAGTGCTGGGGTTGTGGCTCAGTGGTAGAGCACTCGCCTAGCACATGCGCGGTCCAGGTTCGATCCTCAGCACCACATAAAAAATAAACACATTGTGTACAACTAAAGTAAATAAATAAATATTTTTTAAAAATGTGGAAGAAAGAAAACTAAGCAAAATAAGCAAATAAGAAGAGATTTCTAATAAATGATTCAGTCTTGATTCTTCAAGACCAAGGTCAGGTCTTGACCCAGAAAATTGTTCATTTATATTATCTGCCCCTTGAGACTCTCTGATCTCTTCTTCTTGACAGCCCTAAACTTGTCTGCCAGCATAAGTGTTTCACATTCCTTTGAAGCATATTTTTCTGACCCACTGTTTTAAATCACTCCCACTTGGCATTTTATGATTTCAAAGCCTTCCTAGAAGTAGTGGTCATCTGTATTAGGTAACTGGTAGTGCTTAGTTGTTTTTTTTATTTTTTTAAGCCACAATATCCAACCAGCCAAATAATCAAGTGTTTCTTGAACATTCACTCCCCACAGCAAATAGAGGACAACCAAAGAGATATGCCAGAGTTCCTCTCCTGGAAGTGTTTCTTATCCAATTGGAAGGAAAAATAAAATTGTAACTGAAAATATCACATTGCCTGGGAGCACAGCTCAGTGGTAGAGCTCTTGCCCAGCCTTCAATGTCCAGCACCCCCCCCACACACACACACACATCATATAAGGGTCCAAATGTCTTCGTCAACATGTTGTCTACAGAGCAGTGACAGCCAAAGTCATGGCAAACACAATCTATGAAAATCCTTGTATGCACACTGGGACAAACAAAGGAGCCTATAGAGGACAGCCCCTGGCCTGGGACATCTGGGTGCCCCACCCTCCCTAATGTGGTTTGTTGCCACCTACAGCAATGATACCGCGGGAAAGAAATCGGAGGCAGACTGGGAATGAGTGGTTTCTTTATTCTTGCTTCTTCTTCTCTCCTTTCTCTCTCTTTTCTCTGACACCCCCGGCCTGGTTAAATACTCTTCACCCATTAAGCATACACATGTACAGGTGCGGTACAGAAAGATTCTTAGTCAAATTCATTAAGGTCAGGTGTAAACAAGTAAACGCCTCCTCTTGGCTCTCAGCCAGCCGCCATCTTAGCTACTTCCTCATTAAAGGCTCTTACAGTGGTTCACTGTCCACTGGTGTCCCTTAGGGGCACACCAATATGGCAGCATATTTGTGGATCTCTAGCCCACAGGATAAATTCCAAACTTTTTGTGTGGCACTCAAGAAACTGAACTTTTTTTTTTTAGTATTTATTTATTTACTTTAGTTGTACACAATGCAATGCATTTATGTTTACGTGGTGCTGAGGATCGAACCCGGGCCGCGCACGTGCAAGACGAGCGCTCTGCCACTGAGCCACAATCCCAGCCCAAGAAACTGAACTTTTTTTTTTTTTTTTTTTTTTTTGTGATACCAGGGATTGAACTCAGGGCACTCGACCACTGGGCCACATCCCTGGCCCTTTTTGTATTTTATTTAGAGACAGGGTCTCACTGAGTTGTTAAGTGCCTCGCCATTGCTGAGGCTGGCTTTGAACTCGTGATCCTCCTGCCTCAGCCTCCCAAAGTGCTGGGATTACAGGCGTGCGCCACCGCGCCCGGCTGAAACTGAACTTAATCTACCTTTCTGGCCCCTTTTCCCTTGAGCCCTCAAGTGGGAACGCTGGGTAGAAGCATCAAGGAAGTAAAGCAGCCCCCCGAGAGTGTTTTTAGTGCAATACCACAATGCTGTCAGACCGCCTGCTTTTTATCCATTACCTGTTACTTCAATACTTGGTATTTGTGTACTTTCTCAGCATCTTGAAACAAAAACATTATCTTGAAGGAATAGCATAAATTCAGACCATTCTGAACTGAATCCCGATTTGTAAAGACAACATCCTGATTGAACCCATAGAAGGCTGGGGCAGAGTACAAATTAACAGGCCCCTCTGCCTGCTCTGAAATAGCCAGACACAAAGAGCAAGAGGAGAAGGGAGAGGAGGAGGTGGACACGGAAGGAAAAAAAGGGTGACAAGGGAGAGAAAGGGGAGTGGAGGGGAGCCAGAAGTAAAAGGAGTCAGTCATCAAGTAAAGACTGAGCTGAGTACAGTGGTACACACCTGCAATCCCAGTGACTCTGGAGGCTGAGGCAGGAGGATCGCAAGTTCAAATTCAGCCTGGACAATTTTAGTGAGACCCTGTCTCAAATAAATAAATAAAGGGCTGGGGATGCAGCTCAGTGGTAGAGCACCCCTACGTTCAATCCCCAGTACCTTACCTTGCCACACATATACACACACAAAACAAAGACAGATCATATTCTCCTCATATTTTACTGCAGCATTAAAAATCACATTTCTGTTGCTGGTAGAATAACATCCTCATATGATTTTGCACTTAAATGTCATTTAAAGAACACATAATATTGTATTTCATTTCTGCTTTACTACAGTTTCTAACAACAATTTGTCTTTTTAATTACTATTTCCAAAGCATGCCTAGAAAGCTCTTGAGATTGCAGCACCCCAGGGCCACAGGCTGGCCACCCCAATCCTAACATCATTTGTGGTCCATAGTTTTTCTATTCCCCCAACATGGCTGAAAGGTGTTAGCTCAAAAAGAAAATTACGGACTTCTACGAGTAAAGAAAGCTAGGGGTGATGATACTCACCTGTAGTCCCAGCAACTCAGGAGGCTGAGGCAGGAAGATCACTTGAGCCCAGGAGTTCAAGGCCAACCTAAGCAATATAGTTAGACCCTGTCTCTAAAAATAAATAAATAGAGCTGGGGATGTAGCTCAGTGGAAAAGTGCTTCCCTAGCATGCAGAAAGCCCTGGGTTCAATCCCCAGCACCATAACAACAACAACAACAACAACAAATAAATAATAATAAAAATAGAGAAAGTGAATAGGGAGGCTCAAGAATGGAAGCAACATTCCCTTAGTAGATGCTCCTGTGTTTATTAAGGGCCATGCAATGTGGAAGGACCAGTGACCTACATAGAAGAGGAGACTGTAACAAACTCAGTGTTGGGGAGTATGGAGATGAACCTGGTAAGATATTTTAGCTGGGGAAAAGTGGTACCAAGAACTTGACCCCTCACCTTTGTACTTTATTACTTTGTTGAAGGTGGGGAAATGGGTATGGCAGGAACCCGAGGATGAGACTACTCCAGGGGCCTCTGCACTTACTGTTTGGGGTTAGTCATGGGATGGGGGTTCTGGATCCACAGCCATCAGTGGCACTCGTGCCTCTCCAGCTACCCTCCACCACATTGGGACTAGGCAATGTGGCAAGTGAGACCCTGAGGAAAGTAGCATCCCACTCCCCATCTCAAGGAAGCCTTGCCTTGCTTTGCACTAGTTGTGGGGGCTGCAGTTTAGCCTAGGCATCATCTTCCTTCTTGACAGATTTCAGCAGCCACATCAGACCTCTAGCTTCACTGGTGAGGTGGGAGCAGCAGAAGTCTGGAAGAATCCAGTGTGAGGGGTGTGGACTCTTTAAGCCCCAGTTCTGGCTTCAAGAGAGGTGAGAGAATATAGACCCAGGCCTTTGGATTCTTGTATGCATCCGGGGCACTCAGGATCAGAGCTGGGGAGATGCCACACCAGGTGGAATAACATCATTTGCACCCCAAGTAGGTGACATAAGATGTATGTGTGGCATACATGTACGTCTAAAATGTGACATGTCCATTAATATAATAAAATATAATCAGTGCAATGCTATATATGTACAGGACACTATGAATGAATCTAGTTAAGGTTGCATTCTGGAAGCAGCATTTACATTTAAGCACAGGAAACCTGAAGCCCATGTGTAAACCAATCACAAAAGTTAAACCAGAGCCTAAATTTTCGGATTCTTTGTCCCCCAGTGGGTTGTCTCCCAAGGAACAATTCTCAAGACTTTGACACTGGCTCCCTTTTCATCAGAGCTCTGTTAATGAATGGGTTAATATCACTGCAAACTTACTGAGAAAATGAAAGCTGTATTTACCAGAACTGCTTTCAGAGACAGTACAGGACGTGCTGGAAGAATTCTGTGATCAGCTGCTTGGGATGCTGGGGGTAGGGGGTACCCTCATAGGGCAGGCTTTATCTGTAACAACAGATCATCACCAAGCGGCATGTGAAAAGTGCCCCTGGATTCCAAGGCTGTATTTTCCTGGTAGAAGAATGGAAATTTGCCTTCAAAGGAGAGTCTAGGGCTGGGGTTATCCCTCCGGGATGAAGCCTTGCCCATAGCATGCGGGAGGCCCTGCGGGCCCAGGGTGTGAGCCTGTAGTCCCAGCTATTTTGGAGGCTGAGGGAGAAGGACCACTTGAGTCCACGAGTTAGAGACCAGCTTGGACAGTAAAGTGAGACCCTGGCCCAAAAAACAAATACAAGCGCTCACTTAGGCGGCACATACATTAAATTGGAAAGACACAGAGTTAACATGGCCCCCGTGAAAGGATGACACGCAAATTCGTGAAGCGTTCCATATAAAAACAAATCAAAACCAAAACATAGTCTGGTTGCTGCCCCCAGGGAAACTCCTCCTCAGTCCTTCCTCAATGCTCAGAGACAAGCCTGTCTGTCTGGGTGGGTAAGTACTAACCTGCCCTAACCATTAACTGCACCCAGGTCTCTATAGAGACAAGCCAGGTCCTCTGCCAGGGTCTTTGTTGTTTGTTTGCTTGCTTGCTTTTGCAGCACTGGGGATTGAATCCAGGGCCTCACACATGCTAGGCAAGCACTCTACCACTAAGCTATATCCCTAGTCCTTTTTATTTTATTTTTTAAATTTTGAGACAGGGTCTCTCTAAGTTGCTCAGGCTGGCTTCGAACTTATGATCTTCCTGCCTCAGCAATTCGAGTGCCTGAGATTACAGATGCGCTCCACGTTGCCCTGCTCGGGGTCATTATTCTGAGGGATATCAGGCCTCCTATCCGCAGTCCTCGACCCCAGCTAATGTTGAGAGCCATCGTTATCTTTGATTCCATCCGCCAAGAACGGTCTTCCTCATTTTCTCGCGACTTGGACGCTGCGTCGCCCCCTGCCGGCACTCCGCGGAAGGCCACGCTGGGACAATCTGAAGCCTCTGTCTCCCGAGGCCAGCTCAAAGGCGCCGCCTGCGGCCTCGGCCCCGCGCGTCTGCCTCGCGCTGAAGCTCTATTCTGGGTTCTGACCCCAGCACCAGCATTGAGAATCAAGGACTTCTGAGAGTTTCCAGCCATTGTTTTTCGCAGACATCTACAATGAAATCAATGAGATGTGTGTTTCCTTCTGGTTCTCTTCCCTTCTTTTTCTCTATCATTTTTTTTTTCAAGGTGGGAGTGAATGTCAATGGCACGACTATAGCAGAAAACAGAAGGGAAGGATGGAGAGCGGGGGCGGAGCAATTGGACATTGAAAATCCAAGAATGCCTTCCAAGGAACATGCTTGCCCAAAGGAAGAGAAGCAGGTGTACGGGAAAGGATATATTCCATGAGGATTAAATACACATTCTCTGTATACAGAATTTTCTTGTGACTATACATCCTTTCCAATACACTTTAAGACACTTTGCAGGGTGTAGAATATATGTATTTAATTTTGGTGCCGGGGATCAAACCCAGAGCTTAGAGCATGCTAAGCACACACTTGATCACTGAGCTATGCATCCAGTCCCAGATTTGATTTCTGAAAATTGTTCCTTCAGTTTGAATATTCATATGCAAAAATTACTATTCTTACTTTTGTGATTATCTTTCCCCCAAAACTTCTTCTCTTTCTCCACTACATTTTTCCATGTTCTATGTTCCTGAACCTACTGTAATTTTCTATCTCTTTCTTTAAAAGTATCACTATCTTTTGGAACCTGAAATTCTTAACATTATATTTTGATTTTTTTTTTCAGTTTCTCCTTCATTTAGCTGTGCTATACGTGTTTCCATTTGGCACCTCTCATCTTTATTTATAATTCAGTATCCCAATCCCTTTGTCAGCTTTGCTTATGGCTGAATATCCACCAAAGATGTTGCTAATTATGAGACTAAGACATCCTGATTGAAGAGAAAGTAATGTGTTCTTTCCCCAAATCTGCATAGATGAAGAGCATCCTCTTTAAGCTCCCTGGTCACCTTTTCCCTTGATACAAAACATTGTAACCATTAGCGGTACTTATGAAGATGGCTCATTTGTATCTAACTTCTGCCCATTTCATACCCAAACTCCATTATACAAATTATTTTAACTGGATTTTTTTTTTCTGCATTCCTTACTCTTTTCAGCTTAGAAATCAAGATGCCTAGCCTACTTTTTGTACCATTTTAAAATAATTTGATTCTTTCCCTGGTTCTCTTGAGTCATAGTGATGTGATTTCACCCCTGTTTGTGTTACCTTATAATTTATGACAATCAGAAAAAGGACCACGTAAATGTGTCCATTCTTAACAGGCTGGGGACAACTATTTGCCTGAGCTGAAATTATCATCACTTCAGTAGAAATGTATTTTAAAAGCCTCGGTGAACTGCAAAAGAGAAGACAAGATTTTAAAAATATGCTTTCTCCATAAAAATTCAGATGGCAATGTATCGACAGATGGAGAGCCAAGGGCGACGGTTAGAGGAGAATTATTCAAAACCACCGCTGTGCAAAGGGCTGGCACATAAACTGCAGCTTTTCACATTGGGGATTTGAACAATGAACAAATTTTACAGACTATTGTATTTTGGTGTCTCTAATTAAGAGCTAATTAAATGCTTATTTCATTGCACATCTAATTTTTTCAAATGTTTCAGAATTACCCCAAATGCATATTGCTGCTTAGACTGGATAAACCTAAACATCAACTCAGTTATATACATATATATTCCTATGCTTTATATATGTCAATACTTAGGATGGAAAGATGATTTTTTTAAACCAAGTATAGAAGTGAAAATACACAAATTTTGTGGATATGTGGATATACAGAGGTTGCAGAAGAGACACCAGCTGTCAATATCAAATATCAATCTTCCCATACACCATAATCATATTTCTAGCAATGACAGTGCATATTATTATTTTATCTATTTTTATTTGTTAACTTTTGTGGTGTTGGGGGATATAATTCAGAGCCTAGATAAGTGCTCTACCACTGAAATAAACCCTCAGCCCTTATTTATTTATTTATTTATTTATTTATTTATTTTTAAATCAAAAGTGGTGTGTGTAAAACCAGGCATAGTGGCACATGCCTGTAATCCCAGCAATTTAGGAGGCTGAGGCAGGAAGATCACTAGTTGGAGGCCAGCTTCAGCAAATAGTGAGACCCTATCTCAAAACAACAATAACAGCAAAATACTAATAATAATATAAAGGGCTGGGGTTGTAGCTCCGTGGTAAATTGTCCCTATGTTCAATCCCCAATAGTGCGCACACACACACACACACACACACACACACACAAATATGTGTTAAATACACTCTAAAATTCCAAAATCAGTGAGCAACATAATAAGACTTTTTAATAGTGATAAAAGGAACAAGTCAGTGTGGTGGGATTCCAAATTCAGGGCCAGCCTCAACAACTTGGCAAGGCCCTAAGCAACTTAGTGAGACCCTGTCTCTAAATAAAATATAAAAAGGGCCCGAGGATGGGATGGGGTTGTAGCTTAGTGGTAGAGTGCTTGTTTAGCATGTGTGAGGTACTGGGTTTGATTCTCAGCACCGCATATAAATATATAAAATAAAGGTCCATTGACAACTAAAAAATATTTAAAATAAATAAATAAATATAGGTATTGTGTCCATCTACAACTAAGAAAAGGGGGGTGGGCTGGGGATGTGGCTCAGTGGCTGAGCACCTCTAGACTCAATCCGCAGTACCACGAACACAAAAAAAGGGAGGTCTGGGGATGTAGCTCAGTGGTAAAGCATCCCTGGTTAAATCTCCAATACTAAAAATGAATAAATACATAAAATGGAGAACAACAACAACAAAAGGGATGAATGTGCTAAAGCAAGCTAGCCTATGTCCCAGGGCCCCCCAACCCTTACATTTTACCCCTGCAGGTGTACCTTTCACTCTGTCTCACTGAGTTACCCTGGTTCCATTTCTCTACACTTGACAGATCTCCACAATTTTCCTCAAACTGTTCCCTCTGTTCAAAATTCAAAAGAGTGCTTGCCTTCCTCCAAACTTGGCATGCCTCCAAAATGTCCCTCAAACTGTTCTTTCCTAAATCTTGTTCACCTGGCCTACTTACCCTCCAGTTTTGAACTGTGACTGACTTAGTACTGCCTGCCACCAAGAAAGTTCGCCACAAAATGCTAGCTGAATAAATGAAAGATCTCAAGGGAAGCCTACCATTATTGTCCTAACAAAACATCTATGGATTGAGACATTGAAACAAAAAATGTGCCAATTTACTTAGCAATCTACATTGAAAGAGCAATTGTAACAAAATGACAGAAAAAAGTAAAAGATACAGTCATTTGGGAACATTCCATGTGTTGGGACAGAGACATTTACAAGAAAGCGTGCATAGATGTTAGGAGACCTAATGCCTAAATGTCTTAATTAATACAAATGTCTACTCTTATCTGATGCAAAACCCAGTGATAGAGAAATTATGTAAAACTAGGAGGGAACTCTCTGTCTGGGTGTTGAAAATTTATAGCATCAGAGAAGGGGAAATCATGCCAAAGCACAATTGACCAAGATTTGAACAGGAAAGATCTTATCAGGGGAGCCCCATGTTTAGTCAGGCTGTAATTCTGATTTGCCTTAGAACCATTGTATTGGCTCTGTTTCCTCAAGGATAACAGTATAACACAGACAACCCTGCATGATTCAAGGAAGGCTAAGAGAGGAAGGTGTTGCTATTAATCAGTCCACGTGATTCATTAAAAAACCAAAAATTTTTAAAAAAGGATGAAAGAAAGAAAGAAAAAAATCACCCTAGAGTCTGCACTGGTCATTTATGGTTTCTTTCTTTCTTTCTCTTTTTCTTTCTTTCTTTCTTTCTTTTTTTGTACCAGGGATTGAACCCAGGGGTGCTTTACCACTGAACCACATGCCCAGCCCTTTTTACTTTTTATTTTGAGATAGGGTTTCTGCTAAGTTGCTTAGGGCTTTGCTAAATTGCCAAGGCTGGCCTCAAATTTGCAATCATCCTGCCTCAGCCTCCTGAGAAACTGGATTACCAGGCATGCACCATCACAATCAGCTTATTTTATGGTCTCCTATAGGGAATTTCTTCAAGATTCTTATAGTCATTTTCAAGTTCAATAAAAGCACATTAAATAGTGTCTTGCTTTTTGGAAGAAAAGCAGCCCATAGAGGTAACAAGTGGAGGCTGGGAAGACAGAGGGCATCAGTGGGGTCTGCACCGGTCACTGCTGTCCGAAAGGCAACAGTGCACTCCAGAGCTGTGTATTACCAATGAATTTCCCACTTGTTATCTCTGAGACTTGAGAAGAGCTGGCTTTCTAAGTCAGCTGGCAGCTGGGTTTGTCAAATCAAGCAATTTCTTTCCCATTTAATTCCAATTGTAGGATGCATAGTCATCTTTGGTAATTGAGAACTACTCTAAATTCTTCAAGACTTTATGGGAATCAAAGTGGCATCAGCCAGTGCTGACCAGCAGCCTAAGAACTTTGTACCTGCTTTGGAGGAGCAGAGCAGCAGGAGGTGAGGAAACACGTGTCCTTGCCCACTTCTGAGGGGAGTGAGCGAGCAGCAAGCTGTCTGGGGGCTGCAGCAGCAATATGAAGAACCTGTCTTGGACATGCAGAGGGGACGGCAACATCCTTCTGACCTCAGACACAAAGGGGAGCCTCTTCCTCTAGGGAGGAGACCCAACACTCCGTGTCCTATAGAAGACTGGCAGGACCCACCCCACGATCTCACATAGCTCCTCTTCCCATCCTCCCGGAAATGACAGTTTACTGTGAAAGCCCAAGGAAACCTATATATGTTCTACTGATGAGATCCAGTAACAAACAATTATAAGAACTCCTTGAACTTATAAAATAGTCAAAGTCTCAATGCCTGTGAGGAAACTAAAGGGTCTTTGCTTGTTTTTTTTTTTTTTTTTCCCTTCTTTTTTTTTTTTAAATATATTTTTAATTGTAGATGGATACAATATCTTTATTTATTCATTCTTATGTGGGGCTGAGGATCAAACCCAGTGCCTTACACATGTGAGACAAGTATTCTACCACTGAGCTACAGCCCCAGCCCTATGTTTTCCTTCTTAAATGTACTCTTGCTGGGCATGGTGGCACATGCATATTTTCCCAGGGACTCGGGAGCCTGAGGCAGGAGGATTGAAAGTTTGAGACTAGCCTTAGCAACTTGGAGCAACTTGAGACCCTCAGCAAGTTAGCAAGACCCTGTCTCAAAGTTAAAAATTAAAATAAAATCTGGAGATATAGCTCAGTGGTAAAGCAACCCTGGGTTCAACCCCTAGTATAAAAAAAAAAAAAAAAAAAAAAAAAGATCAAGGACCCACAGGTTTTGAAAATCTGTGTAAATACCTACAAGGTGTTATCATTTTATCTACATGTCCTGCAAGAGACATTTGAGTATTGTCAACAGCTCTTATGACAAAGAGATGATTATTGACAAATGTGCCAAATAGGACATCCAACACTGATTGTCCACCTGGACTCTGCCTGGGCAGCCTTGGGTAGGGGTGAGAGATGGGCTTTGGGCCGGAAAGGCAGAGAATTCAATCCTTGCTGAGGGCTGGGAGTGCAGCTCCATGGTGCAGTTTTGGCCTCACACATGGGAAGCCCTGGCTTTGTCCTTACTAGCTGGATCATTCACTCACTGGAAAATGGTTGACTTCAATTAACTTCAGGTTAAATGCCCTACCTCTTAGGGCCTATAGAATGGGAACAATATTACCTCTTGAGATCTTATCCCATTTTCCAGTAGCACTGTCTTTACAGCATTAATCACTATCTGCAATCACCCAATTACTTGTTTATTTTCTGTGCCTGTTCCTCCTCCCTCACCTGAGCTCCTTGAGAGCAGGAACCTGGACTGCTGCCCTTGTTCAATGTTGTTTCCTCCCTGTGTGGGGACACGTTGGCATGTAGCGATTGCTCAGTCAATATTTATTGAATAAATGAAGGTGAAATGAATGCATTTGCAAAGCCCACGATAAAGACTCAGTAACTGTACTATTTCTTCCTCCTTAAGGGTTTCAGTTCACCTCTGTATCCACTGTAGCAATGAATGGTGTGGAAATGACTTGGACTGCAACACAGCACAGGCCCTGGAACTCAGCTTAGTCCTCTCTGTTCCAGCTACTTTCTAGATTCTTCAACATCTTACGAAGAAGGCTCTCTGAGCCACTATCATCGGCATGACCTGGGTCCAAGGTTATTTATTGATTGTTTGGTGCGTTCATCTTAGTTCCCATTTCTGAAGCTGTGTTGCCCTCTCTCCTCATCCTGGCTTTTTTGGATGAAATTCTCCAATTGAGGTGGTCACTCAATAGGTGGCACTCTCTCCCAGTGCACTGTCATTCTTTACCGCGCCCAGATGTTAGACTGTAGTTAGAGGAATAGCAGAATCACAGCTGCAACAAAGTGATGCTGATTATTCTGTAACTTTCCTTCCCTGTCACCCATATACCATATCCCACTTCCTCCTCTTTTAATTTTTTTTTGATTTTTAGATGTTGAGAATATAACCCAGAGCCTTGTGCATACTAGGCAAGTACTCATCCACTGAGCCACGTCTCCAGCCCCTATTCTTGTTTTCTTACCTCCTTTAGAACTCAGCTAATGTTCTGCTATCTTGTACTCATGAAAAAATGTGTTGGTCCTTCTCTTAAGATGATTAGGGAACAAAAGAGACTATCATGTTACTTTCTGTGCTTGAAGTTCAATTTTGATTATTTTTTATTTCATTCATTCACTTACTCATTCAATTTATTCACTAAACTGTTCTACTGTGGGCTTACACATATCAGTGATGAGAAAAATTGTGGTAGGGAGTAGGGAAGGGAAAAAAAGGTTTGAAGCTTGGGTTTGCTATTTATTTATTTACTTACTTATTTATTTGTAGTTGTAGATGGACAGCATGGCTTTATTTTATTTGTTTATTTTTATGTGGTGCTGAGGACTGAACCCAGTGCCTCATGAATGCTAGGCAAACGCTCTGCCACTGAGCTATAGCCCCAGCCCCGGGTTTGCTATTTATTAACTGAGCAAATTTCTTACCCTAAAAATACCTCAATTTCCTCATCTATAAAATGCAGATGATAATAACACTTATTGGATTGTTTCAATGATTAAATGGATTATTATTTAAATAACATTAAATAGGCTTATTAGATAAACACTAGCTATATAATACTTTGATGATGACTGGCTTAACTTTCTAAGTAACATGGTAGTGTTTTTTATATTGAATATGTTATATATATATGCATATATATATACACACACATATATTTATATTTGTTTATTTGCTTTTAGTTGTACACAATGCTTTTATATTTTTTACATGGTGCCGAGGATCGAACCTGGGCCATGCACACACTGGGCAAGCGCTCTACCGCTGAGCCACAACCCCAGCCCATGTTATATATTTTCTCCCATTTTAATATCACTGAAATCAGAATGGGATATCATAATTTGGTAACACTTTTTTCTCCAAGTGATACAAAAAATAGTTATTCATATTAAAATTGATGGCATATGGGTGTGATGAAATATTGCAGTTATAAATAACATTTAAGAAAGCTGGTCCCTTTCTCTCAGGTTCCATGTGTGCTCAAAATTTCCCAATTAAGGAAGAAGGGGGCAGAGAGGAATCATTTGTACCTGTGCAGAGCACAATCTTTTTTTTTTTTTTTTTCAGTACTGGGGATTGAACTCAGGGGCCCTCGACCCCTGAGCCACATCCCCAGCCCTATTTTGTATTTTATTTAGAGACATAGTCTCACTGAATTGCTTAGCACGACGCTTTTGCTGAGGCTGGCTTTGAATTCGAAATCCTCCTGCCTGAGCCTCCAGAGCCACTGTGCTGACGGGGATGACAGGCATGTGCCACCACGCCCACCAGAGCACAATCTTGAATGGCATTGAGCGGGATCCTTAAAAGCTCTGAGTAGAACTTGGAGGTCTCAGGAGAGTGGGTCTCAATGGCTCTTATTCCCATCTCACCCAGAAATGGCACATGCACACCCATATCAGGGAGGGAGCCTCACCAATGAGGAGGTGTGAGGAGGGAATGAATCTCCTATGTTGAAGTTTGGGCTCAACCCTGTTATTGTTCTAGAAAAGTCTTAAATTAAGCGCTGGATGGCCTTTTTGGCAAGTGTCTTCTCAAATCCTGGTTGAAAGTCATAACTACAGGGACTGGCTCTGGTACCCACAGGTCTGGCCTAAGTCAAGGCTGTGATAAGGCCTCTGAACAAAGAGCATTCTCGGGTTCCATGTGGTCATCAGCTCGCAGTAAGCACTG
Source organism: Tamias sibiricus (assembly GCA_025594165.1). Lineage (NCBI taxonomy): Eukaryota > Metazoa > Chordata > Mammalia > Rodentia > Sciuridae > Tamias > Tamias sibiricus. Next base: position 137,604,060 of record CM046658.1, on the reverse strand, counting down.
TCAGGAATGCTACATTTCAGTATTTTTGTGTATGTGTACTTTTATACCTTCAACTTGGATTCTTTCTTATGTGTAATTGATCCATTTTAGCTCCCCTGAAGTCCCCTGAAGTCCCTTGAAGTTTCCCTCCATTTAGTGACTGTCCTTGAAGATGCTCATAGTGCTAACCTGACTCTTCATGATGCCAAGATGATCCATCTTCTTTGGTGTCCAATACTCCCAAGACACCCCACATTTTGTTTGGAATGCTTCTAACACCCCTCAATTAATTTATTACCCATCCTAATCTACTCTGTTGATCCTAAAACACTCTCCCAGCTTTCTGCTCACCCCTTGGGTGCTAATCACTGTGCTAATCTCTCTTCAACTCTAATTATTCCTTCATGCAGGGCTTTTTGTGTTCCTCCATATATTCTGGGCAGACAAAGATGAATTATACTTGTCCTTGTCCTTGGAATGTGGTCACCTTCTCCTTCTGGTTCACTGGAGACCTCCACATGTTTTCTGATCTATGCTTTTAACCCATCATTGAGATGGGCATCTACTATTCATTTTTTACAGATGAAAAGGCTGAGGAGAGGAGGTTAAATGGCTTCCTCAGAGGAAAGAGCAAAGCCAGGATATCCCTTGATCCACTAGGATCATGCTGATGCCTGCTCTCAAGGGACCTGCCTGCCAGCAGCTCCTGGGCCCTGTGCCTCTGATCCTACCCTCACTCTCTGAAGTTACAATCTAGCACAAGGAGTTATGGGTCCTGGTCTACCCCAAACCATGGCGCCTCCATGAAGGCTTGGATTTGTCCACACTTGTCCACACTCATCAGCAGAATCAAGGGCTTGCTTCATCTCTCCACACTTCTTTTTCTGTCTTCGATGTGTGTGGTTGAGGTTGGGTCGGATCAATAAACACTTGCTGAGCATAGAATACCATGCTCGACTCTGGAAAGCTGGGAAGATATAACAACGAAAATTCTGCCAACAAGAAATTATAATAAGGGCTGGGGATGTAGCTTATTGGCAAACATGCGTGAGGCACTGGGTTCAATCCCCAGCGTCACATAATCACACACACACACACACACACACACACACACACACACATACACACACATAATAGAGCCCCTACAATGTGTTCATGTTTTTAACAGAGCGACAGCAGGAGTGGGCAGTAGTATTTATGTTTGTTTTTCTATTTTTAATTGTTATATTTTTATAGTTAGGATTCTGTCCAAGCCTGAGGTCTAGGCCCCTTGGGTGCTCAGGCAGGCATGAGGTCACTGCTGAAACCCAGGTTCACAGCTCCAGGGTGGAGGGGACTTGTGTAACCTCAGAAAAACACCCAGCCAGGCTGTGGTGCTCTCCTCACGGCCAGGTGTCTGCTGAGTCACCTCCACCCTGCCCCCCTCCCAGGGAGAGGGTGAGGCTGCTCTTAAAGAAACTATGGTCTGCACTGGCAAAAACTGCCCGTTCTAAAAGCCCCAGAGGAGGTCCCGTTCTTCCAGAATTGGTTCTCTGCAGAGTAAAGGATCATAATCAGAAAATCTATTACCCTTCCTCAGGGCAACCTTGAGAGGAAAGAGGCGTAGCAGCCCAAGAGCACGCCACATCTTATATGTGGGGTGGCCACTGCCTGTCTCCAGGTTGGAGTAGGTGGGTGCCTTTACCTTGCTGCCCAGGAATGGGCTCCACACTCCTCCCTTGTCTTCATCTCTACTATGCATGTCCTGCTGCTATGTCCAGCAGTAATTGGCAAGTGATCTTGGGTAGGTTTATAAACTCTGCATGGCCTTATTTTCCTCACCCGTGATGTGGAGAATAGGCTGGCACAGGATGAGGTAATTCACATCTTTTTTTTTTTTTTTTTTTTTTTGTACCGGGGATTGAACTCAGGGGCACTCAACCACTGGGCTACATCCCCAGCCCTTTTTTGTATTTTATTAGAGAAAGGGTCTCACTGAGTTGCTAAGTGCCTCGCCATCACTGAGTCTGGCTTTGAACTCGCAATCCTCCTGCCTCACCTCCCAAGAGCTGGGATTATAGGCGTGCGCCACCGCACCCGGCTCAATTCACGTCTTTTAAAATTGAAAGATTCTAAATAGTTTTTCCTCTACTTATTTCTTCTGTTATGGTGTTGGGTGAAGCTATCTGCTTTGAACTCTCCAGGCATTATATCTGTCTGCCCAGGTGGAGCCTAATAACTGAAGACTGTGACACACAGTGGGGTCAAAGCCTTAAACTCATACCTTGGTGAAGCTGGTTGCTTATGATCATCTCCTCCAGTGAGGAACCGCTGGACCTCCCAGAGAAAAGAAAATGCCCACCATTGATGGGAAGAATAGTGTTGGGGAGAGGTTCCCCTTTCCAAAGTTTTTCTCTCTCCACCTCACCCCACCCCACAAGTGTTCCCTCATTCCCAACCTTCCTCCCGCTCCTCCCCACCCTACCCTGATCCTTGCTCTCAGATCACAAACCCTCAACTCTCAAGATAACATACCATAGCATCACACTGAGATGAAAATGGATGATATGGCTGAACACTGTAAAATGAGAATGGTAGAGTCAACCGTGGGCTGGCTATTTAGCGTGTCCCTCTCATTTTACAGACAGGCACAGGGAGGTCACACATTACCTCTACCTGTGTGTTATATTTGTCACAATCAAGAACTGGGTGAGAGTAGGATTTAGGATTTGGGTGTTCTGGACTGGAGAGGGTGGGGTAGGGTGGGGTGCAGTGTCCGCCTCCCTCTATCCCCACCTGACCTGAGATCTTATCAGGAGAGGTGCAGAGGCTCTATGCAAATGGAATCCTCCAGGGTTTTTATCTGTCTGTCCACCCCCCTTTAAAAGGAACCGCATTGCTTTCAAGTTTAAACAATAAGATAATTCAGTTAAAAGAAAGCCATAATGCTCCTACTCAACTGCCCCCATTGGGGGGGGGACTAAAATAGCCAAGACTTTTCTCAAGAATGATTCATCTTTGGAAGCTTTCTCCCCCATTTTGGGCCACCATGGTGGCCTGACAAACAACTATCATGGCTTCTTTCTTTCTTTCTTTTTAAATTGTGGTACTGGGGAATGAACCCAGGGTGTTGCATAGGTTGGGCGAGTGTTCCACAATGAATTACATCTCAGCCTTTTTTCTTTTGAATTTTGTTTTGAGACAGAGTCTTGCTAAATTATCCAGGCTGGCCTTGAACTTGTGTTCTCCTGCCTCAGCCTCCTGAGTAACTGGGATTACAGGTGTGCGCCACCATACCTGGCAGCAATCATGGCTTCTATACCTGCTTCCTCACTTACCTGTACATTCTCGCTTTCTAGACTGAGGCTTCTTTGGAGACAACAAGCTCATGGTTTGTTGGCCTCTGAGGTTCACTGCACATACTTGCTTCAACACTAGTGCATGAGTGAATGAGACAGCAGCAATGAGCCAGCCTGGGTTTAATATTGAGGTACTGCATGTGGAATGCCCTTTAGAAACTAAACTACACAGCATAAATATTTCCTCACCCTGATTTGGAAGAAAAACACCATCTCCAACTGCCTGAAACAAACATTTCCCTCCCACAGATTCAGCTAATTCACCCAGCAAGTATTTCAGGGCTCCCTACCACATAGAGGGCCAAGCCCCTCCCTAAGTCAGCCACCTTCTTCAAATCCACCTATTTCCTGGTTCTTGGTTTCTCTTAAACCATCCTCCCCTCCATTTATCCTGGACCTTAGTGATGAATGCAACAGTTCACTTATTGTCTTAGTGAACTGCCAATGGAAAACGGTACTCCACCTTTTCCAGAAGGAATGAGGAAAACTACACTCTCTCTCTGTCCTGACTGGAGACCTGGTGTCCAAGCTTTGCCTACTTGTTTGTGAAGGGGATATAGAGACTCAGGATGCAGAGGGGAGGATGGCCAAGTACTGGGGCTCAGTGTCTCTCCTCTGGGTGCTCCTGTGCCTGCCAACCACACAATCTGTCACTCTGTTCTTGACCCTGCATCCTCCCCTAGCTGTTACAAACCAATTTACTTAAGAGTGCCCAAAGTGGAAAAACAGTAACCAAATGCCCAAACTGTCCCTTTCCCTGATATTACTTGGTTCAGGTGAGGTCAGGTGGGGTAAGTAGTCACTGGTGAGGTAAGATTCAGGTAACCCAGGAGGGCCACTGCTCAAAAACAAATTCCATGTAAGTGCCTGGACTGCTGGTGACTAATTTATCCCTTTATTCACGGAACAAATATTTACCCAGTGCTCCCCAAACAACCCTTCTCCCAATCAAACAGAAATGGTGTCTGACCTCAGGTCGATCAAGATGTAGCTGAACATTCTAACATAAATATAATCTGCCCTTTGCAAGATGAGGCTCCCTCAGGAAGGACTGTTTAGGAGCAGGGGTTGTTGATCTAAGAGTTGGACTTCCAACCTGGTTGATGACCTATGACAAGGTACTTAAACTATGACAACCTGGTCTTTCGTAGGTCTGAAAACAATGGTGAGGTCTGGGGTGTAGCTCAGTGGTAGAGGCTTGTTTAGCATGCATGAGGCCCCAGGTTTCATTCCCAGCACCACAAAAATAAACCAGTAAAAATAAAAGCAACGAGGAGAGTAATAGCATATCCCTGTTGTGAGAATTCCACAAGACACTATGATGCCTAGAAAGGGCATTAAGAAGCTTCTAATAAGAAGAGAACAAAGTACTTCTGGGAGCTCAAAGGGAGTAACCATGACATCTGCTTATAGGCACTGAGAAGGTCTCCTAGGGGAAGTAGCATCTGATAGGGGTCTTTGAGGACAAGTAGGAATTGGCCAGGCAGAAAAGACCAGATAAATATCAGACAAAGAGAACCACATAAGCAAACTGACAACATGTAGCACAACGCCTTCTCAGAACTGGAGAGGCTCAGTCTTGAAAACAGGACATGTTGGAGGGTGGGGGAGCTTGTCCACTAGCTCACTCCTTCACTTCTTTGTTCAAATGACACCTTCTCAAGAAAGCTTCCCCTGACCCTCCAGGACAAGTTACTGTAATTCTGGCCCATTTTTATGCTTCTTTTTTTCTTTTTTTCCAAAGTATTTGTAGTATGTAATATTGTTTAAGATAGTAATAATAAAAGCTGGGGCTGGTGGCACATGCCTGTAATCTCAGTGGCTTGGGAGGCTGAGGCAGGGGGATCACAAGTTCAAAGCCAGCCTCAGCAGTTTAGTGAAAACCTAAGCAATTTAACGAGAACCTGTCTCAAAATCAAAAATAAAAAGGACTGGGGATGTGGCTCAGTGGTTAAGGACCCCTGGGTTCAATCCCCAGTACCAAAAAAAAAAAAAAAAAAAAAAAGTATAATATGATTTACTATAATAGTATAGCATAGTATTATATAAGATAATACTCCTCATCCCCTCCCTACATCAGAACATACAGTTCTCTGCAGAGGGGAATTTGTATCTGTTTTCTAACAAATCCTCAATGCATCACACAGAACAAGACAGATGAGAAGTCATTAAATTCATCTAACACTTTACAGGCACTTGTTTTGTGTCTGTAAAGCACTGTGTCCCAGCTTGCTGTCAGTCTCTAATGTCGAACACGAAGGGGTCTCTACAATCAAGGAATCAAGCTGTGCAGTGTGGAAGCTTCAGGATCTTCTGAGAGGCCCCCTGACCTCTCTGAGGTTTCTGGAAGTGCAGTTTCCTGCGCCTTTCTTTGCCTACTCCCTTAACGCTTTCAAAATGGGGTTGAGCCCACTTATAGTAAGTCTCTTACCTTTGTAAGACTAAGTTTAATGAGTGTCTCGTGCTGGGAGAGGTGACTGGGAATCCAGTGTGACTGCCGGGTGCCTGGGGGGGAGCAGATGTTGAAAGGACAGGGTGGGGGTTCAGGAATGGAGGCGCCCAGAGACACGTAGCCTCTTTCACAATCTGGCCTGGGGCTGATCCTGTGATTGGGTGCCTCAGCCAAGAATGTCCCCAGAATTCCAAGTCATTTTTAGGTGCAGTTTTCTTTTCCTGTGCTCAATAACTTTTCATGAAGTGGTTTTAAGATCTGGAAGAGAAGGGAGCTAATGTGGGTAACTCTGCCTAAGGGTTTGAAGGGAACAGAAAGGGCATCCAAACTTTCTTTGATGTTTGTTTTTATTTTTGTTTTATAAAATATCACAAAATATAAAAATGAATAACTAATAGTATAAACTCTTTTGCTAGTTTAATATCCATTTACCTAGTTTGTTTTAAATGCTAACATTTTGCTTTATTTGCCTTTTTTAGCATTTAAAGCAATAAAAAATCACACACTAAACAACAAATAATAATACCAATTATAAAATTAAAAGACAAGTCACAAACTATAAGGAGATCTGTGCATACTTTTTTTTAAATATTTATTTACTTTAGTTGTACACAATGCAATAATGCATTTATGTTTACATGGTGCTGAGGATCGAACTCGGGCCGCACAGGTGCAAGGCGAATGCTCTGCCGCTGAGCCACAACCCCAGCCCTCTGTGCATACTTTTGAAAGAGAAAAAAATTACTATTTAGACTACATAAATAACTCTAAAAATAAGAATAACAATAAGCAACAGATGAAACCTTCTGGTTGCTTTGTAGCAAGCACATTTTTGGTATATTCTTCTGGAGACTTCCCCTATCCTCTTTCTTTCCTCTCACCCCCTATCTATCACTCATAGCAGAAGTTCAGAGATGGTGAAGAACATGCCCAGGGCAGGGATGTGGTAAAGAAGAACTCCTCCAGTGTCTTTCTCCTTGCCCTGTTCCCAATACTCCTTTAAGCAAAATTCCAGCATGATGGGACAAGTTGCCATGGAAATCTTAAAATGCCTTTTTTTTTTTTCTTTCTTTTCTTTTTTTTTCTTTTTTTCTTTTTTAGTACTGGGGATTGAACCCAGGGGTGTTTTACCACTGAGCCACATCCCCTTCTCTTTTTCTTTTTTATTCTGAAGCAGGGTCTCACTAAGTTGCTGAGGTTGGCCTGGAACTTGTGATCCTCCTGCCTCAGTCTCCTTACTCGCCGAGATTACAGGCAAGCGTCACCATGCTGGCTTTTAATGACTTTCTCTTTTAGTGTTTTTCCTGCCTTTTTCCTAATATGACAAGAGAATGCTTGGTTTGTCCTCTATGTGGCCAACTTCATAAGGGAGGCTTCAATATCGCCTGTTTACTGGTGAAAAAAACACCAAGCCTGGGAGAAATGAGTAACTTTTGAAAGTTGCACAGAAAACAAGTACAGTCGGTTCTCCATATTTGCAGGTTCAACCAACCATAGGTTGAAAATATCCTGAAAAAATTGCATCTGTAGTAAACAAGTACAGGCCTTTTTTTTTTTTTTTTTTTCCTTATCATTATTCCCTAAACAAGGCCCAGCAAGCCCGGCAGCCTTAGCAATTTAGGGAGAACCTAAGCAACTTATCAAGACCTTCTCTCAAGATTAAAAATAAAAAGGGGCTGAGACTGTAGCTCAGTGGTGAGCATCTTGGGTTCAATCCCCAGTACCAAAACAAAACTTTTTTAAAAAAGACGTGACTATGTCTGCTGGAAGCCATGGCTCATGCCTGTAGTCCCAGCTAATTGGGAGGCTGAGGCAGAGGATCCCTTGAGCCAGTTTGAGAGCCAGACCCTGTGTCTAAAAAGTTAAAAAATATCCAGTTCAGCGGCATAAGCCTGTGATCCCAGCAACTCAGGACGCTGAGGTAGAAGGATTGCAAGTTCAAGGCCAGCCTCAGTAAATTACCAAGACCCCATCTCAAAATAAAAATGAAAAAGTGCCGGTGGGGTTGTAGCTCAGTGGTAGAGCGCTTGCCTCACATGTGTGAGGTACTGGGTTCGATCCTTAGCACCACATAAAAATAAATAAATAAAGATATTGTGTCCATCTACAACTGAAAAAACTTTAAAAATGAAAAAGGGTTAGGCATGTAGCTCAGTGGCATATCTCTTAGGATTCAATCCCTAGCACCTAGATAATAACAATAATGATAATGAATGATAATAACAACAAACCCCCCCCAAAAAAGTGAATGTGTCAGTGAATCACTGTTCAGTATGGAATTGGAATAGGGCCTGTGCCTGTAATAAACTCTATATAGTAAACTCTTTTTTTTTTTTTTTTTTTTTTTTTGTGGTACCAGGGACTCAGGGGCACTCGACCACTGGGCCACATCCCCAGCCCTTTTTTGTATTTTATTTAGAGACAGGGTCTCACTGAGTTACTAAGTGCCTCGCCATTGCTGAGGCTGGCTTTGAACTCGCGATCCTCCTGTCTCAGTATCCCAAAGTGCTGGGATTACAGGCGTGCGCCACCGCGCCCGGCTTACATAGTAAACTCTTGATAACGCTTTTTGTTTTATCATCATTATCATCGTTTGGGAGATGGGGTGGCAGAGATTAATTCATGTATTCAGGGTCTGTAATGCTGATAAGGCTGGAGTCCAGTGGACACTGATGTCTTCCTGTGAATAACCATTTGTAACAAAGGAAGGAGAACTGGTAAAGGGCAAGGGAGTTAAATGTTGAATGCTGAGAAGTCAGCAGTTGTGTCAGGTGCAGTGGTGCTTGCCTGTAATCCCAGTGACTGGGGAGGCTGAGGCAGGAGGATCACAAGTTTGAGTCCAGCGTCAGCAATTTAGTGAGACCCTATCTCAAAAAATAAAGAAAGGATAAGGGATGTAGCTCAGTGGTAAAGTGCCCCTGGGTTTAACCGCTATTACCAAAAGAAGAAGAAGAAGAAAAAGTCGATAGTTCTAATTGGACTGCAGAGAAATGTGCTCTTTCCTGCTGTTGTACATATAACCCTTCTATATAGTGAGACCGCGTTTAAAAGCAGGCTTTAAAATGTTGCAGAATCCAAATTTGAATCTCTGCTCTGCTTCTTATCAGATGTGTGATTATAAGCAGTTACCCTAAGTCTCCATTTCCTCTATTTGCAAAGTGGGACTAATACCTAGGTCATGGGGTTGTTGAAAGATTACATGAGATAATGTATGTCAAGAGCTTAGCCCAGGGCCTGGTATGTAGTAAACCCTCCATCCAGAGTAGCCCTTTTTATTTTATCATTAGGATCAGCATTTGGCAGATAGGGTGGCTGAGAGGCAGAGGTTAATTCATTTATTCAGCAACTATTTATTAAACAGCAGCTTGTCTTGTCGCAGGCACCATTTTAGACCATTGGTGTACATTGGTGAATAGAATAGACCAGCTGGGCGTGGTGGCACTCATCTGTAATCCCAGCAGTTTGAGAGGTCGAGACAGGAGGATTTGGAGTTCAAAACCAGCTTCAGCAAAAGCGAGGTACTGAGCAACTCAGTGAGTGCCTTTCTTTAAATAACGTACAAATAGGGCTGGGGATGTGGCTCAGTGGCCAAGTGCCCTTGATTTCAATATCCAGTACCACCCCTCAACCCAAAATAGAGTAGACCAAGATTCTGGAGTGAAGAGACAGACCATAAGCAAGATAAATGAGCAAATGATATGACATAGGAATAGTGATATGGGTCCTGGGGAAAAAAAATAAAAAGAAGTTTATATGACTATCCAAGTCACACAATTTAATTGTGGACTTTAATCTAATATGAACCAGCATCAACAAATGCTGACCCTGGCAATGGAGTTGGTTAGAAACTGATGCTGAGCTAGGTGCAGGGGCACACACTTATAATTCCAGAGAGTTGGGAGGCTGAGGCCAGCCTCAGTAACTTAGTGAGACCCTGTCTTAAAATAAAAAATAGAAGGACTGGGGATGTAGCTCAGTGGTAAAATGTCCCTGGGTTCAATCCCTAGTACTGATGAAAAAAAACATCTAGCATGTGACTTCCGGAAAAAAAAATTTTTTTTTTTTGGTACCAGAGATTGAACCAAGAGCGCTCAACTACGATCAAACCCAGTGCCTCATGTGTGAGGCAAGCGCTCTACCGCTGAGCAATAACTCCAGCCCCTTTATTTTTACTTTTGAGACAAGGTCTCAGGAGGTTGCTTACACCATCACTAAGTTGCTAAGTCTGGCTTTAAACCTGCAATCCTCCTGCCTCAGCACCCCCAGCTGCTGGGATCACAGTCATGTGACACCATGCCTTGGCCCAGATAGTTTTATTTTCCATTATTTTTGCAACAAACTCATATCCAGTGGCTGAGATGCTAACTAAATTATTAAAAGACAAAAACTCAAAGCTAGAGGTCTGATGGTTTCTTTCTATGGATGATACAAAGAAAAGCATCTCATAACTTGAAACATCTTCCAAACAAAGGAACCAATCATAGAAAGTCCAGGTTGGAAGGCACCTCTAAGGTATGCTCAACAACCACAAGTTCAGACCTGACCTGCTGACCGTGAACTGCAGTGTACTGGAGCCATATTTCCTGGGAATTATAGCTTGCTAGAAGTTGATATTTAGAAAAGGAAGGTGAGGTCAACAGCTTTTCTTAAGAAGGAAAGATTTCCTTCTCCAAGCTGCTACTGAGAAGGCTCTGGTGAGACATAGGTTTTACTTTTTTCTGTTAAATTCTTCAAGGCAGGTAGAGAGGGGGAGGTGCTACCAGGACCGAGGCCTGGCCACCTCCACAGGGCTGATGTGTCTTAATCTTCTCCCTCCCCCTTCCCCTCCCTTCTTTTTCTTTTTGTGGTAGTGGGAATCAAACCCAGGTCCTCACACATTAGGCACACAGCCCACCACTAAGCTATATCCTCAGCCCTATTTATTTATTTAAAGACAGGATATTGGGGGGGGGGGGAAGGAAAAAAAATTGGTGGTTGAATGAGATTGATATCATTATCCTAAATGCATGATTGAAGATCTGAATGGTACTTATATACTTTGTATACAAACAGTTGTATGTAAAAAGATGCTATATATGTGCATTATGAATTGTAATACATACTACTATTACAAATAAAAATTTAAAAAAGGGATATTGCTAAATTGCCCAGGCTGGCCTCCAACTTGTGACTGTCCTGCCTCAGCCTCCAGAGTTACTGGAAGTACAGGCCTGGGCCACTGTCTCTGTCTTCTTGTGGTTGGCTGAGTGGTAACAAAATATCCACTCCAACTCCACAAATCTTAACAATTTTCTGAATTTTCTTCAGATCTTTATTTAATGTAGATGTTAAATGAATTTAGGTACAATTAATGTTCCTATGAAACTTTTTTCCAATCTTATTCCTTTCTCTCCAGAAGCAACCGTCATCCTGTAGTACAGGTACCTCCTGTCTCTGTGGCTGTACTTTTATTAATATGTATGTTTCTAAAATCAAAATATAGCATTCTTCCAGGCATGGTGGTCCATGCCTGTAATTCCAGTGATTTGGGAGGTTGAGAAAGGAGGGACACGAGTTCGAGGCCAGGCGGGGTCATTTAGGGAGCTCCTATCTAAAAAAAAAAAAAAAAAAGCGGGGTTGGGGGGGACTGGGAATGTAGCTCAGAAGTACAACCACCAGGTTCAATCCCCAGTACCGAGGGTGGGGGGGAAGGGAGAGAGAGAGAGGGAGAGAACACCTAGTTTTGTATCTGTATTTAAAAAATTTGCATATGGTATGATCTCACATGTAATTTATTCCAACTTTTAAGATCTCCTTAAGATCTGCTCAAGGTTATTAGTTATAAATCTGACTTATTAATACTGTATCTATGAAAGTGACCAATTGGATTTCCAACCCCTGGGACACATATGAAAGATTAGCAAGATATCTTAACCCACATTGTATTCCTCTGATGGATTCTTCAGTTTATATTTCAAACTGTCAAGCCTCTGAGATTAAAATGCCAACACATGAGGTAAATTCACTGAGACAAGGAACAAGAGCTACTTGAAGAAAATAGTTGAACAGTAAACCAAGCTAAGTGTGAGGTAACATAAGGGGGACTAATTAGCTCAGTGGTGGAGCACTAGCCAAACATGTGCAAGCCCCTGGTTCAATCCCCAGTGCCACAAAAAGGAAAGTAAAATAAAATAAAAATGAAACCGGGCATGGTGGTGCACACCTGTAATCCCAGCACTTGGGAGGCTGAGGCAGGAGGATTACGTGTTCTAAGCCAGCCTCAGCAGGGCGTGGTGGCGCATGCCTGTAATCCCAGCACTTGGGAGGCTGAGGCAGGAGGATCGCGAGTTCAAAGCCAGGCTCAGCAATGGCGAGGCACTTAGCAACTCAGTGAGACCCTGTCTCTAATAAAATACAAAAAAGGGCCAGGGATGTGGCCCAGTGGTTGAGTGCCCCTGAGTTCAATCCCCGGTACCAAAAATAAAATAAAATGAAATAAATAAATAAAGTTATAAAATAAAATAGAGCTGCAAACTGACCATGGTGGAGCATGCCTATATTCTCCACTATTCAGGAGATTTAGCCAGGAGGATCACAATTCTAAGGTCATCCTGGGCAATTTAGCAAGACCCTGTCTCAAAACAAAAATTAAAAAAGGGTTGGGGATGTAGCTCAGTTGTAGAGTACCCCTACTTTTAACTCCCAATATACAGGAAAAAAAAAAAAAAGAAAGAAAGAAAAAAAACATACATACATACATACATATATTCAATTGGTGGCCTCTTTCTCTCTCTCTCTCTCTCTCTCTCTCTCTCTCTCTCTCTCTTTCTCTCTTTATACACACACACACACACACACACACACACACACATATATATATATATATATTGTACAGGGATTGAACCCAGAAGTGCTTAACCACTGAGCCACATCCCCAGCCCTTTCTTCCATTTTATTTTGAGACAGGGTCTCACTAAATTGCCCAGGTTGTTCTGGAACCTGCAGTCCTCCTACCTCAGCCTCCCGAGTAGCTGGGATGACAGGTGTGCACCACTATGCCCAGCTGCCTCTTCATATATTTAATAAATATATGTGTAATTTATTTATCCAACATTATTGTAGTATGGTAAAGGAAAAGAGAGCATTTATTTGGACTCAGAAATCTTGGTTTCTAGGGTCCTATCTATCACTTATCAGCTGGGTGTCCTTCAACAAATTTCAGAGAGGCTGCTCTGAACGTCTTTCCTAATCAGCAGAGGGAGAAGTATAAGAAGACCCACTTTGTGTGGGTTGTTGTGGGAAGCAAATGAGATAACAAAATGCTTTGAAAATTCTAATCTTTTTGAGAACTATAGAAGAAAGAACTTGGATTTCAGAGTCAAAAGATCCGGATTCCTGGCCTCAGTGGACACGTGACAAAAAGGCAGCAGATAAGAAAGCCATGTGGAGGAGCTGGGGGTTGGGGAGGCTAGCCCAGGAATCAGGGCTGCACCCTGACCCTGGCCTGGCCTTGCCTGTGCTTTGTCCACATTCTTTCTTCAGCAAAACCACAAGTTACTACAAGTTGTGGCACTTCTTGAATAATCAAACCAAAAGCGTCAAATTATCCAATTTCAGAGATTCACATAGAGGGGACCTTGACTGACAGGAAGCTAGCATTCTCAGAGACTGATCTCACAATTCAGTGTCTCATTCGGTCATCCTGCAGCCATCTCTCACTGTCTGCCTAGTGGTGGCTGCTAGGCATTATTTTAGATGCTAGAGATATAAAAAGGGGATGGGTTTATGGAGATGCTAAAATTTCTGCCTGGTGGGAAGGGGCTCCAGGGTGATGATCTGGTTGGCAAATCCTGAGTGGAGAGTGAAGGAATCTTGTCTTGGGAAAGGCTCATGGGGACAAGGAGCAGGCTAAAGGAAGGCCCTTGAGCATCTCCGAAAAAGACCAGTTTCCATCATTAAAGGGTTTACTGTCTCATGGAGGAGACAGAAATAGAAACCAGGAATGACAAGACAGTGTGATAGTTGTGTGAAGCAGATAAGTACATAGGAATATAAACATACACAAAAAATATCAGTGTAATCCCAGCACTTGGCAGGCTGAGGCAGGAGGATCACGAGTTCAAAGCCAGCCTCAGCAATGGCGAGGCACTTAGCAACTCAGTGAGACCCTGTCTCTAAATAAAATACAAAAAAGGGCTGGGGATGTGGCCCAGTGGTCGAGTGCCCCTGAGTTCAATCCCCGGTACCAAAAAAAAAAAAAAAAAAAAATCAGTTCAAATTGGAGATGTATCAATGCAGGAAAGAGCTTTATAGCCTCAGGGGAAACTCTGAAATTTAGGATTTACTAGATCTTCATCTATGCATTTAGCTTTGCTTTGCATGACACTTTATGCTTCAAAAGTACTTTCACAGTGGGAGGCTGAGGGAGGAGGATCACAAGTTCCAGGCAAGCCTCAACCAGTTAGCAAGACCGTGTCTCAAAATAAAAAATTAAAAAGGCTGGGGATGTACCTCAGTGGTAAAACACCCCTGGGTTCAATCCCCAGTACAAAACAAACAAACAAAAAAGTACTTTGATAATCTGTTTCTTTTTCTTTTCTTTCTTTCTTTCTTTCTTTCTTTTTTTTTTTTTTTTTTTTTTTTGGTGGCACTGGGGGTAAAACCCATGGGTGCTCTATCACTGAGCTACATCCCCAGGCTTTTTATTTTTTTATTTTGAGGCAGGTTCTTGCTAAATTGCCTAAACTGGCCTTGCACTTGATCAATCTGTCTCAGTCTCCCAAGTCACTGGGATTACAGGTATGCACAACCACACCTGACTCATAATCTCTTTCATTTCATTTAATGAAAAGGGGATTGGAAAATAGGATAATTTCCATTTTATAGATGAGAAAATAAATATAGAGAGGTCACCAAAGTCACATGCCTTGTAAATACCACAGTGGAAATTTCAGTGTAGTTATCCTGCCTCTTAGACAAAAACATTTTTTTTAGTATGAATAAATAACTTCATCAATCTGATAAGAAATTCTGTTTTGAATATTCATTGATCTAATTTCACCTATTCTTTCCTATTGCTCAATATTTTTTTCTTCTAGAACATAGCAAGTGTTTGGAGTTCAGTGCCACTGTGATTTGAACAAGCAAGAACATGAATTACATTCTGGGACCCAACGGCCTCATATTGCCAAAGTCACTGTAATTATAGTCCAGCCATGTGCTTTCCTTAGGAAAGAAGCCTGCAGTTTCTGCAACATTAACTGTAGGGCTTAGACTGCAATCAGACCTGACATCCCATGATTCCTTCTTAAAGCTATCAGTGTAAGTACACTTTTTTTTTCTTTGGGGGCAAGTACTAGGGATTGAATTCAGGGGCACTCTACCACTGAGCCACATTCCCAGCCCTTTTCACTTTTATTTATTTTATTTTGAGATAGAGTCTTACAAAATTGTCTAGGCTGGCCTGGAACTTATGATCCTCCTGCCTCAGCCTCACAAGTAGCTGGGATAACAAATGTGTGCTACTGCACGTGGCTTATTCTTGTTATTATTATTATTATTATTATTATTATTGGTACTGGGGATTGAACTCAGGGGCACTCATCCACTGGGCCACATCCCCAGCCCTTTTTTGTATCTTAGTAGAGACAGGGTCTCACTGAGTTGCTAAGTGCCTCGCCATTGCTGAGCCTGGCTTTGAACTCGCGATCCTCCTGCCTCAGCCTCATAAGTGTTGGGATTACAGGTGTGTGCCACTGCGCCCAGCATGTAGCTTATTCTTTGTCCTTAAATATATACTTTTTCTTTCTCCTTTTCTCTGTCAAGCATGGATAGATTATATAATTTAGGTAATAAATATATAATTCCATTTGGTACTGAAACCCGATAATGTGTGCTTGGCAAAATCTAGCAAAGTGATACCACAATGGAATGTTTTCAACAATTACACGTTAGAGATTTATAATTCAATGATGAGACTAAATAGTACTAATTTTTGACAAATGTGTAATAATAAGTTGTTTTTTTTTTTTTTTTGTACCAGGGATTGAACCCAGAGGTGCTTAATGGTTGAAACATATCCCCAACCCTTTTTATTTTGAGACAAGTTCTTGCTAAGTTGCTTAGGACCTTGATAAATTGCCATGGCTGGTCTCAAACTTGTGATCATCCTGCCTCAACCTTCCAAGTCACTGGGATTACAAGTGTGCACCACCACCCATCTTAATTGAATTAAGTTTTGACACAGAGTCATCCATTGCTTAATAATAAGGATAGCATCTGAGAAATGTGTTCTTAGGTGATTTTGCCATTGTGTGAACATCAGGGGAGTGTACTTACACAAATTTGAATGTTGTATCAATCACTTGGCCCTAATTAACTTTTTTTTTTTTTTTTTGCTTTTGGAGGTACAGGTATTGAACCCAAGGCCTTGCACATGCTAGGCAAGCACTCTACTCCTGAGCTACATCCCCACTCCCCTGGCTGCTGTAAAAGATATATATGGCTGGGAATGTACCTCAGTGGTAGAGAGCTTGCTATCATGCATGAGGCCCTGGGTTTGATTCCCTACATAGAAAAAAAAATGAATAAATAAATACAATTTGGGGGCAATATATGCTCACCAGACAGAAATAGAATCAACATTTTCTGAGATCCTACCCTGTGCCCACATGTGTTTTAGGGGATCTTTACATATGTTCCATGTCATCCTTAAAGCCTGTCTGAGTAAAGCATGGTGTATAAGCCTGTAATCCTAGCCATGTGGGAGGCTGAGGCAGGGGGATCTTAAAGTAAAGGCCAGCCTGGGCAATTTATTGATCCTGTCTCAAAATAAAAAATAAAAAGATCTGAGGATGTAGCTCAGCAATAAAGCACCCCTGGGCTCATACCCCAGTGCTATGAAAAAAATAAAAATAAAAAATAAAAAATCTGAGGCAAGGCTAGGTGGCACATGCCTGTAATTACAATGACTCCAGACAAGACAGGAGGATCACAAAATCAAGGCCAGCCTGGGCAACTTTGAGAAACCGTTTCTCAAAATAAAAGAATAAAAAGGGCTGGGAATATGGATCAGAGGTAAAGTGCCCCCCAGTACTGCAAAAATAATAGGAACGAAGGAAGGAAGGAAGGGAGGGAGAAAGGAAGAATGAAAGAAAGTGTGGTAGAGTGCTACCTAGCATGCATGAGGCCCTGGGTTCAATGCCCAGTATTAGTAGTCAGGGTGGGGGATGAAAACAAAACCCAGCAGGGTCAGTGGCACACACCTGTAATCTCACGGACTTTGGAGGTTGATGTAAGAGAATCTCAAATTCAAGGCCAGCCTCAGTAGTTTAACAAGACCCTCTCTCAAAATTAAACATAAGGGCTTAAAGGTTGTGGCTCAGCGGTAGAGCATTCGCTAGCATGCGCGAGGCCCTGGGTTTGATCCTCAGCATCACATATAAATAAATTTAAAAAAAAGTGTTGTATCCAACTACAACTAAAGAATAATATTAAAAAAAAATTAAACATAAAATGTGCTGGGGATGTAGCTCAGTGGTAAAGAGCCTAGTACCAAAAAACAAACCAAAACAAAAAACTATCATGAAGCAGAAAGCTCCAGAACTTCCTCATGCTGAGGACAGATGCCAAGGAAATTATGATTGACACATTCTCTGGTTAGCTAAATCTGCAATCTATATGCGTAGATTGGCTTTTGTTCTATAAATTGTAATTGCTTCTGAGGGACCAGTGGAGAAGCCATCTAGCTGCTTCTCCCCAGTTTGATCAGATTATTATTTTTTCCTTTTTTCCATTGTTTTACTATCTCCCCCCCTCTTTTCCCTCTCTCCCCCACTCTCTTCCATTCTCCCCCTCTACCCCTTCTCTCCCTCTCTCTGGCAGTACTGGGGAGTAAGCCTAGGGGCTCTTTACTATTGAGCTACGTCCCAGCCCTTATTATTTTCAGACAGGGTTTCACTAAATTGACAAATCTGGTCTCCAATTTGTGATTCTGTGGCCAAAGCCTTCTGAGCTGCTGGGATTATAGGTGTGTACTACCACGCCCAGATTGTTGATTGCCTATTTCTTTTTTTTAACTTATTTTTTTATTTGTTCTTTTTAGAGGTACATGACAGTAGAGTGTATTTTTAAAAAATATTTATTTATTTGCTTTTAGTTGTACACAATGCATTTTTTAAATTTTTTTATGTGGTGCTGAGGATCAAACCCAGGCCGCGTACGTGCTAGGCGAGCGCTCTACCACTGAGCCACATCCCCAGCCCAGTAGAGTGTATTTTGACATATATTATACATACATGCAGTATAACTTATTCTAATTAGGATCCCATTCTTGTGGATGTACATGATGGGGTGTTTCACTGGTTGTGTATTCATATATGAATTTAGGAAAGTTATGTCCAATTCATTCTACTGTCTTTCCTACTCCCATCCTCTCTCCCTTTTCTTCATTCCCCTTTGTCTAATCCAATAAATCTCTATTCTGCACCCCCACCTTATAGGGTGTTAACATCTGCATATCAGAGAGAACATTCTGCCTTTGATTTTTGGGAGTAGCTTATTTCACTAGCATGATCTCCAGATCCATCCATTTACTGGTAAAAATCATAAAGTCATTCTTTTTTTTTGGGCTGAGTAATATTCCATTGCATATATATACCACATTTTCATTTGCCTATTTCTTCTGTGACAGGCAGCAGAATCCAGTCAGCTGGGCATCCAGGAGGCTTCCCTTGGCTGAGCTGGTGGTAACAATTTGAGAGGCTGGTGTTATGATCCTTGGTTTTTAAATGAATAAATGAGGCTCAGAGAGGTGAAGTCATTTGCACTGGCCTAAAAGGTAAAGTTGAGTTTTCCTTGGTGGGCACTGGGGCAACTATGAGGGCTTCTGGGCAGGGGCATGGTGTGATGGAGGTGTGCTTTATCTGAGATGGGAAAGAAATGTCTCCAGTCCAGTCAGTTTGGAAGCTACTCTCCCAAAGTGGACCACAGGTGACAGAAATGTACACACCCTCCTTAGCAGCAGCACTGTAGGAGAGAAGGAGAGCCTCTGGACTTAGGTGCCTTCTAGAGGTAAACACTTGAGTACGCGTGAGGGGAGAAAGGGACAATAATGGATGCTTAGTTTTGAAAATTCCCAGTGTACAGAGTAATCTAATAGCCAGGTGCAGTGGCACATGCCTGTAATCCCAGAGGCTCAGGAGGCTGAAGCAGGGGGATCACGAGTTCAAAGCCAGCCTCAGCAAAAGCGAGGCGAGGCGAGGCTCTAAGCAACTCAGTGAGACCCTGTCTCTAAACAAAATACAAAATAGGGCTGGGGATGTGGCTCAGTGGTCGAGTGCCCCTGAGTTCAATACCTGGTACCAAAAAAAAAAAAAAAAAAAAAAAAAAAAAAGATTCCAGAATAATCTAACAAAGGAACATGTGTTCCTTCTGAGGCTTACTTTTACTGCTAAATCTTGTTGGTTATGAATTCAGAATACTTAATGTCATATGCAGTGGTGCACACCTGTAATCCCAGCAGATCTGGAGGCTGAGGCAGAAGGATCTCAAGTTCAAAGCTACCCTCAGCAATTTATCGAGGCCCCAAGCAATTTAGTGAGAATGTGTCTCAAAATATAATTTTATTTGGGGGCAAGGTGCAGTGGTTAAAGTGCCCCTGGAGCACTTTGGGAGGCTGAGGCAGGAGGATCGCGAGTTCAAAGCCAGCCTCAGCAATGGCGAGGCACTTAGCAACTCAGTGAGACCCTGTCTCTAAATAAAAATACAAAAAAGGGCTGGGGATGTGACCCAGTGGACGAGTGCCCCTGAGTTCAATCCCTGGTACCACAAAAAAAAAAAAAAAAAAAAAAAAAAAAAAAAAAAAGAGTGCCCCTGGGTTCAATCCCTAGTACCAAAATAAAAACCCCCAACAAAACAACTTAATGTTCTACAGCTAAAGGCATAATCTTGTCAAATATAGGTGAAAACACAGACTAGTTAAAAGGACAGACAATTGTTTTGCTGTAAGACATAGTTAGTCTGATTCATCAGTTAAGGCATAATTCATTTTCTTTTTCTATCTTTTTTTTTTTTTTTTTTTTTTGGCACTGGAGATTGAACCCAGGGGTGTTTTACCACTGAACCACATCTCTAGTTCTTTTTTTCTTTTATTCTGAGGTAAGGTAAAATTGCTGAAGTTTTCACTAAGTTACTGAGGCTGGCCTCGAAATTGTGAACTCCTGCCTCAGCCTCTTGAGTTGTGGATTTACTGGGATTACAGGTGTGTGCCACCACACTGGGCTACATAATTTATTCTTACATTTCATAAATGGTGGATCCTACCTTTTTTTTTTTTTTTTTTTTTTTTTTTTTGGTTCTGGGGATTGAACTCAGGGGCACTTGACCCATCCCTGGCCCTTTTTTGTATCTTATTAGAGACAGGGTCTCACTGAGTTGCTAAGTGCCTCACCATTGCTGAGGCTGGCTTTGAACTCTCAATCCTCCTGCCTCAGCCTCCCAAGTGCTAGGATTACAGGCAGGCGCCACCGCGCCCAGCGGATCCTATTTTTATATGTTCAACTTTGGGCCAGTTTATTTAGTGATGCCCCTAGAACACTGTCTTTCATGTACCAGTTGCATAGAATTATCTTGAGACATTATGGAATGGTAGTCCTGACAGCCAGGTGCTACTCCTAGGGGAAAGAACTAGGCCTCAGGTAAGTCTCGGGGGAAGGGGAAAGAGAGGGACTGGAGCGATAACTTTGGAGGAGGGGACTGGGGACTGACCCCTCCTTTCCCTCATTCCTTCCTCCCCACCCTTGTGCTGGAGAGAAGCAGGATTTCTACCCAGGAGGGAGCGCCTTAAAGTACAGGTGCAGCCCACTGGGCTGATGGGGAAAGAATGTCAGAACTCTTTGCCCACCCTGCTCTTCACCCGAGGGTTGAAAGATACTGAGATGTTCTCCAATCACATGTAAACCAAGACTGCGTCAAGGCCCTGGGAGTGGTGATCTTATCCTGTTTCCCAGGGTGTTCAGTGAGTTTATGGCTGAAATTACTAAATGTTTGGTCTAGGCTGCCAGCTGCGAAGCAGAGAAATGAGCTGCCCCGATGGCTACAGACCGACCTGGGTGGATTTTTCTCTAGGTGAGAAAAACGGATTCTACCAGGTCAGAAGTTCTGGGTTAGCACCTTGCTGTGCCAGATATGGACCACCAGAAGCATCTGGGCATCAGCTGAGAGATAGTTTGGACAAAGAGACAACAAGCCCCACCCCAGGCTTTCGGGGTCAGAATCTGCATTTTAAACAAGGTCTCAAGGGGCTCAAGGGCAAGTTGATGTCCAGAGACTGAGCCCCCGCGGGATCACTTCTCTCTCCAGAGCCCAAGTTCTGTAGGAGAATCGTGAATACTGATTAATTGCTGGGGAGTTCATCACAATTTCAAAGGAGCATGATACCAGGCCTCAAAGTTACCTTTCTAGAAGGCCCAAAGGACAACAAAGAAGGGTTTATGGTCTTCTGAGCATTTAATTGAGGGTATTTAACACAAAACAGAGCTCTCAGAGCACTTGCCTGTGCTCCAAGCAAGCAGGCCTTCTTTGCCTCTGGGATAAGCCTATTGAAAGAATGTGTGAATGATTTTAAGGGTTCCTTTGCCCACACCCAGCTCAGAGACTCCATTTGAGAAGTGTTGAGAAGTTCTGGAAAAACTCCTGTTGGGAGTGTGGGGTGTAGGGTTTTTGTTTTTGTTTTTTCTTCTTCCATATTTAAATGCAGCATTTAACATCTGGTTCCATGACCTCAGGGGAACCAGATAGTCATGACCCACTATACTAAGAAGCAGAAGGCTACATTTCAAATCCTAACCTTAGACAAGCTCATTGATAAATTAAGGCCTTGCGGGGTGCAGTGGCGTATGCCTGTAATCCCAGCGGCTCAGGAGGCTGAGGCAGGAGGATGGAGAGTTCAAAGCCAGCCTCAGCAAAAGTGAGGCACTAAGCAACCCGGTGAGACCATGTCTCTAATAAAATACAAAATAGGGCTGGGGATGTGGCTCAGTGGTCAAGTGCCCCTGAGTTCAATCCCTGGTGCAAAAAAAAAAAAAAAAAAAAAAAAAATTAAGGCCTCAGTTTTCTCCTCCCACAACACAAATGGGTAACCCTACTTATAAG
This sequence comes from Tamias sibiricus, assembly GCA_025594165.1. Classification (NCBI taxonomy): domain Eukaryota; kingdom Metazoa; phylum Chordata; class Mammalia; order Rodentia; family Sciuridae; genus Tamias; species Tamias sibiricus. The sequence continues at coordinate 137,582,160 of CM046658.1, read as the reverse complement.
GTTGCTTTTGCGGATCTTGTGCTCGAGTGTGTTCAAACAGCTGGGACAATGTAAGCTTTATTTGTAAAATGCTTATGAAACAATTAACCTCCAGGTGTGGTGGTACATGCCTGTGATTCTAGTGACTTGGGAAGCTGAGGAGGCAGGAGGATCACAAGTTCAAGGCCAGCCTGAGCAACTTAGAGAGATCCTGTCTCAAAGAAAAAAATAAAGGACTGGGGTGTAGCTCAGTGGTAGAATACCCCTGGGCTCAATCCCCTGTACTCAAAATAAAATAAAACAATTAACTGAAAATATCCAGCCCTGCTTATTCTCTCCAGTGTTGTTGCCCTGAGGATAAAGCCCATGCCAAGCATCCTACCAGGCAGGCATGAATTAATGCTTCCTGCCAGGGACCTCGTTCCTCCCCCTGCAGTTCCCCAGGGATGGATGGCTCCTGCCTCACTGGCCTTCCCTCTGTTCCTCAGTCATGCCCCATTCCTCTCAGCTTTGGGCCTCGTGCCGCCTTTGTTTTCAGCCTCATATCTTCTTCCCAGATATCTGTGCAGGAGACTTATGTCATCTAGACCTCAGCCTCACATCCCCCACTTAAGTCTTTCTCTCTGAGGAAATAGTCCCCCATGGCCTCCAGACACTATCTAGCCACTGTCCTTTTATATTTTCTTCACAGCAATTATATTTATCTGAAGCTATTCTACATTTACTTGCTTACATATGTGCTCTCTGATACTCCCACCATGAGGATGACAGCTCTGTGAGGACAGGATCTTACTCAGCACCCTTTCCCCAGTGCCTGCTCCAGGGCCTTGACATATGGCCAGGGTGCAGAGAATGGTGGATGATTGACAAGATGAGTGAGCGAACAAACACATGGAATGAGATGATGAGGGTGGAGTAGGGAGAAGGGATGGGGAAAAGGAGAAGAAGGAGAAGGAGGAGAAGGAGGAGGAGGAGAAAGAAATGAAGGAAGAAAATGAAACAAACACATGAGAAATGAAGCCCCAGGGGAAAAACAGGGCTTGTCTCGGGTAGGCACAGAGGGAAAATGAGAACTGGAAGCTCCTCTCTAGCTGACTTCATCAGCCATGGCACCTCTAATTTACACTGAAAATTTTTTTGTGTTTGCACTTGTCTGTCTTCCCCACAGGACTTCATGCTCCTTGAGAAAGATGCCTGGTTCTTTTTGACTTTAATCAGTGCCTAACACCACACCAGGCTGACATAGCACAGATCATAACTGCTCAAGAAAAATGTATGGTTAACAAGCAGATATCAACACACACACACACACACACACACACACACACACACACACACACACTACATCTACATTTTAAGTTAATGCTAATAAAAGTGATTGAGGCTTGCCTATGGAAAATATTGGACTTTTTAAACAATGAAAGTCTGTCTCAGTGTCATTTTGGTGTCTTCAATGTACTTGGTGGCAAAGAAAGGAACCAGGAAATAGGCACCAGGGAGCAAAGTCACAGGCTGAGCTTCCTTATTCCAAGAGAATGGGATCAAGCCAGGCAGGTGAGGACACCTGGAATTTCCTGTAAGGAGGTAGGGGAATCACCCCACCCAGCCTTTGAGCTCAGATATAGGGAACAGGCCCAGGAGGGACTCTCCAGGGTACAATCAGGGGGGTGAGGGTGAGGGTGGGAAGGGCGGGAATGAGGGCGGGATGGGGAGTCAGCAAACATTCTCCCAAGTACCTTTCCATAGATAAATGAGGGTGGGGGAGAGAGAAAGCCCCCCAGGGGGGCTCTGGGTAACCTGCACTCATATGACCCCTAAGAACTCAAATCTTTCAACTGACCCCACCTCAAGGCCAATTGTTCTGCAATCTGCAGGATAGTTTGGTTCCAGGCTTATCTAAATCCAATCTTGGGGGCACAGGCTGCCGGGAAGGGGTTTCTTTCTTTGAAGGGGGAAGGACAAAAGATACAGCTCACAGGACAAAAGCTTTCTTAATGACAGAAATTTAAATTCTTCAACAATAAACTACTTAGGGCTGGGGTGGTGGCTCAGTGGTAGCGCCTAGCATGTGTGAGGCACTGAGTTAGATTCTCAGCACTGCATATAAATAAATGAATAAAATAAAGGTCCATCAACAACTAAAAAAAAAAAAATATATATATATATATATATATATATATATATAAACTACTTAGTAGCTGGATGGGGTGGGGTGGTATAGATCTATAATCCCTACTGGGGAAGCTGAGGCAGGAGGATCACAAGTTCACAGGCGGTCTGGGCAATTTAGGGAGACCCTTTCTCAAAAATAAAAAGATGAAAAGGACTGGATGGCATTCAATGGTAGACCACCCCTGGGTTCAATCCCTAGGACACACACACACACACACACACACACACACACACACACACAAAAAAAAAAAAAAAGAAAAGAAAACAAAAAAGTCCAATATTTGAACCTAAGGAATATGTGCTCTTCCACTTTGAAAACTATCTTGGGATAAGTCACAATCTCTCTAAGCCTCATTTTCCTCATTTGGAAAATGGAAATAGTAACAATACCTATTTCATTTACTTCTATTAAAGGAGATAATGTGTGAAAGAAGGATTTAGGAGAATACTTGGTTTATTATTAGCACACCTGAAAACTTGGATATCATGAATGCTGTATTATTTTTCTGTTTTGTTTTATGTGTGATGCTGGGGATCAAATCCAGGGCCTGTGCAAGCTAAGTTTGCACTCTTTCACTGAGTCACACTCCCAGCCCTGAATTATTATTAACTTTTCATGGTACTAAAGATTGAAGCCATGGATATCTACCACTAAGCCACATCCCCAGCCATTTATGTGTGTGTGTGTGTGTGTTTATGTATTTTTTTTTTTTTAGACAGGATCTCACTATATTGCCCAGATTGGCCTCAAACAGGTGATCCTCCTGCTTAGCCTCCCTAGTAGCTGGGATTGCCGTCCTGCGCCACAGTGCCCTGATCCCAGCTTTGTATTACAGAAAAGCACTCAAATTCATTTATATTCCATATATATCTCATTAGACTTTGGAATATGAGGAGGAAGACTATGTCCCCACCTTCAAGGAGGTTGGTCAGCCACCGAGTGGCTGGGATTACAGGAGCACACCACTGTAGTTGGTGAATCAGTGTCACTTTTGAGAAAAACGAAACAGAATCGTGATATTGGTGTACCACTGTAAAACTGAATGTTTTACAATGAGCTTCCTGAATGTGGGGAATCCAAGGTGGGTTAGAACAGCAGGCGTAAGCCAGCAGCCATTATTCCGCGTCATCTTGGTTGTCCTAGGCACTGGGAGAGGCGGTGGGTGAACAAAGAGGAAGTGTGAGTCCTGCACTTCAGCAGCTGATTCAGAGCCCAGAGTGACTGAAAGAGGCCTGGTGTGGTCACGTCACAAGGTTCTCAGCAGAAGGCTGGCAGCTGGGCACCAGGCAGCAAACCAAAAGGCCACCACTCATCAGATGGTGAATGGGTGGGGGTGCTAGAAAGGAAGGTAAGGGAGGAGGAGCTAGATTTGTACGTGTGAGATTCTCCAGGAATGTCAGGGGAGATGCAAGTAGCTCCTGTAGCAGATTGTGAAATTTTAGTTAAGTTTTATATTGTTTTATCTCTACCCAAATCTCTTGCAACCTGCTTTTCTCAACCTTCCCAGGTGAGAGAGTAGGTCAAAGGTGTATACCCTGCAGCCAGGAAACCCATCTCAGTCCCATTAACCCTGTGTCCTCTGGAAAGTGACCTAAAGTTTCTGTTCCTCAGTTTCCCCTACTGTATAATATATGATTGTTGTGAGGGCAGCGCTTGGCATGTGGGAACTACTGGCTGTTGACCCTTACCAGGACACGTGTCATGGCCACTGTTAAGGATGAGAGTGCCTGGGCTGTGGACACACTCACCAACTGTGGGAAGCATTGGTGTGTTTAAAGTTGAGGCTTAGCTAGGCTCAGAGGTACATGCCTGTAATCCCAGTGACTCCAGAGGCTGAGGTAGGAGGATCACAAGTTCAAGGCCAGCCTCAGCAACTTAGTAAGACCCTGTCTAAAAATAAAAAATAAAAAGGGCTGAGGATGTGGATCAGTGGTTAAGTGCCCCTGAGTTCAATCCCCAGTACCAAACAAGAAGAAGAAGAAGAAGAAGTAGTAGTAGTAGTAGTAGTTAAAGCCTAGGACTAGGGGGCACAACTTTGCAGTAGAGTGCTTGCCTAGCATGTGTGAGGCCCTGAGTTCAATTCCCAGCACTACAAAAAAGAAAAAGAATTACTAAGTTGAGGCCTTGGTGGTCATGTTTGATTCTACCACTGAGCTACATCCCCAGCCCTTTTTATTTCTTAATTTTGAGACAAGGTCTCCCTAAGTTGCCCAGGTGGTCCTAGAACTTGCGATCCTCCTGCCTCAGCCTACCGAGTCACTGAAATTACAGGTGTGTGCCACATGGCCGGCTCATGTTTGTTCCTGAGAGGTAATTTAAAGGATGACGCACATGGAGGAAGCCTGGAGCAGTAAGGAAAATGTTGTGGCAGGGTCTATCTGAGAGAGAAGAGGTCCTGCACCCAAGAGGACAGAGTCAAGAGCAGAAAACAGTGAAGGTAAAATTGACAGGGTTTGGCGAGTGACTAGAAGTGGGCAGGAAGATAGACTCCCCAGTGTCTGGCATATTGCTTGGGAAGATGGTGGTACCAGGAGCTGAGATAAAGAACATAGAAGAGGCCGGGCATGGTGGTGCACGCCTGATAATCCCAGCACTTGGGAGGCTGAGGCAGGAGGATCATGAGTTCAAAGTCAGCCTCAGCAATGGTGAGGCACTTAGCAACTCAGTGAGACCCTGTCTCTAAATAAAATACAAAAAAGGGCTGGGGATGTGGCCCAGTGGTCGAGTGCCCCTGAGTTCAATCCCCAGTACCAAAAAAACAAACATAGAAGAAGCTGGTTTGGGAGGGCCACAATGATGACTTCCATTTTTCTCTGCTGACCATGATGCATCTGCAGAACCTCCTGCTCATGTAGTTCTCTACTCAAAGCTTGTCAATGAATTACTATAAGTATTAGGCAAATGGTGAATTCTTTTTGTTTGTTTGTTTGTTTTTTTAAAATATTTATTTATTTACTTTAGTTGTACACAATACAATGCATTTATGTTCCATTTATGTTTACGTGGTGCTGAGGATTGAACCCGGGCCGCGCACGTGCGAGGCGAGCGCTCTGCCGCTGAGCCACAACCCTAGCCCCCGAAATGGTGAATTCTAATAGTACTTACCTCATAGGAGTACAGTAGCAATTAGTTGATGCCATCTGACTACTTACAACATACGAGGTGCACACAGTCAGTACCATGTGTATATTTGATATTATAATTATGATTCCATACATGATTGGTATAACTTTCAAAGCCTTCTTGCATCTGTCTTCTGTCCATTTCCCAGGATCACCTGTCCTCATTCCTCTCACAGTAAACTCCCTCCAGTTCACCAAAGACACTGGCCATTCCTCACCTCTGTGCTTGAGAAACACCCAATGTCCCCTTTCTCCTATGTAACCCTGTCCTGGGATTGATTGAGGGACCCTTCACACTTATCACACTATGTAGCACCTTCTAGTACGTGTCTGTGAATCTACACACTTGGAGCACCTAGAAGATGGGACCCTTGTGATCTGACACATTCTGTCCAGAAGGATGAATCAAAGAGTTACATTTGGAAAAGAGACTTGGATGGGAGATGTGGGCTAGGGAGTCGTCTGCATATGGATGGTGTTCAAATCAGGAGAGAGACCTTGGAGTCTTGTTCAGACCTTACCTCTCACCGTTTGACCATTTGTTTTCTTCTGGAAACTATTCTCTATGGTTCCAATGATACCATCCTATTCTACTTTTTTTGCTACTTTGGTGACAAACTCTTTCTGGTTTCTTTCATTGATTTCTCTGACCCTAGCCACCTCTTGGGCATCTATTCCCTGCCCGCAACCATAATTTCAACTATCCCTAATGGACTGTTATCTTCAACTTCAGCATCCCTCCTGAACTCCTGACCTATATATCCAACCACTCCCAAACACGCCAACTGGATGTTTCCCAGCTAGCCAAGTGGAACAGGACATTATTTCTACCCTCATTCCCACGCCTCAGACTGAACACTTCCCCCTACTTCCCGGCTTGGTTAATAGGATCCCCATGTACACAGTCACCCAGACTTGAATCTTAGAAGTTTCAATTTCTCCTCCGCCTCTCTCCCCACATCCTTTCTCCTATATGCTTGAATTTCTCTCTCTGAAACTCTTGAATTTGACTCTTCATTCCATTTTCACTCCCACAATTCCAGTCCTGACCTTCATTATTATTCATTGCTTGGACCATTATAATAACTTCTTAAGTGTTCTGTCTCCAGGTAACATTCTGCTTTTTTGCATCTTATTCTCATAAGTCTGGGCATGCCACTTTCATTCAAAAACCTTCCAAGGCCTTTCAGCTTACAGAATGAAGCCCAGCTCCTGACCCTAGCATTCAATGCCTTCACAGTCTGACTCCAACCTATTTTTTGTTTCATCTCTTACTAACCCATCTCCAAAAGCACTCCATATATCTCTGTATTGTCTTAGAAGTAGCTATTTACATATTTCTTTACAGTCAGAAATTGTAAACTCCATCATGTCAAGTCCAGTCATTATTTTTTATTTTTTATTTTTGTGGTGCTGGAGATTAAATACAGGGCCTCACATATGCTAAGTAAGTGCTGAAATACTAAGCTACGTTCTCAGCCCTAGGTCCAGTCCTTATGCATCTCTCCACTTGAAGAACCTAGCAGCATGCCTGGCAAATTAGCCCTGTGATTATCTTTTGAGTAACTGTGCATCAGTACTCCCAGAGGCAGCCCTCACTTAACCCTCATGATTGACATCTCACTCAGTGTCCTCACATGGAATGTACTTGGTTCACATTTGGGGGGATAGTTGACTTATAGTGAAATGAAAACTCAATGAAGGCAGGGACTTCATTTTTTTCACTTTGGTATCTTGTCTAACTGTGCCCAACATAATAGGTATTGAATATTTATTGAATGAAAGAAAGGGGGAAAAAAAACTCCTTAGCACTAATTTTAGCCAAATCCAAATTCATTGCTGCTTCCTGACCCTGCTTTCCTTTGGCATTTGTCATTTTGGGTTTTATTTCTAGCACTGTGAAACTAGCTGGCACTATAACATGATGTCACATCTGTGCTCCTCTTTGCCGAACTTCTCAATGTTAGACACAGTCAACTCTTTCCCACCTCCACTCAAAGCTCATTTTGGACTGTGGAACAGTGTTTTGAATTGTGTAGGTGTGACAGGGAAAGGATATGATAAAATTATACTGATGTTAATTTGAAGTTAATTTAATTAACATGAGTTTATTCTAGTGTCATTAGCTAAATAAGTCTTTAGAAAACAGGCATAGTTGAGTGTAGTGGCTCACTCATAGAATCTCAGCCACCTGGAAGGCTGAAGAAGATGGATCACAAGTTGGAGGCCAGACTGGGCAACTTAGTGAGACCCTGTCTCAAAATAAAACATTAAAAGTGCTGGGGATGTAGCTCAGTGGTAGAGCACCCTGGGTTCAACCCTCAGTACCAAAAAAAAAAAAAAAAAAAGGAAAAGAAAAATAGGCAATAGAAGATAATTTATCATCTTTCATGTGGGATGGTCTATATTAAAAGTATAAATCTAATATCAAAGTAACATAAGCTTATATTGAGCATTTGTTCTTTGAGGGTTCACTTTTTTATGCACCAGTGGTTCCCATAATGGATCTAAATCAAATTCAGGTACATTGTGAAAAGTGTGGATTACTGGGCGCCAACTCAAATCTGAATATCTGGGGATGAGACTCAGGGATGTGTGTGTGTGTGTGTGTGTGTTTTTATCCAGGGTCCTGCTATGTTTTCCAGGCTGGTCTCAAACTCCTAGGCTCAAGTGATCCTTCTGCCTCAGCCTCCTGAGCTGCTGCTGGGGCTGTCACTGCTCCAAACTAGGGTTCTGCGTTTTTAGTGTTTTTGATGACAATTCTTTTCCACAGCTACAAAGATACCAGTCTTTGAAGTGGTTTTGTTTCTTCTACTACTTTGGTGATAGATCTATGTGTGTGTGCATGCATGTGCATGTGTGTGTGTGTGTGTGTGTGTGTGTGTGTGTGTGTGTGTGTGTAATTGGGGATTTAACCCAGAAGTTCTCTACCACTGAGCTACATCAGCCCTAGCCCTTTACAAAAAAAAAAAAAAAAAAAAAAAAAGAAAGAAAGAAAAAGGAGTTTTATTGCTTTGCTAGCAAAGGAGAAACACAGGGGACTCCTGTGCCAAAGGCTGTATGATTCTTCCCATCAGCAGGAACAGGGGGTTTTTTTTAAAAAAGTTTTTATTTATTTATTTTGCTTTAGTTGTACACAATGTGTTTAGTTGTATGTGGTGCTGAGGATTAGAACCCGGGCCGTGCACGTGTTAGGCAAGCACTGTACCGCTGAGCCACAACCCCAGCCCCACAGGAGGCTTTTAAAGAGTTGATTCAAAGTCTACATTCCACGTGTTCTCTGTTGGAATTGTAATTCACTTTTTATTTGGGAGATAGTCATTTCTGAAATCTTCTGATACCATCCCCCAACGTCTGGATTAATTCGTTCTATGGTGGGTGTGTACTCAAGGACAGATAAATCTACCTAAAATGGGAGAAAAAAGTAATCCTGTTTCCCCTGAGATTAGGGAGGCATGGAGATTAGGGAGGAGCAGGGAGAGAGGAAGAGAAAGAAACATGTCCAGTTGCTTCGGGAGAGCAGTAAGAGCTAGATTCAAAGCATAAAGTAGACCACTGTTACATTTCCCCACTGTCAATTTCTACATTCCATTTCTTTTTTTAAAATTTTCTTTTTATAATTTTTAATATAATTCATAGTGCCTGTATATAGCATCCTTTTACATACAAAGTATATTCGTATAATTCAGGTCTTCAATCATGCATTTAGGAAAATGATACATTCCATTTCTACAGATAAATGGGGGACATCTCCAAGCTGCTTCCGGTTGAAAGAGGGCAAAGTTGGGGGAAGTAACCCAAAGTCCTTGTTCTCTATCAGGTGGGGTGTGGACAGTTACAGCATCAGAGCAGTCCGGAGGTCCACAGCTGCAGATGGCAGGTGACTGGACAAGGCATACAAAGGGCAGGGAAAATGCAGATGGCCAAGGTTGTCACGACTTTCCTGAGTTCAGTTTCCTTTTTCTGAAACTGGACCATGATGGAGCAACCTGTACCATTTAGGGAGAGAACCCTGGGTTCAGTACCAAAAAAAAAAAAAAAAAAAAAAAAAAAAAAAAGCCCTGAACTTGACAATCTAAAGGTAGGCAGGAACTTGGGCCCACAGAAACACAGGTGCAGCCATTTAGACAGTCACAACCTTATTTGTGAGCAGAAAGGAGCTATTAAGACTACTAATCCAGATCATACACATTTCTAAGTCCTATTGTCATTATTACAGTTGAGAACTTATGATTTAAAAGGTACAAATATATTAAGGTATAGATACCGTAATAATCACTTTATTGTCATTAATGGCTAATTTTGGGCTGGAGTTATCGCTCAGTGGTAGAGCACTTGCCTAGATGTTTGATGCCCAGAGTTCCATCCCCAGTACCACAAACACAATAAATAAATAAATAGGCTAATGCTAATACTGTTTAGTATCACTATTTTACAAATGAGAAAAACAGGTTCAGAGAGGTTAAGTAACTTCCTCAACATAACTCAGGTAACAAATAGAGTAAGGACTCAAACCTGCTGGCACTAAAAATCCATGTTCTTTTCATAATTTTTTTTGTCCATTGAGTCAAAAGAGGAAGAAAACGTGTTGCCTGCCCTCTTGGTGTTTTCACTCTATCTAGAGAGAAAAAGTGTATATGTAAAGATGAAAATTATGCCAAGGACCTAAGAGAGGTTTAGGTGTTGTTGTTGTTTTTCCCCCTTCTTTTTTTGCCTTGATTAGAGAATGCCGAGGTGGTTAGAAACCACTCCATGCTAAGGTAGCCTCTTCTGGAGGGCTTCCTGGAGAAGGGCATCGAAAGCAGGTGGAGGCCACAGGCAGCGGTGGCTGGGAGAGCCTATTCTAACCAGCACGGAAGGCAAAGTCGGGTGTGGAAATGCAGAGTGACAGCACCTTTAAACCATATATGCTCTACCACAATTACAGTATAAAGGTGCTGCCATGGAATAACATATCATAACCCTTGAACAAGACGGTGTGTCCAGAGCCCAGAGGACTCCAGGGAATACCCTCATCACCAGGCAGCAAAAGAACCTTCAATGATTTTAAGGCAAGAGTGAGACGGTTAGAGTCACGCAGTGTAAGAGTGATCTGCTCTCAACATGTCCAGTGGATTGAAGTGAGACCAATGACCAGTCGGGAAGAAATTGCCAGAAGCAGAGTAGTGACGGAGACGATGAATCAAAGAGGAAGGATGGGGTCAGATGCTGAGGTGCATGCATGTTAACCCCAGTGACTCTGGAGGCTGAGGCAGGAAGATCGCAAGTTCCAGGCCAGCCCAGGCAGTTGAGTGAAACCCTGTCTTAGAAAAGGGCTGGGGGCTGGGGTTGTAGCTCAGTGTGAGGCACTGGGTTCAATTCTCAGCACCACATATAATTAAAATAAATAAAATAAAGGTCCATCGACAACTTAAAATTTTTTTATAAATAAAAAGGGCTTGGGATCTAATTCAGTGAGAGAGAATTCCTGGGTTCAGTCTCCAGCATCCCCCCCCCCAAAAAAAAAGAACAAAGGACAAAAGGGAAGGACATAAGCCATTTCTTCTTCTTCTTCTTCTTGGTACTGGGGATTGAACTCAGGGACACTCGACCACTGGGCCATGTTCCCAGCCCTTTTTTGTATTTTATTAGAGACAGGGTCTCACTGAGTTGCTAAGTGCCTCGCCATTGCTGAGGTTGGCTTTGAACTCGTGATCCTCCTGCCTCAGCCTCCCAAGTGCTGGGATTACAGGCTTGCGCCACCGTGACTGGTGACATAAGCCATTTCTTAGGGGGGATTTCTATGGAGGATTTCTATGGAGGTTGTGGAGTGGTGGCTTGGAGGACAGGAAGTGTGATCACTCAAATTTGTCTCAGATTTGGGGAGAGTCCCAAACTGAAGGGTGAATGTGTTAACCAGGACAGGAAGCACTGAGCCTCTGGGGTCTGGGTGTGTGGCTTTGAGGGCCATGGACATGGTGAAAGGTAGGTTGGGCTGATGAAAACTCACAAGTTGTAGAGAACATATCTGAGGTCCTAGTCGTGGGTTTAGATTTGGCAGCCTTCTGCCTGGAAGTGCTGGTCCAAGTTGCTGGCTCCTATGAAGGTGTTCTGTTTGAGTGGCTTCCTGTTAAAGGTTAACTGCATGAACAGCATTGATTTAAAAAAAAGAAAGAAAGAAAAAGGAAAAAGAGAGAAAAAAGAAGAAGAAAAAAGATGACTATTCCAAAACACTGGTCACAAGAGTTCTGGTTTCAGATCCAGTTAAATAAAGAACAATGATTGCTAGGTAGTTAAACAACTAAAACGTTACTTAAAAGTTAATGGAATCAGTTTTGAAACAGTGACTTGGAGATTTTCCTATAGACCAAAGGCATCATAATTGAAGTCGATTGTATTCATGCTAGATTTCCTCCTTAATGTTTATTTTTCTTCTGGTTATATTTCAGACAATTAATAGTGTCTAATGACTCAGGGTTCCAAGTAATTATCACCAACAATTATATTCTCTTATTGGAATGTGCTTCTCACACAGGGATTCTGGAAGAGAAGGAAATTTATGATTATTCAGAAATGTTCCTTCAATAGGCTATAAGAAAAACACATTATCAGGCTTTAAACTAAAATTCTTTATTTCATCTCTTGTTGTAGTTAGAAAAAAATTATCACAATCATTAAGTACCCTTTAAAAAGTTTGATAGTCCCCCCCCTTTTCTTTCCTCCAGTATTAAAATGTTTGAGAGAAATTAGAAAGCAAATAGATGCCCTACATTTTAATTCCTGTAGTGCTTGACTTCTAGGTCTCCCTTTTTCTCCTAGGTGTGAAAGTATTTTAGTGAAAGTTTCATCGAAACTTTGTAAATAATTAATCCCCTGTTTCTTAGAAAAGTCTGACAATGTAAGAGTAACAATAACAGGCCATAAAACACTCCCCCTAATTGTGCAAGGGCTCATTCTTCCCAGGCAGGGCTCGGGTGGACTGGAATGTGCTGAAGTCACATTCCAACACCTTCTTCTGGCCAGGACAGGGACACAGGACTCCAAGAGGAATTAACGAGAATCTTTATCTTTATTTCTACTCTTATAAAGGAGGACTAGGAAGAAGGAAGAGGGCAGGAAATTCAGTAGAAAAGGAGATGGGCCCGAGAAACAAAGGACAAAGGACACAGGGCAGGATGTCCGTCCACACGTGGAAGGATGAAACAAAGGACCAAAATAAGTCAGGGAAGAGGAAAGAAAAGCAGATTAGGGATAAGCAGTAAGGCCTAAAGGTGGGAATCACATTTAATGATAAAGAACAACTTTCAGAAGATAAACACTGTTCTTCAGGGCTGGGGTTGTGGCTCAGTGGTAGCGCGCTTGCCTAGCATGTGCGCTGCCCTGGGTTCGATCATCAGCACCATGTAAAAATAAATAAATAAAATAAAGGTATTGTATCCAACTACGACCAAAAAATAAATATTTAAAAACAACAACAACAACAAAAAACTGTTCTTCACCAGAAAGCCCATCTTCCTCTCCTCAAGACGTGGTGGCACACGCCTATAATCCCAGCACTTTGGGAGGCTGAGGCAGGAGGATCGTGAGTTCAAAGCCAGCCTCAGCAATGGCAGGCACTTAGCAACTCAGTGAGACCCTGTCTCTAATAAAATACAAAAAGGGCTGGGGATGTGGCCCAGTGGTTGAGTGCCCCTGAGTTCAATCCCCAGTACCACACACACACACACACACAAAAAGATACTTGGAAATAAAAATGTACGAATTTCTTTACTAATCTCCTTCAGGAGACAACTGGATGAAAACTTACAAAACTAAACCTTGATCATTTTACTGAGCTCTATTTAGTAAACTCTTTAAAATGAAGACAGGGCTCCATAAAGAATGCAAACAACAAAATAGACAAATAAAAAAAAAACCCTAAAATCCAAACATTTAAAAAAATAATTATTTTTTTTTCCTTTTGCCCAGGCTGGTATTGAACTTGTGATCCTCTTGCCTCAGCTTCCCCAAGGGCTGGGATTATAGGTAAGCATCACCACACCCAGCTTCAAATTTTTAAATTTTGAAGTAATCAATTTATTGTTTCCTTTTTTCTTTAATGGGTTTGTGCCTTTTGTATTGTATCAAAAAAACAAAAACAAAAACAAAAACAAAAAAAACAAAAAAAACAAAAAACCTCTACCCAGCTCTAGTTCACTAAGGTTTTTCTAGAAATTTTATTTTGAGTTAACTTTTTGGTTATGGTATAAGGTAAGGGTCTGTCAATCATTTTGTATCTGATATCTTTCTAAAAAGGAATTTTATAAAATTATATTCCTTGGGATAATGGAATTTGTGACACCACTTGGTTTTTCATTTGTTTATGTTATGGTTTGGATATGAGGTGTCCCCTGAAAATCTCAATGCAACTGTGTTCAGATGTGAAATGATTAGATTATGAGAACTGTAGCTTCATTAGTCCATTAATCCATTTGATGGGTTGATAATTTGAATGGACTACTGGTGGTAACTGTAGGTAGATGAGGTATGACAGGAGAAAGTAGGTCACTGGGAGTGTGTTCTTGGGGACTATATTTTATTCCTGAACCCTTTCTCTCTCCCTCCCTCACTTTCTCTCCCTCTCCCTCCCTCTCCTACTCTCTCTCTCCCTCCCACCCCCACCCCCCCTTCCTGGTTGCTGTGAGCCATGACATTCTGCCTTATCTTTGACCCAGATCAATGGAGTTGATGGACCATGGACTGAACCCCCCAAATTTTCCCTCTTTTTTTTTTTTTTTTTTTTTGTTTTGTTATTTTGCACCAGAGATCGAACCTAGGGGCACTTAACCACTGAGCCACATCCCCAGCCCTTTTTTATATTTTATTAGAGACAGGGTCTCACTGAGTTGCTTAGGGCCTCACTAAGTTGCTGAGGCTGGCTTTGAACTTGCTATCCTCCTTCCTCAGCCTCCCAAGTCGCTGGGATTACAGGCATGCACCACTGCACCAGGCTTTTTTCTCCTCTTAAGTTGTGTTTCTCAGGCATTTTGTTCACAGTATCGCACAACTAACACTGTTTGTTTTGTTTTTGCAGAACTGGGAATTGAACCCAGAGGCAGTCTAGCACTGAGCTACATCACCAACTCTTTTCATTTTTTATTTCTAGACAGGGTCTCCCTAAGTTGCACAGGATGGCCTCAAACTTGTGATCCTCTTCCTGCTTCAGCCTCCTGAGTCACCAGAGTTACAGACAAGAGACACCATGCCCAGCTCACTCTGCTGTTAAAAGTGCTAATAGCACCTGATATTTTCTTATTTATTTATTTATTTATTTTTAAATTATTTATTTGTTTGTTTCAGTTGTACACAATGCCTTTATTCTTATGTGGTGCTGAGGATCGAACCTGGGCCGCACGCATTGCTAGGTGAGCGCTCTACTGCTGAGCCACAATCCCAGCCCCTTATTTATTTATTTTTGGTGTGGAGGATTGAACTCAGGAGCACTATAACAATGAACTACATCCCCAGTCCTTTTTATTTTTTTTATTTTGAGACAGGGTTTCTGCTAAATTGCTGAGGCTGGCCTCAGACTTACAGTCCTTCTACCTCAGTCTCCCAAGTCACTAGGCATGCACCACGGTGCCTGGCTCATTCATTTATTTTTTATTTCTCTTTTGTCTCTCCGAGTTTGGTCAAAAACTAGAGGAGAATGTGCCCTTATCTGTGTATTCCATTCCTATTTCCCTAATGACTGGCATTTAATAGGTGATTGATAATTATTTGATGAATAGATGAAGTGCTGGGCTAGTAAATTGGTTGCCAAAACCAAATCACCTCTCTTGTTGAGTGGGGA
Source organism: Tamias sibiricus (assembly GCA_025594165.1). NCBI lineage: Eukaryota > Metazoa > Chordata > Mammalia > Rodentia > Sciuridae > Tamias > Tamias sibiricus. The sequence continues at coordinate 137,567,075 of CM046658.1, read as the reverse complement.
GTACAGAACTGAGGTTTCACAGCAGGAACCGGTAGGTAGTGAGCACAGAGCTGGGAGATGAGGACTACCTTTGAGTTAGATTCTCTCCCTACCTTCCAGATATCTCTGTGATCTAGGACCTGTGCTGGCTCCTAAAACAGTGTTAACAAAATGCTTTTGGACCGCCCCAAGTGTAGCTGCCTGCTGCTGCCACTTGCAGCTACGACACCACGGGAGAAAATTTGGAGGCAGGATGGAAATGAAAAAGTTCTTTTATTCTTCTCTCTTCTTAACTTCTCTCTCCGGCTCCAACAACCTTTCCAACTCCAACCGCAACTCCAACTCTCTTCTAACTCCAACCACTCTAACTCCAACCATGCCAGCCACTAACCCTCACCTGGTTAAATACATTTTGCTTTAACAAGGGCAAGTGCTTACAGCTCGAGCTTACAGGTGCATCACACAGTGTTCACGGGCATAGAAAGATTCTTAGATGAATGTATGAATATCAGGTGAAGCTTGAATATCTTTTATGGCTCTCAGCTAACCGCAATCTTAGCTATCTCCTTAATTAGGGCTCCTACACCCAAGAATAGCTTTGGAAGGCAATTGAATGTAGTACTTAAGAATGTAAGTTTTTCTGTTTGTTTGTTTTAGGTAGGGTCTTGGTATGCTGCCCATGCTGGCCTTGTACTCCTAGATGTAAGTGATCTTATTCCTTAGCCTTTTGAGCAGCTGAGACAATGGGTATGTACCAGGGCACCTGGCTAAGGACATAAGTTTTAAATTCATATATTATTTGTTTATTCAACACGTATGTTTGTGTCCCTTGCCAAGTATCTGACACTTTGCTAGGACGTGGGGATTGAGGTAGACAAGGCAAGTATTGTCCCTGCCCTGAAGAAATGGTCAGCTCCCAAGCCTCTCTCTCACTAACTGGCTGTGTGATCTTGCGACTACTATGTGATCTTTCTGAGCCTGTTTCCTCATTCATTAAATGAAGATGATAAATCATTTGTTTTTAACAAATACTAAATAATTAAATAAAGGAAGGACAATTGCTATTGCACAAAGTAGGTACTATAAAGGTATATAAGTTACTTAACCTATTAGGTGAAATAGTATATTATTCAGCTTTGGATTCTGTCTAGGATCTTATTGGTTCTGAGAGAATCACTGAGGAACAGGGAATTAATATATCTTAGGCAGGGATACTGATACATACCTGAAGTCCCAAATGATTTGGGAGCCTGAAGTGAGAAGATCTTTTAAACCCAAGAGTTTAAGATCCCATTTAAACACACACACACACACACACACACACACACACACACACACACACACATATATATACACATATCTTTTAAGCTCAAGAAGATCATTTAAGCCCAGGAGTTTAAGACCCCATAAAAAATACATATACATATATATGTATATATGTGTGTGTGTGTGTGTGTGTGTGTGTGTGTGACTAAACCTTTTTATAAGCATATTTATATGTCAATAAACATGTATTTATTTACTTATTGGTACTGAGGATTGAACCCAGAGGCATTTTACCACTGAGTTAGATCCCTAATCCTTTTATTTATTATTTTATTTCTAGACAGGATCTTGCTAAATTGCTGAGGGTCTAGCTAAGTGGCTAAGGCTGGCCTTGAACTTGTGATCCTCTTGCCTCAGTCTCCTGAGTTACTGGGATTACAGGTGTGTGTTACCTCACCCACTTCTTAAACATCTTTAAACTTGTTTATTGTAAAGACACTAAATACACCAGGTAAAAAGCAAATTCAAACTGTAGTACAGAAGCACATGCAATAAAAAGTACAAATCCCATTTATACCCCCACACACCCAACTCATTCCTCAGAGGTAATCACTATAAACAATTCTTGTTTGCCCTTCCAGAAAGATTTTATTCACAGAAGCTGGGCACTGTTGCACACCTGTAATCCCAGGAGCTCAGGAGACTGAGGTAGGAGGATTGCGACTTCACAGCCAGCTTCAGCAAAAATGAGGCACTAAGCAATTCAGTGAGACCCTGCCTCTTAATAAAATACAAAATAGGACTCGGATGTGGCTTAGTGGACAAGTGCCCCTGATTTCAATCCCTGGTACCCCCCCCCCAAAAAAAAAGGGCTGGCTGGGGATGTGGCTCAGCGATTAAGCACCCCAGGTTCAATCCTCAGGACCAAAAAAAAAAAAAAAAGATCTTATGCATAGAAAAGTGGACCCTGTATATGCACATCCTTAGAAAACAAACACTGAGTAGATTCAGACTACCAATCAATTGTCACTGAGCACCGTCACTTCGTACTATATGTTGTCCAAGAGCAGCATATATCATTATTCAGGAGTATTTTTAAATATTCTCAATACAATAGTAAAAAGAACAAAAAACCCTCTCAAACTTTTTGAGAATGTCTGTGGGCTCTGCACTTCTTCCCTCCCACCCCCGCAGTCTCCAGCTCAGCCTCATGGCTTCCAACAGTCAGGGGCTGGCACCTGCCCACCCACACTTTCTTGGCCTGTGGCTGGCTGTGGTCAAACCAGCAGCAGAAAGCAAGGGTGGGGGAGGGGGAAGCAAAGAGGGAAGAGAAAACAAAATTTCCGTGAGTAGTTGAGAAAGATCAGTAAGAGTAAAATCAGGGCTGGCGATGTAGCTCAGTGGAAGAGTACTTGCCAAGCATGTTCAAAGCCCTGGGTTCAAGTTTCAGTACCTAAAAAAGAAAAAAAAAAAAAAAAAAGTAAAGTCAAAGTGACACATAAAGCAATAGTACCCCAAAGTGTTTCACAACATGCATTTACATAGGAGGTCTCAGTAAGAATATTCTGCAAGCCTTGAAAAGACAGTGGGTGCAGGAACACCAGGCTCTTGAAGTGGTAGAGACAGCTGTACCCGAAAGCACAATTTGTGGATGTGGAAAGTGAGAGAGGACTTGGGGTGTTGGGGGGATGAACCTGCTCCCTAGATATGCAGTGGGGGAGGTGGCAGCGGGAGCGGAGAGCTCTCAGAGAAGTGAAACAGTGAGACTGCGCCGAATGCCAGAGGATGGCACAGGGAACAGTCTGCCCGTCCTCACTGAATGCTAGACCTCACTTCTTCCATTTTCCACCTGCTGCTTCCTCTCCTACCCCAGGGATCTTGACTTCACTTCTTTTCTTTTGGTACCAGGGATTGAACCCAGAAACGCTTAGCCAATGGGCCAAGTCACTAGTCCTTTTTATTTTTTACTTTGAAGCAGAATTTGCTAAATTGCTTAGGGCCTCACTAAGTAGCTGAGGCTGGCCTCGAACTTGCAATTCTCCTGTCTCAGCCTTCTGAGTCGCTGAGATTACATGTGTGCGTCACTGTGCCTGCCTTTACTTCACTTCTGTGTGGGACTTTAGCTGGAGCCCAGTCCCCACCAAGGCTCTGAGTGACAGACATCACCCCCTGACTACACAGGCTTTTCAAGGGTTTGATGTTAAGTAGGTCAAACCTGGGGTAGAGTTTCTGATGTCTGGAAGATGAAGAAGAGGTCTCTGGTCTTTTCCTCTTTCCATTAGTTATTAATTCAATCTTGGGTCTCTGGGGTGATTTTACCTTTACCTGTGCCAGCAAAAAGGATTACAGAATGGTTTGGAGCTTCTAAATTGGGCTGTTGGAGGGGCCAGCCCCTCAGCCTGCGGGCCTGGCATAGAGCCCACAGTCAAGAAGGCAGAATCTCTCTGTGGGTGGGGCTTTCTAGACAGAAAGCTTTACCGTACCTCTAAGCAGGGGGAGCTTGGGCCAAGATTATATTGGGCTGGTAATAAAATTAAGGGCAATAAAACCAGATAAACCACCTCATTAGCAGCAGTTTACTGGTAAAGCCATTTCAAGAACAAGAGCTAAGAGGAAAGAATCAAATTCTTTGTCAGGTTGGGCTTGGTGGTGCAAGTCTGTAATCCTGAGGCAGGAGGATCACAAGTTTGTGGCCAGCATCAGCAAAAGGGCGATACCTTACTTCAAAATAAACTATTAAAAAGGTCTGGGAGGTGCTGGGGTTGTAGCTCAGTGGTAGAACACTTGCCCTGCCTAGCACATGTCAGGCACTGGGTTTGTTCTTCAGCACCACATAGAAATAAATAAATAAAATAAAGATATTGTGTCCATCTACAACCAAAAAAAAGTCTGGGAGTGTAGCTCAGTAGTAGAGCATCCCAGTACGCAAACAAACAAACAAACAAACAAAAACAAAACAACAAAACATAAAACAACTTTGTCAAATTCTTTCATATAGAGTCATGTGTAACTTAATGATGGGGACACTTTCCAACAAATGCTTCTTTAGGCAATTTGGTCACATTTACAAACCTAGATGGTATAACCCACTACACACTTCACCTGAGCCATATGATATAGCCACAGCTGCTTACGTGATCCATTGTTGACTGAGACATCATTAGGTGGTATATTAATGTGTTAAACTCTGCGAGGGGAACATTCTTTTCAGGACTTGGTGAGAGTAAGGTAGCAGCTCAGAGGAGTCTCTGGAATTCCAACCCCTCACTTGATTGCTTCTTAAATTACCACTAAATTGCTCAACTTGTCTATAAACCTTTTCTCCAGTCATGGAACTGAGAGTGGAGGTCATGCTCTCCCCTGTCCAGACTCAACTAGTCAGGGAGGGCTGGTCTACACATGGAAAGAATCAAACTCATTTTGTGAAGATGGAAACATTTTCTTAACATATCCATCATGGATGTGTTGCAGGCCAGGAGTGCAACATGCATGAGGCCCTGGGTTCGATTCCCCCACTACCGAAAAAAAGTTATAATGATATACTGCCTTTATTTTATTTTATTGGCACTAGGGATTGAACCCAAGGGTGCTTAACCACTGAGTCACATCCCCAGCCTTTTTATTTTTTATATAAGATAGGGCTTTGCTAAATTGCTAAGGCCGGCTTTGAACTTGTGATCCTCCTGCCTCAGCCTCCAGAGCCGCTGGGATTATAGGTGTGTACCATGATGCTCAGCAACATACTGCTTTTAAAGAACTAAGAAGGAAAAACTTGAAAGATCAATCAGTTCTCAAAGTTGCCTGTGATGAATGTACCCCTGCATCTGAACATGTGCCTTCACTCACACATCCAGGTAAAATAACTGAATCAGAATGAGTATCTAAGTATGTTTTATTTTTATTTTCTATCTTAAGTTTTTAGTAGCTGTGTGTGTGTGTGTGTGTGTGTGTGTGTGTGTGTGTGTGTATTGGGATTGAACACAGGAGCAGTACTACTGAGCTACATTCCAACCTTTTAATCTTATTTGAAGACAGGTTCTCACTCAGGCTAAGGCTGGCCTCAAACTTGTTAACCTCCTGCCTCATCCTCCTGATTTGCTGGGATTACAGGTGTGCAATACTGTGCCCCACAGGAGTCAACGTTTTAAATTGGGAAACCAATGCAACAATCCTAGACTTACTGAAAATGAATCAGTGTTGGGCGTGGTGGCACACACCTGTCATTCCAGTGAGTCAGGAGGCAGAGGCAGAAAGAATACAAGTTCAAGGTCAACCTCAGCAATCTATCAAGACCCTGTCTCAAAATAATAAAATTTTTAAAAAGTGGGGAGTTGTGGTTGCATCTCAGTGGTAGAGCACTTGCCTAGCATGCTCTGGATTCAATTCTTGTACTACAAAAAAAGAAAAGAAAAAGAAAAAAATCAGTAACAGGGTTTTACAGGTCCCATCCCCAACCAGAACCAAGAAGTGCTCTGCTTGTTCTGACCGCAGTTCCTCAAGCCCTGGAATGGACAACCAGAAGCCAGGGTCAGCCTGGCCCATGCCTGCCACTTTCCAACACCGCAGCCCTGTCCATCCCTCCATACCTTAACACACACCCTGGATCTGCAGGCTGGGTCTAGAAGGAGAGGACAGCAAGGTTCCTGGTGTGGCAAAGAATCACAGCCACATCCCAACCTGTTGCTGCCTGAAGTGATGGCCGCTTGGAGCAACAAAGCCACAGAAAGAAGTTTAGAGGCGAACTGGAAATAGGCTTTTTATTTTGATAACTTTTCTCTCTGGCTCTAACAACGACTTTAACACGCACCACACACACTACCAAAACCAACACACCAAATGGCGCAGACCCCATCAGCAATCTCGGCTCAAGTCTCTCGAGATCCCGGGCCAAGTCCCGTGAGACTACGGAAGGCGGCAATGCCCAAACATCTCCATGGCCCGTAGTCAACTGCAATCTTAGCCATCTCCCCAAACAGAGCTCCTGCATTAACCTGCTCAAAATCTCAAATTAGTAGAGTAGAATAGAAGGAAGATTGGCGTGCCCGCCCGCATCCCTCCCTGGATATCCCAGGACAGCAGCATCACATTCCTCATTAATAACACTGTGATTCTGAGGTGACACTCCAGCTCCTAGTGGCTCCACCAGCCTGTGGATGACTGCTGCAAAGGACACAAAGACCAGGGGGAGAGGACAGGCATTTGCCCCACTGCCTACTCAATATTAACCAGCCAAGATGCTATCTTCGGCTTCAACCTGGGAGTGCCAGGGACCCTCTCCCTTCCAGAACATCTAAGGCTGGGAACCAGTCCTCCTGCCAGAGAGAAATGTGTTCTAGGAGGACATTTATTCCCCAGCCTAGGAAGAAGGAGGGGGCTATAAGGCCTGGGACAGCTACACTGGCTCCTTGGCTTCAAAGAAGCTCTTGAGGTGCTTTAAGAAAGCTCTGCAGGATGCTGAGGGCCCAAGGACGAGGCACTGCCAAATGGACCACTGCAGTGCCCACTGCTCTTTGCTCTCACTGGTCCACAGGAAGAGCTCCTCTTGCTACCTGGGCTAGGTCCTGCACTTTCTGAATCAGTTCCACGTTTTCCACCAGCTGTTGCACTTGTAGCCACAACTCTTGGGTAGTAGAATCTGTATGTTCCGGACATGATGTGGATTCTCAGGGTGCCACCAGTGAAGAGGGAGAACTTGGACTTAGAATGAAGACAGATCGGGTGCTCCCCAGGGGTATGGGAGGGGAAGGTGAGCCTGCCCTCAGAGCCATATAGCACAGCCAGCATGACCTTGTCTTCTAGATTCTTCACCTCCACGAACATGCCAAGCCTGGGACTTCCCCTGATGCTTCTCATACAGCCATCTTGGTAGTTTCATATGGCCGTGGACCTGCCTTGAATCTCCTCAGTAAAGCACTTCTCTGTTTCCCAGAGAGTGGCATAGAGCATGTACCTGATAGCTATAAACCAGAGCGACAGCAGGAGGGCCCACATCACTCTGCTCTGCCCTATTCTGGATCAGGGCGAAGACCCGGACACTTGTTCTGCAGCCCTATTGCCCCATCTCTATTCTTATTTTTTATTTTTAAATTTTTTGTTACTGGGGATTGAACCTGGGGGCACTTTACCACTGAGCCACATCCTTAGCCCTTTTTGTTTTTTACTTTGAGACAGGGTTTAAGTTGCAGAGGGTTTCACAAAGTTGCTGAGGATGGCCTGGGAATTCTGATCCTCCTGCCTCAGCCTCCTGAGTTGCTGGGAATATAGGCATGTGCTGCTGTGCCTGGCTCCCACCTCTGTTTTTTAAACATTAGCAAAATCTTTCTATAAATAAATACTTGCCCTTGTCAATTTTGTTTGCACTCTGGCACAAACTTCTCTAAATATCATTTGGGGGCTGAGTCTAAATATGAAATAAAACGCCTTCTTAATACTTGTAAACTGCATTTGTCAGCTAAGAAGGGACATGCAGGACTCCATGACTGTGTTCCTTGGGAGGTAGGGTTGTGGTGGTGTGGGCACCCACCCCCCTTAGAACACATCATGCTGGTGAACCACCGATTCCTGAAACATTGCCAGGAATGGCTATCCTCCAGTTCCCAGGACAAGTGCAGTCAGCACCAGGGAATGGCTAGGAAAGGACTAGTCAGACACACTCATTCCTGCAGTTGTAAGGATCCTAAGAATCTGGAGATTATTCTTTTTTAAAAATTAAATATATTCATTTTAGTACAGGGGGATTGACCTCACAGACGCTTTACCACTGAGCTACATTCCCAGCCCTTTTTAATTTTTTATTTGGAGACAGGGTCTTGCTAAGTTGCTTAGGGCCTTGCTAAATCACTGAGATTGGTCTCAAACTTGCAATCCTCCTGCCTCAATTTCCTTAGTTGCCCATATTTCAGGCAACTCTGTGCCAACAAATTAAATTTATTTTATATTTTGTTTTATATAAAAATGTGCACATTTATGGGGCACCATGTGATGTTTTGATATATGCATACATTATATAGTTTTTTTTTTTAATTTTTACTTTTTGTTTATAGATCTTAATTGACTTTATTTGTCATTCTAGTAAGGAGCAAAAATAACTGAGAATGCTTTTCATTATCAAGTTAAACATACCTATCTCCTCAAACATTCATCATCTCTTTATTTTGTTTGTTTTTGCAATACTGGGGACTGAACCCAGGCTTACTATACCACTGCACTACATGCCCAGATTTTTTAATTTTTTTTTTTTTTTTGTGGTACCGGGGATTTTCAGGGGCACTCGACCACTTCCCCAGCCCTTTTTTGTAATTTAGAGAAGGGTCTGACTGAGTTGCTAAGTGCCTCGCTATTGCTGAGGCTGGCTTTGAACTCGCGATCCTCCTGTCTCAGCCTCCCAAAGGCTGGGGATTACAGGCTTTTTTTAACTTTTATTTTTTAAATTTTGAAACAGATCCTTGCCTGGCCTGCAGATCCTCCCAAGTGGCTGGGATTACAGATGTATACTACTGCACCCCGCTATTATCTCTTCATAATAAAAATATTAAAAATACTTTCTTTTGATGTTTTGAAATATGCAGTATGTTATTATTAACTATTGCCAACCTCCTTTGCAATACTATGCTAGAACTTCCTACTGCTACCTATCTATGACTTAGTGCCCATTGATCAACCTTTGCCCAGTCCTCCCTCTCCATTACTCCCCAGCCTCTGGCCTCCACCATTATACTCTCAACTTATTGTGAGATGAACTTTTTTAGGTCCCACATATCATGATCACATGGTGTGTATCTTTCTGTGTCTGACTTATTTCACTTTGCTGATCCCCAGTTCCATCCATTTTTTTTAATGGGTGAATACTACTGTGTAGTATTCTGCTGTATATTTGTACCACATTTTCTTTACCCCTCCATTAGGCTATAGACACTTATATTGTTTCCAGGGAATTGTTCTGTCGCCGCCTGAAGCGATGGGCGCTTTTTATGGAGCAGCAAAGCCGCGGAGGGGAATAGTATGGCCTTCATTGTCTTGCCAATTTAAGATTACAGCACTTTGTGCTGGGTATTACTATATCCCAAGCCTCTTAAACTGGTGAGGCTTTCTGCAGAGGCCAGTGCTTAGGCCATTGTTGTAGATTTATGATGGAAGAGTCAGCTCCTGTATCAATCAGCCCCTCCATCTCTTATACCTTGAATTTTTAATTTGCACATCGGCCTCCGTGAACAATCCTGAACCAGAAAAGCCATAGGTCCTGAACCAGTGGAACCGCATATGCTCTGCTATTTCTATTTTGTGGCAATGCTTTTAAAAGAACTATGGAGACTGGGAATGAGGAGCAGCTGTGCGATTCTGTCTCCTTGATTTACGGAGATGATGCCCCTGTGTGTATGTGTGTACTTAGCATTATTTTAATCTCTCCATTATAATCTGAATCAATAACCCTGGTATAACATTAAAGCCTAATAAACTCTTGGAACTACGCCCAAGATTAGTCCCACAGTTCCTGAAGGGGTTCAGAGGCAGACTGGAAACAAATAGGATCTTTATTCTGTCAGTTTCTCTCTCTGGCTCTAACAACTCTAACACGTACCACACACCAGCAAAAAACCAACAACCAAAATGGCCCCGACCCGCTCCGCGCTCGGCCCAAGTCTCTCAAGATCCTGGGCCAAGTCTCGTGAGACTACAGAAGGCGGAAATGTCCAAAACTCCATGGCCCAAAGTCAACCACAATCATAGCCATCTCCCCAAACAGGGCTCCTGCATTGTTCTTGATATCTCCTCTTTCCCTCTCTTCTAGATCCACTCAATTATCAACATCTCTCCAATCTTTTCACCCTGTTTAATTTATCACCACTTTCCCATGCCAAGCTACCTAGATTATTACAAAATCTTTCCAGTTGGGAAATTTCCATTCACTTTTGCTCCCTTCCAATCAAGTCCCCACACTATGGCCAAGTTGATTAAAAAGCAAGTCCCTATCTAAACTACCTTTGCTCCCCCTAATATATTTCAATGGCTCCCCATTGCTCTTTGAAGATCAAAACCCCCCACTATGCTTGGAGGCCATGGAGGAGCTGGCCCCTGTCCAACTCACCAGCCTCATTCTCCACTACTCCAATCACTACTCCCCTATTTCCTCCACTTCGCAGACCTGCTCAGGGCTCCTCTTGTCTCAGGAGATTTGAGGACAAAGAAGACTCAAACCTGAATGCTCCCAAAAGGTCCTCAGGCAGTTCTGAACCACTACTATGTTTGTGAGCCATCAGACTAAGTTGGGGTTGATTTGAAATTTGTACCTTAGGCTCTTTAGGGTAATTTCACATTTCCTGGCATCAGGGTTTGACTTAGGTTTATAGGATAGGCCAGGAAAATCCCCAAAGTGGCATGTCACAGGCAGGCTTCATAGAAGAGCAGTTTGCTGCTGTACCTTCGGCTATCCAAAAAGAGATGGAAAAGTGAATTACACACAAACCACTGAGAAAATGCTTTTTGACATTCTATAAAATCTAAATCTAGCTAAAATAAGCTGTCATGAGGCTGAGGATGAATTCACAAAAGCTCGGGAACATTATCTTAGATGAAGCAGATGGTTCCTACATAACCAAAAACTCAGCTGAAAAATGTCTTTCTCTGGAGGATTAGAACTTCACATTGTAGATTCTGTTTAGTCCTGCTATAACAGAGCTTGTTAAATGGATTTGGATGGGTAGTGGGTCAAATCCTGTTCCAGAAACAAGACAACTAGGAAGGGCTAAGCTTCATCACACAGGACATGGTGACTCTCTTCCAACTCCATTATAGAGAGATTCCAACATGTTGTCAAGTTCTCCTTTCTGCAAATATCTCATGAATTGCATGTTAGAAGCAGGATTCATTTTATTTGTTACTGCTATTTATAGCACATACTGAGTCCTCAGCCAGCTGTGGGAGGATATGGCTACAGTTTAGATTCCCATCGAGTTGTGTGTGACAGTATCTGGCATCCTTTCAATAACTGTAGTCATAATTCCCAACATTTCTTGGAGAGTAGAGCACAGAAGGAAATAAATCAACGTTTAGTGTCAGGATATCACACCCGCTCTAATGGTTTTTGGATACGGATGAGGCAGTAACTATATAATTAACCTGGATCTTTCCTCTCTACAGCTAGAAGATGACTTTACCAAGAGGTACTATCTATAACGCACACAAAAAATTATTTAATTAAAAACGAGAGCTTAACAGACTAGATAACAATCTTCTTAAAATAATGATTATTTGGGATAGGGGTGTTTTCAGTGGTAGAGTATGTACTTAGCATGCACAATGCCTTGGGTTCAATCCCCAGCATTTCCCTTTCAAAAAAATTAATTTATATAGATAGCATATGCAAGAGGACCCAAATTTAATTTGTTCAAAAAAACATTTTCAAGACCATTGCAAGGCCATTATGTTCAGCAAAATAAGCCAAACTCAGAAGGCCTAGAGTCACATGTTTTCTCTCATATGTGGAAGTTGGAAAAAAGAAAAGAAGGATGTGTGTTGCAGTAGGGGGATCTCATAAAATTGAAGGAAGATAGTAGAGGAAAGGAATCAGGGCAGGGAGGAAGGGAGGAATAGGAGAAATACTTGGGAATGATATGGGCCAAATTATATTGTTATATTGCATGCATATATAAATATGTAATAACAAATCCTACTATTATGTACAATGAAAATGCACCAATAAAAAAATTGGAAAAAAATAAAATGTTCAGAAGAACTAACAGTGAAAGATATGTCCAACTCCTAGCCCCACACCTCAGCCATCCAACTCTTCTCCCTGGAGGCAAACATACTAGTCAGTTTTATATTTAGCTGTCTAGAAATGTGTATGTGTGTGTGTAAATGTTTCTGGGAATTGAACTCAGGTCCTCATACATACTGAACAAGTGCTCTATCACTGAGCTACCCCCAACTTTATCTTTTGAGACAGGGTCTCACCAAGTTGCCTAGGCTGGCCTTGAACTTGCGATCTTCGTTCCTTAGCCTTGTGAGTAGCTGGGATGACAGGCACAAGCCACTCTGTCCAGTTTATATTTTATGCATTAACACACACACACACACACACACCACACACACACACACACCTTTTTTAAAATATTTTTTCTAGTTGTAGTTGGAAACAATACCTTTATTGTATATATATATATATATATTTTTTTATGTGGTGCTGAGAATTGAACCCAGGGCCGCGCTCATGCTAGGCGAGTGCTCTACCGCTGAGCCACAACCCCAGCCCCCCACCACAATTCTTTTTTTGAAACTCAAATAGTAGCATATTGTACACAATTTTGTATGTAATAAATGCTGATTTTAAAAATAATAGATGCTACTTGCCCAACATTTGTACATGGAGACAGGCCTAATTTAAGTGTTAACAGCTGAATTTTTAAAAAAATATTTATTTATTTACTTTAGTTGTACACAATGCAATGCATTTATGTTTACGTGGTGCTGAGGATCGAACCCGGGCCGCGCACGTGCGAGGCGAGCGCTCTGCCGCTGAGCCACAACCCCAGCCCCTAACAGCTGCATTTTATGCAATAATTTCTTGACTGACCAAAGAACACTTATGTGCCATAGAGGCCTTCTGCAGCACCTCAGTACTCAGATATGATACAAAAAGTCCTCCTCAACTCTGTCCCACAGCTGCGACTATTCTTTAACCTGTATTCTTCGCTCCAACTAAATTGACCCACTGTGGCTCTCTCAAAGAGCGTTCTAATGTCTGCTTTTTCCTCAACTCACTGTCTGATGAGTGATGAGTGATCTCATCCTTCTGACTGCTGGTCTTCTCATTCACAAGTTAGAGGTGATGGGTAGGGGGCAGACCCATCTCTACAGTCCTTTCAGCTCAACCTGTGAATCTGTCACTAGAAGAGGTCAAAGGGCCTTTCCAACCTCTACACTTTGATTAGCAATTTAAATTTTCATGGTTTTGGTCTTGTTTCCCCAATCGTCTATAAGTTTAATGAAAGACAAGACTATTCTGCTAAAATTGTTGCTCAAAATATGCTGTTGGGGGGCCGGGCGTGGTGGTGCACGCCTGTAATCCCAGCACTTTGGGAAGCTGAGGCAGGAGGATCGCGAGTTCAAAGCCAGCCTCAGCAATGGCGAGGCACTGAGCAACTCAGTGAGACCCTGTCTCTAAATAAAATACAAAAAATGCTGTTGGTCTTCTGGGCTATCATTTAAAGGGCTGTGCACTAATAATTGCTCCAATCCTCATTACCTGAAATGGGTCAGTTAACCTAGTTTCTTTTAGGATGAGGGATAGGAATTACAATGCTGATGCTGTGTTAGAAGCATCAGCATTGGGAACAATTCTCTTTCCCTGTGTGTGTGTGTGTGTGTGTGTGTGTGTGTGCACGCGCACATGAACATATGGTACTGGGGAATGAACCAGGAATACTTTACCACTGAGTTACATCCCCAGACCTTAAAAAATATATATATATTTTTTGAGATGGGGGTTCTCACTAAGTTGCTGAGGCTGGCCTTGAACTTATGATCCTCCTGTGTCAACCTCCTGAGCAACTGGGATTATAAGTGTGTGCTGCCATGCCCAGTGGGAACAATTCTTGATCTTAGCATTAGGCCCTTATTAAAACAATACATAGGGGGCGGGGATTGTGGCTCAGTGGTAGAGTGCTTGCCTAGCATGTGTGAGGCATTGGGTTTGATTCTCAGCATTATATATAAAAACAAATAAATAAAGGTCCCTCAACAACTAAAAAAATTTTTTAAAAATTCATAGATTGCACAAGTTAGATATATTAGTAGGCAGTGTACTGAGAATGGTGGGAGGGTGTAGAAAACACCTATATTTTAATGAATGGATGTTCAACCATGTACTGTTAGGCAGATTAGAAAAAGGCAGAAAAGTTAATACAGTACTGCCAAAGGACGGGGGCAAAATCCATTCAGATTTACTTTTATAAAAAGAACATTCTTGGTAAAGGACCAACATAAAATTGTGTCAAGTTTATGTGACTTTAAAAAAAATTTTTTTTAAATATTTATTTATTTTAGTTGTACACATGCCTTTTTAAAATTTTTACATGGTGCTGAGGATTGAACCCGGGCTGTGCACATGCTAGGCGAGAGCTCTACCACTGAGCCACAACCCCAGTCCCGTTTATGTGACTTTTTAAAAATACAATTTCAAGTGTGAAAACTTAATCCTATGTATAATTAATCAAAATTATCTTAGTAGTAATTAATGTTTTATATATCCCATTGCAGTCTTTAATTTTCTAAGACTGATATGCTTTTTTTAATTGGGGTCTATAACGGAAACCATGCTGAGGCCTCTGAATATGTATTTCTTGGTTGCAAAGTGTGTTCACAACAAAGACTACAAGTTCCTCAGAATCAAACCATGCTTACTTTAATAAAAATAAAGTCCTTCAAAATACTAGGGTACCAAAGTACCAAATTATATTGCTACATTACATATGGTGTGCATGTATGAATATGTTTTTTTTTTAAATTTTTTTTTTCATTTAAATATTTATTTATTTGCTTTTAGTTGTACACAAGGCGTTTTTTACGTGGTGCTGAGGTTCGAACCCGGGCCGCGCACGCGCTAGGCGAGCGCTCTACCACTGAGCCACAACCCCAGCCCCGCATGTATGAATATGTAACAACAAATCCCATCAGTGTGTACAACTCTAGTTCACCAATAAAAAATATTGAAAAAAAATAAATTTGATTTAAAAAAAAAAAGTTCTTCAAAACATATTTCACCTGCTTGGTTTGGATCTGGAATATCTTCCAAAGGCCCATGTATTAATGGTTTGGTCTCCAGGGTGGTTTGGTGTGTTGGGAGGTGGCCGGACCTTTAAGAGGTGGGGCCTGGTGGATGTTTCAGGCTATTGAGCGTTTGTCCTTAAAGGGGAACCTGGGACTGTTTCTTTCCTTTTTCTTTTATATCTACTCATGAGGTGAATAGGCTTCCTCTGCCATGCTTTATTGCTTTGTCATTATTTATTGCTTTGTTGTAGGCCTAAATCAATAAGGCCAAAAGGTCATGGACTGAAACCTCCAAAACTATGAGCCAAAATAAACCTTTCCTTTTTATAAGTTGACTATCTCCAGTACTTTGTCATAGTAATGGTAAGTTAATATAGCATGCATTAATCAATTTAAAACAGCCTTTAAAATGGGCTGGGGGTATAGCTTAGTGGTAGAGTGTATACTTAGCATGTGCAAGGTCCTGGGTTCAAACCCCAGCAGCAAAAATAAATGCAAAAATAAAATAACTTTATGAGGTGGTCGCTATTTTCACTTTGGCATTGAATTAGTGCTCTGAGGGACACATGCAGAAGAGCTCTCGATCTGTTACTGACCTCTTTACTAGGTCATATTTTACAATTACACCAGGTTCTGATAATGACTGGCATTTTTTCCTGGCTGGCTCTGACAGGTCTTGGGCCATGGTGCCAAAGGATTGTCTCTCATCATGTACTAACTCTTGCATCACAGATTCTTCTCAACAGATTTGGCTCCATCTTATTTCATTACTGCCAGAAGAATTTATCCAGTCATACATTGCCCTTGATGCCACAGGAGCTAATCCTTGTGGGTTTTTTCAAACACCGCGGTTCTTCAAATGGTGTTCTGAAAGAGAATAGCGCAGGGGGTCTCCACTTGGCTCCTATCCTAAGGGTCCTCTGGAGGTACAAAGATGGGAAGCCGCAAGGGGAGGCAGGGGAGCTGGATAAGGCCTAGTAGTTAGCACAGGTTCTGGAATTAGACAGACTTGGCTTTGTATTCAGGCTCTATCTGTTCCTAGGGGAGTTCACAGCAGGCAAGAGGAAGCAGCCAGAGCCAGTCATGCAGAAAGAAGGAGATTGGTGTGGGCTGGGGTATCCACCGTGGGGAGAGAGGAGGAACCTCAACCTCGTGGGATGAATAAACTTGGACAGATAGAAGGAAGCATGTAAGGTATCCCAGGCTGGAGAGAGCATAATGAGCCAAGGTTTAGAGTTAGGAATGAGCATAGATGTAGATAAAATAAGTAAAAAATGATCTAGTGCTGGGGGATGTGGCTCAGTGGTAGAGTTCTTGCCTAGCAAGAACTTGGGTTCATTCCCCAGCATTGGGGGTCAAAAAAGTAATTCTAAAATATTTATGCATACACACACGCAATAATGTAATGTAATATATAAATATAATATAATATAATAATATGATATAATGAGGAAAATTGAACAAGGAAGCCAAACTGAGGAACAAGGAGAAGTTTAATTGTGGATACATGAATTAGAATTTCCTGTGAAATGTTCAAATAGAGATGTTCAAAGAATAATCAGAGTCAAGAGCTGGAAATTTACATGTCTGAGAAAGATCTGTGCCTTAATGTAAAGGGCCTAGAGAGAAGAAAAAGAGGAAATAAATGTTTGTTGAAAGAAAGGGAGGAAAGAAGAAAAGGAATAAGGAAAGGCCAAGAGAGGAAGAAAAGGGAAACATCAATATGTGAACAAATAAGGGGAAGAATAAAATCACGATAACTGGTATCACAGAAGCCCAGGGAAGAGAGAGTTTGAAGAAAGGAAAAGTTGCCAATAGAGTCAAATATTCCAGGATGCCAAAGGTTATTGCAGCTGGTAACAAGGTCACTGGACACAATGCAATTTGAAGTGCATATTTTTAGTTGGAGGACAGAGGTAGTTATTTGCTGATTGAAGAGAGTCCAAAAGTGAAGGTGTGGTTAGAACATGGAGACGGCTAAGATACCCTTGAGTCCTTTTAAAAATATGGATGCAAGACAAAGATGCCCAATATGATTTCTATGATTTTACATTGGTTTGAAACTCCTAACCCAATGCATAAATACAAGAGAAATAAAGAGGTGTGGGGCTGTGATGTAGCTCAGTGGTAGAGTGCTTGCCTTGTGTGCACAGGGGCCCTGGTTTAGATCCCCAGCACCAGACAACACACACAGACACACACAGCCTGAAAACTGCTATTCTACACGGCATGGAGTAACTCAGGCAAGGCACAGCTGATCTCCACAACCTCACCAGGGAATAGAAGTGAATTTTCAAGAAAAACTGAAGATGTCTAATAACTTTGTGTGTGTGTGTGGTACTGGGGATTAAACTCAGGGCCTTATGCATACTAGGCAAGTGCTCTGCCACTGAGCTAGATTCCATCCCATTTTAAAATTTTATTTTGAAATGAGGTCTAAGTTGCCCGGGCTGACCTCAAACTTGCAATCCTCCTGCCTCACTGTTCCGAATAGCTGAATAACAGCTCTAATAACTCACTCACATAAACTACATGATAATGTTATAGGTTTGTAAGTTTTCGATGGACCCCACCATGGGACAACCTGGGAAGATCGCTTGTAATTAATCAAGTTACGCTCAATGACCTGATGGTATGTTGATATCAATTCCTTATTGCTGTAGAGCTGTAGAACTGTACTTTATAACTGTATTTCGCACTGCAGAGCTTTTGTCTATCTAATCAGTGCCTTTCCTGTATAAGTTCTTCAGAGGTATTCATTTGTATTCCCCTGCACCTATTGCGGTGCTCAGCACATGGCAGGAACTCAAAAATGTTTGCAGGCGATGATGACCTTGTTTGGCATCTAAACAATTCAGTGAGAGTCAAATTTTAAAAAAATGATAATGAGTTGGGTGTGGTGACTCATGCCTATAATCCAGCAGCTCAGGAGGCTGAGGCAGAAGGATTGAGAGTTCAAAGCCAGCCGTAGCAACTTAGAGAGGTTTGAAAGCAACTCAGTGAGACCCTGTCTCTAAATAAAATATTAAAAAGGGCTGGGGATGTGACTCAGTGGTTAAGCACCCCTGGGTTCAATCCCTGGTACCAAAAAAAAAAAAAAAAAAAGATAAAAATATAGGAATGGGAATTCCTAATTAAGGACACTTATATGCCAACACTATGCTAAGCATGTCAAGCATGTCATAGAGAATATCTCATTTACTTCTTTCTTATACCTGGTACTATGATGAATTATAGCTCCCAGTTTATTGATGGGAAACAGGGTTTTAGGAAGGTTAAATGGTTTGACCTTAGTCTATGGAAGAAAATGCAGAGCTGGGAGGCCTGAGGTCCTCTGATGATAAAGTCAGGTTCTTTCTATTACTTTTTTTTTTTTTTTTTTTGTGGTACCGGGGATTGAACTCAGGGGCACTTGACCACTGAGTCACATCCCCAGCCCTTTCTTTGTATTTTATTTAGAGACAGGGTCTTACTGAGTTGCTAAGTGCCTCGCCATTGCTGAGGCTGGCTTTGAACTCGCAATCCTCCTGCCTCAGCCTCCCAAAGTGCTGGGATTACAGGCGTGCGCCACCGCGCCCGGCTTCTTTCTATTACTTTTTGCCTTTTATAAAACCAGATTTTGCCTTAATATTTGCAACCCCCTCTTTGCTCAGTTGGAAAGAAATGAAGCATCTTAAAATAAAGGAGTCTAAAATATGTAATAAATCCACGCTGAGCAGAGACTATTTAGTACCAAAGTTAGCAATCCAAGTGCACAAACAAAAATGTTAGACTAATAAAATATCATTTTATTAGGGGACTGACTTTCCAGATCATGACATTTAGGGAAGAAAGGGTTTGATTCCGGTTTCCACCAGTTCATGGTAGAGACTGCTCAGCCTAATATTACATCTTTACAAAATGCTGCCAAATTTATCTCTTTATCTAAAGTGTTGGAGGCTATCTTGTCACTAAGTTGGGTGCAGAGGAAACAGATTCACCCACATCAAGTGAATCATGCCTTTGTTCTCCAGGCTTTCTTGGTTCTTTAGATCATTTATTATTCTTCAAGTAGAAATTCAGAATGAGTAGAGATGTGAGTCTGCATCTCTGTTTAGAAGCTTTGAAGGCAGGGCTCTGGCCCTGCTGTGACCCTCATCTGCTTGCTGGTGTGCTGGGCCCTCAAGCTTACTGGGTCACCCAAAAACATCCACCGTGAGTGGCACCCCAGTCCTGCCTTCCTACCCTTCCTTACAGTTCTGAAGGATGGGAGCAAAGGCAGGTTTGCTGGGAGATCAGCCAGGTATAGCACAACCAGCTGCAAAGTGCATTTGGGGGAGCATGAGCTGGAGCGTCACTTGGCTATGGCAGCAGCAGCAGACTTTCATATCCACATCGCAGAGTACTAGCAAGAAGCAGGTTAGCCACCAGAACTGCCTGTGGGCTAAACGTGGCAGGTGAGAAGCAGTGGGTGAAGGAAAAGCAGAGAAGGGAGAGGGAACTGTAGGGCTTAGCAATACCTAGCTTTACTTTCTTTCTTTTCTTTTCTTTTTTTTTTTTTTTTTTTTTGGTTCCAGGGATTAAACTCAGGGGCACTTGACCACTGGGCCACATCCCCAGTCCTTTTTTGTATTTTGTTTAGAGACAGGGTCTCACTGAGTTGCTAAGTGCCTTGCCATTGCTGAGGCTTGTTTTGAACTCGTGATCCTCCTGCCTCAGCCTCCCAAGTGCTGGGATTACAGGTGTATATTTTATTTTGAGATGGTTTTCCTTAAGGTGCCCAGGCTGCCCTCGAACTTGGAATTCTCCTCTCTTGGTCTCCTCACCTGCTGGAATTACAGGTGTGCACCATCTCACCCAGTGAGGGAAAAATCTTTGAAGTACGACCCATGGTCGTATATGAATATTTCTCCTTTCTGCCTTCACTGTCTCTTCTTCATACTCTTCTCTGTTAATCTAAATAATATTTTTCATTTGTGCAGCATTTAACTAATGTCAGACACCGTTTCAAACATTTTGCATACAATGTGTTATTTTCTTTATTTGGGCTCCCTTCTGACTTGATTATCTGTGCTTTGGGTGTAATTTCTCATTTAACCTAAGAAAATTTTCCTTTTCATGATTAGTGCCCTATAACAAATAATGCCCATGAGTTAGAAAGCATCAAATGGCAAAGCTTGCACTCATAGCACAGCACTCTTAAGTTTTCTTTTGGCAACTAGAGATGTTGCATTCACTGTGAAATATTGGTCACTTTTGAACCATGTGCTTGCAGACAGTAAAACAAACAGTGCTTAAGAACACTGGATTCAAGCCAGGCACAGTGGTGAACACCTGTAATCCCAGCAGCTTGGGAGGCTGAGGAAGAAGGATCACAAGTTCAAGGCCAGCCTCAGCAACTTAGCAAGGCCCTAAGCAACTTAGCAAGACCCTGTCTCTAAATAAAATATAAAAGGGGCTGGGGATGTGGCTCAGTGGTTAAGTGACCCTGGGTTCAATCCCTGGTAGCAAAAACAAACAAACATTGGGTTCAAAATTAGGTTTAAAATCCTAGCTGTACCACTCCTATCTATGTGATGGGGTCCAAGTTAGTTTTCATCTAAATCTTCTGTTCCTCCTTATAAAGACTAAATGGCGTGATACAAAGTGATTGACAGAGTAAGAACTCTAGAAATGTGACTTTACTCTTTGTAGTTGCCTATTCTTCCTTCTTTTGTGTCACTTTGCTCTAGAGAGCTCCCCGAAGCTGGAGACTTACTGATAGGTTGTGCATCTGAGCTGCAAACAATATCCCATTTGATCCTCACACGAACCCTGTCAAACGGCTGCTATTGTAATCCCACTATACAGATTGAGAGAATTTAAGTAAGTTTTCCAAGGTCCCACAGCATTGATGGAGCCAGGTGGGGTATGAATGTTTGATTCCATGTTCCATGCCATTAACAACACCACTCATATTTTGCATCTTTGGCCAGGATGCAGTTTCCACATTCCAGGCGTTATAGATGTTAATAAGGAAGATAATGTCATGGCCTTTGTTTCACACTACCCAGTCATTAGACAGTTCTCCTTCTGGATGTGGAACTTTCTCCTTCCACTCCATTATCTGTGAGCATAGAACTTTCTGGGCAATAAATCACTGTGGTTTTCCTTCCCCCCTATTGACCCACAGAGGCCCATTTCACACTCAGTGAATTCAGTATATATCAGCCAGCTTGTAAGGAGTGTAACTGTCACTAAAGAAATGCAGTAATTTTATACTCTCTTTCAAAAGCAAACAAAACTAGACAGCGCCCTGTATGGCCACAGTGAGCCTGAGCATGAAGGAGGCCCCGTGCTATGAAAGTGGACTTTGTGAAAAGCGAAGGGAGTGTTTCTTTTGGAAGTTCACTGGGACTTTCTAAGCTAACTTTGGTCCCATTTTCTGGCACCCTGGTTCCTGAAACCACCCTCTACTGCCCAATCAGAGGCTGAAAACTCTCAGACAATTTGATATGCTTGACTTGAGGTGCCAGCGTGCCTTCATGGCATGCATACCCAGGACAGCCACAGGAGGTGGGGTTACAAAGTAATTCATAAGAGACATCTTCCCCAGTCTATCTCCTAATGTTTTTGTATAAATAAAAGCAGGTTAAAATGCATTTGCAGCTGGGTGGTTGCACATGCCTGTACTCCCAGGGACCTGGGAGGCTGAGTCGGGAGGATGGCAAGTTCCAGGCCTGTCTTGGAAACCTAGTGAGACCCTGTCTAAAAAAAAAAAATAAATAAATAAATAAAAATAGCCAGGCGCGGTGGCGCACGCCTGTAATCCCAGCACTTGGGAGGCTGAGGCAGGAGGATCATGAGTTCAAAGCCAGCCTCAGCAATGGCGAGGCACTTAGCAACTCAGTGAGACCCTATCTAAATAAAATACAAAAAAAAAAAAAAAAAAGGGCTGGGAATGTGGCCCAGTGGTGGAGTGCCCCTGAGTTCAATCCCTGGTACCAAAATAATAAAAAATAAATAAATAAATAAATAAATAAATAGGACTGGGGTGGCAAAGGGTCTCTGGGTTCAATCCCCAGTAGCAGAGGTAGAATACTCCTGGTTCAATCCCTGGTACCTCCTCTACAAAAGAATTAGCAGAGCATTTAGGTGGCCGTGTGTGAATAGAGAAAAGGTACCAACCATTGGTCCATGTGAGAAGGGTGAAGAATATTAAAGACCGATTGGACCTGTGGGAACATCAGGACTACTCTGTCCTTTTCTCTCTGGGTACCTCCTTAAACATGGCTCAGGTAGCAGGTTTGAAAGTCAGGCCTAGGAAAATTCTGGAATTCTGAACAGATGGCACCATGTAGACTCAGATCTGAAAGCAGGAAGAAAGGAGAGAAAGCCCTTAGGGCCAAAGGTTCTCTCATTCTCCCATGGGACCATCACCTCTCTTCTCTCTTTCTCTTCCTCTTTTAAATGCTTTGTTCTATAGCAGAACAATGACTGGGTGGCATAGGAAAAGAACAGCACAGACACCAACAGTTGTTGGTGCTATGATTAGTAGTTGCTGCTGCTTGTCATAACACATCAGAAAAGCAGCAACCCATCTGTTCCAAATTGATACAGTAGGGACTCGGAGAGAAGAGTTTATCCAGATTGTGAGGGGGAGTGTCTGCAGTGCACCGCATACTGACACGTGTGCCCATCAGCGAAAAGATGTCAGACGCCAGCTTTCTACCTAGCTGTGTATCATGTCACATCTGTCACCACAACAGCGAAGAGTTTTGACAAGTGGGCTGTTTTAGCACAAAAATGTCCAAGTGGGAGGAAGAATATTTTCTACTGAAAGTTAAATGTCACTTCAAATCTACAACACCACTTAGACTAGTCTACACTGAACATATAAAAGGAAATGGAATCAAACCGCCTCTCCAACCCACAAAACAAATTGCTGTAATGCTCAGTGTTGGAGGTTCCCAGGCACTTCTCACTAGTGGTAATTAGCAGCACATAAATGCTAATGACTAATTACCTTTGCCTGTGCTGACATGGGGAAGCTGACTTAGGTACATAGACAGTAAAACCCCAAGTTTCAATGAGTCCTGGGTTGAGGTAGGGGGAGGGAGGAAAGGTATATGAATAAATTAGTAGTACTTAATGATTGCTGTATGCTGACTCTGAAAGTAAATTTAACTCAGAGATACACACACAAAGTCTCTGTGTACATTTCCTTGAAGGTCTGTCTGTTTTTCTCTAGATGTTCTGTTGTCAGAGGGTGTGATACCTAAAACTTACAGCAGGAACATCTGGTATCCTTAATAAAACATGTCAGATAAATGGGTGGCTTCTGGATAGCATATGTGGACATAATTCACTATTCTGGAAAAAATATCAAGGTCAAGAGATGACTCTTCATAACAAGGTATTAATGAGGTGTCACAAGAACACAGAGCCCTGCCTATTAACCAACCCCCATTCCTGTGTCCTTGAGGGAGAAGCAGTACACACTCCAGAATTTCTATAAAGTTGGGACTTGGGGACAGTGATGAACTTAATAAAATGGACTAGAGAACTTATCTCCAAGCTGTGATGCCAATTAATTTTTTTTTAACTTATAAAAAGGTGGGAAATTTGGGGCTGGGATTGTGGCTCAGCAGTAGAGTGCTTGCCTAGCACGTGCGCAGCCCTGGTTCGATCCTTAGCACCACGTAGAAATAAATGCATTGTGTACAACTAAGGCAAATAAATAAATATTTTTTTTTAAAAAAAGGTGGGAAATTCAACCTAGGGATGTTTGATGATTGAGCTATATCCACAGACCTTTATTTATTTATTTTAATTATAGATGGACACAATATCTTTATTTTATTTATTTATTTTTTATGTGGTGCTGAGGACTGAACCTGGTGCCTCACACATGCGAGGCAAGACACTCTACCACTGAACTACAACCCCTTTTTATTTTCATCCACAGACCTTTTTATTTTCTTATTTTAATACAGGGTTTCATTAAGATGCCCAGGTTGTCCTTGAACTTATGATCCTCTTGCCTTAGCCTCCTGAGTAGCTGGGATATGAGAGTGTGCCAAAGTACCAGTACCCAGCCACAAGTCAGTTTTGACTAGCAGTTTTGTTTAGTTTTGGGAAATGATTTGGGAAAGGGGAGATGATAAGGAACTTAAGAACTTAAGTCCCCACCAGGCAACTCTTGTGGAGATGCCATTGGTGAGAAGGAAGTAGATTATTTGGAAATTTTCATTTCCCACTGATATTCTTCATCTACCTGAGGTAATAGTTTTATCTCAGAGAAATCAGAAGGAAGCCACTAAATTTATACCAATTAAAGTTACTTACTATCAAACACCTGAATTTCAGATTCTGATGTCCTGTTACCTAAACTAAAATGCATATCTTTCTGTTGAATAATTATCATACTGCTTTGGCTTTTATTTTCAGGCTTTTGAGGGGGTTAATATGGTTCTTTGGGGGCTGTGGATGTAACTCAGTGGTAGAGTACTTGCCTACCATGTGCAAGGCCCTGGGTTCAGTCCCCTGTACTACCAAAAAAAAAAAAAAAAAAACTTTTTTAGGATGACATTTCATATATGTATATCTACCACTCTCAATTCCATTTAAGCACCTACTAACTGAATAGCACACATTTTACTAACTCAGAATTTTCTCATTTTTTTTAGTCTTCATAAGAAGGGGGATCTAGGATCTTAAACCTATACTACTATATTTGAATTCTAGAGTTTCTACACCAGACTCATAATAAAGTATATATATATATATGTATATATATATATATATATATATATATATATATATATATATATTATAACAAAACTCCATCAAAATTAGTGTGCTTTGTTTTTTGTTTTTTGTTTTTTTGGTACCAGGAACTGAACTCAGGAGCACTCGACCACTGGGCCACATCCCCAGCCCTTTTTATATTTTATTTAGAGACAGGGTCTTACTGAGTTGCTAAGTGCCTCGCCATTGCTGAGGCTGGCTTTGAACTCATGATCCTCCTGCCTCAGCCTCCCAAGTGCTGGGATTACAGGCATGTACCAGCACGCCCAGCTCCTGTGCTTTGGTTTTTAAAGCTGCTGTTTGTGTTTCCCATAAGCTGTTATAATATTTAAACACTATGCTGACAAAAGATTCAAAATAATTTAAGATTTTTGGTAATGCAACTCTGTTCTGACCATGTCAACCAATTACTTGTCACTTGACACTTGACACTCTTGTCACAATAAAACTAAGGAGATGAATCAGTATCCTTAGGCTCCCAAAAGTTAAAGATTACTTTAAACATGGTTTAGAACAATGACCTTGAAGGTCTAAAGTAGATGAATCTTATCTCACACACATCACAAACACCAGGCCCAAAAGAATGCTCTGTAAATACCATTAGTCATTATTTGCTTTGAAGAGAGATTAAGGGAATGGTAGAAAGATAGAACATTATGGAAAGCAGTTTAGAGATTTCTCAGAAACCTTGGCATGGAACCACAATTTGACCCAGTTATCTCACTCCTCAGTTTATACTCAAAAGACTTAAAATCAGCATGCTACACTGACTCAGCCACATCAATGTTTATAGCAGCTCAATTCACAATTACTAAGCTATGGAACCAACCTAGGTGCCCTTCAACAGATGAATGGATAAAGAAATTGTGATATATATATATATATATATATATATGTATATATATATACATATATATATATATAAAATGGAATATTATTCAGCCTTAAAGAATAATGAAATTATGGCATTTTCTGGTAAATGGATGGGACTGGAGAATATCATTCTAAGTGAAATAAGCTAGTCCCAAAACACCAGAGGCCATATGTTCTCTTTGATATGTGTATGCCAACGCACAATAAGGGTGGGGGCAGGGAGAATAGAAGTTCATGCTGTCCATCTACAACTACAAAATAAATTTTTTTTAAAGAGGAAGGAAGGGAAGAGAGGGGAGATGGGACACGTGTGTGTGTGTGTATATATATATATATATACACATATATATATGCATATATATGTGTGTGTGTATTAACAAATATATATATATTAACATATATATATAACAAATTTCCACATCATGTACAAGAATGGGATCCTAATTAGAATAAATCATACTCCATTTATGTATGTCAAAATACACTCTACTGTTATACTGTCATGTATATCTAAAAAGAACAAATGAAAAAGAAAAAGGCAGAGCATTGGAAGGTACGATGAGTCTCACCTTGACCATTTTAGGCTGTGCAGCTATAGCCCCAGTCTTGCGTATCTCACCCAAACACAACTACTCTGAAGACCAGTTTTTCTGAAAATACAGAAGGTTCCTATCCCAAGTTGCTTACCAGAATACTTCTCTAAATACTACTATGAGAGATATTCTGCCAAATACAAATGTCCTTGTCTATTTACACTTTTGGCAATTTTTAATACTCAGTCACATTTTTGCACCCCTTAAAAGTTGCTACCTAAAGTTACCGGCTGGCCCACCACTTATTCTTCTTCCCGTCCATACAATTCCTCCCTGGTTCTTACTGCCTTGTTCCAATGAAGTAGTTCACCTGCTGGGGAAGCCCACACATCCTAAGGTTTCCAGTTTTAATCCCCCTCTTTTTCCAAATATGAGGCATTTAAGAATACCATGAAACAATGCCTGTGAAATGTCAGCCATCCCAGTTTCCACAGTTCTGTCATTAAAGACTTGATAAGATTTAAGGTTCATATTTACCTTTATCTGTTAAATCATTTCCAATTTTCTTCCTCTTGTGTTAGGAACTTTGGGGAGAAGACTCTGATCAGAAAGGAACTTTTAAAAGTTACACAGTAAGTATTAAGTTAAAATAGACTCTGCTGTCATATGTAACTAAAAAGAACAAATTTTAAAAAGTAAAAAAAAAAAAAACTGAAGATAAAAAATTATACAGTGAGTAATAATTTGTATAAATTGTTAAACAAAACTGTCACTTGATTGGTCTGGACAACAGAGAACTGAAGTTTCTGTCTGTATTAGTTTCTCATTGCTGCTGCAACAAAATACCACAAATTTAGTGGCTTGCAATAATATGTATTTATTACCTTAGCATTTTGAAGGTCAGAATTTTTGTAATGGGTTTAAATTAGTTAAAATAAAAATTTTGGCAAGGCCACATTCCATTTGGAGACTCTAGGAGAATATCCATTTCATTTTCTCATTCTTGGAGGCTGCCAGCCTTGCTTGACTCACAGTCCTTTTCTCCACCTTCAAAGTCAGCAACAGCTGGCCTAGTTTATCTCCCATCACTCAGACACTGGCTTTTTTGCCTCCTTCTTCCACTTTTAAATATCCTTGTAATTCCATTAAAGCCACCTAGATAATTATGGCTAATCTACCCACCTTAAAATCAGCTCATTAGCAACCTTAGTTGCATCTGTTACACTGATTTCCCCTTTGCCATGTAACATACTCAGAGATTCCAGGGATTAAGATGTGGACATCACTGTGAGGCTGTTATTCTGCCTACCACACCATCTTACTCATCTAAATATTACAAAGCTTGGCAATGCTTTCTTTTCAGTAGTTACTCCTGACTCTCTACTCACTAGAGTTCTTGTTTTCCAAAGAATTCCATAGTGGATGGTGTTACTGCTTACAAGAGAATTAGTGGTTGACAAAAAGGCAGATGGACAGGGATCATCCAATTGCCTCGAGTTCACTGAGATGCTCCAGGGAGGAGATTGAATATGACAGGCGAGAAGATTAAAAGTAAACAGCATTGTCTATTATGACTCATTCCATTGCTAGATATAAATTGAGCAAACTATTATATTAATTAATTTAGCTGGGCAAGGTGGTGCACATCTGTAACTCCAGCTACTTGGAAGGCTGAAGCTGGAGGATATCAAGTTCAAGGGCACTCTAAGCAATTTAGTAAGGTCTTGTTTCAAAATAAAATTTAAAAGGGCTAGGAATGTATCTCAGTGGTAGGACCTAGCATGTGCAAGGTGCTGGATTCCTTCCACAGCACCACAAAGACAACAACGACAAGAACAAAAACAAAAAAACAGAAAATTTACACACTAACAGAAAATGTGTGAAAAGTAAAATCAGCCTAAATTGCTACTGTTAGGACTTGGTGGCAGTCCTAAATGATCTTGGATCCTATCAAATCCTGGCTACCCCAGACTATTACCAAAGGAGACTGTTGATAATACAAAACTTTGTTTGAGACTATCCTAACTGAAGCAAATGATTTTATTGCTTATTGCATGAGAGTGATTGTCACTCTAATGGGGTTTTTCTTTCTTTTTTTTCTTTTATTTTGGGGGGTTGGAAGGGTACAGGGGATTAAACCTAGAGGTACTTAACACTGAATCACATCCCCAGACTTTTTTATTTTTTGAGACAGGGTCTTGCTAAGTTGCTGAGGCTGGCTTTGAACTTGGGATCCTCCTGCCTCAGCCTCCTGAGCCGCTGGAATTGCAGGCATAGGCCACCATGCCTAGCAACATGTTACTAATTTTAAAAACAGTAATTTAAAAAATGTTCTACATTACTCCAGTTTAGTTTCCCTGTGGACATTGTTGGTGCCCTGCCCAAAGTCCTTCCTCCTTTTCACCAACTGTCCAACCCCAGCTTCTGTGTGCTTTGCTGGTATCTATAACTAAAAAGGATTATCATTTGGTGATGGAGCTGACTAACCCATAGGGAAAACAAGAACTGCTCAAGAGTCCAAGAGTCAACATTATTCTCAGGACAGCAAGTGAATGACAACTGATGGTTGTAAGACTATAAAGGCTTACCTACTGGCCTTTAGGTGGAGCAAACCCTGGAGTGTCAGTTACAGACTGAGTGTGAGACTTCACTTGAAACTGCTTTCTTGCTTGGCTTCTTATGTTTCCTACAGTGCTTATTCCACTTCCTTACTAGTTTCTTCTAGGATCTTCTTCTTTAAAAATCACTTGATCTAGGCCAGACTCCCTGGCGCTTGCCTGTTATCCCAGTTTGGGAGGCTGAGGTAGGAGGATTGCAAGTTCAAAGCCAACCTCAGCAAAGCTACTTAGTGAGACTCTGCCTTAAAAATAAAAAAATTAAAAAGGGCTGGCAATGTTACTTAGTGGTTAAGCGCCCCTGGGATCAATCCCTGGTACCAAAACAAAAATCAAAAAATAAATCACTCAATCTGGGCATGGTAGCACAGGCCTATAATTTCAGTTACTTGAGAGGGGGAATGATCTCAAGTTCAAGGCCACCTTGGCAATTTAATAAAGTAAAATAAAAAGGGCTGTGAATGTAGTTCAGCAGTATAGTGCCCCTGGGTTTAATCACCAATACTACTAAACACATAAATGACAGTTGAACTCAAATCCTTGGTTTGGGGTCTGCTTCTGGGAGAGTGTGATTTACATTTATTTCCTAAAATTCTATCATCTGGGCTGGAGGTGTAGCCCAGTGATAGAGCAGTTGCCTATCATACACAAGGCCCTGGGTTCAATCCCCAGCACTGAAAAAAAAAAAAAAAAAAAAAAAAAAAAAAAAAAAAAGTTGTGATCACTAAAATTCGATCACCTGAAATCTATGTAAAGATTTAGTCATGTCGCTCCCCTACTGCAGTCTTCATTAGGTCCTCCTTACCTATTTGATATCTTCACGTGGCATTGGAGGCTGGCCACTGTTGGTCTTTGCCTATCTCTCCCTCCCATCTCGTTAATCCTAGCTTCCTTCTCTGTGGTGCAGTGGCCTCGACTAGCTTTGTTCTACCTGTGCAAGTTCTAGCAGCCCTGCAGCCTCCAACTCCTCCTCCAGATGGGTTGAGGTTCCTATTTTGAACTTTCCCAATAATCTATCCAAGCCCTTCCATTGCCCTGACCACATTATATTGCAATTCTGTTTTCATTTCTCTCCCCAACTAGGTAGTGAGATCCTGAAAAGCAGGGGCCATATCTTCATCATTTTGAAGTTCTCATTAGCTAGCACAATGCCTAACACATTGAGGTCTGTTATAAAAAAGTTTTTGAATGAATTCACAAGCCATTTTTTTCATGCAGAGTAACCAGAGGTGTGTAGATAATTATAGCAGCATGCACTTTAATTTTATCTCTTGGAAACTAGAAACACACTCAAAATAATAAAAATGACAAAAACCTTCAAAACATTTATGTTCTGGCAGTCAAACATAACTACAGTGTTTAAAAGGCATTGGCATCAGGATTTCATCCTACAGTATCTACCTTGGGCTTTTTGTGCTCAAAAATTTTTACTCCAACTCAGATGATAACTGGTGAGAGCCATTATGTAACCTTTATTGTTTTTTTTTTTTTTTTAGTGGCTTTGTTTACAAAAAAAATTTTTTTTTTAACTTTGTGGTTTTTGTGGACTCCGCAGGACTGCTCCCTGACCCACCTCCTGGATTAGGAGCACAGCCTACTGGTTCCACAGCCACCACTCACCACCATCCTCATTCCTTAGCTGGGTTGGCATAAGTGAAAATGCCACAGGAAAAACAAGAGAGGGAGCTAAATTAAGTTTGCTTGGTTTCATCCTGCCAGAAACTATCTGTGAGAATAATTCAACATCCATCAAATGTGAAAAAGTCAAAAATTAGGAGAAAAAGAAAAGTATTGGTAACTTTTAAGGAAAAGTCACATCCCCGTGAATTGGAGAAGAGTGTTAACACATCCAGAAAGCTGCCACAGGATTAGTTGGCATGCAGATCCAGGGTCACAGTGAGGTGAGAGGTCAGAGTGAATGTGGTCCACAGACACTTGGTTATGCAAGGGAGGGCTTTTCTTTGTCTGCAAGTGGTTCACATCTGGAAGACATTGAGCAAGATGCTGCACTGAAGCCCTCAGAATCACATTTGCCAGGGTCCTTTCCTGTCTCATTTCTTAAATTATGGTTTACCTGCTACTCACTCCCACAAACTCTTGCCTGCTCAAGGACATTGTTCTAGAAATTATCCCTGCTCTTCTCTGCATCATCACTTTTTCCTTTCCTTTGGATTATTCCCACCAGCATAAACCCTCATCATTTCTCCCATATCTCCCAAATCCTGTCTTTATTTCCCTCTTTCTCTGTGGACCATGCCATTTCACCCCTCTATTTTTGTTTTCTAACATGGGGATTAAACCCAGATCCTCATGAATGCTATGCAGGTGCTCCCCACCATCCCCTGCTTTTTTGGGACAGGGTCTTGTTAAATTGCCCAGACTGGCCTTGACCTTACCATCCTCCTGCCTTAGCCTCCCAAGTAGCTGGGATTACAGGCATGCCTTTTATAACTAAATTCTTTTTAAAATTCTTCTATACTAATTGCATTCTGCAAGTTTGCATAACAAATTAGAATAAATAAATATTTTTTAAAAAGTCTTCTACACTGCTGACTGTAATTACTTTCCTCACATTCTCAGTTTGTCCTCTTCAGTCAGGCTTCTGCTCCACTGCTTCGTTGAAATTGCTCTTGTCGAGATTATTATTGACCATCCCCTAATTAGACCCAGTGGTCAGTTCTCAGTTCTCAGTTCACTTGATTCATTAATAACATTAGCACATTTGTTCTCTCTCTCTCTCTCTCTCTCTGAAAATACCGCCCCCCGCCTCTAACATGGCTTCTAGGAAAATGCACTCTCTGATTTTCTTCCTAGATAACTGGTCCTTCCTTCTCAGTCTCTGGGCTGGTTCCTCTTTATTTTCTTGGCTTCTGGACATTGGAACCCCTGCCTCGGTCTTAGGACTCTTTTCTTTCCTCCATCTACTCTGTTTTCTTGGTGAACTCATCCAGTCTTGTAGCTTTAAAACTCTTTCTATGCTAATAAATCCCAAATTTATATTCCAATCCAAAACTTTCCCCTGAACTCTAGATTCTAATCTGTATACTGATTATTTCTCCTTGGATGCCTAACATATATCTCAAACCTGGAACCTCCCTGGACGAATCTCTGGTCTTTCTCCTGAAGTCCTCTCTCCCTGAAGTCTTCCCTCAACTCAAAGCTGTTCTCACAGTTGCTCAGGCCTATTTAAGATCTTGCACTCTCACTTGACTCCTGTCTTTTACTGACTCCAAATAGAGACCATGAGCAAATCCCGTTGGCCCTACCTTCAAGATCTATCCAAATCTGACCACTTCTTACTGTCTCCATGGATACCATATGGTCTATCTAAATCATCAAAATCTTTCCTGGGTTGCTGCAGTAGTTGCTTAATTGGGCTTCCTGCTTCTACTTAATTTACAAATGACACCATCACCACATTCCTCTTTTTTTCTTTCTTTCTTTATAATAATTACTATCATTTATATAAAGAACATATTTGTTCACCTTTCTTTTAAAAAAATATTTATTTATTTGTTTTAGTTGTACACAATGCCTTTATTCTTATGTGGTGCCGAGGATCAAACTCCGGCCGCGCATGTGCTAGGTGAGCGCTCTACCGCTGAGCCACAACCCCGGCCCCTGTTCACCTTTCTTGAGATATAGTTTAGGTACAATTCAATATATTCCCTTTGAGCGTGCATTTTGTTTGTTGGTTTTTGGTTCTGGGATTGAACTCAGGAGTGCTTAGCCACTGAGTCACATCCCTAGTTCATTTTTATTTTTTAATTTTGAGACAGGGCATCACTAGGTTGCTGAAGCTGTTTTGAACTTGTGATCCTCCTGTCTCGGCCTCCTGAACTGCTGGGATTATAGGCGTGGGCCATGCGCCCAGCCTAAGCCTGCATTTTTGATGAATTTGACAAATTAATGCACATGTAACTACTACCTCAATCAGAACATAGAACAGGGCTTCGGGGGGTAGATCAGTGGTAGAGTGCAATACATGGGCCCTGGGTTCAACCCCCAGCTCCAATAAAAATAAAAATGAAAAGAACATTTCCATCATGTCAGAACGTTTACTTTTGCCCCTTTCTTTGAGTAAATTATTACCCTAGCTCTGGCTCCAGGCAACAACTGATGTACTTTTTAACAACTGGGGTGGGAGTTAGAGAAAGAACAACATGTTTTCTTTTTATGGGAAAGATCCAGTTGAGAAGAAAAATAGATGATGCACATCACAACACATTATACTGTATTCGCCTTTCTAGAAGAAGTTCATATAAATGGAGTCATCACAGAATGTATTATTCTGTGTCTGGTGTTTTTGAGATTCAACCATCTTGCTGCATGGATCAGTTCATGCATTTTTATTTACGAGTAATATTCCATTTAAAGGATGTACCATGACTTGCTTATTAATTCACCAGTTGATGGTCATTTGGGTTATTTCCAAACTGGGACTCTTTTTTCTTTTTTGGTACTGGGGATTGAACCCAGGAGTGCTTTGCCCCTGATCTATATCTCCAGCTCTCTTTTTATTGTTTATTTTCAGATGAGATCTCACTGAGTTGTTTAGAACCTTGCTAAGTTGATGAAGCAGAAACTCAAACTTGAAATCCTCCTGATGTAGCCTCTAGGTTACTGGGATTACAGCCCTGCACCATTGTGTCAAGCCAAATTGGGACTCCTATGAATAAAGCTGAGTAAATATAAAACATTTGTATATAAATCTTCGTATGTTTTCATTTCTCTTGGGTAAATACCAAGAATTACTGGGTCATATAGTAAGTATATATTTAACTTCATAAGCAACTGCTAAACTGGTTTCTAGCGGTTGTTCATTTTACATTCCCATCAGCAATGTATGAATTTCTTTTCTTTCTTTCTTTCTTTCTCTCTCTCTCTCTTTTTTTTTTTTTTTTTTTTTTTTTTTTTTTTTTGGTACTGGGATTGAACAGGGGTGCTTAACTAGTGACCACATCCCCAGCCCTTTTTTAATATTTTATTTAGAGACAGCCTCTTGGTAAGTTGCTTAGGGCCTCACTTAGTTGCTGAGGCTGGCTTTGAACTTGCACTCCTCCTGCCTTAGCCTCCCAAGCCACTGGGATTACAGGTGTGCACCACAGTGCTTGGTTGTATGAGATTTCTGTTTGCTCTGCATCCCTGGTATTGCTTGATATTTTCAGTCTTTTAAATTTTAGCTATTCTAGTGGGTATGTAGTGGTTATCTCATTGTGGTTTTAATTTGCATTTCTTTATGACTAATGATGCTAACAGTCTTTTCATGTGCTTATCAGTCATCCATATATTTCCCTTGGTAAAAATATCAGTTCAAATTACTTGCCTATGTTTTTAATTGGGTTGTTGTTTTCTTGTTGAGTTGTAATAGTTCTTTATGTACTCTGGTTGAAAATCCTTTGTCAGATATTTGTACTACAAATGTTTTCAACTAGTACATTGAATGTTTTTGTTTTCTTAACATGTCTTCAGAAGAACACACATTTTAAAATATTTGACAAAGTCCAATTTAGAAATTTTTCTATTATTGTTTGAATTTTTTGTGTCCTAAGAAACATTTGCTTATCTCAAACTTGTGAAGGTTTTTTCCTATAAAATAATGTATATTTTGCTTATTTCATTTTGTCTTCCATAAACAAACAAACAAAAAGACTAGAGAAAATTTGAATTAAACTGACTGGTTCTGCTTACATTTTCTAACTTCTAGCTTAACTAGATTTTGTTTTCTTAGCTGGTAAGTTTTGCTAGAGAGACAATATAGCAGAGTGGTCAAGGGCAAAGACTCACAAAATGGACAGACCTGGAACTGGAATCCACAGCCTGTCCAAGTGGCCTTGATTGGGCAAGTCACTTAACTCTCTGAGCTTCTTTCCTCATAATCAAAATGAGAACAGTGATGATTTTATGAGAGACTACACACAAAATGCTTGGTCTAATCCTGGGTGCACAAATAGGGTTTAATAAATATTAGATTCCATTATTATTGTTACTGTTATGACAATGATGGTGTTAAATGTGCAGCTGCTAATGCCAGTTTAGCCAACAGAATATGGTGAATATTATTTGTAAAATAGAAGTTAAGAGTATTGCTATGATTATTATTAAATTATTACAGGAGCACTTCCCAAATAGTAATGAGTCACACATTTCACAGTTGGCAGTATGTTTTCCTAACAAAAATTTGGGGGTGTTTGTAATTTGTTAGAGCCATATGTCAACAAATTCCTTCCAAACTTCTAAGAATAGAATAACCTCAAATTATTTTTACCACAAAAGGACTATCTAAAAAAATGCCTGTCTTGGCTGCTGCTGACTGTGCTTCAGAAAGTCAGGTCTGGAAGAGTCTTTGTACATTTAATGTATTTGTAGCAATTGCTTGTTTTTTCTTGTTGTGGAGCATGTCAATCACTCATCAGTCACATGCTAGGTCTTAGGAAAGAATATAGATTTACCTGATAGACTTCCTTTCCACTTACAAAAGTTTTGTAATTTCTGGTTTAGAGTGCCTTCCGGCATGTTAGCAACATAACTAAGTCTCCCACATTATTTGTATGTCATCTATAATTAAGTTAGCTTTTTAGGTTTACAATCCTGGGCCAAATATTGAATAAGCAACCCCAGGCTCCCACATTGGTTGCATGTAATAAATAAATATTTGAAACTAGCCACTCCAAAAGGGCAACTTTGGTTCCTTCTGATAATTGCTAAGCCCTATTCACAAAAGCCTCATTATGTATTCTGTGGTGACTACCCCAGAGGATATAAACACAGTAAGACAGAATTTGATGTCAGTAGGTTATAATGACTGAGGGACTTTTGCTGTCTGGATGATTTTAAACCTGCATTGCTTGGTACCCATTCTCCAGTGAGACATTCTGAAAGCACAGAATGACTCACTTCTCACTCTCACTGATCTATGGGCTTCAATTCAAACCACACAAGATATGAACAGTTTGGTTTTGACTATCTGTCATAGTTGGATAGGGTTTAGCAAATGTGTGTATGCTTCCTTGCCCCTGAACTAAAATTCTACCTCTCCACATTTGCTCAAGGGCATAATATTTCTTTTTCGGAGATAGGATAGCCGGGTTTTGGTGTGACCAAATTATTCAGCTTTCTAGTCATACTTCAAGTGACACAGCATGTCTCTGGGTGTCAGTATGCAGCTACTTTCTGTTTCATTACTTCTTTTGGGGTTTGTAAGAGGCTGTTCCTGAGGACACCTGACCAAGGCACAGTTGTGCAGTATGAAGACCTCAGACAAAGGAAGCAGGCATTTTCTGGCCCAACAGATCCTATGCTTCCTAAGCATGGGCATGATGGGTATTGTGGTGCTGACAGAGCCTGTGTCCTAGGTGAATTAAAGCTTAATTCCATTGGTTTATTCTATAACACAGATGAACAGATGCCCATGAGAGAGTATTACCTCTGTATCTTTTAAAATTGTAATTTATTTGTTGTTGTTTGTTTTGGTGGTGCTGGGGATCAAACCCAGGGCCTCATGCATGCTAGGCAAGTGGTACTCTACCACTGAGCTACATTCCCAGACGCAGTTTTACTTGTTTTAATGTGAATCAGTTCCTGATTGTTTCCTGTGATCTGATATCTATAGAAGAAGAGGTGGAGGGGAGCAGAACCAGATAGAACATAAAAGCACTGGGGATCTTCCCCACCCTGTGAACCTCTTTTCCGCTCCTCTTTTCCAGATTTCAGCCACTTTTCCTAGAGGGGTCGCTGCTTCCAGTCCACTCAAGATAATGGTGACAGCTGAAATATTGAACATTGGTAAGAAACTCTTTGAGGGTAAAACAAAAGAAGTGTATGAATTATTAGATAGTCCAGAAAAAGTTCTCCTGCAGTCCAAGGACCAGATTACAGCAGGAAATGCAGCCAGAAAGAATCATCTGGAAGGAAAAGCTGCAATCTCCAACAAAATTACCAGTTGTATTTTTCAGTTGTTACAAGAAGCAGGTATCAAAACTGCTTTCACCAGAAAATGTGGAGATACAGCTTTCATTGTGCCCCAGTGTGAAATGATTCCAATCGAATGGGTTTGTAGAAGAATAGCAACTGGTTCTTTTCTCAAAAGAAATCCTGGAGTCAAGGAAGGATTGACCCACCAAAAGTGGAGATGTTTTTCAAGGATGATGCCAATAATGATCTGCAATGGTCTGAGGAACAGCTAATTGCTGCAAAACTTTGCTTTGCTGGAGTTACTATAGGCCAAACTGAAGTGGATATCATGAATCATGCTACACAAGCTATTTTTATTTAAATTTGAAAAAAAAAGCACTGGGGATGTGAGGAAAGAAACAGGAGGGTAATGTTGAAGGGTAGGAAAGGGAGAAAGGGTGCCACTCCCCAAATCTTTATACTCCCCAGTTTTTCTGAGCGATCATGGAAATGGGGTGCAGAGGTCTTTGTGGTTATGGAGCACACAGCCTAAACTGGTGGTTCTCAATCTCCACTGTATGATAGTATCACCCAGAAGGTTCTAAAATTACCTAACCATAGGACCCACTCCTTATTTCTAGCCAGGCTGACTTAATTGATCTGAAGTGGGGCCAAAAGTTCAGGGTTTTTTTTGTGTGTTTTGTTTTGTTTTTTGGTAGGGAAGGAAAGGTTTATTTGAGGGCTAATGGTTTCCGAGGTCTCAGGCCAGGCTCCATTCCTCAGGCTGGAGATGAGGCTAAACATCATGGTGGCAGAGTGTGGTGGAGGGAAGCCGTGCACATCATCGTGATCAGAAGCAGAGAGCAAGAGATCAGTATTTTTTAAACTCTTCCATTGTTCCTCAAATACGGCCAGGATCAAGAACCCAAACCTACAGGAAGCTCAAGGAGTCCCCAAGAGTGGGGATCCCCACTTTGGTATTCTTGTCTTAGGGAGCCTGGGGAAGTCCTAAGGCCTATTCATCAGTGGAAGAAATCCCCATTCTATCTTGTGGGAAGAGAAGGAAGATGGGCTGGTCTTCACCCTGGAAACTCCCTGACCCTCAGGCTTCTCCCAGGTCTCCCATGAAGGCCCTGGCACAGAAGGCCTTCTTCCTAAGGGGGTGTGGGCTGCTTGCTGTTCATGCCCATTTTTTCACATTCTTTCAGACTAAATTCCTTTGGAGATATTTACAATTAACCTTTTCTCAAGTTAGATTTCAGACAAGTTGGTACGGTTGTAACATGATTTTCCGGTTTGGCATGGCTTGAGACCTACTTCCCCAGAAGCAAGAAGAGCCAATGAAGTTTTATAATACATTTCTTAAGCACAATCATAATGCAATTTACAACTACCCTAGGTGTGGACAAAATATGTTGTAATATAACCCAGTTTAAAATCAGATTACTTACTCTGAGCTTGTAGATTCAAACTAAAAGAAAAAAAAAAGAACCCTAATCTTTTTCAAGATCTTGGTAAGTGTGATAAACATGGAACAATTAGAAAACAATTCTGGCATAATGAAAAACCACTTAGTCTCAGTTTTATCATCTGAGAAATGGGACTACAAATATCTGCCTTTCCTGTCAAAGATTTGTTTACGAAGATTAAGTTGGATGATTTAGATGAGTGCACTTTACAAACTATAAATTACTTTTCAGAGATAAAATACTTTTATGGTTCAGTTAAAATGTTTTTCAATTTAGAATTGATTGCATTGGAAATGAATCACCTTAGTTACTTCCCAATGTCAAAATGGTACGAAAAATGAAAATGTCTATGTAGTTCATCTATACATCAATCTATATTTACTCATATGGAGACTCATATGGAGAACACTTAAGATTCAAAAGATTGGGCTGCAGAAAGGAAGTTTGCATTGGGGAAAAAAACCTAAACAGTTTTTAATTCTATAATTTTGTGTGGAACCCAGGTGTGTGTGTGTGTGTGTGTGTGTGTGTGTGTGTGTGTAAAGTCACAGGTAGCGGCAGTCAAATTAGCATAGATTTTAGTTGTGAGCTCTAGGTCACACAAGCTATTCATGAATATTATAATCAAGAGAGTTATGATGAGCCAGAGAAGTGGTGCATACCTGTAGCTACTCAGGAGGCTGCTACTGGAGGATTTCAAGCTTGAGGCCAGCCTTGTCAACTAAGTGAGACCCTGTCTCAAAATAAATAAATTAAAAGGTCTGGGGATGTTGTTCAGTGATAGAGTGCCCCTGAGTTCAATCCACAGTACCAAACACACACACACACACACACACACACACACACACACACACACACATGTTTTGATGGGCCAAAATGTTTGATGGAGTACCAAGGAAAGCTTCCAGGGGATTGTTATTATGCCAGGGTTCTTCTGAACACTGGGGTCTTTGGGCCCCAATATCAGCCCAGAGTTACTACTTTGGTTAGGTTCTGTTTCTTGGGTAGAAGTGTAGGCATGAAAGTGATAAAAAACAAAAAACAAAACAAAACAACAAAAAAAAAAAACTGATGATTGGGCCGTACTCCCAAAGATTCTGATTTTAAATTAGAATAAGGCAGAGCCTAGGAGGTAATATAATTCCATGTGCTCCTCATGATTCCAAGGTGTAAGTAGGGTTGAGAAGCACTGATGTAGTTGGTGAGGGGCCCTTCATGACTGGAGCGCTCCTGGGGAACTGTCTTCAACACCAGAGTCATCCATGTCACTACCAGGGCACTAACAGAGCGTCATCCTCTCTGGGATGATGCAGATGTTGGGTGGGAGGCAGGCTCAGGTGGTATCTGTGTCCTCTCATTGACATCCCTTCAGTAGAGTTAGAGCCCAACTGTGAAGACCTCTGTATGTCATCAGAACTCTCATCATTAGGGCCTGGATATCCTCTGAAACCAGAAGAGAAAATTATTTTTAGGTGAGATTTTTAATTTTATTATTTTATTTTTTGGTACAAGGGATTGAACCCAGGGATGCTTAATCACTGAGCTACATCCCCAGCCTTTTTTATATTTTTATTTTAAGGCAGGATCTTGCTTAGTTGCTTAGGGTCTCACTTAGTTGCTGAGACTGGCTTTGAACTTGTGATCCTCCTGCCTCAGCTACCCTAGTCA
The DNA here is from genome assembly GCA_025594165.1 of Tamias sibiricus. Lineage (NCBI taxonomy): Eukaryota > Metazoa > Chordata > Mammalia > Rodentia > Sciuridae > Tamias > Tamias sibiricus. The sequence goes on along the minus strand of CM046658.1, from coordinate 137,527,244 downwards.
CTAGGATTGCAGACACGTGCCATTGTGCCCAGCTAGGTGAGATCTTAATAGATGACTTCTCAGGTTGATTTCTGTTTTGTGTCTGGCCTAGATTTAATGAACAGAAATTAGTTGCCAGGTCAGGTCAAAGTAATTTTGCATTGCTTGAGAAGAACTGAGTATGTATGCAGGAAGTCACTGGGTGCAAACCAGGCTGTCCTCTCGGGATACAGTCTCATCCTCTTACTTGCGGCTCACTGTGGCTGGATGTACACAGCAAACACTGTGCCCAGTTTAAAATGAGGATTATAATGCAGTTGATTTCCGTGAATTTGTAAAAATGAATAATATATATGATCACACTTTTTACCTGTAAACAGGAAATGAGTTTCTTTATTTCCTATGACAAGATATGTTTCTTATCAGGATGATTGTGTTGTAAGAGACAACTTATACTAGTCAATTGCTTTTCCCTTTAATGTATTTGTTTAAATAGTTTAGTTTCTCTATTATTGCATTCAAAAAGCACTGCATGAGTTGGAGATGTAGTTTAGCATGCACAAGGTTTGAACCCCAGCATCAGGGTTAAAAAAAAAAAAAAAGAAAGAAAGAAAAAGAAAATAAAAGCACTACATGCTTCATCAAGAAAGTTTACATAAACTAGAAAACCAAAATCAAAGAGAAAAGAAAAGATACACTTACTACTCAGATAATCACATTTTCCAATTTAGTGGTCTTTCCAGTTTTGGGGGCAGGGAGTACTGGGGATCAAACAGAGGGGTGCTTTATCACTGAGCTACATCCCCATATATTTTTGTTTATTTATTTTTTATTTTAAGAGAGGGTCTGGCTAAATTGTCTGGGTTGGCCTCAAACATGGGATCCCCCTGCCCCAGCCTCCCAAGTCACTGGGATTAAAGGTGTGCTTAATTTTTTTTTTTTTCAGGTGAAATAGTTTCATGCTGGGGATGGCAAGTGACAAGAACAAAACCGTGCCCATCCTTACAGGGAACTACAGTAGTTAAAAGATTCTAGCAAGGGAAATTAATAAGGGATCAATTCAAAAGCAAACTTCTAAGAGGGAGCCCAGTAATCAAACTTGGATACCATGAGAGAAAGATCTGAGACTGAACAACTGGACCCAAGTCAGGAGTTGAAGATTTGATTTCTCCAATTATTGGTTCTGGGAGCTGGATACAGGTGAAATTCTCCATTTTTGTGAGGAAGAGGAGGGCTACATAGGTTAAGAAACACTGGATCAAGCAAGCATCTTCATCTTTATTTATATATTGGGCAATAGCTCTAACACCATCCCTCCTCCTACTCACCTCAAGCAAACGTGTCCTGGTCCTCTTCTCTGGGATCTCCTCCCCCAGGTGATCCTAGACTGCTGCTAGATGAGTCTCCTTGAACTGCTTTTATTTATTTATTTATTTATTTTTAAAGAAACGGGGTCTCCTTATATTGCCCAAGCTGGCCCCAATTGATTAATCAGGCCAGTCCCAAACTTCTCTCCCTGGCTCTTCCTATTTCTCTGTAATCTAGCATAAGCATTGTGCCGTTTGATTTTCTAGCTCTTACTCTTGCACCATCCCCATCCAATCAAGAAGATTCATTAATTGTTCTAAAATGCATTATTCTCATTACCTTGGTCCTACCCTCCCCACACTATGGTCTTATCTGGAGTGAGATGTCTTCTTCCCTCTATTTATTGCCTCCTTCCAGGCCTGAATCTCCTCACACCTCCCTTCCAGTGTGTCCCTGTGTTCTTCCAGGCCACATGGATTTGTTTTCTTAGAGTGCCGTCAGTCATAGTTTACCATTACTTATTTACTGCCTTGATTTTGTCACTTTTATTTTTGTCAACTGTTCCTCCTCAATCCCAGCAGTCCTTACGGACAGATGTTAACTTGATTCACTGCAGTCCATGGTCCTTAACCTTTTGGATAATCATTTAGGTGGCTTTTTGTCTTTTTGTTACTATTAACACCGTATGAGGACATATTTACTTTGTAGATACATCTGTGCGTACTCAGATTAAGAAACACGGTTTAAATGTTTTCCTTCTGGTTATTATTTCATTGAAAATAGGGCTAGGGCTATAACTCAGTGGTAGAGCACTTTCCTAGCATACACATGGCCCTGGGTTTGATCTCTGGTACCACCAGAAAAGAAAAGAATAACAGAATAAGCAAAAGCTAAAATGAATGAATTAATGAATTAAAATTAATTTTATAAACCCCACAAGCTCAACAATCAGAGGCAATCACTCATAATGTGAGTACCTCTATCCGTACACACTTTCCATGTGATTAAAAAGGATAACAATGTCCATTTCTCAGTGGCACCAAAATGTCCAAAATCCCCTTGCTCAACTGAACAGACACTTTATAGAAGAAGAAATAAGTTAATCAACAAACATATGAAAAAATGTTCATCATTTCTAGCAATCAGAGAAATGCAAATCAAAACTACTCTAAGATTTCATCTCACTCCAGTTAGAATGGCAATTATCAAGAATACAAGCAATAATAAGTGTTGACGAGGATGTAGGAAAAAGGTACACTCATACATTGTTAGTGGGACTGAAAATCAGTGCAACCACTATGGAAATCAGTATGGAGATACCTCAGAAAACTTGGAATGAATCTACCACTTGACCCAGTTATCCCACTTCTCAGTTTATGCCCAAAGGATTTTAAATTAGCATACTACAGTGACACAGCCACATCAACGTTTATATCAGCTCAATTCACAATAGCTAAATTATGGAATCAACCTAGATGACCTGCAACAGATGAATGGATAAAGAAAATGTGGTACATATACACAATGGAATATTACTCAGCCTTAAAGAAGAATGAAATGATGGCATTTGCAGGTAAATGGATGGAACTAGAGAATACTATGCTAAGTGAAATAAGCCAATCCCCCAAAACCAAAAGCCGAATGTTTTCTCTGATAAGCAGATGCTGATCTATAGAGGGGGATGAGAAAGAATGAAGGTCCTTTGGATTGTGCAGAGGGGAGTGAGGGGAGGGGAAGTGTGGGACTGTGGGGATGGGAAGGACAGTAGAATGAGACACACATTATTACCCTATATACATGTATGATTATACTTCTCGAGTGACTCTGAACCACATACAACCAGAGGAATGAGAAGTTGCGTTCCGTTGTGTACTATATGTCAAAATGCATTCTACTGTAAAATAAATAAATCAATTTTTAAAAAATCTTCTTGCTTGTAGAGGGTAAAAAAAAAAGATGGTAGAATGAGATGGACATCATTACCCTAAGTGCATGTATGAAGACACAAATGGTGTGAATATAGTTTGTATACAACCAGAGATATGTAAAGATGTGCTCTATATGTGTAATATGAATTGTAATGCATTTTGTTATCATATATATCAATTTAGAATAAAAGAAAAAAGAAAAAAAAGAAAGCTCAAAGCTCAAGAATGTAACCAGCTCCTTCAATATCAAATAACAATGATTTTTGCCATTCTCAAACTTGTATATTTGTTGAAAGACTGTTGAGATGTTATGATTACCATATGATTCAAATTTATTATCTAGTAGGTACTACTCAATAAGTATTCTTGACTGACAAGCTGAAAGGGTGGCATTAAATCTCAGGAGAGAGCTTACAATAACATTTATTATCACACTTTATAATTCACATATATCTGTAATTTTGTGATTAAAATGGCACAAAATATCATTAAAAAAAAATCTCCTAAGTCGGGCGTGGTGGCGCATACCTGTAATCCCAGCACTTGGGAGGCTGAGGCAGGAGGATCATGAGTTCAAAGCCAGCCTCAGCAATGGCGAGGTACTTAGCAACTCAGGGAGACCCTGTCTCTAATAAAATACAAAAAAGGGCTGGGGATGTGGCCCAGTGGTCGAGTGCCCCTGAAGTCAATCCCGGGTGCCAAAAAAAAAAAAAAAAAAAAAAAAAAAAAAAAAATCTCCTTGCTCAGATATACCCTGTAATGAGTTCTTGTGGGGAAGGGTGGAGTTTTGCTGTGTAATATAAACCAGGAACTGAATGTTGTTTTATCTGTTCCTCAAAAACACTTGAAGTTCAGCTATTTTTCAATAATAAAAACACCTGCAATGCTAGAGGCTGAGCCACGAGGCGTTGGTGAAAAGAGACTGGGGAGACGCATAGGACAGCCAAGAGATGCCTGAGAAGTGGGAGGAGCACATCTGCAAATACCTTTGGAAAGAAGTCACTTCACCGTCTTTTTCCTTCCTCTGGGCAGTGGGGGTTTCTGTTCTAGGGAAAAGGGAAAAAGGCAATACCATGATTTGGAATTCCAAATCCCATATCCTTCATTCCCTTGGAAAGATTGGCATGAACTCAAACTTCCATTTTACGTACACTCAGCACATCGAAAGAGGGTAAAGAGAAAATAAATGATTTGTAATTTGGAGTAGGTAGCCTGGTCTTAGCTCCCTTTCTGTGTATGAAATTTCTAGTTTATCAAGATGTTGCATCATCTGTAAAATGAAGGACACGGGCCAGGTGTTTTATAAATTTCTTCCCAGCTGCAAGCTACAAAATTCTTGGACTCTATTTGAACCAATTTGAACACCACCACCACCATGCAGGGCCTAGTACAAAGCAGGCCTGCCACACACATTTGCCAAGTTAAATTAAAAAGGGACAGAAAAAATTGCTGCTAACTAGATTAATTAATTTGTAAAAAAAAAATTAAATTGAAGTTCTGCATAGATGATTGAAAAAAGCAAATTCCTCTGTGGCAGGATGTCTGGTAATTATTTTGCTCTTAATTAGCCTGAAGTTGATGATTATCAAAATGTTGAATTAGAGATCAAGGAAATAAATATTAAAGTTGGAGCTCACTCTAACTGGACACTGAGTTAAACTATAGCCAATTAGTGTAGAATCCATTGCAGATGTTCAAGAATCATGGAAGATAACTGATGGATAAAGAGTGTCCCCATGTTTATAACTCACCTCCTTTATCATCAAAGCAGAACTAGCAGGAAATCTCCTCCCACACACTCACCCCTGATGGGGTATCCAGACACACCATGGAATTTGTTTCAGGTTGCCCCATTTCCAGTTAAAATGGAAGAGAACTGAGGCGCTGGTCCTGTATCATGGGGGAACTCATTGGAAGATCACCCTCCTGGACACCACAGTTGGTTAAAACCCAAATGTCCTCAATGGTACCAGATTTCCATACTCTTAGATTTTGTCTTCAAAGAGAAATTGTGTCAAGAGGAAATATAAAGTAATTGTGGGTCCTGAATCATTGATGCCTCTGAATACTTTTAACTCAATTACCAAAAGCCAAATTTTTAAAAAATTTAAAGAAAATGGAGAGTTGTGTCAATGATTTACTTTCCACTGCATGCACAGTTTCAATCTAACTCAGTAGCTCAAACAGCCACAAGATGTATGACCTTAAGAAAATCACTGAGGTGTGGTGGCACACACCTGTAATGCCAGGGACTCTGGAAGGTGAGGCAGGAGGATTGCAAGTTCAAGAACGGCCTCAGCAATTTTGTGAGACCCTAAGCAACTTAGCAAGACCCTGTCTCAAAACAAAAAATAAAAAGTGCTGAGTATGTAGTTCAGTGGCAAAGTGCCCCTGGGTTCAACCCCTATTACCAAATTAAAAAAAAAAAAAAAGAGCCGGGCGTGGTGGCACACGCCTATAATCCCAGCACTTGGGAGGCTGAGGCAGGAGGATCATGAGTTCAAAGCCAGCCTCAGCAATGGTGAGGCACTTAGCAACTCAGGGAGACCCTGTCTCTAAATAAAATACAAAAAAAGGGTTGGGGATGTGGCCCCAGTGGTCAAGTGCTCCCTGAGTTCAATCCCTGGTACCAAAAAACAAAGAAAGGAAAAAGGGGAAAAAAAAAAAAAAAGGAAAAAAGAAAAGAAAAGGCCGGGCACGGTGGCGCACACCTGTAATCCCAGCACTTGGGAGGCTGAGTCAGGAGGATCACGAGTTCAAAGCCAGCCTCAGCAATGGCGAGGCACTTAGCAACTCAGTGAGACCCTGTCTCTAATAAAATACAAAAAAGGGCTGGGGATGTGGCCCAGTGGTCCAGTGCCCCTGAGTTCAATCCCCGGTACCAAAAAAAAAAAAAAAAAAAAAAAAAAAAAAAAGAAAATCAACAAGGGGACTGGGGATGTAGTTCAGAGGTACAGTGTTTGCCAGCATGGGGCCCTGGGTTTGTTTAAAAAAATTGCAACCACTGGTATTAGGTCTGTGCTGATTTTAAGATACACTGCAGCTTTTCAAGCAATTTCAGTGGTGAGGTAGCCCAGGTGCATTTAGTCTTAAAAGATTTGTTTTTATTCTTTTATTCATAGGTGCAGTATGGATATGTTCATCATGAATATGAGATTTGCATCTTTAGGAGGTGTGCCTTTCTTGCCTTTGTTGCCAGGTGTGCCATAGCAAACTAGGACAGTCATCTTAAGAAAATCCATGAGATTCCCTGATGGAAAAGACCAATTCCATTGTACCTATCACCGTGGTGTATTCTGTCTGCCTATGACAGACTGTGTGGGGGAAAAAAAAAAAAAAAAAAACAGAAATGAAACTATCCTCAAGTGACCTCAACTACCAATATAATACTGCCAGTCCAAATGGTACGACGTGTACCTGCATTGCAGTCTGGAATCAGTCACTATGATAATTCTAAGTTATGCTTACTCTAACTCCTACAGCATCCTATTTACTTGCTTCCCATTATAATGCATTATTTTCAGGTTGTGCTGAACGAGTCCAGCACAGGGACTCAGCAAATCTGAGGCTTTGAGGCACTTCCACACTGTTGACTGTGGGAGCCTTTTGGACTGCATATTTGGCTCCTGCCTAGGAAATCTTTGCAAGCAAAGTCATCCTGATCTGTCTCCCCAGTGGACCCTAATCAGCAGGAGTTCAGGGCTATAGTCTCAGCTTCTTTGCCTGGCCCTTATCCATTCGATAAATGTTCCTTGAGTGAAAATGTAAGATAGCAGATTTGTAGTGTTCTTCTAGGAAAAAATGACAAGTATATGAGGTAATTCATATGTTGTTTAACACAATTTAGCCATTCTACAATGTATGTATATTTCAAAACATCACTTTACACATGATAACTATATGCAACCTTTCGTCAACAAAATATAAATTGATCAATTAAAAACGTATGCTGAATAAATTATATCCCAAAGCAAGAATAAATAGCAAATTACTTAAGATTATTTCCCTCTTGAGTTTTAATTAATATATTCTGCTACTAACAAGGGCATTGTTACTTGAGATGAAGGTTATTTTTTCCTAAAGCCAAATGAATAAATATTTTCCTTACTTAGGGTTGTGGTTTAGCATAGTACCTGCCTTATCTTGGGTTCAGTACATTTTTATTGACTTAAACTGACTTAACCACTCTATATATTTCAAATATCTATTGGGTTGATAATAATTTTATCCTGCTGAGCACTTTAAAACTGGAATTATACAAGAAAATAATTATTAAATAATGCAGTATCTGAAGTGTCTAGAAAAATGTCTGGCATCTAGTAGATGTTCAATATTTACTAATTCTTTCTCTTATGTATATTTTAAAAGAATAGTGACAACCCTAACTCTAAAAGTAGTAGAACTGGCACAATGGCCCATGCCTATAATTGCAGGTACTCGAGAGGCTGGGGCAGGAGGGTGAGAGGTTCAAGGTCAGCCTCAACAAATTTGTCGGACCCTGTCTCCAAAATAAGATAACTGTGGAGATATAACTGTGATAGAATGCACCTGGGTTCAGTCTTAATTACTGCAAACAAAACAAAACAAAACAGATAAATAAAAAACTTGATGGAAAATATAAAAAACTAATTTTAGTACAGGACAAATTACCCCCAAAAAGTATTATCTTTTGAGCTAGCAGTTTAACTGTCTCATCAGAATTTTAAATGTTACCCTGCCCTTCTCATATTTCTAGACACAATCTGAAAATGCATCTAAATCAAGGTTGCCAGACAAAATTACCCAACTCCTAGTAAAATTTGAATTTCAGATAAATAGTAGATAATTTCCTATTATAAGTATGCCTCCATTTCATTTGACATGAAAGATTTGGGATATACTCATACCAAAAAAATTATTCATTGTTGATTTGAAATTTAACTTGGCACCCTGTGTTTTTGGTTGCTAAATTTGGCAATCTTAATCAAACAGCAATGACTACCAGCCATTTGAAAAACAATAATAATTTGGTGAGCTCTTTTTATTTTTTAAGAATGTTTTATTGTCAGTAGACCAATTTTTTTAAGTTTTTAAGCTAATTCTTCCCTTTATCTGGTAAACCTATGGTTAGTTTGCATAATGGCACTGTATTTCGCCTTCCTTTAGAAAATGCTCTAGAATCAAAATATCTATTTTGGCTCTCCATGGTCACCAGAATGTGGCTTGGAAAAAAAAAAAAAAAAAAAAAAACGAACAGTTGTTAGTCCTGGCTAAAAGCCAGACATTTGGTGTAGAATTATCAGTTGCTTATTCTACTAGCAGTTTCAGTGGAAGCTTGTAAAGCAGGTTTTCCTTATTGGTTTGGATCCAGTAGCCAGGAGACCATTTACATTGCTGTTTATTTTCATTACATAGTGAAGAGCTCCAAGCATTCATGCTAAGGAAGAAAAGGGCCAAGCTTGATAAGCAGTGTGGCCAGGGGATAATAAGGGCCTGTGACCTGCCAGTGAGCTCTGGTTCACAGAGCAGAGGAACCGTGAGCCAAGTCTGGATGGAGGTCTTGGCAGGGCACCACCAGCGGAGAAAGAAAAACCAGAAGTTGCACTAAATTGGTCCTTTTATGGGCACTTTTCCCCTTCATTATTCACCTCTCTCAAGCAGCCATATAAATCATCTTGTGCCTGAACTCTAAACTTTCATAAAGTTGGTAGGTGCGCAGCTGTGGGAGGCCAGGGCCTCTTGCCAATAAAGAACCCTAAGGACATTCCGGGTCTCCAGCCAGCTCCAGAAGGCCCTCTTTCCTTTCTTCTCTGAGCCCTAGGGATAGGCCAGCGTGTTTCCTTTCCTCCCTTACCACCTGTTATTTCCAACTGCGTTTATCTCCTCCCCTGAAACAGTGTGGGACAGAAGACAGCTTCATAGCTTCTGGCCTACCTTTTCACACCAACTGCCATTTATGGACTGCTCACCCGGTGCTCTCCTGTGTGCTTTATAGTGTGATATTTAATTCAATCTTTACTACCGTCCTGAGATGGTGTGGTTGTATGCCATCTCACAGATGAGGAACTGGCGCCCTTCGCAGAACACAAGTAATGAAAATGTGCTTCAATTGCATCCAGTTTTATGATCACAGTCCAATTCCTGAGAAAAGTAACACCCCTTGTCTAAGCGACATCACCCATTAAAAAAAAAATCACAAGAAAGGGGCTGTCCCTAATGCGGCAGCAGGTTTTCTTACAGGAAAATATAAAGACCACAAAGGTGTGAATACTGGCTCTTTGAGGCTTAATGAGGCTTTCTGGGTGAGATAAGGAGATAAAGAGATTATCTTATGAAGAAGTGGTTTACAAGTTTTGATAAACACAGAATCTTCAACAGGGGCTTATTAAAACACACAAGCAGGCTGGGGTTGTGGCTCAGTGGTAGAGTGCTTGACTAGCATGTGTGAGGCCCTGGTTCAATCCCTAGTAACACACACACACACACACACACACACACACACACACATACATACATACACACACACACCTCTTCTGAACTGATAATGAAAACAGAAGATAACAAAGTTTATGTTATATAGGTAAAGTGGTATTTAAGCCAAAATTTGTGGCTTGAAAATGCTTGTATTGAAGATGAATTTTGAATTAGTGACCCACATTTTTACATTAAGCAAAGAGGATTATGTTTGAATAATTATAGTTTTAAAGAATAAGAAAATAGGAAAAAAGAAAAGCTGGGTAATGTGGTCTATACCTATATTAGTCCTGGGGGCTCTAAGGCAACATAGGGAGGCCCTGTCTCAAAAAAAAAAAAAAAAAAAAAAAAAAAAAAAAAAAAAAAAAAAAATTGAATTTAGATAGAAAAAGAAAAGAAAGAAATAATGTAAAAGCATAAATCAATGAAATAAAAAATTCAAAAAGCCAAAAGTTGCTTCTTTGAAAACATCAGCAAAATTGATAAATACTTACAAAAGCTGATTAATGAAAAAAAGAGAAAAAAGAAAGCTCGAGGCTAACCTGGGAAATTTAGTGAGAATTTGTCTCAAAATAAAAAGGGTTCAGTGGGAGGGTGTCCCTGGTTCATTCCCCAGGGCTCTGGGTGGCAGGGGTAGAAGGATGGGTGCAGGGCTGGGTGGGGGGGTTGGGGGGGGGCGTGTGGAGGCAGAGCCTAAGACTCAGTGGTAGAACACTTGCCTGGCATGCTAGAGGCCCTGGATTTGATTCCCAGCACACATACACACACACACACAAAGATTTTAAATATTATTCATAATAGCATGAAAGTAAATTAAATATTGAAGAATAGATTAATTAACTATGGGAAAGACCAGTATACTACAAACTGCAAAACAATACTGAGAGATTTCAAATGTCTAACAAATAGAAAAGATAAATTTTGGTTTGGAACTGAATGACTCAATATGATTAAAAATGTCAATTCTCCCTAACCACCTATCCTCAGCACTACATAAAAATAAATAAATAAAAATAAAGATATTGTGTCCCTAAAAAATGAAAGAAAGAAAAAGAGACTTGGGAGTCTGAGGCAGGAGGATCTCAAGTTTGAGGCCAATCTCAGCACCTTAGCAAGGCCCTAAGAACTTAGTGAGACCCTGTCTCAAAAACAAAAAAGGCTGGGGATGTAGCTCAGTGGTAAAGCACTCCTGGGTTCAATCCCCAGTGCTAAACAAACAAAAAAAACCCAACAACAACAACAACAACTAGTGAATCAAAAGACAGCCAACTAACAACTGGCCAGTCTTACATCCAAAACACATAAAGAACTCCAAATAGATAAGAAGACGACCAGCAACCCAATATAAATGAGCAAGACTTGAATAGGCCCTTACCAAGAGAAGATAAGAATGGTCAACATTATTAGTTATGAGAGAAATATAAAATAAAACCGTAATGAGATTTAATTTCACATGTATTACAATAACTAAGCCGGGCGTGATGGCGCACGCCTGTAATCCCAGCACTTGGGAGGCTGAGGTAGGAGGATCATGAGTTCAAAGCCAGCCTCAGCAATGGTGAGGCACTTGGCAACTCAGTGAGACCCTGTCTCTAATAAAATACAAAAAATGGCTGGGGATGTGGCCCAGTGGTCGAGTGGCCCTGAGTTCAATCCCCAGTACCAAAAAAAAAAAAAAAAAAAAAGATACAATAACTAAAATTTAAACACCACCAAGTGTTGGTGGATAACCAGAACTCTCAGTGCTCATAGGTGTGTAAACTGGTACAAACACTTTGCTTTAGTTGTACATAATGCATTTTTTTTTAACATGGTGTTGAGGATCGAACCTGTGTCGCGCACGTCCTAGATGAGCGCTCTACCTCTGAGCCACAACCCCAGCCCCTGGTACAAACACTTTGAAAAATTATTTGGGAATTCCACTTCTAAGTGTTTACCCACGGGAAAGAAAAGCAAATGCTGACTTAAAAACTTGTACAAGAACGTTACTAGCAGATTTATTCATAATAGTAAAAAATGTGGAAACAACTCGAATTGTGGCCTATTTATACCACATAGTAATATTCAGCAACTTAAAATGAACTATTGATATCTAGGAGACCACAGAGGCCAGGCACAAAGCCAAGCATATCTGTGATTCCACTGATATTATATCAAGTTCAAGATTACAAATAAAGTAATCTAGGAAGATGGAAACTAAAGCATATGAAGTTGGCACCCAACAGAAGGGTACAGAGAAATTTTGGGGTGATGTATCTCCACTGGGAGGTTGGTTATGAGTATGCACATTTTTCAAAACTCATCAAATTTTACCCTTAAAATTTGTACATTTCATTATATATAAATATTAGCTCAATTCAATGAGGCAATTAAATAAAACCATCATAGATGAGACTGGAAAGGTGGGTAGGGCCAGCAGAGTTTGTACTTGAAGGGCCTGAATGACAAGGAAGTTCAACTTGGCCCCCAAAACAACAGGGAGCCCTTTTTTCACACACCCATCCCTGAAAATACTGGGAATTGAACTCAGAGGTGCTGTATCACTCAGCTACATTTCCATCACTTTTTGGTGGGGTTTATTTGTTTATTTATTTATTTATTTATTTATTTATTTATCTTTTTTGGAACTAGGGGTTGAACCCAGGGCTTTGTGAATGCCACTGAGCTACATCCCAACCCCATTCCCATCACTTTATGTGTGTGTGTGTGTGTGTGTGTGTGTGTGTCCACACGTACCAGGGATTGAATCCAGGAGTGCTTAATCCCTGAGCCACATCCCCAGCCCTTTTTATTTCTTGAGACAGAGTCTTGCTAAGTTGGTTAAGGGCCTCGCTAATATGCTGACTTTGAATGTGTGATCCTCCTGCCTCAACCTCCCAAGCTACTGGGATTATAGGCATGTACTACTGCACCCAGCTCCCATCCCTTTTTATTTTTTATTTTGAGACAAGATCTCACTAAACTGCCCAGCTGGCTGCAAACTTTCAATCCTTCTGCCTCAGCCCTTCAGTTACTAGAATTATAGATGTGTGCCACCATCCTGGGCAATAGGCAGCTCTTGAAGAGCAACAAGTAGGATAGTACCACATGAAGTGCATTTTGGAAAGATCACTGAGATCTTTTATATGAAGAAAAGCTTTACCTTTCTTTTGTTTTTCTTTTTCCTTTTTGTTTTTTTTAATCACCATCAGTGGAAATTTGATAGTCTCTGTTGTCAGGGTTAGCACACAAATGAGAACCTGTGTTTTCCTCTGTCCCTACCTTATCCCAAGAGATCCCTTTTATTTCTTGTGACTTTATTTTTGGAAATGTAAATAAAATTATGTTCATGAATGTGTTCTATAGAGTGATAAGGAAATCAGCCAAGAGACCAGAATTGCATTTATTATGGAGTGAATCAGACTCACTTCAGAATGCAAGGGCTCTGGCTTCACACATGTAGTTTTTAGTCTCAATCCAAAAGTCTTAGAAAACAAATGAATCCAATTTTAAAATGTGGGGGAAAAAATTGTGAGGGTTTTACATAAAATGCAGATTTGTGGTAAGCTGTGGCCTGTCCATCTACCCTGTTCCATCACTATCCTCCCCTGGGGTCTCACTGGTCTTGAGTTGCTGCCTTTAATGGACATGATGTCACCTGCAGCAATTGTCACAAAGTCTTTGAGAGGCTACTTTACTTTTGTGAGTGGTGATGCTTTCATTTATAGTTGTAGAAACTATAAATTAAGATTCAAGAGATGAGGGAAGCCATGGGCCTATGTGGTTTACAGGGCATGTTCTGGTTAGGTCTGCTCTGTGTTTTATAAATGTGGGACCAAGCTGGATTTCTGGAATCCCTGGAGTGCTTCTTCCAGAATTTTCTGGAATGTCCCATTGTCTTTCCATCTTTTTCTCTAATAATTCTGTAGAAGCCATGCCCATCAGGCCAGGGGTCCTTCATGGAATGATTGTTCCTATGAGGTTAAGTAAAATTTCTGGTTAAAATGAAACTCTGACGTCTGCTCACTCAGCTGTATCACTTCAAAGAGGAAAACAAATAAAACCCAGCTTCCTGTCATCTCCCGGCATGAAAGGATGACAAACTACAGTTGCTTTCCATTTTGACTAGAAGCAAAACTACAGATGAATAACATAATAGATCAAGAAGCCAAGCAAACTGAAGTAACCTCTTCATCAGCAGAAGTCAACTAGTTAAAGGCAAAGTGAAAACCTCCCACGCTGACACCCTCTCGACTTCAAATGAAGGTAAGAAAAAAACAAAAACAAAAAAAAGGAAAGGAAGAGAAATTTTTTTGCTGAGCCATCAGATCATAACCTAATATTTTATGTAAACTACCGAAACCTGCAAGTACATTTTGCCTATTTACAAGGAGTAAAAAAGAAACTACTGAAATAATATACATGTACTCATCTACCATGGAAGGTTTTCTTGTCCTCAAGGTGAATTCCTTCTGCTCTCTGACAGAAGACCTAGATTATTAGATACCACTATTGTGGGGGCTTTTCTGATACCTGAGAGTCATCACTGTCTCTCACTCATTGGCATGTACTCATTTATTCATTCTGTGTCTACTGTCTGTCCTCCAATGTTGTTAGAGGACCACATGAAAACACTTAAAAAAAAAAAAAAAAAAACACTTCTAAGGCTGTTTTCGATGATGCCAACACTTAATTAATTTGCTTTAGTTTTTTTAATATTTATTTATTTACTTTAGTTGTACACAATGCAATGCATTTATGTTTTACGTGGTGCTGAGGCTTGAACCCGGGCCGTGCACATGCGAGGCGAGCGCTCTGCTGCTGAGCCACAACCCCAGGCCCTGCTTTAGTTTTTAAAAAATACTTTTTGTAATTGTAGATGGATAACATGCCTTTATTATTTAAAAAAATTTTTTTAGTTGTAGGTGAACATAATGCCTTTATTTTATGTTTTATTATTTTTTTAAGTGGTGCCGGGGATTGAATCCAGTGCCTCATGCATGCTAAACAAGCGCTCTACCACTGAGCCACAACCCCAGCCCCAACATGCCTTTATTTTATTTGTTTATTTTTATGTGGTGTTAAGGATCGAACCCAGTGCCTCACTCATGCTAAGCAAGTGCTCTGCACTGAGCTACAGCCCCAGCCCCTTTATTAACTTACTTTATAGAGCAATGACCTGGGCATTCTTTGACAAATGTCCAACTCCCTCCCCTAAGGGCAAAGGTAGCAACTTTTCTTGAGAAGAAACTGTGTTTCTGATCTCTATTCTTTCAGGATGTAAGTAGAGGGATAATGTCAGGAATAGCTATGGAAACACAGTTACTATATGATAGTTATATTAATTAGATCACTAATGACCAATGATAAGACACACCTTCTATATTCAGAGTCCTTATAGACGAGTTTAGAGTAACTTAGAGTTTTCCAATATGTGGTCTGTGGGCTCAAAGTTACTTGGGATATTTTTCAAAATTGTTTATTTCTGGAATCTTCCCCAGAGTTATTGAATTAGACTCTCTTAAAGTAAAATCCCTGATTCTGCTCTTACTGCAGGCACCCAAGGAGAGTCTTGTGTGCTGTAAAGTTGACAGTCATTGAACTACATGATATCCATGGTCCTTCCGGTTCTAAAGGTCATGACCAAGGTCTGCCACATAGAAGAGAGGGTGTCATCCAGAAGATGATTTTTTTAAAATTGAGATCAAAGGATGTTGATGACAGGGAAATGATATTAGAAAACAGAGAACTTTAGAAATTATACAATTAAATATACACAGAAAAATTACACTGTAATATTCACCCCTCAAAAGAGCAAAAACAATGGTATTTTGAAATTAATAATTCTTGAATGTTTTGTGATGGAGAAACCTACTAAAAGTAACCATTTTAAAATGTGTGGTTGATAAATTTAGCTATAATTAGAAAGAGACTAAGGGAATAAATTCCAGATGCTTCTATTTCATGTAGCGGCACAGTGACATTGGGTTAAGCAAGGGCTGTTCAACTTAAGTTAGAAATGACAAGTGTTTGCCACAGAATGCAGTAAATATTTTTGGTAGAATGCCTTTAATCATCATTCTGGTGGTGGATTATACTTCACTGGTGAAAGAAGGAAAATAAACTGAAGAACCATAGCATAACTGAGGAAACATAACATTTTGATTTACAGTTAACGGTGATTGTTTGGGAACTGTCATTTGCTCAGCTGTTTTGAGAGAGCTGCTGAAATGAAAAGCATATTTCTAGGTCAGAAAAATCCCCAAAAAGGAAAACATTTTAAAATACAATAAATCTCACTAGTGAACCAACTTCTCTAGACTGGTAGTAGCCATGCACACTCCTTGAAATTTATAGTCTCTCACAGGAATATAATTAATTATTGGAAGAACCATTAACTGGGTTAGATGATGTCTTCAAAACAGACATAGTAGCTGGATGTGGTGGTGCATACCAGTAATCCCAGACACTTGGGAGGCTGAAGTAGGAGGATCACAAAATCCAGGTCAGCCTCAGCAACTAACAACATTCTGTCTCAAAATAAAAATTTAAAAAGAGATGGGCATGTAGCTCAGTGATAGAGCACTTGGCTAACATGCACAAGGCCCTGGATTCAATACTCACTATTGCAAAAAACAAAAACAGACATGGTAAATTCTTGCCATGTCAATACTTTAGGCCATGCCTGTTTTTTTCTCCCCCAGATCTAAAAACTTGTGCCTTTAAAAGTTTATTTGTGATGCCCCTCTGGAGGGGTTTAACTTTGTTAAATTTGCAAACTTTTGGGTCTTGTTGAATTCCAAGTGCATCTCTACACTCAACACTGTGACAAACAATTGAGTACTGCTTCCTCCTCGGTGGTACAACAAATGCTCACTTGTGAGACGTGTGCATGGTGATTTTTTTTTTTTTAACCAGGGATTGAACTCAGGGGCACTCGACCACTGGGCCACATTCCCAGCCCTTTTTTGTATTTTATTTAGAGACAGCGTCTCACTGAGTTGCTAAGTGCCTCACCATTGCTGAGGCTGGCTTTGAACTCGTGATCCTCCTGCCTCAGCCTCCCAAGTGGTGGGATTACAGGCCACTGTGCCCCACTTGCATGGTGATTTATTATTATTGTTGTTGTTGTTGTTGTTGTTGTAGTCAGACACAATACCTTCATTTTATTTATTTTTATGTGGTGCTTAGGATTGAACCCAGGGCCTCGGATGTGCTAGGCAAGCACTCTACTGCTGAGCCACAACCCCAGCCCATATATTGTGATTTTGTAAATAATGCCATCCCTGAGATTTTAAAAGGCCCACACATTGTACTGGGTGTTTAAAATGTGTTATTATCTTAAGTTGTGTATGATTATGCTGTTGTCCAGAAAAATCATCTGCAGCCCAGATTGCAAATATATTGTCCCATTGCAGTGCTTAAGAACCTACTGCTTGTAGCACACTGAAGAAAAAAAGAAAAGGAAGAATTGATATTTCATTTCTGTCTTTTAAAACTTCTCTTTAGACCACTCCCTTTCCATTTCCTCATTGATGGGCTATTTCCCATTTCTACCACTCTCCTCAATCCCTGCCCAATTTGGGTCACCAACTATCCTCAACTGCTTTGCTGAAGAAACAAAAAACTGAGATCATTATATATGGCCTTTTTTTTTTTATGTTAGGGATTGAACCCAGGTGCACTTTACCATGCAGCTATATCCAGCCTTTTCTTTTCTTTATTTTTTTTTTTAATTTTGAGATATGATCTCACTAAATTGCTGAGGCTGCCTCAAACTTGTGATCCTCCTGATGTGGGGGAAAAGGCACACTCATACATTGCTGGTGGAACTGCAAAATGGTGCAGCCAGTATGGAGATTCTTTGGAAAACTGGGAATGGAACTGCCTTATAACCCAGCTATCCCACTTCTCAGTCTATACCCAAAGGACTTAAAAATAGCATACTACAGGGACACAGCCACATCAATGTTTATAGCAGCACAATTCACAATAGTTAGACTGTGGAACCAATCTAGATGCCCTTCAATAGATGAATGGATAAAGAAAATGTGGTGTATATATACACAATGGAATATTACTCGGCAATAAAAGAGAATAAAATACTGGCATTCACAGGTAAATGGATGCAGTTGGAGAATATAATGCTAAGTAAAAGCCAATCCTCAAAGTCCAAATGCCAAATGTTTTCTCTGATATAAAGAGGTTGATTCAGAGTGGGTTTGAGATGGGGGAGCATAGGAGGATTAGAGGAACACTAGAAAGGTCAATGGGAGGGAGGGGGAGGGAGGGGCAAAAGGGTAAATAAAAAAAAGATGGTAGAATGAGATGGATGTCATTACCCTAAGTGCATGTATGAAGACACGATGTGAATATACTTTGTATACAACCAGAGATATGTAAAAATGTGCTCTGTAAGGGTAATATGAATTGTAATGCATTCTTCTGTCATATATAACAACTTAGAATAAAAGGGAAAAAAAAAAAAATGTAAACCAGAAAAAAAAAGTGCTATCCTCCTGCCTCAGCCTCCCCATTTGCTAGGATTATAGGCGTGTGCCCCTACACCCAGCTTATATGCTTGTATGTAGGTGTTTTAACCCCTTTTCTACATTTCTTTTTCCTTACAAACTTATAGTCCTACTGCCCCTTCCTTTGTTTTCACACTCTACTCAACATTAATCAACCCTACCCTTTGCATTTACACTCTTCTGAATTCCAGACCAGCATATACTCCACTAAAGCCTGTCCCACTCGGTTGTCCCACAGACACCTTAATTCACCATCCCCTCAACTGCAGTCTCTGTCTTTTCTCCAAAATGGTTCCTTCCTTCTATGGTGATTTCTTCATTGGTGTCACCATCAGAGCCAAAAGTCTGAGTCATCCTGACCACTCCTGCTTGTCATCTCTTCATCTGGTCAACTATCTGGATGGATGGATCTGTCAATTTGGCACCAGTATTCTTTTTTTTTTTTTTTTTTTTTTTTGTACATGGACACAATACCTTCATTTTATTTATGTGGTGCTGAGGATCGAACCCAGTACCTCAGGTGTTCTAGGCAAGAGCTCTGCCACTGAGCCACAACCCAAGCCCTCAGCACCCATATTCTTGAACACCACCCCAGACACCTGTCTCCACATCTCCCACCATGGCACTGGTCTTCCAGCTGGTCATTTTGCATCCTGTTTAGCCCACCTTCTATCCTTCCTTATGCATTATTACACATAATTACAGGCACAAAATTATGTTCGTATGAGTCTACTAAAAATTCTTCTGCAGTCCTATCCTACTTTACAACATCACTTCAAAGAAAAGTCCCTACTGATTTGACCCCTGTCTTTTCCCAGCATTATCTTAGCATTCATCCCATCAATCAAATCACAACTGTGAGATTTGGTTCCAGAATGTGCTGGTCTCGTTCTCTCTTTGGGAATCTCTGCGTTCAATTCCTCCACCAGAAATCCCCCCACCTCCCTTTTTTCATCCTCATCCTCAGTTCTAACTTTCTCCTTTCTGGCTTCCTTCCCTCACACTCATGACACAGTTCAGGGTGACTTCGTACCTACCTCGGTTCACATTCTCTGTCCGGCCACATCAGCCTTGTCAATTCCTCAGACATGCCAAGTTCTGCATTACTCCTGGGCCTCTGCATACACCATTGCCTCTACCTGGAATTTTCTTTCCTTCATCTCTCTTTCTCTAACTGGCTAACTATCCCTCATTTCTCAGCCTAAACATCCCTTCCTTTATGAAGGTTTTTTTTTAACTTTATTTATTTATTTATTTATTTTTATTTTTTTTTTTTTGGTACCGGGGATTGAACTCAGGGGCACTCGACCACTGGGTCACATCCCCAGACCTTTTTTGTATTTTGTTTAGAGACAGGGTCTCACTGAGTTGCTAAGTGCCTCCCCATTGCTGAGGCTGGCTTTGAACTCGCGATCCTCCTGCCTCAGCCTCCCAAAGTGCTGGGATTACAGGCGTGCGCCACCGCGCCCGGCTAACTTTATTTATTTTTTATTCTAAGTTGTTATAAATGACAGCAGAATGCATTTCATTTCATATTATACTTATAGAGCACATTTTTACATATTTCTGGTTGTGTGCAAAGTATATTCACACCATTCGTGACTTCATACGTGCACTTAGGGTAACACCATCTTTTTTTAAATTGCATACTAGGTTAAGCCCTCTTTCTTAAAGACTCACAATTCTTCATGCTTTTCTGATTGCAACTCCTCATTTTGACTACCTGGGGAATTTTCTCACTTCCTCAATAGACTATAAACTAGATGGGACCAGGGACTAGGTCTCTTTCTTCCCTGCTGTATCCATGGCACTAGTACAATGCCTGTCACCCAATAGGAGTTCAACAAACATTTATTAAATAAGTGCATTATACTATATCACATTTCTGTAATACTTTGTCTATTAGGTCTTTCTTGGAAAGAATTTTTCTCTTCATGGTTGTATGTCCGGCATCTAATATAATGCCTGAACTAGTAAACAGTTAATAAATGTAAGATAAATGAATAAGCTGCAATCAACAATCAGAAGAGCTCCATCTTTTCATTGAGCTGGTATGGGCAGTCTTTGACCTGTTTGTGTTACAATCCTTAGTTTATTTGTCTGGGAGCTTAGGCCCACAGAAAAAAGGCACACTATCATTGGTGGATTCACCCTGTTCGCCCACCTGAAATGTAATCAAGAATAAGAGTTTCTCTTATTTTTCAAACATTCTGAAAGTGATATGAAATTATTGCCCAATCTACGTCCCATAAAAGAAGAGTCAGAGAATATCCTATAATAAAACTGTATTGCGGGAGAAGTGAGAAAAAGAAAACTAAAATCTATTATACTCATAGTCTGAGCCTAACCGTATCACAGTAACTCCAAGAAGCATTTTAATTATGTTGATTTTTCCTCATCAGCACAACATTGCCCAATTGCCTGGGAAACCTGAAAAAGATAGGTTAGCCATTAAATTCCATACTTTACCCGTTGTATTACATAGACTCAAAGATCCCCTGTGAATATACTTCTAAACTCTTTGTGTTGCTCTTCTTACACTTATGCCATAACAATTTATTATTTAAACAAATTAGCAAACATTTTTTTCAGAGTCTACTCTGAAAAAGTAGATA
This sequence comes from Tamias sibiricus, assembly GCA_025594165.1. Classification (NCBI taxonomy): domain Eukaryota; kingdom Metazoa; phylum Chordata; class Mammalia; order Rodentia; family Sciuridae; genus Tamias; species Tamias sibiricus. Next base: position 137,506,451 of record CM046658.1, on the reverse strand, counting down.
CATTAATCTTCAAAAAATTGTATGAACTTGGTCTTGTCCTCATATTATAGATGCTGAAACTGATTCTTAGTGAGACTTGAATATAATTCATAAAGAACAGAATGGGGGGGCTGGGGTTGTGGCTCAGTGGTAGAGCTCTCGCCTAGCACATGCACGGCCCCGGGTTCAATCTTCAGCACCACGTAAACATAAATGCATTGCATTGTGTACAACTAAAGCAAATAAATAAATATTAAAAAAAAAAAAAGAACAGAATGGGAATTCAAATCCTGGTTTGGGTGACTATCAATCCCCTGGTCTTGCAACTTTGAGTGAACATCTTATTTTGCTCTGTCTTCTTTTTTTTAATTTTTAATTTGTTCTAATTAATTATACATGACAGTAGAATGCATTTATGAACTTGATATATCATAGATGAATGGAGTATAATTTCTCATTTTTCTGATTGCACATGTTGTAGAATCACATCAGTCACACAGTCATGTATGTACATAAGGTAATAATGTCTGTTTCATTCTACTATCCTTCCTCCCCATACGCCCTCCCCTCCCTTCACTCCCCTCTACCTAATCTAAAGTATTCTTCCATAGCACCCCTGCCCCCTTATTGTGTATTAGCATCCACATATCAGAAAAAACATTTGGCCTTTGGTTTTTTGGGATTGACTTATTTTGCTTAGCATGATGTTCTCCAACTCTATTTATGGGCAAATACCATAATTTTACTCTTCTTTAGCTGAGTAATATTCATTTGAATATATATACCACATTTTCTTTATCCATCCATCTGTTGAAGGCACCTAGTTTAGTTCCATAGTTTAGCTATTGTGAGTTGAGCTGCTATAAACATTGATGTGGCTGCATCACTGTAATATGCTGATTTTAAGTCTTTTAGGTATAAACCAAGGAGTGGGATAGTTCTCACTAGACAATCAAGAAATGTTTGAAACAGGAAGAAAGGAAGAAAGAAGGAGGAAAACAGAGGGAGAAGGAGGCAGGGAGGGAGGGAGGGAGGAGGGCAGAAGGAAGGAAGGAAGGAAGCAAGCAAGCAAGCAGAGGGGAAAGGGAGGGAGGAAGGAAGGAAAAAGGGAGGGAAGGAAGTTCTAACCAAATACATGCCCTCAAGGTCACAGCTATATAAACTTGCATAAACATTAACAGATATTTTGCTCCTGGCATAAAATTATGGATTCTTCTCTAGATATGAAATAGAAATCGATTTCTCACCATGTAAAATCCAATAGAGTGTATATGGTAGGGTGAGTTTCCAAGAAATCATTGAAGGACCTGTACTTCCTCCATCTTATATTTCTTCTCTGAAGTTTTTGATGTTCTTTTAAATCACCATCCAGACCGAAAAGAGGATCACTGTAAGGAGACTGTGGACCAGGTCCTGAAGTAGAACATATCACCACTGTGAACATTCTCTTTGCTGAAACTTGGTCCCATGGCCAATTTGATAGAGAGGAAGACTATGAAATCAGTCCAGGTGTGTTCCTAGGGGGCCAACACCTTTTGGAGAACTCAGCACTCTGCCATACCAGGAGTACTTAACGTGTCTGAAGAGCACAGATTGGTTTGGTTTTCATTATATAAACAATGTAATAAGATTAAAAATTGGTTTTTTTTGAGGGAGAAGGGAGGCTACCAGGGATTGAACCCAGGAGCGCTTAACCACCAAGCACATCCCCATCCCTTTTTTGTATTTTATTTAGAGACAGGGTCTCACTGGATTGCTAAGTGCCTTAGCTAAGTTGCTGAGGCTGACTTTGAACTCTCAATCCTCCTTGCCTTAGCTTGCTGAGTCACTGGGATTACAGACTGCACCACCGTGCCCAGTTTATTTTGCTCTGTCTAAATGAGGCTGAAACTTCAGATAATTCACCCACAATGTCTGTGAAACTTGCCCCTGCCTTGGAAAGCAGGAAGGGTTTTAGCAGTGGGAAGACTCTCAGTCTATCAGGTGCTGACACCTTTGACCTTTTCAAACTACAAGCCATGCCATAGTGGTGAGCAGTTAGCCCAGAGGGCAGGAAAAGGGTGAATGGGATAGAGATTTGTGAAAGCCGGTTTACATAGGGTAATTAAAAATGGGAGTTAAGTTGCCGGATATTAGACAAATGATTTGCAAAGTACTTAAAACTAGTAAATATTAGTGTTGGACAGTAAGCAGAAAACAAGAATGATCCTCAGAACACTATTAGCAAAATGCATTTGCAAAACATATATAGCAATAAAAAACTGTCTGACAGTTTTTGTTGTACCAAACAAGCTCTGAATTTTCAGCAAGCTTAATAGAAAGAAGAAAGTTAAATACCTCTTTCAAAATTAGTTTAAAAGCATTTCGGAGTTGATGGAATTTTTCTGATTTTTCCATAATGTCCATTTCTAGAGAGGCTACCTGAAGGTTCAATCTTTACCCAAATTAAATTTCAGGGATGTAAGAAATTCATATTAAAATCATCATAAAAAAATTTGCCAGGAATGGTGGTGTACACCTGTAATCCCAGTGACTAAGGAGGCTGAGGCAGGAAGATGGGAAGTCCAAGGTCACCTTCAGCAATTTAGTGAGTCCCTAAGCAATTTAGCAAGATCCTGTCTCAAAATAAAAAATGAAAAGGAATGGGGATGTGGCTCCATGGTTAAGTGCCCCTGAGTTTGATGCCCAGTATAAAAAAATAAAAAAATTAATCCTTTTTAATTTAATGGCAATTTTTTCCAGATCATCTCAGGGCCATTAGAATCAAGTGTATTCCAAATACCATATTGTTCCTGGATAGTAACTTTGTAACATGTACATTCTGGAATTTCCTTAACATTTTTTTTCAGATAGTAGGAAAAGGCAACAAGAATGGAGTTAAGGTGAATTGTTACTTCTTAGATGTCCTTCAAATATCTTTGTGTGTCTACATTTTGTGTTTGCATAATCAGTAATCATAAAATCTCAGCATATTAATATTATCACAGGAACACGAAAATTGTTAATTATCTATCTATTCCAAGAGCTGGACTGTTCAATGTGTTTTCTCATGACTTTTAAGGAAGGAATGAACTTTTCCTAAGAAATTAAGAAAACATTCGTGTAACCTTTTATTTATTCATTTATTTGTTTGTTTGTTTATTTATTTATTTATTTATTGGGATCCTGGGGATAGAACTCAGGACCTTGTGCATGCTAAGCACATATCCTACCACTGAGTTATGTACCCATCCCTTTTATGTAACATTTTTAAGATACTTTCTTCGATTCAGGAAACTATTGATTAATGTTTTCTTAAGAAAACATTCTTAAGAACACCAGTGGATATTTAAAAAATAAAATTTCCAACTTGAATGCATGTTCTGATAAGAAAGAGTATAATCAAAAGAATAACAAGGAGTACTTTTTGACATTGGGACCATCCCAGAAAATCTTGGACATACAGTGACCATGACAAATCATTTAATACTTTTCACTTCTCATTTTCCTTAAAACAAATAGCATGCAATTCCTAAATGCTGACAATGCAGTGTTACAAATTGAAAATAACCATGATATATCATCAGAATAGTCTCTTTGTGTTTAAAAAAAGATTTAATTCATGCAGGGAATGCTTTATGGTAACTTCTGAGGGCTTATGTGTCAGTGGATTCTATTGCCCTGAGAAACTTCTTGGAGAAGAGGAAGCAATGGATTCATATTTGCTTCTTTGGAGAGTCATAAGGTGTGCCTTCTACTTTCATATTCATTTCTAGTTGCTCAATCAATGACCATGCTTCATTCATAAGAATCTGAGTTAGGAAATCAGAAAAGATGCATCTATAAGCTGTCTGCTGCCACTTACTGGATAATCACTCTTCTTGCCTGAACAAATGGAGAAGAATTTGTTAACTGCTTCCTGGCAGTCATATACCCAAATGTCAGAAAAATAGTAGTAGAGCAATATTAGCAGGAATAGTACTTGCTAAATATGTTACATGTCTTCTTAATAAAATATGCACTTCCTCCTGACATTAATATTATTATTAATTATTTTATGCCCAGAGAAAGGAAAACAGAAGCAAAACATCTAAAACAGAATTTCTGGGAAAAAGGGATGGAGGAGTACAATATCTCATCAAATATATTGAGTAAGAAACCAGAAAGACATTAGTTAATTATAACCACAGAATGTCCAATAGCATATAGCTACAAAATGGGAAACTTTTCTCAGAACAAGTTATATCTTTGTCTCCACAAATATTTGTGTGGTTTATTTGCTTTGATGCAAAATATTCCCTTTGGGTAGGCTATAGGACCCACTAATGCGTGTTCATTTAGGACCACAAATCTAACAGAAAGAAGCCTTTGAACACTGTCATGGTCAAACAGGTGTCTAATCTTTATAACATTACATTATTTGCCCTTGATGGTGTCTTAGTTGTTTCTGAAGTTTTCACACTTGAAGATAGCAATGGCAGCTCATCCAAAAATCCCCTTTATTTGGGAGTGAGTTTGGCTTGCGAAATGATTGTAGCCTTTGTGGAAGTCTGTAAATTTAGTTAGAAAGCCCAATTTTCTAATCCCAAATGAAATTTTATTAAAAATTATCAGAAGCTGGGCGCGGTGGCGCACGCCTGTAATCCCAGCACTTGGGAGGCTGAGGCAGGAGGATCGCAAGTTCAAAGCCAGCCTCAGCAATGGCGAGGCACTTAGCAACTCATTGAGACCCTGTCTCTAATAAAATACAAAAAAGGGCTGGGGATGTGGCCCAGTGGTCGAGTGCCCCTGAGTTCAATCCCCGGTACCAAAAAAAAAAAAAAAAAAAAACCAAACAGAAAAATATATAAATGAATTAAATCATCCCCATCTGATATAATCTTACATCTCTGAGCTGGGATCAGCTTTAAAGGCAATTAATAATCATTAAACAGGTAGGCTAGCAGTTTCTTCCAGAAAGATGCCCATTTATTTGTTCAATTAATATTACAGGGTACTTTGTGTGGATTAAGCAAGCGTATACTGTTACATTTACTCTGCACCGCATCTAAGTAGGCAAAAGGATTTCCTTTTTTTTTTTTTTTTTTTCGGAACTGGGGATTGAACCCAGAGTGGCTTAACCACTGACCTACATCCCTAGTCCTTTTTATTTTTTATTTTGAGACAGGGTCTTACTAAGTTGCTTAGGTCCTCACTAAGTTGCTGAGGCTGGCCTCAAACCTGCAATCCTCCTGCCTCAGCTTCCCAAGTCACTGAGATTACAGGTGTGTGCCACCACTTCCAGTAGAGGGATTCCATTTTTTAGATAAAAAAAAAATTGATGTCTAAAAGGCAAAGCTATTTGTCACAGCGTGCACAACTAAGCATGGTAGAGCTAGGACTCTAGTGAATGACTAATAGAGCACATCTTTTATTTCCCCACATTTTTTATTGGTGCATTATAATTGTACTTACAGTAGGACTTGTTGTTACATACTCCTACATGCATAAAATATAACAATATGATTTGACCAGTATCATTCCCTCCTATTTCCTTTTCCTTCCCTTCCTTCCGTTCCCTGGTCTCTTTCTTCTACTGATCTCCCTTCCATTTATACAAGACTCCCCTCCACACACCCATGTCTTTTCTTTTTTCCTCTCTAGCTTCCACATATAAGAGACCTTCTGAATTTGGCTTATTTCACTTAACATAATGTTCTCAAGTTCCATCCATTTTTCCTGCAAATGACATAATTTCATTCTTCTTTGTGGCTGAAAAGACAATAAAAACTCTGTTGTGTATATGTATACCACACTTTCTTTTTTTGGTACTGAGGATTGAACCCAGGGGCACTTAACCACTAAGATACATCTCCAGACCTTTCTTATATTTTATTTAGAGACAGGGTCTCACTGAGTTACTTAAGGCCTTGCTAAGCTGCCGAGGCTGGATTTGCGCTCATGATCCTCCTGCTTCAGCCTCCTGAATTGCTGGGATTATAGACGTGTACCACCATACCCAGCATAGCACATTTTCCTTGTCTATTTATCTATTAATGGACACCGAGGCTGGTTCCTAATTTGGCTCTTGTGAATTGCAAAGCACATCTTGTAACACAGTGCCCTCCTGCCTCTCCAGTCAGCCTAGAAAGTCAAGTATTAATATTCTTGACATTTGTAATGACACTTTGGACTACCATTTGTTGACACTAAAATTAATGAAAGATATTATTAGTTTACATTCTTTTTCAGGTCTATAAAGAATAAATATTGGCTGGGTGAGGTGGCGCACGCCTGTAATCCCAGCACTTGGGAGGCTGAGGCAGGAGGAGTACGAGTTCAAAGACAGCCTCAGCAATGGTGAGGCACTTAGCAACTCAGTGAGACCCTGTCTCTAATAAAATACAAAATAGGGCTGGGCATGTGGCCCAGTGGTTGAGTGCCCCTGAGTTCAATCCCTGGTACAAAAAAAAAAAAAAAAAAAAAAAAAAAAAAAAAAAAAAAGAATAAATATTTATTTCTCCAAGCCAGATCTGTCTTGGGGGATTCAGATTCTGAACCGGCCATGTCCATTCTCATGACCCTCAAGCTCCCCACAGCCAGCTCTTCCCACCCACAGGTTCTGTGTCTATGGATGTAACCAACTGTGGATCAAAAATATTCAAAAAAATATTGCACTTGCACAGAACATGTGCAGACATTTTATTTGTCTTTTTGCAACAGACAACAACTATTGGCTTTGCATTTACATTGTATTCGTATTTTTAATAACCTAGAGATGATTTAAAGTTTATGGAAAGATATAGGCAGGTTTTATGAAAGTGTGCTTCTCAAAGATGTTCCTGGTCATCCTATGCCCTGGTGGTGACAAAGATGATATTATTAGTCACTCAGTCGCCCTAAGCCAGAAAACTGGATGTCATCCAGATTTTTCCTTTTTCCTCTCTCCTCACATAAAATGATTAAATTGGGGATGTATCCTCTCAACCTATCTCCAGTGTATACAGCTCTGTCCACCCCCAGCGCCCTTGCCTGGATCCTGCCATCAACATCCCCAGCTAACACCACTGTAATAGCCTTCTCACAGGACTCCCTCTATCCACTCCCCAAACGTGCTTTAAACTGGCCCGGCCCTCAGATATCGCAAGTGTCATTGCCTTCCTCCTCCCTTGAAAGTTTTCCCTGGCTCTGCAGTTCTCTTGGGGTCCAAACCCTCTCCACAGGGCCTTTCTACAATCTTGGTCCTCTTTACCTCCCTATCAAGAGAGACAGACGGACAAACATGTCAACACACAAACACAGCAGTTTACAAGTTGCTCTAAATGGTATGAAGGAAATGAAGAGGAAACTAAGACAAAGGCAGCAGTTGGGGCCTGAGGACTCTAGGGTTCCTTTAGGTAAAGAGAAACTGAGTGAAAAGCAGTTTAAAGGCCCTAAGTGGAGCACAATAAAGGACTTGGAAAAAAAAAAATCTTTGTGACTAGAGCAAGATGAAAAGAGGAGAAGTAGCATAAGCTGAGGTTCTCAGCCCTAGACCCTAGGGCTTGAATTACCTCCAAAAGAATCTAAGAGAATCAGCTGTCATTTCAAGAGTTCTCTCTGGCTGCTCAGCAGAGAGCAGGGCATTGAGAAGAGAAACAGAAGATGGTTAGGAATGGGTTGCAGAGGTCTAACAAGAAGAGGTGGGCCCAGACGGCAGTGGTGGAAGAGGAGGGGAAGTTGCTAAGCACATCTGGGTGCCTTGTAGAGACAGAACTGTCTTGACATGCTGATGATTTGGATTGTGGGTATTCAACAAAAGGAGGAACAAAGACTGATTCCAAGTTCCTGGCCAACTGTCTCAATTGGGCCAGTGTCTGAGAAAGGCAACCTGGGAGAAAGCAGACTTAAAACCCAAAGACCCTTTTTTGACATGTTAATTTTTAAATGATTGTGAGCATCTCTTAGCAAGCGAAATTGTCAGAGAGCCAATTGGCTTGGAGTTTAGAATTAGAGGATACAGCCGGGCGTGGTGGCGCACGCCTGTAATCCCAGCACTTTGGGAGGCTGAGGCAGGAGGATCTCAAGTTCAAAGCCAGCCTCAGCAATGGCGAGGCACTTAGCAACTCAGTGAGACCCTGTCTCTAAATAAAATACAAAAAAGGGCTGGGGATGTGGCCCAGTGGTTGAGTGCCCCTGAGTTCAATCCCTGGTACCACATAAAAAAAAAAAAAAAAAAAAAAAAAAAAAAGAATTAGAGGATACATCTGGGTCAAAAATTAAGAGTGGGAATTTAGGCCAGGAGAGGTGACACACGCCTGTAATCCCAGCTTCTCGAGAGGCAGAGACAGGAGGATTGCAAATTTGAATCCAGCCTCAGAAATTTAGCAAGGTCCTAAGTGACTTAATGAGACCCTGTCTCAAAATAAAAAATAAAAAGGGCTTAGGGATGTAGTTCAGTGGTAAAGAGCCCCTGGGTTAAATCCCCAGTACTAAATAAACAAATAAATAGCAGGACTAGCATATGGAACTCTTCCAGGAAGTTTGCCCTGAGTCCAGTCTGGTCTAGAATTCCCCATGTCTAGCTTTGCATTCTGCGCTTCCACTGTCACTACCCAAATGATTCCTCCATCTCTGTACTTGAGACTGTCCATGACTAGTCTGTGTCCTCCACCCAAGAGGGAGCCAGTTCCAAGAGACTAGTTGCTGGTCTCAAATTCACTACTGCACCCTCCATCTGATTCTATGAATGCCATCCATTCTAAAGGAAAAAACGTGGGCACCCAAAGGCAAAGTTCACTTGATTGATAGTTGTGTTCAGGGTACAGGTATTGGGGCACACAAACCCAAGAAGTACATTAATTCAACACTCTCCAGCATGTACCCAGAGTAGGGTTTTTATATGCTGTGTCTGTGCAGTCAAGGCACATGCCACCTTCCTCCTGAAGTTACAGCTGAGTGGGTGTGACCAAGAGGTTGTAAGGGACGTGGGCTGGCACAGCACCAAAAGAAGGGCGAGCAAGAGCCCTGACTCTTAAGGAGGCCAGCCTCCATGGCCAAATGACAGATTTTTTTTTAATATTTATTTATTTATGTTATTTATGTTAGTTGTACACAATCAATGCATTTATGTTTGCGTGGTGCTGAGGATCGAACCCGGGCCGCGCACGTGCAAGGCGAGCGCTCTGCCGCTGAGCCACAACCCCAGCCCCAGACAGATGTTTTATTTAAGAAAATCAAACTTCATTCTACTTTAAAAAATGAGAAATTGGGCATGGTTTCTGGAAAATCTTGGGTGCCTCCAAAACTTTGCTGAAGTCCTCCATCCTTGGAGAAGAGTGGTGAGTTATCTTTGTGGTGGGGATTTTCCTGGCTGTTAACCTTTTACCCAGTTGTTGTTCTCAATTGGTTTGGCTAGCACTATGGTTTTCTATGATATTTTTACTAATGGTAAGGACACTGGCTTTAGAGTCTAGACTGTCAAGTTCTAGTGATGGTTTTGTCAAGGCAAGCTGGATGGTTATTGGCAGGTCAAATAACTCAGGTTTCTTCTAGTTCTAAAATTCTATCATTCTAGAAATTGGTTTGTTATAGGCTTCCTCGAATTACCATAACAGTGTAGAACAGTGCAAATTAGCTGTTTTTTGTTTGTTTGTTTTTGGTGGGGGGAGTGGTTTGCTTGGTCAAGTTTTCCCTTGCTACTTTTCCCACCCCCACCCCTGGTCATGTGGGACTGTCTTTCTTACATCAGTTATTGGTTGTCTATAGTTGCCTAACAAGTTGTCCTGAACACTTGGAATTTAAAACAATAAACATTCCAGGCACGATGGTGCACACCTGTAATCCCAGAGGCTCAGGAGGCTGAGGCAGGAGGATTGTGAATTCAAAGCCAGCCTCAGCAATTTATTAAGGTACTAAGCAACTCAGTGTTACCTTGTCTCTAAATAACAATACAAAAAAGGGTTGGAGATGTGGCTCAGTGGTTGAGTGCCCCTGGGTTCAATCCCAAGTACCAAAACAAACAAATACCCAATAAACCTGAATTATCTCACACAGTTTATAAGATTCAAGAATCCAGGAGGAGCTTAACCTGGTTTCTCTGGCTTAGTATGTGTCAAGCTATGGGCTGAAGCTGTAGGAACTGCAAAACTGGTCTGGGGCTGGAAGCTTCGCTTGCAATGATGGGAATGAAGTGAGAGAACAAAGAGGCATGCGGCAGATTTGTATACTTTAATTGCAGAAGGGACAACCATGCATATATCAAATACCATTCTCCTTGAAGCAGCTCAGTAAGTCCAGTCCATGCCCAAGGGGAGAGGAATTAGCTCTGCCTCTTGAGGGGAAGAGTTTCAAAGAATTTTTTGCCATGTCTTCAAAAGAACCACGGTGAGATGAATGGCTAAATGTTCTTACGTGTGTGTGTGTGTGTGTGTGTGTGTGTGTGTGTGTGTGTGTGTGTGTGTGTGTGTGTGTGGAGGGTAATAAAAACAATCTTTGCATACAGTAAAATATGAAATGACATGCCTATTAAAATTTTTTTAAGATGATTGGTTACAAACCAAACCCTCACGTTTTTCAAATTCAACTACAGTATTATCCTTGCTTTGAGACCGAGTTTGGAGTTAGCAAAAACTTTATGACTAAAGAATTTTTCTTACTTATAAATAAACATACACAAAAGAACACTCAATTTACCTATCACTGTAAACTAACAGAATACACAACCTTCCCACCACCAGACTTGTAGGAGAAAGGGGGAAAAGAAAACTACCAAAGAAGAATGCCTGCCAATCTAACAATGTATAATTCTGGGTATTTTGTTGTTATTTTTTCTTGTGTATGTGGTGGGAGGGGGGCAGTACTAGAGATTGAACCCAGGGGAGCTCTACCACTGAGCTGCATCTCCAGCCCATTTTATTTTTTTATTTTGAGATAGGGTCTTGCTAAGTTGTCCAGGCTGGCCTCCAGTTTGTGATCCTCCTGCCTCAGCCTCCCACATAACTGGGATGACAGGCATGTGTCACTGGGCCCAGCTAATCCTGGGTTTTAATTGTTAATTTACTTACATTAATTTACAATAGGCAGTAAAATAGTTAATTGCTTCTCTTATCAATATCTCTTCCTTCAGGAAGGTTTGCTGGGAAGTAGAACTACTGCTGCTAGTCATGAGGTTTTTGTTTGCTCTGGGATTAGCAAGGTAAAGAGAACCAAAGGCCAGTTGTAGAATCCGTGCAATATTCTATATTACCCCCAATGGGTTATTAAATGAAGGTTCTACTAATTTTTTAAAAAAAATCCCTTGTTTAACTTTGCTTTTAAGAAATGGTTTTACAATGTCATAAAATACATTTATTATATTTTAAAAATCAAGGCAACAATGGAGATAAAGGATCTTCATTTGGATACTGGAAATCCTAGATGCTGTTAACCTTAGAAATTACAATGATGTTCTTCTTCTCCTTTCTCTTTCTTCTTCCTTCTCCTCTTCCTTCTCCTCCTACTTCTCCTCCTCCTCCTCCTCCCTCCTCCTCCTCCTCCTCCTCTCCTTCTTCCAGGCTCTTGCAATGTTGCCCATGCTGGCCTCAAACTCCTACTCAAATTCCTAGGCCTAAGCGATCTTCCTGCCTCAGCCTCTCAAGTAGCTGAGACTACAGGCACTCAACCATGCCCAGCTCTGGTCCCACATTTTTTCTGCTATCACAGTGTTTTCTCATACTCAACTACTGTTAGTGTTTCTAGCTATTTAAGACCTGACCTGAGATATTTCTCATTATTAAAGTGCAAGTTATAGAATATTTTCTTTCTTTCTTTTTTCTTTTTTGGATGCTGAGGATTGAACCCGGGGTGCTCTACCACTGAGCCACATCCTGAGCTCTTTTTATTTTTTATTTTGAGACAGGGTCTCACTAAGTTTCTGAGGGTCTCGCTAAGAGGCTGAATCTGGCCTAGAACTTGCGATCCCCCTGCCTTAGCCTCCAAAATTGCTGGAATTATAGGCATGCACCACCACTCGCTCACCTTTTTGATACTTCTAGTTGACCACATCTTTCTTATCTGTATTTATGCAGTTTGTGTGTCTGTTTTGCTGGTATTTGTTGCATGATTATTTTTGGAATTATTTATCCTTATTTGATTCTGACATATTAAGTGCAGCCTAATTTCCTAACCTACGAAGATAATTTTGAATTCTGTGTATTTGCTGTCCTTCCCAGCTGTTTAGAACTATCAGAAAGTCCAGTTGCTTGTTGCAGCCCTGCCCCTTAGACTTTGAAAGATCCAACAGATTCTTCGCCAAAACGGACAGCCTCCTTACTCACGACTCCTCACCCAGCTCTGCTGGAGCAGCTCCAAGTTCCTAGTGAGCTGCAGGCTTGCCACAGGGCTTCCAGGCTCCAGTGAATCTGTGAGTTGTTATGAAGGTCAGACAGCAACTGACCTGTGCCCTGTGTCCTGTGGTAGTCCCCTTCTCACATGTGGTTTGCCCAGTGGGTCATGTCAATTCCAGTGAGTTCTCATGCTCCAGGTTACAGTATTGGCTACCAGGTCCTTGTGTAGGTTCTTGGACAAAGATGGTGGCATTGTGCAAGAGGATATGTAGTTGGTTTATTCCCCTGCCCAGATGCCAACATTACACTAGTTACATTCAGACTTTCAAAAAATATGCTCATCTTCTCCATTTAGGGAGGACAAAATGTCCATATGCTTGAATTTCTTTCTAATCAGATTATCTTGAACAAATAAATGAACTATCCTGGCAATGGTAAAATGAGGGAGTTGGATCGAGATCACCACCAGTTACCCAATAAGCAGAATTCTATAGTTCATTTCAGTTCTCTGCTTCCATTGAGAAATTAGTCTTGTGGGAGGTTCTCCTTAGATGGTATTGGCTCACAGTCTAGGTATTTTCTGTAAACTCATGGATTATATATTATATATATCATATTGTATACTCATGTAAACACTGGATTAAGGTTGTAAAGTGCCCTATGATGATCATGATTTTCAACACAAACCTATAGCAAAAATTATCCTGGGTACCTTGATATTGTCAACTACTTTTAAAAGTTATTTGCACAGAACATATGTAATCTGAATTCCAAACTTAGACCTTCTTATTGGCTGACCCAAGGACACCTAACATTTAACAACTTTCACACCAAGCTACCTCTGTCCCTGAATTTCCTATCTTGGGGAGCAGCACTGCCAAAGAATTGAGAGTCAAACCCAGATGTCTTTTCTCCCCTTTCCTGCACTCCAGTCCCCTGCCCATTTTAACAATGTATAATTCCAGGGATTTTGTCATTGTTGTTTTGCATTACTGGGGATGAATCCAGGACTGAACTGGGGATTGAACCTCTCTGTTCCACCACCATTTATTAATATAAATAAAATAATTTTTATTTAATTGATGTATTTATTGAGGCAAGGTCTCACTAGGTTGCCCAGGCTGGCCTCAGACTCCATCCTCCTGCCTTAGCTTCTTGAGGACCTGGGATTGCAGGCATGTGCCATGGTGCCCAGCTTGTTCCTCCACCATTTAATCAACAAGTCCTACTGATGCAGGTTGCCCCATGTCAGTCACAATGGCCCCCTCTTTCTGCCTTCCTACTGCTGCCTGAGTCCAGGCTTTTCTCCATAATAGCCTTGCTTACTCAGGGTTCACAGTCCTCTCATCTATTCTCTGCAGTGATGGCAGCACAATCATTGAAGAATAAAGATCTGGTCATCAGGCTCCCTTGACCCTTCAAATTTCCCTCCAGGGACTGACACATAAGACCCACATACTCCAGAACCCACTGAGACAGATCTGCCTCCTTTTGTTCTGCAGGGTACCCTGTGTTCTCCCCTTTCCTTCATGTCTCTGCCTGGCTGACTTCACTGATATCTCCTTTTTTAAAAGTATATATTCTTAAATTTTTAATTGACTCATGATAACTGCACATATTTATAGGGTACAGTATGACATTTCAATGCAGGTATATAATGTGTAATGATGAAATCAGGACAATCAGCATTTTGATTATCTCAGACACTTACCCTTTCTTTGGGTTCGGGACATTCGAAATTCTCTCTACTAGTTATTTTGAGATACTCTATTATTGTCAACTATAGTTATCCCACTGTGCCAAAGAAGACTAGAAGCAGTTCCTCCTATCCAACTGAACCTCTGTACCTGTTAACTACCCTTTCTCCATCTCCCCTTCCCCCACTGTATCTTTGGGAATTAGCATGAGGGTTACCTTCTTTAAGAGTCTTCCGTGACCCTCTCTTTCCAATTTTTATTCCAAGCAAGGCACACCTCCTTGGTGCTCAGGGGCATCTTGGGTCCTCCTTATGATTTTGATTTAATTGTCAGTCTTCCCACATGCCCCCTCACTGGACTGTAAGGTAACGTTTTTGTTTTTTTTTTTCAGTGCTGTGGATCAAACCCAGGGGCACACGCATGCTAGGCAAGAGCTCTACCACTGAGTGACATCCCCAGTCACCAGAATGGTCTCTTTGATGCTAGTACAGTAAGAATTCAATAAGAGCTAGATATATAAACATGTTTTGCTGCCTAGATTTTTTTCTATAGCACAATTTTACTAAAATCTCTTTTTTTTCACTTTAAATTTTTGAGACAAAATAGGTAAAGATAATCTGAAGGGTAAAAGTTCATCTAAGATGAATTCTGTCCAAAGTAGTTATAATCCCAAATAAAGGTTTCATTTTCTTGAAATTCTTCAGAAAATACTGTACGCTGGGGGAAAGTTGTCTTAAAATGTCCTCATTAATTAGTTTCCTCAACAAATATTTACTGAGGGCATACTGTTTGCCGAGCCCTGAAATAAGCACAGGGTGATGGCAGGAGGCATGAGACCAAGTTCTCGTTCTTGCAGGACTTGGAGTCTGATGAGGGATTAGAATCTCAACAAGTAAAAAAACAAACAGAAAAAATTCTAAGACATGAAACAGCAATCGATTAGTAAAGGCTGGATGTGGGTGTAGAAAACAAAAATGGAACCTGTGTGGATGGGCAGATCTGACACAGTGACATATAAACCAAGTTCTAAAGTATGGGGAGAAACCATTCCGGGCAGAGGAAAGGGCCTGCGTGAAGTCCCAAGGTGGAAAAGGTCTTGGAGAAGCAGAAAACACCCTTGTGATTGCCACCTTGAAAACGAGGGAGGCGCATGGGAGGAAGGCTAGTACAGTAAGCAGAGGCTGACACATTGTTTAGAAAGTTAGGATTTGATCCGAAATGCCAGGGAAGGGGATGGGAGTGTGGCTCAGTGGTAGAGCCTGTGCTTAGCATGCATGAGGCCCTGGGTTCAATCCCCAGCACCAACGCTCCCCCAGTCCCCCAAAAGCAAAAGGAAGCCAGACAAAGGGTCCTTCAAGGACCAACATGCTTCAATTTATATTTTTAAAGATGTGTGTAGAATAGGAGAAAAATCTACGGAATCTGGGGCGAAGTGAAGAGTTCTTAGACTTGAAACCAAATTCCTAAAAGGGAAAATTGAGAAATTCGACTTCATCAAAATGAAAACCTTTTCATCTACAAAAATTCCTATTGAAGGGGATGAAGATTTAAGATACAGGCAGGGAGAAAAATGTTTGCAAATCAATATCTGACAAGTAACTCATAACTAGAAGACATAAAGAACTCTCAAAATGCAACAGTTGAAGAGAAAAAAAGATTCAAACAGTCCAATTAGAAAATGAGCAAAAGACATGAAAAGACATTTTGCTGAAGAGGGTATACAGACAAGCATATGAAAAGATGTTCAAAATCATTAACCATCAGGGAAATGCAAATTAAAACCACAGTGAGATATCACCACACATCTATCAGAATGTCTAAAGTAAAAAAATAGCGACACCACCAAATGTTGGCAAGAAGGATGTAGAGAAACTGGATCACTCATGCACTGATGGGTATGTAAAATGGGATAGTCACTCTGTAAAACATTGTGGCAGTTTGTTAAAAAATGAAACTTATAACTACCATAGAGCTCAGCAATTTTACTCTTTGGCATTTATCCAAGAGAAACGAAAACTTATGTTCACACTAGAACCTGTACATGAATGTTCATAGCAGCTTTCTCTGTAATAGCCAAAACCAGGAATTAGTTCAGCAGACTTTCAATGGCTGAATGATTACTCAAAATGTGGTGTATACGTACCATGGAATACTATTCAACAACCAAGAGGCATAAACTTCTGATATACCAAGAAAGTTGCATGGATCCCCGGAGAAATTTGCTGAGCAAAACCAGCCAATCCCAAAGGTTTCATACTGTATGATCCAATTTATATATATTGTTGAAATGAAAAATTTTTAGAAAGAAGCTGAGTGGTTGCACATAATTAGTGAGGGAGATTAGTTGGTTATGCAAGGGCAACAAAAGGGATTGTTAAGGTAATGGAACTCTTCATGTCTCTTGACTATAGTGAAGAATATATAAAAAATAAAATTGCATAGGATAAATATGCATATACACACATGAATACAAATAAGCTAGGTGTGGTGGCCACAGCTGTAATCCCAAGAACTCAGGAGGCTGAAGCAGGAGGATTTCAAGTTCAAGGCCAGCCTTAGCAATTTAGCAATATACTCATCGACTAAGTGACACCCTGTGTCAAAATAAAAAGGAATGTGGATATAGCTCAGAGGTAAAGTGCTTTTCGTTTAATTCTCAGTACCATACCAAATCAAACCAAAACAAAAGCAAATGAGTACAGATAGAACTAGAGAAATCTGAATAAAGTCAGTAGATTGTATCAATATCAATATCCTGATTATGGCAATATACTATAACTTTACAAAATGCTACAACTAGGAGAAACTAGGTAACAAGGAAAAGAGATACACAGGGTCTTTCTGTATTATTTTTGTAACTCTATGTGAATCTACAATTACCTAAAACAAATTCAGCTAAAAGGGGCTGGGGTTGTAGTTCAGGGGTAGAGCGCTTGCCTAGCACGTGCGCAGCCCGGGTTCTATCCTCAGCACCATGTAAAAATAAATGCATTGTGTACAACTAAAGCAAATAAATATTTTTTTAAAAAAATCAGCTAAAAATAAAAAGGATATCTAAAAAGAATGGATGGAAATTGAAGACAGGGAAAGTTAGATTGGAAGCACCAGGCCCAGATAAGAGGTGACTGCAATGGAGATTATCAACTGGTGGCTCAGACCCTGCAATTGGTGGAGGGAGTGGCCATGAAGAGGAAAATAACTGGATTTGATTTGGCCTCTGGAATCAAGACCTTTGCTGTTTAAAGGGAATTTTCCCAGAGAGCTTCCCAAATCCCCAAATTTGCAAGAACCAAAATACATAATAACAATATTTATAATATATGATTAAAAAGTATCGATAGTTCTTTTTCCCTTTAATCACAAAGATACAAAAATAAAGACAAAGTCAAAGTAGGAGTGGATACTGAGCACTGGGACCTCATGGGTCTTGCCTTTTCTGGCCTCCCACCCTCATCTTCTTGTATTGGAATCTGGTGCTGGGACTCACTGTTGCGCTCGCCCTCGGCAACCCAGTAACTACAATCCTGGCTGGGTCCCAGGACCCCATCTTCTTTATCTCTACCTTGAATGACAAAAAGGGACAAGGAAGTTGGCAGGTCCGGTTTGATTCCCATTTCCCAGGCACCTGAAAATTCACCATCAATACATACCACCCTCTCTTCTTATCTCATATGTCTTCTTCCTACCCTGCAACCCAAGGTTAAATCCCATTCTTTCAAAATCATGCACTTTCTACACAGACTTCAGGGCCACTCTGCGTAGAAATGGTGACCATTTCTACACAGGCCATTGACTCCAGGCAGATGGGTCAGTGTGATGTTTTTCTCTGAATGTTTTTCTCCAGAAAGGTCTTCAGAGCTGCAAACAAATAATTTAAGAACTAAACAAGGTCCTGGCCCCCCAAATGGGAGGGAATCCAAAGAAAATGAAGTACAATTCGAAAGAGAATGTGAGAAGTAGATAAATGATGATAAACAACATAGGAGGGTACAACATTTATTGTATTAAAAGCACTAAGAGTGAAGCATACCAAGCTGAGCAGCTGAGAAATGTGGATTGTGACTGTTTTTGTCCTGATCGTTCTCAGGGACTCGAATTTTCAGCCCTAGACATCTGGCCCTTTGTAACTAAGATTTTGGCTTTTAGATATCAAGCCAGCAGGGAGGGAGGTGATGAGACCCAGACGTGTTCCTGGTGAGATGAAAAGGAGTTCACCTCCTGGAGGGTCCGAGTGGCCCCTTTCTCTGGTGACCTCTCTCCCTGTGTTCCAAGGTGATCAGGCACAGAAGCCTTCAGCTACAAGAAAACCAAGACCTCAGGATCAGGAGAAAAGATTCACAGGGTCCAAAAGTCAATTTCCACAGCCCACATCCACCTCATAGTTTGGGGAGATTTGCAACTGAACAGGAAGTTCAGAGATGAGTCAAGTCCCCAGATTCTTCAGAGGGGGATGAAGCATCACATTCAAGATGGAGTGGGAAGTGATGGAGCTACCGTGAATGGGAATCCCACAGGAGAACACATAGAGCTTAAGAAATAAAAATAAAACACAAAATCATGTTGGACACCTGAAAATACAAGATAAATCTCAGAGGAAAAAAAAATCTGTTTTTTTCATGGTAGCTCACCGTTCTGACTACTTTTCTACCTCTTGAAAATTTTACTTTTTTTTCTTTTTTTTTTTATTCAAAGTTGTTGTATTTGTAATAGTAGTATGCATTACAATTCATAACACACATATAGAGCCTCTTTTTACGTAACACTGTTTGCATACAAAGTATATTCATACTATTCAAGTCTTCAATCATGCATTTAGGATAATGATATCCATCTTATTCTACTACCTTTTCTTTAAAGATTTACAGCCAGGCAGGTAGCGCATGCCTGTAATCCCAGCACTTGGGAAGCTGAGGCAGGAGGATCCCAAGTTCAAAGCCAGCCTCAGCAATGGCAAGGCACTTAGCAACTCAATGAGACCCTATTTCTAATAAAATACAAAAAAAAGGGCTGGGGATGTGGCCCAGTGGTCGAATGCCCCTGAGTTCAATCCCCAGTACCAAAATAAATAAATAAATAAATAAAGATTTACTTTGGAGCATATATGTGGGTGAAGAGACAGGATGATTTTCACTGTTTTTGCATTTTGCTTAGGACTGCCAATGCTGAGCCCTACTCCTCCTCCTCTCTTCCCCCATTTTCCTTCTTATCCATCCTCCTTCTCTTCAAAATATAAGTCATATGCTTGGCACGTGGGAGGAAGCCCTGGGTTTGATCCCTCGCACCAACCAACAAACAAACGATCTCGCCCCCTCCCCCACTTTGAATAAATTTCGGACTCAGAACCCTGGATCTTCTTGATCAAATGCCTTCCTGGTACCATACATTACATTAAGTGGTGGAGACACCGAAACGAACCAACAATACAAACTTCTTTTCATATATATATATATGTGTGTGTGTGTGTGTGTGTGTGTGTGTATATATTATACCGAGGATTGAACTCAGGGGCACTCAACCACTGGGCCACATCCCCAGCCCTTTTTGTGTATTTTATTAGTTCCTAAGTGCCTCGCCATTGATGAGGCTGGCTTTGAACTCACGATCCTCCTGCCTTAGCCTCCCAAGTGCTGGGATTACAGGCGTGTGTTATATGTGTTCTTTTTGGATATACATGACGATAGAGTGTATTTTGACATATTATACATGCACGGAGTCTAACTTATTCTAATTAGGATCCTATTCTTGTGGTTGAACATGATGTGGAGTTTCACTGGTGGTATATTCATATATGAACATGGGAACAATACGTACTTTTTTGAGGGAAAAGCTTGGTACATTTTAGACATAAGAGAAAAAACATTCCTGCTGGGTGCAGTGGCGCACACCTGTAATCCCAGCACTTGGGAGGCTGAGGCAGGAGGATCATGAGTTCAAAGCCAGCCTCAGCAATGGCGAGGCACTTAGCAACTCAGGGAGACCCTGTCTCTAAATAAAATACAAAAAAGGGTTGGGGATGTGGCCCCAGTGGTCAAGTGCTTCCTGAGTTCAATCCCTGGTACCAAAAAACAAAGAAAGGAAAAAGTGAAAAAAAAGGAAAGAAAAGAAAAGGCCAGGTGCAGTGGCACACTCCTGTAATCCCAACACTTGGGAGGCTGAGTCAGGAGGATCACGAGTTCAAAGCCAGCCTCAGCAATGGCGAGGCACTTAGCAACTCAGTGAGACCCTGTCTCTAATAAAATACAAAAAAGGGCTGGGGATGTGGCCCAGTGGTCCAGTGCCCCTGAGTTCAATCCCCGGTACCACACACACACACACACACACACACACACACAAAAAAAAAAAAAAAAAAAAGAAAGAAAAAAAAAAAAAAAAAAAACAATTCCAAATGAAATCTTCGTAGTTGTGGATCATGTAGAGGATACAGAGGCCCAACAGACTCGCTTTTGTTGTTGCATTTGTTCATCTTTATTTAAATGTTTAGTTTATTGAATTTCCTTTACTAAACTATGGATGCCTATCAAGAGATAGAAATGTAGAAACAGTTAATAATAGTCTCTACAGAAATCCTTATTACCCTCCAAGACCTGAGAAATGCCATTTACATTGTGAAACAGTTCACCTAGGCTCTTTTGGATGCTTATGACCCTCTGTAACATTCATATGACACTTAAAGTGACAAGGAATTTAGGTCTTTTCTGGGGAATTGAAAGAGTCAAATGTATTCTGTTCATAGCAAGTAGTCCATAGGTTACATAAGAGAATGTTAGGAGATAAAAATGGAAAACGGGCTGGGCACAGTGGCACACACGTATAATCCCAGTGACTTGGGACACTGAGACAAGAGGATCACAAGTTTGGGGCTAGTCTAAGCAAATTAGCAAGACCCTAAGCAACTTAGAAAGACCCTGCTCAAAATAAAATATAAAAAGAGTGGGGGATGTGGCTCAGTGCTCCTGGGTTCAATCTCCAGTACAAAAAAAAAAAAAAAAAAAAAAAGGAATTCTGCTTATAAGCTTATAAAGCCTCCCCAAGTCAGGGGCCACCTGTGGACCATGTGTACAGCTGTGTCACAGCAGAGGCTGGCAACCCATCTGCCCACCAATCAGTTGCAGCACACATTTTTCTCTGTATTTAAGAGCAGAGATAATAACATCAAAGAGAAAATTACTTACAGAAGTCTTAATGAACTCATCAAATTGTAGGAATATGTGTATATATAATAAGTGAGAATTTGGGTCTAACCCCATCATTATGAGTACCTCATTCTTCGAAACTTTCCCTGTTTATAAATACTGAGGTTTCCTACTAATCGCATGTCAGTTCCTCAAAGTTACCACAAGAGAGACATCTGTATGGAAGAAATCATTTCCCAATCTCACTATGGAAAAAAAAAAAAAAGCCACAATGACAAAATTTCTAATATGCAGTTTATACAAATACATGGGAAATTACTTACTTTTCTTTATCAACTTCTTTGGTGTTAAGAGAGTATTTGTGGCCAGGCACAGTGGTGCATGCCTGTAATCCCATTAGCTTGGGAAACTGAGGCAGGACACCCTCAAGTCCAAAGCCAGCTTCAGCAATTTAGCAAGGCCCTAAGCAACTCAGCAAGATTCTGTCTCAAAATAAAATATAACAAAGGGTTTGGGATGTGTCTCAGTGGTTAAGCACCCCTGGTTCAATTCTTGGTACAAAAAAAGGGGGGTATGGGGGAGCCAAAAAGAGAGAGAGGGAATTTGCATCAAATTTTGCAATAATGCCTTGTGGGGGCAGTACTGGGATTGAACCCAGGAATTCTCTATCATTGAGCTATGCCCAGCCCCTTTATTTTTAATTTTAATTTGAGACAGTGTCTCACTAAATTGCTGAGGCTGGCCTTGAACTTGAAATCCTCCTGCCTCAACATCCTGAGTTGCTGGGGATTACAGGTGTGTGCCAGCATGCCTGGCTGCAATACTGCTTTTTAAATACTTGAAATATGATTTTACATGTCAGTTGAATGTGCTGGGAATTTATTTTTTAGGAAATGTGACCCTAAGTGAAATAATGTGTATAGCAGAATATGTAACAAGCAAACACAATATCACAGTGTATGCTGTCATGTTGATCATAGATGCCCCATTGGTGACTATTGTGGTAACATCTTACTACTCATTTCTGAGCACCAACTGTGTGCCAGAAATTTGGTTAGACACTGTATACATATGAACTGTTTATTAACACCTTAAAAACAGTTTCTTGGATGTTCAAATTTACCTGAAATCCCTAAGAGGGAAAAGGGCAGAAATCATCTTCTTGTGTAGAATGCTCAAAAGCAACCTTTACCAATGGAGTGATTTTTTTTTTTTTTTTTTTTGGCAATGCTGGGGATTGAACCCAGGGCCTTGTGCATGCAAGGCAAGCACTCTGCCAACTGAGCTATATTCTCAGCCCTGGAGTAGGTTTTAAAAGAGTCTGTAAATGAAACGATGCTCCATGGATTGCTTAAGTCAGTATCAGAATCACCAGGATGAATTATGTTACATTGCCAATATGGATGAAATATTGGCTATTTCATATGATTCAGCCTTACTATAATTAGGCAATTTCTTATGGGTGGACCTATGCTGTAATGCTATAACTGGACCATGAGATAGAAAGAAGAGCAAGGGAGTACATGAAAGGTTTTGTTTTGTTTTGTTTTTCCACGTGGTTGGTTTGCAAAGCAGAACTGTATCTCTCATGCTATTGCTTTACAGACTATCTTAATGACAACTCTGTAACTTGACTGCCAAGAAGAAACTTAAATTCTGTGATGAGCCATTGGTTGGGGTGCCCTTGTTTGATAATTGCCCCAATCATCTGAGAAAAGTTGACAGACAGTGTGACAGGGTGGAAATCAATTCCACAGCAAAAACTTTCCTTATTTGTTTCTTTAACTGACTGGAAATGTACATGTGATGTCTCTGCTTACTGATTATACCTTCTTTGAAATGAAATTCTAAATACCTAAAATGCAAAGACCCAAGGGGAAATGGCTATCTCATTGTTTAGAATTCGTTGCCAAAAAAAAGCTAACCTGAACAAATAAGAAGCAAACTATGTTTATGTTCAAAAACATCTTATTTCATGTAATCACATTTTGAATGCATAGCCAATTTATGCCTCTTGCCTGAGGGCTAATTTTGTATCATAGCAGAATAATGGGATGAATAAATTCCCAACAATTGTGTAGAGGAAAAATGATTGTTATCTGGAAGTTTGTTAGGAGATAATTATACATCAAATTTTAGATGATTTTACAAATCCTGAAAAGGTCAGAGGAGAGCTAATCCAAGTAGATTATTTCCCAGCTTAAAAAAATATAGAAAGAATGAGAAGGAAATTTAAAAATGTGTGCTATTGATTACTGATTATGTTATAGAATGCCTGGACATGTAGTAAACATTCGAAATTTTAGCAGCTACTAATATTTCTACACTATTAACTACTATTACTATTAATGTTAATAATATTGACTACATAGAATTACCTTTGAAACAATAGTTTCACTTATTTGTATGTATGCTCAAAAAGTTATCAATGTGTTTAGTTTTCTTTTTAGTAGAGACAAGAGAATAAAGACACCTTGTTCTGCAATTAAATTATAAAATTAAGTATGCAACAACTTACCTGATGTTTATATGGTGCTATAGTAAACATATAGAATTTGTGCAAAACTGGCATCTAAAAACATAGATTTGGTGTACAACCAGAGAAATGAAGAGTTGTGCTGCAATTGTGTACAATGGATCAAAATGCATTAAGCTGGGCTGGGATTGTGGCTCAATGGCAGAGTGCTTGCCTAGCATGTGTGAGGCACTGGGTTTGATCCTCGGCACCACATAAAAATAATCAAATAAAATAAAGGCATGCTGTCCATCTACAACTATCAAAAAGTTTTTTTAAATGCATTCTGCTGTCATATATACCTAATTAAAATAAATTAATTAATGATTTAATTATTTTTGGCCGAAGGTCCAAAAAAATTTAAAAAAAGAGTATCTAAAAATATAAAATAAAAACATAGATTTGAAGGTTAACTGGGGAAAAGTTGCTTGAAGTCTGTGAGCCTTAGTTTCCTAAAATAGAGCCTTAGTCTCTAAAATAAGGTTAATCATAGTAGCAATACCAATAGCTAATGTGTAGAGCATGATGCTTCCCACGTTCCAGGGAATTTTCTAAGGAGTTTGTCTATATTAACTCAGTTACTCATACTTTACAGAATGCCTAGGATTCCTTTAGTAGATGGGGATTGGGTAAATCAGTCTCTGTCCTCTACCACTCTCCCTTCTCTGCCACGAAGCTCACCCCTGCAGATCCACAACTTGGGTTCCTTGGAACACCTGACTTTCAGTTGCACTCAGACAGAGGAAAGCATCAACAAGAGATTAGAAGGGAGGTGGAGAGAGAGGTTGAGGTCATCCCTTCCACACTTCCTCCTTGACTTGGCAACCCTATTCTAATTTGAATGTGTTGGGGTGAGGGGGATTACCAGACTAAAGCTCCTGCCAGACAGCCTCTTTTCCATAGCTCTTTTTCTCACTGGGCTCAGTAAACATGATGTCCTCCTTTTATCTCTTCATGCCCAGAATGGTAATGACTTCCTGCTGTTCCAGTTTCTTGGTACCAAAACATCTCTCTCCAGGTCCCTTAACTCCCTTACCACATCTCTGTAAGTAGTTCCCTCAGTAACTTTTTTTGTTGTTGTTGTTGTTTAAAGAGAAGTCTGACTATTCAAGGAACTTTTCCTCCTGAATGGTTAGTTTTGTTTTGTTTTTCCTTTCAGTACCAGGGATTGAACCCAGGGCTTTGCACATGCTAACCAAGCACTCTACCACTGAGCTACATCCCCAGCCCTATTCAGTAACATTTCTTGATTTGAACTCTATAATGAAATACACTTTCTTGCTGGGTCTCAGATTCTTAGAAAGATTTATTATTTTAGCATTTAGTCAACTATTTGTCACTCAGTATAGTGTGAAGACGTTTTAAAAAGAGTTTTGTTTTCTGGGCTGGGGTTGTAGCTCAGTGGTAGGGCGCTCGCCCTAGCATGTGCGCATGCGGCCCAGGTTCGGTCCTCAGCACCACATAAAAATAAACGCATTGTGTACAACTAAAGTAAATAAATAAATATTTTTTTTAAAAAGAGTTTTGTTTTCTAAAACAGAAAAGAAATCAGTATGTTAGGAAATGTGACCTGCATTTCACTAGTTTTAGAAAACCAAAAGATTTTAATTCTAATTTGAACTAGTTCACTATTTAAAAAAAACAATTTTTTTTTAACAAACAAAAATCTCTTTCATTTGGTTCACACTTCAGGGAAAAGATATCGGGGATTTGATTTAGTTCTGGAGCTCACCAAATTAGCTTGGTATATACTAATTAAATGGTCATGTTTGTTTTGGTTCTGATTCAACCATAAAACTCTGAAATACTGAAAAAAGTTAGGTTGTAGTAACTTATTTCTCTGGGACACACTCTAATTATGGGGATATGTTACTAGGATAGTAGAAACTCAAGGTCATCCTAGTAATAAGAAAATTCTTTGCACTTTGGTGAATGGTTCATCAGTCACTGGATTTCCCATTGTTTACAGTTCAGCTTCCAAAACAAAATCAGTAACAGCCAGACATGGTGGAGCACACCTGTAATCCCAGCAACTCAGGAGACTGAAGCTGGAGGAGCACAAATTCAAGGCTAGCCTCAGCAATTTAGGAAGGCCCTGAGCAACTTAGCAAAACCCTACCTCAATATAAAACAAAAAGGGCTGGGGAGGTAGCTCAGTGGTAAAGCACCCCTGGGTTCAATTCCCAGTACCAAAAAAGAAAAGAAAAATCAATAACAAACTATGTATTACAGTTCCCTAAGTGCTATTTTTTTGTTTCTCTTTTCTAAACCACATCAATGTTTCTCCAAGAGTGGGCCCTAGACCATCACCTGAAATTCATAAATGCAAATGCTTAGGCTCCTCTCAGATTTACTAAACTAGAAATTCTGGGGGTAGGTCCCAGAAATCTGTATGCAAAAGCTCTCCAGGTGATTATGATGAATGACAGTTTAGAGGCATGGAATTATATGTTTTAGAAGCCAAATTTTATCTAGTATTTCTGTGTTGGTATTGGGCTCCACTCAAAGCCCATGCTGATACTATTGATTTTTTTGTGTGTGTGTGAGGGACAAGACAACAAGGCGACTGATGGTGTACCCAAAGACATGATAGAGCAGTCTAACCTCAACACTGATTCCTACCCACTGAGCAAGAATGCACCCCCAAAGGCCACCCAGAAGCAAGGTGTGAAAGCAGGATGAGGACCTGAGGAAATTTTAAGGAATCATACTTGAACTTTTTAATCCTCAGACATTCTGAACCTGGGAACAAAGTGTGTATTTACAAGAATACACATTTGCTTTATTGTCTGTATCTAGCAGAAAAGGGCCAAGATGTAATTTTGCTAACACACATCTAAATTTTCAAGCACAAGTTTCTGATTACCCTGTAACTAAATAAGCTTTCACATTTTTTGCTCATTTCTTTGCTTAATGAAAAGCAGGCGAAGCTACACTGAGAGAGCAGCTACAGTCTGTGATAAAGCCATGGACACCTTGTTCTAAGCATTCTAAATGTGTTTCATTGTATCTTCTGGCCTTCATTTTTCTTCTCTAGGACAATAGGTCTTGTGTGTGTGTGTGTGTGTGTGTGTGTGTGTGTGTGTGTGAGAGAGAGAGAGAGAGAGAGAGAGAGAGAGATTTTTTGAGGGGGGTAGCCTGGAGCGGGATCTCATAGCTTCTGGTGAAAAGCACAAAATGGGCAGGAAAGGCAAGACTGATGGGGGTCGATTTCTAATCTAGGGATTCCCTCAGTTGGAAGCTAATGATGTTTCACAGTACAGGCACATCTTTAATCGTATGGTGAATAATGTATAATGGTTTAGAGAAAGATTTAATAAAAGATCCTTATGCTCCAAAGCCAGTAATTTGGGAGTTATGCTAGTTCCTCCCTCTCTCACCCCCAAACACAATCTGTCACCAAGCCCTACTGTTTCTAGCTGCCAAGCCATTCTCAAACCTGTCTTTTCCATTCTCATTACAACTGTCTTAATTTAGGACCCAGACTTTTAATTGGACTTCCTTTCCCTTGCTCCCTCTTGTCTCATTGTCATGACAACTGTAAAGACTTTTCTTAATATCACATTGCTTTCCTATTTAAAATGCCTTTAACACCCACCTGAGCAGGGGTACCTCCTACCTATTCTCATTGCTCAATCAATATTCTAGCAATTTGCTGTACAAGCCAGTCTGTTTCAGGCCTTACAAGCTTTGCTTTCCAGACATTTCCTCTGCCTGGAATTCCCTCTCTCTTCCCAGGCTAAGAGGAAACATGTTGTGTTTCCTTCCAAACCTAACTCAAAGGCCACCTCCTCCAGGGAGCCTTCCAAGCCCTGTGAGCAGGAATTTCTCCATCTCTTGCTATATTCCGTCACATGATTATTATATTTATTTATAGGTCTTCCTAATTTGGAGTTTCCAGACATTTCCACACAACACCTGATACAAAACAGGCATACTCAATTTAAAGGATGATTGCATTCATTGACATAGCATAAGAGTCGTGAGCTGTGTGAAATGATATTAAGCATGGATACAACTTGAAAATTTTTCCCTCTTGTGCAAATATCCTAAAAAGCCAGATGTTTGAAGTTGAATGATACAGCTTTGCCACTTGTCCACCTATAGCATGTTCTTTTTTTTTTTTGTCTTTAGTTACAGAAGAGAAAAAAGTGTTTCAACTACCACAAAAAATCTCCTTACTATTGCTGAAATTATATCAAAGCAACATAAAAGATTCACAGAGAAAAGCCAGCTGAGCATCTTATTTTGCCAAGTACACATTTTAGAGTGTCTAGTCCTGATATGTCTAGGCGTGTCCAAGAAATTTGATTTTGAAGGTACATCTGAACTAACCAGATGATTATGTATAACTTTTTTTTTTTTTTTTTTTTTTTTTTTTTTTGGTACCAGGGATTGAACTCAGGCACACTTGACCACTGGGCCATATCCCCAGCCCTTTTTTTATATTTTTATTAGAGACAGGGTCTTACTGAGTTGCAAAATGCCTCACCATTGCTGAGGCTGGCTTTGAACTCATGATCCTCCTGCCTCAGCCTCCCAAGTGCTGGGATTACAGGCATGGGCCACCGTGCCCGGCTATGTATATAGTTATACATAATCTCAATAGTTAAAGTAAAACTTGAGGTGTAAAAAGGAAATACCAATGATATAAGATATAGACAGTTTCAGATATTTTGATCTTTCTATCCACTCCTGCCTAAGTAGGGGGTAGTTAGAAATCAGAGGGCATTGTGCCTGGCCAGGCAGATGCCTCTTCTTCCTGGTTGTTCAGAGGAGTACAACCAGATTTTGGTTTAGGGGAGATACCTTTGCTCACTCCCATTGCTTTGTCAATTCTCTTAATTTTTGTTTTGTTTTGTTTTACAGATAGGGCATAATAAACCGTGAGCTCAGAACTCACCCCTTTCACCTTTCTAACCACTTTCATTACCTGGCCTTTTGGCCTGACCTGGCCTTGTAATCCTACTTTTGATTTTCATTTCCTTTTGCTCACCTCAGAGGAGGACCTGGCAACAAGACAATTACTACAACAAAATTTGGGTGGTGGTAGTTTCTTCACCCATCCAATTATGGTTCTGTGTCATGTTTAGGAGACAAGTCCCATCTTCCACGATTTTTTGCCTTTCTGAATTTCTTCTTAGAGAATAACATTCTGAGAGTACCTGATGGTAACTCCCTAGATACTTACTATACTTGAACATGATGATGATCTTTTTTTTTCTTTTATTCTAAGTTGTTATATATGACAGCAGAATGCATTACAATTCATATTACACATATAGAGCACATTTTTACATATCTCTGGTTGTATACAAACTATATTCACAACATTTGTGTCTTCATACATGTACTTAGGGTAATGATATCCAGAACATGATAATCTTGACAACTACTGTCCCCCCCCCCCCTTTTTTTTTAGGAAGAAGGAAAATTAAATATGATGACCCGGATCTTTCTCATACGAATTCTTCAAAACACTTTTCTTTCTGCTGACACTCAAAAGCTGAAGATGGGAGGTGACCTTCATAAGGCTATATTAAGTGGAAGAATTAGTCATTGCCAGAAACTAGGAAAAGTGGCTCTGTTCATGTCATCTCTGCCAATGTTTTCCATAGTGAAAAAGCAAAGGCTTGGAAGAGAGTTTATTATACAAGTACTCTCTGTGTGGCTCAGGAATTGACTTCATTTTAAAAAAAAGTTCTATTTGTGGGACACCTGACTCCTTGCCCTAGGTTGCCACAGTTATTCATCTCCTCGAAGGGCATAACTTGTCCATTGTCTGTATAATAAGGATTAAAAAATACTTGGCCTTGGGGCTGGGGTTGTGGCTCTGCGGCAGAGCGCTCATCTCGCGCGTGCGCGGCCCCGGGTTCGATCCTCAGCACCACGTAAACATAAATGCATTATTGCATTGTGTACAACTAAAGTAAATAAATAAATATTTTTTTAAAAAATACTTGGCCTTGATCTACTACACAGATATAATCCAATTTCAGCATCTAAGATTATTATTCAATGTCTTTTTTAAAGTTTTTAATTCTGGCTGCTCTGTTTGGGAATACTTCTGAAATATGATTCTAATTATCATATAATAAAAAAGTTAAGCCTGATATGGCTTATTTCTACCCATGTGCAACTTTTTTTTTTAATATTTATTTATTTGCTTTAGTTGTACACAATGCAATGCATTTACGTTTACGTGGTGCTGAGGATCGAACCCGGGTCGCGCATGTGCTAGGCGAATGCTCTACCGCTGAGCCACAACCACAACCCCAGCCCCCCATGTGCAACTTTTAAAATCATCTTTACACCAGGTATGGTAGAGCATGCCTCTAATCCCAGAGACTCAGAAGGCTGAGGCAAGAGGATTACAATTTCAAGGCCAGCTTCATCAATTTAGTGAGTCTCTAAGCAACTTAGTGAGACTCTATCTCAAAATAAAAAGTAAAAAAAAGGGAAAACCATCTATTGGGTCCCTTCTTGTACTACAAGTGTTCTATTCCTGTTTCAATTCTTTAATAAATTCCTTTCATTCTTAAAAATAATAAAAAGGTAAAAAGGTGCTGAGAATGTGACTCAATGGTAAAATGCCCTGGGTTCAATCTCCTGTACCAAAAAATAAAAATAAGTTAAAATCACCTTTACTGTGGTAAGTATCTGTAATACCAGCTGCTTGGAAGGCTGAGGCAAAACAAAAAACAAACAAAAAAAACATGGGACAGTAGTTGTCAATATCATCATGTTCTGGATATCATTACCCTATTTCAAAAAAAATGTTTTACAAAATATTGGTATGTTCTGGTGTTTATCTAAACTGTAGTTGGCCACTAAGAAACACGAAATAAAACTCCCAGTGGTTCCTGTGAGGATCATTTGTTTTGTGGACACTTTTCAATAGATTTACTCAAATTCCCACCTGGATTCTTAATTTTTCCTCCTTCTCATCATAAGACATTTAGGAAGACTGTATTTCTATGCTAGGGACCATGCAGAGAACACTGCCAAAAAGTGGGCCTTATCTTTAAGAAGTTTGCAATTTTATAGAATACCAACTGATGTGTAATGTAAGGACAGCAAAACAAGTCACTATGTAACTAGTAAATTAGATGTGGAATGTGTATATTAGGACTAAGTGGAGGTGAGGCAGATAATGCTGACCTACCTGTACAGAAGGATGGCAGCGTAATTTAGTGGTGGGAAGAAAGGCAATGAAGCCATCCAGGACTGGCTCTTGTCCCAGCTCCACCAGTTATTCCCATGCACTAGCCATATATATGGCCATGTCCTTTGGACCTTGGCATCTATAATCTAAGCCTGCATTTCCTCATCTGTAAAATTGGGTTAATAACACTTTATTGTTTCTTGAGGTGATTGAATGATATAAATCATGTAAAGCACTGAGCACAGTAAAAGATTCGTGTTTCTTCAGTACTTTCAGATACATCATCTTTTTTGACTTGGGCACCAGTTCTGGGGAGAAGATGAGGCAAGTATTATATACCTCTTGCATCTCCCTACACACACACCTACCTTCCAGATTCCAAACAGAGGCACAGAAAATGGAAATGGCTTTTTTAAGGTAGTGATAGAGTTGGTTAAAAAACTCTACTTTTTTTTTTTAAAGAATTTAACCTTTATTTATTTAATTATTTAAAAAATTGTAGTTGTAGATGGACAGCATGCCTTTATTTTTTTTTTCAAATTTAGTTTTTATTCTAAGTTGTTATAAATGACAGCAGAATGTGTTACATTTCATATTATACTCTTAGAGCACATTTTTACATATCTCTGGTTGTATGCAAAGTATATTCACACCATTTGTGACTTCATACATGCACTTAGGGTAATGATATCCATCTCATTCTACTATCTTTTTTTTTTTCTTTACCCTTTTGCCCCCTCCCATCCCCTCCCTCCCCATTGGCCATTCTAGTGTTCCTCTAATCCTCCTATGCTCCCCATCCCAACCCCACTGTGAATCGGCCTCCTTGTATTAGAAAAAAACATTTGGCATTTGGCTTTTGGGATTGGCTAGCTTCATTTAGCATTATATTCTCCAAATTCATCCATTTACCTGTGAATGTCATGATTTTATTCTCTCTTATTGCTGAGTAATATTCCATTGAGTATATATACCACATTTTCCTTATCCATTCATCTACTGAAGGGCATCTAGGTTAGTTCCACAGTTTAGCTATTGTGAATTGTGCTGCTATAAACATTGATGTGGCTGTGTCCCTGTAGTATGCTGTTTTTGAGTCCTTTGGGTATAGACTGAGGAGTGGGATAGCTGGGTCATAAAGTGGTTCCATTCCAAGTTTTCCAAGGAATCTCCATACTGCTTTCCATATTGGCAGCACCATTTTGCAGTCCCACCAACAATGTATGAGCGTGCCTTTTTCTCCACATCCTCGCCAACATTTATTGTTGTTTGTGTTCTTAATAGCTGCCATTCTGATTAGTGTGAGATGAAATCTTAGAGTGGTTTTGATTTGCATTTCTCTAATTGCCAGAGATGTTGAACATTTTTTCAAGTGTTTGTTGATTGATTGTATATCTTCTTCTGAGAAGTGTCTGTTCAATTCCTTGGCCCATTTACTGACTGGGTTATTTGTTTGTTTGTTTTTTTTTTTTTTTTTTTTTTTTTTTGTTAAGATTTTTAAGTTCTTTATATATTCTAGAGATTAGTGCTCTATCTGACGTGCGTGTGGTAAAGATTTGTTCCCAATTAGTAGGCTCTCTATTCACCTCACTGATTGTTTCTTTTGCTGAGAAGAAGCTTTGTAACTTGAATCTATCCCATTTATTGATTCTTGATATTAATTCTTGTGCTACAGGATTCTTATTAAGGAACTTGGGGCCTAATCCAACATGTAGGAGATTAGAGCTTACTTTTTCTTCTATTAGGTGTAGCGTCTCTGGTCTAATTCCTAGATCCTTGATCCACTTTGAGTTGAATTTTGTGCATGGTGAGAGAGAGAGGTTTAATTTTATTTTGTTGCATGTGGATTTCCAGTTTTCCCAGCACCATTTGTTGAAGAGGCTATATTTTCTCCAATGTACGTTTTTGGCACCTTTGTCTAATATAAGATAACTGAAATTATATGTGTTAGTCTCTGTGTCATCTATTATGTACCATTGGCCTACCAGCCTATTTTGGTGCCAATACCATGCTGTTTTTGTTACTATTGCTCTGTAGTATAATTTAAGGTCTGGTATAGTGATGCCACCTGCTTCACTCTTTTTGCTAAGGATTACTTTAGCTATTCTGAGTCTCTTATTTTTCCAGATGAATTTCATGACTACTTTTTCTATTTCTATGAGGAATGTCATTGGGATTTTGATTGGCATTGCATTAAATCTGTATAGTGCTTTTGGTAGTATGGTCATTTTGACAATATTAGTTCTGCCTATCCAAGAACAGGGTAGATTTTTCCATCTTCTAAGGTCTTCTATAATTTCTTTCTTTAATGTTTTGTAGTTTTCATCATAGAGGTCTTTCACATCTTTGGTTAAGTTGATTCCCAAGTATTTTATTTATTTATTTTTGATGCTATTATAAACAGGGTAGTTTTCCTCATTTCCCTTTCAGAGGATTTGTCACTGATATATAGAAATGCCTTAGATTTATGGGTGTTGATTTTGTATCCTGCTACTTTGCTGAATTCATTTATGAGTTCTAGAAGTTTTCTGGTGGAATTTTTTCGATCTTCTAGGTATAAGATCATATCGTCAGAAAATAATGATAATTTGAGTTCAACTTTACCTATCTGCATCCCTTTAATTTCTTTCATCTGGCAAAACGAATACAAAAATATATCAAAAATATAATACACCACGATCAAGTGGGGTTCATTCCAGGGATGCAAGGATGGTTCAACATATGGAAATCAATAAATATAATTCATCACATCAATAGACTCAAAGATAAGAACCATATGATTATCTCAATAGATGCAGAAAAAGCATTTGACAAAATACAGCACCCCTTCATGTTCAAAACACTAGAAAAACTAGGTATAACAGGAACATATCTCAACTTCATAAAAGCTATATATGCTAATCCCCAGGCCAACATTATTCTAAATGGAGAAAAATTGAAAGCATTCCCTCTAAAAACTGGAACAAGACAGGGGTGCCCTCTTTCACCACTTCTATTTAACATAGTAATTGAAATGCTGGATTTTATTTTATTTGTTTAATTTTATGTGGTGCTGAGGATCAAACCCGTGCAAGGCAAGTGCTCTGCCACTGAGCTACAGCCCCAGCCCCTGGTTATTTATTTTTTTAATGTGGTGCTGAGGATTGAACCTAGGGCTAGGTTCACCTGTGCTAGGCAAGTGCTCTACCACTGAGTCACAACCCCATCCCCCAAACTCTGCTCTTTTTCCGTTCTGTCCCATGGAATAGGAAACACAGCCAAGGGCATTCCCAGGTCCAGACAGAGTGACATCATATAAACAGTTATAGTTGTCTGAGTAGCCTAGGAGAACTTCATAGAAAACATGAAAGACTTCGCAGGCTATTTGTCTAGTGGGGAAAAGGTGGATTTTAGATGAGGTGAAGGACTGTAACTGTAGTTAAACTCATGTGAAATGGAGTCTGAGGGGTGGACTGGAGGGACTTTAATATAAAGAAACTTCTTGAAAAGAGTAGTGTTCTTTCAGTTTCTTCTGTACACAGAGGACACTACCCACTCACAGAATTATAATGAAGATTAACTGGGATAAAATGCATAAAGGAGTTTGTCCATGGAGTTACTACAGAATCTGAGGATCTGGAAGTAAAGAAAATTGGAAAAAATAATGAACCATCATTCTCTTACTCTTCCATATATCCAACCCACCCCCAAAGGTAAACTATCTTTACTTCATTACTTTGCCTGAGTTTATACTCATTAGAGATTCATTAGGGTTGATAGGCAACTGTATGATGCACATATTTCTGAAGTTTACTTATATTTCAGCGATTTATATATTAATGTGTTACTTAATCAGATTGCTTTCTCACTTTCATATGACAGTGAAGGAAACAATCATTTTGGCCAGGACCTCCGTGCCACGCTCGGCACATGCCTGTAATCAGTAACCGGGGAGGCTGGAGCAGGAGGATGCAAATTGGAGGCCAGCCTAAACAATTTAGTGAGATCCTGTCTCAAAATAAAAAAATTAAAAAGGCTGGGGATGCAGTTCAGAGGTAAAGCACCTCTGCGTTCAATCCCCAGCAACAAAAAAATAAATAGATAAATAAAATCATAATTATAATAATTTTGGCTAGGGGAGGGAAAAAGTAATTGGAAAGTAAAGAACAACTTGAGGAATAAAACCAAATTGGGTTTGATCAGCTGGGTGTGGTGGTACACGCCTGTAATCCCAGTGACTTGGGAAGCTGAGACAGGAGGATTGCAAATTCAAGCCCAGCCAAAGCAATTTAGGCAGACCTTGCCTCAGAATTAAATGTATTTTTAAAAAGATTTGGAGGTGTAGCTCGGAGGTAAAGCATCCTGGAGTTAATCCCAAGTACCTCAAAAA
The DNA here is from genome assembly GCA_025594165.1 of Tamias sibiricus. Taxonomy (NCBI): domain Eukaryota; kingdom Metazoa; phylum Chordata; class Mammalia; order Rodentia; family Sciuridae; genus Tamias; species Tamias sibiricus. The sequence goes on along the minus strand of CM046658.1, from coordinate 137,471,330 downwards.
AAAAAAAAAAAAAAAAAAAAAAAAAAAGGAGGATTCAACCAAATAGTGTGTGTCCAAGTAAGATGAGAACTTTTGTAGGAGTGAGCAGCAGAAAAGGAGATGGTAGAGTTCAAAAATTATTATTTAGCAAAATAATTTTCCGTGATTATGCCTGTACCCAGAGAAAGTGTAGAAATAATTTTTTTCTTCACTTTCCTCTTAATATGGGGTCCTTTAGTCTTCTCGTAGGTTTAGGCTTTCATTTAAGCTATCACTCAACATTATTTAACTGTGTAATGGTTAAAAAATATTTTTTCAGGGCTGGGGATATAGCTCAGTTGGTAGAGTGCTTGCCTCGCATGCACAAGGCCCTGGGTTCAATCCCCAGGAACACAAAAAAAGAAAGAAAAAGAAAAAAAAAATTGCTGCTGGCCTGAAAAGTTACCATGTTTCTATGTGAAAATCATTCCTAAGTTTTAAATAAACAACACAGAAATTAAAAGTGTAGAATTTAGTGGCTATATTTATAGTAAACATATTGATGTAGCGTGTTATCTTTATATTAGAGACAGGTATTATTCTACTTTTTCTTACTTAACTCTCTTCAGATTGGGTACATGTCTTGATTTTCTATTGTAACTAGCCAGTTTATTTTTCTGTGTTACTTTAAATATTTGATTAAAAAAGTAGAAATATATTTTGTATTTTCAAGGAAAATTCCAGTTGCACACAATTGTTTAAGAAGAATTATGCAAAGTACAGAATCCATCCTTTGAACATGTCTATTTTAATGCTTCATGAAATAAATTATTGATCAAATGCATATATTTTCAAATTAGAACTAGACAACAATATCTACTGGGAATACTTGCTAATCATCCAGATACTTGATTTCTCTTTCTAAATATACTATTTCTCCTTAACTTGTTTGTAACTCCAGTGGAAGTCTCCAGATATTCATGGTACCAAATTCAGTAAAAAAAAAATTCAGAGAAAATATCATTTATGGCATTGCTCTTTTCCTAGCTTACCTACTTCCTTTTTCATTCAATTTAAATCAAGTTTACCAAATTTATGATTTAGTCTAAATCAGTTTTTAAAATAACACATTTAAATTGAAGACATTTAAATACAAGGATTTAGACCAGTAAATCACTCCTTGGTTTTGGGCTTCTTCCTCTCTATTTGTGCTATCTTAGTTCAAAATATCATAAACTCTTATCACATTTTACTATAGCCTCTGAAACTGGTCTTGGTGCTTTCATTCTGCCATCTACAATAAAGTCTCAACACAATAGCCAGAGTAATATTTTAAAATAAATTAGATTGTGTCCCTTTCCAGCTTAAATTCCTCCAAGTGCTGACCCATTGCCCTTAAGCTAAAATTCGAAATTCTCATGGTCTGAGAGGATCTTACCTCTTTTCTTGTCATTCTTCTACATATTTCTGAGTGTCAGCCCCACTGGCTTTCTGTGTTTGTCAAAAAAGCCTGGCTTTTTCCCTACTCAGGGCTTTGGCATTTAAAATCTCCATCAAGCTGGGCATGCCAGCGCAAGCCTGTGTAATCTCAGACACTTTGGAGGCTGAGGCAAGAGGATCTCCAGTTTCTGCAATTTAGCAAGATGCTGTCTCAAAATAAAAAATAAGAAGGGGTGGAGGAGGTAGTTCAATGGTAGAGTACCCCTGGGTTCTATTCCCAGTACTGCAAGAAAGCCTGACGCTCATCAGGTAGGATGGGGCACGCCTGTAATCCCAGTGGCTTGGGAGGCTGAGGCAGGAGGATCTCGAGTTCAAAGCCAGCCTCAATAACTTAGTGAGGCCCTAAGCAACTTAGTGAGACCCGTCTCTAAATTAAAAAAAGGCTGGGCATGTGGCTCAGTGGTAAAGTGCCCCTGGGTTCAATACCTGGTACCAAAACAAACAAGCAAGCAAGCCTGACGCCCAGATTTCCCAGCTCTGGATACTTCTTTCTCTTTGGGTCTTAGCAGTCCCTGCTCACCTTGTGTGATGATGCTGCTCCCAGACCACCAGTCCCTCTCTAGAATATGATCTTGTCTTAGTTCCTTCCACAAGTTACCTACCGCAAGAATTTTATCTATTTATAGAGATCTCTGTTTGTCTTCCCTTCCTGCTAGAATTCCAGCTCTAGGAGAACAGGGACCATGCCTTATTCTCAGAGACTGTCACCTGGAACCCTTCCCAGTACATACAGTTATAACTCAGTTGAACTTGCAATGGTTTAAATTCTCATAACCTGTATTTTAGAATTGGAAGGAGGCCTTAAAGACTATACAGTATGGCCTTTTCATGATATAGATTTAAAAACAATAGCACATGCAGAGGCCAGATGGCATATTTGGAAAGTGGAAAGGCCAGTACTGGAATCCAGTTCTCCCGACTCCACAGCTTTGCAAGGCCACTGCATCCCAGTGAGTTGCTTGCATTCTCTTCCTAATTCTTCAGCTAGCTTGATCATATTTCTTCTCTGCTTTTCTTACGCAATTCTTCTAAGCTATTGTTTTGTCCATTCATCGTGGCTAGTATAATTCATTTATTTGAGAAGCTTACTAGTTTTCTTATTAACTCTATGAAGTGCTTTGTGATGCTAGTAATGAAGGATATCTTAGGAAAATAAACCATAATGTGAAGAAAAAAAAAAGCCACAGTCTACAGCAGTACTGCACACAGTGCCTATAACAAAGGCTCAGTTGTACTGTTGCAGGGAAGAGTCAATAATTAGTAACACATTTCTAAAGGTCTCTCTTGCATAATTTTTGTGTCCAGATGTCTATGACATTTGGGTTCTAAAATAGAGTTCCAAATACCACACATTCATGCACATTTTCCAAGAATAATTGGATGATTTTTGAGTCTTTCTATTTAATAAACATCAGGACCAAAGATGGACTACTTCACTATATCAAATTTATTCATTTTAAACATCCATTTTGATGTGGAAAGTGTTTGGAATAAACACAATTAAAAGAGTGCCAGATTGTAAATCCTTTGAAGTTTGTGTTTATGATATGTCTCTTCCAACTGCTAGTAGTGTAAAAATGGAAAGTAATTTGCATAAAATTTTTCAATTCACATGTTCTAGAAGATTAACTATTAACAACTCCCACAAAACACTATGGTGGATGCCTATGGCCTGGAGTGCAAAGTCTAAGGGCCTTAATGAGGTACAAGCTCCCTTTCCTGCGTGGGGACCTGCCTACCTCTCCAGCTTCCACCACCACCACTCCCTCCCCAAAGTTCAAGCTGTAGGAACACTGAGTTTCTTATGATTCCTGGAACACAATGGAATTTTTCTTGCTTCGATGACACTGTGCATGCTGTGCTCATTCTACTTTTCCAAGCTTAGACCTATGCAACTTACAAGTTGCAGTTCATGGGTCACTTCCCGTTGGAAAGTGTCTCTCTGATGCCCTCAGGTTGGGTGAGGTAGCCCTTGGAACTTAGCTCCTTCTCTGTGCCTCACTGAATTGTAACTAATTAGGGTATTCTCTCTGTTGGGCCATGGACTAAGGGAGGTCATCTTGGTCTCCACAACATACAATAGGAGTTAAATAAAAATTAAATGAATTAAAGAAGTGTTTGCACAATGAAATTAAGTCACGGAAAAAGCAAAGATTGGATGTTTGTGATTTCTAGGTACCAGAAAAAAAAACCTGAGACTGAGTGAGTGAATTTTCTGGACTTTCTAAAGGAAGAGAATTTTCATTGTTTGTGTTTTTAAAATCTCATAAAGAAATTGTTTTTGTTTTTTTAAACTAAGGATCTATGAAAATGAATGAAAAGCATGGGAGCGGTGGCACAGACCTGTAATCCCAGCTACTTAGAAGACTGAAGCAGGAGGATCACAAGTTTGAGGCCAGCCTCAGCAATTTAGCAAGTCCCTCTTTCAAAATAAAATTAAAAGGGCTGGGCATATAGCTCTGTGGTAGAGTGTCCCTGGGTTAAATCTCCAGTAACACAAAAGAATGAAAAAGAGAAGATAATTTCTATGTCATATATATAACATTTAGTAGAATAATCTTATAAAGCTCATACTTGGCCCCCCAGGAGCACTTCACCACTGAGCTTTTTATTTATTTATTTATTTTGACAAGTCCTGTCTAAATTGCTTAGGGTTTCACTAAATTGCTGAAGCTGGCCTCAAACTTGCAATCCTCTTGCCTTAGCCTCCCAAGTTGAGGACAGCCTCAGCAACTTAGTGAGACCCTGTCTTAAAATTAAAAATTAAAAAAGGACTGGAGATGTAACTCAGTAGTAAAGCACTCCTGGGTTCAATCCCAGTACTCCAAAAAACATAAATGTATATATGTATATCTATCTATCTAAATATATATTTGGGGGGGGGGAGAGAGAGGGCCACTCACTGTCTCTCTCAGTGACCACTGCCTATCAAATTACTTCATACAGTGCTAAATTGTGTTGCACGTCAATAAACACATTTCCCAGATACTCACGTCATATTTATGAAAATATTTATTTTTCAGAATACAGAATAGGATATCATCATACTAAATATTTTTCCAGAATATGAACAATTTATTCTAGCAGAGTTAGTCAATTGTATATTGATAGAAGCTTAGGCCTTCATAGCACCCATTTCATCAAAGCTCAAATGGATATCCACAGAGCAAAAGGGCTATTGAAATTAGGACCCAGAGGGCAAAATTTTTTTCTCTTTAATTCTGGGCAACTGGTTCCAAATGGCAACAACATTCTCTCCAGTTGGTTTTTGTTTCTGGTCACAATATTCTAAGAGTATGACCTGACATAGAGCTGGGGTAGGTGGCAGAGGCTTTGGCCAGAGATGAATGATGCTGTCTTCACACTTGAATTCCAGAAGATCAGTATACTGTTTGCTTTGAATTTATTTTCATTACTTATTCTTGCATAAGCTAAATTTCTGTGCCTCCAAGGTATTCTCCTAAATGACAAGGAGGCTATGTTTCTGTATCCTTTTGGTTTGAAGAATAGTCTCAAACTTGAAATAAGAATGAAGTAATCCTAAGCATACTCATGAATATCAATCTAATATTTTATAATTTTTAAAAGCACCTTCACAGATCTGTGACTGTGCAGTTCCTATAACTTGAGGCATTTGCTCTCTACTGTGCTCTAAGGAGAGATTGAGAAATCAGCTGTCAGCAATTTCCCTGGGGTCTTGGAAGCCTTGGTGATGTAAGCGCTTTTCTTCATTGGGTTAAAGTTAGGAAGAAAGGAAAATCTGCTGAGTTGGTGTTTTTTGTGGCAATAAGCCAATTTTCCTTTCCATATGCTGTTTGCCCTGGGGCACTCTCATAAGGTACTCGGGATTCATTTCCACTGAAGGAGAAGCCTTACAGCACAGGAGAAAAAAAATGAATGACACAAGATGGTATGATTAGCTATTTACTATGATATGTAAAATACTATAAAATTGAGAATGGATGCTGGGGATTACAAATGTGCACAAATTCAGGCTAGCCCTCCCAGAAAGTAAGCAGATTGTCTTGATTTGCTGTACAAAACAGGTTGCTGGAAGATCAAGGCCAACAAAGTTTGGTTTGAAGTGTAGGCACTCACTGAGATCACAGTCCAGCGGGATTTCAAACAAGAGACCTATAGTCTGATGAAGTGCTCTGAGGAGGGAAGCAGACATTACCTCAATGGTAGCACTAGGAAGGATTTGGGGCTGTGGGGAGAAAGGCTTTCTGGAGGAAGCCCTTTCAGAATCGAGATCTAAATATAATGAAGACCGATTTCAGGCACAGAAATGGGACAGGGGTGGGGTGCGCTGGTAAGAGGATCATGGAAGAGGAAGCATTCATGCAAAATAGAGTTAAATGGCAATGGGAGGTGCCTTCCAGGAACTGAATGTAACTCAATATGTAGTGATACCACACGCACGTGGGGGGACAGAAGGGGGATTAAGAGAGGAGGCCCTAAATATGCATCCAATTGTGATGGAGAAGGTAAGATTTTACCTGAGGACAATGGGGACCCAGTGAGGGCTTTAAGAGAAGAATGATCAATTGAGAAAGATCAGTTTTAGCATATGTGTGAAGAAGGAGGTGTCAGGAGGTAAACCAGGGGCCCAGTAGAGGGCAGTTGCAATATACAGGTGATAGGTAATGATGACCTGAACTAAGGTGGTAGTAGTGGAATGGGTGGAAGCAGATGGAGTTAGGAAGTATAGTAAGACCTGTTAAGTGTTTGCAAGAAAGGGGTGAGGGAGATAAGCAGTTCAGTGTTCCTATAGGTTTCTGGCTTAAGGAACTGGTGGATCCTGTGACTATTCTCTACGATGGCACAAGGTAAATTGGATCAGTGTTCTTCACACTAGGCCATGATGTCTCCCCTGTTGCAGGTCTTACTACATTGAGTCAAATTTAGGCAACAAAAAGGGAGCCATGAATTTGGTACCATAGTCATGATTTCCCAAGATAGTCCTGCTCTATGCCAATCGATGCATCATCTAGTTTATCATCTTTCTAGAGATGAATGTAGTGCTTCAGACTATAAATAATAGCCACCTACTATGGCTGACTGCCCTTAGAAGGGAAAATATGCTTGTTTGTTTTGGTGCTGGGGATTTAACCCAGGACATCAAAAGTGTTAAGTAATGCTATATCACTGAAATACACCCCATTCCCCAACCCCCTTATTCTTAAATATAAATCTTACTGGGATAGCTGCCACAAATTAGTTTTTAGAAGGGTTAAATGGGGTAGAAAAAATTAGTAATGAATAATCTATTATTCTTATTTTTTGATATTATAATATAATATTACCATAGTATAAATTCTATATTATATCTATTCTGACAATAAAAAAATTATTGGATTTTGGAAATTATTTCATACCAACCGACCATTTTAATTTTCAAATTGTGAATATGCGTGAGTCTAAATACCACAAAGAGGTGTAATAAACCATGGACATGACTACAGTAATTTTTTGCCGTGCTTTTTACTCACATGGGTGTAATTTGGTATAGATGAGGTTATTCTTAGGATATAATTGGGCCTCCCACCAAAGCCCAATTATATTCTAATGTGAATACAGTAGTCTTCCTTTATTCCTGGATGAAATGCTCCAGGACGCCAATGGATCCATGCAACCAAGGATTGTACCTAAACCTATATATACTAGGTTCCCTCCTACATGCCCTATAGTGTTGCCGCATAGTTCCGGAGTTAATCTGTCCTCCCATGTTTTGTGCCCCAGTGCCTCCTCTGCATTACTACTGTTGTGGTCTGGAGTCATTATTAGGTAAAATAAAGTTACTTGAACACAAGCACTGTGATACTGTTGATCTGATAACCCAGAGCTGGGGCTAACAGGTGGATAGTATACACAACATGGAGACACTGAACGAAGAAAATTATTCACCTCCAAGGTGGGATGGGACAAAGCAGGACAGCATAAGATTTGATCATACTACTCAGAATAACATGCTCTTTAAAACTTATGAATTGTTTATTTCTAGAATTTTTCATTTAATATTTTCAAATGGTGGTTGACTATGGATAAGTGAAACCTCAAAACCACAGATAAGTGGGGACTACTATAGTTCATTTCAGGGAAATGAAAAGCTAAAACTATTCTGTAGCTCATCTTAAAGTCTTAAAATCTACTTAAGTATTTTTATCTATAAAGTTCATGTATTCATAGCCCATCTCCTTCCAAGAAGTATCCAAGATAACTCAAAAAAATTTAGCCTGTTAGAAAAAGTATTTCATAGTAGTTGTTTTTAATTCCAAACTTTTTTTTGAAAACTAACTTACTGGCTTTCCCTGTTATTTCGTTTTCAAACAGAATGCATTCCAAAAATGCATTTTGGGGTTGATTCTTTGGAAGATGGAATTCATTTTTCTTTCAGAAATACTGAATGGTGAGTTCCCAGCATGGATTAAAACAAAAAAAAAATCAACCTGGGATGTACACTACTCACTTGAATTCTGGGTCCTAGAAGTATTACTGGGCAGAGTAGATGAAAGGAAAAAAGAAACTTCACTATATACAGAAGATAATTCTAGAAAATGTGAAGTCTGTCTTATCTCCAGCCTTCTCTGTATGTTTCTCTCTCCTGCTGGTGCTTTTCCAGCCCCAGTGCTATCTCAAGTCATCACTGCTTCCCTCCATTTGGGCCTGTTCCAACTCCTAATAATGTCATTTCCCCTAATGATTGCTTCTTTCTTTGCTAATAAAACTCCAATGCCTGCAGAATAACCTTATCTTACCTTCCCATTAAAACACTGATTGAACACCCATCTGTGAATGACTAATGGATTCCACATATTTAGAGTTCTTTTAAAAGAGACAAGGAATATATATTATTTCAAACATTTATGATTTAGGAGAAAAGAATGTAGTGCAAATTAATAATAGAAAGAGAGGAGATTCGGGTTAGGATAAGGTTTTTCTGGGTCCAGGGCCTCCAGAGTTAGATTCTTTAAATTCTTACTTTTATTTGTGTGTTCGCAGTGTCTGCCTTTAGAGTTAAATGAGAACAACAACTGATTTAAGCACATCACTTTATAAAATGCTTCCATATGTTTCCGAAAGTTCGGTTCTTGTCCCCTGTGCCAATCTAATAAGGAGGATTTTGAGAAAAAGGAAAAGAAGGTTTACTGCTTTGCTAGCAAAGCAGAAACCCAGGGAACTCCTATCCCAAAGGCTCTTGATTCAGAGAAAATGAAATTAAGGAGGAGAAATCAGGAAGGAGAAGATCAGGGAAAAGAAAATCAGGGAGGAGAAGCTTAAGAAAAAGAAGATCAGGGAGAATAGACCCAGGAGTGAGATAACTGGGTCATAAGGTGGTTCCATTCTCAGTTTTCCAAGGACTCTCCATACTGCTTTCCATATTGGCTACACCATTTTGCAGTCCCACCAGCAATTTATGAGTGTGCCTTTTCCCCCACATCCTCTCCAACATTTATTGTTGTTTCTGTTCTTAATAGCTGCCATTCTGACTAGAGTGAAATGAAATCTTAGAGTAGTTTTGATTTGCATTTCTCTAATTGCCATAGATATTGAACATTTTTTTATGTATTTGTTGATTGATTGTATATCTTCTTCTGAGAAGTGTTTGTGAAGTTTCTTGGCCCATTTATTGATTGGGTTTTTTTTTTTTTTGGTGTTAAGTTTTTTGAGTTCTTTATATATTCTAGAGATCAGTGCTCTATCTGACCTGCGTGTAGTAAAGATTTATTCCCAATTAGTAGGTTCTCTATTCACCTGATTGTTTCTTTTGCTGAGAATAAGATTTTAGTTTGAATCCATCCCATTCATTAATTCTAGATTTTAATTCTTGTGCAATAGGAGTCTTATTAAGGAAGTAGGAGCCTAAGCCGATATGATGGAGGTTTGGGCCTACTTTAGTACAGGGACACAGCCACATCAATGTTTATAGCAGCACAATTCACAATAGCTAGACTGTGGAAACAGCCTAGATGCCCCTCGGTAAATAAATAGATAAAGAAAATGTGGTACATATACACAATGGAATATTACTCAGCAATAAAAGAGAATAAAATAATGGCTTTTGCAGGTAAATGGATGAAATTGGAGAATATAATCCTAAGTGAAGTTAGCCAATCTCAAAAATCCAAATGCCAAATGTTTTCTCTGATATAAGAACGCTGATTCAGAGTGGGGTTGGGACGGGGAGCATAGGAGGGTTAGAGGAACACTAGAAAGGTCAGTGGGGAAGGAGGGAAAGGGAGGGGGCAAGAAGGTAAAAAAATAAAAAGAAGAAAAGAAAGATGATAGAATGAGATGGATATCATTACCCTAAGTATATGTATGAAGATATGAATGGTATGAATACACGTTGTATACAACCAGAGATATGTAAAAATGTGCTCCATATGTGTATTATGAATTGTAATGCATTCTACTGTCATATACAACAACTTCAAATTAAAAGAAAAAAGAAGATCAGGGAGGAGAAGTTTGGGGAAAAGAAAAAAACATGTAAGTTTCAAAGCCACAAGGGATATAGTCAAAGCATCCAGTAAACCCCTGTTACACATATAAGTTTGAATCCACTAGGGATTATACCTGTCTAACAAAAGAGGAAAACAAGACTCGGAGAAGCTAAGAGCATGCCTTGCCTGGGATCGCTAGCTATTGGCATAAAAGCTTGGAATGGAGAGAACCTTGTTCCTAATATTCCACTTCTCTGTCAGTTCGGTGCCTTCGACCACCCCTCCAAGCTTCTAAAGTTCCCAGCATCTCCACGTTTGTAGGGAAGGCTCAAGCAGTGCTGGTGAAAGAAAGGGCATGTAAAATCAAGAATTGGTGCCATGCCGAGTGAAAGCCATTTTTGTCAGAATTCAAATGTGCCTACTTTTCTTGGGGGAAAAAAATGGTTGCTATGTTAATGGCTGATGCAAACTTGAGATTTAGTCAGAAAGGAGTGGGGAAGGGAGTGGAGAATAAAAGGAAACAGCCAGGACTAGTGGCACCCACGAATAGTCCCAGTTATACAGGAGGCCAAGGCAGGATGACTTGAGGCCAGCCTGGGCAATATGACCAGACTCTGACTCAGAAAAGAAAGAAAAGAAAAAGACATAACTCATGGGGCCATAATACCGTGGTTGTAATAGAAATGAAAATGAAGTCCAACATGCATCAGTATCACTGGAAGGAAAGAGTATTTACCACCAGCTCTAAGCTTGGCAGAGACCTTCCTGTTCCTGAATGTCATGCATGGATGTGCAACTTGGTTTTCTTACCTTTTTTTTTTATATGGGGGGTGGGGAATCAAACCTAGGGCCCCATACATGTAGGTACATGCTGTACCTCTGAGCTATATTCTCCAATCCTGTACTTACAACTTGGGGTGCCTTTCCCTTTATTAAAAATATTTTTTTGGTTGTCAATGAATCTTTATTTCTTTATATGTGGTGCTGAGAATGGAACCCTGTGCCTCTCACATGCTAGGCAAGTGCTCTACCACTGAGTCACGACCTCAGCCCCAAGGTTGCCTTTCTCTTTTGAGGTCAACTCAGCTCTTCAGCAGTGCAATAAGTTAACACAGGAAAATACTAGTGCTTAGAAGTCCTAGGCATAGGTTTTTGGAATGAAGTACTGGGAGACCACTGGGGTGCTCCTTGTGGCGCTTTAACCCACCAATCCCTGAAAGTCTTGATCTGTTTCTGGCTATAAGTGTTCTGAAGAAGTGGTGCGGAAAGAGCAGAGCCAAACAGTTTACTCTCTTCATGTTAAAACATTTAAAATACTACTAGGCAAACATTTATCAAAAGCCATTCAACCAGGGAAAATCCTGACTGTGTTGAAAGGAAGGTACTACCCCATTGCCTGCATTCAAAAAAGCGAGTCAGAGCTGGGTGAGGTAGCACATGGCTGTAATCACAGTGGCTAAGGAGGCTGAGGAAGGAGGATCACAAGTTCAAGACCAGCCTGGGCAATTTAGGGAGACCCTGACTCGAACAAAGATAATCAAACAAACACAAAAAATCATAGGATCCTATTAAGAGGATCAGAGAGGGAGTGGAGCAGGAGAAAGCTTAAAGGAGGGCAGGAGGGCTATGGTGGGTTTCTTTACATTTCTGATAGTCTATCAAGTCTAGACTAGAGAAAATCCCAACGATGAAAATGTAAATCCATTTATTTTAAACAAAGGCTAAGACTGTAAGTGGGCAGATAGGATCTTGTTTGTTTCTGTTTTAGAGTGATTGGATCCACTTGAAATTCAAAACCTCCTCAAAGAAATGTTAAACTGAAATAAAAGCAGCATTTTTCACTTTGAGCTTTATTTTGGTGTTTAGGGCGATTCTGGTTTGTGTGGAAGAATCACATTTGGGTTTACTAATGTATAGTAATGTTTGTTTACTGCACTATATTTTATTAATAAAAGATTCTAAAAGATGGATCTCACATATTTCTTTACATTGGTTATTCTTAATTTTCTTCCTGACACCCTTCCCACCACATTACTGGGGATTGAACCCAGGGGTACTCTACAACTGATCTAGTCCCCAGCTCTTCATTTTTTTAATTTTAATTTTTTTGAAGTTCTGAGAATTGAACTCAGGGCCAGTAAGAACTCTACTGCTGAGCCACATCCCCAGTCCCCTTTTTATTTATTTATTTATTTATTTATTTATTTATTTATTTATTTATTTATTTATTTTGTGGTACCGGGGATTGAACTCAGGGGCACTCGACCACTGGGTCACATCCCCAGACCTTTTTTTGTATTTTATTTAGAGACAGGGTCTCACTGAGTTGCTAAGTGCCTCGCCATTGCTGAGGCTGGCTTTGAACTCGCGATCCTCCTGCCTCAGCCTCCCAAAGTGCTGGGATTACAGGCGTGCGCCACCGCGCCCGGCTCCCTTTTTATTTTTATCTTGAGACAGGGTCTCACTAAATTGCTAAAGCTGGCCTTGAATTTGGTTGACCTGGAATTTATGATCCTCCAGTCTTGGCTTCCTGAGCAGCTGGGATTACAGATGCCCAGCAGTTATTGTTAATATTCTTTACTGAGGTGATATTTTAGTATTTATTTAGACATAAAAAAATAATCTGTGGACTGAGGATGTAGCTCATCCTTGTGCTTATATGCACAAGGCCCTGGGTTCTAGCCCTAGCATTAAAAGAAAAACAAAAAACCTGAGCTTCTCTCTCTCACCTTAAATTTCAGTGCAAATTATGATTCTTCTCCGGTATTTTCCACCAACACTCTCTGTATTATGTCAGCACATGATTCTCATAGTTTAATAAAGCAGTTTCTTTAATATTTATAGAGCCATTTATAGAACAAGTATACCTTTGAATGTAAATAATATATAAATAATGTTTTTTAAAAAATGTTTTTAGTTGTCAATAGACCTTTTATTTATTTATATGTGGTGCTGAGAATCCAACAGGGCCTCACATGTGCTAAGCAAGTGCTCTACCACTGAGCCACAACCCAGCCCTAAATGATGCTTTAGATCAATTTTACATTAAGATCTGCTACCTTCAGAACTCTATGCTGAGACCATTTTTTGTTGTTGTTATTTAATGAATATTTGTTGAGTAAATGAATTCCCATGTTAAGAATTTAAGAACAAAGTAAAAAAAAGTTAAAGCAGTTTGAATTGGATGATATGGAATAGATAGAAAGAGCAGATAAAATGGAGTTTCATTGGTAGCAGAGTAACTTAATGCAGTCCTCCTGATTCCCACAAAACCCAGAGGGGTGATAATAAAACCCAAAGTATTCATAGCATTTTGTAGTTTACTAAGCTTGTTTAAATCCATCATTTCATAAGATCTTCATAATTCCTGTTCCCAAAATGTGTTAAGTATGTCTTTTCTCTCTCTACCTATACTGCTATTCCTTCATACAGACTTTTCCAAATTTGCTATTTAAGATTACAATCAATGTTTTTTACTTTATTCATTCACCACATAAATGATAGAATATTTTCTCAAAGTGGAAATCAGAATATGTCACTCACTGGCTTAAAACCCTCTTGATATTCCACAACCCTTAGAATAAAATCTAATTGTGGCCTATGAGGCCCTATGGATCTGGGCTGTGCCTACCCTCTGACATCATCTCCTGTCATTCTCTTCCATCTTTTACTTCATTTCTAGAAAGAATCTTCTTTCAATTCTTTCAATATTATTATTATTATTATTATCATTATCATTATTACTGGATTGAATTGAACCCAGGACCTTGAGCATGGTAAGCATGTGCTCTATCACTGAGTTACATCCTAGTTCCTCTCCAATATTATAAAGTCTGTCTCATCTCAGTGTCTCTGATGTCCTACTTCAAAAACTCACTTCCCACCATTAGCTAAGCTAGTTCCTTCTCATTTTATGACTAAATTAGTATCATCTTCATCCTTATCTAAAATTTGTTTTCCTTATAATATTTGTCACAATTTGTAAATTTATTTGTTTACTCAGTTTTAGTTTATTTCCTCCCAAAAGTTGTAAAGAAAATGGGTTTGTTTTGGCTCAGGGTTCTGGAGGTGCAAGCTTGAGGGGCCACATCTGGGAATGGCCTTCTTGCTGTCAGAGTCCAGAGGCAGACAGCTTCATGGGGCACGAGACAGGGTACATGTCTACTGACTTCGTTTTTAAAAATTCATTTCCCTCCTCGACCCATGAGCATAAACAGCTAGTATCTAGCACAGAGCCTGCTGAGCAGTAAATATGCAATAAAAGCTTATCATAGGAGAATTAATTTACAAATGAACAATAACTCAGTGACATGGATAGGCTTTTCATGGCGGTCAACATTATTTACTAATGATCACACAACTGTTAAGTGGTGAACCAAATAAAAGTGAAGTCTTTGTGATTGACATTCTAGGGTTTAGTCCATTCATTGCCTGGCCATCTGGCTGTCTCCCCTTCCTGTCTCCAATTCTATTGAGAAAATTGCTTGATAAAAGCAAAGCTGAGAATGCAGCATACTGTTTTACAGTAAGCCGTTTTTATTTTAATAAGTAGAAAGAGTATTCTAGAAGGATGCTTTTTTACCACTTCCCCCCCAGAGTTGGGGACACAGGCTAGACAACTGCTCTTCTACCGAGCTACATCCTTGGCCATGGAGTATACTCTAAAACAACTTTAAAAAATAAAATGTAGTAAATATGTAAATCTGGAACAGAGTTGTTTATTATTTCAAATGTTATGTACTGTATGTAATTGTATATGCTGTATTGTATAAACTGGGAGCATGGTTATGATATTACCATGGTTACCATGGCCATGATGTCACTGGGGAATATAAATATTTCAGTTCCATTATAATCTTTTTTTTTAATTTTCTTTTTTTGAGATATGGGTGATTAAAACCAGGGCCTCAAGCATGTTAGGCAAGTACTCTACCACTGAGATACATCTTCAGCCCTCTTTATTTTATTTTTAGACAGTATCTCACCAACTTTCCCAGGCTGTACTTGAACTTGCCATCCCCCTGCCGTTATTTTAGACAATTCCTGAAGTATTAAAGCCTCTTTAAGGCTTTTATTTATTTATTTATTTATATTTGATACTGGGGATTAAACTCAGGGTGCTTTATCACTGAGCTACATTCCCAGACCTTTTCATTTTTTTAATTTTGAGACAGGGTCTCTCTCATTAAGTTGCTCAAGGTCTTGCTAAGTTGCTGAAGCTGGCCTCAAACTTGTGATCTTCCTGCCTCAGCTTCCCGAGTTGCTGGGATTACAGGTGTGAGCCATCACACCCAGCCACTTTAGATCTTTTAAAGAAAATCAGCATTCAAGTTAATATTCTTTTTTTTGTGTGTGTATGTGGTGCTGGGGATTGAACCCAGGGCTTATGCATGTGAGACAAGCACTGTACCAACCGAGCTATATCCCCAGCCCTCAAGTTAATATTCTTAACATTAACAATAAAAAATATTTTATAAATACATCTTCTTGTTCATCTGGGAAAAAAATTAACAATCAATCAGTCAATAAATGGAGGAAGGTTTCTGAATTTTTTATTTTATTCTATTCTATTTTACTGGTACTAGAGATTGAACTCAGGGGCATTTTACCACTGAGATACATCCCTAGTCCCTTATTATTATTATTATTATTTTTTTATTTTGAGATTTTGACACAGGGTCTCACTAAGTTGCTGAAGCTGGCCTTAAACTTGCCATTCCAAAACAAAACAAAACAAAGCTTGCCATCCTCCTGTCTCAGCCTCTCAAGTCACTGGTATTGCAGATATGTGCCACTATGTCTGGCTTCTTTCTGAATTGTAAGCTAACTATCAAATAACTCACCCAAACCAAGAAGCAACATCCAGGAAAGCAAGCAACAGCTCCAGAAAAGAAACTCAAAGACTGGTGGGTCCTAGTACACATGACAAAATCTCATAGAATACCAGGCTGCAAGTAGAAGTTATTGGAACCAGCTTAAGAAAATAGAGAAATTCATTAGGAGAATTATGGAGTGTTTGGCGGCACATGAGGAGAGTAATAAGAATTTTGGGGAGTTGAATTCAGGAATCCAAGACTTGAATCACATCAGTCCACATAGTTTTGAATCTCTGTTCCTATCCACATCTTTTTTTTTTTTTTTTAATAAGATTTAATTTTCCTAACCTATAGACACAATTAACATTTCCATTTTATGGATGAGGAAACTGAGACATAGTAACTTGTTTAGAGTCGAAAGGTTAAAAATTAGTAGAAACCAGTTGGGAAGGCTAAGGCAGGAGGATTGCAAGTTTGAGGCTAGCCTAGGCATCTTAGCCTAGTTACTGTAGCTGAGTAGTTACTGTAGACCACCCCTGGATTTGACCTCCAACATTAAAAAAAGAAGAAGAAGAAAGAAGAACTTTTTTACTCAATTTATTTCTTTACCACTAAAAGTAAATTTTACATTACACTATCTCATTTTAACTTCATCTACAATAAAAATTAAATGGAACCATAAAAGAGATCTGTGGTCTCTCTGACTTTCTGGTGTTGTCTCACTAAAATCTCGAAGGCACTGATGTTGACACAACATCCCAAGTAATTACTCAAATCTGGAAAGAGATATATTTTAGTCCTGGTCATGTGTTTGTATTAAAGAACAGATCACTCCAACTTTCATTGAGCAAAATATGAAGAACCTGTTTCTTTGTTTTAAAAAAAAAAAAAGAATAGAATACACACTAATCAAAATATTCAAAAGAATGAATTGTTAAAATCCATGGCGCTGAGGGCCTTGTGCATGCTAGGCAAATGCTCTAGCACTAAGCTACATCCCCATCCCTTATTATTTCTTTTTTGAAAACAAGAATATCTGTAAATGTTTAAACCAGGTGGTTAAAATTGTAGTTGCCTTGTAATGTATAAGGTTTTTCAATAAAGTTCTTGCATAAGAGCATTTAAACATAGAACATGATAAATATGAAAATAGGTGATTAAATTGGAGGAAATAAACAGGGTAAGTTCCTAGGCAAAGGAAGGAACCTAGATTCCAAGATTTACAGATGAGAAATTTTTATTCTGTAATTAATTTTATTACAGTCTGACTTATCGATTTTTTTCTTTTGGCTTAGGATATAATTTAGAAAAAGTAAAAATGTACTTGTAAAACTAAGACGATCTATCTTATTGAATACTGTCAATGAAGGAAAGAATGAGGCTTGACTACCCATTCTTTCTAGTTTTGTTATACTGATTTTAATAGTCGCTTGCTGGAATAAGAGTAATACATTTTTGTGGATTTTCTGAGGAGGGCTTGTGCTTCTTCAGGAAAATGTCTTTGTTTTATAATACTCTCATTTAGAAATGTGTTACATATAACAGCCTTAATTTGGTTAGCAACCTTTAAATGTATCACTTAGTCACTAAAGATAAATAATTATTCATACCTGTTATATTCATTTGATTTTTAACTGTTCAGTAATATCCAGAGGATTTAAGGTACAAATCAGAGTTATTGTCCTTTTCCAGTCACTACATTTTATATAATTCACTTTATGATAATCAGTTGTAAATTTGAATTGATAGTGTTATTGCTCTTAACAGTGTTCTATTGCATTCACTGATGATGCAGTCTGCTGTTCATTCAGTCAATATCTTTGGAGAAATCACAGTGTAAGGAATTATGCCAGTGTGTTATGGATACAAAGGTAATCATGAAATGATATCCCTTTAGAGAGCTGATAACATAGTATTGCAGACAAATCCATGCACAGACATGTTAAAATATTGTGGTAATGACATTGGACATGAGTCCTGGGTATTTTAGAAGCACACAGGTGTATGTATGTATGCAGGTAGGAAAGACTTTCTAGGAAGACTATAAAAGAAAGACTGATGAGCCAACTGATGAAGACGACAACAGAAATGACAGGATGTTCCAGACAAGCACAGGAGAAATATCACCATTGCTAGGAAGCAAGTGAAAGTAGAGGAGGAGGATGACAGACCAAAATAGAAAATTAGATGGGGGCCAGATCACAGAATTCTTTAATCTTATGTCTAGCAGCTGGAACCTTATTATACATGCAACAAGGAATAATCAGGCTATTAATTAATTGATTAACTATTTTTTCATAGTGCTAGGAATCAAACTCTTGTATGTGTTAGGTAAGTGTTCCACCACTGAACTATACCCCAGCTCTGAACTTTTAAGACAGAGAAAGAAAGGAAAGATTACGGACAGGACAAGACCAGACTTTAGAAGCCTCGTTAAGAGATTGGCTGCAGAATTCAGGATAAGAGGCTGAACTGGGACAGTAATAGCAGAGATAGAAAGCAGGAAAAGGATGTAAGAACTTATTAGGAGAGAGATGAGTAAGGGGAGGAAATGTGGAATGAATTCTTTAAAAATCATATTATGCACATATATAAAAATACCACAGGGACCTTCACCTTAATGCATAAGTAAAAGAAAAAAAGCAATCAAGTATAAACAAATATATGAGTAAAAGGAAGTCTGGTAGAGTAGAGGAAGGAAAATGGGAGAGCGGAGGGAGAGAGGACAGGAGAGAAAAGTGGGGAGAGATCATGAACTGAAATTGAATGCCATGCATGTATGTGTTTGTCAGGATGAATCCAACTACTATGTATAACTATAAAGCTCTAATTAAAAGATAAAAATCATAAAAATAAATTTTTTAAAAGGAACTAATTAAGTATAATTTGATGATTGGTTGAATTTGAGAAATACAGAAAATTTGAAGGCAACTTTGACATCAAGTGCAATAGAGAACACAAGGAGTAGGGACAGAGTATCAGGAGAAGGGAAGTGATGGCTTCCATAATTTTAAGCCTTTGAGTTTATGATGCACCTGGAACATACACATGGCAGACAGCAGCTCTGGAGAAAGAGTTCAGGCATAGCTCTAAGACTTGGTCTCATTACAATATCAGTAATAGTTAAAAGTCATATCAATGGGTCAGGTAACTCAGAAAGAATGCAAAGCCAGAGAATTTTTCTCTCAACTCACTGTGAAGTTGTACTTTTAGTAGTGTGCTCATCTCTGCCATTAACTCTGGATTTTGAATACAGTACTCATCATAAAATGGATCTGCCTGCCTGATTTATCATTAATTGATGTATCTTTAAGGTTACTCTTTAAAGTTTAGACATGGAGGCTCATGTTAAGTGAAGAAGCACACAAGAAAGGAAACAAGCAATTGGCCAGACGAGATGGCTACTGGAAAGGCTAAGGAAGGAGATCTTGAGTTCAAGGTCAGCCTTGGCAATTTAGCAAAATTTTATTTTGGTTCAAAATAAAAACTATGAAAAAGGGCTAGGGATGCAGCTCAGGGGTAAAGTGCCCCTGGTTTCAATCTCTAGTACCCAAAACAGAAAGAGAGAGAGAGAGAGAGAGAGAGAGAGATGAGAAAGGAAGGAAGAAAGGGAGGGAAATATGAAACAAGCAATTAAATAAAACTACCTAAAATTGAATATTCTGACTGTCCTTCAGGATTATTTCTTATCTTCCAGGGTTCAAAAATACCCCAACATACTAATTCTTCAGTTTGCTGTACTGAAGTTCAGTTTTTATATTAGACCCTACCTACCTAGCAAAAATGTCATTGTATTTTTAAGTGTTCTAATTCTTTGTTTTTTTAAATAGATCATTTGAAAATATGCTGTCAAGGTAACAATTTAGCATTGCCCCAGAAGATCTCTTGTGGCACTTTTAAAATGACAGCTGAATTCTTTGATTAGTTTCAAACCAAACAACCTCTATTACTTTTTCTTGACTTCTAAGTCAAATCAAGAGTACTTTCTGAGCAGCTTCAAGGAAAGAACCATGAATAAAACTCTCGTAATGACATTTCAGAACCATGTGTGGCAACCATGCAGATTAGCACTCCAAGGGCTTCTAAAAATAGACCTTGTATAACTGGGCAAAATGAGTGGGTGCGTAGATTTTTCAGTAGGGCCATGACCTCTAAGATTTTCTGTTGTCCTTTCTATAGTCAATAAACTGAACAAAGTGCTATTTCTTTTTCATAGGAAGAGTCTGTTATGAGTCTGGGACCAAAATATCTTACATGAATGAATTTAAATTTTCTTTTGCTTTTTGTCTTTTTTTTTCTTTTATATATGTATATGTATGTATATATATGGGGGGGGGGGTAACCAGGGATTGAACCACTGAGCCACATCCCCAGCTCTTTTTATTTTCTATTTTGAGACAAGATCTAGCTAAGTTGTTTAGGGCCTAAGTTGCTGAGACTGGTCTTGAATTTGCAATCATCCAGCCTCAGGCTCCCCAGTTGCTGGGATTACAGGTGTATGCCACCACACCCAGCATACTGTTGTTTTTAATGGCAAACATGGGTAACCTGTACCTCCTCTTCTATGTCTCATGTTCAGGGTAAACAATTTTACTACCACAATTCCAACAATTCCAATTTGTCACAGCATTTCATAAGCCAGGACTCTGCTTCAGAATCCTTAACAGCATATTGTTCAGCAATAAGTAAGTTAATACTAATCAACTGGAGCCAATAAACAAGATGAAACTCCAGTGCCATTGCTGGTTCTTCGTCACACTTGATTTAGGACAGGCATCCAATATGGTTCTTGAGATAAAATGTGGACTGAGGGCTGGGCTTGATGGTGTGGGCCTGTGGTCCCAGGTGTTTGGGAGGCTGAGGAAGGAGGATCACTTGAGTCCAGGAGCTTGAAATCAGGCTGGGTGACATAATGAGACCCTATCTCAAAAACAAAACAAAAACCTAAGAGTATAAAGATAAGTGGGATCATGCTCTAAACTCACAGTGGAGTAAGAACAGACATGCCAGCCATCAATGAACAATACAATGACATACGTGAAATAAGGGAGATTATTTCATACATACAGATTAAATCTGCTTTTACAGTTTAAACAAGAAAGTGAAGAAGAAAAAGAACATACTTTTTTGGGGGGAAGAGGTACTGGGGATTGAATATGGGGCACTTCACTACTGAACCTCATTCCCAGCCCTTCTTATGTATTTGTTTGTCTCACTCAGTTGCTGAGGCTGGTCTTGAACTTGCAATCCTCCTGCCTCAGCCTCCTGAGCCATTGAGATTACAGGCATGCACCACACTGTACTGGGCAACAACATACTCTTACTCTATGTCATCTATGCAAGTACATGGAATACATACAAAGTTTTTACCTCCTGCCCAAACTGACATCCATAAGCTCAGGAGCAGATCAACTTGTTTCATTCATCACATAAGGGAATTGAAAATTATTTTGAAGTGTCACAAAAGGGATTTAAGTTTAACAATAAGCACAGAATTTTATTTTATCCAGGTAGATGTAACTAAAATGAAGTAATTTGCTAAAAATCATGTGTTTAACATGGAATAAATCCAAGATAGCACTGGGATACATAAAGTTATTATATAAGAAATTTTAGAAATTTTTCCAGTGATCCTCAAAACGAATCTTGCAAGTCCAATGTCCAGCAACAGACTCTACAACTAAAAGAGGGATATGGAGAAAGTGGAAGGGATTCAACAGAGAGTCACAGAGATGATTAAAGGGTTGGAAAAATAGGAGCTAGAAATTATTTAGCCCAATTTAGAGCAGACTACTAGGTTTCTTAATAACAGTATTCAAGCATAGGAAGGGTTGTTATATACAAAATGATGAACAGCTGCTTTCTATCTCAACTGGAGAGTGAACAGAAGAAACAGATTTTGATTAAAGCATGGAAGGTCCAAGTTAGACATGAAAAAGAACTTTGAAAATGAGGATTATTGAATGTGGGATCATCTCATGATCCTCTTTTTTGCACCTGTTCTTTAAATAATGCTGTCTCACAGGTTCTTTATGAAGTTCTCTATCTTCACTTTATGTGTTCTCTTTAGTTTATTTCATTTACTCTCATTTCAGTTACCTTTAAAAGCTGATAATTCCCAAATATAGCTCTAAATATCTTTAACCCAGACTGTTCTCCAAATGCTTACTGGGCATCAGGATTTTTTTATTATGTACTAGGGATTGAAACCAGGGGTGCTTTACCACTGAGCTATATCCCCAGCCCTTTTTATTTTGAGACAGAGTCTCACCAAGTTGCTGAGGTTGGCTTTGAACTTGTGATCCTCCTGCGTCAGCCTCCTGAGCTGCTGAGATTTTGCAACCAGGGTTCAGGCTTTCATCAGTGCTCTTCCAGTGAGCCACACCCCCAGCCTTAACATGTCCTTTTGAATGTCTCAAAAGAACCTCAAAATCAGATTTCATAATTTTACCCCCCAACTTTCTTGTTCTGATGTCACTAGTCTCTGTGAATGGTGCCAGAAACCTGGGAGTTATCCTTAACATGGTTCTTTTTTTTTTTTTTTAATTCTAATTTGTTATATATGACAGCAGAATGCATTACAATTCATATTATACATATAGAGCACAATTTTTTCATATCTCTGGTTATATACAAAGTAGAGTCACACCATTCCTTAACATGGTTCTTTTTAAATCCATCACTGACTTCTACAAATTTTCCTCCTAAATAGCTCTTGAATTTGTTCAGTTTCTCACCTTTGCCATTATCAGCCAATTAAAGTTTTTTTATCATGTCTTGTAATAGCCTCTATGTGCTCAG
This sequence comes from Tamias sibiricus, assembly GCA_025594165.1. Classification (NCBI taxonomy): domain Eukaryota; kingdom Metazoa; phylum Chordata; class Mammalia; order Rodentia; family Sciuridae; genus Tamias; species Tamias sibiricus. Next base: position 137,448,808 of record CM046658.1, on the reverse strand, counting down.
TTTCTCTTCTCAATCATTCTCTGCAACAAAGATAATTTCAAAATCCCAATGTGATTGTGGTACTTCATGCTGTCTCTTCCTCTTACTTCATTCCAACCTTCAAAAGCTTCCCATTGTTCTTTTTTCTTTTTAGTAAGGCTACAAATTTCCCATTGTTCTTATTAAATAGAAACTCTATAAAAACTTTTTACAAAACAAAAAACAAAAACAAAAAAACTTTAAATTGCCACAGGGTCCTGCACCATGGATCCCACCCACTTCTTTTCACATACACCTCATCTCATGTTCTGTTTCCCCCTCAACAGCTCCAACTACTTGGGCTTGCTTTTCATCCTTCAACCCTGTGATGACCCATTCCTCTGCAGGAATTGCATAGGCTGGAAAGCCATCTTTCTTTTCTACTTCACCTGGTTAACTCCTCATCATCCTTGAACTCCAGAGTTTTGTTCCAGGGAAGTATTCTCTGAACATCCTCAAATGTTTCTATATCAAGCTCCTAAAGTGCCACATTCTTTCCCTTTTCCCTCCTCACCCTTCCTCTCTGCTTTCTTTTTACATTTGTTGTTGTAGTTGTCAACCTCCCCCATTGGATTGTAAGCTTTATGAGAACTATGTCCATTCTTATCCTTTTTTTTTTTTTTTTTTTTTTTTTTTTTTTTGGTACCAGGGATTGAACTCAGAGGCACTCGACCACTGGGCCACATCCCCAGCCCTTTTTTGTATTTTTATTAGAGACAGGGTCTCACTGAGTTGCTAAGTGCCTCACCATTGCTGAGGCTGGCTTTGAACTCATGATCCTCCTGCCTCAGCCTCCCAAGTGCTGGGATTACAGGCGTGTGCCATGGCGCCCGGCTCATTCTTATTTTTTAAAAAAATGTTTAATTGACACATAATCATTATACAGATTCATGGATTACAGTACGATCTTTCAATATATGTGTGTACAATGTGTAATGACCAGATCGCAATTAGCATATCTGGACTGTTTATTCTTGCTTACCATTTTATCTGCAGTACTTGACAAATATAAAGTGTTTGAATACAAATATGAATATTTGAAAATGAATATGAAGAAATTAATCGGGTTGGTTATTTACCAGGCACGTGCTAAGTGCTTTACCTATATTAGCTCATTAAATCTTCACAACAAACCAATGAGGTTACTACCATTTTCTTACTAGTTCCTCATTTTATAAATGAGGAAATTTAGGGAATTTGCCCAAGACCTCACAATACAAATACTAAAGTCTCTACAGTAGAACTATGTGAGAGTGTGACTGGAGCTCATCATTTGGGGATGTTTTTGTAGATGTAAATGTGTTAACTAAAGTAACATGGAGCATGTGAGCATTTTAGTCTGTTGAGCAAACCTGAAAATCCTGAAACATTTGAGTCAACCACAGAAACCCACAGTTGTTAGGTCAGGTTACTTAAACAGAAGGAAAAAGTAGGTTGTACCTGAATTGTACTTGTTTAATGAACCTAATTGTTCCACTGGCCAACGAGGCCACTTTGCAGTGTACAACTCTGGCCCAGGGATAGATAGCTCCATCAAGAAATATACCAAGCCAAAATAATGACTTCTTGTTTCACCTACAGGAAAATAACTCACCTGCCTCACTTGTTGATTGTCGTTGTCATACCACTGACTCACTGACATAACCTTACTATAGTAATGACCTTCCTGCAGTAACACTATAGTACTACTAATTCACTCCAAATAGTACACCTACTTTGAGCCGTTTATCCAAAGGTACTTGTGAATTTTTCTTTTTCCACCCATGCTATCTGGCTTGTCCTTTTGTGAACAGAGGTGTAACTGCACAGTTGTTCTTTACAGTTCTTATTTAGCCAGAGTATTATCATCTTAGTATTTTAGAGAAATTTTATGTTTGTTGATCATGAATGTTTGGAAAAGCTTCAACTTAATTTCTGATTGTATTAAGGATCTTTTTTTTTTTTTTTTTCCTAGTACTGGGCATTGAATCCAGGAGCACTTTACCACTGAGCTACAACACAACTCCTTTTTATTTTGAAACAGGGTCTCACTGAGTTGCTTAGTGCCTCACTAAATTGCCAAGGTTGGCCTAGAACTTGCCATCCTACTGCCTAAGCTCCTGAGTTGCTGGGATTATAGGTGTGTACCACCACGCCTGGCACTTAAATTACTTTTTAACAGAACAAATTTGGCAAGGTAACATACCTTGTTTTCAAAGGGAATTTCTTTCTAGTGGTTGAATAGACATAGAGGACAAATTAAAGATCAGGTTGATTGATGAGCACATAATGAAAATGAAGGAAACTGATGATAATTAGTATCTGCTTTAGTCATTACTTTAAAAACCTTTCAGTTTCCCCATTGTTAATCAGGATAAAAATCCAAACTCCTTATTGATCACTTTGTATTGATTACTCCTCCTTCCTTAAATCTCACCTCAAGCATTTCTCTTACAGTCCAAACACTCCTTAAGAATTCCTTACTTTTTTTTGTTTTTTCTTTTTTGGGTCTGGTGATTGAACCCAGAGGTGTTTTACCACTGAGCAATATCCCCAGCCTTTTTTGATTTTTGATTTTGAGATGGTCTCGCTAAATTGAAGATTTCTTTACTTTTGCGGATAAAATTTCATTTTTATCTCAAAATCCTGCTTAAAGACTATCTTCCCTAACAATTTGATTTTTCAAACCAGCAACAGACCCGTTTCCATAGCAATTTTTCATATCTCTATCAACACTTAACCTCTATAGTTACTAATTTGAATATACTCCTCCCTTAGTGGAACGTGAATTTCTTGAGAATTAGGACAGTTTACTAGATTAAATCCCAATGTTTGGCACAGTAGAAACTAAAAAAAAAAGAAAAAAGAAAAAAAGCCTTTAAATTGCTTGCTTCATCCATTAAACTAGGTGATAAATGGCTCTCTATTCCTCAATAATTCTAAAACACTTTGTTTTATAAAATATTCCATTTTACATTTCATTAGGCCATTGGTTCTCTGAGGGGCCTGAATTTGTGAGTTGACAAAAATAATTTTTAAACATTTTGGAGAGCAACAAAGAACACTTTAAAAGTTACCATCCATTCACATCATGATTTCAAAAAAATACAGCTTTAAGTCTAAAAACATCAGAGAGAATATAACTTTTAGAAAATGAGCACTTTGTTTAAATTGAACATTTAATTTGATAAAAAATTTTCTAGGGCTCTAAGGATACCTCAGTAGTATAATGCATTTTTCATTTCACCACCATTGGTGAAAGATGGCATTTGGAAAACACTGAACTAGATTAATGTCCTTCCTAAGAAATGTTTTGAAAAAAAAAAAAACCATCTATGCATTTTTTTTTTTTTTTTTTTTAGCACTTAGCCACTGAGTCACATCCTCAGCCCTTTTTATTTTTTATTTTGAGACAGGGTCTCGATAAGGTGCGCAGGCTGCCTGTGAAACTTGTGATCCTCCTGCCTCAGCCTCCCAAGTTGCTGGGGTTATAGGCACATACAACCATGCCTGGCCTGACCATACATTCTTAATTATCTGAGATATTTCACTTTAAATTCAAATTATGATGATGAAGTCATTTCTGGAATGTTGTAAATATCAACACTAAAAAATTAAATTACATCATCTCAGAAAATCCATGGAATGGAATTTAAATAATAAATTTTAAATAATAAATTTTAAATCAGTTATTTGATATGACCATTAACTGAAAAATACAGGAAAATTTACATTTTCCCCTTTATTTCCATTCTACTTCCCCACAGAATTTTGCAACATATTTTTACTCAGAAGTCTATTTTCAATTATTTTAAATTTAAATTTAAAAATTTATGTGAAATGTCTAAAAATGTCCTGAATTGACTTACTGTTATAATTGTTAGTGTACATTTGATCAAAGCAACATAAATATATTACAAATATTATATTAAACAAAAGGAATTAGCATTTATTAGAAATTCATGTAATTGGCTGATTTTTTTTAAAAAAATGAGCTAAGGATGTGTTTGTCAGAGTCAGACAGGATTTGTCATACATTTCATTGTTTTATCCTTTTCTTTTGTATATGTACTGAGAACATTTGTTCACAAAATATTATGTATCATAGGAATAAAAGTAGTTTTGTTTTAGCTATGTCACAAAATTCTTTAAACTCCTTCCAAGCTATGCATAAAAAGTCATAGTGATCTATCAAAATTGTTTTCAATAATTAACTGACACCTCAATTAGGTCCTTCAGTTTTGTTGAAAGCAAAAGCTGGAAACTATGAAGTTTCATAAGTCTTGCTACCAAGTAATTAGAGACATTTACTTTACTTGTTTCTGATACCTTTCTTCCACTCTGGGATGATATACCACAGTAAGATTAGGAACAGGTCAAATGTATGCTTTTTTTGGTGAAGTGGGAGAGGGATGTTTGTGAAGTAGAGGTGGAAAAGAAAACCAGTTTGCAAGAAGCAATCTCCAGCAGTTCAGTTTTTCAGATAAAAGTCTACTTGAAAGGGGAAAGTCTGAGAACCATTCTTTTAAATAGTCCATGTGCTCATATATTCCTTGGAAATTCTTTGTGTATCTCTAGGGCTAAACATACCCCAGTTTGAAGAACACTGTATTAGGCCAGGTACGATAGCATTTACCAGTAATCCCCATGAGTCCGGAGACTAGGGAAGAGAAAGTTTGATGTCAACCTGGGCAATTTAGTGAGACCCTATCTTTTTTTTTTTTTTTTTTTTTTTTTTTTTTTTTTTGGTAACGGGGGATTGAACTCAGGGGCACTCGACCACTGGGCCACATCCCCAGCCCTTTTTTTGTATTTTTATTAGAGACAGGGTCTCACTGAGTTGCTAAGTGCCTCGCCATTGCTGAGGCTGGCTTTGAACTCGTGATCCTCCTGCCTCAGCCTCCCAAGTGCTGGGATTACAGGCGTGCACCACTGATCCTATCTTTTAATCTTTTAAAAACAAACACACACAGGACTAGATTTGAAAATACTAGTTTTCTCTGAAGTGGCAACATTCTAATCCCAGGATGTGTAGGATGTGCCATCAATCTTTTTTTTTTTTTTTTTTTTTTTTAAGAAAAAGAGATTGGTACTGGGGATATTGAATCCATGTTCTCTAGCTCCCGACTTTAAAAATTGTTTTTGAGACAGGGTCTCACTAAATTTCTGAAGCTTACCTCAAATTTATGATGCTCCTGACTCAGCCTCCCAACTTGCTGGGATTATAAGTGCATGCTACCACCTCTGGCTTGTACCCTCAATCTTGAACAAGAGACAAAACCATCCTAATCAATTATTTGGCAATGCCAATTTCTTTTGTAAGACTTATCTCTTAATTTATGTTGATCCTATTATATTGTCGTCAAAGTATAGTATTGTGTGATCTCAGTATTATTTTCAAATTCTGGGGGATGGAAGTTATGCCATTTGGAACCTAAAGCTACTATGAAGTTACTGTATAAAATTGTGTAACATGTCCTGTTTTGTGGCATTTGTTTTGGTACCAGGGGTTGAACCCAGGGGTGTAACCACTGAGCCACATCCCCAGCCCTTTTTGTATATTTTATTTAGAGACAAGATCCCTATAGTTTCTTAGAGCCTCGCTAAATTGCTGAGGCTGTCTTTGAACTCATGATCCTCCTGACTCAACCTCCCCAGCCACTGGGATTACAGGCATGTGCCACCACGCCCAGCAGCATTGTGGCATTTCTTCATACACAGTACCATTATCACTTGGATCCTTATGAAGGTAGTTGGTTTGCATTTGTAAATTTATGAAAGAGATGTGTAATTGTGAAATCTGTTGCAATTGAACAGAGCCAAGTTAACTGATTGACAAGGGGAATGAATTTGTGAACCAAATAGCAGCTGTAAATACTTGGAATGGGTCTCCTCCTTAACATAAATCAGTAATATAAATGAAGTTTTAACGATTGTTTTCACCAAAAATAAATATTAAACCCTTACTCCACTATTCCCATTTGTTGTAGCCCATTATCAAAATTCATATTATAGCCTGGGCATGATGGCACACACCTGTAATCCCAGTAACTCAGGAGGCTAATGCAAGAAGATCACAAATTCCAGGTCAGTCTTGGCAATTTAGCAAATCTCAAAATAAAAATTAAAATGGGCTGGGGATGTGGCTCAGTGGTAAAGTGCCCCTGGGTTTAATCCCCAGTACCACAAAAAAGGAAAAAAGTGTTTTGATATGCTGGCCAACAAAAAATAATTAAAACCTTGTATGGTTTTAGGAATGAAGGGATCAGCAATCAAGAGTGTGGGTGGGGGTGACAGGATCAGATTTGCATTTTTAAAAGATTGGCTTCTGTAGAGAATGGATTGAAGGACAGTTCTAGCACATATGGCATATACTGTGATAGATGCTCCTCTGAAGATCTGTGTATAAAGTTGAGTTTTTGTAAGATAAATAACATTTTAAAAGGGTTGGAATTTTCTTAGGAAAAAAATCACCATGGTTTATATCCTTTGGATCTTTTTGTTTGTTTTTAGGGGTTTGGAAAATAGTTCATAATACATGTAGAAATGGAAGGAACAGTACATTTCCCCCAACAGTCTTGAGAAAAAAAATCATTAAGTTAACTTTTTCTTCTAAAATTAAAAGTTTTTTTTATTATATATATATATATATCAATAAAAATTATATTTTTTCAATATAAGATTACTGAAAATGTATTAAGAAAGTTTTGAGGCAGGAGGATCATGAAGTTCAAAGCCAGCCTCAGCAACTTAATGAGGGCTTCAGCAACTTAGCAAAACCCTGTTTCAAAATAAAAAATAAAAAGGTCTGGAAGGTGGCCTAGTGGTTAAGCCCTTCTGGGTTCAATCGCTGGTACCAAAAAAGAAAAAAAAAATGTGTAGTAACAAATGAAATTATACTATTAATCATAGACTCCATTCTGGTAAATGTCTTTTTAAACATGCTTATATTCATATATGGATTTCTGTACCTGCTCTATTTTATCACTGTGCATAGGGCAAACAAGCTCCCAAGTGCCTCTTTTTAGGGCACTAATCCCATTTGTGAGGGTGCTGTCCTCATGATGTAATCACCAGTGAAAAGCCCCACCTTTTATTCTCATGACCTTGGGGTTTAGGTTTTAAGGGATTATTGGTGAGGGGTGGGTAGGGCCTGTGGGCGGGGGAGTGGTACTAGGGATCAAATCCAGGGATGTTTTATCTTTGAGCTCCATCCCGGCCCCACTTTTTGTTTTCTGTTGTGCTATTTTTTTTTAAACTTTCTTTAAACTAACATTGTTTGTGCTTTATTTTTTTTATTATTTCCAATCAGTTATACATGACAGTAGAAAGCTCTTCAATTCATTGTACACAAATGAAGCAGAATTTTTCACTTCTCTGGTTGTACATGAAGTAGAGTCACACCATTCATGCAGTCATACATGTACCTAGCGTAATGGTGTCCATCTCATTCCACCATCTTTCCTACCCACTTTCTCCCTCCCACGCCCTTTGCCCCATCCAAAGTTCCTCCATTCATCCCATGCCCTGCCCCATTACGGATTACCAATCACTTATCAGAGAAAACATTCGGCCCTGATTTTTTTGGATTGGCTTATTTTTTTTTGAATTTATGTTTGAGACAGGGCCTCCTTAAGTTGCTGAGGCTGGCTTCAAACTTGATATCCTCCTGTCTCAGCATTCTGAGTCGATGGGATTACAGGCAAGTGCTACCATACCCAGCTGGGGTTTAGGTTTTAACATATGAAATTTGAGAGGACCCAAATGTCTGGACTATAGCCTTGTATTTCTTTTTGTGTAATTTTCTGGTATATTCCTTTATGCATTTTTTTCTTCTAATTTTTGTGTTTTTTACATTTTATTTATAATGGCCCTTGGTATATCAGTGATATAAAGCCTTTGTCAGATTTCTTTTCCTAGTTCACTTTAAAAATCTTTATTTATAAAAATGTTCATTCCTTTTGCTAGGAATTGCTCTTTCAGAATTTGTCTTAAGCAATTGATCATATCAAGTTTTACTTTCAAGGAGGATGGTCACTGAAGAGTTGCTTATACAGCAAAAAATAAACAGAAAACATTTAAACAACGAAATGTTCAACAATGAAGGATTAATCAATTATGGTATATCATTAAAATATTTAATGGGCTGGGATTGTGGCTCAGCGGCAGAGCGCTTGCCTAGCACGTGCGCGGCCCCGGGTTCGATTCTCAGCACCACGTACAAATAAACGCATTGTGTACAACTAAATTTTAAAAATATATATATTTTAATGATGTTAAACACAGTAATAAATGTACAAATATGCCAGGATCCAACCTATAAAGACCAAAATACAATTTTAGCTAGGCACAGAAAAGGAAAACTATATTACATGTTAGTCCTTAAGTCTGGGTGATCTTTTTTTTTCCTGCAATAAGCATATTTGAACAAGAAAGTTTAAAATTTTGCGTAGTAGCAAATGGTTAACCTCTTTGTACCAGGATTTCCCCATGTGTTAAATGATCATAATTTCTACCTTGATTTAATTCACAAGGACATTGTGTAAACTGATGGTAATTCACTGTAACTACATAGATAATGGCACTAGTAATATTACTTACCTATAGTAAATATTATTGCTTCTAATGTAAATGCAATGGAAACATTAGCTCAATACTTAAAGAATAACTGTTATTTAACTAAGAAAATAAAAATCAAAGAAAAGTTTGTCTATCAAAATAGATCGCAAGGGAAGATGCAGTAAATTACTCAATAAACATTTACTATTTATTTGCCTATTTTGTGCTAGCCTGGGCCTATAGATTGGGGAGTATAAGGTGGTCCCCTACCCTCACATACATTATTCTGGTGGATGATCATGTCAATTTCCACAGACAGCATCATAGGTGATTGTCTCTAGACCCTGAAGAGGAAAAATGCTGATAGAGGAAACATACCTCTACCAAGGACAGTCTGATCATCAAAGATCAACTACTGAGCCAGGTATAGGAGCTAATCACATCAGAATTATAGCAGGACAACATCAAGCATAGCCTCCTGCAGTTTTACATTGCCTGAAGTGAAATTAGGGGACAAATTGGTTGGGGATGCCCCATTCTTGAGGGGTTCCCCTGGTAAGCATAAGGGGGAATTCCCTTAAATATGGTAGAACCCTAACAGTACATATATGGGTTATTGGGGAGAACAGATCCCTGCTTGCTAGTAAGAGACTGGAAGGGGTGGGGGAATTCCTAAAAACTCCATTTACAGAGTAGGAGATCCCCTTCTGTTACTCAAAGTTCCCTTGTTACAGGGTATTCTGAGATATTTGTGATTATTAACCCCTTAAGCTTTTTTTCTGATTCCTTCAAGGTTTCCAATCTTCCTTCAGAGTTCAGAGGATGACAACTGAATACGTTTGCGTGTGTGTGAGGGTATATTTATACACCTATACATACATACAGAGTGATAAACAGATACACAAGTATGCATGTGTACACACACCAGATTGACTGGTACTTGTTTGGCTGTTAGTGCAGAGGTCCTAAAATTTAAGCATTTTATTTTTATCACTTGAATATAGTATTATTCATTTCTAGTCAGTTCATGATAAAACAATTCCAGACAGCAATGTAGATTTTGTAAAACATAAGGTAAGATATAAAAGTCTGAAAAAAAGCACCATTAAGAATTTGAACACTTTTGGTTGATTATAGCACTATTAGAAAGCAAAAATAATTATAGTAGCATAAACTAATATAGTACCTATTGTACAATAGGGAGATATGAGAGAAAGCAAAGATTTGAATTTAACAGCTTTGGAATGAAAACAAATTTTATAGTTGAAATAAAATTAAGTCCATTTCTACTTCCCGTCACCTTCATCTCAGATAAGCAATTAACTTCAGTAACTCCCCTTTTTTTTTTTTTTTTTTTTTGGGGAAAGAGACTATGGTGGTTAAAATATAATAATGTATTTGAAAAATGCCTAGAATTTTAAAAAATGCATTAAGGACAAAGAATGGTATTATTGTTTTTTTTTTTTTTTTTATACATGGCACAAATTACATAAAGCGCAATAGGGAGAATTCTCTCATTTTCCAGGGTACAAATTAGGTCCAGGTCATAGACCTACAAACTGTGCCAACCTGAAGACCTGTATCACAATTTCAAGCTTGTTGATTACTAGTGCCTAGGTTGGACAATAAGAATAGGTGACAATATGCTTATCACTGGAAAAATAACTCAAAGTCCAAGTCTTTTGGTGGGAGGGTAGTAGTGTTATTCTTTACATTGAAAATTAATCTGTAAGGTAGAACTAATGTTATTGTTTGATATACAACACTATACAGATACTAAAATTACAGTGAATTAAGTGAAAGTGGCTTTGAATCAATCTATACAATCAATATATGAGTCTGGATGTGAAAGCATATGCTTAGTTCACTTAAAAACATTAAAACATATTGAAGCTGGCCTCAAGGTATTATAGTCTGTTATCTAACACATGGACTAGTTTCAAATAGGGGTGAATTCTCTTTGAAATTGTTTGCTCTTTCCCTGTATAATGGAGAAGAAAGAAAAAAACATTAAAACAAATGGTATTTTGTAATATGTTCTGGAAAATTTGCTTTTAAAAGCTACTTTGAGAAACAGTTTATTTCACATTATATAATTTGAAGACTTAAATATTGTTCTTCTCTTAAAAACAGAAAAAAGTTAAGACAAGAATCACAAGACTAGATTAACATGTGCCAGATTTTTGTTGTTGTTTTGTTTTGTTTTGTTTTTTAACCAGGGATTGAACCCCCAGGGGTGCTTAACCACTGAGCCACACCCCCAACCCTTTTGTTATATTTTGAGACAGGGTCTTGTTGAGTTGCTGAGGCTGGCTTTGAACTCCCTAATCCTCTTACCTCAGGTTCCCAAGCTGCTTTTGCCACTACTATGCATGACTCAACAATTATCTTAAACATATTTCATATGAGTTTTTCTGATTTCTAATAAACATATTTATTAAAAGAGGGAAAAAATCTTTCCAGTTGGAGAACTTCTTTTTACCGGAAATGTTTGACCAAAAATAAGATTTATTTTACATTACAAATTAGTAAATGAATTTAAACACTTTTAGTATTTGCTAAATTTAGCCTATTTTAATAGGCTTGGATTAGGAAAACCGTTTTCTTAAAAATCTAAGATTATAGTTATGGGAGGTTCATTTCCAGCTCAATCTGCTCTAATCATTCTATATATAACTTCCATATGAAATATAAACCATTTTAAAAAAGTCTTAAAAATTAATGCTTGTCATTAAACACGATCTTCGGAGCCACATACAATCTTCGGAGCCGCACACAACGCCCGTATAAGCAGTCTCCTCCTCGCTCCCGGGGAAAACCCTGCCTAATATTTATAACGTTATGACATACTGTAATACTCACAAGGTGGTTTGTAGAAGTATAAACACGACTGGAGTTATCTGATTGGCTGCTGGTGATGTAACACCCATGTCAATACTTCCCAGTGAACGCACGTGTTCGACCTTTTATTTAAATTTCCATTTCATCACAGCAATAAGACACTCGGGGCGGTGCGTTTTCTGTGAAATGATTATTGCCTTGGACCCGAGGCGCTGCCTCGCGCACACAATGTATCAGAGGATGTGTCCGTGGTTGTAACCTCTTTGCGTGAAAAGGCACCGCCTGGTCCAGTCTTTGTGAAGGAACAAAATAAGTTCACTTCCTTGACCACCGCCACCCGCCCCCAGCAAATGACAAGGCTGGAGCGCAGCTTCCACTGCACAGTTATTTCCAAAGTCCCAGGTGAACTCGTGGCGAGAGAAGGAAAATGCGCGTCCCGGGCGCGAGTAGGTGCGTGTGGGCAGCGGGGAGGCGGCCAGACCCTGACACTCGCCAGCTGTTTGTCCTCCGCGTAGCCCAGCCCTGGCCGTACATGTCCGCCCCCCCTCCCCGGGACCCCCAGCCTGACGCCCGGCCTTTTGTCCCCCGCCCCTTCGCCGACTTCCTTCCCTGCGGCCGCACCCCCGCCCCCAGGCCGGAGGCGCGGCCCGGCCCCTTTCCCGGTCCCCTGGCGCCCCCACCCCACCCCAGCCCAACCCCAAGCCCAGCCCCCCTCCCCCCGCCCGGCCCCCACCCTTTCCCCCTCCAGCGGTTACTGCTACCCCGGTGCATTGTGGGCGCACGGTCCGTTGTTCATTTGCCATTCGACCTCCGCCAGGGCCTGGTCGGACGGAAACGCTCCGCCGGCTTTATTGTCGGTTCGTTATGGGTCGGAGCCCGGCAGTTTAACGTGCCTTTCGCCCTCAGCGCCTCGGAAGCCGGCGGCGGTGTCGGGACTCCTCGGCGCGCCGGAGGAAGGATATCTGTTGGAGGGTCGGTGTGTGCGCGCGGCTTTAAAAGAGGGGGCAGCGGAGGGTCTCCCGCACTCCGCCTCTCAACTTCGAAGGCCCCACGCGCCCCGGCTCGCAGCTCACCGCTCCGCCGCCCGCCCCCTTCTCCGCGCGGGACGCTGCCCGGAGCGCAGCGGGGCGGGGGTGGAGGACGAGGAGAGCGGCCGGAGGCGGCAGCCCGGCGGCGGCGGCGGCGGCGGCAGCGGACGCGTGCGGCAGCCCCGGGAGCGAGCGCGAGCCGGGCGGGAGGGTGAGGCCGAGCCCCGCGAGACCGGAACGCCGGGGGCGGGGGCGGGGGCGAAACGGAGGGGGAGCCGCGGGGAGCGCGCGGGACGCGGCCCGAGGCCGGGCGCGAGCCGGGGCACCGGGCGGCGGCGGCGGCGGCGCGCGCCATGTCGTTCAGTGAAATGAACCGCAGGACGCTGGCGTTCCGAGGAGGCGGGTTGGTCACCGCCAGCGGCGGCGGTTCCACGAACAATAACGCTGGCGGGGAGGCCTCGGCTTGGCCTCAGCAGCCCCTGCCAAGACAGCCCCCGCCGCCAGCGCCGCCCGCGCTTCAGCAGCCCAATGGGCGGGGGGCCGACGAGGAAACGGAATTGGAGGGCCTGGAGCCCCCAAGACTTGGAGGCCTCTGCTGGGGCGGCCGCCGCCGCCGAGGAAACCAAGGAGTTGCTACTCCCCCAAGACGCAGTCGGCCCCACCTCGCTGGGCGGCGGTGGCTCGGGGGGCCCTCTGCTAGCGGAAAGGAACCGTCGGACTCTGGCCTTCCGAGGAGGTGGCGGCGGGGGTCTCGGCAACAATGGCAGTAGCCGCGGCCGCCCGGAGACCTCGGCGTGGCCCCTGAGGCATTTCAATGGGCGAGGGCCGGCGGCTGTGGATCTGGAGCTGGACGCGCTGGAGGGGAAGGAGTTGATGCAGGACGGCGCGTCCGTGAGCGACAGCACCGAGGACGAGGAGGAGGGGGCGAGCCTGGGCGACGGCAGTGGGGCGGAAGGCGGCAGCTGCAGCAGCAGCAGGCGGTCGGGCGGCGATGGCGGGGACGAAGCGGAGGGCAGCGGTGTGGGAGCTGGCGAAGGAGAGACTGTCCAGCACTTCCCGCTCGCGCGGCCCAAGTCCCTAATGCAAAAGCTACAGTGCTCTTTCCAGACCTCCTGGCTCAAGGATTTTCCCTGGCTGCGATATTCCAAGGATACTGGCCTTATGTTTTGCGGCTGGTGCCAAAAGACCCCTGATGATGGGGGAAGCGTGGACCTTCCGCAAGTGGGGCATGATGAGCTTTCTAGAGGGACCCGTAACTACAAGAAAACCCTGCTTCTGAGGCACCACGTCTCCACCGAGCACAAACTCCACGAAGCCAACGCCCAGGTACAGTATATCCTGCTCCTGCTTTTTGAGGTCTTTTCGGGAAAGGCTTATCAACTAAAATAAGAAACCGTTTTCCCGGGCGAAGGCATCGTTCCAATTGACAGAGGTGCGAGGAACTTAAGCGTGGGGGTTTAGAAAGCCTGGGAACAAAGTTTTCAAAAGTTGTATGTGTGTGGGGGAAGGGGGATGGAATGACAATTTTCTAATCGTAGCGCTGAATTTGTTTTATTTTTGTGTGACTCAGACTGCTTATCAGATTGAATCAGAAGGAACATTTAAGAAAATGAGGTTGAAGGTTTTAACCTAAAAGCTTAACTTTGAGTTGAAAAAATTATTAGCTGTGATTTTAGAGAAGCTGCCTTAGATTCATAGACATTTGGTGTGTTTAGAGGAAGTCAAATCTGGCAACTCTTTGTGAAGAGTGGATTAAAAAGTTGCCTTAAGTTTTAGATGCTACCTCTATCAGGAAAACATCCACTTGAAAAAATTTTTATATCAGGTCAAGATAATGTGAAATCTGAGAGTTGTATGTAAATGTAGAGGAAGCTATTTGAATAACCCTCCTTTCTCTTATGAATCATTTTACTAAATTCATCTCTGAACTTGTTGATCCTTCTTTACCAAGCTTACTTTTGTCGAATTATTGTTTTTATTCACTTCACCCATATTTATGCTCCATGATATTTCTATATATTTTTTAAACTTTGTCTTGTAAACAGTTTTCATGAAATAACTTTAAACTTTTAAGTTTAGCATTGGAAAAATGTTTTATGTGAAGATGTTTGTATCCAGCACTTGATTGGGACTGTTAGGGAATTTATTTACCTTCTGCACCAAACTGCATGAAAAATCACAAGTCCTTGGTTACAAAACAAGTAAGTCAAGTCGTGTGGTTTTTCTAGTCCTTATTTTAATATTTCTTGTCAAAAGATAGTAACCTAACCATTTTGGTAGCCCTTTTTAAGCCAAACATGTTTATCAGTCTTCCTTTTTATGACTTTTTTAGACAGCCTTGTAGTGGGGAGATGAAATCCATTCTTTTGTACTGATAGCCAGTCATTGATTTTAGAAAGTTACTGCTCAGATACTAGTTCTACTCAGGTATTAATCCCTTGCTGTGGTGTTTATGGGAGCAATCCTGCCATTCAGTACACTCAATACTGGAGTTAATTAGGTATACCAGTAACCCCACAGACATAGCCCAAAAGTTTCTTGGAAGTTAGAGTTGTAACTTAAAAGCATAGGGTTATTTTTTTTTTCCCCCAGAGGACAATGAAACAGCTTTTGGGGGGCGGGGGGGGGGGGGGGGTGAGGGCAGAGAAGGGCACAAATTTTAGTTGCCTCAGCCCTAGAAGGAAGGTCATTTTTTAGAGAAACACAGAAAGGTTAAGTAAATTATCCTAAGTCCTGGGTGACAACTGATACTAGAGCCTATTAGGAATGTTGTAGTGGAAAAATAATAATGAGTTTGGAGCAAATCTGGATTCAGATCCCAGCTTTGTGCAGTTTCCAGCTTTGTGAGCTTTGGGCATTTGAGTGAGCTAGAACATTTACTTTAGTCCACAAAGTATTATCTTTGTTTCCATTTCATAAGGCTTTAAAGGGTTAATGTATTTCTGAAGTTATTTATGAGATAATAGAGGCCCATAACTTGTGAAAATAAAAGTTTAATTTTCCCAACAATGATAGCTTGATTATTTAGAAAAAATTTAAAAGACAATTGGAATGAATTTTCTTAATCTACAGTAGACCAGTTATTCTTATCAGCAGTCTCTCCCTGTGGGCAAATCTGAATGGGAATGCAAATTATAATTAGCTGCTTAGTGAACCTGAAATCAGAGGAAGGGGGAATTAGTTGGATAACCTTATGGTAGACAGTATGGGAGTATCTCTTAGTATGGGTGGATCACAGAATTCTTTTGTAGTTAAAAACATTTTCCAAACTTGACCTCTGAACTATTCCTTCCCCTTTCCCCATTGAAATTGCCCTTTGATATAATCTATAGGCTATCTACTTTCTTTTAGGAAACTTTCCATTAAATTTAGTAAGTCCTGTTTGTCTTAAGGATATATATTGATTCCCTTGATTGGATTTTGGGTGTTTCTGCTTTGATCTTCAAAATTTTTTCCAATTTCTAACTAACCTAGTTCAGGGGGATATCTTGCTATCCCAAGTACCACCTACAAATCTTTTGTCTTGTTAATGTGAGTGGCAGGTGCCTTCCAGATCTGTCCCTTGGGCAGAGTTTAGTCTTTGTGGTGTTGTTGCCCTCCAGGCTTTGATTACCTATAGGAGGCAGTATAACACAGCCTGTGAGAGCATTTTTTTGTGCCCAAGGTCAAGACCTTGGGTCCTGATCCTCTTATTTTCTTAGCAGGAAAATTAATTAACTTCTTGTTTCTTTATGTATACAAAGTGTATTTGGCAACATATGATTGCTTAGCAAATGAAAATCATTATTTATTGTCATGATTACTTATTTTTAATGCAGGTAAACATCTAATACAAGATTTCTTTAAAATTTTTCAATTCGGGCAGTGCTGGAGATAGAATCCCGGGCCTTACACATGCTAAGCAAGTGCCCTACCATTGAGGTACACCTCCAGCCCTAAGAACTGTTTGTGGCCTGCTCCATGTGAGTTAGTATGGCAAGTTTTTTTCAGTTTTGAAGTCTCTTTCATGGATTCATTCTTGATTCTAGAGAGCAAACCATTTCTCCTTTTTATACCCTCAGACTTAGGCCATTTTAAGCCTGTGTTTCATCATGTAATTTTTCTTGGCTTCACAAATAATATCTTGCATTTGCTTTCTATTTTAATATTGAAATGAGAATTTTGGAATTCAGGCAAGAATTTAGAGGCTTAAGGTAGTTCACTCCCTTCACTCCCTTTATTTTTCCTATCATTGTTGTTTTGGGGGTGCTGAGCATCGAACTTAACTAGGCAAGCACTCTACCCCAACCAGTTTTCTTTCGTTTTTTTGAGAGGTGTTTGATCATATATCTTTGTGACTGTCATGATTTTTATTTCTCATGTTTTCTGTAAACAAGAAAAGTCTCTTGTTAATTTTTTTGGTGGTGACCAAAAATATTTGAACATACCTTTAAAAAGTTTGGTATTTTCATTTGATATTACTTGTGCATACGGGACTTGAGAGGCTGAGGCAAGAGAATCCAAGACCAGCCTCAGCAATTTAGTGAGACCCCACCTCAAAATTTTTTTTAATAAATATGAGCTAGAGATACATAGCTCAGTGATGGATCTCTTCCCTACATTTGAGAGGCACTTAGTGAGAGGTCCTGAGTTCAATCCCAATACTGGGGGGAAATGGGGTGTGTTGCAGGGGAGTACGACTTTTTTTGTTTTTTTTGAGATGGAGATTTCCTGGTATTGCCCAGTTTGGACTCAAACTCCTGGACTGAAGCCATTCTCCAGTCTCCCAAATAGCCGGGACTACAGGCATGAACATCTGATTACTTGTATTCTTTAACTTGGATCTTAGTTTTAAGGACTACCCCTGGAGAGTCTTTTTAAACACGCTTCTGATGTTAACCTTCTATGGAGGTGTTCTGTATTTGGATGTGAGGAAAACGTATTGTTGGTTTTTGTGGGGTGGTAGTGGTAAGGATCTATAGTTTCTTTTTCTTATAGTGGGGATTGAACCACTACCCTGCTAGGCATGCCCTAAGCTTTACATCCCCAGCCTTTATTTTATTTGAGATAGCATCTTGCTAAGAAGTTGCCCAGGTCAGTCTCAACCTTGTGATCCTCCTGCCTCAGTCTCTCAAGTAGATGGGATTATAGGCCTGTGCCTGTAACTGGCTATATCTTCATAGTCAGAGTCAATGATTATCTCATTCATGATTTGACCATTTAGCCCAGAGGACTCCAAAATTGCTTTAATTACAGTTTTGACCACTGTATCTTGGTTCAAACCACTTTTTTTTTTTTTTTTTTTTGATACTGGGGATTTAGCCCAGGATCACATTACTACTGAGCTACATCCCCAGCCCTTTTTACTTTGTATTTTGAGGTCCAGTCTTCTTAAGTTATACAGGTTAACCTCAATCTTATGATCCTCCTGACTTAGCCTCCTGGAGCATGTACTACCTTACCGGCTCAAACCACTTTCTGCCCAGTTGTGAAATTTTCATTGCTTAAGTCATTCCTTCTGTCAACCCTTTCCAGTTTAGTAAGCCTATAGCATGCACCCAAATAATTACGGTAAGTTTAACCTCCAGAAATAATGAATTCAGATCAGTGATCTGATTGAAATTTTGATGCCTGGTGGAACAAATAAAGAAGGGAAGTCATATCTACCAGCCTTCTTTGTTTTGGGCAGGAATAAGGCTTTTAAGTTGTTCTAACCATTTAGGAAGAAAGTCTGAAAGACCTTTGAAAAGGAGAAATAGTATATTTAAGGATGATTAAACTGCCATTGTATAATGATTATTATTCATTGTATGAGTAAAAGTCCTTGTTTCTCAAAATTTTGGTAGTATACCTTGTTGTATATCTAGGATTGGCATCTTCCTTCTTAAATTTATCTATATTAGGTAAAAGCAAAGCACTGGAGATAAAAACCTATAAGACTTTCTCTGCCCTCAAGGAACTTGTAATCTAGTAACAACAGACAGACATGATGATAAAAATACAGATACTGGGCTGGGGATGTGGCTCAGCAGTAGAGTGCTCACCTAGCACATTGGCGGCCCAGTTTGATCCTCAGCACCACGTAAAACTAAAGGCATTGTGTACAACTAAAGCAAAAAAAAAAAAAAAAAAAAAAAAATACAGATACTGTCATGGAAGTATGTATAGGGTACAGTGAAGACACTAAAGGGAAGTGGGCAATCAGTTCTACATGCAGTGGTTGGAAAAAGTTCACAGAACTGGCTCTTGAACTTAACTATGTTAAATAAATAGGCATTGACCAAGGAGGGAAGGGCATTCTGACACTGTATTTGGAAGCAGTATGAGGAAAGTGAAGAATGGTGTCTTCGTGTATCTGAGAAAATGGATAACTTGGTTCCTGAGCAGGATGAAAAATTAATGGTGAATAGATCATGGAGGATCTCTTTATGCTTTAAAAAATTGTGTTTTATTCTGTTAACAAATGGGCAACAATATAGCAGTTTTAAGTAGGAGAAAAGTATGATCAAACGTGTATGTGTTTTTGGTTAGAGGCATGTGCTTGTGGGTTTAGAATTTGAGGAGAGAGCTAGTAATGAAGCCTATTTTGATAATCAGAGTTGGCTGGATGTTAAAATCACATGAAGTCCATCTCCCCACCACCACCACAGAATTAGAATTTCTGGGGAGCTGCTTAAGCTACAAAAGAGATGTCTTTACTGAAGGACATCATAGAGGTGATAGAAGACTGCAAAGGAGAGCTTCTTGTTTTTATCTACCAGCTATTATAATTAGTATCACTAGCAGGTATTATTTATTATTACATGTGCCATAGCCTGGTTTGTTGTCATTCTATAAAT
The DNA here is from genome assembly GCA_025594165.1 of Tamias sibiricus. Classification (NCBI taxonomy): domain Eukaryota; kingdom Metazoa; phylum Chordata; class Mammalia; order Rodentia; family Sciuridae; genus Tamias; species Tamias sibiricus. Next base: position 137,429,565 of record CM046658.1, on the reverse strand, counting down.
CAAATTTGATTTTTTTCCTCCAAAATTTGGATTTGAAAATGGAAACTAATGTTTTCTTCTAATATGCTGTTCTGTGGGTTCCAACAAAATGCAGATCTTGGATGTTTTAATACTTCTCCATCACACTTTGATTGTATTGGAAATGTCTTCTCTGTTATTCAGTTATTGAAAAAAAGTCTGTAATTCTGAGTAGAGAAGTAAATACTACTTGTTGATTTTTTAGCTCTTGTTGATTTTTAGTTAAACAACCTTTTCCTGTCACTAATGGATTGATTTTAAGCTGTTTGAACTTTGTATTACTTGCAACGAGTTAGCTTCTCTCCTTCTGTTCCTTACAAGGGCTGAGACCAGGTAGTGGTCTTGTATTCTCTACAAGTTGACATCTAATTCCCCAAACTAGAGTGCTAATTCCCCAAACTAGAGTGCTAAAAGATTGGACAAGTTTTTCCTCCCTGCCTTCCCCTGTGTATTTATTTCATCATTTAAATTCTGCTGATTTAACCTTTCAGATATTTTTTTTTTTCAGGTTCTGCCTAACCCTTCATTAATATCTGTCTTCCCTAGTTAAGGTTCTTATTGCTTGTACTTACATTGTACTATTAACAGTAGCTTCAGTCCTGGTCTCAGGATCTGCAGACTAAGTCTGATGTTAATCCTCCACTTTGCTTCCACAGTTGTATCTTCTGCCTACCAATCCCAGTCTTGTCATACTGCTTCTAAAAACTCTGGCCCTGAGTTCAATCCCCAGTTTTAATTTATGTGTGTGTGGCTATCTCTGTTTCTAAATCTAAGTATATCCCATGCTTTTGTTTACACATACTTTTCACACTCTTAAAAACTCTGTAAGGTTCCCATAGCAGTGGTTCTTAATCATTTTTGGGGTTTTTTTGTGGGGGTAGGTACTGGGGATTAAACTCAGAGATGCTCTACCACTGAGCTACATCCCAGTCCTTTTTTAAGAATTTTGAATTTTGAGAGATGAGCTCACTAAGTTACCCAGGCTGGCCTCAAACTTGATCCTTGTGCCTCAACCTCCCAAATTGCTGGAATACAGGTGTGTACCACCGTGCCCTGCAGTAGTTCTTAATCTTTTCAGGGATCTGATTCTTTTATAATCTGAGGAAAATGATGAACATTTACCCCTGAAAATATATGCATATTTGCACAAATAGGTAGGGGGCACCTTGAAGTTTTTAGATGGATCTAGAATTCTGGGGATGCTATTGACCATTTTAGGATTTTTTTCCCTCATGCTGTCTCATTTGCTTAGAATCTACTTCACCCTTTTATTCACTCTTGTATTCTTTGACTATGCTCAGATCTCCTTTCTTCCCAGAAAGCATTGCTGTACCTACAAAGAAACTAGGATGGATACATAAACCTTGTCCTTGCTCTTATAACACCTGTTTATATTCTTCAGTACCTAAAGGTTCTCTCTACTAACAGTAACTTAAAGTTTGAAACTATTTTGTTTCTAAGAGTAGGCTTTGACTAAAAGCAGGCAATCTATTAGTGATTATTAAATGAATGAGTAAAGAAGGAATTTTTTAAAGCTTTTTAAAGAGCTTTTTCCTCTGAGTAAAGTGTTTATTTGTTAGCATCTTGTGGAAATACAAGATAAATTAAAATTTTAACTAAGTGGACATTTCTCTAAACTTTGGAAGAACTGATCCTAAGGTCTCATCCAGATTAAAATTAGTGATTTTACTTGAGCATTTTCAGAAATTAAATTTAAGACTTCATATTTAGGTCTGGATGTCCATTTCCTTAAAGTCTGTGTTTAAGTTTCTACAATTGAGGAGACCAGTTGTATAGATACTTAAATCTTCATTATTATATTTAAAAACTATCTGCAATACTTAATGCTACCAGAATACCACATGGAAATAGAACATTGAAGGAACCAAACAGAGTGATAAACTGGAGTTTTTAAGAATCTACTGTAAGATTGGTTACTAGTACTAAGAATGTTATTAACTTTTATTTGGTTCAGCAGATAATATTGGCAGTAGTATGTGCATATTTAGCTGTATTATCCGAATATTTTTTAATATTTATTTTTTAGTTTTAGGTGGACACATCTTTATTTTTATGTGGTGCTGAGGATCGAACCCAGTGCCTCATGCATGCTAGGCAAGCGCTTTACCACTGAACCACAATGCCAGCACCCTGAATTCTTAAATAATAATCTCCTTGGAAAATACACATACTCTTGACTTGGAAACAGTTCATTTTGAAGGTCATATTTAAAAGTTGTTTAAAACAGCATGGTCCTTTAATAAGTAGTGAAAAGAAATTGCTGGTATTGCTTGTAAAAGCAGGGAATGTTAATATTCTTGTACAGTAGTAATGAGAAAAAATAGTGGTTGATAAGTGTTTGATTTGTATAATTTATGTCAAAATAGAATGGGCATATATTTGGTACATAGGCTTTTGACTGAGTTATTTTTAAAAATTAGAAAATTGTGGTGTGATAAAGGCAGAGAATCTTACACAAATTGATGGGACCAATCCAGAAAATACAGGACATGGTGACTATAACCTAGGAGATGGTTACAATTAGACATAACCACTTCCCAAAGGGTTTCCAATTGCTTGTTATTTAAGCATTAAGCAGTACTTGATTTGTAAATGCTAATTTGCTGCTTCCTTTACGAACACTTTATGGATGTGCTGCCAAATTTTATTCAGTGTTTAAATTTTTGTTTCTTTCAAGTATTGATATTTTACTGAAATATCTATTAGAACTTTGAACCAAATGAGCTTGCTGACTAGGGTACAGCATGTATAATAAAGTTTAGTGTCAAGCTTACAAATAAAGGAAGATTCCTTATTCATGTTCAGGATTTTCTGTAAAGAGCATAGGCAAATGAATAAAATTTCATTCAAATAGTCTTAAAGGGGAGACTAAGTAAACAATGAGGCTTTATAGAAAGTTATGCTGTAACAGTAATTATTATAGGCATTTTTAGTATTGTCTTAGTTCTTTATATTCATGAGCCCTGAATATTTTCATTACTCTTTGTTTAATGTTTTGAGATTTTTATATCATACTAGTTTACATACAAGATCTAGGTTAAGTAAAACAACCCCTTGGAGCTTGTGTGTATATATGAGGCCCTTGGTTTGATCCCCAGCACCACCAAAAACAAAGGAAAAAAACCTCTTTTACTTCACTTCTCTTCCCTCATCTGCCAAACGCAAAAATTTGGAATTTTGCTTGTGAATGGGTTTGTTTTGATTTAATATTTATTTTTACAAAGGATTGTTTGGGTAGGAGAGAAAAATAGCTAATTTAGAGCATGGAACATTTTGGTATGATGTTGGGGGGCATGGGGGAGAGGGGAGGTTTTCTGTGGTAGAATGGCATTATGCACCTGAGACAGGAAGAGGGGGTTAGAAATCCTCTACTCTGCATGCTTCATTCTATAGTGGTCTTACAGTGCTCCATTATCCCTACGAAACATTGAAGTGTTCTGGAATTCTGATATTTTGTTTCTTGTTGGCTACCCAAGCCTGGAAACAGCACAAAAATTCTTAGATGGGCTATGGTTTAGTTTCAGAGAATTGCTATTATTTTGTGTATAGCTTCCTTTGACTAGGATTCAGACATAAAGCCAATACTTTTGTAAGTTTGCCATACCCACAGTTGGGTTAAATGAAGTTTGTTTGTTTGTTGTTTTTGGTTTTGGTTGGTAGGAGGAATTGAACCCAGGGATGCTTTACCATTAAGCTGTATCTCTATTCCTTTTTTATTTTATTGTTTATTTATTTTTTTTATTTTTGAGATAGGGTCTCCTGAAATTGGTGAGGCTGACCTTGTATTCCTCAGCCTCCTGATAAATGAAGTTTTGTGATTAAGAATCAACCATTTAGAATAATGTTTCTAAGAATTCTTTTGCAGTCCTATCTTCCTTACACTCCTTCCTCTCTTCAGGTCCTTTCAGTATGTTTACATTTTGGCCTGTGTTTTTTCCATGTTTTTTTCTGTACTCATAAAATAGATCCGTGTGTGTGTGTGTGTGTGTGTGTGTGTGTGTGTAGCCTTTATTTATTGTGCATTTAATTTTAGCACTTAAAAATTTTTAGCACTTAAGGTCATCCTTTTCAGTCATACTTTCTTATTTCCCCCCACCAGGGATTGAGCCAGGGGTGCCTAACTACTGAGCCACATACCCCAGGCAGCCCTTTTTATTTTTTTGAGACAGGGTTGATAAGTTACTTAGAGCCTCCCTAAGTTGCTGAGGCTGGCTTGGAACTTGGGATCCTCTTGCCTTTGCCTCCTGAGCTGCTGGGATTGTAGGCATGCACCACCATGCCCAGCTTACATCGTCTTTCTACTAGAAATGTCCTAGCAGTTTTTCTCTTGGGGGAAGAAATGATTAGTTATTTAGCAAAGTTTGATAACTGTGCCAAGCAATATGTAGGGTTATAGGGATATTATAGCTCTGCTTGAAGGAAGTTTACCAGCCTAGTCATTGAATGAAGACAGTCATAAAGTTGTTAAAACTAATATTTGTAGTTCTGCTTTGTCATTTAAGAAGACGACTCGGGGATAGTGACTTTCCCAAGGACACATGATTAGTAACTGGTACAGACAGGATTCTGAAATTAGATCATACTCTTATTCTTTTATATAATGAACCACACAATTTTAATTATTGTATAGGAATTCACCTAGAGCAATGCAAAATTAAACAGTAGTGAATACCTGTACAATTGATAAGCAAAATTATATACATTAAATTTTTAAAATTTAGAGATGTTAACTTACTTTGCAGTTAGTAGTTTTATGACCTAAAGAGAGAAGACTTTTTCAAAGTTGGTTAGGAAATTATATAACTAAATATTCCTACAATGAAAACAAGTTTCTTCGGATGGCCTTAACTGAAGACTTAAAATTTAACTTTTTTAATAGTGTTAGGTGATATGTCCACTGTATTATAACTTGGATATTTTTATGTTATGTCAGAGAGGAAATTGCTGCTTTCCTTTCAAGAGATTAAGCAAACTATCTTGGTTTCCATAAATGAATAAGAAAACAATTGCTGTTTTAATTTTAAATAATTCTCAAGTCATGTCCTTAGTTTATATTTGAAAAGAAAAATCAGTGAAATCTTGCTGATCCTGTCAAATATGTTCCAGTTATCTTTTAATAGCAATCAGTTGCACCATTCTATTCATTCCATTCCTTTCAATATTTGGGATGATGATCATTTTAAGCTCAGTGCATGATGATTACTCACAGTTTGTTTGATTAGTAGTTTTTAAAAACTTATGTTGGTAATGATATTTGTTTTCCTTACGGTAAGGACTTTAAAATGTAAATAAAATTTAATATTAATGTTTTTTATCCAATTACAGGAGTCAGAAATACCATCAGAGGAGGGGTACTGTGACTTTAATAGTAGGCCAAATGAGAACTCTTATTGCTATCAACTTCTTCGACAACTAGATGAACAGAGAAAGAAAGACATTCTTTGTGATGTCAGCATTGTGGTGAGCGGGAAAATCTTTAAAGCTCATAAGAATATCCTGGTTGCAGGCAGCCGTTTCTTTAAGACTTTATATTGTGTTTCAAACAAAGAAAGCCCTAACCAAAACAATACAACCCATTTAGATATTGCTGCAGTTCAAGGTTTTTCAGTCATCTTGGACTTCTTGTATTCTGGTAACCTGGTGCTCACAAGCCAAAATGCCATTGAAGTGATGACAGTGGCCAGCTACCTTCAAATGAGTGAAGTTGTTCAAACTTGCCGAAATTTCATTAAAGATGCCTTAAATATAAGCATTAAATCAGAAGCTCCAGAGTCTGTAGTTGTGGACTATAATAACAGAAAACCAGTTAATAGAGATGGTGTGTCTTCACGGGATCAAAAAATTGCCAGCTTTTGGGCAACACGGAATCTTACCAATTTGGCAAGTAATATAAAAATTGAAAATGATGGTTGTAATGTCGACGAGGGCCAAATAGAAAACTACCAAATGAATGACAGTAATTGGGTCCAGGATGGTTCTCCTGAATTGGCTGAAAATGAATCTCAAGGTCAAACAAAAGTATTTATTTGGAATAATATGGGCTCCCAGGGAATTCAAGACACTGGCAAAACAAGGAGGAAAAACCAAACTACAAAGAGATTTGTTTATAATATACCACCTAATAATGAAACAAATTTAGAAGATTGCTCAGCGATACAGCCACCTGTTGCCTATCCAGAAGAAAGTAAGACTCTAATCATTAAGGAGGAACCAGGTAAATATTGTACATACAAAGATAAATCAGTTTTCATTCTAATGGGCAATAATCTTGAAGTATATTTTTAATTGAAATTTTATTATAAAAATACTTGTTGAATGTTTACAATAGGATAAGGGAGAAACACTTAAATGTAAAATTTTTGGTTTATTTTGTCTTTTCTCTAAGCATGTATATGTGAGTTTCTCAAAAGTTGCTATTAATAACAAGGCATCAAATATACAGATGCTCCTTGACTTAAGATGAAGTTATAGCTTCATGAACTAAGAAAAAACTATCAGGTCAAATAAAACATTCTATATACTTAGGACCCTAAACATCATAGCTTAGCATAGCCTACCTTAAATGTGTTCAGAACACTTAGGCTACAGTTGGGCAAAATGATCTAACACACAGCCTATATTACAATAAATGCTTAATTTATTAAGTACTAAAAGTGAAACAGAATGGTTGTGTGGGTACACTTTTACACCTTAAGTTGGAAAATTTTAAGCTGAACTATCTTAAGTTGGGAACTGTCTGTATTATTAAGGAATGTGAACTCTATGCAGTTCTTTTGACTTGTTCTCATCTTTAACCTCTGTGCTCATTATTTTATTAGTACTAGAAAAAATAGTCTTCTTAGTTATGTACAATTGTGTCATTTTGGAACTTTTTTTTTTTTTTGGCAGTACCAGGGCCTTGTACGTACTAGACAAGTGTTCTACCATTTACATCTTCTATTTCTTTTTATTTTATTTTTGGACAGATATAGCTAAGTGGTTGCCCACAGAGGTTTCCAATTTGTGATCATTTTGCCTCAGTCTCTTGAGTAGCTGGGAGTACAGGCATGTGCCACCATACCTGGCTCATTCTGGAACATTTGTAAGACCTAGTTAACATGTTGTTTGTTTGTTTGTTTGTTTATTTATTTATTTATGTACTAGGGATTGGACCCAGAGGCACTTAGAACTGAGTCACATCCCTAACCTTTTTCATTTTTTGAGACAGGGTTTCGCTAAGATGCGAGGCTAGCCTCAAACTTGGATCCTCCTGCCTCAGCCTCCCAAGTTGCTGGGATTACAGGTGTGCGCCACTGTGCCCAGCTGTATTTAAAAATATTTGTTTTATATAATTTTAATAATTATGAAATTATTCTAACTTTTGTTTTTTGGTACCAGGGATTGAGGAGCACTTAACCACTGTACCACAACCTCAGCTCTTCTTTATATTTTATTTAGAGACACAGGGTCTTGCTGAGTTGCTTAGGGTCTTGCTAAATTGCTAAAGCTGTCTTTGAATTCAAAATCCTCCTGCCTCAGTCTCCTGAGCAGCTGAGATTACAGGCATGCACCACTGTGCCCAACTAAATCATTCTAATTTGTTTAGAGCTTCTGTTCTGTTTTCATTACAGATTTTATAGAAACTGATTTTTTTTTAATATTTATTTATTTTCTTTAGCTGTACACAATGGGTTTATTTGTACATGGTGCTGAGGATCGAACCCGGGCCACGCACGTGCCAGGCGAGCGCTCTACTGCTGAGCCACAACCCCAGCCCCAAACTGGAATATTTAATTTTATCCACTTGCACCATCTAGTTTTCTTTCTCCTTTGCATTAGTTAGGAGAGAGAACCTTTTCTTCAGTATGTTCCTAAAAGAATGTATGCACTATGATGGGGATTTCTTATAGAATAAAGTAGAGGAGTATGAATAGAAAGAGTAGAAATTTTTATCTTTAGTTTAATCTGGCTGTGCCTAATTTTATTTGAAGAAGAAGTTCAGTGAGTTTGATGATGTTTCTTCCTACACATCTCTCAGGTTTGTGCAGTACTATCAAGTGCTTGTGTTTCAGCACACTGTGTTCACTGTCTGATTTTTACATGATGGTGATCATCTGAGGAAGGAATACTTTCTTATTTGATACTAGGATATGAACCCAAAAGTGCACTGAGCCACATCCCCAGCCTGTTTTATTTTTTAGTTTGAGACAGGGTCTCACTAAGTTGCTAGGGCTTTGCTAAGTTTTGAGGTTGGCCTTGAATTCGCAATCCTCCTGCTTCAGCCTCCCAGGTCACTGGGGAGTACAGGCATGAACCATTGCATCTGGCTGAGGATGGAATACTTTTTATTAAAAAGAATTATTTATTTATTTAGCTCCCAGAGGGCAACATGCCATAGTAAACCTGTGAAACGGGTTTTTCTTAATTTTTGGATGTGGATTATTCTTTACTGGTAGAAATTTTAGTTATGTGAAAATTAGTATTTATACTGAATACTATTTGCTTTTTTTTTTTTTTTTTTTTTTTTTTTTTTTTGATACTGGGGATTGAACTCAGGGGCACTTGACCACTGGGCCACATCCCCAGCCCTTTTTTGTATTTTATTAGAGACAGGGTCTCACTGAGTTGCTCAGTGCCTCAGCAATGGTTTTGAACTCGTGATCCTCCTGCCTCAGCCTCCAAAAATGCTGGGATTACAGGTGTGCGCCACCGTGCCTGGCTTGCTATTTTTTTTTCTAGTACTTTATATCAAGTTTTTAGTAATAATATCCCTGAGGCATTTTTGTTAAATAAAATATTGTTTTGGTTTTTGGTGCTGGGAAACAAACCCAGGGCCTTGTGCATGCAAGGCAAGCACTCTACCAAATGAGCTACAACCCCAACCCTTAGATGAAATAGTAAGAGTACTTTGTTTGGACTTAATTGTTAATTATTAATATAGAAGTTCTTGATGGAGTTCCCAAATTAGGGCCACATTGACTTACTGTTGTATGAATTATTCCAGTATGGTGGGACCTTGTAATATTTTAAAGACAGCGTCTTGCTAAACTGCTTAGGGCCTCACTACATTGCTGAGGTTGGCTTTGAACAAGATCCTCCTGCCTCAGTCCTCCTGAGCTGCTGAGAGTACATGCTCTACTGTGTCCAGCAGGTCTGTTTTAAACTAGCTGTTGTTAGTCTGCCATCTCTTCAGTTTGATTTTTACCAGCTTATAAAAGATCATTTTAAGTCATGGACAGCACTTTGTTTCTGCACTTAAACTCAAAAATTTGGTTGTATCATCAATGTGCTACATTTCAATCATTTAAATTTTCTAGTGCCTCTAAGTTGAGCATATTATTCCTTTTAAGTTCAACAGGTGAGTCAAGGTTGAGATCTGCTGAGACAGTGAAAAGGAGCCCAAATTGAGTCAGATGTAGTGGGCCTTGAAAATCAGCTTTACCACTTATACACCACTATGCTACCATGATCAACTTAAGTTAAATTCTTGTTCTTAGTGTTGTCCTCTTCTTCCTTTAAAAATGGTGCTTATTTTACAGGATTATTATGATAATTAAATGACAGCTATAAAAGCACAAAAGAAATATTATGGTCATCTCAATCCCTCTTAAAATTGGGAAAGAGGTTGTATGTTTTCCTATGTTGTGTGCTTTCTGCCAAATGCTAGGTAGGTGGTCTTACAGCCTCAGCCTTTTTGTTTTAATACTTATGATACCTTCTTAAGCAGCCTATTTGAGTATAGGATGACTGTGATTAGGAAGTCATTTAAAATGTAGCCAAAGTTTGCTTCTCCTTAAGGTCTTAATTCTGCCATTTTTCAGTTGTGTAATTTGAACCCAACCTCTAATCCCTCTTATCTACCCGATAACCCTTCAAATGTTAGACATTTAAAAAATTCCCCAGAAGTCCTAGGCCAAGTTCTATTCCTCCCACCTTGTGAATACAGGAAATTGACTTAGGTTTCCAGGCAGGTTCTGACCAATATAGAACACCGTGGACCTGTATTTACCGCAATTAAGGCTTTTCCTAAGACCATTTCTATTAGTAAAAATAGAGGCAGGTGTCATATTTAGGACCATCTCACATTTAAAGCCTTGTTATTAACCAGTGAAGTGGTAGACCCCTGCCTTTTTAAAAGATTGATCCCTTTTTGCCGGCGCGGTGGCGCACGCTGTAATCCCAGCACTTTGGGAGGCTGAGGCAGGAGGATCGTGAGTTCAAAGCCAGCCTCAGCAATGGCGAGGCACTTAGCAACTCAGTGAGACCCTGTCTCTAAATAAAATACAAAAAAGGGCTGGGGATGTGGCCCAGTGGTCGAGTGCCCCTGAGTTCAATCCCTGGTACCAAAAAAAAAAAAAAAAAAAAAAAAAAAAAAATTGGTCCCTTTTAACTTTAAAACATTGTTATAAATCCCCCACACCATTGGTTATTCATTTATATAAATGCTTTTAAATGAACTTAAAAGTTCTACTGAAAACAGTTGAAAAATCATAGGGAATTATTCATTCTACAAACAAAGCGTGACACAAGTGGGTTTGTGGTACCTTGGGAGGAACTGTGACTTCCTTAGGGCCTTAAGTCTTGTAGTTTGTAAACCATAGCTCTAATAACAGTGTCATCTTCTTGCTATATAATGTTGAAGCTGCTATTTGTGCACCTCATCAAGATTAAGATAAGGTGTACCAATAGCTACTGGGGTTCTCATTCAGATGGTATTTTTTTTAATCTAGAAGAAGCAGCTAGTATATATTTTTTAATTCACTACTGAGATTCACTTAAGATCATTTGTGATTACGAGAATACTTGAACTCTGGAAGATTAGAAACTTCTATTTTATTAGGTTGTGGAATAATTGTCAGCAAAAACTAAAATCTGGGTAATGGAATAGAGGGGGAAAGAGATGTCATTAATCTAATAATGTAAAAATTTCAAATATTTGTCTTTTTGATTTCCAACCAGGAAACATTAAATTTTAGTCAAATAAAATAGATAAAAATCAATAATTAAGTTGTGGAAATATTAATAACTAATGCCTGAATTGTTTTACCTAGTATTTTCATGCAAGTAGTTGTATTTAATCAGAGTAAATCAGGTGTTAATCCCATTTTTTATCTTGAAGCCTAGTATGTAATTTGGTTTTCTAGGTCTATATTTTTCTATTTATACCAGTCATTTTAGGAGTTTCCACCTATTGTAAATAATTATACTCTGTTGGATGCAGGCACACTCATTTTGAATAAAGATTTTTGAAAAGACAGAAGCAAATTAGCAAAATACAAGTGAATATTAGCAAAAAAGTTAAATGAATGCTAGTCCTGGTAAAAGTATGACTGCCCTAGTTAAGTTTTTAATTGATTCTAAGCCACTAAGCATCCTTTCTCAAAAGGAAGAAGCGTAACAGTTTTTCAGGATGGCAAGCTTTCTTAGAACTGACTTCTGAAAGGAATTTCTCCAGTGGGAGTTTTAGAAAGGTAACACCAAGTAGGACAGTTTCCTCAAGTGTTTTCTAGTAAGTGCACCAGTAGATTTATTTATGCAGTAATTGATTTTTATTTTGACAGAAGTTGATATAGTTCCATGTAAGATGGTTGATCCCCTCCCCCCAGTGCCACACAGGTATTCAAATATAAGGCGATTTTTACTTGATCAAAAGGTATAGCGTTATTTTAAGTCTGAAAGTTCCTTTCTCTCACCTAGACTTCTGATGGAAAAATAGTTTCAATCATTTATAGCTAAGTCGTTGGGGCGGGCCCCTAATTGTGGTCCTCCTGTCTCAGCATCCCTGAGTCTCTGAGATTACAGATGTTTTTCACATTCCCAGCATAAGCCGGCTTATTTGACACCTCCCGCTATACTGACTACTATATAAATTTAGTGTACAAACTGTTTTAAATATGTTTGAAAATATATATACGGAAGTTGGCTTTGGCCAAGGAAGTGGGTTTAGGCTGAGTTCTGCCACTAAATAGTCTTCAGTGTGTCCCAAACAACCTATGTATTGGGAAAGAAGTAAAACTAATACCTCATGATTATGAAATCAAAGGCTTCTAAGCTTTTTCTTATTCATTTTGGCAACAAAACCTACTGATGTATTTTTAAACATTTTTTTAAATGTGAATATTCTTGTTTTGTTGCAGAAATATTAATGTTTTGGTTACAGGATCCCACTGGGATCTTGTAGTTGTCACTTTTACAAAATATGAAAAGCTTTGCATTCTCTATTTTTACTTGGAGGGTTTCATATAGTAGATTTATGGACCTGAATTCATTTTCTTTCTCTTAGGATAATCCAGATGTTCAGCTAAACCTTTCAGGTATCCTTTTGGTATGGACTAGGTTGTTGTAAAAGATAAGCTACAAGTCAAATGTTAAATTACTTTTCATTGGAAACTTATTGAAAGTTTGAAGACCTGTTTGTTGCTCCTCTTTAAAAAGAAATGTCCAGTGGTTATTGGGCTATAAAATATTCTAAATGGTGGTAGTGGTAGTAGAAATAGTTTGCCATCTTTTTTCTCCTCTTCTAATGTTGTTCTGTTTCCTATTGCTTTCCTTTCCTGACTGCCACTTTTGGCCGAAGAGAGGGCTACATTGGTGATCATTGCTCATAAATTAGAAATCCCAAGAAATAGAGGATGTATGGTCAGACTGAATCTGGGAGCTGAAGAAAACTCATGTGAATCAGTTATAAGAGCATTTTTGTGGCTTAAATTGTCTAACCTCTAAATGTCAATCCCTGAGAGTTTTTATAATTTTTGGCTTCTAAGGGCTTTAATATAGTAAGGTAACTACTAGATAAAGTTTATATTCTCAGCTTTCTTCTTTTTTTTTTATATTTATTTATTTGCTTTTAGTTGTGCACAATGCGTTTATTTTTTATGTGGTGCTAAGGATCGAACCCTGGCCGCGCACGTGCTAGGTGGGCGCTCTACCACTGAGCCACAATCCCAGCCCATCTCAGCTTTATTCTTCAAAACAAATGTATGTTATAACCAAATATTAGTTTCCTGGGCAATTCCAAAATATCTTTGTAGGTCATAGAAGAAGTTTGGAAACAAAACTTTTTTTTTTTTTTTAATTCTAAGAAACTAGGGTCAGATAATGTCAAGATTGAGGAGTTGCTGATCTGGAACTAATTCACAATAGTGTGGTTATGGGGTAGAGATATGTCTGGTGCAGCTGAGCATGGTGGGCTGCATGTTTATGATTCTAGCAACTCAGGAGGCTGAGGCAGGAGGATTGCAACTTGAGACAAGCCTGAGTAACTTGACCCTGTCTCAAAATAAAAATAACACAAAAATGTGGGGGGGGGGGAATGGGAGTGGAGTGCTCACATAGCCATGTGTGAGGTCCTGAGTTTGATCCATAGTATCACAAAGTAAATAAAGTAAATAAGTAAAAGTGAAAGGGCTGGGGAATGTGGCTTTGGGGGTAGAGTACCCCAAGGGTTCATTCAATTCCCAGTATGGCAGGGAAGGGAAGGAGGCACACAAGAAGAAGAAATCTGGTACAGTGTGAAAATGTTAAAATAAGATTTAGAATTATGGCAAAGAATGCCGGGCGCGGTGGCGCACGCCTGTAATCCTAGCACTTTGGGAGGCTGAGGCAGGAGGATCGCGAGTTCAAAGCCAGCCTCAGCAGTGGCGAGGCACTTAGTAACTCAGTGATGAGACCCTGTCTCTAATAAAATACAAAAAAGGGCTGGGGATGTGGCCCAGTGGTCGAGTGCCCCTGAGTTCAGTCCCCGGTACCAACAAAAAAGAATTATGGCAAAGAGTACAGTAGGAGGCCCTTAGCTGCTCAATAGTTAGAGAAAGCCTCATAGAGAAAACATTAAGAGTTGGATCTTGTATTGCATAGGAGTTTGCCAGGAGAAAAAGGGCATTCATTGCAAGAACTTAGAATAAGTGGGCAATAGAATAGAAGGAGGACCATAGTAGCAACCTGAGATAGGTTAGGACTACATTGAAATTATCTTTGTATGCCATGTTAATATAATTGTGAATTTTGTTTTACAAATTGAAACAGACATTTTGTTTGTGGTGCTGGGATTAAACCCAGGGCATATTGCATGCTAGGAAAGCATTCTGCAATTGACATGTATCCCCAGCTCTGAAAAGTTTTTAACTAGAGATTTGATCTGTTTATATTTTGCGTTTAAGGCTGAAATTTTGAAGAGAATTGTTCATGAATTTGGGTAATGCAGTGGGGACCCGTTAGGAACGTTTTGTGGCAGAAACAAGTCTTTTGAATAGTGCAAAGAATAAACTCGGTGGAACCATTCTAAGATAGGACAGTGACTTGAGTCTGTGAGTTTGAGAGTAAAGAAAAAACTAATATCAGGTTTCTAGGGTGCTATAGGAACTGTCAAGGGTGATATATATATAATATGTGTGTGTATATATATATATATAATATGTGTATATATTATCATCCATTTGCAACTGAATTTCTTGAAAGGAGGAAATATGAATTAATAGAAATCTATACCTGCTTATGAATAAATAAGACTTAGTTCTGAATATTGTCTGCAGAGAAGAGAACTTGGTTTCTGATATATTTATATGAAAATGAAAGTGTACTAGATTACAGTGAGACTCTTAAAAAAGAGTTTATACAATGGAGTTTAGCTTTATCTAAAACTTCCATTTCTGATTTCTTCTCATATTTATCTCATTCTTTTCAATAGTATTTGTGTTCTAAGAAAATCTGGATTAGTTTGTACCTGTACCATGCTTGGAATATTGAACACTGAGAAGCAGAAGCAAATGGTCAGGTAGACCTTCTTTCCATCCCAGTCTTATTTAATTTAGCACTACAGGCAGGTGCTTCACTATTTGTTTCCCAGATTCAGAAGGGTTGCTAGCCCACTCTGGTCCAAGGGAAGCCTACTGTGACCACAGCCACCAAGATTAACCTCACTTAATAATAATACTTTGCTTTATATTGCACTTCATATAGTTACTTACTTAGTATTTTCATTTGCTAATATCACTTTTTGTTGCAGCTTTGTGATGTAGGTAAATACTGCTACTGTTTCTGTGTGAAGGAAAGTTATATAAACATGTTTTAGGTAGGCTGAAATTTATGTCTTTTATTTCCCTCTTGTTCCATTTTCATTGCTTGTTAGTCACATTTTAAAACCCATAAATATGATATCATTTTTTAAAAATTATAATACATGTGTTATTGGAATTCTGAAGAGGAGGTTGAATAAAAAGGTATGGTTGTAAAGAACAGTGATAACCAATAGCTTGATAACCCTGAAGATTTTGGGATGGTTTTATTACTCAACTATAGGGAAGGCACTAAAAGTGAATGCAGTTAATATAGAGTGAAGGTTTATTTTGCTTATTTAAATATGGGTTTGAGTAAAGTTACAACAGGGAACTGATATATTGATTGCTAAAGTCAAGCACCCCTGTTGACAACTTGGAAGAGCACGTATATTTTGAAATTTGTTTTTGATGTCAAGAACCCCAAATAGTTGAAACTATTTCAAAAGATATAATTTAATATCTGTAGTATGCATATTGTTTTGTTTTTGAAAGGGATTATTGTATCTAGGAAGACTACATTTGCTGAGGAGTTTTATACTTTCCATGTAGGATTAGGACACAAATCTACTACTTGAAGGGTAGGAGATAGAAAATACCTCTTTTAAGAAGTAGTTTAAGAAAAGCCTCAGGAAATCACTAAAATGATACATGAATAGAAGCACCCTGTATTTAAACTCCCTGGCAGAATTGTAGTAAGAAATGGCCTCTGAACACACTTTAGAATAATGAGTTTCTCCCCAAAGATTGAGAAATCTAATAGTTTGGATAATGATTTAAATTTTGTTTTTTAATTAGTGAAATACATTTAACTTTGTAGAAAAATTAATCCACTAAGTTTCAGTTAAATATTTTGAGTTTATGGATATGTTTCAATGTAATTAATAGATGAAGAAGTTGAGAAATTATTCAAGGTACTGTTAAACTAGCCTTTGTTTAGCAGTACAGGTTGCAAAGGACAGAATGTTGAAGTCAGTATTTTTGAAGGTCTTTTGTTTGCCATGCATTGTGATAAATACTGAGATAATAAACCTAAACAGTATCCCTGATCTTAAGTATGGAAAGCAGTCTGTATTTCTGCATTCCACATGAATTACTTATTCATTTTTCTAACTTCCAGCCCATTTAATCTAGGTGAGAATCTTACATAGAGAAAAAAGATGCTAACAGTCTTGAAAAATATCCTTAAGTTCTACAGCTTCAAACCTGTATCTGTATAGTCTGATATTCTCTACTTTCCAGTATCCACCCAGACTTGTGCTTCTGGATCCCAGACTTCTTAGGGAATCTTCACAATTAATAATTTCTTCTTTTGCTAGCATAACTTCTCCCTTTCTTAATGATTCCTGTCAGCATTTAAATGTTTGCTTCCACCTTATTCTAAAAAAATTTTTTTTTCCTGTTTTCTATCCCTTCCCCCCTTTCTGGTACTGGGAGTTGAACCCATGGGCACTTTACCACCAAGCTACATCACCAACCCTTTTTTTTTTTTTAATTTTGAGGTAGCATCTCACTTAAGTTTTCACAGGCTCAAGCTTGCAATCTTCTTGCCTCAGCCTCCTGAGCGACTGGGATTATAGATGTGCTTCACCACACCCAGCTATAAAAACTGTTTCTCGCTCTTTCCTTTTATAGCTAAATTTCCCCCAAAAGATTGTCTATTTATTAATTGGTCATATTCTGTTCATAACACTGGCCATTTCTTATTCATTCTATTCGCTCCACTGACCTACCAGAATCATTCTTAAGATTATCAGTGACTTTAATGTGCATTTTCAGTCCTCATCTTGAATTTTAGGCACCACTGATAAAGTAGACTACCTTTTCCCTGAAAGCCTTTTATCTTTTTTCTAGCTCATTAAATGATTCTTCAATATACTTTGTCAGAGTTTCTTTCCTGGTTTTATCTATTTGCTTCTCAGTTTACTTCCCATCTGTATTCTGACAACTCAAATTTTTTGTGTGTGTGTTTGTTTTTTTTGGGGGGGGGGGATTGAACCCAGGGGCACTTAACCACTGAGCCAATCCTCAACCCTTTTTATTTTTTATTTTGAGACAGGGTCTTGCCAAGTTGCTTAGGGCTTTGCTAAGTTGCTGAGGCTGGCTTTGAACCTGTGACGGTCCTCCTGCCTCAGCTTCCCTAGCCATTGGGATTACAGGTGCCTGGCAGACATTTTTATTTCTAGCTTAAGCACCAGATCTATAATAAGTGTCAAGTGGTTCTTAGAATTTTCCTCCCATTTTTACAATAAAACTATTTTCAACTTTATTTATTTAACAGTACTTGGGTTGAGCCAAGCCGTGTTCTACCACTGAGTTACACTCCCAGCCCTTTTGTTTTGAGACAGGGTCTAAGATGCACAGGCTGTCCTTAAACTTGTGATTCTCTTGCCTCAGCCTTCTGAAGCATAGGAACTGTGGACGTGTGATGTTCTCAACCTTTAGAAAGCATTAGAATCACTTAGACTGCTTATACCTAAGATTGCTTGTCCTCACCTCCAAATGATTTTAGTAGGTCTAGAATAGGGCCTGAGAATTTGTACTTCCAGCAGATTTCTGATGATGCTGTTTTAGGGACTTTGAGAACCACTGTGTTAGAGAAATAAACAATTTCTTTGACAGTTGGGATTCAGTGCCAGGCAGACCCAAGCTTACCCCTTTAATTCACCACCCCATCCCAAACATAATTCCACTCTGTAGGTATGTCAGATTTAATACGTTCATGGTAAACATCAATTATCTTCCCCTGGGTTTCCTTGGCTACCATTGGTGTATACTAGAAATTTCCCTGGAACTGACCCCTTGTCCCAATATTCAGTCTGCCGACAAGCCCAGTCCTACCTGCCCAAGTGTCAAATTCATTCACTTTTTTCCTTACCATTCTCATCCCTCGCCTGGGTTGCTAAAATAGCTTTCTTATTGATCTTCTTAATCTCTTGCCCTCCTTTAATTCATAACAAGTCATATCACATGCACTTGTGTGTGTGCACGCGCTTGCTTGTACACGCGCCATGCCAGAGGATCCAAACCACAATCTCCTATGTGCTAGGCACACACTGTACCACTGAGCTATACCTCCTGCCCCTGCAAGGATTAGTTATTTAAGGCAAATGAGTTAATTTCCTATTTTAAAATCCTTCAAAATGCTTACCATAGCCTATAAGGTTCTATATGACCTGTTATACATGCTTGACCATCATTTTATGCTACTCTTTTACAATCATGCAATCCTACTAACCTCTCAGTATTTCAGAACCAAATTTGCTGATTTGGGGCTTCATAACTATACACTAGAACTATTGCTGTGTAAGAATATACAGTAATTTATTTGCCCACTGTAAATATTTTTGAATAAGTATCTACTTAGGTAAGAGATTTTTAAAATATTTGTTTTCATTGTTTAATCTTGCATACAGAGCATCAAGGAGGATTGATACCAAAGATAAATGAATCTTTATTGGGAAGTGTAGGGGAGATCGTTCACAGGGACATTTTTAAAATGTCTTCCAACACCTCTAAGCGTTTTAATAAGTAGAGGAGGGTTTGGGACAGTTGGAATGATGCTAGAGTCAGAATCAGGAAACTAAAATATTAAACTAAACTAAAAAAGTTTGAAATTCATCCTAAAAGCCTTCGTGAGCCATCAAAAATGCTTAAAGATTTGTTTTTAGGAACAAGAAATGTATTCATTTAAGAAACGAGAAATGTAAACACTTATAATTTGGACGAAAGGATACCAGAAATCTATTTCACTAGTTGACTAATCCAGCAAAGTATTGAATGTAGAGGAATTGAATAGATTTACAGGAAATTTTATAGATTTGCAACCAAAATAATTCATTTCATTAATTTCCCTTTACGCTCCTCTACACATCCTTTCCATATATTAAGATTAGTTCTAGCCAGGCGTGGTGGCGCACGCCTGTAATCCCAGCACTTGGGAGGCTGAGGCAGGAGGATTGCAGTTCAAAGCTAGCCTTGGCAATGGCAAGGCACTTAGCGACTCAGTTGAGACCCTGTCTCTAATAAATACAAAAAAGGGCTGGGGATGTGGCCCAGTGGTCGAGTGCCCCTGAGTTCAATCCCTGGTACCAAAAAAAAAAAAAAAAAAAAAAAAAAAAAAAAAAAAAAGATCTTAAGATCATCTACTATTCTAGCTTTAATTTACCTCTTCCACTTTTGAACCAATACAGAAACACCAGTCTGTTTTGATATTTTGTACTTCTTAGTATGGCAATAGCAGGTATCTTTTGGGTGTCAGGCACTATAATAATAATATTTGGCTTGCATTATTATCCAGTTAAATTCCTATATCAAATTTATGTATGATACAGTGGATTTAAATGAGGAAACGGAGGCAAGTGGTCAGGTAGGCAATAACAGGATTGGCACCTAATTTACTTTGACTCTAAAGCTATTCCTAACCAGTATTCTACACTTACAGTTTTCAGCGTGTTGTGCATGTTGTTATGGTTGAGAACCATGTCTGAATCTTGGATTATCAGTTTATAAATTATTTAGGTATATTCTTCTATCTCCTCTTAACATTGAGTGAGTAATATTAAATTTAGTATATCTAACATGATTTTTCACATTAGTTTTCCAAGTACTTTAAATACCAGGAAGATGTTAAAATTTGTTGAATAAGTAATTTGGAGAGTGTATGGTTAGAAAGACAGCAATAAGAAATGCACAGTTCTGGCTCTCCTGGAACTTAACTTTGTTTTCTTCTGATTTGTCTTCTGTGCCTTATAGTGTTCAGTATATAGTACATAACCAGTACTTGCAGATGATCCTTTTTATTTAGTTTCTAAGAAAGTGGTGTTTTGGATAGTGGCTATGGTTTGACTTGTCAGTAAATTATTCTACATGTTATTTTCAGATTTGGATGGTGCTCTACTCTCAGGGCCAGATGGTGATAGGAATATGAATACAAATTTATTGGCTGAAGCCTGCTCTGGTCAAGATGGAGGTGATGCTGGTAGGTACAGTTAAATTTTTAGCAAGAGTGCATTTAGGAGGATTTGGAAAATGTTTGTATTTGTGTTTACTGGGGCCTATTAAAATTTCTTTCCCCTAAGTATTAAATAACTTTCAATCTGTGGTCATATTGCTTATGATGACTTTGTAAATTTGGTAAATACAAATTGATGTTTCTGGTTTTATTTGGGGGACTCATTTAGAGTTTTTAAAACTTGCAAATATCAAAGAACATATGGCTTTCTGCTATTGTATTGAATGGAATGGTAATTACTACACTGGTTCACTAATGTATTTTAATTCTTTTTGATGCAAAATAATAGTATGATTGTTGATGGTTATAGAAAAATGTTGATTAATTTTAAGTAGCAATATTTGTATGTATTGATGCATACAAAGATTCGATGATTATGTTATGAGTAAAATACAGTAAAAGGAAATGGGTTTCTTTATTAAATAACGTTAAGCTAATAGAAAATGATAGAATTAGAGAAATACCTGTTTATTGATTCCCATAAGAAATAATTTATGATCATCAGTGGATGTTAAGCCACTATTAATAGGCTTGTCCCACTATGATCAGGTGAAAGGTTGTTGGGGAACAGCATATTCATCTCAAACTCATCCCTTATATTTCTTCTAATTACAAAGGAGAAGAGCTATCTTTAGAGAGATCTGGGGAACATTAATAAAACCAACTGCTAAAACTTAGTATTGTTAACAATGGAACAAACAAATTAAATGCCAGCTGATGCATTGCACTAGCTGTCATACAACATTACCTGTGTAGTAGTTTTGAAACGTATTTAACCTGAATATAATTGTGAAGGAACAAAATCAGAAAAATCTAAGTAAATCCAGCTACATAGCAGGTTGTCCAAACTCTATAATAATGTCATGAAATACAAGCTGAGGAACCACCAGATTAAAGGAGACCAGCTGAATGCAGTATGTGTCTTGGTTAGATTTAGTGTCAAATAGGATTTAAAAGGGGGGGCATTTGGGAACAGTTGGAAATGTGGGGTATGTGGTGTGTGTTAACAGTATTCAGTCAGTTTTATATTTCTTGGATGTGCCATGGTTTTGTAGGGGAATATTCTAAGTATAATCCTGTGTTTAGGCTTAAAGTATGTTTTCGTGAGCTTTTTCACCACTGTGACTAGAAAACCTGAAAAGAACAATTTTAGAGGAGGAAACATTTATTTGGGGCTCATGGTTTCAGAGGTCTCAGTCGATAATAGCCGACTTCATCCCTTGATGTCTAAGGTGAGGCAGAACATCATGGTGGAAGTGTGTGATGGAGGAAAGCAGCTGGGAGCCTGGCACCAGGAAGCAGAGAGAGACTTATCTCACCAAGGACAAAATATACCCCAAAGGAACACCCCAATGCCCCACCTCCTCCATCCACACCCTGTTTGCCTGCATTTACCACCCATTTAGTCTGTATCAGGGGATTAATGCACTGGTTAGGTTAAAACTCTCATAACCCAGTCATTTCACCTAAACTTTCTTGCATTGTCTCACATGTGAATTTAGGAGACACCTCTTATCTAAACCATAACAAAGTAAGTGCAAGTTGAAAAGTGTATAAAAATGTCTGTGTATACACACAAAGAACATGGCAAAGTTAACATTATTAAAGAAAGGTAAAGGGTTATGGATTTTTTTTTAATATTTATTGTTTTAGTTGTAGTTGGACATAATACCTTTATTTTATTTATTTATTTTTTACGTGGTGCTGAGGATCAAACTCAGGTCCAAGCACTGCTAGGCGAGCATTCTACTGCTGAGCCACAACCCCAGTCCGGGTTATGGATGTTTAATTATTCAACTTTTGTATCTTTGGAATACTTTTCAAAGTTGATGGGAATGAGAGGACATCTAAGGGAACTTTATAAATAAAGTAGTTAGGGGATCTATACACAGTATGCACTGAACAACATTAAGTCAGTGGTTCTGAAGACATTGCCTCAAGGTGGTTTCCCCTGATTGTTGAAAAGTATTTTAAAAGTTTTGAAATTAGCAACATGGGAATTAGTGATATTACTTTTTTTTTTTTTTTTTTGGAAGATTTTCTTTGCTTATGCAGACAGTAGCTAATATATCAAGAGTATTTTATTGCACTTGCTTTCTTGATTTAGAAATCTGATCTGGTCCAAGAATGGTCTTAACGTGCCTAAGTGAATTCATATGTAAAATTTAAAATTTATGTGCATAAACATTTTCTGTGGAGAACAATTCAAGTTATAAATATCATTCTCAGGTAAACTCTTGAGTCATTTCACTTTACGTTTTTTTCCATTAATATTTTTCACCTGAGATCAGCTTTTGTCTTATAACTTAATGTCTTACAACATCAAAAACATTGCTTAGTTTGCTATTATAGAAGAATGTATTCAGAGAGCCTGGCCCTGTGGCGCAAGCCTGTAATCCCAGCACTTGGGAGGCTGAGACAGGAGAATTGTGAGTTCAAAGCCAACCTCAGCAATGGCGAGGCACTTAGCAACTCAGTGAGACCTGTCTCTAATAAAATACAAAAAAATGGCTGGGGATGTGGCCCAGTGGTCGAGTGCTCCTGAGTTCAGTCCCCAGTACAAAAAAAAAAAAAAAAAAAAAAAAAAAAAAAAAAAAAAAAAAAAAAAAAAAAAGAATGTATTCAGAAAGACACGATTGAACACTAAGCAGTTTTGAAGTAGATCCTTAATGATCCTTAAGTGTATTGAATTACAGTGACAATACCTTTATTCAAGCAATTCACAAGTAATATCTGCTAGTTTTTAAAAATTAGAAAAGATGTAGGAAACTAGGGAGAAACTATTAATTTTTCTACATAGGGTGTCTTGCTAGTTATCATGGATACTTTTGATATAGGGATGTATAGAATTTCAAGTATTTTAAAATCTATAATTCTGAATCATGTATTATCAGTTCATAAATTGTTTTTGGCATATTCAGTCTCTTTATATGCAGAGTACAATACTAATTGAATACATTGGCAGAGCTAAGATTTCTGCCAGTAGTTTTCAAGGTATTTTAAAGGAGTCAAAAACGCTAAATACGTTAACTTTTCAACAAATAATTGGAGGGCATATGTTTTGCACATTAGAAATAAAAGGAGAGAAAAATCTCCTGGAGCTTAACTGTTTTGTACTGACATAGATAAGAAAGATGCCCAATTTTATTTAGAAAAGTGGAACTTAAAATTGATAGGTTGATGTGCTCCAACTGCCACCCCCATCCTTGTTGCTGTTCTGAACATGTGGAAATGTTGCCTCACTTCAAAATTCTGAACTTTCTCCCTAACAGTAGTACATTAAATTATATATGATTATAGTTTTAGAGCCCCCCCTTTTTTTTAATATCCCCTCATAATCTCACTGCCTTTGCAACTGAAGAAGGGAAATACTTTTGTGTCATCTGTGGCCTCATTGCAGCTCAGAAGTGGGGCCTCCCTTTTTCGGTATTTTTTATTGGTTGGTTATAATAAGGGTGGGATTTATTGTTGCACATTCAAACATGCACATGCTATAATTTGGCCAGTATCATTCCCCAATATTTTCTGTTTCCCTCCCCCTTGTTCTTTTCCTCTGATCTCTTGGAGAGCTTTCTTTCTTTCTTTCTTTTGAATATTTTTAGTTGTAGATGGACACAATATGTGGGGTTTTTTTAAAAATATGTGTTTTTTTAATGTGGTGCTAAGGTTCAAACCCAGTACCTTATATGTGTGAGACAAGTAAGTGCTGTACCACTAAGCTACAACCCCAACCCTTGGAGGGCTTTCTTTTCTTTTCTTTTCTTTTTTTTTTTAAGTTATTGATAGACCTTTATTTTATTTACTTATATATGCAGTGCTAGGAATTGAACCCAGTGCATCACTGATGCCAGCAAGTGCGCTACCACTAAGCCCCTGCCCCAGCCCCTGGAGGGCTTTCTTGACATCAAAAAATGGGTGAATATAGGGTTTGGGGTTGGTGGCTCAGCAGTAAAACACTTGCCTTGCACATGTGAGGCACTGGGTTCGTTCCTCAGCAGCACATAAAAATAAATAAATAAACAAAAGTATTGTGTTCATCTACAACCAAAAAAATATATATTGAAAAAAAATGAGTGAATATATCCCAGGAGAAAAAAACATTTGGTAGTAATGAAGTATATTTAACAATATTTTAGAGACTTCTTTTGGTATTGATTCTTTTACCAAAGAGACATTTTAAGAGGGATGATGTATCTGGTTATAATACGGGAGCATTTTTTTTAATCAAAAACATGTGGCATTCATCATAGGAAATTTTATTACATATTGAATATCCCTTAAACTGAATGCTCGGGATCAAAGCATTTAAGAGGTTGGAGTTTTTTAGTATTTGCTTTGACTTTACTGGTTAACAATTTTAATCTGAAAATCCAAAATGCTCCCAAATCTGAAACTTTTTGAGCATCCTGTTGGTGCTCAAAGATTTTGGGTTTGGGAACATTTCTGATAACAGGTTTTCAGATTAGGGATACTCAACCTATGTTGCTGCATGAATGAGCTATGCATACATATATCTTAGAAGGTGAAAGTATAAGTGCCTTAAGTGGGAGCTGTTTGCCATGGAGAAACAACACTGAGGCTGGTATGGTTGAAATGGTGAGATAAAGGGCGTGGTTGGAAGCAGGGGCTCCAGAAAGTAAGGCTTTGTAGAATATTGTAGGTCTTTTTTTATTTTTTTAACATGAATTGAGGTGTGTAGCTCTCGCAGACTTTTGAGTAGACTGGTGAAAGGCTGTGATTACCAGGCAGAGTAGAGTCTCTGGAATGGTACTAGTAGTGGGAGCCAGGAGACAAGTTGGCAGTCATTGAAAATAACCCAGTGGCTAGAATTGATGGTTGATTGGATCTGAGTGGCAATAGCTATGGAGGATTCTGGATATATTCCTGTTGTTCAAAGATTCTTTAATCCAAGGAGTTACATACAAATTCAAAATGGAATTAAATCCAGAAGAAGGTAATTCCTGCCTGTGTTAGTCCGTTTTCTGTTTCTATAACAAAATAGCTAAGATTGGGGTATTTTATAAAGAAAAGATTTAGTTTACAATTCTGGGGACTCAGGTATTTTTTCCAGTTTATATTAAGATGTTCTATCACTGCTCATAGGATATAGACGTATTTTGTTTTCGGACTGATTAAAGAGGTCTTTACTCTGCCATCATTACTTCAAGCTCATTTTTCAATTGTTTTAGGTACTTCACATGATTTCAAGTATGGTTTGATGCCTGGTCCTTCAAGTGATTTCAAGTATGGATTAATACCAGGTACTTCAAATGATTTCAAGTATGGATTGCTACCAGGTGCTTCAAATGATTTCAAGTATGGATTATTGCCAGAGAAATCGTATTGGTCCAAAACAGAATTCCTAAAGAATTTTTTTTTTTTTTTTTTTTTTTTTTTTGTGGTAAAAGGGGCACTCAACCACTGGCACAGTATTGGTCAAGTTGCTAAGTGCCAAGGCTGGCTTTGAAACGATACAGTGCTGGGAATTCCTAAAGAATTTTTAAGCATTAAAATCTTCCATCTTCTAGGCTTTAAAAAATAAGTAGCAATAGCCCTGTATATCATTTGCTGTTTCAGAGATAGAGGAAATTTTGATTGATAGTAAGTCTTCTGTTTAATAATATGTAATGAGTGCTTTTTAATTTTTCTTTTAATTCTTAAAGGTGAATCATCTCTAATCATGAACAAATTAAAATGCCCTCATTGTAGCTATGTAGCCAAATACAGACGAACACTAAAAAGGCACTTGCTCATTCATACGGGAGTGAGATCATTTAGCTGTGATATTTGTGGAAAGCTGTTTACTCGGAGAGAACATGTAAAAAGACATTCCCTGGTAAGTAACTTTAAATACAACTGATCTTTGAGATAAATTATATTTATGTCAGTGATGTTTTAAGTATTTTAAACAGTTACTTACACATTTAAGGATTTTTAAATTGCTTTCAACAAAGAATTGATTTCTGTGAACTGATGCTCATCTTCGTACAGAAAAACATCGGCATAGTCACTCATTATTAAATGCATGATTTGAGTGGTTCAAATGCATTCTATTTCTATACTATCCTTATATTGGATTTTTCCCCCCTTCAATTAGGTGCATAAAAAGGATAAAAAATACAAATGTATGGTGTGTAAGAAGATCTTCATGTTAGCAGCCAGTGTTGGAATAAGACATGGATCTCGACGCTATGGTGTTTGTGTAGACTGTGCAGATAAATCACAACCAGGAGGGCAAGAAGGTGTAGATCAGGGACAGGATACAGAATTCCCTCGGGATGAAGAGTATGAGGAGAATGAAGTAGGAGAAGCTGATGAAGAGCTGGTTGATGATGGAGAAGATCAGAATGATCCATCTAGATGGGATGAATCAGGAGATGTCTGTATGTCTCTGGATGATTAACTGACCTACCATACTCCTCAAGGATGCTGCATTTGGACATAATATGAATCAACAATTTGGATTGTTGAACTTGAAGGCTTGCAAAATATGGTACATGCTGGATGGTAGTTATGTTGCTGTGAAAAACTGTAGGGTCAAAGCCTTATAGCAAAAAAAAAAAAAAAAAAAATTTTTTTTTTTTTTTAAATATTTGCACAGGACTGTACAGCAAACAACCATGTGGTTGGATTACATGGAGTCCCCACATATTCAGTCAGTTATCAAAGTAAAATATTTTTTATTTATAGGATATACAGTAACTATTTGGGTCCTATGAAGATATAGTACCTGTTCTAAATAGAGCTTACATTCATGTGCCACTTTAACATGAATGAAGAAAATCCATTTATGGAAGTACAGTGACAGTTGACCTAATCACTTTGTCCATCAAACCACTCAGGCTAGTTTGTACTAGTAGAGTTTTGTTTCTATTTTTATTTTTATTAATTTTATTTTTTTTAATACAGATTTTCAGTGAGGGGATTTTTCAACCCCAATGGTTCTATTTTCTTGTATTTTTCCATTTTAATTTGCTTCATAACTTAAACCAAGTCTCTTCTAGTCTTAGGTATTTCTCAATTTTGTGCTGATGGGCATGTTTATAAGAACTGGAGAGGTAATTTATTGGAATGAACTAACTGACTTCCCCAAACCCCCCTTTCCTTTTTTTTTTTTTTTTTTTTTGACATGAATTTTACTACTTCACAAATGAAGAATGATGTTGCGAAGCTACCGCGGTGAAGTTGACAAATACCACTAAAATGATTATGATTTAGAAGTAACTTTCTCCTGCTGCTCTAATCTGATAAATGGTTACTATATGATGTTTTCTGACAATGGTATTCGGTTTTGGGTATCTGTTACTTTGGCACTACTCTTGTTTGCCTCTTAATATTTTTGCCAGTGTACTATACCTCAGCCTTATTTGAAAGCAGAAATCTGATCAAAAAAAGTCATAGAAACAATAAGTAAAATGATTTGTTTTATAATTTATCCTCCATGTCCAGTTTGGTTAGCTTGTTATGCAATATAAGTGAAATATCAGGTTTTTACTCCTGTGCCCTCTTTATCATTAAAATTAACACAAAATGTTCATTCTCTTTTGTTTCATACTTACTGGATATTGTTTCGAAATTATGATTAATTTATTTTCCCATTTCTTAAAGTCACTACACCTTGATATAGTCTTACCTAGTCACCATGATTCAACATTCTACAAATATCTTATAAATAAAATGTTGAGAGGCTTTATTAATTTAGTTTTTTAAGCGTACAAAGGAGGTGATATATTAAGTTATAATTATTATTTAGCCTGGTGATGAATGAATTATCTATATGTGGAAGTCTCAGCAACATTTCACCTATTATTAATGAGCATAATATATAAGATTGAGGGACATCGTATTTTCAGCTTTCTTTTAAATAAAAATTTGAGTATATTTTCCTATTTTATATCAGGTAACTAAATTATGCTAGCTGTGTGGAAATTTTTGCAAAGATGCTTTGACATACAATTCTTTTGGTGCTCCATCTAATCAAAGTTGAAAAGTTGATTTTTTTTTTTTAAAGAGACAAGCTTTATATTGTCTCTGATTTCAGTAGAATAATGGTTTAATGTTAGTGATGTTTCTGCTTGGGTAAATCAGAAATTAAAAGTTACAGTTACATGGTTAGATGCATCTTTTGTCACCTAAACTTTATTATAGTTTCTACATGACTATAAGCCTGGCAGATGAATAGTTTTGGTTTGATTTTTGTTTAAAACTGAAGAGTACATCTTATTCTCAGTGTTTTGGACAAATAAGTAAAATGTAATTCTAGTGAGGTCCAAAGTAGAAATTAGTTGGGCAAAGATACTATGAATGAAAAAGTATTTTAAGCGTAAAATGTTCTGCTTTGTGAATAATGTAAGTATAGTATAAAGATTTCTTTCATCCCATTTATCCCCTTCCTTTAAAATAAACCATAGTTTACAATTGGTAGATCTGTCTATATATAAATATATATTAAAGAGCAAAGATATATATCTAAAAAAATCACCTAAGTCTGCTTTATTAGACTATAGTTCACTTATTGCATAGAAACTGGACTTGGCTTTACCTTCTTAATGTACTTTTACTTTTCCTCAAGATATGAACTTATTCTCTTGAAACTGAACTTTCTTTTATTACTTAAATCATTTATGTATATCTGGTAAATTATGACCAAATTTTTTGTTAGATTGCATACAGTAAATTGAAATACACATTTGGTACACTACGGGATTGTTGTGCATTTGTTTTGGTTTTAGTTGGAAACAAGGTTTGATGTAGATGGTTTGTTAATGTTAATTTAAAATATTCTATAATTGTCCATTACCTTCAATGTTGTGTTGTGACAGATTTGGCTATATTTTTAGTCATCTGAAATACGATACTTTAAAAGTTTGTTTTTAGGTAATCCAAAGGAAAAATGTTTATACTCTTGAATATATTAGCCTCAGCCTATATAAAAATTTCTTTGAAGTAAACATTTTACCAGAAACAGAATTGACAGATTTTTCTACTTGCCGACTGCCTAACTTATTATGTTTCATGATCTTGAGGGACTGCCTTTTTCCCTTCTAGATCTTTTTTAAAAAATAGTTTTACTACTAAGGTATACTACTGGACGTTTCTATTTTTTTAAGTATATTCTTTTTCTGACTTACAGTACAACAATTTCAGGAAGTTAATAGATACTAAGAACTTAGGATTGGTCTCGGTAACAATGAAATGAATACTCATAATTTTGTCTGGAACTCTGGCAGAATTATGTGTTACACATTTGGTGAAGTTTTCTCGTAATTTATATTTTAAATAAAAAAATATTTTAGAGCTTTTAATTTTAATGAAGGGGAAGAGTTTAAACTTTCATATTCACTTTAGTAACAGGCCCTCTCAAGTCAAGATCTTATATTTCTTAGGATTCTGAGAGACAATTACTTCCATGTAGTCTCCTGTTTGTCATGGTTCTTGGCCCTTGTTTGTTTTTTAATTCACTATATAATTTTCTGAATTTTAGTAAGCAATTGAGAGCTTAAAAATGAAACATTGTAGGAAGAGGAAACTGGACAGTAAGGAGTAACTTTGAAATTTTTGGTATGGGGGAGCTCTAGCTGGTTAAAGTTGAGCCATCCTAATGGAGAATATAGTAAGCTGAATTAATTAATTCATTTAAAGTTTTTAGAACACTGGTACATACTAGGTACATAATACATTTTAGTTCGATTATAGATGTGAACCAAGAGGAAAAGAAATGAAAGATGGTAGAAAGGAGGGAAATAATAGGATTTGGAAATTCATATTAATATGATTTAGTATAAGAGGCCTGAAGATGACTGAGTAGTATAATATGGGGGATGGTGTGATGAAAAATAGATTTTAAAAGCAAATCTTTAAATTTAAAACTTAAATAAGCTTTATATTTGTAGGGTTTTCTGAACATAGCATGAGAGGTTTAAATTCATTTTTCTGAGTAAGATTCCAAAAGCTACCAGTTTCTTTTGAGTGCCCACACTTGCCATTGTTCTGTAAACATTATTTTATCTAATCCCTATAAAGTAGGTGCTATTGTCTCCATTTTATAGATAAGGAAAGGCTCAGAGAAATTAATATATTTAACGCAGCTATAATAGAGCTGGGATTTGATCAGGTCTGATTCTGAAGCCCAAGCTCTTTCTGGGAGGCTCTATTGCTGCCTCATTAAACAACATTTTTTGTAGAATTGCAGCTCTTTAATAGAGTCTGTCTATGGAGATTTATATTTTCCCTACCAAATAGCTATGTTAGACATTTTTGTGAGTAACCTTCCTCCCGCCAACAAGCATCCTTACTACTATTTCCTCCTGATAAAGCAATTGTTTAGTCACTTTGACTTAAATAAGACACACAACCTCAGTGCAGCAAATATTATTAGTGGGCTGTGGCATTTTCATTTTTAAAAGGATGATTTTTAATCTGAAGAAATAGATATGAGCCCCAGTTTTTGTGCCGTTCAGTCACCCGGATCCTTAAACTTAACTATGGTACATAATATACACACTTAGAACTACAAACAGGCGTTTTCTTAGTCACTTTAGGATAAAGTTTTTTGTTTTCCTGCTGTATCCCTGTGTTCAAGTGAAGTTGAACAATCCTAGGTAGTTTAAAATGTGTTAGGGATAAGCACACTTAAAGATGTTTTCTAGCCCTGAATTTTATGACATTGTGTACTTAAAATTAGAGTACACTAGCTAGTGAGAACAGGATTCTGGGTTGAGGAGAGAGATGGTTGAGGCCATTATCAAATGGGAGAATCAGCATTTTAAACACTGTAAACATAGAACACTTTCTTCTGCCTGCTGTTTGTAAAAGCTCTCTGGGAAGATCTTTTACGAAGACCAATTTTTAAAAAAATGTAATTTACCTACCTAATATAAGTGTCCTAAGACATGTATGTAAACTTCCAAAACTGTTTTGTTTTTTGTGTATTTAGAAAATACACAAGAATCTATCAAACCTAAAAATATAAACTTGTGAGCACTAAACTGCATCTGGCTTTGTGAATTTTATTGACTCTGGCATTTAATTCAAATTTCTTTGCAAGTGTATAAATTTAAATTAATTGGGACAGGGGTAACACTTTTGGAAACTTTTGACTTATGTGTAATTTGGAAATCTTTGTTTTTAAGTTTTACAAATTTGAATTGTAGAATATTATGAAGGGGTTTATTTATTTGTATGTTTTTATATGAAAGTGCATAAATGACTCAAACTACCTCCTAGTCCTCAGAGAGTTGCTTTAATTAATTAATAGCAGTTATTTGTGTATTAAGTATGTCTCATCTTTATTTACTTTTAGGATTAGCTACAGGTTTTAGTAAATACCTAAAAAATATAATTACCTTATAATTACACTTGTGCATAAACTTAGGGGAAATGGGTTAAAAAACAAAGATGAACTGCTTTATTCTATGTTTATTGAATATTGGGCTAATGGATTACAAATAAATATCAGGCCTTTGAAACATTGTTGATATAGAGAAAATATACTTAACTAATTTTCATAGTTTTTTAATAACAGCAAAGTAAATCACAGAATGGTTAGATACTCCAATTTCATTAAAATGAACTTCAGTTTAGTTTGGAGAAGGGCAAAGTAAACAGGAGGTTGGGTTTTACATAGTACATAATGTCTAGTTATCTTGTGCAGCAGAAGAATTAAGATTTATTTTATGTGAACCGGACATGATCGCAATCTCAGCTACTCAAGAGGCTGAGGCAGAAGGTTCAAGTTCAAGGTCAGCCTATCTTGAAATAGAAAATGGTAGGGATTTAGGTTGATGGTAAAGTATAGGGTGGGGTGTGTGTGTCTACACACATTCTGTGTGGTTCCAAAAGTAAGGCAGTATTGACCAAACATTTCTGTTTCAAAGTCTGTTTTTTAAGTGTTAGGACCATCATAGTTCTCAGCCTTTTGTTTTAATTAGTAAGCAAAATAATTGGTTTATGTATTATGTGTAAATATTTCATGAATATTTTAACACAAATTTGGAAAATTTTAGAATTGAGAATTTAAAAGTTGGGCTAGGCTTGTAGCTCAGTTGTAGAGTACTTGCTTAGCACATGTGAGGCCCTGGGTTCAATCCTCATCACTACATAAAAATAAGTAAATGTATTTAAAAAAAAAAAAAAAAAAAGACTTTAGAAGTCAAATTTAGCTCTATGGGGGAAAAATGCTACATTAGCTTTTTTCTCTTTTTTCAATACAGACCAGATTGTCACCAGATTTTGGAGCTGGCATACAAAATTGGAATTACTGAATTTATGGTTAGATCTGAAAATTAAAGATACTTCAGAACTTAGTCTTTGGCATAATTATCTTTCTGAAGTTTGGACCAAAGGAGGAAATCTTTAAAATGAACTATATAAAATTATATCCTGTTAATTAAATAACTAGTATGTTCCATAACTGCATGGTGCCTTAACAGCTACTAATACTGCCTCCTGACTATCAACCAATTTGTTTTTTTCAAAACCATGACTCAGCCTTAAATTTGGCAATAGTAAATGGGCTAGAATCTTAGTGAAAGGTACAAAACTGTCTGACTTTTTTGGGGGTTTGGGGGATGGTATCATTGGGGTTTGAACTCAAGAGGCACTCAACCACTGAGCCACATCCCCAGCCCTTTTTTGTATTTTATTTAGAGGCAGGGTTTCACTGAGTTGCTAAGTGCCTCGCCATTGCTGAGGCTGGCTTTGAACTCTCAATTCTTGTGACTCAGCCTCCCTAGCTGCTGGGATTATAGGTGTGCACCATGGTGCCTGGCTACTGTCTGACTTCTTTGTGAGAGTACAGTACATAAAATGGTTTCAAGATAATTGCAGAATTACTTAGGTTGAAAGGGACTTTAAAATACTATCTAATGAAGATTACCCATAATGACTTTGAGAATCCATTTCCATTTCAGTATTTTTCTCTGTATTAAACTCAGTTAATAATTTGAAATTAAAACTTTACAAAGTATAGTCAAAGTACCTGGCACATAGTCTGTACCCCAAAGTATTTACTAGTGAATGACTAAAAGGCGTTAGCAACTTTTAAGGATTTTGGTAGTGATTATCAAGTGACATACAGGTAACACAAGTGTTGCCAAGCCTATGTGGGGATCACACTGAACTTTTGGGACCCTTTCCCCATACCTAGAGATCATACAGATCAGTATTCTGTGATGACCAAACCCAACCTACAGCAAATATTGCTATAGAGATCTCAAGGAAAATAGCATTTCCTGATTGATTTTTACCTAGACATCTCCATATTTCAGATACTTAGAAGTATTAGCCATGCTGCAAAATAGCTGTTTTAAAATGATGACTGGCATGGGTGTATATGTGAAAAACTAGAAAGAAAGCCCTATTTGAGTTTTGATGGTAATAGAGTGCAACAGTACATCAATAAAGATTTAAAACATGTTTTAGTTTCCATTATGATTTGTTTTATTTATGAAGGGGGTTGTTTTGGTTGTTGATGTTTATATTTTGCCGTGTGAAAGAAAACTATGTATTTGCATTAAAAATTGTGTGGTACTTAGTACTTCTTCAACTTGTCCCCCATTCGTAAGCCATCCACTTGGATTATTTTTCCCATCCCCTACTTTGGGATATTGGCATTTACATAGAAATTTGGGTAATTCTCTAGAACAGGATTTGCCACACTAATTTTTCAGGGACAACTGCTGCTCCTGTGTATCCAGTTTTCATGTCTGTATATTCAGCCAACCTCAGATTAAAAATTGTGGGGGGGGGGGGGCGGGCTGGGTATTGCATGTGTACTGAACACTTAGAGAGACTCTTGTCATTATTCTTTTAAAAATGCAGTGTAACAACTATTTACTTGGTGTTTGCATTGTAAATAGGTACTGTAAGTAAATCTAGGAATGATTTAAACTGTACAAGAAGATGTATGTAGCTTATATGCAAATATGCATCCTTAAATTTTGGCATCCATCAGGAGTCCTAGAACCAATCTGAGGAGACAAGGAAAGACTAACCATCACAACCATCACCCCCCCCCCCCTTTTTTTTTTTTTTTTTTTTTTTTGTACCATGAATTGAACCCAGGGTGCTAAATCACTGAGCCACATCCTCAGCCCTTAAGATAGTGTCTCACTAAATTGCTGAGTCTGGCTTATAACTTTCTATCCTCCTGCCTCAGCCTCCTGAGCTTCCAGGATTACAGCTGTGTGCCATGTTGCCCAGCATCTCTTAAATTTTTAAATAAGAGTTTGCTCATTCCAAAGATGAGAAGATGAGCAAATGTAAAAATCAGATCAAACCCCAAGAGTATTAGCTCAGTATAATGTCTTCATTTTATAGCAAAGAATATTTTAAATTAAGATTTTACCTGAAGTCTATTATGACTTGGTAGTCTTAATTTGCTTCCTTTTTAGAATTTTATTGTTTCATACACTTAAAGGTTTTTTTTTTTTTAAAAGTCTTCAATGAGACTGATGGCAGTATTTTGGAGTCAGTAATCATCCTAAACTTCTGCATTCTTCTTGCCCTGTGAAAGTAGCTTTCTCTTTAGCACTCTAGTATATATTTGCTGGACCTTATTCATTTTACCAGTGACTGAAACTACATTCAGATGTGGGCTCTCCTACTTCAGTATATGGACTCGTCTTTGATCATGCATGTATATTCTATGTGAATACATAATATGTGCACATGCATATACAAATGCATATTTAAGATGCTCCTTGGTTAGAAAATGTTTTTTTTTTTTTCCTTTTAGTGTATAATACACTCTGGAGTGTATACATTGTTCATATTTGTACTGAAAGCTGGTTGATGTGGGAAAAGATGGAAAATTAGATGAGCAGAGTTACATCAAAAAGGCCCTTCATTGCCAGGTGTGGTGATGTACACCTGTAATCCCAGAAGCTCAGGAGGCTGAGGCAAGAGGATTGCAAGTTCAAAGCCAAACTCAGCAATTTAGCAAGGCCCTGTCTCAAAACTAATAGGCTGGGGATGTGACTCAGTGGAGAAGTGTCCCTGGGTTCATTCCCTTGTAACCCCTCCCCCCCAAAAAAAAAACCCCAAAACCTTCATTTCAGCTATTTTTTAAAAGAGAGTGTGACGGGTGGACAGGTAGGATGGGTAAAAACTACAAAATGGAGCTGGGGTTGTGGCTCAGTGGTAGAGCCTAGCATGTCTGAGTACTTGGTTTGATCCTCAGCACCACATATAAATAAATAAAATAAAGGTCTATTGACAACTAAAAATAATTTAAACTACAAAATGCAGATCGAGTTAAGGCAGTTTGTGTATATATAGCACTTTACTTTGTTTCCCTTCAACATAAAAGGAAAAGACTGCTTTCATTTTGAAAATGCCAATGTTTTTAGGTTTACTCACTCTGTCACGTATGGACCTTATATTTTTATCTAAACTGGCAAGCCTAAAAATAATTAATGTTAGCCAGTTTTATCTATTTCTAGAGCAGGAAATTTATCTCCTATTTCTGTCAGCTGAATTGAACAGGGCTTGAGAAGTGTGTGTGTGTGTGTGTGTGTGTGTGTGTGTGTGTGTGTGTGTGTGTGTGTGTGTGAGAGAGAGAGACTGAAAATTGAACCCAGGGCCTTAGCATGTGCCAGGCAAGCACTCTACCAATGAGCTATATCCCCAGGCCCTAAAAAAGGCTGTTTTTCTCAGAAGACTCTGCATATACTCAGGGAAATGACACTTTGTTCAATAAGAGTTTGCCTTCTATTTTTGGAGCCTCGAGGATGAAGGGGCTTTGACATAAAGGAGTTTGCTCATCCCTTAAAGCAGTTCAGTAAAGTGGCAGGCCCTTAGGGTTAAGTGTTCATTCTGCATTGTTTGTTTTTATCTTGTTCTGTTTTCTGGTAGGAGGGAATATCACCTTTTCTGAGGATGAAATCACTAGCTTCTCTAGTCTTTTTTTCAAGTTATTCCCAAGGAAAGCCAAGTGTCTATCCAATTATGATGTGCTTTTTATGCAACTCCTGCGGTTTATCACTTAATAACAAATATTTAGTCGTTCAAGTTTCCAATTGTCTCATTCATCTGTATTTGTGTGTGTGTGTTGCCTTTTAGTCAGGATTCTGATCTTTGTAGGAATCAGCAAATTTTTTATAAAGGACCCAGATAATGCATCTGTTTGGCCTTGTGGATCATGCGATTGCCATTACTACTCTGTGGTACCACAAAAGCAGCCTTAGATGACATGCAAGTGAACAGTGTGACTGCCTTCTGATGTTTGTTTACCAAATTAGGCAACAGACTACAGTTAACACCTGATCTGCAGGTTCTCCCAATCCTTCACTTGTTATTTTAGTACAAATATTGAAGACAAACATTGAAGACCGATGTGCCTTCTTAATATCAATGCACTATTTCCAGAGTTAACAAATATGTAATAGCAAAGAGACTTACCTTGTTGGCACCAGTTTAGCCCAGGAGCATAAGCACTTTACCATCTCAACTCTGATTAAACAATAAGATCTTAATAGGAATCCAGTAATAGCATAGCCCAGTACCCAAGTTCTCTGGTACCCTATTCTTTTTTTTTTATTCAAAGTAGTATGCATTACAATTCATAATACACATATAGAGCCTCTTTTTACATACCACTGCTTGAGATACCCTTATTTTTTGGGAGGGGGAGTATTGGGAATTGAACTTGGGGGTGCTCTGCCACTGAGCTACATCCTCAGCCCTCTTTATTTTGAGACTGTAAATTGCTGAGACTGGCCTCAAACTTACGTTCCTCCTGCTTCAGCCTCCTGAGTTGGTGGGATTACATGCATGTGCTGTGCACACCGGGATACCCTGCTTCTTAAAAGATAAAGAATTTTATGAGGGGAGACTTTTGCTTGCTGACAAAAATAAATACCTTTCTAGTCTAGACCTTGTATTGCCACATTATTCTGTGTCATAAGGTCTTTTTTAGATGTGGCTTCATCCTTAATTGAGTTTAACATTGACTTTCCATCGCCTTCAGAATGTAAAGTATTTGGGAGACTTTCATTAAATATATTCATAAAAAGCGTTAGTAAATTTATCAGTCGTCTTGGGTGTAACTTGAAAATGTAAGCTTGTGGACCAAAA
Source organism: Tamias sibiricus (assembly GCA_025594165.1). Classification (NCBI taxonomy): domain Eukaryota; kingdom Metazoa; phylum Chordata; class Mammalia; order Rodentia; family Sciuridae; genus Tamias; species Tamias sibiricus. Next base: position 137,392,404 of record CM046658.1, on the reverse strand, counting down.
TGTGACCCCCCAAAAAAACTTGGCATCAAGTCCCTGAAGAAGTAAATTCCATCAGAAATCTGTTTCAGACCCACTGATTCCCCATTGTAAGCCCCACTAAGGACATTACTGCAGTCTTTGTGTTGGCTTCTCAGTAGAAGTACATGCCAAACTCTTCGTAGACAGGAAACGTCTATGTAAAAAAAATTTCAATATTGATCTAAAATTGTTCTAGGGTTAGTTTATCCCTTAATTTCAAGGCTAAATTTAATAAAACAGATAGTTTGATCCTAAAGGGTTGGTTTTGGTTTTCACAAGTTTTGTTGCTCTTCCTGTCTGAGATACTGTTCCACCAGGATTGTCAAATATAATCAGAAAGGACAAACCCTGAGGTAAACCTAATCACTGAAGACTACAGCAGATTACTAGGAGGGCGTCTCAGGCATTGCTCGACCCACTGTAATCTAGATTCTCTAATATTTGAAACTGCCCCACTTTGCAGCATTTGGAATTACTAATGACATCCTTCAGATAACACACCTCTTCATTTGACCCCATGTGATTGACTTTCCCAAGTGGGAGTGCTGGATACCTGTAATCCTAGCTACTTGGGAGGCGTGAGACAGGAGGGTCACTTGAGCTCAAGAATATGAGGCCAGTGTGGGCAACACTGCAAGAACCTGTCCTCAAAAACAATAAAAATTAAAAAAAAAAAAAAAAAAAGAAAAGAAAAAAGATTCCCTTGATTCTTTGCTCGGCACTATTTCCTATTGTTTATTTCCTTAGTGGTCCTTTTTGGTTCCAATTATCACATTGGCTTAAACTGGTGAGAGTTGTCCCTAACCTCTCTTTGGAGCTCAGAAATATTTAAGTGACACCATGCATTGTCATTTGATGCACAAAGGATTTCCAATTACAGCCCTCATCTGGGTTAAAGTCCCTTAGTTTCTCTTCCATGTCCTCAAAGATCTTTATATTTACATTTTACTGTATAGAGTTTTGCCGCAGGTTGATACTGTATAACAGAGTCACCTTTAGAAAAACTATAACTTTGACACTTCTGAATATATTTAATGCATACCAATCATGTTAACACTGTATTTGATCAAGTGGCATCTAGCTGACTTCATGTCACTGCAACATGTTATGTGTCTGTTAGCTATAATAGACAAGAACTTAGAGCTGAAAGAGCTATAGAAACCATTCACTGGCCTGAGTTTAGTCATTGTGTACCTCTCATTACCTTACAGTGAATGTCATGTTAGCCAAGGGTCGTTTTAGTAGTTCTCCCTAGACTGGGTCAAGTGGAAACCTGCCTCCTTATATTCCCACTGGTAATCCTTATTCCCAACTCTTAAGCCACACACATTATGATCAAAACTTCCACATGGTGGTTTCTGTGGCAGAGGAAATTGGATGGGAGGAAGACATGCTACATTCAAGGTGTGCTTAGGACTTAACAGTTCTCTGTACTCTCATTCCTGTAAGTATAATGTGAGAAACCCATGCTATGTATTCTTGTCCAGTTTAATGTTTTTACTCGTCCTTTTAAGGCAATGAATTGAATATTTAATATGAAAGTTGGTGTTCCCAAAGAGATTTTAGAGAAAAACACTTCTTGTAAAGTGGAATGTTCATTTGCTGGCACTATAGCACTTCACCTGGAGAAGCAAGTTTAAGCCTAAGATCAAGTTTGTATCTTGATATCAAAATTTAACCATTGCTTGATCCCAGGCTTTCAAGAATTTCATAAGTAATTAACTTAATGCTGCATAATTTTAACATTTGTAAATTTAATGATTTGGTTTCCTCTTAGAAAATGTATTACATTAAAGATAAAAGGGTTTGCTTTAATTGCATTTCAGAGCATATTCTAAAAGAAGTGAGAATTTTAATTTTATTATTAAATTTTTGTAAAACTTCAAGTCCCTAAGGCCCAAATCATTTCCCTTTTTAAGCACCAGTATAGATTTATAATTGTGACTGCTTTTGTTATTTTTATACTTATTTTGAAAAAGATTAGGAGCATGGGGCTAGTACATTAATGTTACTAATATGGAAGAATTGGAATATTGTCCCCACTAGATAGCCAATTTAAGCCCTAAAAATTATTGAATGCTCATTAGTGTATTTTGTTCTCAGTGTTTGAACTTTAAAAATGTAAGTCAAGAAATCCAGTAACAAAAGCCACCCAAAATGTATGTTTTAAGGGTGATTGCATGCTATTTTAAAGTTACCACCACAGGCTTCATTGTTCTCTTGGCACAAAAATCCAAGAATGTGAGAATTTCAAAACCTAGGACATTTTGCCTATCTAGGTAATGAATTTCATTGTCATTTTCAACCATTAATGGATATGAGAGGAAAATAGGATGTTTTTACTCTAAGTATTTATTACTCACTGGCATGCCAGTTTGTTATAATTTTTATGTTTAATGTAAACAACTTACAGTGCCATTGTTCTTGTTTTTGTTTGTTTATTTATTTGATTTATTTTGTATTTTTCAGTGCAGGGACTGAACATATACCCTCACTCATAAGTAGGCAAGTGCTGTCTAATACTGAGCTGCATACATCCCCAGCCTGTAGTAGCATTGTGACTCACTGTGACTCTGGGCTTCAAAATGGCCATTGGTTGGGAAACAAGTGCAAATTATGCAAACATTTTATTTTTTGCAAGCAGAAAATGAATAAATATGCATTAGCTGGATTACCACTATAAAAGTGTTCTCTGCATGTGTTAAGAAAGTAACTTGAAAAATCAGATTTAAGAATGTTTCCAATATATTGTACTATCATTAATGTCCTGATTTTTGATAATATCCTTTTATATTTATTACCACCTTTATTAACAACTCATTTTTAAGATGATTAATGAGGCAACAGCATAGACAGAATCTGGCATTTGGGATATCCTAAAAGAGAGGTCATGAGTTTTGTTTTTTTTGAAACAGAATCTCACTACATTGACCAAGGCCAGGCTTGAACTCCAGGACTCAAGTGATCTCCTACCTCAGCCTCCTGAGTAGCTGGGACTATGGGCATGTTCCACTGCACTGGGCCAGAGACCCTCAGTTTTACTTTTTAATCACATACTTTAATAGAAACCAAAGTTTAATCATACTATTAAAAATCTTAAGGAATTTAAGCTAAGGATTAATACTATATTACTGAGTCTCATAATAATTTAAATATGTTTAAAGTGTTTTCATTATAGGATTAGTAATTAGAATATAGCATGAATTTTAAGACCTTTATCTTTCAGTTTTAGAGGTGAAAACTTTCAAGGCTTTTAAGAAGTAATAGTTATAACTCACGGATGTGGCTCTCATTCATGATGTTGGAGAAGAAATTTTGAAAGTCTCATGAGGCACAATATGAAAAGAGGATTCAAGCAAAAGTTTCTGTGATTTTTAGATGTGATTTAGAAATTTCAGAATAAGCTACAGTTTCATATGAACTGGCTTTACTTGTTTGAGCAGGTAAATTTGCTGAATAAAGAGTGTTTTCCTTTTATGTGTTCTGACCATTTTGTATAAGATCACTGTTGTTGCCAAATATATTTCTTTAGTTCTGTTATAAACCCTGTATTTTTTTCTTTAGTAAATATTGATCTAAATTGATGTCTGTGCAGTTGTATTCTGCAGTGACTAATTAGTATAAGCTATTCAAACACACCAAGGCATTTCCACTTTATAAACTTTTCTTTAAAAATATATTTGTGGAATAATTTCTAGTAATGCTATTTAGTTTTGTAAATAATCTAGTTAAATTATTTATAACATGAATTTTAAAAGTGAATGCTTTGTTTGAACATTTTCCCTCTTTGTATTTGGACTTGACCACACACTACTCCATACATTCTCTGCCTTCACCTCCAGTTTCTACTTGAGCCCCTTCCTTACCTTCATTTGACCTTTGGCTAACTCTGGGGATTTTTTCTGGCTAAATTATTTTAAACATATCTCACAATATTTTAGATATGAAGACAAAGGTAAGGATTCACTGAATCCTCATGCTAACCTAAAATGAATTTTCATTCTATTTTATTTGTCCAAAATAATCTTGATCTTTACATTTTTATCCTAATGTTAACCATGTAACTGCCTGATTTTGAATACGTCACTGCCAAGGACAGTTTATTCATGGTGAATTTTTTTCTGCCTGAAAAGTTGGCCATTTTGCCCTGACTATGACCTTTCTTATTTAAGCCTAACTAGCTAACAAATGCAGAGCAAACCTCAAAAGAGAAGCATTGTTTTCACTTCTAAATAACCTTCTTCAGGGATTTTCAAACTGTGCTCTAGGGTCCAAGGGGTTCTTTGAAGATGCCTCTGGGCCTGCGGGGTGTGGGGTTAGTGGGAGCAGAGTAGGTGGGGCCCTGGGCCTCGGCCAAACCTCAAGCACCACAGCTTCACTTTTATCTGACTTCCTATGCTTTAGGATTCAGTGCTTTAAAAAAAAAATTTTTTTTTAATCACTGAATTAATTTTTAAAAATTCATGGATGATGATGATAGTGACTTTTATTTATAGAGCACTTATCATGTCCAAGATTCTGCTTTAGTTTTGAACATTAATCTGTTAATCCTTAAAACCCCTATAAAATTAAGTAGTTTTATTATTCTGTTTCACAAATGAGGAAACTGCTATTATAAGATTAAGTAATTTGCCTACCGGGTCACAGCTATTAAGTGATAGATTTTGGATTGAAATCTGTGTATGCCCATTAACATCTTAGTTTAAACCAGAAAGGGCAAGTGCAAAGTAATAAGTGTGTCCCCCTTCTATAACCTCACACCAGAGGCAGACAGAGCTAATAGATCAAAACAGTATTTTTCACTAACCACCAACAGCCTTAGACTCCTTCTGAACAGGTGATATGGGCAGTCACTTCCCTTCCTCTAAGGTGAGATATTTGTGACCCCACACTTCTGATTAGGAAGTGGCCTTCACCAGACACAGTGGCAAAGGGCTATAATCCTATTGACTTGGGGACTGAGGCAGGAGGATCACAAGTTTGAGGCCAGCCTCAGCAACTTAGAACTTATTTAAAAATAAACAATAAAAAGGGCTGGGCATGAGCTCAGTGGTAAAGCTCCTTGGGTTCCATCCCCACTACACACACACAAACAAAAAGTATCCCTCAATTCTAACATTGTTGCCAATTTATTGTTTTGATACTGGTAGTAGAAAAACACCAAACTACTTTTGATCCTAGATATAATTTTTCATGGTGAAGTTACTCATTATTCCATGAACTAAAAGCTCTAATTGTATCTTCCTCATTCTAAGTTTTAATAGAAGAGTTTTGTTTCTGTATTTACATGTTGATAATTTATATGAATGTATACACCAATAATTATAAATATCATACAATCTTCACAATCAGGATAGTTAGGATTTTTTAAGCTTCTCTTTGAGAGCCTAATGGAATAAAGGCCTAAAGTAATTTATATGCTGAGATCTAATATTTTAGGCCTGGGGTTGGAGGTAGTGAGGGAGAGGGTGAAGAAGATAGGCTTAGGGTCAGTCAGTCAAAACTTAGAGGTTTGAATAATCTTCACTGTTTCCACTACCAGCATGCTGTGTCCAGGAATGGCATAGCCACAGGGCTGGGTGAATGCCCAAACATTTAAAAAAGGAACACACCCAACCCCCAACTGATTTTTCAACTGCTTTTGCCAGAAGGTAACCAGTAGTTCCTATGCGGGGCCCATTCTTAACCAGGGAAAGCGGGGTGCAATTAACATTTTCCCTGTTAGGTGTAAAGCTCTTCACATGACTCAGTAGTTCCAACTCAAGACACACAAAAGAGGCCCAAGGCTGTGTTTAGGAACTTATGAAATTGCCTGTCGGTTCCACCCAATTTTTCCCATATATTGTGTATGGAGTGTTAACAAGTAATTTATAATTTTAAATACATTTTTTAAATGTAATTTTGTTGTTGTAAACTGGTACTGCAATCTAGACTTCCTTCTTCTGTAAAATGATGTAACTGTTATCAGCATACGTATTACCATATTGGAATAATGCTTATTTACCATTGTCATGGAATCCTTTAAATCCTCGTTCATGCAAACATTTGATTATGTCTTAAAATGTTCTCTATATGAATAAAAAGGTTCTTTCTAAAAGCTATTTCTGATGCATTCTCTTTTCAGTTTTTTGTAAAATTAGAAATTGCTGGACAGTCCTAAAGGGAATGAATCATAGTGATTGGATCCAGTGACACTTGGATAGTGCTACTAACTCTGAAGTTCTTTTAAGAGAGTTTAAAGAACCATCATCTCCTGCTAAGGAGGATTTTGGCAAGTCTTGTGGTTTCAATGTAAGGTAAGCTCCACATGCCTCTTTTCTCCTAGATTTTACTTTTGTTGCCTAAGAGAAAACAGGTTGCCAGTTATAAACTGTCTTATTCCTACCCAATCTGGTCTTGCTGAAGAAAACAGTCAAAGCCATTGGTTAAATTACACATAAAGTTTTAATCAGGATTAGTAACCCACATGAAGCAAAGATAGAAAGGTCAACCAAGAGATCCCAAGATAAGATTTCCAGAAATCCAGAAAAAGAATACTAAAGATGAGTCCAGGCTTATATTAAATGGTGATTGATAGCAATTAAGGTTTGATAAGAAAGGTTTGGTTATATCTATTTCTTTCAAAAACTTACTACCCTTAATATTTCTAAATCACTGTTTCTTTTTCTTTTTTTTAACAGATACAACACTTTTTATACCTTTATTTTGTTTATTCATTTTTATGTGGTGTCGAGGATCGAACCCAGTGCCTTGCACATGCTAGGCAAACTCTACCACTGAGCCACAACCACAGCCCCTAAATCACTGTTTCTTAAGGTATCTAAGGCTAAACCTTAAAACTTCTGTTTTTTAGAAAAGTAAGTATGCACTGCAGTTACCTTATGCCACCACATATTAATTGCATGAAAAATATCCATAGAAATAAATTTGGATATGAATTTCCAAACTTTCATATCAATGGCAAATATCATGAGCCATAAATTGAATACAATTCTTTTTTCCTTAGCGATTCAGCAGAATGGAACTGTTATAGATTTAATATGAATACTAAAAACTCTGCCACTTTCAGCAACTGAAATTAAAATACTGTATGATCAGAATATTCTCATCTTGTAGGTTGATAAAGATTATCATTTTTTCCCTTTTTGTTGTGCATTTTAATTATACATAACAGTGTTACATATTTGTACATGCATACAATATAATAGTATAATTTGGTAAATTTCCTTTCTCAGTACTTTCCCTTTTTCTCTCCTCCTCCCTCAAAACTTCTATTTTGAAGGGAAAGATTTTTCTTGGAAATAAAAACCATAGATGAAATTCTTCTGTAAAAACCTACTTTTACAAAAAATTTTTAAAACTTTCATTTCAATTTCTGGCCCATAAGATGTTAGATAGCTGTTATCAACATAACAGTACTATTGCACTTACCATTAAAATGCAATTTATATGCAAATAAACATAAAAATAATCCAGTGAACTAGTTCTCAAATGTAAATTAAACTAGAAAATGTATGATGTAATTTTTTAAAGTTACAATAATCTAAAGTGGCAATTGTGAGGTGAGGTTAGGCTATTGAGACAATTGGGAGAGGCTTTCTGATAAGCACTTAGGTAATACATTTCAAGAGTCAAAACATGTTCATGCCTCCAAAATGCCACTCCTAAAAAGGTGTCCCAAGGCAGGTGATATTTTATACAAGAATGTTTTTCAAAGGAGTATTTATTAAGAAGGAAAAAAAAAAACCTACATTTCCAATACTATGGGAATTAGTAAATGATAGTATATCCTTATATTAGGTACACATTAAGGATAACATTTTCAAAGCATGTTTAATTATTTAGCATATTATGTTGTCTAAATATTGAGAAAAAATTCAAAAGCTATAACATACTTCTGATTTTGCATGAAAAAATAAAAGAACACATCAAAATATTATTTTTAATGTTGATTTATTTTTGTTATTCTTTACTGTATTTTCCAAATTATGTGCAATAAACATTTTTAATCAGAAAAATAAGAATCAGAGGATTTCTTATTTGAAGAGCAAGCATAATTTTCATTTCACAATTCATGGAGGTGATGTTATTTGGTTGATGAGTTGACTGGGTCTTTCTCCTTTGCTTTCTTTCATTTTCCAATTAAATATGCCTTTTTTCTGATTGTAAGAATAATAATAATGCTGTTTAAAAATATGAAAATATGGAAAAGTATAAGCATAAGAAAAGGAAAATCTTACCACTGAGACATTCATTAACATTTTGTTGTATCTCCTCCTGAATAATTTTTATGCATCTGTTTCTATATCCAGCTCTGGTTTTCAGGGGAATATATCAATAAATAACTATATTTACAACCACCAACTGTTCTGGTTGTTCAGTGTCCTTGTCTACTGGTGGTAAAATATGCCTACTATCACCCTTTTCCTATTTATTAATTGATTGAGTGATCTGTTTTTATATAGTTTACAATGTGATAGCAGGTGTTCTGTTTATAATCTGCCCCTTTTTTTCATTTACTGATATAGTACATCTTTTCTATGATAACGAAAACTTGGGTCACTTCATATTTAACAACTGCATTGAGTTTGATTGTGTGCTTTGGAAAGCCTAAGAATGACCAGAATTATTGGTCATCTTTATTACTTTCCAGGCAAGCTTCTCTCTAACTCAGCAGTCAGCAAACTTTTTCTGTAGAGAGCCAGATAGTATATGTTTTTGACTTTGTGAACCATAATTTCTGTCACAACTACCCAACTCTGTCATTATAGTAGGAAGCAGTCATAGACAGCCAATACTTAAACAAATGGGTGTGGCTACTGTCTGCTAAAATTTTATGCACAGTGAAATTTGAATTTCATATCACTTTCACATGTCACAAAATTTGAAAAATAATTTTTTTCCCACCATTTAAAGAGTACAGAACCTTTCTGCCCTTTCTTAATTCAGTGGTCATACCAGATTGGAAGTGCTGAGTTTTGAAGTAAAAAATCACACCTCTGACTTGGCCTGCTATTGTCACAAGTTTCCAGTCCAACCCCTAAAACCAGAAAATTCAGAAGTTGAGAGAAAACCTTCACTTCTGTTTTCGAAATTTAATCATTCCACTTCTTTGGGCAAGCTGTGTTCACTGGCATATTTTATAAATTTGGTGTTTTTCTTTCTTTCTTAAAAAATATTCCATTATTTTATACTTTTACCACAATAAAACTGATTTGATATTGAAAAGGGCAACTTTCTTTCAGTGTTCCCTTTAGAACCCATATTCCCAAACTTCATTATATTCCCTTTTTAAATAATTTGTACCATTTAAGTATTGCTGGCTTTTTTTTTTTTTTTTTTTTTTTGGTAGTTGGTTACCACCAATATTGAGTATCAAGTGTCAAGAACTCTTTCAGAGGCCTAAACATACATTATCTCATATGTGGTAGATATTTGGATCCATTGCACAAATTAAAAAGTTGAAGGTCAGAAAGGTAAATGACCTGCCTGAGGTCATTCAGCTAGCAAGTGCAGGATACAGATTTAAACCTGGATTTGTAAGCTTTCTAAGACTATGAGTGGTGCTAACTTCCCTCCCTGTCATTTATTTGCCTTCCTGATAAATTTCACTTTTTGGTATTAAATAAAAACCTTGTTAGAGATTATTTTGATGTAATTGCAAAGGCTTGTCTTTACAATGCTCATATCCCATTCAAAACTGAATTACAAGTTGTTTGGCCAGCATGGAAGAGGCTCAGAATGAATTAAGCCCAACAAACTAATTATGTTGAGGGAAAACAAACAAACAAACAAAAAACCCTTGTGTAGAAAGAGGTATGTTAGCTGGGCGCAGTGGTTCACGCCTGTAATCCCTCCCACTTGGGAGGCTGAGGCAGGAGGATCGCGAGTTCAAAGCCAGTCTCAGCAATGAGCGACTCAGTGAGACCCTGTCTCTAATAAAATACAAAAAAGAGTTGGGGATGTAGCCCAGTGGTGGAGTGCCCCTAAGTACAATCCTGTGATACAATACATTCACAAAAATGTTTCAGCATTGTTCAATTTGATAATCAATTTTTTTCTTTCTTTAATTATTTGTTCATTTTAGATATACATGACAGTAGAGTATATTTTAACATAGTATGGATACATGGAGTATAACTTATTCTAATTAGGATCCCATTCTTGTGGTTGTACGTGATGTGAAATGTCATTGGTAGTGTATTCATAGATGAACATAGGGAAGTTATGTCTAGTTCATTCTACTGTCTTTGATAATCTATTTTTTCACTTTTTTCTGCATATTATTTTTTACGCAGGCAAATCTTTTTTGCTTTCTTTATGGTTTTATCCTTTTGATGTCTGATATAGAGAAGACTTCCATCATCCAAAATTATCAGATTATTCTTTTTGATTGTTCCTTTCAATACTTTCCTTAAAGCAAACCAAGCTTGTAATATTGTTTGGCAATATATTTAGGAGTAACCCATGTCGGAGGATCCACATTCAATATGCTTTTGCCTTGATATCAGTACTTAAAAGTTAGATAACAATTTTGCTATGACATTCTCTTCTCCATTACAAGTCTTAATATCTGAATTTATCATGTTCAAATTTAGCTCCACTTTTCAGCAGATTCAGTTACCTGGGAAACTCTGTTTCATATTTATTAATTGCAGAGAAATCCATGAACTGTACAAGAGAGATCCTATTCCTAGAGATTAAGCTCAGATTACTATCTCAATGACTAGCTCACATCACGAATGATTTCTTACATGGTCTCTTATTAATGCCTCAAGAGAGAAATAATCTAATTCAGAAATTGCCTGTTGCAAAGCCTATCCATGCACTTGTGACCCACAAATGGATGATCCATATGCTGCCTTGTGGAGCAATTGGATAAAATTTCAATCTCTCTGAAAGATCCACTAAATTCTTTATCTGTTCAAGTAATTGAGGTTTATAGTCCACCAAATGAGCTCTATTGGTTTGCAGTTGGGAGTTGGCCATTAGAACTTCATAATAGCTTTAATAAGATTTTTTTTTCTATATGATTCCAAAGAAATACTTTGGCCTGCCCTTTTTGCTCAAGGTAAAATAATATTGAGCAGCTTATAAATTTAATTTCACTTACATTTTTGTTAGAAATGCAGACACACAATATTTTAAAGGAAAGTAGGGAAAAATTAGTGTACAAAATTGACAGAAGTTACAAATTTTTGGTAAAAAGAAAAGTATGTATGCAACAGGAAACTTCTGGAAGATGGTATTTGTACTGGTTATTCATAAGTGGTGGGATTATGGATGATTTTCCATTTTCTTCTACCTTGACTATTTTCAAATTTTTTACAATAAGCATTTATTACTTTCATGTTAGAAAATAATTATTTGGAGCCAGGCATGGCGATGTGTGCTTGTAATCCTGTCCTACTCAGGAGGCTGAGGCAGAAGGATCACAAATTCAAGATCAGTCTGGGCAATTTAGCAAGACCCTGTGTCAAAATTTTAAAAAATTTAAAATGGGTTGGTGGTATAGCTCAGTGATAGAGCACTTCCCTAGCATGCATGAAGCCTAGGTTCAATCCCCACTACCGATAAAAAGGAAAAAGAAAGTAAAATTTTTTGGAGAAAACATTCACCTATTCCCTTTTACTAAAACTTATTGTATTGGACTTATATATTTATTCATTCACCTATTCCCTTTTACTAAAACTTATTGTATTGGACTTATATATTTATTTATTCATTCATTCATTCATTCAGGGGATGGAACCCAGGGCCTTCCTCATGCTAGGCAAGCACTCTACCACTGAGCTATACCTTCAGCCTGGAGTGGACATTATTTAGTAGACTTGTAATAACTTTATTTCTTTGTACAAATATATAATAATAAAATGACAAAAAAATATTAAAGATAATGTCAAGGCATTGGCTTATTCCATAGCACTATAAAATAAATAAGGAGACAGAGAAGACCCAGGAGGAGAGACTAGAAAGCTGACTGGTAATTTAAAAATGGTGGGACACGGGGTCTAAGGACCGTTCACATCCTTTTTCGTTTTTAAAGGAATGTGATATCTTAGAATGAGAAAAGTCTTGAAAACCAATTCCAAACCAAAATATTAATTATTTATAAAACAGTATTAACTCATTAGTCATGAGTTAATGATTAATAATAATAATAATAATAATAATAATAGCTATTAATTGATTTTACCTATTTGGTGGCAATGAGTTGGCACATGTAGATAGCTGCTCTGAAAAGGGATCAAATGAAACCAATCTAGACCAAGTGTACTTTCAAAACACCCAGACATGTTTTATTTCATGAATTTTATAATAGTTATATGGGCGAATTCACTTTGTAAACATTCATCAAACTCAGTACTTGAAATTTGTTTACTTGTCTGTGTGTTATACTTTAACTTTTTAAAGTTTACTTTAAAAAAAAAGAAAAGAAAAACTCACCATAACTTTCTTTCTTTCTGCAATGCACAGTGGTAACTACTGTATTTTGTTCTTCAGAACATTTCTTCCCTGGCCCAAGTCCAGGTCTAGCCTATCATAGACCCTCTCCCGGGCTCAGTGACTGGAGAGTGTATGTCTCAAACAAGGCCAATCAGTGTCCTTCCCTTGGCCCTTTTGAGTGTTGGGGGTGCTGAGTGCCAGCAGGTGTTGGAAGTGGTGGAATTGGCATGCCTTTGATAATCCCAGCCGCTCCAAAGTCTGAGGCAGAAGGATTGCAAGTTCAAAGCCAGCTTCAGCAGAAGCGGGGCTCTAAGCAACTTAGTGAGACTCTGTCTCTAAATAAAATACAAAATAGGGCTGGGGATGTGTCTTAGTGTGTGCCCCTGAGTTCAATCCCTGGTACTACCCCCAGGCAAAAAAGAAAGAAGGAGAAGAAGGAGAAGAAGGAGAAGAAGGAGGAGGAGGAGGAAGAGGAGAATTGGTATTAGTATATTATAATTTTTTTAAAAAATCTGGCTATTTAAAAATTAAACAATCTGGGAATATTATTCAGCATTAAAAGAGAATAAAATTATGGCATCTGCAAGTAAATGGAGGGAGTTGGAGAATATCATGCTAAGTGAAGTAAACCAATCCCCAAAACCAAAGGCTGAATGTTCTCTCTGATAAGTGGATGCTGATCCATATGGGGAGGGGAGGGGCATGGGATAAATGGAGGAACTTTGGGCAAAAGGGTGGGAGGGGAGGAAGGGTTTCATGGGGGAAGGAAAGATGGTGGAATGAGATGGACATCATTACCCTAGCTACATGTATGACTGTTCTTATGGTGTGATGCTACATCACGATAGAAATGTAAAGTTGTTCTGCAGTTGTGTACAATGAATCAAAATGCATTCTGCTGTCATATATACCTAATTAAAATAAATAAAGCAATTTTTTATAAAGGCAAAAAAATTAAATGAAAATTAAACAATCTGGAGACACAGGAAGTTATTCCTCACTATCTCATGTTTCTTTCATCAGCCCTCAATAAGATAGAATGACAACTTCCTCTGACAGACTATCATATTCTCAAGTTATCCAGATTTTTCTCTTTTCTTGTTTTAGACCGGTTCTCACTTTGTTGCTCAGGCTGGACTTCTGAGCTCCTGAGCTGAAGGGATTCTCCTGCCTCAGCCTCCCAAGTAGCCAGGGCTACAGGTACATTCCACCACACCTAGCTGATTCTTTTGGTTAAATTCATTAGGTTCTTTAACCTGAATATAAGGAAAACGTGCGTGCCCTCATGGATCTTTTTCCTTCACAGCACCATTGACCCACATTAAAGACCCAGACTTAAGCTGGGCGTGGTGGCCCACACCTGTAATCCCAGCACTTGGGAGGCTGAGGCAGTCGGATCATGAGTTCAAAGCCAGTCTCAGCAATGGCAAGGCACTTAGCAACTCAGTGAGACCCTGTCTCTAAATAAAATACAAAAAAGGGCTGGGGATGTGGCCCAGTGGTCAAATGCCCCTGAATTCAATCCCCAGTACCAAAAAGAAAAAAAAAAAAAAAAAAAAAAAAAAAGACCCAGACTTAAACCTATACACTTTTCAGAAGAGGAAAAATTTTAAGGCAGGTCTTCATGACAAGTGCCCGTAATTCCAACTACTCAGGAGACTGAAGCAGTAGGATCACAAGTTTAAGGCCAACCTAGGCAACTTAGTGAGACTGTCTCAAAATTTTAAAAAAGGTTTGCAGATGTATCTTAGAAGGCATAGCACTCCTGGGTTTACTCCTTAGTCCTGTAGGGGGGGAAAAAAAATATATATATATATATGGTTTGATGACTCCATTATCAGTCACCCAAATAACAAAATACTATTCGCTATGTATCATCTGCATTTGTACAATCACTTGCCATACGCAAATTGAAATTAACAAGTCTAAGCCAATTCTTTTTTTGGGGGGTGAGGTGAAGGTACCAGGGACTGAACTCAGGGCTACTATACCACTGAGCCACATTCTCAGCCCTGTTTTGTATTTTATTTACAGACAGGGTCTCACTGAGTTGTTTTGCACCTCTGCTTTTGCTGAGGCTGCCTTCAAACTCACTAAGCTCCTGCCTCAGCCTACTGAGCAGCTGGGATTACAGAGGCATGTGCCACAGTGCCCCACTAGTCTGAGCCAATTCTTAAACCAGCCTTTAACCTTTTCTGCTGTTTTCCTTTCCAACCTCTTTCTAGCTGTCTAATTCTATCTTTACCATGTTAGATGACCAGCTAGTCAGGGTTAGGGACCCCTCTAGTCAGGGTAATTTGGTTGTGGCACTGCTTGTGGGCCTAACTCATCTATATTGTTATTTTGTGCTTTTCTGAATCCACTTCAAAGGATTCACATACCATATTTTAAAAAGATCAACCAAACCAATACATTACTCAATTCTTGTTGCCTTAGTCAGAAGGAAGAAGAAAAAGGGGTCTGAGGAAAAGAAGATAATTGATAAGGTGCTAAGTGCAGCTGATTTTGTTTATCTCAATTTTATTTTTGTGTGTGTACATACATGCATGTGGTACTTGGGAATCTCACCCTAGTCTTTATACAAACTGTGTGCGAGCTCTATCACTGAGTTACTGTGCTACAGCCCAACCCTCAATTGTAGGCTGTTTTTTGTTGTTTGGGTTGGGGGGGGCTTTTATTTTTTTCTTTTTGGTTGTTTTAATTTCTTTCTTTCTTTCTCTCTTTCTTTCCTTTTTTTTTTTTTTTTTTTTTTTTTTTTTTTTTTGTGGTGGAGGGTTGAACCTAGGGACACTCTGAAAGCTATACTTTCAGCCCTTTTTATCTTGAGACAGGGTCTCACTAAATTGTCAAGGCTGGCCTCAAACATACAATCCTCTTGCCTCAGCCTCCCAAGTAGCTGGGATTATAGGTGTGCACCACCAAGCCAGCTTCTCAATTTTATTTAATTTTTTTTCCTACACATAAGTAGTCATTGTAGCTTGGAAAAATCACTCATAAGTTTCTTAGGTTTCATTTGTGTTTACCTTGTTGTGGTAGCTTGAATGAATACAAGTATGGAGTATTATTTTAATGTATTGTGCTTTTTCTAGTTCTAGGGAAAAGTACCTGTCAAAGTCTGAATGTTTATGTCCCCCCACAATTTGTAAGGTGAGGTCCTCATCCCCACATGACGGCATTAGGAATGATTAGGTCCTAATTCATAATTAGGTTTTACCCTCATGAATGGGTTTTTGCCCTTATAAAAGAGGCTCTAGAACTGCCTTTTTCTACCACATGGGGACATAGCAAAAAAGTACCCTACCTAGACCAGAAAGTGAGTCCTAACCAGATAGAATCTGCTGGTGTCTTGATATTAAACTGCTCGACCTCTAGAACTATGAGAAATAAATTTCTGTTGTTTATAATCTACTCAGTTTATAACATTTTGTTATAGTAGCCTGAAAGGACTTATGATGGGATAATGCAACATCTCCATAATAAATGTTTTATTTAAGTTTATTTAAATACTTAAATGCCATAATATCTGACAAAAGTATCTATGCAGGAGCCCTGATTGGGGAGATGGCTGAGATTGCGGTTGGCTGCAGGCCATGGAGATGTTCGGGCATTGCCGCCTTCCGTGGTCTCGCGGGACTTGGCCCGGGATCTCGCGAGACTTGAGCTGGGACTTGGCAGATCTGGTCGGCGCCATTGGTTGTTGGGTGGCTGGAGGAGTGTGGATTGTGTGTTGGGGTGTTGTTGGAGCTGGAGAGAGAAGCTGGCAGAATAAAGAGTCTGTTCGTTTCCAGTCCGCCTCTAAATTTATTCCCGTGGCGTTGTTGCTCCAAGCGGCAATCGCTTCAGGCAGCAACATATCTAAAAGTATTTTTTTTTTTTAATTTGTAATTATTTGGGCTGGGGCTGTAGCTCAGTGGTAGAGTGCCTACCTCACACGTGTGACACATTGGGGTCAATCCTCAGCACCAGAAAGAAAGAGAGAGAGAGAGAGAGAGAGAGAGAGAGAGAGAGAGAGAGATTGTGTCCCTCTACAACTAAAAAGAAAAATTTTTTAAATAAATAAATAAATAAAATTTGTAATTATTCAAAATATTGAGTTGTATTGTTTCATACGTATATGTTGCTCAGTTAAACATAAACATTTAGTTCTATAATTAAATGTATGAGTTCCCCCTTTATTTCTGATTTCTATTTTGTATATCTTTCTAATATCTGTACATCTAACCATGGGTGGGTCCCAGAGTAATTCTGTGCATCTGTAAATGCATTTCCTCCAAATGCATGCCATAAATAATTTATAAATTATTTCAAAGAGCATTAGAAGCTAGGAGTGGTGGTGCACACCTATAATCCCAGCTACTCAGGATGCTAAGGCAAAAGGATGGCAAGTTCAAGGCCAGCCTGGGCAGTTTGTCCTGATCTTGTCTCAAAATAAAAGAAATTGACTGGGGGTATAGCTCAGCAGAAGAGCACTTGCATAGCATGAGCAAGGCCCTGGGTTCAATTCCCAGTACTATAAAAGCAAACAAAAATAATACAATAACAAAAATCAGAATAATGGTATGCATATTTTCATGTAAAATCAACCAAGTAATTTTTATAAGTTAATTACCCTGTGATCACTAGGATGCTGAGCACTGAGCACTCCCATAGGCCAACAATGAATGTAAAATGTAAACTTATGAAAAGCAATGTAACCAGATGTGTCTAATTCATACCTTTGATCAAGCCATGTGACTTCTAGAAATCTCTTCTATATCAATCATAGATTAACTCAAGGATGTATGTATAGATATTGATCGTAGTATTGTACACAATCATAAAAAATAAAAATAACCTTAGTGTCTAGCAAACCAGAATCAGGAAAACTGAGGCTGAGTATTTAATCAGATTTTCCAAACTCAAAAGAAAGGAAGTGCAGAGCTAACTTTGAACACTCATATGTCCACTTCCAGTGTCCCTCCTTGTACCCCTTAAGCTGGTAGTTTTTCTGGTGACTTTCTTGGAACTTTCTCAAAGTGCCTCTCAAACTCTGGAATTAAATGTTTGTTTCTCCCCCACCCCTACCCCGTGCTTAATATTAGTGGTTTTCAATCCCTCTGTAGCCCAGCCTCAGAGCTTTGGGGTCCAAGTAAGATTTCTTGGGAACAAGATGGCAGAATAGAGAATGCCACCATGCAGCACGGAAAATCTTTACCACTCTTCACCACACTGGATATAATCCCACTCTGTACCCATATGACCTAAAGAGGCAGCTACTCCTCCCTAAACCACCCGACTGTGAGGCTCAGTGTTGGCAGGCTGGCAGGAAAAACCTTAACTCAGTGCTCTGTCATCAAGGTGGTAGGGCTGAGGCTATAGGTAAGTAGTAGAGCTACTTGCCCAGCAGGTGTAAGGCCCTAGGTTCAATCCCCAGCACAGAAAGAATGGAAGGAAGAAAGAAAGGGGCTTGTCTAGAGAACACTAATTGTACTTCCTTCTCCCCCAGGAACCGGTCCCCCTTCCTTCCATTTCTTTTTATTAATAACAAGCAGTATACACTTCTCCAGCCTCTACCGGAATTCCTTTGCCAAGGAAGGACAATGGTTGAGATACTTTTCTGCATGGATGAAAAGAAGCTACAAGCCATGCGCAAGCTGACCCATGACCCCTAAGTCAGACTTTTGAGTTCCTTCATATTGAATTAGCTGCTGCAGCTAAACAAGCCAAATATCATTTCCCCAGATTCAATGCCCATTATTAAACATTGTACACATGTATTGAATTATCACCCTGTGCCTCATAAGTGTAAACAATTATACATCAATACAAATTTTTCTTGAAAAACATGTCAGCCATATTTAATTACCTAAGCCACTGATTTTCAGAATGCATCAGCATCACCTGAAACTTGTTAGAAATGCAAATTCTTTTTTTTTAATTTTTTTTTAGTTGTAGATGGACACAGTAACTTTATTTATTTTTTTATTTTTATTTTTATGGGGTGCTGAGGATGGAACCTGGGCGGTGCGTCACCCTTGCTAGGCAAGCTTTCTACCACTGAGCTACACCCCAAGGTCCTAGAAATGCAAATTCTTGAGTCCCACCCTAACCTATTAGACCCTCTGGTGTGGGGGCTGTTCAGGCATGCAACCAAGCATTCTGCACACTAACAAACCTTCCAGGGGATTCTGTTGTGCTGAGTGTCAGAGACACCACCCTCAGCTTGCAATTGTATATCTACCCATAACATCTATACCATAAATTGAGCTGTCAAGAAAGTTGTCTTAAAGGTATGTTTTTACTGAGCCCCAACCAAATGACATGCCAAATCCTAGGTAGAGGGAAGACACAAAAGCCAAGTGAGGTTCTCCTTACCCTTAGGAGCGGGTAAAAGTAACAATTCCAGATTTACTTAGTAGTTAAATCATTGCAAGATAATAATTAATCATGCTTATAATTATGATTTAAATGCTATAATTAATTCATGATTAATTACCAAGTGAATGGGGTAGAGGAAGAGAATATTTGTGGTTAAACAGGACTGTAGAATCCTTTGCCTTTAGCCTCAGGCTTGCTGGAATGCTTTCTAGAAACAGGAAAGCTTATTCAGTGTTTATTCTATTCGAGCCTCTTGCCTGTCTTGTCAAGGTGTAGGCGAATCACTGATGTCTCTGTGCTCTTGATAACTCATCAGTGCATGTTTACTGGTATTTCTACAGAATAAGTGTGCTTGCAGAGAGAGTGCTTGCAATACCAGAACCAAACAATGACTGATGGGGTCTTGACTTTTTTCTTTTTTCTTTTAGTTGAGATTGAAAAAAGTGAGAATTGCTATTATTGTCTTCTATTTCTTGTCTCCAGAGGTTGTGCTCCTTGGACTGAAATGCATCTATCTTTCTGATCTGAATCTCTCAAGATAGAATGAATAGGACAGGAATTTGTGCTCTAAATAATACCTCCAGCTCTAAAGAAAGGAGGGAAAAGGGAACACAGGGAATCTAGTTGTCGGGGAAAGGAGGTGGTGGGCTCCAAACACAGGCCTGGAGTTGGTCCTGGGCACCTGCTTGGCTGCTTTCCTTCCTCTCTTTTTCTACCAGTCCTCCTCCTCCTCTTTTTTTTTTTTTTTTTAATATTTATTTACTTTAGTTGTACACAATGCAATGCATTTATGTTTACGTGGTGCTGAGGATCGAACCGGGCCGCGCACGTGGGAGGCAAGCGCTGAGCCACAACCCCAGCCCCAGTCCTCCCCCTCTTTACCAAAGATGTGTGCGCGCGTGCGCGTGCGCGCGCGCGCGCACACACACACACACACACACACACACACACACCAATGAAAGTATTGCATAATGTAATCCCTGATCCATTTCAAGTGCCCACCACAGTACCTGGTACATGATAAGTTCTTGTTATTAATATTTTAATTTATTTTACAGTACTTTTTTTTCTTTTCCCTTTCATCTTTTTTCCCTGCTGCTTCATTCTCTGCCTGGCAAACTCTCAATCTGAACCTTATTGAAATATTACTGAAGCCTCTTCCACGCCTTCTACCCTTCACACCAGCAATATAAGAATTATCACACTCTTCTGTGTGGCCACTTACATCACACTGTTATGTTATGTCATGTGATGCTTAGTTGTGTCTATATTCCCCCCTCAACTGGGAACTCCTTAAAGTGACAGGTCCCAGGTTTTACACATGTTCATATCTTCAGGGCAAGCAGAGCACCTGGCACTTATTAAATGTATGTTAGGTGAATATTGAATAAATTGAGGCACTAAAAGAAAAGGGGAAATCTGAAAGTTATGTGCTTTCCTTCAAAATCACTTACCATCCACAGTATGCTCATGTTCTCTGGGTTCCAAATGCTGCCTCTTTTGTATTATCTTTCATAGGTTTCATTGTCTTATTGCTACTGAATTTATAGCAACTGTTTCCTTTTGCAAAATATCTTAACTGCAGTCTCTTCCAGGTTCACCTGCTTTGTCACATCGTCCATGAAGAATGTTTTTTTTTTTCTTTCATGTTGTTTCTTTTATTTTAATTTGGAAACATCATTTTTACTAGTTAAACGAATTTAACTGGTAAAAAAAAAAATGTGAATGGAATTTTTAATAACAAATCCCACTTATTCTTGATGGCTTTCTTAAAAGTAAAAGAATACTTTGCATTTATATATCATTCTTTCTCTTAGAAGTCCCTTCTAAACTTTATTATTTTCATCTCTGCAGAAGAAAAATAAAAGCTTTGGCAGAAATCTTAAAATATCTGTGCAGAGGAATACATAAGATGGTGCCCTAGAATAGAATTTTCCTTGGACCTTTATCTTCTTCATCCCATATTATTTGTATATGCATATTGTTATATATGTATTACATCCCATATTATTTATATATATACATATATATACATATATAATTTGTTCTTATTAGTTATACCTGATAGTAGAATGTATTTTGACATACTATACATATATGGAGAATAACTTCTCATTCTTCTGGTTGTACATAATGTAGAATTACATTGGTCTTGTGTATGTGCACATGGGGTAGTAATG
Source organism: Tamias sibiricus (assembly GCA_025594165.1). NCBI lineage: Eukaryota > Metazoa > Chordata > Mammalia > Rodentia > Sciuridae > Tamias > Tamias sibiricus. The sequence continues at coordinate 137,371,402 of CM046658.1, read as the reverse complement.
TCCAATTCATTCTACTATCTTTCCTATTCCCATTACCCCTCCCTTCCCTTCATTCCTCTTTGTCTAATCTAAAGTACTTCTCTTCTTCCCTACCCCCGACCCCTTATTGTGAATTAGTATCTGCTTTTCAGATAAAACATTTGGCCTTTGGTTTTTTGAATTTGGCTTATTTCATTTAGCATGACATTCCCCATTTCCATCCATTCACCAGCAAATGCCATAATTTCATTCTCTTTATGGCTGAATAATATTACATTATGTACATACACCACATTTTCTTTATTCATTCATCTATTGAAGAGCACTTAGGTTGGTTTCATAGTTTATTTAGCTATTGTGAATTGAGCTGCTATAAACATTGATGTGGCTGTGTCTCTGTAGTGTGCTGACTCTGAGTCCTTTGGGCATAAACCAAGGAGTGAGATAACTGAGTCAAATGGTGGTTCCATTCCAAGTTTTTCATAGGAATCTGCAAACTGCTTTCCAGATTGGTTACACAAATTTGCAGTCCCACCAGCAATGTATGAGTGTACATTTTCCCCCACATTCTCACCAACATTTATTGTTTTTTGTTTGTTTGTTTGGTGGTTCTGGGGATTGAACGCAGGGCTTTGTACATATGAGGCAAGCACTCTATCGACTAAGCTATATCCCCAGCCCCAGATACTTGTATTCTTGATAATAGCCATTCTGACTGAAGTGAGATGAAATCTCAGTGTAGTTTTTATTTGCATTTCTCTAATTGCTAGAGATGTTGAACATTTTTTCATATATTTGTATGTCTTCTTTTATGAAGTGTCTATTCAGTTCCTTTGCCCATTTATTGATTGTGTTATTTGGTTTTTTTTTTTTTTTGTTTTTTTGTTTTTGTTTTTTGGTGTGAAGTTTTTTGAGTTCTTTATATATAATGCTCTATCTGGGGTGTGGGTGGCATATCTGTAGTCTCTCTCTTCACATTCTTTTTTTTTTTTTCCTGAGAAAAAGGAAAAAGGCTTATTGCTTTACTAGCAAAGGAGAAACTCTTGTCCCAAAGGCTGTGATTCTTCTCTTCACATTTTTGTTTCCTTTGCTGTGAAGCTTTTTAGTTTGGTTCCATCCCATTTGTTGATTCTTGATTTTACTTCTTGTAAAAAGAGTTCCTAAGCTGACATGATGTAGATTTGGGCCAACTTTTTCTTCTATTAAGCGCAGGGTCTCTGGTCTAATGCCTAACCTTGATCCACTTTGAGTTGAGTTTTGGACAGGTAAAAGGGGTTTAATTTCATTTTGCTACATATTCTGTGTTGTTTTCTAAACCACTGCACTCTAGTATTTATTGAGCCCTTATTATTTATTAAATAAATATGTATTGATGGAGTATCTACCATATGCCAAGCACTGTTCTAGGTACATTATGAAATAGAAGAGACAAAAATCCATGTTCTGGGTCTGGCTCTGGGCTGGGTGTTTTTGTATATATCATCTCATTGAACACATGCTGTGAAAATGAACTTCTCCAAGTGTTACAACAGGTTTCATTCTAGAGAACTAGGGAATGCTTCTAGTTTATATTCATTCATCTGTCTTACTCTTGCATGACTCACAAAAGAAACCATCAAATTATCACTAATTGTGCCGTATCCTTTTATATATTATGAAATTTACCAACTTCTCCCTCTGGCTTAAAGCCCCTTATTGAGCATCAAGCAGGCATGCATTAAAATCTCACCCTAACCTGTGTTGCATGCTGACATGCTGCTCTGTTTATCACGTGAAGCCACTTATAGTATTTTGCACCCAGGCAGCAGCTTGGAGAAGACTGTTGAAGCTGCTGTGTGCCTGGGTTCTTATAGTTATTATTATTGTTAGGCTGACACCACATGGCCTAGAGCTTTGGAACTCCTGATTTGATTTTTAATTCCTAGTTGCAAATAGGGAATGTTGAAAAGTAATTAAGAGATAGTGTATTCATCCGGGCATGGTATAATTCCAGCAGATCATGAGGCTGAGTCAGGAGGATTGAGAGTTCAAAGCCAGCCTCAGCAAAAGTGAGGTGCTAAGCAAGCAACTCAGTGAGATCCTGTCTGTAAATAAAACACAAAATAGATCTGTGGATTTGGCTCAGTGGTTGAGTGCCCCTGAGTTCAATCCCTGGTGCCTACCCCCAGAAAAGAGAGATAGTATATCCAAATGTATTGCTTAGTTTTTTTGAAGGGGTCTTATTCTTTTTCTTTTTTCTTTCTGCAGGGGATTGAAACTAGATCCTCACATGTGCTAGTCAAACACTGTCCAACTAAATTATATCCCCAGCCCAATAGTATTTTTTTAAACACACAAATTAAAATTTTTATTGTGGTAAAAAATACACAACACCAAATTTACCATCTTAACCATTTTGAAATGCCCAGTTTGGAAATGCTGAGTATATTGATACTGCTGTGAAAATGATCTCCAAAACTTTTTCATTTTGCAAATCTGGAACTCTGTACTCAGTGAACAGCTTCCTTTCTCCCTTTTCTCCCTCCCTGAAATGTCTCTGAAGTGTATTCATACCTAAAGCTTACAGAATTCAATTTTTTTTTTTCAGGGGGTGGGGATTGAACTCAGGGGCACTCAACCACTGAGCCACATCACCAGCCCTATTTTGTATTTTATTTTGAGACAGGGTCTCACTGAGTTGCTAAGCACCTTGCCATTGCTGAGGCTGGCTTTGAACTTGCGATCCTCCTGTCTCGCTGAGCCGGGATTACAGGTGTGCAACATGGTACCTGGCTAAAAGACTTTTTTGATAGAGAGAAAAAAAAAAAAAAAAAAAAGCAAATCATGTAATTTGTGCACTGAGCCCTGTGTTGAGCGTTTTTGTGACATTGATATTTTAAAAACTTCTCTACAGATACTTTTAGCAACTTTCACTTCAAAAAGTACTTGTGGACATTTTGAACTGAACTGTGCCTTTTGAGTTGAAGATTAACTTGTTTAGAAGACTTTGTGCTGCCAAAAATACCAAAAGATAACAAAAAATAATAAAGAAATAAGCAGCTCAAACTTTGCTGATCTTTATGATAACCCAATTTCCCTCATGGTTGTCTACCTTTTGAAGCTCCATTAACTCGATCCTTCACAGGTTACCAGGGCAGTAACTTTCTAATTTTTTTGACACTTTTCTACTTAAGAAATATTTTATATGGAAATCTAAGACAGACATCCTGTATATATACATATATATATATTTGCATAGATATATAATGTTTTATTAAACATTTCCTTCCCTTGCAACCTGTGATACACTGATCTTTTTCCATTCTGTTCCATTCCTTTCCATCCATACTATTGCTTTATTTGTTTTGTTCTACCCTGTACTGTTTCGCTTTCAAATGTCAGTTGTAACTCACAAAAATTGATATTATGACAACTAATTGGTTTTGTTTGGTAGTTTGAAAAACAATGTTCTAGTCTAGGTTATAGCAAAATATAAACACAAAAAATGCTTTCTCTCTGTTCCAGCCCCAGGAACTCTGCCAACTGACTTCAGATTTGCCCTCCACGCTTCTATTTTATTTATCAATTATTCCTCATTTCAATTAATAGTAGAGGAATATCTGTGAAACTTCTGACTCATGACCATTATTGGGAATAACAGATGGGCAGATGGATGTGGTTTCCACTTGTCCAGACCTTACAGGACTAATCAACTTATAAGAAAATGACTAAACTTCCTCCCCTGTGGGGTCACGGCAGTGGGCTATCTTAGGGAACCAGTGTCAGAAGAGATCTCACACTAAGGGAGGGACAGTGGTAGACAGAAAAGAGAACATTAAGGTGCTGGGGAGTCATTTGCTCAAAGGCTTCCTGGTAGTGACAGTGAAGGCAAGTGTTAGAAAGGAAGGCATTTTACTTGACTCCCAAAGATAATGAGGAAGCATGACCCCTTCTCAGCTGCTGGTCTGATAGTGTGGTGTGGGTAGCTCATAAATGATTATCACAAAATGAAATAATGCATTAGAATCAACATAGCTTTTTTTTTTTTTTTTTTTTTTTTTTTTGTTTCATAGAAGGAAGGAATAGTTGGGAGGAGAGGAAATGGAGACTGTAAGTGGAGAGGAAATGACAGGAGATGATGGTAAAAATTTGGGAAGAAGGCTGATTTTAGGGAGACATTTTCCAGAATAAGAAGAGATTTGAATATTTTGACAGGTTGAGGGAAAGGAATCAGTGGAGAGGCAGAGACAGGTCATGGTTAATTGATGAAGTAAGGTGTTGGGCAGAAATGGAAGGATTCACTGGGAAAGAGTCATTCATTACATGGTGACCTCTTCATGGCTAAGGCAAAGATAAAGTGTGATACTATTAAAGTTCCTCTTAAGAGCAAAAATATTTGGGGTTGGGGCTATGGCTCAGCAGTAGAGTACTCGTCTTGCTTGTGTGAGGCCCTGGGTTCAATCCTCAGCACCACATAAATAAAATAAAGGTATGGTGTTCACCTACAACTAATAAATTTTTTTTAAAAAAAGCAAATATATTTGATACAATAGGAAATTTATCAGTACCTTTTCTTGTTTTCTTGAATGACAAATAATATGTTGCCCTAAAATAACTCCCTAAGTTACAAGTCCTCTTGCTTCATTCCTCTATTTCATTGATTTCTTTGGGCTTGCCAAAGCTACATCATCTTTCATTCCACAACCCCTTACTTTTTAAATTGTAATGGAAGAATAACATTCACACAGGAAAGTCTGGGAAGCAAAAGTGTGCTGTTTGGTGGATTTTCATCATAAGAGCACATCTGTGAGTAATCTGTATTCACTTTAAAAAGCAGAACATTGCCAGCATCTTGGAAGCCAACCATTTCCAGGAACCCCTTCAGGTCTGTCTCCCCATTCAAGAGTAACTTCTGCATTCTAACAAAGGGCGTTAGGCCTCATTGTTGTGGTGGTTTTGTTTGTTTTGTTTGGCTTGGGGGAGGGATAGAGGATGGGAGCTGGGGGAGGGGTGGCACTGGGGATTGAACTCAGCACCTTGTGCTTGCTACCACTGAGGCACATTCCCAGCCCACAAAGGGTTTATTTTTAAATGAGAAAATAATGTAAGCTTTTAAGTAGATAAATTCACATGCAAGACTTTTTTTTTTTTTTTTTTTTTTATTTTTTTAAGAAAGTTGTCCAAGTAAGGAAGCTTCTTCCAACCTGTTCTCAACTGTTTACCACAAATATTTCCTTCACTCTTCTATTTGCCTAGTTGGAGTGAAAGTGAAGAATAGGCCAATCAGAAGGCTTTGGTCTGGAAGACTCCCCTTAGAAACAAACGTCCTGAAATGAAATGAGAAGCAAGATTAAAACCAAATGTAGTCGGGCGTGGTGGTGCAACCCTGTAATCCCAGCGACTCAAGAGACTGAGGGAAGAGAATCACCAGTTCAAAACCAGCCTCAGCAACTTAGTGAGGTCCTGAGGAAATTGGCAAGACCCCATCTCAAAATAAAATATAAAAAGGGCTCTGTGGTTAAGTTCCCCTGGGTTCAATCCCTGGTACCAAAACAACAAAAACAAACGTGAACCAATTTCTGTAATAGGTAACCTATCTCTAGTTATCCTATGTATCTGATGTACTGACACAAATTTAAAAAAGAAATTTCAATATTACTTGCAACATGAAATTTTGGAAGATTCAGAAAAGTCACAGTTCATTACCCAGAAATACCACTTTTAATGTTACTATACATTTCTCATTGATTACATTGTTTATTGAATACACACAAGCATGTGCACACACACACACACACACACACACCCCATAAGGTACATGCTATAGCATTGGTTTTTTGTTTTTTTTGTTTTGGTACCAGGGATTGAACTCAGGGGCACTTGACCACTGGGCCACATCCCCCCAGCCCTATTTTGTATTTTATTAGAGACGGGTCTCACTGAGTTACTAAGTGCCTCGCCATTGCTGAGGCTGGCTTTGAACTCGCGATTCTCCTGCCTCAGCCTCCCAAGTGCTGGGATTACAGGCATGCACCACCGCGCCCGGCTATGGCATTGTTTTTAATAGTGAAAAATGAGAACATGTTAACATCCATAAATAGGGATAGTTAGATTATGATATAATCACAACACTAAGACATTAAAAAGAATAAAATAGAACTATGTGAACTGACATGGGAGGGTATTCATCGTTACCAATTTATAAGTAAAAAAGATTCAGAACTATAAAATAATCTCATGTTTAAAATGCATAGATGAGGGGCTGGGGTTGTGGCTCAGCGGCAGAGCGTTCGCCTCGCATGTGCGCAGCCTGGGTTCGATCCTCAGCACCACGTAAACATAAATGCATTGCATTGTGTACAACTAAAGCAAATAAATAAATATTTTTAAAAAATGCATAGATGAAAAAGGATTTGGGTATTTATTTTTAAATTTTTGTTTATTTCTATTTTCATAAATAAATTCATTTTTTAAATAAATAAATCTTTATATAATCCGGGAATGCTGTACCACTGAACTATGTCCCTAGTGCTTTTTAGTTTTCATTTTGAGATAGGGTCTTGCTAATTATCCAGACTGGCCTTGAACTGTGAGCCTCCTGACTCAGCCTCCAGAGTAGCAGGGATTAACAAGCCACTGCACCCAGCTTGGGTGTTTATTTTTTACCCAAAACATCTTTGGACTCACATAGAGATGGTTTAATTTTGTTTTAGGAGTAATTAAGAAGCACTATATTTCAGAGCCAATGTTATTTAACGATATGACAAATGTCTCTTTATTCATTTCTTCAACACATTTATCAGTAAATAATGATTTAGAAGCCAAGCGTCTTATGAGAATTTGTCAAGTATTCAGAGTTAGTACATTTATAACACTTTCTATCATTAGTAATTTTTCAGTTTAGCAACTAAAGTCATTCTTGCAGCGTCACTATAGCAAGCATGATTTATTGAAATCTGTAAGAGGTTGAACTCAGAGCTGAGGGTAGAGTGCTTGTCTAGCCCTGGGCTCAGTCCCCACACTACCAAAGGCAGAGGGGAAGAGACAACCAGAATACTACAAGTGCAACATCATTTATTTCTGATAGTCCTGAAGTTGATATATAACTATAAAAGTATCCTGCTTCTACCACTATGAGCAGTCCCTCCCCCGTCTTTATTAACACACTTTGTAAGAGCTAGCAGAAAGGGGTACTCCTCTGTGAGAAATCTGTTTCACTCAGAATAAGATGCAGTTTTCTTTTTTCTAAGTGTGCTTATGTGCAATATATATATATATATAATATACACACACATATACAATCACATTATTATAAGTTACTTAATGATTATATTTACTTAATACAATTTACTTCAGTTGTCTTTTCTTAAGGGCTTCACCCAACAGATCATACACTACTACTTTTTTTTTTTTTTTTCGGATCAAACACTTGTTAAAGGCAAGGGTATCATCTTTCTTCTTTGTACCCTACCCCCTAACAGTACTCATACATACCAATATTATCCAATATTTAAATAATGGCATATAGATGCGAATGGCGGTATCTATTTAAGTGAACCTAAATATTTTCAAAAGCATGTCTTTTTAAAATGAATAGTTCCATCTATTCATTAGATTTATTAGGAACGGTGGAAGATTTTATTTTCCAGAGATGGCTACATAGTGTATTCCATTCTACAGACTCTTTGTACTATGAGAAGATGACACTCCTCCCATCAAATTTGTGTGACCTACACCCCTTCTCTTGGAACCTGGGCAGACCTCTGTGACTGTCTCAATGAATGGATTGCAGTTGGAAGTGATGCTATATGATTTCCAAAGGTAAACATAAAAATTCCATAGATTCTGCCTTATCCCCTTGAGACATTTACACTTGAAACCCTACCACTGTGTAAGGAAGCCAAGAGGCCACTTAGGATGGCCTTATGCAGGTGTACCAGCCAAGAACTGCAGCTGAGGTCCCAGCCTTCAGCCAACATCAACTACTAGATGCACTAATGGGTGTTCAGATGGTTGCAGCCCCTGGCTGTGGAATCCCCAGCTGTGGCTGCACAAAGAAGCAGTAGGCTGTTCCTACTGGGCCCTGCCCAATTTGCACATTAATGAGCAAAATAAATGATGGTTGTGGTGGTTGTTTTTGTAAGAGGGATTGGACCAAGGGGCACTTAAACACTGAGCCACATCCCCATCCCTTTTAATTTTTTATTTTGAGACAGTGTCTCACTAAGTTATCTAGGACTTTGCTAAATTACTGAGGCTGGCCTCAGCCTCCCAAGCCGCTGGGATTACAGGTATGCACAGACTGTTGTTTTAAACCCCTAAATTTAGGTAGCTGTGGGTAGTTCCTTAGAACAGGCCACCATGAATTCACATGCCAGGCAAAATGGAGGGATGGGTTGGGGGCCCAGAGCCCTCCCTTTTATTTCTTGTTCCTAAATCTCAGTGCATGAGGAGGAACATGGTCAAATGGGAATAAGATTTGAACCCAAAGGATAATCCCAAACCTGTACAAACAAGTCCTGGAAAATTAATTAGAACCCATTAAACTTCCATTACCTTTCAAAACAGAAGAACTAAAATGTATTTGTGCTGCACAGAATTTTTGTGTGTGTGCGGAAGCAGAAAAAAATTGTTTAAACAATTATATAGTGATGGTAGCAAACTCTTGTAATGTTAATGTGTTAAGAATCCTGTATGGAAAGTGTAATGATCTAATGTTGGTGATTTATGAATCTGTGATAAAGGACCTGTTACCTTCTGCAGGATGACTTCAAGACTTGCCCAAAGTTACTGAACAATCAGTGAGAGCAGAATATGGTTACTGTTTCATCAATGCTTTTGACACAGTAAATCATATTGTGATGAAAAAGTAACACTGGAGTTAAACCCACTCTGTAAGTATAGATGAGCTAACTGCTGGTCCATGGTACAGGCTGCTTTCTTTCCTGGGAAATTATTTGTGACAGTTGAATTAACCTTAAGGGACTTGAAGGTTGGCAAAGATTTGCATACTTTCTCCCCATTCTTTATTTATGAACTGCCAAGTTCTTTTGAGAGTACAACAGTGCACTTTTATATTAACAATGAAATACATTATTTGGGAGGAAGCAATGAAGAATGAGATTGAAGAAACCAACTTGGGGCTTATCAACCATTTCAATCTATGAAAACACTGCAGTATATAACATTGACTAACACTGTCTTGGCTCTTTAATGAAGATAATATGTAAACTATTTTATTAAAAACAAATGCAATTAGATTTTAATTTTCCCTTTATTCCCATGTAAGTCAAACTACCTATTTCTTACTTTTAAAATGGCAGTTATCATAGGGCAAGTGGTGCAGCCTGTAACCCCAGTAACTCAGAGGCGAGGCAGAAGGATTGGAAGTTTGAGGCTAGCCCCAGCAGTTTAGTGAAACCCTGTCTCAAAAATAATAATAATAATAAAAAGATATTATAAGGGGCAAGGAGCTGGGGATATAGCTCAGTGATAGAATGCCCCTGGGTTAAATCCCCACTACTGAAAAAAAAAATGACAGCTATCAATTTTTGGCTTAGGCTAACAAGAGTGTATGCCTTTAGACCTCAAATTGAACAAATGGTAGTATTTCTACTTGTTTTCCAACAGTGGGATGTCCTCCTGGGTGAAGTTAGAATAAATGGACATCAGGACTTTCCCCATCCTACAGCTTGTGTTCTAAGGGGCCAAGATTCATTAACGATAATTACTAAACTCAAAATATTGATAAAGTACATACAGAAAGATGTTATCACAATACTATTTGTGATTTTAGAACTGTCAAAAAGTAAAGTTTGTAAAGTATATTATGCATAACTTTATAAAGTATGATTTTGAAGAAGTTTAGAAAGATCAGAACACCTTTTAAGTTGATAGAAAAGTAAGAAAATGTATTAAGTTGCTAACAACATCCTTATTGGAGCAATAGAATAGAGAATGATTTTTTTCTCATTTTTTCTATGTTCTTTAAATAGTTGTTGAGTATTTAACAATACTTGAATTCATTGGCACTTAACAGTACTCTAGTACAGGAGTAAAAAGAGGTCATTTTGAGCCATAGACCAAAACAAAGACAAACAAATATGTAGAAAGTCTTGGCAGGGGATTTTATTTTGTCAAATAGAAGATGCACATAGAGGTGACATTGATCAGTGACATAGTCCCCTCACAAATAAACTACACCTTTCCTGCTTTTCCTCAAAAGTCTGCCTGAATATTCCATCTAACTCTTTCTGACTCAACTTTTCACACAATCTGGAGGTAGCATTCTGTGTATAAGTGGGAGTGAATATATTTTTTAAAGTGATAAAGGGAACTTTTTAATTTATTTTTTAAGTTGTAGATGGACAGCATGCCTTTATTTTATTTGTTTGTGGTGCCAAGGATCAAACCCAGTGCCTCACACACACTACGCAAAGTGCTCTGCCAATGAGCTACAGCCCCAGCCCTAATATTTTATTTTTTATTTAGAAAATGGCAGATGTACATCAGGAAGTGCAAAACTGTTTTTGAAAAATGAGGTTTAGTACACGTGAAGAGTTATGAATAATATATGAGGGTGAGATGCCTTCAGAGGTATACCTGGTTTTGAGGGAAAAACTTTAAAACTGGTGAAGGAAAGTCAGTAAGAAGTAAAAGTGGATCTTGCAAAGTTGAAGTAGTTGAGTCACAAACTTTACAGGAATGTGTTGGTATAAGTAAAAGTTAGGTTGTGGATGAAAAAAATAGATAATCCTGGATTGGGAGAGGGCTGGTAGGAGGGGGGTCTGATAAAATTATCTTGACCTTCTAAATCATTTTGGGCTTTCAAAGTGGCCTGGGATTGCAAACTTGCCATCATAAGCTTGCTTTGAAGCTACAATTTACATGTAGTTTGCAAATTCAGGTTTTAAAGACTATCAGAAAAATTTGGCTTTTCTCCCCTTGCTTAACTAGGTTTCATTTTGGATGATATTGTTATCTTGCGCAATACACACTTCCATTTTAAAGATTTTTCTAGTTACAAGTACTAATAATAGGTTAATGCAAAATTTATGAAAAGTCTATAAAAATGTTCATTTTGCCTTCTACCCTGCATGCATCCAAAATAATTCCATCAAAAGTTTGATTCTCTTCCCAAATATGAAAATCAATATGCCTGAAATTCTGGCTGGCATCTTCTGGGCTTACCAACATCATTATTATTTGCATATATTTGGAATAAAGACATGGGGCAAATAACATTATTGGTGCTTTGCTTGAAGCCAAATTTTTTTTTCTGAAGAATATCATTAAAATGTTTCATTCTTTTGACAAATCCATTTCATAGTCCTTATATGTGGCTGTAATAGTTCTTTATGATACTGGTTATAAGAAATTCTTCATGAAGTCATCAATTGTGTATAGCAAATTGTCCATTTCTCTTCCCCAGTCATTCCTCTCTCTGACAAAAAAAATGAGTTGTTTGCTGAACTCATCTTACTTATTAATGCATCTTTAAAATTCCTCTTCTCCTTCCTTATATAAATAATAACAATAAAAAATTTCTGCTACTTTCTGGTCCGTGGTTTTGGCTCAGTGGTAGAGCACTTGCCTTGCACGTGTGAGGCACTGGCTTCGATCCTCAGCACCACATAAAAATATATCAGTAAAATAAAGGTATTGTGCCCATCTACAACTAAAAAAAAATATTTAAAAATTTTTTCTCCCACTTTCTGCTGTACAATTACCCCATGGAGACTTTCAGGTTTTTTCAATGGTGGTTTCCAAGATCAGAACTCTGTAGTGTATGGTCTCCATCAATTATTTAACGAATGACTATGATTAATCAAGTGAGTACACATTTGTCATTCGACTGTTACACATGATTCAAATATGAGCCCAGTGCTTTAGGTATGAATCATAGGCAAGTTGAATGCTTGATTCATACCTACTTTTCTTTTTTGTAGTAATCCTTCTTAATACCTTAATTTATCATAGAAGTTTAGTGGAATTACCTAGAACAACTCCAAATTATATAATTAATTACATTCAGATTCTATGACAATTAGTTGTTAATCTCAGTCTGACACTCCAATAGAGATTCAGAACCCAGTGTCAGCCACCAGTGGATGAAGAGGGCTCTCCAACTTTGGCTTGTATGGGCTCACTAATTATATCAACTGCATTTATTTTTGCTAAAAAATAAAAAAAAAAAATCTCAGGGATTAGTCAAGTGTATGCCAAGGGCTTGAAGAAGTAAAGGAAGTAAACTTAGAGTAAAGGGAACTACTTTAAGCAATTTCCTGATGGTTTCAGTTGGCATTCATTTTTAAGGAGTTTAATTGATGTGATTTAAAAAAAATTCCTGTGGTCACATAAATTTGGTTTATGCTGGATTAAAAATTAAATAGTTTTTTTTCTAGAGCTGGTTGGTTTCTAATATGTTAATTCATTATGTTTTGAATCTCCAAGAGGTGCGATATAAAAACATGTCCTGAACAGTTCTTAACAGAACACACCCTTCTTTAAAACAGTTTCATTGAGGGATAATTTACATGACATGCAACTTTTTAAAAGTAAATTGTACCCTTTTTTAAAGGGTTTTAAACATTTTACCTGCCTCAAAAAGATTTATTCTAGGTGGGCAAGGTGGTGCATGCCTGTAATCCCAATAGCTCGGGAGGCTAAGGCAGAAGGATCGAAAGTTCAAAGCCACCCTCAGTAATTTAGCGAGGCCCTAAGTAACTCAGAAAGACCCTATATGTAAATAAAATATAAAAAGGGTTGGGGATGTGGATTAGTGGTTAAGCGCCCCTGGGTTCAATTCCTGGAATGATTTATTCTTATTTTTCATTACTAGCTATTCCCACCTTAAGCCCCATGCAACCACTAATATTTTTTCTGTCTTTATAGATTTACCTCTTCTGAAAGTTTTATGTAAATGGATTCATAGACTATTTGTATTTGTTTATCTATGTGCCTAGCTCTTTTCCCTAAACATTTTTTTGAGATTCATCTACTTTGTAGCATTCATTCCTTTCTATTGCCAAACAGTATTCCATATAGATAAACCACATTTTGCTTATCCACTCATCAGTTATGGGCATTTGAATTGTTTCTACTTTTTTGGCTTCTGTGAATAATCCTACTATGAACACTCACATACAATTCTTTGCATAGACATATTTATATATATGTATATATATATGTTTTGTTTGTTTGTTTTGGTACTAGGGATTGAACCCAGGGGCACTTAACCACTGAGCCACATCCCCAGCCACTTTTATTATCTTTTTATTTTGAGACAGGGTCTCCCTAAATTCCTTAGGGCCTCAATAAATTGCTGAAGCTGGCTTTGAACTTGCGATCCTCTCACCTCAGCCTCCACAGCCACTGGAATTACAGGGTTGCACCATCATGCCCAGCTAGACATACATTCTTATTTCTTTTGGGTATACTGAATACTTAGGATTGAAATTGTGAATCATATGCTAAATTTATGTTTAATTTTTCAAGAAAATTCCAAATTGTTCCCAAAGTGGCTGCACAATTTATATTCCTAACCGCAATATACAAGATTTCCAATCTCTATACATCCCTGCCACCACTTGTCATTGTCTGTCTTTTGATTCTAGCCATTCTGGGAGGTATGTAGTGGTTATCTCATTGTGGTTTTGATTTGTACTTCCTGATAACCAATAATGTTGAACATGCTTTTATACATTTATTCACCATTTATATACATATATTTCCCCCCCAAATGTTTATTCAAATTTTTGTCCATTTTTAATTTGGCTAATTTTCCATTTCAAGAGAGTTCCTTATATATTCCGGACATAAGAGCTTAATCAGATATCATTTGCAAATATTTTCTCCCTACATATTTTTTCTTTTTTAAAAAAATATTGTTTTTTAGTTGTAGTTGGACACAATACCTTTATTTTATTTTATTTTTACGTGGTGCTGAGGATTGCACCAAGCGCATTGCACATGCTAGGCAAGCACTCTACTGCTGAACCACAACCCCAGCCCTATTTTTTTAATTTTCTAACAGCGGCTTTTGAAGCACAAGATTTTAATTTGGGGGGGGGGGGTGTTACCGGGATTGAACTCAGGGGAACTCGACCACTGGGCCACATCCCCAGCCCTTTTTCTGTATTTTATTAGAGACAGGGTCTCACTGAGTTGCTAAGTGCCCCACCATTGCTGAGGCTGTTTTTGAACTCACAATCCTCCTGCCTCAGCCTCCCAAGTGCTGGGGTTACAGGCGTGTGCCACTATGCCTGGCTACAAGGTTTTAATTTTGACAAAGTTCAATCTATCGATTTTTAAAAGTTGGTTATGTTTTTTGTTCTATCTACAGAGATTTACTCCTGTTTTCTTCCAAGAGTTTCACAATTTTAGTTCTTATGTTCATTTGGAGTTATGATGTTGGGGTTAAGGGTTTAACTAAGTATATCTTTTTGCATGTGGATATAGAATTGTCCCCGCACTGTTTGTTGAAAAGACTATTCTTTCCCTACTGAATTGCTTTGGCACCTTTGTCGAAAATCAATTAAGCATAAATTTAAAAGCCTTTAGTATGTTAATGTTGTTGTGAATCTCCAACTGGGAGACTATAAAATGTTTCCCAAAATGTTTATAACAAGGAATCCTTTCCCCTCCCCCCTTATAAAAACACCAACTGTCCTGTGGGTTCTCATTGCTGTCCAAAGGATCAAACTTTAGGGAATGCTTCTCTAAGTTGTTCAGGGCTCTAACTTTGTTTTTTGAGAGTCAGAGAGGCTGAGTGCTGTATCTGAAAAATGCTATATTCAAAGACATAGCGTCTATTAATTTACTTATTTCAAAGATGTCTCACTATGTAGAAATGTCTGTAAAAGCTGTTGAAAGGGGCTGGAGTTGTGGCTCAGTGGTAGAGCGCTCGCCTAGCATGTGTGCAGCCCAGGTTGGATCCTCAGCACCATGTAAAAATAAAGGCATTGTGTACAACTAAAACAAAACAAAACAAAAAAACTGCCGAAATGTTCATTATTGAGTTAGGCTCTTATAAATAAGTGAGTTTTCTTACAGACACAATGGATAAAACTTTGAATAATTTTGCAAGTGTGGGGGTTTTTCCCCCACATTTTCAGGGCAATGTATCTTGCTCGACCATGATAATATGATTGCAATAAACACCAGTAATAAAGTATTACAGTGAAAGAAGATCTATTCCCATACACTTTCACACACACACGAATTATGTACACATGCACACATATATTGGAGATATACATTTTCCTTTTTAAAACTAGATTTTGTCTTTTTTAGTTAACCAAACATAATGAAAAATGTTGGATAATTGCTTAAATTTGACCTTGCAAAAGGGACAATACTATCATTTTAGTTTTATATTGCTGCGGCCAACAATTTTAGTATAAAAATTAAAAGTGAAAAAGTAAAATTGTCTCTTCATCACCTTTTATTTATCTGCAGAAAGAGAAAAAATAAAAGTCAATTATGAGAGGGAAATGGTGCTTGCTTGGGCAGCACATATACTAAAATTTTCGACTTTTATACTTACAAAGTTCCTCAAAATAGATGAATCCATTTGATGTCAATTTCGCATTTTTTGTGGGACATAAATTTACTTATATTTCTAAATATGTAAGCTTAAAACTAAGCTTTTAAAAGGATTTCTATATTTCTATATTTTAAGAATTTTATATCTTTAATTTGCGTAACTTGTCTTATTATTTAACTAAATCTGCAGCTGCATCATTCACCTTTTTAAAAAATAAAAATGAAGTATTATCAAACTAAATAAAACTCCTCTTGAATTCAAAAAATTCCAACTTTTCCCACCTTCTGAAACCTTAGGTTATGGTCTCTGCGCAAGGATGACACCCAAATACGTGATGGAAAGAAACATAGGAATTCTTGGACTGGGAGAAAGCGTCTTAAGCGCTTTGTCAGGCCTGTGCTCTCTGATTCTGAGGACAGCCGCTGACCGTCAGGCAGTGCACCCCTGTGAGCAACCTGGATTCTAGAAACTCTGAGAAAGCGGGGCGTGTAGGGATTCTACCAAGCCCTAAGTGCATTCAGTGACAAAATGATGGCTTTTCTAACCATGCTTCCTGCTGCTAGTGATGTGGCATTCTTTTTAAAAGCTTGAGTAATGTTGTTTTGGGTAATTTTTCAGATGGCACTATCTCATGTAGAAGAAAAGATCGCGTACAGAAGTTTCCAAATAGGTAATGGTATTTTTTTTTTTTTTTTCTTTAGAGCACTCCATCACGTCAAACAAAATTTACATAGAAAATATGTTTTCTTGTAAACCTTTGGCCCCGTTTAGACATGATTGAGAATATAACGCGCCCTCTCCCTTTCTTGGTGTGTTTCGTCTCCTGATTTGATTAGCCTTGTCCATTTAGATTCTTCGCACTACATTTTTTAAGTGACTGAAGTGCTCATCTTAATTTAAATCTCAAACCCTTTTCACAAGTAGACTTTTAGCAATTAGCCAATTTAGGGAATTGTCTTGTATTTTATTCTTTCATTCAAGACCTGAAACCCTGCTCGACTTTCTCTCCGCATTTCAAGATTTCCCCCACTCCCGGTCCCCCTCCAGGTTTCTTGGAAACTTCCAGGCTGCGCCCTTAAGAGAGCAGTTTGCAGGTCTTGGTTTCAGCTGCCTTCAGTCTGCCTTGTTCTGCAGGAGTGTCTTCATTCTCCCTGGTCCCCCATTTGCTTCCTTCTGCTAGTTACCTAAAAAGCGTTGTCGTGGAAGGCCAGGTGCTAATCGAGGAGAAACCACGTTAAACAGTGACAGCCTCTGCCCTGGCTGACCTTGTCCACCCGGGTGCGGGGAGGGGGGCGGGGGCGGGAGTCCATGACGTCACAGCCTAGCTGCTGGGCCAGCGCCGGGGTTCAAAAGTGGCCCCGGGACACCGAGGGGCGGCGGGGTAGGGATGGAGAAAGTTTGGAGTTCACACAAATGCCAGGACACTCGTGCTTCTGCCTGGTGGGGAAGTCCCTTCTCAGCCGCGCCCCCCAATTCTGCTAAAAGAGGAGACAGGATTCCCCACCCCCGCAGCTGCACAGCTGGACGGTTTCAGAAAGTTAGGAGCAGGAGGCTGAGCAGGCTGAGCCTGGTGCAAACAGGAAGCCAGTCCCCTGGAACCAAAAAACTAGGGGCAGGAATTTGCATATCTTTCCCGGGCGTATCAAAGTCTGGGAGTTTCCACCCCCAAACCAGCTGCCCTAAACTGAACTTAGAAAGCTAACTTCCAGGGACTAACTTGGAGCGGGTTCCCCCTGTAGGCGCCAGAACGTGGAAAATAGACGAAGAAGACTCCCCGTCAAGGAGGGGATTATTCTGTCAAATGCCTTGCTACGATTTTTATGAGGGTAACGAGGGGTTGGAAATGAATGTATTTGTAATCATATATAAATCTGATATTTTAAAATGCAGGGAGTTTTTGTTCTGCTGTATAAGGTCAACCATTACCACATCAGTCACTTACTTCTTGTGTTATCTTTACAAAGCTCAGATTTAAAGGACTCCTACTGTGTAGATAAATGTCTGGCCTGGTGGAACTCCCAAAGCACCCAAAGCATCCAGGACAGATAGCTGTTTTTTCCAGTCTGCTACACATTGCATATTAGCAAATATCATCAACGAATGTTAACAGCATTAACAAATATTATCAATAAATGATGACACAGGTAGAAAATGACCAGCAAATCTGTAAGTTCCATTAAATTGGTAATGTATTCCTACTTAATTGCCTGTGCTCTTCACATTTCCATTCCTTCTGTTTACTCTGCAAAGCGAAAAGCCCTTTGAACCCAAACATTTCTTGACCCCAGTCGCAGACAAGCTACAGAATTTGCCAGAGGGAAGACAAATCTTACAGCATCTACTTCTAGCATAGGTAGAATTGCAGGGTGTAACTGCTCAGGGGCAGTTGGGCAAAATTGGCGATTTCCCGGCAGCTAGAAGATTTAATTTGAAAAACATCTTCACACAGCCATTTAAATGTAAGCATATTTACCAAATTGAATGGGAGTGATTCTTGACTTGTCCATACCACTGCTTCCCTCTTGTAGATTGGCTTTTGTTACCTTAAATAAATTTGTATGTTTGAATAAAAAGGAAGAGTTAAGTGGGGGATTGTGAGGCACCTACTCTGAAAGAGCCCTAACACTCTGGGAAACTTTACAGGGAGATGAGGCAACATTGAAGCAGGAAGGGTTCCCTTGCTAGGTTGACTTATGCTTTATCTTTTACTTGCTTAGACTCTTTTAGGGAGAATGGAAGAGCATTAAAAAGTGAGGTACACTGGGACTGGGGATGTAGCTTAGTGATTAGAGTGCACAGTTCTGTGTTTAATCCCCAGTGCCCATCCCCCTCCCAAAAAAAAGGTAAAAAACGTGGATTTTAGTGTTATTTGAAAGGCAGGTGATGTTTCTATGTACTCATGTGTACCTAATTTTTATAATCACTTACAATATGTCTGAACCAGCTCTTACTTAACCTCAGTGTGGTTGGGGAAGCATCACACCTTTTATACCCAAGGAGTTAAGATTTATTTCCAAAGAATAGATTTTGAAACTCTCAAAGGGATTATTCTGTATTAAAAAAAAAAAAAACTAAAAGAAACTCTCCTATTGGAGTAATTATGGTGGATTAAATATATATGTTTGCAAATTCTTGGTCAACACTGCCCCCACCCCAACACCCCTTAGAGATGGAATCAGACTTCTCTTCTCTTTGAACATGGGCTGGCTCTGGCACTGATTAATTAATAGAAGGTGGTACAAGTGGTGCTATGCCAGCTCTGGGCCTCAGCCTTCAGAAGGGTTGGAGGTTTCCATTTTCTGTCTCCTTTTGGGACCCCAAACTCCCCCTACAGAAAGACATGTGTCCTGTGTGGAGAGGAAGGAGACAGGCTGCGGCCTTCTGGTGAAGACTCCTCCAGGAGCCTCTAGCTCCAGCCATCCTTTCAGAGACACCACGGGAGACCAGAAGAACTGCCAGTTGAGCTGTCAACCCTTAGAAATTAGAAAGCAAACAGAATGGTTATCATTTTAAGCCACAGAATTTCGGGTAATTTGTTATATAGCAAGAAATAATTGACCTAGAAAGTAAGCTGTACACTGTCACTTCTAACATTTGGTTACCAGGGAATGCCTTTGCCTAATTGGGAAGACAGCTTAGACTTGGTTCTGTAGACTAAGCTTTGGCTGCTGATGACCGAGTTACAGAAGGTACAGATAAAGTTCCTGATGGGAAGGTAGAGAGATAAGATCAGAAAAGACCATGCACAGAGAGGGGGTGGGTAGGGACTAGGAGTTTCCCTCTAGGCCTGGGCTGGTTGTGGCAGACATGAGGAACTAAATAGATGCTGTGAATAAAACTAGTGATCCCCAGGCAGAGGGCCGTACTAATGCTGTGAGTGTTGAAGGGGGAGGGGAGGGAGCGATAAAAATAAATGCATAATTATTCAAATAAAAATGTTTATTCATATGCCACATAAAATTATCTACCCTACTACACTTTTGGAAATGCTGCTTAGGAATAACACTCTTTTCATACCTCATGGCTCCTTCTGAAGGAGTCCTTCATAAGAAAGTAAGTAAATAGGAATTTTCTCTTAAATTTTTTTTTTCATAGTGAAACACAGATCTTTCTTCATTGCTCTGTGTGGCGGTCACACTTGGTCCCATCAGTGCAGTTAAAAAGACTTACACAGGCAAAAGCACAACAGAACACACACACACACACACACACACACACACACAGCTTACAGGCACATGTTCTTAAATAAGGTGTTTCACAAATTGGCAAGCATAAAAATTTTTTTTCAACTTTTATACTTACATATATTTTGAGTTCCTCAAAATAGATGAGTCCATTTGGTGTCAATTTCACATTTTTATGGGAAATTTACTTATGTTCCTAAATATGTAAGCTTAAAACTACATAATTTTAAGAATTCTATATCATCTCTAATTTGTGTAGTTTGTCTTAGTATTTGACCAAATCTGCAGCTTCATCATTTGTCTTATTAAAAAATAAAAATGAAGTATTATTGGATCAAATAAAACTTCTCTTGATTTCAAAAAATTCCAACTTTGCTTGCCTCCACTATGGTCTCATGATCATGTTATTTGGCCTGAGACCCATTTCTTTCAATCCCAGTATCTTCCATTTATGAAAACCTGCACTTTTCTGCTCTAGAATAGCATCATTGCTATGAGGTAACCATGTTTAAGAGCTTCATAAAACAGATAATGATAATGTACTACACATTTCAAAATCTACAAGAAGGGATTTGGAATGTTTCTACCACCAAAAAATGATAGTATTTGAAAAGTTAGCTATGCTTACCCTGATTTGAACATTATACAATGTACTCATGTAAACATCACATGGGGGGCTGGGGTTGTGGCTCAGCGGCAGAGCGTTCGCCTTGCATGTGCGCAGCCTGGGTTCGATCCTCAGCACCACGTAAACATAAATGCATTGCATTGTGTACAACTAAAGCAAATAAATAAATATTTAAAAAAAAACATCACATGGTACCCCAGAAATAGGTACAATTTTTATGTATCAATTAAAAATAAATAAGGAACAAATATTTTAAATTAAAGAGCTTCATGTGATGCGAGGGAATCACTTGGCTGTGTCCTAAATTTTTAAGAGTTGCATTTTTGTAATTTAAAAATAACTTAGTTTTTCGTATTTTTATTGGTGCATTTTAGTTTACGTAATGGTGGGATTTGTTGTTACATTTTCATACATGCACATAATACAACAGTATAATTTGGCCAATATCATACCCCAGTATTTCCCCTTTCCTTACCTTCTCCTTGCCCCTGGTCCCTTTACTCTAGAGATCTCCCTTTGATTTTCATAAGACCCACCCCTGCCCCCAGTTTCTTCTGTGCTCCCCCCCCCCCACCCCATACAACCCTTAACTTCTGAGTTTGGCTCATTCTACTTAACAAAATGTTCTCAAGTTTCATCCATTTTCCTGCAAATGACATAATTTTGTTCTTCTTTATGGCCAAATAAAAACTCCATTGTGTATTCATATGTACCACAAAAATATTTGTTTTTGAGACTTTCATCTCTTATGCAGTAGGTTACAAGAACATTTTCTTAAAATTAGTAAACAGTTAATTATTTGGGCTTTTTTTTTTTTTTAATAAAAGCCTAGATTTTAAAAATTGCATTTAGTCTGAGGACTTAGTATCTGTCTGCCAGTTTTTTATTTATTGTCTGATGAATTTCTTCTGTTATTTCTATGTACTTATGGAAACATGGGTGGCTACAGCTGTAAGTTGTCCTGAAAGTGACTGCATTCTTATCCAGTGGCTTTGATGATGGAGGCCCAGAGAGTGTCTGCGGAGTAGTGGCTCAGAGTCATCAGGGTCTGTGCATCCTTTCACATGAATGAATGAATTTTTGCCTCTCAGAGAGGCCCCATTTCTGCGATGGAACAGCTCTCCCAGCAGAGTAGGGCTCATTGTTCCCGAAAGTGGGCAGTAGTCCAATTCTGGACTTTCTCATGAGCAAGCCCTTTCCAGAATGCACAAAGACTTGGATGGAGAAGGCCTGCTAGGTCCTGGTCATCCACAGGCCTGCCTGCTATGGACTCAATGGCATGCTTATGTCAAAATGAGCCCATCTGTAAAGTGTGCCCCCTCTTTTTTTTTTTTTTTTTTTTTTTTTTTTTGGTACCAGGGATTGAACTCAGGGGCCCTCGACCACTGGGCCCCATCCCCAGCCCTTTTTTGTATTTTTATTAGAGACAGGGTCTCACTGAGTTGCTAAGTGCCTCGCCATGGCTGAGGCTGGTGTGCCCCCTCTTGAGTGAGACACAACCTGGGTAAGATTCTTTTTTTTTTAATTTTTTGATACTGGGGATTGAACTCAGGGGCACTCAACCACTGGGCTACATCCCCAGCCCTATTTATTTATTTATTAGAGACAGGGTCTCACTGAGTTGCTAAGTGCCTCGCCATTGCTGAGGCTGGCTTTGAACTCACGATCCTCCTGCCTCAGCCTCCCAAGTGCTGGGATTACAGGCGTGCGCCACCACTCCTGGCCTGGTAAGATTCTTGCTATGTCTTATTGTTGTTATTCTTTTAAGATATACATGACAGTAGAGTGAATTTTGACATATATACATGAAGCAAAACTTATTCTAATTATGATCCCTTTCTTGTGGTTGTACATGATGTGGAGTTTCACTGGTGGTGTATTCAGATATGAACATAGGAAAGTCATGTCCAATTCCTTTTACTGTCTTTCCTATTTCCATACCCACCTGGTTCCCTTCATTCCCCCTTGTCTTGCTATGTCTTTTTTAAATCTGTGCCTTGGTGTTTGATCTGAGACACCTGGGTGAGAGGCAGCACATTACAACTGAAAACAAAACAAAAAAAACCCTGTACAGGGAGTTCTGCCATAAATGTGTAACCCCAGGCAAGTCACTTAATATCTCTGTTCATAATAGAGTAGTTTAGATGATCTCTAAGATAAGTGAAAAAAACAGCAGATGTTTCATAGAATCCTAATAGAAGACTCAGTTTTTCCCTTCTATTTTTGAAAGAATCTACTGTACTTGGTTGCATTGGAATAATTCAGCTTTCCTTCCTGCCCCTTAATCTAGAAGCAAGGAGATTAGAGGGAAGATTCATGGAAGAGCAGTGTTATATCCTACAGAAGGATAAAAAGTGTTGAAAGGAGGGCTGGGGGAAGCAGAGAACACATTATTATTAAGGTAATGGGGGTGAGTAGTGGTTAACATGGAACATGGAAATGACTGTATTTTAGAGAACCTGTAAGTCAAGATATGGGGAATTAAAACATGATGTGGTAAGTTGCAGGGGCCTTTGGAGACAGCCTACTTAGTTCTTATCAGACCCTTTCTCCGAAAGGTATCTTTTTCTCCATTTAAAATCAACTGTTTAAAACTGGGAATGGAACCACCATTTGACCCAGCTATCCCACTCCTCGGTCTATATCCAGAGGACTTAAAAAGAGCATTCTACAGGGACACAACACAATTCACAATAGCTAAACTGTGGAACCAACCTAGACTTCTCTTCAGTAGATGAATGGAAAAAGAAAATGTGGTATATATACACAATGGAATTATTCAGCATTAAAAGAGAATAAAATCATGGCATTTGCAGGTAAATGGATGGAGTTAGAGAACATAATACTAAGTGAAGTTAGCCATTCCCAAAAAACCAAATGTCAAATGTTTTCTCTGATATAAGGCTGCTGATTCATATGGGGTTGGGAGGGGAGAATGGGAAGATTAGATGAACTCTAGATAGAGCAAAGGAGTAGGAGGGGAGGGGTGGGGGCATGGGGGTAGAAAAGATGGTGGAATGAGATGGTCATCATTACCCTAAGTACATGTATAAAGACACGAATGGTTTGACTATACTTTTGTGCTTTATATGTATAATATGAATTGTAATGCATTCTGCTGTCATATATAACAAATTAGAATAAAAAATTAATTAATTAATTAATTTTAAAAAATCCACTATTTAAAATTCACATTCTCTACTACAAATGACTGGCTCAGAGATGAACATTTGACTGAAAGTTGATCACATTTTTCTGTCCCTATATTTAGAAGTGAGATGCAGGTATAACTCAGGTGATACAACTAAGCTTTTTGGTGACCTCACTGATTAAGTGTTTAGAGGAAGCAAAGCTGCTCCACAGAGGGAAAGTTAAGGTACTTCATGGAGAGAAACAGACAAAAAGTGGACATGGGTGGTTACTCTGCTTTGCTGTTGACAGCTTTTGTATTTGCGACCAAGTCCCTTCTGGGTCAGGGTGTGCTTGCCCTTGGGCACCACCAAGTATGTCTATGTCCCCTTATCCCAACACTAAACTCCCAGGGTAAACATTGTTAAGGCATCATATTAAAAAAGGCAGGAACATTCCTGTCTGGTGTAGGCCAGCAGGCAAGACCAGCAAAGAAAGAACAGGTCCTTGACCTGGAAATATGGTTCTTAGAAAAGAGAGGAAAGGGTGAATCCCAGCAAAATCCAATCTGTTGATTCCCAGGATCTTTAACAAGCTGCTCATCCACTCCCAGAAACCCCTCCCCCTCCCCAGTGCTTTTCTTTTCTTTTCTTTTTGGTACTGGGGATTGAACCTGGGTGTACTTAACCACTGAGCCACATCCCCAGCCCTTTTTTGAATTTTATTTAGAGATAGGGTCCTGCTGAGTTACTTAGTGCCTCAATAAGTTGCTGAAGCTGGCTTTGAACTTCTGCCTTAGCTTAGCCCAGTGCTTTTCTAAGAGGGAAATTTAACATGGAGCTGCAGTCCCTTCTCAGAGAGGCCTCACTCCCCAACCCCATCTCTATCCTTGACTTTTCCCCAGACCATAAAGAAATGGAATGATGATTTCCAAATTATAATTTTTTAAAAAACGCCATTCTTCATTTAGGTGTTAATAGCAGCATTCACATTGTCCTCTATTTCAAGTTTCAATGAATCAGTTGACTAAGATGTTCTCTCCCATCCTCCTTCTACCCCTAAGAAATGACTATCCTCTCAGATGAATCAGGCCAAATAAGTTGATGAATAAGTTTGAAATGAAAAATCAAGTCTCCTGGATATTTCTGAGCATGTATGACTGTCCAAGAGAGAGCCTCTGCTTGCCACTTGACTTCGGACAAAAAAGATAATATCTAAAACTTGGGTCCATCTGGGTGCAGTGGCACACATCCATAATCCCGGCAACGTGGGTGGCTGAGGCAGCAGGATTGCAAGTTTGAGGCTAGCCTCAGCAACTTAGTGAGACCCAGTCTCAAAACAAAAAATTAAAAGGGCAGGGGATGTAGCTCAGTGGTAAAGTGTCTATGGGTTCCATCCCCAGTATAAATAAATAAATAAATAAATAAATAATAAAACTTGGGTCCACAGGGAAAACCAGCATCTCCCTCCCCCACCCCAGCTCTGAGTCTTCTCATGCCACAAGTAAAACAAAGTACCTGGGAACTCTTAAGAAGCTGAAGTGTGCTTGTCCCAGTGTTCTTGTCTTGGAAGGCCTCTCCTCCACCTACCACTTGCTAATCACTGCAATGAGGAGGGAGAACCCAGGTGGAATTTCCACCTTTGCCATTTATGTTCTTGGGCCAGTTATTGGTCCTCTCCAATCTCAATCTGTTCACCTATAAATTTTGCCCAGTAATAATGCAGTGTGGAGGTGGGCCTCATAGTCACTGTGAGCATTGCAGATAGAAGTCTATGGCTCTGTATCTGGCACACAGTAACCTAGTATCTCTCTGAAAAGGGTCTGCTATTCTTTTTATCAAGCCAGAAAAACTCACTTGGATGATTCACCCTGTCACTCTTGTCCCTGTTCAGACTTCCTTGGGAGCACAGTCCTCGCTCTCAAGTCCTGTCTTCTATCTCTGGACACTGGTGCAGCCTTTCTGCTAAATTCTGTGCTCAATGATGCTATTTTCTTTTTATCTATCAAATTTTTTTAGTCATAGTTGGACACAATAACTTTATTTTATTTATTTATTTTTATGTGGTGCTGAGGATTGAACCCAATGCCTCACACATGCTAGGCGAGTGCTCTACTACTGAGCCACACCCCCAGCCCCAGTGATGCTATTTTCTAATGTGACAGTGTCACAAATCTCAGTTTATAAGTCCTTCCCCCCCTCACCTCATGCTAATAAGGCCCAGATATAATGTTGGTGCTTTTATTTTTCTAAGAAAACATATTGCTTCCTTTCTCTGTAAACAGCACATGTGCTTAGAATTATATGGTGATCAATACTAATTAGGTAGGTATTCTGTCAATAGATGTTTAATGTTTTAATTCTAGACTTTCATCTAGTTACTTTGAATTGGTATATATTCAAATTCTACATTGATTAAATTGTCTTCTTTTTGTTTGACCTCCTTAGTAAAGGGGGGAAAACCCATTCAGTTGTATTCCTTTAAATTTCAGATCTAAAAATCAGTCTGTGAGTATAAAAAGACAAAACAAGGCATGCATAAGATTACTGCAAAATGCTGCCTATGAATTCAATTAAAAGGAACTTTTGTTGAGACACAAACTGGAATCCTGTGAAAAATTCTTATAGTCTCTCCCTCCCCCATCCCTTCATTCTTATTTTCTAATAAATCTTATTCAGACTAGAGATCCTACTGGGAAATTTCACTTTTAGTTTTGGGAAATGTCAGTTACCCATGATGGGAATATCAGAATATTTAAGCAAAGAAAAAATAATCTCTTCTCTCTCATATGTGTTAAAAATAGCCACAGTGTATTTTTCTCTCTAAATTCTGTAAAAGGGAAAAAAAAAAATCACCTTTGGACTAAAGTTAATGAGGGCATGTTTTCCTAAGGGGAAAGCTTTTTAGAAAATTAGAAGAAATAAAAAGATTCCAGACTGCAATCTGTCACAGTGGAAGGCATCTGTCTGAAGGCCTTATTTCCCAGCTCCTTCCCTTCGGACAGGAGCACAGGCCATCAGGGAACGTGATTGGCCACAAACACCCTTTTCTCCCCTTTAGTTTTTCACTGGCAAGAAGAGAACAGAGTATGTGCTTACTTTCTAAAACTTCCCAGGGGGCCTGAGCCTCTTGAACCTGCTTACTTTTGCATGGGTCTCTCCGCCTTCCCCCCTCCCCTATTTCCTGTGAAGTCAACTGAAATTCAAACTTGATCCCTAAGCCGAGCCTTGAAAAGAAACTCTTGCTATCAGTTCTCAGCCTACAAAATGGGCAGTGCCAACCATTCTGGTTCTCAACCAGCTTCCTATCTTTTCCCCATCCTGGGCCCAGCAATTGGGCATTGGTAGCTCCCCGCAGTGCTCAGGGAAAAGTTAAGACTTTGCTTACCTCTACCCCAAGTGTTCCCCTTTTGTTTCTTCCACATCCCCTTCCCTGTTTTGCCTACTGCTGCTTCGTTCTCTCCCCAGCTGAGCCAAGGCAAAGACCAGATATGAAAGAAAAGATGTGATGTGAAGGATTTTAGGGATGTGTATGCTCCTATCTATTTTCAGAGGCCAATTTCTGCAGAAAACTCTGAACTCCCACTTGACTTTGTCCAAACATCAAATGACACTTCTAATTTATAGGTGGCTAAGAATTTAAGGTTGTGTCCTGACCTTTAATTGAAAATAAACATAAACATAATCCATAGGTTATAACCACCTTAAAAGAAAAAGGCTTTGTTGAAGAACATTTGAAAGTAAGAACACAATGATTCCTGAATTTACATGTCTCTCCAATCCAGTCTAAAAATTGGGCAGAAATGAGAAATTCAATTAATCTATAAGCATTTTTTCCCCTCATGGTTATGTTATGATTCTAGATGAGATGAGAAGGAAGTCCTGCTCTTGTGGAGTGTGATCAGGAAACAAACTGGCAAGTTTGGGGTTTTCATCCCTCCATACCCTGACATCATTGCTGTACAAATCTAGGAGGTTTCAATGCACTTTCTAAACCTCAATTTTTTGCCTATAAAATGGGATAATATTAGTATTTGCCTTCTAAACTTAAGACAATCAAATAAAACACTAATATCTATAAATTGCTTAGATTAGTGACTGGAAGGCAGTGAACCCTAACAAAATGTCCCATATCAACTCGTTTGGAATCTAAGACTACAAGTCAAACATTTTGTGTCAAAATATATGAACATTTAGAGTTTCATAAATATAGTTGGAAGTTTGCTTTTTCTTCATTTTTTTCTTTTTGGTCAAAGATAGAGCTGAAACCAGATGGAATATCACACAATTACAAACCTACAAGTTTTCCTGTTACTTTTGGGTTGGTACCTAATTTAGGAGTATCTGGGTAGGAGAAACCAAAAAATGTTCCTTTGGGTAATACCTGAAAACAGGGGTGACAGATTTGGATTTTCAGAACAAACAACAAAACAAGTTTTGGCCATTTATACAGAAACTGTTCTTTAAAGCTTGTGAGGATTCTCTTGACCTTTGCTTTATGAAACATGGCCAACATTACATTTGATTGGTGAATTTTCTGCCTTTTTTTTTTTTTTTTTTTAAACCATGTTCCCTGCTTGAAAGCTAATCCTATTTATGGAGAGTACTGTTTTTTCAATTAGGTTTATTTTCATTTTCCCATAGGCCATGTTAGCTGAGAACATCCAAAAGTTTATTTTTCTTCCATTTACTTTTTATAATGGTTTTAAAATAAAACACACAGCACTTATCTATAGGTTTTCTTTTTAAATACTGATAAGTCCGAAATAACTTTTTTTCGTACATGTAACACCATGTTGTAAGAGATAAAATGCTTTTCAGAGTGTAATCAATCATAGTCCATTTTGATGGCAAACTTCGAGAGCAAGGATCACGTCTGTTTCACCAACTTTGTGAAATGTCTTGTGCAAGCTGCTGCTTAGCAAATAGTACTTAAGAATGACGATCTGTTTGTGACGGCTTTTCCTAAAACTTTTCGGCTGGATATGGGGAAATATCGTTTCAAACTCCAAGTTGATCATTAGTAATACTTTCTCTCCAAGAGGTTCCTGATTTGGGGAGTGAAGTTAGCGTGTGTGTGTGTGTGGGGGGGGGGCGAACTCAAAATAAGAGCCCACATCACCTTTCTAATAGTTTTGTAACGGGAAAATATTCTCTGGTGAAAACATTCTCCGGGCGAAAGCGAGCCTTAGCTGCTGGAGCGCCTCCCCTCTGGCAGCCTGGCTGGGAGCCGCTGGGAACCAGGGTTTGCACCTCCTGGGAGAACTGAGGGCTGCTCAGGCTCTGGGGAGACCGCCCGGGGCTGGGAAGGCGGGTGCATCTAGACAGGGGTCCTCCGGTGGTGGGCCGAGAATGGTGGGAAGGGACTTCGGCTCGCTCCCGGGGCGCTCCCCCGGGCTAGAGTAGGCAGCTGCGCACCTCTCCGCCTCCGGGCTGCCCCGCACCGTCTCCCACCGTCCCGCAGTGGTCCCAGCCGGCCGCAGCGCTCCGCCTCCCGCTCCTCCCTCCAGTAAGCAGCGGGAGCAGGAATTCCACCCGAGGGCCCGACTGGCCCCCGCACCCGGCCCGAGAGAGCTGGGCGGGGCCGCCCCCGGGCCGCGCCCTCCTCCGGCTCCAGCCCGCTTCTCCGACCCGCGCGCCCGCTCCCGTGCGGCTCCCCTCCCCCTACCTGCTCCTTCTCCCCGCCCCCACTCGGGCTCCGCTCCCTTCCTTTCCATCCTAGAGCCCCCTTTTCCTGCTTTCCTCCTCTCTCCGGCTCACCCCCTCTTCAGTCCTTCGGTCCTTCCTCCTTCCTTCTCAGCGACCCTTCTGCCAGCTCCCCTCTTCTCCCTCCTTCCTTACCTCCCTGCTCCCCATCTCCCCGCTCCCCTCCTCGCTCTAGCTCCTGTCCCTGCTGCCTCCACTGCGCCTCTTCCCCAGGCTGCCTTCTCCCTCAGGCTGCCCTCGCTCCTTCCTCCTCTGCATCCCTTCTCCCGGCTCTCCTCACTTCGATCCTGCTGCCCTCTCTCTTTCCTTCCCTGCGCCCCTTGTCCTCGCTCCCTCCTCCTCTCTCCGGCGCCGCTCCTGGCTTCCTCCCACCTCCCCGGCTCCTAGGCTAGGTTTGTGGCGCTCCCACGCTGTTGCTATGGAAGCCACCGGGGCTGTTCTCCGCCTGGCGGGAGCTGCCCTGGGGCCCCGGGGACGGAGCAGTGACTCTGCCCAAGGCTCGGGCGCCTCGCCCCATCCGGGGCCGGGAACAAAGCGCGCCCTCCCCCTCCCGGTAGTGCGCCCTGAGACCTCCAGGCGCCCCAAGCACCAAGGCTTAAGACCACCGAGAATCTGCTTGTCCCCCAACCTCTGTGGGCAGGACCCCTGGGGCCGAGGTGACAGCTGCGCTCTCCCGCGCTACCTTCCCGGCTCCCCAGGATCACTACCCCTCGCCCCATCCCAGAGGTGTCACTGGGGCCCGGGGACGGCCAGATGGCCCCATTTAACAGGACTGTCCCCTTTTGTTGGGGGCCGAAGGAGGGCCCAGGCCAATTTACATAGGAAAATGGGGTTTGTGTCCCCAATTCAGTGCAGTGCCCCGACAGCTGGTGGCTCTGTCATTATGTCAGGACCCCACAGCGTGATGTTTGAAGTGGCTTTATGTGTGCAGATGTGTGAGTGTGAATAGCAATTGATTGGGAACCGGTAACTCTTAGGTCCGGCATGGAAATACTAAACCTTCACAGAGGAAATTTATCAGCCTGGTCACAGAGTAAGATCCTAGAATAGAAATATCCCGCCAGTACTTCTGATGTTCTCTTACAGACCTTTTTGCTTATCATTTTTATATTCGGAAATCTCAAAAGTCAAATTTGAGAAGGATTTTGAAATGCTTACTATTTGGGACTTGGCCATTGCTTGCAGAAGTTGCAAGGCTGAAGGTAAAAGGGCTTGAGGTGGGGGGGAGTGCTAGGACTTTTAAAAACTTACTGATGAAAGATCTAATCTAATTCCTTGTATTAAGCTACTTTGACTCAGCTGGTTTGTGTCCAGGGCTATAGCTTGTAACAACCTGAAAGTTATCATTTGTTTAGTTCGGAATCAGTAGCTTAAGTATGTGTACTTAAATTGTAGAATTTTAGGACAGATTAAGAACTACTTCAATTTTCTTACTTCAGCGGGGAATGGAAGTCTCAATAGGTTAAGTGATTTTTCCCAAGATCATAATATTCTGTGGGATATGATCTTAATTGTTTGAATTCATAAGACAAAGGAAAGGGAAATGAAAAGACAGTGGATTTAGGAGTCCTTGAAAATATCTTAATTAAGAAGCCCTAAACATTTCCACCAGTGCACTGGAGCCACCAACAGGTAACTCCCTAGAAGACAAGGAATCAGAGAAATTTTTCCCTTCAGCCTCTATACATTAATCACATTTAGTTTTAGAATCTGTGTTGGGGGCAATGCAGCCACTAGAAATTTCCGGAACCCTGTATTGGGACCTGTTTCCATCAGAGCAGTCATTTTGTGACAAGATAGCTGGAAACTTCTTGGTGGGAGGACATAATGATTATTACGGAGGCTGCATTTACCTCACAGAAGGTAGGGTGATTAATTTGGAAAGGTTTCAATCTCCATGGAAGAACAGCGATGGCTGCCTTTATAATGATTTAAAAGAGGAAGATGGTATCTTTATGCCAGGAAGTGTGTTGAAAGAATTCTATTGGATAGATTTGCAATAGACTTCTATTGGCTAACCCTGTGCCTTTAAACCATAAGCGAGTTTCTCATAATTTAGGAAAGGGTGCCTCTGGGAAAGCTTTTAGTTGAGCTATGTAAAACCATAGGATGCCACATTAAGAGGAGTTCACACACTGTACTTCAAACACGAGGAAGATCAAAACTGCACACCTGAATCAGAACTCGGATATGGATGTTAATTTCTGCTCTGCTGCTCATCCCAGAAGTTCGCAAGTTTTTTCTCCCTCCTATTTTGTAGTACTAGAATATGAGTACCACATCTGTGATGGGGATTTCAGGCAATGAACATAGAGACCTTTAATTCTTGGAAAGAGATTGATTATAGGATCACTAAAAATGTACTATATTTTGAAAAGTAACTTTATATAATGAAGGTGTTTAAATTAAGCCCAGAATCATCACCACTACATAATATTATTATCCCTTTTACTGCTTTATTTTGGTTACTGTGTTCTACCTGTATCAGTTAACTATTGAAGTGTAACAAATGACCCCAAAACTCAACCTTGAAACTGTGATCATTTATTATTATGACTCATGTGTCTGTGGATCCACCAGAAGTCATCAGAGCTGGACAGAGCACATTGGGTGGCTCTGCAGATGTCAACTGGGCTGATAAATGCTCAAGGAAGAGTCTCCTGAGGCTCTGCTTTACACTGTGCTTGGCTGAGGAAGTTTAACTGAAACAGTTCCACTCTAGATCTCTTCTCCTTCTTCCTGGACCAGCAGGCTAGACTGGTACTGTCCTGTTTTCATGGGGCAATGCCAGGAAAGCAAGAGAAGCATTGAAATCATGAAGACCTTGTATTTCTTTAGAATATTTAGTGAGGAGCTGTCACTCTTTGGATTTGAACAGGTGTGGGATACAGGATAGTGTTCATGCAAATGACCTTTGTTGGGCTTCTGTATCCACAGATGTAAATAATTTCTCTCTTCTCCACCCCACTTTATCTAATGCAGAAGATGTAGCACAAAGGAGTTTTCTTAAGATTATACTTAACATAACTCCACATCATGTACAACCATAAGAATATACTCTGTATGTATGATATGTCAAAATACACTCTTCTGTCAAGTGTAACTAAAAAGAACAAATCAAAAAAATAAGATAAAATACAAAAAAGACTTGAAAACAAAACAAACAGCCCGCTGCACATGCCTGTAATCCCAGCACTTGGGAGGCTGAGGCAGGAGGATCACGAGTTCAAAGCCAGTCTTAGCAATGGTGAAGCACTTAGCAACTCAGTGAGACCCTGTCTCTAATAAAATACAAAATAATAATAATAATAATAATAATAATAATAATAAAGGGCTGGGGATGTGGCCCAGTGGTCAAGTGCCCCTGAGTTCAATCCCTGGTAACAAACAAACAAACAAACAAACGAAAACATATTGAATGAATCAATTAAGAGGATTACCTTAATTTTTTTGCATATGCATAAGAACAAAATTGCCAGAGATGGAATATAAGTTTGCTAGTTTATCCTAACTAAATTGATGGTAAAAAATCATCTGATTTAAAGACCATTAGCCACATTTGCAGAAACTGCTGGGTCTTCAGAATAAACAATTTCTTAGACTTTTAAAAAAATGACCAAGATTTGAAATGGTTTAACATTTTTCTAGAACATATAAACAGATATCATATAAAAGTAGGCTCTTACATGGGGGGATAATTGGAAACAGAAGAATTTTGCATGTATTTTGGCAGAGAATATGTTGCTTCTTCCTACATGTGAGTAACACTAATATAATATCCAGCTTCCAGAATTGAATCTGAAAAGTTCTCAAGACCTTTGGATTTGAACAGGTGTGGGATACAGGATAGTGTTCATGCAAATGACCTTTGTTGGGCTTCTGGATCCACAGACATAGATCATTTCTCTCTTCTCCACCCCACTTTATCTAATGCAGAAGACATAGCACAAAAGAGTTTTCTTAAGGTCATACTTTCAATGGGAATTCCTATGCGATGTATTTTTTATTCCTTTGGAATTTGAATTTGTGCTGCCATTTTTTGACTATGACAGATGATGAGGTAGGAGATAAAGTAGGCGTTAATGCTTAGTTATATAAAAGGAGAGTTTTGCATATGTCCATACTTAGCAGCAGGCTAATTTGGGTTTCCCATAAGAAACTCGAGGCTGGAACGCTGGAGTATCTGAAGTTTCAGCTGTCAATTGACTAACTCTTCAGCCTCAGGTTGGGGGAGGTGTGGTTTGGGGCGCAGCTTCTGCACCTGAAAGCTGGTTTCCAGGTGGGCATATTATTTTGGATGAGAAAGAACCTGAAAGTTAGGGGCCTGGAGATGTCCTCAATTAATTGCAGTTTGTGCTGTCTCTCCCTTCCCCATCTTCTGAACACCACTGAATAGAATCCCCAGCAACAATGGATGTTCCACATTATACATTTAAAATGTTGTAAACAGGGGTTGGGGTGTGGCTTAGTGGTTGAGTAATTGAGTAATTGTGAGGCCCTGGGTTCAATCCTCAGCACTGCATAAAAATAAATAAAAGTATCATGTCCATCCACAACTAAAAAAATTTTTTTAAATGTTATAAATATTGGGGCTGGGGTTGTGGCTCAGCAGTAGAGCACTTGCCTAGCACATTGCGCAGCCCGGGTTCGATCCTCAGCACCACATAAAAATAAAAGGCATTGTGTACAACTAAAACAAATAAATAAAAAATTTTAAAAATGTTACAAATATTTATAAGAAAGACTTCATTTACAAATTTATATGAATTTATTGCTAGTGAGACCCTATAAAGGTCCAATTAGTTTAGTTTAACTTCAATTTGGGGGGTTGAGAGTTTGGAGATTTAGAGGGTCATTGGTTCATTCATTGAGGGTCTCCTGGGTTCACCAACTACAATTGCACATTGCCCTTGACCCTAAGGTGCTCACTTGCTGCAAGTCAAGGGGCAATTTCAGCACAGAGGATAAGGGCTATGACTGAGCAAAGGAGCAGTGAGAGTTCAGAGGAGAGGTGCCTACGAACATTTTGAGAGGCAAAGAAAGCTAACTGATGTTGGTAATTGTGGAACGCCTTCCAATTCACAGAGGCCCTTCTGCATCCATCCTCTCCCCTCATGCTGACAGCAGTCCTACCAGCAGGCTATGGCAGGTTGAAGGGCACCAACCTGAAGGCTGAACGCCCTGAAAGGGATGTACTCACACCTGGGGTGACTCCCAGAAGGAGCTGATGGTCTTCTGTGGAACAGCTCCAGGCTTTTAGCTGGTGTCAGGCACTTGAGGCTTGGAAAGAAAAAGCTGGACAGAAGAGAGATTTGGGATGGACTGGAAAGTTTAATCTCAGGAGAACAAACAACAACAACAAAGCAGAACAAGGAGACTAAAAGAGAAAGAAAAGAAGAAAAACAATAGGACTCATTGAAGGAGAAAGGATGCAGTAAAGACAAGCTGAAGAACTAGGTGAAAAGAACAGATTGCGAATCTCCTGGATTCTCAATTAAAAAGTGGGGATCTCTCTCTTTTTTTTTTAAACTTGGTTTTTAGTTGTAGTTGGACATGATACCTTTATTTTATTTACTTACTTTTTTTTTTTTTTTTTTTTTTTTTTTTTTTTTTTTTTTTGTGGTACCAGGGATTGAACTCAGGGGCACTCGACCTCTAGGCCACATCCCCAGCCCTTTTTTGTATTTTATTTAGAGACAGGGTCTCACTGAGTTGCTAAGTGCCTCGCCATTGCTGAGGCTGGCTTTGAACTCGCGATCCTCCTGCCTCAGCCTCCCAAAGTGCTGGGATTACAGGCGTGCGCCACCGCGCCCGGCTTATTTACTTACTTTTTATATGGTGCTGAGGATGGAACCCAGGGCCTCCCAGCGCTAGATGAGCGCTCTACTGCTGAGCCACAACCCCAACCCTGGGGGTATCTTTCTTAGAGAGCAATATCCAGGAGAGGAGGCAATGTAATTAAAGACTGCTGTAATGCTGTGACAGGTGCTTGGTAATTGCAATAACTCCTAAATGTAGGTGTGGCTGCTTCACTGAACATAGTAGAAAAGGTTTTTTGTTTGTTTGTTTTTGTCTGGATAAAACTCTGGATAAAAGATGGCTGTGCTCTTTAGAGGCTGCAAATGAGTTTTTGAATATTTAGCATTTCTTTTCTCAGTTATGTATGGATCTCCTGGCCCTACAAGGTTACATAGGGCCTTTTATAGTTACCTACAAAATTGAATGGGCACTAATCCCATCAACTAGGGAGGCTGAGGCAGGAGGATTGTGAGTTAGAGGCTAGTAGAATTGTGAGTTAGAGGGTAGCTTTAGCAATTTAGCAAGGCCCTAAGCAACTTACTGAGACCCTTTCTCGAAATAAAAAATAAAAAGCACTTGGGATGTAGCTCAGTGATTAAACTCCCCTGGGTTCAATCTCCAGTACCAAAAGAGGGGGGGGGGTGGTAAGAGTGACTTTACATCTCATGGTTATAGCAGAGGTACTGGCTGAACTCAAACTGGGTTAACAGTGTGGCTTTGTGCACACCTGACAGGGGTGAACAGCAATTTGAATGGGTTGATTTGGTGGTGGTCAGGGTTGTTCACAAATATTCTGATTCTCTTCTTTCAGCTCCTGATAGGATTATAGTTTCTGCTCCCTGGAGGTTAGGCCTGCCCTTGGGACCTTCTTTGGTTGATGAAGTGTGTTTGGAAGTGATTTGTGTTCCATCTGAGCAGACTTTAGGGGCCTGATCATAGAAGCCATAGGACTGTTTTGAAATGGAGCCTGTCACCTTGACTTCTTGGTTGACTCAGAGAGCACGGAGTTCCTGAGAACTTGAGTGACACATGCAGAAAGTACAAGACAAATACATTTGTTGTGCCTCACCACTGTCAGCTTGACCACTGAGCCACATCCCAGCCCTATTTTTTATATTTTATTTAGAGACAGGGTCTCACTGAGTTGTTAAGTGCCTCGCTTTTTGCTGAGGCTGGCTTAGAACTCACAATCCTCTCAGCTGCTGGGATTACAGATGTGCGCCACCGTGCCCAGCATCACCACTGTCAATTTTGTTTGTTACAGCCACATAACTTGGCCTATCCTGAATGATAAATTTTCCAGTCTTTTGAATTCAACTTAAGGAGAATTTTTGTTTGTTTCTATTGCTTCTTTTGTTGAGGGAAGAGGAGAATGGAAGGGATGGTATGAACCTGTTCTCCACCTAGGACTTGGTCTAGTTTGGAGCCCCAGTGGAGAAAGACATGGAGCTGGAAACTAAAGGAACTCTTTTCTTGGGTGATTTTTGGAGACTTTCACCCCAAGTTTTAGGGCCTGGTTGACCAAGAAGTGTTCTGAAATTAGAAGTATTTTAGTCAGCTTTTTCACTGCTGTGACTAAATGACCCGACCAGCACAATTTTAGAAGAGGAAGAGTTTATTTGAAGGCTCACAGTTTCAGAGGTCTTAGTCCATAGAAGGCTGGCTCCATTTCTCAGGGCTCAAGATAAGGCTGAACATCATTGCAGAGTATGTAACAAGGGAAGCAGCTAACATCATGGTGATCAAGAAGCAAAGAGAGAGACTCCACTCACCAGATACAAATATATACCAAAGCCACACCCCAATTCCCACCTCCACTTCAGTTACCACTCAGTTAATCCTTGTGAGGGAGTTAATTCACTGATTGGGTTAAGGATGTCACAACCCAATCATGTCTCCTCTGAACCTTCTTGCATTGTCTCACATTTGAGTTTTTTGGGGACACTTTAGATCCAAACTGTAACAACCATGATCTCCACCTTTCCCCTAAAATGCAGTGCTTCTGTGGCCTCTCAGGCTCTGAGTGTTTGGGGAGGATGTAGACCTGCTCTCCCTTTCGCAGATCTGGTTTTTCCATACAGGGGAGCGGCAAAAGCAGTTGTGATATCCAGAAGTGACTGCAGGACCAGCAACATAGGTGGATTTATCACTGGATATGTCTAAGGTGTTACTCTAGAGATTGCCAGGAAGAACCAGGGGAGATTTGGGAGGATCAGCTGAGTTCCTGGTATTAGACTGATGGTGTTCAGAGTCACCATTATTTGGAGTTAATATTAATGTGACCTCATATAACATGTTGGTTTAGAAGGTGTGGGTACAGTGAGTCAGACATATATTCAGCTACTTCAGTTTACTGGGACCTGAAGTATGCCTGCAGATCTGTTAACAATATGCATCTATTGATCTTTCTGATTGACCACCAGCTTACATTGTTATTTTTCTATATAGATTGCTATTATCTGGCATATTAATCAGTGTATTTTTTCCCAGCAGTTAAAGTGAATATATAAAGTATTAATTTCTTGAGGAGGAAAATTAAAATGTTTAATTTAAAAAAAACCTCTAATTTCTAGACTTCATTTTCATTTGCCAGTTTTCTTTTGTAATTCTTTTCTTTTCCCTAAGGGTGCTAGAGATTGAACCCAGGGCTTTTATGCATTGTTTTTCCTTTTTATTAAATAATTTTCTTTTGCAGAGTGAGTTTGGGGACTGGTTTGCCAAATTACAGTTACTTTGTCTATGCGATGACTTTAAGAAGCCAATAGACTCTTCAAAGGCAAATTTTAGAACCAGCAATAAATGTTGCAAAGGAAGAAATAATAGAGAAACTGCTGCTAGAGCGCCAATACCTATGTGTACAAAATGATGACTCTTCAAAGGCAAATTTTAGAACCAGCAATAAATGTTGCAAAGGAAGAAATAATAGAGAAACTGCTGCTAGAGCGCCAATACCTATGTGTACAAAATGATGCAAAAAGCACAGACTATTTTTTTACCGTAATCAAACTTAAGTTGTGTTGGGGGAAGGCTTCCATTTTAACACCCTGTTACAAAGCCCCCAATTCAACTGTGCTACCTAGGGGATGTAATTTACAGTGTCCATTCATCTTAGGTTCTCTGGCCCCTGGAGGCCACCTTAGAGGATTGACTGTTCATCTTCTCCTGTTTTATCATCTTTGTCCCTGTCTTTAGGCAGCAGCACAGAATTTCCTGGTGACACCTATAGTTGTGACCCCGGCTTTGAGAATCCATTAATTCTTCTCCATCTGCTTGGATCAATAGCTGAGGCAACCCTGGGCATCATGGTTTTGAGCACGAAAGGGCCGTCCATCTTCCTCTTGAAATAAAGTGTAGAAATAAATGCAGGACAATGTCAACATGGAAAGTAGTATTTATTCTTTTTATAGTCAGTGTTAAATTGTTTTTGTTTCTATCACATTTCTCTCAAATATAGCTTAAAGTTTATAAAGCTCTCTCAAATGAATTAACACAGTTTCTTACTCAAAATAGTGAATTCCAATGGAATTATTATTAACCTGAATTTACTGAAGAGGAAATTGAATTTTGCTCAAGGCCACTAATTGGTAGCAGAAATGGAACTCAAACTCAGGACTTCATGATCCCTGGCCATCACCCCTTTCTTCACTTAGGGGCTTTGATAAACAATTAAAGGATGACATTTTCTATGATATTTTAAAGCTTCAACATTGTTATTTTGCTTCCATCCAAAGGATCAAAGAAAAAAATTTCCACTTTGATGTAAAGTATGATGGAGTGCCATTCGTGCCTGAGTTCCTCTCTTTCCCTGGATAATAGCTCCTTTTGTTACATTAGCAAAAGCCAGCCTGTGTCTTTATGAACCACCCTATAAATTCACCCTGAAATCCAGCTATCAAAAATAGCATAAGTACAAGCAGATATCTGGGATCTGATGATTTAGGATAAGAAATATTAATTAAAAAAATAAATAGAGAAAAGGAGAACAGAGGCAGGCTAAAAATCAGTTGCCTGTATATTAGTTAATCCAATCCCTTCTTTGAGTTCCGGAGTAATAGTCAAACATTAGCAAACACTTACTGACTGTTTAACTTGGCCTGCTGTCCCCTCTTTCATGGAATGGCCAGTGTAGCCCCCGTCTTATCAGTACTGCTTTTGCCACTTTACTGATGAGTAATGGAGGCTCCCAGAGTTTACACAGCTTTTCTTGCAGGCGAGCAGCTGGGCAGTATTCATAATCACACCACTGACTTTATTCTTACACCTGGGGAAATCGCATTTCATGAAAACAAAATCCACAAATTAAAAAAAAAAAAATCACCCAACTCAGAAATGAGCTGCAGACGCCAAAACCCATCCAACAGATTTACACTTTGCTCATTGGAATCTGGCTTCCGTGGAGACTGGTTAATCTTGCCAGTTTTTCTAGAAAATTAATTTGCTTTGCAGCAAAGCCTTGGGACAGTGTGTAATAAATATTACAACTAAGCAAGAGCCTTTAGCCAGGCACAAACTGTACAATTTAAAAGGGGGGAGGGAGTAAATTAAGGTAAAACAATGTGAAACAGTTTTCATTTAAAGAAAGGCTAGCCATGTAATATATTATTTTTTTTTTCTAGCTACGAGGTCTTGACCCTTCAGGGATGTTGAAAAGAACGGCAGGATTGACTGAGGAAAACAAAAAACAG
This sequence comes from Tamias sibiricus, assembly GCA_025594165.1. NCBI lineage: Eukaryota > Metazoa > Chordata > Mammalia > Rodentia > Sciuridae > Tamias > Tamias sibiricus. The sequence continues at coordinate 137,331,767 of CM046658.1, read as the reverse complement.
CAACTTTAAAAAGCTTGTGGCAGATTAGATGGTGTTATGATGCCTGGTCATGACTTCCTTCTGCCAGAATGAGATTCATTAAAGAAAACTCTTAACTTAATTAAAACTCCACTCACCAATAGCCTCCCCTTCAGATGTTAATAACCCACTAGGCCTGTTTGACAACGCGACTGTGGGTAATCAGTGGAAACGTTTTTATTAAGAGGGATGACAAGAAGCACTGGGAAATATTTGATGCGCTTTTAACCTAGACTGACAAAAGCAGCTGCCTGATTGATGACTTCTTATATCAGGGACCAGTGATACCCTGAGTATGTGGAGCAGTTGCTCCTCAGTTCAGATTGTTGTTCCTGTGCCAATGTGATGCTGATGTTATTTCCTGTCTGATGTATGTGAAGAAAGTTGGCTTAGAGAGCGGCAGGCAGGAGGAGTCTTTGACTCAGAGAGTGCCAGACCCCTTGGAGGATTGTGGTCTTTTCTGGGCTGATCACCAGAGTAGCTTATGCTCTGGAATAGATACAGCCACAATTCCTCCTGTGGGCATGTTAGCTTATGGAAAATGGCAGAAAACAGAATTGTCCCATGTCAAATGAGAATAAACTTCCAGTTCTGCTGTTTCATTACATATATATCCACTGCGACAGCCCTCAAAGGGCACATGTGGTTAGCAGAGCTGCTAAATGACAGGGTTCCTCCGGGTGTGCAGGTTTGGGCACTTGCACCTGGAAGAAGACAGTGTGGGTCCCACACCTTGTATTTTGCCTCTCTAGTGCTGAGGGGAAATTTTGAGTGTGTCCCCAACCCCATCACCTAAATTTCAGGAAATAGGAATGTTAATGGGCATCAAAGGAGTACTTATTTGTTTGATCTTTTTACTGCATCATAAGCTTGTTAAAAACAGTCATTTGGGGGTGGGGATATAGCTCAGTTGGTAGAGTGCTTGCCTATAGCATGCATCAAGGCCCTGGGTTCAATCCCCAATACCACAAAAAACAAAACCAAAAAAACCCCATTTGTTAATTATTTTTATGACTTCTAGTTTAGTGCTTGGCTCATAATAGAATTATTAATATGTTTAGTGAATTAATTAATGAAGGAGTTTATGCCCGATTTTAAAAGAGGCCACCTACCCTACTTACTTTGAAGATGCTGTTGTCAGAGGGGGAGGGTGCTTCTTGCTGGGGAAAAGCCCTCCCTTAGGAGACCAGGTGAGCCCAGGGTATGCACAGGGGCAAGGAGGTGTGAGGTGGGTTCCTTTGCTCACTGTGCTCTGGGTCTTGGGGGAGAAAGGATCTGGTAGTTTTCAATTTGTCCTGAAGCTGACCAGGGCTGAAACTCCCATTTCAGTGTTCTTGAAAATTCACTGAACTTTAGAATCTACTGAAAGTATTAAAAATAAAAAACAAAGAACTAACAACCAGGATCCTGCTTGTTATGATTTGGATCTTAAATGTCTCCCAAAGGTCCCTAGCCCATGAAAGTCACTGGGAGGAGGTGGCTCCTTTAGGAGGTGGGGCCTAGCGGACAGAAGTAGTCACTGGGGGCATGTCCTTGAAGGGGATATTGGGACTCCACTGTCTTCATCACTCTTTGTTCCCAATGGCTATGAGGTGAAGAGAGAGGACTACCACACATCGACCACCATGATGTTCTGTTTTGCCAAGATCCCCAAAACAACAGAGCCAAGTGACCAGGACTGAAACCTCTGAAAACCTGAGCCCAAACAAACCTTTCCTGAAGTTTTTTCATCTCAGGTATTTGCTTCAGTGACAGAAAGCTGACTAACACATCACCCTAAAGTAAGAGAGAACCTGGGGGTGGTGATACAGAAGGAATGTGTACTTTTAAAAATATCTTAAATATATGTGTGTGAGTGTGTGTGTGTGTGTGTGTGTGTGTGTGTGTGTGTGTGTCTACTATGCTAGAGTTGGAAGCCCTGATGTGTCAGAATCACTCATGAAAGAAAAATATGTAAGCACAGTGCCCCACTTCCAAGCTGTGACCAGGTTGGGTTCACACTTGTGTTGACAATGTTTTGAAGAACAGCAGGATTGAACAATTCTTTGGCTCAGGGTTTCACTTTTCAGAGAACAACTTAGGGTACTTGTTAAGAACACAGCTTCCAAGGTCCTCCCTAAATCTACTGAATCAGACTCTCCAAGAGAAGGACGTGGGGATTTGGAGTTCAGAAAGAGCTCTAGGCTGGGCAAGGTGGTGTCCATCAGTAGTTCCAGCTACCGGAGGAGGCTGAGGTAGGAGGATCAATTGAGTCCAAGAATTGAGGACCAACTTGGGCAACAGTGAGATCACAGCTCAAACAAACAAAAACAAACAAACAAACAAACAAACAAACACCCTGAAAAGTTCTACCCGTGATTCTCATGACTAGGGAACCATTACTTTGGCTTGATGGTTTTTCAAAGTGAGGCCCCCGGACTAGCAACATCTGTACCACCTGGAAACTTGTTAGAAATTCTTGGGCCCCACCCCAGCCAGAGAAACTCTGGGGTTGGGGCTCAGCAATCTGTCATCTAACAAGCCTTGCAGGCACTTGATGCTCCAATCTCAGAATCACCACTGTTGTTCCCTGCCTCTGAAAGTGTGGGCCAGGGACCAACCTAGTTGGCATTACCTGCATTGTTAAAAATGCAGACTCTCAGAATGCAGACTCTCAGAAAGAAAAAATAAAAAAACTCCTCAGGCCCAATCAGGCCCAAGAAGTTAGACTCTCAATTTAAAATAGATCCTCATGTGATTCCTACACACATTAAAATTTGAGAAACATTGCTTATAACCCCAATAAATATCACTTTGCTGTAGCAATAGAAAAATATAAGCTCTATTAATGAGAAGCAAAATCCAAAAATCAGTAACATGTCTCCCTTCAAGAACAGAAGTGGCTTTAATTATAGAGAAACTTTGAAGGAAACCACTTGGAACTATACTATTAAAATAAATCCCAGCACTGTGTTATTAATTAAGCTGAAGTGAAGGATTCAAGTAAAATTAAATGTAAAGTTCTTCTAACCACAATCCTGTATCACTTTTTCTCTCCATAGTGTTTTCTAATTCAATATAGAGTCTGTCAAATTATTTACTCCAGAGTCTGACTTCACTCTTTTGAAATACAAATTTGAAACACAAACTCTTTTGAAATATAAAAACACACATCTATACACAGATATATGTATTAGATTAGTTAGGGTACTTCAGAGAAACAGAAACAATAGAATATTTTATCTCTATGAAGAGAGAGGTATTTTAAGGAACTGGTTCTCTTGATTGTGGGAGCTGGCAAGTCCAAAATATGTGGAACAAAGCAGGGCAGCTGGCTGGAGAGTCCAGCAAGAGTTGATGTTGCAGTTTTATTCTAAGGGCAGAGTTCCTTCTTCCATGGGGGACTTCAGTCTTTGTTTGCTCTTAAGACCTCAACTGATTAAATGAGGCCCACCCAGGTAAAAGTCACTTCTGGATTGGGGGGTGGTGGTGAGGCTTCCTAGGAGAATGCCTTTCTAGCACATTTAATGCCCTGAGTTCCATCCTTAGCACTGGCAGGGGTGGGGTGTGGGTCGGGGAGGAAATAAGTAATGTCTAGAAAATACCTTCATAGAATGTCTAGATGTGGGGGAGTCCAGATTGGTGGTTTTCCAAACACCTGAGCACTGTAGTTGAGCTGGTTTGATACAATAAAATCAACACACACACAGGTGTTCATGAAACATTTTTGTAAGTTCAAGAAAGTCATGAAATATGGCTATTTTCAGAGCTAGTGATAATTCATCAACTGTATTGACTATTACTCAGTGTAACTATAATTGAACTCTGACTTTTTCTTCTGTTTTTCTCCCTCTTTCCCATCTTGCATTAAGTCTTCAGACAATATAAAAATCTGAGTACAACCTACGGTGTTACAAATAGCTGTGACAATTGTTCATTTCCTGTTTTAACTATTAATAGCAAATTAGAATTGTCATTTCTAGTCACAGTTGTGACTTGAGACACAGGTGAATCTTCCTTTATGTTAAACATTGCCCCCTGGGGTTTAAGGAAACTTGGTTTGAACCCTGTGCTTGTCTTGTCTGGGAGCAGTCTGCAGTCCTTTTTACCTCTTTCACATTGCCAGCCCATTTTCCTCACGGCTTTGTCTTGGCTTCTGTGTCCGTAAGGGCCATGTATTGTGGCCTCTGTGTGTAGAATGACAAATCAAACTGAGCAATGTGACAGCTGTCTTGAAGTTTGACATGTATTAATTTTGAGGGCTTTTCTTGAAACACACTAGTTTTTAAACATAACGATTTCTGTTAGTATGGAGGTCACTTTGTGTATATAAGACCCTGTAGATACTGTTTTGCATGGCCCAGAGAGAGAAAAGACTAGAAGAATTTGAGTGTGGCAGCTAAAGGCTCCCTGGATTTTGGTTTTGTCTTAGTTCCTGTGTGTGTGAGTCACTTTTAGACACCACCAAGGTGTCCTGGCTACCAAAAGTTATGCAAAACACTGTGGAAATGTCAGCAATTCCAGATATTCATTTGCCCACAGTTTGTTTAGGTGGGTGATGGTACTAGGTGGGACTCTCAGCTGTGACGAACTCAACTTGATCTGGCGTAAGATAAAAGTAGGCTTTGCTGGAGATATCATCGCACTGAAGACTGACTGTAAGGCTGGGGCCAGCTTGAGACACCTGGGCCTGGGTTCTGTGTCTCCTAGGTCTGGCTTATCCCTTACCATTCTCTTAGGCTTCTTTGGGAGGTGGGGTCTGATTGCCCCCAGAGCTGTTACAGGAACCTCAGTCAAGGTCAAAGAGGACCCAGGTTTTACTACTAGTCTCAGCAGAGTGGTCTCACTAAAGGCTTTTACTTGACCTGGATTCAGTCACATGCTCATCCCTAGACCAGTCACTACAGGCAGGAAGGGGGTTCTGCTAGGGCTCAACCCTGGGGCATGTCACCTTCTTATGGAAGGGATGGGGAAGGCTTTGTTCCCAAAGTAGGACAAAGTTGGGCTGGAGAGATAAAAGCTACTAGGGTTAAAACAAGAATTAACTTGTTCATGGACTTCTAACCCCCTACTTCCCAGAACTGGGACTTGAGCCCAGGGGCACTTTACCACTGAGATATAGCCCCAGCCTTTAATATTTTGAGACAGATTCTCACTAAGTTGCTGAGGCTCTTGCTAAATTGCTGAGACTGACCTTGAACTTTCGATCCTGATCCTCCTACCTCAGCATCCTGAGTCACTGAGATTATAGGCGTCCACCTTTGTGCCTGGCCTATTTTATTTTTGAGACTGGGTCTCTCTGGATTGCCCAGGCTGGGTTTGAATTTATTATCCTCCTGCCTCAGCCTCCTGAGTAGCTGGTATTATAAGCTTGTGCCCCTGTGCTGGGTTTGTTCATGGATTTTAATAACTCTGTTGTCAACCCACTTCTTCTTTGAAAAGAGTTTCTTGCCCTTCTTTAAAGAGGTTTTTGGTTCTTCACAGGATACTTCCCAAGGTAGTCAGTTTTTGTTCTATGCCAGTTTCGTTCATGCAGTATGTGTGTATACACACACACACACACACACACACACACACACACACACACACACATATATATATATATATACACATAATTTTATATGTATTTATTTATTTTGGTACTGGGGATTGAGCACAAGGTCACTATATCATTGAGCCACATCCTTAGCCCTTTTAATTTTTTTATTTTGAGACAGGGTCTCACTAACTTGCTGAGGATCTTGCTGAATTTCTGAGGCTGGCCTTGAACTTGTGATCCTCCTGCCTCAGTCTTCTGAGTTGCTTGGATCATAGGTATGTGCCACCAGGCCTGGCTCCATTTATGTTTATTTCTTCTTGGGGGACTTTGGCAGTGATAGCAAGGTGTTCAAGGTATACACTAGAATTCTGTTTGATTATGGTATAATACTTCTCTGGTATATGGTATAAAATTATTTTAAGTGGCTTTTTTCCCCCAGTAAGTAGATGCTTTTGTACTTTATTCAAGCAATCCTCTTGGATACCTAAATCTTTTCTAATTTTCTCTCCTATAAATATGGCAGGTGGGGTTTTCTTTTGCCTTTAAACCCATATTTTTCTCTTCACTTTTGTTAGAGTAGGTATTTCTATTTATTTATTTATTTATCTAATTAGTAGTACATGACAGCAGAATGCATTTCAATTCATAGTACACAAATAGAGCACAATTTTTTCCATTTCTTTGGTTGTACACAAGGTAGAGTTACATCATTCATGTCTTCATACATGTACCTAGGGTATTGATGTCCATGTCTTTCCTACCTCTATGTCCCTCCTTTCCCCTCCCTCCCCTTTGCCCTATCCAAAGTTCCTCCATTCCTTCTATGTTCCTCTCTCTTCATTATGGATCAGCATCTACTTATCAGAGAAAATATTTGGCCTTTGGATTTTTGGGATTAGCTTTCTTCACTTAGCATAATATTCTCCAACTCCATTCATTTACCTGCAAATGCCATGATTTTAATCTCTTTTAATGCTGAGTAATATTCTATTTTATATGTATACATTTTCTTTATCCATTCATCTATTGAAGGGCCTCTAGGTTGGTTCCACAATTTAGCTATTGTGAATTAAACTATACTACAGAGCAATAGTAACAAAAATGGCATGGTATTGGCACCAAAATAGACTTGTAGACCCATGGTACAGAATAGAGGACACAGAGACAAACCCACATAAATATGGTTATCTCATAGTAGACAAAGGTACTAAAAACATACATTGGAGAAAAGATAGCCCTTTCAAAAAATGGTGCTGGAAAACTGGAAATCCATATGCAGCAAAATGAAATTAAGCCCCTATCTCTCACCATGCACAAGACTGAACTGAAAGTGGATCAAGGACCTAGGAATTAGACCAGAGACCCTGCACCTAATAGAAGAAAAAGTAGACCCAAATCTTTATCAGATCAGATTAGGCCCTCACTTCCTTAACAAGACTCCTAAAGCATAAGAAATAAAATAAAAAATTAATACATGGGATGGATTCAAACTGAAAAACTTCTTCTCAGAAAATGAAACAATCAGTGAGGTGAAGAGAGAGCCTACAGAATGGGAGCAAATTTTTACCACATACACATCAGATAAAGCACTAATCTCCAGGATATATAAAGAAATAAAAAAAAACTTAACACCAAAACAAAACAAAACACCCAATCAATAAATGGGTTAAGGAACTGAACAGACACTTCTCAGAAGAAGATATATAATTGAAAAACAAATATATGAAAAAATGTTCAACATCTATAGCAATTAGAGAAATGCAAATCAAAACTACTCTAAGATTTCATCTCACTCCAGTTAGAATGGCAGCTATTAAGAACACAAACAACAATAATTGTTGGTGAGGATGTGGGGGAAAAGGCACACTCATACATTGCTGGTGGGACTGCAAATTGGTGCAACCAATCTGGAAAGTAGTTTGGAGATTCCTTGGAAAACTTGGAATGGAACCACCATTTGAACCAGTTATCTCATTCCTCAGTTTATACCCAAAGGACTTAAAAACAGCATACTATGGGCTGGGGTTGTAGCTCAGGGGTAGAGCGCTCACTTAGCACGTGGGGCCCTGGGTTTGATCCTCAGCACCACATAAAAATAAATAAAATAAAGGTATTGTGTCCAACTACAACTAGAAAAAAAAGATAAATATTAAAGAAAAAAAACCCCAGCATACTACAGTAAAGAAGCCACATCAATGTTTATAGCTGCAGAATTCACAATAGAGTAGGTATTTTAAAGGCAGAGTAAAGAAAGCTGTGTGAGCATAACATTACCTTTGCTAGGAGTGGTGGTCAATGTGAGGAAGGGAAGGCTTATTTTTTCTAGCCTCCTTCTCCTCTAAGGAATCTTAAAGGCCAGTGCTTCTCCCATGAAACATGGCAAGCACCTTCTGGTGACCCCCTCAGGTTGAGATACTGGGAACATTATAGACTATGTGAGGAAGAGTGTGTTCTCTGGAGGAAAAGACAAAGAAGCAGGAAGAAGAAATAGAAAAGAGAGATTCATGGAAGATTCTGGATGCATAGGACAGTAAGGGTCTCATGCTTTCAATGTATAGAAACCAACTACAGAGAACTGAGGCATTGGAAAGATGATGGTAGGCTGCAAGTCTGAAAATACTTTGGAAGAATACAATTATTTTATTATTACAAAAACGATACTATGTTTTTTGTTGCATCCTATCCTGTAGTCCAAGATTTGTACCATTTACCATAGTGTGTGATAACTTGATTTAAGATGGTATCTGCCAGGCTTCATCACTATAAAGTTACTTTTATTTAAATATCTGTAGTTAATCTGTGTTAATAAGTGTCTTGTGGAAAAGTACTTTGAAATTATGTGAATATTTTGTTCCTCATCAAATTTTGAATTGATTCATATCAATTTGGATTCAAGCTTTCCTATTTCATTTGGTGGTTTATAACATGCTATTACTATAGTTTTTTTAATAAATTTATTTATTCTAATTGGTTATACATGACAGCAGAATGCGTTTCAATTCATAGTACACATATAGAGCACAACTTTTCATGTCTCTGGTTGTACACAAAGTAGAGTCACACCATTCATGTGTACTTAGGGTAATGATGTCCATCTCATTCCACCATCTTTCCTACCCCACCGTTTGCCCTATCCAAAGTTCCTCCATTCCTCCCATGCTCCGCCCCCACCCCCATTATGGATCAGCATCCACAAATCAGAGAAAATATTTGGCCTTTGGTTTTTTTGGGGATTGGCTTATTTCATATAGCGTTATACTCTCCCACGCCATCCATTTACCTGCAAATGTCATGATTTTATTCTCTCTTAATGCTAAGTAGTATTCCATCGTGTATATATACCATGTTTTCTTTATCCATCCATCTATTGAAGAGCCTCTAGGTTGGTTTCACAATTTAGCTATTGTGAATTGTGCTGCTATAAACATTGATGTGGCTGTGTCACCGTAGTATGCTGTTTTTAAGTCCTTTGGGCATAAACCAAGGAATGGAATAGCTGGGTCAAATGGTGGTTCCATTCCAAGTTTTCTGAGGAATCCCCATACTGCTTTCCAGAGTGGTTGCACAAGTTTTTAGTTTCACCAGCAATGTCTGAGTGTCCCCAGCCCTATCTTGTATTTTATTTAGAGACAGGGTCTCACTGAGTTGCTCAGCACCTCACTTTTGCTGGGGCTGGCTTACAACTTGAAATCCTCCTGTCTCAGCCTCCCAAGCTGCTGGGATTACAGGCATGTGCCACTGTACCTGGCTGCTATGTACTTTTGACATAGTTCATTGTTCTTTAAGTATTTCCCTGATTTTTTTTTTTTTTTTTGATCAATAGGACATTATAGGTCATCTTATACCTTTCTTTCCCCAGTCCTGGAACTAGCCATTTCTGCAAGAGACCCTGATGTATTTTGGGGAAAATGGCATTTAAACAAGTTTTGGGTGCTCAATATGTTCATTGCTGTTGGGCCATGCTCACGTGGTATGCTCATTACTTCTAGCCTTTTCCAGGAGACAAGTGGTAGGGGCCACACACACAGGCATGCTCACACATGACATACATATTAATTTCCATATCTAAACATATCTACCTGCCATCTACCTATCTTCTATTGAAAGTGGTAAGGTTGGACTGGGGACATAGCTCAGTGGTAGGGTGCTTGCCTAGTGTACTTGAGGCCTTGGCTTTGTTCCCCACCACTGTAAAAAATAAAACACAAAATATCACACTGATATTCAAAAGATCACAGGGTTCAAGCTGGTTCCATTGTCCTTAATACATCCACTGATTTGACCAGTCTTTCTGTTTGTAACTGACCTCTATCACCTTCGCCGCCTCTTCCTCAGCATGGGCCTCTCATCCCACCAGTCCTACTACCTGTCATGCTGCCTCCACCTTCCTAAGTGGTCACTCTTAGGGCCCCCTGCTTGCACCCTAAGCCCCCTCAACACTGCCCTTAGTGCCCTATGCACAGGTGCCCTTTTCATCCCCCTCGGGCTTTGTTACAGCTTGCTGGGAAGTCTGCCTAGGCAGACGAGATTTCTTTTAAGGGAGAAGATACCAGAGGTTGTTTTAAAAAGTCTTAAGAGGGGATCATTATTACCTGTGAGTGGGGTGTGGGGGTCATTTGGAAGTGCATTGCATTGTGGGCTAGATTACTATGCAGCTAAAAAGACAGCTAAAGAGCTAGAAGTCTTGAGTGTTCCATGTTTTCCACAGGTGGTCTCCCAGAGACCCTTCTGTTCTTGCGGAAACCAAGGCCTACGCAGGTTTTTCATGCAACTGTCCTTTGGTCTTGTCCTTTAGAGCACAGTGCTCTGGTGGCTTTTCTTAAACTTGCTCCAATCAGCAATTTGAACCTCTCTGCCCTCCTGAGCCTTAATGGAGAGTTGTTGGTGATCCCTCCATCCCCTTGTGCCTGGGATAGACAGATTCAGAGAAGGTTGATCAGCTGAGCACAGGGAGGTGTGGAAGAAGACCTGACACACCTCCCCTCAACTGACCCCAGAGGGCTTCTGTGACTTTCCCAGGTCCACAGAGGGAGGGAGCAGCCTTTCTGACATCCCAGGCCTATGCCTTCTCTTCAGAGTATCCAGTCACTACCACTTCAGATGCATTCAGGTTACTTGAAATAATTGAAGGCATATGCTTGAGCAATCTTGTAGTCAAAGAGGTGACAGAAGAGCCAGAATGTTGAAGAATTGGAGATTTTTTTTTTTTTTTTTTTTTCAGGGAGGGGGTCATGCCAGGGATTGAACTCAGGGGCACTCAACTTCTGAGCCACATTCCCAGCCCTATTGTATATTTTATTTAAAAACAGGGTCTCATTGAGTTGCTTAGCGCCTTGCTGTTGCTGAAGCTGCTTTGAATTCATGATCCTCCTGCCTCAGCCTCCTGAGCCACTGGGATTACAAGTGCTCACCACTGAGCCTGGCTAGAACTGGAGAACTTTAGACGTGGTTGGTACTCTGCAAAGTACTTATACTACCTGGCCTGAACTGACTAAGGCCCTTTTTGTTTTGATTTTTCCCATTTGGTGTGAATATCTTTTCTGCTTCAGAGATATTAATGTGCTTGATTATGGGCAGCTTCTAGGTTCTCCTTTCAAGTGTATTCTATTGCCATGCTTCGGGAAACAGCCAGGTTTTGCCCTCACTTCTGGCTTAAAGCAGTTGTTTCCATCATACCAGAATCATGGCCCAAAAAGGGATGGGAATGGAACAAGTGCTCTTTGCAATGCAGCAAAAAGAGCAATGATAATTTGCTACATTCTGGTTCATCCCCTGCTAGTCTTCTTTTATTGTATTTTTGTTTTCATCTTTATTTAGGACTCAGTGGAGAACTCCTGAATGAGAAAAAGAATTCCTTCCCATCCTGAACTTTTTCCTATCCAGGAATAGTAAATTATTGAATATACCTATTATTAACATAACCATGACATCATTTGCCACATGTTCCCACCTATGCTTTTGAGGAGCCTTCTTCTTGGTACCTGGGAATTGTTACCTGCATGAGCCTTGAAGTGTTGTTCTCCATTACATGATCCTGCTTGTGAGCATGTTGGCATATAACATGGATAGGAATGAATTTGGACTCAATATATCAAATAGTACAAATGACACATGTAGCATATTTCCTGACATTCTGTTGAGACTTCATAACTGTGCTTCATCATCATCACAGTATTGTTCTAATTCCTAGACTCTCCAGGCTATCCTGTCATTTTCCCATGTTTGTTTACCTCACTAGTGACTCTGCTCATCCTGTGCTTTTTGATCCTGTTACTTGGACAAAAACAAATGGGGCTTCCCACCCCATTCTCCTGGCACTCTTTGAGGAGGCTCATTTTCAGCATCTCCAGGTCTTCCTTGTATTGCATTGCCATCCAGATGAGAGCACGGCCCTCTCTTAGGACTGATGATTTTATATAGCATGTGTTTAGAGGTAGTCAAGTCTCTTAGTTTCTTTCAAAGAACAGCTATGTTCTCTTTTCAAAGAACATCACACTATCAACCTCCTTCTCTTTCAAGAAAGCTCACCTTTTCCATCCCACAAGAGAAAAATATCCCGAGAACATACCCACATGTTCCAAATTTGGCTGCCTTCTTGACTCTCCCAAGAACAAACTGAAAAAAAAAAATAACCTTGTTCTCCTGGGATAATTTATATAATCTATGTCTTTTATCCACGTGAAATCCTTATACATTTTATTTTCTACTATTTATTGTTATAGACTAAAAGAAAACTATGTATAATCTCAACATTTAGGAATTTCTCTATTAGCATATTAATGCATGGACCTCTATTTCTTTTTACAGTCTAGTTGTTTGAATGGGATTATTGTGTACATACCACTTTTAACCTAAATTTTTAAATTTTAATTGGGCATATTTTGAAAAAGTTACATGTTAATAAATAAAATTTGAAGAATCCCAGCACTGAGGTTCAATCATAGAAGGAGGTAGCATGATTAATAGCAAATAGCCTTACAGCTGATTCCTCAGTATCCTCATAGAATCTAAAATTAGGCAAACATCATTGTAGCAGAGAGGCCATTTAAATGAATTGATGAAGAGTTCACACCACAATCTGTGATTGTCTTTTGCTCATTTATATACTCTCTTATTTTTTGTTCACCACTCCCTTCTGGAATGTAAATACAACACGTGACACACAGTAGGTCCTCAATACATATTTTTTGATGAATAAATGAGTCAGTCAGTAAATTCGTAACCTCACTTGTCACTATAACCAAGTGAATTGTGGCACAGAGTGCTCACCAAATCCCCATGTTCTTAGCCGGGCGCGGTGGCACATGCCTGTAATCCTAGCACTTGGGAGGCTGAGGCAGGAGGATCACGAGTTCAAAGCCAGCCTCAACAATGGTGAGGCACTTAGCAACTCAATGAGACCCTGTCTCTAATAAAATACAAAAAAGGGCTGGGGATGTGGCCCAGTGGTCGAGTGCCCGAGTTCAATCCCTGGTACCAAAAAAAAAAAAAAAAAAAAAAAAAAAAAAAAATCCCCATGTTCTTCCCTACATTTCCCAGGATCCCTTGCAGAGAGGTTGTAGTCATGTGACAAATCTGGGCCACCGAACTGTGACCTCTGGGCTGTGGCATTTAAGAGCTGGGATGCTTCATACCTCTCTTTCTTTCCTAGCCTTAAAACCTTGGAGGCCAGGTGTTTCAGTCTACATTGCTCCAGGTAGAAGAAAGACATCTAAACCACATCAGACCTTATGTGAGAGATAAAGCATTTTTTGAGTCACTGATATTTTAGAGTTTGCCTTTTCCGGACTTACTGAAACACAGCCAAGACTATTCTGATAAATACAGATATAAAACCAGAATTAGAAATTTGCCCTTTGAATGTGGAATTAAACAAATTTAATTGACATAAAGATAACCTATGACTTTAACCTCATGGTTTTATTTGCTTTTTTTTTTTCCCCTTCAGTGCTGGGGATGAAATCCAGGGCCTCTCACATGCTAGGCAAGTGCTGTACCACTGAACTACACTCCCAGCCCCATTTGTTTTTAAAACACCCACCCTGAAGTGCTTGGCTGAAAGCAAAGGATTCCAAACCTGAAAATGTTCTGAACATAAACTAGATTTCTTCATATATGTCATGGGTTTAAAATAAAATAATTTAGTATGCTATCTAGATTTCTACTGTAAATACGAATTCCACTCAATTCATGGATTGTTTATAATTATGGAACAGAAGCAATTCTTTTAGAACTGTGGTAAGGAACAAATGTTTGTGATCTTGGGGTGTCATATTTTTAGGCTGACAGCTGCAGTGATAGCAAGTATGAGGAAGAGAGAGAGTGCTATTGGTCTGCTGTGGCCAATCATTTATTTGTTTCAGAAGTTCCTAAACTTTCTTGATTCATGGTTATGGTCATTCAGTAATTGACTCATAGGTCCTAGGTAAAAGGAAAAAAGATATGCATATACATTCATATATATACCTACACACACACAGCAGGGTTTTCTTTTTCTTTTTAATATTTATCTACTTGTTTTAGTTGTACATAATGCCTTTATTTTTAGGTGGTGCGGAGGATCGAACTCAGAGTGTGCATGTGCCAGGCGAGCGTTCTACTGCTGAGCCACAACCCCAGCCCCACACACCAGATTTTTATGCAGTTAAGCCCACATCACTTAATGGTAGAGTTTATACAATGCCTTAGGGGAGTCAACTTGTTTCCCTCAAAAATTTAAATTTGAGCTGGGAATGTAGCTCAGAGGTAGAGTACTTGCTTAGCAAATATAAGGCCCTGGGTTTCATCCTCAGCACTGCAAATAATAAATTAAAAAAAAAAAAAAAAAACTTCCTGCTGGGCCCATCTGATTCACTGCATTGACCCAGGGTACTTTACTGCTGAATATAAACTAGATTCTGTTCCATAATTATAAACAATCCATGAATTGAGTGGAATTCGTATTTACAATAGAAATCTAGATAGCATACTAAATTATTTTATTTTAAACCCATGACATATATGAAGAAATTTAGTTTATATTCAGAACAGTTTTGCACAGTTTTAGAACCACAGAGTTTGATTTAATATTTGCAAGAGTTGAAGAGCCCTGTCTTTTGAGATGTCGCTGATCTTTAACCTTTCATGAGCCTCTGTTTTGTGGTAGAGAAATCAGACTATCTACTCAGAACGTATGAAAAGGTAGTAACTTGAGCTTCATCAGAACTTTGGTGCTTCATAGTTATTGTTCTGCTCATTTCCCATTTCATTGAAAGAAGTCCCCAGGGTAGATAAGGGCCAGGGTCATTAGACAAGAGTGGAGTGGCAAGATAGTTATTCTCTGATAATTTCCAGTCTCTGTTTTCTTGGCTTCTGGCTGTCCAAGCCCTCGTGGGTTTCCTGTGACCTCTCTGGATAATCCTTCAGTTCCTTTCATTAGCTAATCCTCACTACGGAGCTTTTAATTGTTAACATTCTTCAGTCTTGACTTCCATTAAAGTATGAGCAAATGACTTCTAAACTTTACTTTCTTTACTTACTAGTGTTTCCCTTTGAAAAATTCTCTGGTCTTTCAATAAAAGAAAGTCAACTTTAGTAGCCAGGTGTAGGAATCTTGGGGAGACAAAATGGAAGTGCATTCCAGGGGTGTCTCCTTGACTCACTCTCTCTCTCAGGCCCCATAAAGAGAATCTGCAGCCTGTGAAGGGAACAGATGCAGGGGGCCTGGAGGTGACCTGCAGTTTGGGGAGAGGGCCAACAGTGAAGCAGGAGGAGATAGGACATCCACAGCATCTGGGGAGATGATTCCTGACAGGCAAAGCTTCCACCTTCCCACATTGTTCCAGAGCAGGGGTCTCCACCCTCGCTATTCAAGAGAATTACTAGGGATATTTTTTAAATGCCAGAGCCCCACCATGAAACAATAAAATTGGATTTGAGGAGAAGGGCTTGAGCATCAATTTAAGAACGTTCCTAAGGACATTCCAATGAGTAGTCAGGTTGGAAAATCACCTTGCTAGAGGAAGCTGACCTGAGAAACAAGTGGAGGTGAGGGTGAGGAAGAGTGAACTTGACTCTCTCCCTGTCTCCCAGTGGGACCAGGGGACAGAGACCTGGAGGTCCAGGTCATCTGGCAGACATCTTGTAACCACATGTGGGAGAGAAGTAAATCTAATATGAAGGTTGGGTGAGATGGAGAAAAATCAACTCTTTATGACTTCATTTGAGACCTTTCTGAAGCCAGCACTGTTTCCAGAAGTGTCAGATATATATCCCACACCTCTTTTTTTTCTTAAGCCAGTATGGTATGGGTGTTCTGCCTTTTTAAGAGAGACAGATGAAGGCTGCTTCCTGGCTATTATTCCCCACCTCCCTCTTGAACTACAAAACCTTGAAGAAGTGTTTGCACTTTAGAGCTGATATGAAGGACTTTATTTTTGCTTTGGTTGGCAGCGTGATCCCTGTATCTCAATAGTTATTCTTCCTTTCATCTATGTAATAACATTTTTTTTTTATCTGAGCTGCCTAGAAAAATAGAAACAATTCTCAGCCTCCATTGTAGCTGTGCTACAAGGTCAATGGAGTATAAGCAGAAGCATAATGTGGTGGCACCTGGAATCCTTACAGACAGCAAGAGTGGGGCCTTTTCTCCATTCTTCCTCCATTTTGCTCTCTGAACCTCAGATGACTCCATTTTTGACTTGAGGATGGAGGACACTGTACCTTAAGATGATGGAGTGGTGAGCTAAATAGGGAGCTTGAGTCCTAGAACTCCAGAGAGCACAGCCACCACATCATCTCTGGCCTGATACTTTTAGACTTCATTTGTGTGAATGAGAAATACATTTCTATCTTAATAAGACAGTGCTATTTTGGATTTTCTGTCACTCAAAGCTGAATCAAATCCTAACTAATATATCCCATAAGTTTCATCTTGATAGATTTGGACCATCGCTTTGTGTCTCTGGGTCTCTGTGTCATCATTCAACATGACTCCTACTCCATTCAACTCTCTGTCATCTGTTAATGAGATCAGTGTGCCATCTGTGCCTCCATGCAAGTCATTAATGAAAAAAGGATCTGAAAGAGCTGAAGACAGTAGCCTCCAGACTGCTCCAGAGTGCTCCCTCATTAGGGTTCCAGTCATCTTCCCACCTTGTCTTGGGACATAGGGGCCAAAGTGTGGTAGAGAGGGACAGGAAGAGAGTATTAGCCATAGATCAGACTTAGTGTCTGTCCCACTATTTTGTATTATTTTAATGTACCAATACAAAAATATTAGTATTATAGGACCACCTAGAGGGCTTTTTTTTTTTAAAATATTTTTATTTATTTGGTTTTAGTTGTACACAATGCGTTTTATTCAACGTGTTTTATTTGTACGTGGTGCTGAGGATCGAACCCGGGTCGCCCACGCGCTAGGCGAGCGCTCTACCGCTGAGCCACAATCCCAGCCCCCTAGAGGGCTTTTTAACAGATCACTGTACCCCATCCCCAGGGTTTCGAATTCAATATGTGTAGCTTGAGACCCATGTGTATGTATTTCTCATAAATATCAGGCGATGCTGTGATGGTCTCAAGTCCATACTTTGACAACCACCCTAGCTGGAAAGTGAATTCCAAAAGAGAATCTTTAACAGCTTGGCTGTGGAAGGTGAGTCCTTGAGGCACCTTGAGGCAGAGTATCAAGGAAGAATTGGACTCTGGTGGGACCAGTGCACTGCGTTGTGGCTTACAGGAAGAGAGCTGTGGAAGTTTGGGAGGTTGGTCCATTTGATTTGGGGAAGCTGCAAGAGCTCTTGTCCAATGGCTTCTATTTTCTCAGTGGAAAATAAGCAAGAACGTGAACTGGAGCATTAATGGTTAGCTATGTGAGAAGTTACGAACTAGGGAACAATAGGTAAAATCAAGCAAGGTTGAGTAACTTTAAGGAGTAAGTGGACTAATCTTGGCATTAGTACATTACCAAGAACATCTAAATCTTTGGGGGTTGGGGTTCTGGGGATGGAACTCAGGGGCACTCAACCACTGAGTCACATCCCCCGCCCTTTTTTTGTTTTTTATTTTGAGATAGGGTCTCACTGAGTTGCTTAGTATCTTGCTGTTGCTGAGGCTGGCTTTGAATTTGCAATCTTCCTGTCTCAGTCAGCCTCCCCAGCCGCTGGGATTACAGGTGTACACCTCCACTCAAGGCCTAAATCTTAATGAATCAGCAGTTCTAGGGACTGGTGGGTATTATATTCATCAAGATGTCCCCAGGCCTCGCAGTGCTTGGTGAGTGCTCAATTCATGTTTAACAGTAAGTGAGCATGTGATATTCAATTTTTAGCTTAAATTCTTCCCCTGGAAAAAATCAGCACTTCATTAGTTTTTTTTTTTTTTTTTTTTTTTTTTTTTTTTTTTTTTGGTACTGGGGATTGAACTCAGGGGCACTCGACCACTGGGCCACATCCCCAGCCCTTTTTTGTATTTTTTATTAGAGACAGGGTCTCACTGAGTTGTGAAAGTGCCTCACCATTGCTGAGGCTGGCTTTGAACTCGCGATTCTCCTGCCTCAGCCTCCCAAGTGCTGGGATTACAGGCGTGCACCACCGCGCCCGGCTTCATTAGTTTTTACATGGGTATATTTTTTGTTACTTTTAATGTATTTAAAAAATAATTTGTGAGACTGAGGATATAGCATATGCAAGTCCTGTGATTTGATCCCCAACACTGGGGGGGAAAAAAAGTCACAGGCAGACATCATACAATCATGTGACATATGATTTTTGTTGTTGTTGTTGTTTGTTTTGGTGCTGGGAATTGAAACCGGGGCCTCTTGCATGTTAAGCATGTGCTGTACCACTGCGCAATACCATCCACCTTGTAACTGTTTTAAGAGATAATACTTCATATAATCAATAGGGCATTATCACACCTAAAAAAAAAAAAAAAAAAATGTGAAGTGTACAACCTCCAAATGCCGAAATGCAGTTTCTTTTCTAATGATGAATTACAAGAAATTCCAGAAGGTGCTGCTATGTATGAGTACATTTTCAGTTTGCTTTTGATACATGAGAGCAGCCAGAATCTGGGGCTCTGCAGATTTCTCCCTGGGGATGTGAAGATTAGTGGAATAAATCTGTGGGCATTTGGAGTGACTTCATACACAGCCACAGAGGTACAGACTGACCTGAAGTCTCTGCTGGTTCTGAGGTGAAGAAATTAAGACCAGTAGGAAATCAGAACCCAGTTTTGTCACTAGAACCAGTCCACAATGCAAAGGTGGTGACCTATGATAGCTCCTGGTAAACCAGGACAAGTTGGTCCCTCTTGCAGGGGCTGACCATGTTGGGGAAAACCTCCCAAACTAGGGTAAAGTACTGCTGTTCTGATTTACGGCAGGAAGCAGAGCTGGCTTCACTAGTGTGGGCTGATCACACACCCTGTGCTCAGATGGATCCCAGGTTTGGTTTAATGTTCTGCTGTCATCACTCGAAATTCTTAATAACTTTTGAACAAAGGGCCCCTCATTTTCATATAGTACAAGGTCCTGCACTTTATGTAGCTAGTCCACAAATTATGTAGGAAGGGAACTGGAGTTTCTGTTTTTCTTTCAATTCGTGCTGACAAGACAGGTTCTCCCCCTCACCCTCTCTTCTTTTTCTTTCCTTTTCTATCCCTCTCTCCTTCTTTTCCTCCCTCCCTCCTCTGCTTCTCTCTCTTCCACTTTCCTCTCTTTTTTCTGGTTTAAGCAAAACCTAGGCAAGGCATTACTTTATCCATTAAATTTTTAAAAAATATTTATATTGGGGCTGGGGTTGTGGCTCAGCGGTAAGAGCGTTCACCTAGCGTGTGCGCGGCCCGGGTTCGATCCTCAGCACCATGTAAACATAAATGCATTGCATTGTGTACAATTGAAGCAAATTAGTTTTTTAGTTGTACACAAATGCCTTAAATTTATTTTTTATTCTAAGTTGTTATAAATAACAGCAGAATGCATTGCATTTCATATTTTGCATATAGAGCACATTTTTACATATCTCTGGTTGTATGCAAAGTATATTCACACCATTTGTGACTTCATACATGCATTTAGGGTAATGATATCCATCTCATTCTACCATCTTTTTTTTTTTCTTCACCCTTTTGCCCCCTCCCTTCCCCTCCCTCCCCATTGGCCATTCTATAGGAGGATTAGAGGAACACAAATGCCTTTATTCTTTTTTTTTTTTTTAATATTTATTTATTTGCTTTAGTTGTACACGATACGTTTATTTGTATGTGGTGCTGAGGATCGAACCTGGGCCGCGCACGTGCTAGGCGAGTGCTCTACCACTGAGCCAAAACCCCAGCCCCTATCCATTAAAATTTCAAATTCTACACTATCTTCTCATAAATGCTAGCATTTTTAAAAAAAAACTGCATTCAAATGCAGCATTTCCATCCTGTTTATGTTTCTCTCAGCACACACACACACACACACACACACACACACACACACACAAAGCGAACAGGAGAAGGAACAGGTAAGATTTTGGCAAAGTTTAAGAAAGTGTGGCAGAAATACCAGTGAGCCCTCTCCAGGCATTCAGAAGGAGAAGCTACTCTTAACTGGATCAAAGGGAACCCCCTCAGCAAAGATGAAAGGGGTGATAATTGTCAGCTGAGAGAGGGTGTTATAATAGAGGTGATAATAACAGGCACTAGGCAGAAACTAGGAGAGTGACATTGGGAGGGTAGGTGGCCTGGGGAGGGTCCATGGAGGAATCTGTCCTGAAGCTCTGTGATATGGGAACTTTAATTCTCTCCAACTTATTTTTACTTCCCCTCTTATGTGTTAGTCATACTTTAAAAAAAAAAAAAAAGGTGACTTATTGTGGTATGTAATTACGCTTAGGTCATTTTCAATGCTGGACCTATGGTCAGGCCTGATGGCAGAATGAGGGTAAATAACTCGCAATTTGGAGTGGGAAGCCTAGCGGCTGAGCTGGGTATAAGGTTGTCAAGGTCATCTTGCAGACCTGGCTCAGCTCAACTGAGTCCTCACCTTGACTGTACCTCATAGGGGAACCTGCCCAGAGACCCAGAGCTGTTCCAGCAGAAAGGTCTGACTGCCTTCACCCAGGACACTCTTCCATTGTCAACCCTTTTGGTCATCACAAGGAGGCGGTCCCCTATTGGGGATACCCCAACTTAGAAAGGCAGGGGGAGTAGGCTTTCTGTGAAAAAGCACAAGCTTTGGTGATTTTTTTTCTTCTTCCTTTTTTTTTTTTTTTGTTCTTTTCAGCACTGGGGATTTCACTCAGGGTCTCACCCATGCTAGGCAAGCACTGTGTCTCTGAGCTACATCCCTAATCACACCACCTCCCCAACCCTGCTTTTATTTAAAGAAGAAGAAGGAGGAGGAGGAGGAGGAGGAGGAGGAGAAGGAGAAGGAGAAGGAGAAGGAGAAGAAGAAGAAGAAGAAGAAGAAGAAGAAGAAGAAGAGAAGAGGAGGAGGAGGAGGGGGGGGAGGAGGAGGAGAAGGAGGAGGAGGAGAGAGAAAAAGTAAAAAAATTGAGACAGGGTTTCACTAAATTGCTGAGGCTGGCTTTAAATTTGCGCTGTTCCTGCCTCAGCCTCCTGTGTAGCTGGGGTTATTGGCCAGTGCCGCCATGCTGGCTTCTGGAGATTTGAAATGCATTTTTCTTCCTGTCTTTGCATGGGTATAATGTCAAAGCCATCTGGCGGATGAGGCAGTGAAAGAGAGTTGGAATCAGAGGCAGGGATTCTGCCAGGGGCTGAAGGATACTCACCTTCCTGTGGTCTTGCTTTTCCAACCGTTGAATGTGGGTAAATAGGGCTAAGAATGCTCTGTGAAGCTCTGGGCAAAACATTCTGGCCTTCTTTGGGGGGAGGGGGGAGGAAGAAGTATACTGTAAATAAAAAGTATGACCTGGCTGGAAAGGATCATTTTTAAAGCTCAGAAAACTTGGCTGTGTGTGTGTTTGGCTCCCCAGTTATATTAAACTAAGTGATGAATGACTTCCAGGCAATGAGGCAAAAGGGAGTTTTGAAGTGGCTGCCAAGGTGTCCAGAGGAAGGGCATTGAACCCAGGCTGCTTTCTTGTTTGAATGCCCTTATGTTGCAAAAGTTTCCTCTTCTTAAATCTCTACATTAATATTGAAACTCAGAATTGGTTTTCTGATAAATGATTTTAAAATTATTGTACCTTTCCAGACAGTTCTAGAAGTAACTTTTATGAAATAGCATTAAAAAATTGTTCGAGTGTTTGTGAAGTCAACTCATGTCTGCCTTGGAAAATAGACTTAGGTTTGTATATTAAGGTAAAAATTTCCCAGAAAGGTAAATATTTCAAATATTTAAGGAAATGATGATGAGTCAACATTTTATGAAGGAGATAACTGAAATGATTGCTGAATGATGATTAATTTCAAAAGATGTGAATGCATTTGTTTTTAAACACATAGTAATACTGAATCTGCTAGTTTTGGGATGGTAACCCTTATATTTTAAAAACCTATTTCTAGCAGAAAGTTTTACTGGATAGTCCACCAGAGGGCAGTATTTGATAAAGGTTTGATAAAAAAGTATATTACAATCCATAGAAATCTTATATGCTTCATTTGTTGTATTAACGATATTAGTAGAAAGCACTTCCATCCATCAACACAACTGGAGTGAGGGGAGCTAGGCACGCTCAGTTTCCATGTGGGTAAGAAGTTCTTCAAGGTGCAGATCCTAAGTTTCAAAGAGTGTGTTTGTTTTATAGTTTTCAAGATGAAAGAAGCAATCAAAGGAACTAAAAACGATTTAGGTAGTACTTTACAAGCCCTGGATTGATCCCATTGGCTTGCTAAAAAGGAGTTTGGTTGTTTTAGCTCAATCGCCAACACACTATTTACCCTCCCTGGGAAACCATCCAAATTTGGCTGCATTCCATATGCTAGAAAAAGCTCAGAGCCAGAGCCAACTGTGGGTTTGACTGAGGTGGTGGAACAGCACGAGAAGAGGCTGCAGGCTGCTTTCCAGGGGCCAGAAACATCACACCCACACCCGTGGGGCTATGGTGATAGAGGCAGCAGGGAGTGATGCCTGGCTTCTAGAAGCTTGTCAACGAATCTTGGTTTCTCTTCTGTTCACTCGCTGTGCAATTACTCCTGTCTTGTGGTATATTTACAATTTAAAAAACTAAAGAAACACATGTACATAGTAAACAAATAGCACACGCTGGCATATAATTACAAACGTTCTGATCCCACATATTAGACCCACACTCTAGATGCGAACACAGCAATGATTTTTGTATATATCATTCAGAAAAATCTTCATTCAGATACATGCCTAGATAGACACACATCCCATACAAACTTTTATACAATGGGAGCATACTGTGTAGAATCTGTCCATACCTTGCTTTCTTGGAAATCTTCCTATATTATCATGTGTCATGTTTTCCATTTTATTTCTTCGGTGAGACACATATGTCAATGGTGGGAATATCTTTTTTTTTTCCTCCACCCCTTGCCTTACTGAGAGTACTAGGTGTTTAAAAGCCATTCTGGGATTGATCAGTTGGAATGCCAGGCTGTTCTGCAAGGTGAGATAAGGAGAAAGGAAGGGTCATAGTCACATTAGGGAATTTGTTTAGCTCATTTCCAAAAATGAGAACTGAGTATATGGGGTCTTCGCTAGCGTTTTTCTTTGCCTTTAATGTTTGACCTTCACTGCAAATATTTGCATTATTTTGATTTGTGGGTTGTCTCCACTCCTCTTAATTCTTTTGTTTTTGGTACTAAGGATTGAACCCAGGGGCACTTAATCACTGAGCCACAAGGTCTTGCCTAGTTGTTTAGGGCCTTGCTAAGTTGCTGAGGCTGGCTTTGAACTTGTGATCTTCCTGCCTCAGCCTCTAGAGCTGCTGACATTACAGGCATGTGCCACTGTGCCCAGTCTCACTCGTCTTATTTGTCACCCCATGGTGAGCTGAGACTTTGGATTGGCAGGCCTTCATAATCTCATTCTTAAAAATGGAATGCTCTGTGATGGTGGGGCATGAATGGCTCCTCAGATGCCAAAGGTGACATTCACCTATCTCTAGTGGTTCCTACACTATATCTCTGACAGTTGTCCTTCATTTTAGAATGGTTGAAATCACATACAAAAATCTTAGTACTATTTACATTATATCCTTTGTTTAGCTTTTATAGTCTTGATTTGAGAAAGCTTTTTTTTCCCCCAAAGATTAGTATATTTTATAATATAGAAATAATCCTACAAGGAGACTGGACTGTGGTTTGACCTCTGTAACTCTGTTTTTCAGGTCCTTACATGGTTTTAATAGTGAGTGACTACCATTTCCTATTGAATAAAGGCAAGGTTTCTTAGGTTGGGACAAGATGGCAGAAAACCTGGAATTCTGTTCCCTCCAGGGTCTCAAGTGTCAGCAGATGAGTCTGTTTCTCCAGTGTACCCCAACTTTCTTGCCTCTGGGTCTTTTCTCCTTGTTTGCCCTCATAAGTCCACCAGGGACTTAAAAGTGCAGCTTTGGTACTGCTATTTGTGTTCAAGCTAGCAGACTTAGAGGTACACTGCCTCTGAGCAGAGATGCGTCCCCACTTCTGGAAAACAGCCTGAAGGAGGCACGCTTGTTTTCTGAAGTAGCTCAGTGGGTGATGGGGACCACGGGCACATGGCCTGTGGGTAATGCAGCAGTGGAGGACTCCTGGTACCATAGCAGAGAACAGAGGCACTGGGGACAGCTGGTACTGGTGGCTAATTTGTGGTTTCTCAGAGGTGATGCCTGAGTTGCTAGTTTTTTTTTTTTTTTTAAATTGTAGATGGACAGCATTCCTTTATTTTATTTGTTTACTTTTATGTGGTGCTTAGAATCAAACCCAGTGCCTCACACACTAGGCAAGCGCTCTGCCACTGAGCTACAGCCCCAGCCCTGACTTGGTGTTGTTAAAGCTTCAAGGTCTTGCCGTCAGTGGAAGGATATCCCAGGACTCAACAAAGGCTGTAGGTATTTTTTAAAAATATTTTTTTAGTTGTAGATGGACACAATATCTTCACTTATTTATTTATTTTTATGTGGTGCTGAGGATTGAACCCAGTGCCTCATATGAGCTAGGCAAGTGCTCTATCACTGAGCCACAACTGCAGCCCCGTAGGTTTTTTTTTTTTTTTTTTTTTAACTATGCTGGTAGTCTGCATCTAAAGGGTTGGATCTGTGTAGAAGAGGCTGAAAGCAGACAGTGTTCAGATTCCGAGAGCCCTGATTGTCATATGCTCAGTTTGGAATGGAAAACCAGGAAAGAATTTTTGTGTGGGATTGGATGGGTGATGAATGTGTTAATCAAAGCAGGGAACGTCAGGTGTTCAGGTAGTGAGAGAGGAGACAACTACATAGGTCTTGTATACTGAATTTAGGGTGTACTAGGGACTCTGATTGGTGCTTTATAATAAGATTTGGGGAGCTCAGAGGGTCAGGAATGGGGATGTCTGAGAAAAAGTTTAACAAAGTATTTTCTTTTTTTGGGGGGGAGAAAGAGGTGCTGGGGATTGAACTCAGGGGCACTTGACCACTAAGCCACATCCCCAGCCCTATTTCATATTTTATTTAGAGACAGGGTCTCACTGAATTGCTTAGTGCCTCACTTTTGCTGAGGCTGGCTTTGAACTTGTGATTCTCCTGCCTCAGCCTCCTGAGCCATGGGATTACAGGACTGTGCCATCGTGCCCAGCTCAAAGTATTGTTTCCTATTAAAACAAAAAAATTGATCTAGGGTTGACTTCTTAGCCCTATTTGCCTGGAAGCCTGATTTGGACCATGATTGAATATAATGTGCTTAAGAAGACACAGTTTTGGGCTTCCTGGGTACAGTGACATGTCACCAACTGCTCCCGACATGTCACCAACTGCTCCCCTTGCTGCGACCAGGAAGCTATGGCTATGGGACTGTTATAGTAGAAATGATCCCTGAAGTGCAGGGGCGAGTGAACCTTCTGTACCTGTTTTTTGAGTTTTCAGTTCCTACCTCTGACCTGTGGTTTGGACCACTCAAACTGCCCCCTAGTCTGCTGGGCACCATTTTCTGCTCTCTTTTTCTAGTGAAGCCAGCACAGCGTGAGGCTTCTTCTTCTTCTTCTTTTTTAAAATTCTAATTTGTTATACACATTTGCAGAGTACATTTCATTTTATATTACATACAAAGAGCACAATTTTTCAAGTTGCTGGTTTTATATAAAGTATTTTTACAACAATTGTGTCTTCATACATGTTTTTAGGGTAATCATGGATAACTCAGTCTGCCATTATTCCTATCCCCTTGTCCCCTCCCCTCCCTCCCCCCTCTTTGTTCTATTTAAAGCTCTTTCATTCCTCTCATTCCCTCTCTCTTACCTTTATAAGTTAGTATCTTCATATCAAAGAGATCATTCGACCCTTGGTTTTTTGGGATTGGCTAACTTCACTTAGCATTATTTTCTTCAACTCTATCCATTTACCTGCAAATGCCATGATTTTATTCTCTTTTAGTGCTGAGTAGTGTTCCATTGTCTATATATACCAAAGTTTCCCTATACATTCATCTGCTGTTGGGCATCGGAGTTGGTTCCACAATCTAGCTATTGTGAATTGTGCTGCTATAAACATTGATGTGGCTGTGTCCCTGTAGTAAGCTGTTTTTAAGTCCTTTGGGAATAGGCCAAGGAGTGGGATAGCTGGGTGAAATGGTGGTTCCATTCCCAGTTTTCCTAGGAATCTCCATCTACTTTCCTCATAGAAATAGAAAAAGCAACCATGAAATTCATCTGGAAAAATAAGAGACCCAGAATAGCCAAAGCGACTCTTAGCAAGAAGAATGAAGCAGGTGGCATTACTATTCCAGACCTTAAATTGTCCTACAAAGTAATAGTAACAAAAAAAAGCATGGTATTGGCATCAAAATAGACCAGTTGACCAATGGTACAGAATAGAAGACTCAGAGACAAACCCACACACCTACAGTTATCTTATATTAAACAAAGGTGCCAAAAATGTTCATTGGAGAAAAGACAGCCTCTTCAACAAATGGTGTTGGGAAAACTGGAAATCCTCATGTAATAAAATGAAATTAAATCTCTTTCTCTCACTATGCACAAAACTTAACTCAAAGTGGATCAAGGACCTAGGAATTAAACCAGAGACCTTGCACCTAATAGAAGAAAAAGTAGGCCCAAATCTCCATCATGTTGGTTTAGGCTCCAACTTCCTCAGTAAGACCCCTATAGCACAAGAACTAAAAACAAGAATCAGTAAATGGGATGGATTCAAACTAAAAAGCTTCTTCTCAGCAAAAGAAGCAATCAGTGAGGTGAACAGAGGACCTACAGAATGGGAGGAAATCTGTACCACAAGCACATCAGATAGAACACTAACCTCCAGGATATATAAAGCTCTTAAAAGCCTTAACACCAAAAAAAAAAAAAAAAAAAACAAAACAAAAAAAAAAAAAAAAAAATAAAAATAAAAAAAAATAAAAAAAAAACAAAACAAAAAAAAAAAAAAAAAAAAAAACCAAAAAACAAATAACCCAATCAATAAATGGGCCAAGGAACTAAAAAGACACTTCTCAGAAGATGATATACAAACATTCAACAAATGTATGAAAAAATGTTCAACATCTCTAGCGATTAGAGAAATGCAAATCAAAACAACTCTAAGATCTCATCTTACTCCAGTCAGAATGGCAGCTATCAAAAAAACACACAACAATAAATGCTGGTGAGGATATGGGGGAAAAGGCACACTCTTACGTTGCTGGTGGAACTACAAATTGGTGAAGCGTGAGGCTTCTAAGATCTGTGAGTTCTCCTAGCTGGACCTGAGATGACTAAGAGTGGACACTGTAGGAAGTAAATATTGGAATTACTTGTATGTTGCAGGCAAGAAACCAACAAAACAACAACAACAAAAATTTACTTTCTACACCTTAAAGAGGATATTCTGGCTGGGTATGATCAACTTTGCCCTCTATTGACCCCACTGATGAACCAGCCTGTGTCTTTAGCATTCTAGCACAGTCAATGTTGGTGACATGACAGATGATGCTCAGTCAATACTGTTGCATAACTGGTCTCAGTAAATATTTGTTAATTACCTTATTTCAAGCACTGCATTAGTTGCCAGTACAAATTCAGGTCACTATATCCCTTCCCACAAGGAATCTACATTCTGTTCGACAGAATGCACTTAGAATTTCATCACTGTGTGTGGAAGGGGAACAAAAGTGAGACTTCAGTCAGGACCCACTTTATAGCATGCCTTTGTTACTTCAAGTTTGTATTTAAATGCTCAATTTTCCTTTCTTCCTTCCCACCCATCGCTCTGAGCATCATCTTCCTTGTTTCTGTTATTGTCATCACTATCATAATTGACACTGATCGAGCAACCTATTTGCCAGGAACTATACTAGGTACTTTATTTGGATTATGCAGTTAAATTCTTGTAACAGCTCTATGGGGTGATTACTGAAATCATCCCCATTGTATAGATAAGAAAACCGAGTTGGTAGAACCAGGACTCAAAACTGGGAAGTCTCCAGACTCCAGAGCCTACCCTCCCAGTCCCACCACTACCCTGCCTCTGTCACCATTGCCTCATGGGTGCTTAAGCAGACTGCAAAATGTGCTCTCTGCATCTCTGTGCTTGGGCCATAAAATGGACAAAACTACATCTTGTATGTGCCCGGAAATAAAGTGAATTATTCTTCAACTGTTTGATCTGCACAGGGGATTTAGGACAGCTGCAGTAAAAATGTCCAGTTCTTGTTCCAAACACACTAAGAAGAAATCACAAAGTGTTCCTCCCTGGATAGGACTTTAAAAACACACGTGAACAAACAACAATGGATTCAAAAGTTAAAAATTAGTGTCTACTCTATTTTAGTTAAAACTTTCTGGTTTTGTCTTACTGGACAAACTTATTGTGATAGCTTACTTTTTTGCTACCCTTGTGGAAATCTTGAATATTTTTATTTGAAACTATGTCTTGAAGAAATTTTTGAGTGTTGTTATAGGGTTTTTTTTTTTTTTTTTTTTTTTTTTTTTTTTTGTACCAGAGATTAAACCCAAAGGCACTTAACCACTAAGCCATACTTCCAGCCCTTTATTTTATGTTTTATTTTGAGACAGGGTCTCACTAGGTTGCTTATAGCCTTGCCAAGTTGCTGAGGCTGGCTTAGAACCTGTGATCATCCTGCCTCAGCCTCCTGAGCAGCTGGGATTACAGACATGCGCCACTGTGCCTGGTTTGTTACAGATTTAACTGTAGTATAATACTGAATTTTATCCATCCCAGGGAAATGGAGAGATTTAATCTGTCCAATTTTGCTTGGTAATACCTCAAATTTCCAGAAAAGCTTTATTTGTCTTCTCATTTTGTACACATTGCTCCCACTCCTTCCTCTAGCTTTCTTAGGGAAAGACAGCTTGATCTCACTTTTGCCCTGAGCCAGCACTAGAATGTCCCCAATATTCCCTGTCATTTGGCTTTTCTCCTCACTCCCACCTCCTTACAATGATGCTGTGGAGAGAGAGGTGGCAGAGGAGGCTGAACTGCTCTTTCTGTTCCCACCCCTATATTCCACAATACCTTGAAAACAAGGCTGTGTGCATAAGTAGGGGGCTAAGTGGTCTAAGTGGACAACTGGACCACATTTTTTTTTTTTTTTTGATACAGGGGATTGAACTCAGGGGCACTTAACCACCGAGCCACATCCCTCACCCTATTTTTGTATTTTATTAAGAGACAAGATCTCACTGAGTTGCACCTCACTTTTGCTGAGGCTGGCTTTGAACTTGTGATCCTCCCCCTGAGCCTCCCGAGCCGCTGGGATTACTCGTGTGCACCACCATGCCCAGCCAAGTGGACCACTTTTGAGAGTAAGGTGGGTACCATTAGTAATTATACCAGGATATCCTGCACAAAGAGGCAGTCCCAGCAAGGTGAGATAAAGGGTTTCTTTTGTATTTATACAAGACTTTTCCTGAAGGTTTGTGGATGGCAGACAGGAAATGGAGGAGGGAAGGACTTAAAAGTTGGCCTTCTTGAAAGCCCCTTGGGGTCTGTACCCTGACAGTCTTAGGAGCTGTCTGCTTTCCCAGGCTTCTCCCTGCTGCTGTGGCTTGAGGAGGGGAGGGATGACAGGAAAGGTCTTTTGTACTGTCCAACAGGGAGCCACTAGCCACATGTGGCCATTTAAATTAATTTAGTTTAAATAAATTTGATGATTCAGTTTCTCAGTCACATCAACCACAAGTCAAGTGCTCAACAGTTACACCTGGCTGCTGTACCAGCCAGCACAGGTGTGGAACTTTTCGGTCACTGTGGAAAGTTCTATGGGGCAGCACTGTACAAACTCTCCAGGCTTCCTTTCCCAGTCCTGGGTCTCTCATCCTCCACTCACACACAGCCTAACTGTCCAAATTCCATTAGTTTATTGTGCAGAAAAATTGGCTACTCAGGCTCTGCCTAAAGGGCCTCTTTTCTTTCCACCAAAAAGAAGAAAGAAAGAAAAAAAAACTGACAAAACTCTGAGGTTATTTTCCTAAAAAACCAAAGACCTGTCTACCTTGAAAACAAATGTTCCTTCTCTCCTAGAAGGCAGAAGTATCTACAATCAGTTGTTGTTTCTCTAAAATTATGACACTGATTTTTGAATGTGGCATGTGGAAGCAGTTTTATTACTTTATTATCTTATGGTGGAT
Organism: Tamias sibiricus; assembly: GCA_025594165.1. Taxonomy (NCBI): domain Eukaryota; kingdom Metazoa; phylum Chordata; class Mammalia; order Rodentia; family Sciuridae; genus Tamias; species Tamias sibiricus. The sequence continues at coordinate 137,301,519 of CM046658.1, read as the reverse complement.
AAAGAAGTACAAGAAGTTCTAAGTCAAGTCCTTTGTTTATCTGGCTATAAAAAGCAAAGAGAAGAAAATGAAAAAAGAATTACAGCCCAGCCTTAGGCACAACATCAACTTTTAAACAGAAAATATTTAACTTGTACTGAGGAATAGTCTTTCTGCTCTGTGTGGAATCATCTTGCCAGATGGCCGTCTAAACAAATGAACTGAAGCAAAACAGGCCAGATTTATGGTTTCTTTGCAGTCAAAAATAACTTTCCTATTATTAAAAGTAAATAATCGCATGTGAAGGTGTGTGCCTGACATAACAACTGACTCTGTATTGTGAGGCAGCCTCGAAAAGAGTCATATTGCAGAAGATGGTCTTCTATGAGGAGATTATTTTGTCCAAGTGATGACAAGGATGTATATTTATAATCTTGTTTTTCCAATTGATCATTGGATTATAAGGGTTCCAGGACTAAAACCTCTTCTCTGAGACGTTTATTCCTGGAGGTTTCTCAAATGACTACTTTCCTCCCACTGCTACCACCTCAGAAAAGCTTAATGGTGGTAACTACCACAGATCCTTTCAACAAATTCCTTTACTGTCTAAAATATCAGAGTAAAGATAAGTACTTAATTAGGAAAGGGGAAAAGATCAAGAGTGTTTGGAAGAGAGGGTAGAAAATCCAGAGGCAGAAAGGAAAGCCCTGGAGCAAACCCCTGGTGTGTGGTCTCACCAAAGGGATATGAGGCTGGAAAGGACAGTGATGCTGAATATATTAGGAGGTTTCCAAACAGAATGGTCTGGCCCTGTTTTTCAGGGCAGTGCTCTAGGAAGAGGCTATCAAGGCAACAAAGGCAAGGTCTAAGATGGCTTGAGAAAGCCCCTGAGTGTCCCCAGGACCCTGGGAGAGGGGCCAAAGAGTAATGGCAGGGCTAGGAAACAGGAGGGAGTGACAGGGTGAGCTGTCACTGTGCAGCTGTGGCATGCACAATGCCAACTGGGGACCGCAGCTTGTTCACGGACACGGAGGGTGTATGGGTGGGGTAGAGAGGGAAGTGTAAAGACCAGATGGAATGCATTTCTCCTCAGCAGATGACAGCATGTGACTTTTGGAGACTGGACACTATCCTTCTCATCACTTCCATGCCTGACCATGTGTGAATGGCCAAAGAAGAAGGGAGGGGTATTGCTTGGGCTGACTGAGTTCAACAGGAACACAAGAGCCCTGATAAGATCCTAATGTGAACGTGATTTTGTCACTAACAGTTATGCAAGAATGAAAGAATATCTGGGTTCATCATAGGTGATATTGGGACAACTAGCTTGCTATTTAGAGAAATAGAATTTATGTTGATTTTTAACATATTCAGAAATATTCTACATAGCAAAAAAAAGTGTAAATAAAAGCTAAAAGGGAATGTTTTCTGATACCTGAATGTGAAAACATGGTCTAAGCACTTGGTGAGATACGAAATTAAAGGAATATGTTGACAGATTTTAAAACTTCATCAAAATACCAAACACATTCTTCTCAGACCTAGGGAAAAAAAATGGTCTTAAAACCCATTTGGAAGAATGAAAGACCCAGAATAGCCAAAGCAATTCTTTTTTTTTTTTTTTTTTTTTTTTTTTTTTGTGTACTGGGGATTGAACTCAGGGGCACTCGACCACTGGGCCACATCCCCAGACCTTTTTTTGTATTTTATTTAGAGACAGGGTCTCACTGAGTTGCTAAGTGCCTCGCCATTGCTGAGGCTGGCTTTGAACTCGCGATCCTCCTGCCTCAGCCTCCCAAAGTGCTGGGATTACAGGCGTGCGCCACCGCGCCCGGCTTAGCCAAAGCAATTCTAAGCATCCTCCCCCACCCCCAAAATGCTGGAGGCATACTTAACTTCAAGTTATACTACAGAGCTTAGCAACAAAAACAGCATGGTATTGGCATAAAGACAGACACATAGACCAATGGAATAGAATAGAAGACAAAGACAACCAACCCTCCCACGCCCGCCCCCAGATAGTCACCTGATCCTTGACAAAGGTGCCAAAAACATACATTGGAGAAAAGACAGCTTTTTAAACAAATGGTGGTGGGACAACTGGTTATTCACATGTAGAAGAATGAGACTAGATCCTTACCCCTCACCCTGTACAAAAGTCAATTCATAGACCAAGTGCCTCAGAATTAGACCAGAAACTATGCAACTCCTAGAAGAAAATGTAAGATCAACACACTCCAGCTTTTAGGCACAATAGGACCCCTAAAATTCAGGAAATAATGCCAAGAGTTAATAAATGGGATGGCATCAAGTTAAAAAGCTTCCGCACAGCAAAGGAAACAATTTAGAATGTGAAGAGAGAACCTACAAAATGAGAGAAAATCTTTGCTAGCTGCTCTTCTGACAGGATTAATATCGAGAATATATGAAGAACTCAAGAAACTTAACACCAAAAAACTTAACACCTAGTTAATGGGCAAATGAACTAAACAGACACTTCTCAAAAGAAAAAATACAAATGGCCAACAAATATATAAAAAATGTTCAACATTGTTAGCAATCAGGGAAATGCAAATCAAAACTATACCATGATTTCATCTCACTCCAGTCAAAATGGCAGTCATCAAGAATACGAATAATAATAAATTGCTGGAGAGGATGTAGAGCAAAGGGAACACTTTTACACTGTTGGTAGAATTGCAAATTACTACCACCACTGTGGAAATCAGTACACAGGTTCCTCAAAGATCACCATATGACCAAGCTATGCCACTTCTTGGTGTTTATTCTAAAAACTTAAAGCCAGCATAGTACGGTGATACATGCATATCCCTGTTTATAGCAGCACAATTTACAATAGCCAAACTATGGAACCAGACTAGGTGTTTGTCAGTGGATGAACGAATAAAGAAAATGTGTTATAACCCAATGGAGTTTTATTCAGCCACAAGGAAGAAAAATTTATGTCATTTGCAGGAAAATGGGTGGAACTTGGGAACTTTATATTAAGTGAAATAAGCCAAACTCAAAGTCAAGGTCATATTTTTTTCTCTCATGTGGAAGCTAGAAAGGAAAAAGGAATAGAAAGGTGGCAGGGGAATCACATGAAAATCAAAGGAAGATCAGTAAAACATAGGAAAGGACCCAGGAGGAGGGGAGGGAAAAGGGGAATACTGGGGAATGATACTGGCTAAATTATATTGTTGTATTGTACGCACGTATGAATATATAACAGCAAATCCCACCATTATGTACAACTATAATGCACCAATTAAAAAAAGATTTTAAAATTTTCAGGCAAAAAAGTTTCATTCAAATTTAAAATGAACATAAATGGGGAAAAAAATTAGCAAATGAGATCCTAACAATCCTAAACAACATAAATAACTCCTAACACACACACAAGGAAAGGTTTTTTTTTTTTTTTTTTTGGTTTGGTACCAGGAATTGAACCCAGGGGACCTTAACCACTAAATCACATCCCTATCCTTAAACTCTTGAGACTGGCTTTGAACTTGTGATCCTTGGGCCTCAGCATCTCGAGTTGCTGGGATTATAGTCATGCACCACTGCACCCAGCCACAAGGAGAGGTTTAAGGTCCCTAAAATAAATAAGCAAAGGATGTGAACTGATATATTGTAAATAAAAATTGTGAATGGCTGGCACAGGAAAATGTTTAACAGATCATATTTAGAACATATAGATTAGGGCTGGGGTATAGTTCAGTGGTAGAGACCCTGCTTAACATGCACAAGGCTCTGGGTTCAATCCCCAGCACCAATAAATAATGAATATGATTCTTTTTAATGCCCAGCAACCTAGGATATATTTGAAAAAATGATAGACTAATTGCACATGAGAAAGAGAGGCATCACTTTACTACTGGGAGAGTAAGTTGAGTCAAATCATGTGAATAGCAATTTGGCAATCTGTGGTAAGAGTTTAAAATAATGTAAAATTGGAAACAATTACATTTTTCAAATAGGCGAATATCAAAGGAAATCACCCTCTCTCTGAATGCTGTGCTATTGTTACACAGCTATTAAAAATGGAAGCATTTGAAAATATTTAATGATTCAGAAAAATTCATGTGCTATAATGTTAAGTGACTAAAAGCAATACATTGAATTATGTATATAGTGTGATCACAACTATGCAAATAAAATTGTCTGAAAAAAATACATCAATCTACTGGAGCTAATCTTTGTGTGTTATAATTATCAATGATTTAGTTTTCTTTCTACTTTTCTGTGCTTATGTAGTACAGAGTTCTAAACTGGAAAAATTAGAAAATAATCTGTTAAAATACGTATTTTCAGCTTAGTGCAACTTAACTAACAACTTATGTTTTAATGATTGAAGATTTTTATTGGCTAATGCATTTGTCTCCAGCTATTTAAATGATGGCTCTGTTGATGACTCAGATAATATTTTTATGGCCTTCAATAAGTGCCAGCCACCATACAAAACACTTTACACTTATTAACCATTTAGAACTCACACAGTCATATGGAATAGGGCATATTATTGTCTACATTTGATGGAACAGGCTATTGATGCTATTGAGGAGCCACAGAGAGTTACTTAACCATGCAGCTAGTAGGTGGTGGAGCTGGGATTTGAACTCGGGTGATGTGGTTCTAGTTCTCCTTTCCTCTATGCATGTGGCTATGTTGACGACAATAGACAATCTTATCTTTCAGAAAACAAGCAAGCTATAATACTGTATGAAAGCAAATAAGCACCAAACCATATTAATAAATGTCAAATGACCTTCAAGGGTCACAAATATCAACTATGAACTAAAAGAAGTACATTGCATGATCTTTTGAATCCTCCCTGGTTGTAATAGAATAGTCTGTGATTGCATGTATTAGCTAGAAAAATTGGCTTTGGTGTATCACACTAGGAATGCTAATTATTTCTCCCATGAGTCATTTCCTTCTCAAAAAGATTTTCTTAAAAAAAAAAAAAAAAGTTTTATGTGACCCCTGACACTGCGCTTCCCCCTAGTTATTCCCCCTAGTCCAGTTTCTTGGAGCAAGGGAAGGTACCATTCAGGAGTAAGACCTCTTAGATTCTCTCCTGAGTGTGGAATTGGTGCTTCAAGATTCTAGTCTCCTCTTGACTACATGTGCTGGGAGGTGATGTAGGCCTGGGATGACTATCTTTTACTGTGCACTAGAGAAGCAAGGAAGGTGACTATGTGGAGTGGGAAGGAAAGACACCCATAGAGAAGAAAGGGTGCTGATGCTGCACCCCATGGCAGCCTGATGAAAGGACATTCCTGGAAGGGTGGGGAGTGTGATTTCTTTTTTCCCCAAAGGCTTTCTCACTGCTGCTTCCAGGGCTTTACATGGCCTGACAATGTCATCTAACCTTTGGTCCTACAAAAATACTCTGTTCTTTCAATAAATCTCCCACTATGATTCTGCTTAATCTTATGGGAGTGGGAGTATTCCTTGATATCATATCACACATGTGTACAGTTGGTCCCCAGCACCTCTGGCTGTAGCACAAGGTGAACAGGAACATCTTGGCATTAGCTGAGCCAGTCTTCAAAATCTGAATTGAGGGCTGGAGTTGTGGCTCAGTGGTAGAGTGCTTGCTTGGCATGTGTCAGGCCCTGGGCTCCATCCTCAGCATCACATATAAATAAACAAACAAATAAATAAATAAAAGATTCCTTGATAACTTAAAAATTTTTAAAATGTCTGAATTGAAATGTTTCTCTGTGATGCTCTGGGCATTACAGCACAATCAGCTAAAGTGAGGACTAAACTGTAAGCCTGGAGGACCTGCGGAGATGATAAGAGAGAATAAGAAATGCTCTAGCCAGCGGGCTGGCTGAAGGCTTTGATCTGGGGGCTGAGGCTAGTTTGAAGGCTTAACTAGGCAGTGAGAACACGTGATTGTTTTCAGGTTACCAAGGGTGTACCATGGCTTTGGGGAAACTTTCTTTTTAAAATTATTTATTTACTTATTCATAATGCACAAGTATAGTATCTTTTTACATACAACTGCTTGTATACAAAGTATATAAGTACCATTCAGATCTTCAATCATGCATTTAGGATAATGATATCCATCTCATTCAACCACCAATTTTTTTTCTTCCCCCCCTCCCCGCTTGCTCCCTCCCTTCCCCTCCCTTTCCATTGACCATTCTAGTGTTCCTCTAATCCTATGTACCCCCTTCCAACAACACTGTGAACTAGCCTCCTTATATCAGAGAAAACATTCGGTATTTGAATTTTTGAAATTGACTAATTTCACTTAAGTAAACTGGGACCAAGAGATCCCCCAACAGGTTGGCATCTCGATGCCCAGAGAGATGCATGTGTGACTCAGAATAGATCTCAGCCATGTGCTCGGGCCACCTCTTGTGATGGAGGCACTCACCTGTGCCTGGCACTGTTCCTGTCCTTGTGCATGCCTCTACAGTTGCTCATGCTGTGCCCTGTCCCTCTTGCTCTTGACATTCTAGGTCACTGGGGTAGTGTTGACCTTTCTGTTTGCTAGGCAATACTTGCATAGGATTAAGGTGAAAGTGAGTCAAGTATCAGAGAAAACAGTTTAATGAGTTGAAAGTGGTGCTTATGGGAGTGTGAGGAAGGAATAGACGGGGCAGGGCAGCAGGGGCCTGCTTTCGCTATGAACTTTTTACTATCCTTTTTTTTTTTTTTTTTTTAACCATATGCATGTATTATTTAGATACAAATAAACAAACATTCACTATAATACCCAGGTTTCCCTCATAAAATAGTGTCTATTTTATCTTAATGCTAGCCTAGATTGTCTCTCCTGTGTTATTGACACAAATTCCAATGGTCTCATTCCATTTACTCTGCATGCTTATAACAGTACAACCTGTGCTGTAATTTATTTCTTTTAGAAGCATTCATTTTTACATGTTTATTGAATTATTGCTATGTGCAAGGCATTTCTACAAAAGATCTTATCTTATTCTACACTCTGTCCCATATTGGCTAAATGTTATGTAATCAATATAGTCACTTGGAGTTGGCAATTTTGAGAATGTACACATTCTAAAGAAACTTTAAAAATGAGCTGAGACCACGCCTGAGAACTTAGTGAGACCCTGTCTCAAAATATAAAGGCCTGGGGATGTAGCTTAGTGGGAAAGCACCCCTCTCCCCCAAAACAAAAAAAGGCCCTGAGACCAAATACATGTCTATGTCAGTCTTCAGAGTATTCACTTCTTCCCTCCCTGCTTTGTTCAGGCAACGGTAGACAGAAAGCAGAGAGCATATCTAAAGCCTGAAAACATGCTCCTTTGATCAACTTATTTACACATTCATTTGAAAATTTATCCATTACCTCCTAATGGACCACAAGGTGGATCTGCAAACAGGGTGGTCTATCACCCCTAAGAAATGTCAGTTCTTGGATGTTATTTTTTGAGGGGCAGATAACTTTAATTTTCACATTAAAATATATATACTTTTAACTTCATCAGCTGTTTGCAGCATCCCTTGAGATAGTAAACATTTGGTAAAACTTGTTTTGCAAATGTAGTTGTTACTTGGTATTTGTGGGGGATTGATCCCAGAATGCCTGAATCCCCTAACCCCTAAATCCTTGGCTGTTCACATCCCTTCTATGGCAAAATATTTTCATATGACCTATGTGCATCCTTCTGCATAATTTGAATCATCTCTAAAATTCTTCTAACAAATACAGTGTAAATAGTTAAGTGAATGATGAGAAAAGTTCTGTACCTGTTCAACTCTTTTTTTCCAAATATTTTCCATCTGTGGTTGGTTGAATCCTCAGATGCAAAACTCATAGACACAGAAGGCTGGCTGTTCATGATTTCCACACAAATCTGCAGGGTAACACTTAGAGCCTAGCTTCTATTTTTTCCTGCTGCCCCACCCCTGAGGGCTCCACAGCTACTGTCAGGCCAGGAGAACTTCCTGGAACCCTGGAGGGACCAGGGAGGATGTGCTTGTGCAGTTCAAGCACTGTTTATGGACATTGTTATGTGCATCCTTCCTCTGTGGCAAAAATGTGGACACTCAATCACGTGTCCAGGAATCCGAGGCTTGAGGGTGACAATGCTGTGTTGAAGGAGGGTTGGCATCCATGTGGCCGTGGGCCTGGTAGACGTGCTCTAGGGCAGCACGACCTCTGGTTGCTGGTTGTGAAGGCAGCACCAGCCTTTCCTTGCAATGGCTGTGGGATGTGTGAGGGAAACTGGAGACAGAAGAGATGAGAATAAACAACGAGAAAGAGGTGGGAGGACAGGGTGAGGATGGAATGCAGGAATGGGTGGAGAGCAGCCCACACTGGCTTCAAAAGTAGAAAAAAGCCAGTAAGTGGAAACAAGAGACATTGGTCTTGCCTTCCACAACTCAGACTGGATCCATGTGCTAATAGCTCCTAAAAACACACAAAAAATTATTTGATGGGCTCAGGGCCATCGGGGCCTAAATCCACCTAGGCTGTGTAGCTTTGGGCCAGATACTTAACCTCCTCCTGGATAAAGTGGGGATGACACAGTTGTCTCCCTGGGATGACACCAAATCCTACATGTTGTAGGCTGTATTTTCTCAGATACTTATAAGCCTATGATAAAGTTTATAAGTTAGACATGGTAAGAGATAAATGATGACTATCAGAACAGTTATAACAGTATACTGTAATGTAAGTTATGTGACTGTGGTCACTCCTCTCTCAAAACATCTTATTGTTCTGCACTCACCCCTGATGGTATATGTTGATTTGATGTCTATGTGACAAGGGGACTTGAGGGGCTGACAGTGGCATTGTGATTCTGTATTATGCTACTGGTCACCTTCTGATGATTTGTTCCCATTGATCATTGGCATAGGGTGAGTAGGTAGTGCAGCTACTCTCGAGGGAATGGCTTAAGTTGTAAGTGGCAGGGCTGAGCATGGGAACATCAAGCTCTGATGACACCATTGTCCTCAGGTAACTGAAACTGCAGAAAGCAAAGCTGTGGAAGGGGGCCTACTCTGGTTCCCACATAGAGCTGTCGGGAGAAGCAGCTGGAACACTGCCTACCACACACAGCGCAGCAAGTGTGACCCTGCCTTCTGCCCCATGGCATCTCAGGAAAGGTCAACAAGTTCAAAACCCCCTCCCCCTGCAGAATACAAGGAAACCATAGAGGTTCAGTGACTGGGAGTTGGGCGGGGCAGTGCAGGAGTAAGCAGTGAGTATCCAGCTTAGACTCTCTAGTCCTCCAAGAGGGTTCAACTTGAAACTTGGTCATATGGTCGAATTATGGCCAAGAGCCACCAATGAAATATTCAGACATGTATATGCCTTAGTTTATGAGGCAGGGCATGCTCCATTTTACAAAGAATCTTAAGAAGTTGACATGAGAAAATTCTGGTATCTGGGTGTCTGAGGTTCTGGATGGTTGAGTGTTTGGTTTTCATTTGTGGACTGCCTCTCTGCGCAGTGTGATACGTGTAATCCCAGGTAATCCTCACAATAGCTCCTGGATGTGGGTGCTTCTCTGAACCAGGAAGTAGGTGATGAGTCACACTCCTCCCAAAATGATGAGCACAGGAGTAGGTGAAGATGTCATTCAAACCAGGGTGACTGCCTGATACCTACTTCAAGTAGATAGCAGCTGTCCCCTTCTGGGTGGTTTAACAGGTTTCCCTGGTTTTCCTCTCGTAATTCTCATTATAATACTCATAAAGACTTATGAAAGTTAAATCACATGTCCAATTGCCCCTCTAGCAAAAGGCAAAACCAGGTTTGTGGCCATGTCTGTTTAATGCCTGCTACCTTGAAGAACCTGTACATGTATTGGGCTTTTGGACACAGACTTGGCCAGTGGAGAGTCTGCTGACTGGCCTAGCACCAGAGTAGACACTGTCTGCTTGTTTGGCATGAAAACATCATTGGCATAGGGTGAGCAGCTAGTGCAGCTACTCTCTCGAGGGAATGGTTTAAGTTGTAAGTGGCAGGGCTGAGCATGGGAACAGACACACCTTTCACCTGTCACTAAAAATGGCTTTGATGGTAAAATATAGGAAATAAGCTCTTAATTTTTAATTAGTTAAAAACCTTTCTTGGTAAAAATTAATTATACTTAAATAAACAGCCCCCAAATAGAAGCAGATACACAAAAACTTTTATTAAGTGAAAGTTAGACTTACTTTATGGTAATCAACCAGTTACAAGTTCATTTAAGTTCATGTGTGTGGATACTGAAGTCAGAATGGTTTTATTGAAAGTCCCGTGTTCTGGCTCAGTTTGTGCCAGTGCAACCCAAGGTAGAGCCATACACAAAATAAGTACAGGTCAACGTTGACGTCAGACTAGACTGGCAACACCATAGTCATTGCTACAGCTAAGCATCACAGAACATGAAAGTCCAAAGACCAGAAGACTATTACTAAAGCGTTTCCTTCTACCTAAATGCCTCCGGAGGACCAATGTAGCAAATCCTCAACTGTGGGGGGGTCAGAGCCTCTTCTCTATTTTACACTTAAATGGGCCACAGACACTGTAAACACTCGTTGGTCTTCCTGACGCCCATTTCAAGTAGATGCCAGCTGTCCCCTTGGGAAAGTGCAGGTTAACGGGTGTGAACGTTTTCCCTTGTAAATCTTCAAGCTGAAATTTTTCTTCTCTTCCAATTAGCACCAGTTTATTTTAAAATATTTTTTCCTGGTGTTAAATATTTAGGAAACATTCTGTAAAACTAACACATAAAGTCCAAACAATGGAAAGCAAAAAAATAAAAATAAAAAAAAATTCAAAAGTTGTTTTAGAGAACAGCATTTAGAAAAAAAACAACATCATTTAAGCATTTGACAAATCTATGTACAATGTGCCAAAAGCTGGCAAGGAGCATGGCTGAGGAACAGTCACAGAAAAGGTTTATTAACCTGAACCTCCATGGGCTGTATTTACAGTCAGAAAAGTATTCAGAAATGTAGTATCAGAACATCTGGATTTGGCTAAAAATCATATAAAAAGACACATTGCCCCTCCCCAACTAACTTATAATTAGGTAGCAAACATATCCACCATGACCTCAAATACCAGGCTTAGAAGTGTGTTTTTCTATACTTTACAGACAAACAGTTAAGAAACTTTCTCAGTAGACACAGAAGAGAACCAGAATGGCAGAGAATAGAGTTCTTTATTTCCATAATGTCAGATGAGGGAAATAATATTTTTTTTAATGATGAGTAATGTAGTTAAGGAGCAAAGACAAATTATTAGGAGAAAAGGTTTCAGGAAAATACAAAATAAGTAAGAGGGTTGAAGAAATTTGTATATATTCTATAAGAGTTTTCAAAATAGAAGTAGTCATCTCTGTGTAATGTGAAAAAAAGATCAGTGATTTGCTTTGTTGGACAATATTTTTATATTTTGTTCTTTAATACCAGATAACCCAAACTTTTTGAAAATTTTTTTTTTCTTGGATTGAGAATTAAGCACAGCAGACAAAACCTATGCCATGTTTATCCAATGCAGTACTCACTAACTTAATGCAGCTGTTTGCTTATTAATCCAGTGTTACTAGAACATCCACCTCTGAGGACCTGGGCACATTTTGTAACATAGAACATTTCCATTTAAGCTTAGGAAGTAATATATAAGCCATTTCCCATTTATTCATCTTAATGGTTCTTAAGAATGGTAAGAATTGTGAGAATGGTAATTTTTTAGAGCCTGGAGTTTCCGAGGAAAGTTTCACTGCACTGTCTTTAAAAACATCAGCTGGGAGAATATAAGCAGTATCCCACATGCCCTCAAAGATATGCATTCAAGTTCATTCTGGATAATTTGCAGTTATGATAAGTCTCTATGAAAAAAATTTACTTGGATTTGATACAAAATACATGTTACTCTTTGAAAATGCATAGTTTATAATTTTATACATTCATTCACTAATATTAAAGAGTTTTGTAAGCAAGTACTTACCCCAGAATGGTGGCAAGATTGTATTTCAAAAGATCTCTGAACACTGGATAGCATTGCCATACAGATTCTGCACTTGTGCCTGTATATGTTAACACCTGTCTTTTGACACCAGTGTCCCACAGGTGGGACTGCTTCTTGTTTTTCATATATATTGTTGTTGTTGTTGCTTGCTTAGCAGGCACTAAAAAGCAATGCTTTCTATGGATAGCATTTCCACTAACTACCTCTTTTAAAATATTTAATAATTTTATTTTAGTATTTTAGATTTGGTGTAGAAAACAATTTGAAAGATGGCTTAATTTTTAAAAGCGGAGTTCTCTTAAACTTTACCATGGACTAAGGGCAACAGAGGTTTTGTGATTACTGTTGTTCTCTCTCCCTAGCCCCTCCCTTGGAAGAAATGAGTGTAGGCCACTTGGAAGTTACATTTGATGATAGTCATGAACCCTTTGGGACCTAGCGATTTTTTCTTATCCTGAGTTCTTCTTCTAAGCATATAGGATTTTGATATATGAAACACTTTGGAAACTATATTAGGGTCTGGTTAGTCCAGAGAGCATAGGTTTAAATGGCTGATCATTGTCAAACCATTAGTTATAAAAATAAGAATTTCAGGGTGTATCATAGGAAAATATGGACTAATGGCATATATATAGACATATACATATATATATATTTTTTATAGTTGTGATCCACATTCCTGAGTTATTTTACACTCAGGGCATTTTCAGTATTGAAGTCATGGAACTTGTGTGTGCGGGGGGGGGGTACTGAGTTCTTTCTTAAAAATCTAAATCTATTCTAAAGCTTTCTACCAGTGATTGAGGAGTTCCCCCAAATTCTTGGGATACTATTGGAAGGAGCAACTTTGCTGTCATCACAGGGGTTGGTCAAATCATAACCATAAGCAGAGTATAGTAAAAAAAAAAAAAAAAGGTTTAAAAAGTAAAACAAGGGTCTATAATCTGCAAAGTTCCTCATTGCTAACTCACTCTTTGCAGGGGGTAGTTTAATATTAAGCTCTACTGTAGATCCCTGAGGGAAATTCAGACTCTACTCCAGCAGCCACAGGCCCCCAGAGTGCCACCTTTTCCCTCTGTCATAGTTATCTGTTCCCAAAACATGGGAAGCAGGCTGTGCTGGGGTGCAGGACAAGTGCTTAACAACGCAAGTGGACTGGAGTTATTTTTTCTTTCTATAAATATAAAACTTAAATAGTTATTTCATGCAGAAGCTACTTCCTTTTCACATAATAAAGGCCAATTTTGCTTTTGTGCTCTGTAGTTGTGGGCAGGGGTCAATGATGACGTAATTAAAAATGAAGCCCTCTTGCTCTGCCCTGGGGTGCTCCTCCTAACACAGATCCCAGTACATGTTCTTGGTTCTGCTCAATTAGCTGTGCATGGGGAAGGGACTGGTGGGACAGGTGAGCAGTGTGTGTGTGTTGGGGGGGGGAGGCTTTGAGGCACAGGGAAAGGATTAGGTGCTACCTTATTATTCTCTATCTGTGGGTTTGAACAGAGCTCTTGTGACAAGTGTGGTAGGTTGTATGCTGACTGAGCCTCTCTCCTCAAGGTCACCTGCAATGGAAGTCTGTCCCCTGTAGGAAGGGGGCAGCTGCACCTACTGAACTTATCATACCAGTCCCAGCAATATGTAGGTATCTTCTTGGGCTATGTTTAAAGGGAAAGAATCAAGAGCAAAGGAACAAGAATACCCCATCCACAGCTTTGAAACAAAATTAACAGCAGTTTGGCCTCTGGCTTGGGAGATGAGGGGCAAGAAGGGAGAAGAAGCAACCACTAGCAAATCTGCAAGTGCTGCCAAGAGGGTGGAAAGCAAGACTGATAACCAGAAATGGGAACTGCTCTTTCCTCTCTTTAAAAAAGCTCAATTCTTCTTTGGAGTGCTGGTTTCCCTCTTTAGACAGGGATGTAGATGAGCATCTCTGCATATTTTTTCCCCTCAAAGAAAAATTTTCTTCTTTGACAGTGCTCTTGTCATTTTTAGGAGTTGCCACTTTCTGCTTCAGATAATTTTCTGAATTAAAAATGTGGGAAATTGACCCTAGTAGAAAAATGTCAATAATTGACTCCAGTATTAATTTTAGTATTTTCATAATATAAATAAAGGGACCTTCCCTTTTTAAGTTGATATAGTTAATAATTATGTGGATGGTGCCCAATATGAATGTGTTAAAAAAAAAAACAAGGATTATGATTTGATCACAGTTTGCCCCAAATCACAACCTTTCAAAATCTATAGTGATCTGCTTTTGGAAATAGAGCTTTCTTCTTGTTCCCTAACACTTGGTTCATTTTACTTTGGGTCACTGTTGTGGTATTGGTGCTAACCACTACCCAAAGGGCTTCTTTCCTGTTAGAGGTAAAAAGTGCTAAGCCCTTTCCTCCTCCAGCACTATATTACTTGAGAGACACGATAAAAGTGCCATTGATTTAAAAAAGCCTGTTAATGAGGTGGGTGACAGGCCAAAAGGCTTTCTGAGGCTCCTTCTAACTCTTTACAGAACTCCCGTGACTTTACACTCAAGGTATTAAACCTGGCAAAATAATGGAAGAAGATGAAGTTCATTCAGGTATTGGACAGCATCTGAATCATTCACAGTGAAGGAAATCTCAGGTATTGCCAATGGTGTTTAGATTGCATTCATATTTAAACAGGACTTAACAATATCACTAGGTATTCCCAACTTTTGTGTGTGTGTGTGTGTGTGTGTGTGTGTGTGTGTGTGTGTGGTGCTAGGGATGGAATCCAGGGCTTTGTGCATGGGCATTCCCAACTTTTGAGTTTGCAGTTATTTTTTTTATTTGATTATTACAAATTATAAGTTGGTTTTATATTCTTTGGCATCAATTTAAATTGATATAGGGGAGAAAAAAATCCCTTTCCTCCCTCTCTGCAGGCATCAATGAGGCTGACTCACAGGCCCAAGATGACTCTAGGTTGGCTTTGGAGGTGAGTGATGGTGGCTCTCCATATGCTCATTCTACACTGGGTTCTTACGAAGATCAAGCAAAAATAATGTATGTAAAGGACATACTTCACCATTTATGATTATCCCAATATCATCAGGACTCCAACCTAAGGTACAGTTTGAAGTAACTTAGTCCCTTTGAAAGGTAGCAACTTCTAATCTGTTCTCATTATTTTTCCACATTATTCTCATTTTGATTTTATCCACAAAGCAGCTGTGGTTCTCTATGTAGAAACCTTCTATTAAGGTGAGGAGATACTTTGAAATACCTAAGTGCCTACCAGTTCTGAAGCAAGGACTTTGCCACATCACAGGTGTAAAATAACAGTAATTTGACACTGGAATGAGGCAGGATGGTTTGGGAAGGAGTGTGGAGAGGTGGCAGAGGGCTTTGGCACAAGGAGGCAACGTGTGCGACCTTAAAACTTCAGGGGCTCCTGGCTGCCTTCTCTGAAGGCGCAGGCTGCTCTTTGCCAGCCCCTCGTCACAGTGGTCACGGTAATAACAACGGTAAGAATCAGGATTACAGTTATTCAGTGCTTTGGGGCATGACCTGGGTGTGCCAGAGACAGCTCTCACCAGAGCTGGGTAATAACTCAGTACCTTTTGATCAGAGGCAAGGCTAGTCTAAGGATATGATATTTCTATTTTAGTCTTCCATGAGGATAATTTCTGGGGACAAATGACTTCTTGCCCCTTTTTGATTTTAATTGCCCAGATAGCGCCAACATGTGAGTTTGTGGGGCTGACAGAGGAACTTGACCTGATAGCCATGGAATGTGAAATCTACCTTCTCCAACAGTTGAAACTGGCAGCCTCAGGCTACATTTGCCCACAGATAGCTTGTCTTTGGTCTGCACAGTGTTGGCTGAGAATCTGCATTGGTTGTCCAAGCTTGAATGCCAGGGAATATCACATTTCCAGGTGAGAAGATCAAGCACCCCTGGGCGTGAATTCTGTCTGATTGTCTAGAGCTGAGTGTGGGTCTTCTAAGGGGGCGTGTGCTTTCCAGTTCAACATGACTGCTGCCATTCTTCGGTGTCCCTCTTTTGTCTTGTCTGTACTGATTTACACAGACCTTGCCTGGCAACTGCAACCCCTGTTATATACCCATTTTGGAAGCTTCCATTAAAGATGAAATGAGACTCATTGGTTCTAAACTATATAGCAATAAATACTTCTTGGGGGCCCAAGTTAACAATGGAGATACACTGAGGGAATGATGATGGAGTTTTCTAGGTTGCCCCATTCAAAGACTGGGAGCCATGGCTGTATGTGAACTTCCCTAACTCCATGTATTTTAGTCCTCATTTCTGCAGAGTCCAACGTCTCTTTGAAACCAAGCGCTGAATGACCTTCTGACCACTTCATAGGAGCTGCCAAACGGGCATGGGGCTATTTGATCTCAGTTTTCTTATCTGCATACTTGGCTAATTAGGCTAGCTTTTGGTTACTCAAATCTTAAAAAAGACGCTTTCTCATTGTAACAGTGAGTGGGCCTGAAAAAAGTGTACAGTATTATGAGATGGTTTTGGCAAGACTCACAGTCATTTGTGCAGTTAATAAACTCTCCACGGCTCCCTTCCTTGTCTCCTGACTCATGGGAACAGTCACTTTGTGTGTGTGTGTGTGCCTGTGAGTTCTTCACAGTGAAAAATCAAGCACTTGTTCTGATAAGGAAATTGAAGTTAGTGCTGAGGACAGCATTATTTTAAACACTACTCATCTCCTAAGAATTCTGCCTTTGGATGTACATACTATGATTTTAGAAATTTCCTCCAAATGATTTTGTTAAGTAAATGCAGGTTTGTGGTTCTGGTAGATTGAATGGAAAATGTGTCTCATGACAGAATCCATCATTTTACACTAAAGAATTTACAAGAATCTCTCTCCCATGGCCTATAAACATATCTGTCAACCTTTTTTTTTTTTAAGATTTAAAATGTGTATGATGATTCTTCAAGTGTCTCTTTTCCTTAATGCTTTGAAAACATTCTGGTAATGATAAACGTGTTGTGATCTTGATTCTCTTGTAAATAACCATTCAATCTGATCTGCATTTCTACCCTTGCTATAGAGGGTTAACTGAAAAGATATGCATCAAAACACTTGCTTAAAAGAGGCATAGCCCTTTGTTCAGTGAACAGGAATTGTGTATAATATGAACACTTCCTGTCTGGTAAAATACCGTATTTTAAAAAATAAGCTACAATGTATAAAACCAAGGTCGTTTCCCACAAAATGTTCATGTTCCTTTGTGATTACAAAAACATTGCATCTTGTAAAATATTTCCAGTTCTGTTAACTTGGAGTTCAGTACTAATGCTTATTATAAAAGTGTCGTGTCTTAGAATTGTAGACGTCTAAGAAGTACATTTCTTGTTTCATTTGGAAAATTAAGTTATAATTACTATTGAAGATTACATCTTGCCACAACACATTACCATGTGATTCTCAGACCCACACAACAAAAGTTATAAAACATGAGATTGTCTTCAAAAAAAAAAGGAACTATTTACAAAATAGGACTGGAAATACAATTCACATATTAGTTCCTGGTCCTATGAGAGATACACCTTTTAAAGCATGTATATCATTGGATATGGGCTTTTTCAAAGTCAGTCATAATAAGTTGGTCTTAAATACATTTGATGCTTTCTTGCTCTATTGGTGTACATTACTCAGAGATAAAATTGACATCTAAAAGTGCTACTCTCATTTACTGACTTCGGGCTTGGCTAGTTACAGTTTAAAAGACAGAACGAAACAGTTCCTAGGTGGAGCGATCCCCACAGGTAGGAGGAACAGGGTGAGTTTGTGTGCTGCTGGTAGGGTTCCTTGCTTAGAGAAATGAAATTTCCAGTTGACCCATGTGCCCAGCACATTCTCTAAAATGATCCACATTCTCATTCATATTCATGAATCCTGCTGTTTCCACTCATTAGTATGCACAAATTCTTCCCTGTGTTCACACAGGCCAATGCTACAGCTGATGTGGTTAGTAGAAATCCTACAGGGTTGTGAGAAAAAGCAGCACCTTGTCCCTAAAGTCCACGGCAGTTTGCTCCTTAACATGCTAGTAAAGCAAAATGCACATCTTTAACGGCTTTCTTTCACCTATAGAATTCTGCTGATCGCTAATTAACAGTCACCAAACTGGGTGATTATAAAAAGAAATGGCAAGGCTTTGTATTCACAATTACATTCAGAAAGCCTCACCGAGTCTATGAGTACCTACCAAGCACTGTGCCTGTGGTTCAAATGTCAGCCTTCGATTGCAGGCCAGCTACAAAGAGACATCTTCTTCATGGGGCATTTTCCCCACATCTACAAAAGTTGGTATTGTCCAGGTCACATAAAGTTGTCTTGAAATGATATCATGTTCACATGAGAAGAAAAAAACAAAAACTATTCCGACTAGAAAAAGACTTTAAAATTCTTCCTAGTCTCAGAATTCTCCAGACCTATTTTCACATACCCTTTGTTTCCCTGAGGAAATGAATATTATTTACAGTATTCTGCTACAATTCTAAAGGTATTCTCATTATGTACAATTTTTGCCACTTTTCCCAAACCTTCTCAAGTGAATGCTGCATGTCATTTTCCAATGGAATCTGAGGAAGGGAAAAATGGAATTCAGCACTGTTGGCTAACTCAGAACCCATGGCTGCTTGCAAAAGTGTGGGCAGTGTGACATCAGAGACAGAGGACTTCAACTCGAATGCTCTTGACATTTAATGGAGGACATTTCAGTTTCAGAAATTTTTTGCAGCATACGTGTGACCATCTCTGAAAAGTTTGTTGGAAAATTGAAGAACTGTAACAGGCATCATTCTCTACTGAAAATTTCCATCTGCAACTTGGTTATGACTGGGCAGGGAATTGTCCACTGAAGGGTACCTTGTTTGTACCTGGAGCTGCTGACAGGCATTTTTCTGCTGAGCATGCATATCCTGGTTGGAAACCCACGGCTCTTTTCCTGACACTGGTTTTTGCCAACCAAGGGAGGAAACTTTCCAGCAAATGAGGTGGAGAGAAGTCCAACTCTGCTAGAGACGCTCAGCAGCCCTGTACCCCTGGTAATGCTCAGAGACAGTCACCATTGGCTGAGTAGCCCCAAGATGAGCAGGAGCCAGGTGTCCACAGGCCTCTGGAATCTTCCTCCCTGACACACTTGTTATCTGGGTGTTTCCTCCAAGTTGTGTCACGCCTCCCACAAGCTGAGTGTCCATATTCTGGGAAGAACTAAGTCTTGAGGCTATTGCCTTATACACACTTTTTGCTTTGCAGCTAACTGGTGAGTGCCCTGTTGGTGAACATCAAATGCCTTCTTTGCAGAGAAATGAGAAAACTTTTTAAAAGGAAGAGGCATCAAAGAAGGGGGAAAAAATCAGAAATTTTCACTGGACCAGAATCCATTGTATTGCCACTCCTTTTGCCTGAACAGGCCTCTGAGCTCCCTGGGATGGACAAGGCTTCAGTTTAGCAGCCAGCTTACCCTGGGACTGCTCTTCTCACCCTTCTCCCTGCCAAATGCTGACATAAAAGAACTTGGTTCCACAGAGATGGTGTGAAATGAAAGTCTGGCTTAATTTGGCACTTCATTTGGTTCCAAAAATAATAAAATAACTATTTTAAAAAATTTAACTTGTACAATCAGCAGCTGCATATTGCAATTCAGAGCTTGTAAAAAGTATAATGTCTTCTTCAAGGCCAGCCAGGTGTTGCGTGGTGGTCTCCTAGTTATTACATGTCTTGGTGCAGAGAATGGGTGTCTGTGAGCAGGAAGGTACTGAGGGTCCGTCCGCATCTGGAAGCCAGAAAGGAAAGTACACAGAGCTCTGGACTGGTCAGCAGAAAGGCGCCCCTACTTGGGCAGGAGATGCAGAATGTGTGTGTGAAGAAGGCTTCAGAAGAAAGATTCTGCTTACCCCTGTGCACTGACTGAGCCTGGCATAGGTAGACTTGAGCTCAGAACTACTCATGGGTTGTATCTTTTAGAGTGACAGCTACAGGGCCTTCTTCCAAGACTACTCCAGAGCAAAGATCTCTCCCTTGTTGTGTTCTAAATTCTTGGAAGGGAATGAATCTAACATAAATCACTTTAATCTTTCATGACTTAATCCAAGAATCAAGTGACAGGGAGATTTGCTGAAGAGAAAAACCTCTGGGCCACAATTGCACCCTTTCATTTAAGTGCATGGTGAACCTGCTCAAACAGTTGGCCAGCCTTGCCTTCTCCAGTACTCTGGGTGATATACTCATTGCTTAGGGCCTTTTGGACCAGGCCAGAGCAGCATCTCACAGCAGTGGTGCTATAGGCAAAGTGACAAGATACCAGGAGAAGAAAGGACATGCTAGGGAAGAGGAAACCCAATACATTTTTGCATGTTAAAAAACGTCTGTTCCTGGCTGACCTTGTAAGTTCCAAAACATACAGTACAGCTGGTGTGGCTAATATTGATTAGTAAATCTTGATGTAAAATTAGATGTTCTTTTTCTTTTCTCTTTGAAATGTGTCTTTTTAAAAAAATAAATGAAGGAAAAGACCAGGGTCTCTTCCAAGGAATAATTTTTAAAAAGTCATATGAGAGTTTAAAAAATAAATTTACCATAATATATGAATGCACAAATTATGGATGTTGCACTGTAGAACCTCCTTATATATCCCTTGCTTACATTAGAAAAGGGTATCTGTAATTACTAGATGACTTCTTTCTACTCTTTAAAAAAGCATATGTACAGTCTTTAAACATATATTAAGCTTTCCTCTGTGCAATTTCATTTAACATTCCTATGGCTGATCCTATGTCCCCACCCCTACACAGTGCCTCCTATAAGGTGCTCCTCTTTGCATAGGTATAGGGGAACTATCTCTTTAGCAGGGCAATTGAAGGTAGGGCAGATAATGAGGATGACTTAATTTATAGGGCTTGGCAGCTGCTACCCACCCTATTAACATCAAAACAAACAATTAGCAAGTACAACTGGTTAGAAATCCCAATGAATGGAACACAGTGCAAACCCTGGCCCTACTTGAGAAAGTCCTATACCAACATGCATTTTCCTTTTGGTGTTCTGTATGTTCCCTTCTGAGCAAATTAATGAATAGCCCAATATTTTTATGAGAAAAATAAAAGTTCAGACCTTTCATTTATCCATATAATATATATATTGTTCTTGAACCCATCTCCCAGACATACTAAAGCATGAAACCTATAAAAGTGCACTCAGACTGGAAGTTGACTTTTTGAACAGATGGGGACATGTCAGCTGTGCCCTGCTGTCCAATGCAAACCTGCTGGGACAGTCTGGAGTTCCCTACTTTTTCTGGAATCAGTCAGTGGTGGAGTTTTTGAGGGATGGACCAATGACCCATTAACCTGGCTACAGTCTTGATGGACAAGCAGTAACAAACAGATCTGAGCTGAAGTCGGCATCACATCCCTGAAAGAAGCATCAAGGCTTACCCAGATGGCTACAGATGCCAGTTCTTGTCTTGAGCTGTGGCAGGTGGAGAATTAGCTGTGCTGCCTCTTGGGGAAGAGCTCCTTACAGATCCAAGGAAGAGTCCTTGATGGTTCCCAATAGAGGCAGCTGCATTTCCTGAACTCAGGGACTGCAGGCCTCTGGTGACTCCACTGCTGATTGCTTTTTGAGCTTATGCCATCTGGGGCCATTCTTAAAAACAAACAAAACAGACATAGAAAAGATACCCAGAGTGCTGCTCTTTCTTGCAACACATCATGATGTGTACTGCTTCAAAAAGTCAATGAAAAACAGGGGAAAAGACTATTCACAAAGTGGGTATTGTTCTTTGTACAAATGCTACTGAATAATGTTGTAGCTAATGTTTTTTTTTTTTTTTTTTTTCCCCTAAGGGTCAAAAAAATTCTCGGAAATGCCATAATTCAGAAAGCTTATCAAAATATGCCTCCTTTCTAGGTAAAATGGGCTTGGTTGGTTCCATTGTTACAGAAGTCCACAGTTTTAAGACCTAGATACACGGTAAAGTTGACTTTTCTTTTGAAAGGAAAAAATAATGTTCTAGCCACTCTAGGCTGGGTTCTCAGTAAGAGCAGCACAGGTGGTGATATTTTTGATTTTTTTTTTTTTTTTTTTTTTTTGCTGTAACTCCACAAAGGCTCCTGGAAGGGCTTTCCCTGGGTCTTGAGTGTGTTTTGTTCAGAAGGAAAGGCTCTTCCTAACACCTGCAGCAAAAGGGGAGGCAGGAGCAGCTTGGGGCAGCCCTCTGCCTCTCAGTCGATGAACCTCTGGCAGGCCTTCTTCCAGCGGCAGGCAGTGCACCACATGTCCCGGTTCTCCATGCCATACACCTTCCGGCACTTTTTGCCCTCTCCCCTGGGCTTCCTGTGAGTCAGACAAGAGAGATTTTTTCAGTGGGCATTCTATGGAGTTTCAAAGAACAAGGAATTAAAAAAAAAAGAAAGAAACATCCTAGGTGCTTTCTCTGGGTTCAGTCTTTAATATGCACTGGATGTTTGCATGGCCACTGTACTTGGCTGTTACAATTAGCTACTATAAACTTGAGCTTTGTTTGTCCATCTGTGGACATGTATATGTGGCCATCTTCATAAAATTGAGTAAACACAAGAAATACCAGTAGAGAGCAAAATGGCTCTTTCAGGTTTCAAATATATACTTTCTAGTTTTCCCTTATTTCCCTGATCCTGGTTAAGGAGATCCTTGATCTGGATTAAAAACTATACCTTGTTCATTACACACAGGGATTAATGCCACAACTGAGCCCTTAACATCCAATTCTGCAAGAAAACTTACTCTAAGCCTCCACCACTGCCACTGCCCCCACTCCCATCAACAAATCTTGATTAATAGTTAATGGATAAAAAAAAGCCACGAGAATAAAAGGGTGGATTTTGGAGAAACTTTACATAAGATCACATTTCTAGTTTCTCTGCTATTTTTGTTCTTTCAGGTAATTCCCTTGAGGTGGTGAGAGTTTTAAGCTGTCTTACCTTAGGCTGACTGTCCCTCTGGGTGGGGAGGACAGGACTGTGTGGGCATGTTGCCGCTGCTCTCCTGTGCCCACCGCATGGTGATGTGTTGGTGACACCTGGTAATACACGGAAAACCAAGTTGACAGGGTAGGTTCTCCATCCCTTGTGTTTATTTAGCCTTTGCTATGTGAGCAACGGGCCTTGACCATTAGACATGGAGATGAAATGCTTTCTACAGAGACCACAGGTTAAAATGGATGGGGGATGCTCATGGTGGAAGTTAAATGCACCCCCAAACAGAAAAAGCCTACCAGCAAGATTTTAAAAAAATCATGACTTCATGTCTATGCATTCCAAGTTGCCTCACATTTGGATAATATTTTAAAACCTTAAAATCTATTTCCATTTCATTTAATTCTCATGAACTCTATCAAATAGGGTAAGTTTCATGATTTCCATTTTAGAAAATGAAAAATATCTAGAGCAGCTGAGAGTTTTATCTAAGATCACACAGCTAGATGGTGACAACACAGTGTGGACCTAGGTATCAATTAGATCAGTCAGCCACTAAATAAATGGATTTTTTTTTGTGTGTGTGTGTGTGTGTAAGACATCTCTGTAGCAGAATCTGGGGACCAAGCAGAAACAAAGGCAAGAGCCTGAGCAAATTAAGAACATGTGTGATCCATGTAGCAGTGAGTAGCCACCCTGTGCCAGCCTCGCTGCCAATAGCTTTCATTTTCACAACAACCTCATGCCATACATATATGATTGGCCCCATTTTATAGATCAGGAAACCAAGGAACAGGGAAGTTTCTTAACTTGCCCAAGGTCATAGAACTTGTTACGGTAGAGCCAGGGTGTGTAACCCTGGTACTTCTGCAGCTTAGTCATAATGAGAGGGCCCCAGCTGCCCTTGGTTCCTCTTGGATTACTCACAAAACCCCTTTAGTCATAACACTGCTCTCATAACACTAAACATCTTCCCAGCTCATGGGATTCTCAAGTGCTGCAAAAATCTAATTTTTACAACAAAAGAAAATGAAGTTTCAAGTAATTAAGCAGTATTGCCATTTTCAGAAGAGGAAACATTTAGCAACTTAAAAATAAAATCACCTAGAAGACAACACGGTCATAGAAACACCATCACCAATTAGCAGTCAAGGGGGCATCCCCAAGGTGCACGTAGACAGCTGATGCTCTCTAGTACGGGTACTAGTACCTTCTTCCTTTCAATGTGAAGGAACACACGTCAGTTTTTCCAGACACTAATATGAAAATTTATACAGGTAAATAAACCTAAAATTTAATGACTGTTGCCATGAGTCTGAATTATTCTTTACCACTGGTCTTGTCTTAAAGCTCAGGGAAGCGAAAGCCAGCAGAGATGAGCAACACACAGAATTTAAAAAAAAATACATTTCATGTATATAGATATATAGGTCTTTCCATAAGAAGAAATGCGTCTCCTCCCCTCTCATAATGCACTTGGTTTTGTACAGGATGCAAAACAGGGAACAAATGTCTCAGAAGTTAATGGCCACTGCAGATGATCCAGAATACACTCGTGTGAGTTGTTTTAAATTATCAGGACAATACAATTTAAATATTACCGTAGAACTCATAGAATCCTAAGAATACCAGAACTGGTAGAGAATTGAAAATAAAAAAATTTAGTTGACATGACAGTGTCACTACTTCCATAAGCCAAGGAAGATTCTAGATTTTTTTGGTGCATTATAATTGTACATGCTGGTGAGATCTGTTGTTACATATTTGTACATGCACACAATATAATATAATTTGGCCAATATCACTCCCCAGCACTTCCCCCCTCCCTCCTCTTGGACCCTTTTCTTCTATAGATCTCCCTTTGATTTTCATGAGATCTGCCTGATCTTTCTTTTCTTTTTTCCTCTTCAGCTTGCTTGCACATAAGAGAAAAATATAACCCACAACTTTCTGAGTTTGACTTATCTCATTAAACATGATGGTCTCTAGTTCCATCCATTTTTCTGTGAATGCCATAATTTCGTTTTTTCTTTATGGTGGAATAAAACTCCATTGTGTATATATACCACATTTTCTTTATCCATTCATCCATTGATGGATAGCTAGGCTGGTTCCATTGGCTATTGTGAATTGTGCTGTAATAAACACAGTCCTAGATTTTGAAAAGTTGCCACAGCTCTTTTGCATGAGGTGATATGACATTATCAGATGCTCTTTGTTCATCATTAATAAATACAGTGATCCTGATGAAGTGAGGATTGATTTTAGCATCCCTATAGATACAAAAATCTGCAGATGCTCAAGTCCCTTGGACAAAATGGCATTACTATTTGCATGTAACCCAGGCACATGGTCCCATATACTGCAAATCACCTCTATATTACTTATGGTACCTAATTACAATGTAAATGCTATGTAAGTAACTGTTATAACAGTATAGGGAATAACAAGAAAAGGTATGTACAAGTTCAGTACAGATATAATTGAAAAAATGTTTGATCTGTAGTTAGAATCTGCATATGGAGAACTTGCAGATACAGAGGGTTGGCTGTAATTACCAGACACTGTTCTAGATTCTGTAGATACAGCAGTGAGCAAAACAGTCTCTGCTCCTGTGGTGTTTACATTTTCATGGGCAGACAGACAATAAATACAAAAACAAATAAGATCATTTTAGGGGTAAGTGCCTATTACCCTATTTTACTTTCTTCAGGCTAAAGTATAATTTAAGGAGAGAACATTAGTAAAAGAAGGTCTCTGAGGAAGTTACCCTTTATCTGCAATGCACACCAGAGGACAGTGCAATGATGAAGATTTTTCAAATGTACAGGTTCCCAGAAGGTGCTCTGAGGGAGGTGAGGGTAGAAGGATGGAAGATGGAAACAGTTTATGTCCTAGAGTTTTGATAATGGGAAGCTACTGGGGAGTTGTGAGATATCTGAACAATGCTTTGAAAGGATCGCTTTGGCTCTTGGGAAATGGACATGAGACATTCTAGAAAGGAGACCTATAGACTATCTAAGAGCCTTTCGGAGTACACCAGGCAAACATATATGAGTGGTTTTTGGTAGCTGAGGCAGCAGTGGAGGCGGGAAGGGGTTGGATCTGAATCGCTTAGAGGCAGAACTAGAACTTGCAGATGGATAGATGTGGAACACAGAATGCAGACAAATCTTTAGATGAATCAAGAGGAGGCAAAGATGGATCCTGGGTTCTTGCCTGAGTGGCTGAGGGTGTGGGGATGGTGGGGTGCCACTTACAGAGATGGGAAAACTGGTGCAATGGAGGTTTGAGGGAGAAATGAGGGAGAAGTTTTTGAAAATATCATGAGCACAGTGTGAAGAATATGGACCGATTGTCAGACTAATCCCTCCCTACAGTCTTTATTCTCTCTTGATTTGGAGTTCAGGGAATGCACCCTTGTGTGCAGCCCCTCCCCCTTCCACAGGCTTGGGTTTCTACAGGGTGCAACACAGAACAAGACAGAGAGGACCCACTTCACACGTGGTATATGGCTTAGTTCTGTGGAAGGTTTCATACGACCTGAGAATTTTTCTTGATTCTTTTAATAGCAAGAATATCATGTTTTATCTTCTTATTTTACTAGGGCATGAGAATAGGGAAACCAAGGGAGTGACTGTGATAGGGAACTAGTATTTATTCAGCTCATGCAAATGTGAGAGACAGCCTATTGGTTATTTACTATCTTTCCTAATCCTCACAGCAAACATGCAAAATAAATGATCATATTTGCATCTTGGAGACAAATTTAAGCTTTGAACAGAGAAGTGGACTGCACCACATCCCACAGGTAAAAGTAGCAATAATAGTAATTTATCAAGAGCTTGGTATATAGTCTAAGTACAAGCTAAGCTAAGTACCTCCCATATGTTATATATATATATATATATATATATATATATATATATATATATATATATATATATATTATATTTATATATTATTTTTTTTTTTTTTTTTGGTGTGTGTGTGTGTGTGTGTGTGTGTGTGTGTGTGGTTCTGGTGATAGAATCCAGGGCCTTGCACATGGTAAGTGCATTCTACCACTGAGCTATACCCTCACTGCCTTCTAATTTAATCTTCACAATGGCCCTGTGATAAAAGCATCACTATCATTTCCCCTTTACAGAAGAAGTTAAATACATCGTCAATGCCACACAGTCCTTAATTGCGGACCTAGGCTTGGTTGTCTGACACCAGCTGGTCTTGGAACCCCCTTCTGAACGATGTTGAATGCCTGCTCTTTCTACTCTCCCATCCTGCCACATAATTGATGGAAATAATGTATGACCTAGGAGGCACAGGCAAGAAATTAAACTAGACAAATGATTATATCAAACTAAGAAGCTTCTGTACAGCAATGTAAATATTCAACAGAACTAAGAGACAACCTACAGAACAGGAGAGAACATTTACAAACTATTCATCCAATGATTGATATCCAGAGTACATAAGGAACTCTGAGCCAAACACACAATCAATCCAATGAAAAACTGGCCTAAAGAACTGAATAGACACTTCTCAAAAAATGACATATGAATAGGCACTAAATACATGAAAAAATGCTCAATCTCACTAATCATTGGGAAATGCAAATCAAAACTACAATGAGTTATCTTACATTGGTAGCAAATCATGAAAAAGACAACAAATGCTGGAGAGGATGCAGAGAAAAGGGAACTCATACACTGTTGGTGGGAACTCAGCCATTATGGAGAGTCCCCCCCAAAACTAACAACTACAGTCATAATCTAGTAATTCTACTACCAGGAAATGATATCACTATGGCAAAAAGGCACTTGCAGTCCCACCTTTCCTGCAGCAGTGTTCACAGTAGCCAAAATACAGAATGGAGCTGGGTGTGGTAGCCCATGCCTGTAATTCCAGCAACTTGGGAGGCTGAGGTGGGAAGATCAAAAGTTCCAGGCAAGACTGCACAATTTAGCTAGGCCCTAAGTAACTTAGACCCTGTCTAAAATATAATATAAAAAGTGCTGGGGATGTGCTGGGGATGTGGCCCAGTGGTAAAGCACCCCTGGTACAAAAAAAAAAAAAAAAAAAAAAAAAAAAAAAAAAGGAATCAACCCAGAGTCTCTTCAGTGGATGGGTAAATAGAGAAAATCTGGTAATATATACCCAAAGGAGCATTATTCATTGATTAAAAAAGAAGTGAAATCCTGTCATTTGGGACAACATGGACAGAACTGGAGGCCATTCTGTTAATAAGCCAGACAGAGACGAGTACTGCACATTGTCCTTCATTTGTGGAAACTAACGTCAGTCCTAAAGAAGAATGGAATAGTGGTCACTACAGCCTAGGAAGGGCAGGAGGGAGGAGGCACAGAAAGAAGCCTAAGGGCACCAAAACAGAATGGAGGGAGGAATTCTGGTTTCTCTTTAGCACAGGTGGGTAACCTTAAGTTAAAACAATCTGTGATGTATTTCAAATGACTAGAAAAATATGAAATTCCTGAGACATAAAAATGACTAATATTTGGAGAGATGGAAATGCTTATTACCCTGGTTTGATTATTACATATTGTATGTAAATACTGAATTATCATAGTATACTCCATAAAGATATACTAAAGTTCTCTCTCAATAAATGATTCTAATTTGAAGAAAATAATGTGTGCCCTAAAATACAGTCCTATAAAGCATGATTTCGATTCTCCAGTGGTCTCTACTTTTTAGTCCTATTTCTTAACCTTTTCTGAATTCTATCTTGAAGCATGTTTTATTAAGTATTTGATGCACTAAACAACATTACTTCTAAGTAAATAAGACAGGCTACATGTCCATGATTTGTCTACTGATTAGGTAAAACCTCAGATGAGCTTAAAGAACTCTCAACTACAGTCTTCAAAAATTGTGGCTAATCTTTCCCTGACATTGAGTATATTTGTGTTATATGAAACAATCCTAAATTGGGAGAATCCACTTCCTCTGATCCCTGTTTAACAGTAACCATGGCAGTAATAATAAGAGCTCCACAGTGTTGGCCATATGCCAGGAACCGTGCTGCACCAAAGAAGCTCTATGGGGTATAATGAGAATGGAGATCGCTGCTTTACAAAGATCATGTGACTAGCTGGATGGAGGTCAGAGTTCAGAGATGCCAGAGTCAGGATGTGCAGCTGAGCCTCCCTTGAGAGCAAAAAGGTGAATGTCTACTTTCTGTAAATGTGTTGGAGGAATTACTTTGTAACTTTCTGTTTCTCAAATGGAAAAGACCTTTGGTTGGTTTTAATCTCTTACACTAATTTGAACCCTTTCTCAAGGCACTAAAAAACAAACAAACCCAAACCAACTAAGAATCTAACAATTAAGCACCGTTATGCTGCCCCCAACCCCAAATTCATACATTGAAACTCTGCTTATCCCCAAGTGTGACTATACTTGCATACAAGATCTTTAAGGCATTAAGTTAAATTAGGTTATAAGGATGAGCCCCTAATCTAATAGAATTAGTGCCCTGATAAGAAGAGCCATCAGAAGATTGGCTCTTGTATACCTTCTTTCTTACTCTACCTGACTCCCTCCCTTCTTCACCCACATTCTCTCTTGCTATTACACACACACACACACACACACACACACACACACACAGGAATGGCTATGTGAAGAAACAGTCAGAAAGTGGCTATTTATAAACCAGAAAGAGAGCCTTCACCAGGAACTAAATTGGCTGACACCTTGATTTGGGACTTCAAGCCTCCAGAACTGTGAGCAAATAGATTTCTGCTGCTTAACACATCCTGTCTATGGTATTTTGTTATGGTACCTTGAGGTGACTAATAAAGGAGCCAAGAGATCTTAGTTTTCCGTCATAAAAAAACAGAGAAAGGCACAGAGATAATTAGAAGGCCGGCCAGGAGGGAAAAACAGGTTTAAAAAAAAAAAAAAACTGTAATTAATGAGGATCTCCTTTCCCTTCCCCTTCCTAGTAGCCTTAGGCTAGAAAAGACTGAAACTACAGTGCTTGTAAATATGCAGATCAGCCTTCTTGGATACCCACCTCAGGGAAGGGGTCTTACTCAGGGAACTCATTAAAACCTAATGTTTAAGAAAATCTAGCACAGACAAATGAATAAGTAAAATCCTACAAATCCTGGGATTGCTCAGAAGGGGATCTTCCCCATTCTCTAGAAAGTGCTCAAAATCTCTCTTCAATACCAGTCTCAAATATGAGAGAGGAAGGTAAACCTAAATGAGGCTGACAACCTTGGGGTATTTGTTTTAAAGTGTTTTATAATATAGAAACTGCTCTATTCTACAGTTTGGACATAACTGAAGACATCATTAATACTAATTCACTACAACTTTTTGAGAGCTTCCATCTGAAATTATTACCAATTTAGGAGGGAGGAATTCTATCTTAGAGTCTACCTGTCTTCTGGGGCCTAGGACAAGCACTTCTGGGCAGGTCAGGGAGCTCCACCAGCACCCACAGGACGTGCAACAGTCCTGCTTCTGCATGGTGCCGACTGTTAGGAAAGCTACCCACCCATAGAAGGAATAGGATGGCAAGCATCCATTTGTTCCTAAAAAACAAAATAGTGTTGATAGGGAATTTGGCTACACAGGGAATGTTCTTAGTGTAGTGTTGCCTTTGTGGAGTAAAACGAAAGTCTATGAAAATACCCCCCTTTGTAAAATAGGAACGGCAAGCTTGACTGCTAAAACAGTCTAAAGTCATGGCTATGATAGATCATGCAACCGGATAAAACTGGGAATTCTCTGGTGAAAGAATAAATTAGAAGCTGACATAGAAGTTTAGTTAAATACCTACTTAATTCAGCCACCGTAGATAACTTTCTGTCAAAGTTTTCTGCTATAATATCCCTGGTAACCAACACAGGGAAACCAGGGGCTCTGCAGAAAATCTTCCGTGTTGAGATGCGAGTAGAGATGTACACAGTGTCCACGCTAGAGTTTTAAAATTTCATTGTTGGAAAACAAACAACACAAGGCCTGCTGGCTGGCATTCCTACTGTGTTAGACATTTATAGGCAGCTAGTAAGAAACCACTCAGTGACTTCTCCAGGGCTCAGGAGACAGACAGTTTGATTAAGAAAGCAAAGGGGAAAGTAACTCCAGTTTGGCTGGTCTCTGAGGTCATTTGAAAAGGGGTTTGAACAGGGATGTTCCACCTTACACAGTATACTTGTTTTCACACCAGACAACCTACATGGTGTATGCTCTTGAAGTTCTGCCCGGGCAGGAATGAGATGGCAAGTCTGTGGGTAGGGCTGCCATCCTAGGTTAGCACAGAAGGGCTGTCTCAGACAAGATATGAAGATGATCTCTGGGCCTCTGTATGTCTATCCAGGAAAAAGCCCCCCAAAGGACTGATTGTTAATCTCTCACACCTACACCACTGGATCCATGTTCTTTCCAGAAGCAAAACTAATACCTGCACATCTGAACTGTTCTCTTCTAACGTCTACTAACAAGGTCACTCACTCTTCCAGAGCTGCCAGCAATTACCACTGTTCAATCAAACAGGCAACTTTCATAATTACTCCAGTTCCATGGTATTGTTTAAAATCACATTCCAGGAGTGTTTTCTGGAAGCCACCATTTCCCAAATTGCTGCCAGCAGGATGATTTTTATTGTTGGCTATTCCTCTATGGGATTTAATAAATATTCATTGGCAGAGCACAGCATAATTCATTCAGCCACTTTCATTTTTATCAGCTCCACAGGAGGCTTTAGACTTTGCTGGGAACCTCTGGGAGCTGCCAGTGGTTGACAATAAGAAGCTTTTGTGAGGTCCTTGTGGGGAGGGGTGCAGAAGAGAAAATAAGGTAACATCTGCTATCCTAAACCACTTTCTGAACCTTATCAGAAGTTACACACCACTGTCAGTGTCAGCATCTATGGTGCATAAGTCTGTGGCTATTTTGTGATAAGTTATATAAGACCCGGTGTGTTTCTAAATAAATGGTTAAGAATCAAGTTAATTCGTGGTGATATATCAGATTGAAATAATATAATATGCCAAGTTAATTCTTATGTACTTCTTAAATCTGGTAGTGTATTTTGGTACTCATTTATTTTCAAGTTATCCATCAGCATGGATGATTCAAGGCTTTGAAAGGAAAAAAAAAAAGAGTTCATTTTATCTATTTTTAAGCTATCAAATGAGATACCAACAGAACAATAATTTCAAAGTAATGAATTTTATAGCTATTTAGAATGATGAATGTCACCTTTTCCATACAAGGTGAGTGCAGCTATTAATTTTATAGTCTTTTGGAAACAAACATATTGTCAACTCAAAAAAATGTATTTCCAATGAGTTGTTGTCACCAGTTAAAAACTCTTCTAGAAGTTTTCTAAAACACCAGTCAGAACATCTTTTCATAGAGAAGTTGGATCTGTCTGAGCGACAAGATACCTTGCTGATGAATTTACAAATATTGATTAAGAAATAGAGTACTTTTGGCATTCTGGCTTTTGTCTTTTACTTGCACGTTTCTACAATTTGTCCTCTAAATTTACATTTGGCTTTGCCCAGATTTCTGGCTTCTTTGTTTTTCTACTTACTGGAATGCCTGTGAAAGTGACTGGAGGAGACTGCCAAGAAATGCTGAAGCTGCTGCCGTTGGGGGTGAACTTGGCCGATCCTGGAATAGTCACAGGGGGTGTGGCCTGTGAAATAGGAAACAGAAGAAGTTCTTATGAAAGATTTTTTTTCCTTGGAGCCTTAAGCTCTCCTTACCAAAGTAGGGCCTTAGGAATGGTCCAGCTATATTAATAACTTGGTCTAATTATTTAATATGTAGAGATTAAACAGGGTCAAAGGGAGTAGCCAGAAATAGATTCTCTTATATATCTATCATAGCAATCTATCAAGAAGGAGTTTTGTTTTTGTGGTGCTGGGAATTGAACCCATGGCTTTGTGCACACTAGGTGAGCACTTTTCCACTAAGCTACATCCTCAGCCCAAGGAGACTCTTTTTGGCTGTCAATTTATGAAAAAGTAATTTTATTATGTATACACAAATTTATGTTAGGACACCTATATACAATTTTTCCCTATCAAATTTGGAAACATAAACTTGTTGAGTAAGCTGGGAGATGGTGTGCAAATTGGTATAATACTTTAGCAGTGTACTTTAGTAATATGTATCAAAATTCTTAGTATTCTATGAATTAGTTATTACACTTCTAAGAATTCATTCTAAGGAAATGAATACAGGGATGTCCCTTGCAGACTCATGTATTATGTGTGTTAAAAAAACATGGAAACAACATGAATATTCAGTAATAGGGATATAGGTAAATGCATTATGATATATCCAAAGAGCCACTAAAAATGCTGTTGTTGAAGAAGGCTGATTGGCATGGGGAAATGTTAACAACACATTATGTAGAAAAAAAAATAAATCAGAGTAAAGACAGTGCTACAATAGAATCCTTAGATTCCCCCCATTTTAAAAAAAGTGTCTATTTATAGACATAGAACACAGTCTTAAAAGACATACAAAAGAAACATTAACTGAGGGGACCTCTGGTTGTTGGGATTAGGGATGAATTTTTTTTTTTTAAGCAGGGCTGTGTTATTAGAATTTTCTGTGCTGAATATTTATAATGACTAGAAACAGAAAAGTCCCAATATTATGAATACTTCCTTTGGGAATGACCTTCTAGATCACCTAGTATGGGTTCCAATTCTCTTATTACATAGATGAGCAAAATGATTTAATTCAGTTTTTTCAAGTTCATTATTTCTGGAGGGCAATAATATCACATAAAAACAAATGAATAAGTTATTCTTTTTGACCAACAACAGTCAGGAATGAAATTTATTGCACCAAGTAGTTTAATCAGAGCTCTATCCCATTGCTCTTGAGTTCCACACTGCTAAATAAATGGCTGAATTCTTCCTCCGTAGGCTTAGTTTTTCTAATTACAAATATATTGGCTAGTAATGGTGGTTTTGTATCTGTCACCATGGGAAGTATTTCAGCAACACATAGCAAGATTCAGAAACTGTTCATTCATGTTCCAGATGACTCAATAATTTCTCTTCTGAGAATTTAAATCAGGCAGAGAGAGAGATTCATAGTGGAGTTATTAATGATAGTGAAAAAATTGGATAGACCAAAAAGTAGATAGCTAAGGATCAGAGAAAGATTCGAACAATCTGGTATTTTAATTTAATTGGATACTATTCAGTTGTATGGAAAGTTTCTATAAAACAGAGCTGGGAGAACACCATTACAAGTACATAAAGGAGATTTTTTTTTTAGATATTTTTTTAAGTTGTAGATGGACACAATATCTTTATTTATTTATTTTTATGTGGTGCTGAGGATCAAACCCAGTGCCTCACACTTGCTAGTCAAGTGCTCTACCGCTGAGCTACAACACCAGCCCCATAAAGGAGATTTTTAAGGGTTACATAAGGTAGTTGAGAACCATGGGGTGGGAAGGAGTTTTAACCAGGCCCTGCATTTGCAGGATCTGTCTCTAAGGACTTGTCAGACTTCAGTGTGAATCAGCATCTGCTGGAGGGTCTGTCCCTTGCTCTGATCCAGTAGGTCTGGGGGATTCCCAAGAATTTCCCTTCCTAATCAGTTCTTGGGTGATACTGCCACATTGACCTTGGGGATACTGAAAACCACTACTCTAGTCTGAGAATTAGTTACCCATTTAAAAGGGTCTGATGAAGTCCCAGATTTGGAGTGGTTCCGTCGCTGTACCAAAACTTTCCAAGGCTCAGCTTTTTACTTATTTTTTATTTAACAGATACTTATATGATATCTCAGGCATCATTCTGAGGGCTTTACAATATTAAGAATTTTAATCCTCATAGCAACCTTTAAGGGAAGGAATCTTCAGCCAGCACTGGGAATCCAATAATAATCACCCATCTATGTGAGATCTTGGCTTTAAGAGGAGAAAAAGAAAAAACAAACTTGGCTACTGAGCTACAGTATGTGAGCTATTTTCCACTGAGTTATCTACTTCCAGGTCAGATGGCTACTGCTTTTGGTCAGGGTCAGACTGATTACTCTCCTAGTCCCTTGCCAGTCACCTGGTAAGCATGGTCGGTATGCACGAGGTAGAGGGTGGTGGGAGCTGAGCGGCTCAATGGTGTCATCAGTTTAGTGTCGGTTTTGGCACAAGGAGTTTCTGTTCGGCTTGAATCTGGGATGGGGAATGTAGGAGGTGAAGCCAGGGACTGGGAGGGTGAAACTGGGGCCAGGTTGCTCAGTCCATCTGCCACTGAGTCTGTGTTCAGCTTGATCTCCGTGTAATAGAAGTCCTCCTCTCCATCACTGTAGTCAGAGTCTCCAACACGCCTAAAGCAGAAGACAGCAAACAGATGTGCTCAGCCATGAAACCTTGCACATGTTAGTCCTCTGTCTAGAACACTTTTCTTCTTTCTTGTCTGCTTGGCAATCTCTTGCTTATCCTGCAACACTCAGATACCCAATTCTAGGGAAGTCTTTCTTGACATCTGCTATCTTCTGAACATGTCCACCCAAAGTTCATGTATCAGAAACTTAGTCCCCATACATTAATGGTGTTTGGAAATGAGGCCTTTGGGAGGTAGTTAGGATAGATGAGGCCACAAGGGTGGGGCCACCATGATGACTTTACTCACTTTCTAGGAAGAGGAAGAGAGACCCAAACTAGCAATGCTAGCTGTCTTGCCACATCATGTCCTCCATCATGCTATGATGCAGCAAGAAGGTCCTCACCAGATGCTGAGCAGATGTTAGCACTATGGTCTTGGACTTCCCAGCCTCCAGAACCATGAGCCAAATTAACTTCTATTCCTTATAAATTACCTGGTCCTGAGAATTTTGTTACAACAATAGAAAATGGACTAAGACAAAGAAATCTGTTCAATTATTCATTAATTTAATCTATGACAACAATTTATTGAGAATCTAGTATATACAGGCTGTTCTAGAGCCTCCTGATACTAGAGTGAATAAAACATAGACACTGCCCTGATGGAACTTACTGTGTAGTAGAGGAGATAGATATTTAATATATCAGATATTGATAAGTCCCAGAAAGAAAAATTCAATAGCACAAGAGTGTCCTTAAGCAATGTAAGTGATTGGGAAGGGGCACGATACTTACCTAGAGTGTTCAAGGGAAGCCTTTCTGAGGAGATGACATTTAAGCAGACACTTGCCTGAATGAAGTGAGGGAGAGACCATGTGTACCTATGGGAAGAACTGGGGGAAGAGTGACAGGAGGCCTTCTGGTGAGTCTGGTGCTTTCCAAGGAGTACAGAGAGGCTAGTGTCTGCAGCTCAAGCCATGGCGGCAGAGGAAGATCAGTGGGGTTTCAGTGTCCACGGTGACGGCTTTAGCCCTTATTCTGGATGTGATAGAAGCCAATGGGGATTTTGAGAGATTCAAGCCATTTTTTAAAAAGGATCACTTTGGCTATTGGCTAGAATATAGAGGGCAGGAGGGCAAGCACAGGAGTGGAAGACTATGCAGGAGGCTGTTGCCATCAATAATCCAGATGAACATGGGCAGTGGCAGGGCCAGGCTGACAATGCTCCAAGCGATGAGAGGTCAAAGTCTGGATGTATTTTGAAGGTGAGGCATTAGAACTTAACTCCACTTAGTTCTCTGGGCTCCCTGTAAAGTGTGTTCATCCCTTGAATTAACCACTTGTAATAATTTCTGTAATTATTATATTATTTTTGTAGTGCTGGGATGGAACCCAGGGCCTTTTGCATGACAGGCAAATGTACCGCCACTGAGCTACACTTCCAGTGCTGGAATTGTAGTTTTTTTTTTTTTTTTTTTTTGACCTGTGATCTCACTCTGATTGTTCTTCTCTAGGGATATGTCTTGCTGTTGATCTTTGTCTCTACATACACATCAGTGCATTTGGTGTTAGCAGTTACCTATAAAATGTTGAACAATGAATTCAGCTGACGTTGTTGTAGCAGGGACTGAGACCCTGGATTCTGGAGTTGGACCTCACAGGCTCAGTTCCTAACAGCAGGTGTGACTTTGGCAGCTTATACATGGCCCCCATGCCTCAGTTTCTTCATTTATAAAATGGGGATAATGAGTATACCTGCTTTGACATGAGGATTAAATGAACAAAGTGCTCAGAAGTGTCCCTGACACACAATAAATTTGATGTGTTTTTTTCTTTTAAATAAAAATAACGACTATGTTAGAAGATCTCAATTTTCAGTATCACTAGGAAAGTATCTTCCCAGGTGCTTTCAAAGTTCTTCTTGCATCAAGGAAAATGTACTTTCCCACAGAAAGTTTTGAGTAAAATAAAATAACTATTTGCTTAGAAAATATTTATTAGGCTTGTTAATTCTAGAGAAGTGCTACATGTCTGGTACCTGGTTCTATGGGATGGCTGAGAGAGACCAGGCACCTCTCATTTCATGGACGCGTCCAGCAGCAGCTGCAGATCACTGACTCAGAACAAACGCGTTTCTCTACTAACGATCCCTACTGGAACCTAAAATAAACTGCCCTCCCCAGGACTTTCTGTTTGGCCAAATCAGTGGCTTCTCCCAGTCTGGTTCCATTTCCCCTGAGCTCTCTGTGCCATATCAGGTCTGTTTGGGCTTGGCTTGCTCACCAGCATACCACTGAAGACCCCAGAGAGAGAGATGAAGAATGAGGATCTGTTCTATTCCTGTCCCCACTTCCTTTCCAGTTAAAGGCAGGCCGTGTTGCTGCTGGTTTCCAAGTGCTACTAATAGACACACAGACCTGGGGGAAATCGTGAGTCCTCCAGGGTGATAAATCAGAATCAGCCCTCAGCATACAAGAACGGAGTGTGATTTAAGAGAAAAACAGTGCGCTTTTTATACTGGCGTGGTGTGCACTGCAGCTACATCAGATGCAAGACATGTTTTCTCTGGGCTTTGACAGGCTTTCCTCCCACACCCACACACAGCCAGTACTTGTTAAAAATGCCATGTCCCCACAGTCACATAATGATGCTCATGGATTAAGGCAAGGGCAGTTGTCTTTCCCAGTCATGAGAGAGCTCAGACATAGGGCTTCATAAACATAGGTTGGCCTTGGAGTCCTGCAAGGACCTTTCCTTGGGGGTGGCTGGCAGGGTGTGAACCACAGTTCACTGAGCAATTCTAAGAGCACATCAGTAAAAACAGGATACCTAGGGAAGCAAATAAAGTAGCTGCATTTTGAATTCCACCCACTGTGAGTGTGCCCCGGGAGTGCACAGGAAAATTTTGTGACACCACT
Source organism: Tamias sibiricus (assembly GCA_025594165.1). NCBI lineage: Eukaryota > Metazoa > Chordata > Mammalia > Rodentia > Sciuridae > Tamias > Tamias sibiricus. The sequence continues at coordinate 137,263,355 of CM046658.1, read as the reverse complement.
CATGGTCTATAAATATATACATATAGCATGTGCTTCTAAGTGGGGCTGAAAAGGATTCAATTTCCTGGGCAGATGAATGGACTTTAAGACGAACACCTAGCATCATGGCTATAGCTTCAGGAAGTTCTTTCTAAACCTTTAAATAACTCCTGTTATGAATTGTCTTGAAGTGGGGGTGATATGCACAGCTTTATTTCAATGCAGCACTACTTCACATGCAGTCAGGGAGCAAAAGCCCAAGCCACACTGGGCCAAAACCCCAATGCTTGGTGACCTCTGGGGGTCACCCCACTCTGGTGTGTCCCTAGACATCAGCCTGCAGAGTTGGGGAGCCAAATCCCTCCTCTCTCCACAGTCATTCATACAGCTGACCCTCACAAATTAGCAAAATCACTTCCCCCCCCCCCCACTGCCTATACTACATTTTGTGGATGATGTATTTCCTAAATTTATCCCTCACCAGGTAAATGACCATTGCATTTATTTCTCTATACTCATCTTGTCAAAAGAACTCCTCTGTGTCTAAACATGAAGGCTTGGTTGTGTGTTTGTATCTGTCTTATGCACACTGGTTGTGATGTACAGCCTCTCAGGGTCCCTGCTAAGTAAGTCTCAGATGGCCACAGGACAAAAGCTGGAGACTGCTGAACGCCACTGTGCCCCTGCTGTGAGCTCAAAGATTGTGGCACCCAAAGCTCCACTTTATCTATCCGTAAGAGAGTTGTCATAGAATACAAGGAAAAGTATAAATTTTATAAATAAAGCACAAATTTGAGCCACAGAAAGATGGAGCCACACCATCAGGCATCATAAGAAGTGCAGCGGTAGACTTGACTGGGTGGTGGTTCTTAAAACCCTTTATAGGCAATATAGGCTTTTGAGATTCAAAGTTATGAATATTCTCCACTGCAAAAAATGATTGCACATATCATATTACAGACAATTTTAGGGGGTTCAAGGACCCCTTGAAACACGACCACAGACCCCAGATTAGGAACACTTATTCTGGTATTATATACTTTTCTAACACACATTTGATCTATTACCCTCCTATATGACCCTGTAGAACTAGTAATTTTTAGGGGGAACTGGGGTTCAGAGTAGAGACCTGCCTAATGTGACTGAGTCAATCAGGTCTTATATTAAAACCCTGATCTCTGCCCTGGGACATCCTGGCCTATTCCTGGAACTAGCCATCTCTCTAGAGATAAGGAAGAGCCAGCTGGCCCCATGTCCAGAACTCCTAAGGCACTGTGTCATGCAGCCTCTGGGTGCAAGTGGCCTATGCTGAATCAACAGAGTCTACCTCAGGTATGAAGGGAGGGCTGCCTTACCCGAGATGAATGGTCCGGATGTGTTTTTGGATGCCTGCCGCAGTGCTCAGCACCTTGCCACAGTTCTTCCAGAGGCATTTGAACATCACCTTCATGGAGTTCTAGGAAGGGCAGAGAAAGCTAACATTAAAATGAAAACTAACTCACTGATGTTTGCTTTCTGTCATCCAACACTCCCCCCCCCACTTCTTTAGAAAGGTAATAGCTCCCCATGTTTTTGACTGTACCTCAGCAGCAACCATTCTAGGAACTTCCTGGGCTGGTGAGGATCTTGGTGACCTCAGACATTTCCCCAAATTCTTCATGAGAACTGAGTGCTGCTCTAGTATTTCAGATCATGTTCACATCGATGATCACAGTGGCACTAAGCTGTAATAACAGTGGCTCACATGCACTGGTAGGTGCCAAGTGCTGTTCTAAGTGTTGATATCAGCTAATCCTAAAAGGGGAATGCTATAATTAATCTGTTCTACAGATGCATTTAGAGCTTTGGTAAAAAGTGCCCAGTCAATGATCTAGGTACTGGCAAAGCTGGAGTATGAATCCAGAAGGTCTGACTCTACAGTCTATCCTTCCCATCAGTATGAAATTCCATGTTCTTCAATGAGGGTCTTAGTGTTTTTCCAAAAAAAATAGTGCAGCACAGTGATTAGAGACACCATTTTAGATTTATTTCTCAAGTCCACAGTGCTATTATTTATAAGAAATAAACAACAATAATACTTATCTCATAGGTTATTATGAGAATTAAATGAGGTCATGGAAGTGAATCAGCAGAACACCAACAGGAGTAATCATTAATGAACAGCAGCTATTCTAGTATTATGGTATGCCTCCTGGAATGAATTTGATAGGGAATGAGTTTCTCCAGGGAGCCTCTTCTCATTGGGATGCTGTTTGCAGACTGTTCCCATGGACAAGGTGAGAGTCATTTTCATATGCTCACCAAGTTCCAGTACTTTTTCTTCCTAGCCACAAAGCCAGACTTCATTTCCCAGTCTCCCTTGCAGCCAAGAGGGGTCCTGTGACTGAACTATGCTGATGCAATGTGGAATGGATGACACATACCTTCCAAGCCTCAAACCTAAACTACTTCCCAGTGTCACCCCCCAACCCACTCCACTGACCAGATGCAGAGGACACACAAGGATTTAGTGGACAAGAGAACCATTGATCAGAGATTCTTCATCTTCTGCCTACCATGAACTGTCTGGTGCAACTATGGACCTCTTCTCAGAATAATCTTTTTAACATTTTAAAATAAAATACATAGAATTAAAAAGAAAAGCAAGTACATTATAATACAGTTATAAAAAATGTTTAAAATATTTTGTGATAATATATGCACTCTCTAATTCACTGATTAAATAACAAGATCTTGAAGTAGGTCTAATAATAACTATGATTTCAGAGTAGTGTTAAGCATAAACGATATTTCACATAGCTACTAAAATTATGCTGTGATATGGAATATCTATGATTTCTGTTGGTATTAAAGTCACAAGTGGTGCTAATATTATTATGGCTTGATGCCTTCAATCACAACTGCAGGAAATGTTAAATTATACTTAAGAGAATAAAAAGGATATGCTTTCCTCCTTATCTAAGTCCTAGACCCTGCCCACAAATTCTACACACCCTGTGAGGACCTGTCACTTCAGGTTAAGAGCCCCTGTACTACCAGGAAGGAGCCTGGGTCTCTGGAGGGCTGTGTGGGGGCAGATACAGCTCACCTCCCTTTCTACCCCTACTGATCTGATTGGATCGAGGCATGAAAAATAAATAAATCCTTATTGTGTTGAGGTGCTGAGGTTTGGAAATGGGTTGTTCCAACAGTAAGCCTATCTTGACCAACAAACATAGTAGTGATAACCTCTTCCCTGAACTGATGGAATGGATGTAGCTTAGTTTCCATCTACTAGAATTTCTACCATCACATACTTGTGGTTCCCACCATCATACCTCTGGTTCATTCAACAAGGCCACCATTCACTTGTTCAGAAGATGACTCATCTGGCTACTATGATGAGATCAGCATCCAGATGACTGACCATGACAGGTACCCCCACTGGTGACTTTCTCTAGGTTTCTGAATTGAAGAAGCTTGGAAGCTTCCAGAACTGATGGCTGTCAGTTAGAGAAGGGGTGCTTTTAGCACAGCAAGCAGAGGACAAAGTGTAGCAGCATGTTGCTGCTGTCTGAGCAGATTCTTGGCCATGGAAGAAGCCCATCAGTTTCTGTGGGTTTCATGAACTCATTGGTCTAATGTATACCAGAGGCTCTGCAAGGCAACTGGCATCCAAGGCACAGTGACCTCCCTTTTCACTGTGCAGCCCCTTGATGCTCGGTGATGCTCCTCCTGCAACGTGCAGTGCTGAGCTGAAGAAGCTAGGGCTCCATGGATCTGGAGCTGGAGCTGTTGGATGTGAAGAAGCCGAGAGCAAAGGCATAAGTCAGAAGCCCTTACAGGGATCCTCTTGAGTCCTGTTGTTCATTCTACACAGTTTGCAATTTTCTGCTTCTCTGATTTCTCTGGGTCATGACTTTAAATACATGGGATGTAAGATGAGTCAAAAGGGGGATTTAAATCTCACCCCAAACCCAAAGTCCACAAAAGAATTTCTTTTTGGTATTTTTTTTTCTTCAAAGCATTATTTTATTTATAGCATATAACTCAACAATATTAATGAACAAGTCCATTTTGCCCATTTTTTTCAAGTGATAAAGCTACACTATAGAAAATATCTTCCATTTAAGGGAATTAAAGACTCAAATCAAAATTACAGGTACCTCGTTGTCCAAATACAAAATCATAATAGATGAAAATGCTTTTTGATTTTATTTCTAACCTTGTTGCTGACCGAATTCTTTCATTCATTGAATTGAATATTTGTTTTGCAAGGAATATTCCAGGTGATGGGATAGAAAACAGAAAAAAAAAAAGAGGTTGATTTTCAAGAAATGAAATTGTAGTGGTGAAGCAACATATTATAATATTTGATGATTGTTTCAGATGCAGCCCAAGGCCTCTACCAAGTGACTTTTGAGCTGGCACCTCACAGCTGGAGAAGGAGCATCCGTGCTAAGATTGAGACTTTTCCAAGGCTTGAGACAGGAAAAGGTTTGACAATAGTGGGTGGGGAGAAAGAAAGATGGTGTATTTAGAGGGAAGTGCAGGAGGGAGCAGTCTGATAAGGTGGAGAGGGCTCTGTAGGTGAGGGTAAGAAATCTGGGTTTTATTCTGAAAGAAAAGTTATTGAAGGAGGAGAGTAACACTACATTGTTTGGATTTCAAAAAAATTAGTCTATTTTGGGGGAAACAATAAGTAAGGGCACCAAGTGATTAACTTACAAGATTTGGGCCCTGAGGATAGAGAAAAATGGACATGCCCACAACATATTTTGGGTTGAATATGAGGAATGATCAAAGGGATGGTCTTACAGATGACTCCCATGTTTTAGGTTTGAACAACTGGATGAATTGTTGTGCTGTTTTGGATATATTACATCTGACATTCCTATTATATGTGTGTGTGTGTGCATGTGTGTATGTGTGTATATAAAGGAGGCAGCAACTAAGACACTGGAGCTCAGGAAAGTCAGGGCTAGAGGTATGAATTTAGAATCAGGAGCTGAAGGAATATTTTATGACTTGGGTCTGGAAGAGATCATCTAGGCAAATGTAGCTAGAGATGATCAGAGCACCCTAGACACTGCTGCATGTGCTGTTCCAGGTTGGAGAATGAAGAGCAGCAGTCAGAGGGAAGAGGAGTCAGGATGGTGCTAAAGGAATAAACAGAAAAAGTGTTTCAGGAAGGAAGATGTGACCAACATTGTTGAAGAAAGATTGAGGAATGTCCCTTGGATTAGGCATGTAGAGGCTACTGGTGGCCCAGTCTGCAGTAGATTTTGTAGAGGAGAGGGGATAGAGGTCAGACTGGCATGGACTGGAAAATAAGTGATATTTAAGCAATGAAGAGAGTAGATGCCAACTTTTTCCAGAAATTTTGCTGACCTATGAGCAGTCAAGGGAAGAGTTGGAAGATGGATACTGAAGTGAGTTCTTATGTGAATGGGAATGATTGGCAAAGACAAGGAGAAATCCATAGTGCAGTGGAGATAATGGTTGAATTTTGCAGAACATGAAAAAGGCACCCATGACTGCCTTGATGAGACAGGTTATTCTCCACAGGAAAAGGATGATTTAGATGTAGCTAGTTTGCCAATTTGGTGCAAGGGGGATTAAAAAAAGCATTCCTTAATGAGTACTTCTGATTTTTCAGTGAGGTAGGGAGTAAGTTCAAAGCTAAGAGCAGAGGGAGGCTGTCTGTGAAGCTTGAGGAAACCAGAGAAAGTGATATAATTGCCTTAAGAGAGTGGGGAAGAAATGGGCTAGACACATTATTTCCACATTCATGGTAGAAAAACAAGAGTCTAAAAAGTTACAAGACTTAGGCAGTGCCATTTGATGGTTCTTACCAATGAGTCAGATAGACATAGTCTTGCATAATTAATGGAATTACAAAAGATAAAGCCAAATTTCTTATGCACTGTACATTTTTTTTAAGGTCTCCAGTTGGTGATTGTTTTAGGAAATAATAATCACAGTGGTGGTTTTGTGGCAAAACAAGTATTATAAGTTGCTTGTTCCTTGTCTGCAATAACAGTGAAGCATTTATTTTTTTAAACTGATAAGGAGTAAAGCTTCATCCTGGTTATAGATGAATCAATGTCATTTGGTACAACTCCTTTCCTTAGTTGTCATTCATTAGTTCAAATAGAGGTGTCAGACCCCAACATACCAGGAAGCTGACCCATAATGTCCTCTCTCCAACCAACAAATTGCTGACATACCTGCATCTTCTTCTCTATGTCCCCTGGAGTTAGGATAAGTACCAGCTGCAATTATTTATTCCTCAGTTACACATGTTACTTCTTTGGGTTCCCTGCTTACGGCTCCAAGGATGGGTGAGCCAAAGAAAATTAAGTACTGGACATAAAGAACCATGATGAGCTTTGCTTCCTGTTTCCTTTTTGTCCTTTGCTGAGTTTTAAAGAGGCATACTGGGGATAGGTAAGTACTGGAGATATTGGTTAAGCATGGGAAGCTCTTTTGGAGCAGGAACCCTGATTTATTGCCTAACAGTCTTATCTCAGTGCTTAACACAGTATATGGTTCAGTAGGCATTTTCTGTTTTTAGTCTGGGGAAAGCTATGTTTTGAGGCCTGCAGAGAATGAGCCACATCTGTGACATCTTAATCTACTTAAACATTTTGTGAAATTCACCTTGTAAATGATCTGTATTCAAACACGTTTGCCAAAAAGGTTACTGTTCTGTAGAATTTGAGATTTCCTATCACAATTAAGACCCCCCCCCCTTTCTTAGCTGTAAATGAACAGGGGAGGCCCATGCTGATTCCCTGCAGGATGAGGGCTGAATTATAAATGTTTTTCTCTTTATTCTATGTAGTACATTTCTTTGCCAACTTTACATACCCTACACCAGTAACTACATAAAGAAAGTTCAGGTCTACCAGAAGAGAATGGAAAATTTGCTACAGGGAAAAAAATATTGTCTAATTTATGACTTGGGTCATTAACATAAGCAATTGGAAGGCCTTTGTGCTGCACTGCAGTCTATAGGGATAGCTAGAGGAAGTTTCTGTGGATCTGCAGACAGTTGCAAATGAGGACTTAGAAACATAATTAGAAATAGTGGGAAGATTAAACTGTTTCGGGGGAGGAAGCTCTCCACAAACCACAGAGAGGCAGCTATCTTTCTCTTTTACCTCATCTTTTTGAACACCCCATCTCACATTTACTATCCCATTGTATCCCAACCTGTCAGAGTTCTGTGCCCATCATTTACTCATGCATAGATACCTGTCATCTCTAAATCTGGGGGCAAAGCAGATTAAAAACCTTCAGAATTGCTTATAACTTTGACCCAATTCAACTTTTAGGGATCTATCCTAAGAATAATTCAAAATGCCTACAAAGATACATGTGTAAAGATTCAGCATACTGATTATTTGACTTGAGAAAAATTAAAAAGAACCTCAAAGGTGACAATGGGGGTGTGGTTAAATTGATGCTGTACAACTGAGTATTAAGTGTTCTTAAAAGTGAAGTTGTAGGCTGGGGCTGTAGCTCAGTGGCAGAGTGCTAGCCTTGCACATGTGAGGCACTGGGTTCAGTTCTCAGCACCACATAAAAAATAAACAAATAAAATAAAGACATGCTGTCCATCTACAACTACAAAAAAAAAAAAAAAAAAAAATGCTTCATTATTTAAAAAAAAGTGAAGTTGCATCAAAATCTTCTTTGACATGAAAAACTTCCTGTCTATGATGGGAATTGCAGATATACCCTACTGAACCCCACAAGCCACCCTGCTCCCTTCTGCATCATGCACAGTGCCTCAGGAAGTTGACCTTCCCACAATGCACCCACAGTCCCCTGCTATGGGTTTCTGGTTGGATTTAGTTGATGGGAGGCAGTGATAGAATGGGGTGGGAGCACAAGAGGCGGGAAAACAGGAGGGTGCTGATTCCTCCTGGCACTCATTCTGCCTGGCCACAGGTGTGTGTGTGGGGTGGCTGTCCTTCTCCTCCCAAAGCTGCCAATTCTGTTGGGTGACCTCCCCTACAGCTGAACTTCCAGAGTTCTGGTAACCCTCTGGGTTCTGGAAACTCCTCCATTTGCCTTTTAGGCTTGGCGGGGTGGTGGTGGTGGTAACTGCCCTCCCTGATGGTTAGCCCCTGGGGTTCTATGACACCCCTACTCCCTTCCCTAGCCCCTCTACCTCTTTGCAAAGGGTCTCTGCATTAAGCTCTTCTCAGTACTTCATTTGAGAGCGCAACCCGAACTTTGCCAGTACTTGACTGAGACAGTGGAAAACAAATTATAAAAAACACAAATAACATTATTTGGGGGATAGAGGGATAGATAATGAAATCAAAATGAAGAAATATTAAGGAGGGATGTCTTATTTTCATATTAATTTCCAAAGTTAAAAACTGTCTCATTTTTAATTTTAAAAAGTTATTTCTTTAAAAAAAGATTTGACTTGACTAATAAAATTGCTTGACTAATTTTGGAGAAGAAAAGCACACTAACAGGATATCTCAACTTTAATGAAATGAGTGGTTTCTTTCTATATAGGATTTTTTTTTTTAAGTGCTGGGGATCAAAACCAGGGCCTTGTGCATGCAAGGCAAGTGGTCTACCATGGAGCCACATTCCCAGCCCTCAAGGTGATTCTTGCATTAAGGATGAGGCCCCTTAAATAGCAGATTAGGACTTTTCAAAGTTCCCTCACTATATCCAACTTGAAACCAATCCTTTGTCTACAGACAGACAATTTGCTGTTATACTAAAGGAAAGCAAGCCACAGGAGGAGGAGAGCATGAAAAAATAGCTAAATAAACAACACCCAGTTTGCTGCACCAGTCCAACCTCCCCAAAGGAAGCCAAACCAAGCAAAGCTGCTGGCAGAGTCACAGTGGCTAAGTATGAACGGCCCATCTGTGTTCCAATCCTGGCTTCTCCTCAAGGCTCTAACAGATGTTCATGGAACTGGAATGTCCACAAACGGATGGAGCAACAGCTGAAAATTCACCCTTAATGGAAAGCACTTCAGTGGAACACCAGAGCCAATGCCAGCCGACTTCAGGTCTAACGGAACAGTCCTCGTCACATCAAGCAGCTGAGAGGATTGAGGAAGGGTGGAGGGAGGGCACCACTGATTGGAATGTCCACACATCTACCTCATTTAACACTTGCAACAGCCCAACGGGGAGCTGACACTCCAGGCAATTGCAGCAGACTCACCGAGTCTCACATAAGCCTGATATAAGATGCACAGAAGCATCCAGATAAGCTCTTTAGGATCATCCAAGTTGGGAGCTGTGGGCTCCGACGGTAGTACAAAACTTTCTAGTCATTCTTTACCTTTGAGCAGCTTCCAGCCCATCTCTGAGGCCAACTGCTTTGGGCTATAAGCTGGTCACCTTCATCTCTCTGCTCACCCCTCCATTGGTGAGCCTGAATCCAGTTTTTAATCTGGTTCATACTTGGGATATATGGAGTACCTTCTATTTTCCTGACAGAATCTAGATTGATGCTTAGGACTACAGGCTGACCACTGATGGTCACCTTCAGTTCCAGGAGTAGAATCATGGCTTGATTTTGAAGTATTCTATGGCATGCTTAGGAAACATTCCAATTAAGGGTATATTCCAGAAGGCACATTACCACATAGGCAGCCTGGGGTCAGTATCACACTGCCTTTTCTTAGGTGAATAAGATCTTTTGGTATGTATTTTTATATGTATACCTGTCTGTGTGTGTACATACTAGGTGGATATTGCTATGTACAAGTTTCTCCAGAGTAGATTAGTATCCCTGAGAGATGGAGCAGGTACAATTACTCTGTGCCGCATCATACATGCTTCCTCAGCCTGTCTCATGGGAATCCACATCTCTTGGCAGAAGCTTGATGGCTCTTTCAGGGTCAAGAGGTCCACTCAGACCCTCAGCCTTACGCATGTCACCTTACCTCTGTGGACTTCTCCCCACCTTCTTTATTTGTAAAATGAGATCAGTAGTTTTATTTATTTATTTATTTTTTAATTTTGGGTTTTCAAGGTGTGTGAGGTTAGTGCCAAGTGATTTCAAATGTATGACAAGTGTAGATCAGACATCTCCCACCTATATGTACTGTGGCTTAATGCTGTGGTGATGAGTAAATACAAATATAACAAAAAAGATTTTCATAAATGGAATAACATAGAATATATTCTTTCATGTCTGGATTCTTTCTTCATAGCATAACATTTTTGAGATTCATTCATTGTTTTGTGTACCAGTAGTTCTTCCCCTTTTATTGTAGTGTTCTTCTGTATGAATATATCACAACTTGCTTATTCATTTATCTGTTGATGGACATTTGGGTTGTTTCCAGTTTGGGGTGATAATGAATAAAGCTGCTATGAACATTTGTCTACAAGTCTTTCTGTGGGCATGTGTTTTCTTATCTCTTAAGCAAATACATACCCAATAGTAGAATTGCTGGGTCATATGGTAAGTATATATTTAACTTTGTAAGAAACTGCCAAACTCTTTTTTTTTTACAGAGTACTTATACATTTTACATTACCACCAGCAATGAAGGAGAGCTTCTGTTGACAACACTTGGTATTTTGCACCCCCTATATACATGCTGTTACAATTCCATGGACTTTGAAGTTCTACAATAGGCATCATTAATCCCCAGTGATGCAAGTCAGATTAGTAGTGGCCTGTTTGGGGGTGGGGGTGCCTATGACTGCTGAGTGGCAGAAGTGGTGTTGGCCTTGATTAAAATTATTATTCAGGTGGAGACACTGTTAAAACTCACTGAAATGTATGCTAAAAATAGGTCCTTTTATTCTGTAAAAACTATACTTAGTAAGATTGATTTAAAATGATTTCTGTAACAACAAATGGATTCCTGGATTAACAGAAATCCCTAATCATTCCATATATTCTCAATCAATGGATTCTAGAAGTGCATCTCATCTTTGGGGACACCTTTACATTTCTAGATAAGATGCAGTGGTCCTCTAATGTGGATAGGTTAAAGCTGGAAGTCCTTGGAACTCCAATGCTGGGGTCTTAAATACCACATGGCAGACTATTCTAAGGCCCTGTCACTAAAGGCCTACACCTCACTCTTCTTTTCCTTTGGTCCTCTCCTTGAGCCAATCAGTTTGCTGCCCTGGCTGACAAAGCTGTGTCAGCTCAGTGAAACTGCTCGGTTGACCCCAAGCTGCTCTTCTGAGCCCCGCGCTCCCAGCACTTGCCAGCAGTTGGAACAGTGGGTCTATTTCTGGAGCAGCACTTCTTGAGAGAGGCACTCTGTGCTCAAAATTAATGGGTTAGGAATTAACTCAGCGGAGAGACTGGCAACACGCTTATTTGCGAGGGTTTTATCAGTTTGTTTTCTTTTTTGGAGCAATCATTCACAATTTAAAGCGATTCATTGCTTTTTGGTTTTGAAAGATTGAAAATGCAGAGTGTGGCAAATGATGAATCCCCCATGTGCTGCTGTACAGCTGTTATTGAAGCACCTTATGTTAACTCAGCACTTTCTGCTCTGACTTGAAATTCTCCTCAATATACAGGTACAACCGTTCATGGTCAAGATATCTGAAATAAGTGAAAGTGAGGAAGGCTGAGTCCTGAGTCAGGTTTCCTTGTACACCCTAATTTCTTCCACTGTCATTGCTATCCTCACTCATCTTTAGGGGCCTTTCAGGTCCACCCCAAAGGAACACAGCATAACTGAGCAGTTCAAAGTTATCCTGAGCCACAGTGGCACTGGTCCAGTCGATGTGGGATCAGGATGAAGGAAGGAGGGAGGCTAGCATGCCCTTCATACCACACCCAGCCTTATAAAGTTTCCCAGTCAGTTGTCAAATGGATAAAAAGGTGAGTGCAGATTAGTGGCTAACATTTATTGCTCTACATGTCTCTCATGTAATTCTCATAAGAGCCCACAGACATGGTACCACTGTTATCCATATTTTATTGATGAGGAAATGGGGGCTGAGAGAGGCCAAGTGATTTGCTTAAGGTCACAGAAATATTGGAGTTGTCATGCCAGTTTCAGAAGGCACAGAATCCAGAACCCTACAAAATGAGGAATCAGGTATGGAAAGAAGCACATAAATAATTATCAGCACTTTGGGATTTCTAGGGGTCTTTCAAAATTGAAGGTTAACTCTTAGCTTTCCACAGAATTTGTTTTCGAGGTAATCAGTAGCTGTATTTAGGGTTACTGCATCACCCTGTGGCTATGACAGGAATTGCAACTCCCCAAAGCCCCAGAGTCCTGGCTCACAGGGCCTGATCTGAAAATCACAAAGGAAAAATTCTGCTAGAACTGGCCAGGATAAAGTTGGCTGACTCACCTGCAGAGCCAGGAGAACAAACAGCCTTTCCCTTCACACATTCTCACCTCCCTGAGCTGCAGGTCCTCTTAAGAGGAACGGATGCTTCAGGAGGAAGTCAATTCCCCAGGAGGTAGCCTGAGTTCTTTTCTCTGCCCTCAGCATCTCTCTGAACCTTCTGCACCCTGCTCCCACCTTGCCATGTAGCTTTGTTTGATTATTTCCCCTCCATGTTGTTCTCTTCTGTGGGTGGAGGGAAATGTTGATCCTTCAAATTAATCTGCCTGCAGAGTTTCCTCTTTGTTCTTTCAGCTGAGCTGATCTTGTTTTTGCCATGTTATAAGCTATACAACCTTGGACAATTCACGTAACATCAAGGAGCCTCCTCTGTAAAATGGGATAAGGGTATACCAAAGATTTTGGTGTGATAAAATGAAATGCTACATTTAAAAGTATTTGGTAAACTGTAACTAAACATGAACATATAACAAAACATGAAATGTGATTATTAGGAAAATGTATCTCTTAGTCATAGTAAGAGGCAATGCCTTATCTGTGCTGTGCACTGAGTATTCTTTTTTTTTTGGTGCTGGGGATTGAACTCAGGGCCTTATGCATGCAAGGCAAGCAATCTACCAACTGAGCTATATCCCCAGCCCAAGTACTCTTAATTCCTTTACATAAAGTAGAACACAGATCTCCAGAAGAGGCAGTGAGCATATGCTCTGGGGAGAGAGAGGAGAAGGGATTAGACAGCTTCCATTACCACAAGTCACACTCAGATATAGGGAATTCCTCCTGCTTTGTTAAAAAGTCCTACAAGGTCTGTTAAAATGTCACCTCATCCCAGAACTATACTCACATTTGACCTTTGTGAATGTCTCCAGAGTGGTGTGATTAATACCTGTTTGCCTGTTTTACAAATGAAGAAGCTGATGATCAGAGAGGGGAGAAGATTTTCTTAGGTTCTCAGGGTAGTGAAGTTGAGTTTAGAAAGTGGGACTTTTTGCTTTTTGATGAGGGCATGTTAATTTATCATATATCGTATTACCTCTTTGTAACATAAAACATGCAGCTTCCCAACTTTTTTTTTTTTTTTTTTTTTTGGACAATAAGCCATAGTAAGAAACACATTTTGCAGTCTATACTCACAAGTATAGGACTAAAATGAAAACATCCTGACCCTTATACATAGTACATTCTAGTCTGTCCTATTAATTAAAGAGTGTTTGTTCACAACTCATCAAATCAATTCACACCTACTAGGGGATTAAGACTTGCAGTTTGGAAGAACCTGATCTAGAAAGTTCTCAATTTCCACAGGATATATGATTGTTACAACTGATCATGGTTTCAAATGAATATTATGAATCTGAGTGAATACACAGGAATATAAATTGATCTCAAAAAGTTCCACCAGCTAGAATATGTTGTCTAGTTCAAGCAAATTAACATGCTTAACTCTTAGAAATCTTTGAAACGTGATTTTAAATGCTCTGAAATCAATGTGTTAGTTACTTTGTTCTACCACACCATGAAGACAGTATTGATCATGTACCATTATTATTGCCTCTTGACACTTCCTACCCACTCAACTTTCAACACTTGAAGGAAGGGGCTAAACCTTATTCTCAAGACATGAAACATTTTGCCTGATGAACACCCCATAAGTGTTGGTTCATTAAATCAATTTTAAAAAACCAATGGTCCCACTTTCTTGCTATTTTCACTATTAAAAGTAATCTTAAGAGCTGGGGTTGAAGCTCAGTGGATGAGCGCTTGCCTCACATATGTGAGGCACTGAGTTCGATCCTCAGCATCACATAAAAAATTAATAAATAAAATAAAGATATTGGGAAAAAAGTAATTTCAAGTCCAAAAGACCAAGACAACAACTTGATCTATGTGAGATCCTAGCATTAAAAATCAGAGCTTCATCCTATTGAATTGAGGGGGAAGTCATAAAGAAGGAAGGATAAACATGGTTCTCACGCTTTTCATTCAGACCTCCTTACAGAGGCTGTGCCCTGTAACTAAATGTCATCTTGTACTGAAGCTGCTTTTCTTTTCCTTTGGGAACTTGCCTATTCCCTAATTTAGCAGTAACTTGTAGACCTCACAAGTGACCAATGCAACCAAAATGCAATGCAAGAGCATGAAGTATGGCTCAGTGACTACCTTAGAAACTTAAGTTCATGACAGCTTTCAGCAATGCACCTTGAAAGCACTGGTGGTTCTCTGTGCTGTGAGTCCTTGCCACAACACTGGGCCACACTGATGAGAGTCAGGACTACACTCTCAGATAACCCCAGAAAGAAACCTGGGCAGCCCAAACAGTAGACAAGACTTCAGGTCCAAGCTAAAATCCTGCCTGCAGGTGCCAGTGCATTTTCTGACTGGTCAAGTGAGGCCCAGCATCCTCAGGGACCCACAGGATGCCAGAATGACTCCACTGCTACATGATAAAGTAGCGTGAAATGACAACTCTTCAGGCCATTGCCTTTGGGAAGGACAGAAGGCTACACTGATGTCCTCTTATCTGGACCCAAAAAGCTGGCCCTTATTGGCCCTTTACATAGCCAGAGATAGTTCCTGTACCCCTCCACTGCCACACATGCTAAGCAAGGCTGAGAGATGCCAGAGGGAAGTGGTTGGACCAATGCCATCTCTGTTTGCCTTTCTGAAATAAATCAGGGAGGGAAAAAAAGGTATGCATTGCAGTCCTTAAGGCTTTGCCTTGGATTTTCATGTATAGTCATTAATAATGACACTACTGATACAAATTTAAAAACCAATATATATAAAATCAGCTTTGTATTGACATGATGAAATAAAATATGATGCCAAAATGTTTCCCACATTTAGCAGTATTTTTCTGTTATTCCATGAAATAGAAATGCTTCTGAAAAAAAAAAACTATAGCAAAATTAATAATTTAAATGTACCTGAAAAGAATATGAGCTTTATGTTCAGGAAGATCTGGGTTTGAGTGGGGGCTCTGGCCCATTCCAACAGGGCCAGTTAAATGTATGAAGTCCCTGATCCCCAGGTTCCAATGCTTACCGTACAGGAGTGCAGTGAGGGCTAAATAAAAGTATGATCAATTAACTTATAATACTGATTAATTAGATCTCCTTTTAAATTTTTGTTTAGTAATAATTTTCTGTATGTAAACATGTACATATGTTTTATGTCAGCTTTCATGTACATTTCACATCTGGTTGTACAAAAATGAGATACTAATTATTTTTTACTAACAATCCTTCAGGGAGGATTGAAGCAGGGAAGAGAAAAAGATATTAACAATATTTTACAATATGAAAAGAGAGTGAACAAATGACGTTTAAGTCCATTTTCTAATTTCAAATACCGGTAAGACCTAGAAGATGGGGCATGTGTGCTGGATGGGGCATGTAACATATCAATATTTCAGTTATTTTTGTCTTTAACTGAGACAAGTTTACTTCGAAACTTCTAAGTCCATTGAAGGGGAACGTAGCCTGCTTGTGGTTTTGCGAAGGAAGACAGAGATCAGCACCTTTACCATGCTCAGAGTGTCTCTGCACAACTGGAAACACAACCGCTGGAGACACACCCACCTTTCTTTTCCTGGGAATGGGCTCGTCAAAGAGCAGGTTGCTGGCCTCCGCCTCGTCAATGCCGTCGTCTGGCTGTGCGGGGCTGCGGAAGGGCTTGAAGCTGTCCGCGGACAGTGGCGGCGACGGAGTGGACGGGTTGGACTGGTCGCTGGGAGCGCTCCAGCTCCAGTAGCCACTGCTGCTGGTACTGGAGGGCACGCACCCGCCCTCTTTCCAGGATCCGCTGAGGCCCTCTGCGGGACACACAAACCAAGTCAGTGCGGGCCGCTCCACGGGAGCCAGGGGCTGTTAAACATGGAAATGGAAATCTCGATTCCGCATCCCACTCAGTAATTTGCAACAGCTGGGTATGTAAGTTTTTATCCTATTTACATGTCCTCCCACCCCAGTCACATTGTAGTTCATAAACATTTTAGTTATTTTAATCACGTGATAAAATAGGTTTTTTTCTGAGTTCTCTGATGTACAGCACGAGTTCCTTGGGATTGTGTGAAGAAAAAAAAAAAAGATTTTCTTATTCATGAAGTTTGGGGAGAGCGCTGGGTTTACTGACTGCAGTGTATCTGGGAGGGATATTATTTGCAGTATTCTCCCAAATTATTTGATCACAGAGTCCCCCCTCCCATCCCAATTTTAATTTTTTTTTTTAAGAAGGAAGTACTCATTCAATTGTTGATTTGGGGAATACATTTATAGGTGTGCTTTAAGACTCTAAAAGAAATAATCATTTTTGGATAGTTACCTCAAGCTATTTCCAAAGCTGTCAAATAATAGTGCCTTGCATTCTCTGTGTGTTTTGCATCTTACAAAGTGTACTGGCATCCTGGGTGTTGTGGCACTTGCCTGTAATCCCAGCAACTTGGGAGACTGAGGCAGGAGAATTGTAAGTTCCTGGCCAGCCTTAGCAATTTAGAGAGATCCTGTCTCAGAATAAAAAATGAAAAGGACTGGGAATATAGCTCAGTGGTAAAGCCCCACTGGGTTCAATCACCAGTACCAATCAATCACCACCAAAGCTCATTGGAAAAGGCTCAAGCACTGTTACATCTGCCTCTCAGAGTAAGGGTTATCCCAATCTTACCAAGGAACGAGGACTCTGAGGCAGCAGGAAGTTAAATGACTTGCCACTTGACTAGTAAGTGTGATTGTGGTGGGTCTGGGGCCCAAGCCCTAGTCTGTCCTTGGCCCTTGCCCTTGAGTTAATGAGTGCATGTGAACCCTATGAATGTCCTATATTTTCTCTGGCAAACTGGGATCAGGTAAGAATTTATTGGCAATGATAAGTGATAAGGTTGGTGTTCAATTTTACCTTTCCACTTGTGGTGGAAAACACTATGGGAAGGTTTTGCTAATGGAGAGACTCTTGCCCAGTTAAAATGTTTTGGGGAGAGGGTGTTTCTAATCACTGAAGGTTTGCTTTACTTCTCAAAATGCCCAATCTTAATTAGCATTTGTATGAACTCTACTTTCTTTCTGGATAACTTCTCTTCCATATTTATGTGCATTTTGAATATATTAAAACCATATTATTCTAACTACAAGGAGGAAAAAAATCCCAAAATGCCTCATTAAAAAAATATTATTAATGTCTGTGTAATTAGTCATGAAGTCAAGACAAGCATTCATGGAGAAACTCAACTACCTTACCTAATTATAGATTTCCAGCATATACCTTAACTATGTCAAGCAAAAAGTTTAGTTAAAGGCATGATGTTTTAAAATGAAACTGAAGTGGCCCAGTTCATTATAGCAAGGTGTCAGAATCAAATGGTCATTATGGAGGCTCACACCCGCCAGCAGAAAAGCCAAATTATAATCTTACTCCCTGTATTCTAACAGATTGATACCCTTAGTGGACTGGAACTGCCTTTTATGATCAAGAAAGCTCCATTCAGGATAACAGCACGTCAGGGGGAGCCCATAGACAGCCATAGGTAATGCTGCTTGGTGTGAAAACCTCACTTGGAAAGCCCAGGTGGCTAATAAACACACCCTAGCATGCATGTGTACAACAGAATCAAGTTCATGCTGCTAGGTATGCAATCATGTTAAGTGTGAGGAGTTGAATTTATTTTGAGAACTATTAATACAGTTGTGATTACATTGCTTCACATCAATGCCAAAAGTTAATTTGCATATCAGTGAGCGATATTTCCTTTAGGAACGTTATTTAATCAGAAGAAAAAAGTGATACAAAGTTGATTTTTTTTCAGAACAAGTCAGAACTGATTCATTGTTTTCTTACAGGACAGTTGTCTCCATATCTTATACAATGTTTTTCAAGAATGCAGACAGGCACTGCTGGACTCACACCCTCTTTGCAGACCTACCTCCTGACAGAATGATCCCTGAAAGGATCACAATAGTTTCCAAAAATTCACTGATACACAATAACTCTGGAGAACAATTTTTATTCCTAAAAATGAATGCTTATTTAAAAATGTGTTTCCTGTTGCAGACTAAGTGAGAGAACTCAGACAATTTGGGGTTACTAGTTGAGTAGTTATTTTTTTTAAACCAAAAATGAACACTGAATTACTCTATTACCAATGCTAACAAAAGTTTGCATTGAAGGATCAAAAGGTTTATTTTAATTCTAACCTTTAAATACAAAGGAACACTAAAAATGTTCTCTATTAAAAAATCCAATGGTAAAAATAATGATTAATTTAAAATATATCTTTTTTTCCCCTAAAATATTCCACCTTTTCCCCTAGAATATGTTTTGGGGGTGTCTCCAGTTTTGCTCTTAATGTAATACTTCTTTTGCAGTACTGTCAGGCTGAGAAAGGCAAATCAGGATACTTTTTTGCCAAGAGGCCCCCAGAGAGGGGTCATTTCACTGAACAGGAGAGGTCAGCCTCATCTAAAGAGCATCTGGCCTCCTCCAGTACCTAAGTAGGGGGAGTCGCCCAGGTTACAGTAAATCAAGCTGCTGGTCATTTACTGACTCTGATATTTGAATTTCCAGCATCTTAATAGTTCTTTTCACTTCTAATGGGGTTGGAATAGATTTGGATGAGGACTGAATAGATGATCCACAAATTTATATGAATATCTCAAGTCTACAACTAAACTGTGTGTGAACCATAGCTCAATCTCATGATTGACTCTGCTGGTTTGGAGAGAAGTTTTCTGTCACTATTAAGTCCCATTTGGTGGATTCAGTGTGTTACATTTTGGTGAACAGAAATCTGGCTTCCTCTCATGGGGAGTTCTCTGTGAATGTTCTTGCCAGAGCTGCCAGTGACATTTTCCTGAAGCAGAATGCAATTCCTTTTATGCTTGACCCTTGGAAGCATCAGACATCTCTCCTTGAAACATGCGCTTCCCTTGGCTTCCATGAAATGTCACTCTCCTGGTTTCCCTCTACTTCTCTGGTCACCCCTTAGTCTCTTCCTGGGCTGTCTTCCCTCGGCCAGTTTTTACATGATGGCAGCCTCATCATGGGGCTTGCTTCTATACAGTTCTTGCAGGGGAGAACTGTGTGTTGACCCACCGCTTCAACACATTACATTCTAATTCTGTACCATCAGTGCAGACCTCACTCCCAACTCTACACCCAGATCTTCACCAGATGTTGCCTGTGCAATGATCCTTAGGCACTGTCCCAAACATGCTTCAAATTAGACCTATCATCTTCAGCAAAACCATCTCTTATCCTAAACATTCACCAATAAATCCATTTCTCTGCCTTTGTTCCTCATTCCTTGCTGAGGCACACCATCTGCTTGGAAGCCATCCCTGACACATCCTGTCCTTCATCCCTTCTGTTGATTCTCCCTTCTTCACTTTTTCAATTATGTCCCATTCATTCGCACTGTGAACACCAAGGTTCAGGTAGCCCATGTGTATGGCTTATTATTATTTTTCTGTAATCCTAATCCTATCTTTTTGCTCTCTGAATACTTAGTAGCTCTTATAGTCTCAGTATAGCCAGGTATGCATGACCCATCATGGTAAAGCTCCTGGTTCATTTATCCAACTCCATTGCCCCATGCCTGCCCTCCTGATTTGTTATGCTGTATTTTATGAAACAATATTATTATATCATGATTAAGAGAGCAGGATCTAGAATCAGGAAGATATGGACTAGAATTTCAGTTCTGCCATTTACAAGCCAATTAATCCTTATGTACCTCAGTTTGCTCATCTGTAAAATAGTGATAACAACATCATAGGATTGTTGGGAGAATTACATGAGATAAAGTAAGCATAGTACTTGGCACACAGTAAATGCTTAATAAATGTTAGCCATTAATATGGCTATGATTGATCATCTTTTTTCCCAAATAGATTGTGTACAATCTGAGAGTGTGGACACTATTTTCCAATGATATATTCAGATCATCTAGATGGCACCTGATAAATATAAAATTAATGAGTGGACTAAATAATTCTGTCTGATTAACGAGTCTGGAATAATGCTTTTAAAAACATTTAGTTTTCAGTGAGTTCTTTAATCCAGCTACCTCCCTATTAAACAGAAATAATGCTAAGGAAAATAACTTTATTAGACCGATCTTCATTTACCTGGGAAAAAGGAACACAAGTTCTGCAAAGAAGTGTTCTGGAAAGCAAGGCAGAAAACAGGTGATGATGTGTAAATGTGAGGTGAACTGGTGCTGGACAAGACGCAGCGCGGTTTTTGGGACGATGTAGAGGAGGCCAATAGCCCTGGGGTCTCTATTTCTTCCACATTTTTCTCTCCTTCAAAATCAATTGTTCATCTGAGGAATGAGAATCCTCAAAGAGAGGCCCTGTTGGTGGCAAGGGCTGCTTCCCTAAGCCCATGCCCTAGGCTTACCATTTGGCCGCACAGGAGGACTTCGAACCAAAGGGCTGGTTGACAAACTGGTTAGTACCATCGCTGCTGTCACCTTGTCCATGTCTAGTTCCTCTGAAGATCTCCTGTAAGACAGGATGGGGCACTGTTAACTATGCTCACTCCATATCCATTGTAGGCCATGCTACCTAATTTAAGTTTTTTTTTTTTTTTTTTTTAATCCCCATGAAAATCTAATGAAAATCATTTTATGGACGAGGAAGCTGAAGGCCAAGAGGTTAAATGACTCAGTCAAAGTCATACACATGAAGAAGAGAAGGATTCTTTCATTTGTTGTTCATCTCACAACACTTATTGAGTGTGCTAATGGGCTAGGCACAAGGGACACAAGTTGACAGCAGACAAGTTTCTTGCCTTCATGAAGCTCATAGGCTGGTGGGAAGAAACACAATCACTAGTTGGTAAACCAACCAAAAGGAACAAGATAACATCTGACATTGACAGGTTCTATAAAGGGAAGACCTGACTGTGACTGTGGGTGGGCTGCACTTAAGGTGATCAGGAAATGCCTCTCTGAGGAGGTGACACGTGAGGTGAAGTGTGGAGGCCAGAAGGAGCTGGTCCTGAGGTGATGTGCACACCAAGCAGAAGCATCAGCCCATGTGGAGGTGAGGCAGCAAGAATGCACGTGGGAGGTCACGAGAGTGACCTGTCAGTGAGAAGGGGAGACTGGTGCAGAGCTGGTCATGCATGTGTGGTCCGGTGGCTGTGGTGGTGTTTCAATTTTATTCTAAGTGGAATGGGAAGTCACTGGAAGAAATTTCAGCAGGCCTACTGACACAATATGATTAATATTTGTAAAGTAATGCCTGAGCTGCCATAGGGAGAATGGATGTTAAGGGAGGCAGAATTGAAGAGGGAGACCAGTTAGGAAATGATTGCTAGGAGTCTGGATGAGAGAAAGTGGTGATGTGAATCAGGGTAGGGGAAGTAGCAGGTGACCTGGTGGGTCTGGCTGCTGCACTGGGTAGGGAGATGAGCAAATGGGAGAGATTGGATGGTTTCAGATGTTGACTTAAGCATTAGCCATTTACTGAGATGAGACAGGAGGAGAAATGCAATAGGGGTGTTTAAACTCCAGTTTTGTTTTCCTTTTTATACTCTGCTAGAGGAAGAATAGGTCACAGGAATAGTTACCATGTTGTTAAAGAGATGAGCCATTAATAATCATTCACTGAGGTGAAGAGTTGGCTCTAGTTCATTGATTTTGGTCAGTTAATCCTGAATAAAGGTTCATAAGGTAATGGTCATGGTGATCAGACTCAGCTTGTTTATGCTGATTTCAATAAGAAAGTTAAAACCAAGAGGCAAAAATTTATGTAGCCTATTGACATCAAATAAATTGTACCATTTCCTGAGAGATGAACATTTTCCAATTAGGGGAGAGTTGAAGAAACACAGTTGAGGATTAATAAGCCATATCTGCAAATGAACTCTCACTTCAGCAAATGTGGCTTTCATTCACAGGTGTGCTGTACAATTTGCAAAAGCAAAGAACTTTTAGAACTTCATAGCTTTGCATCAGGAATGTACCTGGGCAGGAACTTCCATCGGTAATTTCAAGACCAGTAGGGGGAAAAAATTTTTTTAAACTGGAGAAAAATCAAGTTGTTCCCAAATGGGGAAGCTGCTCAATTAATTTCACCAAGTTACAAAAATCATTCCAGGTTGTCTCTCTGATATCCACCCAGATACTAAATTTTCAAATTATCGAAGCCTACTCTTTCAACCCAAAGTACCAAAAGATGGAAAGCTTTGAAATTTTCCTAATTCTTCTCAAAGCACCTTATGTTCTTTCTCAGCAAACTGTTGCAACAAAAGACAGATTACTTGTTTTAGATATTGGCAATTAATTATACTTCTATAAAGCAAACTTGAGAGCACACAGTGAAATTCCCTCCACATAAGTTTGAGAGACAATTCCATGCACTTAAGAAGAAGGAAACAGGGGCTGGGGCTGTGGCTCAGCGGTAAAGCGCTTGCCTAGCACAAGTGTGGCCAGGGTTCGATCCTCAGCACCACATAAACATAAAAAAAAAAACAAACATTGTGTACAACTAAAGCAAATAAATAAATTAAAAAAAAAAAAAAAAAAGAAGAAGGAAACCCTGTTCATTCGTCTGGCATATGATTTAAGATTTTCTAGTAGTTGCGATTTATGACATCCTGCTACTTGTGAGTGCAGGTGATACCAGTTTCCTGCAGCAACGAAGTCTCTTGAAATGGTACAAGGGAAAGAATGAAAAGCACCTTCAGGTAATTCTGAGTGTTCTCTTGGCCCAGTTTCTCCATGCAGTCCTGGTCACAGAGGGAAGGAAAAAGCTGGGGACTTTGAAGGAGAGAGGCTCACTAGATGGACTGCTATCTAGGGCTTCTCCAGCACCAGGTTCACAAGAGTGTGGAACACACTGGGCTTCCATCAGTAATTCCAAGACCAGGTCATAGGAGCTGCTGACTTCTCTTTCCAACTGTCTCTTTTTCTCTAACAAAAGGTTTAAGAACCAGGATGTGAGACTCTGGTACAGGGGAAAGACATGATTTTTGTAAGGAGACGGTCCCCTCGCTTTCTCCCCTGATTTCCTAAAGGGACTTGCTAGACAACCCTGCCTTTTTCCTCTTCTTCCCTCCTTCCTCAATTTGCTTTGGATCTTTTCTTCTTTTCCACATATAAAGTGAACATTTTATTTTAGCAGTCTGATAATTTAAAAGCTGGTTTATGTGGATTTTTTAAAATATGAAGATCAATGGAGAATGCATCATTATAAAATATGCATTTAGTTTGCACTGTCAAAATCTACCATTACATTTAAAAACAATTATTAAGTATTATAAGGCAGGTTTTCAATGAAGAATGAAAAGAAGAATAAACATTAGTGTAATCAGAGTGTTTCTCTATCTGGAGTAACTTTTAAGTTTCCTAATGCATTGATGGCCACTAACAACCACAACAAAATCAAAGGAATACAGGCTAATGACCCAGTTAACCTGTATTTCTCAGGGAGTATTTTAACCATGCTACATGAAATGTTACCACATGATATGGCCTTCTGCTGAGTTGTATATTTGTTTTTATCTTTGTTTAATTTCTTTCAGTACAGTACTATCTAATTACTGATTAATTGGTGCTTCAAATTCAAATCCTTATAATTAAACATGAAGAGATGATATGCAAAGTAGAATTTGTTTCACTTTGAGAAAACTGCTACAAAGGCCTTCTGGTAGATTTAGAATTGTTGAACAAAAAGACAATAGAAGTGATATTAAATATTCTCTCCTAATCTGAAGTTAAATTTAAACCAACTATTGAAAACTTTACTGATCACATGCTTATTAAAGGCTGAAACCTTTTCAATTAAGTAGAACTTGAATATAATGGAACTTCATATTTGAAATGATTTTTTTACTTTTTAAAAAAATTCTTTTTAGTCATAATACAACACCAGAATACACCTTGACATAATCACAAAAGCATGGAACCCAACACGCTCTGATTCAGTCCCAAGCACTCTCCCCACTCCCTCCCTCCACTCCACCAATCCCTCTTCAATCCATTTATAGTTTTGTTTTTTAATTAGTGTCTTATAGACACACCTGATGCCAGGACCTTACCAGGCCACATCCGTGCATTCACATATAAAAGTTAGGGTCAGATCCATTCCACTGTTCTTCCCTTTCCTCTATTTTGATGAAATCCCCCCTCTCTCTCTTTTTTTTTGGGGTACTGGGAATTGAACCCAGGGTCACTTAACCACCTTTTTTTCTTTTTTTACATTTTACTTAAAGACAGGGTCTCACTAAGTTGCTAAGTGCCTCACTAAATTGGGGAGGCTGGCTTTGAACTTGTAATCCTTCTGTCTCAGCCTCCCGAGTCACTTGGATTGCAGGCGTGCGCCACTGTGCCCGGCTCCTCATTTTTTCTTCTCTTTCTTGTTTTTAAAAATTAAAAAAATACACATTTTTGCCCCTCCCCCTATTTTGGATTAGCTTCTGAATATCAGAGAAAACATTCAGCCTTTGACTTTTGGGGGCTGACTTATTAAATTATTTTAAAATAATAGTAATACTCATTATCATTCTCCATGCCATTTGTCTCCAAGCTGACCTGGCTTCCATGGATGAGCAGGATTTCATGAAGGGAGGTCACATGTGGGGAGGGAAGCAGGCCACCTTGGCTTGCTCAGAGACTGAATAGGATTCCCGTGAGAAGCAGTGGTGGGAGGTGCTGGGAGGGGGACCAGGTCTGGGTGTGGTCTCAGGAACTCATGTTTCACACTGAGTGGTTTCTTGTATTGTAAGAAGAGAAAAGGCACTGAACATACAGGAACCATGGAGAGAGATGATCAATTTACTTTAGAAATATGTCAAAAAGAAAATGTAATAGAAAGGGAAGATACTAAGGGCAGGTTATTCGCCTGGAGTCTCAATTCAAACTCAAAAGTATCAGACTACAAGGGACCACAGATTCTATTCAGGCTGATTACAGGTTTCCTTTAAGGATATGTTCTGGACCTCTCCAGGAGAGGCAGTGAAGGCAATGGTTCAGACTGCAGCTCTGGAACAAGGAACATTGCGTGGCTTTAGAGCCAATCTCTGTATTACTACTTGTGTGACCTTGGGTAAATTCCTTAAACTCTGAGTCTCTTTTATCTGTTTCTTCATCTGCATAAGGAGCAGAAAATTATTGAGATGATTAAATGAGAAAACATACGTGAGCACCAATGTGGGCCTTCCCGAAGTCCAAGTTCAACAATGTTTACTGTTATCGATCTTCAATCACGAATACATGCAAAGCAAGAATCCCCCACGAAAGGGGAAAGTGTTAGACTACTTCACTCACTCTTCTTTTTGAAAAATAACATCTACCCACCATATTCCCCTCAAAAAGAAAAGCAACAACTACTAGTGCTGGTGCTGAAGAGTGAGTACCAGACTGTTACTACAACTGCACAAATTTCTCTGTAAGAAGAGGGAACTGGCAGGTAGAGAAGCAGCACTGCGGGCCTCACTAGGGCTTCAAGTCAGTGCTGTGGCAAAGATGCATCTCAGTACATCCTGAGTCTTGGCCAACTCCACAAACAGCCAAAGCCTAGAGTGGCTGTGTGGATTCATGCTTGGGAGTTCATGCTTTCAGTACTCACAGCTACAGCTGTGTACTGAAGGCTGCAGTACATTAGAGAATTACAGTCTCTGTAAAATAAGAGAGTTCCTGTCCCCCTGAGCTCCAGGCTAGTGGAGGAGCAGACCTTATTGCCTCATACACTCTCTCTCTTACACACGCATCTATGTAAACTTGCTAGGAGGAACGGCTTGGATTTGGTAAAGAGATTGTAAGAAAGCCTGGTGGCTGCCTAACACAGGGTGGACAAGCTTCCAGGTGGGAGAAGAGCAGGGCAAGGCTGCCTTAGAAAGGGAGACTGTGTAGGATTCCCATGAGAAGCAGTGGTGGGAGGTGTTGGGAGGGGGACCAGGTCTGGGCGTGGTCTCAGGAACTCATGTTTCACACTGAGTGGTTTCTTGCAGGACTGAGTGTGGACAGTGGACAGTGTGCCTGGGTAGAGGACAGCTGGGCAGCAGAGGAGAGGCAGTTTCCACCTTCTGTGAGGGTTTCTATCCTTTTACAAGGCTCTGGGAGGCACTGGAGAGTTCCCAGTGGAGTGGGAAGGGGAAAGGTTGTGTATGGTTCGGACGATGCTATCAGATTTGCTTTTTGAAAAGCTCACTCTGGCTGCTGTGTGGAAAATGAGTTTCTTAGGTCTGACAACCAATCTTTTATCTGAGGAATTGATTGCCTGGTGACTGTGTCAGCAGGTTCCTGAATGACATCATCTGTGACATGCAGAGGCAGTCAGCAAAGTGTGGGCAGCATTGACGGACATGGATCCAAGGCCCAGGGTCTCATGCATGGGTAAGCACAGTGGGTGTGACCCTGAGTGTGTGACTCTGAGCGCTCAGCCGTGGCCTTGCTTACAAGTTCAGCTATTATTTGTGTCTCAGGAAGTCTTTTATTCTTTTGAGCCACTTCATGCCTGACTGCTTTCTGTTTGCAGGGTGCATACAAACATGGTCTCCCTTGGCTAGCCCCACCAGCTAAGAAGAGATGTTTTACATCCTAGGGAGCCATAAAAGACATTCATTTGCAATTAAAGTGCTGTAGTAACAAATGGAAATAAAAATGAATAATACCTTCCTTAAATTAGCACTAATCCAGTTCCTTAGCAACTACTGAAATCTGCTGTCTAGACTAAGTTCAGTCACTTTTAAAACTTGTGATCATCTTAAAACAAGGAATAACATCTGAAAATAAAACCTCCCATACTGGAAAGGCTAGAGTAACCACCCCCAGTCTTGGAATTCCAGGAAAGCTTTTATTAAGAGTTTGGGAAATGAGCGAGTCAGTAACTACTAAATATGATTAAGTACAAAAAAGTTCATTTTCTTTCTAAAGTAATTTTGTAGCAAAAGTGGTAAATGTTAATTCCTCCAATTTAATTTTAGCTGATGTCTCCTTTAAGATTATAAGGAAGATTAGGGCAGCTGCCCATTGAGATAGAGTGTTCTGTGGTCTTACAGGCAAAATGAGAATGAATATATCCTATACGTAAGACAGTATAGGCCAGGACTTCTGAAACCCTCCATGGGGAGGACCTCTTAAAACATTACTAATCTGTCATGGACTAATACTTTTGTAGAATACAAGAACAAGTGGTCCCTGGAAGTTACGACAAACTTCTAAGCTACTCTGGAGATGGCAGATTCCAAGATGTGGCTGTCAGAGCAGGGGGTGGAGGTGGAGCAGAGGTGAGGATCGCTAGACCACTAATGGTAGGGTTCAGTATTAGATGGCTCCTGATGTCATCTAGGTGATGGCAGGATTGAGGAGGAAAGGAAAACTGTGGTCAGTGGCTTAAGCCTTTAACAAAGGAGAAATGACCAGGGTGTCAAGAGAGTCAAAGAAGGGGAAAAGTGGAAGGAGCCTGGAAACAGTGGTGCTTATCCCAGAGTGACCAGTCAGAGTGGAGATGTGGTTCAGTGGCAGAGTGCTTGCATAGCATGCTCAAGCAAGCCCCGGGTCTCCCAGCATCATAGAAAAAGTGATGAAGCAATTAACAGTAAAGGGGACGTGGAGAAATCCCTTTGTGGGAGTTCCCTCCTGCCTTCCAGGATGAGACCCAAATTCCTGTGCAGCAATGTCTGGCCCTCTCTGATCAGGGTCTCCCAGTCTTGGCCCATTTCCCTACAAGTACAATGCACCAGGCTTTTCCAACGAGTGGTGGTTCTCTTAAGGAAGGTGCACTCTCCTCTCACCTGGAACTAGTTTCCTCCACTGCTCCATCCGACCTGAGTCTACCCTCCCTCAATTCTCAGCTCAGTCCCACTGCTGGAAGCTTCCTTTCACCTGCTGCATGCACTGTTGTGCTGGGGTCCTGGCTCCTTGTACTGTCTCACTGAATTCCTGGGCTCTCCTCTGCCTCCATTCCCCACGAAGATCAGGGCTCAGTCTTGCATTTCTCTAGTCACAACATCTAGAACTAATCCTTGCTTAAAGTAAATTCTTCATGAGGTTTTTGGGACAGAGTAGCATTAATTAGTGCTGATGACAATCTCTGAGGGGTGGCAGGGAAAGGCACAGAAACACATCTGAAAAACTTCTGCAGTTGTCCTCTGCTCATGCTCTCTCATCTTATTAGACCTGGTAATATATTCAGTTTCTCTTGTGGAAAACAATTCCTGATATACCCAGCTATTAAATAAATTGTTCACATGAATATTTTTGAACTGGTCCTAAAAAATGTTGGCCTATCTTGGCAAAATTGATTTTGTTCCAGTGTCTGGGATAATTCTTCTATATTCACAAAGCCTCCCAGACCCACCAGTGAACTTTAGAATGTCAGCAAGAACGTTATTAAATAATAAGTCTCAAATCCCTTGAAAACAATTCTGTGTGATTAGCTGGACTTCTTGATGTGAGCAGGCTGCAAAATGCAGCTCGGGGAAGCATCACCAGCATCCCTTGATGGCCTTTTTGCTTTGTAGGTTTAGAGCTTTTGATTGCAGCCAACGTGTTCTCCTGGGAGTCACAAAGCCAGTCTTAAACCCGTGCGGTTTTCTCCAAACACAAAGCCCTCTGTGCACATGTGAGCATCTTCTGGGGCTGCCATTTAGACACAATGTGATGAAAAAAGACCAGAGGGGCCTTGGCAAACACCTGAATTTTTGATAGTGTGCATTTTGTGTCTTTGTATACATGTGCACCTGTGTCTATGTTGAATTTTTCTGGTATGTCTGGGTCTTGTTTATATGTGTGAGCTTTTGTAGTATGTATGTATGTATGTATGTGCACATGCATATCTGTGTCTTGGTCCTGTGTGTACCTATGCATGAGTCTGCGTGTCTGTCTCGGTGTGGACCCATGTGCTGTATGTGGAGGTGGAGATGGAGTGGGAAGTGACTGTCCCCCTGGGCCCTGTCTCCTGTCCAGGAGCAGCCAGCCTTTTCCTTCTTGGCTCTCTGAGACAGCAAAGCTTTTGCTTGCTTCCCCATCCCACTAAGCATGTTCCTGCTACTCAGCAATGGCCAACACAAGGCTGTCACACTGTCTCCAGGAAGGTTCTGCTGGTCTGCCTTTGGCTGGGCTGCTGTCTGTCCTGGCTGTCAGCCACTCAGTACTGCAGTCCTGGGAGCACCTTGTGAGGCAGGGCCTGCCATTTGTGCTGGGGCAGCAGGGTCCAAGCTAATGGGATTGAGGTGCCCTGTGTCATTCAGGGAGTCTGTAGGTTAACAGTCTGTCTGATAAATGTCACAGTTATCCTCAAGAAGAAAACTGTAATCGAAATTGCATTTCTCACTCTTTTGCTTGTGTCCACGTCAGGTCATTCCTGATGAATTTGTGGGGTTAATTACTTTACTGCTTGGAGGCCTCCAAATCCATTTAAGCCCCACTAATGTAAAGAACTGCCAGCTACATTTTATGGTGATAACAGTTATTTTATGAGCATAGTTGGGAGAAAACAAATCCAGCATTTTTTGGTTTGCCAATGTAGCAAAGTAAGGTGACTTTTGATAAGACTTTTTTTAGATTACATTTAAAAAGACTGTATTTCTTATTTTTACTGCTTCTCCTACCTGTAATAGTAACTATGATGTTGGCAACAGATCGAACCAGTGGCTGGGAGTGATAGTGGCAGTCATTTTGCCTTTTTATTTTTTCAAAGAGAGGAGTTACTTCCTTGCCACTGAGCCACCCCTAACAGGCTTCCCAGGATCAGGAGGTGGGGTGAGGTGGGGAGTCTACGGCTTAGCCTCCAGAGCTGCCCAGGTATTGAAAGGCACAGGAATGTGCTCTGAGGTCAAGTCCCTGTCCTTTGAGAATGGCCACTGGGCAGAAAACTGCAGACTCCAGTCAAGTGGCTAGTCAATTTGCTCACATGCTCTGGGGCTGAGGATGCGGATGCTACTGCTACTGGTGCTTATTATTGCTACTACCACTACTACTACTACTACTTTTAATTTAGGTTTATTTCACCTCCAACCTGTCTAGGACCTGTCTGCAGATTTCAGCTTTGTGGATATACTTGTGGCAGGGCCAATGCCTACCACCTTTTGCTATGAAGAGGAAGAGAAACTGGTACAAAGTGTGGACTGAATCAATCCCCTCTTAAGGGGATTGCTTAAGTCCCATATTTGGCTTCAAAAAAGGAAACAACACAATCCTAAAAAAAACCAAACAAACAAACAAACAAAAAAAACAACAACAACAAAAAAACTATCTTCTTTCTACTAATAGCTAATACTGTCATTCCTGGTGCCAGACACTTAAGGAACACTACTTTCAGTTGCCACTGTGGGCTGATATTACTGCCCTACTTTACAAATGTGGAGACTTCAGCAACTTTCTGAGGATATTCAGCCAGTTGGCCAAGCCTGTTGTAGTCAGTAACCCACTGGGGTCTCCTTCTAACACTACTCCTGTTTTCAGGATCATCTCCATAACCTTGTTTTAAATTTGAGACACACATGTAATTTACTGTAATTGAAATATTCATGAGAACTAAATGCAATCCATTTTAGATTACACATTTTTTCTTATTCTTATTCTTATTTAAAAATTATGAGAAGAATTTCTTTTATATATACATATAGATAAATCCACATTCATGAGAACATAGTATATAAAAGTTCAAGTTGACAAAAAAATAGATTAAATTATAGGCCTATTACCCACTTAAAGAGGAGTGCTTTGCTTTCAAAAGATTCTCTGTGGGTATTCTTTAAATAGTGTTCTTATAACATGTTTAACATGTTTTGAATGATTAAATTTCAATTCAACCCATATATCCAGATTCTAATCCCTACACTGATACCTGTTTTATTCTACTAGGTTGAACCATATGAAATCACTAACATTCACTGATCTGTCTACAAAAAAGCAATTTCATCTGATTCAACTTGATATTTGTACTAATTCTAATCTTTATCTTCACTTTCACAGGCTAGTCCTGAGCCAGTTTATTCTCATTTAAAATCAATCCTTTCAGATCAATGAGACAGTAGTTCTCCTTTCTGCATGTGAACTGTAGGTAATTTTATGTCTGGAGCTGGCTTTTATTGAAGATAATTTCCTATTAATAAAATTCAAGCAGGCCTCAATTCAATGATGCCTACTATATGCAAGGTATTGTTCAGGCAGAATCCTTTGCCCTTCAACTTGTGGTGCTGTACATAAGGTACTTGGGAATGTTTGGAATTGGGGAAATGAGCAGACGCCTCTGTGTTCCCCTCTGGAGGATTCTCATCCAC
This sequence comes from Tamias sibiricus, assembly GCA_025594165.1. Taxonomy (NCBI): domain Eukaryota; kingdom Metazoa; phylum Chordata; class Mammalia; order Rodentia; family Sciuridae; genus Tamias; species Tamias sibiricus. The sequence continues at coordinate 137,231,844 of CM046658.1, read as the reverse complement.
ACGAGACATTATTGGTTGTATTTCATGTGTTCTTTTATTTATGGTTTAACACATCGCCAATATGTTTCTATCATTTCATACAGCTATTATTTGATGACCAATCAATTCAGACCTTCGGAATATCTTATCCTCGGAAAATGGTAATTCTGACGTTCTTTACATTTGTTCATAATAGCACCACCTGAGAATTATAAAATCAAGTCTAGTTATTGAACACCCAAAGGCTGAACAATTACATATTTAGCTGTGTGTACTCTGTGCTTAAAGAACATGACTTCCCCAAAGGAAAGAGCAGAAGAATTTGATACAGTTAGAAACACAATGCAAAGGTTACTGCTAGGCATAACAGCAGATCAGTAACATGGCTGGGTGGCCACTGGCCAGGCCATATCCAGTTTCCTGTAATAAGAGGTGGATGAATACAGGTTAGTAATGCCAAACAGGGCTTAGGCCAAAGCCAAGTGCAGTCCACAGTCCAGGGAAAGCAAAGCAGCACAGCTACTATTTCGCATTTCTTCTGAAAACAATATACAAGGCTTATAGGCCTCAGATGCTGGAATTAATATTTAATGTAAAAAGCATCACTAAAATGGTTGTAGAGCTATCAGGTATAAATGATTATTTCCACCTCTGCTGATAATTCTTCACTCATTTAGGCTGTCTGTTACTAACATAACAACAGTTTATAGACGTGCTTACTGTAATAGCACTTTGATTAAACTATGTTGGCATTGCCCATCCATGTATACTTCAATTTTATGGTATCACAAAGCTCTAAATAGTTCACATGAAAACGGGCACCTATTAGTCCACAGTTCACTGGCTACCTGCATTGTTTCCTTTTTCTGAATCATTGGGAAGGTTCATAAAATTGCCTTTCCACATACTTCAAGTGAACCTGTGAGCTTAGGATAAGGAAATAGCAAGCATACAGACTACAGAACAGAAAATATTTGAAATGTTATGGGAAAATGAGCCAATTAAAAATGATTGTGAAAACATGGAGGGTTAGGGATGTAGCTCAGGGGGAGAGCACTTCCTAGCATGTGAAAGTCCGAGTTCGATCCTCTATACTGAAACAGGGGTCAGGGGTGGAGTGGGGGGTCAATATGACACATTGCTACCTCCATTAACATTTCTTTTCTCACGCTGTATGCTATTTCTATAAAGGTTTGTCTAACATATAACTAATCACCTGGTTTGCTTTGTAAGTATGCAAAAAAAAAAAAAAAACTTCTAAAAGTTCAGAGGAAGAAATAACATGTCAATTTGACTTCTCTAAGAAGCGGACGCCAAGACAGATGAATTCTGTAAGAGACTTATAGGGAAGATGGCTGTGAAGGGGTAGGGAGCATGAGAAGGTAGGAAGAGCCTACAGCCCTCCAGACCAGGGAGAAAAGAGTGAGGAGAGCATGGCTAGGGAGGGAAGTGTTTCAGTGTTAGAAAAGTTGAGCTGAAACCAATGGGGTGGCCTGAGCAAAGGCTGCCCATTAGAGAAGTCCCACATTGGACAAAGTGGCCTGGCTCCAGCAGTCCTGCCCTGCTGGGTCCTTGAGGGGAGGAGCACAGGGGAAGCATGGCCTGGGGGGCTGCTGTGAATCCAAAACAGCAGCAGCAGGAGGTGCACACCACTGTCCCCCACAGTAACAGTAGCAGCTTCTCTTGAAAGGAGAACCATGCATTGCATTTCTGTGTTCTCCACATGGTTGGTGACCATGCAGTTTTATCACTGGGACCTCATTCATTTAAAACAAAGTTTCAAAAAATCACCAGCTTCCCTGAAATGCAGGCTTGAAGACTACTTCTCTGCCTTTGTGTTTTTCCTGATCAAACCCAGGTTGTACCCATTTTCACGGTACAGAGGAATAAGATGGCCAGAGATCTAGGACTTCCCATCTCCAGAACTCTTTGGGGACCCTGCCAGTATCTGCCAAAGAGTCACCTTTATTAAATCCTTTGGGTGATGGACCTAATGGATCAAACCTAATGGGTCCACCTGCTCAGGTAAACCATAACAGTGAACATTTATACAGAATTTACCACTTGTCAACCACTGTTCTAGCTGTTATGCTAACTCAGTTAATCCTCATAAGTCTATGAGGGCAACAGTATTATTATCCTCATTTTTACAGATGAGGAAACTGGGTCACAGAGGTGGAGTTAAGTGGTGGAGCTTGGGTTCCCATCTAGGTAGTAGGACACCACAGCGTGTGTGTCATGGGCTGAATGTTCACAGTACCCAAAATGGCAGTGATGGTCCTGACAGCAGAACAGTAGCACAGAAATGGACATTAGCAAACAGTAGCAGTCTCAGGGATGTTGGTTAATGATGGTTGGTTTTGTCATTCAAAGTGAGAACAGAGAAACTCACTAGGAACGGTTGGTCAGGTGTAAACTCTGTATCAGGAAAGAAAAACGTACATACACACACATAAGAAAGTTTGTATATTATTTCAGGGGTTAATAGAGTTCCTGAAATTGATCCATATCCTCCAGCAGGTTAAAGACTCAGTGTTTTAAAGGAACTTAAGGGAATACCCGAAGACCTCATAATCTATAACCTGTCTTTAAATGGGCTGGGCTAAAGGGCAGAACACTGGTATGACTGTTTTATAAGAAATGTTTCCCGGGGACAGCGGAAAGTGCCAACTACTAAGTCTCAGATTTATTACATTTTTCTTTTTCTGGAAAAATTAAATGGGTGAGCCACAAAATACTAAGAGAACTCCATGACTTGTGCAAAAGCAATTATGCTAGATTTATCCATTATAATTCTTTGAGAAGATAAAATGTGCAAACGAATAAAGGGGAAGTAGTGAAGGTAGTGGCTCAGTGTTCCACCTTCTCTGTTGATGCTTAGCTATAGTAACTAGCCGAGTGGACAGCCAACAGTGCCCAAACCAGTTTAGACGGTGGCAGGAAGCACACTGAAGGTGAACTCTTCTTCAGTCTTTAAAGATTCCTTTCATAGGCTTCATCTTATAGACTATTTAAAAAAATGGAATTGAAGGATCCTTGTGATGAACAAACCACCAGCTTAGAGATGAAAGAAAGAAGGAAAAAAAGAAAGGAAGGAAGGAAGGAAGGAAGAAAGAAAAGAGAAAGAGGTGAGAATGAATGGGGACTTCAACAACTGAGTGCCTATGAAACTGCTGCTCAGGATCGTTTTATAAATGATCTGGAGGAGGCTACAGGAAAATTTCTTGATCTGTTGATGACCCTGACTTCTTGGTTGTACAGATGAATTGCAGAAGATACTTTAAGAGTATATCAAATGGACAAAGACACCAGTGTATTTTAATGTGGAAAGCACTAGGTAATGAAGGAAGTAAAAAAAGTATCACATATGATATGTGAGTGCTCAGTTACAACCCAGAGGAGTTTCCTGGGATTAAATGATCGAATCCACTGAAAGGAGAACTAACTCAGAGTCACCAAGGCAGACCTGTCACCTGAAGCCACAGGTGCCTTCCACCACGCCTCGCCAGATGAATACAAAGGGTCTTTGCTCTTACCATCCCCAGAGAAGCCCTTCTTTTCTCAGACAATTCACTGTTTAGAAAGTTCTGTTCTGTGTTGGGGCAACACCATTCTTTTCCTTATGCCATACAGTGTTCTGGGATGACAGAGAGAAATTCTGATTCCTCTTCCACAAAACTGTCATTCAAATTTGAAGGACTAGAATGTTCTCTATAAGTCTTTTGCTTTTAAAACAGGCTAAACATACCATATGTCTCCAATGTTTTGCCTGGAACAGCCTAAATGTCTTAATTATCCAAGCTGCTTTTTCCTGGGTGAAATAAGCTCTAATTTGCTTCTGTCCTAGGTCCAGGACTAACTGACTTCACTATTTCAGGCATGCTGGGATTGGTACTCTATGAAGAAGACCTTATTTGGGGGACTCTTTTTTTTTTTTTTTTTTTTTTTTAATTAAACTAACAGATTCATATACCATAAAATTCATGCTTTTAAAGTATACAATTCAGTGTTTCTTTTTTTTTTTTTTTAATTTAGCATATTAACAAAGTGCTGGCAAACATTTTCTCTTCCAGAATATTTTTATCGACCCAGAAAGAAACTTTATGGCCATTATCAGTCACTACCCTTTCCCCAGCCTCTGGCAACTCTGAGTCTACTCTCCGTCTGTGTGAATTTGCTTGTTTTGGATGCTTGATTATGACTGGCTTAACAGTGTTTTCAGTTCCACCCACATGTGGCAAGAATCAGTGCTTCAATTCTCTTATTGCCAAATGATATTCCATTATATGGATATGCCACATATTCTTCATTCATTCTTCAACTGTTGGGGCATTTGGGTTATTTCCACTTTTTGGTATTATGAATAATACTTTTAGGCATACTTATATATAAGTATTCGGGTGGACATGTTTTCAATTCCCTTAGGCATATACTTAAGGATGGAATTTCTGGGTCATATAGTAATTCTTTTGGGGAAATGCCAAACTGTTTTTCCTCAGTGACTACACCATTTAACAATGTCACCAGCAATGGGTGAGGGTCCCAATACCTCCACATCTTCCCCAACACTTGTTGTTGTCCATCTTTTTCGTTAGAGCTATCATAGTGGGCATTGCCACTTTGATTTGCATAGCCCTAATAACTAATGATAACAATAGCATATTTACATGTGCTTATTTTCCATTTGTATATCTTCTTTGGAAAAATGTTTATTCCAGTCCTTTGCCTACTTTTTATTGTTTTTTTTTTTAGTATTTATTTTTTAGTTGTAGTTGGACATATTACCTTTATTTTATTTATTTATTTTTACATGGTGCTGAGGATCGAACCCAGGGCCGCGCACATGCTAGGCAAGTACTCTACTGCTGAGCCACAACCCTAGCCCCTATTGGGTTATTTTTAAAGTTACTGAATTGCAAGAATTTTTAAATATTTTGGGTATTAGACATTTATAAGATACATGATTTACAATATTTTCTCCCATTCTGTGAACTAGTTTAACTTTCTTGATAGTGTCCTTTTGTAGCATTAAAATTCTTAGTTTCTTTTTACATTTTAATTTTTTGACAATGTTGAGAACTGAACCCAGGGTATCTCACATGCTAAGCAAACACCCTACTACTGAGCACATACCTGGCCTAGTACTAAAATTTCAAATTTTGAGGAAGTCTAATTTATATATTTTATTTCTGTTGTCACTTGTGCTTTTGGTGTCATATCTAAGAAACCAGTGCCAAATCCAAAATCATGAAATTTACTCTCCTGTTTTATTCTAAGAGTTTCATAATTCTGCCTCACACATTTTGGTCTTTGATTTGTTTTCAGTTAATTTTTGTATATGGTTGAGGCAGAGGTCAAACTTCATTCTTCTGCTTGTGGATATTCAATGGTCTCAGCACCATTTGTTTTCTTAAAAGACAATTCTTTTTTTTTTTAATATTTATTTATTTGCTTTAGTTGTACACAATGCATTTACGTGGTGCTGAGGATCCAACCCGGGCTGCACACGTGCTGGGTGAGCGCTCTACCGCTGAGCCACAACCCCAGCCCCAAAAGACAATTCTTAAAAGGTCTTGGCACCTTTACTGAGCTCAGCTGATTATAATGGGGGAATCACTTCAAGTAACAGTAGTAGCAGATGCTCATCATACTGCTGATTCACAATGAGTTTACGGTCCTCTAGATCCCCTGTTTCATGGGGGCTACTGTTAAATTGAGTTTCCTCTCCTGCCTGTGTGGAAGGAGATTTGGGCCCAAATTACCTGTGTGGAAGGTAATTTGGGCCCAAATAACAGAATCCAAATTTGTTCCTCTTAAATGTTACCTTTTTAGGTGGGCTGTCATTTCACCAAGCTGGGAGCTCTGGGATGGGGAGTCTGATGCCCCTTCTGAGTTTGTCGTATTCATCTTCACTTTTTCATATCACTTAAGGGATATTTAATAAACTTTGTAACAGGCATATGGGCTAGGAAGTTAAATAAAACAAGGCACTTGCACACATAGAGTGGGTGTGGAAAAGAGAGTTAATATAGAAGCAAGCTAATAAACAAGAGAATTTCAAATAGTCATAAGTTGTTTAGGGGAACCCCTTTAATCTAAAATTTCCTTAATAGCAATTATGTCTCCACTGTTATTTTGGAAGGTGGTCATGTCTAAATGTCATAGTTTAAAACTCATTTCAGCAAGTGCTATACTCTCAGAAGGGCTCTCCTTGTATCTGATGCTGACATCCAAGAGGACTCTTCTGTACTGTTGAGAAGGAGGTACCATGGTAATGGCTGTGCCTTGAGCTTCACTCAGCTGTCTTGCTTTGACTTTTAGAGGAATACAAGGCAATCCTAAAATGACTACTTCAACTCATCATATTAGAAAGGGCCTGCTAACACTGCTGCCACTTTATCCCCGTAAATAACAGCCATCTGGTGTTGTCTACATTCTTTCACCAGCAGCCACAGTGTTATATGCATGTTCTTCCTTTCTATAAAAACTGCCATCTTTCAGAAGGAGCCAAAGGAGAGTGATATTTGACTTATGAAGAAGTCCTACTGAGACTAATGGAAATGAAATGTGCCAGAGGAAATTCCTTTTCCTGAATCTGTATCACCTCTGAGATGAAAGTCCATCAATACTGATGAAAAAACAGCCGGGTCCCTAGAGCTGAAAACAGTGTCTGACATGTAGCATCCAACAAATATTTGTTGCACAAATGAATGAATCAATGACAAATTCTAAACAATTCAAAACTTCTTTTGTAAGTTCTTTTGCCCAGGAGACTTTTTTCAAAAGTTCATCTGAGTATCAAAACTTTCCAGTTTCTTTGGTTTTGTTCAATTTTGTTTTTAATTCATGCCTGATCAATGAGCCATTGACTACTACCAAGGCTCTAGGGTGGTATTAGCAAGTACAGGAAGCTCCTGGTACCTCTAGGCAAACCTGAATCATTCTACAAGATCGCTGGATGCTTTAATGATCTCCTCTGACCAGCCTCCTTTGTGTCTTTTGCTTTCCTAGCTTCACATATTTACATTAACAGTTTTCTTCAAGAAAAGATGTCTCCCAAATTTAATTTCTCCTAGAGACCATTAGTTTCCATTTGATTGATAAATCATCTTATAAGTACAATTATGGATAACATACAGGTTCCACTTTAGGTTTCATAGGGAGGTGGTGGCAGGAGATGGCTATGGGAAGGACTGTGATATTTCAGTATAAATATTTTGTTGAACACAAAATCTCTCTATTACCAACTGATCTTTCTTTTCTTCCATTTTGCCTCCATGAACACAAACAGAAGTCAGATTTAATATTCATCAATTCAACTGATTCCATGGAAACAATAGTGATTTCTAAGATGAAAAAGAATTATGGATGCACAGCAATCATATTTCTTGGCTGCACAAACCAAACCTTTGACTCATCAAATTAAATTACTCATTAGAATACAGGCCAAATCAACATACTCTGTATTCAGGTACTGATGTCTCAGATGCAACAGGGAATGAGATGATGTTGCACAAGAATAATTTACTCTTCTATCCTCAGGGGCAGAAATACAGGATGCACTTCTAGGATCACTATCAACTTATTAAGCCCACATAATACGTGGATTCATTTGTCCTCTTCTTTGTTTTCAATAGGACTGACTAAAATGTATGTTTCACTGCTCCCCAAAGTGAGCATTTTATTCTTTTTTTATTAGAGGAACATAAGTTTCAACAGGGAGGTTCTACAGTCCTTGAACAGGTCCCTGAGAGTCCAGTGCTGGCACAATATTCCCTGGCAACAACTGGTTTATGGCGGTGGTTTTGCTATTTGAATTAGAATGGCATACTTCTTGGTCCCCTGTGTTGTGTCATCCTATTTCTGTTTTGGGGGTGTGGTGCTATTAGGGAGGATGAGGCCCAAGGGCAGGAATGAGGCCAGAAGTCCCCCAACTCTATAGTCCAGGGTTGTGCCTGTAAGATTGGTCTAATCCTACATTCTTCAAACCTTCCTGCACTTCCTTGAAAAACTTTAAAATAAATATAGATGTCATATGTTTCATCCAAACATAGTTCCATCCCAGACTAATTACATCAGAGTCTCTGGGGTAGGGCCTGGAGTATTGATATTTTGAAAACTTTCCAAGGGCATCCGTGGGTTCAATCCCTAGTACCACAAAAACAAACAAACAAAAACAAATTTCCCAGGAGTCTCTGAAAAGCAGTTCAATTAAGAACTACTGAGCCTGATTTGGAGGTGAACAGATGAAGAACCACTCATGCTGGGGGCTCCTGTTCTACTGACCCCTTCCAAAGGGCTTTCTTGATATCCTCTATTATTTTATTTGTCCTTCATTAAAAACTCCAGAGAAGAGCATTAAACCAAGTCATGTAACATCTTGTAGTGATGGGAGTTCAACTTCAAAGGCCTTCATGGTTTGGGGTTAAAACCATTTTGGATTGTCCCCACAAATCAGCAAGATCAATCCCCTTCTTTGCAGTCTGCTTTGTCTTTTCTTTGCTCCCTGCCCTCCACCAGTACTGGGGATTAAGCCTAGGGGTGCTCTACCACTGTCATACAGCCATAGCTCTTTTTATTTTGAGATAGGTCTTGTTAAGTTGCTGAGGCTGAACTCGAACTTGCTACCTTCCTGCCTCAACCTTTTGAGGAATGAGTAACTGGAATTACAGGCTTGTGTCTCCACACCTAAATGAACTTCTTTTCTTTCTTTTGTGTGTATGTGTGTGAGTGTGTACTAGGGATTGAATCTGGAAGCACTCTACCACTGAGTTACATCCCCAGTCCTTATATTGTTACGTTCCTAGAATCTTACATTATCTGAGTGCCTTTACCCTGAATCATACAAAGACATCCTCTTTTACCCACTAGCATCTAGAGTCAAGCATTCAAAACGATGCTACCGTTTTAAAAAACTGATGACTGAGAGAGTACATAGGAATCTTATGATGTCAGGTCCTGAGCCACAGGAAGAGTTTTTGGACAGATGTCTAACTGTGTATCTAGAAAACTTCCACTAATATGTTTTGAATCACTTGAGTCATTGTTATGAACAGTTTTTTGCTCATAACTTAGTGGTTTCAAGTAAAATAGCTGTTTTAGTCATCTTTTTCTCTGCTGTAACTAAAGGCCTGACAAGTACAATTTTAAAGGAGGAAATGTTTATTTGGTGCTCATGGTTTCAGAGGTCTCAGTTCATAGAGGGCCAGCTCCATTGCTCTGGGCCAAAGGTGAGTGGAAAGGTATGGAGGAGGAAAGCAGCACAGGGCATGGCCACCAGGAAGCAGAGAGAGCTCTCACTTACCAGGGACAAAATATAAACCCCAAAGGCATACCCCAGTGACCTACCTCCTCCAGCCATATTCTACCTGCCTATAGTTACCATCCAGTTAATCCCTATCAGTGGATTAATGCACTGATTAGGTTAAGGCTCTTGTAACCCAATCATTTCACCTCTAAACTTTTTTGCACTGTCTCACACATGAGCTTTTGGCGATGCCTCATATTTGAATCATTTACAAGAGTTATACTTTTGCCATTGGTCTTTGTTGTGTATCCTTAGGATTTCATGCCTGTTCCTAAAGTCTGAAAGCAAGAATTCAAGAATCTATTCAAAGTGAGATTACAATATTCATCAGTATTAATCTACAGAAGGAGCTTTATATTAAATTCTACATGGAAGACAGGCACTGTCAGGAACAATACCTAAGTGCCGATCAGCAAGATTTGTTACTTGCTGCTATTCACTGTCAGCTTCCTCTGCTGGTTTGGTTCATCTGCCTCAGGGAAAACTAGGAAAGGCCAATTAAAACACTGCTTAAACTTTATCACACTTCCACTTTTGAATTGCAAAGGCATCCTGTACTCTTTAAATAACTCCAGTATTTAAGTTTTTCTGACACTTTTAGCTAATGGAGAGCCTCCTTAGCAGGCAAAGGTTTAAGTAGAAAATCTATGTGTGAAATGTCTAATGTCCAACTATAGTCCACTCATCACTCTACAGTTGCTGCATTAACAGCAGGGATATGACTTATGGTGAGAAGGCACTCAGCTCTTCTGTTGCTCTTTTACAACAACACGTACACACACAGTCCTGCTCATTCACTAAATTTTGTCTTCTGTTAACTAGTCATTGGTTCCGACTATGTGCAAGTTTATGTCAGACCAGCTAGTCAACTGGTTACAATCCTAACAAGAGGACAGTGCCCAGGAAAGGGTTATAAAGAGCAGGGAATAAGGCCAGGCATGGTGGTCCATGCTGTAGCTACATGGGAGGCTGAGGCAGGAGGATCTTGGATTCAGTGGCCCTGTGGATTCAATAGAAAACCAGAGCTACACTCCTAAAACTTACACTTCAGTGGGAGGATGAAGTGGAACAACGGAGATTCTGCAGCTACAAGACTGGGTTAAAGTTTTGTTTTGCTACTTACTCTATAATTCAGTTTTCTCAACTGTAAATGAAAATAATAACACCTACTTCTTAGGGTCATGTGAGATTTGACAGAGAATTTACACAAGCCCTTGGCACCCTCCATCTCTTCCTCTTTGCCAGCCTGAACTCTAGGGTCCTTGGATTCTGTTTCCTCTAATTGTTTTCCATCTGTTCTCTGCTTTTTTTGTTTATTTGTTTTTTGTGATGCCAAGGATTGAACCCAGGGGTGCTCTACCACTGAGCTATTTCCCCAGCTCTTTTTAAATTTTTTGTTTTGAGACAGAGTTTTGCTGAGTTGCCCAGGCTGGCTGCAAACTTGGGATCCTCTTGCCTCAGTCTCCCAAGTAGCTATAGCGTGGACCACTATGCCTGGCCTTGTTCCCCGCTCTTTATACCTCTTCCTAGGCACTGTCCTCTTGTTGGGATTATAACTGGTTGACTAGCTGGTCTGCTTCACTCTAGTTCCTTTTTTCTTCTTCCTTTCCATCACCATCTTTAATTAATTCTTTAAACTGCTTACTATGTGACCTTGTTGAAACTTAGCTCCTCCATGCTTCTTCATGTCTAAAACAGAAATCTTTGATGACTCTCTCTCACCTGCTGAATGAAGGCTGAGCCTCTTGGCATGGCATGCCAGGCCATTCATGAGCAGATTCTACCCTAGACTCTTCAGTCTTAAATATTTACAGGGCTTAGCTTAACTTGAACATAAATGCTTAATTGTACATGTGTAAAGCCTCAGAGCATTCAACAAATTCTCCAGCAAAACCAAAATGTTTACAAATTGCTAAAATGAGCCTATATGGTATTTGTTCCACGTCAATGATTCTGATTCTACAACTCCCTAAGATTTTTCATCACCTTTGAAAATATTGTTTAGGATTTTCTTTATGGCGTTTACTCTATCTAGAATGCCTAAGCCCCAAGTTTGACTTATTGAAATTCTTTAAGGTTATCTCAAATATCACATCCTCCAGAAACGAACAACTGGTTCCCCCCATCAGCATGAATTCATTCTATATTGTGCCTCCCAACACTTTGAACTTTGATTATCTTACTGTGGTAGTTTGCATTGTTCTTCTTGGTGCCTCCCTCTTCTCTGTGTCCATGCCCTTTATGAGTTGGCATTGTAGTTTCTTCCCCTGGAGGTGGAACATTCTTCCCCACCACATTGGTGTTGGGCTTGGCAATGGAACTTGCTCCAGCCAGTGAAACCAGGCAGATACAATGGTGTGCCCATTCTGTGCTCATGTAGGCTTCAAAGGGCATAGCAGGTTTCTGTTTGCCTCTCTTGAACTTCTGCCATCATTATGAGAAGAACACAGCCTGGCTAGCTTGCTGATCCAAGGATGATGACATTTATGTGGAACAAACCTGTACCCAACCTGCAGGTTGAAGGCCAGCACTGTGAAGTCCAATCTAAATCAACTGACTTCCAGCTAACCTGCACATGAGTGAGAATATATAACCATTTATTTAATCTGTTTGGGGGTGGTTTGTGCCTCAGCATTATTGCGCCAACAGCTCACTGAGATAATTTTCGTACAGTTTTGTACTTCTATTTTCCATGGATGTGTCTGATTCTCTTCCCCAACTGAACACTTCTGGTAGACAGGAGACATATGATCTTCATCTTTGTGTTTCTTCATGACTTGGTCCGTTTCTTGCATAGAGTGAGCACACTATTCATTTTTACTGGTTTCAAGTGGATAACAAAACAATTCACTGAGGTTTAAAATCAACAGAGGAAGTCATTAGTTAGTGACGTCTTGATTATCATCAAAGACTGCCTCCTGTGCTCCATGTGGTGGCACCAAAACAATTTGACAAGCTTCCTGAAATGCTTCCAGGCAAGATCAAAGCAACAATAACTACTGATTAGTACACAAATAACTATTAGTTACTAGGCCAATAATGGCAGGGTTACTCTTTTTCAAATGTGGCATAGGTCAATTATCACAAAGCTTTGAGGAACTAGGACAAAGGAGCTACCACTCCTAAATAGCAGATTTGAGGTCTTCTACTGTATACTCAGAAGGGCTTCTTGTTCCCACAGATCTTCTTAGAGGGGCATTTTCTTCTCTCTTGCCAAGGATTTCAGCTAATTCATGGACGTTTACAATGGATGTTTGTCACTGTTTTTAGGAAATATGTTAGGAGCCAAAGGCAGGGAGGAATCAGATCAGTGTTGCAGCTGGCAGAAGCAGGTTACTGAGCACATGAGGAATGAGCACACTCCAGTCTGAGAACTGAATTCGCCTTCCAGCCCCAGATTGGTTTCCACAAAGCTGATTGTGTGACCTCAGGAAATCATTTAACTTAGTTGAAGTGGAAAGAACTAAGCATTGATGGAATGTAGCCACTGGTCTCATCTATACACGTTGTCCTGTTTCATCCTCACAGTAACACCATGAGAAAAGCGAAGAGCTTTAAAGATATTAATTTGGCCACGGTCGTCACCGAGCTATTAAAGGGCAAAGCTAGGATTTTAATTCCAGATTGAACCTACACATTTCCTAGGACACCAATGCCTCCCATTGGCAATTCCTGCATTGTTCCCCTGTCACCCAGATGTGCCTGTGTAGATAGCAGCTTCAGACTAGGATGAGTCTGAGGCTGACAAGCCTTCTTGTGCAGAGATTTATATATCCATGCTCCACCTCCATTGGAAGTCAGACATATGGCAGTTAGCCCCAACCACCAAGACACTTCATTTTCTTATTCTCAAAGTTTGACAGCTAAGGTCATGCAGGTTATAAAAGAACTTCTGAACTTTCTTTGCATAAATGTTTGTACATTGATAACACAAACGTAAGAGGTGACTTTTCAAGACTAGTGCAGTAGTTCCTGTTGTGTCCTTTCAATATAAACCTTGTTCTGTTATTGGTCCAGAATGTTCTGTTTCAATAACTCAGCATGGAGGAAGCTAAGAACCTGGGTAAAGAAAGGGATCATTCTCCTGATGCCTATGATCTTTTTCCTTCTAAGCTATTGCATTGGTGGCAGAGTAGCAAGAACTGTCAAAGCCACGGGGGCAGGTAGGACAGAACACCAAGAGAAAGCTCCTCATTCCCCTAAAATTAAGGTAGGAAATACCAAGAAGATATCTATTTCACTGGTTCCCACTTTCTCATCTAGAAGGAAAAACTTAAAACCTGGAACCAAAGCTCTGTAGTCAGCCACAACCATTCAGAAGATTAGCCAGCAACTGGTTAATCTCACCAATATTAGTCACACAACCAGTTAAGGAGAGGGTTGGTGAAGCCACCCAGTCAGCCAGGCAGAGGTCACAGGGACTTACACCACCAAGGCCAATTTCTCCATGGCTCCTCAGTGAGGCACAACTCCCAGGGCCCCACATGCTTTGTGTGGTCTCCCTGCTTTTCGTGTCACCGTGCTGTGCTGCTGCCTACACACTCTGCTTGACTGTGAGGTTTGTAGGGAGGACACACTTTCCTTTGTGCTCACTGCCGCTGACTCCAGGGTCTGACACAGATCTGGCCTGAAGTAACTGCTTGAACTGAGATGTGTGATTATTGTTCAATTTTGATAAAACTAAATTTACTTTGGAATGATGTGGAAACTTTAAGGAAGTAAAGGAGGGAACTTGAGATTCCTTTATTAAAAAAAAAGAAGAAAAATATGCAGATGCTTGTGGTTTGTGTAGTTTAGACATGCTAAATGAAGCAGGGAAGGTTGGCCAGAAGAGGATGTAAGTGGTACCAGATGTTCTGTCCTAGACATGCACAGGAGTTTAATTAAAATATATAGATATTTATATTGTTTGCTTGCTCTGTGGTGTGCCTAAAGGTATTCTGAAAATTATTTTTCAAAGGTATGATGAAATGAGAGAAATGTATAACATTGGGTTAAAAGCTTTATTGGTTGGGGCTAGGGCTATAGCTCAGTGGTAGAGTGCCTGCCTTGTACTTGTGAGGCACTGGGTTCGAACCTCAGCACCACATAAAAAAATAAAAATAAATAAAGATTAACAAAAAAAGAAGAAGCTTTATTGGTTAAAAAACCTATTTGGATTTGCCTAAAACTTTTTAATGTTTATTTTCACTATGTATAAAATGACTTATTACACTTTTGTAACTGAATTAGCAGTTTTTGTAGACACAAAGATGCCCTACTTCATTCCTGCTTATAGTTTCTAAAGCTATATTATTATTATTTGGTACCTACATTCCAGGGGAAGACCTCTTAATACATTTGCTTGGTCAGTTTAATCAGTTGGTCAGTTAGTCAAACCAGCTTCTGTAAGAAAATCATCAGATGCTAGATACATGTTTTATTTTTTAACTCTAATTATAAATGCTATGTAGGCCAAGTTCTTATTTAAGATCATAGGCTCCAGAGTAAGACTTGCTTGGGTAACCCATAGGCTACGTGATTTTGAGCAGTTTACTTTCTCTGTATCTCAACTTCCTCATCTGTAAAATGGGGATGAAAAAATATTTGCTTCATGACGCTGTAGTGAGCATTAAATAATAAATTCAAATTAATGAGGAAAGGCCTAGTACATGGTAACCTCTCAATAAATGTTAATAATTATCACATAAATCATGAATTATGTGAAATATTTAGATACAATTTAGAATGAAACAAGAATTTAAAGTCATTTGCCACGCAAAAGAAGTACATAATACTTAGCATATTAAAGATTTTTCATCCTTTGTAGTGTTTATAGCACCTAGTTTGATATCAACTTTTAAGACAATTTGCCTTTCAAAGAAATAAATTGTTTTTTAAAGAAATAATGCATTTCTATGCTGCTTAACTTTAAGTACACTTTCTATAGCATTCTTTTCCTATAGCTGATTTGAGCATAAATTTGCTGTTGTAGAGAGGAGATTCTCTTTGTCCACCTCCCCACACCACCTTCTCACACTGTAAGTAAAAAGGATCTTTTCGTCCATCTTTCTGTGAATTGACCTAGAATGGCAAGACTTCCGGAGTGGCAACCAAGGAGTCAATTTAAAAAATGTTGATATTGTAAAAGTGAATGACCATGAACACTGGATAAAAATGGCCTTTTTGCAATTCAAATGTTTTCCAATTCTTTGGTTTCAAGAATATCAAAGGAAAACCTAATAAAGTTGGAACATTAAAAATAGCATTTGATGATATGTGATACACGATACTTGACAAGTACCATTCTTGGAGGCAGTTCAAATAATTGAGTGACACTGAAATAACACAACTGCTTCCATTCCCATCTATGTGACCATGCATGCAAGTTTGTTTGTTTTCAGTACTCCTATTAGAAATATATGAGGGCTAGGGTTGTAGCTCAGTGGTAGAGCACTTGCCTAGCATGTGTGAAGCACTGGATTCAATTCTCAGCACCACATAAAAATAAATAAATAAAATAGAGGTATTGTATACATCCACAAGTAAAAAAAAAAAAAAAAATAAAGAAGGAAAGAAAAATATACGAACAGGGGCTGGGGTTGTAGCTCAGTGGTAGAGTGCTTGCCCAGCATGTGTGGGGCACTGGGTTTGATCCTCAGCACCACACTGAAAAAGATGAACAAAATAAAGGTATTGTGACCATCTACAATTAAAAAAAATTTTTTTAAATATGTGAACAGAACTGATTCTGAAGTCTCATTCTAGTACTATATAATATTCATCCATAGACACGAATTTTAAGACTCCCTCAAACTCATTGAGTTTTTTTTATAGTCACTTGTTTATCAAACTATTAATGAATATATGTTGGATGAATCACTACTTATAAAAACGTGTGTAGCGCCGGGCGCGGTGGCGCACGCCTGTAATCCCAGCACTTTGGGAGGCTGAGGCAGGAGGATCACGAGTTCAAAGCCAGCCTCAGCAATGGCGAGGCACTTAGCAACTCAGTGAGACCCTGTCTCCAAATAAAATACACAAAAGGGCTGGGGATGTGGCCCAGTGGTCGAGTGCCCCTGAGTTCAATCCCTGGTACCACAAAAAAAAAAAACAAAAAAACAAAAACAAAAAAAAAAAAAAAAACGTGTGTAGCAAGTCAGAATTATAAGAATGAAGGAAATGCAGAATATTTTAATTTATAAATACATTTTTGTTTTGGAGAATTATGATAAGGTGAACAATAAAAACCTTCAGAGTATAAATATATTAGGATTATACATCATGTATAACCAGAAGAATGAAAAGTTGTACTCCATTTATGTATGATGTATCAAAATGCATTCTACCATCATGTGTAACTAATTAAAACAAACAAATAAATAAAAAAAATTAGGATGAAGTTCTGTGGAGAAAGTGAAATAGAAAATGAGTTAAAAAGGAGCACGTAAAGTTTCTGACAGTTAAAAGAGCTTTTTTTTGGATTTTAAAGAGTGGATGATGGTGGGTATTGAATATGTACTTAAGATTCCACTAGATACTTTGAAAGTGATGCTACCATATTTGAAATTAAAATATTAGTATTACAGTCTTAGTACTATTTAGACCTATAGTGCACAATTTAAGATGTCCACTTTAAAATCTGTGAGAGGGTACACTGTTTTCTAAATTCTTGTAGAGGATGCTGAACAAAGCTCTGGATACCACTGATCTAAAGTAGAGAAGCCTGTGCCCTGGGAGCTTGAGCACTGGAATGGCAAACGCTGGTCCTTCTGCAGTTGGTGAACAGATAATCTACTGTTCTCATGTTTCAAAAGACCTTTCTCATCATCGGTTATTAATGAAGGAAATGCTATTTGGTAGTGGCTCACACATCCACTTTTGCCCTTCCAAGTTTCCTGGGAATACGTGTATTATCTTTATGCAAGAACATAAAAATGGTGCCACTTTGAAGATTCTTAGAAGGAATCACTTTTAAATAATATTCCATAATCAATAATTATCTGGTAATATTGGAATTTTTAATTTTTTCTTCCTGCAACTCAATTCAATCTATTATATTTTTATCCACTATATTCAATTTATGAAAGTCCTGATGAAATATGGAGGTACACATAAATGTATATTCATTTAGGGAATCAAGGATAGTGTTAATAAATAAAAACCAGTGGCATTCCTATTTATAAGAACACTGGATGTAAAATAGCTAGGTCACATTAATGACACACTTTCCCTTTCCCTAGTTAAAACTATGAGATCGTTTGACAATGGAGCTTTTCTTTCATTTATTTATATGGATACATATCTGCAAAATGGCACTTCTCAGGCCCCTTTTTATGTGCTCTCCCTGGCTAGCCTCATCCATTATCAGGACTCTCAATATTCACTGATGACTCTCCCAAATCTCTCCCTTCTAAAACTGTGCTCCTGTTTGCCATTAGTGAAACCCTCATCAGGACTCATTCTTTATCTTATCCCTTATACCCAACAGATCCAAAGTTCTATTGATTTTACTTCAGAAATAATCCTAAAACCTGGCTCTGATTTTCCACTACCTCTGCTGCTGAGTACTTCAACCCCAAACAATAACTAACAACCCCCCCTCCCCCACACACACACCTTTTTTTTTTTTTTTTTTTTTTTTTTTTGAGATAGGGTCTCACTATGTTGCCCAGGTTGGCCTCAAACTTGTAATCTTCCTGCTTCAGCCTTTTGGGTAGCTGAGATCACAGGCATGCACCACTGTGTTCAGCTGACAATAATCTCTTAACTGGCCTCCCTGCCCCAATTACTCTGTGCTTTACCATGCCAGATGAGCAGTCACTTCAGAAGTTGAGATCTTGTCATCCTTGTTCTGAAAATTTTTCAATTGCCCTCCAGTGTTTATCACTTAGATTCGCATATTTAAGTGTGGTTTATAAAGCCCTTCATGATCTGCTCTGTCTACTTTTAGATACCTCCCACCCCTTCACCCAAATGCAAATGCGAAATCCTAGGACTCCAGGAATAAGACATGGTGCTTGTGTTACAAAGTGGTAGGCAGAGACATACATATCATTTCTCTGAAATGTCAGAGGCTGACATATTATATTAGAGGTTCTAGCAAAGTGCTGTGGTGGCAGGGTAGAAGAAGGGCCCTGGGGAAGGCTTTCTGGAAGAAAAGCCAGGTCTTGAAAGGTTTCCTTAGAATTGCTAGATAAAACCCAGGACTCCCTATTAAAGTTGAATTTCAGATAAATGATTTATACAAAAACATAAGTATATCCCATGCAATGCTTAGGACATATACTAAAAATTTATATAAAATTCAAACTTAATTTCACTTCCTGTATTTTCATTTACTAAATTTGGCAACCCTACCTTAAGTCTGTGGAATAGCTTGGAAACAAGAATAGGGGAAAAGATAGCAGAGAATGGCAAGTTGTCCAATTCAGCTGGAGTCTCAGATGTATGGGGGACGGGCAAAAGAAGAAGATACAAGAGATACCAGAAAAGTCACCAGAGCCCCCATCACAGAGTCTTTGAATGGCTTTGATATGTCACGGAGGAATATGATGTAATCCTGTGAACTTAGGTTCAGAAATGAAACAGACAATGTCTTTTATGAAAAACAGAATGTACATATAAATTTTTATGGACCAAACTGTTCGTTCTCTGGGGTTTACAGTTAACACTGTTATATGAATCCCGAACACATCTGAAGCCATACAGAAAAGATAGATTAACTGTTCACACTTAAACAAGAACAGCAATTGGCAATACTGAACATTAAATATTTTCTAAACAAATTTCCAAATGCAGGTGGTAATTTATACACATTAAATCACAGAAAAAACAAGCTAATGAATACCTAAAGCAGGAAGTGAATCAATAAATTGTGATCTTATTTGTACTCTATGCATTGATTTAAATAAGATTTTAAGTCATATATTCAGATAAGAAGCTCAATGAAATACTGGCCATCTGAATCACAGATATAAAATGAATGGTTAAAAAATTAACACATTGGTTATTTATTCATTACCCTAATCAGTATAGAACCTCTTACTTTAAATATTCAAATTAACAATGATAAAAACAAATTAGCAATCTTTGTTTTTCCTACTGTATAAATGCCAACATATGTATTTTTAAATCAGTTTTGAAATTCAACTCTGAAAAGGCAAGAATTCACATGACAGACATGTTTAGAAATCCCTTTTGTAAAAATTTAAGCACTGAGGAATATTTTCTGTTTTCTTCAAAGTTGTAAAAAGACATTTTTGAGCAATTAGGGAAATTTGAAGATGAACTAGACATTAGATGACGATGAGGCACTATTCTAATGCTGTGGGTGTCATAATAACTGTGGTTAAATTTAAAATAAAATTTTCTTTTGGAGGTACTTACTCAAGTGTTATGGGTACAATGATATAATGTCTGGGATTTGCTCTTAAAATACACCACTTTTTAAAAAAGAGTGGAGAATAGATGAAAAAAAGCTGCCAAAATGCTGATAACTATTGATGTAAGGTGATGGTATGGGAGTTCAGTATATGATTCTATTTTAGCGTATATTTGAAAATTTCCATAATAAAAGGCAAAACAAAACAGGCCTTTTTCATGAGTGAATAACTTGCTTGGAAACATTTTATATAGTACCTTTACATCCTCCTTTCATTTCATGGCAAAATTCTCTGTATCTCTAATGGTTATTAAAGCAGTTCAATATGTGCATCTTATTAATAATGACTCACTTATTGAGAACAGGCTATGAACCAGGCACTGTGCATGATGATTACCATGCAATATTCATTTAATGTAACATGCAACAATCTTTTGATCTTAGGCTTGATTATTATCCCTATTTTACAGATGGAGAAAGTAAGGCTTGGAAACAGCACTCACTGTCACAAAGATAGTATACGTATTTGTGCTGGAATCCAGATTCTGACTGCCTGACTTTAATCACTACCTATACTGCCAGGTAAAATGGCAAGAGTATAAATAAAGATATACATAATACATACTAAAACAAAAAGAATGTGGAAATTTGCTCACATATTTTCCTTTTGCCACAGCCATGTGGCTCACGGACAGACCTGTGATCAGCTCAGCCCCAGCATTTGTTCAGTCATGGATCAAGCTGTTATTTTAAGTAGAAGAGGGGAAAGATACTGCTCTCAGACAAAGAAGGAGAAGCAAAGAGAACAAACATAACAAATAGAAGTCTCTTCTCACTGATAACAGCAGTTCTGCAACTGCTTTCTAAAAAAAAAAAAATAAATAATAATAAACAAAATAATCAAATTGCACAGTTTGCTTGTGCGTGTGTGTGTGTGCCTTCTGACGCCTGGTTATATTTTGCAGGAGTTCGCTTCGGGTTTTAAATAATTCATCATGCAGTGCCTCTTGTTTGGCGCAGGCAGGCAGGGGGTGGATGGAGGAGGTAGCGAGGGAGAGGAGCTTGGAGGACGCACATCATACAAGTGAGGAACTGGCACAGCTGCAGCCCCGTGAGACCCCGCCCCGATGAGCTCATCCCTTGGCAGTGCAAATTAGGATGACATAATGTTTCTGGAGAGCTCCTTCCAGCCCACTGCAGCAGGAGCGCTCTTGCTTTTCCTGAGCACAGGAAAAATTAGCATCGGTATTTCTAGCTGTTCCTGAGGAAATGGCATTTTATTCAAGGGTGTCGTGGGATACATAACACATTGCCTGCATTACTATCAGTTCCTGTGCAAATGAAAAACAACTTATCAGTAAACAAGTCACTGATTACTATACTTATCAAACTATAAAGGTAACTGGCATTCTTCAAAAACAGGATCCAGTTACAATAATATGACATATAGTCTTTGTGTTTCCTCAAAGATTTTTAGCTCAAGTGTATAAAAATTAGTCTCAGCAATAGTATTAAATAATAGTAATAATCATTATCATTTATTTAACTTATTTTATGCTAGATGTTTTACACATATATTACTTAATTTAATCCCTACTACAACCCTGCAGAGTAGGCATTGCCATCTCCCACACATATACCCTTCATAGATAAGGAAACAGGTTCTGAGAGGTAGGTAAGTTGTCCAAGATCTGACAGCGGTTATTGACAAAGCCAGTGTGACTCTGGTTCACAGCCTGTTCTGCTGATCACCAGGCTACACTGCTCTGTAGGCCACACTACACAGGTGTAGTTCTGAAGGATGTATGGCATTGTTTAATAATGACACAAACTACAACAGATGACTGTTCCTACCAAGAAATCACAGATGACCAAAAAGCTAGGACAGCATAGGTGTCTGGCATTTCTCCCCTCCTGAGACACTCCCATTTTGTAAGAGGAGTAAGGTAGACTAGTATTCTACAGTTGCCCATGAGCTAGGCACACGAATGGCTCAGTTACCATAATAACTGCCCCATGTTGTAGTTATCATTATTCCTAATTTATAGATAACAACATCCAAAGGAGTGAAGTGTCTTGTCCAAATGCACAGAATAATTGAAAAGTCTGGGGTTTGCAGCCAGGACTGTACATTTCTGAAGCAACGTGCTATTGTAAAACAGGCAGATTTTGAAGTCCATAGATCTGGGTGTGAATTATGGCTTCTACATTTACTCTGTAACCTTGGACAAGTTATTAATCCCCCTGAGTCTCAGCTTCTTTTCTATGAAGTGGGATTGTCACAGGAATATAGTGAAGAGTCAAGTAAAATTGAAAATATAAATACAGCAGCCATTATAGAACCTGGCAATAGGAGACAGTTAGTAAATGTTGATTTATTCTTTTTCCTTTGTATGAACAAAAAATTCTTTAGAATTTTATGAAAATATTTAAAGAAACATGGAAAAGAAGAAATGGAATATACCTGCAGTTTTCAACATTTCCTCCCCTAACTCCTCAAATAACCTCCATTTAACCTTTTAAAACAGAGTTTGGGAGAAAAATGAATGAAGCAAGAGGAAAGACAGGATGAGAAGAAAACCTGGTAACAGAAGAGGATAAAGGAGAGGTAGAGGCGAGGGAGGGGATAGAGAAGGTGGGCTGTAAACTACTGAAAGGGAGGAAGGGTGGCAAAGTGGAGGTCAGACGATGTAGATTTGGGTATAAGCTCTATCCTACTAGGTGGGTGGCTTCAAGCAAGTGTCCGTGACACACCCCTCACAGAATTGTTGGAGGGCCCAGGAGAGGGAATGGGCAGTTCTGAACCCATCGCCTGGTGTGCAGGAGGGCTCGAAGAAGGGAGGGCACAGAGGATGAGAATAGGGACTGGACTCCCTTCCACGGCATCTGCAGCCTGGCTTCCTCTTCTTGAGTCAGAACAATCCTGGTTCACTGTGTTAAGTGGGAGCCAATCGCTTTTCTGTAAATTTTTTTGGGAAAGATTTCCTACCAGTCCTGTTTTACTCCCTGCCTGCACTCTTTGAACATTTTTGGTTCTGATGCTGGTTGCAGGCTGGGGAAGTGCAGTCTGGCTGGCAGGTGACTGAACACTCCAATTCAGCTGTCCTGCTGATGACTGGAAATACAGAGGTGGTGGCGGGGGTGTGGAGGGGGAAGTGGGGGACTCTGAATAGAGACAGAATCTGTCCTCCACGTGTGAGATTTCATTAAAGCTGGGTTGATTAGGTATGATAAAATATCATCCATGGAGAATAGAGTTTGATTACTACTGGAACCCCTTGGAGCCGGGATCAAATTTCTGACCAGCTTTACCCAGAGGATCACATAGATGTGTGTGCCTACATACACCTGCCATCTCGCTATAGAACTGCATGTCCAGTTCTACCACCTATTAAACAAATTGGGTGGTTTGATATTAACTACACCAAAATCTGTGCCATAGGATGCTTTTACACTTAAGTTGAACGACAAGGAAGTATATTTAAAAATGCAAATCCTACAAAGTCATTTCTTCTCTTACAGTTAAAAGGAGAAACACATGGATCCAGAAAATTTTGTTTGTACATCCCACGACTGTATTTGAAATCATGCCATATTGGTTTAGCAATCCTTCACAAATAATTATAGATTTAGTTAACTGAGGTCCTACGTGATAGGGAATAAAAATTACTAATAAAAAAATTACTAATAGTTAATAATGTATTTTAATTTCTAAGAAAGATTAGGTTTTGTTCTCCCAATTGCAGGAGCATCTTCTTTCCCACTTTTTCAAACTGCATCTTTGCAAACAACATTACTTCTGTAATGTTGTCCTGGCACAGTAAAGCTAGTGGTTTGCCCACTTATATGTAGGTAAAAATTAATCTCTGTAATGAAATCACTCAAACTACCTGAAACAAATTTGTTACAGATTCAGAAAAGAAAGATGTGATATGGATATTTCAGATGTTCAAGTTTAGATTAAATGTTGTAGAAATAAATAGAATCATATATCTTGATAACTAGAACTGACTTAAGATACTTATGTAAAAGGCATTCATGTATGAAGAAAAAATCCATTTGAGTTTTGTTTTTGTTTTAGGTGAAAGAGGCCAGTTATGTTAGTTGCCTTTGTCACTATAACAAGTAGCTGGGATAATCAAGGTTTATTTTGTCTTACAGTTTTGGAGGTTCCAGTTCACGATCGGGTGGCCCCATTACTTTGGGCCTGTGGTAAGGCAGCACATTAGGAGCACATGGTAGAGAAAAACTGTTCCCCTCATGGCCAGGAAGCAAGAAGGAAGAGGAAGGGGTCAGGATCCCATTATCTTTTCATGGGCATGATACTAATTTCCTAAAGACCTCCCATTAGGCTCTACCTCCCAATAGCACAATGCCAGAGACCAAGCCATTAACACATGGGCCTCTGGGGGACAGTCCACATCTAAATCACAGCACCAGTCTAAGAGATCATGGGTTTTCTCTAACTTTAGGTAGTTATGTACATATGACGGCCATTAGGTTGACATTTGAAGCTCAAACGGATGTCCCTACCTGTCATGAACAAGAACCAGATTCCATCTCTAAATAGTATCATCTGCTTCACAGTTCATACCAACATTTAGGGAGTTTGCTAACCAGAATGTCTTTGGTACATTCTATTATTTTAAATAATTATCATTTAAAAAATGACTAATAAGAGCAAAACCGGCAGTTTTTAAACAAAGGAGCCACTTACATAACTCCTTCTGATAAGGTAACACCGAGGAATGGTATGTGTGGCTATTCAATTACATGCAATTACCAAAGTTATCCACATACAATTGACTTTTAAAGGCTTAGATTATATAATGATGCATTTAACCCAAACTATCATTAATGTACCACAACATTAAAAGAAAGATACTAATGGGATTTTAATACTTCAAAATATTTCTTATGAATTTTAATGATCACAGCTTTCTGTATGTACAAAAGTGCCAGAAAGTAATAGTTGAATGCTAGCTAGATTATATCAAGTTAATTGGAGTTTTAGCCTCTTCTATTATATATATATACATATATAATATATATTATAATAATAATATAACAATAAATATGATATATATTTATATATTCCCTTTTTTAATAACATTTAAGGCTGATCCAAAGGTTACCAAGGACTAAAACAATTAATAATCAAACACAATGCAAAAATATCATATCACACCAAGGCAGGACTTTTCCAAAGTCATAAAAATGAACAGCCCTGTTCAAACCAACAATAATGTCTCTAGAGGCTAAAAATATAAATAAAGTCTAATTATATGTACATATAGTGTCGGAGAAGACTATGGTTTTGCATTGTCTCTTACCTGCTTGGAATTAAGAAGGGTTCTTGGATTTGTGCCTTGGTATTTTTCATGGGTTTTAGATGATTCACAATCATTATTGCTTCATATACCACTTCTGCCTTAAATTTCTCTCTTCCCTCCTCTGAAAATCCAGTTACTTAGCACATTATCTCTTCTGCATTTTCTTTTTGTTTCTTTGCGTTTGTCCTATTTATTAATTCCTTTTCCCTCTAGTTCTCCTTACTACGTCTAATCTGTGGTTAAGGCCATCATGGTAGCCAGCTACCCAGGCACCCCAGCCATGATTCTCACTATTTGGTATTTACACACTTGGGTAGTTTCTTTTTACAGTAGCTTGAGGCTGACCTGTGTGATCAATGGAATATGGTGGAAGTGACAGTGTGCCACTATTGAGGCTAGGTCACCAAAGGCCTTGAAGCTTTTTCTTTGCTTATTTGGATTTCTCTTTCTGTGGAAAACCAGTCACCATCACATTGTCATGAGAACACTCAAGCTGCTCCCTGGAGAAAATTATATCACAAGAAACCCAACTTGACCTCCATATGCACTTTGCCCCCTTCAGGTGGCTCCAGTCCCAGTTAAAGTCTTTTGATGACTGCCCCTATTGAGATCTGACAGCAGCCTCAAGAGAGACCTCCAAGAGGAACCGGCCAAATTATACTCCTTGATTCTTGACACATAGGAACCAAGAGACAGGTTAAATGATTATGCACATTCAGTCACTAAGCCTTAGGATGATATGCTATACAGCACCAAATAGCTAATCTACTCATTCATTAAGGTTTTAATTCTGTTCTTAGATTTTTCAGTTGGTTCATCTTGATAATTTCTAGTTCTCTTGTAACATTTCTCATCTTTTAAAACATATCACAGAACACATTAAACATTTTTTTTCAAAATTTATTATGTGGAGCTCCATGTTACCATCATCTATAATGTTCCTTTTTTTCCCCTCAATTCATAGTATCTCTTCATGAACCTAATTATTATTAGCTAAATAGTGGATAACTTGTAAAAATAATTTGAAACTTTGATGACACTTGCTTCCTTGAAAGATACTTTATTATCGGCAGGTTTATAAACCAGCAACCTGAGATAATTTGATATAATTTCAGGGAATAAAATGACTTGAGGGGCTGGGGTTGTGGCTCAGCAGTAGGGCGCTCACCTAGCATGTGCAAAGTCCTGGGTTTGATCCTCAGCACCACATAAAAATAAATAAAAGTGGCCCCATATGGCAAGCTTACCTCTGGATTCTTCATTCTCCATGTATTTCCCATAATTCTACCATGTGAGATCAGCCTTTTAAAAATTTTATTAGTTATAGATGGACACAATACCTTATTTTATTTATTTTTATGTGCCGAGAATTAAAGCCAGTGCCTCAGCAATACAAGGCAAGCACTCTACTGCTGAGCTACAACCCCAGCCCCTCTAATGTCTTTTTGCAATTCTTTTGTTTTTAATTTTTCTTTTTTTAGTTGTTGATGGACCTTTATTTTATTCATTTATGTATATGTGGTACTGAGAATCACACCCAGCACCTCACACATGCAAGGCAAGCACTCTACCACTGAGCTACAACCCCAACCCTGTTCTTTTTAGTATATTTTGTATAGCTTTTATGGCCTATATTGGGAGATCTTTTGATCTGTATAAGAAGAAATAGTATTATTTTATTAGCTAATCTAGAATTATAGTCACCTCAGACAATAAGAGACCACATGCACTTTTTTTTTTTTTTTTTTTTTTTTTTTTTTTTTTGCTAAGGGTCTAATAGCGTCACTTCTCCAAAACCATTTTCATAGTAAAGGAATTGTTATTTTTAAAATGAAATAGTAAAGAGCTGCCAATCTATTTGCTTATGACAAGACAGCTGGTCATTGCAAAATGTGAAAAACCACTATTGATAGAAACAGATAGTGTTTACAGAGAATATCAAGTAAATTCCTGCAAGCCCAGATAACCAGACAAGCAGGACATTGCTCCTCATATTTAGTCTTCTATGAAAGGCTCTAGTTCTATGAAAAACTAGTAGTCATGTTGTGAGGACACTCAGTCAGTTCCATGGAGATGCATACAATCTACTGGAAATATTCTCCAGTGTTTTCTGGATTGTTTGATATTTCTCTTACATCAGATACAGGTGTATAACCTCATAAGGTCACTGTGTAAATTAAATGAGATAATGAATGAGTACAACATGTTTAACACAGTACATAGTTCACTAAGGGCTGGCTTTTTATAATTATCAAAGTTTCCCTTTTCTTATAGAAGATGAGAGTAGAATAGTGGTTTTCAGAGACCAGGAAGAGTTGGGTGGGGGTGAGGAAGGATGGAGAAAGTTTGATGGATGGGTACTAAGTTACAATTAAATAGGAATAAGAAGTTCTGATGTACTGTTGCATAGTATGGTGACTATAGAAAATGCAATGCATACATGCATTGAACATTACATGGTATCCCATTAATATGTAAAATTTTTATGTTTCTATGTATCAGTTAAGAATTAGAATTAAATTAGAAAAAAGAAGAAAGAAAACTTCCCATTTCCAATGATGTTAAGACTTTACATGTGACTTGAAAATTCAGAATCAACACTTGGGAATTTTCATGAAAAATACCCAGTGAGTAGCTTCCATGTAAGAGGTCAGAGAGATCTTTCTAGACCTGAAATTTGGCTAGTACCAACTGAGGTGTTCTGTAAGTGTAAAGTAAGCATCAGACTTCAAAGATTTGAAAAATATTCTAAAGCATATCATTAATATTTTAAAAGTATTTTGCATTTTGAAATAATATTTTAGATATACATTAAATAAATTATATTATTTAAATTAATAATACCTGTGTTTTTTCATTATTATTTATTTTTGTACCAGGGATTGAACCTGGAAGGGGCTCAACCACTGAGTCATATCCCAGCCCTTTTTATATTTTTATATTTGTTTTGAGACAGGGTCTCACTAAGTTGCTTAAGGCATTGTTAAATTGCTGAGGCTGGCTTTGAACTTGTGATCCTTCTGCCTCAGCCTTGGGAATTGCTGGGATCCTAGTACCACCATGCATATGTCTCACAATGTGGTTTTTGGACAGCACTGTTGTAGAACATTATAGTAACTCTGAAAGAATTACCTCATTGAATTACATCTAGGGCTCTGAAAGAGTTAATGCATCTCCCCAAGGTGTTATTTGAGAGTAACTCAATCACAAGGGAACACAGTGAAATATGTCACAAACTGCTAATCACATCATTAAATATAGTCTCCCCTGTTGCAGAATGTAATCATTTATGAGAGTGAAGAGCTCAGGGACTTTCAGAAAATTTCAAATATCCATTCAAAAAATCTTCTTGTCATTCCTGCTAAATTTGTTATGATCCAATCTGGCTGCAACCCAGGACCTGACATTTTCATCACAATTCACAAATGCACTCAACTGGCACAAATACATTTATTTATGCACAGAGCCAGGGAAAGAGTGATCTCTACTCAAAATAACGTGCTTAACTAATGGACCATCCCTTTTACCACTAGAGAGGCCAGAGGTAATGAGAAGACATACATGAATTAAGCAATATTAAATACTCAAGTTGTTCATTACATGGTTTATTTAAACAAGAAGATAAGCAGATGCATTTTAATTTTTTATTGACCCTCAAATTTCAGTAGCTCCTAAATTTTTACCTAGTCCCTGATAGTAAATGGCTAAAAAATCAAAATTGTTCAAAACAAAAAGAAACAACACTTTCATGCTTTGATAAATTCTAGTTTTAAAAAGTCTACAGTCAGTCATTTAGAAAATGTTTACAATTTGAATCATCAACTTTTAAAATACTTTTTATAGTGAGGAATGTTACATTTAAGAAGACATCTTAAAGCTGGGCATGGTGGTGCACGCCTGTAATCCCAGCATTTGGGAGGCTAAGGCAGGAGGATCGCGAGTTCAAAGCCAGCTTTAGCAATAGCGAGGCACTTAGCAACTCAGTGAGATCCTGTCTCTAAATTAAAAAAAAAAAAACCAAAAACCAAAAACTGCTGGGATGTTGGCCCAGTGGTTGAGTGCCCCTGAGTTCAATTCCCAGTACCAAAAAAAAAAAAAAAAAACATCTTAAACATTTCTTTAGTTTCTACAACCTTATATAGCATTCATTTTTACTTTTTCCTTCAGTTTTGCTTAAGTATAGGTCTTGTCATGTCAATATACTTGTTACAAATTTTTTTCAAATTTCCAAATTCATAATCAAGGAACTAAATAATTTTATTGCCTTTTTGAGCTCCTATGGAGTTCTTCTGCTGTTATTTTCTATCACATTAGGCTTTAATATCAACAACAAATATAAGAAGATAAATTTCTGAGACTAAGGAAACCATTCAAAGAATTGAAAAAACTAAAAGTTGGTTCTTTGAAAAAATAAACAAAATTGACAGACCCTTAGCAATGCTAACAAAAAGAAGAAGAGAAAAAACTCAAATTACTAACATTCGTGATGAAAAAGGGAATATCACAACACCTCAGATATACAGAAGATAATTAGAAATTACTTTGAAAACTTGTATTCTAATAAAATAGAAAATATTGAAAACATTGACAGATTTCTAGAGTCGTATGATTTGCCTAAACTGGAAATGGAGGCTATACACAACTTAAACAGATTGATTACAAGCGAAGAAATAGAAGATGTCATCAAAAATCTACCAACAAGGAAAAGTCCAGGACCTGATGGGTTTACAGCCGAGTTCTATAAGACTTTCAAAGAAGAACTAATACCAATGCTCTTCAAACTATTTCAAGAAATAGAAAAAGAGGGAGCTCTTCCAGACTCTTTCTATGAGGCCAACATCACATTAATTCCAAAGCCAGGCAAAGACACATCCAAAAAAGAAAACTTCAGGCCCATATCTTTAATGAACATAGATGCAAAAATCCTCAACAAAATACTGGCAAATCGGATACAAAAACATATCAAAAGATAGTGCACCATGATCAAGTGGGGTTTATCCCAGGGATGCAAAGCTGGTTCAACATTCGGAAATCAATAAACATAATACATCGCATCAATTGACTTAAAGATAAAAATCATATGATCATCTCAATAGACGCAGAAAAAGCATTTGACAAAATACAACACCCCTTTATGTTCAAAACACTGGAAAAACTAGGAATATCAGGAACATATCTCAACATTATAAAAGCTATTTATGCAAGGTCCCGAGCTAACATTATCTTAAATGGAGAAAAATTGAAAGCATTCCCTCTAAACACTGGAACAAGACAGGGATGCCCCCTTTCACCATTGCTATTTAACATAGTACTGGAAACTCTGGCCATAGCAATTAGACAGACGAAAGAAATTAAAGGGATCAAGATAGGAAAAGAAGAGCTCAAATTGGCACTATTTGCTGATGACATGATAGAAGACCTAGAAGACCCAAAAAACTCTACCAGAAAACTTTTACAACTAGTAAATGAATTTGGCAAAGTTGCAGGATACAAAATCAATACACATAAGTCAAAGGCATTTTTGTACATCAGCAACAAAGACTCTGAAAGGGAAATGATGAAAACTACCCCATTTACAATAGTATATAAAAAAAAAATACCTGGGAATCAACCTAACGAAAGAGGTGAAAGACCTTTATAACAAAAATTATAGAACACTAAAGAAAGAAATTATAAATGAACTCCAAAGATGGAAAGACCTACCTTGCTCTTGGATAGGTAGAATTAATATTGTCAAAATGTCCATACTACCAAAAGCATTATACAGATTTAATGCAATTCCAATCAAAATCCCAATGTTATTCTTCAAAGAAATAGAAATAGCAGTCATGAAATTCATCTGGAAAAATAAGAGACCCAGAATAGCCAAAGCAATCCTGAGCAAGAAAAGTGAAGCAGGGGGCATCACCATACCAGACTTTAAATTATACTATAGAGCAATAGTAACAAAAACAGCATGGTATTGGCACCAAAACAGACTGGTGGACCAATGGTACAGAATTGAGGACACAGAGACTAATACATATAATTTCAGCTATCTTATATTAGACAAAGGTGCCAAAAATGTACAGTGGAGAAAGGATAGCCTCTTCAACAAATGGTGCTGGGAAAACTGGAAATCCATATGCAACAAATTGAAATTAAACCCTTATCTCTCACCATGCACAAAACTCAACTCAAAGTGGATCAAGAACGTAGGAATTAGACCAGAGACAATACGCCTGATAGAAGAAAAAGTAAGCTCCAATTTCCAACATGTTGGATTAGGCCCCAAGTTCCTTAATAAGAATCCTGTAGCGCAAGAATTACTACCAAGAATTAATGAATGGGATAGATTTAAACTAAAAAGCTTCTTCTCAGCAAAAGAAACAATCAGTGAGGTGAATAGAGAGCCAACTAATTGGGAACAAATATTTAATACATGCACATCAGATAGAGCACTAATTTCTAGAATATATAAAGAACTCAAAAAACTTTACACCAAAAAAACAAATAACCCAATCAATAAATGGGCTAAGGAATTGAGAAGACACCTCTCAGAAGAAGATACATGATTAATCAACAAATACATGAAAAAATGTTCAACATCGCTGGCAATTAGAGAAATACAAATCAAAACTACTCTAAGATTTCACTTCACTCCAGTCAGTACAGCAGCTATCAAGAACATAAGCAACAATAAATGTTGGAGAGGATGTGGGGAAAAAGGCACACTCATACATTGCTGGTGGGACTGCAAAATGGTGCAACCGTTATGGAAAGCAGTATGGAGATTTCTTGGAAAACTGGGAATGGAACCACCCTATACCCAGCTGAAGCAGCCCCAATCAGGGAGATGGCTATTGTGGCTAGCTGGGAGCCATAAGTTCCACCTGATAATAATCATATGCACGTGACGCACCTGTACGCACCCGCAAAGCTAAAGGTATATAACTGAGTGAAAGCGGTCAGAAGCGGCATTCATTTAGTCAGTCGTTCAGTCGCACAGTCGGTCGGAAGAAGAGTTCGGGTCAGAGAAGAAGAAAAGAGTCAGAGTGGCCAAAATATAGTCAGAAGAAGAAATAAGAGTCAGAGCGGTTAGAAGAGAGAAGTAGTTGTTGCTGGTCAGATTCAGGCTGAGGCTGCCGAAGAAGAAAGCAAGAAAGAAGAAAGAAGCTCTCTCTATCTCTCTTTCTCTCTCTCTAAGCTCTCTCTAAGAAAGTAAAAGTAAAAAGTAAAGAGTCAGTAGTCAGAAGAAGTAAAGAGTCAGAGAGGTTGCTGAAAGAGCCAGTGTTAGAGTTTTGAGAGATTGCTAAAGCCGAAGAATAAAAAACCTTCTTTCATCTTCATTCTGCCTCCGAGTTTTTCTCCCGCGGCAGTGTTGTTGCTCCAAGTCAGGAAGCAACACCCAGCCATCCCACTCCTGGGTCTATTCCCAAAGGACTTAAAAACAGCATATTACAGTGACACAGCTATCTCAATGGTTGTAGCTGCGCAATTCACAATAGCTAGGTTGTGGAACCAACCTAGATGTCTCTCAGTAAATGAGTTGATTAAGAAAATGTGGTATATATGCACAATGGAATTTTAATCAGCAATAAAAGAAGATAAATTAATGGCATTTGCAGGTAAATGGATGAAGTTGGAAGACATAAGTGAAGTTAGTCAGTCTCAAAAATCCAAGTACCAAATGTTTTCTCTGATATAAGGAGGCTAGTTCATAGTATTGTTGGATGGGGGTACATAGGAGGATTAGAGGAACACTAGAATGGTCAAAGGGAAGGGAAGGTAAGGGAGGGAGCAAGGAGGGAGGGAGGGGGAAAAAAGAAAAAAAAAAAAAGAAAAGGTGGTTGAATGAGATGGATATCATTATCCTAAATGCATGATTGAAGATCTGAATGGTACTTATATACTTTGTATACAAACAGTTGTATGTAAAAAGATGCTATATACGTGCATTATGAATTGTAATACATACTACTATTATAAATAAAAAAATAAAAAATAAAAAAAAAAAAGAAGATAAATTTCAGTTCAAGGAGTTCCTAAGCACAGGGAAAATACCTCAGTTTTGGTTGATGGGATTGTAGCAATTATGCAGCCAAGTTCCAACACTAGAAAAATGCTCTAGAGGGAAACTGAACCATGTATAGAAATGACATCTTCCAGGATTAGTAACACTAAGCATTCGTAATGTCCATCATCTTTATAGACTGGCCGCCCATCTCAACAAGTTTTATATAAGGGATACATATTA
Source organism: Tamias sibiricus (assembly GCA_025594165.1). Classification (NCBI taxonomy): domain Eukaryota; kingdom Metazoa; phylum Chordata; class Mammalia; order Rodentia; family Sciuridae; genus Tamias; species Tamias sibiricus. The sequence goes on along the minus strand of CM046658.1, from coordinate 137,198,626 downwards.
AACTTGTGAAAAATGAAACACTATAAAATTCACAGTCATCTGCAGGAGCCCTTATTGGGGAGATGGCTGAGATTGTGGTTGGCTGCGGGCCATAGAGATATTCGGACATTGCCGCCTTCCGTGGTCTCATGGGACTTGGCCTGGGATCTCACAGGATTTGGCCCAGGATCTCGTGAGACTTGAGCGGAGATCGAATCAGGTCGGCGCCATTTTGTGAATGGGCTTTTTAGTGGTGTGTGGTGCGTGTTAGGGAGAAGTTATCAGAATAAAAAGCCTGTTTGTTTCCAGTTTGCCTCTGAACTTCTTCCTGCGGCTTCGTTGCTCCAAGCGGCAATCGCTTCAGACGGCAACAGCCATCTGTGCTAGAAAGCATGTATATCACAATGGGGGAATGCTATTCATGAATATGTCCATTTAAAAAATCACTTTGTAATTCCTCTTTCTATAATTTTGGAAGTGTTTTTATATTTTAAAGCACCAGTAAATGTACATGAACATTACCAAATTCCACATATTGGATTACAGCTGCAAATACACTGTACTTCAAAAAAAATGGAACATGAGCTCAGAAACAAGCAGATTTTAAAGACAGAGTGTACAAAACAAGAACAAGCAGGCCCTTCGGAAAGATAAGGAAAACATCAAAATTGTCTCAAGCACTCTTAGCTTATTAAATATATTTCTGTCAAGGGAAAGCAGATTTAATTTCCTACTACAACTCAGACTCTCTCAAGACTGGGTGAGGATTGTAAAATGGTATAATAACTTTGGAAAGCTGTTTGACAGCTCCTTATAAAATTAAGCAAAGTATACCTACTTCATACTTCTAGATATTTACTCAAGAGAAATATAACCTCATATAAGCACATTCCCAGGACTGTTGTAAAGATTCAATGAGATCATGAATGCACCAGTGGCTTACACGGAGTTGTGCGTGAGGGAGGAGCTTATCAAACCAAATGTGTGATCTTCTTTCCCCGTTTTGGACATAACAGAAAGAGCTCAGGATTTCCCAGAGCACACCTGGTGTCTGATTCTCTATTCACCCATATTATTCATTCATCCATCGTATTTGAGACCCATCTGGGCCAACCACTCTTCCAGATGTGGGGGATATTATACTGAATGTGACAGTCCAAGTCTTTACTCTCATGGGGTTTACATTTTAGTGCCTTGGGCAAAATATTTAAGTTTTCTGAATTTCAGTTTCTGCTTCCATTACTCAATTCAGTTCAGCACCTTGGGGTATTGAACCGAGTCTGGGAGCTCAAGAATCAACTAGATGAAGAATTTGTGCTCTCATGTATTTTACAAGGCCAATGAGGGCAGCAGGGAAATTTAGCACTGTGAGAGAAATAAGGATCCAATGCTGTGGGGGACATCACACCTAGTCCTGAGTGGCAAGGAGATTCATCTCAGGACAGGGTCAGAGAAGGCTTCCTGAAGGAAGAGTATTTAAATACAATCTGCAGAGCAAACAGACAAAATGTACTCACAAATCTGTATTATCAGTGAGGTGAAAATGAATACACTTGTGAAAACACAATTCAGGGGCTGGGGCTGTAGCTCAGCAGCAGAGCGCTTGCTTAGCATGCGTGAGGCACTGGGTTTGATCCTCAGCACCACATAAAAATAAACAAAAAAATAAAATAAAATGAAGGCATTCTGTTCATCTACAACTACAAATACTTTTTTTTTTTTTTAAAAAAACCACAATTCAGTCCATAAAATCCTTTATGACATAAAGCAACACTGCTTCTATTTTAAGGGTAATAGTATTAAACTGGAAAATTGTTGTGTAATCCTGGATCCAGTTTATACTGTCTTTGACAATATGTTGTCTTCCTAACACATGTGCTTAATTGGGGCTTTCCACATCTGTTTCCTTGATGCCAGCACTTCTAAGCTTTCTGCTCGAAGAAACTGGGTAATTGAATAAATTGTTTTTAATCATATGGGGCCAATCCTGACTTTCAGTCAAGTTCCTGAGATTTGCTAAACCCACAGTTTGCAGTGTACTTCTGTGGTAGGCCACACTGGCCTCAAAGCATGAAAGAGGACTTCCAGAGGAGCCAAGATTCTTGCAGGTCTGGAACACACCAAACACCTAATAATTTATCTTCAATTTTATTGAAAAGCTCTGTTTATGAGACTTGAATGTAGTTTATACCATGGGTAGCTAGAAGTATAAAGTGGTACAGGAAACACCACCTCTGCTGAAAGGCTTTTGATCCACATTTGATATTTTATTTTATATGCTACAGAAACTTCTGAAACAATGGAAGGAGGAAGTAGGATTGGGGACAAGAACTTAGGAAATTACTCTTTCCAAATGTGGTGGAATTAAAATGACTGGGATAAAGAACATTAGAGGTATACAGATGACATTAAGCACATCCTCATCGCATGGTCGTGCTTACGCTAAGGCCTTCATGGTTGGTTCAGTAATTGTGATGAAAGCCACCCTGACCACATGAACCCTGAACCTTTTAAGTAGATTTTGGGAAAAAAAAAAAAAAAGCTTTAGGTGCTTCATTTTCCTATTGCGAGGTTGTGATACTTGTTAAATAGAGAATTACCAGTAATGGCAAGGGTTTATGTGAATGTTATACTCCATCTTCAGAAACATCTGTAATGTAACCAGATATGGGAGATATTTCCTGCATTGTCATAAGAGAAAGGATGTGATATAGAGATGCCTCTTCCAAAAGTAACAAATATACATGCAAAGTAATATCACTGATAGAGCTAATAAAATTGGGGCCCCTGAAGAGTCCAAACGGGTCTCTCCCCAATGTAGGTATCTTAAGAGCCCTCTCATGTGAATGGGGAAGTATGTATGGGAGGGAGAAGGAAGGATTTCTTTATTCTTTGAAAAGATAAGCTGACCACTACAGGAGGCAGCTGCTAGGTACATAAGTTATCTGGGCTATTCAGCCCAGGCATCAATCAGCCTGTGACCTTGGGAGTTCTAGCTCTGCTCTGGAGGGATCTCACAAGGTTTCGTGGGCCCAAATCAATGCATTAATTTTTTTTTCCAGTCCCAGACATTGAACCCAGTGGCACTTAACTACTGAGCCATATCCCCAGTCCTTTTTTATTTTGAGACAGGGTCTTGCTAAGTTGCTTAGGGCCTCGCTAAGTTGCTGAGGCTGGCTTTGGAATTGCAATCCTCCTGACACAGCCTCCTGAGCCTCTAGGATTACAGGCCTACACCACCATGCTTGGCCCATTAGGTACATTTTTAACCACTGTATAAAATCCATGTCTTAGATTAGTAGGAATGGTAGGGGAATGGGCAATGATTGGAGGGAGCAGCAAGAGAGAGGGGATGTAGTTCAGCAGGGGAGTGCTTGCCTAGAGTGTGTGAGGCCCTGGCTTCAATCCCCAGAACTGCAAAAACAAACCAATGAGAGAAAATAACTTGTTCTTCAGTAGGAAAAGTGGACAAAAGTTATAGAGAGACTGATAAGGGGAATGTAGCTTAGAGGCAGAAAAGACACCAAATTTTGGAAGGAGGTTAAGAAGGGAAGCAGGAAAGAGGCTGGTTAGGTCAAAGATGTCTTGTCTAGCTTCTAGGGCTTCTCTGGGAGGCACAGCTGGGGAGCAAGGAGAAGTATAGGGATTCCACCTCAGGGTGTTTTGAAGCATTTAAGATAATAACATCCATTCTGGGGGCTTTTCACTTCTCCAAGTGTGGTAAATCCAGAGAAAAGTTAAATCCCAAAGCTAGCTCCCCAACCTCTTTAATAGAGGTGATTTGTTAGGCTCAACTTGGCCAGCCTGTGTTGTTCCAGGTGTGCAGATCTTCTCTCACCTGGGCTGTGTCAACTCCTTTAAGGCATTCTTCTAAAAGGATCACCTTAACTTAGCCATGTGCCCTGGAAGTTTCTACTCAATGTCCTTTAGGTCAATCAAGAACTCCTGGGTGATCAGGTGAGTTCAGGTCAGGAGCTTGGAGGCACTCTTTCCTACCCAGCCACTGTATGCCTCATCCTCTCCACAGGCAGCTGTATATTGGTCAAGATTGGTACAGAAAATGATGTCGCACAGCCACCCCAATGAATACAGTCCACTGGAAGAGGCAATGACTGCCTACTTCCGTTAGAACTGGGGGTTAGGTGTTCTCACTTTCTCTGACCCAGAAGGGTGGGATCTTTTCAGACTCTAAGGCAGCACTGCCCAATAGAAATACCATGCAAGTTAAAGAAGTGATTTTGAATTTTCTATTAGCTACATCAAACAAGTAAAAGGGAAAAGAGAAATGAATTTTAATAATGCCTTTTACTTAGTATAACAAATGCAAAATCTCGTTTGAAATCAATATAGAAAATTAACCTATTTTACTTCCTTTTCTCCACATGTCTTCAGAAGCCATTATGTATCCTAAACTTAGAGCACATCCTTATTCTGACTACCACATCTTACATGCTCAATAGCCACACATGATGACTATCCTGGACAGCATAACTCTAAGGAAGAATCTTAGAAGTAGAATCTCTGAGAACATCTTGGGTGTTTGTACTAAATCCTACATGGGAAAATGTTTATTCTTGCAACTAGATTACTAACTTTAACAAGATAATGTTCATGAAAAAATGTTTTTTTTTTTTTTTAAGCCACAAAATCTTAATATCTGCATACATTAGAGAAGGGGCAAGGCTGAGGACTTTCAGCCTGCAACTGCATTAGTGATCACGGCGCTCTGCCCTAATCAAGGACTCCTTGGGTAGGTCTGATACTTCTTCCTTGGTGTTTGTTCACAGGGATGAAAGAAACAGCCCTATAAAGAGGCACAGAAACAACATCTTGGTTTCCAACCTGTGAGCCTGAAGAGTGTTTAATTCTTAGTGGAAACTATTTATTGACTACTAATTATGAGGCAGGATCTGTTTCAAGGGTGGCAAATTGCCTACCACATATTTGTATTGTTTTCAAATATACATGGAAGATAACTGTAAAGAGTAAAAGAAAATGCACATAAACATTAATGAATTCCTAGTAGCCATCTGTCTTTTGCACATTCCCAATCAATGGGCTTTTCTAAAAGTACACAGGAAGATCCTAGAAATTACTTGATGCTGAAGTATGGTCTCTCAGCATCACAAATCATTGAGTTGGTCATCATTAGATCACGGTTTTGCTTTCCTTTGAGTGATATGGGTGGTGTGCCTTGCTGTCAGCCAGTATTCTCTTAGATGAGATCCTCCTATTGCTTGTTATTGAGTTAATGGTCTCTTGTTAAGACACACTGAGTTTTTAGAACCAACTACACGCTGAGTTTAATTGCTCAATGCTAATACATTCAGCACAGATGATTTCATTATATAACATGCATTGGCTACTTTGCAGTATTTCCTGAGGCATAATAAGCTTTTACCATAAAAACCAAATCAACGTTAATCTGCAAAGCTGTCACTTTATATTCATTGCCAAGGAAAAAAAGATTAAAAAAAAAAATTGAGATAAAGTTGAACCTTTATCAAGGAACTGTACCAAAACAATGATCAAACTAGCTCCCTCCCCCTCCCTTTGGGGCAATCTGGTTTATAAATTGAGGTTTCAAAGTATATTTTATTTAATTGCTGAGGGCAAGAGAACAGTAGGAGTTTTTTGAACTAAGCTCTTTATGTGCTGGCTTGCTCTGCTTTGGGAGAAAACTGAAAAAACAATCTTTTAAAGTTAACATTTTCAAGCCAGTCTCATAATTCCAGTAGCTCAATTTCTTTTCAGTTGCATCAAGAATAAGCTGGTAGAAAAGAGCAAAAAGTTACCTTGATGAACAGGTAAAAATATTCAAGTTTCAATGCTGGTTGGTAGACAGTGGGCAGCAAATCCTCTTGCGTATCCAAGCAAACACAAGGCAAAGCAATGTATTTTTATACCTTTCATCAACAGTCTGTGTTTAAACAAGACATGCACAATGCTTGCTTCCCCTTCTAGAAAAGCTGGCCATTGTTGTGTGTTTAATTACACTCCTAAATCCTGAAGAATAAAAACAACCAGCTAGGTAGTGACTATCTGATCTGCATATCTTGGCTGAAGAAGTGCATGCAAAGCAAACCTGCCCAGGCTCATGTTTCTAAATTCCTCTAGTGAAGCCTGCAGCTCCAGGCTTAGCAGAGCCAAACTCTTCCCCGACTGGAAGGTGGTGAGGAGCATGCAGCACACACCAGTTGCATTCATAAGGAAACAATCTTCCTGCCCACCCAGCACTATATTTAGAGCCATCTCTTGGCAATGGAAAGTTATATTTCTGGGCTTTCTGCCACTCAGACCAAAAAAAAAAAAAAAAAAAAAAAGACAAGAAAAATGGGTTTGGTTTCACTGTTGAGTCCAAACACAAAAAGTTAAATGTGGCCTTCCTCATTGATGCCTTTCTGTGTCAAACATCACTCCTTCTTCAAAAGCAGTGAACATGGGATGTGGCGATGTGGCTCTGAAGAATGCTTTTCTTCTCCCATTTCTAATGAGTAAAATGTGTTCCTCTCTCTAAAGGAACATTTTGTAAAAAAGAAAGAAAGAAAGAAAGAAAGAAGCAATGAAACATTTTTTTTTTTTTGAAAAGGACAGATTGTTTTGAATTGTTTAAAATAATATCCAGGTGGGGGTGCTGTGACTTCCCCAAACATGTGGTCATCCAGAGTAAAGTTCAATCCCAAAGCTAGCCTTGAGTGGATGGGAAGGGAACACACAATGCTGTCTCCAGAACTCCTCTGCCCTCAGATGTCCACCCTGTGAGAAATGCTCTCAAGCATTTTGCTGTTTTGCCACAAGAACATTAGGGAATATCAGGTTCTTCCCCAGAAGTTACACAGGCAGAGACATTGATATGTGCATCCAGAGCAAGTAACTACAAGTCCTCTTCACACTGGCTCCAATCTTGGAAGGTCACACTGAATCAGAAATGAGCAAAACAAATATCCCTCCTGTCCATTCACAAACCTTATGATTCACTTTTTTCTTACAATCATATTTTCTTAACTTCTTTTGACATTTCTTTTAATTTAATGTCTTGTCATTACGCTGACTGATTAGGAATGTGAAACACTAACAAGACAGTCAATATCTTCCATAAATGCAATTCAAGCAGAAAGAGCGCCAAGTGGTTTGGATAAGTATTTCCTTTGCATTGGTACATGCAGTCACCTTTAACTAGTTTAACAAATACAGAAAAGGAAAGAACAAAAATATCTGCAGCTCTGCAGCCATTCCCCCATGCTAAAATTATAACAACAAAATTAAAATGAGTATTACATTTAAAAAAAAAACCTCACAAAATTTCTTAAAAATATTATGTGATATGGTTTGGATCTTAAATGTCCCTCAAAGGCTCATGTGTTGAAGACTTGCTCCCCAGCTGTTGGTGTTATTGGGAAGTGGTGGAAACCTTGGGAGGTGGAGCCTAGAAAGAGGAAGTAGGTCATGGGGACACACTCTTGAAGTGGATACTGGGATCCCAGCTCCCTCCTTTCTCACTCTCTCCCTGCTTCCTGGCTGCCTGCCATGAGGTGAGTGGCTAGTTCTGCCCCACCACGTGCTCCCAGCCATGATGTTCTGCCTCATCAAAGGCCCAAAGCAAAGGGGCCAAGTGACCATGGACTGAAACCTCTGAAACCATGAACCAAAAGAAACATTTCCTCTTTTACGTTGACTTTCCCCAGGTATTTTGTCACCATGATAAAAAACACAAAAGGTACATATGCAAAGTAACTTCATTTGACATGAAAGACAAATACTTCTGAAAGTTTCAGGATACTCTATATAATATCCATTCCAATTGGGGAGTATATGAGTGGCTCAAGCAAAAAGAAATTGATTTGTAGACAAACAAAAACATTCTTAGCATTCGAGTCTTAAAGACTGTTCACTCCTTCTACGTGTGGATGTGGATAAGCATCCCTCAAAGGTCCATGCACTAAAAGCTTGGTCCCCTGGGTGGTGCTACTGGAAGGTACTGTGCATCCACAAGAAATAGGGCCTTATAAGAGGTTCATAGGTCACTGGAGGCATGCCCATGAAGGGGATTATGGGACCCCAGCCCCTTCCTGTCTTTCCCATTTGCTTTGTAGCTTATGAAATGTGTTATTTAGCTCTGCCACATGCTACCATACCACGATGTGTTACTTCACCACAGGCTCAAAGCAATGGGGTCCATTGATCATAGACTGGAATCTCCAAAACTCTATTTCCTTATAAGTTAATTATCTCAGATATTTTGTTATAGTAACAGGAAGCTAACAAAGAGGTTGAATTGTAAACCCTGGTCCCCTAAAGTTAGATATGACCATAAGATTTGCTTGGGTCAGGAGGATGTGAGATGGAGTGACAAGTGTCATTTCTATAATGTTGGTTCTCAGTCCTCTACATTCCCCTTCTCACCAAATTTACCTGAATCCTAGATGGGCATGAAGTATCAGGCAGAAAATACACCTTTGTTTTTTAAGCACAACGAGATTTGGAAATTGTTTGTCTTCATAGCAAAGAGCCTATCTAGATTATACATTTATGTAATTAGCAGGAGATAATTATATAAATGTCCATCAGAGATTCTGGAACCAAGAAGCAACTAGATCAAGTCACTTATTCCATGGTGCCCCAACCCCTACCACAATTAAAGATTTACATCCACTTCACATGCAGAGTATCTCTTAGCAGTGCCATTGAAACCCCAAACAAATAAAACATTTTAAAAAAGAGAACTGAATGGGTACATCTAAGAAAGGCCAACATGACTGCTAAGAAATGCAGTGCTTCCCAGCTTCTCTTAAGTCTGTGCTTCTCAACATTGGGTGCTTGTCCAGGTCCAACCGCAAAGATTTAGATTACTTGGTTCCTGGTAAAATTCAGGCATCTGTACTATCTCCCCATCTCCTCAGATGATCCTGGTTGGCACCCAGGCTTCACATGACTGAACTTTACTATTTTCCAAAACTCAGTCCTAGGGCATTAAAAAAAAAAAAGAAAGAAAGAAAGAAAGAAAGAAATGTACACACACAACCATACCCCCAAACAGCAAATAAGGTAGCAACATGTAGCTGAAGAGCTATGTATTTCTGAGGCCCCTCAAAGAACATGTTTTGCTGCACCAGAAGCCCAAGAGAGAAATATCCTAAGAACAACCAACGATCCCTTTTCACTCGAATATATGAACACTGAGTTTCTATTATAACGATGATGTTATTCACCACTCATTCACTGCTTACTATGCACCAGGAATAGCCTTTGGTATTTTAAAGATACATTTTCATGCTATCCTTGTATCAACCCCATGAGGAGGAACTATCAGAATTTCCATTTTACAAACAAGGCAATTCAGACTACAAGCTTAAGTGACCTGCACCCTGTCACATGCTTATCATTGAAGATGTTTGGGAACAAAGAGATTCATGTATTGCTCCATGCTGAGCATAACTGAGGAACAGGTAGTTTATAAGGATTTCCCTATTATCTTCTTCTAGGTGTCACCATACCTATTTTCTGGAAACTCACATGGTTTAATAACCTGAAGAACCTGCCTTATTAATAGTAGATCACAAAGCATAATTTTAACAAATGCATATTGACAAATATAAAAAATATGAATATCATTTAAATTTAGAGAAAAGTTTTTCACAATTATACATAATTCACTTCTCTGCCTAGGGTTAAACAGAATTCATTCAGTCATCCAGTGAGCACGTTAGAACCTTCCAAGCACTACTTACTGCAGACAGAACGGGGAGCAGGACAGCTGTAGTCCCTGCTCTCTCCAAGCTTACAGTTGAGCTAGGCACACAGGCAGCTAAAGAGCAAGAATAGTGTGCTAAGAAATACAATGGGACAAGTATCATGAAGTCTCTTAGGTGTCCAAAGAGGCAAGTAGGTGGTCAGCTGTCCTTCCATATAATTGAATTTCACTTGGCTTTGCACTAAACTTAACAGATGCCCTCCTTGTCCAGCCTGTGGCTTACTATGACACTATGTTATAGTTGAGCCTTTACAGCAACTGGTATCGATATCACATTACTTCAAATACATCTTCATTGTCCTTTGAAGTTCTGCCAGCCTCATGCACAAAGGCTTTCCTTCAGTTCACTGTAGAGCAATTGCTCAGCTAGTCACCAAATTATCAGCTATCACAGGAGCAGACAGAGCAGAGCTGCACTAAAAGCTGGCTCTCAACTTGTTGAATTACTAAGCATAATTTGTGCCTTTATTCTACCTTCATTTAAGAGATGAAGTGTAGGAAGCATACTTTCCACCAAAAGGCCTTTGTTAAGTGTCACCCTTATTAAGCATTTTGGACAGTACTGCAAGTCATTACACATCATCTGGTTGGATACAGTCATTTTGTTAATATCCTACTCCTTATTTGTAAAAACTAACAATAGCTTTGTATATCTGTTCTGTACCCCAGTTTCAAATATTAGAAAAGAAAGAAAAATACAACAACTCATTTTAGGAGTTTGCAAGAAGACTATAATTGCTAATAATAAAATTGCAAATACCAATTAGGTTCTTACTATATGAAAGGTACTGTATGCTAAGGGTTTTATGTGTATTATCTAATTCAAACTTCATAAAAGCCATGTAAGACAAGCACTGCCACATTTCGTTATTCTAAAGTGTACTTTTCTCACATTTTAAAGTTTGCTATCAGTGTGCATCTTATAATAAATCAACTTACAGCATAATTGGCAGAAATTTTCTTTGTGAATTATACAGAAAATAAGGCTGTGTCTTAAAATCCATGGTCCCTTTGATGCAATAATATATAGTAACATTATCCTCATTTTACAGATTGAAGAGATTGAGGCCTGGAGAATTTGAGTAACTCGTCTAAGGTCACATAGCAAGTATGTGATCCTGTGTTTTTTCTGACTCTAAATTGGTACACTATACTACATCACACCACACAGATATAATAGATTCTAAAAACATTAATCAATTCAGCATCTTTTATGAGTTAGTCTTCACACTAGGAATGCTGAGAGTACTAAATGAGTAAGAGCATTTAAAGTAGCTAATTAGGGATTATATGCATCTATTTGATCAGTTAACTAGAATGTTCAGCTTTTTTTTTACTTGTAGATGGACACAATACCTGTATTTTATTTATTTATTTTTATGCAGTGCCGAGGATTGAACCCAGTGCCTCCCACATGCTAGGCAAGCCTCTGCACTGAGCCACAACTCCAGCTCTGTTTAAAAATTATTTAAAACTGATTATTCTTTTTCTAAATCACACCACACTAGCTGGTTGATATATCCCAGAATGTTAAAGTAATAGGAATATTTGGTTATCAAGTGTGACTCTCATTTGTAAATGAGGAATCTACGCCAAGAGAGGTTAAGCTGCTTTCTAAGAGCAAAGTCTATGCCAGAATTTCCTGAAATTTGGCCTTCTGCATCCACTCTGGTGAATGCTGTCTATCATACAGCATCACTTTAAGGTCCCAGGAGCTGATAGAGACATAAAGAATTTGACCTTTATTTTAAGGATATCCTCTCACAAATCTGTCATTTTTCAAAGATTCATAATCAACTTGGTTAATTAAGAAATAACTCATTAAGAATAAAAGCCTTCATTGTTCATTCTAATTATAACCACAGTTGACACATGGTCACCAATGTTGAAACAACTGAAAATAAAGGAACTCTGTGTGCTCATGTACTGTAGGAGCCCTAATTAAGGAGATAGCTAAGATTGCTGTTAGCTGTGAGCCATGGGGATGTTCAAGCATTACCACCTTCCGTGATCTCGCGAGACTTGGCCCGGCAGATTGCAGAGCAGGTCGGCGCCATTTGGTGGTGGCCCATACGGGGAATTCGGCCGGCATGTAAGAACTGAAAATGAGAGCGAAAATAACAAAAGGTCGGATAATAAAAGCCATGGATGAGTTTTCGATATCGTGGACTCAGTGGATAGTGAGGAAAGTGATCAAGAATGCATAGCCTCTGAGTCAGTTAATACTGGTGAGAAGAGTAGTGGTGTAAATTCAAAAGTAAGAGCTGCAAAAGCCATCAGAAATTTATTGAAATTAGCTGAAGAGTATGTACTCTCCTTAGAAGCTGAAACTCAGGATACCAGTAAAAGCGATAGTAGTGAAGAGGAATCAAAAAGTGATTCTGGGAGCACAGTCTCCAATAAAAAGAACAAAAAGAAATTAAAAAAGAAAAAGGACCATCAAGTAGAGGAACCACTTGTGTCCTCTACTCCCCTATGGGTGGAATCCATTACAGAAAATATAAAGGGTATTACTAGGCATTTGCATATCCTAGAAATAGAAATAAAAAGTCTTTCTGAGTGCTTATGCACTCTCGAGGGTAACTCACAGATACATTGGGAACTGCCAGTATTTGAAAATGAAAATGGACAGAGGGGCCACCAGTCAGTAGATTTCAAAACAATAAAAAATCTCAAAGAGGCAGTAATGACATATGGGCCCCAAGCTCCTTTCACATTGAGTATGCTGGAGTCCCTTAACACCTTTAGCTTAACCCCCTCAGACTGGAAAAGTCTATGTAAAGCAGCATTAAGTGGGGGGCAATACTTGGTTTGGCGATCGCAATTTCAAGAACTTTGTATAGAAACGGCTAAAAGAAACGCAGCTGCAGGGTTTGGAGACCATAATATAGAAATGCTCACAGGAGAAGGGCAGTTTGCAGACTTACAGTCTCAAAAATATTATGACCCAGGTGTATATGCTCAGATAAACGCAGCTGCCTTAAAGGCATGGAAAACTTTACAAGGACCTGGGGATCTACAAGGTAGTTTGTCAAAAGGACCTAATGAGCCATATGCTGACTTTGCTGATCGACTTTTGAGAACTGCAGGTAGAGTGTTTGGAGACGTTGATCAAGCTATGCCATTAGTTGTTCAATTAGCATACGAAAATGCTAATAAATACTGCCAGGAAGCCATCAGGCCATGGAGAAATAAAAAGGATCTTTCCATATACATACAACTATGTAAAGATATAAATGATGCCTTTGTCACAGGAAATGTGATTGCAGCTGCAATGAGAGGTGCTTCCCCTCAAAATTTCACAAGGGCTCAACCTAGACATTATAATCAATCAGGATATTCCAGGCAAAATTATCATAATCAATCAGGCTATTCTAGGCAAAATCCCCAAAGAGAAACAAGACCAAGCTCATACCGTGCCCCAGGCTGCTGCCCCAGGTGTAAAAAGGGAAATCATTGGGCCAATAAATGCCCTTCAAAATTTGACATCTATGGAAATCATTTGTTCAGGAATTCAAAAAACAGGGCACAGGGCCCAATGCCCCGGGGCCCACAAATGTATGAGGCATTGGAGGAGGAGTATCCTCAAGCATCCACTCAGATGCTTCCCCGACACAATCCCTACTACCCATCCACTCCCTCGCCAGAGGAACAGGAGGAAATGCAGGATTAGACCTCTGTTCCACCGCCCAAATAGTGTTAACACCTGAAATGGGGTTCAACTGATTCCCATAGGAGTCAGGGGACCTCTTCCCTCGGGGACTGTATTCTTGGGCGAAGTCCTAAAAGCTTATTAGGTTTGCAAGTGACCCCAGGTGTAATAAACTCAGACTACAGAGGGGAAATAAAAATAATGCTTAGCTCACCCCAAAGTATAAGTTCTGTTAATCAAGGAGATAGAATTGCTCAGCTGCTTCTCCTTCCAAATTTACATAATTCATTTAAAATGAGTATGCCTCAAAAAAGGAACAATAGAGGATTTTGTTCCACTGACTCGGGACCCATGGCTCACAGCTAACCGCAATCTTAGCTATCTCCTTAATTAGGGCTCCTACAATGTACATTCTGGTACTCTGGTTTAACTGTTTCACTTCCATACTACAATATTTGCTACACAAGTAAAAACAATTAAAAATCATTATGTAATTAACAAAACGGACTCAATTTCTACACATGACTTTAAATCATAAAATTAACTGCATATTAAAGAAAATATATGGAAACACCAAAAAATAGAAAGAAAACAGTTATGTTTCATGTCTGAAATTGGTATCAGCAACGACTTGAATTAGGAAATTTTGATCCAGTTTTTTATAAAACGTATTAATATTGAGCAGGTACAATCTAATACCCTAAAGAAACAGGCCTTAATATGTTAATAAATACTCCAGGTGTTCTCCTATGACCATGGTTACAAAGAAATTCTCCTACTTCCCTCTACTCAGCCTTTTTACTCTTTTCAAAATTACTCTCCTTCAAACACTGGAGCCAGGGTCATCAAACCCCTTTTCCTAGGGGCTCCTCTGCATATAGTATTCATTTCAATAACACCTGGGTCAACTAATCACCTTAAACTTTAGAAGAAATGCAACTGCCTTCCCCAGGTTTTTGTGGACATCTCTATAGCAACCCAACTGCACAGATACATTTGGAATAAACAAACCATGCTAAAGCAAGCAAAGACTGTGGCCCAAGGGCACGTGTGATGCATACTAGCTCTGAGTGTGGATTATGTAGCGGCTGCAGAAAAGAATGAGAAGATACTGTCTATGAGATGTTTTTCAGAAACATTCAACAAGATTGAAAACAAGCAGTGGGTAAGCATGACTGCTCACATGTTAGAAGTGAAGTTTTAAATAGTAAGAAACAAGCCTGTTAGGTAGGTGCTCAGCCACGAATGGGTGACCAGAGAAAGGACAATGAAGGGTGACTGAAAACCATAGGGAACTTTACTGACAAACAAACACCTAAAAGATGGGGTCCTGGCATATCAAAACCTACCCCAGCTCTAATCACATCCCCTGAAGAAAAACTCCTGTTTTAAGATCATGTCACACCCTCCTGGGTGGCTTGGACCCTCTATTATCAGGAAACTGTCACAACCCTCAATCACCTGGGCAAAAAAACATGATGATCCTTACAAAAAATGCTTGCTGAGGGCTATTCAAAAGGCAATAAACTGATTAAGGGGGCAGGGAACTGAGAAAAAAAAACAGGGAGACTCGGTTTCCTTAAAACCTTCAACTCTGTGAGCACCACATCATCCTCTCTACCAGGAGCTCCATGTAGTTCCCATACTGTCAGTCAAAAGTAAGACCTGGGTGGGACTCTCTGGAAACTTCCCTGTGCCCTTAATAAAACTGGAGGAAGAAATAAGTTCACCATCCTCCTCCCCTCTGAGAGGACTCACTCTCTTCCTTGAGCATGTCACCTTTTCCCTTTTTCAGTCCCCTCTAATAAATCATGCATGCTACCCTGAGTGACACAACCGAAATCTTTCTGGTATGATCACAAGAACCAGTAAATAGGGGGCTTCTGTGGCTGTCTCAGCTTCACCACAGGTTCCTGCCCTGTAACAAAGATCATAGTATGAAACCACCTGAAAACTTCAGACTCCTTAAAAAATAACTTTTCTATGGTATGTCTGTTCACACATCCCATAAATAAATCACCCTCAAGAAGAAATAATAAAGCTGGTCAAGAAAAATTAGCCTGCTTCTCCCATGAATTGGACACCAGTAAATTACTATATTCAACACTTTCCTTAGTGCCCTGCATGAACACAGAAAGGTTTGTATTCACCAATAATAAACCACATTCTTTTTTTTTTTTTTTTTTTTTTTTTAGGTGGAGGTCATAGGCCTGCTTTGAATTGACTACTGATTCTCATTGGATCCATTGTACCAATATAATACTTATTTTAAAAGAATTATTTTAGATGTCGATGGACACAATTATTTTATTTTTATGTGGTGCTGAGGATTGAACCTAGTACCTCCCCATGCAAGGTGAGCACTCTGCCACTGAGCTACAACCCCAGCCCCCAACATAATACTTTTAATGGGGAGGAACTGGGCAGTAACTTGAGGCCCAGTTTTTTATTATAATTTTAATTGGATTGGACAAAGTTAGCATCAAACACTATCGAAATCAGTTCTATCCCATGGTTTGTTAAGATCAGCTCATACTGGCTCAGGAAAGGCAGTTGTTACCTTCTCATCCAATTCAGGTGCCATACAGCAGGTGAAATTTGCCATGAGAGAGTAATTTTTTATTTCTTTTAATTGGCACATTATAATTATACACAATAGTGGAATTCATTATGTCGTATTCATACATGGACATAATGTAATTTGATTGATCTCATTCCCCAGTATCTTCCTTTCCTGTGGGAGTATTTACGCCAGAGAACACAGCAAATGATAAAAGAGAGCTTCCATTTTCTTCTAGAGAGCTAGTTGTTAAATATTTATCAGCATACCACTGTTTTCATCCATTCACCCAACTGCCTAACAAATATTTATTGAAATCTAATGTGTGCTGGCTAGACTTTGTGATAAGCCCAAAGAATACACAAATAACCTATAGTCTGTGTCATAAAAACAGTTTGGTCTACTAGAATTTGTGAACTAGAAAAAAAAAAATCATAGAATATGATCATCTTTCCCAGCTGAGTTCCTTGGTCCATGATGGTGCAAGCATCTTCAAAGACCGTAAAACTCTCTATTAGGACAATGAAGTACAGCCAGTCGCATAATCCCAATGACTGAGTCAGGAGGATCACTAGTTCAAGGCCAGCCTCAGAAACTTAATGAGGACTTAAGCAACTTAGCAAGACCCTGTCTCAAAAAAAAAAAAAAAAAAAAAAAAAACCTGTAGAAAAAAAAGAAAAGAGGGCTGGGGATTTGGCTCAGTGGTAGAGTGCCACTGGGTTCAATCCCCAGTACCAAAATAATTAAGAAATAACTCATTAAGATCAATAAAAGTGTTCATTGTTCATTCCAATTTAACAACAATTGAAACACATGATCACCAATGTTGAAACTATTTAAAATAAAGGAAATCTGTTTACTCATGTACACTCCGGTACTCTGGTTTAGTTAAACTGTTTCGGTTCCAGACTGTACAATATTTGCTACACACATAAGAATAGTTAAAATTAAATAATTAAAAATTAGCATGCATATGCCCCATTATTATTATTATTATTATTAGTTAATAATAATAACAATTATTATGGGTTAAACAGTTTTTAAGAATCCTGTTTTCAATTATCCAGAGTGTTTTTGAGTGTACCTCTTTGTATAGATTTCTTACTTGTTGCTGTAGCTATTACAGTATATGGACATAACTTATCACACTCCACTGGCATCATTACCAATTCAAATGAAATATGGAAATCTTGCCTCCCCTTTTTCTCCTCCATTTTTTTTTGTTGTGTGTATGTGTGTGTGTGTGTGTGTGTGTGTGTGTGTGTGTGTGCGCGCGTTGGGGGTCCTGGGGATTAAATTTAGGGGTGCTCTACTATTGAACTACACCCCCAGTCCTTTTTATTTTGAGATAGGTGTCTTGCTATGTTGCCCAGGTTGGCCTTGAACTTGCGATCCTCTTGCCTCAGCCTGCCAAGTACCTGGGACCACAGGCATAGGGCACTCTGAACAGACTTCTCACCTTCATTTTAAATTGCCTAATATATTTCCTCTGCAAACATTCAGGGCTACATCAGACATTATTATTGTAACAACATTATTGCAACAAATGCAATTTAGCAAACTCAAGAGAAGGAGGAAGGTCTATCATACATATATTTGCTTACCATGTTCTTTCTCCTTTTATGACATTACAAAGTTCCTTGCTTTATCAGTAAGAGTACTTCTTTCAGCCACTATTTTAGGGTAGGTCTGCTGGGGACAAATTCTCTTCATTTTCCTACACTGAGAATGTCTTGATTTGTAATTCATACTTCTCTGGGTATGGATGCTGGATTGACAGTTCTTTTCTTTCAGCACATGAAAAATATTTTGCTACATTTTTTTGCCTCTATGGGTTCTCAGCAGAGACTATTTCCTTGCTGAATCTTACTGTTTTTTTCATTTGTTTCAAGCATGTTCATAATTGTTCACTGAAGCATTTTTATCATGACTCCTTTAAATCTGTCAGATAATTCTAACATCTCTGTCATTTTCATGTTAATTTGTACGGATTACCTTTTTCATTCAGTCTGAGATCTCGGCTTTTTGTATTATGAGTGATTTTGAATTGAAAACTGGACATTTTTATATAAGATTCCGAATGTCATTATTATTATTTTTTTCTTAACTGGCTTTGACATGGCTCTGGACAACTGAAGGAGGGAGGTGCTGCCTTGTTGCTGCAAGGTGGCGGTGGAAGTCCAGGTTTCCTACTTTGGTCTATTTACAGCTCATTTGTGGGTCTCCTTGTAACTGCTGGTAGAGACAAGAGTTCACCAATACCATGGAAATAACAGGTTCATTATTGCCTAGTCAGGATAAAAATTAATGCTCCTTACCTGCCCTTCTCTAAACTACTCCACAATACTGCCTGGGGTACCTTCTTATAGTTTCACAAGGGTAGATGTCTAAGCTCCCCACTCAGCCTTTGTTGGCATGGGTTAGTATGGGTCCACATTTGTTTTCTGTGATGTTCGGATGGAGTACAGCTGTTATTGTCTTAAAGGCTTTTTTTTTTTTTTTTTTTTTTTGTCTTGATAGAATAAACTTTTTGGCTGGGAGGGAGCAGGATTTCTTGGGGCTTTTTGGGTCTATTCCATTGGCATTTCTGGTTGGTCAACCTCTTTAGCAAGTCTGGGATGTAGGAAGCAAAATGAAAACCCAGGTGGTCATCATTGTGTCAGCGCTCAGGTTCAGCATTTTCAGGTTCAGCGCTCAGGTTCAGTCTGTCTTCTTCTTTCTACTGTATGTTTGTTTTATGTAGAATGTACAGAATTTTTAGATTTACTTTTAGGGGAAATAGAAAAAATATGTCTATTCAGATCTTTGATGCCACAAATGGTGGCATCTGAGAAGCCCTGTGAAGTGCTTTAAGGTAAACAATAAAGCATTTTCAGTAAGTTATTTTTCAGTGTGTGTAGAGTAGACTTGTAAATCTGCACCAACTGTACTCCTGATGGGGCCAGCTCTAAAACAGAAATTTTAGAACAGTAACCTTCCCCTAAGTTGAATATCCCAAATAGGCCATTTGCCAAAAATATTTTCCTGTAGTTTATTTTTTTTTTCATTTACTCTGATGTGGTAGAAATGATAGGGTGGAAAAACAAGAAAATGATGCTGCATAACAAAGATAAAACATAGTTCTTTAAATAAATACTTATCCTTCTGGAAAATTCTGGAGCAAAATGGCAACTGGTGAAAAATTTTGCCCTAACATAAATACTGCTTTAGATGGGAGACTACACTGAATTACTTTTCTTCCCTCAGGGGAAAATATGCTATAGAGGGTAAAGGCTTTGGCAGGATGAATGAATATTTATCTTAATGACAAAGAGTCGCTCATAAAGTTGGCTTTAAAATTTATGTCGCTTGTATTGTACACATAAATATTCAACTTTTAAAGCTTCATATCTTGAAACAATTTTTCCACATAATCTCTGTAACCATTGTGTTCAGCAGCTGCACGATGTCCTTCAGGCATTATACCATAATTCTCTAATGGCCCTTTATTGCTAAATATAGAGTTCACTTTCAGTGTTTCTCTTTTATAAGTAACATGAGTGGGAAGTTTTTGTTTAGTTTTCACCCTCACAATATTTTTGATCGTTTATTTAAGTGAGAGTCCTGAATGTAGAATTACTGAATGGATGGATTTTTATCGCTTAACATAAAAACTGCTAAATTCCCCCTCAACAAAGTTGTAGAGATTTCTAATGACACTGAGAGTAGGAACTTGTCTGCACCCTCCTCAGCAAGTCACTGTTATAAAAAAAAAAAAAAAAAAAGTGATTTTAGAGCTGAAATATTCACTGCATGATTTTTAATGATTTGATTAATAGTTCTTTATTCCTTTGGTGCATTGTCTGTTATTGACCCTTGCCATTGATGAATGGCAAACCCCCCTGGGGTTTGGGAGTCTTTTTATTTTTATTTAGTTTTTTTGGGTACCAGGGATTTAACTCAGGGGTGCTTAACCACTGAGCCACAACACCAGCTCTTTTTATTGTTTATTTTGTAACAGGGTCCTGCTAAGTTGCTTAGGGCCTCGCTAAGTTGCTGAGGCTGGCTTTGAACTTGCAACCCTTCTTCCTCATCCTCCCAGCTGCTGAGATTAAAGGTATGCACCACTGTGCCTGGAAGGGGGATATGGATCTTTAAAAAATCAATTTCAATGAATTCCTTATAATGACAAAATTAATAGCCTGCCAATTTTTTCCAATTAAATATTCTTTAAAATATTTATTTATTTGCTTTAGTTGTACACAATGCATTTATTTTTACCTGGTGCTAAGGATCAAATCCGGGCCACATATGTGCTAGGCAAGTGCTCTACTGCTGAGCCACAACCTCAGCCCCAGTTTTTTAATATTTATATAACAGGGTTATATTTTTATGTAGTGAAAATTTCTGATTCTTTGTAATTTATTCAGTTTATTCTAGGCTTATGATCTAATTTACCACTCTGCTGCAATTCTTTTTCTATTTAATTTTTTACTTTCTATATAATATTAAATTTAGATCAGTATTTGTTTTGAGAGGAAGGACAAAGATGATTTTTCTTTGAAAATTGCTAAGAATTTATTCATCATGATTTCATGAATAAGCCTGCCCTTTCCTATTGATTTAAGATGTGAGGAATAGTTATGCCAGGTCTTTGTGTAATTCAGTCCACTGATCATTATTTGGCTTTGTGCCATTACTGTTCTAACAACTGCAGCAACAGAGAATATAGCATGTAGTCAACATCTGTTCAATTAATTCTGGATCTGGCAAGGCTGGTGGCCCTCATTATTATATATTTTTAAGAATTTTCCTTGATATCATCTCTCCTGTTTGTTATGTTTTTGACCCCCAACATTTTATTTTTGAAAAATTTCAGACCTAACAAAAAAACTGAACTAATATATGCATACCTGTATACCTATCACCTTGATTTAGCAATTACTAACATTGTCACATTTTATTTTTCTCTATATATATTTGTGTACACATAATATATGTACATACTTTATGTCCCTAAATTATTTAAAGTGCCTCACAAACATAATGATATCTCATCCTTAAATATTTTTAAAATATAGCCCTGAGGACAAGAGTACCCTCCTTCAGAATCATAGTAGCATTATTATACTTACCACTATTGTCCAAAACACAATCGATATTCAAATTTTCACAATTGACTTCATAGCTTTATAAACACCAATTGAACAAGAATCACTCATTAAATCTGATACGTCTGTTTAGAATCTTTTAATATAGGTTCTCTGACCTTCCCCTTTTCCTTCCTTTCTTCATCTCTTCTCATCTCTCTCTTATGACACGACCATGTTTTAAAAGTCCAGGCCAGTTGTTTCTCAGAATGCTTTTAAATTTGGATTTGCTTAAATATACTCTACTGTCATGTATATCTAAAACAATGTGGTATACATACACAATGTAGTTTTGTTCAGCCATAGAGGAGAATGAAATTATGTCATTTGTAGGAAAATGAATGGAACTTGAGAACATTATGCTAAACAAAATAAGCCCAACTCAGAAAGTCAAGGGTCATATGTGTTCTCTCATCTGTGGAAGGTAGAGGGGAAAAAGAAAAAGAAAGGTAGGGGAGAATCTCATGGAAATGGAAGGGAGATCAGAAGAGTAGAGGAAAGGAATCAGCAGGAATGAGAAAAGGAGGAAAAGGGATAACACCAGGGAATGATATTGGACAAATTATATTGTTATATTGTGTACATGTATGAATAGTAACAACAAATCTCAACATTGTGTACAACTATAATGCAGCAATAAAAATATGCAGAAAACTTAAAAAATAAAGTCATATCAATATGGAAAAAAAATCAGGCTTTACCATTTACTGGAAGTTTGACTAAATGTCATAAAAGATGAATACTATTACTGGTATCATATTATTCTGATTTTTATGAATCGAGACATGAAAAACTCTAAAAGTGATGTGTCTTTTTGAAATGATCAAAAAGAATTTTTGTTGCTACTTGCTATTTTAATAAGATTCATAAATCCCATAAAATATTTGAATTTAAAAAATTTGGATTGTTTGTTTCCTCACTTGTATATTGTTCTTAACAAGACTAGAATCTTTTTAATTTTCAGCCTCATCTCTTCCTCTTCTCATTTGCACCTCCACTTATAAAATTCTATTTTATTTTTGATAAGTACTTTAAAATGTAAGTAAAATTTTAAAATATTTCAGAAAAAAAAACATTGAACCTTAAAACCAATTTGTAAAGAATGGACACCTTTACATTATTTATAGGAAAATAATAAATACATATTTTTTGTCATCTTCTTTTGTAATAAAAATTTTAAATGTTCATGTAGATCACGTACTACTCATTAAGAGTATTCCTAGTCACATTATTTCTCTACTGAGAAATTCTAAAAATTATATTTTCATACTGATTGTAAAGTAGAGCTGCTTCTTACTGGAAGACAACGGTGGTTTTTTTTTTTTTTTTTTTTTTAATTGTTTTATCTACAGTCACTTAACTCTATAATGATTTATATCAGTTTCACATTGTTAATTTTTCTAGGTATGCAATCAAAATAGCTGAATATAAGAATAAGGATCTTATCTTTTTTCTCAACATTTATATGAATTATCTTACTGATGTGACAAAAACATTTCAAAACAATATTAAATATAAATGGTAGTGACCAGAATCTGCTCTATTTTAAAGACACTAGGATAACACTAAATGAATTCCAAAAACATTTTGAATGAATATTTTATCCCATTGAAAACCAGGATGTACAATTACTTAATCATATGAGATTTTAATTTATAACTCTTATTTGATGGAATAAATTATTGTTATTTTTGTTTTTTAAGTTCATTTATGCTGTGCTTCATGTATCTATGTGAGTTCATATCTAGCATTTTTTCCTTTTTAAAGAAACTTTTAAAATGAAAACAGTAATGCAGTAAGAACACAGAAAATTTTAAAACTTATCTTTGTCTACAATCAAGTATGTGCTTACAGAGTCAAGGTGGAGTTAAGTTACAGAGTCACTTAAATGGGTGGGTGCTACCCTGCAGGCTGCCATCCTCACCCTCCACACCAGTGTCCCTGCTCCTCTCATTAGCTTATGTCTTGTCATCTCACACAAGTCACCTCATGCCCCTCATCAGTCCTTCCTCAAAAGCAGTATTTCCCTTCTCATCAGTCACACCTCATTCAATGTCACCATAGACAACTGTTATTCAGGACACGAGTTATTTCATGTAGATAATTCTGTAATAAATACCTTGGGAAACAGCCTTTCTTATCCATCTGTAAGTTAAAAAGTAAGACAAGAAACTGCACAATGGTACTATAAGAAACTAAGTGAAATGAGACTTAATAGAGATTCAGTTCCTTGGACCCTTAAAGTCCTTGAATAAAAAAAAATAAGACATTTCCTGTAGAATCCCATAAATCTCAATTTACATTCTAATTCTTTGTATTGCTCTTATTAAACTTGTGTTTCTTTCATTGGCAGCATTAAGAATAAGTTGTAGGCTATTAGGTTTTCATTTTGTTTTGCTTTGTTTTCACTGGACTGGTTCCAGCATTAGCTAGTAGGAGGGTTAGGGTACACCACCACCAGGGGCAGTGTAGGTGAGGAAAGGAGGTGAGCATAGGTAGATGGGGGGTTGGGGGGGGATGGAAGAAGCTGGGGCTTGGGAAACCCCAGAGTAAAAGGTGCAACTCTGGGAAAGGACTGATCATCAAGTCCAGATGATGAGCCAGGGCAACTCAAAGGCCAACAGCAGCGTGGGCTACACAGAGGTGAGCGGTGGCCACTCCCAGGGACCATGAGATGTGCAGCTCATTTTCTTGAAGTCACAACAATGGAGAGTAGAGGAAACATGCATCTAAGATTACACAGGGAAGAATCAGTGGCTGGTTCACACCTACCTATGCTGAGGTCAGCCTGCCTGGGTCTGAATCCTGGTTCTCGTGGTTAGCTATTTGATTTTAGCACCTGTCTTACCACAAAATGGTGATGACAAATCTCATATATTATTGTAAAGATTAAATGAATTTATATATATACAAAGCATTTGGACCTGGGCTTAGTGTACAGTGGCTGCTATACAAACTTTAGTTATTATTTCCAAAATCATTATAATTATGCTTTAGGCACTAGCAGTCCATATCCATTGAATAAGAAACCTCATTTATCAGCATGCAGGGCACACACTTGGCTCTTCCAAAGGAAGCTTACAGTGTCCCTAAAATCCAGTTTCCACTTTCAACCAACAGACTTTCCAAATCTACAGAGACTTTGATGAAAATATCTACTTAGAATTCTACCTTGGTTGTTTGAGGGGTAGGATGCCTGCTGGGTAGGAGGGTGCCTGCTGTGGATAGTGGGGATGGGACAAAGACTGTCAAACAATATGGTGTAAAAGGTTTTTATGTATTTTTTTAAACTGCCAATGCATTACATTTTGGCTCCATTATGGGTTAAATTGGCTTTTAAAAAAATTATCCTTAGAATTTAATGTCATAACTTTGCTTGGGGAAAATGTACATGGAGTTCCAGGATAAATGACTCATAAGTGAGCATAAAGTCCCCAACTAACACATGGATTTATGTCTGGAAGATGTTTAGCACTACCTAAATGTACCCTGTCTATAGGACTGCTCAGTAAAATCCTACAGAACTTCCAAAGAACACAATCCTGTGAGAAAAACCAGAAAGCCTAACATCAGAACTGACAATTAGATTAATCATGAGTCTACTTTATGAAAGTGCAGCTTTTTCATTGGGACATATCAACCTGACATTACAACCCATTTGTGCTGCTGAGTTACACAAGGATAGCAAGCCCTCTGAAGTTTCTTCCAAATCTGGTTCTAACCTGGAGTTCTGCTCATGTTCCTTTATTGTATTCTCCCATGACACCTCGACCTGGTATTTTGAAATATACATTTTAAATCTTCTTTAGGACCATGTACACCAAGTGGGCTTGGAAGCTTAAAGATTGCCCACCTTCTAGGCCTCTCTGTTCCCAGAATCTGCCAGAGCTGGGCGCCTCCTGGAGCCAACATAGCCATGAATGTTCTCTGCCTGAATCCCTCAGCCTCAGAGCAGAGTTTGTTAGATCATCAATCATGGACATGCATACTTCTAGGACTACTTTTAGTGGAATTTGCCAAAAGGGCATGCTTCTTCATGAATATCACTATATTCTGAAAAGAAAGTTAATCGTTAATTACTGGCAGGTTTCATAGGCCATGCTTCCTTTCTTTTCCCTGGCACTTATTCTCTCAATGAACATTATAAAAATAAAAGTCTCAGCTGGGCATAGTAGCACATTCCTGTAATCCCAGGGGCTTGGGAGGCTGAGGAAGAGAGAACACGAGTTTGAGGACAGTTTCAGCAACTCGGCAAGATCCTGTCTCCAAAAATGAAAAAGGGATGGGGATGTGGCCCCTGGGTTCAATACCTGGTACAAAAAAAAAAAAAAAAAAAAAAAAGTCTATTCATGGTAACTTCAGTCAGATTTAGAATTTGGCTACAACAGTCTGCATGACAGTAATCACTAAAAATAAAAGTAGTATTTAGCATCCAACCACCTTGCCTATGAAAATAAATAGTACCAAAAAGAACATCACAACAGAATTTCTAACAATACTTCAAAAAGAAAGAAAGGTTGATTTATATTTGTTCTTACTGAAGATATATCACAACTACTAGAGTTGGTAAATATTTTTTCTGAACAGAAAAATACAGGGATGCTTATTTATTATCCTAGGTTTGAATTTGATTCTTTAAATCCTACAAGTATTTATTTAATACTTACTTATACAGTCTTTGTATTAGCTGTCAGAAAACAGAAATAAGTAAATCAATAATAACAATTACTGCGTGCTTACTGTTACATGCCTTATGTCATCTGATCCTCGCAACAACATCTATGATGGAAAACTATAGCAAGGAGAGGTTAAATAACCTGTCCAAGGGTATGTGGCTGACTAGAGACCTGAGCTGCACTAGGCATTCTGAATATGAATCCACCTTCCTAACCACTATACAACCCTGTCTCTCAGTCCTGACTGGAGCACAGAGAACATCTTAGGGCCATAGCAGACATACAGACATTATGACAAGAGAGAACAAGATAAATGCCATATAAGGTGCAGAAAGCCCAGAGATTCACATCCAACTGGAATGGGCAGCAAAGCTGTCATAGGAAGGTAGGACTTCAAATGGGCTTTAAAAGATGTATGTGTATAGGAGGTACAAGAACAGAGGTGGTGGTGATGTGGATGAAGAAAGAACCAGGAGGAAGAAGCAGTGTGAGTGGGCTCAGGGTCAGGAAGGTGCAGTGAGGGTGCAGGCAAGCAGAACCCTGTGGCTGGAGGATGAGGAACAGGTAGGGAAGTGGAGGGAGAAAAAATGAAAAATACACTGGCAGTATGACTGCAGAAATCCCAAACCCCAGGCTCCGAAAGAATGTCCTAAATTCTTCCAAAACGAAAAAGCTATCAGAAATTTCTAAGTGAGGGATTTCTATGTCAGAATCAGATCAGAATGGTATGAGTAGGACTGAAGAAGAGACAGAAATCTTCAAGATCTGAAACCTGATCATCATTGGGGCAAGAGGAAAATAAAGGCATCTGTCATGAGTTGAGTGGTGCCCCCAAAAAGATATGTCCACATCCTAATGTCCAAACCTGTGAATGTGGCCTTAATTTGGAAGAGATCTTTGCAGTTGCAATTAAGTTAAGGTTACAGAGAGAGAGAGAGATTTTTTGTTTTTTCTGTGTGGGCCTTAAATCCAATGATAAGTCTGAGGATACAGGCACAAGACAAAGAAAAAGAAAAGGGGAGAAAGCAATGTGGTCACACAGCAGAGGTCAGAGTGATGCTGCTGAAAGCCAAGGAGTGCCAACAGCACTCAAGCTAAATGAGGCCAAGAATGGATTCTCTCCCAAGCACCGTGAGGGAGCACAGTCCTGCCAGACTTTGGACTTCTGGTCTTCAGAACTGTGAGAGAATAAATTTCTGTTAAGTCAGTCGATATTTCATAATCTGTTACAGCAGTCCTAAGAAATGAATACAGCCTTCTTCCCACCAAATAGAGAAATCTGGAAGGGAGGTGAACTGGACACTCAGAAACTGACCTTGATAATTTATAGTGTGAAGGCAAATTAGATTAAAAAACAGCAGATAGGATTAAAAAAATAAGAAGTTGGACAGAAAAAGCAAGGCAGGATCTTTCCCTTTCCCATATCCTCAGCTTACTATTACTAGTCTTGTCTCAGTGCTTGTCTGGGTGCGTGTTTCAAGAGCTGGCTTAAAATGCACATTCTTGGACACCATCTCCAGGGATTCTGATTCATTTGGTTGTGAGTGGGTTTCAGGCATCCAGTTTCAAGATCATCCCAGGTGAGGGCTGGGGCTGTAGCTCAGTGGTAGAGCGCTTGCCTTACACGTGTGAGGCACTGAGTTCGATCCTCAGCACCACTTAAAAAAATAAAGATATTGTGTCCATCTACAACTAAAAAAAAAAAAAAAAAAAAAAAAATCATCCCAGGTGAGTTTAATGCAGGTTTCTCCAGGTGATCCTTTAACTTAGAGTCAGCAGACTTTTTCTATGGAGGGCCAGAAAGTCAGGGGTTTACGGGCCACAAAGTCTCCATCACAAGTATTCAACTCTGCTATTGTAGCACAAAAGCACCACTGCTCATGTATAAACAAACGATCGTGGCTGTTTTTCAATAAAATTTTATTTATGCACACACAAATTTGAATTTCATATAATTTTCACGTCATGAAATATTCTTGTTTTGACCCCCCACCCCGCCATTAAATGATATATAAAAACAGGTGGTGAGCCAGATTTGGTTCATGGGCCATAGTTTGCCAACCCCAGCTTTAACATGCTGCAGTTTGCAAATGACTGCTCTCAATGAGAGAACTGAGATTTTTCAAGCCAGTGGCATGTCATGAACCAGCAGGAGAGAAAGGAGAAGAGGAACAGCTGAGGCACCAGGATAATCCCCAGCATACTGGCGGTCTCTTCTCAAACAGCTGCCCATGATGTGCCACCACACATATGAAAGGGTGTCATTCCTGGGAACAAGGCCCTTCAGGCATACCGTAGACTTAAAAATAAATGGAGGGCCATCATCCTCGAGTAGTGATGAGCAAACCCAGTTTATAGTCTAGACAGGAATACCTGGTTTCCGCTACTTGAATTTCACCCCTTTTTATCCCACTGAAGAATGTCTGGAGAATGTGAAAGAGTAGGAAGAATGACAGAAATAGTCTCAAATTCACTTTAATTTATAAGAATAAATTCTTAATAAATGCAGCTTGTTAAATATAATTAGTAAGACAAGACATTCAACACATCTCATAATGTTAGACTGTGAACTGTGACCCAGGATTTTAGGAAATGGCTATTTGGAGATTGGAGGGTTGCTTTCTCCATTCCTGGGCAATTATCACTGCTGTCTTCTCTCTGTATCGCCCCTGCGCCCCCCAAGCTTTGAGTTACCCAGATGGGAGATGTTTATTTACAAGCCTCCTTTACCTGGGTTAGAGACACAGGCCAGTATGCATAAAAGAAATCTATCAGAGAACCAAGATTCAATAAGATCTCAACAAGCTGGAACTCTGGGCTGGAAACAACAAGATAAAATTTAACTAGGACAAATGTAATTATCTGCATTTACATTTAAAGAGATTCAATTATAAAAGCACAAGTTGGAGGAGAGAAGGCTTTACCAGCAGCTGCAGAATGCCACAGTTCACAGGATAAAGGCCTCAGGGATGTTTTTAACTACAAGCCTCAAAAAGAGCTAGTGAGATGGGGCTGCTGAAGTACTTAATAGAATTTTGGCTGCATTAATACAATTACAATGTCCAGATGAATATGAGTCCACTGTCCTCTGAGATAATCAGATGGTATGTAGAGTCTCTCGGTAGTCTGGGCATTAGGTTCTAGAAGGAAAGATAAAGTAAAACAGTAGAAATGGTATGCAATGAGGGGAGGGTAATCAGAGGAAGAGGAAGATCAGGGTAAGAAAGATCCTAAAAAATAAGTTTTATTAAGAGTATTTGAAGGAGCTGGAGTTGTCAGAAGTGCTTTGAGGATGTACTTGGAAATAAGAGAAATAGCAGCACAGTATAAGAGTTGAACTACAGAAATCAAAGCACAGTGGTCCAAAGTCATGTATGCATAAAGTCTGTACATTTGGACTCCTGGAAGTCAGTTTGAACATTACACATGCTTCTGCTGAGGTGTGTGCATGCTGACAGGGATGTGAAGCAGGACTACAAATGAGGGTGACACAAACAGATACTTGTTTTATCCATCCTGCACTGCCCAGTAGATAAAGTCTATCTGAGGAAGACAAGAACATTCCAGTGTTGGACTTTGAGCCACTGCACATTTAAATTATCTGATTTAAGTCCCTTCTTGTTCCTACTACATGTTATGACTCCTAGCAACCTGGTTAACCTTTGGATAATGTGACTTCTACTCACTTTGCCTACTAGAGGGGAGGACATAATTTATTTCCTACTGGCATTTATTATATTACTATTATCTATCTATCTATTTATTACTCAGGATTGAACCCAGGGACACTCTACCGCTGAACTACATCACTAGCCCTTCTTATTTTTAGTTACAATTTTTTTTTTTTTTTTTTTGGTACCAGGGATTGAACCCAGGGGCACTTAACCACTGAGCCACATCCCCAGCCCATTTTATTTTTTATTTTGAGACAGGGGCTCACTAAGTTAGGGCCTTGCTAAGTTGCTGAGGTTGGCTTTGAACTTGTGATCCTGCCTCAGCCTCCCAAGCTTCTGGGATTACAGGCATGTGCCACCATGCCTGGCTTCAATTTTTATTTTGAGACAGTGTCTCACTAAGCTACTGAGGCTGGCCTTGAACTTGCTATCTACCTACCTCAGCTTCCTATAACTTGGGTTATAGGCATGTACCACCACACCCAGCGATAAGCTGTTGTGTGTGTGTGTGTGTGTGTAGCTTTAGGTTCATGGTAAAAGTGAGAGGAAAGTACAGAGAATTTCATTTCTTTCACCTGCCACCCATTTATGCAGGGCTTCCACCACAATCAACATCCTGCACTAGAGCAGGACATTAGTTAGAATCGACTGAGTCTACACTGAGACATCACTATCACCCAGAGCCCGTGGTTTACAAAAGAGTTCACTCATTTTTTAAATTTTATTTTTAAAAATTATTTATTTATTCTAATTCATTATACATGCTTGCAGAATGCAATTCAATTCATATTATATAGAGCACAATTTTTCAAGTCATCGGTTCTATGCAAAGTATTTTCACACCATTTGTGTCTTCATACATGTACTTAGGGTAATGATGTCTAGCTCATTCCACCTATTCCTATCCCCTAACCCCACACTCCCCTTTGATCTATTTAAAGTTCCTTCATTCCTCTCATCCCCTCACCCTTGCCATTATGAGTCAGTATCCTCATAACAAAAAAATTATTCAACCTTTGGTTTTTTGGGATTGGCTAACTTCACTTAGCATTATTCTCTCCAACTCTATCCATTTACTTGCAAACACCATGATTTTATTCTCTTTTAGTGTTGAGTAGCGTTCCATTGTGTCTATATACCAAAGTTTCCCTATCCATTCATCTATTGATAGGCAATGGGGGTTGTTTCCACAATCTAGCTATTGTGAATTGTGCTGCTATAAACATTGATGTGGCTGTGTCCCTGTAGTATGCTGTTTTTAAGTCCTTTGGGTATAGACCCAGATGGGAGAGCTGGGTCAAATGGTGGTTCCATTCCAAGTTTTCCAAGGAATCTCCATACTGCTTTCCAGATTGGCTGTACCAATTTTCAGTGGCGATGGCAGTCTCAAGCCTATAATTATCCTGATGTTGGGCTGTGCAGCCATGCTTTGGAGAGTAAGGAATCCCAGTGTGGCAGAGTGCCTTTCTGGAGCGGGCCCGGGGCGGGCCTTTCTCTCTGGATCTCCTCCCGCTTTTTTTAATTTTAAATTTATTTATTTAGTCTAATTTGTGATACACGACAGCAGAATGTATGTCAATTCATAGGACACATAGAGAGCACAATTTCTAATTTCTCTGGTTGTTCATAAAGCAGAGTCACATCATTCGTGTCTTCGTGCATATACTTAGGGTAATGATGTCCATCTCATTCCAACATCTTTCCTACCCCCATGTCTCCTCTCTCCCCCTCCCTACCCTTTGCCTTATCCAAAGTTTCTCCATTCCTTCCATGCCCCCCCTCATCCCCATTATGGATCAGCATCCACATATCACAGAAAACATTCAGCCTTTGTTTTTTCGGGATTAGCTTACTTCCCTTAGCATGATATTCTCCAACTCCATCCATTTACCTGCAAATGCCATGATTTTATTCTCTTTTAATGCTGAGTAATATTCCATTGTGTATATACCACAGTTTCTTTATACATTCATCTATTGAAGAGCATCTAGGTTGGTTCTACAATTTAGCTATTGTGAATTGTGCTGATATAAACATTGATGTGGCTGCATCACTGTAGTATGCTATTTTTAAGTACTTTGGGTATAAACCAAGGAGGAGGATAGCTGGATCAAATTGTGATTCCCTTCCCAGTTTTCTAAGGAATCTCTATATTGCTTTCCAGATTGGTTGCACCAATTTGCAGTCTACAAAAGGGTTCACTCTTTTGGGTTTTGTTAAGGATTTTGACACATGTATAATGTCATGTATCCAACATTACTCTTTTTTTTTTTTCCTCCTTTCCCTACTGTACTCTTTGGAAGGTCACTATAAAGAGCCTATACAGAAGGAGTGGAGAATTACATCCTGACTTCTTTGATTGAGAATATTCAGATAAACTGGAATCTTCTGCATAGGAGATTTACCCATTTTCTCTACTTATCAAAGCATTTACTTCTTCTTCTTTTTTTTTGGTATGAGGGTTTGAACTTAGGGGCACTCAAATACTGAGCCACATCCTCAGTCCTATTTTGTATCTTATTTTAAAATGTTTTGCTATATTTCAAAGATAATTGGCTATCACTGAACTACATCTCCAACCCTTTTATTTTTTTTTTTATAAATAAAAAGTCCTACCTGTAATGAGAGCTTTTGTAAAAAGAAAAAAAAAATGGTTTTATATGCTGAGCTTGTATTCTGACAGCCCCAAAGATCAAGATTTATTATCAAGAAATAAATAAATACGACTCCTGATCATTATCATACAAAAGGAACGCATTTTTTAGTAAGTCACCATTAGTTGTTAAATTCAGTAGTAAAATTTACTAAGGAACAGAAGAAGCTTATTTTTATTGAATAAGTGTGACTGAAGTAGAGGTGGATAGTATATACTTTAATTGCTAAGATTATGGCAAATATTTGAACCACTGCAATAACCTCATGCAGAGAAGAGATTTTGAGCACTATTTTATATCTGCTGTGCTCTGTGCGCTAGTTCATCTGATGGGAAGCTTCTGGGAGAGCATCCAAGGAAATCAGGCAATTCAGAACACCTTTTTTAGAAAAGCTGCCAGGTTCTCTTTTTACCTCCCATTCCCTCAAAAATCATGTATATGGGAGCACATGTGTGACATACACATTTGTACACATGCACGTTTGCACACACAGGCACACACACTTTTGCGTTCCTTAAGTGTGATACAGGTGTTAATTACACTGCCAACAGCCTGGGCTTTATTATTCAGAAGACAATAACACAAAATCTCACAACAGTCAGGAGATAAAACGTCTTTCTAAGCACAGCTTTTAATAAAATATAGGGTAACATGTACCTATATTCGTATAAGCTAAGCAGAAAGAAACCATCAGGAATTTAAATAAAAGAATGTACTTCAACTGAGTCAGTACAGCTGACTTCTTAATTTAAAAAAAAAAAAGTTTTCTTTTTTTAACAAGGTAAATTTTTATTGCTTTGTGTTTGCCCCTTCCAAGTGTATATTCTGTTGACAAGCATCACAGCTCAGTCTCCCCCTCTTGTTTCTGGGATCAGTGGTATATAACTAACTTTGGTTATCAGTTCACAATGAAGCTTATAATTAAAAATGTCTGACAAGCATCACCAGTATGTTGTAAGAAGAAAAACAAAGGAATTTGTTTTTTAAAAAATTATTTTGTATAAAATCTCAATTATTATAATTTTTTCAACAAAGAATACTCACTCTGATGAGAGAAAGGAACAGTTTCTTTGCCATATTGTAGTCATAATGATTCAGCAGGTTCCTATTTTCTCATATTAGCAGGATTTCAAGTGTATTTGCAAATTTCAATATCAAAACACTAGGCAGCATGAGTTTATGACACATTTTATTTTTATTAATAAAATTTCATGCAAGATAATCAGAATCTTGTGCAATATGCAGTGCTGTGATTTTAAAAAGTGTTGGAACAAGTGGTTGAATACTTTTGTAAACATAAAAAAAAAAAATAAAGCAAAACTTCGCTCGTTTGAACCAAACTCATAATTTATAAAAATCCAGTAAATACTAGTGCTGGGTTAATAAATCTTTTCTGTTAAGATTATAAAATTCATTATTTTGAAAAAAGTAATCAATGGAACAGAATGGCAGACACTAACCAGCTCCCAATTCTATAGTCAATCTACCTTTTTCCTCACTTAAGAACACTTGGTTTATCTGGAATGGCAGTTTACCCAGTTTAAAAAAAAAAAAAAAAAAAAAAAAACTATAGGGCTTAGGTTGTGGCTTAGTGGTAGAGTGCTTGCCTAGCACATGTGAGGCACTGGGTTTGATCCTCAGCACCACATAAAAATAAAGATATTGTATCCATATGTGTGTGTGTGTGTGTATCAAAAATTACACTTCCCAGGATGTAGGAATGGCCAAGGGATAATTCTTTTTTTTTTTTTTTTTTTTTTTGGAACTGGGGATTGAACTCAGGGGCACTCGACCCCTGGACCACATCCCCAGCCCTTTTTTGTATTTTATTAGAGACAGGGTCTCACTGAGTTGCTAAGTGCCTCGCCATTGCTGAGGCTGGCTTTGAACTTGCGATCCTCCTGCCTCAGCCTCCCAAGTGCTGGGATTACAGGCGTGCGCCACCACGCCCTGCGCCAAGGGACAATTCTATCCAAGGAGATTTTGTCGCCTGCAGCAACGATACCGTGGGAAAGAAATCGGAGGCAGTCTGGAAATGAGTAGGTTCTTTATTCTTGCTTCTTCTCTGCTTTCTCCTCTGTATTCTCCTCCTGATTCCACCATGTTCCTCTCTACCGTCTGTTTAAATACTCTTTACCTTAACAAGTATACACGTGTCACAAGCTCAACTTACAGGTGCGTCACACAGTGTTCACGGGCACAGAAAGGTTCTTAGTTAATTGCATTAATGTCAGGCGTAAACAATTAAATGTCTCCTCTTTGGCTCTCAGCCAGCCGCCATCTTAGCTACTTCCTCATTCAAGGCTCTTACAAGCTTTCACTGGAAGGCATGGGGTAGGAATTCTGAGAAAGATATTTAGAAGGGCAAACTCAATTCTTCACCTTTTGCCCTTTGCCTTTTCATTTAGTCTCTTCTTGGGAAAAAAAAAAGTATGATGTCAAAAGCTACAAAAGGGATCTCAGGTGTCAGGATGACAGTGTCCTATGAAGGGGATGGAAGATGAAGTCACACATAGCCTGGAAAAACACTAATTTGTTTAAGCTACTCTTTCTTTAGTTAATACGTGTGCCAATCTTTAGTCCACTACATGCTGCCAAATCAACTTTAGTTGATAAAAACAGTGTCAAGTACCCTTAAGAATTGTTAAATACCCACTTAAAAATAACTAGTATATTAACCACTAACCATTTTTATATGTTCATGAAAGAAGATCTCATAAGAACTTTTACTTAGAAACACTTGGTTATAGTTGTATAAATATGTGTTCCTGAAAATAAGTACATTAAAAATATTTTAAATTAAACATATTTGAAAATTAAAATTATGCTAGGCACTGTGGCATGTGCCTGTAATCAAGGACTCCGGAGACTGAGGCAGGAGGATCTCAAGTTCAAGGCCAGCCTCAGCAACTTAGCAAGGCCCTAAGCAACTTGGAGAGACCCTGTCTCAAAAAAAAAAAAAAAAAAAAAAAAAAAAAAGTGTGAGGGATGTAGCTCGGTGGTTAAGTGCCCCTGGGTTCAATCCCCAGTAACAACAACAACAAAGAAAATAGTGATTTCTTTTATTTATTATATAACATATAATAAAGTATTACAAAGTATTAAGTAGAAAGAATATTTTATGTACCAATTTACCAGGTTTTCTATACAATGACCTATGCTAAAACCAAGGGAAATGGTATGTAATCATACTCCAAAAACAACCATTGGGAAGAAATTAGAATAATTCTGCAAAAGGGAAAAAAAAAACATCATTTTTGAATGATTAGTTTTAAAGTGGGGAATGATTAAAAACTAGCGTAATATTCTGAGAACCCACACAAGGACATCAACATGCACTTGAGGGTGTCACAGCATAATTATTAAACTCTGGAAGTAGAACTAGCTAATGACCATCATGTCTCATTTTGGTTATCGTCTTTAAATTGATACATCTTCAAAACTAGAATACATCTTAAAAGAAGTATTGTAACAGGCTACATTAAATTGTAAGGCGTAAACAAGAACAACTCCATGAAGTTAATAAATTATAACTAAAAATAACATATGATTCAGCTTCAACAATAAACAGTAAACACAGGGTGCGGTGGTGCATCCTGGTGCCAAGAAACAAAACAAAACATTTGTGGGGAGCCACACTAGGCAAAATGGGCAAGGGGTTTGTGTTTGAGGGCATAAAACTAAGATTATTAGAGAAGCATGTTCTGGGACAGCAAAAACAGGAAGGAAGGAGCAAAATGAAAAGAGGAAATACTGAAGGAGCTGCAGACAACCAAAAAAGAATTAACAACAACAACAACAACAACAAATCCATGTTGAGACCCCCTGGTGAAAAGGGAGAAAGGAAATGGACATGGCAAGGCCCATGTCTTGTGGGGGACGGTGAATGGAGGACAGGCCCACACAGTATTTAAGATGCAGCGTTTGGAAAGAAAAGGCACCACAGTGAACAGGATCAGCTAATGTGGAGCTTGGGTAGTTAATGCATGAAATACTTATGGCTCATCAAGAGGGAGAACGGGTTGTTCTGCTGATACATGCAGGTGAAGAAGTGGAATTAAGATGAGAGTGTGGAATGTAAAAGAACATGTCCCATGTGCAAACCTACTCACATTTTCTAAGCAGAAGAGGGTAACTGGCAAGGACCTCCTGCTCACACTGCACTTGTGAGAGGCGTATCAAAGCAAGGCCAAATAACACTAGCTAGACAGTCCCTAACACTGGATATTCTTAAGCAGAAATAAATGGCAAAGTCTGTCTAGAAAAGGGAAAGAGACACCATCTCTAATCAAGGCAGGTGAGAAATACAGGGCCCAGAGTCACAAGAGATCAGAAGAGCAGGCTGTCCCAGGTGCAAGAAATGTGAGGAATTCTTAGTAGCTAAGGGCATTCTTATAAAGGGGATGACTTACTCAATCAGCCTGCAGGAACCACAGTCTTGCCTCTGGCCTGTTGGAGAAGATGACTCACTGAGCTCCCCCTTTTCCAAAAGTGACCCCTGCAGGTCAGTAGGAACACTCCCTTGTTATGTGCAGAGAGAATGTGCCCAGGCTGCTCTGTCCACATTAATCTGGGCTAGAGGAATGGTGGCATCAATATGAACAGGGGACAGTTCAGAGGGGAGCCAGTTTTGTGGGAGAAAGTAGCAGCAAGGAAATAATGGGCAAACTAGATGTAATAAATTGAAGGTATACCTAGGACATCCATACAGTCGTGTCTGTAGGTGGTTGGAACTACAGAGTGGAGCCTAGTGGAAGGTCAGGCTGGACTGAATCTTGGGAACCAGCTGGGGTGCCTGACTTGTAAGAGTAAGTGAGCTCACAAACATTTGCCCACTGACTAGATAAAGAAAAATGGAAAAAGGCAGAGCTTGGTGGCAGGGTGCATCTTATGTGAGGTAGGAAGATTAAAGAAGACACAGAAAGAGTGGGCAGGAGTGCTCAAAGGTTCAGCACCAAGAAAGGCAGAGGAAAGAAATTCACGGTGGTCTCATCTTAATCTGTTAGAGCAATGAAGATTTCAAAGAAGGAACAAAATGATCAGGTCCTCTGAGCTGGTGGATATAACTCCTAGAGGAAATGCAAACTTAACTTCTGGTAAGTAATTTGAAATAGAGATCAAAGCACACCAAAAGTATGCATATCCTGTAATCAAGAGTACTTCTCAAGTTCATTGTTTGGAAATACATAAGGATACACACAAGGCTTAACTGCACAACACGGGTAATGTGATTAATGTTGGTGGGATACTCAGATGACTCCCAAGGATCCCTGTGTCCTAGTATTCACACCCTCATATAATTCCTTCCTCTCGAATGTGGGCTGGCCTTGTAATGTGCATCTAACAAAGAGAATACATCAAGGGTGATAGATGGAATATCACTTCGTGGTAAGGCTACAAGAAGATTAAGACTTTTGTCTTGTTTAGATTCTACCCCTAGCATAGGAAATGCATGAGATCATTTTAACACATCAGGAGTAAAGAAAGCTGGAGTGAAGCAAGTTGGCATGTTGGGGAGGCCCACACGGCAAGCAACTGAGAGCTACCTCCAGCCAATAGTCAGCTGGAACTGAGGTCTGTCTAATAGACCTTGAGAAAGCAAAATCTTCAAGAATCACAGGAGCTTAGAATTGAATCTGTCCTGGCTGAGCTTTCATAGGAGTCCCCCACTCTGGCCAACACCTTAATTGTATATTTCTGATGGATCTGGAAGCACAGTACCCACTGAAGCCATTCCCAGATTCCTGATGTATAGAACCTGATGTGTGTTGTTTTAATCCAATAGGTTTTGGAGTAATTTATTATGCAGCACTAGATAGCTAATTCAGTTAGCTACAATGCTATTTGTAATAATAAATAAATGGAAACATAGAAATAGAAAACATCCAGTAAAATACTTGTTAAAATTAAAAACAGTACATGATGTAATACAATTCTTTCTCCATTAAAATTATGTCCTAGATGAATGTAAATATTCATGAAATATGTTCACAATGTATTAGTTCCAACATACATTTAAAAACTCAAAACATTGTGTTATATAAACTCATCATGCAGAATAAATATGCTTTTTAGATATGCAGATATAGAGGAATGAGTAGAATAATAAATAAAGGTATTAATAGTAGTTATCACCAGATGTCTTATTTATGGATGCTTTTTATCTACTTTTGTCTGGTTATTTATATTTATAAATTGTTTAAAATGATTGTGTACTCCATTATAATAAAAACACAATTAAATGCATGAGTGAGCAGAAGCGAATAATAAAAAGGGATCATCAACAATATAAAATGCCACAATATATTAAGGAAGTTTTATTCATTCATTTTATTGATTGCTATCTATGTGCCAGGATGAAAACTGAGAAGAGTTATTAGACTTGAGCTGGCCAGAAGAAAGCAACTGGTTATCTGATGCAGTGTCACTTCTTCATTAGTGGAAGAAGGGCAAGTGGTTAGCTCCAACTAGCTGAGTGCACTGGAGCATAGCCAAAATAAACAGGGAAAGAGAAAATTTTCAAATAATGTGACAAAGACATCATAGTAAGAGTTACATAAGAATAGGAATCACTGTATAGACTGCACCTGTATTTATACTTGATACAAGTAATTTAAAAATTCACATTAATTGGACAAAACTGAGAGATGACAAAGCCAAACAAGTTAAGAGGTTCTAAGCAATAAAAGTCAGATAAACTAGATGTACACATACCACAGAGGAAGAGAAATTTATTATTTATGGAGATTTTAATGTTGTTTTGGCGAGTTTTGACTTTTTGCCTGGCTGATCATTTCTTAAAAATACAAATAACCTACAGCTTCTTCAATTCTACTAGCTTTATAAAGAAATAAACCCAGATGGTAATCACTGGCAATTTGATTTTAATGATAATTATGTGAAAAGAACAATTAGATCAAGTTGATCGTCAAAGAAATGGCTGCTCATCTTGTAGCTCAACATTTCAAAGTCTTTGTGAAAATGACAGCCACCCAACATACAAATGCTCTTTAGAAGGCCTATTAATTCTTTTGAGCATTAAGGTACCACAGTGAAAGACGCAAAAAGTTATTTTAATTTCCCAACATATTTAACTCATTCTCAGGGAGAAAGCAATGCAACATGAAACTAAAGCTCCTACACAAAGGAGACCAAACATTCAATTGGCCAAGGTCTTTGCAAACACACACACACCATCAGGGATTCTGTTTACCCACACACAAAGCTGTGCCAGGGAACAAAGCAAACAAGTAGAGAAGAATTAACCATTTTGAATAAGAGATTTATCGATGGTAGAGGTGTTGAAGGATGAAACTACAGGTAAATTCGAGCTACAGGGTTGAGGAGAAACACTAGGATTCCCCCTCCTCCCCATCTAGTCTCTAAGGTCCCAGGCATAGACTTTGGAGCAATATTTTCATGAAAGTTTTATGACAACAAAAGTGAAAAGTCACAGTGTGCATGTATGGCACATGAATCACTGCAGAGGGCCAGAAGTGAATGGGGTAAATACTAAACTGCAAGTCTGTTCCAACTAGGAGATGAGTTACAGATCTTATTTCCTGGGTGTGGCAAGAATCCAGCTGTGGGGGAATCGCCCCAACCCACAGAGAACTATGTGAAGAGCCACAACCAGCAGGACAGATAAGATGCCCCAAATTCCAAAAATGAAGAGACCATGCAAATGAATGACCTCTGGGTTTCTCAATGGAGCCTGCTTTTTTTCTTTTTAAAAGATGCTGTTTGTACTGTTTTAATGGCATGGAATAAAAATGGCACTGTAACTTGTAATTTTGAGATATAAAATGTGAAACATAAAACAAGGGGTTATAAATCAGCTGGAGACCAATTAAAATACTTAGACTGTCATTCAAAAACATTCCATAGAACGTAATAAAATGCGTGGGTGGTTGGTTCTATTTTAATAACTGAAGCCTGCAGGAAGATTTTATTTCTCCAAACTACTAGCCAAATATATCCAGAACTGACTGGAACATCGAAAATACGCTTTTACAGTATGTTAAGTTAAACAATGAAATAAAATGCTTCCAAAGACTGCAACTGAAGAGTGTTCTGAGTCACAATAAGACTAATCTGAGGCCAAGCTACAGTGTCTTATGATATTAATAAGTAGTATTTGTGTAGTTAATAAAACAAATTATATTCAACAGTTATTCCACCATTTTTTGACAAATATGAAATCAACCAGCGTTTCTCAATGAGGACACACGGGCACCAGAGGCAGGAGAATTAGGCATTTTGCAGGACTATTTGCACAACTGAAGTTGGCCTCCAGACACCACCAAATGCCTCTGTGTGCAGAATGGGTGATAGTGTTGGCACTAATCACGTATTGAACCATCTGACTTTGGTTGCTATAAAAACTTGGTATCACTTAAGTGGAGAACCATAACTGCTGCTCCCCAGAAAAATGGACACTTACAGAACACAAATAAACCTGGAAATTAACGTTAATGTTCCAAATTGGATAGAATGCCATCTAATAATATGTATAAAAAGGTTTGGGGAGTAATTATAATATTGCATTATGATGAATTATTGAATCATAAATTGTTTTAAAGTTGAATTGAATTTAATCTTTTAATTTTTAGGCCTAAACTCTAAATTAAAAGCTGACTTCTCCTGAGACTAGGCGATACTTAATGATGAATCCTAATGTTTCTTTGCCCTTGTGGAAGGGATTTTAAGAGCATGACTGGCACAAGTACCAAAAAATAAAGAAATAAAAAAATAAAAAAAATAAAAAATAAAAACAAAAAAACCTGATGACAGAAATGGAGTTTTTGTTTGTTTGTTTTAACTAAAGGTACACAATGAATGGAATAAAAGAATCTATGTCTTTTGACTTTTTGATTTTTAGGGGACAATCTCTTTTCTCTGGTTTCCAGAATATGGGATTCCAAGACCCCCAAATATTAAAAAGGTTAGAAACCTATATGTACTTGCTAACACTTTATGTTGCCCATAATTTAAATATTAAAGACAACATATCACCATGATTTTATAAAAGAAAAGCTATCCTAATACCATAAATGCAAAACTGTACATCAGGCTGGAAACTTCATCACAGATATATATGTGTGGCTGTGCTATGCCACCTGATATCCCATGAATTACTATTTCTAATCACCAATGCAGTGACTACTAAGGTTCACAATTCTTCCTTCTAAAAATGTTACTGAGATGTAACTATAAGTAATATTATGAAGCAGTAAAAATTAAATATCTTACCACCCAAGTAGGCAAAAACTAAGCATATATAAAACCTTATTCTTTGTCAACCGAACAGTTGCCTGGTGCGGAACTTTCAAGCCTGGGGACCCACCTTGTCACTTAAGGAATTATCACTACCTTTCAAGCAGCCACCCCATGCTTATAATGCTGCAGTCCTGAGAATATTGGAGAACTAGAGTAATGAAAAGCCTGTTCTCTGATGAGGCACATTACACTCCTGAGCGCACAACGTAGAGCCCACACTAGCTCAGCTGCAGGGTATTTTGTGACATATCAACTACTGTGGTTTCTGGAATCATGGAGAGCTGAGCTTTACTCTCACATCTCCTTGTAAGTTAATAGGAAATGTTATTTGGGAATAATTTCACTCAATTAAGAGAAGCAAAAGTCCTTGAGAGTCAAGGAATAACATAAAAACTAGATAGCATCTTTTCCACTGTAGATTTATTGCTTTTTTCCTTTCTCACTTATTTAATAGCTTGCTCATTTGCTTCAAGTGCCCAAATGGCACAGAAATAGGAAACAAAGATAATTTGTTTAGTATTCCATCTATTGGATTAAGCACCACATTTTCCAAAAGATTGATTTTAATTCTGATTATAGCAACAGAGATCTGGTTTATCCTAGTGTGGTCAGGTAAACATAAAAATATGCCTGCTTTTTACTTTTCATTTTAATTCTGATTTTTAATTGTTCTCCCTCAGCTCCTGCATCTGTAGACAGCAGTGTACCACACTGGTTGCACTGACTGCCCCCTAAGCTGCCCCCTGTGACTTCCTCCCACCTTTGATCCTTTGCCATCACCATTGCTGCCTTCAAACAGCACTGCTGTGTTCTGACTGTGAAAACAAGTGTCCTCCTCAGTGGAAAAATACTGCGTCCCAGCTTGGCAAGGCAGGTGGTGTGTTTGAAAGTGGCATCTCTTCCTCTCAAACAAGAAGACTATCAGCACATCAGCACAGAAAACCATACATGATGAATGTAAATTGTTGCCTCGCAAATGAAAATGTGGTAAAATTTGAAAAATGAGATTTCTAGAAAGTGTTTTAAGTCCATCATTCAAATCTACACTCAGCTTTTTCTTCTATTAGTTTTCTCATCTTTTAAATAAAGGGGATAAAGCAAATGATTTTCAGGATGTTCACAATTCCCTTTGCTCCGGAAAATCTAAACCTGATTTTGGCATAACGTAATGACCACCACACTCAATGTGTCTCTCCCTACACACACACACACACACACACACACACACACACACACACACACACACAGTGGAGTTCAGTACATCTCATACATGTCATGGGACTGAGTATCCCATTTCACTTCCAGTCCAGGGCAGAAGATGGAAAGGTTTGTGCTTCTTCTTTATGTGGACAATTAGAAGTAATATAATTAAGTTACTCAAAGTTTAGGAAATAAGGAATCAACAAGCACATTTGGACATCAAAATTGCAGCTGTAGGCTCAGAAAAACTCTTTTTTATTCTTTGAAGGTGTCTTTTCCCCTCCCATTGAGACTGGCTCCTCTGAAGTTAAGTAGATCAAACAGAGTTTCCAATAGATTTATAACGGGGAGACGAAACCCCATAACCAAGTATGGGGTCTGCCCCATGCCATTGCTACATTCTTGCAAACACAGTGAATTCTGCCTGATTTCGCACAGGGCTAATAAAGAATTAGGCTGACACCAAACAGCAGTGTCCTCCCTCGCAAATGCCTGTGCCATTGGGCCACTTCTAGATGTAGCATAAGGATGATATTATGTATGTACAAAGAAATAGCTTCTCATTTTTGCACATAGTTTTCCTACACTTCAAGGACGGAAACAGAAACTCTACAGCTTTGTTATGGTATGCTGGATCAAACTGGCGAAAAGGGTATGCTTTCACTTCTGAGATCAAAAGAAGTCAACATTAGACTCAGTCAGCCCAGCTGGGCATGGCTCCACAGGAAATGCAAACACCATGATTCCAACACAATCACTTCTCCTCCTAGTCTCAAAGATAGTGACCCAGGGGGAGAGTCAACACAGAACATTCTGAGTCCCCAACACCACGTATAACCATGAAAAGCTCTGGAAACTTGTTCCTTGCTGGCTGGGTTGGTCTGAACTCTTGCTTGTCCAGAGGGTAGGGGACAACTCTTGTCTCTGAGTGCCATATTCAGGCAGGTCCTGGGGCCACTGTTTGTCACTGCTAAGTGGAGTATGCCATGATGTGATGAATGACGCAAGAAACCCTCAACACCAACTGTACTGGCTAAGAACCCATTTCATCAGATTTGAAGGAACTCCTC
The DNA here is from genome assembly GCA_025594165.1 of Tamias sibiricus. Taxonomy (NCBI): domain Eukaryota; kingdom Metazoa; phylum Chordata; class Mammalia; order Rodentia; family Sciuridae; genus Tamias; species Tamias sibiricus. The sequence continues at coordinate 137,155,002 of CM046658.1, read as the reverse complement.
TCCAGTGAAGAAGTGTGCTTTTTTTTTTTTTTTTTTTTTAAATAATGAGGGAAAAAAGCTTATTGAATTCTATATAAGGAAGATCTTGGGATAGCATATCACAACTGTTACTTCTAAGTGGGCATCCGGTAAGTATCTCAAATTAGCAACAACAACAAAGAAGTTATCCAACAGACAACGAGCCAACATTTATAGCAGAAAATGTGGGCAATACATGTGCTAGTTTAGCTTATGAATGTATCAGCTCTGCTTAATGTATTTTTGTTTGTTTGCATTAAAAAATAGTAAAAGTATAAAAATACAAGTGTATGTAAGTACACCATAGGCTGATCCATCAAGGAGAGGAACTGTCTTCTTTTTTCTTATCTGTGTGGTTACAAAAATATTGACCACTTAATTCAGTAATGTAATAATCTAACTAAAACTCTGTAAATAAATGCTGCATGTTTTAAAATTACAGAATGAACTTTTACTTCTTTTTCTCCTCAGCAGATTGTAAGGGTCTTCCTAGTTTTGAAGGAAGCAGGGAATCCCAAACCATCTTGCTTTACTCTATGCAGCCTGACTATGGGGAAGAACAGGTTACTCCTCTGTCTTAGAACCAACAATGTAGAGAGAGAGAAAGGAAACTCCATGGCTACCTGAGGAGCAGACAGGCTCAGCCAGAGATGGTTCCCACAGAACAGACGCAGGAGAGGTGCCTGGCCCTGAGGACACATGGGGCAAGGCCAGGGGACTTCCAAAAGATCAAGGAACAACAGAACCCTCAAATTCCTAACTGCCAGTTCTATTTTCTAGGCTATTTTATCACCAATATAGAAATATGTAAGAGAATTACATTTTCCAAATGTTCTGCAATTCCTGGAAGTAGATTTTTTTTAAAGTTGTGAATTTTACTTTCTTTTGTTTACATCGAATTCAAAAACAGGTACAGCTACTAACTGAATAGGAAGGTGGAATTGAGGCTTAACACACTGGTGCTGAGTCACAAATTGCATTCCCTTCAGGAATGCAGCAGTGTTTCCCTTCAACTCCAAATCTGAGGCTATAACATCATCTACAGATAGATGGAAAATACAGATGCACTGTTTGTTGGGAATGAATCAAAAGGGAAATTGCTAGCCTTGAAAGATAAATATGAGAGAACACAATTCTTAAATATACTTTTGATGAGAGGTGGTGCTTTCTATATGCTTAAGAGGCACAATGCTGGTAAATGCTGTGCGCCCCAGACCCATCCCTGCTCATAAATGTGGTGCAGCTGTCTGGCACTCTCAGAAGCAAGAGTTCACTGTGATCATTAACACTACCTGGTTCTGTGAAACTACACTGCATGTGCAACGAACTGAGGTGATATTTTGAAAACCACGTAGTTAATATACTTTTCAACTATGATTGGAAAGAACAGTTCCTCCAAAACTGGTTCACACTTACCAGTATTTAAGATTCAGTTTTATTCAGCAGCCTTAGAAGAACTCAGTAAAGTCTGATCACATCCAAGTAACATTAAAGATCAGAGTTATCCTGGTAGAATCAATCCTAGGGAACAAAAATTTAAGCTTCTACTGTGATTTGATGAAACCTACATTCTGCAGATGAAAGCCACCACTTTTTTTTTTTCAAACTATAGTGTAGCAAATTGGATGTAGAAAACAGTCAATGATAGCCTTGTATTTGTATACATGACTGGGGCAACTCCACATCATGTACAACCACAAGAATAGGATCCTAAATAGAATGTTATACTCTATGTATGTGTAATCTGCCAAAATACATTCTAGTGTCATGTATAACTAAAAAGAACAAATTAAGAAACCAACAACAATAAAAGAAAACAGTCAATGACATTATAAGCTATAATTCTTAGAAAGTGCAGCAAAACTAACCAAATCTATACTGTGATGAATTCTATTTGGGGGGTTGATTTAGGAAAGCTGAATTAATGAGCTCCATTGAGGAAGTAAATGTATTCCAAACTAAGTTAATATAAATTTTGAGTATGGAAGGGCAATAAAAAGCTTTTCATCATTTAGAAATTAAGATAAAAAAGTAATGTTTGCCTCAGGAAAAGTCATTACATGAAAATCAAGACACAGGCAGGTAGCTATTTACTTTGAAACAGAATATCTTAAAATAGTAAACACTTCTAGTCCAATTATTTTACATTATGATTTGACTAAGCTGGCCCACATATCATTCTCTACAAATACCTTTGGTGTCTAGCTGATTTTTCTCAAAGCCTACAAGCCTTTGGTGAAGGACATTAACAATTTTATTGCTAAGGGCAACTTAAATTCCATGTGTCTATAACCAAACCCCTGATTGCCCTTCATCCATATCTACTTTCTTCTGGTTACTCCTGAGTTACTTAGAGTTTTGATTAGCACCACCAGCCACTTTCTCAAACAAGATGCCTGGTCTAGAATTTCTAGAGCCATCCTGAGCACCCAGTATTCTTACTAAGCACCCCATCTCACTGGCTTTATTCCTGCCACATTCTGTGGAGTCTGCACCTCACACCTCCTTCTGAGCTCAGCCCTGCTTCCTGATGCTTTTGTCCTAGGTAAAGGTTTCACAATGATCTCTCTGATTTCTATATATGCCTCTTAACTATAACTTCTACTTTCAGCATCAAAACGTATATGTCCTTCCTCTCTACCTCCTCATCCACACATGACACCAGATGACTTTTCTGAAATGCCAATCAAATGGCATCCACTAAAGAACTCTCTTTACCTAGTAGATAAAAATCAAATTCTACAAGTCTTCCAAATTAATACTAAATCTCCAGGCTTAACGCTTAATACTTTCTCACCCAGAACTCTATTTATAGGAAAGGAAAAATAAGTTAATATTTAAAAGAAGAATCTGTCACAACTGAAGGCAGTAACACAATGAAACTTCTGTACTTAGGACTCCTTAAAAATATGATATATTTGTTGCATTTCCTCATTTAAAAGTATTGATATCATTATCCTAAATGCATGATTGAAGATCTGAATGGTACTTATATACTTTGTATACAAACGGTTGTATGTAAAAAGATGCTATATATGTGCATTATGAATTGTAATACATACTACTATTATAAATAAAAAAAGAAAGAAAAAAAGAAAAAAAGTAGTATATGTTAATATTTTTAAGTTACTATATGTAAAGAAAAGGCATAAGCAAATGCATTCAGTGTGATAACCCTGGTCCAAGCCTACAGTGTGTCTATTTGGTATGCTTGAACTTCTGTGATGCTGCTGCTGTGGGGAACATCAGAGAATCTGGTAATGACTAAAGAGGTCCTCTCAAACTCTAGAAATGAAGCTGCTTTTATGTTTTTAAAGAACCAGAACTGTGATGATATCCATTTAATCTTTCTTTGATTTAGATGGAATTTAAACAGCTTCATAATAATTATAATTGTGCAAAACATCAGTTATGCACTATTGGAGTTATTTGCCCTTTAGGGGGCATACAGGAATCATGATGCAGACTTCTAACTACTCCAGCTAAACATGCCCTCACCCACAGATACCGAAATGCCTCCTTCCCCACCGGAGATGCTTCTTCTTCCACCACTAACTCCAACAAAACAGACACAGAAAGACTATTCTAATCCTAGTACTGTGGGTGAGGTATTTTCCCTGTGTGTTGAAGTAGAAAAGAAAGGGAAACATTATTATCTTAGGTTTAAATGATAAATTCAGCTGAAGTGCAAAATTAACCTGTGCTGTACTCTAAGGCTACACTGTTGTCACAGGACAACTATGGATCACTTAAAAGGTGCCTGATCCAAAGTTATAGGTACTATAAGAGTAAAATATATGCAAAAAAAAAAAAAGAATGTAAAATATATTATCAATAACTTTTTATATTGATTACAAAACTGAAATAATTCTATTTGGGATATATTGGGTTAAATAATATATAATATTAATGTTTATTTTCACCTATTTCTTTTTCCTATTTTTAATGTAGCTATTAGAAATCATAACATTTACATAAATAGCTCACATTAAATATCTATTGTACAGTACTGATCAAACATTAGTTTTAAATAAATGACCAATGCTCAGTTTCATTATTATTTGACTTTCTATAATAAAAGCAAAGTACAGAAACTCTACTGACAGGTAGGTGAGGAGTGGGAGGTAGCAGAGAATTCGATTGTTTCTATTACCTGATTGTTGAAGTTTTGAACAGGTCTAAGGAAAAAAAAGATGTTGCATCAAATATAAATGTAAATCAGTTCTGCAGAGGCAGCCTATGGCACAGGTACAACAAAAGCAGGATAATGGCACTCCTAAGCATTTGGGAACTTTCCCATATATCCAACCTATGCAACAAAGCCAACAGTCCACCTCTCAACAGCTATACTATTTCACCTGAAGTCTGGGTTAAGTTTTCTCCATTTAACTGTCAAGGATGATTATAGAAGGGCATTACTAATTATCCAAGAACTCTTTGGAAGAGATGCCTACAAATGCCTGAACATACTTTCAAATTTTCACTTTGTAACTCCCAGTTTGATCCAGAAAACACATCCTTTATTAACAGCAAAATAACATAAATTATTTTAAAAATTCATATTAGTGACTAAGATTCTAAATTCAAAATGCAATTCTAAACAGGTGGCACATTCTAATTTGTTACCAATCTCTGTTCATAATGAAAGGACTACAGAATATAGTTATTGGAAATTGATGATTTTTAAAGTCTTATTTAAAAATTAACACAGACAAGTTCTCTTTAAAAGACACACACATGCACAACTTACATGAGCCAGATCTGTGTCACAAAACACAAGTTTTCTTAGGTTATTAATAAGAAAAGAAAAGATAACATCAATGTTACCACTATTAGCAAAGGAAAGAGAACAGCTATCTAGAGAGGGTCTCAGTCTTACCCTTCTGACTTTCTTCACATTGCCATAGAACACTGGGAGAGTGGAGTGGTAGCACGCATGTATTAAAATTTCAGAAATCATCTACAGGCACTTGGCAGGAAGAGGAGCTGGTTTTAAAAAACAACAAACAGAATCCTGACCATTCCATTCAATGAAACTTTGTCCCAGAATGAGAACGGAGATAGATCTCAACTCTTTCCTGGTAGGTTCTAGTTCCATAGATGATAGATTATACTATAAAGCATAATTCTGTCTCTAATTTTAATTTATGAGTTGACTTTAGAATGTAAATCCCCAGCAAGATGGAACTTGACTGTACTCACGGAACTGTTGTAATCTCAATTATCTTGGTTCCTGCCATCTTCCTACCTCCACTGCTCTGTCCACAGGACTATACCTGTGTTTTAGAAAGAGCATTTTGGTTCCTGTGAAGCAAACAGATACACTATAGCAAGAAAGCAAGGACAACAGTTACTTGCTGACTTGAATTACTGAAATGATGGGAAGGGATAGAAGTGGATGAAGGTCTCCTGGAGAAGATATTTGTTATAGCTATTTTACGAAGATTGTTTCAGTTCTCAAGGGGAGTCTACAAATAGTATAATATTACTATTTTTTCTAACAAGGATGAGTACATCTATATTCCATCCCAACACATTTTTAAAAAATATTTTTTAGTTGTAGATGGACACAATACCTTTATTTATTTACCTTTATGTGGTGCTGAGGATCAAACCCAGTGCCTCACACATGCTAGGCAAGTGCTCTACCACTGAGCCATAACCCCAGCCCCCCAACACACTTTTTAAAAAGAAAATGCACTATTTTTTAAAGAAATGTTTAAAAATGTTAAAGCGAACTCTTTTCACTAGTCTCATATTAATTACAAAGTTGAGGCCTAAAGAGTTTCTAACTCATTTAAAAACATTTCAGCATTTTCTCCAGAAATAAAAGAGAGCAATTTTGCCTTATTTAACTTGATTCAAATTGTACACAGGAGAGTTTCCTATAAATGTTAAATAATATATAAAAGACAATGGAGAAAATGCAGACACTGGAATTGAAAATGGAACCCAATCACAATTTCCCATCATACATAGGACATGGCTTATAGCTGAGTTAACTTTCTAACTTTGAACTCAAAGGTTAACAAGTATGTGAAATTCTTTTGAACTATATGATTTCCACAATGGCAAAGGATAAGGAGAAAAGGATTTCATTTTATCCAGCAAGTGATAAATATGACATCACTATATTTTAAAACCCTGCAAAACAAACAATACCATATGGTTTGTTTTCTTCCAACAGCAAACTAACAATCTGTAGTATTCTAACAAACTGCTATTAGGTCTAGGAATATTTTGGGCCAAATTTTTCTTTATCCCTTGTTATAACTGGTTTGCTAATGGATTTCTTTAGTTTTAGAGTTATAATTAGAAGGCAGTTATTGCTTTGCATAATCAAATTGTAATTGCTATTTGGGTGAAATCCAATGAATTTAAGCATTAGTACCTCCAAAAAAACAATATCTGGCAAAAATGGAGTAACAAATGTCATGCTTTAATGATCCAGCATATCTAATGATGTTTGCCTAACTATTGAATTTTTTTTTTAGAAGCTAGAGAGCTAGTGATACTAGAAGATATTAAAATTATCAGTCTGTTTTAAAGCATCATAGTTGAAAATGACAACAAATTAATATTCTCCCATTAGATACTAATGGAGGTAATAAGGAACAAGAATTAACTTGGGGTCAGAATCTTACTTAGGTCTATCATTTGTTCAGTGTGTGCTCCTGGGTAAGTTACTTAATATTCCTGAATCTGTCTCCTCAGTTATAAATAGGAGTTGTGATACCTAAATAGATATTTGTCAATTTTTTCCATGCCTAATGGCTGAACTTGCTTCTTGGGTTTGGAGAATTTCCTACACACGTCTCTCATTTTAGAAGCCAGAAAACCCAGGTGCAGGTGCTCACCCTCTTGTCTCTGTCCTGACCTGGTTCTCCAGTCTTCCAAGCAACTCTGGGATCTCACAATCTTTAAATATAAAACAAAACAAAAAACAACAAAAAATCCTATCCTTTGTGAAATCAGCTAGGGTCATTTTCTATTTCTCACAACCAAGAAACCTCACTACTACTTCCAAAATGTATTTCAGATCTGCCCACTGCTCTCCATCTCAACTGTCCCCACTCTAATCCAAACTCCCATGATAGCCTTTTCTGCACAAATGCAGTGGCCTCCTGATAGAGCTTTCTTTTTTTTTTCTTTTTATAATTTCTAATATGTACAACTCATAGTGCATGTATTTAGCATCTTTTTAGATACAACTGTTTGTATACAAAGTATATTCGTACAATTCAGGTCTTCAATCATGCATTTAGGAAAATGATATCCGTCTCATTCAACCACCTTTTCTATTTTTTTTCTTTTCTCCCCCCCCCTCCCCCCCTTGCTCCCTCCCTTACCCTCCCTTCCCTTTGACCATTCTAGTGCTCCTCTAATCCTCCTATGTACCCCCATCCAACAATACTATGAACTAGCCTCCTTATATCAGAGAAAACATTTGGTACTTGGATTTTTGAGACTGACTAACTTCACTTAGCATTATGTCTTCCAACTTCATCCATTTACCTGCAAATGCCATTAATTTATTTTCTTTTATTGCTGAGTAAAATTCCATTGTGCGTATATACCACATTTTCTTAATCCACTCATTTACTGAGGGACATCTAGGTTGGTTCCACAACCTAGCTATTGTGAATTATACATGCACATCAGATAGAGCACTAATTTCTAGAATATATAAAGAACTCAAAAAGCTTTACACCAAAAAACCAAATAACCCAATCAATAAATGGGCTAAGGAATTGAGAAGACACCTCTCAGAAGAAGATACACGATTAATCAACAAATACATGAAAAAAAATGCTCAACATCGCTGGCAATTAGAGAAATGCAAATCAAAACTACTCTAAGATTTCACTTCACTCCAGTCAGAATGGCAGCCATCAAGAACACAAGCAACAATAAATGTTGGAGAGGATGTGGGAAAAAGGCACACTCATACATTGCTGGTGGGACTGCAAAATGGTGCAACCGTTATGGAAAGCAGTATGGAGATTTCTTGGAAAACTGGGAATGGAACCACCCTATGACCCAGCCATCCCACTCCTGATAGAGCTTTCTATGTCCATTCTTGTTGCCTCCAACCCACTCTTTCCACTACAGCAGAAGTGAGCTTTTTTTTTTTTTTTTTAAATATTTTTTTGGTAGTTGTAGACAGACAGAATGCCTTTATTTTATTTGTTTATTTTTATGTGGTGCTAAGGATAGAACCCAGTGTCTCACACATGCCAGGCAGGCATTCTGCCACTGAGCTACAGCCCCAGCCCAGGACTGACCTTCTATCAATACAAAGGAATCACATCATTCTCCTCCATAAAATCCTTTCTGTTGACTTAATAATAAAATTAAAAAATTTAAGCACAATCCACATAACTCAACATGATCTGTCTCTTGCCTACCTTTCCAACCTCAAGTGTCCATCAGCTGATGGATAATAAATACAGTGTGCCATATCCATGGAATGGAATATTACTTGGTAATAAAAAAATGAAGTACTGATACATGCTACAATGTGGATGAACCTTTAATGGGCTGTCTTAAATTCCTGCTTTTATATTCTTAAAGCCTATTTTTCTCAACTCTCCATAAGGATCAATGAAGCTTGTATTTTTCCCTAGAGAGACTTTAAATATACTTAAGACTATATATTTATAATTAGCTAATTCCTTATTCTCAATTCACAATCTTCCTGAATTAATAAGTGATAAAAACTTTAGAGAAATCAGTCCTTTAGAGACTTAAGAGACTACTGTCCCCACTGTTAGTATAGATATATTTAGTACATGTTGCCTTCAATTTATATTACTGCTCCCAAATATTCCTGAAAGATGGGAAGAATTTTCTTTCTGTTGATGATTGATCTTCGTTTCCAAAGAGAAACACTGCTTGTACATGTTCATGCTCACATGCCCTTGCTCTGTTTAGTTGTATCCTCTGAAGTGTGTGGGATAATTTGAGAAATATTTTGAATACTTCAACTCCATATAATGTATTTCCCTCCCCCCCCCCCCACCCCCCTACACACACACAAAAAAAGGAAAGCACTCTCTCTTCCTGAAATGCACTGGCAACACACATCAACTCCACAGGTAAGTGGATTCTAGGACCTTACAATTTGTCCCTACCAAGCCAAGGCAACTCACAAGGGAGAGACAGTTTGTGTTCTTTCATGACTCCAAGAATTAATCATGGAATCCTTGGGCCAATAATCACTTACTATGCTTCACAGGAAGCTTGGGGGCCTATTTTAAAGTGAAGATTCCAAGTGGTCTCTACTGATAAACCCTGAGTGTCCAAAGAGCTGGCTTCTGTCTCCAGTCCATACTGCAGAGGGCACTTTTAACATATAAAGAACAATATTGGGGAACAGGGAAAGGCAGCCACGATCTGCACTCACAGGTCTTGAACAGAAGGGAACTAACTAAGGGTCCAGCAGCTGGGCTGCATCTCTGTCCAGGTCAAAATATACAGGCTGCTCCTAACCAACAGCAGAGCACAGCAAGGACACTAATGCAGGTCTCCTTTCGAGGCTGCCTAGAACACCTCCATCCATCCTTCCCACCCTTCACTGGGTTCAGACTTGCACTCAGGTCTGACTTCTGATCTCCCTGCTATCCTTTCCCCACAACTCCACCCTCTTTTCTTCACTCTTTTCTCTTTTCTCCACTCCTGTTTCTCCTAGTAAAAGAAGTGCTTGTATAAACATACATCCTGTCTTGGCATTTGCATCTCAGATGACCCAGCCTAACATCTGGATTCATAACTTATTTACTTAGATTTATACTTTTTGAACCTAGCAACTTTTAAACAGGTTCTCAGCAAGTGGGTAAACAAACAGGGATTTTGTAATATAGACCTCAGATTCAGAGTTCTTCCTTCTCCATCCCATTCCTATTTGAAGAAGACACTAATAAATTAGGCTTCTAAACAGATGTATCAAATTAAGTGACTTTCTTAATATTAAGCATGCTCCTTTAATTACTAATTTGTTTAGTTCTAATGAGAAGATAGCAAATTAGGAATGTTACTCGAAACTAGCTATTATGTGTCTGTCTCTCTGATTTGATTAAAAACTCTTAGAGGGTGGGCACCCTCTCCTATTTGCTTTTTTATCATTTTACCTAGTACTAGGTTCACTCATAACAGGTGCTCAATAAATGTCTGCTGAGCAGAAGCAGGAGAGATCAGTGATGTTTCACCCAGTGGTGTGTAAGAGGAGGACAGGAAGGGCTCTCAGGCCTGAGGATGTGGAAAAGCAAATAAAATATTCTTATTGTTTTCATTGTACAAACTATAGAAAGAAAACTTCAAGCTCCATTTTAGTAAATAGTATAGCCCATAGAAAGTAAAGTTCAACTCTTAGGTACAGTGGGAATGAAAAAAAATATAAAATGAGAACTATTACAGGGAACTGATTTTTAAACTGGATTTTGTATCAATGATATTTGGCCTAAAATGGTTATCCTGCCTCTGAGAATGGACTGAAACATAATGTCTGAATTTAGGAGACTAAGTTGCAATAATCACATAGATTATCATGCACATATATATCACATGTATAGTTACCTACTTATCATATATTTTATAAGACATAGATATGCAGATCTCCTATTACCAATAAGTTTCACTATACTTTAGATTTATTTAAGCCCTATTATTTACGCATAGCCAGATATAATTATATAGCACCTTAATACACAAAAAGAAAAATACTGTTTCTTTCTGCCATGTGAAAGAGTCTCTTTAAAACAAAATATTGATCATCTGTTTAGGCAGTAGTAGGAAGTTGCCATTTAATTAAATAACATGATAATAAACAAATAGAAAAGAGTTTGAGAGTTACATCATTGTATTATACTAAATTTCTGGTTTCTTCATGACCATTTAATTAAAAAGCAATTTATTTTACCAACTGCTAGAACATTTGTGATCATTAAATTTTTACTATAGCAATGAAAACAAGTTTGTCAGTGGAGACCTCAAACATTGAAACTCTGAGTAGCATTTCCTGTAATAGCTTTATCCATCTAAATTATAGCTTGATATTGGGGAATTTTCTTCTGTACATGAATAGATTAAAAACCTAATTAATCTCTTCCTGTGTTTAAGAACCACACAATAACACTGGCTTACTTTTTTACTTTTATACACACTCAGTGAATGTGAGAAGGTAGAAAGTATCATACACATCACACTCAGAAAAGGCAGAACACATATCCTTCCCCCCCCCCCCCTTTTTTTTTTACCTTCCCCAGAAGTTACTGTAAGTGGGTGAAATTGAGTCAAGATATACCTAGAACAATCCATGGCAATTTAAAATTATTAATATAGGCCTTTTAACATATATAATGGTCTAGTGAAAATTTTACATAAAATAAATCCTATAGAATTGCAAGTTATTACTAAACTATCTGACACTGGGAAGTCTAATCTTTGACCTGTAGCTTAGACGGAAAACAAAATCATAGCTCTTCACATTTCAATTGTTAACATGTCATTTTTCCTAGAGTCAACAAATTAGCAGATAAAAATGGAAGCACTTACCAGGCTCAAGGTGTGATAAAGCATTTCACAATGAAGACACAGTAAGAGGAATTAATCCTAAATAATTTAACATGTACTTTATGTGAAAATAATAGAAAGGCAAATAATTCAAACTAGTTAAACACAAGTAATGAATATATGAAAATTATCAATTAAAGATTAAGAAAAACAAAAAGGCCTATAATTTTTTTTAAAAAAATATTTATTTATTTACTTTAGTTGTACACAATGCAATGCATTTATGTTTATGTGGTGCTGAGGATCGAACCCAGGTGGCGCACGTGCGAGGCGAGTGCTCTGCCACTGAGCCACAACCCCAGCCTGAGGCCTATAATTTTTGAAGTCTGACAAACTTGGTAGCAGTTTGGAAAATAGGTAATTTCCTAGAAAAGATACATTTGGTTTAACATAAACAGAAATAAAAATTCTAATTACAAAAAGTGAACAGGTGGAAAAAGGACCATTTATTCCTTTCTCAAAGATACTGTTTTCCTCACTTTAAGTTCTATTATTCCTACATTGCATGTTTCATCATTACATATATATTTTTACATTTATGCTTTCACTCATTATTCTACCAGAATCCAATCTAACATTCTTTTCTAAAGCTATAGTAGTTTCAACGACAGCAGCTTCAAAGTCCATTCTGAAGAGTAACAGCCACCTGTTAGAAGCAACAGGAAAAAACTCCAGACAGAAAACCCTTGGTAAGTCTGTCCTGGAGAGAGGCAGGGCAGGATTCTGCATGCTCTCTACCAGCCTCCTGGGGCAGACACACACAAGATGCAAAATTCTTACCTTGCTGGAGGGACATCAATATTAGAAGAAACGACTTTCCGTTTCTGCTCAAGGAGACAGATGGAACGAGTGTTTTCTTTTTCATGGTCAAGGACCCGGCTGGCTTTTTTGGTGTCTGCTGTTTTCACATCTTCCTCCATGGCCAAGGGGAACAAGTGATGAGACATTTTTTTACTAGAGTCACGTTTCAAGTCCTCTGATTGAAATGTGAAGGCCATTTCCCGCTTATTGCTCCCCACCTGTGAAATGAAATGAGAAACTCTTATACAAATCATAACTAACATTGCAAAGTCATATACAATTGGTGCATTGTTCATAACGAAAACAAAAGCATCACAAACACAAGAAATGCCTTTCTTTGAAGACTTGAAAGCATAAGACCTCTAATTTTTAAAAATTTGAATATTGTGTTCTCTTCTAAAACTAAAAAAGTATAAGTAAACTCTTAAATATTTCATTTTCATGATCATGTTTAGTAAAGCCAAACTTTATCTTTGACTACTAACAGTGATCTTAAACCACACTGCCATTTGGGGAGAATTGTTTTTTATTCTTTATCCACTGTCATTAAGATCTTTTAAAAATGTCTCCTAAAGCCTTATGATAAAGAAGCCAGACTAAATTTTCTTATCATTTTTAACTGAATGCAATGATTAAAATATAAGACAAATGCAAAATTAAAACCCAGCAAGATGAATCTTGTTTTTTTTTCTGAATTTGTGATCACTGAAAAAGGAGACAAAAGTTAATGGAACCACCATTTGACCCAGCTATCCCACTCCTAGGTCTATACCCAAAGGACATAAAAACAGCTTACTACAGGGACACAGACACATCAATGTTTATAGCAGCACAATTCACAATAGCTAGATTGTGAAAACAACCCCGATGCCCATCAATAGATCAATGGATAGGGAAACTTTGGTATATATACACAATGGAACACTACTCAGCACTAAAAGAGAATAAAATCATGGCATTTTCAGGTAAATGGATGGAGTTGGAGAAATAATGCTAAGTGAAGTCAGTCCAATCCCAGAAAACCAAAGGTCGATTGATTCCTTTGCTATGATGATACTGAAATATAGTGGCAAGGGAGGGGGAATCAGAGGAATGAAGGAATGTTAAATAGAACAAAGGGGAGGGAGGGAGGAGGGAGCAGGGTGATAGGAATAATGGCAGAATGAGTTGGACATCAATATACTAAGTGCACATATAAAAACTCAAATGGTATGAAGATAGTTTGTATAAAACCAATGACTTGGAAAACTGTGCTCTTTATACGTAACATGAAAGGAATTGCACTTCCGTAAGCATGTATAACAATTAAATTAAATTAAAAATAATAAATAAAAAAAGAAAAAAAAGTTAAAGGTCTTTGTAAGGTAATTGCTATTGTAAATGAGGTTTGGAGCAAATTTTTTGACTCCTAAGTATAAAAAGAAGAGTCAGAGGATCTGGTAGTCCACAGCCTCACCAATCAGTGAAGTATATTTCAGAATATGCACACTTATAAGACATTTACACACCCTTACGTCAGTCCACCCCTTTTTGTGGAGTCCATCTGTAGAGTGCATTTGTGGCATCACCCACCCACTTATACAGAAGATTCACTTTTTTGTTCCTTTTAAATTTTAGGTAGGAGAAAAAGTGAAAAGACTTTGATCACCTAGATTTAGGTTTACAGAATCCAAAGCTATAAATCTAAAGCATTTTCAGAATAAAATGAGAAGGTGTTTTTTACTCATAGCAGAGTCTAATATTAATGACAGAAATTCTCAGACTAAAGGCAAACTCAGATGAATGTGTGTTGAAGTCACAGGACCTGCCCACACAGGAGAATTTCCATAGCTTAGGGACCACTCAGAATCCACTCAGCTGGCACGTGTCTTTCACAGGAACACACAGAGCTCTGAAGGGCACCGAATCCTCTCCTCAGCTTGTCAGGCAGAGGGGAAGTCCACCTTCCCATGGTTTTTCCAGCAGGCATATCTGCAACCCCACAGGAAAATATCAGCCACTTTGGGTCCACTTGCAACTCATTAAAAAGTCACCATATTTCTTAGATTGCTTTAATGAAATAAGGGACCAAGGAAAACGAATGTCTGCTTTTAAGTGCTGTTTTAATGACATGAATACACACAGAAAGGAATAAGAAAAATGTTCATACTTCTAAAAAGGATGACAATTCTATAAAAATGTAGTTTAGAAAAATCGGTGAATATAATTAAATATTTAAAATATCCATCATTAATCAATACTCTATGCAAGTCTTTCTGTCTGTATGTGGAGGTGATAGAGAGGTTCTTTCCACTTTTCGACCAACCCTGTTCCAGCCTACGCTGCAACTGGATACTCTAAACACCAGGCAAAAAAGACAACAATGAAGGCCTCAATTTTGATGATTATCAATTGGTTCCCCCAAGTGTCAGGTATTACATTAATTAAATATGTAAGTAGTCAGCAGTGTTAAGCTGAGATTATAATTGAGATACACACTTCCCCTAGGGCCAACTGGACTGATTAAATGGATTTCATCCAACATCTAAAGGAGGGGCACCACATTAGAGGAAGTCTAGTTTTTAGCTTTGCAATTTTAGAAAGAAAAAGCTTAAATAATAAATACAAATTGAATACATTTCCTATAGAAATTTGGTTATAATTGTATGCCATATTCTTAGCTAAGGTTTCATAATAAATTATAGTAGTATTCAACAATACAAGATATAAATCCTATAAAATACTTTCTAAACAAAAAAACTAATTTCTCAATAGTAAACAGAGGATTTTAGCAATGGAATGGATTGCAAAGCCAACTGAACCCAGACTTCTTGTTTAAATGTGGAATTACAGTGACTAGCCATGACCGAAGAAGACCAAAAGTAACAGTAAAGATGAGTAGATATTAAAGCCTTTGTTTTGTGCATTCTGCTGTGTGCAGTGCTGGTGGAAGGGCTGGTGGCAGGTGTAAATAGTCATCATCTCTCTATGCTTTAAATCTTGCCTTTATGTATATTATATGTCCCTTTTAATGTCCTTTTATTCATATCATATATCATATTGAAAAGATAAAAAATAGAGCAGGAGAGTTCACAGGAGAGAACAAAGTAGAAAGAATACATGAAGTCCAATCTTAGATAGTAGGGCTCAGAAATGGCCCAGAGAAACAGGGTGATGTCTGGAGGGGTGCTGGACAAGGGGGTGTGCTTCAGTGTGAGGTGAAGGGCACAGCTGAAGGCTAAGAAAGGTTGGTAGGAGCAGAAGGGGGACAGGCCCACACTCAGCTATTCCACATGAATACTGATTGGATCTTTTATTAGATTAGCAGAAGAAAGAAGCAAAAAGAAGATACAAATCCATTTGTTTGGGATTTCCAGAAGAGGCAACTCTACAGCTGTTGGGAACAAATCAAGGATTGCCTATGGCTGGGGGCAGGAGCAGAAACTGACTGCAACTGGGCATGAGGAAACTTTCTGAGGCGATGTTCTAGAACTAGACTATAGTGATGAAAGGTAAGCTGTAAGTTTATTAAAATTCAGTGAACTGGAATGTATGTTAAAAAATGGAATGTAAATTATGCCTCAATAGGGTTGTTTACTCTCTTTCTTCTACCACATTGTGAATGAAAATCTTTGTATCTATAAGAAATACTACTTTATATTTAACTGTTTTCATGAACTCATAAACAACTAAGCAGGGAGAATCCAAGAGACTGTGCAGTCTCACTGAAACATTTTACTTTTCAATGTTTTGTAGAATTTAAATATATTTTTCACTGTAATAAATGATTACAAAATATACACCTATTAAAATCTCAATAAAAAACAGTGTGTAAGGGAGAGCTTGCTATTCTTCCCCATTGTCCTCTCTGGGAATAGTCAGGTCCATTCCAAGAGAGAACAGATTTTTACAGTTTATCATAAAACCTCAAATTACCTACAATGCGTTAAATACCTCTGTATGCATGCAAACTACTTGGAGTGTTTAGACATAAATGCGATTATAATATATATTATTCTGCAATCTTTTTATTACTTGACAAAATATATTACGAACATTGTTTCATATGAGTAGTATATCTACTATACTTTCAACACTATAACATTTCATGAAATGGCATATTTTTACCAACTCCTTCTTGAAAGACACTGAAATATTTTCAATTTGTCATTAAAAATTAGTATTAAGTTGGGTGTGGTGGCATGCCTGTAATCCCAGCACTTGGGAGGCTGAGGCAGGAGGATCGGGAGTTCAAAGCCAGCCTCAGCAATGGTGAGGTACTTAGCAACTCAGTGAGACCCTGTCTCTAATAAAATACAAAAAAGGGCTGGGGGTGTGGCCCAGTGGTTGAGTGCCCCTGAGTTCAATCCCCGGTACCAAAAAAAAAAAAAAAAAAAAAAAAAATAGTATTAAACATATATCTTTATGTGTTTATGTGCTTATGCAAGAATTTTGCAGGAAAAATTCCTTGAGTGTGGAATGGCTGAATTAAACACCTAAGTTTTCTTTAATGAATGAACAAAGTTTGGGGATACCCACAAAATGGACATACCATGAAGTCACTAAGTAGACAGACATCCAAATATACCCATGCTTTATCAAGGGTAACATGACCTATTTAGAGAGGCATGCAAGTTGTAGATCATGTCAAGAATGATTTTACTGGATTTAAAAAACAGAATTAAATGCCAAGAAGCTACGCACCTCAGAGTACAGAACACTGAATGGGCCAAGTGGGTGCTTTCACTTTTTTCATATATAGCTTGACAGACACATAGAAAGATTAACCATTTTTTAGTAGGAAGATTAGGGGAGGGCTTTATTTAAAAATAAAATAAAAATTTTAAAATAATGAGACAGAGTTCGAGATTTACAAAAACTATGAAGAAAAATGCTCTATACTTTTTTTTTTTTTTTAATATATAAGGTAATTGGCATTCTCAAATACTATTGGTGGGAATGCACATATTTTAGAAGACTAACCTGGAAAAATATAGCAAAATCTAACTCTATATTAGAGTTAGATTACTTACTATATTAGTTCCCCTTACTATATTAGTTCTACCTTTATGGAAAAAAGAAAGAATACACAGAGATATTTATCACAGAAATGCCAAAGTATTAAAAAAACAGAAACTACCTAAGCATCCATCAATAATTTTGGGGCTAAATATGTATAAATAATGTGCTACAAAAACAAAGACATATCTCTACACTAACTGACACAGGAAGAAATTTAATATGTAAATTATAAAAAGGAGATTGCAAATGAGAATATGTAATATGATCTTAGAAGAAATGCATATATGTGAGGAAATAATTCTAAAAGGATATTCTAAAATGTTAATTTTTTTTCTTTGGGGGACAGAGGTATAACCAAATTTTGCCATCTTGTTTGTAATGTTTTTTTCAATATCCATATGTAGTTTGGTATTTTAAAACTACAGTGTTATCTTATTATTAGAAATTATTTTTTTATATAATTAATTTTTCCAAATCTAGCATTTATATAATATTTTTTTCTATTAGCTTCAGTTGTTAGATACATGTGGGTTTTTTTGGTTTTGTTTTGTTTTGTTTGGTTTGGTACCAGGGATTGAAATCAGGGGCACTCAACCACTTAGCAACATCCCCAGCTCTATATTGTATTTTATTTAGAGACAGGGTCTCACTGAGTTTCTTAGTGCCTCGTTGTTGCTGAGGCTGGCTTTGAAGTCGCAATCCCCCTGCCTCAGCCCAGCCATATATGTATATTTTTAAAGGAAAAAATTAACTGCCTAGCCAGGCACAGTGGTGCATGCCTGTAATCCCAGTGGCTCAGGAAGCTGAGACAGGAGAATAGCGAGTTCAAAGCCAACCTCAGCAACAGTGAGGCGCTAAGCAACTCAGTGAGACCCTGTCTTTAAATTTGGGGGGGGGGACTGAACTGCCTAAAATAATGTACCCACAAGCACTCCTACTTACATTATCAGCACCTTTCAGCTTTATTATGCTGCAATAACCATCACTGGATTCTTTCTTCCTGCCCAGCACACAACACACATATTACCCAGTGTAATTTCTTGTAAAGAAACAAAAGCTTCAATGTTCAATTATATGAGAATACCCCCAATTACCAATTACCAACCGACAAATAAAACTCGGAATTTTTATTTCAATGAACCAGCTTTTGTTTTTCTAAAGATAATCAGTGTATGTATAAATATGATATACTTGGGGAAATTGCAGTTTCTTAACAAGAAGTTCACAGGATCTATTTCAGGCTTGAATTTCTCTAAATGGTGTCCCTTGTAAATTGGACAACTTTCTAAGACAGGGGACTGGAGCTCATCAGCTTTTTTCAATACAAAACATCTGGTTTCCATAGGAAGACTCCAACAGCACAACAGAAAAGAGGACGGCTCTGACACCAGCCCACTTACTTGATCACTCCATCCTTCCATGACACCCAAATATACTCCAGGGAACCTTAATCCTAACAACCTCCCTACAGATGCCAAAAAGCATGCGTCAACACTTAACTCTTGGAAATTATTTTCAGTTACCTCAACCCTATCAGATCCATGGAGCTGGCTCTAAAGATGAAGTGGATTTTCCAGGAATAATCTGCAGAAAGCCAACCTATTTGCCTTTTGGGACTTTCTCAATGCTAAGAAAGTATTACAGAAACCCTGGAAAAGGACATGAAGTTCAGGCCACAGCAATAACTACTGCTAGGGAGCAGACAGTGAAAAAAAGTGAGTCTAAGCAATTCTGTCTAAGCAACTCTGCAAAGATCCCGCCATTCACCGGGAAACCATGAAGCCACACACCTGACAAACGTTAGAAGATATTTTAAGAGTATGTGTCACACAGTAGGATTCATTCAAAGAAGTTGCTTTCATTATACATAATAATACACAAGAGATTTTTAGGGACTGATGACAATGACATCAACCATCATGTGGACTGTGAAACCATGTCACAAAAGGAGAAACAAAACTTACATTAACAGCAGCAACAACTGATTCTATTAATTTAAAAATATCACTATTAAGACTCATGCTCCGGCTGGGGTTGTGGCTCAGCTATAGAGTGCTTGCCTAGCGCAGCCAGGGTTCGATCCTCATCTCCACGTAAAAATAAAGGCATTGTGTACAACTAAAGTAAATAAATAAATATTTTTTTAAAAAGACTCATGCTCAAAGATTAGAATCTTGAGCAAACTGAAAAATCTACATCCTGCAATAGCTGACAGAACTCTACTTCTTACTCCAGATTAAGTTCTTCAAATCTCATGCTAGGTGTGTACACACACATACACACACACACACACACACACAAAAAATAAATAAATTGGATGACCAGTCTATCCAGTTCCAATGAATATCTGTCATAGAACCACTGCTTCCACCAGGTGCAGTGTTGCACATCGTAATCTCAGTGGTTTAGGAGGCTGAGACAGGAGGATTGCAAGTTCAAGGCCAGTGTTGGCAGTTTAGCAAGATCCCATTTCAAAATAAAACAAGGGTTGGGGATGTCACTCAGAGGTAGAGCACCCCTGAGTTCATTCCTAGTGCCCCCCAAAATAAAGATAATTGCTTCCAATTACTAACTAGTAGAGGTATGCCCTGGAAAAGGATATTCCCTTACCTCTGAAATCACTGAAGTGTTTGTTGACTGCTTTATTCTGAAGTGCATTATTTTTCTACACTGAGAGTGTATCTATAAAAATCACACTAATTTGGTGGTGGTGTTGATGGGGTTAGAAGTAAAACAGTGTACAAGAGTTGAAATTCTATGAGGTTCTGGCATTAGACATTCATACCACACAACTGCACTATCTCAGCAATCAGCGTTATTAATGCTGGGTTTACCATAGCAAGTTTTAACTTTAATATCCTGATAAATTAATATTCAACAAAGCATGACTTGGCCTGGTTAATGGCAGATTAGTCAGCAGCACATTTAGGATGGAAAGTTATTGCAAAACTCTCTAGTGAAAGACTACTTGGCTGAAGTTTCAAACCTTCTATTAACATTATGTAACCAAGAACACACGACTTGGGTATTTTTAAAAAACCCTTTCAGAAAAACCTTGACTAGAAATATCCATTTCTGTAAAGTCCAATATTAAGTTCAAGCTCAGCTAAGTTCATCTGTATATTTCTTCCAACCAATGTAAGGACAGAGGGGGGAAAAAATCAATATCAATGTGGGTCAACCTTATTGGATTTAACTTCAGGATACAGAATTTTGAACTAATCACATTAGTTAATTAGATATTCTATTTATTTTAGATAATTCAAAGTTTAACTCAATCAATCACATCCAATCCACATGAAAATCCTGTGGATTCACCTTCAGGGCATGTCTACAATCCAATCACTTCCCAACACCTCCAGTTACTACTCAGCTTTCATAATGTATAATGATACACATTAAATGTGAGGTGCCACCATTGTGTCTTACCTGGATTTGTAGGACAGTGTCCTCACTGGATTCCTGTTTTCATCCTTCCCCTACCCCCTCCAACTCCCCAGTTCTTCCTTAAGCCAGCCTTAACCCCTTATCCTAGAGTCAGGTCATGCCCTCCTAGGCTCAGAAAACTCTAATGGCTCCCCATTTCCCCCAGAACAAAAGCCAGTCCTTGCAGGTGACCTTCAGGGCCTCATAATATCTGCTCCTTCGACCTACTCTCACCTCTACCCCTGCTTTAGTTTGGACCTAGAATGTCCCCCACAGGCCCACATGTTAAAAGTTTGGTCCCAGGGTAGCACTAGTGAGAGGTGGTGGAAACTCCAAGTGGTGAGGCCTAGTGGAAGGTCTTCCAGTCATTGCAGAGTGGGCTCTAGAAGGGGATATTGAGACATATTCCTGTTTCTTGCTCATTCCTGGCCATGAGGTGAATGGGCTTTCTCTACCATGCAATCCTACCATGATGTTCTGCTTCATCACAGGACCAAAAGCAATGGGGCCAAATGACCACGGACTGACACCTTCAAAACCATAAACCTTTCCTCTTTTTAAGTTGGTTTTATCAGGTATTTTGTAACAGTAATGAAAAGTTGACTAACACAATCCTCTTACCTGGGAATGCCAGGCACACTACTGCCTCAGGGGTTTTTCAATGGCTGCTCCATCTTCCCGGAAAGGTTTTTCCCTCAAATATCTATACTGCTTGCTTCCATACCTTGTCTTTTCTCAAAAATTTCTTTCTTATAGAAGTCAATCCTGACTATCCTATTTAAAATTTCAATGCTCCCTTCCCACTGCTTATTCCCATATTTTACTATATATATTTGATCTTTAGTACTTATCATTTTATTACAAATTGTGTAATTATTCTTATGCTCATTGTCTGGGCTCTTATACCAGAATATTAGCTTTTTTTTTTTTTTTTTTTTTTTTTTTTTTTTTTTTTTTTTTTTTTGCTTTTGTTATTGATGTATCCCTGGAACATTAGAAGAGTATCTGAAACAGGGTGGTGGACTCGCCTGTGGAATAAATAAATAAGTTTCAGGTGATTAAATGTGTTAAATGGCAGCCTTACATGAGAAGTCTAAGAAGGATGGATGCCAAGTTCTTAGAGCTGTGAAGTGTGAAGTCATTGAATCCCTTGGTAATTTCCTAAGCTACAAATAGTGAAATAGTGGATTGTGCTATAATTTATGGAAGAAATCGGTAAAGAATAAGTACAGAATGGTCACCATCTTAATCTTCTTCTTATCAAAGTTTTCAGCTTTATTTTATGGAAGGCTTTATGTCCAGGAATGCAATTGTTACTTTATAATAAAATCTGTGGAGAAAATGGGGTCTCCCTTGCAGCACTTCTGCTCACCTGTCTGTGGTTCACAATAAACCAGTCCACTAACTCCTCTAGTTAATTCTAACAGTTATAGTCAATAATAACAACAACAATAATAATAAATGCCACCTTTATTTCTTCCACATTTAGATTATGGTGACTATATTGTGCCGACAGAATTCAGGCCCTACCCAAGTTTTGTTTTGTTGTTGTTCTGTAAATTTCTTTCTGAAGGAGTACAGGCAGCTGTTTTACTGAAGACTGAGGAACAGTTGCTATATACAAGATCTGTCCACACCAATACCTGTGATGGCCACACACATCTTTACTGCTTGTCAATGCCATTGCCAGAGAAGTTGGGACACTGGGTTCAGGAAAGATCTTCTGTCTCTGACTTTTCCCCACTGGAGCAACTTCTAAGGGATCCCATAGTTTCTTCTCATCTGAACCTTCCCTACACAACCCTAGCAACACTAAACAGAGGGGTTGCTCTGGAAACAGAAACTTCACAGGAACTTTTCTGTGCTCCTACTAGAGCCCACTCTCTCCAAAAGCCCTTTCTCCTCCCCTACAGGGAGTCTCTGAGCTCCTCTGTTAGCACCCAATCCAATAAACACACAGAGCAAGAGAGGAGACTGCTGCAGAGTCAGTACTTTAGAGTTCATTTTCTTCATGGGTTAAATAGTTACTTGCAGATGAACTGGGAAGCAGACCGTACTTTGAAACATACTTTCTACGACCAAATCACATACACATTTCCAAAAAAGTGGTTACAAAGAACTTTTGGGTGTGTTGAAGAATGAACTTCTGATACATATAAATAAAAGGTCAAATCAATTCTTAAAAAGAATATTGCACAATTTCTCTTGGCATCTTCCAGGAATCTAAGAATCTGGGAGAGACCCAGACTTGTATGTTAATTGGTGACAGAGACTGCTCAGATAAGCAGGTCAGGCTTTGTGCCCAGGAGAAAGCAGAGAAAAACAGGAAAAGAGGAGAGGAAGGAGAAGGAAGGGGAGAAGTGGGGGACTTCTCTGAGGAAACAAGAAGAGAAGGCAGGAGGGTACTGGGACAGGCATGGGGAATAACTGCCTCCTCCCCCACCAAATTCCAGTCGCAGTTTGCAGATTTAGAGCCCTGGTCTCAGATCTCTCTCCCCATAATCATAATCGCCACCTTCCCCACTTCACCTTATCTGGTTGGTTGGTTGGTTGTTGTTGTTTTTAACCTAAACTGATTTCAACTTCTTCCAACCAAAAGAGTTGTACTAACTAACCCAGTGCCTTTAATTCCTTTAGCAATAAGAACTAGAAATACAATTTTATCAAATTCATCCATGGTTGTCACAGTCTCACACAACATCTTTAAATTTTCAGAACATACTAGAAGCAGATTTTAAGTAAAAAAGAATATTGGTTACTGAGGGTTTTTTTTTTTCAATATGCATTTCATTTAAAATACAATTTATCATTCCTTTGGGCAGTAAACAGCAAGCAAAATTAAAAACTAAAGTTGAAAACTGATGAATACACATTTTAGATTGGATTGTGCTGTTAATTCACAATTATTTCACTAGCTGAACAGATGACTAAATAAAATCTGTTAATAAATGCAGCTTGAGTGTATTCAAGAAATTAGGCAACACATATTAGAATAAATTTGTATATCTGTTCATCATAAATGTAATTCCCTATAATAAAGGTCTTAATGGTGTAAAATGAGAGGGAAGTATCTCCTTCTTCTTTGCTGAGACTTTCCATAAGAAGGGAAATGATTGAAAAGAACTGGGCTAACCCATGATAAATGAGTATAAGAAGACCTTTTGATAAAGGGGTGTGCCCCAGGGCTGGAGATGTAGATCAGTGGGAGAGCACATGCTTAGCATGCACAAGGCCCAGGGTTTGATCCCCAGCATTGTTTTAAAAAAAGAAAGAAAGAAAGAAAGAAAGAAAGAAAGAAAGGAAGGAAGGAAGGAAGGAAGGAAGGAGGAAGGAGGAAAGAAAGAAAGAAGAAAGAAAGAAAGAAAGAAAGAAAGAAAGTTGTGCTCCAGGGAACCCTGCCTTCCTGTCTGTGGCTTTTGAGCTGCTAAGCCGGCTGTAATAAATACACAAGTGTGTGTGTGTGTGTGTGTGTGTGTGTGCGCGCGCGCACACGCGTGTGTGTGTGTGTGTGTGCGTGCATGCGTGTGTGCATGCATGCACAAATGAGTTAACATAACACATACACACACGTCTCCTGGTGGTTTTGTTCCTCTGTTAGGACCCTGACTGATACAATATAAAACTTGGGACATAGCATTTATTTATTTCCTCTCTCTCCCCCACTGTGTTCTAGATACGACTCAGAGGCTCAAAACAAATTTAGCTCAGTTTTGTAACCCAGGTACCCAATCTATTTATACCCAGCACATACAGGGTAAATGTTTGCTTAATTGATGCAAATAAGGGAAGGTAATATGGCAATAGGGCCAGTAAGAGTCAAAAGGAAGATCTGTAAAATCAGGTCAGAAGTAATTGCTATTGCATCTTCACAATACTTTAAATATAGAGAAGGCAAAAAGATAACAATAGTAGTAGTAATACTAATAGCTACAGTTACTAAGCCCTTACCAAATATAAGACACTGCATAAAAATTTGCTTCATACATATTATTTCATTCCTATCCCAGAAAAATCGTAGGAGAAAGATCTTATTATCCAAATTTCATAGATAATGAGACCAAGGCACTTACATAACAGAGTCAAGGTCTCACAGATCTGTCTCAGCATCTACTCTCTCTTGCATCTGACTTCCTACTGAATATTTCCTATTGGCAGTCAACCATGGTCCAATCTCCCTCCCTCCCTCCCTCTCCCTCCCTCTCTCTCTCTCCCTCCCCCCCACCTCTGGTACAGGGAATTGAACCCAGGAGCACTTATGCACTGAACCACATTCCTAGCCCTTTAAAAAAAATTTTGTTTTTGAGTCAGTGTCTCACTAACTTGCTGAGGCTGGTCTTACAGGTGTGTGTCACCATGCCTGGCTCCAGTATCTTTTATATTTTTAAAAAAGAAAACAAACATTTTTTTGATCTTTGATTCTACTCAAGTACTATCCGTCTGCTCTATTCCCTGTCACTATCAAGTTATCAATAGACTTGTCTCCTTAAGCTCTCTGTACTTCACTACTTCCTATTTACCCCTCAATTTACTGTAATTGATTTCTATTTCCACAAAAACAAAAACAACACATTTTTTCTAGGGTCCCAAGTGGACTACATGTTACTAAATTTAATAAAGCACTTTCCAATCTTCCTTTTCAACAATACTGAACACAACTTGCTTCCACGAGGCATCATCTTTCCTTGGCTCTATTATTGCAGTAACCATTCCCAATTCTTACTTGCAGACAACAGAATTCCCTAGCCAATATAAGCATAAGATTATTGGTAGTTCTTGAATCTATGAGAAGACTGGAGAGTCAGACTGGGATGTTCAACAGGACAACTGCACAGTCAGGTGAAAAGTCCAACCACATCCCGAGTCTGAACTAGGAAAATCTACTGGAACACTATCTTCCACCACACACTTCCCATGACATCAGGGACTGAAAGTCAGCACTTCCAACACAGATGCCCCCACTGCACCAGGAACCTTTGCCACTGGGTTTGCCTGAAGATCTCTTCTGGTGCTGGTCACCCCTCATTGTCTCACTTGTGCCTCCTGGTACACTCACCATGTGGGTACATCATCTTGGCAGAACCTAAGTTGAACACAGAATTCTAGCTGCAAGGTATTCTGGGAAATTCCAGCTACAGATGCAGAGGGAAATAATACAGAAGGGGATGATGGAGGTGTTCAATGAGCCAGTCTATAGTATCTGTCACACCACATGTTTCTGGATTTTTTTTTCTATCTCTGTCTGCTTCCCCCAACACATATTTTCAATCTATGTACTTCTGTTTCTATTGCTATCACTGTTTTCCACTTGGACTATTGCGATAACTTCTGACTAGGTGGCAGGCTGATCTGGAGTTTTTAATCTCTGTGCTTCAGAGTGTGGTCCCCATCCATTAAACTGGATGACAGATTGGCTGAAAGGATCAAATGGAAATACCTAGTAAAATAACTGACTTTATTCATGGCATACAGGCAATGAACTGTAGCCTTTTTTTCTCTGGTGATATCTTACTAAGAATTAGTTTGTGAGTGTGGTTAATATCCAGTGTAAGTTAATGAAGAGTGAAATACAGTGGCAATCTGACATGGGCTCAGTGTATAAAAGGGCTAACACACACAGAAAAAGGAGGTGCTAGTGAGAATAGAGCTGTGCTCAGAGAGATCAGCATGGACCACTGGAGCTGACAGAGGGAGGTAAGGCCTCTGGGAGCCTTGAGTTGGATGTGGTAAAACCAGAAGTGAGAATGAAACCTACCTCATCTCTTAAGAGTGTTTGCCTCACCTGAGCCCAACAAAGTGTCATCAGTGTCTCTTTCCTCTGTCCCTATCATCCCCCTTCTTGAGCTCTAACCACACTCAGGAAACCATGGGAAATAGGAGCTGTGGGCTGGTGGGTGGAAGCAGGAAGAGAAGCACTCCTCCTGGAAGGCACACCATTGTTGGCCTTGCTCTATATCCTGAGCATGTGTGCAGCAGCTACAGTAGCAACCTTCCTCAAATCAAGGGACTCCTACATTTGGGCATCCTCGCAGAGTGAGGACAAGCCCATAAACTAGAAAGCAAACCCAACAAATATTTGCCTCCTCATCTGCTGACATCCTACCTTCAACTTCAAGAAACCAGCCAGAAAACAAAACTCTCCTTTGGTTATCACTAAAACATACCCAGGCTGGTTACCACTGCAGGTAATGTGAAGAAATTATTTTCCACGAATATTCCTCATATATTTAGCCCATGATATGACTCAATGTATAGGTTGTTTATTTAAAAAAAAAACCAGAACTATTATTAGTTTGTATATTCCATGATTTGAATGTTCCTCCAAAGCACATGTTGAAATTTAATTGCCACAGTGATAGGAGGTGGGACCTTTAGAAGGTGGTTAGGTCATGAAGGCGCCACCCTTTTTGAATGAACTAAGGCCATTATCTTGGTTGCAGGCTAGTTATCTTGGGAGTGGCTTTGTTATAAAAGAGACTTTGCATTCACACTACCCTCTCCCATATTAGGAGAGAGCAAGAAGACTCTCATTAGATGTGGCCCCTCAATCTTCTACTTCCCAGACTCCAAAAGTAAGAAATAAATTTCTTATAATTTTAAAATTTCCAAGTCTATGGCATTCTGTTACAGCAGTGGAAAAGGAATCTAAGAGTATGTTCTAGGACAGTATCATTCATTTAGTACTTTCAAAGAGAATTTGTTGGACGTGGGATTTTACAAGTAGTAGAGACTTCTTATAATAGCATTCTCCTTACAAACCCAACCATGTGGTACCGACGATAGTCCTAACATACAAAATAAGACTTGGCAGACAGCCAAACAGTACTTATCACAAGACCCTGAGAGGAGAAAATGATTAATGTGTGTTTATGAATGTCAAAGGTCATACATTCAGTTTTTAAACAGTTGAAGTCTTTTGTTCATGTGTCAGCTATCTGAAGGATATTCTACCAAAGGAAGGTAAAAGCCACAATTTACTTTCTAGCTTCAAAAGGCAAATAAGCTGTTTATAGCAAGAAACATGTACATTCTTCCAGGAAATCAGCAGACAAGTGATAGACACTATATAAAACACCTTCTGTACCTCCATATAACAATTTTCAATATATATTAATACATTAATTCCCAGCTAAAACACCTCTTAATTTTCTTATTTAAAGTTCATTTTCAAGGAACTCTTTATAAAAGAAGTTGTATAAAAGATTTCAAAGAAGATAAAATTTTCTAAAGCTTGAATATTTATTCCAACCCACACACACACCAGTCTCCTTTTTTTCCTAGAAATAATAAGGAATAGAGATATTTTAGTAGAGCTTTCAAAAAAGTCTTTGCCAGAAAAGTAGTCATTCATTCAACAAATATTTACTTAGTATTGTAGGCATAAGGGATTATAGTGATACACACGTGTGTGTTTATGTCACCCAAAATCCCTACACTCATAGAGCTTGAAGTGCAATGGGAAGGGATGTAAGTAGAAGAATTGGACAAACATATGTATTATTACACCTGCAGCAAGCACTCCAATAGAGGTACATGGAGAGGCTAAGGGCATAAGATCCAGGGGAAATCAGAGAGGTCTGGGAAGAAATGACTGAAGGAGTTACCTTCATCAGCTCAGGTTTTCATAACAGAATACCACAGACTGATATTCTGATGGCCATAAACAACAGAAATTTATTTCTTAGTTCTGAAGGCTGAAAGACCAAGATCAAGGTACCAGTAGATTCAGTAACTGATGGGAACCCATTTCCTGGTTCACAGATGGCCATGGTCTCACTGAGTCCTCACATGATGGAAGGGGTTAGGGAGCTCTCTGAAATCTCTTTAAAAGGGCACTAATGTCAGCCGGGCGCTGTGGTGCACGCCTGTAATCCCAGCACTTTGGAAGGCTGAGGCAGGAGGATCAGGAGTTCAAAGCCAGCCTCAGCAATGGCGAGGCACTTAGCAACTCAGTGAGACCCTGTCTCTAAATAAAATACAAAAAAGGGCTGGGGATGTGGCCCAGTGGTTGAGTGCCCCTGAGTTCAATCCCCAGTACAAAAAAAAAAAAAAAAAAAAAAAGGGCACTAATGTCATTCAGGAGGTCTCTGCGCTCATGTCCTAACCATCCCTCAACAGCACCCCCTCCTGATACTTCCTCACTTTGGAGGTTGTTTCAACATATGAATTCTGAGGGAACATAGACATTCATCTTTAGCACTTCCCAACCAGATACGTGCAGAGAAATAGATTTACCAACCCACTTTGGGTGTCAGTCATCTGGCTGATGTTTCAAAATTTAAGGCAGGAAGCAAAAGCTCTTTTTTTCATTTACTTCATCCTGTTTTTTTTTTTTTAATATTAAAAATATGCTTCCAGGGCTGGGGTTGTGGCTCAGCAGTAGCACTCGCCTAGCACGTGCACGGCCCAGGTTCGATCCTCAGCACCATGTAAAGAATAGAGGCATTGTGTACAACCAAAACAAATAAATATTTTAAAAAATATGCTTCCAAACTCAATATGTTATCACAATTTTTTAAAATATTTTTTAGCTGTCAATGGACCTGTATTTTATTTATTTACATGTGGCACTGAGAATTGAACCCAGTGCTTCACACATGCTAGGCAAGCACTCTACCACTGAGCCACAATCCCAGCCCATTTTCTTACAATTTTATGTGGAGAAAATAAAAAGTCTTAGGTTAAAGTCTGAGCAGCTGAGGTGCTTACCATGAAGAGCTCCGAACGGAATTTATGGAGGAGCTGGTCTATTCTACCTGCTTAGTGTATATTTTTGCTCCCCTCCACAAATTTTTAGCCTCTTATACAAGCCCATCAAAAACTAACAAAGGCAGAATAACACATATCATGAAGTTACACATGGCCCTGTAGAACCAGGCCACATTCTTCCTTGCTTTTGCACTGACTCTGACACCACAGAAGTCCAGGGAAACACAGAGAGTCAGCCAGGTCCAATGCCAAGCCCAATCCAAACCATTTCCTGCACTTGCACTTCTATTTCCTCACAGCGGAAGCTGACCTTGCTGATAAGAAGGGTCCTGGCTGCATTTAAGAAGTTCCCGAATTTTATTTAGCTTGTGCTATTCACCTTTCTCTCGCTATTTGCCTGACTGAGGTCATATCAAAAAGAGTTAGCATGCTCTCGTACTCTGCACTCCTCTTTTAAGGGTAGAGATACTCCACATGTTTAGACACAAACTCCTATGAACACTGCTGAGAATTTGAAAGGTCTTTCAGCTTTGATGAAGTAACTACTGTCAGTTGTAAAGATTGTGGACTTTGCTGTCAGTAAAATGGTAAGGAGCTATCCTTAGAATCATGAATTTAGACTTACTAATAAAATAAGATTTTGAAAAAAAGGCACAATCCAATACCCCAAAATGGGGGGGGGGGGACACAGAATTGGGGGGAAAAACCAAATTGTGGCAACCTGGAACAATTTTATTCAGGTGTAAATGGCTCTGAATTTCATAAAAGTGTCCATATTAAAATACAGCCCAGACTCTTGATGCTAACTTACCATGTTCAAAGATTTTAATAAAAAATTTTTAAAGTAAAGTAGTTAGGCCCATAAGAGGATGTTGGTAAAATGGTACACTCATACATTGCTGGTGGGACTGCAAAATGGTGCAGCCGATAGGGAAAGCAGTATGGAGATTACTTGGAAAACTGGGAATGGAACCACCTTATGACCCAGCCATCCCACACACACATACTCTTAATTCTTCTATTTTGAGAGCACCGTTATGTAATTTTAAAATTAATCTGGAAATTTGGAGAGTTTACTGGTAGACTAAATATATTATCTGAAGTCAAGTGTTATTTTCCATACCAAGATAAATAAAATCTAACTCAAGCAGTGAATTTTTGTCTTCTCAGAACTCTCAGAGAAGACATTTTCTAGGCAGATGGTTGCACTGGTCCTGGTTTTGGTTAATAAACTCTTCTTTTGCTCGAACAAAACCTCAACAGAAAAACTTAATTCCATTTCCACTCATTTCAACCTCACTTGGTGATAAAGAACAATTATTGGTCAATATCCTTTTAGAATTTCAGACAACTAAAGAATTCCTAAAGATAACCAGCTCAGCAAGGTTGCGATGTAAACAACAAGAGCAACATTTTAAAAAAGAAAAGCACCCCCTTCTTTTTTTTATAAACAATGGACACTGAAATTTTAAACACAATACCACTTACAATCACTACAAAGAAAATGAACACTTAGCTATGAATCTAACAAAAACATATACAGTATCTGTATTGTGAAAATGACAAAGCAAAACACATGAAAAAAATAAAGGCCTAAGTAAATGGAGAGACATATGTGCTAATGTACTGGAAGACTTAACACAGTAAAAAAAAAAGTCAATTCTTTCCAAATTAATTTATAAGTTTAATGCAATTTCTATCAAAAGTTCAGCAAGTTTTTTGTAACATAGACATGTTCATTCCAAAATATAAATGGAAAGCCACAGGACCTAGAGTAACCAGAACAACACTGATAAAAAAGAATAGAGTTTAAGAAAAAAAGAATAAAGTGATAGGAGTCACTCTAATTAAAGCATATTATATAGCTACCACACTTAACACCACGTGGTATTACACACTGAAGCCAATGTAATAGAAAACAGAAAGAGACCTGCACAAATACACCCAACTGATTTCTATCAAAGGCAGAAAGACTGTTCAATGGAGGAAAGGTAGTTGTTTAAGGAATGGCACTAAAGCACTGGAGATTCATAGACAGAAACTTGAACCTAAGCCTCACATGTTCTACAAAAATTAACTCAAAATACATTGCTGGTGTGAATGTAAAACACACAGTCACCATGGAAATGACCATGGAGGTTTCTTACAAAACCAAACACACTGACCGTTAAGAGTCAACAATCATACTTCTGGCCATTTATTCAACAGAAAAGAAAAATTCACACAAAAATGTGTACACAAATGCACAGAGCAGCCTTACTCATAACACAACAGGAAACAATCCAAATGTCCTTCAGTGGCTGAATGGTTAAACAAACTGGCATATACATATTACAGAATACTACTCAAAACAAAAACAGACAAACTACTGGTATACCCAACAACTTAGAAGGTTCTCAAAAGAATTGTGCTGCATGAAAAAAAACTGTCTTGAAAAGTTATACACTATATTATTCCATTTATATAACATTCTCAAAATGACAAAATAACAGAAATGGTGAACAGATTAGGAATCATTAGGGCTTAGGAACATCAAGTAGGAAGGAGTGGGTGGTGGATATTTAAAGGCAGCATGAGGGATCTCTGTGATGGAATTGTTCTGCATCTACACAGCTGTGGTCATGTGAATATAACATATGATAGTATTACACACACACATACACACACAGGTTCATGTTAAGATGGTGAAATCTGAATGAGTTAGTGGACTGTATCCACATGGAATTTCTTGGTTGTGATACTGGATTATACTTACGCAGGATGCTGCCAATGGAGGAAACTTGATGAAGACTATGTTGGGACCTCTCTGTGTTATTTTTTACCTTTGTAGGTTAATCAACTATCTTTTGAAGTGTTTTTTAAAAATATTTATTTATTTGCTTTAGTTGTACACAATGCATTTTTATTTTTATGTGGTGCTGAGGATTGAACCCGGGCCGCGCGCTTGCTAGGCAAGCACTCTACCGCTGAGCCACAATCCCAGCCCCTTGAAGTGTTTTTAAAGGCTTAAAAAATACCAAATATAATTACCTTCATTTTTAAAAGTGAATAAATAAAGGCACAAATAGTGAAGGAATTTGCTCAAGATTACATTTTTAGTTAGGAGAGAGATCGTAAATAAGACTCAGGCCTCTGAATTTTCCACTATGCCATAATCCTTAAACAAATAAGAAGCAATGACTACTGTTTCATTCCTACTAAAGGATTAAAAATATGAGCCAGATGAGGTGGCACATGCCTGTAATCCTAGCAGTTTGGGAGGCTGAGGCAGGAGGATCAAGAGTTTCAAGCCAGCCTCAGCAAAAGTGAGGAGCTAAGCAACTCAGCAAGACCGTGTCTCTAAATAAAATACAAAATAGGGCTGGAGATGTGGCTCAGTGGTTGGGTGCCCCAGAGTTCAATCCCTGGTTAAAAACAAAACAACAACAACAAATATATATATATATATATACACATATATATATACATATGTGTGTATGTGTGTGTGATATGTGTGTATACACATATATGTATGTGTATATATCATACACACATCTATGTGTATATGTATGTATATAATGTATAGATACATACATTTAATTATGTATGTATACATACATTTAAAGGCAGCATGAGGGATCTCTGATGGAATTGTTCTGTATCTACACAGCTGTGGTCATGTGAATATAACATATGATAGTATTACACACACACACACACACACACAGGTTCATGTTAAGCTGGTGAAATCTGAATGAGAGTATACATACATTATATACACACACATACTCAAATACATACACACACACTTTCAAGGGCTGGGGTTGTAGCTCAGTGGTAGAACACTTGCCTAACACGTATGAAGCACTGGGTTTGATCCTCAGCACCACACCAAAATAATAATAATAATAATAATAATAATAATAATAATAAAAAATAAAACACATAAATATTGTGTCCATCTGCAACTAAAAAAATTTTTTTAAAGACTTTCAAGAGACTAAAAATATAGATGAGGAGACATGGAATAATATTAAGGGACTAAGCACTAAATTTAAATATCATATAATTCTAGCTTAAATTTAATTAGAACTCACAGGAGTGGGGGGAGGAAAAGATGTGTGTTTGTTACACAATTCTACTACAATATCAGAATAAAACTAAGGCAAATAACCTCATTTATGTGGAAGAAACCCATAAGAAAAGAACCTCTCATCCAGCTACCCAGACTTATCCCAAATATAGTCTATGCTTAGGATCCTGTATTATGGGCAGAAGGCTGACCACGAAGGGGGACAGATGGTGCTATGCTTTGGATCTGGACTGGCCCCCAAAGGCTTGTGTGTTAAAGGCTTAGTTCCCAGCGTGGCACTATTGGGAGGGGTCAGAACCGTAAAAGGCCCCAATCATTGGGGGTATGCCCTCAAAGGGAACAGTAGGACCCCAATTCCTTCCTCTCCCACTCTTTTTCATTCCTAGCCATGAGATGAGCAGTTTTGCTCCCTCCATAGTGTGCTGCTTCATCACAGGCCAATCAACCATGGACTGACACCAAAGTTGTAAGCCAAAACAAATCTTGTCTTTAGGTTAATTTATCTCAGGTATTTGTTACAGTGATGCAAAGCTGACCCAGTTAAAGGATAGCAGAAACTGCCATGCTACCTCGCCACCCCCCACCCCCCCCCGGCTACAAATACATTGTCCCTGCAGCACGCCAGAAGCACAAAACATCCCAGAAATACAGGTTCTTTTCTTCATAGCAATAAACCATGCACAAGAAATCTAGCCCATCTGATGTGAACTGTACTTCCTTTAGAATCTAGATTTAAATTTAATACCACTGTAACCTGTGGCTCAAAGGTGACAAAGGCATTGATATAATACTCAGTCCCGCAGTACAAATTTGGCAACCAAAGACTCTAAAGGACTAGAAAGCCCTGTTCCACACATGGGGCTGACTCAATCTACGCTGCAGTGAATTCCAGAAATAAAAAACATTACCTGGATTCTGACAAGGACAGTGGATTTTCAGGCTATTTATCTGCTTTTGAAAAAATAGGTTCTTTTTTTTTTTTTTTTTTAAATCACACATTTTTTTAATATCTTTGTTTCTTTATTTTTATGTGGTGCTTAGGATCAAACCCAGTGCCTCACGTATGTGAGGCAAGCACTCTACCACTGAGCTACAACCCAGCCCAAAAAATAGGTTCTTAAGATTTAAATTCGATTTTTCTGTTGCTCCCAATAAAATATTTGTTTGAGCCATACTGTGTGCATAACATTGGTATTCCATTAAGTTTGTTTTATTATGTTTTTGTATCAATATTTTATGAAATATTTTATTGCATTCATATGCTACAATACATTTTTTTAGGATTCCACATAAACTTTTTGTCAGCTTTCTAGTTTTGTACCTTTATTTCTATTTGCTTTTCCTATATGTACTGATAGAAATTCCTAATAATTTTTATTATGGCGTTCTTTAAAAAAATTACAGCCCTATTGGTTGTTTTATGTCACACATGTGGTATGGGACTGAATTCCTCACAAACTTGTCTCTTAATTGTCTGCTATTATTTTCCTCTAGTATCATCTTTCCACAACTTCTTGATTATTTATTTATATGAATCTCACTTTAAAATCTTTCATAATACATGCATCCCCTAATAAAACTTCCCTATAAAACTGAAGTGCATATTATAGGATGCATGACACTGGCATAGTGTGTTCCTGGCAAAGATAGTAGGGCTGACACAGATCTGGCACTAATCCTGCCTCTGCCCACCCCACTACCTGTACTTCTGCAAGACTCCTTCCCATTCTTGGGTCTCTGCAATCTGTTTTGCTTTGTGCTAGGATGCTTGAGTACCATTCACCTGATTCTCAGTCATCTCTTTTCAACCTTTAATTATCACATTGTTGACTCCAAAGACTTTGGACTCCCCTACATAGTTAACTTTTCCTTTTCTGGGTTCCCAGGAGAGATTTGAGCTCCTTACTACAGAACTCATCCATGTTTTTTCTTCCTTTACTTGAGCAGAAGACCTCAGGTGGGGACATGGGAAGTGCCTGATACAGCTGGTTACAGGTTGAATAGGCAAGATTCCTGATGATTCTTCATCAACCCCAGTCATCAGCCCGCTGCACTGAACTATTTTGTTTTTGGAATTCAAAGGCAAGTCTATTTTTGTAGCATAGGAAAATGGGGCAAGCCAACAACAAAGGCTAAAGCTTTATTTATTTATTTTTTAAATATTTTCAGCTCACCCAGGTATGAGCCTCTCTCTACCTTTAAAAAGTGAGGCCTAAGAGAGAACATGCATGCTCATTCAGGATCACATTGGGTTAGTAGCCACGCAAGCAACATAACCTGCTTCCTCCTGGGTGAATCAAGAGAGCAATCCTACTGAGAGAGCAAGGGAAGAAGGGGATCCAGTGCTCTCAGTCATTAGAGTCTTTGAAAAACACAGTCTAGGTTAAATGTCCAGTGTGCTTTGGACACTATGGCTACAATTTTATCTCTTGGATCTTTAAGACCTATACCTGGAAAGGAAGGACAGGAAACCAAGAGGGCTTTCCTGACTAGAACCCTAAGATAACTATTGAGAATGAATGTAAATATCTGGGAGCGAGCTTCTGTACTGTCAAACTTATGGTAGAAACAGTTGTGCAGTAATGCCATTAACTATATACCGTATCAGTCATTACTTAAATAAGTTTCTACACCTTTTGATTGATAACCTTTAATAATGTTTGTTGTGATTTTCTCTGAAATGCATTAGTTGCTTCTTTGTCTCTTCATTGCTCATAGTCAACTCTTCTTAGAGGTGTGAGATCACCATTGTAGAAATGTTACTAAACTGTAATCTAATGATATAGTGTAGAAGTTACTTGTCATCACATTAAATGGACTCAAGAGGTGTTATAAATATGTGTGCATGTTTGTAAATTTTTAATAATATATACTTTACTTCCTTCATCAACATCAGTTTCATTCTTGCTGCTCTTAAACATTGAATGTTAGTAGAAGGATGTATGCTCTTTCTGCTAATTCCCAACTTTCAATTTGTGCTGAGCCAAGAAAAACACATAACCATACATGCTGGGACTGAGTCCTAGGTAAGTGCAGATGGGGCATTGGGTTTGTTTCCCACAGGATTAAGAACTCCTAAGAATTAATAATTGTTTCTTATTTTGAGCCTCCAAAGCGTCTAGCATGGAGTTTTGCATGCCATAGCACCAAACAAAGGCTTTCTGACTTAAGTTGTATAAAGCTGTATTTTGGCATTTGTTTTGGCTATTTGAGCATCGTTAGCTTGTTGTTTTTGTTTTAAGGTAGGTCACCAAGAACAGAGTTTGCCAAATAAGTGCTCTCCATGTAAGTGACATCACCATTGTAGTCCAGAAGAATACACAGCAAAAATCTGATAGATGAGTGAAATTCCAGATGATTATTAATGCCTTCTTTTTCCTTACCAGGTCTTTAAAATGTTCTACAAGTATTGCTTCTATAATAAGAAAAAGTTACATAAAACCCAAGATTATTTTAGTAGTTCTGTGGAAAACAGGCTTAAATGAGGAGGGAATGGAGGCAAAAAGGAAGCAATGAGGAGACTTCAGGAATCAAGAGTGTAATTCCAGGGAAAGAACAAAACACAGTGGGGAAAAATAAGTAGGACCTGGTAGCAGATGAAATACAGGGAAGAAAGGAAATAGGGGACATTATTAGAGTTCATGTAATGAAGTGTTTGTTCTTTCCTTTTCCATTCATTCATACATTTATTGAGCATCCTCTTCTATACAAGTATTTTTAGTGGGTACTAGTGCCATACATAATGATGACAGAGAAAATGGGAATCAATAGGTGTTTCCTGGGGGAAGAGGAGATGATGATGATGATGGCCTGGAAATCACTGGAAAACAAGATGAATGTCACAAGTTTGACATGGGTAAACAGAAGACTAAGCAGGAGGAGTAACAACAGAAGACATCAGGGGCTTGGGGAGATAGCTCAGAGGGAGAGCACTTGCATTCAAACCCCAGCACTGCCCCGTCCACCCAAAAAGGCTCTACATGATGGAAGATATCAACATGAAACTCTACAAATACATGGCAGATCAGATAAAGAAAGACAGAAGATAAATAAAGAAGATAAAATGAAGATGAGATAAAGGAAAAATTTTAGAAAGAGATTCTTTTTAAATAGCCATTTATTAAATTATCTTGAACTAGTCGTTTAAACTCTATTGCTGTGGTTGCCTCATGATTAACTTGAAATAATAATGACTGTAAGGATTATAAGAACTGTACTCCTTATGGATGCGAAATGATGCTAACAAATGCGAAGCACTGTAAAACCACAAAGCACAATCAATGCTTTGCTGTCATGAATCCAAGGGTAAAAAGAAGGACAAAAGCATTCATTTCCCGTTACATGTTTACCTTAAAGAGTAAAGCTCCTCTCCCTAGTGATATGCTGTGAGTCCTAAGTTTTTCTCTGCTTCTACTCCCTAGTGCCTTCCTGTCAACTTTACCAACTTAAAAAGACACTAAAAATACTTAGCAAAGCAAAGATGAGAAGAACTGCCTGAGCCAGGCTCTCAACTCACTGGGCTCTGTTCTGCAAGAAAATATAATTAGAGAAACTTGCCTAACTTTGACACTGGTATCACTGTTTGAGAAACTAACTTTCAAACAGGGATGATGGTAAGACATCAACATTAAAGTGGAATTTCTTTAAATAGCTACAATTCAACTTCTCTTCATAGTAAACTAAAATCAGAATATAAATTACTATCTAATCCTAGCCAGTAAGCTTAAAATTCCAGTCTCTTTGCCTAGCAGGACAGAAACAAAAGGATGGCAGAAAATTTGAGCTGAGACCGGCTTTGCAAGTTCGCAAATTATTAACCACTGACAGGTTTTCACATTTGTAAATTAAAACTACGGTATGTGTCCTATACTTTCACTATTCATGCAGCTCTCATTTTACATTATAATTGCTTATTTGACTATTTCTCCCACTAAATTCATATTCCAAGAAGACTATGACTTTCTTGTTCAAAACCATATTCTCTGCACCCAGTATTGTGGCTAGGACAAGAGAAAACAGTAAATTAATGTTCTAATATCCCCTGATGAAATAGATAGC
Organism: Tamias sibiricus; assembly: GCA_025594165.1. Classification (NCBI taxonomy): domain Eukaryota; kingdom Metazoa; phylum Chordata; class Mammalia; order Rodentia; family Sciuridae; genus Tamias; species Tamias sibiricus. Next base: position 137,116,349 of record CM046658.1, on the reverse strand, counting down.
GGAGGAAATTTAATCTATTAATTTATTTAATTATTTATTTAATCTGTTTTCTTAGTTGTATCTCTTGAGTAAAAGCTTTAATTTTGATAATATCTAATTTACCAACATTTTTCTTTTATAATTAGTGTTATCTGGTGCTTGTCTAAAAACTCTTACCATAAGGATGCAGACAGTCTCCTTTGTTTTCTTATAGAAGCTTGATAAGTTATCTTTTACACTTATATCCATGATACACTTTGGAGTAGTTGTTGTACATGGTGCAAATTATGGGTAAGTGAGGTTCTTTTTTTTCCCCTCCATATGAATGGGGTTTTCCAGGACTGCTAGTTGAAAAGACTTCACTGACTTTCTTTGGCAAATCATTCTGATGTGGGTTTATTTTGGGATTTCTATTCTGTTATATTAATCTATTTGCTTATCTTGTAGCGCCAGTTTCACATTGATTAGATCACTATTAATTTTTAGTAAGTCCTGATATTGAGTAAGTCCTCAAATTTCATTTTGTTCTGTTTTGTTGTTATTGGGCTGTTTTGGTAAGACAGAGTCTCTCTAAGTTGCCCAGGCTGACCTCAAACTCATAATCATCCCGCCTCAGCCTCATGAGCAGCTGGGATTATAGGCAAGTGCCATCATGCCCATCAAATTGTTATTTTTCAAAATTATTTCAAAGATTATGGTTATTTGGCATTTCCATATACATTTAAGATTAGCTTATTTCTAAAAAAAAAAAAAAGATCTGATATTTTTGACTGTGATTGTCAAAACTATAAGCAATTTGTAGAGAATCGACAGTTTAACCACAATGAGTTTCCCAATTGAACATGACATATCAATTCATTTATTTAGGTCTTCTTACTTACTCATTACTTACACATTACTGTCATCGGTGTGTCATAGAAAACACACATGTTCTTCATTAATTTTATCCAGAAGTGTTTAGGTTTGTTTTGATTTTTTTCTTGGGGGGATTGGGGGTTGAATTCAGGGGCACTCGACCACTAAGCCATATCCACAGTCCTATTTTTTGTATTTTATTTAGAGACAGGGTCTCACTGAGTTGTTTAGTGCTTTGCTTTTTGCTGAGACTGGCTTTGAACTCGTGATCCTCCTGTCTCAGCCTCCCAAGTACTGAGATTACAGGTGTGCACCGCCATGTCCAGCCAGAAGTGTTTAGTTTTTAATGCTATTATAAATGGTATATATATATATATATATATATATATATATATATATTTTTTTTTTTTTTTTTTTTTTTTTTTGTACCAAGGATTAAACTCAGGGGCACTTGACCACTGGGCCACATCCCCAGCCCTTTTTTGTATTTTATTAGAGACAGGGTCTCACTGAGTTGTTAAGTACCTTGCCATTGCTGGCTTTGAACTCGAGATCTTCCTGCCTCAGCCTCCCAAATGCTGGGATTACAGGTGTGTGCCACCACACCCGGCTGAAATGCCATTGGGGGGAGGTAGGTACTGGGCATTGAACCGAGAGGCAGTCTACCACTGAGCTATATCCCAGCTCCTTTTTTATTTCAAGACAGTGTTTCACTAAATTGTTGAGAGCCTAAATTGCTGAAGCTGGCCTCAAATTTGTGATCCTCCTGCCTCAGCCTTCTGAGTAGCTGGGATTATAGGCTTGTACCACTCATTCTTTGTCAGGAATGAGTATTGAACTTTGTTGAATGCTTTTTCTACACCTATTGGGATAATCATACAGTTTTTCCCCTTCAAACTATTAATATTGTGATCTGCACCAACTGATTACTAAGTATTTTTAAAAAATATTTATTTATTTGCTTTAGTTATACAAATACGTTTATTTTTACGTGGTGCTGAGGATTGAACTCGGGCTGCGCACGTGCTAGGCAAGTGCTCTACCACTGAGCCGAAATCCCAGCCCCCTGATTACTAAGTATTTAACCAACTTTACATTCCTGGGAGAAAAAAATTGATCGTACCAAATTATACATTTTCATATAGCTACTCTCAATTTGCTAGTATTTTTTAGTATGTTTTATCCATACTCATGAAAGTTTGTAATGTTATTGTCATTGTATAATTTTAGTGTCAAGGTCATGTTGGTCCCATAAAATGTTCTGGAAGGATGATATCCTAAAGATTCTTGTAAGATTTGTATTATTTCTTCCTTAAGTATAGTCATTTATAGCTTAACACGCATGTTAATGTGTTCTAGGTAATACATCATTAGGTGATTTTTGTAGTTGTGCAAACATCCTAGAGTATACTTATATAAACAGACAGCTACAGTGTCACTAAATAATATAATCTTCTGGGACTCTGATTATATATGTGGTCCATGTTGACTGAAACACCATTATGTGGTACAAGACTATTTGATAGATTGCACTGGAAAAGCCATCAGGCCTATGTGCAAAGGTACTTAATTATAAATTCCATTTGTTCAACAGATGGTGGGTTATTTAGATAGCCTTTAATTCTCATGATCAGTTCTGTTAATTTATGTTTTCCAAAGAATTTGCTGGTTTCACCCACTTATCAAGTTTATTGCCATGGAGTTCCCTACTAACATAAAGTAATAAATCCTAATTATCCTTTTAAAGTCTGCAAGATCTCTAGGTTATCCTTTCTTTCATTGTTGATACTGGCAATTTGTGAGTTCTCTTGCCTTTTAATGTCAGTACAGCTAGAGATTTACCTATTTTATTGATCTTCAAAAAGAATCAGCTTTTGGTTTCATACGTTTTCTCTGTTGATTGTCTGGTTTATATTTCATTGATTTTCCACCATATCATTTTTATTTCCTTCACCTTCTTTGTCTATCTTCTTTGGAAGATTAGATAACTGACTCAAAGCAATGTATTTCCCTCTAAGCACTAATTTAACTTCTACAACTTCTGCATTTGCAGGTATCAGATAAAGCTATTTCCTAAACACTCTGTGATTTCTTCATTATCCACTAAATTATTAAGAAAAATATTGGTTTTCAAATGCTAGAGGATTTTTCAATTACATTTTTGTTACTTATTTATAATTCTGTTACTTATTTCTAATTGAATTCCATCATGGTCAAAGCCTTTAGCAAGACTTGATTTGCCCTCCTCCCTTTGTATAACTTTGTAAATATTCATTGTACAATTAAAAGGAATGTTTATTTTTAAATTGTTAGGGGTAGTGTTTCATAAATGTTAATTAAATAAGTTGGTTGACAGTGTTGTTCAAATATTCTATAGTATTACTTTTGAGGGGGGCGGGTATCAGGATTGAACCCAAGGGAACTTAACCCTTAAGCCACATCCCCAGCCCTTTTTTGTATTTTATTTAGAGACAGTGTCTCACTGAGTTCTGACGGCCTCGCTACATTGCTGAGGCTGGCTTTGAACTTGCAATGCTCCTGCCTCAGCCTCCCAAGCCAGTGGGATGACAGGCGTGGGCCACCCCACCTGGTTTATAGTCTTATTGTTTTTGGCTACTAGTTCTATCAATAATTAAGAAATCCAACTATAATTAAAATTAAAACATTCAACTATTCAACTATAATTGTGGATGTGTCTATTTCTCTCTTTGGTTATGTGGACCTTTTTTTTTTTTTTTTTTTTTTTTGGTACGGGGGATTGAACTCAGGGCACTTGACCGCTGGGCCATATCCCCAGCCCGTTTTTGTATTTTATTAAAGACAGGGTCTCACTGAGTTGCTAAGTGCCTCTCCATTGCTGAGGCTGGCTTTGAACTTGCGATCTTCCTGCCTCAGCCTCCCAAGTGCTGGGATTACAGGCATGTGCCACTGTGCCCGGCATAATGTAGACTTTTAATATATTTTGAAACTCTGTTATTAGATGCAAAATATTTAGGATTTTTAAAAATTTATAAAAAACAAAACCACAGCTGGACGTGGTGGCAGATGCCTATAATCCCAGCAGCTCAGGAGGCTGAGACAGGAGGATCATGAGTTCAAAGCCAGCCTCAGCAACGGCAAGGTGCTAAGCAACTCAGTGAGACCCTGTCTCTAAATAAAATATAAAATAAGGTTGGGGGTGTGGCTTAGTGGTTGAGTGCCCCTGAGTTCAATCCCTGGTACCCCAACCCTCAAAAAACAAAAACAAAAACAAAACCCATAGTTTATTTATCTTTTAGTTCTTTCAAAATTTAAAGTTTCAAGTCCTACTCTAAAAAGAAAAAAACAAACAAAAGATAAACTCCGAAATCCCTCTCCCCTCTTCTCTTTGTCACAGAACATAGAAGGAAGTACAGTGGGACAGGTGGGTGCAGAGAACAAGGAGGGAAGGATGGCAAGATAAGCTCCCCCAATACTTGAAATGCTGTTCAACAGAAACTGTGATAAATACAGGACACATGTCTTCTTGGTAAATTGATTCTTTTTACATTATGAAATATCTCTTATCTGATCATGGGTTTAAGGTTCTAGGGAAAGAAAGTAGCGTCTGTTTTTCCTTCTCTTTCTTTCTTTCTTTCTTTTTTTTTTTTTTTTTTTTTTTGTTAAAGAGGTGAGTTTTCATTGCCTTGCCCAGACTGGCCTCAGATTCCTGGAGTTACACAATCCTCTTGCCTCAGCTTCCCAAGTAACTGGGACTACAGGCACACATCAATATGCAAAGCTTATTTTCCTATTAAAGAGGGATATCTGTCCTGTGCTAAATTGAAAAGATAGAACAGAAGACCAAACTGAGATTCTCCAATGTCTTTTTGCAGAAGGGACTCTATTGGCAGCAGGTCAGGGTTTTTCCCAGTCTTATCTCCATCACAACCCACTACTGATGTAGGATTCTAGGAACTATCCAGAGTAATAGATTGTGATAGCAGAAAAAGGGATAACAGCTGCAGGCCTGCTGCCCCTGGGGTTAACTCCTATGCCATTCTGGCCTATTACAATTTTATATCTCTACCTTGGACAATGCTTCCCCAAGGATACTGACAAAACTAAATACATACGACTGATGTTTGTAGTGTAGTTTAAGCTTTTCTTTATTTTCTTAATATAAACGTTTGACCTTGTATTTTTCAGGACAATAATCTGAGGGGATCTCATTCTTACACTCTGTTCTCAGCCTCATGAGCATCCCAGGGATAAGTCAGTAGCAGCTCCACATCTGCATGACAGGAATACTTTCACCCCACACAATGATTGTAACTTTACCTCTTTTTACTGGGTAACTGAAAAAGTGAACATGAACAGAAAAGCAACAAAGAGAGGTTAAAAGAGGTCATGGTTGGTGAAAGGGTCACAGGGAAACAAGGAGAGTGAGGCTGGTACCCATGTATATAGTTAAGGACTTCTAACCCAAACTTCTACTTCTAGGACACTGGCTCACCTTTCACATAAGAACCATTTTCAGGGTTGGGGTTGTGGCTCAGTGGTGGAGTGCTTGCCTAGCACATGTGAGGCACTGGATTCGATCCTCAGCACCACATAAAAATAAATAAAAGCATTGTGTCCATCTACAACTAAAACAAAACAAAACACTCTTCTTTGGATCATGCTAAGCCTACACTGCATACAGGTGTGTGTGTGTGTGTGTGTGTGTGTGTACATGCAATTGTATATGTGAGTACAATAACACACTTGTTTGTATAAAAATCTCCAGATAGTGTCGCATAGCACAATTTTAAGAATAAAAACTTCTATACTCCTTCCATGCAGTTTGGGATGCATGTCTGAAGCAAAACCTTGAATTCTTACTTTTCAAAACCCTTTACTTCTGCATGGTTTACTGACACAGCTCTAAACGAGAGCTTCCTCTGGGTACCAGGACCCCTGTTCAGGTTGCTAATGGAGAAGATGGAAAAGGGAGGGCTCTGTTGACAATGTGTTTGATCAGGGCAAACCTATCTTGTTGACCACTGTCAGTGTTGAAATAGAGCAAATAGAATACAGCAGGGGATGTGCGTCTGATCCTGGGTCCAGTCTTCTGCAGTTTTTGGATCTCTCTGAGCTTTGTCAAACATCACAAGTTACTGGTTTGGTGACTATTATGTAGACTAGTTTATGTGAACATAATATCTGGTCTTTCTCATGTTGTTTTAGGGCATTTGTTGTTTGCGAACTTCCATTTTTATTCAAAGAAAGGTAACCAAAGCATGTTTGTCAAAAGATTTTGTACATGGCAAAGGGTCTAAATACAATTGTGGGCATCTTTTCAGAGGTTGGGGGTCTTGATCTATACTCTCAGGATGTTCCTTCCCTGTTTACTATTTGGACCAAGATCTTTTGTCCAGAAAAGTAGAATCCTGGTCTACTCTTAGCCAAAACATTAAGACACACGTGCTTAATTCTTGGGGTATGCTAAATGCTAAAAACCTGAATAAATTAAGAACTCTCTAACCCTCACTTCCAATCCATACCTCTCTGGTTGAGGTCCATTCCTTATTATATTCATGTCAAACATTTGCACTGCCAGCTGTGTATGAACCAACTCTGTATACTATTCTCAGTCCTGGAGAAGAGGGAAATAAGGGGTCGGTGGTAGGAAAAGGGGCTTCCATATAGAAACTAGAAGTGGGAGACATAAAAGAAGAACGTCTGCCTAATTCATTCAGCAACTTGTCTGCTGATGCTAGAAACTGATGTCAGAGTAACCACAGATTATCTAAGAGGATGTAGACTGGATGTGATTCAATTCCACACTTATTGCTAGGAACCAAGGCTTTATATTGAATTTATAAGAAGGAAGAATAGAGGATGGAAATAAGGACCCACTGCTGTCCTCTCTCTGATTCCTGAACTGCAGGAGACTGAACCCCTGGGCTGTGGTGACTCCATCACTGGAGCATACTTACTGGGTGGCTGATCTTGCTGTACGGGATTCTTCCTTTTCCTCATATCCCCTATTCCACACATGTTGAACCTCTAATCTGTTTTATCTTCCTGAAAAAACTCAATGAATATCAAACAAAGATTTCTCGGCAGTGAAAAACTAAGAAAAACACCAGTGCAGCTGTGAGCATGTAGTGGTAACTCAGAGTGAGTATGTAGTAGTAACTGCCAATGGGCACTGAGCTTCTTTGAGGGGTGAAACAAACGTTCAAATATTAGATTACAGTGATGATTGCACAACTGTGATTGTAATAAAGAGTGCTGAATTATATACCTTAAAGGAGAGAGTGAGGATAGGTGAATTATCTCACAATACTGCTGCTAAGAGAGAGACGCAGACAGACAGAGGAGCATTACATTTGAAGTGTTCCAGGGCCCAGGCCTGTCATCTTCCCTTCTCTACCAACATGATCTCCCTACGTATTCTCATCCAATCCCAACACTCTAAATACTATCTGAGAGCCATGACTACTGAAGTTCTGTCTCCAGCTTTGTCTTCACCACAAAACTCCAGCCCACCTGACATCTCCACTTGCAGGTGTAACAGTATCTTGAACTTGACACTTAAGACAGAACTCTTGATTCCTCTTTCCAACTTGAATCTTTTCTTTCTGTAATATGCCACCATGCACAAAGTTTACTGTCTCCCCAACTAGAATGTGAGCAGGGGTCCTCCCCAAGACTGACTCTCCTCTGTGTCCTAGATGCAGACAAAGACTAGAAGCTCAGAGAATATCTTTTGTGAAATGAAAACAATGTAATTGAATAAAATAGCAAAAGAAAGAATGAAAGAGAAAAGAGGGGTAGAAGATAAAATAAGTAAATTATCAATCTATCACTGAACTTAAGCAAGATCTTTGAGGCATCTTAATTTTAACACATAGATAAGCATAGTTTACAAACAACAAAAACTATATCATTTCTATTATAATTTCTAAAGCAAAAATAATTTCCCCAAATAACCTCTGTGCTAGATTGAAAAAAATCAAATACAGAAATCAATATGGGAAATGGAGAGAAACACATACTGGAATAGCGATCTCTATTTAAGAATAAAGAGCGAAAAGGGTTGCTGTCACCCAACGGACAACTAAAAGCACATTTTCAGAACCTATTAACACCCACCAAGCACTCAGGTGACAAGAAGTGCAAATAGAAGCCCCCACTCTCAGGTAATTTCAACTCTTCCCTTTCCCACAACCACCTCTCCCCCACTCCCAAGAAACTATTTAGGCTTTACACAGTTCAGGTGTCCATTTTTCCCCTTTTCTGAGAACTTTTACTATAATTATTAAATGATGAAACAAGACTACTTTCAAATAGACATTCTTCACATAGTTGTTTCTGTAAGTTCTACGATCCTATTCTAATATCTCCATTATTTTTTAATGTTTTAGGAGATCAGTTTTGAGTTGGAAGTATACAAACCTGCTAGTTGTAAACATTTTTAAAAGATTGTATTTTTTTATAAAGAAAATGTTCTTTAAACTTTGGAGCCTAATCCAAATTAATAGAAATTACTAGAATTTGGTCTTCAGTAAGCATTTGCAGCTGATTTGCAAAGCATGTACAAGCTACAGGAAAGAATTTATGACAACCTATGAAAAAACAGTATTTCACATTGTTTTAATTTATAATTGATTCCAAAATAAGGTCTCCTCTCTCCTTAAAATTCCATTGTTGCTTAGGTACCAATTCCAATTATTTTTTAAATCTGTTGGTCCCAACTGTTTTCTGAAATGTTTGACAAATATCTATGTCATTTGATATAAAATTACCTCATATATATTTCTTTCTGCAGAAACTTCCCCATTTGTCTCTGAAGCTTATTTCCCACATCTATGAAATGAAAATAATGATATCCTCCTTTGAAGAGATTATCAAGAGGGTCAAATGAGGTGAGCAATGAGGACCTTCTATAAATTATAATGCATTAAATGCTGGAGAATATGGAAATAAAGTTTAACAATACCTAATAAAAAGACCTTGAATGTGGTATTCAGTGTTCACAAATGCTTAACCCCTTTATCTGTAATAGTCAAAGTGTTGTTGACCGATGCTATGTCAATCCTAATATCCTAGTAAATTTCATATTCTTTTCATTTAGGCTATCCCAGCATTTTCAATCGTTTTTCTTTTAGAATGTGAAAACAGATTAATAAACACACTTTCCTGTGTATAAACACCTCGTGGATTTTAGCTCCCTTGACACTCTGTAATTCTGTTATGATCACACTTCCCCCACTGTCTCGACCACTAGATCCATGGTTGGAGCCTGGTCTGTGGAAGGGAAGGCAGAGCTCCCTACTAGTTTCTCAACTTCACACATGAGAAGGTGTTCGCAGCTAAACAAGTGAAAATTTACCACATGAAATATTCCTTGTTCTAGAAACTCAATACTGAAGAAGTTATCACCTTTATGAGGAAAAATATTTCAAAGCTTGCATGACCCGCTAACAACACTTGAACACTTCTCTGTGCTTGTACCATTTGCTTGGCACATTTTGTTTGTTTAGAGAGAGTCTATGTTGCCCAGCCTGGTCTCAACCTCCTTGGCTCAGGCTTTAGTGACCATCCCACCTCAAGCTTCCCAGTAGCAGAGACTAGAGGTAACAATTTATTTCTTCAATAATGCAATTTTAGTTATTTGTCACAAGCTCTGAGACACTTTCCACAACTTTCCCATTGAGAAAAAAGAATTAGAAAACCAAAATGTTTCCCCAAGAAAAGTGCTCTGGAAGATCTGGGGAAGCCTCTGCAGCCCAATAAATATGGAAGTGCCACAACCTATGTTCACCATCCTAGAAACTCAAAATGGCCCTTAGCATATACGGTAACTTCTCTACAGGTCTGTGGGTGTTATATTGCTCTTCTAATTTTCTGTTTGAAATATTTTAAAACTGGAAAAAAAATCTGTATCTCTATTTTTAACTGGAATTTCATGAAGTTGATTAGTCACAGAGTCCTCCTTACTCCCCTTGGACATCTCCCTTAATAGTGGAAGTAGACACACTTTGGGCTACCTATCCTCTTCTACCCCAAAATGTAACTTTTTCCAAACAAGAGACCAAGCCCCAGACACCAGTGCAAAGGAGGATGGGAAGATCAAGACCACACCCCAGAGAGCCTCAGTCGTAGGTGAGGCAGAGGTGGAAGGGGACATCACTTTATTTCCATGGCAGCTTTCAGCAGCAATGTTCAGTAGGTGGGAGGAGCGTTTTCCTAACCTTTTGGATGGTAGCCAGGTTTTCTCCAATACAAGAGCTATACATCTGAACAGACTGATGAACATAGGAGATGGAATGTCTCTGTCCTCTTTGCACAAGTAGATAAATGACTCACAGCCTCCTGAGATGAAAGAGAAGATTAAAGCTCACTGCATATTACAATGGAACACCACAGAGTTCAGATGAATGGAGTCACTTTAGGAAGCAGCTCTCTGAAATATGAGTGCATGAAACAGGGAGGAGGTTGGAACAGCCGAAATAACTTTTTAAAAGTTTAAAGGATTTGGGATTCGTGAACAACATCTTCAAATGAATCCTTTCCAAAACCATAAAGGAAATAAACTGCCATCCAAGTCTAATTTGGGTAGATCTCTGAGCTATATTTAGTAACAATTGCCAATGAGGGAATAATATTATCCCACTTTTTGAAATAACACTAAGGCATAGAGGTATTAAGTAACTTGATAAGGCCACAGAACTAGCAGGTAGAGGAGCCAGAATTTGAACCCAGAGCCTGTGCTTCTTGATCTTCAAAGACGTAAGAGTGAGGTAGGGTGCCTGGTAGGATCTCCTGGTTTGACTCAAGCCTGTTCTCTGGCATCTTACCAATAAGCCCAAGATGAAGGTCATATTAACAGACTACAATTATCCTGACTACAGGTTTTATCAAATGATATTTCAGGGTACATAACCTTTCAAAGGACTGGATTTAATTTGAAATGTTGGAGTACTTTTGACATTCACTTATTTCCACTAGCCACCCAATTAGTCTCAATCACAGAGATATGACTTTCATTTTACCTTCCATTATGACAAGAACATAAGGAGGGCAAGCATGCCCCTGCTAACCTCTGGGTGAAGCATGCAGACCATGCTAAGTCAGCCCTCGGGGCAATGCCAGGGTGGCACCTTCAACTCCCTTTCATCTCAAGGCCCCATGGTGTCCTGCGACATGAATGAACCCCTCTTATGTGCTTCTGCAAAGTTCTAACCCCCCAAATACATACTTTCCTTTCAAATTTTAGAGACAAACCTTTAGATCCTTCATATAAGTTCTAGATTTTCCAAAATAATATCTTCAACGAAGTGTATGAGTTTAATCACCTTAATTCTACTACCACATATTTCAATGTTATACTCAGTTTCATTTCACACAGTAAGTAGGTTATTTGTCAATTTGGTGATTTAAAATTATCCTTTGGTAATCCAGGAATTATTACCTCCTGGTCATGTCATATCATTTTCTTCATATAGATTGTTTGGCTGGAATTGTTGTAAGGTTTATGTCAAAGTTACATCCCAAATTGTGGTAGTCCAGTGAACTGTCTGGGAAGATCTCCTCATGATCTTATTAAAGACAAAGAAGACAAGGGACTTAGAACATTTATACAATTTGGCAAGAAGGTTAGACTATGGGCCCCCTGAAGATGACAATAAGCCTTTATTCTCTGTTGCTTCCCACATGTGTATCAGAAACATTGTAAAAAGTGGCCTTCAATAAATATCTCCTAACCAAGAAAGTAAATAGAATCAGGGATAGCAAACCCAGAGGAAATCATCCTTATTTTAATAACATGGATATGACAAGCCAGGGGTTAGTTATGAAGGTTTTCAAGTATTCTCAAATATTTCAGAAAGTCTAATGGAAACCATGCATGTACCTGAAAATGAGATTGCACAGGGCAACTAAAAGGTCAACTCTCTTTGACTTTTGCAAGCATTATATCAAGACATTGTGACAAAACTGACTGTTTCATACAGATTACAAGTTCTGATATAGCACATTGGAGGAGGGAAGAATAGGCTCCCATTTCTTTTCCCTCCAAGCCCCTCCTAAGGTCGGAGAACACATTAATCTGACAGATGGATACTAATGAATAAAGTCCCCAGATTTTTAAAGATCCAGCAGCCACGGGGCTGTGGCTTTCTCTGGCTCCTCCAAAGAGGCAAGGGTAAGCAGATTCAGGATGGAGCCGGACTTCTTGTTTTTGGCTCTTCTTTTTGCTAATGCTTATGTTATGGGACATTCCATGCAACTAATAGTATTATGTTGAAAGAGAAGAGACCCTAGTTAATGCTCAACTATTAATTATGTATTTAGGGAAATTTTGCCAGGAGTACCACCAGAGGGATCATGGGTGCTTGGCTCACAAGGAAGTGCAGCTCTTTTCCAATTTGTTACCATTCTGTACGTGTTCCTTGGAACCCTCATGGGGGGAGAGGGGGGGGCCAGGCACAGGTAGGATTCACAGAGGTCCCACGTATCATACCACAGCCACATGTAAGGCAGCCTCTACCTGAAAAACTTTATGAAGAACAAGCATTCCAAAAATAGGAGTTCATAAGCAGTGAGTGCTGGAACATTCCAGAAAATTGTGATTTTCTATCTACAACTCTCAGGAAGTGAGCTACAGATTGCTCCTGGGCACAAGGAACTAAACCAGAAGAGTGGGTGGTATCTAAGGGCTAGCACAGCAGGGCACTAACCCTAGCCCCACCTAATCTGCTAGCACCCCATCCCTAGCTAGATAAAGCATTCTATCTACCCCGCACAATCTAGGTGCCCTTAGTGGTCAAGCAAGGGGTTTGTATTACTAGATAATCTGTTTCCTTTCCAATCCCAGCAGCCTATAATTCAATGAATGACAACTCTGTCTGGTATCTTACACATATGCCTTTTGCATGAGCCAAGAAAGAGACAAGACAGACCATTTGCAAGACACATAACTTGTTAGCAAATTGGAATGCAGTGTTTGCTGCAGAGTCCCTGCCAAAGGCTCCTTAAAGTCATTTGATATTGAAGAGATAATCTAATAGATGTGTTAACCACCCCTGAAGACCTGACATATAGGAAGCAGATTCCATTTGATTAATATTTATTGAGCACTGAAAGTGGGAACTCTGATGTGTTATAACCTCATTTTAAAGCCATTCTTCCCCAGCTTTTCAAATCTTTTGGTGGGAGCTGGGTGGTAGGGGTGGTGTAGGGACTAGGGCTCAAACCCAGGGCCTTACCATGATAGGCAAATGCTCTACAACTGAGCTACATCCCCAGACTGATAAATGAAATCTTGATAGAACTTTTGGCAGTCTTCTGTTTAGGTTTTTCCTAAATTTATTAAACCAGCAACTTATCAGTCTCTGTAAATTCTGGGGTTCTGATTCCTAAACTGTTAATGCCCTATTTTAGAGCACAATTCTAGGCCCTGTTATCTTAGCCCCTTACTGTTTTGCCTTCACTGAACAGCAACTTATTGTATTTGTTCTCTATTTGACAGGATCTTTGTATTTTTTAAATTAAACTGTAGGTGAAGATAGTGTTTACTGTGCTACTTAATATTTCCCATACAAGGGTCCAAGAGGTATGGGGGCATGTGGGGAGTATATGCACCCCAGGAATCTTACCAAGGCAGATAAATGTATAAGCTTCCTTTGCTCAGAAATTGAAAACCATGTAATACAAAGTTGCTCTTCTTATTTCATTTAAGGCCTAAATTAGTGTCCACTATTATAATCAACCAATAAATCAGATACTTTGTAGCATCAATTCCTCTAATCCCTCAACCATGGGCAAGGAATGGGCAATATAAATGCCAAATACATATATGGAGATTCCAGGGCTATATTTAAAATCCCCAGCTATAGATGCAAACCTATGGTTCCCACTGTGGCCATCTGTCCTGGAGTGTGATATTTCACCCCTAAATCAGTATTCTCACTTAGAAAACAGGGCCATACTGATTCTCAAGTCAGAAGTTCTCCTAAGATCCTTCTTCACATAAAGTATTTAGTACAGTTTCTGTCTCATAAGGTTCTGCAAATACTCATTTGTTTTATTATTATTTTGGAACCTACTGCCATGTATTTCACTCCTATGTTTTATTGATTTTATTGGATTACCCTTTGTTTTCTCTAGTTCACTGACCCAGGATCACCATCCCTCACCCTACCCACTCCTGTCCTCATTATTCTTAGATCCCATATCCCATCAATATACTCATATCCTTGACAACTTCCTCAGCAATAAGTCCCTCTTCTCCCTTCCACTGTTCACCCACCTGGTGAAACCCTGCCCCTGCTGAACCCAGCCCTCTGCTTTCTCTACAAGAGGCAACACAGTGTAATGCACAAGGGTGCTAGCCCTGCAATTAGACTGCCCAGGGTCCAAACTGCTGCTCTTCCACCCAACAGCTGTGCATCTTCAAATAAATTACTTATGCCTTTTGTAAAAAAAAAAAAAAAAAAAAAAAAAAAAAAGACTGATAACAATAATACCTGCTGGATATGTCACAGATAACCATGGATATGTAATGAAGTTTAAATGAGTTTACACACTTCAACTTGTACTGGCCATGGTAGGCACACAATAAAAATTAGTTGGATTTTTTAATGATTATTACTCTATGCTTGAGGCAACAGAATGTTGGGAAAAATCACACACCCAGACAGACTGCTTATACTACAAATGCAGAACCGCAAACCTTGGATGGGTGCTCGATACTGTCTGGCAACTCTATGTCGTCTCCTTAGTATATTACTCTCCTACTCTACCATGCACTATTTCATGCTTTCAGCTCCTACTTCAAATCTTCCTCACCTTTAGTTCCTTTCCCTTCTCCTGCATGGGGAAAACAGAGGCCACTGACCAAGTACTACGTCATTTCATCATCATCTAATATAGAAAATATACCCACATCTGGACTCGTCTTCTCTACCTTCTCTCCAACTCAATAGAAGAAGACTCCAAAGGCCTACTTGGGCTCTAGATTTTTCCTTTATTTACCCCAAGAACTTTCCTCCTGCAGTTACTCCTCTTCTCTCTGCATATCTTTTCTCCCTAAGGTAATCACCCATGATCCTCATCTTTGGATATTCAGGACCTTGTATGATCCCTCTCTTTAAATGAGTGGAATCTGCAACTCACTTCTAACCAAAAGGATATTCCAAAAACGATGGAATCTGCTCCTGCAATTATAGTGTATTACAGAAGACTCCATCTTGCTAGCTTCTCCTTACTGACTTGATGAAATAAGAGGCCATGCTAAGGAAGCCCACAGGACAATTAACTGTAGGACCGAAGGATAAGGTGAGGTTGAGAGGCTCCAGGATCTAAGGGCATCTTCCAGGTAACAGCCAGCAAGAAGCTGGGACCCTCAGTCCTACAAATGCAGAGGAATAAACTCTGCCTACAACTGGAGTAAGTTTGAAAGTGAAATCTTCCCTGGTCAAGCCTCCAGATGAGAACTCAACCCACCTAACCCCTTAAATTCAGCCTTGTGAGACTTATGCCAGCAAGCCCCGTTAGGCTGAGACCAGGCTTCTACCTCATGGAAACTGAGAATGATTTTAAGGCAAAATCTTTATGGTAATTTGTTACACAGCAACAGAAAATGAATACGCATATATATATTTTTAGTTGTAGGTGGACACAATACCTTTATTTTATATGTGGTGCTGAGGATTGAACCCAGCCCCTTACCCTCTTCTTGATAATTTCCATCATGCTCTAGTCACTAGAGTCTACTGCACCTCATTTTAACAACAAAAACAAAACTAGACATGGGCCCTCTAGCTACACCCTCCTCCTCTGTTCTTCAAGAAAACCTGTCAATTTTTTTTCCATATATGGCCCTACATCCTCACCTCCCATTTGCTGCTAGCTCTCTTAGTCACATCATAAACTTCCTCTATCAAGGATAACTCCAAGTGCCATATTATTTATTACCCACATGAGTAAGTCTGTATCTTTTTCTTATTCAATATCCCTGCCATATTCAACAGGTTCATTACACGCCATATTTTGGAATTATTTCTTCTCTTGGTATAGTGGACTTTATATTTTCTTATTTGGATGCTGCCTGCCAACCATCTTCACTGGCTTCTCCTAGACCCAAACTTACAGCATCCTGTGCCCCAGCACCTGCTCAAAGTTCTCTTCTCTTGCCCAGTGGAACAACCTTTGTAATGGGCTTTAGATGACATCAACATGTTGATGACTCCCATACTTCTCTTTCTAGCCCTTACCTCCTCCTGGTTCTACATCCTACAGCCACTGGTCTAACTGCAACCTGCACTCAGAGGAAAGAATCATCATCTCACACTTAAGATGTCAAAAACAGAATGCTTGATTTTTGCTCTCTCAGTTTTCCCAGTCTCAGTGAATGGCACAACTAACCACCCTTTATACCAGGGCCACAACCTGGATTACCTTCCTTTCCTTCACTCCATCATCCAATCCATCAATAAGTTCTGGCAGGCTGCTCTTCACAATGGATGCAGAATTAACTCAACTCCACTCTTGCCATCATCTAACTCCAATTAGTCCTCACCTCTCAGTGGACTGCAGCAGCCATAGCCACCTAACTGGTCTCTCTGCTTCCATTGCTGTTCTCTATTCACACAGCATGATCTGAGAAATGCAAATCACCTGGTATGCTTTTACCGCCAAAGACTTTCCAGAGACTTCACACTCTACCTCAAAAAGGCCCACCTTTTCTATGTTGCTGACCCAGACCTGCCTCTGTGAAATATTTCCTTCCTACCAAGTTCCTGCCACAGTCATGTTTTCCTCCTTTCCACCTCTAGACTTGCAATTGTTATTTCCTGTGCCTTTTTCCCTAATCCTAGATCTCAAATCAAATGTCCCTTCGTAAGAGAGATTCTCCATAGCAGTGTTTTCTTTTCAGCCCAGACTATAAGATATCATCATTTCCCTCAGAGCATTCATCAAAATCTCAAGTGTCATGATTATATATATGCTCACTTATTTAATTATATCTTTGATTGTTGTCATGACACCTCTCATTAGATGTGAGCATCGGGAAGATTCCCCACTGTGTTTGAGAATGGCACCTGGCACATAGTAGGCACTCAATAAATCTTTGTTGAACAAATAAATGTATGAATAAATACAAGATGTTTACATTCTTTTTTTTTTAAATTTTTTTTTTTTGTAGTTGTAGATGGACAGCATACCTTTAATTTGTTTATTTTTTTAATGTGGTGCTGAGGATTGGACCTCACACATGCTAGGCAAGCACTCTACCACTGAGCTACTGCCCCAGAACTTGTTTGCATTATTATATGTGTTATAACAAAATTCTTTGTGATATTCCAATACAAAATTTCTTCAGATGCAGTGGCAAAGTGTCTTTGAAGCAGTTATTTTAAAAAGGAAAAAGAAGATAGTTATATCTCAACATATTTATTATCTAAGTTTTTGAAAAGCTGTGAGCCAAGCAATGCTATAAATTTGAAAAAATTTTTAAAAATTGGAGGTGTGAAAAAATTTTTTTGATAATGTCAACTATCACACCCTAAATATTCTGTTTTTTATACTGTTGATTCTTTTTCTACATTGAGTTTGCTTTGATCACAGCGCATAAATTATTGTTAATTTTTCTATTATAAACTGTGCAATCACCATTCAAACCACAAGATACATTTTCAATATGTCTGAACAAAAATGTTACGGAGTCACTACTCTTATTATTCAGTATCACTGATACCATGTGACTTAATTCAAATCCAGCTATATCCTGTGGCCATACAATACAGGCTTTTTAGCAGACCATGGTAATAAGTGTGGTCAGATTCCAACAAGCAGCTGTCAAAAACTATCATCCTAAATGACTATTTGCTGAACATTTCTCACTCTCAAGGATCGAACTTCCAGGGTGGTCTGGGAAAGAAATTTGTGCCCACATCTATTCTCGGCCTATTCTAATTACTAATGTTTAACATTTCTTTGGAAACACAATTTCATGCTTCAGCAGCTGACTTTCATTTTGGGGAGGGGGGCAAGAACCAAAAGATTTTTAAAAAATTAGTCTCTATTAAGCTCCCTTGTTGGTCTTTTTTCCTCCGGAAATACTGTCTGAAAACTCCAAGAAATAGTTATTCAGCTGATTTGCAAGAACCACTCTTGAGAAAAATCACTCACTCCCATGCTTACCACTTGCTGCCCTCAAAACTTCTTAGCAACATACACGGTGCATGAACCTCAACGTGGTTTGCTTTGTCCAATCGCATGCCTGAAAGCCCAGCCAGTCAGTTGTGTAATAATAAACCCCTTATCTCCTGAAGATACACAAACGGAAAGATCTCTTGGTGCTTCAGCGCACAGGGGGACTTCGCTAGAATTCTCAGCTGAAACTCACATCCATTTTAAACGCCAAATCCCTCTCCTCCAACCTCCACCCCTTTCCGATTTCCTTTTTCCTCCTTTGCAATTTGGGGGGGGGTGGTGGTAAAAATGCTAACCCATGTCGAGCTTAAACACGGGAGGACGAGGGGCAATGCCAAAAGCTGCTAGCAAAATGCATGCGGAAACCAATGGCTTGTTTTTTGCTGCACTGGGCTTACCGGTTCCCTCACAAGTGCCTGCGATGGAAACTCATCAACAATTGTTCTCGGATGAAGGAAGGGTTGAGAGATTGACAAGAAAAGCCGCTCGATAGTTGCAATAAGCTTGAATAGTCCTCAAAATAAAAAGGGTTCAGTCTAGCATCCTTAGGAAAGAATAAAAATCTCACCACTACCACCCCCACCTCGCCCGACCTCACCAGGCGCAAATCGTCGCCCACCTCGTCCGATCTCCAAGTTCCCCTGCCTACCCCGGAGAAGTGTCCTTTCCTCACACCCACAGGAGACTAGAAACCCGACCCGGCCTGTAAGCAAAGCGGGAGAGGCCGCCTCGAAGAGGCGCAGGGGGCCGGAGGCGCAAGCAAATCAACAGTTCCCTCGCTCTGCCCCGCGCTGCCGCCGGCGCCGCCTGACACACCCCTCCCGGCCGGGTCTCCAGTCCCTGGCCTCAACCAGGCGCCTCGCCCCTGGGGTTCAGAGCCCAGGCCAGTCCCCCTCCCCGGGCCGGCGGGTCCCACGCACGCTACCGCGCCCAGCACGCACCTTCATCGCGCCCCGGGCCGGGCCCTTGGGGACCGCACGACCCGGTCCGAGGGGCACGAAACGCTCCTCGCCATCCTCCTCGTCGTCGTCGCCGTCCACCACCTCGACGACCACCTCCTCGTCCTCGTCTTCCTCTTCGTCATCCTCCTCCTCCGCGCCCCCTCGGGGCTTCTCCTCCACCCTACCGAGTCCCCTCCGCCGCCTGCTCCCGCCTTCCTCGTCCTCGTCTTCCTCCCCCAGAAGCAGCAGCACAGGCGACGAGGCGGCAGCTCCGGCGGCCCGAGGGGGACCGGTCCCGGCGCTGCGCGGCGGCGGCAGCGGCGGCCTCCAGCTCTCCGGGACCGGGCCCGGGCCCGGGGCAGGGGGCGGGAGTCCGTGCAGGGCTGCTTCCTGGGCGGGCGCGGACGCCGGCCCGGCCGGCTGCAGCGCGGCGCCCCCGCGGCGGCTGCCCAGGCTGGAGCGCTTGGCTAGACGCCGCGCCTGCATGCCTGAGCGCGGAGCTGCGGGCCGCGGCGTGGAGCCGGAGAGTTTGTCACCTCCTCTTCCTCCTCTTCCTCCCCAGGCGGCAGCTTTGGCTGCAGGCACCCGGGTCGCGGGGCGGCGAGGGGCTGCAGGACCCGCCTCTCTGGGCTTTGCAGCTGCCACTGGCCGCAGAGGCGCGGGCGCCGCCTTCGCTGGACCGGCCCGCGGGGACGCCGGCGGCCGGCGGCTACGGCGGGGCGGCGCGGCGGCCGCGGGCGGGGGTGGGTGTGAGCGAGCGGCGCGCTGCCGCCTCCGCCGCCACCGCCGCCCGGGAGCCGCGGGCCGCGCTGCGCTCCATGCGGCCGGCGGCCGGGCCGGCGCGCGCCTCTCCCGGCCCGCTGCGCCCGCGCGCTCCGGGCCTACCGCTGCCGTCCCTGGGCGCGAGCTGTTTGTGTGGTGTGTTTTCCACCACCGCCCCCCTCTTCTCGAGCCATTCCTCGCAACCCTCCGGTCCCCCCGTTCAGACAAAACCCGGACTGGATTTAGTTCTCCTACCCACACTCTCCAAAAATCTGGCCCTTCGAAGCAGCTTGCACAGACGCCCGGGCTAACCCATAACCCTGCACTAAGGAGGATAGAATTGTTGGAAGTAAGGTGGTCAGTCAAGTTAGACTTTGAATGGAGAGATTTGCTGAAAATCGTTTTAATGGTCACTAATGTGCATTGGCAACTACACCTGAGCTACATAAAGTTGGGGGAAAGTGTACCAATCTGAGGTTTGTGGTCAATTGCCAGCATGAATCTTCATTTTGAATTTTTAAAAAATATTTATTTATTTGCTTTAGTTGTACACAATGCGTTTTTATTTTTACGTGGTGCTGAGGATCGAAACCCGGGCCGCCCGCACACGCTGGGCGAGCGCTCTACCGCTGAGCCACAAACAACCCCAGCCCCCAGCCACAACCCCAGCCCCCCATTTTGAATTTTTGAAACACTGTTCTGACAGTGTCTACCTATCTCTCAATGGTGAGCACACCATTCTAGGCCTTGCCTATTGAGCACTTGTGGACACTGCTAAGTCTAAGCCATTCAGCTTTGACTTCCACATTTCTATCCTGAGTAGCTGATTGTAACAGCTAACTCCCAGAAACCTGCTCTCACCATTCAATCTGTAGACTTTGCTGGCACTGCCCAGGCCTTTAAAAAAAACACACCGGGGAGAGTTCAAGATGTTTGAGTTTGTTATTTCAAAAAAATTTAATATGAAGTAAGACCAAGCCTAGAAATCAAGCACATAACCAGTTTGGCCATGAACAACTTCGCCACTTTCTGAGGATTTTTAGGTGTGACAATGAAGAGTTTTACTATTGTTTGGAGTTATGCCATATAGTAAACCTACTCTTTACATTCAAATCATACCCCAAAATCACCCCAGTTGAAGAAGCCTAAGGATAATCTAATTCATCGAATACATTGGCAAGCACCTCTGTGAGGCTAGAGTAAGAGGTGTCCTCATGCTATGCTAATTATTGTTAGAAATTTAACATGAACATCATGTGCCCTGTTAGACCCTTGAAGGGGACTCATTAAATGCTGTCTTATGGTGTCTTCCAGCTGTTGAAGAGGAATGATGACAAAATTTTAAAATGAACTTTTTGTTCTCGGTGAATCAGAGTAGCTTCCTGATACACCTATTTCAGGTAATGACACTCATTATAATCATTCAGGCCCAAAATAGCGGTATCATTTTAACTCCCTTCTCTCCCTGATCCCTAGAAGCAATTGCCCACAAGTCCAATCTATTGTTCTTTCTGAAATGCCTTCTTTTCCATAACCAAAAGCTCTTACAGCATTTCATGACATCAAAAGTGAAAGTTACGGCTGGGGTTGTGGCTCAGCAGCGCTTGCCTAGTACGAGTGTGGCCCGGGTTCTATCCTCAGCACCACATAAAAATAAATAAAGGCATTGTGTACAACTAAATAAATAATTTTTTTTAAAGTGAAAGTTTCTAAATTACAAAAATCCAGTTTCTCACCCACACACCCTGTCCCACTTCAGACACCACCACCACTGGATTCATATTCTCCAAACCCCATGCAGATCATGGCATTTCCTGGTTGAACTTTCCATTTGTAAATATTCCACTTAGGAATTTAGAGAGAGAAAAGGGTTGGAGCATTTTAAGAGATGCGTGTGTCTCTGATCAAAGCATGGAATAGCAGAGGACAGCAAAGAACTGAATAAATCAATATCAGTGAGTGACTGTAAGGAATTCCCAATGATCCTAAAGTGATCTTATCCTAATTGGAAGAAACTTAGCTTGGTTGATTTGGGAGACAACTTTGAAGAGAGGCATCTGGATCTACTATGAACACAAAAAGTAAAGGTCAGGTGGGCGTGGGAAGCAGATAGGCAAAGGGAAGGTGGTGGGGGAGAACAAAGGGTGGTGGGGGAGAACAAAGGTGTGAAGCAGATGGGCAGGTTGTTAGGCTCATGGTGTTAGGAGCCAGAGAGACCGAGTCAGAATCTCAGCTCACAACTCACTGGCTACATGCCCTTAGTCATCCTCTTTCTATGCCTCAGTTTCCTCATCTGTGAAGTGGGGATAAGATTAGAACCTATAAAATAGTAAAGTTGTTTTGGAAGATAATGAATTAATGCATGCAGTTTAGAAAAGCACCCAGCATAAGGTGAAGTCTACTTAAGGACTTCCACTAAGTATATTGGCAGTGTGTGTAAACAAGGTAGCACCAGATACTCTTGGAAAATAGGAGGGAACTCTCTTTTAAATAAGCTCAGAAATGTCAAGAACTAGCAAAACGTGTTTTTGAGCCCAGCTATATCTTGTCAAGAGGCCCTGGTCAGGCCAAGGATAATGATTTTTTGTGCCTCAAAGTGCTATATAGATGATAGAAAGCAAATGTTTTCCTGAGAACAAAAAGAAAAGGCAGAGTTAAGTGTCAATGATTGGTATTTGTGGTTTAGTGGGAGATAGTACACTGTTGTACTCTCTTTCAAAATTGCCATCTATGTTTTGAAATCAGCTCGTTCTTTCTCGCAGGCCTCTTCAGCAGAGCCCCTATACTTCCTTCCCTGACCCTATAGAGCCACAGAGGCTACCGGCTCAGTGAGAAAAAAGAATTGACCTTGGGAGTCAGAACACTAAATGAAGGCTAATGTCTCAAAAGAGATTGGGCCCAAGCTAAGCATTGAGGGACACAAGGATTTAGATGGGCAGGGAGAACAGCATTATCCAGGCAAGTGCAGGCCACTAAATCCTACCATAAAGAAATTAGAGGACAGGGCTGGGGTTGTGGCTCAGTGGTAGAGCACTCGCCTAGCACCATGCGCAGTCCAGGTTCGATCCTCAGCACCACGTAAAAATAAAAAGGCATTGTGTACAACTAAAACAAATAAATAAATATTTTAAAAAAAGAAATCAGAGGATATTAAGTGGGAAATAAAATCCAATGGCCAATTCATAAGGAATCAATAAAATATCTCAGTCTATGACACACTGAGCTCATGATATGGACTCAGAAGTCAAGAATATGATGCCAAAAAACTGAGAGGAGTTATTGTCATTTCTTTCCCCCACATTCCTTAACTGTAGCACAGTCTATCTTTCCAAACTAGGAGCACCTGCCACCAAGAATGAGCAGGTGTGCCTCTGCACCATGGGGTAAAGAAGATGCATCTTCCAGGGAAGTCAATTTAACATATCATCATCTAAAACAGTCTGTCTTTCATTCCACTTGTATTCATTGAGTCCTGGTACATGCCAGATCTTCCTCTTGGTACTGGTGCACAGCAGTGAGCAAGATAGCCCTCATGGGGACCGCAGGGGGGAACAATCAATCAAAGACAATAAGTGAACATATAATTTCATAGATGTAATAAGCTTTGGAGAAAAAAAAATAGAGCGGAAGCGGGGAATAGAGGGTGCATTTCTTTATACCAAAACAAGCATAAGGATGGTATGGAGCCAGGCATGGTGGTACACACCTGTAATCCCAGCAGCTCAGGAGGCTGAGGCAGGAGGATCAAGAGTTCAAAGCCAGCCTCAGCAAAAGTGAGGCACTAGGCAATTTAGTGAGACCCTGTCTCTAAATCTCTAAATAAAATACAAAATAGGGTTGGGAATGTGGCTCAGAGGTCGAGTGCCCCTGAGTTTAATCCCCAGTACCCCCACCACCAAAAAAAAAAAAAAAAGAGAGAGAGAGAGAGAGAGAGAGAGAGAGAGAGAGAATGGTACGGAGCATAAGGTGAAATTTGGATGAAGACTTGCAGCAGTGGACTCTGTCTTTTTCCCTTGGGTAGAATCCACCCTCTTCTGCTGTCTGGCCCACTTTGGCTGCTCAGTTTGAAAGGCACTGATGAGGAAGAAGAGTGGGCTTTGGAATAAATGTCACCTATAACCACAGAGAACTGGCTGCCTGATGTCTGTTGTCTTCTGATCCTCAGTGATTCACCTTTGCGTTTTAAGCCTCAAAGATACCTGAAAATCAGGCTTGATTTGACATGTTCAAGTTTTTTCAAATTTAAGTTTCAGAAAAATAATACTCTTGAAAAAAAAAATCACGAGGTGTTACCATAATCAGGGCAAAAACAGAACACATTTTCACCCACCAGTGGAAAATCTTTTATGTTCTCATGGAACTTAAATAGTTGGATTTGTTGATAGTGGTAGCTCCTTTTAAAAACTATTTTAAAACTAAATGTGAAATTTTGCCCTTTAAGAAGGTTATGAAAGTAAGATTAGGTTCATTTTTCCATACTTCTGGGAAACCTAAAAGTGACTTCAGATGATGACTGTCACCCACCGTATAAAAAAATAGATGAAGATTTAAAGAATGGCTCATCTATTACAAGCCTCAAATGAAAGCCTGCCTGAGTCAAGTAAAAATTTCCACACAGATAGGCACTTCTTCCATGAGCAAATTAACTTAATAGGTTTTTGTTTTATTTATTTGTTTTTGTTTTATTTGTTTTGTTTGTTTTTTGGTACTGGGATTGAAACCACGGCTGCTCTACCACTGAGTTATATCCCCAGCTCTTTTTCTGGGGGAAGGTGGGTACCAGGGATTTAACCCAGGGGCACTCAACCACTGAGCCACATCCCCAGCCCTATTTTGTCTTTTATTTAGAGACAGGGTCTCACTGAGTTGCTTTAGGGCCTTACTAAGTTGCTGAGTCTGGCTTTGAACTCCTCGCAATCCTCCTCCCGCAATCCTCCTGCCTCAGCCTCCCGAGTGGCTGGGATTATAGGTATGTGCCACTGCACCTGGCCCTAGCCCTTTTTATTTTGAGACAGGCCTTGAACTTTTGATCCTCCTGCCTCAGTCTCCTGAGTCACTGGGATTTACAAGGCTGTGATCTCTCTCTCTCTCTCTTCTCTCTCTCTCCCCCCCCCCCCCCCGCCCCAAACATATTTGTAGTTCTGGCGTAGTGTGTGTGTTTTTTTGTCTTTGTGGTTTCCTTATCAGTCATTTCATGTTGGCACTTGAGAGGGAAAAAAAAAAAATACCAGACTGAGCATCCAGAGACGGCCTTGAGTTCCACATATGTCACTAGTTAAGTCTCCTGATCACTGCAGAGTTCAAAACTCTAAGATGGATGAGATGTGCTCTTTTTTTTTTTAATATTTATTTATTTGCTTTTAGTTGTACACAATGCGTTTTTACATGGTGCTGAGGATCGAACCCGGGCCGTGCACATGCTAGGCGAGCGCTCTACCGCTGAGCCACAACCTCAGCCCGAGATGTACTCTTTAAGGTCTTTTAACTCTTTAAGGTCCATATTCTATCAATCTAAAGTACGTTTTCAGCCAATTACCCATTATTAAAATCCACAAATTGAACCTAATACATATGCCAGTGCTGGTGCGTATGTATATTGAAAGAATGCATGTAATATGTTTGTGAACATCTCCTCTAAGCCAATTCTGCATATTGTCCATGTCTTAGGACTGTCATCTCTGTTCCCAGGAAAATCACCTTTAATTTTATGACCCTTCTTGCTTTATTGAAAGTACAGAAATTAGGAAATTATGCTTTTGCTTGCTACTATCTTATTTTGTTAGTAATTTCTTCATTAATAAGATGCCTAATGGCAGAATTAATACTGTTAAAATGGCCATACTGGGCTGGGGTTGTGGCTCAGCGGTAGAGCGCTTGCCTAGCAAGTGCGTGGCCTGGGTTCGATCCTCAGCACCACATAAGAATAAAGGAATTGTGTACAACTAAAACAAATAAATATATATATTTTTTAAAAAATGGCCATACTGCCAAAAACAATAAACAGATTCAAGGCGATCTGATCAAAATATCAATGACATCTTTGCATAACTAGAAAAAAATAAAAACAGTTCTAAAATTCATTTGGAAGAATGAAAGACCTGAAAAAGCCAAAACAATTTTAAGCCCAAAAAGAAATGCTGGAGGCATCACAATATCTGACTTCAAATTATACAATAGAGCTATTGTAACAAAAACTGCATGATACTGGCATAAAAACAGACACAGACTAAGGGTACAGAAGAGAAGACAGACAAACCCACACATCTACAGTAATCTGATCCTTGATAAAGTATCAAAAACATATATTGGAGAAAACTAGCCTTTATTTATTTATTTATTTATTTATTGGTACTGGGGATTGAACCCAGGGGCACTCAACCACTGAATCCACATCCCCATCCCTATTTTGTATTTTATTTAGAGACAGGGTCTCACTGAATTGCTTAGCACCTCACTTTTTCCTGAGGCTGGGTTTGAACTCGCAATCCTCTTGCCTTAGCCTTCCAAGCCGCTGGGATTACAAGCATGCTCCCCCCATGCCCAGTCAGAAACCTCGCCTTTTTAACAAATGAAACTGGTTATCCATGTATAGAAGGAGGAAACTAGACCCTATCTTTCACCCTGCACAAAAGTCAATTCAAAATAGATCAATTCCTAGGAATTAGACCAGAAACTATACAACTCCTAGAAGAAAACATAGGGTCAAACTTCAACATATAGGCCCAAGCAACGACTTTCTCAATAGGACCCCTAAAGCTCAGGAAATAATGCCAAGAGTTAATAAATGGGGATCAAAGTAAAAAGCTTCTGCATAGCAAAGGAAACAATTAAGAATGTGAAGAGAGAACCTACAGAATGAGAGAAAATCTTTGCTAAATACTCTTCTGACAGGATTATTATCCAGACTAAATGAAGAACTCAAAAGACTTAATACCAAAAAAACTCCCAATTAATAAATGGGCAGCCGGGCGCGGTGGCGCACGCCTGTAATCCCAGCACTTTGGGAGGCTGAGGCAGGAGGATCGTGAGTTCAAAGCCAGCCTCAGCAATGGCGAGGCACTTAGCAACTCAGTGAGACCCTGTCTCTAAATAAAATACAAAAAAGGGCTGGGGATGTGGCCCAGTGGTCAAGTGCCCCTGAGTTCAATCCCTGGTACCAAAAAAAAAAAAAAAAAAAATGGGCAAATGAACTTCTCAAAAGAAGAAATACAAATGGCCAACAAATATATGAAAAAAATGTTCAACATCACTAGCAATTAGGGAAATGCAAATTGAAACTACACTGAGATTTCATCTCACTCCAATTAGAATGGTAGTCATCAAGAATACAAAACAGTAATAAATATTGGAGAGAATGTGAAGAAAAAGGAACATTTTTACACTGTTGGTGGAATTGTAAATTAGTGCAACCACTATGGAAATTAGTGTGGAGATTCTTCAAAGACTAGGCGTGGAACCACCATATGACCCAGCTATACCTCTCCTTGGTATTTATCCTAAGGAATTAAAATCATAATGCTACGTGCATACCCATGTTTATAGCAGCATGATTCACAATAGCCAAACTGTGGAACCAGCCTAGGTGAATGAATGGATAAAGAATATGTGATCTCTCTCTCTCTCTCTCTCTCTCTCTCTCTCTATATATATATACATACATACATATATATATATATATATACACACATATATATATGTATATATATATATACACACATATATATGATATAGTTATATAGATAGATATAGATATCACATTTTCTTTATACATATATACATGGATATATATAGCCATAGATATAGCACATTTTATATATATATATAGAGAGAGAGAGAGAGAGAGAGAGTTTTATTCAGCCTTAAAGAAGACTGAAATTATGTCATTTGCAGAAAAATGGATAGAACTTGAGAACATTATGTTAAGTGAATAAGCTAAACTCAGAAAGTCAAGGGTCATATGTTTCCTCTCATATGTGGAAGCTAGGTAGAAAAAAGGAAAGCGAAGGAAAATGTGTGGGGGGGGTGAGGTCTCATGAAAATCCAAGGGAGACTTCGTGAGAAGAGGAGATGTACCAAGGGGAGCAAAGAGAGGAGGGACAAGGGAAATATTAGGGAATAATATTGGCCAAATTACACTGTTATATTGTGTACAAAAATGACTATGTAACAATGAATCCCATCATTATGTACAACTATAAGGTACCAATAAAAATGTGGAAAAAAATAAGATGCCTAATGGGTATGCTCAAGTAATTGCTAAGTTATACTATTGTAGGAACTTCCCTTTCCTCAAAATGAGGATTGCATGCTAAACTTGGCTACTTGTCAAGGATCATTTCTCTCAGTCAAGTGCCAACATAACCTACCTAGGCAAATGTATCTCTTACACACCAAATCGCTTTGGTGATTCATCTCCAGTTCTGCCAGCTGGATAGGCTCCCATTCTGTTGAGTCCCAACTTAAAAGTCTTCATGTTATTTTGAAAATTTTATACATATACAAATATTTCTTAAAGGAACAAAAATATGAGGGTTGCTGAACCCAATATACATAATTATTTCCCACTAATGATATTTTAATATTTTTAAAGCTTTTCTATCTTCCTTGTCCTATTGATATTTTTCCCCCATGAAGGTCCTTTCTGGTAGAAGTAACTGAAATTCTATCATTAAATAAAAAAAAAAAGTGTGAAAGGGACTTAAAAACTCAAGTAACTCAACCACAGATGGACCTGGACCTGAGTTTAGGGAAAGCTTCATGTGGAGGTTTAAGTAATGCTTGGTCTTTGGTCTGTCTGTGCCTCCTCCCTCTCTCTCTTGCCACCTGTATGGTTTCATTATCTGGTCAACTAAACCCAGGTTCACAGGCAGCAGTGTCCATATACTCATAAGCCTTGAGGCCAGGACAGGAGAGCTCTGCTACCTGTGCCAGAGGGGCTCTGGGTGGGCCAATTTGGGTCATTGGCCCACACCTATGGCCAAGTCTGAACTGCTGTGATTAGTGGTCTTCACTAAACCACATAAAGAGTAAAAGAATGTTTATTGTGCTGGGCAGGAAAAGAATATAAAAGGCTCCTATGAGTTATATCCAGTACTATCTAAAATCTGAAACATAAAATTATAAGGAACAAAAGTCACAAATGGGATGGCTGGGTCATAGGGTCTATTCCAAAGGACTTAAAAACAGCATATTACAGTGACACAGCCACTTCAATATTTATAGCAGTACAATTCACAATAGCTAGATTGTGGAACCAACTTAGATGTCCCTCAGTTGATGAATGGATAAAGAAAATGTGGTACATATACACAATGGAATTTTACTCAGCAATAAAAGAGAATAAAATAATGGCATTCACAGGTAAATGGATGAAGTTGGAGAATATAATGCTAAGTGAAGTTAGTCAATCTCAAAAACCCAAATATCGAATGTTTTCTCTGATATAAGGAGGCTGATTCACAGTGGTGTTGGGTCGGGGTACATAGGAGGATTAGAGGAACGCTAGAAAGGTCAAAGGGGAGGGAGGGGAAGGAAGGGAGCAAGGGGGGATGGAGGAGAAAAAAAGAAAAGGTGGTTGAATAAGATGGATGTCATTATCCTAAATGCATGATTGAAGATTTGAATGGTACGAATATACATTGTATACAAACAGTGTTTTGTAAAAAGATGCTCTATATGTTGATTATGAATTATAATGTATACTACTATTATAAATACAACTTTGAATTAAAAAAAGTCACAAATGATCTTCCTATCCAAAGATAACAACATAATTGTTTTGCTATGTTTATTTTCAATATATCATCTTTTTGTTTCACCTAATTCTTTCCACCTAATTTTATAACGAGAACTTTTCTCACACATAATTTGTCAATGAATTTTTGAGTTAGCAGGGCCAATATAAATCATGAAACTTTTAGCAGAAAATGTGCATGAATAATTTTACAATCTCTGAGGAATGACAACCATTGAAAAATGGATACCAAATCATAGTCAGGGGAAAAGGCTGATAAATTTACAACACACACACACACACACACACACAGAACCTTTACATTTTCTCACAAAAAGGTTTTAAAATGAGAGCTGGGTACAGTGGATTGTGCCTGGAGACCTAACTACTCCAGAGGTCGAGGCAGGGAGGTTACTTGAACCCCACAGTTTGGACAGCCTGGGCAACATAGAGAGATCTTACCCTTTAAAAAAAAAAAAAGGTGAAAGATGATTAGAAGATATTTTCAAAATTAGACCAAGATCTAGTACATGCAGCAAAATGCAAATAATTTGGTATTATTACAACAATTAGATATAATATTTGCCTACCAGACTGGTAGAAATGCAAAACTTTGATAACATTCAGTGTTACTGAAAACACAGGGAAATTGTGTACTGTTGTATATATCTATCATATGTATATGTCTAGTTCTAAAATGCACTTGCCATTTGAAGCTAAAAATTCCATTTTCTAGCTATCCATCTTGGAGTAAATTTGATATAAGAGCCCAAAGGAACATAGGGAGAGTACTTGTTGCAGCATTGAGTAGTGTGTGTGTGTGGGGGGGGAGTAGTTACTGGGATTGAACCCACAGTCTCACACATACTAAACAAGTGCTCTGCAACTGAACTACATCCCCAGCCCTTTTTGAAAATTTTATTTTGAGACAGGGTCTCACCAAGTTGCTGAGGCTGGCCTCCAACTTGCGATTCTCCTGCCTCAGCCTCTAGAGTCACTGGGATTATAGGCATACAGCATCGCTCCTGGCTTAATAGTAGAATATTGAAAGCAGCATAAATATTCATTAAGAGTGTAATTGTTTAAAAAGAAGCCTTTGGCAGTGTGTGACCCACTATGCACCCACTAAAGAGAGTCTCAGCAGTCCCTGTGTGCTAACAGGGAAAAGGCTCATTTTTAGTAATAAGGACAAGTTACAGAATACTTTTTACACCATGATTTCATTTGTGTTTAAAATAACACCCTACAAAAGATACTATATACATCTACACAGTGTGATTTCAGAAGGACAGATCCATGAGGAAATGTTCATGATCTATCTACTAGACTTTGGGGTGGTGAATTGGCTTGAAGGAGAAAGCAAAGGATGTCTCTTACTTTCTCTGTGGTTTTTTGTTGCTGTTGTTGTTTTTGGTTTTGGTTGTTTGTTTGTTTGTTTGTTTGTTTGTTTTTGCTTTTTAAAAATAATGTATTCAAACATTCCATAGTTCATTTTAAAACAAAGAGTAGAAGGTCTTCACAGCATAATTTTGACTGCAGAATATTCTGTCAAGCTGTGCTGTGGTTCTACCATGCCTCGCTACTTAAATATAGTGCTGCCAACCTTTGTACAGAAAGTTTATTCATCTTTCCTAAGATTTCCTCAGGATCAGCACCAGGAATGGAATCAGGTGTGTACATTTTCTTGACAGATTTTTCTTAGATGGCGCTCTGAAAAAGTCCCCTCAGCTCACACCCTGATAGCTGTGGACAGTGGCTGGTGTCCTGCCCTGGGTCTCACTTTGATCACGTCTTGCTCCATCTTTCCTTCCCTGTGCTACTTCCATAAGTGTTCCATCAAATCCCCCTTTGTTTTTACTTATTTCTTTGATCATTAAAGAAGAAATGTCCCTGTGTGTTCAACTTCTACTTTCCTCTTTTGCAAATTATTTTTCTTAATCTTTCACCCATAAGTCTGATAAATGTTTTTCTTGTCCACTTGTATGAGCTCTTGACATTAAAAACCCTACAGTCATATATTCTGCAAATACTTCCTTAGCTTTGTTGTTTATCTCTAAATTTCTTCACAATTTCTTCCCCAGATATCTTGATTTACCTATGGGCCTTTCTTTTCCTTTCTTCACTGATTGTATTTACAAATTCTTATTACTGTTTCCTCCAATGTTTGTATTAATGACTTGTTCTAGACTTATCCCTCATTATTTTATTTCCATTCCTGCTTCCTTTAAAAACTTTCTGGCTGAAGGGGCTTCATTTCAATCACTGTTATTTTGTTTACATACTTATTTAATATTATAAATTCCTTATACTACAAGGCTGGCTATTCCTGCGGAAGATTCTTAAATTCAGTTTTCAGATTTGATTCTCACTTGCACAGTTATTGACTACATGCCTTCTTGTCTGTATTTTAGTTAATAACTCTTAGTTAATTCTTTCATCTTGATGGAAGTATTTCTATGCTAACATAATAAAAATTATTATAATAGTATCTCTAGTAAGCAATGCTTTCCAAAATGCTAAACTTAGCTCCTTTAATGTATTAATACAAATGTGGGCATACATGTGGCTCATCTGCTGGTGCGTTCTGCAATGATAGAAATGGCCCATACATGGGCTACCCAATGATAGTCACTTCTAGTCACGTGTAGTTAGGGAGCACTTGAAATGTAGCCCCTGTGAATAAGCACTGAAACTTTTATATTAATTAATTTTAAGTTTAATTATTTCAACAGCCACATGGTTGATGGCTACTATATTTCAGTGCAGGCACAGACCCTCCACAAATCATTTTCTACATTGCAGATCCACTTTTAGGTGAATCTGATTGAGCTAATTAAGAACTTAGAGGTAATATCTATGATATTTTGCTGTAAATCCAAATCCAAACTATCACAACTATGTTTTTGCTCATCTACCTACCTAGTTTTAAAAACACAATGTTTTTAATCCAAAATTATATTTCTATTTAACGTTTTCCATTTGTTACCTCCATCAGACTTCCAATTAGGCAATTTTTCAGGTTTGAGGGTGGTTTAGACAACCACCTAACCTGTACCTTTTGCCTCTAATGCTAATTTTTGTTTACACCATTTTAGTTCCTATGTCTGTTTTTTTTTTTTTTTTTTTTTTTTTTTTTTTTTTTTTTTTTTTTTTTTTTTTTACTCTCAAGCTATTCCAGGGGAAATAGTACCTGAATTAACCTCAGCAACCTATTATGAGAGTCTTGAAAGCTATAAACTGTAGTGAAACATTATAACATGCTGATATAAATGCCTCTGGGATATCTTAAAAGCTAGTTATAAATTTCTTTTTGTTGTTGTTATGCCTGTCAATATTTTTTTTAAATGAGAGTGAGATAGTTTTGTAAGGAGTATACAAATTCCTCAGGGCTTACCCTACTTACTAGGATATAGAGTTTTCCTTAAATCCATGTAGGAATAATGACTGTTTTTCTGGTTTACAATATGCACAGAATGGATGTACAAGTCAAAGAGAGACCTCAGAGAACAACCAACTGAACACATTGAGAATCGAAGATAGGTATTTAAAGCAGACAGGGAAATCTATCACTAATAGTAGAACAATATAGAAGTAGTGTTTTTTTTTTTTTTTTTTTTTTTTTTTTGCCTATGCCTACTCCTATGCATGGAGTAGGCATAGCAACCTCAATAATCTTCTATTTCTTTCTCTATGAATGCAAAAGTGACTTGCAATTTCTGTCATCTCTGTAAATGTTATTGTGCAGCTGTCTGTCCCACCAATTCCTGCATACAGATTCCACTATCTCCACACCGCCAGTGGCCCTATCTATGTACCCAGTCACAGCTCTTGAGGCCGCCTGACATCTTGCTGCTTCTTGGCACATGGAGGCCAAAGCTGACTTCCAAGACCTTTGCTCTAACTGGAATTTCAAAATCTTGTGTAAATACTGTTTTTACTTGCTTTTTCCAGAATTAAGGAAAGAGAAGAATAATAAAGAGGAACAAGACACGAAGAATGTGGAACAAGAAAAATATAGGAATAGTTTCACTTCTTTGCTAACTTACTATGCTATATAAAATCATCCACAATAAACAAAAAGTTTTCTTCTAGTTATCCTAAGTGGCCATTTTTCCTTATGTAATTCTCACTGAAGATATGTAATACTAGTTATATATAAAAAACAATGATCTTTTTAATATTTTTTTAGTTACAGATGGATTCAATATCTTTATTTATTCATTTATTTTTATGTGGTGTGGAGGATCCAACCCAGTCCCTCACACTTGTGAGGGACTTACCAGTGCTCTCCCACTGAGCTACAGCCCCAGCCCTATTTTTTTTTCCCTAAATCTTTCCCAATAAGTTTTTGGGAAAGAGTTCCAGTCACCACACATGATCATTTTCCCCATGTTGTCTCTTGAAGGTTTTTTGGTGGTTTGGGTTTTTGTTCTGGTTTGGTTTTTGAGATGCTGGGGAGCAAACCTCAGGGCCATTTACCACTGAGCTATACCCCCAGATCCTTTAAAAAAAAAAGTCACTTCTATATTATTCTTCTATTAGTGATAAATTTAAATAAATTTCTTCCTTTTTTTTTTTTTTTGATGCTGGGGATTGAACCAAGGACTTTGTGCATGCAAGACTAGTGCTCTACCAACTGAGCTATATCCCCAGCCCAAACTTTCTTCCATTCTTGATTCATGTTCAGCTTGTTCTAAAATATCTACATTCCTTTTACATGTTTTACAGTCATTTCATGCCTTATATTTTCTGGATTCTAAAATCCAAAGTTATACTCAAATTATAGCTCAACTACTTGAGTGGTCATCAATTGCAATAGCATTTGGCTGTGTTTCTCAAGTCTGTAGATATTCCTGCTGGATTGGGTTCATAACTTGTGAGGCCCAAGATAAAATGAATGTGAAGGCTCCTTGTCATATATTATCATGAATTTCAGGGATAGGGGAGTTCAGTGGTAGAATGTGCGCTTAGCGTGCAGAAGGCCCTTGGTGCAATGTACCTCCCAAATTACTCTAAATTTCAAGAAAGAAACAGTAGAGAATCAAACAGGAAGCCCTGGATGGTTGCACAGGTCTCATGCCCATGAGGCAGACTCTGTTTCCAGCTTTATTATATCATACCACAAAAGGTGGTCGTGGTACCTTTCAGGCAAAACTGTATATCTTAGGGTCTTTGTGCACTTTCTTTTCTTGGTCTTTCTCTTTCCTTGAAGAAGGAAAATTCAATGTTAGGAATTGTTACTCTGATTAGACCTATGAGAGAGTCAGAACCTACCCATCCTGGGAGGACTTAGGAGCTTGTTGGTGAAACTCTGAAGAATTTTGTGCAGGAGATTCATGGTTCAATGTACATGTTACCTTGGTCATTGTGGCAGCAGCATGGGCGATAGACCAGGAGGGAATGGTCACAGAGTTGGGGAGATTTACCTTAGCCTGGGTGAGTGAAGAGGGTCTGAATGGAAGCTGCAGCAGAGTGGAAGGTGGTGAGCATGGATTTGAGAAACGTATATAAAGTAAAGATCAGTAAAACCTGGTGGCCAACAGGATGTGGACAGAACAAGGAAAGAAGGAACCAAGAACAATTATGTGATTTGGTCTCATTGGAGTCACTGGACTTTATGTCATTGAGGTAGTGAAGCAGGCTTAGTGAGAGACATAGTGCCATTTGGGAATTGTTCATGAGCATCCAGGTTGGGATGTATAATGCTTTCTCAGTGTTTAAGAGGTAGATCTCAGGGAAGAGGGTATGGCTCTGTAGAGCCCTGACTTCACACGTGCAAGCCCTGGGTTCAATCCCCAGTACTCCCCACCTCCCAACACATACACACAGAGTGCTGGTCCTCAGCCATTGTCCTCAGATGCATGCCTTGCCCCTCCACCCTCTGCCCTTTGTCACAGCTTGCCAACCTCTGCACTGTTTCTCCCAGGATCCCCTTCAGGGGCTGCAAGCTGGACTTGGCCAAAGAGAGGCACTAGTGGGAGACTGGACATAGTAAAGCAGAACACAAGGAATTTCTTCCCCTCTTTGTGCCCTTGGGGAGACTTGCCACTGGGCTTATCTCTTCCCAGGCTCCAGCTGGGAGGAGCTACATAGACCAGTGGCTCATTTCTGTAGGTCACAGGAGCCATTGGCTATGATGGTCTTACTCTTCCTTTTGTCCTTCCAGGCTAGGAGGGAAGCAGCCTCCTGTCCTTACTAATTTCTGGATAGCCTCAATACCCCTATTTATTTTCTCAGCTCTTAATCATCTTCTTCCCAAGCATCTTCCTGCTTGGATCATTACCGTAGAAGGACGTTTGTGAAAGTTATCATGCCTTGAAATTGAAGTTGAGTACTGAAAATTGCCAACAAATTTGGCGCCAAGGTGATGATGCTAACAAGGATGAAAGCCTCTTTAAATTGCTGGGAATTGAGGAAACAATGAGTATACATTTCAGATTTTGATTTTCTTTTCTAGAAATATGACTATCAAAGGAAGGAGTAAAGGAGGCAGGATAAAGAGGGAAAAAAATCTGAAGAGAGGAAAGATTTGAATATAATTAAAATGTAGAAGAAACAGGAACTGAAAGGGATAAATGAAGAAGACCTTTGAGGGAAGTGGGCATATGACCCAGGGCCCAGATGGAATGCCTTTGCACAGGCAGAGAGGCATTTACTTGTCTCCTATAGGAGAAAGGGGTTCGAATGGATGTAATGCTGATATTTTTGTACATAGTAGTCCAACCAGGAATTTGATTTAGTTCAAGTCAAAGGGCTTCTATTTGCTCTGTGAATCAGAGGGTGTGCTGGTGAGTTTAAATAGAGTGATGGAAATCAGCACCAGCCCCTGTAATAGGAGTGGAATGGAAAAGTAGCAGAACAGGTCCAGACCAAGTCATGGCATGATGAAAGAGCAGCTGACATTGGCTCCCACAAGTGGGGTTTCCACTGTGTGATGATCTCCAGTTTCTCTCAGGAGTGAAGAAAAACACATTGGCTAAATAGCTATGCTTCTCAAAGTCTAGTCCATGGACGAGTGCAGCGGCAGCATCTGGAGATCTGCTAGACAAGCAAACTCTCAGTTCTACTGGATCAGAAAACCTGGGAGTGGGGCCCAGCAATCTGTTGGGAGAAGATCTCTAGGTGATTCTGATGAACATCAAACTTGAGAAGGACTGCTAGACCCTTGCTACCCAAGGTGTGGTCTGCCATCAAACAGCATCAGCAGCATCACTTGGAACGTTTTAGAAGTACAGAACCTGTTCCTTTACTCCCACTCCTATCAGACTCTGAAGTCTAACAAGATTCCCAGGTGATTCCTATACATATTAAGTTAAGAAGACTTGAACTTGATAACTTATTCTCCCCAGGGTTGTTTGTAGATAGCCAGTAGATTCTTGAGAAATCTATCCGAGTAGACAACTTTTAATGGAGTAATTTGAGATTCAATTCAGATGTCAGAGGATATATCACATGTGAAGGCTGAGAACCCTGTCTGACATCTTTCAAATGACTTCATATATGTGGCCATACCTGTGGTCTCCAAAATGTTTTTGTTGAATGCAATCTCTGTCAATGCTAGTTTGGAATGTTTTTATAGGCAACTCGATGCAATCAACAAAACTCAGACAGAAAGAAATCTGAGTTGGATTGGCCATTTTCCCAGGGATCACCAGGGCTTGATGTTAGTAGTGATAGTTTAGATGTGAGGTATCCCCTTAAAGCTCATGTGTGAGACAATACAAGAAAGTTTAGAGGAGAAATGATTGGATTGTGAGAGCCTTTATCCAATCAGCGAATTAATCCCCTGATGTTGATTAGCTGAGTGGTAACTGGAGGCAGGTTGGGTGTGGCTGGAGGAGGCAGGGCCTTGGGGGTTACCTTTGGGGTATATATTTTGTATCTGGTGAGTGAAATTTCTCTCAGCTCTCTGATCATCATGTAAGCCACTTCTCTCTGCCACTGTCTTCCATCATGATGTTCTGCTCCACCTCAAGCCCTAAGGCACCGAGCCTGCTGTCTATGGACTGAGACCTCTGAAGCTGTGAGGCCACAAATAAACTTTTCCTCCTTTAAAATTGTTCCAGCTGGTCTTTTAGTCACAGCAGAAAACAAAAACAAAAACAAAAACAAAAACAAAACAAAAAAAAAAAAACACCTGACTAAAACGTTACTGAAACAAGAATTCTACATATCACTTTTTAAAACAAGATGGTGTGATTTGGGTATGGAGACCACAAGCTGTAAATGGATTTCTTGTTGTTGGTATAAAGTACCCAGAGGCAACATACACAGATTCAAAAAGTGCTGCAAGTCAAACAGCTCATCTGTAAGTGAGGATGATGTGTTCTGGA
The DNA here is from genome assembly GCA_025594165.1 of Tamias sibiricus. NCBI lineage: Eukaryota > Metazoa > Chordata > Mammalia > Rodentia > Sciuridae > Tamias > Tamias sibiricus. Next base: position 137,078,577 of record CM046658.1, on the reverse strand, counting down.
GAACTGTGAGAAGACAAAGGATGGGAAAGAAATGATGCAAAATCCCCATGCAAGAAGTTTGAATAGAATAGACTCAGGAGGGTAAGAATGGGGGGAAAGCAAACTTACACAATTATTTTATAAAATGCTTATGTTACATTTTTATAGCTTATTTAATGAATAGTTGTATTATTTAGGTACATATACTATAAGGTAATGAAGTCCAGTTTGGTCTACCTGCTGAGTAGCAGACTCATGTATTTGATAGCCTTCTCTTCATGTTTAGTAGGCATCTTAAATTTGACATGGCCAAAATAAAATTTTGATTTTCTCCTCAAAACTGTTCCTTCCCCAGTTTTCACTCATCTTAATACATGGCAAAAAAAAATTTACCCAATAGCTTAAAACAGAAATTATTCCTGATTCCACTTTTTCTCCCATGTCCCAGATATACAAAATACATCCTAATTCTGACCAATCACATGACCTCTTCATTTCCATATTCATCTAGAGCTTGTCATCCCTAATCTAGACTATCATGCTGACTGACTTCCTAACTAGTCATTGATTTTGCTTTTGTCTCACATAGGCAAACTTCTATTCAGCAAATTGTCTGCAGTAAAACAAACTAAGCCCTTCCCCTGTCCAAGAGCATTCAATGGCTTTCCGTGACACTCATGAGAAATAAAAACTTCCTTCCCAGCCTATAGGACCCTCTATAATTGAGTTCCATTGCACCTCTCACTAACCTGCTGTCCTCTCCCCCACTCTATCCACACTGCCTCCTGGGTGTCTCTAGGTCACACCAAACTCACGTTCCTATCAGCTGCCACACATCCAGTTCCCTTTGTCAGAATGCCTACCCTCCAGATCTTAGCACCACCGGCTCTCACTTGAACTCAGGCAGACGCTCAAATATCAAATCCTTAAGGAGGACTTTCCTGACCAGCCTGCTAAAATTGCACTCCAAATCCTATGCTTTTTTTCTTTAGAGCATTTATTATCAGCACTCCATGCAGTTGAGTTACTGTCTGTCTTGTTTATTCCTCTGCCCCTAGAAGAGTGATGAGCATTTACAGGTGCTCAAATATTTCTTTCCAGAATCTTAAAGGGTACTCAATCCCCGGTTGCTGTTCTGATAAGAATGATCAGCCGTTCTAGTTGTTCAACACTCTTATTTTTTAATCTTTTAGTTGGGAGATCCAGTTGCTCTCAAACTTCACCATGCATTAGAATCCCCTGGAGAATTTTTAAAACACAAGTTAATGGTACACAACCTCAACGTTTCTGATTCAGAAGGTGTGAAGTGGGATTGAAAAATCTGCACCCGAACAAGTTGCAAGATGATGCTGGTGCTGCCGGTCCACATACCCCACCTTTAGAATGTAAAAAATATCTGAGTCAAACGTCTCCTCCAGCAGTGCTGCTTCTTCACACCTTTTTCTTCCCAATACATTTATCTTATTTTCAGTTGTCAGTAGTGCCACAAAAAGCCAGTAAAATCATGCTTCAGATCTGCTCCTCGCCAGAATGATCTATCTTATAATGAAGCAACTGAGGATCAAGACCTCTGCTTCCCCACTTTCAGGATTATATGCTGAGTAACTACTAGACTCTGAAAGTAAGGTCTTTGGAGGGGTAGAGAATTCTTGGGGAATATTCTGCATTTTTAATCATGTCAAAATTCATAAAGGAAATGCTGCTCACTCGCATGTTCTGCCAAGCTTTCAGTCCAGTGCTTTTATCACCTTGCAGACTATGTCAGGATCATCAGCCCTAAAAAGATGGGGTTCACCACAGACAATCCAGCAGCACTCTGCCTCACAGTTGTAAGCCAGGCCATTGCCTTGACTGATGTTAAGCTTCTGTCATAGAATATACAGAAGGAGAAGAAATGAGACCCAGTCCTTCAACTGCAGAAAGGAGATTTCTTATTTATTCAAATAGATCATGGTTGAATAAGGGAAGAAGTTTTTGAAAGAATTTTTATTCTGAAGGTGTGTGTGTGTGTGTGTGTGTGTGTGTGTGTGTAAGACTTCCATTTGGATGAATCAGCCTGCTCTTGGACTCTTTGTTTCTTCTTTACTCCCAACATTTTTCATGTGTACTTAAAATTGAGTGATAATTTTGAGCCTCATTTTCCTTCACCTTGCTTTCTGATGTTCTCCTATGGCTCATTCCCCAAAATGCAATCATTAAATCTCTCTCTGAGAATGCAATTATCTTAGGGGATGACCCATTCGACAGTTACTGTTCATCCAAATGTATTTGTGATGGACTAAGCAAGCTCTTAGTAAGTCTTTGAACTCAGGAGGAAGATGTTTTATGGAAAATTGGTGGGTAGTGGTGGGAATGTATCAGTGAAATTATGGGGTAAAGGATGTGTCAGGAGACCCTTGTGATAGAACTGTTCTGCATCTTGACGGCAATACACATAAATCTACATGTGTGATAGAATTGCATAAATTAAATATGCAGAGCATGTAAAACTGATGAAATCTGAATAAAGTAGCTTGTATTGAGGTGAATATCCTGCCTATAATACTGTACTATAGCTAGCAAAATGTTACCATTGGAGCAAGCGGGATACAGTGTTGCAGGAGTTGTGTTACTTTTTGTAAGTGCATGTAAACCTACAAAGGTCTCAAATTAAATTTTCAGAAAAGGATTGCTACAGAGAAGGCAGATCTGGCTGATGTCAGAATGCAGAATCCTGGGTGGTAGTGGGAAAGACCTTAGGAACCCGGAGAAGAGGAGAAGACCCATCTCTTAAGGGAAAAATACCATCTTCCTCCAAAGGAAACAGAAAGGAAGATGGGGCAGATTCCTAAGAATATCATTCTCTTCCTGTCTTTAAATTATACCATGAGAAGAATATAGTCTTCCACCAACTCATAATTTCTAGAAGTATCATCCATCAGATGCTGAAAGCATCAATAATCATAGCTGACATTTATTAAGTACAGCCAAGGGCCAGTTTCTCCACATGAATTCTCTCACTCTATCCTCTCCATAGTACTACTACTGGTGGTATTTTTATTATATCCATTTCACAGATAAAGAAATCAAGGCTGGGGCTGGGGTTGTGGCTCAGCGGCAGAGCGCTTGCCTCCCACGTGCGCGGCCCGGGTTCGATCCTTAGCACCACGTAAACATAAATGCATTCCATTGTGTACAACTAAAGTAAATAAATAAATATTTAAAAAGAAAGAAAGAAAGAAATCAGGGCACAGAGACTAAAAAACATAACCAGTATCTGGCAGAGACTGTGTTTGTCTGATGTGCTGAGCAACAAAAGCAGCATCAACAGGAACTGATGCCTAACACTGCGTGCTAGGTATACTGTCCTAAATGCTTTCTTTCCTCTTCATAAGGAAATAGTTTGGTGGCCTACCACCATACTATGATTTCCAGAAAATTCTGTATCATATTTTGGCACCAAAATAACCACATTTGTTTGTTTTATGCTTACTAAGTGTCAGGCATTTTACATAAATTATCACATTAAATCTTCACAGCAAGTCTGGATGGATTATCTTCACTTTATTGATGAAAGAACAGAGACTCAGAGAAGCCGATTTTTTGGGGGGAGGGGTGTCTAAAAATCAAAAACTCAACATGTGCAGAATCAAGGAAGGAGCTCAGGTGGGCTAGCTCCAGAGTTGCAATGCAAACCCTGAGCTATATTTCCTCCAACTTAGAAACCACAAAGTCATTTAGTCCCGCCCCAGCCCCCCAAGGCTAGTTGCTCCACTATCCACTGACCAGGCATAAATCTGTTTTAGGTTGCCTGGTGTATAACAGATATAGATCTTGCATATTCATTTTGCAAAGTACATCCTGGGATCTCTCCTAGCTATGTTAAATCTATTAGCTACTCAAGGCAGGTACATAACAGCAGTACACACAATTCAATGTTTAATAAACCGTCTTTAATGATGTTCATAATGACACTTTGCTTTGAAGATTTGCAGGGAGCAATCAACATTTCTAACATTTAAGCCATCTACTCCTTTAGTTTCTCTCACCTTTGTGTCACCCAAGGCATTGAGGACTTAAAGCGTTAGAGTGAAGGGGACACATTCTCTGCTACTTCGTCGCCCTATAATCACAGAGACCTTAATAGGATTCATGAGTAACTGGATGGGGGATTTCTTGCAGGCTAATGGAGTGAACCGAATAAATTCCCAGCGTGTCTGCGGCCGGCTGGAGGTTTCCAGGCAGATTCCTCCTTGGTAGCGGGCCTCCTGCCCTTTCCCTTTCCTTCTGGGGCGCACGCCCACTCCGAGCGGTTCCATGTCCTGGTTTTCCCCTTCGCCTCCTTCCCGCCGGCAGCAGGCTGCCTGTAAACAAGCGGGGCTCGCTGGGAGAGGCAACTGCTATTGGAGGAGCGATCCTGGCCTCCGCGATGCCTAGCTTTGGAGCTGTCAATTACTTGTACAGTGCGAGCTAGATTTTGGCGCCACAGCTGGGAGTGAGGCTTTTGTTCCATAACAAAAACAAGCGCCTGAATGGCAAGGCTGCCAGCGCCCACCCGGCCCAGGCAGGCGCAAAGGAGCCTTCCTCGGGAATGTTTGTGACCTGTCATTAGAGACAGCTCCCTCTGCTTCTAAAGGATCACATGGAGACAATGTGGCAAATTATGTTTGTACCAGCAACCACCCAGCTCGAGTCGCGGAGGTGAATATTATGCACCAGGCTCCAAGAAAGGGCCTGTGACCTCACGTGGAAAATCATATTGTTACTGACCAACGGAGTCATTTTCTGTACTTTTTGTCTTCCCTGTCAGAGAACTTCTGTTTTCCCTCTGTGACTGAAAGGCTGTCTTTCTGGAGCAAACAAGTTAAATGATGGATTCATTTATTCCAGGAGGAAAAGCTAGGCATTAAATGTCCTAACGCAGTTCACTTGACTTTTGGATCCCTGGTTATAAACACGTGCAGACAGCTTAATTTTTTCACGTTTTGATGCTAAGTTAAAACACACCCAGATCCAGATTGCTCTCTACTTTGAGAAAAATTGCATGTGCAAACCGAAGTATAAAAATCCAGATAGATTAGGGGCAAGTATTTTCATTACAGAAAGATTTTTCAAGTTTCAAAGCATTCAGGAGATTTTTTGAAAGCCACCCCCTCCAAAAGAAAACAAACAAACAAATAAATAAAATTGAACTGATATCTAAAGTGGAGCTGATATCTAAAGTGCCACAGTTAAAAATTGTATTCCTTCTGAGTTGTTCTTGTTAGGATGAAAATAACCCTTATGGAAACAACGAGATTAAAAGATAACCATTTAGCTGGGCTCAGTGGCACACACCTGTATTTCCAACTACTCTGGAGGCTGAAGCAGGAAGATAGCAACTTTGAGGCCAGTCTTGGCACCTTCGCAAGACCCTGCCTCAAAATAAAAAAAGTTAAAAAGGGCTGGGAATGTAGCTCCAGTAGAGTTCCCCTGAGTTCAGTCCTGAGCATGCGCATGCCCACGCCCCAAAACAAGCCATTTATACCTCAGTGTGAATGTATTTCTTTCTTGAGAGTAGGTTTTCAGGAAGGCTAGATACTAGTTACAACTAAGTTCTTGAAAGGACACAGAGAAGCAATATGGGTAGCAATGCAAGCATAAAAGAGTCTGGGTGCCTCAGAAAACAAATATTTGTTGCTTCACAATTCTGAGAAAAGCTTGATTTTTTTTCTAGAAAGGATTTGTTTGTTTATTCACTTGTCTTGCTCTTGCAATAGAATAGTTTGCAATGATAGAAATGCTCTCTATCTGCACTAACTAGTATGGTAGACACTAGGCACCTGAGCACTTGGAATATGGCCATGTGACTAAGAAATCAAACTTTTAATTTAATTTTAATAGCCACCATATTGAACATTGCAGTTTTAGAGCATTTTAAAAGTTGAATTTTTCCACAAATCTTCAGGAATAAAGAATCATGTAAGGTCACTGAGGTGGGCACCCTCTACAATGGCCTCAGTACTTCCCACCTCTTGGTACCTGTGCCACCAAGTGGCATGCCATCTCTTTGAGCAAAGGTATACCTTATCACTTGCTTCTAGCAACATAACACGGCCAACGTGATGGGATGTTACTTCTATGTCTAGGTTTCGAAGAGAAATGCTCTGGCTGTCTTGAGCCTTCTTGTTGGCTCTTCATTCATCTGTCCAGGGCAGCCAGCGGCTGTGTGGTCAGATGTTCTGTGGAGAGAAACTGGTGGGAAGGAATCCATGTCTTCAGCTAACAACAGCCGGCCAGGATCCAAGGACCTTAGAGCAATGACTGTCAAAGAACTAAGTGCTGCCAATGGCCCAGGGCATGAGCCAGGCAGTGAATTCCCCAGCGGCCCAGACTTGAGATGGGTTAGCCCCAGCTGGCACCTTGATTATAGTGAACAAGAGACAGGTAAGTCATACCTGAATCCCAGACACATAGAAAAATGTGAGGTAATGAGTATATATTGTTTAGGAGTAATTTGTAACATAGTAACAGATTTTAATATGGTTAGGCTCATTTAAAATTCATTTGTGCTAGTTGGGGCATGCTATGGTTTCGATACAGTTGTAGATGGACACAATATATGTATTTATTTATTTATTTTTATGTGGTACTGAGGATCGAACCCGGTATGTCACACGTGCAAGGCAAGTGCTCTACCACTGAGCCACAAACGCAGCCCTGGATACAGTTTTAATGGTCACCAAAGGTTTATGGGATGGAGCTTGGTCCCTAGGGTATTGGGAGGTAATAGGGTCTTTAAAAGGTGAGACTTAATGGGAGGTCCTTATGTCATTGGGAGTGCTCCCTAGGAATTTATTAAGGGATTCCAGCCTCCCTGGCTTCTTGTGTTTCAAAATGAAGGCTGGGGATGTAGCTTAGTGGTAGAGCACTTGCCTAGCATGTGCAAGGCCCTGTGTTCAATCCCTACTACTTAGGGGGAAGCAGGGGAAGAGAGAGATGTGATCCTTTTCTTAGGTTCGCTTCCATCATTTATCATGGGACCCTTGCCAGAGCCAATACTATGTTATTGAGACTTTTAGCCTCCCCAAATGAAGTTGAACTAAATAAACTTCTTTTAAAAACAAAGTTAGACTGCTGCAGGTATTTTGTGATAGTAATGAAAAGCAGACAACTACAGGGTATCCTTAGATCCAAAGAAACTACCAAACAGCAGTGTCCAATGCAACAAAAGTTCCCTTGTGTTAACAGTTCAATGTGGGCGTTCTTCTGAGAGCCATGTAGAATCTCAGCAATTTTTCTGCTTTGGCTGTAATATCTTTAACTTACAGCTGCTCATAACTTTCCCTAGAAGTTATTTCCATTCCAGCTGGATAGAAAGAGAAAAGAATTTAGTGGATCTGGTGGGGCATAGATCTGGAGATGATACAGTCATTCCAGCCCATGTTCTACTGGCCTCCATGAAAGAATCACCCCCTAAGTAGAAACCAGGCTGGGAAATAGAATCTGTCCAGGATGAATGTGAAGCAAATTTGTAGATCAGCTGGAAGGTTTTGTTAAAGTACAATAACATTTTGGGTGGTGAGTTTCCTGACAAAAACAAACAACAATAACAAAACAAACCAATAAAAAAACCACCCAAACAACAAAACCCCTTTTCCTTTCCCAACCCCAGTGTCAGAATCTCTACATAAAGCCGGGCGCGGTGGCGCACGCCTATAATCCCAGCACTTTGGGAGGCTGAGACAGGAGGATCGTGAGTTCAAAGCCAGCCTCAGCAATGGCGAGGCACTTAGCAATTCAGTGAGACCCTGTCTCTAAATAAAATACAAAAAAGGTCTGGTGATGTGGCCCAGTGGTCTAGTGCCCCTGAGTTCAATCCCCTGTACCAAAAAAAAAAAAAAAAAAATCTCTACGTAAATAATGGTGATGCTGATGACAGAACCAGCAAGTGACCAACTTTACTCTTCCTTTCAGAATGTGAATTCACCAGAGTTCTAATTCTGTACGTTTCCATGACTCAACCAAAAGCTAACTAAAGCAAAATGGTTCAAGGAAAGGTATAACACAATGCTGAAAGTGACAATGGAAAATCAGGAAGAAGTGTCAGTGCATGTTGGAAGGAGATTTCTGAGCTACAGGTGTGGTTGAGGGGAATCCTACGAGAGAGGCATCCCTCAGATAGAATTACCAAGGAGTCTGTCAAATTGATTGTTTCTGAGGTCAACACTGATTTTCTATTGCCTTCCATGTCACTGTCACTCTTAAGATCTATAGTAAAAGGATTTAGAAGCAAAAAAAAAAATTGGTTTGATTGATTTGGGTTGCTTTAAATTGAAGAGCTTCTGTGTCAACACATGTTATAAATGTCACTCCTCCTTTCATGTCCCTGGGTACCTTCTGCCCACCTTCCCTCAGCTCAACCTGTGAGCTTGCTCCCATCCAGTGAAGATAGTGAGTTAGTCTGCTTTTCATCACTGTGACAAAACACCTGAGATAAATAAATTTGAATAAAGATTTATTTTGGCTCATAGAGGTTTCCGTCCATGGTCACTTGGCCCCATCTTTTCTGGGCCTGAGGTGAGGCCTCTGCCTCACCATGGTGAAGAGGGTGTGGCAGAGCGAAGCTCTCACCTCATGGCAGCCAGAAAGTGGCAGTGGGGTGGGGCGGGGCTGGGGGGCAGACAGAGGGCATGGTTAATTTAACAGAGTATATATCTGTTAATATTAAGTTTTAATTTTTATTTTTAATTATATTCATTTATTTTTGCAGTGATGGGAATTGAACCCAGGGCCTCACAAATGCCAGGCAAATGCTCTACCACTGAGCTTGACAACCTTAGCTTGACATTTCTTTTTTAAAAAGTTTGGGAATCCTGAAATAAATCACTGATAAAAAGAGAGAAGGGGAGGGAAGGGAAAGAAGGGTGCTTGGGGTGCTTGGGCACATCCGAAGGAATTTCCAAGGAGCTAATGCAACTGAAGCTACAGGGCCTGTCACCTTCTGGGTCCCTTCCCAGGCTGCATGCCATCCTGCAGGGAGAAGGAGAAGCAGTAGCAGCTCTGGAATGGGCCTGAAGCAGGAGTACTGCCTTAGCTTGAGATGCCTCTCGCATGTTTCTAATTTAATGCACCTATTTAAACTCTCTAAGTCAGGGCTTTTTTTTTTTTTTTTTTTTTAGTATATTCACAGGTTGCACAACCTTCATCATAATCTAATTTTAGTACATTTTCATCATACCCCACTGTTCCTCTCCAAAACCTGGAACCATTAGCAGTCTCCCCTCATTCTTGCCTCCAGTATCTGAAATCCAGATAACCACTGGTCTACTTTCAGTTTCTATAGGGTTTCCCACTCTGGATATTTCATATAAGTGGTGTCATATAGTATATTATTTTTTGTGACTAGATTCTTTCACAGAGCGTAATGATTTCAAGGTTTACCCTTGTGGTAGCATCTATCAGAACTAACTTTCTTTTTGTTGCTGAATAATATTTCATGGTATGAATATAACATATTTTGTTTATATAGTCATAAATTGATGAGCATTTTAGTTGTTTATTTTTGTACCTATTTTGTGTATGACCTGCTGGTGCTTCCAGTGTCATTGGTGAACTGATAGTCTGTCAGCCTCAATATCTAATCTACCTGACCTCCTGTGAAAACTTGCCTTTGGCAGTTATCCGGAAGCATTTGGACCTCATTTTTGATCCTTGAAGAAGGATGTGAAACTAAGGCTGCTCTGTACCCTTTACATAGTCCACTAGAACCCAAGTTTCCAGATGTCTTGTCTTTTAACCCCAGGACCAGCCCATGAGGGCAGGAGTAAGGGGAGGAGTAGGAGGGAAGCTTAAGAGCCTGGCTAATCCAAACTAGCTGCTGAGATCCTAGCTGCAGGTACCATATCAACTATGATCAAATTGCTGGAATTCTTCAGGGCTGGCTCTATCAAGAAGGTTTGTCTGAGCAGAACTTGGAAGAGGTTGTAAGTATGGTATTATTCATCAGCTATTAGATATATTTTTAAACTGTCAGGAATTTCTTTTTTTAGGGGGGAGGTGGTACCAGGGATTGAACTCAGGGGCACTCAACCACATCTCCAGCCCTCACTGAGTTGCTTAGCACCTCACTTTTGCTGAGGCTGGCTTTGAACTCATGATCCTCCTGCCTCAGCCTCCAGGAGTTGCTGGGATGACAGGCATGCACCACCATGCCCGGCTAGTAAATTTTTTAAAAAGTCAAATAAACTGAAGGAAAAGCTGGATTATCTTTCTACTTTTACAATGGAAAATTGTATTGTAAAATCATTATCATATCAAGAAAAAACCAAAAAGAATACAGAGAGGAATGACATCAATAAAAAGAATGGAGCATGGGACTCCATGCTCAGTCTGCTCTTCATAAAAACAAAGAAAAGGCTGGCAAAACTATCAGAATCAACTTTTTAGAACTCTGGAAATTAATTAAAGTCTCACAGCCACCATGGAATGTTTATTTAATGAACCTGAACCTCAGTAATGATAGCTTTGTGGCATTTTAACTCATTCTTCAACTCCTAGGAAGCCCTGAAGAGAATATCTGCATTCCTGAAACAAAACAGAGAAGGGGCAAAATGGACCTCATTTAAAATATAATTATAATTATTTTCTTTTTAAAAACTTATCTGGTGGCTGCATGAAGGAACAGCTCAAAAGGCTTATCTTTGTTTTGCTTGATTTGGAACTGATCCAGTTTAAAAGCTACTGGGAGGGAGGGAGGCATTTGTCAAAAGCATAAGATAATGTTTTAGTTGGTACTGCCTGAAGTGAAAGATAATAATTGGCATGAACCAAAAAGTTTGGGAGGAAAGTCTGGGAAATGAGATCTCTATAAAAGCTTTGAAAAGTTCACACATGTTCCTGAGAAATGGCATGCTTGCTTGGGAATGACCTAATAAGGCCCTAAGCTCTGACCTCTGGCTGACCTTGAGGTTCTGTATGAGAAGGAAGTAAAGGCTAAGGCAGAATTGTAAATTGCCTGGCTGAGAGAAGGTAGCTCCCAATACACATGCAGAGTTTCTTGGTAAAAATCTACAAAGATTTTTGGCTCCAATCATTTAAGGAAACCTTCATTTGATTATTATCTGGCTACTGATCTTACAGAATAGAGACTTCAGCAGCCACAAATACAAAGAATACAGATGCTACAGAAGTTGTTCCTAAAATCATTAAATTAACAAACAACAATAACTAAAGTGAGTAGCAGCAACAACAAACCCTGGGGAGAAAGAGAGTTTGGTTTCCAGAGTTGCCACATTACAGTATTCAAAATGTCCAGTTTTCATCAAAAATTATGAGACATGCAAAGAAAAGAAAGTATGGCCCAAATATGGGGGCAGGGGAGTGGTGGAAGAAATTAGTAGAAACTGTCCCTGAGGAGACTCAGACATTGAATTTACTAGAAAATGATGCTGAAATAAACTATTTGAAATAAGTTCAAAATACTAAAGGATTTGAAATCATATCTAAAAAAACAAGAAGTATCAGAATGATGTCTTTACAAGTAGAGAATATCAATAAAAAGATGATGTTTTATTTTTAAAACAACCAAGTAGAAATTCTGGAGCGGAAACAAAGGTAATAACTGAAATTAAAAAGAAAAAAAAAGATTTACCAGAGAAGCCCTACAGTAGATTTGAACAGGTAAAAGAATCAGGGTCTTAAAGATAGGTTAATTTAAGATTATGTAGTTTTAGAAGCAAAAGAAAAAAGTGAAGCAAAAAATTAATAGAGCCTCAGAGAACCATGGAACATTTTAGTATACATGATGCTAATCTCAGAAAAAGAGAAGAGGAAGTGAGAGAAAAGTGCTAAAAAAAAAAAAGTTGTTAAAAAAAGAATGGCAGAAAATTAGCATTGATGAAAACATATCTACACATCCAAGAATCACAATGAACTCCACATAGGACAAACTCAAAGAGATCCACCATGAGATACATTATGATCAAGTTCTCAAAAGACAAAGACTTTTGAGAGAAAGTGAAAAATGACCCATTTTCTTAAGAAAAGCTTTAGCAAGATTAACAGCTGATTTCTCATCACAAACCATAGAGATCAAAAGGCAGTGGGATGATAAGTTCAAAGTGGCTAAAGGAAAAAAAAAAAAGTCAAGCACTAATTCTATATCTGGCAAAAGTATCTTTTGAAAGTGAAGAGAAATTAAGGTATTTCCAAATAAACAAACACTCAGTTTATTGATAGCAAACCTATCCTCTAACAAATGCTAAAGTCCTTCAGGTTAAAACGAAAAACAAAAAAACAAAAAACAAAACAAAACAAACAAACAAACAAACAAAACAACCAGAAAGACACTAGATAGTAACTAAAAGCCATGGCCCCAAAAACAAAAAACAAAAACACACACACACAAAAAAAAAAACCATATGTCTGGTGAAGTAATTATTGGAGTGGATATAAAAGATAGTATAAATATATTTTTTTTTGTTTGTAACCCCACTTTTTCTTTCTGACTTGAAGACAATATAAAGTAATATTTATAAATCTGTGATGACAGACCTATAATATGTAAAGATATAATTTGTAACAACTGCATACTGTGGGGGAGAGGAGAGAATGGAACTACAGATTTGACATTCTGATATTAAATTGATATTAATCTGAGCTAAATTGTTATAAATTGAGACTCATTTTAATTGCCAGGACAACTACCAGGAAAATAACTTAAAAATAATAAAGAAAATGACAAGTGAATTTATATGTATGATAGAAAATGTCTATTTGACATATAGGAACTAATTGAGAAATTAAAAAATAAAAAAGGTATAAGACACACAGAAAACAAATTTCAAAATGCATTACACTAAGTTTAAATGGAATAAACGCTCTTACTAACTGGCAAAATAGATTTAAAAACACAATCCAATTATATGTTATGAGAGACTCATTTTAGATTCAAATTTATAAATAGGTTGCAAATAAATGAATGAGAAAAGATATTCCACACAAATGGTAACAAAAGAGAGCTGAGGTGGCTACATAAGGCCAAACAGATTTGAATGCAAAAATGTGTTACTGGAGACAAAGAAGGAAATTATATGATAATAATAATAAAGTGTGTGGGGGGGGGTGGGTCAGTCCATTAAGAAGACATAAGAATTATAAACATGCATACACCTCAAAACAGATAAAAAAAATCTAAGAGAATTGAAAGAAGACAATTCAGACAATTCAACAGTAATTTTAGGAGACTTTAATATTTCACTTTCGGTAATGGCTATCACAACTAGACAGAAAGAAGATCAGCAAGGAAGTAGAAAAATTGGTAATGTTAAAGTATACTACCAAGAAATTAAAAAGACCATCTCAAGAATGGGAGATAATATTTACAAATCATGTATATATTAAGAGTCAAATATCCACAATAGAGAAGGAACTCATATAACTCAACAACATAAAGACAATTTAGAAATGGGCAAAGGATTTGAGAAGATGTTTTTTTCCAACAATATATACAAATTAGCTACATGTACATATTCATATGTTCAACATTATTAGCTATTAGGAAAGCCTAAGTTAGAATGATAATGACATACCACTTCACACTTATTATAATGGCTGTAATGATAATTTAAAAAGGAACAAAACAAGGGTGGATATGTGGAGAAATTGCAGTCCTTGTATATTCAGGTAGTAATGTAAAAATGGCTTACTAGCATGAACCACAGTTTGGTAATTCCTCAAAATGTATAATACAGAATTATCTTATGACCAGCAATTCTCCTGGGAATACACCCAAAGGATTTGAAATCAAGTATTCAAAATATTGATGTACCTACATGTTCACAGTAGCAGTCTTCACCATAGCCAAAGGCAGAAAATCCCTAAATGTCTATCATCAGATGAATGGATAAACACAGTGTGGTATATCCATACAATGAAATATCATTCACCCATAAAAAGTAATGAATACATGCTACAATGTGGATGAACCCCCAAGACATTACACAAAGTAAGAGAAGTGCAACGTAGAATGTCACAACTTGTACGATTTCATTTTTGTGAAATATCTAGAATAGATAATTCCATACAGAGAGTAGAATGGTGGTTACCAGGAGCTGAGAAAGGGAAAATTTGGGAATAATTTGTAATTGGGAAAAATTGTAATGAGCATGGGGTTTAATATATACGTGATAAAAATATTCTGGAATTTGACAGAGGTGGTGATTGCATAGTATTGAGAATATACTAAATGCCATGGAATTGTTCATTTTAAACAGATAATTTTATGTTATGCGAATTTCACCTCAATACAATTTTTTAAAAAGAAATGAAGTACTGTTAGAGATAAAACATGGATGAACCATGAGAATATTATGCTATGTGAAAGAAACCAGACACAAAGGCCAAATATTACATGCTGACCATTCATATGCAATGTCCAGAATAGGCAAGTCCACAGACAGAAAATAGATTAGTGACTGATAGCTTATAGGTACATGTTTTTTTCGGGGTGATGGAAATGTTCTGCAATTATATAGAGGTGAAGGGTACATGGCATAATGAATAGACTAAAACCCACTGAGCTATCCACATTTAAATGCTAAATTCATGTTAAATAACTTGAATTCAATTAAAAAAAAGAAACAATATTGGAGAAGTGTGTCATTTTCTAGATTTGTGTTTTTCAACTTTTTGATATTCGTGATTTGTTGTGATTTTGTTTTTGATTCTAAAATAATGCTCTTTTTTTTAAACCAATTTTTTTCCCTAAGAGGACTCTCAAAATTGACTTGAGATTCAGATCCCATGAAACTAGGATGCCACACCTGCATAATAGGTGCAGAAACTGAGTCACCAGAGGCTCTACAAGATTAAGGAATTCTGTCGCTAAGCAGGCTATGTACCACCATTTCAAGGGGCCGCCTGTCAACTACTCTAGACCCCACTCCACTGGTGCTCAGTTCTTCTCTGAGACACCCTTCAATGTCCCCCCACTTCCTACATTGCCACTGCCTACATTCAGCTGCTTATCGGCCATCTAGTCCCTGGCAATCCTCGACTGTTCTAGAGTTCCACAAACCACATCCTTCAATCACCCTCCAACTGCTGCCGGCTTCATCTTGCTGAAACACATATTCTCCCCACTTTTCCCTCACTGAGAAGCCTTCCAAGGCTCTCATTGCCTGTAGGATAAAGAACAAAAGCACATGTCTCAGCCTGTCTGTCAATACCTATCTTGCAGCTTCTTCTCACTAAAACATATCCCCATATCCACTCATGTCCAACTTCTGCTGCTCCCCAGAACCTCACATTTTGTATGCCTCCTTTATCTTTTATGGGATTCTTCCCTTGCCTAGGATGAATTTCCTCCTCCACCCCTTGAGGAATTCTTCATCACCTGAGCCCAGCTCATATGTGGCCCCTCCGGGGAAGGTTTCCCAACTCCCTCTTGTTGTAGCTGTTTGGATAGATACTTGTGCACTTTATACATTTCATATGTATGTTTACAAGTCAACTAAAATCATTTGGACTGCTTTGTGTACATGAATATATAGAAATATACACATGAATATATAAATATTTGTATATATGATTCATATGAGTATGTATGTAATATATATTTAACTTGTTTCCTTAAGATCTAGGTGTTTATAAATATGTCCAAGGCAGGGATGGTGTCTTATATCTTTAGAACACGTTCTCAGCAGTGACTATATTTTCTGTGCACAGAAACCCTCACAGGTTTCAGGCAGTGCTATAGTGAAGTGAATGATTTTTTAAAAATATTTATTTATTTGCTTTAGTTGTACACAATGCATTTATGTGGTGCTGAGGATGGAACCCAGGCTGCGCACATGCTAGGCGAGCACTCTAACGCTGAGCCACAACCCCAGCCCGATGTGAATGATTTTTGAATTGAATTGAATCACATGTTCTTTTCCTTGAGGACATTAGGCTCTGAATAAAGAAATAAGCATGTGAGCACAATTAAGAATATTAATATTACAAATAAAGATCAAGTGGTAAACTGAAAACCAATTAAGTGAGCATCTGGGGAACAGAGTGGATGACATCATCCAGGTGGTGGTCACCATTGTCCTCACAGCTAGGTTAGAGCTAATCGAAGCAACTTTATGGAGTAGAGAAGTCATTAACAAAAGTGATGGTGGGGGCTGGGATTGTAGCTCAGTGGCAGAGCACTTGCCTAGCATGTGTGAGGCACTGGGTTCAATCCTTAGCACCACATATAAATAAGTAAATAAAATAAAGGTCCATCAACAACTAATGAAAATATTAAAAAAAAAAAAAAGTGATGGGGGGATGCCCCAGGATGAGGGGGCAGGGGGGAGTTGTGTTTTCTCCTTGGGAGGGAAAGAGCTTGAAGACTGTTGGGGGAATTTTAAGGTATTCATAGGGAGAAAAGGGAATTCATCCATCCCATTGGAAGGCACATGGGTGTTCTAGTGTTTTCTTTGGATGTACTACTTTCTTGTACCAAGATGAAAAGAGATACAGCAATGTAAAAATTTTTCTACATTGTTTAAAATTTCCACAAACACCCACAAGTCTCATTTTGTGAGGGAGATGGGGATTCAACTCAGTAAACGGGATGAGTCTTTGGAACCCTATTAAAAGGAGGCAGGGAAAGTACACTTTGTTCTCTCTCTCTCTCTCACTTTATTGTTGTTGTAGATGGACATAATACCTTTACTTTATTTATTTGTTTTTATGCTATGCTAAGGATAGAACTCAGTGCTTCATACATGCTAAGCCAGTGCTCTACCACTGAACTACAATCCCAGCCCCACATACTGTTATTTCTTTCCCATTCTCCCTCTCAGGTGGAGCACCTGTGGCTGGGCTTCATGGAGAGGTGGCATGCTGTGCTCTTGCTGGGCTCATGGTGGTGTTAGGAGAAAGTAGCAGATGCTTTTCTGGACTAAAATTTCCAGAACATCATGAGAAAACAAGTCACACTCGATATCTGTGTGTGGGAGGAAAAGGATAAACTCTCTTGGCATGCTAGTGAACAGGAGATTGTAAACTCCTTAAGGAAGCATATGCTAATTTTAGTGTAATTTTAAATTTAGTTATGTAATTTTAAATTAACTTCAATGCTTTGTGGTTTCCCTCTTTTCCCCCTTCTTCCCTTCTATCTCTCCTTCTCCTTTTCTCTTCTTTGTCCCTCTCTCACAAGTAAGCTTGAGGAAGCTTGCTTTGGTGCTATTCTCTTTCCTCTCTCCTTTCTAAACATGCATGTGCACAGTGTTTTGAGCACCACAGAGATCTTTGGGAGGACTTGACCCTGCTTGAAAGTGTGCATGACATCATGCCTGGTGTAGAAGATGCTCATTAACCTGAAAGAACAAATCTCTGGGGAAAACTAAAATCATGAGATGAGTCAAGGCAGATAATTGGGGATTTATCAGAAACAAGAACATAATCAGTGACTTTGATACTTTGTTCCTTTCTTCTTGCAACAAGCCATTGCGTGTGTAGTATGTGTTTGGCACTGCACTAAGCATTTGAGTGGCATTGCTGGAAAACTACAGAAGACATTTTTAAGCAGATAAGCAATCAATGCATCTTATCAGTAAAGTTACCACTGTGTTACAAAAGAGCAATTTGATCTGGGGTGCCAGTAGGTGAGGCTCCTCTAAGTGAAAGGGACATCACACACCAAGGCTCTGTAGCCAGAGGGAACATGGCAGGTGGAGAGATTATACAATAGTCCTGGTGAACTTACTAGATTTGAGGTGCTTTTTGTTTTTTAACCACTGGCTGCTATAGATAAGAGCCAAAGTAGATGGAGGGAAATCTTCAGCAGGACCCAGGGTAGTGTAGGAGACCAGCCGTCTGGAAGCACAGCTAAGTTTCAAAAAGACTGGCACCTGGCCCAAGAAACCCTGTCTCTCCCTCTCTCTCTCCCTCTCCCTATCCCCCTTTCTCTCCCTCTCCCACCTCTTCTGTCTTTCTGTCTCTGGCTCTCTCTGCTTTTGTCTTTCTGTGTGTCTCTAGCCCTCCCTCCTTCTCCTGTTCTCTTTTCCCCCTCTATCCTATCCACTCATGTTCTTATCTCTGTCTCTTTAACATGACTGTATTACCTTCTGCTCTCTGAACCCCAACATGGACCTTACTTGATCTTCTAGTTCAAAGATCCCAAGGAGACAGCCCAGAGCTCTGTGCCTCACCTACCCATTCCCCACCCCTACTGATTCCTTGCTGAATCAGCTGAGGCTCGAAACTGGGGGTGGGGGTAGTTGTGTGGGGTGACCCATGTATATTTAGTTACTATTAGAGTTCCCAAAGAAGGGTGTTGGCTGGCCATACTTCCCAGATGTTGTTGCTGTTTTTAAAATAATTAGTATCCATCAACACGTTGTTATGCAGTGACCAAACAGATTTAAAAAACAGCCACACAGGACCAATCTATAACCCTTATCCAAACCATTATTTATTTGGCAAACATTTACTCACATATCTCTTATGTACTATACACTGTAATAGGTGCTTGAAATACAAAATTAGTCCCAGACATCAAATCACTCACATACTAAGCAGAAGGCAGGCAAATACATCAATTGCTCTCCATATCCATGAGTACTCCACAGAATATTTTTTGTCTTCAATTCAATTTAACTCAATTCTTTGCTATATTACAAGTACCTTTCAGAGAAATACAAAGATAAATGCCTGGACTCTATCCCCAAGAAGTTCAGAGTCCAGAAGAGGAGACAAATATATCAACAAATGTTAACAGTGTGAAATGGTAAGTCAATAGCATAAGTATATGAAGGAGTCACAGGCAGAAAAGAGAAGTGATTAATGGCCCCCCACCCCCACTGGGACCGATAGTCTCAAAAGTCTTTGTGGAGGAGGTGGCATCTACTCTGGGCTTTGAGGGATATTCTAGGCAGTGGGGTTGGGGCACAAAGATACATGGTGCTGAAAGTGAATGTTATGTTTAGAATGATATTGCTGGAAGGCGAGGTGGCTCTGCTGGAGGTGAGGAGCTGAGACAGAGGGGAAGGCAACCTTGTGAGATTGCAAAGGGCTTTGAGTCCCTTGATCAGCAGTTAAGCAGACAGGGAGGAGCTATGAAAGACAGCTGGGAGGAGAGACCATGATCAGGTTTTGGTTTTAGAGCAAGTTCTGTAGCAGGAGCATGGAAGACTGGCAGAGTGGAGGCCAGGCTAGACGTAGAGAGGCCAGGCAGAAAACGGTCCTGAGAATTCAGACAAGAAGTGAGCACCTAAGGCAAGTGCCTGACATGGAAGAGGAAGAAGAGAAGCTGGATGGAAGAAGGGTTTGGGGAATGATTTGAGGGTATCTGTGACTGGTTGGATGCACCAGGTGAAAAACAGGAAGAAGTCCAGAATTAGTCCCAGGTTTCTGCCACAGGAAAACTGGGTAGATGGTGATGTCACTATCAGAGAGAGAATAAAAAAGGAAGAGGGGCAGTCAGAAAAAGAGGAGAAGGAAATCATTTCAGGTGAAGGCAGGTGAACACTTAAATGAGGTTTTTCAGTTGGGTACATGTCTTAAGCAGGAGAAGAAAAAACTGAAATGCAAATGTGAAATCTTCTGGAATTTTGGTGTTGGAACCAAGGGAGAAGTTCAAATCTCCTGAGAAGAGAAGACAAGAGAAGCCAAGACAGACCACAGTCCCTCGGGATCATTTGAGTTAAATGATTAACTGGCAAGGTGCATAGTCCAAGAGAAGGGAAGATCTCAAAATTGAAAGGAGAAAGTATCCATTGCCATAGGGAGACTAGAAAAGCTTAATTAAGGATATGGAAGTTGGAAATTTTTGTCAAGTTATTTCCCTGCATTGTTGGCAATGGGAGACCAGTTATGGGGTTGAAGGAGAAGAAGTGGACTTATGAGTGAAGGTCATTTGTATCTAGACACTTGTTTTTGAAGACATGCAGAAAGAAAGGGGATGCTGGGTTTGGGGAGGGTTTTAGAAGTTGAGTCTTGAATATGTTTGTAGATTGAAAAGAAGGGGACAGATTCCAGAGCAGGCCTGGAGATAGTAATCTGTAGTAGTGATGAGCACATTTCCGTCTGAGATAATAAGGATGGGAAAAGTGGGAAAAGGTGGGTTTTTTTTGTTGTTGTTTGTTTGTTGTTTGTTTGTTTGTTTGTTGTGTGTGTGTGTGTGTGTGTGTAAAAGGAGAACTTAGGAATTTTAAGCTCAGTGGGCTCAATTACTCAAATATGAAGCAGGGTGAAGCAACAAGAGAGGAATTAAGCCACAAAGGGAAGACAATGGTTCTTATATCTGCCATGGACACTGATGAAATGAAACTTCCAAGGAAGCACTAACTGGGCATTGAAAACATTTGGGAAAATCATAAATTATCAGTGACACCAATTAGAAATCCAGAGGCTCAAGGGCCTTGCTCACTATCATGCTACTAAACCCAGGTCGGATACAATTTTCCCTAGATCATCTAACTTCTAGAAGCTCAAGACTCTTTTCTGCTGATAAGGTAAGTATTTAAGTTAGATCGATTCATATAAAACCAATGCAAAAATTATGGTAAAATCATTTAGTCTGTGGACTGTGTCAGTGGGAACTGAATGCTGGTTTTCTAGTGTTGGGGAGAGTGATCAGGCTGTTCAATATCTTTGCTGAAGACTAGCAATGGAAGCAGGCTTAAAGTGTAGCAAAGTTTCAGTAAGGAGTGGTTTTCTAAGAAAAAGTGGGAAATACTCAGCAGAGCAGCGAAGGAGAACGGGGAACAACCTGTCCTGTGATCCTTGGGAATAATTTACCTTAGGTGCTTTTGATTCAATCCTAAAATGATAATTTATGTGATTTCTTAAATTCCCTTTTAGCTCTATGCCACATTTTGGCATTAAGGAAAAAAAAATATGTAGCAACACAGTCCGTTTAATTGAGACAATGCTTAATATCTTGTTTCTTCCTTTGCTTTACTTTTTCCTCTTGTTTGTTTCCCTAATGGGCACACGAGAAAGTAACTTCTATGTAAAATTATCTAGACATTAAAGTCAAATAAGTCACATGTAATTATTAATGGTGTTATAGGCCCCATCAAGAAAAAAGAAATTTATAAGCCCCCCATCCTCCATCCAGTCTTGTTGGTTATCTCTAGCTTGATTAAAGGGAATGATACTCATTTGTAAATGCATTTGGCAAACTTACCCCGCTATTGTTTCCATTATTTTGCAAATTACAGACATTGAGATGAAGGCTCTGTAATTTCCTAGCGTTCCCTTTATTCCTGCTTGGAAAACTGGTATTGCCCTGGCATACTTCCACTTTGCTGTTATTTCATTTGAATACAGCAAATTCTTTATTATGATTAACAAAGACTTCTGCTCCATTCCTCTTTGAATATCAGTCTGCTTGTGAAGATGAGTTGATTTTGAGCCTGCTGTCTCCCTGCATCTCTGTTTCGCTGATCTCAAAGATGTTCAAGATAACAGACCCCCAAGTATTCCTAAATGGCATGTTTTTTGTATGTTCTCCATTTTGAATTTGTTATGTTTAGTAATTTAACCATCGTCTGGAACTTTTTTTCTCTTTTCAATTGTCTGATTCTAAATGTCTCCTTCGCTCATTACTTAAAAACCTGAAAATATGCCAGTGGTTCAGTTTGGCAATTGTTGGGGACCAGAACAATGATGCCCCAAAGTGAAGCCCTCAGAAACAGTTTCTTCTTGACCTTCTCCTCCCTCGTATCTCATCCCTTCTCCTAGGTCAGCCATAGAAACTAGATTTCCTCTTCCCCAAGGCAGGTCATAGAAACCAGAACCCTCTTCCTCAAAGCCAGCACCCAAATAGTAATACTTTAATTTCCTGCCCTATGTAAGAGCTAGCCATAAAGAAATTCTCTGACCCACTTTGATTGTAGATCTTAAGACTCCCTACCCCATACCTGGAAGGAAGGAATGTACACAGAAGGTCAACGAGAATCTGAACAGACAGCCTTGCTGGACTGGGCTTCCACACTCAGTGTGTATACATTGGTTCGTGGCCTTTTTTGCCCAATCACATGTCTACATGGGTGTCCATGCTTTATAGAATGTAAGCATCAAAATGAATAGTTTACCTCAGATCTTTGGATCTTTAATCTGAAGGCTCTTGGGTTACACAAAACTATCATTGGATCAATTTATTAGGCTTTTCTCTTATTAACCTGTCTTTTGTTGCAGGGGAATTGGCCGTGACCCTTTATGATGGACATGACCTTTTCTTTTCCTAATTGATCTTGCCATTTTTAAACTTTTCTCTCTTTAATCTTTTGGGTTTTCTTCTTTGTTATACATATATCAAGATTTTTATAATATTTTGTAAGTTATAATAAATGTAATATTCCAGGTACTTTTATTATTATTTAGATATTTATCTTACATGTATTGAGTGCTACTGCATGCTAGGCTGGATTTGACCTTTTCTGTCATTTAATTTTCACATAGAATTAGGGTTTCCACCAATCTAGATGCCCTTCAGTAGATAGATGGATAAAGAAAATGTGGTATATATACACAATGGAGTATTACTCAGCCCTAAGAGAGACTAAAATCATGGCATTCGCAGGTAAATGGATGAAGTTAGAGAATATAATGCTAAGTGAAGTTAGCCAATCCCCAAAAGCCAAATGCTGAATGTTTTCTCTGATATAAGGAGGCCAATTCACAGTGGGGTTGGGATGGGGAGCATAGGAGGATTAGAGGAACACTAGAATGGCCAATGGGGAGGGAGGGGAAGGGAGAGGACAAAAAGGTGAAGAAAAAAAAAGATGGTAGAATGAGATGGATATCATTACCCTAAGTGCATGTATGAAGTTACGAATGGTGTGAATATACTTTGTATACAACCAGAGATATGTAAAAATGTGCTCTGTAAGTATAATATGAAATGTAATACATTCTGTTGTCATTTCTAACAACTTAGAATAAAGAATAAATTTGAAAAAAAAAAAAAAAAGAATTAGAGTTTCCATTTTACCATCAAGGAAATGGAATGTCAAAGGCATTCTCTAACTTGTTCAAGATTACTCAAGCTAGTGGGCAAAGGGAAGCCCCCTGTACATCTTAGTTAGTCTCCCCTTTTCATCCCTCCACAGGGGTTTGCTTTGGAGAACATACTGGATTTTCATCATCAGACTGAGAATTCTAACAAGGTCAAGGTCACATTATGACAACAACTTGGAAGTCAATAACTTGTGTTTCCACCTACACAGGCAGGCAGTGGTCACTGAGGAGTAGACCACATGGACTCACACACATCTCCTGCTGGGAGCGAGCTGTCCCTGCTCTGTGGGGCCCCTCTGACCAAGGTGGGGGAGGGGAGTTGTTGTACAGTGGTCAGTAGCAAAATGGGAAAGAGGACTCCCACCTGTCATATCCTCATGGTGCTTCTAGTGCCCTGGCACTCTGATACCTAGAGCTATTGTTTTCAAGTTTTCTTAAAAATGTTAAAAAGCTCTTTCACTTTTCATTTACAGCCCCTTTGCTGTCCATACAATTCAATTATGAGTGCGTGTGGTCCAGGCCAGGGCCCAAAACCACATGACAACCTCCATTCTGTATCTGGAATCATTTTCCCCATCCACCCACTAAGTTGTCTTGCTCCCTGGTTGACCTCATTGAGCCTGGATCTTTTTTCCTCAGAATGAATTCTCCCAGGAGGCTCCTCTGGCAAGTCAATCTGTCCATGTTCTCAACATGTTCTACACTCTACCCCTCACTTCAGACTCCAGGGAGGAGCCTCTAATAACTGCTTGTCACTTGCTGTCTATCCAGCATCCAAACAGCAGCCTCTATTTCAGTTGGGGAAATTGCCTTTTCTCCAAAGTCCCTTGTCTTGATGGAGGGCAACACCTGCCTCCTCCTAGGGAAGTTACAGAACCAGGAAGAGAGCAGGTGATCTGTTTTGGCCAATCAGTGCTCTGGGACCCTGACTGGTAAGTGACATGAAGATGTGATGGGTGGGTATCAGTGAATCCTCCAACAGAGATGCAGCCCACCAGCAGGGTAACTCCCACTGGGGATCCTGAGAGCTTGCCCTTGAATGGCCTTAATGCCTGCCAATTCTCTGAGCTTCTGGCAGTTTTATAATAAATTACCGTGTGTGTGTGTGTGTGTGTGTGTGTGTGTGTGTGTGTGTGTGTGTGTTTTATTGGTGATTGAACCCAGAGCCTCATGTATACTAGGCAAGCACTGTACCATGGAGCTTATCCCTAGCCCTAATAAATTACCTTTAACATAAACTAGCCCAGGATGCATTTCTGCTGCACATTATGAATAATCCATACTGAAATACATTTGAATTGGCAATGTAAATGTGACAAAGAACATTTTTGTGGACCTCTTTTATTTCCTTTTCATTCCCTTCCCTCTTAGTATCTCCTCTACTTCTAACTCCCAAGGATCTTAGGCTGCCCTTACTGCACAGGCCCTCTCATGGCAGTAATTTTCCTGAGCTTGCTCTCTCCAGAGCCCAGAGGTCTGGATTTCTTTCTCCATCTTTTGTCACAACCCACAAAGCCAATATATTCTATTTTCTTCAGCAAGGACTGCTGCCTAGGTGATCTGCACTGTTGGATGCCATAAAATCATATATCTCAAATCATAGAATACTCTTGAAATAAAGTCTTAAAGGGGCAATCTGGGTATCAGGTAAAGAGCAGTTTCTCTGGCCCACTGAGTTTGAAAACTAGTGTTATAAGCCAGTTTATGATTCCCTCTCCCACGGGTATTCACAGCGTTGATGGTTTTGTTTGGGCAAGGGAAAGAAAGGATATTGACTGGGTCTAAGGAGAGCTAGGATCATCTCCTACCTCTGCCACCATCTTGGGGGGGGGCAGGGAGGTATAGCTTTAATTCAATCACATAAACTTTTTGGGTTTCCAATTTGAATTTGGAAAAACAGGAGTGTTGCATTAGATTTTCCTTACGTTCCTTCCAGAACTAGGATGTGGCTGTTACTTGTTATGGTGGTATTTGCATGTCCCTAGAAGATTCTTGAAGACTTCAGACTCTTGAGTTCCAAACATAAATCATCAGTGTCCAGAAATTCACCTTTACCACAGGCTAGCATGAAAGATGTTTGGGAAGAAGAAGAGAGGAAAGGAAAGGAGAAGAGAAAAGAAATATCTCCAATTTGACTGTTGATGCTTTCTCTCAATTGCAACTCCACGACCAACTCTTTTTCATCAGACAATGGAAGAGCCTAGGTGCCACATTAGTATGGTATAAAGGGCTTTCTGGTGTACTTTGATATTTGGCCCAAACATAAGACCTAGGGCTTTCCGATGTGTGTGTGTGTGTGTGTGTGTGTGTGTGTGTGTGTGTGTGGCACTACCGACTCATTGCTCCAGTGCAGCAAAATCAACTTCCCTAGGAGAGCTTCGGTTCAAAGAACAGGGACTCCTCCTCATTTTCTCCTGGAGTAAATAAAACCCCCTCCTTGCCGTTCTGCAGGGAGTGGAGGGAGCTCGAAGGCTTTCTACCTTATGGTGTGTTTGTATTGTTACCCTGGTTACAATTGGCACCAAGAAATGTTAGCCAGGATGGAGGTAGTTACCACCTCTTGATTCTTCAACAGAGACAATGTTTATAAATGTTTTTAAAATATTACTATTTAGTTTCAACAACTGTGTGTAAGAAATACATTTCCCTTTTCATTGTGGATGAGGAAACTGGGAAACAGGGAGCTCAGTAACTTTTCCAAAGTCACACAGCCGTTAAAAGGCAGTGCTGGGATTTCAACCTGCACTCATTTTCCTCAAAGTTCTTGCTGCTAAAAAGAACCTTGAATGAGATTTTCAAAAGTGTGGGCAGATCATCTGAGGAATTGGAGGAGGATAAGCGCCTATTTATCTCTATTCATTGTGACTTAGGCCTGTCTAAAAGCAGGAGATAGAAGGCATGAGTGTTCCCCATAATATTTGCAGTTCATAAGTTAGAAATTAGCAATCAGTCCCTTTTCACGTAGGACACAATAATAGACACTGGCACAGTCCCTGCAATTTGGTTTGTGCAAAGAAAACAGGAAACAAGCCCATTTCAACTGCAGCTTCAGTCTGAGGAGGGCTGGCATCTGCCGACTGAGGGCTAGATTTTCTTGTCAATATTGTATTTACTATCCTGGTCACATGAGCGGAGAGAGAAGGATGAGTCACAGTTAACTGACTGCTAAATTAGGAAAATGTAATCCATTTGTTTCTTTCAAATTAGATTCCCCCAAAGCATTTTAGAGCTTTTTTCCTCAGCAACCACAGCCACAACCTAAACAGTGAATGCATTCCCAAATTGTGCTAATCTCGCTCTCCATTATAAGTAAATAAATTATCATTTTGTAGCCTTCTCTTCCTAAGTTAGCAGGATTTTGTGTATATTTATCTTCACCTACAAATGCTGAACCTCTTCCACCTCGGTTTTACCCATATCCACCCCTTACTGCTTATTTTCCAGAGCCATCAAAATATAATATATCATGTTGGATGATGATTATTTCTAGTTATCCACAATGTAGTCCTTATCCAATGAAAACCATATCAGTCACTTTGTAAGGGACCTGTTGGGTCACTCAAAGCAAGTTCCTTTTTATTTTTATTTTTTCTGTACGGAGGGTCAAATCCGGGGCCTCGCACATGCTAGGCAAGCACTCTACCCTTGAGCTACACCCTTACTCCCTTTGAATTTTTTTTTTTTTTTTTTTTTTTTTTAATTTGAGACAGAGTCTTGCTGAGTTGCCTAGGCTGGCCTCAAACTTGGGATCCTCCTGATTTGGCCTCCCTAGTAGCTGGGGTTGCAGGTGTACACCAACATGCCCAAATTTAACTTCCTCATTTTATATGTAAAGGAATAAGAGACCCAGCAAGTCTTAAGCAATTGCATGAACTCAGGTGTCTGGATGTCCAGTTGACCATTATAGCCCCATTTTCCACACCAGCACAACTGAACATCAGTGCTGTACAAGAAAGCTTGGTTTGAAAGTGTCAAATGCATGATGGTTAAATCAAATAAACAAGCAAAAACCAAAACCTGCAAACCAAAAAGAAAGAAAGTCCAAATAAATCAGGAGGTCCACACAGGTTCCAGATAGGCCATTCCCCAGGAGGGGTGTGGTAGTGGTGGTGGGTGTGGGAAGAATCCAAAGCTCTTCTATAGAAGGTAGTTCTACTTAATCTCCTAATTGTATCCATCCACTTACTTTCTTTATAGAATTTGCTCACTTGAATCTGAGCCAGATTTCTCATCTTACCCACCTTTAGCAATGAGATCAGCAAGACTTGGATTTTTTTTAAGCATAGACACTAGATTGCCTGTTTTGATCTTTATCTTCAGGGAATGTTTTTGCTCTTTGGAAACCACTGATGATGTTTCTCCTGATGAACAGGATGTATTTCCTTTGGTCCTGAACAGAGGAGGTACAATTTAGCCCACGGGTAGGAGCAGACTTCGGCAGTGATGTGGGCCAGAAAAAGGGTACCCCTGAAACCATCCTTTCTCCTCATGGTCAACATTACCATCTTTATCTCTTATATTTATGCTGAGCACTTTGTTAGGGTCTTATGTGGATGCCTCACTTAATATTCTTACGAATGTTTTTTCTCATTAACGAGAACACCAAGTTTTAGGTTAAAAACTTGGCCTAGCTAATGAGAGACAACAACCTAAAGTGAGGATTTTGACTCTGGAGCAACAGATCAACACTGCCATTGCAGGAGGCCTTCGCCTACTCACCCAGAGGTTATAGAGCCTCTTGGTGTTTCTGGCAGTGTGTGTGTTTTGAAAGAAAGCATTTATAGTCATGTGGGTCTTGGTCCTGGTTCACATGCTTCTGCTTTCTGCTTGTATCATGGAAGTTCACTTTTCTGTCTTCAGTCCACATCCTGGGTTGCTCTAAGCATGAAATAAAAAAACTACATTATCTTTGAAAATCCATAGAGCCATGAAAAAGATGTGGCAAATTTCAATTGTTTCTTCCCTTCCATCAAGGAGACCACCAGATGAACCCAGAGCAATAATATAAGCATTTAGATGGTGATTTTTTTAAAAAATAGGGACCAGTCCTCATGGACAGAGATTTGGGGGTGACAATGTAGACCTCCTTTCAGCCATTTTGAGGAAGTAGGAATCTGTATAACAAGGAGTTCTAGCACAGGACTAAGAGCAGTCGAGCCAGACAGCCTGGTGCAAATCTCAGTTTGCCACTTGTTCCTCTATGGCCTGAGTGCTCTGTGGCCTAATGGCTCTGTGCTTCAGTTTTCTTGTTTGTAAAATTAGATTATGGCAACATAAAACCAAACTACCCGCCGGGCGCGGTGGCGCACGCCTATAATCCCAGTACTTGGGAGGCTGAGGCAGGAGGATCATGAGTTCAAAGCCAGCTTCAACAATGGTGAGGCACTTAACAACTCAGTGAGACCCTGTCTCTAATAAAATACAAAAAAGAGCTGGGGATGTGGCCCAGTGGTCGAGTGCCCCTGAGTTCAATCTCCGGTACCAATAAATAAATAAATAAGTAAGTAAGTAAGTAAATAAATAAATAAATAAATAAATAAAATAAAAAATCAAACTACCCAAATAAAAAATTGAGAAAGGACTCATATAGATATTCCTCCAAAGAAGATACACAAATGGCCAAAAAGGACATGAAAAGATGCTCACTTGTATTCAGCCACCAGAGAAGTACCACTCAAAACCACAACGAGATATCACTTCATAGCCAGTGGGATGGCTCTAATAAAAAGAGAAAATGACTAGTGTCAGCAAGGATGTGGAGAAATTAGTATCTTTGTACCTTGCTGATGCATATGTAAGATGGTACAGCTTTTCTGAAAGATTTGGTGGTTTCTCAAAAAAGTGAAATATAGAATTAGCATATGACCCAGCAATGCTATTCCTAGGTATACACTCAAATGAATTAAAAACAGTCTTTCAAACAAACACTTTTATGTGAACATAGTAATATTTATAACAGCTAAAAGGTAGAACAAGCCCAATGTTGATATGCTGGTGAATGGGCAAACAAAATGTGTTATGTCCATGCAATGGTGCACCATTTGGCCATGAAAGGGAACAATGTACTTTACCATCCTAGAACATGGATGAACCTTTGCAGCTTTGCACTATATTAAAGTAGTGGGACACAAAAACCTTACAATGTTGAATATATTCATATTTAATACATATGATATATCCAAAAGTGGGAGATATATAGAAATTAAAAGTTGATCAATGTTTCTAGGAACTGATTGAAGGGCAAAAATCACACCAGAGACAACCATGCAGCCAAGAGATTTATTCACCAGCCTTTATGGCTGGTTGGAGGTAGAAGAAGTACGGGGAGAGAGGAGTCAGGAAGAAGGGAGTGTGCAGGCTCTGGTGGGAGAGAGGAGTCAGGGAGAGAGGAGTGTGTGAGCTCTGGACAGAAGGTGGATGCCTGGTCGCACCGGCTGTGGTCTCTGGAGCTGTTGGCTAAGGCAGCTGCCGTCGGGCTGGAGGCAATGGGTCTGGAGCTGTTGCAGTGGCTGCCTCCTCTCAGCAGGGACGAGCTGTTGAGACTGAGCTCCCGCAGGCAGGAGCTTTAAGTAGGAATTTCTGGTGAGGGGTGTACCAGGGTGACCTTTAACGCTATTGGCTCTTTGCCTGGGGAACAGAGCGACCTTTAAGCCCATTGGCTCCTGCCCAGGGAAAACGAAACAAGGTTGCTTGGAGTGGGGGGAGAGGGTGGCTCATGGGCCCAAGACCATCTATCACTGATCAGAGGGGATAATTGAATTAGCTTCTTAATGGATACAGGATTTCTTTTTTGGTTGACAATGTTCTAAAATCCAATGGTTCTAAACTTTGACAGTGTTCTAAAGCTAGATGGTAGTGACATTTGTATAATATTGTGAATGTAATAAGTGCCACCTAATTGTGTACTTTAAATTGATTAAAGTGGTAATCTTTTTTTGCTATGTGTATTTTACCAGAATTAAAAAAAACATCCTGGTAACATACTCCACAGAGTTTTCAGTCTTAAATTACATGGTAAGCACTAAATAATTGTTATCAGTGATGGTATTGACAGGGATAAAGCCTGAGAGAAGACAGAAAGAGAGTCTGAAAAGTCAGGATTGAAAAGTTAATATGGGAAAGAAATAAGTTGAAGCCTGGGAGGTCAGGTCATGAGGAATGAGTCCAGGAATTGTGTAGGAGGACACATAAGAGGTATATATATGTATGTATTAAATTAGGGGGAGTTATAGCAACCTTTTTGAAAAATTCTAAGCAATGGGCTAATTTCTGCAAAGCCAGCCTAAAGTCAATGGGATGGCTGATATTTTATGACAAGAATCAGGTCAATGAATTCAGTGTAGCATGCAATTTCTACCTTGTGAAGTCACCTAAGTTCACATAAAGGGCTTCCCTCATCAAAAACAACAACAACAACAACGAAAAAACATTTCTGGGTGCAATAAAAAAGTGTTCTTGGGCACTTTGATTAGGATGGACACATTTGCTAAGTAGTGGAAATGAGGATGTAATATTTGACCCCCACCTCTGTCCAGCAGCAATTCTGATTCTAGAATATTCTTGATGGTGTAAGTTCAGAATGAAAGAATAATTGGCCATGACCAGTGTTTTAGTCAGCCTTTTTGCTGCTGTGACTAAAGAATCTGACTAGAACAATTGTAGAGGAGGAAAAGTTTATTTGGGGGCTCATGGTTTCAGAAGTCTCAATCCACAGACAGTAGGCTCCATTTCTCAGGGCTCGAGGTGAGGAAGAACATCATGGTGGAAGAGTGTAGCAGAGGGAAGCAACTCACATGATGATCAGGAAGCAGAGAGAGAGAAAGAAGTCTCCACTTGCCAGATATATACTTACAAATATATATCCAAAGTCATGTCCCAATATATATCCAAAGTCATGTCCCAATTCCTACCTCCTCCAGCCATACCCTACCACTTGAGTTACCACTCACTTAATCCTTATCAGGGGATTAACTCACTGATTGGGTGAAGACTCTCACAACACAATCATTTCTCCTCTGAACTTCTTGCATTGTCTCACACTTGAATTTTTTGGAGAGACCTCACATCCAAACCATAACAGCCAGTTTTGCAGCCTAATGTGGCTCTTCTGGGTCCTTTCATGAAAAGTCACCTAACTCTCATATCCATCTCATTCCCAATCCTCCTTCACTTCCCCTCCCCTAATATTCTGGACATGCTAGGCTAGGAGTGATTATATACCTTACACACAGGAAAAAGTTTTAATTCTTGGGGTCAAAACAGAAGGGAGAAGGAATAATATCTGAGTACAACAGATCCCTGAAATTCACAGCTATCTTACTCTTTGTCCCCTTTTTAGGTAGGGTACTTAGAAACTTCTTTCTGGAAAATGCTCCTTTGGGAAGAGAAAGTAAACTTCAGATTTTCAGCAGGCAAGGGATAAAGAAGCCTGAGTGGGTGCTCTAGGATTGGAGAAAGAAAGATAGCTGTATTTACAAGCCGTATTTCTGTCTTGAAGTCTAATGGGTTGAGTTGTTTATGGGCCAATGCTTCCAATGCTCCTCCACCCCGAGCCCTACCCAACCATGGATTTTCTTCCAAATCTGGGTCTCCAATTACTCATTGAGAGTCCTTTCCAGTTGGGTTCCTGGATAGTTCATGAGAAGGAATTGGGATGCTCAAGGAAAGCAGGCTAGAGAAATGGGTGGGTGGGTGGGAAGAAAGGGGGATGAGGCAAATTGCCTGGAATGGCAATAATGGTCCACACAATGAAGAAAAGGAGGGAGAAAACAGTGTCAGGGTGGAGGGGGCAGAGAAAAACCTGGTGGGCTGTTCTGATTCCTTTTGGATATGGCATATTAGAGGCTCTGGGGGGTTGTGAGAGAACTGGGTTGGGGAGGTGGACGGGGTTTCAAGGGCTCTTGATTAGAACCTCCAAGGGAGATGAAAGCTAGGATTCCAAAGCTCTCTAACTGCTACCATATAAATGGACCTGTCCTCTATGAACATAGAGATGAGGCCACAGGAAATAAGCTTATATTTGGGTTATACAAACAAGAGTAGAGACTTGAAAGCCATTCTGGTATAAATTGTCCCTTTGTTCTGAGAAAGCAACTGAGATAATGCAAAGATCATTGACTTAAATACGCTGACAAAAAGCCATAGCTCAAAGAAGTTAAAGTCTCTTGCACACCATTGGAGTTGTGTGATTTACAATGTGATACTTAGTGGGTTCGTCTTAGTAGTAGCAATATTTTTCTTTGTGTTTGTATTAGATAAAGTTGTATCTCTGCAAACCATGTCCCCACCCCCAGGGAAATTCTTCCTTTCCCATAAAGAACATGGGTTGAAACATCTCTTTAGCCAGGAAAGCAGGAAATATCCCAGGCAGTGCTACAATGAAGGGAACTCAGAAAAGATCTTAAGTCCCACTGACTGGGGACTTAATTTAACTCCAGTTGCATCCACTTGACCAGTCACTTCTGCCTTGCTTTCACAACCAAATTTCAGGGAAATTTAAGTTCTTATAAACTAGGGAAGAGTTTCAACAATTCACCATGACTAAAGTTACAAAGGACTCTGGTGATTTAAGTATCCAATTATTTTTCCTTATTTTTAGAAGTGGATTTTTTTTTAAACATCTAAGAAAGAAAGCCTATTTCTTTTGATCTTTCAAAATGTTACAGCAAGGTTATTTGAGCTCTGGTTCTGGTAAAATCATCACTTCCCCCAAGTCTATTGCTAGCTCTTGTCTCATCTTAGGAATGATCAAAGGAATCACATATAGTGTCCCCTCTAAAACCTGGAGCAGGGAGAGGGAACCAGCAGCCCCACACTGTGGAATCTTTAGAAGACTCTGGCACAATAGAAAGCTTATTAGAATTACCAAAGTGTAGCTATATCTTCTATTTAGGTATGAGGAGCAGTTTCTTTCTATTTTTTATTTTTTTAAAAAAATTTTTTAAGTTGCAGATGGACACAATACCTTTATTTTACTTATTCATTTTTATGTGGTGCTGAGAATCAAATCCAGTGCCTCACACATGCTAGGCAAGTGCTCTACCAATGAGCCACAAACCCAGTCCCGAGGGACAGTTTCTTAAGCCTCAGTTTTAAAATCAATTGGGATCTTGAATCTCTCAACTTCCCACTCTCTCCTCTCTCAGTGACTTCTGAGGACAACCCCCAAGTGGGAAAAAAGAAATTACTGTGCTTTTAGTTCCTTTATGTTTCAAAACTTCTGAGTCAGAGGAAATTGTTTAACAACAATTTTATCCCAACACAAATACATGCAAGGGAGAGGAAGGAAGAAAAGCTCACCAGCTCACAAGAGCATTTTCTCATTCACTGCCCACTTTCGCTGACCTGACAAATAAAGTATGTGATTTCCTCACAGCATTTCAGGCATTCTTTCAGCAATATTTTGAAAGAGAAAAAAAAAAAAAAAGTCCTATTTGCTCTTCTTAAACAGGCCTCTTGGACTTTGGTTCCCTGAATACAATCCTGAGTTTGGAAACACTCCAAGTGACAGAAAATTGGCAGGTTCCTCATCATTGATTCCTGGCTGGCTTGGAGGTGGAGGGGAGGGCGGGGAGAAAGGGGTTCTGCTAGGGACTTGGCCGAGCTCTTTGCTTGGCACCCCAGCCAGTTACTCAAAGTTCAAGGAACTTGACAGACAGAGGCTGCTTGTCTGGCGAGGGACTTGGACGTGCTGGTTCAGTCTGCCATCTCATGCGTGGATCTTCTGTCTCCTTCCAGGGAAGCCTGATTTCTGACTAGGCTCATGGTGGGTGTATTCTATGTGGGAAGACTTTTGTCCACTGAGAGTGGCATTTGTCCTGTGTCAGGGTGAGCCCTGGATCCCTCTGGCATTCCATCTATGCAGCCTCATTGGTCTGCACAAGATGCAGAAGAGTAGTGGCACTTTGTGTGTGTGTGTGTGTGTGTGTGTGTGTGTGTGTGTGTGTGTGATTACTCACTTAAAAAAGAAAAAAAGACAGAAGGCTTAGACAGATTTCCGACAAACAGACTGCAACAGTCTAGACTAGTTAAACATAGCCAATTTAATTTCTGAATTTGCGAATATTATTGCCGTATTTGTTTTGTATTTAATCTCCCTCCCCACCAAAAGAATAAAGAAGTTAAGAAAAACTATATGTACGCACTGAGCTAAGAAATGACCAATCATAACAACTGCTATATTGGCATCAAGACAGTTAAAGTTCCAAGGATTAGAAAGTATATATCGTTTCTATAAAGAAGAAGCTTTAGGGGGAATCTTTAAAGATCGCTTTTTTTTTGAAGAGAAAACTAAAATTGTTCTTTTCAATTATACTATTGTTTGTGTAGGAAAATACAAAAAGAAAATAAAGATCGTTATGTTTTCAAAGCCACATTGTTAAAACTTTAGGAAAAAAAATAAACAGAAAATATTGAAACCATGTGTAATCTTTTCATCTAGATATAAGATTACATGGTATTGTAAAGCAGGTATTGGCTTTGGGTTGAGTAGAATAGAATTAATATTATAGGCCTAACTGTATGATTCAGAGCATGTTAACTCTGCTAAACATGAATTTTTTCTTCATAAACTGTGTAGGATTATGGTAAAATTTTGAACACAAAAATTATTGCTGATTTATATCCATATTTTATTCCCTGAACTATTTATCATATCTCACTATTAATTTCATATGACCTACACTTTCAGAAAATGAGCTCCTTTGTTACATTGTTGTGACACAAATTTATTATTTCAGTCTTCAGCTTTGTAGTTTCTATTGCTTGTACTTGTCTGGGGTAAAATGTATATAGGGCCATGTTTTATAGAGGGCAAGTCTGAGTCCATAGTCCTACCATTTTTTTGGTCAGTGAATGACATTGCAGCAAATCTGAAACCAACTTT
This sequence comes from Tamias sibiricus, assembly GCA_025594165.1. Lineage (NCBI taxonomy): Eukaryota > Metazoa > Chordata > Mammalia > Rodentia > Sciuridae > Tamias > Tamias sibiricus. The sequence goes on along the minus strand of CM046658.1, from coordinate 137,043,749 downwards.
ATTTTCAACCATGTAGGTGATTATTTTGCCTTGCAATTGCTTCAGAGTTTCTTAAAGTTTGTAGCACACTTAGGATAAACTTTGATAGATATTCTCATTTAAATATCCCTGGAACATGATATTCACTTTTAACTGCAATTTTAGTGATATCTTAATATTCGGATAATTCTCTCGTATTATATCTTGGAATATATCTTCTCTTTTGGGGTTTTCAAATTCAGATACATCTATCATTCTTATACTGGATTATGTTTATCTACTATATACAATGTCTTTTATATAGTTGCCTTTAAAAATTTTGCATTTATTTAGTAATTTGGTATTCATCAATTTTTACTTTGTTTTAATTTTATTAGCTCTATAACTTTGCTGCTTTGTTCTTCAATTTTTCTTCATTTAGAAATCCTTTTTTTAACCCTCATGTTTATCTTACTGATTGGATATTTTATTCATACTCTAGTGAGAAATGAATGTAATATGTTTCAGTTGCTTAAGTTAAATTTTTCTAGTTTGAGCATTTTGTCTTTTGTACATTATGATCCTCCCTTTTTTCATCTGCTCATTTGGGGGTGGGGTAAAAAGCTTATTACTATTATACTATTTCATTTACTATTAAACTTTTTATTTGGGGATAATTAGAGTTAAAAATTAATGTTGAGAGATTCTATGAATGCTCTATCAATTTCCTTCCATACTAAAATCTTGTAAAACTATTAATACAGTATCACAAGTAGGATGCTGACATCAGTGCAACCAATCTTATTCAGCTTTTTCTAGTTTTACTTGTGCTTGTGTGTGTAAGTGTATGTGTGTGTGTATTTTGTTCTATGCAACTTTCATTACATGTGTAGGTTAGTGTATTTAGCACTACAGTAAAAATACAGAATTATTTATATCAAGGTCAGGATCCCCTAGATTGTCTTTTATAAACCATATGGACTATTTTGGACATTTTATATAAATGGAGTCATACAATAGATGGCCTTTTGTGACTGAATTCTTTCATTTAGCTTAGTGTTTCTGGATTTATCAGTAATGGAGCACATTTCACTACCTCATTCCTTTTTATTGCTGAAAATATTCCATTTTATTGATATTCCATATTTTACATATTTGTCCATCAGTTAATGTGCATTGGGGTTGTTGATACTGGCTGTTATGAATAATACTGGTATGAATTTATGTGCAAGTTTTTGTGAGAAATTCCTTTCTCTTGAGTGTGTACATAGGAGTAGAATTGATGGTTCGTGTGGTAACAATGTTTAATTGAAGAACTGCCTGAGTATGTTCCAAAGTGACTGCACCATTTTCATCCTCACCAGCCATATACAGAGTTTTCCATTTCTCCACATTCTCACCAGTTTTTGTTTTCTTTGTTTCTTTTATTCCTTCCTTCCTTTGTTTGTTTCATTAGAGCATCTTAGTGGGTGTGAAGCGATACCTTGTTGCAATTTTGATTTCTATTTTCCTGATAGCTAATGATGCTGAGTACTTTTCATGTACTTATTGGCCATTTTTATATTTTCTTTCCTCAAATATATGTTAATTTTTTTTGTACCAGAGATTAAACCTAGGGGTGCTTAACCACTGAGCCACACCCCCAGCCCCTTTTATTTATTTAGTTTTTTGAGACGGGGTCTTGCTAAGTTGCTTAGGGCCTCACTAAGTTACTGAGTCTGGCTTTGAACTTGCTATCCTCCTGCCTCAACCTCATGAGCAGCTGGGATTACAGGCATGTGCCACCATGTCCAGCTTATATGTTCAATATTTAAGCTAATTTAAAAAAATTTTATTACTGATTTGTAAAAGTTCTTTCTATATTTTACCTACAAGTCCCTTATTAGTTATATCATAAACAAGTAATGTCTTCACTTCTGCGAGTTGTCTTTTCACTTTATTGATAGTGACTTCTGAATCAGAAAATGAAAACAAAATATTTTTGTAGTTCTAGGTTTTATTTTGAGACAGGGTTCACTGAATTGCTGAGGGTTGCCTTAAACTTGTGATCTTTCTGCCTCAGTCTCCCAAGTAGGGTGTACCCCAAACTTCCAATTATGATGAAGTCCAATTCATTTATTTTCTCTTTGTTGCTTGTGTGGTACTGGTATTGAACCCAGTTCCTGAGCATGCCAGGCAAGCACTTTACCACTGACCTACATCCACAGTCCTGTTGCTTGTGCTTTTGTGTCACATCTAATTAAAAGTACAAAGTCATGAAAATTTATACCTATTTTCCTCTAAGAGTCTTAAAGTTGTAGTTATTATGTGTGTGTGTGTGTGTGGACTCAATGCCTTTATTTGTTTTTATGTGGTGCTAGGATTGAACCCAGTGCCTCACGCTTGCAAGGAAAGTGCTCTACCACTGAACTACAACTCCAGCCCTAGAATTGTAGTTCTTACACTGAGATCTTTAGTTCATTTGAGTTACTTTTCAGATACAGGGTCAGATAATTTTTATATAGGTCAAATAGTTCTAATGTCACCCTAGACATGTGGATATTCAGTTGTTCTGGTATTGTTTGTGAAATGACTTTTATTTCCCTCATTGAATTGTCTTAGCTACCTGGTTTAAACAAAACAAAACAAAACAACTAATGGACCACAGATATTAGAGGTTCCCCTCACCCCGCACTCTCAGTTCTGTTACACTGATCTGTGTCCATCCTTTTGGTAGTTGCTGATGCTTTTTTTCTGGGCCTTTGTTTTCCTCCAACTCCCTGACCACACAGCTGTTTTTAGGTGTCTTAATTTCCCTGAGTCTTGCCATGTTTCTCTTACAAAGTGGAGGCTATAATAAAACTGTTCTATGAACATCTGTAGTTAAGTCCCCACCTGGCTTTGCATTACGAGGAAGCAAACCCAGTTGATGATTTCCTTAAGTTGCATGAGATCCATGAAGATCTTTTCCTTCTACCTCATGGTAGTGCTGGTTCCTGTGCCCCAGTCTTTTCTCGAAGTTCCACAAGGTTCTCAGACTGCCCTGGATCTTCTCCATCTTTGAGGTGGCCCTCACCAGGGCTTTATGTGGCTTCATTTGCTACTTTAAAGCCAGGCAGATTCACACCTGCCCTGTTTTCTTTCCCACTGGCCTTGTATGAAGAGCAAGCAAACATTTTCCATGTTTGTATTTCGCTATGGCTAAGGCCACAGAATACTGCTGGTTTGCACTGTGTTTCTTAAAAGCACAGTTGGTTTTTTAGTTTGTTTATTTTTATCACAGCTCTGCTTCCTGAGACTTTGAAACAAGGCTCAGAGAAGCTGAGCAGGAAAGACCTTGACTGTTTTTTCTCTGAGACACAGTTCCTTCCTCCCTCAACCTATGGTGTTACCCAAGCCTGTACCTCCAGGACCAGTCCCACCACTCTCCCTGCAGGCGATTTCCTTTAACTTTCTTTTCCTGTTAAGAATGGCCTTCATTTGCTCATCAGCCCAAGGGGCTTAGTCTTTGCAGAAAGATCTCCATACTAGCTGACCCATGCCACATGCTACCTTGAAACCCCTTGGCTTTCATGCACAATATTGGAGTAGAATAGTTAGGTGTCTTGGTAAATTGCAGAGACATGAGTTAGAACTGCCAATGACCATGAGAATAAATGAAAAAATTGGGGGCAGACTTTGGACTTCTGCAGTGCATGGAAAAAGGAGTCAAACTGACATCATCTGTAGCTTGTTGGCCAGGCTATTCCAACTAACATCTGGAATCCATAGAAAGCAACACAGGCAGCCTCTTCTTATCAACGTTTCTATTTTCTTAGCAGTATTGAGAAATGTGCATTTTTGCCAATTTGGAGGTGGTTTGTCAGCGTAGGATTTAAGACACTTTTCTAATCATGCAAACTTAACTTTGCTGGTTGATTTTCTAGCCACCTGAGGATGATCTACTCTGAGTGCATTGTGTATGGAACCTCCCTGATATCTCTGGGTGCTTTAACTTCATGTCCAAGACTATACCTAGTTATGTTCACTCAGGGAGCAACCAGAGGGATTTCCCAGAGGACTTGAGAAAGAGGAGTAGGAATTAGCTAAATAAGAAATTGGGGCAGGAATTCCCAGCAGAAAGACAAGAGTACATGAAACAGCCTGGGGGAACTACCCCAGCATGGCTCTGGGGTGGAGTGGGAGGGGCAGATGAGGCTGAAACTCTAAGTTTCATCACTGTGAAGATCTTGATGTGATGAAGTAATAGTTTTGTATTGCTCCTGCAACAACTTAGCTCAACACAAATTTATTATCTTAGTTCTAGAGGTTAAAAGTCCAAAATAAGTCTTGCTTGGGCTAAAATCAAAGTATCAACAGAGCTGTGTTCCTTTCTGGGGGCTCTAGAGAAGGATCCATTTCCTTGCCTTCTCCAACTTCTAGATGCCACTCGCATCTTTTGGCTTGTGGCCCCATGTTCCATCTTCAAAGACAACTGTATATGATCTTCTAATCTCTCTCTGATTTCTGCTTCTCTTTTCTACTTTTATAATCCTGTGTCTAGATTGATGCCACCTGGATAATCCAGGGTCATCTTTCCATACTGAGGTTAGCTGAGTAGCAACTTTAATTTTATCTGCAACCTTAATTCTCCCCTTGATGATCAAGCTTATATATTTATATCATCTGGGGATTGGGGATATAGACATCTTTGGTGGGCAATTATTCTGCCTACCAAAGATAAGGAGCTAACAAAATTTGAGCAGAGGAGCAATATGGTCAGATTTGGATTTAGAGAAATAGCTATTTTGATTGGGTGAGATGGGGTTGGGGTAGCTGGCGTGGCTGGGGTGGCATGGGGAGTTGGGGGGTACCTTATAGAAACTATAAACAAACAGCCCAGTAATTAAGTGAAAAATGATTGTGTCTGCATGCATACACATTAGCTAACTTAACCCTGTGGTTTTTTCAAAAGTTCAATATAACTAAATTTGAGGCAGACCTCATAGTGTGGAGACAAGAACATTGTTTTAAGATCCTAGTTGAAGATATGAAGGTCTTTGGCACAAAGTTTCAGTCTTCACATACAATTTTCTTCCTTTTCCTAAGAAGCAAAGTTTTCTTAGTTTATAAAATGAGGCTGTTGGACTAGGTTATCTCCTGATTTTTCCCTATTTACCTTCCCCAATTCTACAAAAAGAAGTTGGAAGTTGTTTCCAATCTACTTAGATTGTGGCCTGGAGTTAAATCAACACATGACTAGAGAGACAGTTGCAAACATAAGAATAGAGCTGATGCTACAGCAGAGTCCCATCAACTATTGAACTACAGAAGATGAAAGGAAAAGATATAAATATGTAAAATCTGAACATCTCTAAATCCCAAGAGCTGAAGACTGTGAAATTCTAAGGGTGTGTTTTCAAAAGAAATACAGCAGGTTTTAGCTTCAATTTTTTAAAAAAGTGACCTCATCTTTGTGTTGCTGAAAGGTAAAGCTGAAGGGTCAGAGCCCTAGAAGCAAACATCTGATGGGTTTCACACCTAGTTCCTTACCTAGAGAGGAAGAGTAGGGCCACCTCAACTTCACCTCCCAGCCGTCCCACTCTTCACCGTAAAAGTCTCCTATAAGGGTGGAACAGGTTCCAGTAAGTGTGGAAATGTGGTGAGGGTGGGTGACGGGTGGGATGTTTGGTTGCTAAATGGCCAAAGAATTGACCAATGTCTTCTAATCCAACTCTCTTGGTTTTTCTCTCAGCCTCCTTTTAGTATGCAAACTTACTGAAAGGGAGATACGCTGCCTCATTCTAGAATGATAGTTAAAGTAGCACCTGAATTGCCAGGGTAAGTCCAAAAAAATGAGGTTTTAAGAGTTCCTGATTCTTTTGAGAGTGCCATCTGATAGAGCTTCTTGGCACCTGTAAATGTTAAACTCCCACCTCAAGGCAACTTGGGTGGAGTTTTTTTTTAAATTTAATTTTAATTTTATTTATTAATTTATTTATATGTGGTGCTGAGAATCGAACCCAGTGCCTCACACATACTAGGCAAGCCCTCTACCACTGAGCCACAACCCCAGCCCCATGGAGTCATCCCCCCCACCCCCATCTGATTTCTAACTGGCTCTAGTGATATGTGCAGCTCCTGACTGTCTGGGTGGACAGACAGATGCATGTGGATAGTGGCCTGAAGGGACAATTGCTTTGGGAGATGGAAACATTAATGGCAGTTACATTTGTCCACAAAGCCCATGATGCCTGTCTGGTTCTATACCATCCTTGCTGTGTAGTAATTCTTGTCAGAGTTCAATGACAGGGATAAGCTAAATTGACTGCTTTGCTCTGGAAGTATCTGCCTGCTGTTAATAGGAACAGAGATAGAAATTAGTGCTGAATTTCACCATCATGCTGGCCCAGAGTGAGAAAACAAGTTGACATTCATCTACCCAAGAGGAAAATGTCTGGCTTTTAAGGGGTCACTCTGTATGTCTGGATGAGAGGCTGACACAAGCTCAGGGTTACCAGTAGAAGAGGAGCCAAAGGGTAGGCTGGAAAACTCAGTTTCTGTGGTTGTGCCCAAGAATCTAGTTGCTGAGAAACAGAGGACAACACTTTTTCTTCTTTCTGAATTATTCATTTTTCTAAATTATTGTCATGTTGTAATATTGAAATGTTGCAAAAATCCTTAAAGCAGAGGATTTTGAAATAAAAAGCAGCAGCAACTGTTAGTAAATGGAGTTTATTCAAATAACTTATCACTCATCATTGTCTTATATGTGAAGGATTTTTTTTTTTTTTTTTTTGAGATACTAGGATTGAACTCAGGGGTGCTCTATCACTGAGCTATATCCCCAGCCCTTTTTGGTTTTTATTTTGAGACAGGATCTCACTGAGTTGCCCAGTCTTGACCTTCAATTTGTGAGCCTCCTGTGTCAGTTTCCTGAGGGGCTAGGGTTATGGGTGTGCACAAGTGATCCTGGCTTAAGTCATTAAATTTATAGTAATTTATTATAGCAGCAATAGGAAATGAACACAGGCCCTGGCTTGGTTAGCTTGTGTTGCTGCAACAAAATGTCACAGACTGGGTAACTTATAAACAACAGAAATGAACTTCTCACAGTCCTGGAGGCCAGGAAGTTCATAACTGAGATGCCAGCCCTCATGTCTGGTGAGGGCTGCTCTCTGCTTCCAAGGTGCTGCGTCCCCTTGAGCAGAGGAAGGTGTGTCCTCACATGGCAGAAGGGATAGAGGAACAAAAGGGTGCTTCAACACCCTCAACCTCAAGCCGTTTTCACAAGGGTGGGTCCTCATGACTCCATCAGCTCCCAAAGGCCTACCACCTCTTAATATAGCTGCATTGGGGATTAAATTTCAACATGATTTCTAAAGGGAAAATGAACATTCAAACTATAGCAGAACCAGAAGATAAAAGGTGATGAGGCAAATATACACTGAACTTATTATGGAATAGTAAAACCAGCCCAGCCTGTCACTCCCAGCAGACTATAAAAGAAAAAGCAGGACATCTGAAGATAAATTCATTAAAGAATTTTGCATGGAGTCTTTGGAGCATAAAGTCTTTTGGATCTGTCTTTCCATCCTTGTGTGCATTGCAGAAGATATTCACCTCCACCCAAAGCACGGTGCAGCAGGTTGAGTCAAAAGTAGAGATGGGCCAGACCTGTGGCCTTTTGCCCATGGATGGAGGCTGGCCTGGTGGAGCTGCAGATTCTCATAATCCATCTCAGAATCATCATGAGAGGTGGAGGAGGGCAGCGAGAGGTCTAAGGAGAACCTGATACTCATGGAGACTGAGGCCTGATTCTGGCCTTGAGAATTGGAAGCTGGGAAGCTGCAGGAGATATTTGGGGCTTCAGGTAAAGGTAGAGACCATGGCTATACTTCCATTGGGACATGGGAGTGTCCACAGGCACCTGACAGTGCTGTCATAAAAGAACCCAGCCCTAAAATGCTGCCCACTGGGCCCCTCACCCAGGGAGTGTGACACTATGGGATAGTGCTAGGGGCAGGAACTAAGGCTGAGAGAAGTCACCAATGGTGCAGTGCAGCTGACCCCCTGGCCTTTTCTTAAGGGTCCACTGACTAACCCTATCAATGAGCGAGTATTTGGATGCCTTTGCAACAGAAGGACTGGACAGTCAGGTTAAAGTGCTTATTTTATTTCATTTTCCTTGGGAAAGAAGGGACTTGAAGGGTCAGCAGGGCTGAGAGCAAGATAAGAGGCTGTGGGGAAAGTGGAAGGAAAGAAGAGACCCTCCCCCTTTTTTCACTTGGGGCCCTACAGAGAGCTGTGGCCAAGGGACAATCCAAGCAAGTTGGGAAGAGGATTAGAGATTTGTGGGTGTACAGGTGAGGATGTAGTGCCCATGTTACAGAGACTAGGCATCACTCACTTGGGGTTTGGAACACAATCATTTCATGGCAGGATCGTGAGTGTATGTCAATGGAAGGAAAATGGTGAGAGCCATGGCAATGCCGTTCCCTTCTTTTATTTATTTATTCATTTAAAGAATATTTACTCAATGTTGACTATCTACCGAGCTGGTCTTTCTGAGAAAGGTTCAAGCCCCTTCCTGGATTTCTTCAGCTGTAGATGGGATTTCCCCTAATGACTCTTGGAAAGATCCACCTTGCTGAAGACACTAATGTGTCCTTCCTCATCATTATCAGCATTGTATAGTATAAAATGCATGCGCCTTAAGTCAGACGAGCAGTTTCATATCGAGGGAGCATCTTCTTATTGTACTCTGGAGGTTTGTTTTCCAAATATTTATAAGTGAGCCAAGTACCCAGAAGTGGCAAAACTTTAATCCCTCCAAATCCTGGCTGATTGCTTCAAAAGTATGAACAACTCACCACTATGTTCCTGCCTTAAGTCCCCGGGAGAAGGGGGCTCATTTTCTCACCTCTCTATTGCTAAATTAGAATTTAGCCACTCTGTACAGCTGAATCAGAGTTTTGTACTGCAGCCAAAACACAGTGTGCCTTAGACAACTAAAGATGTCTTTTCAAGTGAAACAAAGAAATTTAATTAGAGCCAGGCAGGAAAGTGTTTGCAGTGTGACATCTGGCTTTGTACCCTCTCTCTGGCCCTGCAGGCACCACCAAGGAGGGTACAATGTGGCAGGTGGTTGTTCGGAATCTAAGCCAAAGTTAGAAGTTAACAGAGAATCCCTCACAGGATGGTGGCTGCCACTGGAGCTAGTGCAGGTGAGCAGGCTGGGTCTCCCATAGGGAGGGAATCAGTGTCAAGTGTGTGTGTGTGTGTGTGTGTGTGTGTGTGTGCGTGTGCAAGCGCGCACGCATGTGCATGCAAATGCTATACAGAACATAGGCAGAGAACAGGGGAGAAGGACACTAAAATAAAGTCATGATGATGATGAGTGGGCATCTTTTCTTCCCTCCAATGTAAAGGAACAGCTCTTTGAAGGAAGGAACAAAGAAAGCTGGCCATGCTGTGGAGGATAAATCAGGCACTCTCATATGATCTTGTAATCCCCTGAGCTGAGCACAGTCCCCATTTCACAGTTGAGCAGACTGAGGCAGACAGAATGACGGACTGATCTGATCAAGGTTATGTGGTGAATAATTGCCAGTGTTGGGATCTTTGATGTCTTTGACGCCGACACGCATGACAGCCTTTCTCCCACACTGCCCCTCCAAAAGCCCCTTCCTGTAGTTTTCTTCCAAGGATGTGTGCTCTGGGGACTCATTAGTGGGGCTCTGGAGGTAGATGACTCTGCCTTTCTAGCCTCTGCGTCCCCATCTGTAAAATGAGCTGGACCAAGTAGGTGAGATCAAAGATCCCTTTTAGCCAACCATTCTGTTTGTGAAGGGTATCCCAAACTCTAGAAGATGCTGACTGTGGTGGAAATCTTACTTCATCATCAGACCCAGGTACACACAGTGACATTTAGTTTTTCTGAAGCTGTCTTGGAATTGGACACTAGTTCCCACTCTCCTCCACTGCAGGCCTACTGTTTTTAGCGTCTGGCACATAAAAATGCTCAGGAATTATTTGCTGAATGAAAAATGGAATGGAACACAGCACTCATTCAGTGGTGTGTTCAGGGACAGGAGTGAGAGTCTTCTATAGGTATCAGGATTCAGGAAGGACTATCAGGGCTGCAAGGTGAATAAAGCCTGGATTTTTTTTTTTTTTTTTAAATTTTAAAGCAAACGAAGATCCGGTTTCAGTGGTTTAGTTAAACAACTTACTTTGATGTGGCTACATTGTGGACATATTGTGGAAGAGCAGAAAAGAACTGAAACTTTAAAGCTACTGTCTGTTTATTTTTGTGGCAAAGAGGGAGATCCAGAGCAGATGATATTTGGTCTTCAAGTAGCACATCAAGCAGTCTTAGATTTGTGATGGAAAGTCTTGAGCCCTGTGGGAAGTGGAGAATGGAATTGCCCGGCACCTTCAAATGAGGAGATTGAGGTGAGAGTGTTGGTGAGCCAGGCTGTGGAGGTGGGCTCTCCACTCCACCTGAGATGCTTAATATTCAGTTCCAACTTTTACCTTTTTCTGACATCTGTTACCTTGATCAATGCTATGTGGGTATAATTTTGAGGGATATTTAAAAAGTGGGCCCTAGGTTATTGTAGAATTAGAAACAGGAAAATGAGGTGGATGGTTTAACAGAGACCAAGAGCAGTTGATCCCCGTTGAAGTCCCTGGCATTCTGCAGAAAACTGAGGACAACCTTGACCCACCTATAACCTCACTTTATATGGAAACCAATTTTGTTGAGATTTCAAATGAGAGCTTGACCTTCACTGAAATCTGTGTAGTCTGGAAGGCATGGGGCTTTGCCAAGGCAAGGGCTTCCATTCACTGGAGCCAGAGAGAGAGAGAGGGGCATTTGGTTTAGGAGGCACAGCACAAGCAGGGCTATATACACATGGCTGCTTTATTTCAGGACTCAGGAAGAAGCCATTGGCGCCAAGGGATATGAATATTTAACATTTTCCCAAGAAAACACTCAATCTGTTAGTTTTACCCTTCTGCATGCAACAAGATGTGATGGTAAGCAAGTGAAAGACACTGAGGACAATTCAAGGTCACTGGATCCAACTGTTTATGAGAAACAATAAAATGAGATAAGCACCAGAGGACTGAAGACCATATAGAAAAATATGAGCAAGAGGAGCTAGTAGTGAAGGATATTTTTTATGGGAAAACTATTTTTACCTTAAATTTAAAAATGCTAATCAGATTATCAGTAGATAGTTTAGTTCTATGTACATTCATGCCCCACCCCTGTTCTTCTTTTCCTTCTCCTTCTTTTCTTGTACTGGAGATTGGACCCAGGCATGCTTTACCACTGAACTACATTCCTAGTTATTTTTATTTTTTCTTTTGCAATGGGGTCTTGCTATGGGGTCTTGAGGCTGGCCTTGAACTCGTGATCCTCTTGCCTTAGTCTCCCAAATTCCTGGGATTATAGACATGTGCCACCATGCCTAGCATTCTTTCTTCTTTTTAGCTGTCCTCCAGGTCTCCACTATGTTGTACTTCTGTTTGGTTACTAAGCTAGTCTTCATTCAAGTAACTGTGGACTTTCATGCAGTACTGACATGATCATATCCCACAACACTTATTTGCTGGGGCTGGGGTTCATATACTGTTAACTAAGTTAATGGACAACAGCTATGAGGGTTTTTAAAAAAATATTTATTTATTTGTTTTTTTGGTTGTACACAATGCCTTTATTCTTACGTGGTGCTGAGGATTGAACCAGGGCCGTGCACGTGCTAGGTGAGTGTTCTACCGCTGAGCCACAATCCCAGTCCAATAGCTAAGAGTTTTTTGGAAAACCATCAATGAAGTCTCCATGTGGAAGGTCCCACTGATTTGGTTCAGGTTTTTCAATTTATTATAATTGGAGAGCTTATATCTCTTCCCTCAACTTCATGTCATAATAGTATAAACTATCTTTCACCAGAAAGCTCAAAGCAATATTATTGTTATTATTCTGGTACTGGAGGTGGAACTCACAGACACTTTATCACTGAGCTATATATCTCTAGAGCCATATATCTCCAGTTCTTTTTTCTTTGGGGGGGGGGGTCTTGTTACTGGGGATTGAACCCAGGGGTGCTCAACCACTGGCACATCCCCAGACCTTTTTGTAGTTTATTTAGACATGGTCTCACTGAGTTGATTAGTGCCTCCCTAAATTGCTGAGGCTGGCTTTGAACTCAAGATTCTCCTGTCTCAGCCTCCAGAGCCTCTGGGATTACAGGCATGTGCCACCTTGCCGGACTAGTTCCACTTTTTCTTATCTTTTGAGAAAGGGTCTCACTAAGTTGCTGAATCTGACCTCAAACTTGTGATCCTCCTACCTCTTTCTCCTGAGTTGCTGGGATTACAGGCATGTGCCATTACACCAGGCTCAAAGCAATATTATCAAATAATTATGAAATCAATAGGAAATAAGTAAATAGTGTATTATTGTTGTGGAAAGAGAGAGGTGCATATTCTTTAAAAATTTTTTTTAGTTGTAGATGGACTTAATACCTTTGTTTCATTTACTTATGTTTATGTGGTATTGAGGATGAACCCAGTGCCTCACACATTTGAGGCAAATGCTCTACCCCAGCTCCGAGAGAGGTGCATATTCTAAGTCCCAACTTAAATCATTATCTATTCCCCTTCAAACTTTCTCTTTCTATGCCTATAGTGATATCATCATCTGTCCAGAAATCCAAGAATTATCTTTTCATCTGTATGTCCTTAATCCTTTACATTGTAGCAGTCATTAGATCTCTTCTGTTCTACCACTTACTTAGGTCTAGAATTAGCATCTTTTTATCCTCTCTATTGTATTTGCCTGGTGAAACCCTCATTGCATGTCAACTGGTCTTCCTGCCTTTGTTCTTAGCACCTCCCGATACAAACTCCAACTACCTCTGGCTGAAGTCCTTCAACTCCTTGCAAATGCCCACATCTCCCACATGACTAAGTTCACCTTTATGTCATCAGCACAGTTGTACAGCCTGAGAGCCGGCTACACATAGACATAAATGCTCTTCATCTATCTGCTCATGTATCATTCGTCCCTTGACATATGTTTAGTGAGTTCCTACTTTGTGCAAGCATACTTATAGGTGAATGAGATCGTGGTGGATATTGCTGTCCTTAGATATGTTGCTTCTTATCCTGATGCATATATTTAAACATTTATAAAGAAGTTTTATAGATTTATGGAGACAAATATAGCAGTGTCTTCCTTTATGATTTGTGCTTTTTGTGCATTGCTGGATAAATCCTTCAGTTCTAAGCCCTACTAAAAATCTTCATAGCACAATTTTGATTAAGAACTGAGGCCTGGGATGAACTCCCTGAGTTCAAATCCCTCCCAAAGCTGGACAACTTAGTTAACTATTGTGGTGCTTCAGTTTGATCATCTGTATAGTGAGAATAAGAGTATTTAACTCATAGTTTGTTTTGAAGATTAAAGGTGGTGTCATTTATAGGAAAATGGATGGAACTTTTAAGACCATTGTGCTAGATGAAATAAGTCAAACTCAGAAGGTCAAGTGTTGTGTTTTCTCTCATATGTGGAAGATAAAGAGGAAAAAGGAAAAGAAAGGTTGGGGGTGAAGGCATGAAAAGCAAAGGGAGAGCTGTAGAATAGAGGAGGGAAGGGAGGGGCGGTGTGCTGCTGGGGAAGAATAGTATCTAAATTATATTGGTATTTTTTGTGTGTACAAATATGTAACAACAAATTCCATCATTATGTACAACTATAATGCAACAAAAATATGGAGAAAAAAGATTAAAGGTGTTAATACAATTAAATGTATATAGAATGGCAGGCTTATATTGTTACAGCTATTCTGTTAGTTCTTTATCTTTTAAAATGAAATTTATTTTCATTTATGATATAAATTGTGAATCCAATTTTATGTGTTTTTTTCTTTTTATGTATGGAAAGAAAATTGTTTCTAAACCCATTTAAAATCTTTCAATGCCTTCTCCTTGCTCCTAGAATCACATCTCTATTCCTGATCTTGGTCTACTTTGCTCTATTGGATCTGACCCCTGCCCATCTTTAAATTGTTTTTTGGCCATTCTTTATCACTGGGGCTCCCTTGAGGTCTCAGAACATTCAGCCTCTTTTCCTCTTTAGGGTTCTTTGGGATTGCTCTTTTCTTGGAATGTTTTGCTCCTCACGTTTTATATGGCTCCAGGTCACTCACCACCCTGACTACCTATCAGAAAAGGTATCATCTTTCCTCATACACAAACCCTGGAACTCTTTACATCATCCTTATTTGTTTACTTTACCTGTCTTGTTTTATTCATCACACTGATGATCTGAAATTTGTTTTGACAAGTTTTCTATTTTCTTCTCCCACTGGACTGTATGTTCATTGGAGGAGAAGCTCTTGTTTTACTTATTCCTGCATCCTCAACACCTGGAACAGTGCTGGGGAAATAGTAGGGACTTAGTACTTACCTCTGTCTTTTTCTCCTAACCCAAATGGGCTGGCTTTTTGGAAGGATAATTCTAGTAACATTATGGAAGCCCGATTTGGGGTGCTGCAGAGGTACTCAGGAGGGGAATGGCTAGACATGGGCAAGCTTGGTGGAGAGAGAGACATCTGGGAGTCCTGGCAGGTTGACCCTGTATTGATTTGTGTCTATGTGTATGAGAAGGTCTAGGTTTTCCTGGCTTGGAGCTTTGGTGTTGGCTGGGTGCCATGCCTGGAGTGCTCTTTCTTTGAATTACCCTTTTGATCTCACATGAACTATAATCTGCTCACAGACCCTTTTATCTAAAGTGAATCTCCAGAGCCTATACAATTGGCTGAGATATCAGGATACTACATTCCCTGAGAATTTCAATGTGTGTGCAAAACATTTAAAGATATGCACTACAGCCATTACAATGTGAGCTCCAATGAGACAAGAGTTAGTCTCTTTTCTGTCACTGTCTTTCAGCACCTGGAACAAACTAAGAGCTTAGTAAATATTTACAGAATGAATCAATAAGTGAATTTCCTGTGGTTTCTTTTGTTTTCCTGTTAACTTGTTTTTCTACTTTGATGTTGCAATGATTTTTTTTTTTTTTTTTCCTTTTGGGCTTGAGCATTGAAAGCTGTTTGCTTTGAGTCACTAGTCTGTTTCAGAAGACCCCTCTGCCAGGTGGTGAGGCTGCTTATCTCCAGCCAGATGCCTCTCTTCCTCCCCCACCTCTTTTTGGGTTGGTCTGGTTTGGAGGACATCCCTACCTTGTTACCCTGCCATCTCTTCATCAATTCACAATCACAGAGCAGCTTTTGGAAAAGCTCACGAATAAAATGCTAAACTTGAAAAACACTATTACAAGATGTACTCGTAGGACTATGGATGATAGAGAGGTGTGAGAATTCGAGCCAGACCAAACATTTATTTGGTGCTTGTCATGTGTGGAAAACTGCAGTATATGTTATGAGGGCTACTTCACATCTAAAATGTGCCCCAAACAGCACATGGGACAGCTGGGAAAGATGATTCCACTCCAGAATGATCACATTTTGAGATGACAACAGGATATACAGATGGAGACATCTTGGAAACAGATGTGATGCCTGGTAGACAGTTGGCTTTGGAGCTCCTGAGGTCCAGCCTTAAGATTTTGATTTAAGAATCAACTAGGATGAGAGCAAACAATCAGAATGATTGCCTTAAAGGTAGCTGGAGATGTAGCTCAGTGGTAGAATGCTAACCTAGCATAAGTGAGACCCTGGGTTCACTCCCCAGCAGTGCTAAAAAACCCTGACAAACAAACCTTAAAGGTATAGATAGTAAGGCCCTGGATAACTTTTTAAATAAATATAACCATAATGCAGACTGCAGTTTCAGAGGCAGAAAAGTGACGACTGAACAATTTGTTAAAACAATGACAAAATGAGTGGGATATGTTTGGATTATGTTAATTAGGGAATCTGAATTCTCATTTCTCAATGAACACTTGCTAAATGTCTGCTAAGTGCTGGAATTGGCAGTGTACCTCTGCTATAATTGCAGAGACTCTATTCCCAGGTGACAGAAACCCTACTAACTTGCTGAGCTCCAGAACTTCAATTTGCTCAGGTAGTCCAAGTGCAATGACTGGTAGTGTGACCCAAACACTCAGAACAAGCTTTTCTTAGCTCCGAGTTTCACATATAGAATGACGTTGAGACTAATGGGTCTGAGAAAGGAGAGGCAGTTCTCCCACATGGTGAGAAATAAATCCAGAGTTTGAAACCAAGATGATCAGGATTTTCCCCACACTTGCCTCCAGGTTGCCATTAATGCTTTACAGCATATGCAAGGGAAGCTAAGTCCTCTGGGGAGCCGTGTCCTTTGACATGGGGAAGTGGCAAGCATGGCCTCTAGGGGCTCAGCAGGCCTCAGATGAGATGGCCTATAGTCTGGGGAAGCCTTGGCTCTCTATTCTGCCTCTTCCACACCATATACTCCCTGGAGCCTTTCTTGGGCTTGCAATGCCCATCATTAGAGTGAAGGATGGTTCTGGTTCAAGAGCCCCAAGAACAAGCTCCTTAAATTGTGAATGATCCTAAGGGGGGCGGGGGGGGGGCGGTATGGATAGAAACCCACTGCACAGGAAGGAGTTAGCTGGTTAGAAATAAGCATGAGAGTCTCTGGAGAAAAAGGGCCACGAGGTGAGTATACTTGTGCAAATGGGGTGGGACAGAAGGAATGAGCAAGGAATAGGCTCAGAAAGGAAAGCTGGGCTGGGGTGGGTCTTATCTGAGGGGATACAGGACTTAGGGGGTACAGACAAAAAAAAAAAAAAGAACACAAAAGAAAACCCCCACTGTTACACCTTTTGGCTCCAAGGCCAGTCTTCCCCCCCTCCAATATTTTTAGTTGTAGATGGACACAATACCTTTATTTTATTTATTTTTATGTGATACTGAGGATCGAACCCAGTGCCTCACACATGCTAGGCAAGTGCTCCACCCCGGAGCTATAACCCCAGTCCCCAAGGCTAGTCTTCATCAGGAGAGAGTGGCCAAGGTTAGATTCTGAGTGAAGCCATTTGTTCTGAGACCTTCTCCTGGAGTTGCTTGGCCCCTTCAGTGGATTTGCAGATAGGTCCTCAAGACCTGGGCGCTGCTTGCTCGCCTTCCTAGGACTGCCTGTCAAGTGTAGACAGACACCAGCCAAAATATCCCAGGGTTGTTGTGTAAGTTGGTCTTTCTAGTACTTGAGAGCATTTAGCATTTGCTGGGTACCATGCTGAAGACCTTAGTCTCCCAGGTAACCCTCTAGTCAGTTCTATGCTATGAGCCCACAGTCACCTAGGAACTAGGGTGCAAATCTGCAAGTTCTTTTCTGCAGATTTTGGCCCTCACCACTACTAACTTTGGTCTGATCCTTACTCATATTCCCCTTCCTGTTAGGCTGGTGAGCTGACTGAGGGAGTCCCCAAACCTGGCTATGTACTAAGAGTATACGAATCAGCCCTTCTTGACCTTTCCAAATACCAAATGAATTTTAACAAGCTTTTATATAAAACTGACCTTTATTATAATTAAAAAAGAACAAAGACAATTTGATAAGTGCCTTTAATTACAGTGTACCTGCTATTTACATGTAATTATACTTTTTCTATACAGCTTGAATAAGGTTCATTACATGTAAACTATTAGATATTACAAGCTACACTCCAGCCTTTTCTGAATATTCAGAATTGAAGTACTACCAGCAGGAACACAGAAAACAAATACCCACTTCAGTTCTTTAGGTACCATTACTGGATGAATAATCAAGATCTGGCCACAGAAGAGAATTGGAAATATGCATCAAATTGAAAGAGATTCTTAACATGACTAACAGTATTGCTATTATCTAAACTCTAAACATAATTAATCATTATATCATTAAAAACAATACAACTTCAATTCATATAGCACCTTTCTTTGAAAGAGGTCAAAGCATTCATACTTATCTATAATATCTCATTTGTCCCCAAAACATCCCTATGAGGTAGACAATGGTTGATATCATTATCCCCATTTTGTATATGGAGAAACTGAGGCACAGAGAAGTTAAATCATTTCTTTGAGGTCACATAGTAAAGTCAATGCTGGAACAGGTACCATAGCATAGCCCTGTGCTCTTGTCTCCAAAACCAATGTTATTGTTTCAACTAAGTTGTTCCATTAGAGCATTTAATTCAACACCTCAATTCACTTTTCCAAGAAATAAAAAAAAATGTGCATTTTTTTCCACTCATAAAAATTGTTGAAATACTAAAGGAAAAACCATTCTGGGATGGATGATAGATTGATGTTACACTCTTCTAGAAAGAGCTCAGGGAAGTTTTTGTTTTGCTTTTTTCATTCATTCAAGGAGTTTCTCTTCCTAGTTGGAGCACAGAAGAAGATTTGAAAGAATCCTCTTAGTCACATCCAAATTTTAGCTTTTGTGGTCATATTATGTTATCTGCAAACCAGGTTTATTCCTGAGTTTAAAAAAAAGAAGAAAACGTCTAAACAGTAAGTTATATCTTTGATATAACTTTTTCTCATGGATGCATATTTTCTGTTCACTCCTTAAAAGACTCCAGGTGATAGAGAGGGAGTTAGGAGCATACATTTTCCAGAAAGACATAGAGATTGAGAAACACAAAGGCAGTAAGTCACCCAGGTCACTTGGTTCAAATTTTACTACTAATCCCTTCCCTCTCCCCAAGTCAAATATATAGTCCATACTCAAAGGAAGAAAAAACATTTTTTAAGAAGTGTCAAGATCTAAGGAATAGAGTACGCTCTCAGGTTACAAGTTGTTGACTTGAACTTAAAATTCAGTTTTCCTGGTATTTTTCACATTGCTTCTCCCAAGAGGCAAGCCCTGCTAAAGGTACTGCTACCCTCTGGGACATCCGTGGGCAGCCGTGGAACAGCACAGAGAAATTAAGGTTCTGGTGGTTCCAGAAAAAAACAAGAGAAGCCTAGATGTGGAAAATAAATTTGAAAAAAGCAAGCGAGCTAAGGGATTGGTGGCCGGCGTCACACTGGGTTCCTCTATGGGCTTTACATGGAAAATGCATGGAAGCCTGTCAAAGCAATGTCCTGATCTCAAAATCATTTGCAAATAGTAAACTCCAGCTTTTGGTTTTAGCAGCTTCACCGAGGGAAGGACACTGCTGTCATTCAGGAAGCTTTCACTGCCTAAATGTGAACTAAAGGCTAAAAAAAAAAAAAAAAAAGAAAGAAAAAATTCTCTTTAAGCTTAAGAAGGGAAAAAGAATACAGAGAGTGGGGGTGGGGAGTGTGTGTGTTTATATATTTTAGTCCAGGAATTAAACTTAGGGGTGTTTTGCTACTGAGTCACATTCCCAGCCCTTTTTATCTTTTGTTTTGAGAACAGGGTCTTGCTAAGTTGCTGAGGCTGGCCTTGAATTTGCAATCCTCCTGCCTCAGTCTCCCAAATAGCTGGGATTACAGGTGCATGCCACGGCAGATGGTTGAAAATAGTATCTTCTAAACTCATTGTTTCCAAGTTATTGAGTTAAAAAGTAAACTAAACAAAATCAAACCAGGACATTAGAAGGCAATTCTGAACTATAGGCTCCAAGCACCAAGACTACTCTGTTCTAGCCTTAGTTCACCATTTAGGGTGAACTTTAAATATATATGTAAAGAGGATGAACAGATACGTATACTGGTAATTTTGAAAAAAATACACTCTAGAATATTCAAAGAACTATGATGAATTACAGGGAAGTTTAAAAATCAAAACTAGCCACATCCTGGTGCCTTAAATATGTAGAAAATGAGAACCTAACCAGCTTTATCACCCATTCACCTGTGCCAGTAGTTAAAAAGTTAGTCTTGCATTCCATAAATCAGATCTTTGTCTATAAATGACTCAGTTATTCTCAATATCTGAGAACTTTGTATTTAGATGCTTGAACATTGTTAGTTTTCTTGAGTCCTGGGAGAGAAGAACAAACTAGTTATAACTAACATAGCTCATAAGCACCATTTCCCAAGGGAAGAGAGTAAAAGTGTTGGATGGCTAAGACATTTTACATTCAGTTTATTTTAAAAGTGATTAATTCTTATGAGGATCTTTTCCATTCAGAATAATCAGCTTTCTCCTACTTTACTAGTAACAATTGCTCTGCAGATGATGCGAGGACTACCTTCAACAGGATGCTCAGTGAGGCTGTTCCTTCTCTGGGACATGTGGGGACACGGGCCAGCCTTGGAACATTGTGACAGAAAGCAAGCTTACTTGTTATTTGGTGACAGTATGGTGATAATATTTCTGAACTTGTGAGTTTGATTCTTCCTCACCATTTAAAAAAGTTCTGTTATTTTTTTTTTTTAATTTGTAGTTGTAGATGAACAGCATGCCTTTATTTTGTTTGTTTATATTTATATGGTGCTAAGCAACAAACCCAGTGCCTTACACATGCTAGGCAAGTGCTCTGCCACTCAGCTACAGTCCCAGCCCCCCAAAAGTTCTTTTCTCAGTGTCAATTATGCTCATAAAAGAGCTGGGCAGGAGCGTGCACGGTTTAGCAAAACTTGTGACAAAGAACACCAACATCTGCTTCCCTAGGTGACCTATGGTCTTATCTTGTTAGCCTGTGGAGCAGGGAAATATGACTTGGGCAGAGCTGTCTGGTCACCAGCAGTTTTGGAGAATGGTTCTGGGCTGGCTGGCAGGGTCTGTGATAATGGGGGATTGTGATTCATACTAGAAAAGATGTTAGAGGATGTCCTTTAAATAGCAGACAGAGAGGGCTGGGTGGGGAAGAGACCCAGGTGTGGTGGTATACAAAGGGACAGTGACAGAAACTGTGCAGGACAAGCCAGAATAAGGTGGGAATAAATATTAACCTCATGACCCCATTCTTTAGACTCCTTTCTTCAAAGGAGTCAGGGAGGCTCAATATCTAAGAGACATTTTTGCACTTAAAACTTAAGCTCAAAAATTCTCAAATATTAAAAGCAACTTCCTCAGTGTTTTATGAATTGGAAAATTTGACCATTACAAAGACCTTTTGAGACAATGAGTAAAACTGCTAAGTTTCAGAAATTATATTTTACTGTTTTTTGAGTAAGGGGGAGTACTCTCAAACTTATTGGGACCACTCTTTAGATAGTATGTCACTTTTGGGGTAACCATTTTTATGAGGAAAAAATGCATGAACAATGAAATGCTAATTCCTATTTATAACAGATTTGGGCAGGGGTTATATTTCAATCTCCCCTAGAAACATGAGACATGTTAACATAACACAAGTATCTAAAAGGTAACAACATTAAAACATTTTACCATTGATAATTTAACATACAGAAATCTGAGGAATGACAATCACCCACCTTTATGATACATTATGTAGGTGACATAAAACAACCATAGCACAATACTTTTTTGAAAATTACCCATCGTATATAAGTGGCAATCAAAGAAAAATCTTTCTGCTTTAAAATAAATGAATACCAAATCAGATAGCTTTTAAAAAAACAGCCTTTAAACAAACAACAACATTTTTCTCATTTCAAAAGTCTGACATTATGAGGAATTTAAGCTACTGTTTTTCATTAAAGAACATGAAAATAAATGAAATATTTCACAAATACTAGAAACTAGATGTGAACAAGACTTAAAAATGAGCAACAGGATAAAAACAAAACAATACCACTACATAATGTTTGTTCTCTTCTGGACCATGATTTTAAAATTTCATGTGGAAATTCCAGATAAAAATTCTAACTCATCCAGACTCCTGGATTGATCTCTTAAGTTGAACACTTTTAGTCTTGGTGTGTTCAACTTGTCTAATGCCACTGCCTGGAATAATGGATTTTAAAAAAAAGATACAACACAGAGCAAGGAAATACAAGATAAGGAAGTCAGATTCCACTGCAAATAAAGTCATATTTGATATTGTAGACACATGTTCCTATTTTCACATCAGTCACTTATCAACACCAAACATTACACTTTAACTTTCCCCAATGACACAGTACAATAAGCCTGTCAAGATTTCCAGGAAATAACCATCAGTACCTACTGTGCTTCCAGCAGACAAAGCTTGGCTGGGTACCCGAAATCAACACTTTTAGAAGAACAGCATCACAAGAGTACACAGACTCATATTAACTATTACAAGGAATGTTGAAAAAAAGGTCACTCATTTACACAATCCTAAGTCAGTCTTGAGCTGGAGCTTTGTAATCTTAGCCATGGTGTCCTCTCTGGGCTGTTTTGCATATTTTATCACATCGCTGCCTGTTGATTCTGCTATAAAACCTTTTTGTGTGTTCCCTTTTGAAAGGGAACAAAACAGATCTCCACCACCAGGTAACCACACTGGTACTGGGACCCTGGGGGTCACCTGGCCTGGGCTCCATCCTGGCTCAGGGTCACTCACTTGCTGCTTTTGACCCCATCTGTTCTCACACACTTATCTGAGAAGTACACCTATGTACATTTCCTCCTCTCAGACAGAACATGTCATAAGTCACATGTGTAACAAAATCTTAAAATACCTGTGTTTCAGCCAAGAGAATTATAGACATAATTTAAAATCTGAATGTATTCATTAGAGAAATGAGGTTCACTCTAGAAGGTTTTCTCTTAATTACCAAATGCAAACTATTGGAGGACTGTTTCTTCTAATCCTGCTTTTATGACAAGAGTTCATCATACTCATATGATAAATACTTAATACTTAATCAAGCACTAGAGTGTGCAGAGCAATAATACATACGTGTGTGTGTGTGTGTGTGTATAGTTTATTACTGGCTAAGGTAAGTAAATGCTCCAATTTGAAAACTGAATAAGAGAAATAGACATATTGGGTTTAAATTTTAATACTTTGTGTTGACTACCTATTGTTAATTTAGAACTCAATTAGAATTAACTCTGGGATTTTGATGGCAGATAAATCAATGATTAATCCTCCCCCCCCCCCAACAAAGAATATTGGCATCTTTAAAAGCTTTAACTGAGTTAATGATGTAATTTAGATCAGGACAAGAAAAAAAAATATGTAGCTAATATATTTTCAAAAACTACTATCTTCTAGAGTTTCTTAAACATTTCACATAAAACACATTAACTTTCTGCTAACTATATTTGTGAAATACTAAAAGCAGCACAAAAATGCTTCTAAACTTTCAAAATATCTGAACAAAGATTTTCCAACCAAGGTAGATTTATAATTCTGCTTCATAGCACAAAATTTTTATTAATCTTATTATCTTTTTATATAATTTCACATAACTTAGGTTATTATTACTAAATGCATACTGTTGATGTCAGTGGTGAATTTTAAATATACAGTGAATTGTTTTTGACAATTACCTTTCATACATTTAAACTCTGTAGCATTTAGATCAAGATCAAACTTTTTAAAAGAAGCCACGGGCTTCTAACTCTAAGACTGGAGTACAGATTTTGAACAAAGTAAAAGAGATGAAATTTATGAAAAACTGTACAATAAAAGTCAAAACAAAGATGATGTGTCAATAAATACACTTCAATAAAACACCCAGTGCTCTGAAGAGCCAAGCTGTCTCCCTAGAGTTCACTCTGCATTTCCCTTCCCCACCTGATAGACTGTGTTATCCTATATTCTTCTAGAATTTTTGCAGGAGGGCTTTAGAGTTCTTTTTGAAGTACACTTAAAATATTTTCTATCACAACCTATTCTCACCACTTGTTCTCAAATTAAGAGAGTTATTTCAGTGCATATTTTATGACTATATTGCATAACCTTAATTTGAACACTCCTGGAGGAAATTCTGATAATGAAATTTTACTATGACATGATTATTAATAATGAACTTGTCTCTAAAGAAAGTATTCTACACTTTAGAGATTATACCTATTTCCCTGGCTATAAGTCAGATATTACAAAATGCAATGAAACGTTTGACCTGGAAGGTGCCCACAGAGGAGGGTGCAGCAGCGTGCTGTGTGCAGGTGGCAGCTGTTCCCATTCACTAAGAGAACCTGTAACCTGAGATTGCTGGGTCAAATTCATTCATACAAAGCAGTGAAAATCAGCAGGCAGAGCAGAGCTTATGAAAGATCTGAATAGAGAAGTGCCTTGAACTTTCCTGATAAACTTCTCTCAAGAGATTCAAGGTTCTTCCACCATTGTTTCCTAATCAGCAATAATTGTGTTCATGCACATGACTTCTTCATGGGAGAGACTTAGTGGACCAACAAGGAATGGCAACCAACCAGCGTTTCCCCAACAGAGTTCACTGTACAAAAGTCAAAGTCATCACAAAACCAATCCACAAATATAGGGACACGTGCCAGTGAGCTGGTCTCTACATTTTCAAGATGCTTCATCTTCCCAATTGCATTCTTCACAAGGAGGGAAAACAGCAAGATTATTAAATGTTTAAAGTCACAGATGTCACAGTGGCATAGGAATAATGACCTCACTTTTTTTTTTTTTTTTTTTTTTTTAATCAGTGTAGGAAAGCTACCCTTCTGTAGCCTATACTTGATGGCACTTCAAATGTCAAGTGAACAAATTTTCCACTGTTGGCCATATAAGACTTAAAGAGATGATTAAATTCAAACCAGGCTGAACTCTTAGTCTGAGCTACTTTCAGCCACTGATTTTTGTGAAATGAAGGAAAAAATTCTAATAGGCTATTTGTACTGGCAAGCCCTGGACTGTAGAATTAATCACTGTTTTCTTAAAAAATGCTATCAAACTTTAATTAAAGTATGATACTTTTAAGTTCATAATTCCTTATCATATTTTATTCTTCTCTTTTCACCATTTCAAATATTTCAGTAGTAACTACCACAACCACTGAAAAGGATTATTTATTCCTATCACAACTGATCTAGGTTATTGATGATGAGTTCCAAGTACCATTTGAAAAGCTGAGTCTTTAAAAACCTTCAAAGTTTTAAATGTTTGTTACAAAAAAACCCAAAAAAACAACTACTTATAATTATCTAGCTTATGTGCTTTGTGGTGTCTTTTCAAAATGAGAGTATAAATCATTGTACATAAAATCAAAATAGTTAATATACATTTTTCTGGCACTTTCTAGAAATTAGGCATTAAACATAAAACATCTTATAAATTTATATAATAAAAATAAATGTTTACATTTTAATCTTAGATTACCTTAGGGTGCAGACAACTTATGCAAGTCCACACAGTTGGTGTGGGCAGCGGAGACCACTGGAAATACGCATGTCCACAGCTCTTCCAGGATGGACGCCTCGCTGCCGTCCATGCACGTGGTCTGTGTTCCAACAAAAAGATTAAGGCTCTCTGTTTGGAAGGAACGAGCTCTGGGCTTAAGGAGTACAGATGTACAACGATATTCACTGAAAATACTGAAAAGGCTCTGACGAGTTCCCAAGGTTTTGACTAGAAAAATAAAACAAAGCATCTAAAACTGACTTCAAGTACTTTGGGGAAAGGCTCCTGATGCACAGTGCCAAAATAAAAAGGAACGAAGACCTAAGAGACTCAAGAGACCTCCTGCCCCAAACCTATGCATAGTTTGGATTCCCAGACACCAAAGCTGCAGCTCTGGGAAGAGGAAGGGTGAGATGGGTGGGGACCAGCAACCAGTTTCTCCCCATCCTAACTCGCCTATGTTGAAAACCATTGCCAAGCCCTGTAGGAGAATTTCCTTGGATTGGACCATAGGAATCAGAAGATTTTATAAGGGAACATGCCATATATTTTAAAGTTGATAGCAGACAGAGAAAAGGGAATACAGGAAGAAAAACCTGGTTCTTCCAAATGGCAGTATTTCAGGCAGGTGGAAGTGCAGTTCTTGCTGAGTGTAGTTCTTCCTTACAGCATGGCTGTCCTCACTAGAGGATAAACCCTGACAGCTGGGATCTTTTGTGGACAGTGAGGGAGTGTGCGTGTGTTGGCGTGTGTCTGTCTCCCGGGGCAGGCAGGTGCACACATGGGGACAGCCAGGTTTGAACATCACAGTTTCAGAAACTGGGGAAACAGTCGCAGAAGGTGTAATCATCTTCAGTTTACTAAAGCAGCATATAAAGTAGAGATTGATGTCACTTCTTTTCCCCACAGAACTGTCCCCAGATACTAACCACAGGCTCTCTGCAGCCGTCTTCTGGGTTGCTAGAGCCTGGTAACATCTCTGCATTGCTGCAGGTCCCCAATGCTCTCGTAGTCATTCTCCTTGGGGACGAGAGCAGGGTGGCCATTAATCTCCAGGGGGGGCTTTTCTTCCTCTCTGTTTAGAGTCTGTATTGCTTCATAGTCAGGCTCTGGCTCCTCTATGGGTCTCCCTGCTGGTGGAAGCGTGCTGTTTGGAGTTTTCTCAAAGTCTTTAACGGTGGCATAGAGGTCGTTACAGGAAGAGGGCGATCTCTCAGGGGCACCTTGAATGGAGGTGTAGGTGGATTCTGGCGCTTTAAACAACTGTCCCGACTTATGCAGTGACTGTCCAGGTTTATTCACTGATGAGTACATGGCTGAGATCTAGGAAACAGAGGGAGAACTGAATAAACAGGCTTCAAGCTGTGACTTCCTCCTTCCCTTTCTGGTGACAAGTTATATACTTAGCACTCATGGGCAACTCTCTGTGTGTGTGTGTGTGTGTGTGTGTGTGTATGTGTGCACATGCCTTTAAGATTTGTTTTACTTATCTGTACTAATTCTGGAGTCCAGAGAATAATGATAGATGTTATCTTCAAACTTCATAAATAGATCAATTGTATTTGCTTAATTCTGTATAAACTGAGTTCCACGGGTCTGCTGAGCGGACTGAAGGCACTAGAAGTACTGGGAGCTCAGGAAGCCCCAGGACCTGGCACATACCCTCCTTTATTTGATTTCTATATCAGAATGATATTTTATCCCAAAATGTTCCACAGCTTTACCAAAAAAGGGTAGAAAACATATTTTAGCCCAGCAATTCTCCAAATGTGGGCTTTCAACCAACAGTGGTAGCATGTTAGAATTTTTTCAGGAGGGTAAATTTCCAGGCTGCACCTCAAGGCCTCTGATTCAGAGACTCCAGGGTAGGGCTCACAATCTGATGCCCACTAAAGTGTGAGAACCACTGAAGGAGACCATTCCATGCCTCCTGCTTTCAGGTGGTGTGAGTGGCTGCTGGGCTCTGGTACATGTGCACCTGTAAGCATTTAGTTCCCCACCACACACTGACTTGGCTGTGTGTGTTACTGGTTCAAGAGTCATTCATAGAGCAGGCCTGGTTTTCTTCAGTGGGAAAATTCATTCTTTTCTGCAACCAGAGATGAAATTTGGGGACCATTTTTGGGATACTCTTTCCTATAGTCAGAGTGGGTCCTTTCCAAACACACCATGGCAGTGCTAATATATTCCATATAACCTATAATATCAAGAAGGATTTAATTCTTCAGTAATGATAGATTAAATGAACTGATGCATAGATATTTGCGGAGTATTACTCCCCAAATTTTTCTTAGAAATCATCCAGAAAAACCTAATCTTCATTACCTGTATTTATTTTTTACCACAGTGATTAATTCACTTAAATACCCTGGAAATAAACAAACACATTTCCTGACAGATGCTTGGCTTCCTGAGCGCCAAGGGACATGTTCCTGTTCTCCCACATCTTGCAGACTGTGGGCGAGCTTTCCAGCTGGCTGCAGAGGCTTCTGAAGACAGCCCTGCCGCCTGTTAACTGGTCATCTGCATCAGAACTTTTCACCACCGGCTGGTGGCTCTGTTTTGTGGGGCTCTGACAGAGAATCATCTTTGGAAGACTCTTGCCTTGCCCATCTGACTGTTTAATGAATATTAAATGAAGAGTCCCATCTTAGAGGTTTTCGTTTTTGTGGTGCTGGGGATCCGACCCAGAGCCCCGCACCTGCTAGGCAAGTGCTCTAACACTGAGCAACACCTTAGTTTTTAATGGGGAAATTGCTCTCAAATAGAAGAATTGTAATTTCTTTCAATTTAGGAAGAATTTTAAAAACTCACCAATTTTCATAGTTAGGTACACATATGGAATTTATTATCTAAAAGTGTTCTGAAAGCCCCAAAGATTATAAAGGGGTAAACCATGGACAACACAGTGACAAAGGGAATCGGTATACCAGCTTATCTTTCACCTTTACCTGGACGGTGACAATGACAGGTGGCCTTCACTGATATGTCAACTCCCCCCCTCCAAGGACCCTGTCATTAATGTCCTCCTCTCTTTAGAAGAGTTCTTGTGTCTTCTTGGCCTTTCTAATTTAAAAAAAAAAAATTAAAACTTTATTTATTTATTTTTATGTAGCGCTGATGATCAAACCCAGTGCCTCACACATGCTAGGCAAGTGCTCTACTACTGAGCCACAAACCCAGCCCTATATATATATATTTTAAATATGTTTTTATTAGTGCCTTATTGTTAAACATAATAGTGGGGTTTGGTCTTTTTACGTTTTAAAATTTTAGGCTATTCCATGAACTTGTAATTCTGGGAATGAACTGAGTATATACAGGGTGTCACTGGACATTCCGATTTTTATAAAATCTTGTCAAGCCTTTGATTATTCCTTTTGAATATTTGTCTTCTATGACTATCATTTCTAGTTTATATATCAGTTTCTCTTCAAGACCCCTTGCTACCTAGCTTTTTAATTTTTCTCTTTAAATACCCTGGAAATAAACATACATCCTTATTACTCAATAAATTATTATAGTCTTAGGGATTACATGAATTACTCTTTTCTTTATTCCCATTTCTCATCTGTTTATAATTGACTCTCTCTTCTTCACTCTTTTAAATTGGGACAGCAAGACTCAAAGTGCACACACACCTTAGTTCAGTCTAGGCTATCACTAAAGTCATACAAAAATAAATAATTTCTACATTTGTTTTTTTTTCCTAAATCTTCCTCAAATGAAATTTTGTGAGTCACAGTTCTTCATGTTAAAAATTTATCAATATAACTAGGTGCTATTTTCACAAACCTCAAATTTAAGGAGTAAAGTACTTTCAAAAATTTACATAGAATTGATTCATTTTCAGGGATGAGCTTCCAGATCTTCTTTATATTTTGCTTTATTTTCCCAATTGTGTCTCTCTGGCTGCAGAAAACAGACCAGAGGGAGGCAAAGGAGCTGACAAGGACCCGGAAGGAGGGGACTGCTGTAATCTCCTGGGGAACTCAGCAGATGGGGTGTGTCCATGAATCCGTTTGGAGGTACACTTGAAAGAACCTGGCAGTTGACTGCACCAGGGAAAGGAGGCATCAAGGATGACCCCCAGGGTTTTGGCTTGTGCAAGCAGGTGGACAGATGGCAGGTCCCTTCCTGGGGGAAGGGACAAGCAAGGGATTAGGCAAGATTGCCTAAGGAAAGCACTTCTGCTCCTTGAACTTTCAACGTGGGAATCTGTCTTCACACTCAGAGTCCTATATAGGTACATACCTGCCTACACACATCAGTATTATATGTGTGCAAAATACTAGACTGGAAGTTTCAGCTAGAAGCTGCAGGCAGCTAGATCCATGAAGATGGTTAGCTCTCTTTCTGAGCCTTGCATGACATGTACCAAGCATACTGGCTTTTACAATTTTAAGGCTGCACTAAAAGTCTAACCAGCAAATTTTCTGTGCAGTGTTTGGAAATACACAGTTCGTTCTTGCTGGCTGCTATGTCTGACCCTTGTTCCAGTCTGGAATTGAACTTTCTAAAGCTTCTTGCTCTCTGGTATCCAAAATTTCTCACTAACATAGTCTCCCAGGTGGGATCACATTCTCCAACCCACTATTGATTTCCTTCTGATGTGGTCTTCCTGGCTTTTGACGAAAGCTCCCATATTGAAATCCCTCCCGTCTTGCTCTTATGTCCTCCCTTCTCCTGTTCTTCTGACCTTCATTTCCTCCTCAGTTCCTTTTACTTAGACTTCCTGTTCATCTTGTCATCCTGCTTGGCTCACCGCCTGCCAGTCACCCTCCCAATGTATAAATGCCCATCCCCAAACTTGACCTCCACACACAGGCGTAAGAGAGCATGTCAGCTCTTTCAGACAAAGGGAAACATTACATTCAAGGGGAGAAGCTCTAGTCTTTATTACAGGAGCTTTCTGGTTACTTAAAAAGAAACCCAACTTACCTCCTCTTCTGTGAGAGTTGGGTCTTCTTCCCGAGACTTGTATGACAATGAGCTAAATCTCTGTCAAACACAAATCAAAAAAGGTAGATTGAAGCCAGTAATCCCATCATTCTTTACATATGTTTCCATGGATTTATTAAAATGTTTTCAAATTATTTCTATGGAGCCACAAAGAAATTATGTCAAATTATTTCTATTGAATTACGAAGAAATTTTGCAAAGCACCTGAGAAATAAACATTTACACAATTATTGCATAATATTCTTGTGTGACTAGTAGAATTACAAATAGAGAAGCTGTTAACATTATAATCTGTAACTAAAAATAAGCCAGGAATAAATATTTAGACTACTATTTCAAGTTCTAATTGTCACTAAAGAATTGATCATCAAAGAAGGGTTGATAATAAAAGGCCTCTCTTTATTAAATGCCTGAATTTGATATTTCTGTAGTTTGATGGCATCATCAGGAAGATCCTTAAATAATTCTGGAAACTTCAAACCCAATGGAGAAATAAACTCTCATTGTGTGGGCTTCCCCCACCTGATTTCTCAATGACTGGTTCCTGTTTGCTAATTTTAACACATATCCTGTCTTAATTCTGTGATTGATTTTGAGGGAGAAATAGAAGGGCTTAGGCAATCAGGGCAAGATGGCAAGAGAGGAAGTTGGGGGCATGGCCGGAACAAAGGAGCACGGAGGAGGTCTTCTAATGAGGTCGACTTCCTGGATGATGAAAGTGCTCATGGACACAAGCGGGGGACCCCATCAGACAGACACTTCTGTACTGGTGCACCGAAGCAGGGGATCCCGTAGAAAAACTAAAACAGATGTGTGGACAGAGGGGACACCAATCAATAATGGGGGTGGTGGTGGTGGTGGTGGTGGTGTGAACAGGGGAAGAGATAAGGAAAGGAGGAAATTCCAGAGACCAAAACTCCCTCAGGGATTCCCAGCTGGGGGGGGGGGGGGGGGGGGCAGCGCGCGTGGCTTCTCTTTGGAGAAGTCTATCTCGGTTGCTTTTGCAATAAAGCTGATGCTTACTTGCTATCTCTGTGTCCTGTTTTTCAATTCTTTGCTGAATGGAGATAATGAACCCAGCACCCCTAGACAGAACAATTTCAACAAATGTGGACCCTCTCAAACCTCCACTTGAGCTCTCCACCTACTCTCAGACCTTTGCTCACCCTGACCCACAGCCCCTCCACCATCCCTGCTTCTAGCAACTCCCTTCACTGTTCAAATTCTCTCCTTCTATAATCAAATTCCAAGTCTTTTTGGGGGGTTCAGGGTGCAGGGATTGAACTCAGGGACATTCAACCACTAAGCCACATCCCCAGCCCTATTTTGTATTTTATTTAGAAACAGGGTCTTACTGAGTTGCTTAGTGCCTCACTTTTCCTGAGGCTGACTTTGAACTCATGATCCTCCTGCCTCATTCTCCCTAGCTGCTGGGATTACTGGTGTGTGCCACTGTGCCCAGCTGCATTTTTGCATTTTATGAACATGTTTGTGAATGCTTTCATTGGTGATTTCTCAGCTGATTTCATGGGTAATATGATAAGTTGGAATACATTCAGGGAACAGTTTTTATAAAATATTTTTTTAGTTGTAGGTGGACACGATACTTTTATTTTATTTATTTATTTTATGTGGTGCCAAGGATCAAATCCAGAGCCTCACATGTGATAGGCAAGCGCTCTACCACTGAGCTATAACTCCAGCCCCAGAGTTTTAAAAATGACTTCCTTCTTGTAACCTATACAACCACAGCCAGGGGTCATCTCTGACCATGAACTCCAGAAGTGTTTTAAGGCCATAACTGACTGACCAACTCTTACTTTTCCTACCCCCTTAAGTAGAAAAGAATTTTGCTTTTTTCTTTTCCCACGTGGAGACGAGAAATTAGGTATAAGTTGCCTGAAGCAGACTAGGCCTAGTTAAATCCCAAGGAAATTTTCGCAACTGGAAATGTGAGGTCCCAGATATCAAGTTGGATACACACAGAAGTCTGTGGGTCACGAAGGTGTTTTAGAGCTTTGTTGAGGTCTCAATTTTGGAGCTGTAGGTTATTGCTTAGAAACCGTCACAAAATAAGATCTCTTGACTTATATGAAAGTATATACAACCAGATAGAACCAGCTGCACCTGCGAGTCAGCTCTCTATAAATGTCACTATGCTTTGATTTCTGGAGTCCTGAAAGGGTTGAAGTCACATACTACCAAAGGCAGCAATAAGCAGAAGAGGTAAAAATGTGCACTAGAGAGTCTAGCCTCTCTATTTAGTTCTTGTTCCTCAAGATGAAGAAAATAATACTTGGCCCTAAATAGACATGATGCAAAAATTGGAAAATAGCCAAATAAGGTGCTGGAAAAGAAATATTTTATAAACATGAGTCTTTAGAATTTTATTACTTGGAGTGGGGAAAAAAGCAAACACAGCTGACACTAAAATAGTTTTCATCAATGCACTTGCAATGAACTTGGTTGGAAATAGTTCCCAGGGCAATGTGCAAGAAAAACCCCAGGATGACCCACAAAACAAAGAGCTGGAGCCTACCTTGTTAGTCTCCTTGCTCGCCTCTGGGGCTTGCTCTTCTGCTTCTCTCTCCTCCTTCTCCTGAAGGTTCTCATTTGCATCTAGAAGTTTCACAGGAACAGGTGGTGGGGCCTCCTCTTCTGGATCACACGCATGTCCAAGAATGCTCTCTACATTAACACTCTGGCGAAACTTTTTGTTTCTATCCACAGAGGCGTATTCAGCAAACTCTGCTTTGCCCTCCATCTGGGGCCCTGGAAGCTCTTTCAAGGTGGAAGCAGACTTTGACTTGGCACCCTGGCCTCTGTCTGGGTGTCCTGCTGCTGCCAGCTCCTTGATTTCCTTCACGGTTTCATACAAGCAGTCCTCTACCATGTTTTCCTGGGAGGAACTGTCCTTGAGCACCTCATAGGGCCCCTCCGTGCCTGGTCCCTGGTCCCCATCCACGCTCCTGTCGGTGAGCATTGTGTCCACCGCACTCTCCGGGGGGATCCTGGGCAGCTCCCGACTCTGATGACACTTAGGTTTCCCCGAGCTGTCCTGGGAGTCCAGCAGATCAGAGGCAGAGGTCTGAACTTCCTCGTAATGCTGCATGCAGGTCAGGGTACTGTCTTCTGAAAGAACTGAGAGAGCACAAGTATCACAAGGATGATTCCCAGAATGACTATTACAGTGAATCAGATGCCCGACCTTGGGTTGAATCAAGACGCTTGCAAGTTTATATTCTTAAATCCTTATATTTTCCTAAGGATTCTTATATTCCTAATTCTCAATCACAGCTTAAAATGGAATCCATCCATTCTATCTTTCCCAGTACAACATTTAATAAATTCTCCTGGCTACCATCTGGCTCACTGTTACTTTCATTACTTAATATTATTCCTGTTGATACTCCTATAGGCAGAGTATCCCATGTGACCAGAGGATGAAAATGATAATTGATGGGACCAAACTGAGAAGCTGGACACCAAAGAAAGGAGCGTGTGGTGGCCACTCTCCCTGGCTCTCCTGACTTCTACCTATTGGGAGGGAGTAGTTGTAGCCATTCACTGGTCACTTTCTTTTGGCAGATGTAACAGAAGAAATGGGGAAAAAATGTACCCTTAAGCCAGTATCACAAAGAGCCTGGAAACCCTGTGCCTCCTTCAGGAACTTTCTTCCATCTCACTCCCCCCACCCCAACATCTCTATCTCAAATCAGGACTTCCAAATGAGAAATTCTCAGACTGTCACAGAAATGTTCCTATGTGAAGCCAGAGAGCTATCCCTTCATCAGTCATTTTACCAAGTGCCTGCTACGTACCAGGGATGGTTCAAGAAGGTAGAGATACATTTGCTCATGAAGTAGAGTCCTGTCCTTCTCGTGCATACACTGGAGTGAGTAAGTTCTTAAATGACTGTGCAGTCATTTGGGGCAGATTAGAAACAGTATTCTCAAGGGACATGTGGGAGATGATCACAAATACCTGGACCTCTGAACTTAACAATAGCCCCGTGTTCTCTACTCATCCTGCCCTTTGGTCCTGGTTGTCTGTACCATGGAGGACAGAGAATGGGCACTGGTGTCTGAGACTCGGGTGTCAATACTGATCATGCCTCAGTTTCCTTATCAGTAAATGGAGATAATGGGATGACATCCTACCTCAGGTATAATGCACTGTAGACCATGAGGTCTGGAGCAAATGCAGTCACTACCTTCATCAGCAAAAGTATCCAGTGCACCAAATGGATATTATGCAGAATGGTTCTGGGTGCATAGAAGACTCCAATTGCCTGGATCATATGGTTCCTCAGCTAATTACTGTGAGACCTTAGGCAAATTGTGAACCTCTGTGGTTGGAAGAACCATCCCGCCAAGGATGTCCATATCCTAATCCCTGGAAACCATGCATATGTTATGTTATACTGCTAGGGGAATTAAGGTTACAGATGAATGAATGTGGCCATTCCCTGACCTTGACATGGAAGAGAATCTTAGACTAGCCAGGTGGGTCCAGTGAATTACAAGGTCCTTATAACTGAAGGAGAGAGGCCTTGAATCAAGGAAAGTAGGACCTCCAGAACTGCATGTTAATTAAATAAATCTGTATAGTTTGGGGTATTAGGTTTATAGTAATTTGTTAGAGCAGCAATGTGGACAGTTTCCTCCCTTTAAGTGGTGGGTAGCAATGATGCTCATTTTCAGGGTGGTAGTAATAGTCCTATCATTAAGAGTAACACTTCAAGGTTAGGGTAATGAGTTGGTGCCCATGCCCATCTTAGAGGGATGCCTGGCACACACACAGAAGACAACTAGTAGATATTAGATAATATTCATCCAAATGATATTGTTTGCTAAAGCTGGCAACAATATTAAAAGAGAGCAAGAATATATTTCCTAATTTCTGACCTACAGTTTTTGAGACCTAGTACTTTCGTAGGTGATAAGGCCTATGTGGGAAGCTGGAATTTTTTTTTTTGGATACCAGGGATTGAATCCAGGGGTGCTTAACCACTATGCTACATTCCCAGACCTTTTCTGTATTTTATTTAGAGACAGGATCTCACTGCTTAGGGCCTTGCTAAGTTGCTGAGTCTGGCTTTGAACTTGCGATCCTCCTGCCTCAGCCTCCCGAGCCTCTGGGATTACAGAGATGCACACTGTGCCCAGCTAAAGCAAAGCAGGCATATCTGCAAAACTTACTGTCACCGTTGGTGAGTGCCCCATTCTGTTCACTGCTAGCAAGAGCGTCTGTGGTCAGGCTAGTCGCTGAATGGCTGAACATCTCCTTATCCGAAGGCTGCAAAAAAAAACCCAAATGTATCTGCATTGCTAAGAATATAGACTGCACAGCAGAGAACATTCCTGGCTTTTTCTAAAACTCAGAACAGCAAAAGCAAAAACCAGAATTGACTACTAGATTTAAATGAAGTGAAATCAAATCAAATCAAGTTGAGCATCTCAGTTAACTAGTCATATTATAGGGCTTAGTACTGGGGATGTAGACAGTACTAACACAGAATGCTTCCACCACTGTGAAGGGGTCTACTGGACAGTGTGGTTCCAGAGTCTCAGGGGCACCGGGAATCTTCTGAGGCCATTGGCAGAACTCCCTACATGGTGATCTATAAATGGGCTACACCTAGGTTGTGACATCAGTCCCCCTAGCTCGAGGTAGGGAGGGGATGAGGAGTCCTGGTGCTGGTCAGCACTGACCCCATCCTCCTATCACAGGTGCTGTAAAATGCTATTCTTTCAGGTGTGCCATGCTATGAAAAACAGCACGAAGCATCTTCCTCTGTCATCTGATGAGAACAGACTTAAATCTGGTCAAACACAGATAATGCCATTGATTTCTGACACTATTTCAGAACCAGCCAAGTCTCTGGCTTCAAGATTCACAAAAGCAATCATGTGCTAAAAAAAAAAAAATACCTTTGTAAACCTTTCCTAGTCTCACAAACCAACATAGGACACTTGGAGAGAAGGACAAAAAATTGACAGTTTTCTGCTGGGCTAGAATCTGTAGCCACTTCCTGGGACGACATGCCAGGCTGAGCTATTGCCAAGGGAAGGCAGAAACAAGTTGGTTCTTGACACACTTGTTTATATACCCAACTGGGCCAGACAGCACCCTGACCCAGGATTTGCCCCCTCCCATTCTTTTCATTTGTTCATGGCCTGTGCCACCGAAGAGGTAACCTCAGGCTCCAGGATCTCACGTGCAAAGTTCTAACAAAGCAGAGGAAGCTTGTTTAGTTGGCTTCAAAGATTATCTGACTCCTGACTTGGAATCAAATAATAATAGACAGCAAATAGCCCAGGCCTAAGTTTCTAGGTAGCCTTCTGTTTCAGTACAATGCTGCTTACACCTGCTGCCATAGGAGATGGCCATTGTGTTGGGTTGTCAGGAACTTGAGATACAGATACTAATGTCCCAGAAATGATGACCTGACAGGGCAGGAGTGGGTGGGAGAGGACTTCCAGGTGGACCCGTAACAGTATAATCCATCACAGCTGAAGGTCTATAATCCATTTCTAATCTTAACCTTCTAAGAGACACGGGATCTGCAAGTTGCATATATACGATTTGATATGGGAGCTGAGCTCTTAAGGCCAGGCAGGCAAGCGTGTGTGTGTGTGTGTGTGTGTGTGTGCACGTGTGCATGCATTTGTACCACTTCCAGTGTCAGCACATACTCCTGTGTGTGCACACTTGTTCTCAGACACACGTAGTCATACAGGAGGTGCTAAGAGGGGCCAGTAACTAAGGAGAGGGCATGTTAGGAGGAAAATGCAGAGGGCCAGATTTTCCTTTATTCAGTTGCCTCTCTCTTCCTATTTCACCCAAGGCTGCTGCTGACCTGGGGCAGAACAGCAGGAAGAAGGTCTAGAACTCTTGCTTTCTGCCCTCAACTCCCAGAATTTGCCCTTCTCACCAGCTTCTAGGTGATGCTGCTGCTACTGGTGACCAGGCCATACTTGAGAACCCCTTTTCCAGAAGGGGTGAGGACAGAGGTGGAAGCTCTTCCCCTAGCCCCACCTCAGCCCCACTTGGCTCTGAGGAGGCTGTGTGTGTGGGAGAAATAACAGTGGAGGGCCCCCTCCAGCCCTCCACCTTCCCCTCTGATTCCCCCACAGTGACAATCACTGGGGCGGAACAGAGACACTGGGAATAGATGAAAATTGGGGACAGTGTGGATGATGTGACCCAGAAAAAGGGTCAAGGGAGGAACAGTGCTGAGGGCCAGGAGAGCCGTGTTGGGCAAGGAGGGTTTGGGAAGGTAAGGAAAACCTTGGAGCTCCCCTTAGAGGAACCCAGAATCTTGGCTACTTCCTTCCTGCTTTTACCACAGGAATCCTGAGAATCCAGTCAGGCAGCCTGGGCTGGGGGTACCTCCTGCAGGTCCTCTGAATGTGTCTGCTGGCTGTGAGTCTGACCACAGATCTCACATTAAGTATTTGGCTCATCCATACCTCCCTTTTTGGACCCTCTTTCCCAACCATCTTGAGAAACAATGTCCAGGACAGGAAGTGACTTTTTTTTTTTTTTTTTTTTTTAAACACTGTCACAGGGCTCAGGCAGAACTCTGAACACAGTCTTGTGAATAGGAGGGTGGACCTGTCCCCAGCTGCTGGTGCTCCCTGGCAATTTAAGGGTATGGTCCTCAGTCAAAGGACATGGCAGGACTGGGACAATTTTAGGCTGCTCCTCTCCAGGTGGATCCCTGAGACTCTCAGGACCCATCAGAACCCATGAGTGGCTGGAGACTGGTAGAATGCAGCAAGGCCTGACTATCCCTTAGGTCTCTGGGCCCTAGGCCCAGGTGAGCTTACTCATTAGCTGTTATGGGTTGAACTGTGTCTCCCAATTTATGTCCAAGTCCTAACTCCCCAGTACATCAGAATGTGACATTTTTGCAAACACAGTCATTGCAGAGGACACTGGTTAAGATGAGGTCACACAAGGATAGGCTAGTCCCTAGTCCAATATGTCTGGTGTCTTTATAAAAAGGGAAAACTTGGACTCAGACAGACATGCAGAGAGGGAAGATGATATGAAAGACAGAGGGAAAATGCCACATGGAGATGAAGACAGTTTGCACTGATGCATCTACAAACCAGACTGCCAGGAAACCACCAGAAGCTAGGAGAGAGTTCTGGAACAGGCACGACCTCAGAAGGAACTAACCCTGCCAACACCTTGATTTTTGGACTTTTGGCCTCCAGAACTGAGAGACAGTAAGTTTGTTATTTAAGCTACCAGTTTGCCCTTATGATGGCCCCAGCAGACTAATAACACTGGCTGGAGCCTGGCAGAGGCAAAACAGCAACATCCCCGCAGCAGATTGGAGCCACCTAAGGATCTTTCTGGCAGTAGCACAATTACATCTATTTCAGAAACTCTCCCACAAACCTGGCTAAGGCACAGGCCTCGGGCCATGGCGAACATGCACCTACAGAAGGAGGGTACAGTGTAGGCAGTCACAGCTAACTTCTGCTTAGTTCTGCCCCTCAGTTCCATTCAGGTCATCAGTAAGTGGGATAGGTGGCAAGGTGGCTGCTGTTTTAAAATGCACACCACACACACACCCACACACACCCCACACACAGAGGCTCATACTCACCACGTTCATCAGGTTCTCATGGTCTCCACTGTGTAGCCTCGGCTTCTTTTCTCTGAAATGGAAAATAAAATGTTGTTCTAATACCAAAAGTGCTCCTTGAAATCAAACCCACACTACCTTTTCCTATCCGAATTCCTATCAACTTAAAAACCACTCCTTTTAAGAGCCATATTTATTTTGTTAAGAGAATGCTGGCCAGTCACTTGATCTGTCTGTAGGAGTCAGGGGTAGGAGGAGGCCCAGCCACAACAAGGGACTGCTCCCTTCTTGTAAGCATCCTTTCCCCAGGAGTAGAGAATACACATTCACACCGAGAGGACCAAGGTGGGGTCCAGTGTGGAAACTGTTTATACCTAGAACACCAGCATGAGTTATATAATTTTTTCTTTTCTTTTTTTCTTTTTTTTGGCACCGGGGATGGAACTCAGGGGCACTCGTCCGCTGGGCCACATCCCCAGCCCTTTTTTGTATTTTATTAGAGACAGGGTCTCACTGAGTTGCTAAGTG
This sequence comes from Tamias sibiricus, assembly GCA_025594165.1. NCBI lineage: Eukaryota > Metazoa > Chordata > Mammalia > Rodentia > Sciuridae > Tamias > Tamias sibiricus. Next base: position 137,004,567 of record CM046658.1, on the reverse strand, counting down.
CCTCGACGTTGCAGAGGCTAGCTTTGAACTCGCGATCCTCCTGCCTCAGCCTCCCAAGTGCTGGGATTACAGGCGTGTGCCACCGCGCCCGGCTCCATCATTTTTGTCTATAGAAAAATGTAGCGGTTATCTCATCTCACAAAGTCTGTGAAGTCACACACTGCAATGGAACAGAGAAAGTAAAGAAAATACAAATTTTGGCACGTCAGGAAGGGTACATGCTCTCAGGATGAGTCATTTGTACTTCGAGTCTATGGAAAAGTCTGTTGAGTAAAAATAGAATATGTTTTTACCCAGGACAGTCTAAAGAAAGCTCCCGGTTGTAAAGACGAAACCCATCTCAATCGCGGCAAGAGAGACACCTAGTGGTGGAGTGAGTATTTGCAGCAGCTGCCCTCTCATGCCTAGTAAAGACAGTACCCTGTTACCTTTATTTCTTCATCTTCCTGCCTGGATGACCTGTCCTGGGCCATGGAAGCCCCGGTCCAAGATGGGCAGGGATTAGAAGGGTATGTGGGGTCAGAGTCTGGCTTTTCCCCTCCTGACAGATTTTAGCACACGACGTCATATCAGACGTTTAAGTGACACTAGTCAAGTTTCTTCTGAGGTTGAGAAAACAGACTTGACCAGGGCCAGACAAGCTGGTCCACACTGGCTCCCAGCAGCATGGCTTGCACCAGAAGGCTGCATGTGTTGTATCTATTCCTGAATGTCTGGAGAAGTCACTCCTGGTGAGAAAGAACTTTACTTCTCTCTGAGCAAAGATCTTTTTACTGGGGGGAGGGCATTGACATTTTATATGGGACAGAAGAGAGAGACAGAAGTATAATCCTAAACAAACCCAAACAAACAAACAAACAATACTAATGAGTATTCCACATAAATTCTCTCTCCCTTCTAGGAAAACTAATCTGCTTCTTCAGAACTTGAAGTTCTACCTCACACATTTTAAATAATAAGCTCCCTCTCCAAAGCCACGTAATAGCAAAATTCCTTAGTAATTTCCAAATAGTGGTAAAAAGATGTACAGTGCACTTAGATTTCAAAATTTCCACAGTTGGAAAAAGATAATAAAATATTGACAAGAATGTGCTCAAAAGAACATCAAGAATTTTATTAAAAGTTTAAAATATAGGAGGGGCTCTTTGCATTTCTCCTCAGCAAAATCAATATGTATTTTCATTCAATTAATATAAAATATTCTTGGAACCCTTTGCAGCAGAGAGAGGTAAGCTGAGCTTAACATATTTAACATATTGTGAATGTCTTTACAGTGAAATTCCATTTATAACAGGCTTTTAAATGTAAAGATTATTCTGGGTCCGAGGAATCAGTTGAGATTCCAGTTGGATACATGTTCACTCTTACCTGTCACAACTCGAGCATAGAAAGACCAGGAAGGTGATGAGGAAGAACGTGGCAACAGCTGCCAAACTTCCCCAGAGAACGATCTGTCCGCCGCTCAGCACACTCCCTGCGGGTCCCATGGTGGGAAAAGGACCTGGCACAGCTGATGGAATGAGTCAGTTCTTCAAAGGTGGCCACATCGGGGCAGAGGGCTGCGTCTTCCTGCAAAGAAACTAATGTGTTTGGAAATTACTTCCCATGTGAAGTGCCAGAACTTTGCATGGATTGAGCATTCCAAATTCCCAAACTTGAAGTGCTCCAGAACCTGAAACCGATTTCTGAGGGCAGGCATGACTCCACAAGTAGAAAATTCCACACCTGACCTCGCAGGATGGGTCACAGTCAAAATACGGGTGCACTAAAAATATGTCTAAAATTGCCTTCAAGTTATGTGCATAAGGTAAATATGAAATATAAATAAATTTCATGTGTAGACTTAGGTCCACTTTCCAAAATACCTCAAAATATTCCAAGGTCTGAAAAAATTCCAAATCTGAAACACTTCTGATCCCAAGAATTTTGGGTAAGAGAATCCCAACCTGTAGTCAGGTTCCTGCTAGAAGCAAGACCTCATAGCACAGCCAGGGAGGTGTATGCAGGAAGCAGATGCACTCTGAAATCTGACTCTAGACAAGTCCCCATGTGTGGTCTAGCCTCTGTTTTCCTCATGTAAACGTGTAAGATGGAAAGTACCCGACGACCAGCACAGTGTTTGAAGCAATGAAAGTCGTATTATCTTCACATATTTGGGTATGGATGCTTAATGTCTTCAAATAAAGATCCCAAGTACTCTGCACTTGATGGCAAATAAATACATGTTGATTTGCATTCACTTTTTCCTCCAAGAGAACTGTATAAAATAATATATAGCTTTTGCAAAAATGAGTTCATGACCTACTCCCTGTTGCCATCCTTTAAGAAGGTTAAGGCTAATACAACGAACAAAATGGAACCCCTCTCTCTTCATCTGCATACGCAGCTGTTTATTCTGAGTATGTGACTTTATTTTTAGGGCTGGCTTCCACTAAGCTTCTGTGAGTACCAATAAATGCATTTTCAAGTGAATGGCAGGAAGTGTGGGCTTACAACTACATACCCAGCAGCAAATAAGACCTATTTATAAACAACTACAAATTAAGCATCAGAGCTGTACTACTTAGTATGTTTTAGTACCTGGTACCTGCTAGGGACTCTGCTAAATGCTTTCCCATTTAATTTCCCCCGTCACCCTGTGAGGGAGGAACTGTGAGTTCCTGTTTTACAGACAAGTAAGCAGAATTCCCGCAGAGAAGTAACCTGCCCCAAGCACCCCAGTAGCTCAATGGCAGGGAGACATGAGTCTGCCCATTTGGGCCCCAAAGGCCTGTGATCTCTGCTCCTCCAGGAAGCTCCTGATCACTGGAGGGCGCTGTTCCCTGCTCCTGCTCCAGTCTTCTAAATGAGTATGGCCAGATTACTTTTGCTAAACATTTTAAGTATTAGAGATAATTTACAAATATAGCGGTATACCAGGTTAACAATGATCTGTTGTCAGAGAGGGTTGTTTCAAGACTATTTGTCAGTTCTAGAACATTCTAACTTACAAAGAACAATCTGGAACTTAATTTCAAGTGTCATGTATAAAGTAAGCAAATATATATATATATATCCTATATATATCATATAGGATATATATATATATATATATATATATATATAAGCAAATATATCCTAGGACAATATTCATAACAGCATTCTCAAGAAAGACTGCGGATGTTTCCATGTTTGTCTGCTTTGGGGAGGGAGTGTTGATATTTGGCTATCTGAGTGTTTGCATAGGCAGCTCTAGGGTGTCTTAGCAGAACACCAGGATGTGCCGGGCAGGGGGAAAACAAAAGCCATTTTGACAAAGGCAGATCAACTGGAACAAATTTTCTTCAGGGGAAATATGATCACATTTGTCTGAATATTCCAGGTAAAAGAATAATAAAAAGCTGAGGAACTAGGAACTCTTATCTACAGTGTATGGAGAGAATTCTGGGAGATCAAGTGGTGGACTGCTTTTCTCAGCCTCTGAGTCGACATGAATAGCTCCTTCTAATGCTCTATGAAGATGTAAATTGGAACTTTCTGTGTAACATAGAATTCTTTCTTCCTGTGTTTGGCTATGTGTTGTGCTTGTAAACACTACAGGCATACAGTAATAAACAGTGAAATTGCTTTTGTATGTTTGTGCTTGGACAGCTGTAACTGAATGAAAATGAACACCATTTTTTCTTATGATTTGTTGATGCAAAGGATAGTTAACTTTAAACTAAGTCTACAAATTAGCACCAGAATAAGTTATTAAAACACATTTTCTCTCACTCTAGTCAGAATGGCAACAATCAAGAATACAAGTAACAATAAATGTTGGCGAGGATGTGGGGAAAGGGTACACTCATATGTTGTCTGTGGGGCTGCAAATTGGTGCAACCATTCTGGAAAGTAGTATGGACATTTCTCAGAAAAATTGAATGGAATGGAACCATCATTTGACCCAGCTATGCCACTCTAAAGGACTTAAAATCAGCACAGTACAGTAGCACAACCACATCAATATTCATAGCAACCTAATTCACAATAGCTAAGCTATAGAACTAACCTAGGTGCCCTTCAACAGATAAAGAAAATGTGGTATATATACACAATGGAATGTTACTCAGCTATAAAGAAGAATGAGTTTATGACTTCTGCCAGTAAATGGATGGATCTGGAGACTATGATGCTAAGCAAAATAAACCAATCCCCCCAAAATCAAAGGTTGATATTCTCTTTGATATGTGGATACTAACATACAACAGGGGAGTGGGGAGGGAAAGAATAGAAGTTCAAAAGATTAGACAAAGGGGAATGAAGAGAAGGGGGGGGGACAGAAATAGGAAAGACAGTGGAATGAATCTGACATAACTATCCTATGTACATATATGAATACACCACAGTGAATCACCACATCATGTACAACCACAAGACTGGGATCCTAATATCAGAATAAGATGTACTCCATGTTTATATAAATATGTCAAAATATATTATACTGCCATACATAACTAAAAAGAATTAAAAAAAAAAGAAAATTAAAAAACTCAACACATTCAAGGAAGCCCTGAAATGATGGTGACCTATGAAAGCATATGAAATAACTTTTTGCACACAATCCCAAAGCATAAGACATTTTAGGAAGCAGACAAAAGATCTGTCTCTTGTACAGATATTTGTTTGTTCCTTCCTTACATTCACACAACAGATTCATCGATGCTTATTTATAAAGTGCTAAGTTCTTAGAAAGGAGATGGTGTGTGAATTGCTCAAAGGTAGAGAGATGCATCCGGCTGGCCTAGCGTGGGATATCGGCACCTCTCTCCATGGCTGTGTCTATTCTTTCCTCTCCTCTCTCAACAGGAGGAGGCTGATAGAATACAATGAAATATGTGGGGTGCCAGACTATTAGGACCTTGCAGGGAGAAAGAGGACAAAAGGGGACTATTACAAGTTGCCCAATAAAAGCGGGAACTCGGAGAAAATGTGTCCAAATACCTGGCTTACTCCCCTTCAATCAGAATGTTCTCAAAAGCTACTGAAAGAAATAACTTTTTCCTAAAGTTTTCGCCCTGGATGAAAATCTCACAATGAACAGATACCTTCTGGTACAGGTTTCTGAGTGAGATAGTTGAATCCCTAGGGACAAGTGCTCCAGTGGCGTGGGCGGCTTCTGCCTCAGAGGAAGTGCTACTCTAAAGGAGGATGAGCTGCAGTGGTGGTGGTAGGGGTGAGGGAGCCAGGGGGCAGCAGCTGCCACTTACCAGATGTCCTGTGGGGGCCTGGCAGGGTGTGTGTGGAGGGGTACTATACACACCTGACCTTTCCTCCGCACATTAGAACTCTAGGTGAGATTATTCCCCCTTAACATCTGCCATTCTTCTCTCTTGGTCTCTTTCTGCATTTATTTGCTCCATAACTCTGCTGCCCATTTCTTCTCTGGCTTTCACCTTAAATACTTTTTTTTTTTTTTTTGGAGGGGTGGGTAGGGGTTACTGGGGATTGAACCCAGGGTTTTTTAACCACTGAGCCACATCTCCAGCCAATTTTATTTTTTTTATTTTGAAACAGGGTCTTACTAAGTTGCTTAGGGCCTAAGTTGCTGAAGCTGGCTTTGAACTTGAATTCCCCCTGCCTCAGCTTCCTGAGCTGCTGGGATTACAGGTATGCACCACGGCACCTGGCTTCACCTTAAACTTTGATGGTTTATCTATAACTGGCTAGTACAGTCTCCCACCCCTACCCCACCTCCATGTGTAGATGAACTGTCCCCCCAATCTGTGCAGATGACTGTCCCCTCCCAGGTGTGTAGATGTACAGGTATGACTTTTCTACTCCACCTTCTTGGCAGAGATAAGGACAGAGTCCTCATGTGTATGAGCATATGGTTCAGAGGAAGAAGAATCATGTCTCTGAAGTTTAAAAAATACTCTGTTGTAAAACAATATCCATTTATCAGACCATACATGTATATGCCCCACTAGAATAAGTTGCAGAATATGAATGTAATTGCAGATGTAGTTAATAATTGTACATAAGATCTTTTTGCTTCATAATAGGCTTAATTATTCACTGTGTTGATTTAAGATCATGGCCAGAGACTGTAACTTAATAGAAACCTATGGGATTGCTGAAAAAGAGACAGTGGTACTCCCTCTGTCCTCCAGTGCTATACAATTTTATATTACCTTAGGAACTTGTTCTTTGGTCCTGAGAAGGTTAGTGTTTGGGGTTATAGAACTTTATGGGGACTAGTTAAGAAATGGGTCTGGATAATTATTTGGAACTGAAAGCTTGATAATCTCCTACTCTTTTATGTATATTCATTCCATGATTTTAAAGAATTAGGGAAAGCAGGTGCCACTTCCAACCACAAGGTGGCAGCATAATTCCAGTCTCAGCCCTAATCAGTAGCTCCAAGGAGAGGAGTTCAATTATTCTTGTCTGTCTCTTATGTTTGGCATTTTAATTGTCTTCATTAGCCTGGACTATCAGCCACCAAAATCAATTCCAACAGGAAAGGAAATAAAACCCAGATGAAATTAATGAAAGTTTGCAGACCAAATGACAGCCATTTACTTCTTTAGTCAAACACCCTAACAGGTAGGTGCTCTGATCACAGCCAAACCTACAAATAATACTTCTGCAAAGCTGGGATTGCCAGTGAGAACAGCTACAGAGGCAGGTACTTTACAGTTCCTTTGAAGTAGGTTTAGGTCAGTAATGACTGTCATTACCACTTTACATCTGTCCGACTCAGCCCATAATTAAGGATGATGGAAACCACCTCCGCTGATGACCCCTCACTGATGGACCAAATCAGAACAGCCAAAGTCCCAAACGCCATGGGAATTCCTCCTTCCCAGTCATTATCAGGTGTGGGAACCATGTGGTAAAATACTTCATGGGCAACAAATTAACCAAAGAAATTTAACCATCACCAGGGAGCCACATTCTCTGGTAGGTCCCTGTCCTGTGAGTACATTGGTGGATGCACAGACCAAGGCTAAGTAATTAAATTCAGGTAGGTGTCTTTTCAGATTCAAGGGACTCTGCCTGACACAGAGTAGACCCAGCCAGCTGTGATATTCTGATATTCTGATAAGGATACAAAGTTGCCTTCCCCTACCCCAGAGATTGTAACCAAGATCTCCCTATCGGCTCCTTCACCAAGTCAGAGAAAAATACATGCAATGAGCCAAAGGTGATGAAGGAGGAAGATTTTCTTTTGTAGTTCCCTGAATCATTTATTAATGTCACTGCAGAGCAAAATCCTGACATTTCTTCCTGTAGCAGCTTGAGAAAAGCATATCACCTGGAAACCTCTCCACCACCAGACCAAAGGGACACTGGTATCAAGACTTGCTCACAAAATAAGGGCCAGCCATTTGTCCCAAGAGTGAGTTATGAATCCTTAGAGCCGTCTGTCAGCTCAGCCAAATGATGTCTTGTACATATAGAACCTATTGATCTACTCAGGAAACAGGAAAGTGGACCTATTTGAAGAGGGCCAGATGTGCGGCTGTCTCCTGACTTAGGGAATACATTAAACTTACATCATAAAATAATGTAGCTTACTGTTTTATATGTTTTTGTTATTGTTGTTGTTTTGCATAGTACTGGGATTGAAATCAGGGCCTTGTACATACAAGGCAAGTGCTCTATCACTGAGCCGCATCCCCAGCCCTACCTTTTATAAAAGATTAGACACTTGGTTTTGCCTACAGAAAAGCCAAGAGACAAGAGACTCTGATGGGAAATGAAATGACTTCTAGGGTTGCTTTTTCTTATGTCATGATTGGGAAGTCAGTTTTCAAGGTTCATTTTTCATGGAGTGGAGAGTAGAGGGAGGGAGAAGACAGAAGGTGGGTATGGGCAGAAGGATGGGGAGAGAGAGGTCCTTGAGTAAGTACCCATTGCTTTGTACCACGTGCATCCTAACTAGAGACCCGAGACACTTATTGGGGTTAAGGCCATATGTTCTACAGACAGGGTTAGGTGGCTTTGTTTTGCACCCAAAGTCTTTGTGTGATGTTGCAGCAAGCATGCAGTTTGGACTTCGGGTCCTCTCTCTTCCTGTCTTGTGTGTTTGCACAGCTGGTCTACCTTAAAAGTTCCTTCAGGGTAAGATGTATTGGTCTCATTTCCTACTATATTCCTGCAATCTACATGACCTGGAAAATAGGAGCCAGTCAGGGAATTTCTACTGAATACATGTTTCTGCAAGAAAGAATGGAGATTCCCAAGCAGACTCTCAAGATTCAAATTTAATTTCTAATTTAAGAGAGAGGAGGTAAAAGAGAGGAGGAGAATAAAGGATATGAGCACACTAAGCAATTAAAAAGTAGGCCCAGGGTATCTTAAGGCCCAACCCTAATTCTTGAATAAACATAGCCTCCTGCCTCTGTCCTGTCACCAAAGCAGTCGAACCTCTTTAAAAAATCACTGCACTGGTAATATGGGTGTTGCCATCGCTGCATTATCCCCAAGCTTGGCAGGCCTCTCAAGACTGGCATCTACTTGTGTCTTCGGGCTTTGTGTTCCTCGACTCCCTCTCCTGGTGACAGTTCCATCTCTCCACCATCTCCCAGGAAGTCCAACACTGGTCCTTCCTTTCCCTTCCTCTCGAGGAGACTGGACCTTGAGTTTCTCCAAGGAAAAGGCAGCTTTACATATTCTTGTGCCTCCTTCTCTTGGTTTTCACCTGATGAGGCCCTTCCCGTAGGTCTCCATTTAAATAGACTTTTTTTTTTTTTTTTTGAATTGTCTCTCAGCCTCCAAGGATAGTTGATAAATGAAATTATGGGCTGGGGTTGTGGCTCAGTGGTAGAGAGCTTACCTAGCAAGTGATGCACTGGGTTCCATCCTCGGCACCACATAAAAATACGTCCATTTTGTTTTCTGAATCAGTGGTTGGTTCCTTTTTACTGCCGAGTAATAGTCCATTGTGTGGCTACACCATAATTTGTTTATATATTTGCCTCTGGTTGGACATTTGTGCTGTTCTTAGTATTCTACAATGTTTAATAAAGCTACTATAAACATTCAAAAAATGAATAAATAAAAAAGGTATAAAAGTGTATTTTAAAAAAAAAAACTGAAATTACGAAGAGATTTTAGTGTCTCTTTGGCTGCCTAAGCCCTGTGAGGGAGGAGCTTGGAGCAGACCCACATGGGATGGGGCTGTCACCCTCGTGTGCAGCACACACTAGGCACTTAAAATATTTTTACTGACAAAACAGTTCACAGGAAGAAAGGCTTCCAGGACAAGCTGCCTACTGACCAGGCCTTCAAAGATGGTATATATGTGAGTAAGAAGCAATGGGGCAACTACAGAGGCCCACTACAATTCAATAGTGACTCTCAAACTTGGAAAAAAAAAAAAAAAAAAAAAGAACACTGGAAAAGCTAAATGAGTATGTACTACGTGCCAGCCACTTCTGCAAAAGCTAACAGGGATGATCTTTTACTTAATCCTTATGACCCTGTGATTTTGGTGTTACTGAAACTATTTTATGGATGAGAAAATTGAAGCTCAAGTCAAGTCTCTGGTCTAGGGTCACATAGAGACAGCTTTCCTGACTCAGTGTCCCCAGCACTTTCTATTCTAGGGTGTCGGCTGGCTGTGTGTTCTCATACCCAGGTCATTCATAATCCCCAGGGACCTGGCCTGTCTGGGACAGCAGCAGACAGGTGAGGACCCGGGCGCCGCACACTTCTTCCTATCTATCTTTGCTTCCCTCCATCATGACTTGTTTTTGGAGCCAGAGAGAAGAATGTCCTCTCCCAGTTGGTTTGGCCACCATGTGGTCCCAGCCATGCATCCATCATGGACGATCCTTCCAGGGGACCCAGAGGGCTTTACAGAGTTCATCTGGCCAGCCACACTGTGATGGATGTGGCATTTACACGCAGGCCTGTTTCCTGAGACCAGAACTATTTACAGTCACACTTGGGTAAGCATTGCTCTGTACTGTTTTTATTTGGATTCTGAGGTTCAGTGATTCAGCCATTTTTTTTTTTTTTCATAATAAAAAAAAGACTTCACCAAAACCAAACTTCAGCATCTTTGCTGAGAGAGTTGAGAAATGTATTCTTGGGCAGAAATGGCTCTCAGTCAAATCCTCCTTGAGGCTCATGATATTTAAAAGATCAGATTCACTTTAATTTGTGTTTAGACAGGGCTAATTACAAATGCTCCCCTCTGCCACATTGCTGTTAGCTTTTACAAAGCCCTCGCCCTGACCATGCCACCCACTGACCCCTGTAAAACAGAAGGTACTTATTCTGGAAAAAGGAAACTCAAGACTGGAGAGGTAGACCTTAAAAGCATATGGTAAACTGGGCCCAGTGGCATAGGCCTGTAATCCCAGCGGCTCGAAAGGCTGAGGCAGAAGGACCACAAATTCAAAGCCAGCTTCAGCAATTTAGTGAGGCCCTAAGCAACTCAGTGAGACCCTGTGACTAAATAAAATACAAAAAATGGCTGGGCATGTGGCTCAGTGGTTAAGTGCCCCTGTGTGTGTGTGTGTGGGGGGGGCAGATGGCAGTTTAAGTCACATAAAAGAGGAATGTCCACTGAGGTATTCTAACAGCAGCTCACTGATGTCTACCATGCTGTTAGAGACTCTTCCACGGTGGAAACTGTTGGCTTAACGTCCTATCCAGGTACCAGCAAGAATGTGGTTCAACTTACTACCAGCACTTAATACACCAGAGTTATCTTTATTTCTAATATTTTTATATTACAAAAGAGACAGACAAAATACTGCTTGACTCCTAAGAAACAGAATCCAAATCCTCAGAACACACCCCTGTAAGCTACATGCTGGGCCTATGTGATCTACATCGGGCTGGGGAAAGATATGAAGAACAACTTGGTTGACAGAAATAAGCCTGAACTTGCATTTGAAAATGTAGGTTCTCAGGGCTTGTCTTCAAGGCTTCCTGCCAGGAGTGGCCAGGAGAAGGCAGATGGCTCAGGGGTGTGACTCTCCAGCTCCTGTGCCATGGTGCATGTATCACAGGCCATCTCAAAGAGTGTTCCTTGTCAACAGCTCCTGGGAACTTGTTGAAAATGCAGAATCCTGGACCTCCCTCCCCAGGCTTTTGACAAAGAAACTCCGGGCTAGGGCTGGAAGTCTGTTTTTAATAAGCCCTCTGGGTGATCACAATGCACCCTGAAGTTTGAGAAGACCTCTAGAATGGTGTTTCTCAAACTTCAGTGGGCTGCTAGATGATCTGGGGGGCCTGTTAAGGTGCAGATTCTGACTGACCTAGGCTGGAGGGGGCTCAAGTTCTGCATTTCTAACTGGCAGCAGGTGCTGTCTGGACTGCTGTCTGCAGCTTTTAACCTGAAGTTCACGTTGCTTCCAAGCAGGCTGAAGGCTTATACAGCTGGATTCCTGGTGGTGAAATTTGGCCTTCATCTTAAAGTTAGGGGACCCCAAGGCCACAGCTCCAGCATCCAAGAAACCATCTTGATTCCCACAGAGGAGCTTAAGTACGAGCAGCTCTCTCAGTTCAGAGTCTAAGAAAATGGTAGTGAGGGGACACTCCTCGGGCACAGGCAACACAGTCCCCACTCCTACTCTGTGCTTTCCCACTCCACAGCTGTGTGGCCCGAAACAATTCTAAATCTCCTTGTAACTCAAATCTCACTTCTGAAAAATGCAGTCATTTCTAAGGTTTCTTTCCAAATCTCAGCTTCTACCATTTTATAAAAGTGGCTTAGTGATTCGTAGAGTCATAAAAATTCAGCACTTTGCACATAAAGGCAAATGTTGCTCCAGCAGGAACCTCAAATTCTCAATATGACTGATAGTTTCAGCTTCCCAGAAAGCACAGTCTTAGTAATTCATGGGAAATCCTGACGAGGGTGTACCAGTTAAATGGGTGTCCAGAGGGGGAATCATGGGCAACCTTTCCAGACAGTGCACAGTGCCAGAAATCAATGCTGACAGCCCTTTCAGGGCTCTTGGCCATGTCACCATTGTACACTGGCTGTGGGACTGACCTAAGAGTCTCTTTATCTTTTCATTAACATGTAGTTTCTATATTTACACATTTGCAATGAGATTTACAACAGCTTTTCAACAAAATGCAGTGACAGAACTGAAATGTGCAGATGGTGCAGGAACAGGTATTGCAGAAAGAAAACACTTCTCCCGGAAGCTTCAAGGCTCTTTAAAGACAAATGTCCCAAATTTGGAAAATCTTACAGAGATAGCAAGAGGGATCCATCTATTTCCTAATCTGAGCACTTAATAAGCCTGAACAGATCCAAACGTGATAAGACATTCTGGAGAGATTCTTTGTTTTCAGACACCTTGGGTTGGTTTCATGACAAATATGTCTGATGATATTACTTACTCTTTGACACTCTCATTCACTAAACAATAATTGCTAAATATCTACCACATGTTAAGCACAATTCATCTTCTAATTACATCTTGCCTATGAGACCATATTGGTCCTCTGTAATTTAACTTTGCAAGTGGTGAAAATATTTAGATGCAAGTTCCTAATGCAGAGATGTATTTTGGCTATAAGAAAAAAATATTTTTGAATTATAAGCATGTGAAATCAGAAAAACCACAAACCAACCAACTAACCCTTTAACTCCTTCCCCCTGTACCATGCTGCATTAGAGATAGCACTTCGTCACATTAAGTGCAGCTTGATTCTGTTCAGCTTGTTGGCCGAGGCTCCAAGGGATGGATGCAAGGCAGTGCCCTTGGACTGATGTTGTTTCAAGCTGAGAACTGTCCTCAATGTGTCTGGTGGATTCCAAAGGCAGCCTTTGCATGTTCAGAGGGTGGAAAGGCCCACCTCCCATGTGTGCACACCATCACAGCAGGTCTGCTGGCCTCTGAGCATGGGCTGGGTTCCAAGGCCAGTGTATGTGTGTGTGTGTGTGTGTGTGTGTGTGTGTGTGTTCATACAGCCCCTGCCTCAGTATAAATGGGAAGAAAACTGCTTTTATTTTCCAGTTAAGGCAAGCTCTTAAAAAAGCAAATACTCAAAGGAGAGGTGGCCTGTGCATTGAATATCACACTAAGAGGCCAGGAATATCAAGCTTACCTAGAATGTGCAAGGCCGTGGGTTCTAACCCCAGTGCTGCAACAAAACAGAAAAGCAAATTGTCCTAAAGTATGAGTGACAGAAAACAGACCAAGTCACCTAGGGAGGAAAAAAAGGAGAAGGATGGGAGGGCTGAGGCCCAGACACAGGGGCACTATGGGCCTGAGAGAAATAAGACATGTGGGAATCCACACAGGTAGCTTTTCATGTAATTTACCCCTGCTTTCCCATTTTGTCTATGGCTGACCTTAATCCAGAGGGAACCCAGTGAAGAATGACGTGTATATATGTATGTGTCTGTGGACATTGGCCTCTCTGTCCTCTTTCACCCAAGGTGGGGAAGATAAAACTCTGTCAACAGAGGTGGGGGGGACAGGTTACGAGAACAGGCAGAGCTTGTTCTTACATGGTCTGATGTGACTGATTATGGAACTCAACCATAAGAATTAGGATTAGTCACTGCTTTGGAAAAGGCTCACATTCATTTCAAAGGCTGCTAATACCCTGGAGAGTGAAAAAGACTTTGGACTAGATATAAAAGGCAATAAGGAGCAACTTCAAGGTTGCAAGGAGAGGCATGACAGTAGGACAGAACAGTATCTCACTTCTGAGCAAGAGAACATGCTGTCAATTTATGTGGATGAGTATTTTTGACTGTGGCTCTACCAAACCACTTGCCTGAGTTTATATCAGAATATGTGACCTACAGGTCCCTCCATTGCCACCCCACATCTATTGGCCTCAAGGGTTTCCCTTGCTTTCCTTCCCAGGCAAATTTGCCCTCCGGAATCCCTTACTCCTTGACCTCTCCCAGTCTTTGCTTTGTTATACCTGGGACATTTGTTAAACATTTGATGCCGAGATCTGGCCATCAGATCTGATACGGTAGATTTGGAGCAGGGCCCAAGTATTTGTACTTTTAATGTGCACCTTATATCCTATGATAAGTGGAGAAAGTAGTTTGTTGAATGAAGACCCTTTGAAGAACACATGTCAAGAGCTTGTTAGTCCTGCACGACTCAAGCCAGAAACTTTTCTCTACCTCCTCCAACCCCAACGAGCTGCTGAAGTGCCATGGCCTTCCTGGCCCCTGTCATCTCATGGGTTCTGCAGACAGGCCTCTCTGTGGATCTGAGGGGCAGGATTCAGTTTCTCCTGCCCAAGTTGACTCATGGCTCCCAATCCAGAGATCCAGGCAGGAGGTGGTAGGGGAAAGGAAGGGGATTTTACTTCATGTATGGACAATGTAAGGCTGATTCTGAAAGCTGCTGCCTCCTAGTGTGGATGACACCACTGATAAATATACTGAGTATTTGCTGCATGGGAATTCCAACAGCGTAGGGGTGGCTCATCGTATCCAGCCTTCCGAAGTTAAGGATTATTTAAAACTGACATAGCACTGGGCAGAGGAATGATTATAAAGGGTAAGCATGATTTCTACATGTAGTATTGTTTCCACTGGTTCATCCTGTGAAAGAAAAATCTAATCCCATTGTGGGCCCCTGTGGATAGAGGGAGTGAAAGTCTGAGGAAGTCCATGGGCACATCTCCAGAGGCCAACTCTGCTCCTCACAAAGCCACGCAGCTAATGTGATTATGAGACCTAATGAACTGAAACAAATCCAATTTTGAACATCTTCATAGCTAATGACGATCACATCTTCTCCCTCAAGATTTTTCATTTTCTGTTTGTAAATCATGAATAAAATGGAGGTGATGGGTTCAGGATGACTTCATGAAAAGTCTCAGTATTTCCAGTGTGGTGTTTTATGCTGTGAATGGCACAGCGGTTTCCAGGTTGAAGAATCACGTGGAGCTTATGGTACATTACATGCCATAGTCAGAAGGGACTTTTTGGGAGAGAACTTAGATTGTGGATTTATTAAACTAAAATTTTAAAGAGAGCCATTTCCCCTTATTGAGCTTAAAGTACTTGTCCCTAGACAGCCTATATGGCCACTCTACCCAATTTCCATATTCTCTGGAATGTAAAGAGCAGGAAAATTCTACAGTCTTGCACAAGGAGAGCTAACAGCAGGTGCAGCTTGGACACCACCACCCCTCACTGTTCTATGCTGTGTTTCACTCCTTTTCTGGAAGGGACATTTTAAAGTCATTCAGTTGAGAGGCAGGCAGTGACAGATGGTAAAGTAGAAAGCTTCCCAGACTGGGAAAGCCGTATCTTAGAGATGTGTTCTGATGCTGGCCATATCTTCCTGGAATGTTAAAATAACTCCATTCTAACTTTGTTAATTTAATAAGAAAGGAAAGGGATATTTATGGAATACAAGGCTCCATTAAGAACTTTAAAAATAAAACATGGGAACTCAAAAGAAATTTTGCACAAAGAATCAGGAATTCACTCTTCTCTGTCATTGAGGCTTTGAGTAGATCTGGCTGTGCTAAGGCTGCATTGTTAGTGGCGCCTTCTAGAGGTACAAGATTGGCATTGCATAGCCATGGTGGTGGATCTGTTATTGCAGACTATGGAAAATAAAAACAATGGGATTTGACCTTTAGAGGACTACTGTGTACTTATTTCTCATGGTTCCATTACATGAAAACTTCAAGAAAAACATATTTACAAAATGGCACAAGATATGTGTTTTGGGAGCAAAAAGAAAACTCATCTAGAAGCCAGACATGGTGAGGCATGCCAGTAGTACTGGCACTCGGGAGGCTGAGGCACAGGGAGGTGGATGACTTGAACCCCGGAGCCTGCGACCAGCCTGAGCAGCACAGCAAGACACTGTCTCAAAAACAAAACAAAATCCCCCAAAGGCAAAAACCAAAGTTATCTAGAAAAATTGAGGTAGTCATTGATATTTAGTAACTATTAATGGGAAAAGAAGTTCATGTTTTTAATTCACTAGATCAAATAATCTAGCTAAGTGGCTTCATTCCAGTTCTTTTTGTAAGCAATTATATGCGACAGTTATGTTGTTTTTTTTTTTCAATGCTAACTGAAATAACTGTAATACCTCAAATGAGACTGATTCAGTCTTTTTCACATTTTTAGACCTTTATCCAAATACCTTAAAATTTGAATCCATTTTACTTCTTAATAAGCTTTCATGTTGGACTATATTAGGGACAAACAGATTTTATGGACAACTGGTCCACCTGTAGCTGAGACACATTCTGCTTCACCTGACTGAGAACTCAATTTAAGAGCAATGTAAGACACCGAACCTTCTCCAGTCTGATCTAAGTCTATTTCTGTAGCCAGGATCCTTCCAGGACACAAAGGCATATAATTTCAGGATAGTTTCTAAACTGTTAATACTCTTCCAGAGTGCTGGGACTGAAGGATCAGATGTCAACATTTCATACTTCCGAATAGAGTGGTGCTCACTGGCCCTTTCCCTTAATATATTACTTGGTGTGGCTTTCAGATGCACTGAAGGGCATCATTCTGCCACTGCTGACCAGAATATCAACAGTCTCCTGTACTGTGGCTGGCACAGTCCTATTGTCATGGACTCGTGGGGGCTGTATTAGGTACCAGGTGAACCTACTGATTAATGTCATAAAAAGTAGGTTTAATAAAATATTAATATAAGAAACTGTCAAGATTTATTTATCTGCATTTTTCATAAAGTTAATGGTATTGTTCTATTGGTGGATACATAAAGCTTTATGCATCCATGTAAGAAACTCTTTTGAGATTTTAGAGCTTGAAAGGTTTTCTGTCTTGATTAATTAGTTTGCCTCTTTTTATAAAACTAAACTTACATGCAAAAACCATATTTCCTTTTTTCTTCTTCCCTCGTAGGCTGACTGTATGCTCAAAGAGAGTAATTATTTTCAATTATAGCAATTATCTTTGTCTAGTTCTTTCTTTCCTCTCTGTACCAAATCCAGTCACAAGTTTATTTTACACATTTTGAAAAAACTTATAGGTGTCTTTATTACATCTTCAATATTTTTGGAAGCAAATCTTAATTTCTGAGTAATGTATACACAGAACTTTAAATTTAATTACCATGGACTATTCCTTTACAGATTTTAAAAGTTTTCAATGTCTGGATTATACTTTAGGAGGAAGATAAGTTTTAAAAGGAGCAAAAGATTGAAAGGAGGAAGAAGGAAGAAAAGCAGGGAGGAAAAATTTTCCCACCAAATTAAACTTTGGGATCATAAATTCAGATACCTAAGGATATAATGAAGGCACTATCCAGATGATATCAGGTACAAAGACTAAGAAGATTAAGCTCTAACAAGTTTTATCCTAAGGGCTATCCAATGAATTATGAAGGTTCTTGGACTATTCTATTTCTTTGAAAAGACTAGTAGTCTTCAACCCTATCTATATATTAGAATCACTTGGGAAAATTTTTGTCATATTATAAATGCCTAGGCCTAACCCCCAAAGTTGGCATAATTGGTCAGGAATAGGGGCTGGATATTTGATCCCCAGGGCATTTGAAGATATAATTAGTGTTGAGAATCACCGAGCTAGATTGTTCATATTTCTAAATTGACAAATACTATGTCAAAATCTTACTAATTTCTATTGCAGTATCAGGAAATGGTGTGAGTAGAGTCAAACAATATAAAGTAGACACAGTTTATCATTCTGTTTTCCCCATATGTGTGTACCGGGAATCATGTTGACTAAACTTTTTGCTCATGTTCAGATGCTCCTTGACTTATGATGGGGTCACATCCCAATAAACCCTTTAGAAAAAATACTGAAAGTTGAAAGTGCATTCAATACCTCTTGTCTACCAAACAGGGTACTGTGTGGAAGGTGGGTTGTTGGTTGTCACCCTCATGGTGGTGTAGCTGACTGGGAGCGGTGGCTTACTGCTGCTGTCCAGCATTGAGTGTCACCTGCATGTCACTAGTCTGGGAGAAAGTACAAATTCAAAGCACAGCTTCTACTGAAAGCACATTGCTTTCATACCATCGTAAAATTGAGAAAACATAAGCTGAACTAATATAAGTCGGAGAATGTGTATATTCTGAGAGCCCAGCACCAGTCTATTCCAGAAAGTGGAACACAAAGACTCAGATGCATCAGATACAGGTTTTGAGTCATGTTTTTTAAACTGCTATATTATTGCTACACTTTTCTTTCTGCATCCCTCAAAATGCCAATCTTAAAGTTATATAGATATTCATGATTTATTAAAAAAATTAAAATAGCATTGTTTTAAATTTCAACAAGAATTATATTAAATCTCCCAACGTGTTATTTATTGGTGTGTGGCTCATATACCACTGTTTTAGCACTGTGTGTCAAAGCTGATCTAAAACACACTGTTATCTAGCCACTTGCAAAATGACCCATAATTCTTCAGAGGTAAAGAGGATACAAGAAATTGACACATTATTATGACAGTACCTTTTCTTTATGCTTTAAGCTATTTTAGTCTTTCTATTGATCTTCATTGCTTAAATGAACACACTACACTTTGTTCAGCTCAGCTTGACATTTATTGGAAGATTATTGTCAGGGGCCAGGTGGGCTTCAACGCTCTAGCCTCAGCAGGTCCTGTCTCCTTGGCCATGACCTTCTGTGGGCTTTTTCATTCCAGCCCTTGACCAACCATGTTAGGTTTACCCTCACCCTGGAACTTTTGTATTAGTTGTTTATTTTCTGGAATAACTGTCCTTTAGGACATAATACAGCTGGACTATCCTCATTTTTAAGTCCTGATCCAACATCATGTCTCAGAGAAGCCCTCTCTGACAAAACCACTCAATGGCTTGCTGTGCACTCCCAACTGTCTTCATCTCATTACCCTGCTCTCTTTTCCTGTTAGCTGAAAACATCTTATTTATTAGTCTTTGTGCTTATTGTCGCATTGTGCTTAATAGAATATAACCTCCAGGAACACAGGTCTTTGCAGCTATAACTCCTACACCTACAATAGTAGCAGACACCCAGTAAAACACTGGTAGAGTGAATGAATGCATGTCTCTTCAGTCTTAGTAAGAACAGAACTGATTACAGTCCTGCATTCTTTCGAGGTTGAAACTACTAATGGTTAACAGATAATAAATGAGTAGGCATAGTCGCAATTCTAACCTAGAGTTCTCCATGCAATATGCACATGTTGGGATTTTTAATTGGATCCACAGTGCCAGCCACTTTTTGCAGAGAAGGCAATTTGCATCCTGAGCCTCACTGACCTCTGGCTGGCTCTAAGCTTCTGCCAGAATGAGCTCCTCCATTTTGTACATCTTATAATCTTGGCTGTTCCTTTCAGTTCCCAGCAGCTAGACATTGTTTGAAACTGCATTTCCAATCTTATGTTGATGTTTTTTTTTTTTTTTTTTAGACTGCTTTATTGGGAGCAACACCATGTTTATTTGGCTTACGGCCCTCAGTATGTCATGGTAAAGTTTTTGGGTCTCTTTTCATATGTCTGGCTTGAGATGGGAGTTACGTTGAAAAAAAAAAAATCATCTAATGTTAGTGGATTCATTACGGTCTGGGTTCTTTTGTCAGTAATCTTATCCTTCCATTATTACCATGTGATACTAAGAGTACTAGCCAGGAAGTCAGTTGTAATATCTTCAGGACAAATCCTAGTGACATATGGCATAGACAGTTGGGCACTACCACTATTTTGAGACACTTCTGTTTGGTCTAGACTAGCGCTTTCAGCCATATTGATAACACACTTCACCAGCTTTCCTAACATGTGCCTATGTTTGCATGTCACTCTATTCAATATCATCAGTATTTCAGTTTTCATTTCATATAGAAAAGTTTATTTGATAGCACCATTGAAATCAGCTACAGTTGGTTCTTGTAAAACATACATAGTCCAGTGCCCTCACCCAGAATAGATTCCCAATAAATATTAGTTTCTTCTTTTGCTTCCCTGGCTGATTTAATAAAACCTTATTTTATTCCAAAACATACTTAAGGAATCTACATTTTACTGTATTCAAAGGAGCTGATTCTGATATTATAATTTATAATTTGAATTTAACTGATGAGAAATAATCTGATACTAGCTGTATATATATATATACATTAAATAATATTATTAACACAAACAATTTCTTCTGAACCCAGTAGTATTTTTTTTTTTTTTTTGGTACTGGGGATTGAACCCAGGGCTGCTTAACCACTGAGCTACATCCTGAGCCCTTTTAAATATTTTTTATTTAGAGACAGGGTCTTGCTGTGTTGCTTATGGCCTCACTAAACCGTTGACACTGGCTTTGAACTTACAATCCTCCTGCCTCAGCCTCCTGAGTTTCAGTGGTTAATTTTTAAAAAATATTTATTTTTTAGTTGTAGTTGGACACAATACCTTTATTTTATTTGCTTGTTTTTATGTGGTTCTGAGGATGGAACCCAGGGCCTCATATGTGCCAGGTGAGTGTTCTTTCGCTGAGCCACAACCCCAGCACTTCAGTGGTTAATTTTAACATGCTGAAAAGAGAGAGGCACAACCCGATACTGTGTTGTGCAGTACAACAGGAAGTCATGGGCACTAGCTAGAAAGTCTAGCTGTAATGTGAATGTGAAATAACCAAGACTCTAGATCTAAACAACAGACCTTACATCTATCACTTGAATGATCAACTATCATGGGTTTTGTCTACCCAGTCAACTCACATGCACATAATTTCAAAGTTTTTGCATAAATCTGTAGAGTTTTCTGTGTAAAAATAGCAGACCAAATTTTAGACATGGACCTTGTGTAATTATCCATAATGATTATCATCCATGTATTAATTAAAAAGGCAGACATATGGGTAAGAGGAAGACGACAAACACATTTCATTAAACACTTCCTGAGTTTGATTCCTCTCCTCAGCTATGAGATACTGTAGCTCCTTACGGCCCAGGCTTAGCCTCTTTTCCTTACTTTGCTCCATGCTATCTCCTTGGATGAAAATATGCATTAACCATAATAATGGGTGTAATTCCCAACGGGTTGCCTCGATCTCCAAATCTGGATCTCTAGCCCAAGACTCCATGAGCTGCAGTGCCCATATGCAGCTTGTACCTGGGCTCTCCATCTTCCTATGCCTAGGGGTCACACCCTCTCTGTGAATGGTGCCACATTTATTTAGGTGCTCCAGGGAGAATCCTAGGTCAACCTATTTACCATCCTCTCTCAGCTTCCCTCCATGTCTAATTCAACATCAAGCCCCCTCAACGTCATCCCTTAGTTGACTTTCAAATGCAGGTCTTCAACTCATTCTTGTCTCTGTACCGGCAGAGACAGCTCTCTCTCTAGTCCAAACTACCAGCCTCTCTCATCTTGGCTACTGCAGGAGCCTACTGGTTTCCTGCATTCACACTGTTGCTCTCCAACCCCTTCTTTAACCCTCTGCCAGACAGATCTCAAAAATGAAAGTCTGATCACACCAAGCCCACTGCTTAAAACCCTTTAACAGTTTCCCATTTATCAAGGAATAAAGAAAATGCAACCATATAAAGTAGCCTGCAAACTCTAAAGGCAAGTGGCCTTTTGCCTACCTTCCCCCTCCACTCATTGCACTCTCTGTCTACCATCCTGGCTACTTCCTCCTCTGGAATTCCTCCTTCCCTATCACAGGCTTTCCTCAGTTATGTTCTGCACTTCTCAGATGTTGGGTAGTTTTCCCAGCACAAGGTCGTTGCCCATTGCTACTGGGCTTCTTTCAGAGCATCTCATTTTTTAGTCTACCTAATACTTGGCATAATAACTGCCAGACTGTGTGGAAGCCCTACCATGAAATCGAACCTGAGACGGCGTGAGCAGGACACTGCATCTTCTCTTCTTGCGGTCCCGTGCACTCTCGCCTCCCGTCACACATGCTTAATCTTGCTGGACCTGGAGGCCCTCGCCAGGATTTGATCCCAGTTTGTTTTCACCATTAGTTTTAAATGAAGTCAGATTTAAAAAGAGGGTCCATTTGCATTATGTGTTTTCCCCAAAGCCCAGTAGTATAAATGATCAAATAATGCTTCTGATTGTCTTGTAGTAGACAATCATTTTATAAACTTTCAAGTTCAAAGTTTCATAGAACTATTGCCTCAAACCAATGTGGATTGACAAAAAGCACTTGGATCAGACTGACTTGGCACTCTAAGAAAAAGGCACTAATAGCATCGTCAATAACACTGGAATGATAAAACAGTGCAGTGAACATGCACAGGGTGAGGAGCTGAACAGAGAGAAGGGAAATCCTGCTCAGCTGAGATGTCACCACATGCTCAGGCTGAGTTTCCTAATCTTCATCTTTTTACTCGCCTACAAAGACCCAAGAGCCACTACCACCACAACTGCTCCAATTCAGGACAACTGTTTTAATTAATTTTGTGTAAAGTTCCAGGTTATCAAACATTTTCGTAGATTTTCCTTTTTAAGGAGCTCAAAAGTCTTGTAATAAATTGGGGGTGGCAATGTTTTTTTTTTTTTTTTTTTTTTTTTTTTTTTTTTTTTTTTAAATCACGATGGGTGTTTTACAAATGAAGAAACAATAGGACAGAGAGATCAATGGCTGCCTGAGATGCACAGCTGACCTAGGAAACACCCAATACAAACTCTTACGTTCCTTCCTGACGATATCTTTGTATTTGTAGAAATGTGGTTCTGCAAAGTGAAGTTCTTGCCCTAAGCCAAGAGGATACAGATCAGACAGTAGTCACCATCATAAACCACAAAGCCACAGGGGTCTGTCAGACAGTGCCCACACTGGGGCAGGCTGGGTGGATATTAACCTTTCTTCCCTCTTGCAAAGAAACATCATCTACCCCATTTTTATTGAAAGACATGGCCTACTTATTCCATCTTTTGTTTTTCTATTTTTCCCCCTTAGTACTACCTAAAGAAAACCATGGCACAAAAATAAGGGAAATGGTGATTTCAACTTCATGGTTGGGGATTAATAGCAGAGTGGGGCTGGGCAGACCATGAGCCCCTCCACCCACGTCGGGTGTTAGTCACCGTTCTTTTAAGAAGACGTGACATCCTCTAAAAGGGACATAGTTCAAGAGTTTCAAAAAGAGAAAGAATGGGGGCCCATGACACTGTGAGAACGGTGTAAACACTGCAGAGGTGTGGTACTTACGTTTTACTAGTTGCTTAAAAACTGAAGACGAAACAGATTAAGCTTACTAAATTTGTGGATGGCTTTCATCTGCATAGGGTTTCCAACCACTTTTGACATGAAGTGCTTAATATAAATTCTTTTTAAAAAAATTTCTATTATTCTAATTTGTTATACATGTTTGCAGAGTACATTTCATTTCATATTACATATAAAGAGCACAATTTTTCAAGTTGCTGGTTTTATATAAAGAATTTTTACAACAATTGTGTCTTCATACATGTATTTAGGGTAATGATGGATAACTCATTCTACCATTATTCCTATCCCCTTTCCCCCTTCCCTCCCCCCCCCTTTGTTCTATTTAAAGCTCTTTCATTCCTTTCATCCCCACTCCCTTGCCTTTATAAGTTAGTATCTTCATATCAAAGAGATTGTTTGACCTTTGGTTTTTTGGGATTGGCTAACTTCACTTAGCATTATTTTCTCCAACTCCATCCATTTACCTGCAAATGCCATGATTTTATTCTCTTTTAGTGCTGAGTAGTGTTCCATTGTGTATATATACCAAAGTTTCCCTATCCATTCATCTCCTGATGGGCATTGGGGTTGGTTCCACAATCTAGCTATTGTGAATTGTGCTGCTATAAACATTGATGTGGCTGTTTCCCTATAGTAAGCTGTTTTTAAGTCCTTTGGGAAATATTAAAAATCTTAGACTGTTCAGAAATCTTGGAGATCTAGTCTAGGAGATTATCTTTTATTTTCTTATTTATTACAAAAAGGAACTGCAATAATTAAAAAATATTCTAAGGTGTGCAAGGGTAAAATTCTCTTATTTAGGGCTTGTAAAACTGTACACAGCTACTAGTTTTGCAAACACATGTCAAGAATGTGGAATTCCCCTCAAAGGTCTATGCATAAATAGAGTCATCAAGTTTAGACTATGAAGCCCCAGATGGTCTATCGGTATCAAGAGAAACCACATTCCTTGCCAACACAAATTTCATAAATCAGAAATAA
The DNA here is from genome assembly GCA_025594165.1 of Tamias sibiricus. Taxonomy (NCBI): domain Eukaryota; kingdom Metazoa; phylum Chordata; class Mammalia; order Rodentia; family Sciuridae; genus Tamias; species Tamias sibiricus. Next base: position 136,980,486 of record CM046658.1, on the reverse strand, counting down.
TTCTCAGGTCTGTGAAGGCAGGCATGTCAAGTCTACAAATACTTATTACTCTATTCTCGGTACCATGGTAGGTACTTCATTACATGGTCCATAAAACATATTTTAAAAACAAACACTGAGTGTTCAAAAAGAACTGTTTATTCTTTACAGCGAAGTCACTGAAGCCCTTCTAGAAGGACTGAACTGTACTCACTTGTGTTTGAGTGAGGCAGGGCAGTGATGACAGAGGTGACCAGTGGCATTTAAAAGCAAAAGCAATACCCTCAGCAGAACTCTTTGGGTCAGGTTTCTTTTCTTTTTTTTTTAATTTGGATCAATTTTTTTTTTTTTTTTTGGTACTGGGGATTGAACTCAGGGGCACTCCACCACTGGGCCACATCCCAGCCCTTTTTTGTATTTTATTAGAGACAGGGTCTCACTGAGTTGCTAAGTGCCTCGTCATTGCTGAGGCTGGCTTTGAACTCGCGATCCTCCTGCCTCAGCCTCCCAGGTGCTGGAATTACAGGCATGCGCCACCGCGCCCGGCCTGGGTCAGGTTTCTTAAACATTTTAACCTACATTCTTTTGTTTTCCTGATTACCTCAATTTCTGAAATTAAATATTTGTGTTGTTAATAACCTAATAATTATAAATGTGATCGAACAGCTATGTAAACCTAAGTAGAATTATATGATCATTATTGATGTAATAAGGAGTTTATGAGGTTTTTTGAGGTTTATGGCTTCAATAGCTTCCCCTTGTTGCTCAGAAAAGAAAGTAAAAAGGACGGGATGTAAGACACAGATCTTAATCACTCCACAAGAACGTTCTGAAATTGTCAGAGGGATTATAGGACAATGGGAACTCAGTGTTTGGAAATCTCATACAAGCAGGTGACACATGACTCTTTGATGGTCTCACTGTGGGAGGAGTCAACAGACTGGAGTCAAGAGGCAGAGCCCAATGAACATCTGAGATTGCTTTAAGGAGTTCCAGTAAATCTGCCACCTCTGTAAAAAGCAGACACCATCCTCCAAGAACACGGACCATAATTCTACCCTACACATTTAAAAATAACTTTGGATGTTCTATTTATTTCAAAAAAAAAGACAGGTTTTTTTTTTTTTTTTATTCAGTTCACATCACTGATTAGAGATATTCTAGCTGCCAAGTAAATCTCCATTGAATGCAATTTATGACATTCAAGAACAATTTATGGATCAATTGGGAACTACATGGGACTTAGCTGGTTTTGTGAAAATACTTATGATGCTGAAAGAAATCAATAAAGATTTATTAAGATTGTCATTCTTTGCATAGGTTTTGAAATATGTTCTTGCCCCTTATTAAAAAAAAGCCTTTAATATCTCTGGAGTTGAAATATTGTACTTTACTGCTCTGGTCCTTTTCTTGTGTTGACCCCTCACACGGTGCCATTGCCAGGCTCTGTCAACCTCACCAGGTGATGGCATCTGGATTCTGTGCCAAGATACTCATGCACTCAGAGGTCATGAACTTGTCCCTATTTCTATCATCTTTCTGCAATAGGAAAAGAATATACATCATTCAACCTTCCTGAGTAGCATCAGGAGGCTCATCTGAGATTCTCTCAAAGTAAGCAATTAAATAATCTGGCTGAAAATCTGATTTTTAATATATATAAGCATAAGTTAATAGCTTTCATGCACTGAACATGCACTGTTTGCCAGGTACTTTTGAACTTGGTGCCTTGCCTAAAAACATCAAGTCACAATCTAATTTGCCCTTCACAGGATTGCTATGGGCCATAGGTAGGAGCAGAAGATCGTATGGGCAGCCATAAGCCTTCCCCTCCCTGTATCCTTACTTACTGCAATATGACTTTGTAGCTCCTTTCAGCAAGAAATGCTATCTGTTTTTCTACTGTTTTACTGGGCTCCCTTTGTGACTCACTTTAGACCATGGAAGGCAGTGGAAGCAATAGTGTGTCAATTCTGAACCTACCCGTAAGCTTCACAGGCTTCCACTCTCACTCTTGGAACCCAGCTGATCCGCTGCATGAATAAGCCCAGTCTGGCCTACTGGATGATGAGACAGGCAACCCAGTTGTCCTCACTGTCCCCCAACAGCCAAGCAGTCCCCAGAGGCAGGGACACAGAGCAGACTGCAAACTGACCGCAGACTCATCCGTGAACCCAACTGGGAAAACCTACCCAGCTAAGTCAGCCCAAACCAGGAAGCCACAGAATCAGGAGTTGAGAAAATAAAAGCTACTGGTTTTAAGCTATAAAGTTGTGGTGTGGTTTGTTATATAGCAAAGGCACCTGGTGCATAAGCATTGTTAACCTCACTATACTAAACAGAGGCACTGTAACTTGCCAAGCAAAACCAGCTGGTAAATGGTAAAGCTATCAGGTTATCATATCTGCTTTAAGGCCCATGCTCTTAAGTCATGCCCCTGTTTTTATCTAAGTAAGAAAGTACATGTGGAGTGCCTTCTACCTATGTTTGGTGTTGGGCTACACACATTTCCTCCATTTAGGGAGCTAACAATCCCTATTTTGTATTTCACTAATGAAACTGCAATTTAATGGTCTCGTTCATACTATTGCCTCTACCTGAAATGCATTTTCCACTTTTTTGTATCTTTGAAATCTGCTCAAATGTAACTAGCTTGTGAGAATCTTCCTTAACGTCCCAAGATAAAATTTAAATTTTCCACTTGTGGTTGATTGCAAAAATAACCACAATTGCTCAGTCCTTCCTTTATTCTTGCAATATGACTTTTTCAGTATTTTCTATCAAAAGATGAGATCTATTTCCCCACCCCCTAAATCCAGACTGGCCTTGTGATTTGCATTGGCCAAGAAACATAGCAGCGGGGACAATGTGCTGTTGAGTTGAGGCCTAAGATAATGTGGCATACTGCCATTCATTTTCCAGAAATCTAACTCCACCTCTCTAACAAGCCTGAGCTGGCCTTGCTGAGGAATGAGACCACAAGGACCAGAGGTTGGGCCGCCAGTCTGTCTCAGCTAAAGCCCCCACACACGTGAGAATCCCAGCCAAGATCAGCAAAGTCAAACCATCCCAAGCAGTGTTGTTCACAAGGGAGACTAGCTGAGCCCAGCCTGAATTGCCCATCACAGAGTTAAATGGTCACTGAAAGCTACTAGGCTTGTGCTGAAGCAACAGATAGGGGGTATCTATTGTACTTTTTGTGTAAGAGAGTCTTTGTACTTTTATGGCATTTTCAAATTTTTGAATATCCCATGTATTCAATAAATGTCAGTGAATGAATGAACGGATGGGTGACTAAATATTCAATCACACGGAAGCAAGCTTTTTCTAACAAAACAGAACTCTGACACTTTATTTTTATTTTGGAGTGAGTAACTGCTATCTTTTCTGGCTGTGAATTAGAGCAATGTTTAGCACGGGGCCCAACACTTAGCAGGTGTGCTCAATAGAGGTTCACTCCCATTGATGCTGTATGTGAAATAAGATGCCAGACAAAGAAAAAGCCAAAGAAAACATCATGCATTGAGACAGGCGGTGTATTTTTCCTAAATGCTTTTGAAATCAGGACAAACTCTCCTGGTTATTGCTGGATGGAGATTTAGGGCAGGTGACATGCTGTTTTGTTTTCTCATATATTGGTAAGCTTCTTTCTCTTTGAAAATATATTCCTTGAAGCGGCTTCATGGCCGCTTAGGCCACCCAAGCACAGAAAGTAGGAAAGTTCTAATAGGAAAAGGCTGTCTCCAGAGGTTTTCCTACTTTCTCTAGGATAGGAGTTTTCTTAGTTTGGGATGCATACTGGGAGCACCTAGGATGCTTTTATAAAACACCGTGGGTGGTGAATGCCTGTAATCCTAGCTACTCAGGCGGCTGAGGCAGGACGATCGTGAATTTGAGACCAGCCTCAGCAACTCGGCAGGATCTTCTCTCTCTCCCCTGCTTCTTCCCTCTCTCTGCCCTCATGAAACCACAAAACAAAAAACAAAAGACAATAAAATTAATAAGAAAAAAGTACCTCCAGAGGTTGATTTAATTAGTCTGAGGGTACAGCTTGCACATGGGGACTTACAAAAGCCCCTTGGGTAATTTTACTGAATAGTCAAAGTTGAGAATTGCTACTCAACTTTCCCCAGAGTATTACACCAGTAAAATGGTTACGATTGGATTTAATTTTAAAGGCAGTCCTAAATAAACCTTCTTTTTTATATGTCTATAATCAAAACCCAGCACTGAAATATTATAGCTAGAAAATAATTTCTTATAATAGACAATGACTGGCTCAAAAGGAATTAAGAAATAATTATCAGATGAGCAACTTCCTGATGATTAACTCAACAAGCATAATATGAACACTTGGCAGGGTATTAAATGTCTTAAAAGCCTTAAACATAATTAGGTCTTCAATATTTTACTGTCCTAAATTAAATAACACATAACACTACAGATTATATTAAATAATACATTGAAGCTAAGTTGCATTTAAGTGTACAATCTAAAAGTATATTAGAAATCTTTATCACATTATCACATGAATAAAAATACTTTATCACAAGTCAAGGTACAATATTTTGGGTTCAGATTTAGGATGGGCATTTCAAAAAACAGATCTCATCTTCCTAGCACATAAATGACATGGCAACAGTGTTATTTTCAGCAATTGATTATTTTTGATACCATTCGACTGTTGAAAAATTACAAATAATCTTGTTATGAACTATGTTACAGTATGCAAATTGCTTTAATTCAAAATTTCATTCTCAACAAATTTGTAACTGTGATCATTAATGGACCTCCAGCTCATACTCAGCATGAGAATTTTTCAAGTCAAAGGCTTCAAAGGAGAAAAATCTGCTCTGACCTTCTGACTTCCAAGATAAGGAAAACAAGACTCAGAGAGGTCAGGCAATGCCCCCAACACTGCCCGAGTGGCTGGGTATCCAGCCCCAATTGACTGAGGCTTCCTTCTCTTGCCTCTATCGGGGCATCTGGAAGATAATGGCAAAGTGTATCCCAGTCTTACAAAAATGGGTGGTAGAGCTGGATTTGGTCCCCAGATTTTGCCAAGTACTTAGATTTTGCCACTCTCTGCTATTGGTGGTTATGTTCAGTATAGGATTTTGGCACTGGGAGAAATTATCACTTTCTACCCCAATTCTTATTATAAAACAGTCTGAAGCCAACTATCCTCATTTAATACATGGGTATAAATACATCTGCTGTATTTTTTCTAGTCAATTTTTAATATATTACATTAGCATGTTATAATTAGTGAACCAATATTTGCACCTTATTATTACCTATGGTTCATACTTAGTTCAGATTTCTTAGTTTTTATCTAATGTCCTTCTTTTGTTCCAGGATCCCACCTAGGTGCCATATTAAATTTAATTTGCCCTATTTTGCATTATTGAGAGGGAGAGAAAAGGAGAGAGAGAAACAGACAGACAGATGTAGGCATGCACATGCATACATACAGAGACAGAGAATAAAGAACATGAATATTTCTCTTCTACTTTGAAGCCAATTAAGGCCAAAATCCTACAAATTACTGTTCTCATGTTCTCTAATATAAAAGAAAAGGGCATATGTAAATGAAGTAATCCAGAGTTTTAATAATAAGAAATACACTGGGATAAGAAAAAGGTTAGGTTAAGAAGTATGTGACATTTGGAAAGATGTGGCAATGTGGTCCCTGATTTTAACATGGAATAATGAAATCTACAAAGCAAGAAATGGGGCAGAGTAGTGTGAGAACTTAAAGTAGTAACAGGCAGTTCACATAAAACCATAGTTATATGGTGCAATTTGCCATCATTTACTTTTGGGAAGTTTGCATTTTTAAAACCCATAGAGATTCAGTGATAGTTTCCTTGCCAATATTTATGTAAAACATTTTCCAAACAAGACTGATTTATCTTACTCTGAAATGAATTGTTAGATCACAACAGAGAATGTTAAAGTGTTTGCATCCCTTATAGAAATGCCAAACATTTTACTCTGCCTGATGCTGTACTATAAATAGGGAGATTGAAACGCTAAAAATGTTCAAGTTGCCAAACAGTTCTTTAGCATCTACTTCCCAGTACAAATGACTTGTGCTTCCAAAGTTTGAAACTGAAAGCTTAGTTGCAATTTAGAGAAATGCTGTGGCTTACTTCAACTGATGAAGTGTGAAAGACATTTCCTTTATGTGTATTGGTTTTTGTTTAGATCATATTCACTGAACTGCTTTTTTAGGCATTTACTAAAGTTTTGTTCAATAGGTGCTATTCAGATGAGAGTTGGGCTTTTAGATAAACAACTGGATCAGCCAAGGAACATCAGTATTGTTGGAAAATAATGATACAGATTGAAATTAGTTTGAATTTTGTTAGCTCTGTTTCGATGTAATACTTGATATAAAATTTATTTATTTATCTTATATCTAGTAAGAAAATGAATAGTAAAATCAGAATGAAACCTAACAAACCCACCCAACAAGATGATACAAATAAGAACCCAATATCCACGAGGAGATTTAAATGAAACTCTAAGAAACTTCAATGGATTAAGAAGAATAGGGGGGCTGGGGTTGTAGCTAGGTGGTAGGGCGCTTGCTTAGCATGTGTGAGGCTCTGGGTTCGATCCTCAGCACCACATAAAAATAAACACATAAGTAAATGTTACTTGGGGAAAAAAAAGAAAGAAAAATAGGACTTCTTAGGAAGAAATCACCTTTTGTGGTCAACAGAACAGTAAGTGGGGAAGTGCCATTGATTTTATGATCGGTATTTGAAAACAGTATAGATCTCTCTAAATATCTTGTAAAGAGAATATAAATAGTACAGGGATTTGTGTAAGATATTTAAGGCCAACATTCACTTGAAGAAGTGATGACTGGGACAGGAAACTACAGGAGATCTGTGACATAGAGTGAGGCAGGACAAGGATGGCTCTGCGACATTTTCTTCCAATCAATTGACTATCCCAGTGGTCTTCAGTCTTCCTTCCACAACTGAACAGACCTCATACTATCCAACTGCAGTCATGTACTCAAAAATGGCAAGATCCCCCTTAAATGGAATCCAAATAATTATAACAACATTTTTTTCTTAGCATTATTAAATGTGTTTTAATATTAGATATATTGATTTGCTATATATATATATATATATATATATATATATATATATATATATATATATATATATACATATATTTTTTTTGGTACTGGGGATTGAACCCAGGGGCACTCAACCACTGGGCCACATCCCCAGCCCTTTTTTTTGTATTTTTTTATTAGAGACAGGGTCTCACTGAGTTGCTAAGTGCCTCGCCATTGCTGAGGCTGGCTTTGAACTGGGGGTCCTCCTGCCTCAGCCTCCCAAGTGCTGGGATTATAGGCATGCGACACCATGCCTGGCTTGCTAGATATTTTTAAATACTAGATATACTTTGATGTGCTTAGTTAAAATTTTGCAAACCTCTGTAAAATAATAAAATATCTACTATTTTATAGTAAATATAGAGTAGATAGATATGAAGATTTTATAATATATAAGAAGTGACTTAAGTAAAATTATTTGATCTTAGGTAAATTATTATTCATTTTATTGCCAAGTTAATTTAAATACAAATTTTATTATATTTTGAGATTTCCCAACTAAAAGCTACTTAATTTACTTTAAATTCATTTTTAAATGAAATATATGAATTGAAGACAATTTTTGAAATTGTGGCATTATATTCTTGATTTGGGGAATAATTATGTAAGTTTAAAGCTGTATTTAATATGTCACAATATCAAAATAGATGTTATTTTTATTAACTAATGTTTTGATACCTTGCATTTTGGACAAAGATAATCACCCTGTAATAATTTTTGTGTTTTATTATAAAATGAGACAAGATGAAAAGTTCTAGGCTGCTAGTTTAGTTAAGCATTTCTCTATAATTGATACATACTGAGACTATGTTATCAGTTTACCAGGGAGAGTCTAGGATGGACATGGACACACACACACACACACACAGTCCTCAGACACCTGGGGCTATCAGGGCAGTACACTGTGAAGTTTCTATGCTCAGGGATTATTTTTGCCCAGTTCCCATTCCAGGATTTGCATAGTGCTTTAAACCTTTGCTTTTGCAGTTTGGCCTTTACAGTTCTGATGTCATGGGTGTGGCTCCCTGTCTCACCATTCCTAGCAATGCACCTCTTACTGCATAGTACATCTTTAAATGTTTTTTTTTTTTTTTTTCTCTTAGGGAGCACACACATGCTTCTATGAATCACCAGGTGATGGGCATAAGTTAATAGTCATTTACACAAACATGGATGTTAACATACAAGGGGCAAAGTTAAAGCAGTCTGGTGTATTCACAGAGTATTTTTAAACTTGCATGATTTCAATTCTTGTTAGTACAGTATTTAGATAGGCATACTGCTCTCTTAAAAGACCTTTCTCATATAATACATGCATAATGCAATGTGAAGAAAGGAATTGCTGAAAGGAAAACTATTTCTCCAAATTATGACTTGCATCTCAGTAATGAGAAGCTATTAAAATATACTTTAAAAAATCCCTAAGCTGATCTATTCCTTAGCATTTTAAGATTTCCCACTGCTTTGCTATTTTCCCATTCTGTATGCACAGCACAGATTCCTGCCAGGCCTATTACAGTGAGCAAACAATGTCCTCTCTGTCAGAACAGAGAATGAATAGTGTCACAAAATTCTCCTCTAATGTACAGCCTACGTTCCCCTACCCATGCTTTTCAGAAGAGAATAACCAGGATGAAGGCTGAGGACGGGACTCTCCCCTTGCCATCTGAAATTGCTTTCTAGAACACTAAGGAATAAAGAATGTCAACCATATATTAACTTCTAAACAGAGAGTTGATGAGCACATTTTCTTTTAAATTGGATCATGTATTTTTGCATTTCTGTGTATATGGGTATGCAAGCATCTTTATCAGGAAAGGAGGAGACATTTTATTAGATAAAGTTTCAGGGCTTAGCACAGACAGCTTTTCACTACAAACTGAGCAAAAACAGGGGAACTTCATAGAAATGACACAGCAATTTGTGTTAAAATATTGGCAGCTAACTGATGAATGCTGAAGCTATGAATTCAGCTGCTTTTGTTAAGCCTTGATTCCTGCTAAGCTCATGATTCATAAAGAACTTGAAGCAAGTCCTCTGAAACACTATATGATGCTGCCAGATTCCTCTTTGGTATCAGTATCTGTCCATCTAGCTGTCTGTCTCTCTCTCACACATTCTCCCTTCCCATAAGAGACATTAAGGATATGATCTTCTAAAAACAAGAAGTTCATGAAGTATTTCTTGTGAACCAATGAAATGGCATTTTCATAGAAGAACATGGGTTTCCTTAAACTCTGCTTTATTTGTAAGCTTCAGTTGGTATAAAATAAGATGATTCCGGGCTTTCTGCCTTGTGACATACATACAGGATTTATTTTATTTAACCTTCAGGGGAATTACTTCATAAAGGTAGAAATGCTATTTTTATAACAAAACCACACTGGCTTTTGTTTTCATGAATATCTACAACAGAAAAAAGTCCAGCTTCCCCTTCCCTCACTTTCCCACACATTTGCAGTCCAGCCCAATAAGCTTCCAGATTCTGATGGCATTCTCCTGGTAACACATTTAGCAGAGGCTGCAGGACACCCCAACAGCTCTGCTTTCTTCTCTCTCTCTCCTCTCACACCACCCTAGGTCTGTATTAGACTAAACAATTAAACCTTTGTGCTGCACCACTGCAATCTGAAAATTCTAATGATGTTCCCCTTATTGGTACAATGGTAATATTTACCTTGGAGCAATGTTTGTCCAAAAGAGTATTCCAAATTCTGGCAACGTGTCCTTTTGAAACGTTGTTATGGCGAGACTCTCTCTTCTTTCTTGGACTAAAACCAAAAAGAAAGTTAGGAAAAAAAGAAAAAGGCAAATGGACACAGGCTGTGAAAAATCCTTGCCCTGTTCACTCTAAAAATGTTGGCATATTTATGCCAAACGTTGAGCTGTATATTCCTTCCTAACCAAAGCAAACACAAAGTTTTAACTTCTCAACAACAACAACTACAAATAGCAGTGAACGAATATAAAACTCTATCATAACAGCCAAGTCAGTGTTTGATCAAATACAAATTAATTTACTTGCTCTTTCCATATTTTTCCAAGTTTATGACAAATAAATCTGTATTACTGTAGTAATATTAACACTGGAGTAACTGTCTGAATTTGAGCTGGAAACAAGCGATTTCTTTGAAAAGAGCCATTTATGAAAGCTATCTATGGCAAGGTAAGCTGTGATTCAGTTCTGGAAATTTCTTAATCAGGGGAGACTAGTAGGACCTGAATGACTTGTGGGTGGATCTAATCCCAAGTTGTTCCTTCATTCTGCTCTGGAAACGGGGAAGACACAGAAAAGGAGGAGACTGTCTTTCCTCTGATATGTCAGCTCCCAATCCTGTCTGTGGTTCTGCTCAACTTTTTCCCAGATCTTCCTCCATCCCTGATTCCTCTCTGGTTCTTTTCCCATAAAACATCTCCTGCACTGAACGTTTATATAAAGATACCATGACCCGCACCAGTGAGAGGGAGAAGGGGACCGGGCAGATGGAATGAATGAAGGAACGGATGTGTCCACACTCTAAGGAGAATATCCTGGCTGAGGATGAAGAACCAGACCTTCTCCATGACTTTAGCAGACTGAGGCACAACTCCTGATTTTCAATATAAAACACTGAGTAGAACATGAAGCTTCCAGATTTGCATCTACTGCTGTATTCTCATCTCAGACTGAGTGCCGCTTTCCTCCCAGAGTCAGCAGATTATTTATATTATCTGAAGGTACATCTCTTGTTTCCCTGCCAGTTATCAAGTGGGAAACGCTGCCTTATTTGCCGTTGCATTCAGCTACATTATTATTTTCTTATTTTTCAAAATAAATCTAAAAAGATCAGAACACCACACACAATCATGAGCTGTCTGCATCCAACCTGATTGTATGTCTTTCTACTGTCAATCACATAAAGTAGGAGGACAGGGCTTCACTGGGGGAAGTGCTTGACAGATCAGTGCACTCTGGAGCCATTGTTCCGTGTTTTCATTAGATTTCAAATCTAATCTCCTTCCAAACCCCCACCACTCAGGCATATTGAGATGTGGATTCCAATTGTAAACCTCTCCAGTTTTCTATGTTAATGGTCAATCCCAGAGAACTCTCTTGAATTAGTTAGCTGGGTAGTTTAATTATCCAAATCAAATGATTTCAACAAAAATAAATATTTCTCTTAAAATGCCAAATGATATTTATATTAGAAATAATAATTCAGTAGGCTTTTTCTATTACTAGATGTGAATAAAGAGTCGGATTGAAAAACACAATGTGACAGTTAATTTAATAACATAAAGGTGGAAGGTAATTCTGCATTTTCTTTTTTTTTATATATTTATTTATTTATTTTTAGTTGTACACAATGCCTTTTATTTTTATATGGTGCTGAGGATCAGGCCGCGCATATGCTAGGTGAGCTCTCTACTGCTGAGCCACAACCCCAGCCCCTAATTCTGCATTTTCAAAACAGACATTTCGTGAATTAAAAATATTCCAAGGAAATGAGGTAATCAGGACAGTTATGGTACTATCATAAAGACAGACATACAGATCAATGGGACAGAGTTCAGCCTCCACAGAAATAACCCCACATATTCATGTTCCTTTAATTACATGGTGAGCTGATTTTTTTGGGGGGAGGGGATAAAGGTGCTAAGACTGTCCAATGGGGAAAGAACTGTCACTTCAACAAATGCTGCTGGACAACTGGATAGCCATATGCAAAAGAATAAAGTGGGATCCTTAACTCAAACCATATGAAAAAGTTCACATAAAATGGATGAAATACCTAAATGTAAGAAGTAAAACTATAAAACTCTTACAAGGAAACATAGTGGTAAATCTTCATGAGTTTGAATTTTGGCAGTGGAGCTTTAGATGCACCCCAGAGGTGCAAGCAACAAAAGAAAAAAAAAATAGATAATTGGACTTCATCCAAATAAAAATAATTGTGCTTTTAAAAGTACTATCTAGAGGGTGAAAAAGACACACAAAGAATAAGAGAAAATATGTCCAAATCACCTGAGATGGCATTTGGTTAATACATCTAGAATACATAAACAATTCTTCCAACTCAATTTAAAAAACCCAAAAGAAAATGGGCAAACGGTCTGAATAGATATTTCTCCAAAAAGTATATGTAAATGGCCAATAAGCACATACAAAGAGCTGGGTGCGATGGTGCATGTCTGTATCCCAGCGACTTGGGAGGCTGAAGCAGGAGGAGCACAAGTCCAAGGACAGTGGCAGCAATATAGCAAAAACCCTTAGTAACTTGAAATAAAAGCACAATAAAAATAAAAAGGACTGAGAATGCAACTCTGTGGTAGAGCACCCCTGGTTCAATCCCCAGTGACAAGAAGGAAGGAAGGAAGGAAGGGAGGGAGGGAGGGAGGGAAGGAAGAAAGAAAGAAAGAGAGAGAGAGAGAGAGAGAGAGGACATGCAAAGATGCTCAGCATCATCATCAAGGAAATGAAAATTAAAGCCACAAGGAGAATGAGAAATTATACTCCATCTATATATGATGTATCAAAATGCATACTATTGTTATGTATAACTAGTTAGAACAAAATTTTAAAAAGCCACAAGGAGATATCACTTTATACCCATACCCATTGGCACAGGCAAAATAAAGTCACCTAAGATAACAAGCATCAGGGAGGCTATATAGAAATTGGAACTCTCACAGCCTGTTGCCAAGAGTATAAAATGATGCAGCCACTTTGAAAGTCACCTAGAAGTTCTTCATCACTGTCAAACATGGAGTTACCATTGGACTCAACAGTTCCAGTCTCAGGTATCCACCAAGAGAAACTGCAAACTTACGAACACAAAATCTTGTACACGGATGTTCATAGCAGCATTATTCAGAATAGCAGAAAAGTTGAAAACAACCCAATGTCCATCTAATGGTGAATGGGTAAACAAAATTTGTTATAATCACACAAAAGAATATTATTCAGCCATTAAGTGGAATGAAGCACAGACACATGGTATAGCATGTATATATTCCGAACGCAGAACACACAGCAAGGGAAAAAACCTGTAGATTATATGATCTCTCTTATAAGAAATGTTCAAAATGGGCAAATACAGAGAGATGAAGAGTGGATTAGTGGTTTCTTATGGCTGGGGGCAACAGAGGAATAGAGGGATGATGACACCCAAAAGGTGGTGAAAATGTGCTAAAATTGATGATTGCACAACTCTATACTAAACCCCATTAAACTGAATACTTTAAATGGATGAATTATATGGTCATGTGAATTGTATCTCAATACAGCTCTTACCAAAAAAGAAAAAAATCCAAGAATGACTGATTTATAAAAATGACTTTATAAAATCAGTCATTTTCCAGATCAATCTTAAAGAAATGTGGCAAACCCAAGCTTAGTTCTAGCTGGACTGCTGGAGTTGTGGCACTGAAGCAGATCACCTAGCTCCACTGAAAGCTATCATGTTCTGACTGAGACCACCTGAGTATAATTCTGTATGGACTAAATGCTCCTTCAGGTCCCCTTAACCTGCCTGACTACCTCTACGTGTGGACAGTAATTTATCACTGCAAATGATTACTAATTCAATCAAACAGAAACCCCATGCATTCAATATTAATTTTTCTATTGTATGGAATTTTACAACTCTGAAACCAACTATCTAGTCAAATATGACTGATCCCCCCACCTACATATACTAAGTCAGAAGAACGTCAAGTTCTACATCTATCCCATTGACAGCTTTCGTGAGGGCTGTTAGCAGGTTCTCACCATTGATGGTGACATTCATAATAAGACCCAAACAAGGGAATTCTGGGAGTTCACGTTGTGGTTACCCAACTAACCTAAAGGCCTGTTCTGACTAAAGCCACACAGAGGAAATGAAATAGAGTTTAATTTCTGGCCACTGGGACCATGATGGATGAGATCTGCACCTGACAGATGGCCTAGTCTGAGGCCTGGCTGACATTGCTTCTATTCCCAGCTCAAATTTAGCAGTGCTTCTCAGAGACAAGACTCTGTAGACTGGAGGATGTTCTTAACTATGAAGGAAATCTGGCATAGACTGGTTTATATTCTGTTTATTTCCACTGTAACATGAAAGATAGTGATTACGTGGATGACATTTGCATGTTGGAAACACTGTTGTGGTGGTATGAGTAATTTAATCCTATCCCTTCTTTGTCTATAGGGACTTTGTCTATAGGGACTTTTGAGTAAGAGTGGCTTTATTATAGCAGTATCCTTGAATCTACTTTGATTCTTAAAAATTAATTCACTTTATCAGCAATTAAAGGTATCTCCCAGGCACTGTGATTCATTCAGTGCTCAACACCCAGAAACACAGGAAGAGAATGAGCTGATACATGGCACATCCAACTATCACGGGCACCTGGGTTTCATTCCTGGGATACCAGACCCTGAATCTAGATGGCGAAAGACCACCAGGAATGCAATGGTATTCATTTCTGTGGTCACACTGAGACAATACCATCTCAGCTTGGAAAATTAAAATTCAACAAACAAATTCAGACAGCATTGAGCAAGACTCCACTGTGGGTGAGGCATCAAATGTGATTAGTGACATGCCCCATGGGACTGTGAGGTACATTGAACCACCATAAGTATTTTCTGCTTTGGTGAGAAAAAAAATTCAATTTGAGGAGGGAAAGATAAGGCAGGCAAGAGGAACAAATGGCAAGGAAAGAGAAGGCAGGAAGAGACAAACTGGGAGCTGATACTTTCATTTTCTGGTTTTCCTCTTCTAAATGATTCAGGTCAAAGACAGTTCTCCAGATGAACCAGACTTCAGTGAAGAGTGGTACAGGACCCTGACTTTTGTTGGTCTATATAACATAATTTATTCAGAAGATCAGAGGAGTTTTTCTTTATTTTTAACCATCTATATAGTATTGTGGACATACATGATAATATACTTGACTCATAGGAACACAATTGATTTATGGGTGTTAATTTTATATCCTGCTACTTTGCTGAATTCATTTTTGAGTTCTGGAAGTCTTTAGGTGAAGTTTTTTGGTCTTCTAAATAAAGGATTATGTCATTGGCAAATACAGATAGCTTGAGCTCTTCTTTTCCTATTCATATCCCTTTAATTTCCTTCTTTTGCCTAATTGCTCTAACTAGAGTTTCAAGGACTATGTTGAATAAAAGTGTAAAAGAAGGAAAGAGAAATTAGGAAAACTATACCATTCATAATAGCCTCAACAAAGAAAAAAACACAATTGGGAATCAATCTAACAAAAGAGGTGTAGGACCTCTACAATGAAAACTACAGAACACTAAAGAAAGAAATTGAAGAAGACCTTAGAGGATGGGAAGATCTTCCATATTCTTGGATGGGCAGAATCAATATTGTCAAAATAGCCACATTACCAAAAGCACTGTATTGATTTAATGCAATTCCTATTAGAAATTCCAATGATATTCTTCATAAAAATAGAAAAAGCAGTCATGAAATTTACTTGGAAAAATAAGAGTCCCAGAATAGCCAAAGCAATCCTTAGAGAGAAAAGAGAAGCAGGAGGCATCACAATACCTGACCTTAATTTATACTATAGAGCTATAGAAACAAAAAACTGGCATAGTATTGGCACCAAAACAGGCATGAAGACCAATGGACTGGTACAGAAGACACAGAAAACCAATATAAATATAGTCATCTCATATTGGACAAAAGTGCCAAAAATATTCATTGGAGAAAAGACAGCCTCTTCAACAAATAGTAGTGGAAAAACTGGAAATCCATATGTAGTAGCATGAAATTTAACCCCTATCTTTCACCTTGCACAAAAATCAACTCAAAGTGGCTCAAAGACCTATGTATTAGACCAGAAACCCTGCACTTGAGAGAAGAAAATATGGGCCCAACACTCCAACATGTCAGTTTAGGAACTGACATCCTCAAAAAGACTTCAAAAGTGTAAGATGTAAAATCAAGAATTAACAAATGGGATGCTATCAAACTAAAAAGCTTCTTCACAGCAAAGGAAACAATCAAGAGTGTGAAGAGAGAAAGCCTACATAATAGGAGAAAATAAGGTATAATAAGGTATTAATTTCTAGGTTATACAAAGAACTTAAAAAGCCTAACCCCCCAAGAACCCTAAATACTTGATCAATAAATGGGTAAAGAAACTAAGCAGACACTTCTCAAAAGAAGAAATATGAATGGTCAACAAATATATGAAAAAAAATTCAACATCTCTAGCAATTAGAGAAATGAAAATTGAAACTACACTGAGATTTCACCTCACTCCAGTCAGAATGGCAATTATCAAGAATACAAGTAACAATAAATGCTGGCAAGGATGTGGGAGAAAGGTATACTCATATATTGCTGGTGGGACTGCGAATTATTGGTGTAACCACTCTGGAAAGCAGTATGGAAATTCCTGAAAAATCTAGGAATGGAACCACCATTTGACTTCCTACTTCCTTGGTATATATCCAAAGGAGTTAAAATTGGCATACTACAGTAATGCAGCCACAGCAATAATTATAGCAACACAATTCACAATATTTAAGCTATGGAACCAAACTAGGTGCCCTTCAACAGATGAATGGATAAAGAAAATGTGGTTTATATACACAATGGAATTACAGAGTAACAAAGAAGAGTGACTTTACAACATTAGCTGATAAATAGATGGATCTGGAGACTATTAAGTTATGTGAAATAAGCCAATCTCAAAAAACCAAATGTTGAACGTTCTCTCTGATATGTGCATGGTAACCCCAATACGGATGGGGCAGAAAATAGAAGTTCAGTGGATTAGACAAAGGGGAACGAAGGGAAGGGGGTTGGGAATAGAAAAGACAGTGTAATGAATCTGACATCACTTTCCTTTGTTCATATGTGAATGCACTACAGTGAAACTCAACATCATGTACATCCACAAGAGTCGGATCCTAATTAGAATAATATATACTCCATGTTTGCATAAATATATCAAAATAGATCCTACTGTCATATATTACTATAATAAACAAATAAATGTTAAAAAAAACCAAGATCTAATAATTTTTGAAACATGATGTTGCTAAACCATGACTCTCCTTCTGTCCTTTTGCCATTTCCCCCAGGGAGAGGTCATTTGTATGATTTCTATGACAGTTCTGCTTCTGAGCTTTGGGTGACTGTGTTAAATGTCAAAATGTTCCCAAATTCTGCTTCTGTCATTTATTACATTAGCCATCTCTTCCAGCTTACGGCCATGTGCTTATAGACTTTTACCCAAGTGAGGCCTAATGTTGACAGAGACAGGATTAGGAGACAATATCAAAAACCTCTCTCCAGGAAAAGAACGATTTATTACGCAGTTCCTTCTGGATTTATCTACCAACCAGCTATTAACCCAGCTAATTATTCATACCTCTAATTTGTCCAAATGATAAATGTCAGCAATTTGGTATACTTTTTGTGAGAAAAAAAGTCCACAAACTAATGCATGCTATTTCTCATTAATCCATCTGAATTCTATGATGGCTTTGAAAAATTAACAATAAAATAGAAATCAACCTCAAACCACAGACATTTCCTTTCATTAAAATTTTAATATTCAGTCCTTCACAGCAATCATGCAAGAAAACTATGTTAAAAGTGCTCAATGTTATAGCAATCAAAGTGGTGGCTAAAAACAGTGTAGTGGGCTATGATGTATTGTGCAATATTGGAAAAACATAACCAGCAGTGCCTTCTCCTTCATCCTACGGTTCTTGTTCTACTTGGCCTTGCTAAGCTCCCTCCTGTTTCTGGCTGGCTCACACTGTTTCTCTTGCTGGTTTCCCAGCTGTGCCTCTCATGCCCTGACTCAGCTGCTCTGGCTCACACTTTCAGCCTTCCTGGTATTTACTGTGTTAACAGTTCTAGTCTTCTTGCCATCTGATGTCTCCTGCTTCATTTTTTTACACACTTGAACAGCTGAAATCCCTGATGGATACAAAGCAACAGTCCATTAAGAGGGGAGTGTGTTCTGGGTTTTATTTTCCCTCATTGCAAACAGAAAAATGGAAGAAGCTAGGAAAGATAATTCACAGAGGTACCAAAGAGAGAGGATGCCCTGGAGATAAAGATGAAGGAAAGATGAAGGTTTCTGCTTTTTTTTTTTTTTTTTTTTTTTAAAAAAAAACAGACTTCTTTTTTTAAGTATCAAAAAGATTATGACAATGGGAAAATAGTTCCTTCTGAAAATCCTCTCAAAGGTACAGTTTAATAAAATAATCTCCTAATAGGAAGATTTTTTTTTTGAATTCTAGAGAGTTGATGATAAAAATCCTTAAACATATGTTCTTATACTATCTACAGTCTACAGGACCCATGTAAGACAGATACAATTATAATACATATATTGATTTATTAACAAATGACATTTTATTAGCAAAAACTTTCTATTTATAAGTATGTTACCTAGAAAGAGGCTTAAAATGAACTGAGCATAAGCCTTATCTGTCAGCATAAATCCTAAGCATGGCTTGGACATAAACTCCTTGCAGTTTCAATATTAGAAGGGAAATAATTAAAATGATGAAGTACTCAAGAAGGAACAAAAATTTCTCTTATTGGCAAAGATCAACATAGTTTGCAATATCTGCATGTGATGTATTTAAGGGAAGCTCTGTAGCATGCTTCTCAGACATCTGAACATGAAGGTAGAACAAATGCTAACATTAAAAAGATTAGCTTCAGTACTTAAATGCTGCTTCATTATATAAAATAACCTCTAATTGCTAGTTTATAAATTGGTAGCCAAAGAAGTATTTCAAAAATATTTCCTTTAGATGATGTAAATAAACATGAAACCAAGCACAAAGAGGACATGCATTCACTCATTCGTTCATTTTCTTTAGCACCTGTCAATGTTAGTTTCTTGCTTATGAATAAAATGAATAAAAAGTACATATTGCTCCAGAACCTTCCACCCCCCGCACCCATGCACTGGGGCTTTCCCTGCCATTTAGAGGGCTTTGAGCTTTTTTGTCTTGTCTTTCCCTCAGGATGGGCACCTTGTTGAGCGAGCCATCTACAACACTACCTGATCCACCACATTGCCTTTGATCAGCCTCCAGAACATCCTGATGAGAAACAGTCCTCTAACTCCTGTTTCCTCCAGCCTTGGGATCAACAAGGGTGGTGGAGGTGAAGGGCTGTGGGCGGCCAGGCCCTCCCAGCCAAAGTTGTGTGAGTGGGTGTATGTGTTGGGGGAGACACATAAAGATGATTTCCCCTTTCCAAGAAGCAGAGGAAGGTGTGGGAGCAGAAACTGGAAGTTTGTCCAGGCATGCCTTTGAGACCGCCCAATTCATGAGTATCTATTCACATTTAGAAGTCCCAGCCTTGGCTGCTTTGGGATGGAAAGGGCCCTTCCCTTCCTGCTGTTCTTGAGAATCTGCAGAATGACAGTGCTGTCTGTGTGGACCTGGGGCCAGGGCTGCTTGGGGGGGTCACAAAAGGAGATGCCTCTGAGCTCTGTGTGCTGTCAAAGACTATTGTCTGTAAAGTGTCTGCGTTTCAGAGGGATGGGTGGGCCCGTGTGAGAGGAGGGGGTGGGGTAGGTTGGCATTCTATAAATGGACCATATGGGACAAAATAACTTTATAGTGTCCTTCCCATATGTTTATATACACTATGACTCCGTCTCTCTGTATATATAAAGACCATATGCATATATATTCTATATACACACAGTTAAAAGGGAAATTCCTTTGACCAATTAAATTTATTTAAGCTTATTTGAGCAAAACAAAATAAAAGCAGATTCCTGATTTTGCAGTTTCCAGAACCAGCACAGGGTCTGAGAAACACAAGTGAGGTATAAAAACAACTAGATTGATTACAGCCTAGTCAGTTAGCCAGTCAACTGGTTATAACTTAACTAGTTAAACTGTCTATAGTCTAATTAGTCTGGCTACAGGTCCTCCTGCAATCAGCCAAAGTTCAGTGACTGTGATTAATCTTGATACTGGTTCGGTCTCTTGGGCTCAGTGCAGATGCCCCGTTCAAAGTTAAGGCTTCCTACAAAATGTCATTTCACACACACACACACACACACACACACACACACACACACACACACACACACATGGCCCTCTGTGTCCATGGATTCAACCAACTGTGGATCAAATATATTTGAAAAAACCTGCATCCATACTCAATATATACAGACTATTTTCTTGTCATTATTCCCAAACAATACAGTTTAACAATTATTTACATTATATTAGGTATTATAAGTAATCTAGAGAGGGTTTAAAGGATACAGGAGGATAAGCAAGGTTATTTGCAAACACTGTGCCATTTTATGTAAGATTTGGTATCTGCAGGGAGGGGGCACATCCTGCTACACATGTAATGAAAGAACACAGACAGACGTGTGCACACTCACACAAGAGCACTTGGATCTTAGATTTCCCACGCCGCCTGAAGACCCCACACCAGCGCGGTGTTATTTTCCCATGATCTGGGGCTCCTTCTATGAATTGCTGTCTTATGTACATTTCAATCATTTCTCTGATGGAAAATAACTACTGGATGACCTCAGTTGAACTTTAGGGAAATTCCGAGACACATGGTGAGATGTCATGCTCAGAATCACAGAGCAAGTCAAGGAGATTCACTGGAAGGCAAGTAACAGAAGAACCAATGTACACTTAAGCATCCCAACAAGAGTCTTGCAAGAGTAAGGGTGTAGTGAATGTTAGATAGATTATGAATTATAAGACGGGGGTGTCATTAGCAGAACTGAAGGTATCATGATGGCTGAGTCTCCACCAGGTGGCCACCCTCAGAATAATGGACTGTGTGAGAGCATGCAGACCTGCACACTGTCCTTCTGAGTCTGTTGTAGGGATGAATTGTGTCCATCCAAATCTGTATGTTAAAGTACTAACCTCCAGTATCTCAGAATGTGATCTTATTTAGAAAGGGGTCATCAGAAATATAATTGATTAAGATGAGGTTATACTAGAGGAGAGTGGGCCCTAATCGCATGTGACTGACCAGTGTCTTTATAAAAGGGGGAAATTCAGACACAGGGTCATGCACACAGGGAGAAGGCAGTCTTCAATCCTTTGATTCTCTCAAGGTCCACACACCAATCCAGCTGCTGTACTGAAATTATTTCTCAATTACATCAACTCAAATGAACACTAGAATAACAGGCAGATTCACACAATTCACTAAACAAAGAGGGGATTTATATTTTTTAAACATTGTTTTCAGCAATAACTTGAGGGACTAATTATGAAAACAACATGCTACAGAATTAATGAGAAAACTCAATAATTTTTACTTGGGAGAAAAGTTTCGAAAGGATTCCATAAGAATCTGAATTGACCAAAATTCCTGGGGAACTGTTTCCTTTATTGGAAACACTACATTCCAACTCTTTATTTCTCTGTATATTAGATCACTTATTTTGATTCCTCTTCTTCATTAATCCACTCTGCCTTGTCTTTGAAAAGTCATTCCAAATTCATGCTCCACAGACTGTCCTGGATCTACATTTTCTCAGCCCTTTGTGTATAATAATGCTTCTGTTTGACTGCTTAGCAGTTGTACCTATTTCAGAGTTAGATTAATATAGTTTTAGAGTTAAAAGCAAATTCTACAATATTTCAGCTTAACTCTTAACATCAGTGACAAGGAAACTGAAGCCCACTTGTGGTCACACAGCTGCTTAGGGTCTGAGTCATGAACAAAACCCAGCCCACATTTCATGGCTTCCAGCTCTATGGTGGTGGCACAGACATGTCACATGTGCTATTCGTACTTGTCCTCTCCTTTCAGAGGAAAAACTTTGACCCAAAGATTCGCCTGCAATACTCTATTCAGGTCAGGCATGCCAAAACACTTGTTTAAATACAGATTATTTGATATAGCTAAGTTTTGGTAAGAGGAGATTAGCAATTGATAGTTTATGACTGTTTTAATACATTGTTCTTTTTTTTTTTTTTAAACAAGTCTCAATTTACTGACCATCTAGCATATATTTCTTTTAACATATCTATAGAAATAATTTGTGTTATATATGACCCAATTGATTTTTAGTTGTTTTGATGTCCAGAATAATGATATATTAAGTGAGTTATGACATCTTGACTGCGCTACTACAACATTTGCTGTCTGGTCGAAGACGGAACATGAGCCCATATAGATTGTTATGTAAAGTGAGGGTGCGGGATGAAAGGGAAGAAGTAAATAAGAGAGAAAATGAGAAAGAAAAAACTGGTTATAAAAATTTTGAACTTTTGCACCAAGACCTGTATTTTTTTGTTATTGTTGGTAAAAATTACCAGATAACAAATACTCCAGAGGGTGATATGGTTGCATCTTAGCATGTAAAACTAAAACAGCAGGGAGCAGTTTCCACATCAACCTGCCAAAATGGAGAAAATGGGTGCCACCAAAATGACTAGAATGAAGAAACACAATTATACTCTGAATCTAACTGGAGGAGTGAGGAGCAGGACTTAGGGTTGTGACTTCCTCCCTGCAGAATTACATGTTTTTTTGTTTTTTGTGTTTGATCTGCCATCAATAGGTGTTGCCATGGTAACTATCCTGTAGTTAAGAAGTAGTAGAGGTAAGAAAAATTGTATCAAACCATCACAGAAGGAAAAAATTTGAACTCTTGCACCAAGACCTGTATTTTTTTTTTTTGTTATTGTTGGTAAAAATTACCAGACAAAAAATACTTCAGAGGGTGATAAGTTCTGTAGCAAGACTAACCTCAGACTTAAGAGAATGAGCAACCAGAGACTTGATCTGCTATTTCATCAGGGCTTTATGTTATCTGAAAGAAATGCTGCAAGGTGAGAGGCCACTGCCCAGGAGCACGGTCCTTGGAGGAGCCAGAACTATCAGTGAGGGGATGCTATGGCCCTTGATTTATCTTAGGTGCTATTTTATATCCCCACTTTCATCAATACATTTTAGCTATTTGATAATTTTGGGATATAAGGAGGCAGTTGTGTACTATTATGTCTGGAAACTTCTAGAAAATGAATATATCAGTGTATGATCCCACACTGTAGGACTGTACTTCCACAATTTCTCTGCTTTCTTCCTTCAGATGGAGAAGCTAAGGATTACATGCTATGAATTAGTGGTATAATCAGTTAGCTATTTCTTCTTATGAACAAGTATTGCCAATATTTCTAAACCAGATACCAGGGCATACCCCAAAGTCTGGTAGGTCAAAACATCATTGCTTTGGTCCTTCCTCTCTTGCTTAAGCTCGTGATAGTGCCCACAGATTTGGCCTCATGAATGAGGAAATAATTATTACTATTTCTTAAATTAAATTACAACAGTATGCAATGGGTTGGTAGCCTGCCAAAAAAGAATGTTTTATCCCCATGACTTATCAAGCTTGTTGTTAAAAAGACCAATCCACTTTATATAACATGGATTAATATGGTTTGCTAACTTCTAAGATTCTTCAAAGGTAAGAAAACTGACAGAAGATTTGGGGGGATAAAAATTGAAAAGCTTAGGCTGAGAGACAAATCCCTGGGGGTGCCAAGTATATCCTCCTAAGGCCAGGTAGGCATCAGAGTGTCACAGCAAAAAGAAAGCTGAGGTGTCACTGGACACAGCTCTGAGACCTTACACTACCTTCTGCCCATTTCTGGGACTCAGTATCCCCTTCCACAGAGAGATGGAGGCATTACCCACTTTAAAGTGTTAGTGAGAGGCCCAAATGAGATATTGCATGTCAAGGTGTTTTGTTCACCAGCTGTAAAACACTAGGCATATGCACACTGTCATTGGAAGCTCTACTGTTACCTATTTTTCAAGATTTCTGCTCTAACGCTACCCAATTCACATTTTTGATGACAAAATAAGTAGGTCCTGTAAAGTTTCAGATGATAATTTTGTTAGAGAACATCTGTTTCTTCCTTATTTGGAGGTGCTTATCTGATTTGGACATCATTTTCTTCTATAAGTTCTCCTTTTTTTATCTTTTTGTTTTCAAGCTGGAAGATTTCTATCAGAGGGATGGGTGGGTGTGTGCAT
The DNA here is from genome assembly GCA_025594165.1 of Tamias sibiricus. Taxonomy (NCBI): domain Eukaryota; kingdom Metazoa; phylum Chordata; class Mammalia; order Rodentia; family Sciuridae; genus Tamias; species Tamias sibiricus. The sequence continues at coordinate 136,956,342 of CM046658.1, read as the reverse complement.
AAAAAAGGAAAAGGGACAAGTGGAAAGGAAGGTCAAAGAGGGAAGGGAAACAGAAAGGGATAAGTGATGGAACAAACAATGAGAAGGGGTAAAGAGTTCTCCCCCTGTGTTTCAAAGATGCCTACTAATCTTTGGTTTCATTACTACTACAATCTGTAGATCACCAGGAGAGAGTCATTGGTGCTCCACACTCTTTAGTAGAAGCAATTTAGGGGATGACACAAATTTCCACAATGGACTGTGATCTCACGGTATGGTTTCTCTATTCTCTTCTGATGGGCTCCACCAGTTGTGGCAGGAGATGCACAAATCATTCTTGTTCTTAAACTAAAACCACCAGTTCTCTTTCAAAGGAGGATGCATACCTGTGTTTTCAATCTCATATATATATTTGGGGGGGTGGGTACCAGGGATTGAACTCAGGGGCACTCAACCACTGAGCGACATCTCCAGCCCTATTTTGTATTTTATTCAGAGACAGGGTCTTACTGTATTGCTTAGCGTCTTGCTTTTGCTGAGGCTGGCTTTGAACTCGTGATCCTCCTGCCTTAGCCTCCGGAGCCACTAGAATTACAGGCATGTACCACTGTGTCCAGCTAAACAGCTTTATTTTAAAAATATGCATCCTTTAAAATGTTGCCCTTTTACCTCTGTTTTGAATTCATGTGCCCTTCTCACCCCTCCACTCTTTCTCCCCCTTTTCCCTCTCCATGCATTTGAAGCACTGGTTCCTTCACCTAAATTCTCTCTGTCATTCCCTAAGCATTACTAATGCTCCCTAGTAGTCTCCAGAGCCAGCTTCTTCAGGAGCTATTTCTGCAGCCCCTTCCTAACAGTTTCCAGGCACAGTTGACTGTCTCCATGGTCCTTCTGTGCTGCACCAAGAGCACTAGGTCATTATTTTTCACTTGTCTGTGCATATCCATCCCTATTCTCTGCTTCAGGTTTTCTGGAGGTGGAGCCATTCTCTGTGTCCTGGCAAAGGTGCTGCACATAGAATGTCCACAAGGGATATTTCTGGGTAAACTGTATACCAGTGCCATAAGACCATAAAAACTATGAACCATTGATCATAGATTTTAATTCTGTGAGAAGGGTCTCATGCAAAGGGATAGAAAACAGTCAGGACTGACTGCAAATGGCTGATGCACATGATTGAAAATGGCTCAAGAGTACTTTTCTACACACTGAATTGGTGGTTGCTTTCAGCTTGTTATTTCTGATGAGATTCATTCTCCTAATCAGCCACATTTAGAAACTTTAGTCTTTCCTGTCAGATACTGCAAACTACCAGCTCCCACCATTGAAGGGAAGTGTACAGATAATGCTGCCTCTTGGGATGTGGACTCTGGCATTGACTGATGCTTCATTTAAGAATTGCTCACTAGAGATGGAAAGTAGACCAGTGGTTGCCCAAGGCTGGAAGGGTAGGGGATGGGGAAATTGGAGTGTGACAGATAAGGGGTGAGGGGCTTCCTTCTGGGTTTATGAAAATGTTCTAGGATTCATTGTGCTGACAGTTTTGCACAACTCTCAGTACACTGAAATCCACTGTACTACACACTTTCATCCACAGGGTCAAAACAAAGTAGACCTGCATGAAAGAAAAAAATTACCTATAATGTTTACAGTGTCCAAAAGGAACCTGACAAGCAGGCATTTCATGTCTTTCCCTCCTACTCTAACGATTCCACTTTCCAGTTGTAGCAGCATAATCAGACCTCAGGATGTTCCTTTTCTTTAACAGTATCTTCACCCTCTCTTCTTTCTCTTTGCATCACTAGAGAGACCCTTGGTTTAATAAATTCAGAACCAGAGGGAATTAAAAGATATTCACTTGGTCCCAAAGCTCTTGTTTTATAGGTGATACAATGACATGCAAGAAAGGAGCCCCAGGATGGAACTGGAGAATATTATGCTAAGCAAAATAAGCCAATCCCCAAAGAACCACAGTCCAAATGTTTTCTCTGATATGCAGATGCTAATTCACAATGGGGGAGGGGAAGAATAGAGGTATTTTGGACTAGACAGAGGGGAGTGAAGGGAGGGGAGAAAGCATGGGATTGAAAAGATAGTAGAATGAAGTGGACATTATGACCCTATGTGCACATATGGTCACATGACCTGTGTAACTCTACATCATGTACAAGACGAATGAGAAGTTACACTCCATTTATGTATGATGTGTCAAAATGCATTCTATTGTCATGTATAACTAATTAGGACAAAAATATATATTTTTAAAAAAGGAAGGAGCCCTAAATGTCTACCACGTCTTAGGTAGTGAAGGTCAGTGTGCTAATCAGAATAGCAGCATGTCAGGCAGAGGAATTGTTCAGGAAGACTTCAGAACAACCGAGGCTGTGTGGGCCCATAAGCAGACATCATGGGGCCTATCCATACATTGCTCATGTGGACCACCCATCACATGCTCGAAACAGCTCCCCAGTGAAACTCCCAACTTCTAGATGACACGGACGGTACCCAGTGGCTGGTGTATTTTTCTGCCCCATGCTTTTCCTACCACCTTTGCCTGAGAATGACTAATGTTCCATAGTGGTCCATTCCCAAAGCATTCAGCAAAGAGTTAGCAACTGCTTCTGGGGTACAGGAAAGACCTAGGTCCTGGTCTCACAGTATTGAAGTTTATTTCTTTTGTTTTTTTAGTGATACTGTGTTTAGACAAATATGATTCATAATTACATGCATGGAATAACAAAAAATATGTAATAAGTCATTCCATAACTGATTGTTATCACTCTTTGAGGCCCCATTTATAAAACTTGATCTCCCCCCCCTTTTTTTTGGCAGTGCTGGGTATTGAACCCTGGGCCTTAGGCATGCTAGGCAAATGCTCTACCACCAAGCCACACCCTCAGCTCTAAGGACTTCATCTTGAAATAAATTCATTGTGTTGTCACTTAACAGAAACAGAAACCTTCTAAATCAATAGGATATTTTTTTTTTTAATTTTTTTTAATTTTTATAATTTTTAATATGTACAACTCACAGTGCATATATTTAGTATCTTTTTACATACAACTGTTTGTATAGGGAAGGGAGGGTAAGGGAGGGAGCAAGAGGGGAGGGAGGGGGGAAAAAAAAAAAGGTGGTTCAATAGGATCTTGTTTCTTGAATTTATCTGGCCATGAACCTGAACCTGTGAGCAGGATCCCACTGGGTCCACCCAGATTGACGCACACTATAGACTTCAATTTTGATAACTATCTCATAACTACATCTTTTTTTTGGAGGTAGCTTTTAATGTAGTCACAAACAAGATTTTTATCATAAAGGGTGGAAATAATGTCTACCTGTGCCATGTCCTTATAGAGATCAGACATTTCAAAAATTATAGGCTCTTTGTATTGAAATCTGATGATCAGTCACTGGGTTCAATATAAATTCGAAAGCCTATAGTTAACTGTAATTAGCCAAAATAAATTATAGAGGCAACTGTGCAAATATATAAAAAAAATTCTCAGAGTTTAGGGTGCTAGGATACAATATAGCAAAAAGCAAACCTCTCATATACTGATTCACAAATACTCCACTGTGCCACTGCTGAAAGCTCCTCTGATAAGGCACTTAGATCCTTATTCCTGTGGTCAGGTTTTCCAATCCTCAAATAGGAATCCCAGCTTGGCTTGTTTCTCAACACAAACTCATCTCCTCTGCATGTATCTTTGCTGATACCATGCCTAGAATGTTCCTCCCCCTTTACACCTGACCACGAAGCTCCAAGTCCTGACCATCTTTAGGATTCTTCTTTTCCTTCTGTCCTTAGATTCTGTGCAGTTCATTTGATGTAATTCTTACCCACTCCCACAAAGTTGAAGCATAAAGCATACCACATCTTCATTTACCCCATCTTTAGGGAGATGAAATGAATCATCTATTGAATGATGCAGGGAGGCAAAACCTGGGCTCAGCTCCTCCTCTTTGGGGAGTGGGGCTGCCCTCTGGGATATGAGTTCTTCTCTGATCCTCCAGGTCATAATCTGAGTCGATCTCCTGGGCCCAGTGGGGGGCCCATGCTGACCACTGTGGTCTGCACTTCTGGGGTTCCATATTAGAACAACAAATTCTGACCTCCAATCTGGCCTTTTCTAGTAATAAGGGTGATGTCTGAGCCTTGCCCGCCAATGATTTTAACCCACCTCTTAATTCTTCTGAGAACTTGGGAAAGTCACAAAAGTGTCATTATGGTTTTCATCAAAGACTCCACTGTCATTCCTGTATATAAGGAAATGTATATAGACACATCTATAGAGATTAAAAATGAAACAAAACTTAGGAGTTTGATACTTGTGATTCAGGCTAATGGTTTTGACTTTATCAGCACATTTCTGATATCACTTTTCTGCAGAGTTACTATCAAATTAATACAGGCAGGGCGAGTATAAAACTAATATATGCCACCCACTGTGATCCCACAGAGTAAATCTAATTGCACATTGAGCAAGAAGAGAATAAAAGATAAGGCACATGCTGATTGATTTTCTTCATCCAAACTCACAAGATTTCATTTCAACAAAACCCTTCATTAAATTGACAGATTATCTAAGAGTGAATTTTATGTGACATGTATCCTAATGTAACTGCTTAAAGAGTGATGGCAATCCATTATGAACCGAGTTTTCATTTACCTAGGTCTTAAACCTTCATGTTATATGCTACACTATCCTTTGATGATTCTTATTCACATGTACATAAAAAGCTATTAATGTACAATGTTGCTCAGAAATAATTTAGTTGTCTAAGTATGTATTTTTTTTTGGGGGTACCTGGGGTTGAACCCCAGGGAACTCAACCACTGAACCACATCCCCAGCCCTTTTTTATATTTTATTTAGAGACAGGGTCTCACTGAGTTGCTTAGCACCTTGCTTTTGCTGAGACTGACTTTGAACTCAACAATCCTCCTGCCTCAGCCTCCTGAACTGCTGGGATTATATGTGTGTATCACTGTGCCTGGGAGTATGTACATTTTTGAGTGTTCTCCCATGGGAAAAATATTAAATACAGAAAGGAATTACAATTATGTCTAAATAAATATAGTGTCTCAAAAATGTTATAAATAAAATGATTTAGGATGAATTAATAAATTTTTCCTTAACTTTAATGGACAAATATTAGCTTTTAAAAAAAACATTTATTTATCGAATGCTAACTGATGCCAGTACTAAAACAGCACTGACAAGTAACGTGTAATACAACATCACACTGGTAACATGACTCCCTGGGTCATCATTTTCCAGTTTTCAAAGATGTGACATTTTCCCTTTGATTCCCAGACTTCCATTCCTTTCATTCTCAGTCTTCCATTAAAATGACAGAGGAGACATTGTCATACCCAATGTGCAAATGGGGAAACTGAGGCTCAGGGGTTCAGTGATTTTTCTGGAAGAATGGCAAGGGTGGCACTCCAGTCCAGAATGCTGATGCCCTATAGTTGCTCATTCATTTGGAGCATCTCCTGTGTAACAAACTCCCATTGGGATTGGGGATAAAGCAGGTTCCTGCCCTCTGGTCCCTCCCTGTGGCTGCCCTATTAGACATAGGTCCAAATCATCATGCATATAGCACCTGCTATCTACTACTTTTATTTTATATATGGATAAAAGCAAAAATAACTTAGTAAATATTTTTCTATAAAACCAAAAGTAGGAGACATTGCCTTAAAATTAAGACAGCTTAATTATTTGCTTTAAAATTTCAGCACATGTTTCATTGTCACTTCTCAATGCTCAAAATGGAATGATAGTGTTTCAATTAAAATTGAGACTCTAAATTAAAAATGTCCTTTGGCATTTTGCAATGAAGCATTTAATCTTCTATCAAATGAATGAGAATTTAATCACATAAATTAGTCCACCTCATTCACATACCAAAATGTCAGAATTTATCTAATAAAACAAACCTCGATTCAAACGTTTATAGGAAGAACTATAAGACTGTTGCTGGGGAAGATCCTCTTTGGAATTCAGTTTTAAGCTTTGTGTATTTGTAGTCACAGGGATCTGAGGTCTGGGTACCACCCTGCAGTTCTGCAGCCAAAATTTTGATATGAAGTTGCCTCTTCATAAGTGCAGTTGTCTTAAAATGCCATAAGACATGGGAGAGAGAAAAGACCCACGCTTAGTCCTGAAATGAAAGGTAATTACCCACTGTGCTTTTTATCTCTTTGACCCCAGATTAATTCATGAGTGGTAAATACGTTTTAGGCAGGCTTCCTTCCAGGTAGGAAGAACAACAGACAGGCAAGCAAACACGATGCAGAGAAACCCAAGGAGGCAATGAGAAGAAAGAAGGGGTGCCAAGTCAATCAGCCAGCAAGTGGCCTCCAGAGTCATACCCTCCCCATTCCCACTGCTAAGCTGGGACCCTGCAGAAGATGTGCTCAGTAGCCCCCTGAGTCATCAACCTTCTGAAGCTGAACAACAGGGAAGAGTGCCACAGGGAATCTTAGTTGTCCACACAACCCTTCCACCACTTTCTCTCTCTGTAGGACTGTAACTCTCCATTTGTCTTATGATTTACTTTTCATGAGATAAAATGTGTGTGTGTGTGTGTGTGTGTGTGTGTGTGTTAAAAGCCTCTTACTGAACACAGCATGACTTCTCATGTGGTACGCGTTCCTGGGTCAATCTCTAAGCTGTCTCTCTTATCATCTAGGTGCTGGGATACATAATATGATGCCAATTCTATCACGTGCCCGAGTTAAGCCTGGTCCACAGTGCCCCAAGGCTCTGCTTTCTTATGTAAAATGAGCACAACCTTATTAGAGTCCCTCTTAGATACAGTAAGAGGAAATAGAAAAATGAGAATAGAGAGGTTCCATTTTATATAAATCATGGTCAGGTGCCCTTTACAAACTACTTAAGCTTTTTGAAACCATCAGGCCCCAGAGTGCCCTATAAATTGCTATAGAAGTATGCATGCACTTAGCATTTCTCTTTTTGGACTGAATTAATTAGAAACCTAAATCTTCTACTTAGCCTTTCCATATTCTTTGGCTTACTGTACATAACCAAGATTTTGGCAACCTGTCGGGGGTGGGGTGCAGAAGAAGCTTGGTTAACAGATCTTATTCCAGGAGTTCATTTTTGAGTCTGTCACTAGCAACACAGAATGCACTTTCTCATTAGAAAGCAAAGGTTGCAACATCTTAAAAGATAAATCATAACAATTGTTATGAAGTAATGTGACTTTATAGAAAACAGAGAAACAAATGAAAATTAAATGCTATTGTATTCTAAAGTTTCCTTTCATCTTTCATTTTATAAAAATAGTTAGCAAGTTGCTCTCAGCAAGTAAATACTGTTAAGTACCATTTTCAGTTATGACATCAAAAATGTTTCTGTGTTTCAAAACAGCCTGCATATGTCATTTAAAACTTATAAACTATTGAACATTTTTATAACCTTAGTCCATTCCTCATTGTTGAAGCAAATAGTTTCCAAATTCTCACTTTTTAAAAAATGAACCATTATGAGGTCTGGGGTTATAGCTCAGCAGCAAAGCGTTTGCCTAGCATGTGTAAGGCACTGGGTTCTATCCTCAGCATCACATAAAAATAAACAAATAAAATAAAGGCATTGTGTCCTTCTATAAATACAATACTTTTTTTTTTAAATGAACCATCATGAATGATTTCAGATTTGTCTCCATGACACCAAGTCATGATCTCATATGATAGAAAATTTGGCATCCCAGAGAAAAGCCCTTACTTATCAATATGTGATTACTCTTCCTCTACTCAGTTAATGACAGCACCTGTGAATGACAAGGATGGGACCAGAAAACTGAACAGAGATGCAGAATTCATTAGCATGATAATTCAAAGGTGGTAGTGGTGGTAGTGATGATAACTATAGCATCAAACACAACCACTACAACATCCTAAGCACCCAGCCCCTTTTATAAAGTAGGCATCATTATTCCCATTGTAAGCATGAAGAGGGGTTAAGCGACTTATTATGGTTTAGATATGGTATCCCCTGAAAGCTCACGTGTGAGACAATGCAAGAAGGTATGGAGGAGAAATGATTGGGTTAGACTTTGCCTAATCAGTGAATTAATCCCTGATGGGATTAACTGTAGTGGTAGGGTGTGGCTGGAGGAGGTGGGAATTGGGGTATAGCTTTGGGTTTATCTTTGTTATCTGGAGAGTGGAGTCTCTCTGCTTCTTGTTCACCATGATGTGAACTGCTTCCCTCTGTCACACACTCCACCATGATATTCAGCCTCATCTCGAGCCCCAAGAAATGGAGCCAGCCTTCTATCAACTAAGACCTCTGAGACTGTGAGCCCTCAAATAAACCTTTCCTCCTCTATAATTGTGCTGGTTGGGTCTTTGACTCATAGTAGTGAGAAGGCTGACTAAGACACAATTCTAAGGCCAGTCAGTTTCCCTGGTCTCAGACTGCCCCTTTCTTAGGAAAGGATCCCTGGATGGCACTATTGACCTGCTAAGAACTCTTCACTGAAGACCTGGAAGAGATTTCTATGTGAAACCTGGTGGAGACACTTTATGTGTCACCCTTCAGTTTAGGTGGGAGGCTCTTCAGGAGCAGGAGCCCACAGTACCACCAGCTGATGGAATAGTGACATAGTTAAAGCAGAGGCCACCACCTCCGTAAGAGGCAACTGACAAAGGGACATTGTGATGGGATTTTAGCTTCATATCCTTCACCACTTACTTTTTTTCTTCTTCTAAGTATTTCAGTTATTTTGAAGTCTGATGGTAGGTGGCATTTTTCTTTAAATCAGAAAGTAAAATCATCCTTAATTTGACAGTAATTGAGCTATATCATTCTTTATATGTCTGATCAAAATACAGCTTTGAAAGTCTACAGATAGTTAAAATTGCAGGAAGTGTTTCGGAGAAACGTATTAATGTATTATATAATCATTAACCAAAAGAAAAATATTAATCATGAAGATCATTGTTCAGCCTGGGGAACTGTTATTCTTGGGCTTATTTTGTGTGAACAAACTCAAATCCTTATGTTACACAAAGGCTAATGTCTTTGCTCAGAGGATTAGAATTAATTTACGACTTCTGCTTTTGACTTAAGTGCTGTAAACAGCTCTGTTGTTCTTGGAAAACAAAGGCTGCTCCTGCATAAGTTTTCCAATAGGGAAACTGAAATTAAAGTACTATGAAAACATTTGCTGGATAGAATAAATGCCAAGATCAAAGATGCTAAGACACTGAGCAGATATTTATTATCCCCACTAATCCTTTTGTATTTCAAAGTTTATTTATTTTTACTATGCTCTTCTGTTCTCTTCACCAGTTATTACAGCAGAATTTAAAATTCTGAAAAAAGAATGCAGAGTTCATATTATCATGAGCTTTACAATAATATTCAAGTAATACTGATGAGGGTGAAAATGCAGTTATTATCTGACTATGTTCTCTGGATGAAGAAGAAAAAATGATAACCTGATGTTAGAGTTTTAACTTCCTACCCCCAAAGAAGTCCTACATAAAGAACAGAGATTTAGTTTTAAAACAGTAGTGATGAACAGTTTTAAAGTGACAACTCAATATATCAGATAGCCGTGTACTTTTTGGTATATCTCTGTAGTGAAAGTACACATTTTACAACATTCTGACCTTCTCCTGTTTCTAAGTTCTTACTTGTGAAGCAGTTTCTAATGTTAAGAAATGCACCCATCTCTCCATGGCTTGCTTGTGAGTAACATACCAATAGTTATTCTCATCTTTTATACCAAATGACAACTTCTCAGGGACTAGACAGGGAATTTCTGGTATGAACTGAGGTTGGGTCCCAAGAACACCAGAATGAGGAGAACTGTCTCCATCCTCAAGGAGTTTGTGTATGTATAAGAATCAATGGACAGGTTTTGGTGACAGATTAGGCATGGACAATAAAAGGGAGAAAAGCACCCTGGCATTTGGTGGTGCCATTAACTGGGACAGGAAACTCAGGAAGAGGAATTGACTTCAGGCAGGGAAAAAACACACAAAGAATTCAGTGTGGTAAATGTTCATTTTAAGGTGGATGTGGGGCATGGAAGGAGAAATTTGAAGTGTGGCTAAAATTTACAATTGAAGATCCTCAGGGAAAGATTGAAAGTAGTTAAGCAAGATCAGGGAATGCAAATCTTTTCTTGTGAAGGGCTGAGGAATAAATATTTCAGGTCTTATTGACCACATGTTTTCTCACAGCTACTCGACTCTGCCATTGTACACAAAAGCAGCCACAAATAGGAGTGAAGAGTGAGTGTTCCAATGTTCCAATAAAACTTTATTTGCAAAATCCTGTGCTGGAATGCATTTGGCCTGCAGGTCAAAGTCTGCCAACCCCTTATACGGATGACAAATGAAGCCCTGGGAATGGATGGGACAACCCAAAAAGAACATATGGAGGGCAAATTTGCTATGCTATGAAACTTGAAAACATATAATTCTGAATTTTGATCAAGTCCAGTAAGGATATATACTATATCCAAGGTTTGCAGTTGGACAGATAGAAAATCCCTGGTTCTGGGTTATACCAACTGTATGTGAAATGGGGCAAGTTATTTAATCTCTGAGGTTCAGTTGCTTTGACTGCAAAATGAGGATTACAGATAACCCTGGGCACAGTGCTAAAGAATGTATTAATACCAACTCTCAGAATTGAGTGCTATGATTTGCAGATATGGAGACACAAAGGGTGCTTAAGAAACCTAAGTGAAATGCAAATCAAAACTACTCTAAGATTTCATTTCACTCCAGTCAGAATGGCAGCTATCAAGAACACAAACAACAATAAATGTTGGAGAGGATGTGGGGAAAAAGGCACACTCATACATTGCTGGTGGGACTGCAAAATGGTGCAACCGCTATGGAAAGCAGTATGGAGATTTCTTGGAAAAATGGGAATGGAACCACCCTATGACCCAGCCATCCCACTCCTGGGTCTATTCCCAAAAGACTTAAAAACAACATATTACAGTGACACAGCCACTTCAATGTTTATAGCAGCACAATTCACAATAGCTAGGTTATGGAACCAACCTAGATGCCCCTCAGTAGATGAGTGGATAAAGAAAATATGGTATATATACAAAATGGAATTTTACTCAGCAATAAGAGAGAATAAAATAATGGCATTTGCAGGTAAATGGATGAAGTTGGAGAATATAATGCTAAGTGAAATTAGTCAATCTCAAAAATCCAAGTACCGAATGTTTTCTCTGATATAAGGAGGCTGGTTCACAGTGTTGTTGGAAGGGGGTACATAGGATCAGAGGAACACTAGAATGGTCAACGGAAAGGGAGGGGAGGGAGGGAGTAAGGGGGGGGTTGGAAAAAAATTGGTGGTTGAATGAGATGGATATCATTATCCTAAATGCATGATTGAAGATCTGAATGGTACTTATATACTTTGTATACAAGCAGTTGTATGTAAAAAGATACTATACTTGTGCATGATGAATAAGTAAATAAATAATAAAAAAAAAAAAAGAAAGAAACCTAAGTGACCTGGCTAGTAAGTGGTAGGAGAGGCCGGATTCCAACCCAGCAAGTTGGCCCTGAACCTTTTGCTCTTTATCATCCCCACACCTCAAAAGGTCATGACGTGGGTTAGATGAGAGAGGGGAGCCTTTTATCATGGCAGGAGTGTGCAGAAAGAACCCAGCACAGCCACTATTATTATAACCTTGAGTGATGTTCATAGCCTAAGTATATGATGAGGACTACGACAGGTCAGTCTTCTCCAAGACAACCCGTCATTGAATTTCAAGTCAAATTCATTGTTACTTTTTCGTCTGTCTTTCCTCTGAGGGGGTGTTGAGGATGGGAAATAGTAGCAGCTTTTGTTACCACTTGCTTGGAAGGTGTTCGTTTTCACCAAGTGTACCTAGTAAAGCTGGGCTGATGCTTCTTAGTTATAGACATGATGAAGCTTCCAAAAGGATGGTTTCTTTTCTTTGCACTGCTGGTGATCAAACCTGTGGTAAGAATCTGCTCATCCTTTTTGGAATCCTTGGTAGATTTAAGTTTTGATAAGCATTTATGTTGGTAGAAATTGGATTTAGGGTTTGGGAGATGTGCGTGTGGTGGGGGGGAGCTTCCACAAAGAAATCTTTGAACAAACAAGTCTCCCCTCTTCTGCAGAGTTCACTAATTCCCTGGGTCCCTGTAGCTCCACTACTCTTGGCACATGTTTGATACTTACTTAAATCAGTAACTATCGTCAACAGTTCGTTTTGTCCCTTTCTCTGGCAAAGGAGTTATTTTCCTGACATGTAGAATAATGCCCAGCAAAGGGATTTACATATATGGTAGCAAGAAGTAAAAGAAAAGTCATTAACCAAAAAAGAAAATGGGATTTAAATTTTAAGTAAAAACAGCAAATTTTCAGATTCTGTTTTGTCAGTAATACTATTTTTCTCAACATTTTTGAAAAGTTTAATAATCACATGAAATATACCCAATTATCATTTAAATTTATCAACTGTTACTAAGCTGAAGTTAAAGTCAGCTCTTAATTTTTCCAAAGAATATGAACCCTGGGATGAATGATCCCAGCTCAGGAAATGGATTAAGTATTTGTATCTTAAGAAGCCAAGGATGTCACAGGAAGAGAAAATATAAAAATTAGGATTTGTAAGGGCAGACAGCATTCATGACATTTAAAAATCGGCTTATTTCTATAAGTATTTCATGTAACTATATAGCTATTTCTTTAAATAATCGTCAGCATCTTAAATATGTACTTCATGACAAAATGACTCAATAAATATTTCTGTTTAACTAAAAATATTACAACACTTCACAAAAGTAAAAAATGCCTTGGGTGCTATGTCAATGTCAGAGATTAACACACCAGGGTTTACAATTTGAAAAAAATGAAGTATAGACCCTGGTTGGAAGATTTAAGTCAAGGGGCTATAGATAGATATCATTAGGTCCCTGGTCAGTTTGGAGCTTCTGTGAACTACCTGCAATTATAGGTAAAACTTTCAGTGCTTTTGTCTCTCTTTACACACAGTCTATTGTCATTAGACTCCCCAAAACCAAATTAGGTTCTGCAAAGCTGGTTTCCTTTAAACATATTTATGCTGTTTAAAAAACTGAAGTATTTCTCTTAACCTTCCACTTTTGAAAGAATAGAATTAGATTACCAGTCCAAATTAAGTGAGTACATATTTGTGTTTCTGCACTAAACCACAGGCATTAGAACCAAACTCAAGATTTTGTCCTTAGTACATAAGTAGTTCTCCCCTCACTGTTTACCCAGGGTAACTTAGCCTTAAGTTAGAATTTTCAGTCTGTTCAGTGTTTTCAAGGATTTAGAAATGAAAAAAATGAAAGACAAAAATCAGTAAACACTGCAAGAGCTAAGTACTTCTGAAATGTTAGTAATCAGCATACTGTACCTTCAAATTAATCTTAAGAATTAACTCTACTTAAAAATGAAAAAGCATGCAGAATGAGAATGTGATCCTTGCAGGCTATTTTTGTGAGGTTAACCACAGAAGTTATGGTAAAATAAAAGTAAGAATTGAGAACTCCAAGTATTCCATTCATAGACCATAATACATTCTCCTTAATAAATAAAAGACATTTAGGCATCTCTTGGGAGACAAACCGACCTTTTCAGAACAGAGTAAATTTCTCTCGGGGATTAAGATTTTTAGAGACTTTATGACAGTAACAGAAGGTTTTTTTTTTTTTCTTCTGTATCTCCTGCAAATTTAATTTTCTGTCTTTTCTCTGTTAATAGCCAGGATCAATTTGGAATACCTTTTTTATATTATTGAAAATCGGTGAGCAAGAATCTCATTAATGCTTGCAGGTCACTAATGTACAAAGGTCACCACTTCAAAGTGGAAAACATAGTCAGAAATGAGTCCGCCTTCCTAAATTCCTAAGTAACAAAAGCCTTGAGATTCAAAGCTCTATTTTACCTGAAATCATTCAATAAACATCTTCGATGAACACAGAACCAACATTTCCTTGTGTTAGCCTGACACGAGCCCCCAAAATTGTATTCCACAGGCTCCACAAAGGCTCCTACACTCCCTGAAACAATAGTATGATTCATAACACTCCAAATTATGTCTGTTTTGCATAAATGAAGTAGACCTTGTAGAAAAGACTGGATTCATTATCATGTAAAATACAGCCATTAGCAGAAAATCTAGTAATTATATTCCCAGACATAACAAGATCAGATTCTTAGGCTACTGGGCTGGAGTTGGGGGATGAGAAGTGGAGTGTTCCTAAAAGAAGAAAGCCTTTCTTCTTAGTTGTTCACAGGGGTAAATGAAATAATAGGAGCAGAAAAGGAAGCCACACAGGCCAAGCCTCAAGTTTACCATTAGAACAGAGCATGCCATCCAACTGCTCGTTTGTGTTAACACCAATGTAGGTGATTATTAAATGTGTGTGTGTTTCTAGTTCAAAAGCTGTCTTAAGCTGTCTTGTGGTTGATGAAATATTTTAGGACTTGTCCCAAATGCCTAGCATGTTGACACATTTTAACTCTGTTCTTGTTGTTATGGTGTGGAAATGAGGTGACCCCAAAATCTCATGTGTGAGATAATGCAAGAATTTTTACAGGTGAAATGATTAGGATGTGTGGCTTAATCAGTACTATAGGCAGGTAGGGTGTGGCTGAAGGAGATAGGTCACTGGGGTCATGTCTTTAGGGTATATATTTTGTCCCTGGTAAGCTGAACTCTCTCTACTTCAAGTCCTGAGCTGCTTTGAGTTGGTCAACCATGAACTGGACCTTTGAAACCATGAGCCAAAGGAAACTTTTCCTCCTTTAAATTGTTCTTTTTGTGTGTTTTTGTCAGCTTTTTCACCGCTGTGTTCTTCCTCTACAAGAACAATTGTAGAGGAAGAACAGTTTATCTGGGGCTCATGGTTTCAGAGGTCTTAGGCCATAGATGGCCGACTCCATTGCTCTGGGCTCTAGGTGAGGCAGAATATCGTGGCGGAAAGTAGTGAAGGAGAAAGCAGCTTAGGACATGGAACCAGAAAGTAGAGAGAGAGAGAGAGAGAGAGAGAGAGAGAGAGAGAGAGAGAGAGATACAGAGAGACAGAGACTCCACTCACCATGGACAAAATATATACCCCAAAGGCACACACCCCCTGTGACCCACTTTTCCAGCCATACTCTACCAGCCTACAGTTACCACCTAGTTAATCCCTATCAAAGGATTAACATTTAGGATTTAGGTTAAAGTTCTCATAATCCAACCATTTCATCCACAAACTTTCTTGCACTGTCTCACACATGAGCTTTGGGAGGACACCTCATTTAAACCATAACATTAGGCCTTTGTTCAGAGCTACAGAAAACTACCTAAAATACTCATCCTATAAATCAGATACCCAAACTAAGAAGCAGATGCTGATTAATGACAATAAGGCAAAGGGTAAAGCACCAGATTCCAGAGGATGGGGCGGACAAAGCAAAGCCTGATTGCTCAGTGATGATATAGAGGTGGGGAGAAGAGGCACAGGGAAAAACCAGAAAAGCAGTACATGGATGGAAGAGGCATCCACCAATGTGTGCCAAATTCCAGGCACCACAGGGGGACACAATTGAGGACATGGGGTAAACAAAACAGGTAGGTCTCAGCCGTCTTCCCTCTAGAACACAGAAGACTGACAATGAAGTAATAGACAGGGAAAGTGAATTAAAAGGGGTTGTGGCTCAGTGGTAGAGCACTTGCCTAGCATGTGTGAAGCACTGGGTTTGATCCTCAGCACTGCATATAAATAAATGAATAAAAGAAAGGTCCATCAACAACTAAAGACATATTTAAAAAAAAAAAAAAAGAAAGGAAACATCTCCTCTTTAAAAATAGGAAAAAAAGGAAGAGGAGAAAACAATGACGGAGCACCTTGGGGGGTTTCCTGAGATGTGGGTCTTGGGGAAACCTTTCTGAGGAAGTTTCAGTGACAGGAAGAAACCACCTTCTATACTTTAACCTACAAAAACCATCTCCGATGGGACAAGAGTGACAAGTAGCATACTGGCGAGAAGTGATGTAGTCTCATTATTCGATGGTTTTCACCAGATTGTGTGTGTTTGAGGGACACTTTCAAATGTCAGAATATATATCAGATTATACAAAGGGATTATAAAACGGAGTAATTCAAAATCACTCACCAATATTCAGAGTCCTGTCAATCACAACACCTCAGCTAACAATGCCTTAGTTATCACAAAAGAACCCATACGCACACCAACAGTCCCAGGTGTGCTATACTTCTGGGTTGCTATTTGTAGCCTGCACCACCCTTTCTGGTAGTCAGGGACAAACATGTCTCCAGGTAAACAGATCTTTTATGAGCAGAGGCTCAGACATTAAACTCCTTGCATTTGTGTGTCCTTTGCAAACATAACCTGTTTGGCTTAATAATTATTAATAATGTTTTTGAACTGTATATACACACATTGTACTTATGTATTTTACTTTTGAACAATACATTTTAAACATTAACATTTGGCATTAGGCAAGTGACAGGCAAGGAACACAGTAATGGAATGGTGAACCCATTCTAAGGTTCTAGTTTCCTTGCTGTCCCATGATGAGATATTTTTCATTCTTCACAGGATTATCAACCTTTTTCTTCCCCCTATATGAAATAGGAGATCTTGTTTCTTTTTCTTTTTTCCTTGTTGGCTGATTCTTCATGAAGCCACCACAGATAGGCTTAACTTTTGTCTTTTTTGGCATCCGGGATTGAACCCAGGGGTGCTTAACCTCTGAACCACATCTCCAGCCTTTTCAAATATTTTATTTAGAGATAGGGTCTTGCTGAGTTGCTTACAGCCTTGCTAAGTTGATGAGACTGAATTTGAACTCATAATCCTCCTGCCTCAGCCTCCTGAGCTGTTGGGATTACAGGTATGTGCCACTGCAGCCAGCTGAACTTTGTCTCTTTTATGAAGTATCTTTAGAAGCACATTAACACCGTGGTCAAATTCCACCATTGCTGATCTCATGGCTATAATGAAAACCTATGTTAGAAAGTATGAGAGTTTCCTATTTGGCAAAGTGATATGCTATGTAGTATTTTTAGGTACCAATTTTAAAATCTACCAAGGGAGGAGGGGAAGATAGTGAAGATAAAGGAAGAAAATCATACACAGAAGAATTATCCAGAACTGCCTCTCTTCCTGGTCATGAATAACCATGGGAAACTTGTAATTTCAAAATCTAGAACAAAATCACCATTTAGAGCTGGGCCATCTGTCCTGGGGTGCCTGAGCAGAAGCCACTGCATCCCACATGATCTCCTCTGCTCCTCAGGCTACCTCAGGTAAGGCATAAGAGCTAAGGGCCTCCTTCTTAGTACAGTATTGGTGAGGGACTGTAGGAGGGTCTTCATTCCCAGAGTGGCAGACTCATCAGAGAATGTCAATGGCATGAGAAAGGAATACGGAAGCAGCTGCAGCTGTCTCTGGTTCGAGAAGGAGGGGGAAGTAGAGCAACTCCATCCCCCTTGCTCACCAGACTGGCCTAGGGCTCTGTGGTCACAACAAAGGCCTTCCTGAGCATCCCTGGTCAACTTCAAGACACTAAGAACCAGTGGGGAAGTGCCTTCACCACTGAGGTGGCGGTGGGGGGAGCTTTCCAAGATAGAGTGGGAGCATCAGTCTGAAGAACTGGGGCTTCCCTGGCATAACACGGGGATGGGACTAGGAAGAGAACGCAGGAGGAGAGAGGAGGGATGAGACCTTCACCACGACAGGTGAGATCTGGAATAGTCTTCCCCTGGGTAGTACATGATCTGGCTAGCGCTGTAATCACTATCTGTTGAAATACCATGCCATCATCCTGAGATCTAACAGGATAAAGATTCTTAGAGGAATCTTTAGAGGATAAAGATTCTCTAAGCTGGATCTGAGGGAGGCCGAGAAGGCTGAGAGAAGGGAGGGCTTACGCCTCCCAACCCAGCATGGATGAGGCTCTAGTGCACGTGAGTTGGGTGGGCCTGGGTCAACTCCCTTGCACCAGTTACAGAGGCAGTCCCAGGCATGAGAAGCCATCAGAATGACTTCCTTATTATCTGCAGAGATGAGTGAGGATGCATAGAGGAGGAAGGTCCCCCAACAACAAAGTGATATATCAAAATGCTAGAAACTGTGGGTGATCCTTGAAAAGTCCAGAGATTGACATCATCCTGTATTAGTAATCTGTATGTGGTAGCTGTCTGGCTATGTCACCTGTCACTCTGCTGATGACCAGGGTTGAGATGAGGAGTAAAGATGGAATCAAATACAGGGCCAAGGAGAATGACTTCCTGATCAGTTCCCTCAAGGAGTGCAGCATTCATTAATTTAAAAAGAGAGCAGATGGTCAGTGTCCAATAACATAAAGTGGATTGTATTCAGGAATGTTAAAAAGAGTTTGGAGGACTTAGCCAAAGCTGGTTAGGAAACATAACAAGCAGCCCTTAACATAATGATTGGATTCCATATGGCTATCGGTTACCTTGCTCTTCTTCAAAAGGGTCCCCTGGAGAAGGTCCAGGTTAGACAGCTTACTTCTACTAAGAGAGAGACCCCAGCCTCAGGCCTCTGGAAGGAAGTGCTGAGAATCCTCTCCTTTGTGAGATGAATGGCAATGCTTTTGAGCTTAATGGGAACAGCTCTTCAACACCAGTTTGCCACCAGGCTATCTCAGAGCCCAAGGCTGATGAGGCAAAGGAAAACAGGTGTGACTTGAACTGCCACTGTGACCGGAGATCGTGTCCTTTTCCCTTCCAATTCCCAGAACCTTCCTCTGAAGAGCTCCCCACAGTTGCTACCAAAAGAGAGGAAAGGGCTGAGAGCCAAAGGGACAGCTCCTCAAACACTTCTCCCACCTGTGAGGAGATATTTGGGCCCCTGGGAGCCACAGGTCTGGTCCCCCCCCCCCCACTCCGCCCTGTTGCCCCATCTGTTTCTGAATTCAAGTTGTGCACCCCAGGCTGCGAAGTTTCTAGGGGAATCATGGCCAATGGTGGCTGAGCAAATCATGTGAAATCTTTTTTTTTTTTTTTTTTTTTTTTTTAAACAGAAAATCATGGGGGTTTTAAAACTGGAAGAAAAGATTATGTTTATGAAGAAATAATCTCATTTCTCTATCCTTTTTTATTTTTTTCATTTCTTCCTTTGAAAAAATTTCTACTAGTTACTTTTAAATGAAAAAGACATGGAAGACTATAGAAATTAAGAAATGAATGCCTGCCAATTTCACACACCCTCACTTACTGTTCTTTAATTGAGCAAACAAAACAACAATATAAATAAAACCTTAGTCCCAGATAAGTTCAGGAACCCACCTTAGGTCACACAGCAGCCATGAGTGAATAAAAAAACCAGTGTTGAGGTCATCTGATTCCCCAATCAGTTCTACTGTGCTAAGATCAGATTCCTAATAGAAAATGGGACATTTGAGCTTCCAGATGGTGACACTCTAGCCATGGATGCACTAGAAAAAATTAGTTAAGGTTCTGGGCAAATATGGAGCATATTTTTTTCAAACAAATTTAAAAGGCCTAAAAGTAATTTTTACATGCTATAAACACTTTTAAAAGAAAGACTATTCATAACACATATTTATCAACTTTTAGGATTATACATGATTTACAAGGCCCAGCTACAGTGAGACTTGTTACACATACATTAACAAACCAACAAGTACACGAAATATTCCAAAGTGAATATGCTCATATTGACTGCCTCCAGGGCAGAAAAGCCCACCCCTGGAGCTTCCTGAACCAAGAGGCAGACTTAGAGGGGACTGATAACAGGGCCAGCAATCCTTTGCAAGTGAGCTGACAGATTTAGTGTCATCAAGGGATCAGAGCTGTTGCCTGGGTTCTATCCAGCCTGAGATACCAACAACCCGTCATGCATCTGACCCAGGCAAGGCCTGGTTTTAGTCACACTGCAGTTAGGTTCATTTGCAAAGAAGCACAGAAAAGAGAGGCAGGAGGTTCATCCTATGCTGAAGTTTTCCTTTTACTCATGGAGGCCTGGAAACTGCACTTTTCCAGGCTTATGAGGTTACCCTCTGGCATCAGCTCATTGATTTCTGAGTCTTACAAAAGCTCTTCTTATTGTGCCTGCACCACAGATTTACACTGCTGTAACTCCTGTCAGACATCATCTTAGCTTTATGAATAAATAAAACTATGCTCTGGGGAAACATTGATTTAAGAAGAAAAATCAATACCCATCTAGCATGTGACAGACCTGAGCTTTAAGGCTGCTTATTCCCAAAGTACAAGGCAATACTAAGTGTAAGACCTCACTTTTTTCTTCCTTATAAAAGGTGAGGGAGGAGGGCCAGGGAAGTAGCTCAGTGGTAGTACACTTGCCTGGCATGTGCCAGCCTCTGTGTGTTAGATTCCCAGAATGGCAAAAAAAAAAAAAAAAAAAAAAAAAAAAAAGTGACAGCATGTGAAGTAGTTGAGCAAATAATTTTTTCCGCAGTCGTCAGAATGTCAGGATCCTTCTTTTCCTTTTCAAAGTAGATAGTTGCTATTTCCAAAAAGGAAAGAAAAAGAGAAAGAGAAAAAAGGGATAAATGAATGAAACCCTGGTGGCAAATCTTGATCATCTGTGAGTACATGAGGAGTACAATTCTCCCCCGTGTATATGAAATATTTCATTACAGAAATTTTTATTTTATTTTTTTTATTACAGAAAATTTTAAATGTGCACATGTGTGCTTGGTGGAAACTTGAGAAGGCTAGTATCAATCAAGCTGCTGACAATGGTTCTCTTTGGGTGACAGACTCCGGAGGAGACTTCTTTTCTCTGATGAAGTTTTGTATTTTTCAACTATCTGCCATGAATAGCTAAGTGGTTCTTATCATTTAGAATACAATAAATGTGGGGGAGGATAGCAAAGCAAAAACAGAAAAACAAAAAGATGGACAAGACTGATCGCAAGGTATTTTGTTGACGACCGCCCTGGAGAGGGCTATGATGCACATCAGGACACTTGTACTCCAGACCAACCCTTCTTCCTCCTCACGCGCGTTCCACAGGGCACAAACAGGTGGCCATTAAAATGGCCTGATTTCAAAAATAAAGCCAACAGCTTATGCTGAAATTAACTTCATCTTGGTGAGCCAAAGACCAAATGTGAGACAATCACCTTACAATCTAAGCCAATTTTTACAGTGGAGACAGTTCTTAAAGTTCTGACATGTCCTGCGGTAACCTTTGATTACAAAGCCACTCCAGAAAGCCAGGCTCTTGTTCAGAATCGGTTTGAATTAAAAATGAATCCCATTGTTTTCCCTTAGCTTCTCAAAGATGTGGTTCATCACTAATTGTGCTAACTGTGGCCTCTCAAGAAACACACTTATTTGTTGATTTGGATTAGGAACTTCAGTCTCACTGGACAGTGAGTGATTCTGTGTTTTCACTGCTTGTCTTTCTAACAACTAGGAAGGACAACTCTGGAAATCTGAATTGCACATCCAATACGTAGGCATGTTAGAAGCCTAAAAATGTTTGGGACACTTTAAATTTTGAATCCCAAATTAAAACATCACAAAGATAGCTGGAGAAGATACTGCCTGAATCAACCTCCAAGGCAGACGAGATAAAGTTTCAAGTGCTAAAGAGATGTCACCACCACATTAGTATTGACACCAGCAGAAGAGGGAAAGGGATCCTGACTTGGTGTTGGGGGCTCTTCTTTAACACATGGATATTAAAAGGAAAAGAAAAAGCAGAGTCTCATTGTTAAGAAAAAGTGCTTATATGTAGTCAGAAAAAAAGCACAGCTTGAGATCAATTACCATGAATATCCTCTTTTTTCTTATTACAGTGTGAGAGACACATTCATTTAAAGAAATTAGAGCATTTTCTGCTTGTTACTATGTTCCAGGCATTTATTACAAGTTGTAGGTACATAAATAAGGTCTGAACTTTGCTTTTAAGTTTTGCATCTATAGGAGGGTCAGATACATAATTAGATGACCATAATAGAGTATGATTAGAGATAGAACTGTGGGATTGTGGGAGCCCAGTTATACCTGGAGGAATCACGGAGGGCCTGATGGACAAGATGGAAGCAGGTGGGTCTTGAGAGAAACATGAAATTCATCCTGAAAAAGTCACGTGTGCCTCCCTGATGGGCAGGACAGCAAAAATACCCAAGAAATTCAGTCCTAATGAAGCAGAGGCCAGAAAGCAGGGGAAGGCAGGCACTGTGCTGGAGGGTGAGCAGAGATCATATCACGGAGCCTGGGGCTGAGGTTATAAAGGCCTACAGAAGTCATTGAGAGGGAAACTGTGTTATAAATTTGGGATCAGGGTCCACAGAATGGGACTGTCTGTTGGAAGAGAGCTACAATAGTTAGCTCCAGGCATTGATCTGTGAAGAGGTAATGAGGATCAGAACTAAAGCCCTGGCCAGTGGGAGGCAGAGGAGGGGAAGGTCAGAAAGACATTTACAATGAACATTTGTGAGAGCTGGCAGTGAGAATCTGACCTCACCAAGTGCCAGTCCTTGGTCTCAAAACTTTCATATATTATCTTAGATCAAGAATCTGGTGTGGACTGAATGAGGGGGATGAGGCAATGACAGGACTGAGATTTCTGGCTTGAGTTACTGGGTCAACAGGGATGCCATTAATTGAAGTATTGATTCCAGGAAAGGCAATCAGTTGCAAACACAGGATGAGTGAGGGAGGCGGGGGAAGACACTTGCATTGTGGACCTATTAGTTGTTTTTTTTTTTTTTTTTTTTTAAATAATTTTATTTGTTCTTTTTAGTTTACCTATTAGTTTTGAGAGCTACCTGGTACACACAAATAAAGCTAGCCAGAATGTCCAGGACAAGAGTGTGGCATATCAGAGAGAAAACTGGAAAGTCAGTTTAAATAAAGGAAAAAAAAAAGGTAGAAAAATATCTTTATAGTAAAACTCTGTCAGGCATGTACCAAAAAGGACCTAATGTTTGCAGAAACGGAGGAGGACAATGGTGAGCCCACTCCTGAGGCATGTGATACATATTCTAAAATGTACAGACTCTCGAGTTAAATCTTAATTACCTCCTAACTGGAAAATACTCTGCACTTCAGGCCACCACTAAAATGTGCAAGGCAAGCAGCTCTTGTAGAAACAGAAGTGCATTAGAGAAAACAACGTGTAAGCCCCAAATCGAGATTCTTGTCAAAAGGTTTGAAGATCAGGGGCAAGCCTTGTGGAGTGTAGATAATCAAAACTCTTAATGCACTGATTCTTTAGCTTAAGTTAACTAACAAAAGGCAGGCTGTCTTCCAGGATCTGCAGTTATATTTAGAACGATCCAGGCCTCAGAGGGAAACCAAAATGACCCCGAACTAGCTCCCTGCTCCCCTGAGGGGAAAGGGTTACTCTGGCATGAGAAAGAATTTCTCAACAAGTTAAAGAAAAGGTTTAATGAAGACAGTGGCCTATTTTACAAGGTTCCTTCTGTGAAGAGATGGGGAAATTCAGACCAGATGGACCCCTTCCTCTCTAGGCCATAAAGGAATTGGATAATGATGTATAATGGGTATGGGTCAGGCAGGCCACAGCACTGGAGGTTTCTAAATCTTTTAAATGGGGTGGGCATGGCACTTCAAAGTCCAGAATTCATTACAAAAATTGATAACCCTATAGTAAACTAATTGCTAAAATCAAATATAGAATGCCTCTGTGTCATCACTCATTTCAGTTGGATGATTTTTTCCCCTGGATTGGATATTATTAACAGAAGATGGCCCAAGGTCATTTAGGAATTTTTGATGCTAATAATGATAACAATAAACACAGTCTCATATTTTTTGATGGTGTTGGTGGTGGTGAGCGTGCTGGGTATTCTATTAACCTTCCCATTGTGCCCATGAGGCTATCAATTATTATCTCATCTCAAAGACGAGGGAAGAGATTTAGAGAGGGCACACATTTGTCCACCTTCACAGACGCATTACAAAGCAGAGCCAGGGTTGTGCCTGTCACTGATCACAAGGAAAACATCACATTGTAGGAATCACACCTGTTGGGGTCTCTGCGGCAGACGACTTGGGGTGTTAAACTCAAAATGGACTAGCTCATGCCTTGAGGGTTTTCAGCTTGGAAGCTATGTCTGCAGACCCATAACTCAGTCCCCAAATGAACAACTGATGCCTATACACAAAGTTAAGCCAGAAGCCAACTTGGATGATCAATAATTCAGATAATAATATAGATAAATTAATACCTTGAAATCACCCTTTCCCAGCTCCAAAGCTGTGCCCAACTGTTGAAATAAGAGAAGGACTCCCTGCATTCTGGAAAGGAAACATAACAGGAAATAATTTCAAAATTCTATATGGGATTAAACCTGCAAACACTAAGGGTAAGATGATTATCTTTTCATTTACTTACTTAAGTTTTGGGTAATAAAGAAAGCAACTGACTGGGGCTGGGACTATCCTCAGCACCACATAAAAATGAATAAACAAAATAAAGATATTGTATCCATGTGTAACTAAAAAAATTAAAAAAAAAAGAAAACAACTGACAACTATAACCTTTAGCATTTTAATACTGTATAAGGAAAATGTTCAAAGACAAAAGTTAAAATTTATTCTTAAAATATGCGCAGACATATATAGTATTTAAAATTTTATGCATGTAGGAAAATAAAAACAAAGGTGTTCAAACACGTGATAATTAATTATGCAGATGCTTTCTCGTCTCATTGTCCCCTTCTATCTCTTTCTTAGATTCTGAGAGTTACCATGAGTTATCGTCAGGGCTGCAACTACAGACTTCACATGTGGATGCCTCAAGATGTGTAAGGAACTATGAAAGCCAATGAAAAAGAAATGGCTGCATGCCTAAGGAGGATGATGGCCTTGTCAGAAAAGACAGGGTGCATGCAACCAAATGGCACAGAATCAGGAGGTGATTGTTAGAATAGATCTAGTCACATTATCCTATGCCTTCATCTTGAAATATACTGTATTTTTAACATGGTTCCTTATGCTTAAAAATAAAATTATATCACTTATAAAGATCACTTCTTCCAAGAGTAGGTGCGATTCAAATTTGAGAATGTAATCTCAAATCTAAAATTCTGCTTTTACACAACTGTGGCTCCTTAGATATCCTCAATGTGTCATGTAGAAGTAAGAAGCATGGATAGTGAAGGAGCAAGCAACCCAGTGTCTGGGCTGAAATTTCTGAGAAGGGACAGCCACTGAGGTAAACCAATGTCTCTCCCCCTCCCTGCTTTTTTTGACCTCCTTCTTTTTTTGGCAATATTTAAAAAGGGAAAACAAAGAGCTGTTTCTTTGAAAGAAATGTCAGGCAAAGCAATGCTAGATGACCACAGTACAGTGGATGACAAGGAAGGCTGGTGGCCCTCATGAGCTGCCCAAGTCAGAATCTGGTGATCAGCAAGACAGGAGCTCCCAACGCCTACCAGCAGCACACTCTACCCCTGAGGCGGCCAAGAGCCCTTGGAAGTAGTCACTGAGTGAGAAGCACAAGGCGAGAGGGTGCACACAGGAGAGACGCAAAAGGAGTCAAGCTCACTTTTGCAAGAGACCGCCTGCAGCAGCAAAGGGCAGGGGAAACGCTCTGCTCTTGGCCTTTTGCTGGGGAAATTCCCACCTGAGCTACTCAGCATTATAGCTCAGTGACACTGTGGGTTCTGGAAGGTTTCCACATCAGCCTTTAGAAAAACCCACCATTTACCAAGCCAGGAAGGTAAACTGCAAGCTCTAAACAACTTCACCAGAATGGCACCTGTTCAAAAGTAGAGCAGTAACAGTTGTGAGATGCTGCTAGTGGTGTTTAAAGCACAGCTGAAGCTGTTTCGTGAACACTGACAAACCTTCACGCTGTGTACAAAGGGCATGCAAAGGCAATGATGATAAGGCTCCGTTTGGGAGACCCCGTTACAAATAGGGACACACATGTAATAATAGAAGTGTGCACAGGTTGTGAACACAGTACAGAAAACTGCGTGATGTCTTTGTTCTGGAGGGCCCGTATGTACAGCTCTTGGGATGAAAACCAAGCACCCTGGCACAGCTTTGCTGTCTCCCTGTGGCAGCACCTGCTGCCTGTCCTCGCTCAGCACCCCCATCCCCCACCCCTAGATCCTCATGCTTCTGACACATTGGTATTTTTTAAATAAAGAAATCAAATAACTAATAAAGAAAGGACTATCTAATAAGGTTTTTAAATGAGAAACTGCAGTGTGCTTTTAAAGAGTAGGTAGATCTTGTAGCTGGCAAGTGGGGCCTGGGGTTTATCTCAATCTCTTGTCCCAACAATGTCCCCGGTTTGTCACATCTTATTTAACACCCTCCTTTAGAATCCAGTGAAGAAATAAACTGAAGCAGCGTAAAGTTTATGCTCTAAAACACGGGTTTTCAACCAGTGCCCTACTAGCATTGGGGGCTGGATAAGTTTTTGTTTTGAGGGAGTAGCATCCTTACCATAAACTGTGACAACCAAAAATGTCCCAAGACTGACAAATGTCCTGAGTGGCAAAATCACCCCCATGTTAAGAAAAATCACTAGCCTAAAATGAATAATAGCTTATTAAAACACAATATTTTATATTAATTTTCATATTTACTGAAAGACAGTATGGGTGGGGCCCATCAGAAAGGGCACAGATGGGACAGGGGAGAGGAAGGGTGGTACATACATTGAGCACCTGCTGTTTTCTCAGCCCCACGTGAATTCAGCCATTTTATTTAATATTCACACAAACTCTGTTTCTCCCTGAAAAAAGAGTTTGCTCAAAACCTTGAGAGAGGCAGAGTCAGGGTATACTCCTGATGCTATGAAATACAGAACTCTTCAGAACGAACTAAAAATAAATATGCTAGCACTTCACATAGACACCGGTACACCTTTCCTTCAACTTCAGCAGACAAAACACCCAACTTCTCAACTTCTCATCCTCCAGACAGACCAGCACCACACGTTGTCACAGCAAGTACCTCTACTGTGTGAATTAGGCTATTTCACCACCAACTAAAAGCCACATGATTGGTTTCATAATAGTGTGCCTACATGGAGTTGGAGGCATGGCTGAAATATCTCTTTTCCTAAAATCCCAACAAATCAGGGATATTTTGCTTATGGAAGAGATATGAAATGCTCACTGGTTACAGCTCTTTGCCAGTGTCCTATGAGACCATAACAGTGCTCTGGAGTCCAGCACAGTGTGGGTTGTTTAAATCCTGGCTTAAACTCTAGATCTTTCTGAGTGCATTTACTGAGACAAGCGACAGGGATTCTTGGATGGAATTTGATGTTGGTCATTTTCTCTTCTCATCTCTGAAGGGCCTGGCATGCTCAGCAATCCCTATTAAATTCAGCATAGTTAAGTCCAAAAAAGTCCCCAAACAGGGATCTTTCCTAGCCCTGTCAACTAAAAAGAACCCCAAATACCTCTTTTTATTTATTTATTATTATTTTTTAAAGACACTTAAAAAAAACTTTTTTTTTTAGATGTTGATATGTTGATGGACCTTTATCTTATTCATTTATTTATGTGGTGCGAAGAATCGAACCTAGGGCCTCACACATGCTAGGCAAGTGCTGTTACCACTGAGCCACAACTCCAGCCCCATAGTCAAAAAGAACCTCAAATACCTCTTTTTATTTATTTTTTAAAATACTTCTTTATAAATATGTATGTTGACATACATTTTTCCCTAGGTGACTTTTTCTAATTCTAATATAATCACATCTCTCATTCTAATATCTATTTAAATACCTGAAGGAGTGTGTCCCCCGATGATAGCCACGAGTCTAGGTGGGGTTTTGTTCTTGACCAAGGACCATGGAGCTTTCTAGAAGAGGTGGAAGACAAACTAACTGTCTTGCAGACCTCTCTCATACCCACTGAAGAAATCTACTGAAGCCAGCGTGGAGTTGGGGGCTGCCCAAGGGGTGGGACTACGTTAAGTGGAGGAGTCAGAAAGACATCACTAAGAGACCGCTGGATGGCCAGAGGCCTGAAGGGGGGTGGGGGACACAGGTCATGTGGCCATGATGACAGTGCTACTCACGCAGCCAGAACAAGCCCAGTGCTTCTGTGGACACTGACGAAAGGACCTGGCCCCCATGGCACAAACAAAGATATGGGGGTGGATCCAGGAGAGGCCATGGAACCAGTTCTTTTCTAAGTCATGTCACAAAGAAGAATGGGAAACGAGGTTCTCAGCTGATATGGAGATGGAGAAAGGGGTATTTAAGGTTTGAAGAGGGAGCTTGAAGTCCTCTGGGAGAGGGCAGGAGTGAATGGAGAAGAGCACCCGCAGCCTTGGGGCCCACTGGGCTGGAATCGAGACCTGCTGGCATAGTGGGGTGTGCTCCTCAGCCTTTTACCAGCAGAGGTGATGAGATGGAGTGGGGAGAGGGGTGGGATCTACAGGTTTTTCCTGGTGAACACAGTGAGTAAGAGAAAGAAGCAAAGAACTTGAGGGTGATTGCAAAGGAGTGATTACGAGGAGATGGTGGAATCTAAGCTGGGTAAGTAGGAAAGAGCTAGAGGGAGTGGTGGACAGTGGAAGTGAGAAGGATCAATGGACTATGAGTACTGGTGGAGTTAAGGTACAGGGGACAGAAAGACAGGGGTGTGGAACAGAGAAAGGGATGCTTGGGGAGAGAGTAGATTAGATACCTGCTACTCAAAAAGTATGGTCCCTAAACTAGCAGCTTCTGCAATACTGGATCTTATTAGAAATGCTGGTCTTAGACCTCACCTCAGACCTATGGAATCAGACTCTGCATTTGAACAAGATCTCTAGGTGATTCACGTGCACAATAAATGTGGGGAAGAACTGGCATAAGCCACTGTTGCAGCTGAGCCAAGTGGCTCCATCTCCACTCACAGGGAAGCCACAGATGCCTTGTCAAAGGTGCTGGTGGACAGGTTTTTGAGGTTAGGGCCTTTCCTAGAGGCTGTTTCCCATATAGTTGGCTCCACTTGAAGCAGCTCACTTTGGGTTCTTGAGTTTCTATCCAGCTGTCCCACACCCTTGTTCTGCAGGTCTCATATCCTTAAAATATAGCTGGCAGGCTTCAGATTTCATTTACCAAGGAATGTTGCCTTGTGGCTTCCCTCCCTGTTCTTACTTCCTGAGACCAAGTTCCAGATCCCCCCCATTCTAATTTGCATGTGAGGGGGCAACCAGATACTCAGGATCCTCAGTCTGCCCTGCACAATCCCATATGTCCATAGATCTATTATGAGACACTACTGCAAAACACATAGTATTGTCATGTGTGGCTTTTTAAAAGCTTAGCTTCCTGCTTTAATGATTATTCACACGCAAGCACCTCAAGAAGAGAAATCACAGTTTTGTATCTTCTTTAATATGAGTAGACTGTCTTCATGCTTTATAGTTAATTTTATATATAAAAAAAAGGAAAACAACATCTGTATGCTACATTACAGAATGAAAGATGAAGTGGAGCCTAATTAACGAAGGCTTTGTCTCCATAGCAGCTTTATTCCTAATAAACAGAGTGTGACATTTCATTAACCCAGAGACAACCTCCTGTACAAAGATATGAATACGAAGTAACATAAAAATACTAAATTTAGAATTGATAGCTCTTTTATCCATGACAGATGATCCTGGATAATCCTGATGCTGTCATATATACCAGTTTTATTATGATTACTGATAAAACTATTTGCAGACACTGTGCATCCTCATCTTTTCTAAAGTTTATAAGAATTCCATGGGATTCATACAATTGTCATGCTTGTTCCATAGACAGGGAAACTGAGGCTCAGAAAAGTTGAATTAGCACATCAATGAGTGGTGGAGACAAGTTTTGCACCCAGGTGTATCTGATTCCACAGTGGTTCCTAACACAATCACATCTATAGCCTAAGAGCAGCTTTTCCTCTACATCTTTGTATCCCTGAACACACACATGGTCACTACTAAATACTATATGTGCCTACCTGAATCAAAAACGTGTAAATCAAGGGTCTCTAATCTCATTATTAGTGAATATTTGATTCAGAAACCCCTGATTGAATATGAATATTTGCTAGATCTGTGATAATTCTTTTAGCTCTTACTGACTTAGAACAAATAAATAAGTGAACCATTCCAGCATCACTCTGCTAACCAGAGTTAAGGTTATAACAAACTGGCCTATCTATCATCCACAGGTACCTGAATGCAGTCAGGTCTGGCAGGTGAATGGCCTGGTCTTCAGGAACAGAATTTGTTCTGCTTTCAGGTGAAAATGCTGGCAATGGCCACTTCTCTGTCCCTACTTTGACCAAAGTAGCCAAGTCCTTGGATCAGTTAAGCCAATGCAAGCACATACAGATGAAATAGAACAGAATTCTAATCTTCCTGTAGGAGTTAATTACCAAGAGGCTTTGGATACACCATTTTCCCCCTCTGCATCATCAAACAGTCCAGGAATAGAGATAACCACATCCAGCCCTCCCCCTTCTTTGCTTCCAAGGGTAGCATGAGGGTGACTGATGACCCTAGGTCCTTGGGTAGGAAGTGCTGAGGTTAATTTAGTGACCCTTTGTGCTGCCCAACACAAAGTCAGGACAATGTACATGCACCTGGACAGGGTTAGGCATGTAGGGCTGATAAAATATTTTTTTTGAAGTTAATTCACTCAAAATCAAACAACAACAAAAGTAGCCTCAAAAGTGAACTTGCCATTCCTAAGCTCTGTCTGTAACACAGAAACAGAAACCTTTTATTTTTATGTAAAAACTATAGGGAGTCTCTTTAGTTTCTCAGATTTGAAAAGGAACAAAATTTGTACAAAAATAAGCATCCTGAAGGCCCATGCTAAATATATACCCATTTTTATATTTTAATGTGTTTATATGTGGATGAACATTTATCACTCAATATCTATTATTGCCTCAATATTTATTACTGTCTCTACATATTTCTGTCTTAGATTGTCACATCTGATAAGGCAGGGACCAAATGTATTTAGTTCTTTTTGTAAAGCATGTAAAACTGTTATGCATAATTAGGCACTTAAAGGGTTTTTGATGAAGATGATTGTGAAGAATGAGAACAGTTAACACCATGGTAGGCATGTTGCGTGAAACCCTCCTGTCTTTTCTGAAATGTCAGATGATCACACTGTCATAGAATTGTAGAATTAATGGAAAGCTTGAGTCTGGCGAGGTTGTGGAATTTGCTAAGCAGAGCCGAGTCTGTGGACCAGCAGCAGCAGCAGCAGCACCAAGAACTCTTTAGAAAGGCAGACTCCAGGCCCCACTCTGGGCTTACTGAGTCAGAAGCTGCAATTTTACAAGACTCCCAGGTAATTTCTATGCACACTAGAATATAACAAGCAGTGACTAGAGAACCATCAAGCCCAACCGCTTCATTTTACAGCTGAGGAAATATCAGACCCAGGCAGGCTGAGTGACTTGTGAGGAGTCACATAACCCAACCTGTGACTTCTACTTCTGGATTCCAACCTTCTACAGCCCTTACTCTTTCAGGAATATCCTCCTTACATTACTCTTGTGTGGGACTCTAGGAACTAAACAGCAAATAAATTACAGTCGACACCCTGCAGGGAACACTACCACACTTGAGTGTATTTGTTTGCTACACAGATCTTTTTTCTTTCGATGTTCTGAATACATTTACAAGGCACTGGAAATAGCAACCTAGATACCTATTTTCTGGCTTGCTCACCACATGCTGCCAGAGAGAGCCACCATGCTGATGGCACATGGGACTAGTGTAACTGTGGATCTTCACATTTTTGCAGATTTCAGGTCCACTGATGCAGCCCAGGCTGCTGTTCTTCTCTGGTCTCCAGTTTCCTACTGCATTAGATGTTCCTAAGTCCTGGTTTACCCATGGCTCTGTCTTGGAGTTTTAGAGCCCAGCCAAAGGAAAGAACCACTTAAAAACTGTTTAAAACTTCTTAGGGTTGTCACTGATAGGCTGGTGTTTCAATGCATCTTTCAAACCAGTTTCTGCCACACCTTGCCAGTCTGGCCATTACATAGCTTTCTATAACATATTTGGAGCCATTTATTGTCTAACTGGAAGAATATTATTATGGGTATTTCCCCATACACTTCATCCATAAAAAGTAGTTAGTAAAGTATGTTCAATAACATTCAAATTCCATCACTGTTCCACTAATGTTTTCCAAGGCTGAAAGGGACCCACATGCACTTTCATCATTCTGTGTGGCAGACATCTGTTTTCACTCCCGTTTGCATACCAACTGGCACCCTCCAAACATATGGTGACTTTTCTGGAAAAAAAAATTCATTTCTCCAGGTGTGAAGAGATTTGCTATACTTTTGTCCACACCTAATGTTTTTTTTCCTTCATATTTAGAAGTCAGAAATACATTTTTTTTGGAAATAAAAGAAATGCACTGCACTAAAGAAGGTAAGGCTTAAAAACATAAAAGAGCACTTTTATACTGTTGGTGGGACTGTAAATTAGTACAACCACTATGGAAACTAGTATGGAGGTTCCTCAAAAGACTAGGCATGGAACCACTATATTACTCAGCTATATGATTTCTTAGTATTTACCCTAAAGAATTAAAGAGATCCTATTACAGTTAGACATGCATACCCATGTTTATAATGCACAATTTGAACTAGCCAAACTATGAAACCTGCCTAGGTATCCATCAATGAATGAATGGATAAAGAAAATGTGGTATGTATACAAAGTGGAATTTTATTCAGTCATAAAGAAAAATGAAATTATAGCATTTGCAGGAAAATGGATGGAACTAGAGACCATCACGTTAAGTGAAATAAGTCAAAATCTGAAGGTTGTATGCTTTCTTTCATATGTGGAAGTGAGAGAGTAAAGGAACACAAAGGTGGGGGTGGATCTCCTAAAAATCAAAGGGAGATCAGTAGAGGAAAGGGAGCAAGAGGTGGGAGGTGGGGTGTGGGGTGGGGGAGTGCTGGGAATGACAATGGTCAATTTATATTGTTATATTGTGTGCATGTGTGAATATGTAACAACAAATCCTATCAATATGTACACCCATAAAGCATCAATAAAAAATGTGGAAAAGAAGAAAAAGGTAAACATAAGAGAGTAAGCAAATCAATCAAAAAGATTTGAAGGAAAGATTTGGAAAGGATATTGAAACTTTGCTGAAACCATGTCAGACATGTCAGTACCTCCTAAATAAACACTGAGAGAGAGACTACCATGTGGAAGAGAGAAAGGGGACAGGTTTACTTAAAAGCCCTCTCCTTGGCCTCCAGGAAACATCCTCACAGAAGAACGTCATCCCATCATTTGGGGGAAAGTCTAAAGAGTAGAGACGACTGAACTGCATGTCCCCTGGAACCTGTCATGAATTGGCTAAAATGTCAGGTTTTAGGAAACCTTCACTTCATTTTTAGTGTTAAGTCAGTATATTAAGCACTCAGAACAGGGCACCAAATATGGTAAGTGGAATGTAAAATCTAACAGCACTAGGCTGAAGTTCCCAAATTCCCCCAAAGCAATAACTGAATGAGACTCTCTACCTGTTGTCCCTAGAGATGAGGCTTGTGCTGTTTGCCTCAGTCCTCACCACTCCATATTGTCTCTCAGACATTACAGCTGACTGCAAGATGCCTTTTATCATTGCTGAGCACTGCTGTTTTCCTTAGAGCTAAAGGAAAGGGATATAGTTTTACCTACCCTGCTGTGAGAATGCTTTGAGATCTCCTGGTTCAATTCACTCATTTATGAGTTGCGACTCTTCCCCCCATACTACCAACCTGTTACATCCACTGGAACAATAACCTCTTCCTCTTTCCTACCTGCTCAATGTAAAGTCATTCTTTAAGGCTTATGCAGGCTTTCTGAGCCCTTTGTTCAGAAACTACTGCTTTATTATTATGCATATAAAATTTAAAATTATTTTCTGAACCACAGATCATTTTAGACCAGTGGTAGAATCTGCTGATCTTCCTCCTCATAATTTTAAGCCTTCCAGCACTGAATTTCAGCCCAAATTACCACTGTCCCCTACCCTGGGAAGGGAGTCTGCTGGAGAGGAAGATGGAGGAGAAAGGGGACAAGAGAAGGGGACAAAGAGAAGTGGCTTTGCTCTTCTCATGTGGGTCTCCCATCCCCACAGGACCAAATAAAGACATGGAGTTCAGTAGTAAGAGAAACAAGAAAAAGCAAAGGAGACCAAGAAAAGTGTTTCACTTTTATTTTAGTCAGCTTTTTCACTACTGTGACCCAAAGGCCTGACCAGAACAATTTTAGAGGAGAAAATGTTTATTTGGTACTCACAGTTTCAGAGGTCTCAGTCCACAGACTGCTGACTCCACAGTTCTGGGCCTGAGGTGAGGCACAGCATCATGGAGGAGAAGGGTGTGGAGGAGGAAAGCTGCTCAGGACATGGCCACCAGGAAGGGGAGAGAGAGGGAGAAAGAGCTCTACCCCCAGGGAGAAAATACAAACCTCAAAGGCACGCCTTTAGTGACCCACCTCTTACAGCCGCTCCCCACTTGTCTACGTTGACCACCAAGGTTAATCCATATAAGTGGATTTATCCACTGATTAGGTTACAGTTCTCATAAACCCATCATTTAACCTCTGAAAATTCTTGCACTAAGACATGAGCTTTCAGGGGACACCTCATATTTAAACCACAACAACTTTCTTCTGATACTTCTGAAGCTCTCCTCCTTAGCTGCCATTCAATAACCCAGTATAGAAGTTGGTGGATGTGACAGAATGGGATCAAAGAAGGGGGCTGCAGCAAGAGAGAAAGAACGAAGCATCCTCCCCTTTGCTGCTCAGGACCTCCTAACCCCTGGGGCACATGAAGTCAGTAGCTGTTGGAAGAGCTAGAGAGCAAAGATATTGGAGAAGGTAAACGCAGGTGAAAGTCCTCGCTCCTCCCTGTGAGCACTCAAGGCTTCAAGCCTCCTTCACCCCCATGTCCTCTCAGTCCTTAGCTTCCTTTTGGCTACAAGAATCCTTCTTCCCATAATTCACTTTCCTTCTACCACATCCTGAAATCCATTCAAGAGAGCACTGGCAGGGGCTGCAGGCTCCTGGGGGTCAGACCCCCATGTTGTTGCATTTGGGTATGACTGTGCCTGCTGTTTCCTGGCCTGTGGCAATCAAGCCTACATGAGTGAAATTGGACCAATGCAAACCCTGAAATCAAAAAATATTTTTCCTTATAGGAAGGATCATTGCTATAAAAATACCCAGCAAACCACTTGACATACATTATTAAGAAAAACATAGAAGGTGTCTGATAGTTTATTTCCCTCAGGTTTCTGGGTTTGAATTACTCAGTTGCATATTATTTCTCATGTACCTGCTTATTGTAAAGATGTCACAAACTTTTTTTTTGGGGGGTGGGTACTGGGGATTGAATCAAGGGGGTGCTTAACCACCACCGAGACACATCCCCAGGCTTTATTTTTCATTTACGGACAGGGTCTTTTGGAGTTACTTAGTGTCTTGCTAAGTTGATGAGGCTGACTTTGAACTTGTGATCCTCTTGCCTCAGCCTCTTGAGCCCTTGGAATTACAGTTGTGTGCCACCATGTCTGGCATTAAATTTTCAATGTGTTTAATAAAATCAACTGAAGAAA
Source organism: Tamias sibiricus (assembly GCA_025594165.1). NCBI lineage: Eukaryota > Metazoa > Chordata > Mammalia > Rodentia > Sciuridae > Tamias > Tamias sibiricus. The sequence goes on along the minus strand of CM046658.1, from coordinate 136,920,739 downwards.
CATTAAAATTTAGTACCAACGATACTTTAAAATATCTAAAGAGAACTGAGGTCAACCAATTTCACTGTACTTGGAAGGTTTTTCTACTCTGGCTCTTAGGAAGGTGGGGTAAGAAGTAAGGCCTCCACCAGGGCCAAGGTCCTTCCTAATGTATTTTAAGTCATGAATATAATAAGTATTTTGGAAGTGAGCATATATTTGGGTTTGGTATACAGACAGAGTCCAGAAGAACATCTAGGGTTAGAAATAGATTCTTCAAAGACACGTCTGGAAACATGCATTGCATTGGTAAGGATTCCAAACGTGAGATCCTTGACTGTCAATCTTTATTCTTCTTTATTTTATCCTAGTTTCTGCCTCCTAATTCCTTACACTAAGATACAGTCTGTTTCAGAATAAAAAGAATAATTGTAGGTACAGAATAAAAAGAGCAATTGACCAAAGAAGAAAAATAATTGTAGGAAGCAGAGATGTTGTCACTTAGGAACGATGTTGCTTCTTACTGACTGTTGAGTACAAGCCTCTTCTATCCTTGCCTTGGGAGCCTTCCCTCCTACAACAGCAAACACCACAGGCTGACAGAACACCAGGCACTCCTGTATGCACTTTCATAAGATAACCAGCCTTTGGGGCAAACACCATTATGGTTCCCATTTTGCAGATGAGGAATCTGACACCTTGAGAAATTAGTTATTTGCTCAGGTCACACAGCTAATAGGGACAGGGGAAATGGGATGGAAAACTGAATACAAACAGTTTGGCTCCAGAGTATAAATTCCTACCCCTCAAAATAACTCTACCTCTTTAGAGTTATTTTGCTCCCATTCACTCATTTCCTTATCTTCTTTATCACTTGCAAGTGCGTACAGTGGCACAGAAGCTAAGAAGTCACCACCTGCTGGTCTGGGGGAAGTCTAAGCCAGGACTCAGACTTCTCAGACTTCCCTTTCCAATGAGATATCAGAGTGGAAGTCACAGATAGGACAGGTGGACTGTGCAGCCTTTCCATTCTTGATTTTCCTGCTCATTTCTGATTAGCTCAAATGCTAACATGAAAGCCAAATGGAACATGGAAGCTAAATACAGAAGCCAAACAAGTAGTCCTTCTACACTAATCACAGGCTCAGCCTGGAAGGTCACCATGTTCATGGAATTTTTAATTCTGTGTCTGAACTTCCTCCTGACAGCTTCCTGTCATCTGCTCCTTGACCAAACAAAAGCCATTTCTAACTGGAATACTATAGCTTGCAATACCATTATTGTTCTCAGACAACATTGAATTATTTGGGAACTCAGGATCCAGCAAAATGGGTTCACTTCTGAATGTCTACTCTGTAACAAAAATGAGCTGAGTACTACAAAGTATATCAGTATGCATAATTCATTAATTCTTCCCTCATGGCAAAATCCTTCTGTGAAATTCTTTACTTCCATTTCCTACTGGGCTAACTATTTCAGATTGAGTACATGAAACTCAGGAAAGACTCTCAGATTTGGGCTCCGTAAGAGAGAGACCAATGTAAGGGAGGAGTGGTGGGCTTTGAGTTATAAAATAGAAAAGGTAGCCAGACCCAGTGGCACACAGCTGTAATTTCAGTGATTTGGGAGGCTGAGGTAGGAGGATCAAAAATTTGAGGCCAGCCTCAGCAACTTAGCGAGAACTTGTCTCCAAATAAAACATAAAATAAATAAGTAAGTCAATAAATAAATGGGCTGGAAATGAGGCTCAGCGGTAAAACATTCCTGGGTTTAATACCCTGTACTGCAAAAAATAACCAAAATTGAAAAGACTTCATTAGAAAACCATATGTGAAAGAAATATTTCCACTTACTATGCATATTACATGCCACGAAGCAAAATCAATTTATAAGCACCCCACTGAAATTCTAGATAAGCTACTAGGAAGTCTTTAGCAAGGAATGTTAAAGTAATTATAACAATGAAGAAAGTAACATAAGAAACATTGAAGGAGACAATCTATTTCGTGTATGCCTATTTCATCTTAGTGAACAGCTCCAGCGGATTGTAATTTCAGCCCCTCCAAATCTATGGGGGGTCTTAAGTTCAATGACTACAAGTTCACTAATAATGGAGGTTTTCAGACAAAATAGCTTTAAGCCATTTATAACTAGGAAGAATACAACCATTCAAATTTCTAAGATGAAAAGTGGAACCTAAAAGCTATTAGAAAGAAATATGGTTCATGTGTTAAAAACAAAAATTAAAGCTTCCAATTTTTGTGAAAGAGATCAGAAAGGATGCAAAAGCCTTGAAGGAGTCCTATTGGGCAGGCAGGAAGGGAAGGAGAACGCAGTCCCAGCAGGGGTAGCAGGTTTCCCAGTGTCAAAGTCAAATGCTAACAGGCTCAGGCTGGACCCCATAGGAGCGCAGTCAGCCAGAGGAGCTCAGGGTCCTCTCAGAAGGTCTGCGATTTGATGGTGAGATAGGGAAAAACATTTCCCTCTCTCCTACTTTACAGTGGTGTCAAGTGATGATGAAAAGCTGCTCATGGTTGGCTGCAGAATCTGGGAGACAGGAAAGGTAAGGAGTGCAGCCATCCTGCCTCATCTAAGAGCAGCTCCTAAGTATCTGTATCAAACTCTCTGGGGAATTTGGGAATGTGAACCCAGTGTTGGCAGATTTTTCTGATTTTGTCCTAAGAGAAGCTAGAAAACTGGATTTTTATGATTATTTTACAATGTTTAAATTCTGCCACTAATGTAAATTTTAAAATGATACCCTACTACCAACATTAAGTAGGCCAACAAAATATGTTTGAGGGTCTGTGTACTCTCTGCAATAAAATATCCATTCTATTTGCCCATTTTCTAATTGCACCATTTAAAAAATGGTTTCTAGTCCCTTGCTGGTCACAGGATTTGCAGATAGTTTCTCCCACTGTGAAACCTACCTCCTCATATGTATAACAGGGTCTTTTGCAAGGCCCAAAGTTTTAATTTTTATGACATCCTAATTTATCAATATTTTAAAATAGAGATAAAAGGAAGTGCTTTGCTGGGTGTAGTGGAACACACCTGTAACACCAGTTACTCAGGAGGCTGAGGCAGGAGGATCACAAGTTGAAGGCCAGTGAGGACAGCTTAGTACAACTGTCTCAGAATAATGTAAAAGGGGATGGAGAGGTAGTTCAGTGGAAAAGCACTTGCCTAGCATGCACAAGGCCTTTAGTTCAATTTCTAGTAACACACACACACACACACACACACACACACACACACACACACAAGAAGTGCTTTGTGCATCTTTGTCCAAAAAAGAACAGTTGGGTATCCTTGTGTGAATCTATTTCTGCACCTCTGTCAATACCACACAGTGTTGATTACTGTAGTTGTATAATGAGTCCTGTAATTGAGCAGACTGATTCCTCCCACTTACTCTTCTTTTCCAAAATTGTTTAAGCTGTCTTAGTTCTATATAACTTTTAGAATAATTTTGTGTATGCCTATAAAAAAATCTTGCTGAGATTTTGAAATTTGTTAAATCAGTATGTTAACTTGGGAAGAATCAGCGTCTTTACTATGTTGAGCCTTCTCATCCACGGAAACAGTGTTTTATAGCTTTCAATACACAAGCTCCATTTTGTAAGATTTATATTTATGTATTTTTTTTTTATTTTTGGAGTTACTGTAACTGGTACTGTATTTCAAAAAATTTTCCCCTTTAAGTATTTTTTTTTTTTTTTCTCTCTCTCTCTCTCTTTCGCTCTCTCTCCATTCCTCACCCTCCCTCTCTCTTTCTCTCTTCTCTGCAGCACTGGGGATCAAACCCAGAGAGAGCTCTTTACCACTAAGCTACACCCCTAATCTTTTTTACTTTTAAGTTTTAGACAGGGTTTTGCTAAATTGCTGAGGATGGCCTGAAATTTGTGATCATTCTGCCTCGTTACCCAGAATAGCTGGGATTATAGGCGTGTGCAACTGTACCCAGCTAAATAGACTTAATTTTAAGCAGTTTTAGGTTCACAGCAAAATTGAGCAGAAAGTAGAGTTCCCAAATACTCCTTAGCGTCCCCTGATATATGGCCCTCTCCCCCATCAAACTCCTACATCTGGTACATTTGTTACAACTGATAAGTCTACATTGACACATAATTATCACTCACAGTTGTCATTAGTGGTAGGGTTTGTTCTGGAATTGGTATTGTATTCTTAATTTGTTGTTTATGTATTCATTGCTAGTGTGTAAGAATACTGCTGGTTTCCCAGGGTTCCTGTTAGTTCTAAGAGTTATTTTGCAGATTCACTTGGATTTTCTACTGAACAATCATGTTTTCTGTAAATAAGAATAGTTTTCTCTCCCCACCCCACAATCTCTATAATTTTTATTTATTTTTCTTGCCTTATTGCACTGGATAGAACTTCTAGTACTATACCCTTCTTCCCAGTCTGAGGAGGAAAGCATTCTATCTTTCACCATGAAGTAGCTGTAAGTTTTTTTTTTTTTGCAAATGTTCTTTATCAAGTTTTATTTTCTACTGGTTCTGTTTTTCACTTCTCTGTTTTCTTATGCCTTCTAGTGTGCAACCTGAACATTGTTTAGAATTCCATTTTGATTTATCTTTAATGATTTTAAGTGCTTCTCCTTGTATAGCTTTTGTAGTAGTTGTTCTAGGTACAACATTATAGATACAAAATTTATCACTGTCTCCTGCTGTCAACACTGTAACTTGGAGTGAAGTATAGAAAGCTTAACCTTTCTTTATGTCCCTTTATCCTCTTTTATATGTATTTACTTAACCATATCTGCATGTTTAGAAACACTTCAGTTGTAATTTTTTTTTTTGTATCAACCTTCAAATAAAATTTTACAAACTCAAGAAGGGAAGTTTATTGTCTTAGCCACTTTGTTCACTCTTCCTTCCATATCTTTTTCCTCTCTATTTAGAGCACTTTCTTTACCCATTCCATTAGGGAGATCTATTAAGGAAAAAAAGAAAAAAAGATTTTTTTCCCCCTTAAAGTTTTAATTTCCTCTTCATTCCTGAAGGATATTTTCACTGGACATGGGATTCTGAGAAGACAGTGATTATAGTACTTGAAATATATTAATTCCTTTTGATCTCCATAGTTTCAGATGGGAAATCTGCTGTCATTCAATTGTTTTCCCTACTGTCCCATCTCATAAAGTTTCCATTTCTTTTAAGATTTTTTGTATTTAGTATTCAGAAATTCAAATATGAAGTATCTTGGTGTGACTTTCTTAAGGTTCATCTTGTTTGAGGTTGACTCAGTGGATTAGCTTCCTTTTGCTGCTATAAAAATTACTACAAACTTGCTAACTTAAAATATCTTAGATTATTATAGGTTTTGAGGTGGAAAGGCCCTCTGCATTCCATCTGGAAGCACTAGGGGAAAATATATTTTCTTGACTTTTACTTTTTCAGTTTCTAGAGTATCCCTGCAGATCTTGGCTTGTGATTTGGTATCACACTACCTTTTCTCCTTCTGCTTCCATTATCATTTCTTTTCTGATCCTCCTGTCTCCTTCTCATAAGAACTCTTGCTATTGCAGTGGGCTACTCAAATAATCCAAGATATTCTCTTCATCTCAAAATATTTAAATTAATCACCTTGGAAAGTCCCTACCATGTAAGGTAATGTATTCACAGGTTCTGGGGACGAGGATGTGGACATCTTTTGGGGGTAACATTATTAAGCCTAATACATTCTACTTCTTGTATTTGTATATTTATATTTTTTGCCAAATCTGGAAAGTTTCAGTTATTTCAGAGCCTCTGTCTTCCTTTGCTTCTTATAGGACTCAAGTGACACAATGTTAGATCTTTAGTGTAGTCCCACAGGTCCCTGAGACCCTTTTTCCACCAGTTCAATCTATTTTCCCTCTGTTGCCCAGACTGGATAATTTCTTTTCTTTTCCTCCTTTTCTCTCTCTCTCTCTCTCTCTCTCTCTCTCTCTCTCTCTGGTGCAGGGGATTGAATTCAGGACCTTGTGTATATGATGTGAGGGAAGCACTCTACCAACTGAGCTATATCCCCAGCCCCCAGATAATTTCTATGGTTCTACTTTCCAATTCACTGATTCTCTCCTCTGCCTTTTCTATGCTGCTATTCAAACTATCCACTGAGATTTTTATTTTGGTTACTGTATTTTTTTCATTCTAAGATGTCTACTAAGTTTTTCAAATCCATATGCAACAAAATGAAATTAAACCCTTGTCTCTCACCATGCACAAAATTCAATTCAAAGTGGATCAAGGACCTAGGAATTAGACCAGAGACAATACGCCTAATAGAAGAAAAAGTATGCTCCAATTTCCAACATGTCGGATTAGGCCCCAAGTTCCTTAATAAGTTTTTCATATCTTCTATTTATTTGCTGAATTTTTTTTCCATTTATGTTCAGTAACATGTTCATAATTACTCAATGAAGCATTTTTATAATGGCTGCTTTAAAATTTTTAGCAGATAATTCTAACATCTTTGTCATCTTGCTGTCATCTGTAAGCTGCCTGTCGTGGCCAGCCACGGCGCCACGGGAGGAAAACTCTCGGAGGCAGAGTAAAGCTATTACTACTTTTACTTCTACTTTCTTAGAGAGAGCTTAGAGAGAGAAAGAAAGATTTTTCTTCTTCTTAGAAAGAGCTTAGAGAGAAAGATTAGAGATAGCTTTTTCTTCTTCTTCTTAGAGCTTAGAGAGAAAGAGAGAGAGCTTGAAAGAGAGAGATTTCTTCTTTAGAGAGAGAGAGAGAGAGCTTAGCTTTTAGAGCTTCTTTCTTCTTTGTTCTTTCTTCTTTCTTCCTCGGGAGCCTCGGCCTGACTCTGACCAGGAATTACTTCTTCTATCTGGTTTCTCTTCTGTAACCGCTCTGCCTACGTTCTGGCCGCTCTGATTCTTTTCTTCTTCTCCGACCCGAACTCTTCTTCCGACCGAGCGACTGCATGACTGACTGAGTGAATTCATTCTTCTCCTGACTCCAACCGCTTTCACCCGGTTATATACCTTTAGCTTTGCGGGTGCCTCACGTGCATTTACAGGTGCGTCACATACATACTTATCATCAGGTGGAACTTATGGCTTCCAGTTGACCGCAATAGCCATCTCCCTAATTGGGGCTCCTTCAGTCATCTTTTATTGATTGCTTTTTTCTTTTCTTTTTCTTTTTAAGCCAGCTTGAGATCTTCCTAGTTCTTGGTGTAACAGGATTTTTTTCATTGACATCTGAATTTTTGGGTTATCAGGTTATAAGACTCTGGATTTTAAACAACCTATTTTAATTGCTTTCCTCTGATAGCAACTCCAGCAATGGAAGGGGGGGTGGGGAACTGTGTTATTATTGCCAGCTCAGGGCAGAATCAAGTTCCCCTCTGCATCTCCACTAATGTCTGAATGGGAGATTCTTTCTTATTGCTAGGCAGGGGTAGAAGTCTGGGTCTCCACTTTAGGCCTTCACTGATAACTTCCTGCTTTTCATGTATAGTCCTCTAACATCACTCCAGTGGAAGAGGAAAAAGGCCCCTCATTACTGCTGATAACTGGGAGGGAGAGTAGACACCCAGGCAACTCCTGTGGTCTTTGCTTCATGGGGTTGGGAGTGGAGGCTTTTGTGACCACTCATCAGAAATGAAAGTTTTATCTCTCAACTCAGCCTTCTGTCACCATCCAGTGGGGAAGGGTGGGTTGCCTCCATTCAGCCTCGAAGGAGTAGAAGTCTGGGCTTCCCAATCAGTTCTTGCTGACAGAATTGGGGCCACATTTTTTTTCTGTAATTTAAAATGTACACAAGTATATATAAAGTGTACATGAGGTCATAATAAAGGAATAAATGAATATTTTCCTTTAACAGTAAATAGCAAGAGATGCTAAATGTGAGTAACTTTCATGTTGATAAAGGCTCTTAAAGAGAATCTAAGAGTATCTGTGAGTTACTCAGAGCTGGTTGTTAGGCCTTTACTTAGAATAGTTCTGAGGAAATTAGGGCTCTGATTTTGTGCTCCACATGCCAATTAGAAGCAAATGGCGATTCCTCGGGCTAGACACTAAATTCATCACATTATTGCTTAATGTAGCCATTTTCTCTTTTTTGGGGGGGTGAACAGAAGGAAACTGCATGGTACAGTACTCAGTGAGATATAAAATAAGAATTAACAAGCCATTCTGGAGAGTTAGCAAAATTGAGCTTCATCAACCAGCTTGACTCACAGCCAATCCAACAAAAAGTACCCTAGAAAGAAAACTTGCAGGGAAGTGACAAGTAACACAAAGAATTAACTCACAGAAGCATTAAAATCAGGAAAAGGTGCACTGTGTTCAGTGATTAAGACAACCCATAACTAAAATAAGAAGTGTCCATTCTGCATTCAGCATGCAACCTCAAAACAGCCCAGGGGCCTACCATGAAATCTGCTTAGGAAGAAAATAGTCCATTACCATAAATTGGGGGGAGTTGTCCACCAGAGAGGAATATACAGGCCTCTGCGAAGACTTATTTTCCCTTTATATATGAAGGATACATGAAACATCTTTACAGAGTAAGTCTGACAAAAAGTTCCATCTCTAGCTACTTGAGACCTAGAAGGATGAGCCTGAATAAATTTGTGTTCTGTTTGGATGGACTAAGTTTTTCATATGAAAACTGAATTGTTAATACAGTCAAGTAAAGCTTAGTACACAGTCAATATTTGATGTTTTGAATGTTTAACACTATAGTATGCATTTTGGTCTATTATGTCTTTTTGATTTATGATAATTTTTGTAATTCTAATTCTTCTAGAAAGCAGATCACACTTTATATCTGGTTGGTTTATAGATCATATTTAACAACAGAATTTTGCTTAATTCAATAATGACTATATACTCTAACTTACAATTTAGCTGGGAGTACTATAGAAGTCACCAAGTTCATTCTCTTATTTTGAGATGGGACTATGATGAAGAAGTTCAGGCCTAACAAGAGTAGTCCTTACTCTCACTTTTGAGGATGAAGGAACATACATGTGCTTGTGTTTAAATGTTTATTTTTATGCATATGTTTGGGGTTTTTTTTGCAGTGCTGGGAATCCAGCTCAGGTCCTATGCATGCTAGGCAAACACTATCACTGAGCTATATCCCCAACCCTTATTTATTTAATTTCTATTTAACCTGCAATTTATATGTGTTGTCGCCTGAAGCGATGGCCGCTTGGAGCAAAGAAGCCGCGGGAAGAAGTTTTGAGACGAACTGGAAACAAACAGCTCTTTATTCTGGCAACTTTTCTCCCTGGCTCTAACTACACCCCGACACGCCGTCCACGCTCCTCTAACCTCCAAAATGGCGCAGACCTCCTCCGCAATCTCGCTCAAGTCCCTCGAGATCTCCGGCCAAGTCTCGCAAGATCCCGGGCCAAGTACGGAAGGCGCCAATGCCCAAACATGTCCAAAGCCAAAGCCCGTAGTCCACCGCAATTTAAGCCATCTCCCCAAACAGGGCTCCTGCATTTCCCCCTTTTTGTTTTAAAAGAGGTAATGCTCTAGGACGTCTATGTGCAACCAACATTCTTACCCGTCATCGGATAATCAAGGCTGTGCCCTTGACTCCTGTCTTAGGTTGATATGTCGGCCACATGAGACTGTCCCGTGCGACTGTGCCTGTCTTAGGTTGTCCCCCTCTGGGGATCTTACCCGTCATTGGCTAACCAGCCATCCAATGGAGCCCTTTAAGATCGACTATGTATGATGACTAACAGCCGTCCAATTGTGAGGAGATGTTGCGGCTTTAAGGCAACAAGCCTTTTGGTGACGAGCCAAATTGTATAGCATATCAAATTGTTTAAACAAATTAGTTGCCCTAAGTTTCATCAAGTAACACACTGAATTCTCTGGACAAATGTCCGCAAGGCATTGTCCCGTAAAGTCCCAAACAATGAAAGATCAAAATGTCCATTTGTTATAACACGTTGATGTAGGAGGTCCCATGTATGTAGAGCAGAGGCCACACTGTTGGTGAGGTTGTTTGATGCTTGAGCAGCAGGGATGCTTGTGGTGACCGCGTTCCCTGCAGCTGTAGCAGCAACCGTCTTTTTTATATCTAGATAATGCCACCGGCAAATCTTCAGGGCCCGCTACCTAGAAACTCAAGCATCAATTATTAAAGGAAAGGCAGTGTTATTTCAGCACTGAGTGAAGAGTCGAGTTGTCAAACTAAAAAACAGAATTATTAGATTAGAAAATTAAAGTTGATTTCTGCTCATACACATTGTTGTTTGAGCTCACACAAACATAAGTTGTCAAAATATCATATTGAGAACAAAAGAAAGAAATCTGAGGGTATTTACTGTATTAAAGATAGATTAAAGAAAAGCTAAAGGCACTTTGGAGAAATAATTTGTCAGCTGGAACCCTCAAGTCTCTGTATACACAGCAATTTTTTACCTGTTGAGATAATTGAAATTAATCAGCTATTAAACAAATGAAGTTAATAACAAATGAACAATCTTATGTCAAAACACCAAAATATTAGGTTATATAGCACTAGTCATATTGTTTGCTAAAGAGAAGTCCCAGGGATACCTATAATCAAAATTGAAAGTACCTTCATTGATAAAATTATTTACCTAAATTGAATACTCTTAACCTAAAATGAATTAAAGTTATTTGGATCCATATATATTTTATATATATATATATATTCTTTTTCATAAGCGCTTTGTTCTTTGTGACGTCACACTGGACAGACGAACAAACATACAAACATATATTTGTGACGTCACATTAACATGAAATGTAGACAAATGTACAGACATAAAGACATGTATAAAAAGAAAAAAAAATACAATTGTGTGCACACTAAAGAGAGATCTCCTCATCCTGGCCGGGAGGAATGACTCTTGAGTTGTGAAACATTTTGAAGGATACTTTTGAGGGAGTCATTCTATATCTTCATCTTGGTCTTCTTGATTTTGTAACTTTTTTATTAATCTTGATTCCTCAACAACTACATCTTGATCATTTTGATGTGGTACCTGCTTTATTAATCTAGATGGTATCCATATTGGAGAGGATTCGTGTTTTGGAAAAACACAAACAGATCCTCTCCCCCAAATTAATACTGGATCTGGACCCTTCCATGTACCTGAAAGAACATCCTTCCAGTAAACCAAGGGTTTATGTTGTTGGTGTGGATTCCAATGTCTGTCTCCAGCAGAATAACCATTAGAGTCTAAAGTTAAAAAATTTAAGGTAAACAGGGCAACTGCCAATCTGTCTTTAGGACTTTTCCAATTTCCTTCTTTTTGTTTTAATAACATAATTTTCAGTGTGCGGTTTGCTCTTTCAATAATGCCCTGACCCTGAGGATTGTATGGGATGCCTGTTTTATGGGATATGTTGAATTTTGCGCAAAACTGTTTGAAAGATGAGGACGTATATGCGGGGCCATTATCTGTTTTAAGCATTTTGGGGATGCCCAATGCAGCAAAAGCTTGTAAACAATGAGATGTGACATCTTTAACTTTTTCTCCAGAATGTAAGGAAGCAAAAATCATGCCTGAGCATGTATCTATGGTTACATGAATAAATCGCAATTTTCCAAAGCTTGGCTCATGAGTAACATCCATCTGCCACAAATGATTGGGCATTAATCCTCTAGGGTTAACGCCGAAATGAGGATTGGGCAAATGTGTCATACAAGATTTACAATCTTTTACAATTGTTCTGGCTTGCTCTTTTGTAATTTTAAACCTACGTTGCAAGGTGGTGCTGTTGACGTGAAACTGGGAATGAAATGAAGTGGCTTGTTGTAGCGCTGAAAGTATAAATATTGTTTTTGTAAGTTCATCAGCCTTTTGATTACCTTCATGGAGGGGGCCAGGCAAATTAGTATGTGCTCTAATATGGCCTATGAATAGAGGTTCTTTTCTTGCCCACAAAAGTTTTTGTATTTGATAAAACAATTTAAAAGCTGGAGTATGAGGTGCTATTGGTCCTGCTAACTCTAATTTTGGGACAGCTTGTACAATATAGTGGCTATCTGAAAAAATGTTTATGGGCTGGTCTCTAAAATTTTCCAGAGCTCTTACCACAGCTTCCAATTCCACTAGTTGAGCTGATTTGTGTGCAGTTATGTAAGTCATATTTTCTTTTGTAGTGACTATTGCAGCAGTACCATTTGAGGACCCATCTGTAAATACATTAAATGCCTTAGGAATAGGTTGATTTTTTATTACCTGTGGAAATATAATAGGATGATTAATACAAAAAGATAATATAGGAGACTTAGGAAGGTGATTATCAAAATTTGCAGAGGTAGAGCATCTAGCTATACCCCAGTCATTATCGTTGAAGCATAAATATTCAATCTGTGACGATGAATAGGGAGTAATAATAGTAGCAGGGTGAATGCCAAATATTTTAGTAGAAGTTTTAAGTCCTTGAAGAATAAGTTTAGCCACCATGGAGGTATAAGATTCAATTATACTTTTAGGAGAGACGGGCAAATGTATCCATAATAAAGGCCCTTGTTGCCAAAATACTCCTGTGGGTGTATATTGTGAAGAAATAATAATCAATATCAGCGGTTGAGTTAAATCAAATCTGTCACAATGAGCTCCTTCGATGGCTTTTTCTACTAACTTTAAAGCTTTCCTAGCATCTGGAGTCAGTGTTCGTGGTGAGGATGGATCAGGGTCCCCTCGAAGGATATCAAATAAAGGTTTTAATTGGCCAGTAGTGAGGTTTAGTGTAGGGCGAAGCCAATTAATGTCACCAAGCAGTTTTTGGAAATCATTGAGGGTGGTTAAATGTTCTTTATTTATTAAAATTTTTTGGGGTCTAACAAAAGTATCCATGATTTTAAATCCTAAATATAATATGGGAGATCTAGTTTGAACTTTTTCTTCTGCTATATATAATCCGTATTTTTTAAAATTTTCTACCATGTCACTGAATATATTAAATAAGATTTTTTGATTAGGGTGGGCCAGTAAAATATCATCCATGTAATGTAGACACATGAGGTTTGGATAGTTATTTTTAATGGGTTGGATAGCCTTGTCCACATATATTTGGCATATGGTGGGGCTATTAGCCATTCCCTGTGGTAAAACCTTCCATTGATATCTCTGATCAGGGCCATTATTGTTCATAGAAGGAACTGAAAAAGCAAACCTGGGGGCATCCAGAGGATGTAGGGGAATAGAAAAGAAGCAATCCTTTATATCAAGACTAATAACATGGAAACTTTTTGGAATAGCTACAGGATTCGGAAGTCCAGGTTGAGTAGGGCCCATGACTTGCATGGTTTTATTAATTTGTCTAAGATCATGTAATAATCGCCATTTTCCTGATTTTTTCTTGATCACAAATATGGGGGAATTCCAGGGAGAGGTGGAAGGTTCTATATGTCCTGCTTCTAATTGTTCCTGAACTAGTAGGTGGGCCGCTTGTAATTTCTCTTTAGATAGGGGCCACTGAGGGACCCACACTGGCTTATCAGAAAGCCATGGTATTTTTAAAATTATTTTCTCAGTGGCCCCGAAGAAAAATGTCTTTTTCCTATATGATAATGATTTCTTTTAGGGTTACGCTTACCCTGTACTTTTTGATAATGATTTCTTTCAGGGTTAAGACTACCCTGTATTTTTTCACATTTAACACCTGCAGGTTTGGTTGCAAGGTGTACTCCCATTTGTTGTAAAATATCTCTTCCCCATAAAGTAACTGGTAGGTTAGGTAAAACATAAGGCTGAAACGTTCCTTTATGTCCTTCATCATCCTCCCATTTTAAAATTACTGCACTTTTTTCTGGGAGGTTATTATATCCCAAGCCTCTTAAACTGGTTGAAGCTTTTTGCAGAGGCCAGTGTTTGGGCCATTGTCGTAAATTAATGATGGAGGAATCAGCTCCAGTATCTATAAGTCCCTCCATTTCTATTCCTTGGATTCTTATTTTACACATAGGCCTCCTAGTACAGTCTCGAACCCAGCAAGCCATGGGACTCGAATCAGTGGAACAAAATCTTGTATTGTTCCCTTTTTGAGGCATACTCATTTTAAATGAATTATGTAAATTTGGAAGGAGAAGCAGCTGAGCAATTTTATCTCCTTGATTAACAGAACTTATACTTTGGGGTGAGCTAAGCATTATTTTTATTTCCCCTTTGTAGTCTGAGTTTATTACACCTGGGGTCACTTGCAAACCTAATAAGCTTTGAGGACTTCGCCCGATAATAAGTCCTACAGTCCCTGAGGGAAGAGGTCCCCTGACTCCTGTGGGAATCAGTTGAACCCCCATTTCAGGTGTTAACACTATTCGGGCGGTGGAACAGAGGTCTAATCCTGCATTTCTTCCTGTTCCTCTGGTGAGGGAGTGGATGGGTAATAGGGGTTGTGTCGGGGAAGCATCTGAATGGATGCTTGAGGATACTCCTCTTCCAATGCCTCGTACATTTGTGGGCCCCGGGCATTGGGCCCCGTGCCCCGTTTTTTGAATTCCTGAACAAAGGATTTCCATGGATGTCAAATTTTGAATAACATTTATTGGCCCAATGATTTCCCTTTTTACACCTGGGGCAGCAACCTGGAGCACGGTATGAATTTGGTCTCATTTCTCTTTTGGGATTTTGCCTAGAATAGCCTGATTGATTATGATAATTTTTCCTGGAATATCCTGATTGATTATAGTGTCTAGGTTGAGTCCTTGTGAAATTCTGAGGGGCAGCATCTCTAACAGCTGCTGCAATCATATTCCCTGTGACAAAGGCATCATTTATATCTTTACATAGTTGTATATATATGGAAAGATCCTTTTTATTTCTCCATGGCCTGATGGCTTCCTGGCAATATTTATTAGCGTTTTCATATGCTAATTGAACAACTAATGGCATAACTTGATCAACGTCTCCAAAAAACTCTACCTGCAGTTCTCAAAAGTCGATCAGCAAATTCAGCATATGGTTCATTAGGTCCTTGAATTACTTTGGACAAGCTACCTTGTAGATCCCCAGGTCCTTGTACAGTTTTCCATGCCTTTAAGGCAGCTGCGTTTATCTGAGCATATACTCCTGGGGTATAATATTTTTGAACCTGTACGTCTGCGAATGGCCCTTCTCCTGTGAGCATTTCTATGTTATGGTCTCCAAACCCTGCATCTGCATTTATTTTAGCTGTTTCTATACAAAGTTCTTGAAATTGTGATCGCCAAACCAAGTATTGTCCCCCACTTAATGTTGCTTTACATAGACGTTTCCAGTCTGAGGGGGTTAAGCTAAAGGTGTTAAGGGACTCTAGTATACTCAACGTGAAAGGAGCTTGGGGTCCATATGTCATTACTGCCTCTTTGAGAATTTTTATTGTTTTGAAATCTACTGACTGGTGGCCCCTCTCTCCATTTTCATATTCAAATACTGGCAGTTCCCAACGTATCTGTGAGTTACCCTCGAGAGCACATAAGCGCTCAGAAAGACTTTTTATTTCTATTTCTAGGGTATGCAAACGCCTAGTGATACCCTTCATATTTTCTGTAATAGATTCCACCCATGGGGGAGTGGAGGACATAGGTTCCTCCACTTGATGGTCCCTTATCTTGGTCTTCCTTAATTTCCTTTTGTTCATTTTTTCAGAATCACTTTTACTTAATTCCTCCTCACTACTACTACTCTCATTGGTCCTAACTGACTCAGTAACATCCTGAGTCCCGGATTTAATTGAGAGCATGTATCCTTGAACTATCTCTAATAAATCTTGAATAGCTTTAGCAGCTCGGATCTTTGTCATTTTTGAGCCCGCACTGATACTATCCTTACTGGCCCTAACTGACTCAGCCGAGGCCAAGCTTTCATGATCACTTTCACTTTTTTCCAAATTCTCCTCACTAATAACTGACTCAGCTATATCAAAGAATCCATCAAGAGCCTTGTACACTTGGGTCTTAGTTATTTTCGAACCCATTTTAACCGCTCTGACTAGAGACTCCTGCGAGGTTCCTCAGTTCTTACCTGCCGTGTCGATTCCCCGTCCGGGCCACCACCTGTTGTCGCCTGAAGCGATGGCCGCTTGGAGCAAAGAAGCCGCGGGAAGAAGTTTTGAGACGAACTGGAAACAAACAGCTCTTTATTCTGGCAACTTTTCTCCCTGGCTCTAACTACACCCCCGACACGCCCGTCCACGCTCCTCTAACCTCCAAAATGGCGCAGACCTCCTCCGCAATCTCGCTCAAGTCCCTCGAGATCTCCGGCCAAGTCTCGCAAGATCCCGGGCCAAGTACGGAAGGCGCCAATGCCCAAACATGTCCAAAGCCAAAGCCCGTAGTCCACCGCAATTTAAGCCATCTCCCCAAACAGGGCTCCTGCATATATGCTCTAATTTAAGTCTTTTTTTCAAGTGTCCGTATCTTATAGTTTGAGAACAAATCATTAGTAACTTTCCCTACAATACCTGAATAATATTAAAAATAATAGGACAACTAGTTATTGAAATGTACTTGTTAGATCACAACTTACACTATGCATAAAACATCTCAATAAATTAAATATCTAAATGTAAAAGGTGAAACCATAAAACCTTGAGAAGGCAACATAGGAAACCTCTTATGAGCTCAGTGTCAGAGCAATATCTTAAGACATAATACTAGCTACAAGTACAGAATCTAATAAATTCAGCTACATTAAAGTTAAGAGGTTCTTTGTGAACATAGTAAACAAATCACTGAATCATACACTTTAAGAGTAAAATTCATGCTGTGTGATTTGTTTTCTAATTAAGATGTTACAGGTTGAGCAACCTTAATTGAGAAACCTGAAGTTCAAAATGCTCTGTCAACTGAAAGTTTTTGATCACCAATAGGACACAGTTCAGATTAGGGATTCATAAAATCTAGAAAATATTCCAGAATCAAAAAAAACCCCTGAATTCTAAAACATTTCTAGTCCCAAGCATTTTAGATAAGACTCAACCAGTATTTTTTTTTTTTTAAAGACCCTCCACAAAAGGAAACAAAAACAGGCCACAAGAGAAAATATGTGAAACATAATATCCATGGAATATACAAAAATTCCTACATGTTGAAAAGAAAATTTGCAAAGAGCCCAAACAAAAACCAAACAAAATATACAAACAAGCATTTCAAAGGCTAGGAATCACTGCATGATTGGTAATTGGGGAAATGTAAATTGAGGCCCATAATAAGATACTATTTCCATCAATTAGACAAATAATTAAAAATACAATAATGAGCCGGGCACGGTGGCGCACGCCTGTAATCCCAGCACTTTGGGAGGCTGAGGCAGGAGGATTGCGAGTTCAAAGCCAGCCTCAGCAATGGCGAGGCACTTAGCAACTCAGTGAGACCCTGTCTCTAAATAAAAATACAAAAAAGGGCTGGGGATGTGGCCCAGAGGTCGAGTGCCCCTGAGTTCAATCCCCCGTAACCACAAAAAAAGAAAAAAAAATACAATAATGTCAGGTTATGGTGTGGATGAGGTACATTGTGAATGCTCCCGTACCATTTGTGGGAGGATAAAATGATATAATTGTGTTAAGTTTCCTGTTGCCTGCCAAACTGCACGTGTCTATAACCGATGATAAATGATTCAACTCTTCAGTATATACCTGAAATCAGGGTTTAGCAAACCTATGGTTCACAAGCTATGAATGATTTTTACACTTTTAAAGAGTTGTTTAAAAAGAAGTAAAAGAAGAAGAATATGTAACAGGAATCATATATTCAATGCAAAGCCCAAATATTTACTACATGGTCATTTATAGAAAAGGTTGGCTGATTCTTATGTTTTGTTTGTTTGTTTTTGCTTATTCATAGCACATATACACAACAGAACAGAAAGACAAAACCCAAATAACCATCAAAAGAAGATTGAATAAATCAATTGTTGAATATTTATACAACAGAATTCTATTCAGCAATGAAAATAAACTATAGCTCTATGAAATATACTTTATTTCAAAAATAACTGAATAAAAGCCTTGAGTCACAGGATATATGGTGCATGATTCTGTAACTTTGCATAAAGTTACTGAAGATGATCAGCTAACATTTGGGGATATATGCATGGGTAGTGAAGCTAGTTATGCCTTGCAGTGCCAGTGGGCACTGTGGATTTGCTGCAGTAGAACCTTCATGTGGAGAGCCACACCAGTCCCCAAGGCTGGCCAGGCACTCAGAGTTGCTGATGAAGACCCAAACATCATTCTATATGCTGACCACCATGATTTTAGGAACTTGGACTGTTATAGGAAAGAGAGGGCATTTTAAGTGTCACTGGGCTATTCCCAAATATATATTAAATATCAGTTTAAAACAACACTGATTTAAAGCTAAAAGAAAACATTTACTCTGTTTAAGATACCTTTATATTGCCTAATTGCCTCATGTTTGATCAAAAGTAAGTCTTCAAAATCCATTATCTCAAAAGCCTCTGGGTGTGCTTCTTTGATTATGTATTATTTATATACCAACTCCTTCCTACTAGGAGTTGAAGCTGTCTAAAGTGATTTAAGTTTAAGAAAAAAATGTAGTGTACACAAATGTTAGAACAGTAGGTCACTAAAATTACAACTGGATATCAATGCTATTTTTATGATCTTTAATACCCAAAAGTCTATTACCCTCCAAAAGAATAACTCCTGGCACTAAAATAAGCATTTCATAATCATCATTAATGAAATTTTTTCACCTCTGTTTTTTTTCCTCTAATAGGTTTAATCCTATAATGTGTTTATCCCTGTTATGGGCAGAGAGCAAATTGACTATGATATATTTAGATGTAATCAGAGAAAACTGGGTATAGAGACTTGGAAAATTAGTTGGAAAACGCTAAGACTAAGAAAAAAGAGCCCAAATAAATATGATTTACCAAATTAATACAAACACATTTAAACAAATGACCTCCACCATGCATACACATTCAGAAAAAGAAGTTAGCTTAACATGTCAGTAGAAAGACCCAGAAATGCTAAATTTTAACAAGAGCAAAGGAAAGTTGTTATAGAAAATGTCAAAATGAAAGGCTTTAGACAAATTGAACAAGTTCATTTGTCATCCTTAAAAAGTTATATCTCCAAAGAACAATTTCTTTCTTGGAAATAAACAACCAGCCTATTTGTTTTTAGCTTTTTGAGAAAGCATTGTTTCAAATTCTTATTGTTCACCCTTGTAGTTCTATATGCCAAATAATTTTATAAGTGGAGATTTATCAAATTTATCAAAAACTGTAAAAGATCTGAGATTTCATCTAATTTGTAATCTAACAAGTTGACTTGCACATTTTCATGAATGCTGGAAGAAGATACAAGATTCCTGGATCTGAGACAAAGGACGTAATTACTCACAGCATGGCAAACAGTGTGAGTTTTATGTTGGGTCATTTCTGCTATGCTGTGGAGAGACTCTGAGAATGCTGTGCACACAGTGTGCTTGCATCACACCTAAAGAACCCCGAATTTAGGAAACCTGAATTGCTTGTAATAAAGCCTTGCACTGCAGGGAGACATTATCTTTATTGCATTCGGGAGTAAATAAACATATTCTTTGCTTTGGAGGGAAACACTATCTCCTTCTTCTACAGCTGTTTACAAGACAATATCCTTGGAGAGAGAGCTTGGACCAAAAAGATCACTACTGCCTCTGCTTGCAAGACATGCAGAAATGTAAAGATAACATGGAGGATGGCCTCCCAATATTCTCATTCTAAAGAAAAAAACAAACCTGTGAAGTCTTTTATTGAAATTGCCTTGTAGTTACTTATTAATTTGGGGAGGGACAGCATCTTTCCTATACTGAATCTCTCAATCTATGAAATAGTACTATCTTTCCATTTGCATAGTTATCTTATGTGATTCAATAGTTCTATAATTTTCTTCACAAAGGTAAGACACAGTCTAGTTTCTGTTGCTAATTAAATGTTATTTTTACAAATCTAAAACAATTACCTAATTTTCGTGGTATATAGAAAACAATGAGGCTAAATCCCACAACTGAACTCTCAGTAACTTGTCAAATCCCCTTTGTTTATCAATCAATAGTGTTCTACAAATATCCAGTGGTCACTTTACTACGTTTTCATGGGATGGATTATAAAATAGGAAAACATCTATGGAATTCTGTGTGCCAGGCATTATATTGATGCTTTCTATGGAGTAGCTTAGGCAGATGCAAGATTTAGCAGATACAGACTGCAGACTTCAAAGAATGAAGAGTCATCAGAGTGATTTCCTGTTTTATTTGTGGGGTCTACTGAATGGGTGACAGTAAGTGAAACAAAGACTACAGGAAGAGATCAGATCTGGCAGAAAGAAGCACATGTGGCAGACACATACGTGGGGTATATGGCCATGCTGAATCGGCATATTATACCCCAAATATTCACTTCATGTAAGGTACCAAAGGGGAACTCAAAAAGAAGCTCCAGTAATAATTTTTCTCTATGATCTAGTTAAGAATACACATATATGAATAAATAATTGGGATTTGGTAAATGCTAGAGTCTATGAAAACTTTAATCAGTCAGTGGTGAGGTTTTATCAACTAGTTTTATACTAGTTGTATCCGAGGTCACAGAATAAAGCAAACACCCTGATGATACTAGTTGGGGCATCTGCTTGAATTAACATAAAACCATTTATGCATATTAAAAAGAAAATACCACTTTCTAAAATGAGGCTTCAGAGAAAGATATTTATTCTGAATATTATTTCATCTTTAAATATCTTAAATATGAAAAATCCACAGACTGTTTGTATCTCAGAAAGAAGGGGATGCTAAGTGTCAACTATCAATCAAATGCTGATGTCTTTCTACAGATCTAGCAATATTAGACTTGTCCAAAATTTTATCCCTCATCATGGAACGGATGTGACAAACAGTATCATAACTTCGTAAATTAAGTTCATCATTGAGCAGCATGCTTCTGCCCACATCACATAGAAAACACATTGAAAATCATTTCTCATATCAACCAGGTCTGATTGTTGTGACAGAAAACAGAAAGATATTCTCTGGTGATGGGGGGGGGGGGGGGGAAAGAAAATCATTTGTCAAGTAAAGTCATATATCACTTTCCCTAAGTCAGATGGACATGTGATCTGATTTAGTATTGCATTCTTAAATCCCCAACTGATCTCAAAACTCCTGCCTATTTCTTGTGGTGGTGGGCCTCTGAGGAGAAATCACAGCAAAACACAAGTAGGAAGGCATGGACCATGACTTCTATCAGATCTCCCTTTCAAAACCAACCAAAAAGCTTCCCTTCCACGGAATGAGGCAAGGGATACCACCCCTTTAAGTAGATTCCCTCTCTTACAAAGAGGAAATTGTGGGGCCTTAATGATACACACTAATGTGCTTGAAATGTACTTGGTTTCAATAAATGTTTAAAGAATGAGGCCTCAAAGACATAATAACAGTTGGCCCTCCAAATCCATGGGTTTTGAGTCCATGGATTCAATCCACTTTGGATGGAAAATATTTGTGGGGGAAAAAAACCTGCATCTGTACTGAACAGGTACATACTTTCTTGTTCTTGTCATTATTCCCCAAAACAATACATTAAAACAACTATTTACATAGCATGTGCATTGTATTAGGTATTAAGTTGCTTAGGGCCTTGCTAAATTGCTGAGGCTGGCCTTACACTTGTGATCCTCCTGATTCAGCCTCTCAAGTAGCTGGGATTACAGGTATGTGTGATGCTGTGCCTGGCTTACTAGGCCATTTTAAATAAAGGCCTTGACCATCCTTGGATTTGGGGATCTGCAGGGAGTCCTGGAATCTGTCCTTTATATATATCAAGGGAAGATTGTTCTGAAAACAACAAGAAGCAGAGAAAACAGCATATCAACAGTATGTAGACAGTCATTTTGGCATCATCAAAACCAGCTGTACAAAACCTGACTCAACTCTGCCCCATAAGCCACCCTCAATGGGTGAGTCTGGGAATCAAGGATGCAGGTGGCCCCTAAGAATACTACCTACCAATTCATTTTAAAAAGGTTTAAGGATGGTAATAAAGTCTAGAAATAGATGAATACCCATAACAAATGGCATATTGATATTACTTTACAATACAAAATATATTCTAGAACATTCCATCTATGTTTCCAGACTTTGAGGACAAATGATACAATCAGCACCATATGCTTTCACTACAATTGTGAAGCCTGTCTTACCTGTGCAAGTCTACTATTTTTAAAACTGGTTAGCCATTTACAATTTTCTTCTTAAGATTGTCACTATAGTTCCTCTTTCACTTAGGCACAAATGCAGGCCCAGATGAGGCACATGTTGCTTTTAGGATCTGATCTGAATGCTATACCCCCAGAGGTGACCCTGAGTCTACCCTCAGTGATGAGAATGAGGCTGACCACCAACACTGAGCAACACGATGTCCCTTGGGAAAAACCTGGACACCACCAATCAGCCCCATGCAGTAGCAACAGAATTTGATCATCACTGATGAGAATCACCTCAGGAAAGTATGTTCACTTAAATTTTGCAGCAATCAAAGCAGCAATCTATACCGTGCCAATCATGGCGAGACCTGCAAACAAAGAGGCAAGAGGCTCACCTCTCCCCTGCCAATTCTGCAGTACATATAATAGCCAGGCTTCAGGGGAAAACAGAGCCCCCCCTCTATCACTTCTGGGAATCTCATTTAAGCTGGTTTGTGGCACAGACAATACACAGCCTGGAGCCTGAGGGAAGCAGTGGTTGGTGTTCTAGAGGACATTAAGGCGCAGCTCACTGTACTCTTCCCCGGCCCCTGAAGGTTGCCATGCAGAGCATGTGGTGGGGATGATGCGGGTGGGAGGGTTGCACTGAAGAATCTTCTTTTCCTTTTTTGCATAACTAGTGACTTAATCCAGGGCCTTGCACATGCGAGGCAGGTATTCCATCACTGAGCCATATCCCAGGAGAATCCTTTCTTGCCTTATTCATGTTCTTCTTACCTATTCCCTAGGAGGGACACGTTCCTTAAACACCCCCCTCCCCACAACTTAGGATGAAATTAAATCTTCCAGATAAATACATTCAACACCCTATCCACAGAAGAAAACGGAGCTGGAACCTCCTTCACACGTTCAGATGGGGGCAGGCAGGTAATTTATTGAAGCAAATGTGTTTTCAAGCCAGGTTTTAAAACAAGATTTCTAATTATTAGTATGCTTTTCACTCAGCAACCCTCTTCCACCTCTTCAACATCATTTCCACAACTCTTGGTTCAAGAGCCACTTAAGAAATAAATGATTCATGGCAACGGAAAGCATGCTAATTCTCTGGGATACATAATGGTTGGGTTTCTAGGTCTACGGGTGATAAAAGTATGCTACCCCTTGACTCACTCAACTCCTTTTACAAAAAAAAAAAAAAAAAAAAAAAAAGGCAAAAGGAGACTCAGAAAGACTGATAAAGATCAAGTATCTTGGGGCTGGGATTGTGGCTCAGAGGTAGAGCGCTCACCTAGCATGTGGGCGACCCGGGTTCGATCCTCAGCACCATGTATGAATAAAACGCATTGTGTACAACTAAAAGCAAATGCATAAAAATATTTTTTAAAAAAATCAAGTATCTTCTTTGTAATATAGATATCTACCCCTAGGACTTAAAATTCTAGCTTTGAGGAACAAAATTTAAACTTTTCTCAGGGAAAAAGAAATGCCAGCAAAAATGAATATTTCTGGTTTTCTCCCAAGATGAGATGTACTGAGTCCCAAATGTGAGAGATGGATCATGTCCATGCATTAAGACACATCAGCCCACAGAGGTTTTCTGAACGTTGCAGGGCTGTTCTTACCATTTTCACATGGGCAGGACTATCCACAAAACGGGGTAAATTATTTTGCCGGGCCATAACATGCACCAGCTGTGTGACCTTGGGCCAGATGCTTAATCACACTGAGCCTGCCGCCTAATCTGTAACCTAGGAAAAATAAGCCTCACTCACAGGGTTCTGGCGAGATTTAAATGGGATGTTAAAGTTAAATGGGATATTAAAGTAACAGCACAAACTTTAGTTACAATATTTCTCAAAGATTAGTCATGGACTTCCTACATTGGACTCCCCTGGAGGTTTAGTGAAGGGTTGGGTCCCATTCCATGTCATCTGATGAAGACCAGGTCAGGAAACCATCATTTTAAACAAGAATTTTAACCAGTGAATTAAGGCTGGTGTACTCACCAGCTGTGAGGCCCAATCTGGGTTTGGGCACAGGATGAAAAAGGAGCCCAAGATCAGCATTTTAGTAGCATCAGGTCAGCATGCTGCCCTTCTCTACCCTGGCTCTGAGGTCCAGCATCCCTCTCTGGTTCCAATTTACCTTGTGTGC
This sequence comes from Tamias sibiricus, assembly GCA_025594165.1. Lineage (NCBI taxonomy): Eukaryota > Metazoa > Chordata > Mammalia > Rodentia > Sciuridae > Tamias > Tamias sibiricus. Next base: position 136,896,447 of record CM046658.1, on the reverse strand, counting down.
AACTAACCAAAGGGTACTCGTTAAATACAAAGTTGGCCAGGAAACAGGTTCATGCTTCAGGGCACAGGCACCCATCAACTTTCTGCCCTGCTGGCCTCCTCTGGCTGCCTAGGCCAACTCTGTCCAGGCTGATGCCAATTCCAGTCAGCCCTGGTTGTTGCATTCACATCTCTTCTTAAATGTCACCTTCCTCAGGAAGCTCTTCTGTAACAGCCCTGTCACTCCTGGGGACATAAATATACTTTATTCTCTAGAACCTAACACCCGATGATAGTCCCTTATTTATGTGGTTTTCTCTTCCCACTGGAATTAAGAGTAGATAGCTTGTTTGCTTCTATATCTACTACATATCACGGTGCCTGGCATATACTAGGCACTCAATGAACATACTGAACAGATGAGTGTTAGATAATTATTGATCTGCACTCCCGCCAGTCAGACTAGGCAACATTCTCACTACAGGCCTGAGGGCTGGCAGGTAGAAAAGCTGCATTTCTTACCACACAACAGGACGACTGCAGATCAGTCTGCTTTGTACAATATCTGCACTCCATGAAAACCTGAAACATAAATAAAACTGCTTTAAACTGACTCCATGAAATTAAAGAAGGCTGGCATTTAAAAAAATTCCTATGGAAAAGCAGTTTGTAAAGCAAAGCATTTTTTTTTTTTTTTTTACATGTTTGAATGACTGGATTGTCACAGAATTTTCCAATCAGATTTCCTTGTCGTTAACATAAAAATCACCTCACTTAAAATTTCCTATTTTATTAATAAAAGTAAAATTATCATCCTTTGAACAAAGAGCCAATGAATAATAGGGTCCAGAGAGTGTTGTAAGACTGCCCATGTTCTAACTATTTTGCAGCTCCTTTAGAAGCTGTGTCCTGCTCTCTGGAAAAAGCAGACTTCTGATTACAGGAGACACTTCCTAAAGAAAGCCATGAAATTAAATCTCTGCCCAACTCCTGGACTTGTTAATGAAGGATGTTTGAGACTATCCATGTATCAGGAACAGAAAAAAAAAAAAACTATGAATAGAAGACAGTTCACTTTTGGTAAAGGCCTCCCCTCTCCCACTAACTCAGAAAAAATATATTTTATACATGAGTTCCCCAGCAAAGACTGCCTTCATTTTTACTACAAGAGAAAAAAATGAAGAGAAAGGGGCTGGGGATGTGACTTAGTGGCAGGCAGAGCACCTGCCTCACATGTGTGGGGCCCTGGGTTCCATCTCCAGCACAGCCAAAAAAAAAAAAAAAAAAAAAAAGAGACAGAAAATCTTCACTTGAGAACTTGAACTTGCTTCTATTGTTTTAGCTACCAAGTTTCAAGTGAAGCAACAGCAGATGAGCAGGGCAGGGTACATGGCTCTGGCTTATAGTGTATAACATAAAGGAAAAATGTAAATACTAGGTTGTACGGGAGGAAAATCAGGATCCAGGTAGCCCACATGAAGAGATAAGTACAGGCTTTACCCAGAATGGTTTCTTGCCTGTTGAGGTCACAAAGATACCTGGGATTTACTGAGAATATAAGCCCAAGAGGGAGAAGTCACTCCAGCCATGCAGATATAGATGCTACTTCCCAGAACCCAGTCTTCTGAGCTTAAATTGAAAGTAAACAGAAGAATGAGGGAGTATTTTTGTTTTAGGTTTCCTCCCATCCCATCAAATTTCCCTGCTACTCCTTCCACAATAGTTCTCATACCTACAGCACACAATATTTTGCCCTCTAAACTGGTTGTTATCAGCACTGGCTACACCCCCCAGGGAGTTTTCAAAAACCATCAAGGTCAACACCCCTCTCCCCCCCCCACACACACACTTTAATCAGATTACCTGGGGTGGTCCTGGACATGTGTAAGTCTTAAATCTCCCCAATGATGCTTCAAGTGCAGCCAGTATGGAGAACCATGATTTCAAGAGCATCACCAGACAGGAGGCAGTGGTGGTGGAGGGTGTATTCAAAAGAGGAATAGCATGGTGTTCACAAGGTGAGGCTCCTGTGGGTCGCCAACTTTGTAACGACAGGAAATGTGGTAACAAGAAGAAATGTGTGCAAATTCAGGAAGACACTCTGACAAGAGAAGACAGGTGCAACATGAAAGCATGACAAGTTCAGCTCTTTATAGTTGGGAAGTAGGAGAGAAAATGATACTTGTGAGGAGTTTTAAGACCTGTGCAGAAACCAATGGCTGGTACTGGCCATGCACTGATATACCCAGGAACAAACTTTGCAAAGTCTGTGAATAGGGAAGGCATAATAGGGTTCATAATTCCACAACCAAATTGTAATGACTCAACCTCTCCTCATATTGATGGTTCACTTTCAGACAGATATTTTGATGGCATGAAAGAAAGAAAATACTGTCAGACATGGTGATGCTCACCTGTAATCCCAGCTACCTGGGAGGCTGAGGTAGGAGTATCACAAGTTCAAAACCAGTCTGGGCAATTTAGCAATATCCTGTCTCAAAATAAAAATAAATAAATAAAAAGGGCTGGGGATGTAGTTCAGTGATAAAAGCGATTTCCTAGCATGGGCCAGCTCGTGGGTTCAATCCTAGTACCAGAAAAAAAAAAAAAAAAAAATCCCCAAAAAACAAAACAATAGTAGCAATTCCATCTTTCTAGTGCATACACCCAGGTGCCTATAAAAGCATACAGAATTACCACCTCACTCCCTGGATTGATCTTTAGCATCACACTGCCCTTTGATAACTTACTTCTGCCTTTAACGTGCACCCCAGTCCTTGGAAGGCAACATTCTTGCATGTTCATACATAGGCAAAATTTGTCTCTCATGCTGATGCAACACCAGATCTTTCCTCTAATTTGCAGAATTCAGATCCCCTTGTTAATATATAGAACCCACAATCTGTAGCATGTTCTATCATAGAATCATTGCCATAAAAGAAGGCTTATTCACTTGTAACAAAATAAAATTTTATACATGGATCAAAATATTTATTCACATTCACAATAGGTCTATAGCAAGGTTGGAAAACTAGTGAACTGTATGACTGCCAAACAGGTACTGTTTCCTGAGTATGACCATTGGAATCTAGAAATTAACACAGATGTGAAATTTATAGTTAAAAGACTAACGGACGCTTATTGAGTACCATTAGGCCAATTATGTTAAATGATTATATAAAACTTAACAATTTGGAACATGTCTTCACTGTCTTGCTTTGAACCCATGTCCTACGCATCCACTAAAGGACCTTACATAGTTTTTGTCATGTCCTTATTTTTTTTGAACTCTACGTATCTTTATTTATATCTCAAGAAAATCTACCCTAGTGATTCTCTTCCTGGTTTTCATCTTTTTCTATAGCTGTTCTGTGATGGGTGTGTGAATTACCAAGCACAAGTGCAGGGCTATTCAGAATGATGACTGGCATTGCTTCCTTTGGATTTTTCTCCAAGGATACATTTTTGATCCAACAAAACAATCTTATTTTTTCAGGTTGCTGATCCTAAAGTAGATGAAATGGCCATAGTCCAGGACTATAGCAGGGAGGTGAAACCACAAACCACAAACCTGGCTGGCTATAACACATCCATACCTGGCCTCCATCCACCACACTGAACAGCTGACATGGCATTTTGTCAAGTCTGACGGGAAGTTGACATTGTACAAAAGCAAGGCAAGTCCATCCATGGCTAAATTACATAAAGTACGTAAATGGCAGAGGGGGTTTGGGAGAGCTGGAAAGAGGATGAACAATTCACTGGAATGTAATATCTTGGGATGCACTGAGACTCTCTCACAAATCTTTTTCCACAATTTTGAAATGCAAAAATTTCTCAAAACTAGATTTTTTACATTGCCACAAAATGAAATTACTCCCCGAACTGACTTGAACTGACATGCAGTCATTTATAATTTTTCTGCTGGACTAGCTGTAAATATTCACTAACTTGCTTACCAAAATGACTATGTGTTTTCTGGACACTGACAAACACCATCCAAACTGTATTATCTTGCTAAAAGTTGAATTCTGAGACATTTGGCCCAAGGATGGTGGGCCTGTATACAGCTCCCAGATAGGGAGATCCAGATCTGATTCTTTTGTAATTTCCTCACCTCATGCAGGTATCACCTGACCTCAGCTTTTCATGATTTCTACAACATTATTTTAGTAGAGGAGAAGGGATGTCACTACTGACACAGGGAACAAAGCAGGAAAAAGCCAAGAAAGGCACACCATCCTTCCTTTAATGTGACACAAACTGCATTAAACATCTGCTTATCAATACCCTTGATGCATTTCTCAGTTTAATGCAGGGTGTCTAAGCCTGCATTACTGCAGGTGTATGCCACAGGTAGTGTAAAAGCTAAAAACATGACACTGATCTTGAAGAAGAAGATATCAAACTACATTCTACCAGTAAAAATTCATATCCCAAATGAAATGTTCAGAGATTTTTCTAAAAGGCCAATATCTAGAGACAGACAGGAAGTGAGACAGAAAATGGAAAAGTTAGTGGCTGCCTGGGGTTGGCAGTGGGATGAGCATCAACCCCAGCTGAGCATGAGGGATCTTTCTGAGAAAGGAAAAGTCCTAAAACTGAACTGCGGTGTCAGTTTCCTAGTTCTGCAAGTTTAATAAGCATCATGAGTTGTGCAGTTAAAAGATGAGATTTTATGGCATGTAAATTACATTTTAATAAAGATGTTCAAAAACCAATAACCTAAATTTATAAAGTAACACTTTTCATGTCAATACCTCCTCTTCTTTCTGACATTTTAAATTAAAATCAGTTGAAATGGGAAGAGAGGAAAACCATAAGTGGGATCTATTCCTGATTAGCAAGGGAAAATGAGAAATTTCACACATGAAGGTCTAATACTCCATCTAGACAGAGCATACGATCCCTTCCAGATATTTTCCTAAAATTAGGCAATGAAATCATAATTATTTTTATTTCAACATGCCATGTAGGCCTCTAATTACAGCATGCATCACAGTGAATAATAGTATTTTATTACCAGTCATTCTTTTTTAAAGAGTGCTTACTCCTGAGGGCAAGAACTCTGTCACCATCTTCACTATATTCTCAGAACTTAGTAGGTGTTTATTATGTTATTATACTGAACACAATGATTTCTTCACCAGGGCCATTTCTCACATTTCCATTTGCATGAAAAATATAAAGCAAATTAAGCAGACTTTACCCATCTTCAGAACAGAGTCTCTCAACCTCAGCCCTAAGGACATTTTGGCCCAGAAAATTCTTCGCCATGGAGGGCTATTTTGTGCATTGTAGAATGCAAAGAGTTTCTGACTAGCAAGTGAGGATTCTCTGACCACAGGTGTTGGCATATTATGGGGAGAAAAAAAGGAGAAAATTTCTTTTTATTCTCCATGTAACTGTGGAGATGTAAAAGGCTTATTCTAATCCAAGGCTGACAGTTTTCAGGATGTGTGGAGCTGTGAAAATACATAAGAAAAGGGTCCTAATGCCAAATGGCCTGTGGCTATAAGCAGTTTATAAGAACCACGCTCATTGCCAGCACTGAGCTGTTTATTATGAATTGTATCTAGGAGAACAATTTTGGAAATGCTATTGAATATTTATTAAAAGGAAATATCTCTAATAATTCAGGTCTTGACACACTATATTAGCAAATAATTCAGACAGTTGGAGAGGTTAAGAACTGCGGAGGCAGAAACCATTAATTTAAGTGTAAGTTTAATACATCAGTGTTTTATTTTATTTTTCTCAAATACCAGTGTTTAGCAATCCTGTTCCAAATATCCCAGCACAAAGCCTGAAAAGCTGTTATCCATATGGTATCCTTTCAATAAGTTTCCAAACTTTTTGTCTCAATTTTTCTTTGAAAATATTAAGTATTTTACACTAAGGTTCAAGTTCAAGATGTACATTTTGGGCAAAGTGACCAATATAATAAAACAAAGGAAAAAATGTTCTTAGCACCATACAAATACATACAAATATTTATGAGTATTCATGAAGTATTACTTCAGAGCATCTTTATTTTGTAGCTAGCAAAACAAAGAAGTAGGCTTCTAACCTCATTGCCAACAATGCAGGCACTATAAGCGATACCGTTCTGGCTTTCAACCACTCATGTATTTCTTATCAATCTCTTTTACATAAAAATAACAGCTATAGTAGATAGCTATATTAATTACTAACACTGAATAGGAAGCATATCTTTTCAAATTCTGTTTATAAAAATATTTATATTTTGCCCTGTGTCGATGCTGGTAAGCATAAACAGGTTTAGGACTGAAATAATGAGTATGTAATTCTTAAATCCAGCTTAAAAAAATACACAGTATGTGAAACAACTCTATTCAAACTCTAACTGTACACATAATTACAGTATTCAAATTAGATTACTAATTTAGACATGTCCTATCATGTCAAGTATACACGAATATAAAAATGGCTAAAATTCAAAAAGATTAAGAAAAAAAGAGGTAAAGAAGATTTAACTATTCTTATTTAAGAAATGAAAACTCCTAGTACCTGATATGAAAATATAAAATCATGGAAAGATTAGTAGGAAATGCAGCTTAATTGTTCATCTTGGTGAGTACTAAATACAGTAGTGTCAAATCACCTGAACAGACATCTAACTCTACAGCCCGGATTATCATATTTGCATTTGGATGAAATTGGAACACATGAGGCATGAAATGGGCAAATTAATCTTCATTTTGCTTCATTTGAGTTTCCTGATATATTATTATAAATATAAAGTGCAATAAAATCACACATAAAACACCATATTACTTTACATTGTTATTTAAATTTTTATATACCTATATTGTAATTCCTCAACTATGCTGGTCTAAAGCCACTACAACATCATGTGTAATGATAATTACCAAAACTAAGCTTAACATTTTATAAAACTTTTTAAAATTTATAAGTATATTGTTATTTTAAAAAATCAGCACCATCAACAAAAGACCAATCACTGAATGTCACAAATGCATAAGCCCCTTTGAATTCAACTTTTCCTACTGAAGCTAAAATGTAAAATTGGCACCATGAAGCTTGAAATTGAGATTTAGGGATAAGCATTGGCACCAGCGCTTTGCTACTTGCTAGAAATTACTTTCATCTGGAAATTGCTATTTAGCAGCCTCGTAGATATTTTTTTGTGAAATAAGAAAAAGGCAGCATCACAAAACTTTTGCCAATGGCCATAACATTCCATGTACATCCTCACATTATTGTGTATTGATAATTAAAATCTGCTTTACTAACAAAATTAGGGAAGTCAAAATTTTAGACTGTCAAAGGCCAAAATACAAGGTATGAAACTAAAATAAACTTTAGATTTATCCTGCATCATTTTACACCTCTTATGAAAAAGACAATTGCTTTAAGACTTTGGTATAAAGTGGGTAACTTAATAACTGCTTTGGTGAGACAAAGCAAGTTTCATTGTTCAATATGTTTGGAGAATTCAAGAATACCACAAAAGAAAAACCAATAATTTAAATATAATTTGATTTTCATCTTATATACATGGACACACTGAATGCTTCTTACATATAACAGTCATTGCAACTGCTGAAAAATAAATTTCCATTGCATCACAAGCAGCAAGTTTAACTACAACGATTTGACAGTTTAAAATATTGGATCCTCATTTTTTTTATACTCATATGCTTTTTAAAAATCAGCACCAACAACAGATAGCGAAAGAAAAAAGATGTTCATTTTGTGAAACAGCAGATTTTCCCCTAGTCTAGTTTAATCACGTATATTTACATAAATAACCTGTGGCCCATCAGATATAGAAATTGTAGCCAATACAGTTTCTACTGTTGGTGCTTAAACATCCATCCCCTAGTTTTTCTTTTAGTAGCTAGTCACCAAGAGATAGGCAATGTGATGGAAAGGTATGAACACAGGGTTTGAAGTCAGCATGCCTCATTTTGGGTCCTATAGCTCAGTCACTTACTAGCCATGTTATGGCCACTCAGTCATCTTCACTCTGAATCTCAGTTTCCTCGTCTCTGTAATGGGAGTAATTCTCCCTTTAAGTCAAAATGGCAGGACAAAACACTTAAGGACTGAAATGCATGATACCAACTACAACACATAGTATTATCTCCATTGTTGCTAAATATTCCAGTTTGTCTAAGAAATAATGAGGCAATTTTATACAGCTAAAATTATATTATATTATACTCAACATACCTCAAATAATTCAAGGAGCCAAAAGACACACTTATAATCTATAAAAGAATTGGTCCAAAGGTTCAAATCCTCTAAAGACACCAGGGCCAAGATAAAAGCTTAGACTTTAAGAGCTGTCAAATAATGTGTCATTTATCACTTTCCCTTCCAGTGTGTTCATGGATACAATAAGAGATACACCTGCTTTGGAGAACCAAGCACTTTATGCACCAAGAAAGTTGTTCTGATCTTCCCATGTTCCCACATGCCTGTGTACTGCTGTCAACAAAGGAGACAAATGAATGGAAAAGAAAAACAAGAAGTCTTGGGATCCAAGATCATGCTTTATTTATGATTTGATTTCTTTCCTTGAACCTCACCCCCACTCACCGTCCACACAGTAGGTCTTAATATTTGACAGACATTGAAAGCTAAAAGAGAACTATCACCTGTGTGGACACAAGCAAGGTAAGAGTCAGGCACACCCCTCTGCTCTCTCAGCTTTTTCTTTGTATTTCATTTCCTTTGTCACTGGGCTCCCATTCAATCAAGCACATCATTCTGCTTTGCCACTGGCTTCTGCCACTTTGTGTCCAAGCCCTTGTCAAAAACTTCTCTCACTTAATCTTACTCTGCAGTCCCCTTTCTCCTGCCTGCCACCTTGGCTCATCTTTTTTTTTTTTTTTTTTTTTAATTCCACACATACTCCCAAGCAGATCACGACCTCACAACAATTTCAAATACACAGAGGACTTGCAAACCTACACTTACAGCTCAGCCTCTGCCTTGCATCCCAGAACCATAGGTTGTACAACTGTCATCGGAACCTCTAGCCCCGATGCCTCACACTGTATAAATCTAAAACTTGTCATCTTCCCCTTTGAACTGGTCCATGCTCTGTGTTCACTGTCATCACCAATGGCACTTCTATTTATTACCCAAGCCAGACACTTGGATGTCATTCTTAAAGTTACCATCCCTTCCTTGCTTCTCTGCCTCCCCCAAACGTCCCCACCCTTATCCATCTGAATTCTGACTTCAAATCTGCAGGAGGCTTTAATAGCTATTTTTCCACAGCTTCCCTTTTGTGTTTTCTACATGATCCACTCTGTACAACACACCCAGGGGAGTATTCTAAAAGAACCATCACAAGAGCTGAAGTTCATCTACAAGACCAAACATGGCTGACAAGACCCTTTGTAAAGTGGCTCCAGTCTTCACTCTCCAACTACAGACACACCCACCACTTTAGCAGGCCTCAGCCACCCACTCTTGCACAAACACACTGGTCTGCTTGGTGCTTTCATGGGACTGAATTCCCTGTTCCTCTGCACTGGGTGATTTCTCCCAGCCCACTCCCACCCTTAGCCACATGGTACCCGGTTATTGGATCTTCCAGATTCAGACTTGCTGGGGGAAGTCCTATCCTTGAAGTCAGGTACCTCTGACAGAGCCTGCTGCTCAGTGCCTCTTTCACTCATGAGATGGAGGGAGGTTCCAGAGGGTGCACAGAGAGATTTGCTTATGCTTAAGTTCTCATCTCTCACAGTGCCTGGTATCCTATCAATATACATCTGGTGAATGTATAAATGAATAAATATCACCCCACTAAATTTGTCTCAAACACAGCCAAGCTGCTAGTGATTATGTGTGAATTTGAGGTTCACAGCTCTCCTGAGGTGTCAGGTAAAAAAAAAAATAATAATAATAATAATAATAAGGCTATTCTTGTAGCTGCCTGAAGCGATGGCCACTTGGAGCAGCAAAGCCGCGGGAATAAATTTAGAGGCAGATTGGAAACAAACAGGATCTTTATTCTGTCAGTTTCTCTCTCTGGCTGTAACAACTCTAACACGTACCACACACCAGCAAACAACCAACAACCAAAATGGCCCCGGCCCACTCCGCGCTTGGCCCAAGTCTCTCGAGATCCCGGGCCAAGTCTCGTGAGACTACGGAAGGCGGCAATGTCCAAAACTCCATGGCCCGAAGTCAACCGCAATCATAGCCATCTCCCCAAACAGGGCTCCTGCAATTCTGGTTACAATTCCCAAGTTCTGAATGCAGAGGGTGTGATATTCTTGTGTATAGCTATGTTGGTTACTGGCTTTTAAATTTAAATTTTAAAATTTATTTGGGTTCTATCCCTAACACAAAAAATTACAGTGTTGTGGTTTTATTGCCTCTGGTTCATAACAAGTGCTGCCTCAACATTAAAGTTTCCCAATAGCTTCAGCTTGTTCAACCACAATGGGGGCGATGGAGCAATGAGTAGGAAGTCTGGTTAGAGGTAAAGGGACAGAGTAGGTGGAGGCCACATTAACAGTAATGGATACAGTGAAACCAGATGCCTGAGGAGGAGTCATCTGATCACCCTTCATTCCTCAGAGAATACACTCACATAAAAGCTTACATAGGCAGTCCTGGGACTCTCCAGCCAAAGATGGCAGATGACAGCAATGCTGAGTTAGTCACACCTTTTGGTGCTTTGAGAAAATTGAGTGAAACTGATCATTTGCAAATGAATACAGGATATGGTATGTAGGAACTGGGTCATCTGGAGACCTATGAAATTGGAGAGGAAGGTATAAAGCTGCCAATGATTAATTTTAAAACATTTTCTTTCTTTTTTTTTTTTTTACTTGCTGGCGCCATAAAGTTTATAGGGGTTTTAAGTGCTCTGTATTTTAAGTAAGGACAGGACAAATTCCCCTGACCTCTGCAATAAACAGATTACATTTAGCAAACTGCATTTTAAAATAAGTTTTTAATCACTTACTGGTTTGAGAATTGTACAATCTTGTAACATCAGAATAGGAATAGAGGAAACGTCAATGATATGCAAAATATTATAATGATAATAGTTACTTCATAATTCAAATCTCAGGGGATTTGAAGAACTTACTGAACACTTGGGTTCAGTATGAAATCAAGAAAAAACAGAAGCAGATTCTGAAAATATTACAACATGGTTTTGAATTCTCTCTTTTACTCTCCATTTGGAATGGAGTTAGGAAGGCTATATGTAGCTACAGGAGATTGATGCGAAGTTCTTGTTCTGAGACAATGCAGCTGAAACTTACTTGTTAGCCATATGTATGCATTTCCTCTAAAAACCTTAGTCTCCTTGTGAATGACAGATGACACTGATGTAGTAATGTAGTATTTCAGTGACAAGTTATTGCTAATGCTTTTTTTAGATTTAAATAAAAAAATTTTTAATACCACTGGAGAAAATTCTCAGGCCTCTCTATTTCTTCTTTCTTTAACAAGAATGGTGCAAGCATCTGCTCCCAAACAGACAAAAAGTGAACATGCGGTTCTACTGTGTTCACATCAGCTGAAGGGTTTGTGCTTCCTATTTCACAAAATGAACACGTGGGTTTCTTTTTTAAGCACTTGCATGAATTAAGCTTAAGCTTTTCCTCTACAGAGATATGGAGATGATACTTCCTGAGCAGTCAATTCCAGCTGTTGGCTATGGGCCAGAAAGTTTTGGAAAGAATAACAGAGCATACCTACACAATATCATGAAGGCTCAAGACCGGAGGTAGCAGAATGTTGTATCTGGTGGACTGATTTTGTCAGAAAGCTCTGGGTTCTACTTTTTATTATGAAACTCACTCATGTGGCCTTGGACAAATGCCCTGACCTTTTTTAGATCTCAGTTTCCTCTTCTGAAAAAGATGACAAGAAGGTTACTACCACCCAGGTTACTGTGAGGATTAAGAGAAATACTGTATGTAATGTTGTCAGCATGTCACCAGCACATGGTAAGGGCTCCCTGTTAGCTATTCATTCCAATTCTTATTCAGAAGGGCCAACCAGTCAGAGCTAGGAATAGAATCAGATAAATTATGCTCAGAGCTGTCTTCCCCTCACTCCTACCCCACGCCTAAGAACTCTGCAATCACCCAGCTGATGCACACTCTTCCAGGTGGCATCTGCTCGCTTGTACAACCACAAACTTGTGTGACCCCCTAACATCTCTCTTACTATGCATGATATAAGAGCTCTAGAAATATCAGCTCACTACTCCTTAAACCCAAAATGAAAATTCAAAATAGCAGATATAATTGGGGAGTGTAAATGATCTCTATTCACTTATATTCATATTAAAATAGTTCGCATTTCTTGCATTTGTGTCTTATCAAGGCTAAAGTAAGCTGAGTGTCAGAGAAAAAGTTATTTGCAGATTCAAATGTGGCCACAGATAACACACTAAATAACACAGACAGGAAATAAAACAACAACATGCAAATTCTGAAGAATCAACTAAAAGCAAATCATGGACTTAGCTCAAATCACAGAAATAAGTGCTCAAGGGAGACCTTTACTCTAGAAAAATGCAGAGCAGAGGAACATTTGAAATATGGCTATTGACTAAGCCAAGGGGAGTATCTGTTCTCTGAAAAGGAGGGCTAAAATTGAAGTAGAAGCTATTTCGGAGAGATGTGAGATGACTCAGTTGGCAGCAAGGGCTCACTTTGGCACAATGCAACTGCTTGTGTCCCCAGGCACAGGGAAGCAGCCTACAGGAAGCTCACTCCTGTGTAGTTCTGATCTTAAAAAAAGAAAGCCAACTTTGAACATCTGTATTGAACCACCTTTCAGTGGTAGATATATTAGCTAAGAGGTTTCATTAAACATTAAACCCATCTGTGAGCAGGCTGTTACCTATGTACTTACACAACAATTAGATTTTAATATCTAGAAAACAAAGATGTACCCAAGGCTAGATCCCTACCTAATATCTGAGTAATGACCTAAGAAAGCCAAAAAATACCACAGCCTCACAATCACTTAAAAGTCTTCTTCATGAAGACTTTTAATCCTGCTCACATAGAATCCCTGAAAATGTTTCCCACGTCACTAGAACTGAGGCCAAAAGGAAGCAGACATATTAACTGTGAAGGAGAAATTATTCCCATATCTGAACATACAGTATGAGGCAAAGTACAAGGCCTTTCTTTCTACCCTAGGAGAGTTCTCCAGCAGGGACTCAATTTATGCTCAGGGATGATGCCATTTGTGGATTGATTAGTGCTGCTTGTTGTGTTTTACTTGAATGTGTGGATTACTGCAGCTATGTGTGTGGGCAGGAAATAAAACAGAAAGCAACAACCTACAGTGTGAACTGCAATATCAGACCAATTTTTCTTTTTTTGACTCTGACTATATGAATGGGAAGGGGAACAACAGAATCCACTTCTAACTGGCAAAGAAAATTCACCTCACCTGGCATCTCTCCTGCATACAAGGAGGTATGCTATCAGGGCAGGGTATTTAACAATAATTATGATGGTAATAATAGCTCCCAGTCATAGAGAACTGGGTGATGGGGGCTGTTAAGCATTTTGCATACTTTAATCTTTAAGCTTAAATCTCCTCATCTGTAAATTGAAGATAATGATGCACCTATTTTGTTTGCAACTTGAAGCAGAGGGGTCAAAAAGAACATAGTTTCAAACAGACATGGGTTAAAATGTCAGCTCCAACCTCTGCTATTTGATCTCACTGAGCTTCAGTTTCCTCATCCCTAACATCTCACTGAGCTTCAGTTTCCTCATCCCTAACATCTCATAGGCCTATAGTGAAGGATTGAGGGAGACACTAAATCAAACACCAGCTGGTATTGGTATGATTAGTAGGTGCCCAACAAATATTTATACCTTCTATCTATCTTGTTATACCTGTATACTTCTGTTGCCCTCTATCAATAGCCATTCAATGTCTACAATATCTAAAGATGCATTTCCTTTCATAACAAGGATAATTTTATCCAGAGCAAGCTTAATATGCAAGACAGTGGTTCAATAGCTTTACATGTACAAATTCCTTTAATCTTCACTACAATCCAACAAGGTAAGTACTACTGTTACCCATTTACAGCTAAAGACATTGAGGCACATTGAGGGATTATGTAACTTTCCCAGATTCAAACAAATGGTACTACAGCTGGCAACCTGGCTGTAGTACTATGCTGTCCTCCTAACCATAATGCAACAGTGCTTTCTGGGTCAACCTGTTTGAGATTCCATGCTTGGATGAAATCTCTTCTACAGGTAAGCTCTTTGATGTTTTCATGAACTACATACAATATGTTGACTAACTTTTCAAATTTTGAAGTAACATATTTTTATATTTTCTAAGAATTCTTAACATAAAAACTACACTTTATTTAAAGTATCTAATAACTAGTTCATCTTGTTTTGTATGTTGGAACACCACAAATAAATGCTCTCTCTCTAGATTACCCAAATAAATCTTACATTAATATATACCCTGAAGTTTTGGTTTAAAGAAAGACTTCAAGTCCAAATTCACAAATAGATGTACACATATTTCTCTCTTTCTCTCCATATATACATATACATATATATACATATATATGTGTGTGTGCGTACATATGTGTGTATGCCTACACACATATGCATATATGTATTATTTCAGGGAAGTCTTAATGTGATATATTTTGTTTTTTTTAAATATTTATTTATTTGCTTTAGTTGTGCACAATGCGTTTATTTTTATGTGGTGCTGAGGATCGAACCCGGGCCGCCCACGTGCTAGGCCAGCACTCTACCGCTGAGCCACAACCCCAGCCCAATGTGATATATTTTGTTAAACTAATGACTCTACAAATATTCCAATATTTCTCTTATTTATAATATCACTATCTAATAGCCATACCACAGTGCTATATGGTATTTCAAAGTATTCCTTTTACAAATTTAATCAACTCAAGTATTAAACATCAATGATGATAATCTATTGCTTTGCTTAAAGGAATCTCTAGGGGACAGCTAAGAAATAAAGGTTAAAGATTTCTATCCTTCAAAGCAGGACACTGCGGCTACCTATAAATCATGCTCTTTGTTTATTAAGATAATTAAACCCATCAGTACACTTAACTTTCAGACTCAACAATTGTCTGGCATGAACAATTTCTACTTTTTCTAAAACAAAGGGGATGTGTTCCAAAAGGGTCCTTTACATGCTCTCTGCACAATGCATGCTATTTTAAAACATGATTTATGTGTCTAATTCCTGGAGCTGCCTTGAAAAATATACTGGGTTCTTCCTCCCCTGCTCCCTATTACCAGAAGACACTCCAATTTGAAGAGTGCACTCTGTTTCTTACTAGAGGCTGCTATATCATGTCAGCATTTTCATTAAATACTGTTAGAGCTGGACTTTAAACAAATGGAATGGAGAGCCACAGCTGCAGCCACTGCAGAGAGGTAAAGTTATCCAGCTGGGAGGCTTACATAAGAGGTGCTGGACAATCGCAGTGAAACCCAGGTGTCATAATCTAAATCCTATTTCTTTGAGACTTGCCCACATCCTTAAAGTATATGAAATCATATGCTGTACAGAACATTTTTTTTCTCATATTATATGCCTTAAAGCACGAAACACTGGGTTGACATATAAGTTGTTTTTCTCCCTAAAGGACTAGGCTCCAATTATGGGAACGTTGGCAACTTCTGCCTAGGGGAGGAGAAAAGAGATGCGCGGGAAGCCTGCAGGCCTGAGAAGGAATGGCTCAGCTTCCATTCCCAAAGATCCATCACAATGCTGACCACCCAGGAATCAAACACGAAAGTCCTCCCCAGAGGGTTTATAATAGAGGTGACAAGACCCTGCGGAACCTCCCCTGCCCCTGCCCGCATACACACACACACACACACACACACGCACAGAGTCAAGGAGTTCCGAATGTGCAATTAACAGCAGGCAAAATGCCCTGGGAGCACCTGTCCCCTCCTAGCACATTCCCAACTGGCACCTTCGCCAGAGGCTGGAGCCAGCCAGTCCTGGGGTCCATGCTCCTCTCGCGTGCGGGATCCCCTTCTTCGCATCCTGCACTCCTTCCCTTAAATGAAATCCAGTTAACAAGAGGTACCACTCCTGTTTCCTCACAACACGAAGATAATAAAAACGAACCTCTCCTTCCCACAGCTCCCTCCAACTTCAAAAACTAAAGTCAACTTACCGGGATGCAAGAGCCAGGGAGTGTTCTTGGTGAACTGGTCTTCAAGGCAACCCCTGCAAACTCTGGCTGCGCGCAGCCCCGCTGATCACTGCGCAGTGGCCGGCGGCAGCTGCGGCTGCAGCAGGACCAAGCACTGCTGTTCTGCACCAGCCTCCTCAGCTCAGCGATGCCCGGCGCCTGGCACTCGCCAGGGCGCACCACCGGGCGGTGGCGACGACTAAGACTGCACCCGGCCGCGCGAACCCTAGCGCTGCAGCTGCCTTCGGCCCCGGAAAGCTGCGCTCTGAGCCCCTGGTGCGTGTCTCCGCCTCGGAGGGAAGCACAGCTCAACTAGAAACCCCGTACTAGAAAAGCCAATGTACTGCTGTCTGCGGAGCCGCCAGCCTGCCCCCAGAGGATCAGTCACATCGCGGGCGCGCGGGCGAGCGAGTTGGCAGGCGGGGACCGCTGTCCGCACTAGCCGCCGCGCCGCGGAGAATGACAGGCGCCGAGGCGGAGCAGCGGCTCTGGGCGCGGGGCGCGAGTGCGCATGTTCCCAGCCCGCTGCGGCACGTCACGGGGAAAGAGGGGCGGGGAAGGGCGAGCCGGGCGGGGCCGGGGTGGGGGCGCCCGGGACTCCCCGCCTGGGCTGCGCCCTTCTAGCATGCCGGAAGGTGTAGGAAGTCGCCAGCCTTTGGGTTTTGTAAACCTAAAGCTCTGTGGTGGAACTTGTTTGCCTCCAGAGTCTATTGTCCCTTAAAAAGCACTGTTTATCTCAGCAGTCTATGAGTCCCAGTCGAGCCCACAAAAGCCAATTTAACTCAGATTATTCCTTAACCATAAAGCGCTACGATATGGGGGACAACGGCCCTTCACCTTGGTTGTGGGTAACTTGGGGAGCTTTGTTATGGCCCTTTGCCCGGGCCGCACCCCCAG
Organism: Tamias sibiricus; assembly: GCA_025594165.1. Classification (NCBI taxonomy): domain Eukaryota; kingdom Metazoa; phylum Chordata; class Mammalia; order Rodentia; family Sciuridae; genus Tamias; species Tamias sibiricus. Next base: position 136,879,356 of record CM046658.1, on the reverse strand, counting down.
AATAAGCACAGAAGAATCTCTGGGTGGGGCCCAGGTATCGGTAGGTTGGAAAACTTCCTCAGAGATACCAGGGTACAGCTGTGTTTCTCAAGCCTTTAGTGTGCCGCAGAATCGCCTAGGGAATTTGTTAGTGTGTGGCAGAATCCCCCCGGGGAATGTGTTACGATGCAGATGCCAATTCAGATTCAGTAGGTCTCAGAGGATAAGGGGAAGAATCTTCATTTATAAGAAGTTCTGAGAGACTGTCACTGGTGAGCTCTAGACCACATCCTTGCTAGAACCTGGAGCAGAGCTTCTGAAATGGTCTGCTGGACAGTCACCTGAGAGACATTTGAAAACGCAGAGCAAATTCCCATGGCTTCTGGTTCTGGTTCAGCCTCTGGGCAAACGTGGGGATCTGGAATTCCATGTATAACAAGCACTTAGATCAATCTGATAGGAGTTTTGTTTGGACAAAATCTCAGATTATTACACCAGCAACCTGGAGTTGGGAATAGACATTTTACAGTAACAAAGAGCCAAGTTAATCTTAAGAATCGGTGCTTTATTTAACTAGTTCAAAGTTTTTACTAGTATTACTTAGCATTCCTTAGCAGGAAAACAGGTATAAATGATATTAAACATTATACACATAATGTCTATCTGTTACATGTATCTTTACAGGGGGCTCGGAGTTGGCTGTAAAAGAAAGCTCAATCTGAGCAAGGGATGGGAGTAAGGAGCAGAGTGATGGATCAAGGGATGTTAGTGTGTTGCAGAGAGAGGTGTGCAGAATGAGACAAACTTCGGACTCAACCTAGAACTTAGAAACCTGCTTTTGGGGACCTTTGGGTAGGAGAACACAGGGACTAGGCTTGGCTTCCTGTTTCTGAGCCAGAGTGAAACTGGGATTTTTGAAAAGCTAAAAGGTATGGGTTTCACTAGATTACTTTATTTAATCTCACAGTGATCTCTTAAAGCAGACTTTAAAAAGATATTTTGTGCATTAAAAAAGTGCACCTTGGGCATTAGTTGTGTGTTCAAGTGGAAGAACAGATCTAAGAGTTGGATGGTTTTTCTAGTCTGAGGAAAACAATTTGAATCTTAAAAAGAAAATGGTTTCTGTATTTACTATTCATATCTTTTAAAGGATATGCCTAAATTTCAAGTTAGACAGGCTTTCATTTTTGTAGGGAAGAAATATATATTTTAGGTCTTCGTCCAATTTTGTAGTTCCACATAGTGAGATTGCAAAATGTTGTTCTAAGAGCATCCTAGTTCTAGGACACTGCAGTTACATAGTGCAGGCATTGTAGAAGAGTTCGAATGTCAATGCTGACATTTTCTGGTGACAAGTGTAATTATCATCCTCATTTTATCCAGGCCCAGAAGCTAAGTGATCTAGACAAAATCATTAATCCCGACAGGGGCCAGTTTCAAGGCTCTGTCTATTTCATCTCCTTTCTTGGCCAAATTACTATTCACCAAATGGATATTATTTTTTCATTTCCAAATTGTTCTTACCAAAATTTGCCATTGGTAAATTAGAACCTAAATATATTTTAAAGCCAGTTTTTGTACTTGTAAATGCTATGGACTATACTCCCAGTTTGGTCTAAGTATTAGAGACAAGCATGTGAGATTTATATACAATCTTCTAATCCAGAGGTTGGCCTTTGCTAGGCATGATGGCATATGTCAGTAATCCCAGCAAGGGATCACAGTGATTAACCTCAGGAGGTTGAGACAGGAGAATTGCAAGTTTGAGGCCAGCTTAAGCAATTTAGGGAGACCCTCTCTCAAAATAAAAAATAAAAATGGCTAGGGATGTGGTTCAGTGGTTAAGTACCCTGGTGTTCAGTCCCCAGTACCAAAACAACAATAACAACAACAAAAACAAAAACTAAAAACCAGAGGTTAGCCTTGAAGTGCTGTTGCCAACTATACCCTCTGCCCACCTTTATCTTTATTCCTTATATAACTATTCCATTAGAGCTATTCTTCTGATCATGAAATAAAAAGTAAATGAATTCCTAAGAAAAAGAGAATTCTCTATAAATGAGGGAGCTGCTATACGTTGATTATATGATTTAGTTCTGTTTTAATAAGAAAATATTTAAAAATTTAATAAAAATGAAGGTAGCAGAACAATCATGTTGGGACTTTTAGGTAAAGAATCCAAGGTTCAGGCTGGGGTTGTGTCTCAGTAGTAGAGTGCTTGCCTTGGATGCATGAGGCACTGGGTTTGATCCCCAGCACCACACACAAAAAAAACTAAATGACAGGGTGGAGTTGTGGCTCAGTGGCAAAGCACTTGCCTAGCATGTGTGAGGCATTGGGTTCATTTTCTGCACCACATAAAAATAAATAAGTGAAATAAAGGTCCATTGACAACTAAATGAACAAAATAAAGGTATTATAAAAAGAGAATTACCAAAAAAAAAAAAAAAAAAAAAAAAGGAACCCAAGGTTGTCATTCAGTTTTCTCAGGTACTAGAAACTCCAGTCAAAATATTTATTTAGCATGTTACTGTCATGTATAACTAAAATGAACAAATAAAAAATAAAAATTTAAAGATAAATAAATAAAAATATTTATTTAAATAGTATTTTAGTTCATTTGCCTACTGACTTCAAGAGATCCAGAATTTATTTAATTTAACTCTTTATAGAGTTAATGGATATGTCCCACTATTATTGAGTCACTGTTTTAAGGTAAAAATAATTGGGTTTTTTGAGTCATTAAACATTTGAAATACGCAATATTGTCTTAGTATTGATTCTGTCTTAATATTGACTGTGTTGGCATTTAGAATTTGTTTCTTATTAGCTGCTATTGTTGTCTGGCAGGAATAACAGCTACATTTTTTTTCTCTGAGGTCTGTATTCCTTATGGGTCAGGAAAGCCTGCTCTTTGGCTGAGAATTTTCTCTTGCAATGCCTTAGAAGTGCTGGTAGTAAGGCTCTTAATTATACAGATACCAGAAACTGCTCTGAACCTATTCTCCCTTCATTCAAGAAACTATACCTAGGGTACATTTTTATTAAACTCTGCCAAGAACCAACAGGCTGATCACTGAGCTGAGAAGCTTCAGCTAAAAGTTCTCTACTTTTATTAATTATGTTTTTTCATCCATTTCACTCAAAGGGACTCTGACAGGAAAATCCTTCAACCCTGCTTACTTTGTAGATACAGAACACATGAGAGAACTGTTGTAGAGTTCAAGGTGACTGGAAAGGCTGAGACAGAGTTGGGAGCAAAGAATTAGATGGCACTTCATAAAAAATAATATTGCCATAAATATACATATACATGTTGTGTTTGATTTTTGGACAAAATTTATTACAAAACTTGCATTGTTTGAACATATGTAGCAGCAAATAGCATCACTGCAACCATAACTAAATCCCTAGTGAGGATGGAGGGTGTTTAGCAGTCTGTCTTTTTCTCCTCAGACACTTCTGGAAACTATTGAAAAACCCAATTATTTTTACCTTAAAACAGGAAACGTACAAAATACATGCATCTCAAATGTTGCATCTAAATTAGTTCATTTAGAATTTAGAGCAGACAATATAATACAGAATTTGGATTTCCTGACTAGCTTTAAAATGCTCGTTAAACCCAGAAATAAGTTAATAGAATGTTAGAGTTGGAGGCTGGGGATGTGGCTCAGTGGTACAGTGCTTGCCTAGTACGTGTGAGGCACTGGGTTCCATCCTCAGCACCATAAAATAAATAAATAAATAAATAAATAAATAAACAAATGAATAAATAAAATAAAGTTTTTTAAAAAAGAATGTCAAAGTTGGCTTTGCATATCCACAGGGTTCAACCCACTATGGATTAAAAATACTCTGGAGGGGCTGGGGGTGATTGCATTTGCACTGAATACATATAGAAATTTTTCCTTGTCATTATTCCATAAGCAGTACAGTACAACAACTGTATTTATACAGTACAACATAGTATTTATATTGTTAGGTATTATAAGTAATATATAGATCATTTAAATATGCAGGATATGCAAATACTATGCCATTTTAAATAAGGGACTTGAATACAGATTTTCATAAGTGGTAACTGTAGGGAACTAACCTCCCATGAATATCTAAGCACTGGTCAACTGGTAATGATAACTTGAAGCCTGAAAGGAAATAAATTTTGGTAAGAATTCTGGCCCAAAGTAGAAGTGGGATTGAGAATTGGAGAATGGCATTTAAGGAAGAATGGAGGTGGCCTTTGGTGGCTGAGGAAGAGAGGCTGGTGAAGACTGAATACCACCAGTTCCTGAGATTAGATTGGGAGATAGCTTGTAACCAAGAAGAAAAAGATCAGTTGACACTATGGTGGCAACTTAGGGCTTTCCTGTACTTAAAGTGTTGAGGCTTCAACATTTGACTTATCTATAGGAAAGAGTAATCAGAGATTAATAAGCAGCTTGAAAACCCTTAATAAAGAACTACCATAGAAATGGGCAATTTTAATCTCTAAGAAATACTTACTTCTCCTTCTCAACCAAGTTTCCCACTAGTAAAAGGAGAGAGCTATGGAAGAGAGGCCACAGGGCATGGTGTAAACCACACAGACTTTTCCGGCTCAATGCTTAGCATCTCAGACAGTTGTAATCATACAGTCACCATCTTTGATTATCCAAAATGAAGTGATGATAACTTCAAGCACATAGCAGGTGTTTAGTAAATGCTTGCTGTTAATGAGTAGCTTTAAAAAACAAACTCTCTAAGAGTTAAAATTTGTAGCTAGCAGTCTACTAATGTCCATTTTATCATTTTAATATGAGCCATGATTGACTGTAGTTTTTACGAGAGTGACTAGAGCTCGTCTAAGAACAGGAGAATCTTGTAGAAAAAGGCTTTCAGGGGGTGACCAAAGAAAACCTAATGTAATATTCTGTGGCCTCACACTGTACTACAGAGAAAAACACAGGACTTAAGCATTTGACATTTCCAGATCTTTCTACTGGGAGAAGAAATTATGGTGGCAAAAGAGGAAAGTACTTACAGAAGTGGAAACAGAAAGTATCTTAATGAAATGTCTTTATGTTACAAATTAAAAAATGGATATTCCCGTTATCCTGTGCACCCTGATCTCCCACAGTCCTTAAATTTCTACCCTCACATCGGCAGTCAAGATTTGTGGTTCAAAGCTGATGTGGATGTTAGAATGGTGGTAGAGATTTTGGGGGGTTCATCTTTCTTCTTCCGCCTTCATCACTTCAATATTGCACAAATTTTATAAAGATATTTAAAGTAGTGTCAGAGAAAAATATGTTTTAGTGATCACAAACCATGTACTAGCCATCAAACAAAGCTTGAAGACTGAGAAAGGAAGGTTATAAAGTTAATGAGAGCTTTAGTTCCAAAGGAAGCAACTCATTCGGTCTCTAGCATCAGAAAGGTTGAAAAGATTTTTAGTGGCTGTTGCATTTCTGTCATTTCTTGCTGTGTGACACATCTTCCTCTGCTCAGCACTTCAGAAAATAAAATTTTCTGCTCTTGGCCTTATACCCTCCCTATAGTGCAGGCCATCTCCTGTCATAACAAGAAGGGGCATATGGTGGCTTTCTCTTTTAGACAGGATTCCATTTAGATGGGGAAGAATCTGCATTGGTTTCATGCTTCCTCACTCAGTTTCTGCTCCACTCCCTTAGTCCCTTCTCTACTCCTAAACAAGAGAACACCTTCTAGAGAGAGGTGATGATCAATAGCTGAGAGGGCCAGGGAGGGTCAGAATTTCTCAAGGTTTTTATACATTTGGCAGTGGCCAAACCTGATATTTGGAACAGGTGACAACAATTGACATTTGGGATGTTGCATGTGTGGTAGGTGGTCAGACCTTCAGTGGATTCTCAAAACATGTTTTTCTAAGGTTGACTAAAAGCACAAGATCATCTTGGTAGAAAGGCAAGGGACCTTGGAAATTTCCCAGCAATTCAGCTAGAATTCCCACAGGCAAAAGCCATAAAATAAACCATCACTCCAAGATGTCTTATAAAAACAGCAGTTGCTTTTAGAAATATTTAATCCCAAATTCCACTGAAGTGCACATGGTATTTCCTGTTTCTGGAAACAGAGGAAAATTAAGCTCTGTTTGAAAGAAAGCAAGCAGAGCCAGATGTTGGTGTTGGTAACAATCTGCAGAGCCCAACACACATGTGGCGGCAGTCAGGGAAATGCATGACAGCTGTCTGAAGTCCTGGGAGCCTAATTTCTCTTGGCTAGAAAAGAAACAAAGTGTAGGGGCTGTTTTGTTTATATGTACAAGGAGACAGCTGAGTCTAAGAGGCAGTATTTTGGTTAGTAGAGCCAGCAACAGCAATTTAAAATATTTTTCCCTCTTCTTTTAACACATAACTCAAATCACTTATTCAAGGAATATTCTAAATCCAACTGAATGTAATGACATTTGAAATCTTACTTTTATTTATTTATTTAAGAAAATTCAGGACTATTCCATTTTGAAACCAATGATAGGCAATCTCGTGATATTTTGCTTTGTCCATATAGTAATACTTTTAGAATTTTTATCTGGAAAATACATGATTGGACTTCTTGATTTAAAAGTTGCTGGGGTTTACGGGAGTGATAACAATCTAGTTTATCTTCCCCTGCACCCCATTCCAAATCTTCTCTTTGGGTTAAGCTGATTTGACCTTTATCCTTTGTCCTTTCTTGCTTTTGTGTTTCACTGGCGTTTTTATCCAAGCTCTCCTCTCCCCTCTCTGTTCTTCAAATACTAACCATACTCTAATGCCTAATTCATACTCCAGCACATCCGTGAAGTTGACCTTGATCTTCCTATTGGAGGAGCCTCTCCTGTGAGCGTCTGTACCATCTACAGTCTGTATCATCACATGGCACTTCTAAACTAGCCTAGCATAAAAGCTATCAGTGTATGTATCTCAACTGCTCCATGAAAGATTTCTGCTCCTCAAGGGTTCCTACTTCTTTGTATTTCCTCTCCCTTTCCCCACTCCTCGAATTGATAGTTATTTTATACAAATTGCAAGACAACTACCCATGTTCATCCTTATGATGTTGTTGATTGTGATCATGTTTGGTGGAAGGCAAAGTGTGGGTTTTGTGGGAAGATAAAGAATGTTGAGTGATTCATTATCAGATCCTCTTTGGACTGCAGAACTGGACATATTATCAAGGTTTATTTAGTCAGATGCTTGTTGCATTTGAATTACAGGATGAAGCCTTGGTCTCAAGGGCAAAAATGGAAGTAGAAAGTATGAGCCAGATTAATACTAAGATTTCCTTAACACTGAGCTCTGGACTAGGATGCTTCAGTATCTCCTTCCCACTAACAATGGACAGGATTGAACACAACCTGGAGAGGATTGGATACATAACCGGGGGAAAGATGATCATCCATGGAAAAAGTGGATCAGAAAAGCAAGGAGAGCATTTTTTCTTGCTGCAGTGCTCTTCATAGAGGCTGCCTGACAGGAAGGGTGTGAGTCTTTGTGTCTGTCCCTCACCTTGCCACCATCTCTCTGTCCTGTTTATGGTTCCTTGTTCAGGGAAGTGACCCCAGGCTGCACTAAGACCTGACATGAACACTGACTTGACCAGGCTGTCACTTGATCCTAAGAGTAGGCTGATGCAAAGGGCTTATGGGGTAGCCAACTGGACTAATAGAATTAACTCTATCTGAAATGCAGATGGGAGAAAATGGAGTGGATTGGACAGTCTACAGAGGAAATGGAACAGAAAAGCAAGGAGAAGCAGAGAGCCAATCGAAGAAAGAGCATCCCAGCCAGTACAATGACTTTCCAGATTCTTCACGTCTTTAAATGAAGTTCTCTATTTCCCAATTTTGTAAGAAAAAAAAAAATCTAACATAGTGCTTGATGAATGTTTATAAAATGAATGACTGGAAATAAATTATGAATATTGTGAGGCATTTATAAAACAGTATTTATGTGCATTTGTGGTATAATAAGAACTATTTCTAGTCTTTGTCTAGGGTTCCTCATAGAGATCTTCAAAATCCTTAGAATTTCCTGAGGGACAGGAGTGTCTTTTGTTATTCATAATTAACCCCTTTGGGTGCTTGAGTTTATGCTAATGAGATCTGAGGGGGAACTAGCCCTGTGATTAGAAGGTCAGAACTTCTAATCACATACCCCAGCCTCTGGGGAATAAAGTGGGCCTGGAGATTAAGTTCAATTACAAGGCCAGTGATTTTATCAGTTGTGCCTGCATGATGCCGCTCCAATAAAAAACTCGGGACACTGAGGCTTGGGGAGCTTCCTGGTTGGTAAATGTATTGATGTACCAGAAAGGGTGATGTATCCTGACTCCAATGGACAGAAGCCCCTGGGCTCTATACGCTTCCAGTCCTTGCTCTATGTATCTCTTCTTCTGTCTATTCATCTGTACCCTTTATAATAAATAAAATGGTAATAAAAACCATAATGCTTTCTTGAGTTTTGTGAGTTCTCCTCAAGCAATTAACCAAGGGGTTGTGGGAACCCCCAACTTTGCAGCCAAGTCAGATAAGGGCAGGTGGCCTGGGGAATCCTGCTTACAGCTGGTGTCTGTAGTAAGAGTTGTCCTACTGGGACCTTCACCCTATAACTTACAGGATCTGATGCTCACTCCAAGTAGTAAGTGACAGAATTAAATTGTGGAATGCTCAGTTGATGTGAAAAAGTTGCCACCAGAACAGAACATTACATTCTTTGGCATTTAAAAACACACCATTTTTTTTGTGATATCTATTTTCAGTGTTGATGAACACAGAGCTAAATGATATCTCTGTCTCAAGCTGAAGGAGAGAGTAATTATATGGTATTATGTCTCTATAAGTCAATCTGCATATTGTTGATGGTCAGTGAAGTAATCAACAAACTTTAATATATACAACCCAAACCTTCTGCTGGATGGTTAGCTTTGGGGAGTCAAGTCCACATATTCCACATATTTGTATTTTAAACTATGCCTAGTGAATTGCCTTAAAAATCCTAAGTACTACTGAAATGCTTTATAGTTCATATGGTAATAAGTGCTTGTTAATTATAATACCTTGCATTTCATGCTTATTTAATAGTCTTGTCTCTCTGGATATTAATCATCTTTTTCTCCCCTTTCCTTATTTTACTAATAGAAAAAGCTAAGCCACAGATAAATGCCTTATCTAGAATTTGAGAGCAATTCAGGAATGGATGTGATATTAAAAGTCAATTTCCCTGAGTTTTCAAGTCTATCACTTAGCTTATCAAACCCTCTTTCATGACTAAGAACTACTAGTCATGTCTAGTTTTGACCATTCTTGGGAAGATGATAGTGAAATAATTGTACAAGTTCAAAATCAGATTCTACCATGCCTGGTGCACATGGAACCACTTTGTCATTCATCTTAGAATTGTTCATTTGGCCATATGTTCATGCCGGTAGCTAAACCCAGTATCTCTTGCCAAATTAAGTCAGTGAGTCATGTATATTGATAGAAAAGTTTAGGAATGCAACTTAGGATATGCCAAAGAAGAGAAATAGACTCAAGCACTGACAAAAACAGAAACAAGAAACATTTTTTAAGAAAAGAAATCTCAAGAGTATAAAAATTACTGCCTTCCTTACCTAGCAGGGGAACATATGATTAGCCCTACTGAGTTGAAGTTGGACTCACCCACCAGGTCTTCTTCAAGCTGCAAACAGAATTCAAAGAGTAACTTTGCAGCAAGAGAAATTTTTAATGACTATGAGGCCAACAATTTGTTTCAGATGGGAAAGCAGTAAAATCTCAGTTTTCTATTATCTGATTGAACATTACTCTTCAGAAGTAATTACTTGCTTTTCTAACATACTACCCTTATACTTTATTACTAACAAAATCTCTGAAAATGACAGTGACTGGAGTTAGGGCATAGTCATTATGGTCACATTCTATTTGACAACATGCAATCACACCCATTAAAGAGCTCTGCATTCCCCTCAAATGTGGCAAGAAACGTCCAAGGTGGTTTAACCAAGCGCTGAGTATGCTGAGTACGTAACAGGCTCAATGAGAAGCTAATGTCAGTAGACTGCTCCTCCATACATGTGACTAGAAGCTTCATCTACGTAGCAAACACTGACAGAGGTAACAATTTCCTGGAGTCTGAGGTTCAGACCTACTTGTGATACATTTTCTGAGACAAAGCAGGTGATTTTAGTGGCCACTTTGCAGATAAGAGAAAGGTTCACCGTCCTTCCTTTCCACCTCCAGATGAGGCTACAGGCCCAGAAGGCACCTGGGTGAATGTTGATGTGCATCTGCTCCATCCTGCCCCCTCCTGTGGGTGAGCTCTTGATTCAGAAACATCTGGGTGCTTGCCTCTTCAAGAGCAGGCTTCAGAGGTTGGCTTGACTTTGATTATTTCAAGTGTTTAATTCTAGGAGAGTCCAAATCAATTCATTTCTCTCTCTCTCTCTCTCTCTCTCTCAATCTCTTTATACTGATGATTGAACCTAGGGGCACTTAATTTCTGAGCCACTTCCCCAGCCTGTTTTTATATTTAATTTAGAGACAGGTTCTCACTGAGTTGTTTAAGGCCTCACTAAGTTGCTGAGGCTGGCTTTGAACTTTCAATCCTCCTCCTGCCTCAGCCTCCCAAGGCATTGGGATTATAGGCTTGACTGTCTTTTTGAGATGTCTCCCTAGTAATTCCAAACTTCCTGAATTCTGGAGCAGATTGCTAGTTAATCTGGATTGTTCAGGATTAGGGATGATGTGGCCCACTGTAGGACCACCTTCCAGAGGCCACAGAGAATTAGAGGAGGCTTGTAAAAAAATAGTGGCCTTGTTATAGAGTTCTGTACCTGCTGCAGAAGGAATCCCAAAGTAGTTTTTTCTTTTTTTCATAAGGAGAACCAGCCAGTGGTGAGTTTCAGCCCTCAGCAGAGTGATTAACCATGTGGGCTCTGGGGGAAGGTAACCTAGGTTTATATGACTTCTCTGACAGGTACTGAAATCTTAGTCAAATTGCTTATGTTCTCCATGTCTCAAAATTCCTTGTCTGTAAAATGAGGCCACTGCATATATTTAATAATATCCCAAATGTGTATGCTAATGATTAGGTTTTTAAACATTCAGTGCAGTCTCAAGAACACAGAAGTACTTAAATCACCACCACCATATAGTGCTCACCCTATGCCAGGCACTCTTTGTGCACTTTATATATGTAATTCATTTAATTTTCACAATAAACAGTATGACATATATCACATTCCCATTTTACAGATGAGGAAACTGAGGCACAGATGAGTTAAGTAAATTGTCTGAGACCATTCAGCTAGGGGACAGCAGATTACCTCTATGCATTTTAACCCAGACCATGTGGTTCTGGAGTCTATGCACTGAGCCACTGTTTTCTACTGCCTTGTCTCTTTAAAAAGGGATATTTTATTTATTGTCGTTTTCTTTCCTGTAAGGCTTTCCAACCCTGTGATACAGATATAACCCCTGCTCCCTCAGGTCTTAGGCCCTAGGAGAAGCTGCAGCTGACTCCTCCGAATGCTGAGCCACTATCATCCATGCCAAGTCATTTGCCACTTGCATGATTCCCAGAATGAAGGGGTAAAGGTACAGGAGGGCCTGAAAGCCTGCGTATGTGGAGTTGTATTTTGTTTGTTTGTTTGTATTCTGACACTGTCCTAGCTAGGTAAACTTGAAGACCTCCTTTAAACCTTAATTTCCTAAATCAAAAATGACAGATTCAAACTGGAATACTTTTTATGCATCTTCCTCATCTAGAATTTCACAAAAGATATCAGTTTATTTAAACTTAACAAACATTTACTGACTACCTGTTAAGTATAGAGCATTGTGTTCTTTGCTGTGGATAGAAAAAAAAATTGAATAAATAGAAGCCATGATGGGAACCACAAGGAATTTTTGTCTTAAATAATAGACAACTGTATAAATAACCAAGCCTGTATGAGTGGGAAGACCTGGGCTCAAATATATTTTCCATTTCCTAACTATTACCTTAAACTAATTATCTATCAGAACCTTAATTTTTTTATTTGTAAAATGGGCATGATAATATTTTTATTGTAAGATGTGAATCATTGCTGGTACTCAAAAATGTTGTGGAAAGTATTCAACAAATGCTTTGAAAAAAATGCATTTTTAAAAAAAAATTCAGGTAAAGTGGAGCACAGTGGTGTACACCTGTAATCCCACCTACTCGGAAGGCTGAGTTAGGAGGATCCTAAATTCTAGGTCAGTCTTAGCAACTTAGCAAGGCCCTTAAGCAACTTAGTGAGAACATGTCTCAAAATTAACAAATTGAAAACAGTCCTGGGGATATGGCTCAGTGATAAAGAACCCCTGGGTTCAATCTCCAGTACCAAAATAAATAAATAAGTAGACCACCAACACCAACAAAAACCAAGTCAATAAATGGAATGAACTTAACTTAATAGAACTTTGTCTTCTGAACGTGATATATGGTATAAAAAGATGTGAACAAGTAATCTCATAATCACAAATATGTAATTTTAATATATCTCTTTAATGCTAAAAGAATGTGTGCTATGGGGGCTGGGGTTGTAGCTCAGTGATAAGAGTGCTTGCCTCGCACGCATGAGGCCCTGGGTTCGATCCTCAGCACCACATAAAAATGAGTAAATAAAAAATAAAGATATCAAAAAAAAAAAAAAAGAAAGAAAGAATGTGTGCTATTATCAGACACCTAATAAGAATCAAATGCATATTAAAATGGGACATGTCTATGCAACATGAGAAGCATGCCATTTAGCCAGTGGATAAGTAAAGGGAAAAGATGAAGCAGAAGGAGAGTAAGTTCAAATTCACACTGCTTCTTAATGGCCATGCTAGGTGTGAATGGGGGAGTTTTGAATGCTGGTTAAGCTTAAAGACTGACCCCTTTTTAATTTGGGGCTCACCCAATAATGATGTCTATTTAGTTCAATGCAGCAATACTTATTTAATTGACTCAAACTTTCTTTTTGCCACATTCTGTATTCTGTTTGTGCAAAAGAGCGATGACCCAGACAAACATGAATGATGCCCTCCTGGGGAACATTAGAAAGAACCCAACTGTATTCATTAGTTAAATTTCTAATTTTTAACAGAGGAATGTTTTCTAAAAATAAGAACTCCATTGTTTAAATATATGTACTATAATTTTTGTTGCTATGTTTCTTATAACAGGAAAAAATATAAGGGGAAAAAAACCCCAGCTGAATGTCCATTGACAAGAGATGTTCTCATAACTTAATACATAATGTGAAATAGAAGAAATAGACTGAATCTCAACCAAGAAAAATAAACAGGAAAGTAATGGGGATGAAAGTGTCAGGATGTTAAAAATATTTGTCTCTTGATAGCATAATGATCATTATGAATAAATTTTTCTCTCCTTCTGCCCACTTTTATGTAATTTTTGCACAACCGTGCACTTATGTAGCAATCGGAAAAAGTAAAATTTATAAAGAAGATGTTTACAACATTTGACTTATTAATTCTGTTCCTAAGTGTCTTCTTAAAAATAGAACCTACCATAAGAATCCCAATGCAAATAATTTCTTGTAAAGTAATTAAAAGGTTAAGCTATACCCTTATTATTTAACACAGTTTTTAGATCTTTTGGATTTTACAGTGCATTCAGCAACATCTGGGAATATCACACTTACTCCAATTAAGCAACACTTTGTTGTCAAGCTGATCTCTAAGTGCTAACCATGTTCTAGTTGTTCTGGGGAAAGCCCACTTCCTGCTAATTTGTGAGGTCATGATGTAAATCCACAGGAAACAACTTATCCCTCAGAAATTCCACAAGCTGTCCCCTCTAGCCATTAGCTATATAAAAAGGGGCATGCTCTCAAACCAATCAACAACAACAATAATAGAGTAGTTCTTATGTAGAAATTTATATTCTCAAACTTGAGAAGCTTAAAGCTCGAATAATTAATTAATTAATTAATAATTAATTGCTCACTTGGTTGTGTGAAGAGGGAGGATCCAATTCATTGAATTCTAGTGGACAGGAAATGCTTTTGACAGTTATTGCTACTGTGTTTCATCTCTGGTCTTTGGAAAGTGTGGTGACAGATGTAAATAGGTATTACACTGAGAGGGTGCTCACCTGGATGCTTCTGAGGCACTGAAGCTGGTCACAAGGGAGCAGGGACAGAGAGAAGGAAGATACCTAAGAAAGTTTTAGGCTCAGTTCCTACCTGCAAAACCCAGGGAGCTATTAAAACACTCTGGACATGAAGGGGAATATCTGAGATGGAGTCCTTCAAGTGATTTGAACTTGAGCAAGTCAGTTCACCTCTGCGCAGTGAACCTCTGATTTAATCTATGCTGAACTGAAGAAAAAGTTAGAAAAATATACAAGTACTTTGCAAAGTTATTGTGAAGATCAAAGGGGATAATGTATGCAAAAGTATCTTATAAGGTGTAAAATTTGGTATATAAATTAGATATATTAATATTAAAGGGCATTTTATATTCCTTGGACAGTGTCTTTCACTTGGTCATTATCAATTAAACATTTATTAAATTTATTTGGTGAGACAGGACATAAACTGGAGATAAAGTGATGTTTCAGCTGCTATTTTAATTAGAAAAACTAAGTTTTCCTGGGTATTGTAAAATTCAAAGACAGTTATCAAATTTCACATGGGAACAGAGTACTTGGCACTAGGCATTCCTGAAACAGATGGGGTAACTCAGTGTTCTAGTGGTGGCTAGAATTTATACACCAGTTCCTGGACCCAGCTGGCTCAACGTGACTCCTTGGTTCAGTTATGCGGCCAGTAAATATTTTTTGAGAACTAACTATGTTTCAGACACTCTTCTTAAAATGATTTGACATGGAGGTGAGGAGAGACTAACACACTCCCTGTTCTTATGGATCTTACAGCATAGTGTGGGAAACAGTAAATTATCAGGTAATCGCATAATCCACAGCAAACGTTATTGCATGGAAGGGGAGATACCTAATTCCACAGGGGCATATTATTTCTATGCTCAGGTTAATCAGAGAGATCAGGAACAATTCTTTGAAAGGGAGACTCATGGGATTAAATCTGAAGGCTTTAATCTGTAAGCCAAAGGTGAAGAAGGGAGAGAGGAACATTCCAGACAAAGGGAGCAGATTGTGCAAATTCCCAACCTCAGAACGTACCACTGTTTATAAGTTAATTTATTCATCTTGATTTTGTCAATGTATTAAACAAGTTTTATAGAAAAAGGGATAAAAATATTATATTAGTGCTCCATGTCTGTAACAAATACCCCAAATAATCAACTTAGAAAGAGAAAAGGTTTATTTTTCATTATGGTTTGGGAGGTTCTAGTCCACATTGCTTTGCTAGTGAGACAGCACATCATGGCAGGAGCCTCTGGTAGAGCAAAATTGCTCCCCTCAAGGCTGGGAAATGGAAAAGAAAGAGAATGGAGGGGCTGGGGTCTCATCCCCTTCAAGGAAACACCCCAAAGACCAGAATATCCTTCTAGGTTCCACCTCTTAAGGTTTTCTCTACCTCTCAAAAGCACCAAGCTAGTGACTAAGCCTTAACACACAAGCCTTGGATGGCATTCCAAATCCAAACTATAGCAAATAAATATATATCCTTATGTATTTATCATATATATATATATATATATATATATATATATATATATATATATATATATCCTTAGTGATATATCTTGACCTTGTATGTCATCATACATAAATTTTTCTCATTCTTTTTTTGGTACCAGGGATTGAGGGATTGAATCTGGGTATTTAACCATTAAGCCACATCCGTAGACTCTTCTTTAATTTTCTTTTTTAATTCTAAGACAGGGTCTTTCTACGTTGCTTAGAGTCTCATTAAATTGCTGAGGCTGGCCTTGAACTTGTGATTCTCTTGCCTAAGCCTCCCAACTTGCTGGGATTATATAGGTGTGCACCACCAGGCCTGGTCCTCTGGTTCTTTTTGACAGTGGCATGTTATTCTATTTTTTAATAGATGTGCCATACTTTATTTAACCTGTCTCTTATTAGTGAACATATAACTTGTTTTCAAAGTTTATAAACAATAATATAATTGATAGGTACAGCTATCTTTGAGTATTATGTGATACATTTCTGGGGTAATTTTCTAAAATTGGAATCACTGGTCAAAAATTATACACATTTAACAATCTGATTTTCATTATAAATTTGTTCATTAAGAAGAGCTCTGCAGAGTTTCTTTTACTTAATCTGAGAGTGTGAGGTGGAGGGAGTTTCAATTTTATTAGGAAGCCCTCTCAAAGAAAAATCTGAGATGGGACCAAGGTTACCTCTTCAAGTCTTCTAGAAAATGTGAGAGTTAATGAAGATAACACATTTCCCCTACTCTGGTACTGAGTTAGGTATTGGGAATAGTGTAATGGTGTTAGAGTTTTTCAAACCTAATAATAAGAATCGTGCCCCTTATTTAGTTGGTAAACAACCAGGCTGGTGCAAAGTGTTGAAGGAAATGGTTTGAAACCAAGCACAGTAGCATATACCTATAATCCCAGTGGCTCTGGAGGCTGAGGCAGGAGGATTGCCAGTTCAAGGCCAGCCTCTGCAACTTAGCAAGGCCCAGTCTCAAAACAAACAAACAACAACAACAAAACTGGGATGGAGATATAACTCAATGGTTTAGCACCCTGGTACCCTCCCCTTAAAAAACAAAGGAGATGGTTTAAGAGGAGGAAATTATTAGTTGGGGAGCACTTCCTATTTGAGCTGAATCGTTTTGAAGAGTAGGATTTTGGAGCAGAAGAGTTTTTTGTGTCACGTGTTAAACATTCCCCAATTTGGGTTTGCAGAATGGTGAGTAGATTCTCGTAGCTTGAGGAATAGGGTCCACGAGATGAACCTGGGAAAGCTTGTGGTATCAATCTGTTTCAGTAAAAAATGCTATCCACTGCAGGTGATAAAAAGTACCAATGGTAGCCGGGCACGGTGGCGCACGCCTGTAATCCCAGCACTTTGGGAGGCTGAGGCAGGAGGATTGCGAGTTCAAAGCCAGCCTCAGCAATGGCGAGGCACTTAGCAACTCAGTGAGACCCTGTCTCTAATAAAATACAAAAAAGGGCTGGGGATGTGGCCCAGTGGTCTAGTGCCGCTGAGTTCAATCCCCGGTATCAAAAAAAAAAAAAAAAGTACCAATGGCATTAGATTATTTGACTAGTGAGAGGGTAATCATGGAAATTAGGGTGTTAGTAGGGGAAACAAAAGATAGGTATCACCATGTAATACTCCCTGTTCCTGGGCCCGGGGCCTGTTCCCTGACCTGCAGGCAGAGGTGATGACTACCTGTGGCTCAGGAGTGGGCAGGCCGAGCTGTAATGCACACAGGCAGTCCAAGCTGGGATCGCATACAGGTGGGCCGAGTTGGAACGCTTGTGCAAAACCAGTGACTTGGAAAACTGTGCTCTTTATATGTAATATGAAAGGAATTGCACTCTGCAAGCATGTCTAACAAATTAAAGTAAATTTTTAAAATGTGAGGTGTAAAAAATATATACATATATATATATGTATAGAGGGAATTCTTGGCCATGTACTTTACCACCACTACTGGCCGTTAAAGTTGCTATATTTTCCATTTAAAAAAAAATAAAAGTACCAATGGCTTTTAAAAACTTGGAGTTTGTTTTTCTAAGTTAGAAAATCTGCATGTAAGCAACAGAAATTGATTCGGTGGCTCACTGGTGTCAGAGCCAGTGTCTCTGTAGCTCTCTTGGCCCTTCTCTCATGGTGGCAAAATGGCTACCTCAGTTTGTGTTCTCATCTGTGCTCAAACCTAGAGGAAGGAGGAAGTGCATCTGTCCACTGCATCAGGAAAGCATAAGATTTCCCTAAAACCCCCACAGCAGATTTCTGTTGTTTTGTAAAACTGGCTACCCTTGGCTGCTGGGAGAGAAGCTGAGAGCATGGAGGATGGGTGTCTTAACTGGCTTAGTCCAGCTCTGACCATTGCTGGCAAGGGTGTGCTGAGATTCCCAAGATCTTTGAAGAAGAGGGATAGCAATATGAGGGGATAATCAAACCACCTCCTCATGGGTTAGGTTTTTTGTTTGTTATTTTATTTGGTTTTGGTGGTATGGGAATTGAACCTAGGGGTGCTTTGTCTCTAAGCTGTATCCTCAGACCTTTTATTTTATTTTGAGACAAGTTCTAAGTTACCAAGGTTGACCTTGAACTTGCAATTCTCTTTGCCTTAGCCTCCCAAGAGGCTGGGAACACAGGGGTGTACCACTGTGCGTGGCTGTCATGCATTAGATTTTGAAGGGCCTTGTATGATATACCAGAAAGGTGACTCCCATCTTGGTAGAGCAAAGGCAGCTCCTTGGTTTTCCTATGGTTTATGAAGGTTATTAGTAGTGGCAGTTCCTTCCCAAGTAATTCCAAGATTCTGGACTCAGGGAGTGGGGGTGGATTATTTCAGAGTGACAGTGACTGATCAAATGAACAACTCTCCTTATTTACTTCACAATATGAAAGGACAAGAATGTGCTATCTCTTTCATCTGTAAAGCTTTCCTTGACTTCAAAAAGCATATTATAAACAAAAGCATGTCACAGGATGTGGAGATGAAAACAAGTTATGAAACCAGTTTACATGCCACAGTTTAGGCAGAATCACAAGGGATGAACAAAGAAACCCTTTTCAGTGTTTTTTAAAAATTCATATTTACACACATATATGCAATTACTATCAAGTTACTATTAATTTCAAACATCTTTAATTTGTTGGTCATACAGTCAGCTTAAATGTGCTATTGTTTTTCTGGTCACACATAGTTGTTCTTAAATATGAAATATTTTTTTGTTCTCATGAAGTCAGAGAGGCTAAAAACTGATGCTGACTACCCCAAATTTAGTTTAAGTTCATATTTCTTCACTGTGATATATTGGTACATATTTGTGCAGTAGAGAAATAAATGGGAACATAGAACATTAGACTAGGAAGTCCATTATGAATCATATGTAAGTTAAACATTAAAAGTAACCTTTTAAAAATTTAGAGAACATTTGGAAATTACAAACTGGCCTTATGTACCATAATTACTATACTCTGGCTAAATATTAAAAGTATTTTGAGATGAAAATGGAACATTATTTTTATAAATAAACTATTGCTTTTAAAAAACTCAACACTGGGCCTGGTGGCCTAAGCCACCTAGTACTCCCAGCTACTCAGGAGGCTGAGGCAGGAGGATCGAAAGTTCAAGACCAACCTCAGCAACTTAGCAAGATCCTGTCTTAAAATTTAAAAGAATAAATAAATAAAGGATGAATATGTAGCTCAGAGGTTGAGTGCCCCTGGGTTCAAGCCTCAGTACTGAGAAAAACAAATAAACAAACACTATTAAGAAGATATGATTTCTCATATGGAAACATTAATAGAAATATTTGAGTCTCTATAGAGAGTCTCCAGGGTTATGCACCCTAATATATGAATAAATGGTTTTGGGTATTTTTAATCAGAAATTTTTAATCATAATAAATGTTGTTTCATGTTATGATTGATAGCAATAAAAGGGCATAAATATTTCAAATGTTTTAATTACACTTACTTGACATGAGTTTCTAAATCTGTCCCACTCTATAAACATACCTACGGGGCACAAAAGGGTGGGGGGAAGCACAGGCAGAGACTCCACAATGACTAAAACACCAATATTATCCCGAACCCTGCCCCGCCATATGTGAAAATACATTGCTGATTGAATGAGTTCAAAGTAATAAGCATAATCTCTTCCTCATAAGAATGCTGGAGATGATCAGACTAAACCTGCTTGCCTTTGTCATAGGAGGTATTCCAGTCCCTTTCCCTTCACCTTCTGCTTTGTGGGTTGTGAGCAGTCTGGAGTCCAGTGTAGGCTGCGCTGGATATCACCCCTAAAATGAGTCAGGGCGGTTCATTCTCCCAGATTCCCTGGCTCTGTCGGTGCAGGTCCTCTGGGGATGCCCAGCATGAGAGGTTTATTTGGGGAATTGTAGAGAACACAAGAAGGAGTAGACAGGGATAGGTGTCAGATCTGACACCTGGGCAAGGAGAAAGGGGTAGAAGGATGAATACAGTGAGGCTCAGATCTTAGCCCTTCTGAGAAAGTTTCCACTGAGCCAATGGGAAGTCCCTAAGACCATGACGTTTCCCATTGAAGAAGCTTCCTGTTGGTTAGGAAGGGAGATTTTGGAGTGGACACTGCTGTGGACCCAAAGGAGTGACTGCTGGAGACATTAACCAGTTCTGCCCTCTGCGCAGGTGCTCTTGAAGGAGATCTGAGCAGAGCGGAGCCTGGCCACCATACCAGCATTATCATCCTTGTTCTAGGGACCAGATCATGTGTCTTCCTGTGTGAAAGCTTTCAAAGGCTCCTTGCTGGCTGCAGGACAATGCTCAAACATGCATTGAAGGTTTCTGAAATGCTGACATAGGATTCATTTACATCTACTTTTAGTATATTTCTCCCTGATTCCTGTTCTCTAGTCACAGACAAATTCACACCACAGTCTGGAGATCCAATGCGGTGGGATGCCTTTGAGCTTCTGCTCAAGTTGTTCCTGCACCTACCTCTCCTTAGCCTCTCCAAACACTGCTCTTCTCTCCACACCCAGACACTCTTCTCCACTGAGCTCTTTCTTGAGTCATGAACTCAACATGCATCAACTTTCTTTTTTGCTCAGACTCCATATTGTATGAATGTCTATATGATGTGATTTCATTTTACATCTTTTCTTCAAAGATCTAGAAGACAGGAACTATATCCCTAGGACCCTCCCAGGTTGTGCTTGTACCAGTGATAGTATGGTGAGTGTTTATTGGAAATAAATGAACACAAATGTAGGAAAGGACATTCGTTTGTTAGGAGAGGGATGGGACCAGAAAGCTGGAACTATTTCAGGAATTTCAAAAACATTTCTTCACACAGCCTCCTTGAATTCTCTTTGCTTCTCAAGTCCCTTTCCTGGACCTTGAACCAGTTAATGGCCAGAATGGTTGAGAGGTAAGGGGCGGGGAGGCAGGTTCATCTTCCTTTTTTATCCAGCCCTTTGAGAGCACAGCTCCAGAGAGAATCAAATCTGCCTTTTGTGTAATTCTTTCCTTCCTTTCCTATGTCTATCCATATGGTGCAACATTCTCTCACCCAGTTCTTACACGAAGATTGAACTGTGAGGCATCTACTTCCTGCTCATGTTTATCTTTGAGTCCCCATCACCCAACAGAGTACCTGGCAGGGAGCAGGTGCAGAGTTGCACAGAGTCGAGGGTGGTGTGCAGCGAGGGAGGAAGTAGGCACACTCACAGAAGCAGAAATCTGATCATCAGAAGATGATTGCCAAAAAATCACAGAAAGAATTACAGCAGCTAAAAAATTGTAGCAGGAGGTGAAGCGGTAGATGGCGGGATGCAGAAAAGAAACCCAAGGGGAGACACCTTGCCTTACAATGAATGGTCAGTTGAATTAAACTAGTTCTGGCCCTCCTGAGAAGTAGAATATAGAGTAGAAACATTAATTGGGTTCAATTTAGCAGTGTTCACTGTGTGGTCATTTTTTATAAAAATCCATCTTAATTTCCATAGTTAAGTTAAAAAAATAGAATATAATTAATTTCCAGTTGCAAAGCAATTCTAATCTAGTTGAGGATACATGTATAAAGACACATGAAATAGTTTGTGACATGGTCGAATATGAATTTGAGTTCTTTCCTCTTCTACATTGAATTAATCCGTGAGTCTTGATGACTTAATGTGCAAAGTATATCTGAAATCTGTCAACTTCTTCATCTTTACCATACAACTTCAGTTGTTTGTCTCTTTTGGACCTGCAACAACTCCTAATTGGTCTCCTTCATTCTAGTTTTGTATCTTCATGGTCCATTCTCTGCCTAGTAGATAAAGAAATCTTTCAAAATAAAAAATGCATGTTGTGACACTCTCCTGCCTAACAGGCTCCCAGGGTTGCTGGTGCACTCAGTAAAACATGAAGGTCTCCCTTGACCTGGCACTTGCCTCCCCCCCGAGTTCCATCTCTGCCTCACTTCTCCTGGCTCACCACCCTCCAGCCACACCACCCTGCTTTCTGTTCTTGGGAATTACCATGCTCACTGCTGAAGAATTTAGGGCCTTTATAATTTTTATTCTGCAATAAAAAAATAAATAAATAGATGAATGAAAGGAAGATCAGTAAAGTAGAGGAAGGAGAATAAGGGTAGGGAGTAGGGGAGGGAAGAGAGGGGACATGAACTAAAACTGAATTCCATGTTTGTATGATTTTGTCGGGATGAACTCAGTTTCTATGTATAACAATAATGCTGCAACAAAATTTTTTAAATGGTAAAATAAAAATCAACAGAAATATTTTTAAAAACTTTATTCTGTTCGGAACATCTTATGTCTCATCTTTGTAGGGCTGCTGGCTTCTTTTAAATATATTTTATTTTTAATTAATTTGTATTAATTGTATGTATTAATGGGGTTCGATTTCAATACATATAGCAGGCATGCACTGCTCACGTCTACCTAGCTTTCCCTTTATCCACTCTTTCCCCTTCTCAGCCTGTAGTAAATCACTAGTCTACATTCAGGTTGCTTTTTAAAAAAATTTCCACATACATAGAGAATAAATGGTACTGGGCTTTTTGTGTCTGACTTATTTCCCTTAGCATAATGTCCCCCAGTTCCATCTATTTTGCTGCAAATGGCAGGTTTTCTTTCTTCTTTATGGCTGAATTCTACCATGTATATATACAGCATTTTCTTATTTATCTGTTGATGGGCACCTAGGTTGATTCAATATCTTGGCTAGTATGAACAGTGCCACCATAAACATGAGTAAGCAGGTAACTCTTTGGTATGTCAATTTCATTTCCTTTGGATACGTACCCAGAAGTGGGATAGCTGCATCATACAGTAACTGTATTTTTAGTTTTTTAAAGAATTTCCATATTGTTCTTCATAATGGTTGTACTATTTACAGTCTAACAGTGTATGAGAGTTTCTTTTTCTCCATGTCCTTGCCACCTTTTTTTGCATTTAGATCTCTTCAGTAAAGGCCCCCAACCCCACAATCTAACTATCAGTACCCCCTCTAGCCATTTTCCCATATCACCTTATTATAGATCTTCATGGAGCATAGTAGCATCTCAAATGAATTTACTGTCTATCTTTTCCCTCCCCCCAACACACACACTAAGAAGTTGAGCTGCTCGAGAGGACAGGTCTTCTTTCCTGTCTTTTAATCGCTCTGTTCTCAGTGCCTAGCACAATGATGCCCTTTGCATAGTTGGTTGTCACTCAAGAGCTGTCCAGTGAATGATAAATAATACCAACTATTAGAGACAAAGAAAGGACATTGTAGTTCAGAGTACTTGGGCAAAGTGCTTGGAGGAAGAAAGATTGTTTTATTTGCAAAGAATGCTAAGAAGCAAAGACTTGGAGGTGACAATATGTGTATTTTTGTCCAACGGAAGTCACTGGCTTGACTGGAGCAGAAGATGCCCAGAAATAAAGGTAGGTATGAAATCAGAGGGCAAAAGAAAGTCATTACTCTGTCTCAGGTGGCAAAGCATTGAAATTCTACAGGGCACCTGAGAGCTAGGATAGCTATTTATCATTCTATTTCCAGGTTTGACAAATATGGAACTAAGTACAATTCCCGAATCATGAACATAATGAAAAAACAGTCAGTCAGCCTTGTATATTTCGTTTTTATGCCAGTGATAATGATTTTATTTTATTTTTTGGCTTCTCTGTTTCTCATGAAATAGTTCACTATTTTGATAGAGCAGCTCCCTGAATTATTCAATCTAGAAATAGTTTTCATTTATTTGACATTTTATTTTCTCTCAGGAATGGCCCTTATAGAATATGCATTTCTTTTCCTAGAATGAGATAATATATTTGAAAGTACTTTGCAAACCATCAGATGCTACTGGAATGGAAGGTAGAATGATATTGCCTTTAAAGGTCTTAAGGGACATAAACTACTCACTGCCCTGAGTTTCCTGCTTTTTATCGTAGTAAGAGGAACCAATTCATTATACCTGGAGATTATTCTCTGCTACACTCAGGAGGCAAACATGTTTGTCTACACATTACCCAGTTACTAACTCTAAGAAAATTAACAAAACTCACGTTTCTGAGATAAATCATGGATGAACAATCAGTCACAGAACATGCACATGCACAGTCAGAAGGACACGGAACTAAAATTCTGCCAATTTAAAAGATTGCCCGTTCCTTTTGTCCCCCACATGACTCCTTTCTCATCAGCAAGGAATATCTACCAGCAGAGTCAAGGAATGCAGCAGTTTCTTTGAGCACCTAAGATTGCCATGGAGGGCTGGTGTCGGGAGACTAATTTTGTGTTTTAATTAACAGTGGAACTTATCCATTAAAGAATTTAAGAAACATACCAATACGTGAACATATTTTTCAAAATCGAATCTTTCTGTCCCTTTGTCCTCCACAAATAGCCAAGTAAAAGATGGTGCCTCAGCGTGATATTTCTGTGGCCACATTGATGCTTTCTATGTAAATTTAAAAAACTGACAATGTTTTCATTTTATAGACTTCATAGGAGAAACAGTTTCCTCCAGGAGATACTGGAATGTCTGGGCCTGTCTCCAGGAGAAAGCAAGACTGGAAATGCCATTAGGAGGCAAAGGACAGACAGAGGTAAAGAGAAGAGTGGGCTTGGACCCCGGCTTGGATAGAATTGCAACAATGAAAGGAAGTGGGAGAGCAGAGGGTGTTGGTAGGGCTGAGTGCTGCTCTATCAGAATAAGTGTAGGAAAATGGGCACCCAGGCAAGGGTTTTTAAGGGAAAAGGCAAGGCAAAGGAAAAATACAGCTCTTTTGCATTGAGAAGCAGATAGAATATAAAAGCAATTGCAAACTTTTCAGAGAACAAGGGACAGAAAGGCCTTGTCTGATTGAGGAGCAGGCAAAGATTAAAATTTATATGATGGCCCAGATAAACATGAACTTTTAATGTAAGAATAATAGTAATATCTAATATTTATTGAGATACTTTTTCACTAGTTACTACAGTAATCATTTTCATGAATAATCTTGCATTAGCTCATTAATCTTCACAACTTCATGAGTTAAGAACCGTACTCATTTTATAGCTGAGGAGACAAAGGTTCAAGAAATCTAAGATGCTCAAATGGTACAACCAGGACCCAAACTGTGTCTGTTTGGCCCAAAATCTATGACATAATTTCCAAAGGCATAATATTGTTTATGTGCTTATATATTTAATTTAAGATATGTATTTATTTATTTGGCATTGGAAATTGAACCCAGTGGTACTTTACCATCGAGCTACATTTCTACATTTCCTAATCCTTTACATTGTTTATTTTGAGATATGGTCTCGCTTAGTTACTGAGGCTGTCCTTGAACTTGTGATCCTCCTGCCTCAGCCTCCCAAGTATCTGAGATAACCAGGATGCACCACCACACCTGGCTAACTTAAAAAATTTAAACACACATTTACAGAAGTTAAATTTAACCTTACTTTTACCATGTAAAAAGAATATAGTACTTCCGATAATCTCTATCCCTAAACGTAACTACTATTTCTGCTTTAGTTTATGTATTTCATATGTATACATACGTTGTGATAAGAGAACTAAAGGGACTCTATCTTGTTCTTCAGCAGCCATCTTAGGAGTTCTGAGAAATAGTTTTGTTCCTCAGAAACAATAGAACATGGAAAGTCCTGCCTCTGTACCCATTAATCGTTACCTAGCATAATATGCTTGACAGCATAAAAATAGCAATTCCTATACAATGTAAAATTGTTCTCTTTGGTTTCCATTTTTCTTGGGCAACATACCTTGTCAGAGATTGATTGTCTAGACGTTAGTAACCATTCTCTAACATGTACTCAACTAGGGTCATCTTGACCCCATTCCCTTCTACTTGATCATTGCTATACCAACCTGGAAAATCCCGTGGGAAATATTATTGTACCCATTGCTTTGTCTTGCTAACTGCCTAGATTCAGCTTCTGTACTGTGGCTTGCTTGCATTGGCCGAAACCCTGCAATTGAATATTCTGCCCTCTGTGATTTTTCTCTTTTAAAACTCTTGAAAATCACTGCGGGCGTGCCATCTTGTCACACTGTGTGATGTGTGGGGATGGTAGCCACTGATCAGCTTAATAAAGTCTTTTTATTGGCTCAAGTGTGACATGGCTTGGAGTTTTAACTGGCATTATGCTGGGTACAACATTTTTGGTTCAACAACATATGCATAAATATGTTGTATATTCACTGTACATATTCCTTTTATTTATGTAGATCATCTTATAAACAGTTTTTTGAAATTTTTGATATTAAAAATATAAAAATTCTTCTCCAATGTGATATCTTTCCGTATTTGTGCATTTTTCCCCAAGGAAAAGAGTATTATAATTTGTATACATATGTGTGTGTATGTGTGTGTATATACACACAAAATATATGCATATATGAAGACACAAATTTTAATATATATTGCCAATAAAGATTGAAATAATTTATACTCAAGAGCTCTTCTTTACTTACATTTTGCACCAACTTGTTAATTTTTAAACTGATAGTGGGCAAATGATATCTCATTTGTTTTGCAAATTTTGAGTTGTTATTGAAGATGAAGATTTTTTACATGTTTATTGACCTTAATGTAACTACGTTTTTAAAATATATTAACACTATTTTTGGTGTATCTGTTGTCATACCCATGTGTGCAGTTAAGTAATTTGGGAAGTAGGTATGAAGAGTGTTAGGAAGGTGTGAGTATGATGGACAGTGTGAATTTGTAAAGTGGGGATAAATTTCCTTTGCCTTTAAAAGAATACTTTGAATGTTAACAAGAAAAAAAGAAGAAATGAAAACACTTAGAAAGCATCTTTCCTCCATGTCATGATAGTTATTTTTATTTTCTTTTGATAACAATCAATGACATTCTTTCAGATCTGATCTAACCCATTTTAAATCCACTCACACTCTTTCCTACCCCTCTTATAAAAAACACTTCAATTTAAAATAGTACAAATCGCACATCTTTGCCATTCTCTCAGGATGCCACTATCTTTAAGGCTTAAGGAAAGATGTCTTATTCCAGAGTTAAGATTAAGAATTATCTGAGTTTTCTTTTAGTTAGGGACTCAAAGTAGGGAGAGTTTTATAAAGAAATTCAAAGGCCTGAAATTTTACTTTCTTTTGATTCAGAAAAATCTTAACATGCTTTCCCTCAGGGCATTACGTAAAGCACATCTGTTAAATCAGGATTTTCCTGATATAAATGGACATGGGCTCTCTTGACAATTTTACCTATTTAAATTCTGTCACGTTGCTGTACATATGCCTACAGGGTCCTTCAAAGAGTGAATATTATAAATCAAAATAAAAAAATTCACTTGGCTATATCATAATTATTATCCATGATCCATTAGAAATAATGCCCCAAATCTTCATCTTGATCAAGTGCAGTTTTATTAACCACTATACATTTTTAATAGCCAGCACTCTCTATTCATTGTAATTCAAGGTTGTGCCTGAGCTGCCATTCGTAAATCACTTGTTATGCGCTCCTGCTTTCTAATACCAGCCTAACCTTTTGCTATATCTTGCTGTCAAAACATTCCAATCTGATTTGATGCAATTCTATTCTGCATGTGTGCATCCCTATCTATCCTATGGAGTGGCAGAAATAATTAGACTACATCTGAGTGTTTTTTTTTTTTTTTTCTGTAAACACCTGTACTAATTAAAACTCCAAATAAATGGAAAATTCTTGACAATCATGTTCATCATTAAGAACTTCTTTTCATAGGCACAACAAACAAGATGTGGACTGTGTACAATGGCTGGTCAAAGATGGATGAATAATGGGAGCTTTATTCACTGAGAATTCCAAAGGATCTCATTTATGAGCCAGCTAAACCATGATTCATTGGGTCCATCGGTGTTCCCACACCAGTGGCAGGCTGGCATGAAAGACCCACATGTCCAGGCCCTATGAAATGGTAGCCCTTTTACTGCCTGAAACAAAAGTGATTCCATGCCACTTCCCATGTATATGACATACTTCTAGTGACTTTTCCTTGGTTGTTTTATAAAACATGGATCTTAATTTGCTTGGATCAATCCCACTTGCCAGATTTGTGCTTGTCAAAGGGCCTCTGTCCCCCCACCCCCACCAACACCAAAAGTATTTAAAGAGACATCCTGAAGGACACAAAATGGAAATCTCCATGTAACAGAGATTTAATTAATGGTATAGTCTTATTTTTTATTTTCTGTTACCTGATACTTGAGACAACAAATGATATATTTTGGCTGACAAATGTTTTCTTCTTGCTTTCTGTTTTTATACACATACAATCTGAGGATGCAGTAAGATAATAAATACGACTAGTTTGAACTTTTCTGAAGGCAAGACTAGAAATTAAGTCTCCAGCAAGAAACCATCTCATAAAGATTTACAAATATTTCATCTTAATAAAAATTATACATAAAAGAAATCTTATACAATTTGCAACTCTTCCTCTTTTCCATCCTTGAACAATAATTGTTATATTCTTTTAGTAGAGAAACAGGCCCTTTGCTTGTTCATGGCAACACAGGACCTATCGTGTATGTGGAAATGAAATACCTAGCTTGGAATGAACAATTTGCTCTCCCAATGCAGCTTCTCACCATTTAAATTCTCTGAGAAAAAAATTTAATTTTCCTTTTAATATCCCTTATATGGATATAGTGTCAGATTTCATTATTTTCTTTATCTGTAGTTTCTCTAGTCATATCATAGATGCAACTTGGGAACCAATTCTCTTAAAATAAAAATGGGCTTATAGCCTTTTATTGCTTCTACTATTGAAGTAAACTAGAAGGAAAAAAAAAAAAAAGATGGAAAGTAGTGTAATGTCATTGTAGAGAAAGACCTCAAATGTATCCTGGAATTTCTGCAGGAAAAATGGACTTGGCTTCAGTGTGTGGCTGGATGCCAAGGAATCAGATTAGTATAAAATACACAGTATCTGATCTGCAACAGTTTTTGATGTAACAAAGGAACCCAGATTAGTGTATAATATGTATAATGTATTTGCTTTGTGCATAAATGTACAGTATGTCACATGAATGGCAATTGAGCATGACCCTGAATGCTCTTACCTGAGCAAAGGATGGCAGCAGACTTCAATGTGACCAGATTGAGAGGATGATATAAGAGATTGAAACTATATGGCAGTTATGGGGTGTTATTTCTATATATTGATGCTAAGAGATGCCAAATGCATACTGACTGTGTATTTGAATGGTTAAATGATAAGAAAATTTTCCAAGTCCCTAACATACTCCTCCATGAAATTTTGTACAGAAGTTCTAGAAGGTAAGAACAGAAGTATAAACACTCACTAATCCATTTATTGCTTTATTTAATTCCATTTAATGTCTTATGTGTGGGAATCCAGCTGGCCTTGAGTGCAGCCATCTTGGTCCTTGCCCTCCAGTGACCTGACACTCATTCCAAACCCTACAGAATAGACAAAGTTGTTAAGATAGCTGAGCATTTCATGCTGGCCAATGATCTTAACCAATGTGTGACATTTTAATAGTTTTTGAGAGAACCCAGGTACATTCTTGTTGGTTGCAGTCCATTTTTGTTTAGTTTAGCATAAAAGCCCTTTCTTCCTGCCTTGGAGTTTGAGGATTCTCTTGTCTCATTGCCTTCCAAGACACACTACTGACCATAGTCCTTAATAAACTGCACTTGTGCACCCCTAGCTCTATCGGCCTCTTTCCTGAGTCTCTTGACACCTTATGCTTTGGGCAGTGGGTTTTCATACACTAGGATCTGTTTTGTATGAAACACTCTATTCTATGTGCAAAGAATGATCCATGCAACATTATCACTAACTTAGAACTCAGAGCTAAAGGAGTTCTAGTGAAGGAAGTAATGTGAACCTGTAACCATGATAAAATGCGTAAGTGTGATAAAGAAGTATGTCTAAAGTGCTGTGAAAAAAAGGGCAATATAATTCACTCTGTTTATTTAAGAGAGTAAATATTCCTGCTGCCACCCTGTTTCCCTTTCCTACTTTATATTTTAGTGCAGTTATTATCACTTAATATGGTAAATATTTACTTATTTATTAACATGTTTTTAGTTTTTCGTTTTGAGATTTTTAAAAAATATGTTGTCCCTGCTTTCACCCCAAATGTAATGTAGATTATCTGAGAACAAGAACTTTTCATTTCTATTTAAAATGTTATGTCCTAGTGTCCAGAACACGGGTAACATCTAGTCCTCACTAAATCATTTGCTGAATGAATAAAGGCAATGCTGGCTGTGTGCTTGATTCTGTATTGGATGCTAGAGATACAATGGGGAGCAATGTCTGCAGTGACTCTGACAAGCAGCTTACATTCTAAGAGGGGGAGAGAGAACCAACCCACACAGTGAATGTGATGGGTTCACACACCCGACGAGAGCTATGAACCCAACCACAGGGGATACACACAGCGAGGGAAACGGGATGTTGATTACGAAGGGAAGGCATGCTTCTGTGAAAAGATGACATTTGAATTGAAATCCAGATCATAAGAAAGAGGAAGCCATGTGAAGATGCACAGGCTGAAAGAACAAGGCACAGGATGTTAGGGTTTGACTGTGTCCACTCCAAATGTCAAGCAAGTATTGAAACTTAAGAGCCGATGGGATTATGAAGAGGTGTAGTCTTCAAGAAGCAATTAGTTTATGAAGGATCTTCCCCTTGTAACTAGGATTAAGGCCCTTACAAAAGAGGCCCTGTGATCTTACACAGTGTTCCTCTCCTCTGGAGGATGCAGCAATGAGGCGCCATCTTGGAAGCAGAGAGCAGTCCTCTCCAGACAACAAAACCTGGCGATACCTTGGACTTCTCAGACTCCAGAACTCTGAATAATAAATTTCTATTCTTTAAAAGTTATCCAATCTCGAGTATTTTGATAGAACACTACCCATGGACAAGGCTTAGTGCTACTTACAAGCCAGAGAGGCCTGTGTGTCTACAAAGAGTTGGTAAGAAGTGAGGGGTGGGAGGTGTCATACCACACAGGACATGACAGGTGAAGATAGGAAGTTTGGAGTTTTTTGTGGTCTCAGAAGGAAGTCACTAGAACATTTCAAGCAGAGGAGTGTCATGATCTGATTTTTGTTTCAGGATGTACATTTGCTTGTGATTAGAAGTTCAGCAAGTGGTCTGTAGAAGGAGAGCAGGGAGGTTTCTTCAAGGAGTATGTTACAGAGGCATAGAAAAATATGATCCCTGCTTGGACTGAGGTTATAGCAATGAGAATGGCAAGAACTGTCTGGAGTCTAGACATGTTAGGGAGATAGAACTGATAGGACTTGATGATGGATTCAATGAGGAGACTGAACAACTAAGTTGATGAGTTAATAACTGGTAATTTGTGTTAGTTGAGTAAAACAGAACCAGAGCATTATAAGAGGTAAGGAAGGGTGGTGAGATTCCTAAAGCCTGTTCCTTGGAAACTTGAGTCAATAACCTTGAGAAGAAGACTGAGATTGCAACTTGATAGGACTTTAGTTTGATCCTGATGGTGAGATGAGCAGGAGAGAGTGAAAGCCGTCCTAATAGCCTGAAGTTGAGGGTGATTTAAAAAAAAAATAGCTTTGGAAAGAATGAATCTTAGAAAGTTGGTAGCACACCGTGCCAAGACGCTGCCAAAACAACTGTTCTACTTATCAAATGCAGAGGGAAATCATTTAAACTTGTGAACATAACAGCTAACACTTTGACTGCATTCCTCACATATTAGATACTTGTTTTTATACTACATACACAAACTTTATTCAAGCATTGAAGGTAATGGATGAAGCAAAGATCAATTTCTGAGTTTGATTTCAAATTTGGTTTCAAATTAACGAGGCAACAACTATAGTGCCACCACATATGATCAGGAGAAACCCGGGAGAAAAGAAAAAGAGACTAATGTAGTTACCTGAACTAGTGAAAGGACGTCAGTTCTTAAGATAGCTAAATAAAATTTTTTCACCCTTGGTTTAGAAAATGTTTTCATGTTTACATCTGAGTGCAAGAGGGTGTGGTTTTCAGGAAGTTCATTTAAATATAATAAGTTAGTAAAGATCACGTTGGACTTAGGAAATGCTGGGAAGCTATTCATTTCTCAGCATCAATTCTGTGCTGGGAATAAATTGCTGTCTTGATTCTTCTGGAAAGATGTCCAGTCTGGAGACTTCCCAGAAAGATTATGGGAAGGAGCTGCATGTTTAGCTGTAGCATCATGGGGGGAAAAAAGGAGGAGTTGAAATGTCAGTGAAGCTATAATTAAGCTCATTCATTTATTCATTTGACACATTGAAATTGCAGTCATGTCTAATAGTACATGTTAGATCTTCAAACCTCCTTGAGGTCAGGGACCATTACACAATACAGCTTTCTGTGAGCGCTTAGCTCAGAACACTTGGTGAATAAGATGAATAAAGATCTGATAGAGGAAAAAGTGACTGTGACTACAATGCTAAGAGAAGCCTCTTGGACAAAGTAGAATTTTAACTCATCCCTTACAGAGCCATAACCCACATAGAAATTGAAAGATGTGAGGAATTACAGCTATGAATAAATTTACAAGTAAGATTTGCCTCCAGATCCAAATGTGGACAGATTGACCAAAGACCATCAATTCATTCATTTTTCCCACAATTCTAGGCATTGTTCTGCACAGTAAGCATGCATGGTAAGATAAAACACAATCTCTGCCCTCATGAGACTTATAGTTTAGTGACAAAGAAACCAATAAGTAGGTAACTGAATTCAAAACAACAACAGCAGGAAAGAAACCAGCTTGCACTAATAGAAAGCATTGAGAAGGTGTCTGGTCAACCAGGGAAATCCTTTCTAGGGATTGACATTGAATCTGGATGAGAAACAGCCAACCATTCTATGAGCAGAGGATCTGGTCAGCAGAGGTAGGAGTTGATGTGGTTGATGTTCCAGGCAGAGGGAAGACCTGAAGGAGTTTGTTGAGGCAGGAAGCATCTTGACTCTTTTGAGAACTGAAAAAAAGATCTGTACATCAATTTTTTGAGGCTTGGCTCTGAACAAAAATAAGACAACTGAGTGAAGATCTAGAATAAGGAGGAAGTCAAAAGCCTAAAAGGGGGGTGATATGCACTGGTAATATTCATTCCTCTGACAAATATGTGTTGATTCAATTATTATTCTGGACACTGTGGAGATAGCAGTAAGGAGTTTGCATAGTAGAAGGGAAGACAAATTAGAAAATAAGTGAACCAATGAATAATTACTTTCAGGTCATGATAGGTACCATGAAGAGGACACTATCTCAGGGGAGTAATGGTGACCAATTTACACAGGGAAGAGAGAAGGTTCTCAAGCAGGAGAATCAGCTGCATAGTCTAGAGCAAGAGCATTTAAGGCAAAGCATGTGCAAAGGTCCTGGGTTCTGCTTGTTCTGTGTAGCTTCTTCCACTGTGGCAAAAGCTGAGGATGTTCTTGCAATCTCTCTATCCCACACCTCCCAAGCACAATTTATACTCCCTTATGTCTCAGAGGTACCTACCATTTCTGGGAAGCCAAGGTCATCCCTGGCTTGTACTGTACCTCCTCTCTCTCCTCGAGTCTTTCCTCCCTTTTCTTTCTGTCACCCCTTACAACTCATCTTCCCACCTTAGCTACACTGCCAGAAAAATCTTCTTGAGAAAGGTACAGCAAAGTGCTGTGGAGCAGGAGGAAACCCCAAGAACCAAAAGCAGGAAACCTGTGTGAACGGGGAGGTCAGATCAGGAAATGGGTGTAGCACAGTTCACTGCCAGGCTCAAGAGTCAGTTCAACAACCTGTTGCCAATTTCCTGCAGTGAGACCAGGCCAGGTGCTTGCATCTTCCTCAATATACGTTATGTGCATTTGGCAGAGAAAGTGAGTTCTAAATTTGGAAGCCAATGGTGGGGTATGTATGTGCAGGGTAAGAATAAAGTGGAGAATTAAGTTCCCAAATTCAACCCTAGATTTTATTATGTTGTTATTAAAAGATGAACTGAGTTGGTATCAAGTTGCTCTTTAAGGTAAAACTTTAAGAAATACATATATTTTTATTATAAAAGGAAGTCAGCCAAGAGTTAGATGCCACACATATTAATTGATCCCTGATGATATGCCAAACACTCTGGGAAACAGATTTAATTCTTACAGTGGTGCTTTGAGGTAAGTGGAATTTTCCCCATTTTCCCAGCAAGAGGTGAGGGAACAGTCTGATGCACTGGCCACACCCTAGAAGGAGGCAGAGCAAAGGTGTCTTCAGACCACCAATCCTGAGGTCATCTCACAAGACCCCAGTTTCCTCCTCAGCATGTGACAGCAGTTGGGCAGGAGCCTGGTGAGCAGTTAAGAGCAGTGGTGGCTACTCCTGATGAAGACATGGCTTAGAATATCAGCGTTAACTTCTTTCCAGAGGTGTGAGGATGATCTCTAAAATGTATCCACCAGTTTTGCATCAGCAGATTCAACCAACTGGGACTGAATATTTAAAACAACAAAACCTGCATCTGCATGGAACATGTACAGACTTTGGTTATTCTTATTTTGGAAACAATATAACAACTATTTATGTAGTGTTTACATTGTATTAGGTATTACAAGTAATCTAGAGGGTAATTAAAGTATGTGGGAGAAATCTGCATACACTATATGCAAATTAACTTATGCTATATGAGGGACTTGAATGTCCATGGATTGTGTATCCAATGGCAGTCCTGGATACTGAGGTCCCATGGATACTAAGGAATAATAGACTTGTTTAAGGAGTCAATGAGTTTTCTTATATTCAGTATCCATTATCATGCCTGGCATATTGGGCACTAAATAAATGGAAGCTACCTGTCATTTCAGAGGAGAGTACTGAGCCCTTATGTCCCTCTTTTTAAGCTTGGCCACATCCACTAGCTCATTGTAGTGGAGGAGATGGGACACAAGTGGAGCTAGCTGGCCAGGGATGATGGCTCCCCATGACAGGTGCTCCCTGCTCTCCAGACCTCTCCATGGAGAATGAGTGCACTAGTCACCTCATTAAAGCTTACACTTCCCATCCCTGACCTCATGCCTGGCATCAGCAGAACCAGCAGGGGATATGAACTGCAGCCAACAGGGGCACACTCATCGTCTGGAGACATATCTAAACCTGAAGTCTTTTGTCAGAGAATGTTGAGGTTTCAACAATGGAGGAGCCTCCTGTTGGAATCAGGGTGTTGCCCTTTAAAAATAATCACTTCCCTCTTGTACTTATAGACAGCTATGTAGGAAGATTTGTATTACTATCCCACAGGCCATGTCAGAACACTTAAGTGTGTGTGTTTGAATTGGACTCATATTGGGAAAAAATTTTTTCTAATTTAATTTTTTGCATGCTTACCCCATCAAATCATTACCTTACTAACAAATTATGTAAGAAAAAAGTTAAAAATAAGTGAATCACATGAACTTTGAAGCTAGAAAATAAATCAGAAAAGAATCAAAAGGGAATTAAATTGTTCTAAGTATGCCAGAAAGGCCTTATGTATTCAGAAACTCATTTACTTTTCTCCAAATCAATATGCAGCGCTCAGCACAGAGAACTCTCAGAGAACTATTGAATAGAAAGCTGGGAAGATAACGGCAGTGATTACAACGTGTGATTATGCAGCTGTGATAGCATCCCCTCTCCTCCTCCTGGTCTCCTCCATCAGATTCGTTGCTATGTTAATATTTTAGGCTTCAAGGACCAGAATTAATGCATTCAGTCTTGTCTCTGATGTGTTGGTTTCCTGTCAAAATTTTCTGACAGAATTAACAGCCAATGAATCAGGATAATTAGATATGGAGTCAGGCAGGCAATCATGCAGTTCTTTTTGTTTTTGTTTGTTTTTCTTTCTTTCTTTCTTTTTGGTACTGGGGATTGAACTCAGGGACACTTGACCACTGAGCCACATCCCCAGCCCTATTTTGTATTTTACTTAGAGACAGGGTCTCACTGAGTTGCCTAGCACCTTGCTGTTGCTGAGGCTATCTTTGAACTCGTGATCCTCCTGCCTCAGCCTCTCAAGCTTCTGGGATTACAGGTGTGTGCCACCGCACCCAGCCAGTTATGCAGTTCTTGGAATTATTGGGGCACCATGATCTCCTGCTTGGATTCAGGACTTTGACACAGGGTGGCCTCTCCTCCCCGTTCTTCTACAGGGCAACAATTTTGAGTTATAAGTAGGTCACTCAGGTATTATTTTTTTTTTTCTCTGAATAATGAATATGGAGATGGTGTTCCTCTGTTTTTGAGAGCAACTACAAAGATCAGATGAAATCTTGGAAAGCACCAGAAGGAAGTATTTCAAAACCCTCAAAAGTGACAAAATTTAAGTTCACAGCATATAATCCAATCACCTTATTGCTTCTTATTTTTATGGTGACAGAGTAGTTTTTTATTAATAGAGATGCAGTGAGGTAGATAACATCTTCCAGAGAATGTTTCAGTTCACTCATCCTTAGAGTAAAACACGGAAGTTTTGGGGAAAGATAACAAAAACACAAGAAATTGACAGCTGGAGATG
Source organism: Tamias sibiricus (assembly GCA_025594165.1). Taxonomy (NCBI): domain Eukaryota; kingdom Metazoa; phylum Chordata; class Mammalia; order Rodentia; family Sciuridae; genus Tamias; species Tamias sibiricus. The sequence continues at coordinate 136,842,740 of CM046658.1, read as the reverse complement.
AGAAAGTGAAACTACAGTATTTTAGATATGAGTCCCATTCTCTGCCCCTCTCCCACTCCACCCCCCACCCTTTTCCTCTGAGGTTTTTTACTCTTGCATAGGAATGTGGAAGAAGACAGAGGGGGAAAGAATTCTACAAGCGTCTGGCTGCCAGTAAGGAGAGACCTACTTCATGGTTAGAAATGATTAATCTTTATGACCTTTCTTATCAACATTTGCTCAAGAACAGTTGAGAACTAGGTCACAGGGCTGGCTGTCAGCAGCTAAATCCTTCTTAATCCAGACTCTCTACTTCTGTTTTTTAAATCTCTGGTTGGTTCCTCCAACCAGAGGTAAGATTTCTCTGAGAAATTTACGTAAGCCCTGAAACACTTTTAGGAAGGAGAAAATGCTATCATGAATCATCCTGGTATTTAACCTTGTGACCACTGTGTATTTGAGGATGATTTTTGTTTTTTTCTTTCCCCAGCACTGGGGATTGAACCGAGGACCTTGGGGAAGCTAGCTGCTAGCTGGCACTCTACCACTGAGCTACATCCCAGTCCCCAAGGGGGTGTTTTTGAACCTGGAAAAACCATTGACCTGGACCTTTGAGGACATTAGGCTCTGAGGTGGGCAGCTTTCTGAGACCTGCAGCTGTGTCAACAGGTCTTGAAAATGGGGATAGGCTAGGAGAGGAGGAAGATGAGAAACAGATGAAATTGAAGAAGGGAGATATTTCCCTTGATTTTTCTTCTGAAATTATCAAAGGTTGGTTGGTAGTGAGGGAGGGAAATATTTGATAGGCAGGAACCAAGGTGGTGTAATATTATGAAATCCCCATAGCCAAAGACCTATGAAATACACCATCCCTCAGAAAGATGGCTTCCTTTGCCCTAGGAAATTGCTTATGATTGAGATGTTGGGTAATACCTCTGCTTTACAGCAACCCATTACAGATTTACAAACGCTCGTCACTGTCACAAAGCACCAGACCCCATCTTCTTTGATTTACAACTATCGTGGCAGTGACAGACATAGATAATTAAATAATTAAATATGCACATAAATCTTTTCTCCAATTACTTGTCTAAAAGTTTCCCTTTTCTAAAGATTAGAGAAGATTAATTTTAATGTAGTTAAATTAGAATAAAACCTAAGAATAGATGCATTTGAAAGATTGTATTTTCTTCCTCTTATTATGAGAGTAGCATCTAAGCCTCCCACCCTTGCTTATTCAGCCGTTACTAAAACTTTAAAGGGGAAATAATTCATCAGATTAAAAGAGCTGAGTGTTGAAAGGCATTAATTTAATTGTCCTTTACTATGACCAAGTAAATTTAATAAAAAATGTGAAAAACAGCACAGTCTTCCAATTCTTTCTTATCTACAGAAAGAAAAAAGATGTGCAGATATAGATGATATTATAATGTGCATAAAAACTAGTTTTTATTTAATTTTAAAATGCATACATTCCTCTAATTCATAGCAGGAATTCGAGAATATGTTGTTGGGTCAGTTAACCATCTGGTTAATTCAGATGTGACAGGAAGATCTCTTTCCTATCTTTTGCAAATATTAAGATAATTAATTCTTCATTGTAGGACCACCAGCCTACTACAGAATTTTTGTCAGGCTCTGGAAAGGTCATGAATAGCATGTGTGTGTTCTTATTCCTGCCTGCTTAAAACCCATCTTATGGAATTTTTTTTTTTTTTTTTTGGCTCTACTAGGAATTAAACACAAGGCCTTGTGCATGCTAGGCAAATACTCTACTGCTGAGCTATATTCCAAACCCTTTTTATTTTATTTTGAGATAGGGACACTTTAAGTTGTCCAAGTTGGCCTTGAATTTGTGATCCTCTTGCCTCAGCCTCTTAAGTAGCTGGGATTACAGGCATGTGCCTCCAAGCCCAGCTTTCAAGATCTTTTCCTTAAGAAATGTTTAAGAATATTTTCTTTTTCTAGAACTTTATAGCATGAGTGTCAATACAATGGTGAGTTCTTTGATCTTGTTTACTTAAAAAATTACTTTGATGAAACTGTAAAAGTGAAAATAAATATTACCAAGTACACACTATTAGAGCTATGTTGTGATCTAAATTTCTGAACAAAGCAGTATGTATAATAATTGAGTGCTCATTTCACAAAATATTTAATTCTACAAAATGTTTGTCAAGAGCATTTCATTGACATACTGAATTTTATTCAGATTGAATCTGACCAAGTCCTACTTGAAAAATAATGATACCTACTGGGGCAAAATTGAGGCAAAGTGTGTTATGCTGTGTCTGAAGCAGGAGAATGTCCCAGGTGGGACTCAGGGTGGCAACATAGGTGGCTAGAAGCAATTCAAAAAGCGATGAAAGCCCAAGGGCACAGCAGAGAAAAGAAAACTAATAATGAAGCATCGACTACGTGGCGTGTGTGTTATTATTACGTCCATCAAAGGCAATGGCGGAAAAACATCCTTGACATGGGGTTGATTATCTTCTTTGGATGAAACACTTTTATTAAAAGATCTTTTAAAATATCTGTTTTAAAATGCTTTAATAGAGATTTATTGGCACATGCTCAAATTTTTGTTCCAAACTGATGAGAAACACAAAAGTTTAGAGATCAGTTTCTGAAATAAATTAATAATAAATGTACTTAATCTAATGACACATGTAAAAACACGTCTTCCTCTCTCACAGAAGCAAGTTTTGAAGAAAAAGAAATTTCCTTAAAAGTGAAAGAGAAACCTGAAACAAAGAATTCATGGACAATTGGTTTATAATGGCATTCATAAAGCTTACTGACACGACTCCTAGAGATTTTGATTGATTGATTGATTGATTGATTGTGCTTCTGAAGATCATACCCAGGGTATCACACATGCTTGGCAAATTCTCTACAACTGAGATATGTCCCCAGCCCCTTGTAGCCTATATTTTAAATGCACGAATACTTACATATATTTAAAAAAATTTTTTTGAGACAGTCTCCCTATGTTGCCCAGGTTGGCCTTGAACTCCCAATCCACCTGCCTCAGCCTCCCAGATGGCTGGGATTACAATTGTGAGTCACTGAACCCAGCTAGTATTCTAAAAATCATATCAGCTTTATAAATCATTTTTAAACTATTTAATCTGGAAAAAATAAAGAATTAAGTCTGCAGAGAAATAAAATTATTTTTCAGGTCATTAAACTTAAGATAACAGGCTTATTTCATTTTATGCTCCAAATCTAGCTCAATAGAAATCTGTGAGTTTCTTTCAAAGCCGAGGAAGAGAATTCCAAGTAAGCAGGGAAACACGGGTTGTTTTAACTACCTGTATTGAAGAGTCACAGCAATTTTGATTTTCTTTTTTCTTACTCATTTTTTCCTGTTCTGTGGTTTCCATGGTGAATTCCTGTAATGCAGGTAGACTAATCCTATCTGCCTTTGAATCCAACAGTTCCGGAGGTGATGAATCACAGCGGTTTGCATCAAGCAGGGAGAGGCAAAAGATCTAGTTTCAGAAATCTATCCTTGGAAAAGAAATAAGCTTCCAATAATTAAAAAGAAAATTCATGTTAAAAGATTTAATGAGGTTTTATCCTCATAATTAGTCACATCATTTTATTAAAAGAAGAAAGAAAGGCTCCGATGAGCCTTCTGTGCCAGAAGAAGCCAGATTTGCATGGTGTGCGGCCGTTTACAAAGCTTTATCACAGATAATTTCATTTTAATTTGTATGGTGCCTGTTTATTTGTCTGTCCAATTTGAGAACTCTGCTGTGATCTATCATCATCTGAAGCTTGAGGCTAGCTATGTACAGGACTTGGGCAACAGCCGGTGTGTTGTCTTGAAATATAACAGAGACCAGTACTAGAAGCCCCAGAAGGCACTTGTTCGTGCACTGGCCCATCTCTGGTATGATCTCAGAGGCAGGACTGCAGAGAGAACATCCATGTGAGACCCTGCTGTACTTAATTTGATTTTTTGTTACTCAAAATCATTTTCTGGGAGACAGTATTATTATGGAAGTTTGGTTTTTAAAACCATTTCATTTTTTACCACTGTTACTTTTACTTTTTTTTTTTTTTTCTTTTTGGATTGCAATTCTTTAGAAAAACTTTGTAGTCATCATCCACAGAAATGAAACAGGACACAATCGATCCACATAGATTTACTTTAAAAAGACTGACAAGGTAAAATTGAATGTTTCACGTGGCGAAAATAGCTAACATTCTTATTTGCAAAATTCAAATAAGCATTTCCTAATCATTTGTGGAGATCCAGTTTTGCTTCATAATTTCCATACTACCACCTGGATGCACCAGGCTGTTCTGCGACACCGTTGAGCTAGTTTTGAAGGTTCCTCCTTTGTCTCTGGGCTCCTTCTCTTTTATCCCCCTGGGACTCTCTGTGTCGAGTTATTTTATCTGAAGCTATGCTGAACATGAATAGACAAATGGAGAATTGAGGCAATTACATTATTAATTTGAGTAGAAAGAAAGAAAAAGCAAAAAGCAAAACAAAACACTTTCCCTACGTTATCAGGAAGTTCCTGGCAAACATCTCTTTCTATTTCAGTGATCTGGAAGATTGCCTAACCTCTTTTCTTTGGGGTGCAGATCTGGCCTGTCACATGGCTCTGATTGCCTCATTTCCTTCCGCCTTAAACTACTGTATCTATTCTAGGAAGGCTAAGACATGAGAGGAAGGTTTAATGGATTTGAGGTAGAGTACTAAGATATCCCTTTGAAGACTTAGATTGACGTTTTAAGTCCTTAACTGATCTTGGAGCTGGGTACACCAGTCATGATGAACTGGACCAAATGACATTTTCATACACTTATTCACTCATCCATTATTTATTGAGTGACTGTTCTGCACTAGATCCTGGGATACAGAGATGACAATGTCTTGGCAACAGCCTTTGAGGTGTTCAAAGATACATTAAAAAGCAGTTTCAGCCTGTAATCCCAGCAACACAGGAGGCTGAGGCAAGAGGATCACAAGTTTGAGGCCAGCCTCAGCAACTTACCAAGGATCTGTCTCAAAAACAAAATAATAATGTAAAGAAGGGATGAGAAAGGTAGCTCAATGGTAGAGCAGTTGCCTCATATGTTCAAGTCCCCTGGGTTCAATCCCCAGTACCAAACAAAAAACAAAACAAGGAAACAAAAACAAAACACAAACCTAGTTAGAATTCAATGCAGTAAATTTGAACGATGATTCCAGTGTGGGCAAAAGCAGATACCATCTATAAGCTTCAAATAGACAGAAGCAGAAGCACCAAAGCCATTTCTCATAAATACATTTTTTGCTGCTTATCTTGTTTGGTGCTTCCCTTACAATCCCTTTAGAGTGATTTAAAGCAGAATCATTTGCTATCTCTTAAAGATAGTCTCTGAGAGTTCTGGGGTAGACATTCTCAACAGACCAGGGTTTGGCAGAGGTTTGTCACGTCTCTCTGCCAAGGGCTCTCCCTGGCAGATGGCAACAGCTGTTTGTGATTGAGCCTAAGAAGGTATAGGAGGAGCCCTGCAAAATGTCCTTTTTATTACACTAATGACTTTTTCCCTGAGAGTGGGTTTTCATTGTATCAGTGCATAATTGTTTTTGCTAATGCATTTGCTCCCGTCATACAAAAATCTAATTACTCTATGTAATGAATCATTAACAATTTCCTTAAATTCATTTCAGTGTTTGCAGGCTGTATTCAGTTTATGCTAATAAACCTAAAATATTCATGCCTTTAAATCTGAGATTGCAGACTACGTTAAGAAATTTGTTTTAGTAAATGTACATTTTAAATCTGCATTTTGTAGAGTACTGAGGAGTAAACTATGAAAGATTATTTTGGAACACACCATGCTCATTTTCTATTCATTTTTTAAGCAGAGTTCTTTTATCTCCTCTATACTCCCTGTTTGCTTATCTACAACAATATGACACGTGGTCACGTTTAACTTAAGAGCATTAATTGGTGTTTAGTAATGAAAGTAGATCAAAAGTGACTGATGTTGAAGTTTCTCACTTTGATTTATCCACATTGAAATTCAGCCTCTGATCCATTTGCTGAAATAGATATCAGGAACTAACACCTTATTATTATTTTTAATCAAAGAAGGAGAAATTAAACACTGTGTCCTATTCATAAAAAATATTCTATTCATAAAAATATAAAATCAGAATCTTTCCTCAGTACTGTCCTATTATTATTAAAAATATACTATGTGCTAAGTAAGCATCCACTTGCTCTGTTAAAGTGTTTAGTGTTCACCGTTTCAATTAATCACCCCAAGGCCTATGAGGTCAGTCCTATTATTATCCTCTTCTTACAGATGAGAAACGCATTTAGAGAAGTGGAGCCACTTGCCCAAGGACAAGTTCTTGACTTGGGGCAACTTTGCTTCCTTGGGGACATTTGGCAATGTCTGAAGACATTTTTCATTGTCACATCCAAGCAGGGGGAACCTGGCACCTAGTGAAGAAAAGCTGAGGATTCTGCTTAATATTCTGCAAGACACAGGGCAGCTCAAACACGAAGAATTGTCTGGTTCAAAATGTGCACAGTGCCATGGTTGAGAAATCGTGGTGTAGCAGCTGTGAGCAATGCCCATGTCACAGCTCTTGGGCCACTGATTTCAGAGCAGCTGTGGTGGACAGCTGTGGTGGAGAGCTGTGATGGACAGTGGAGTGCAACGGAGTCTCACTCCAAGCACATGTGGTAGTGGTGTTTTGCTTTTCTGCCCCAGGATTTTCTTTGAAACATCCGTACAGGTGTAGCCAGAATTGTGTGGTGCTATTACCTGGTGGGAGTGGTGGGGAGATTCACAACAAGTATTCAGCTTTCCTTTTTTATTGATGGGACAATTCTGAGGGCCTTCTGTACAAATGCTCTGTGTGTGTGTCTAGAGGGACTGAGCCTCAGTTGCCCGCTGTGACAACCACCAGGTCCATCAGGCTCTATGGACCTACTGTCTTGTCCCACCAGTTGTGGAATGACTGAGGGCTGTGGACAACTCTGCAATGACAAGCTGCTTCTGTTCTTGGGTCTTGGAGAAAGCTTTGGGGCAGAAAACCAGACACACACCATAGGTGGGATGCTGGTAATTACATTGAACTGTCTTCCATAACTGGCTGAAATCAATGATGTATATTTCATCAATGTTTATCACTTCCTTATTTTACTTCCCATACCCTTACTTCTCCCTAGGCTTGCCTCCCAAATAAATACCTGCACCCAAGCCTTATTGTTTTTTTAATAATTTTTTATTTTTTCTGATTAGATAAATGTGACAATAGAATGCATTTTGACATACCATACGTAAATGGAGTATTACTTCTCATTCTTCTGGTTGTACATGATGTAGAATCACACGGGTTGTGTAATAATTTGTGCACATAGAGTAATAATGTCTGGTTCATTCTACTATCCTTCCTACTCCCTGACCCCCTCCATCCCTAAGGGAACTCAAGTTAAGACACAAAGTTAGTAAGTCTGCTATATAATATAAATACAAGTAAATAGAACCAAAAGGTGAATGTCAGTCCATTTGTGGCCTTTGGTGTATGACTCTCTCTTCACTCTAAATTTCACAATTAGCTATTTAATATTGCTTTAGCAGGACTCTAAATTCTCTCACCACTTTTTTTTTTTCCAGATCCAATAACGTATCTTTTTTTTTTTTTTTCCTGTGTAAAAGTCATATTGGCCTGCAGGAAGGACCCAGTTGACCCGACCTATTGCAGATTCATGCTGAGATGTTCAGCTCAGCCTACGCTAATGTTTGGAAATATTTCTAGACTCTTTTAATAGCTTCCTCACATACTTCCCATTCTTTTAGGCCCCAAACATATCTTGATTAGCTCTCTTTCTCCGGGATCTCTGGGAACTATTTGATACCATCTTCATGAAATTTTTTCCTCTTTGAACTTCCTTATTATATGATATTTACTACTGCTGTGCTCACTCACACTCTATCTATCTCTGCCAGCTCTTTGTTTTCTTTAATCCCCTGGCATTTTGTTTTCCTCCTTCCTCCCAGTTGAGGACAAGTAAAGTTATCTCTCCTTTTCCTATACTCCCTCTCTGAGTGAGCTCACTTACTTTATGGAGGGCGTCTACATTTCTATTTCCAGCTGTGATATCTCCCTTAGGTCCCAGGGTCACTCTTCACTGCACACTGTTAATCAGATTAGTTAAAAGGAAGAAACACCTTTGAATAGCATTTTTTCATTTTAATATATCCTTTCTAAAAGTCATGTTAAACTCATCTCTGGCCCTGAAACTGCTCTTTCATCTGTCATATAGTGAGAAACCTTGAAGTCATCTTTTTTTTTTTTTTTTAAAACTTTTTTTTTTTATTATTTATTTACTTATTCATCATGCACAAGTATAGTATCTTTTTACATACAACTGCTTGTATACAAAGTATATAAGTACCATTCAGATCTTCAATCATGCATTTAGGTTAATGATATCCATCTCATTCAATCACCAATTTTTTTCCAACCCCCCCCCCCCTTATGAAGTCATCTTTAACTAATTTCTCTTGTTCATTGTCCATTTTGAGGGCAGCATTGCTGGTCACACACTCAGCAACCCTCACCCTTTCTCTTCTCTTAAAAGAACCCCAATTTTGGTATAATATCCAATCCTCTTCTAGGAAGCCCAAGTGGCTTAGACGGCAAATCCCTTCTCATGTCCAGAAATGCACCAGAATGGTCTAAGAGGAACCCCTCTTCTCTTGCTGTGCTGGTTCAGCAATTCATATGAAATTGATTCTGGTCTCCCAGGTTCAAGGAAAGATTTGTTAGTGATTCTGGGAAATTCTTCCTTGCTCTTCTGGAAGAACTTTCAGAGGTCCTTCTTTCCTTGACTTATTTCTGAGGATATATTCATGTGTGGTTGTGATGGCACTGAGCCATTATGTCAGTACCACCTTGAGGCTGAGGCCAGCAAATGGAATCGTGCTGATCAAATGAGTCTGGAGGAGGTGGAGCTGGAGGAACTGGCTCCAGTCTGTCCCAGCAGGTGCGCTGTCTCTGGATATCCAGCAACCCTAGTTGATCCTTGTTTACAGTTTCTGTTACTTGCAGCCAAATTCTTTCCATGAGCAAACGCTCTACCCCATTCCCTTTGAAAACAGCCTCACTCTTTCCTTTCTCCTCCATTCCACTGTCGTCTCTGTAATCCATGTCCAGTTACTGACCATCTCCCAGCTGAGGTGCACACTTGTACACTCTCCTCTTTCTAATTCATCTTTCACAGTGTTGCCAGGTGACATTTCCTAAAAGACAAGTTTCATGACACCACTCTATTCCATAAATGCCTACTATGCCTTTAGCTTTAATCCAAACTCCCAAGACTTTCTTTCAAAGCATTTAATAATTGGACATTTTTGTGGATTCAGTATGGCTTCTCCATGTTCCCCAACGTGCAGATGTCTTTCTTCCTGATGTTCTCTAACTGAGAAGCATTTCCCCTATGTGAATTCAGTCTATGCCTTTAGTCTCTATTCAGGTTCTAAGTTCTCGGAAAACTTCTGAACAGTTGGGCTTTCTTCATTGAGCCTTGATTAGGTGCACAGTAAGTGCCAGGTGCTCAATAAGGCAGTGGAGCTACAAAGACAAGTAATCATGGTCCCTCTTTCCTTTGGGGGCACATAGTGGAATGCAGTGGTTTTCAAAGCTTTTAAGTAAATTTGTCAGGCAGAATCCTATAGGCATCATAAATCTGTATGTATAGAATTTAATTACTAAGCAATGAGACTGTTTCAGTTGATGCAAAATTTGAAATTAAGGTGTATGGATGAGTGTGGTGGTCTGATATTTTACCTTAAAATGTAATTTGTATCTATAGTTTATTCCACTTACATAATATTAGGAAAACTATAACTCAGGGACTGGAGGTGTGGCTTACTGGTAGAGTACTTGCCTAGAAGGCACAGGGCGCTGGGTGTGAGCCCCAGCACCACCAAAAAAAAAAAAAAATAGTGACTCATGCATAGTCAATAGCCATAAGTGTTAGCAACTTTTAGCAGTTTGCCTCAGGATTCTCTTAAACAGAAGCAACAAAAAAGTTCTCTGACATTTGCATAAAATTATTTTATGTGGCATATGTTAACATGTTAATGGTATTCAGTGTGATAAATTTGATGTATATAAATTGACAGTTATTTATTTATCTATTGCAGTACTGGTGATTGAACCCAGGGGCACTCTACCACTGAGCTACATCCCCAGCCCTTTTTATTTTTTGAGACAAGTTCTCATTAAGTTGCCCAGTGTGGCCCTGAATTTATGATCCCCCTGCCTCAGCCTCCTGAGTTGTTGGGATTACAGGTCACTGCACCTAGCAAGTCATTCATTAATTTAGCATATAGTTATTTACATCTACTAGATGAGAGGTCTTATTTTGATTATGCATTTTCTGTCAAGGGGGGGGGGAATTGGTTATGAGGGGAACCCCCAAACCCTTAGATATTGAAATGATTTGTGGCCCTCCAAAAATAAACATATACAAAGTAGATCCATGGTATGGAAATTTCATGGTGGGTGATTAGGAAAAAAGATGTCCAAAAGAGTCTTAGGGGAGCAGTAATGAACACCAAGTTGAAAAGCACTCTTCTACATACAATAGTGATGCAGCCACATCAAGGTTGATAGCAGTTCAATTCACAATAGCTAAGCTATGGAACCAATTTAGGTACCCTTCAATAGATGAATGGATAAAGAAAATGTGGTATATATACAAAATGGAATACAACTCAGCCATAAAGAAGAATGAAATTATGGCATTTGCTGGTAAATGGATGGAACTGGAGGCTATCATGGTAAGTGAAATAAGCCAATCCTAAAAAACCAAAGGCGAATGTTCTTTCTGGTATATGGATGCTGACTCACAAGTAGCCAGGGGTGAGGGAGGAGTGGAGGTTCACCAGATTAGACAGAGGAAATGGGAGGAAGGGAGGGAGTATGGGGATGGGAATGGGAAGGACAGTAGAATGAATCGGACATAACTTTCCTATGTTCATACATGATTACACAACCAGTGTAACTCCTCATCCACATAAATGGGAATTTATACTCCATGTATGTATAGTATGTCAAGATACATCCTACTGTCATGTATAACTAAAAATAACAAATGAAAAAAAGAAAAAAGGAAAGAAAAGCACTCTTCTAGACACAGGGTAAAGAGGAGTGAAAAAAATGAGAAAGAAAATCCCCGTCCTTATGGAGCAGATACCCTGGTGAGGGAGGGTGCGCACACAATGAACTAGACCAGGAAGTAAAATGTATCACATCTTTTGAAAAAAAAAAAAAAAAAGCAGCACAAGACACAGGAAAAAAGTAAACTAAGAAAAAGAAATAGGAAGTGGAGGGGTGGGTACTGACCCCCACCAAGGTGGCCACGAACAGGGGAGTGCACACCTTCCTGGGTGAGGAGTGAGTGGGAAGGTCTATCCAGTGATGGCACAGGTTGTGCCCAGGTCCAAAGAGAGGACAGACCTGGGACACTGAAGGAACAGCAAAGCAGTATGGTGGGAGAGGAAGCAGGAAGGGTATTAAAGTCCCTGTCAATGTTTACAGGGTCCAAATCACAACGACCATATAAGGACCTTATTCTTGACTCTTATAAGAAGTGACTGGGACATTTAGAGGAGGAATCCACATAATAGGATTTTCATTTTTACCAGGATCATTCTCACCACTGTGCTAAGAATGGACTGAACAAGGCAAAGGGGACAGCAGGGAAACTGGTCGGGCTACCATAGCAAATGAGCACAGGCTGAGAGGCTTAGACAATAGGCATTCACTCCCCATGGTTTTGGAGTCTGGGAAGCCCAAGAGCAAGGTGCCAGCAGGGCATGTTTCATTCTGTTCATTCTGAGGTCTCTTCTCTTAGTTTGGGGGAGCCACCTTCTCACTATCTACTCACATGCCCCCTCCTTGATGAATGTGCATTAAGGTAGGAGGAGAGAAAGCTCTCTGTGTATCCTCTTCTATAAAGGATAAGAAGGGCACTAATCCCAATGCACCATGGCCCCACCCTTATGACCTCACCTAATCCTAATCACCTGCCAAAGGTCTCCTCTCCAGATATCATCAGAGGGGGTTGGGGATTCAGCAAAATATTGAATTTTTTGTTACTATGATGTTTTTATTCACTTAGAATCATTCAGTAAATACTCACAGATGTTTTTAATCTCGTGATCATCATTTCAGAGTCCTCATTTTAGTAGTTGCATATAGTCCATCATATTTACTGGTAGATTCTTCCTTTTTTGTTAGATAAGCTTTTTCTGGTGTTTATGAGTTATGTAAATATGTCTATTTAATCTTTCTGCCATTCATTTCTTTCCTCCTCTATTAAAAATGTATTGATGGAGCCGGGCATGGTGGGGCACACCTGTAATCCCAGCAGCTTGGGAGGCTGAGATAGGAGGATTGCAAGTTCAAAGCCAGCCTCAGCAACTTAGCAAGGCACTTAGCAACTCAACAAGACCCTGTCTCTAAATAAAATATTTTTTTTAAAAGGCTGGGGATGTGGCTCAGTGGTTAAGTGTGCATGGGTTCAATCCCTGATATCAAACAAACCCCCAAAAATGTATTGATGGATGGTAGCATCAATTCACCTATCTGCCTTAGCTGTAATCAATGACAATGGCTTGAATCCTTCCTGCTCTTCTCCAACATTCTATCCTGGCTCCTAGAAGTTGATACTCCTGATCTCACGCTATTCAAGTGGTATTTGACAGTGTGAGGCAATGAGTTTTAACGGTTAAAGACATACCTTGGAATAACTGAAACATTAAAAAGTCACATATTTTCTCTTTTGATGGAATCCAAAATTATAGTAAATACCCTCCCAAGATATTCCTGGATTACTTGATAATACAATATAAAGGCTGATTATTGTTTTCAATGTTGAAGAAAAGCAAACATATGAATAGGAATCATAACATTACTAGAATGAAATGTTTTGCATCAGATGTGATCTGGGTTCAAATAGTATCACTACTGTACTTCTTGACTCTGGGGCATATTAAATCTATCAAAGCTAAGATTCCATATAAATACAGGTCATATGCAATGACAAAAGCAAACCTGGATTTGGAGAGCTAAATGAAGAGAGAGGGGTTAATAAGATCAAGTTCTATTCCAGCATTTTCCAAGCATGCTTGAAGATTCTTGCATTTATATCTGTAGCAATTTGTACTCACTGTTACATGACAAAATACTCAAAACCAAAAATAAACATTTGCCACATCTCACCATTGCAATGAGTTAGGAATCCAGGAGTGGCTTAGTGGCATGGTTTCGTCTTAGGATATCTCATGAGATTGTAATCAAGATGACAACTGAGGCTGCAGTAATTTGAAAGATGTCAAGGGTTGGAGGTTTTGATTTCAAAGTGGCTCATTCACATGAGTTGAAGTCAGTGCTGGCTGTTTGTTGGTGGAAAACCACAGTTCTCCATGAGGGTTTTCCATAAGCTACTTACAAGTCCCAGAAGCTTGTCAGTGAACATCCTCCAGGAAAAGCAATCTGAGAGGAAAAAATAGGAGGAACTCACAATGTATGCTCTAGTCTCTAGGGCATCTCATCTAGCTCTAGGACATAAGATGCTCTAGAGACACATCAACTCTATTCAGCATGGGAGGGGATCACACGAAATAAGAAACCAGGAGGTGAGGATCCCTGGGCACCATATTGGAGGTTGGCCACCACAACATGCCTCTTCCAGTTACCAATGAGGAACTTAGAAATATATAGGCTTTTGTGTAAAACTACTGACTTCAAAGAAAGCAAACTGATGGAAAATTTTATGAAATAATGAGAATAATATATCTTCTGTAATGAATTCTTTTCTTCTTTCTACTCCATTAGATTTCATTGTCAATACACGCTCTGGAACTTGTAACTTGGATTGCATATTACGAAATAATTGGTGAAATCCACAGGGTTGGTAACCATAAGCCAAAATTGTCCTCCTTAATGAGATATTTAATGTAAAGCAGATGGATTAGTGATGTTTTCAGGCTCATTTGTTGAGTATTAATGCTCGCTTTCCTTGTCCTCCTAACAGTGTGCATGTAATCGGCTTTAAAGCTGCATTGATTTTTTAAAGATTTTATTGTCGTGTTATATTTGTTCTTTTATCATTTGAAAGGCCCTTACAATATAATAAATAGGCAAAGTCTCCATTATTGAATTAATGAAACTAATATTTAGTGAAAACACAGATGGCATTTTCAAAAGAGGCCATAGTTTTTAATTTTGATCACGTAGAAGAATTACCCAAGAAGTTTGTTTACAAATACAACTTTCAGGACCCCACCTGCAGAAACTGATTCATTAGGTCTGGATAGGGCCACAGATCCAAAATTTTAAATAAGAAGGTGATGTGATTCTGACATAGGTAACCTACAGGATGATGCAGGGCTGCATTATCTAGCAAACTTTTCATTACTATAATATCCAGCATTTTGCAGAATCAATTAAGAGAAAGAAAGTCTTCTGACAAGAGGATAGAACAAGCATGAGGGTTTTTTTTGTTTGTGTGGTACTGGGGCTTGAACCCAGGGATGCTCTATCACTAAGTTACATATCCAGTCTGTTTTATTTTTATTTTGAGACAGGGTCTTGCTAAATTGCCCAAGCTGGTCTCAAACTTTGGTCGTCCTGTCTTAGCCTCCCAAATCCCTGGGATTACAGGTGTGTTCCAACACCCCTGGCTCCACCCACATATTCCATTTTTTAAAAGCGTTTTGGAAAATGTCTAAGGTTAGATTAGAACTATCTGTGGTTAAGTAGCAAAGAACTGAAGAAAGAAACTGTTATGTTCAGAGCAGCAAGGTCTGCAGCAGATAGGATTTCCTCTTTATCTGCTCATGAAGATTCAGTGACTTACCTTGGACAGAGTACTTAGAACAATAGCAAGCACAGAATAAAATTTTGTGATGGATTATGATAATACTATAAATTTTATCATTCAGACAGGACTAGAACAGATATTATTCTCTTGGAAATACCTAAGGTAACTATCCACTAATCAGTAAGAAAGAATTAAGTGTTAATATCAGATCCTACTGTGTATATAGTTTTAATAGTTTACGATGTATAAAAACATAAATGCAAAAAGGAAAATGTACACACTGCTTATCTCAATAAGTCCAGACATC
The DNA here is from genome assembly GCA_025594165.1 of Tamias sibiricus. Taxonomy (NCBI): domain Eukaryota; kingdom Metazoa; phylum Chordata; class Mammalia; order Rodentia; family Sciuridae; genus Tamias; species Tamias sibiricus. The sequence goes on along the minus strand of CM046658.1, from coordinate 136,827,590 downwards.
CTCAAAGAATATCCAACTGCTGCAAGTTAAAAAACATGAACAAATATCAAAAATACCTCAGTATTAGTTTCCTAATTCTGCTGTAACAAAGCACCTGCAAACGGAGTGGTGTAAATAGCAGAAACTAATTTTCTCACAATGCTGGAGCCTACCAGTCTGAGATCGAGGTGTCAGAGGTTTGCCATTTCTGAAGACAATGAGGGAAGGGTCTGTTCCAGGCCTCTCTTGGATGATAGGTGGTTGTCTTCTCCCTGTCTGCACAGTCTCTTCTTGGTGCCTATCTGTGTCCTAATCTCTTCCTAGGAGGACATCAGTTATATATAGTAGATTAGGGTGCACCTAATGACCTCATTTTGACTTGATCACCTCTGTAACTATCCTATCTGTAAATAAGTTCTGACATACCGGATGTTAGGGATTCAACATATGAATTTGGGGAGGGACAGAAATCAATGAATAAAAAGCTGTTTTAACTCTCCTTGGAAAGTTATATTTATAAGCTTTGGGTTGGTATTGAAGGTCCCTAATAAGTATGTTTAGAATAAGACACACACACACACACACACACACACACACACACACACACACACACAGCGAGAGAGAGAGAGAGAGAGAGAGAGAGAGAGAGAGAGAGAGAGAGCTGACAAATGCTCTTCCTACAGACTGCTTTTGTAATAATTTTTTTTAAAGGGGAAGAGGTTGGTGGAATTGGCCTTGTGAGCTACTAGAAGAATGAATTATCTTTGTCCTCAAAGGGCTTACAGTCATAGGACATAGGTGTAAGTGTGTGAGAAAAAAATGAAATAACAGTGTACAAGTATCTGCTAGTTGAACTGAATTTAGCTTAGCATGTGACCCAGTTTGATGGTTTGGGTAGCCCCTGGGAGATGCTCCACAAAAGGTACCCATTATCACTTTTCTACTACTATTAGCCTGGTGTTTTTCCAGAAAGGCTTTTTACAAACTAAGTAGAAGTTCACTACAGGCAAAGGGAAGTAACTTAATGAAGTAAAACCAGTACAGCATGCTTATCCGGAGTTGCTCACATTGTTCATAATCTTGGAGTAATAATATCTAAATGGTCAATCAACTTTTATCTAATTCACTTTCTGAAGTTTCCCTCTTGTTATTTTCTTTTGTCTCTGACTTTTTGTATTTTTAAAGTTATCTATCATTTTGTAAATTCTCTCAAATATCTTCTGATACAAGAGGGGGAACAAACTACAATCAAGTGCTTGGAAGGAATTGTTTTTGCTTTGTCTAGTTTGCCATAAGAAAATACTTTTGTAAGTCAAACCAGCTTTCAAAGGCTTGAAACTGAAAATAAGAAAAATGAGCAAAGGAAAGGTCAAATAATGGGTAAAACTAAATCATGTAATTTAGATTGGATGGATTATTTTTATAAGAGAGTGGAATTGTGTCAATTTAGTTGATTGTAAATTTAATAGGAGAAAAAGTCTCAGTCCATAGTGGCATGCATTTCATGTAATAAAGTAAAACAGAAGTGAATAATAGTGATTTATGGTATTCCTCTTGATCCTGACATTTCATTATTTTTATACAGAAATAGCATTTCCGGAGCATGCTTTTAGCATTATGTTTCCTCATCTTAACTCTGAAATTATATATATATATATATATATATATTGCAACAAGTCATCTCCCTTTATAGTTTTCTAGCTTCCATCAGGAAAATTGTTGTACCATAAACAAGAGTCCTGATCTATTTTCAATTGTGTTTTTCCACAAATCTTTCTGAAGGTATGGAAAAGAATGGCACAAATATAAAACCTAGGACTCACAACTTACTTCTTACAAATTACACTAGCATACACACACCCCATCTAACATAATTGGCTTGTGCAATTTAAAAATAGATAACAGAATTAAAATGATATGGTTTATTCTTCCCATTTAACTGACTTTTTCCTTTGTGTGTGTAGAAAATTTAATTATATTTCTGAACCATACAATTACTTATGAATGAGGAGACGAAGTTTCTTTTTGTAGCAGGACATTTTTATTAATATGGTTCTCCTCATTGCCTCAACATCTTTTGTTTAAGACAGAAGTTTTTAATAAGTGATAGGAGGCACAGAATTTTTAGAGAGATGGAGAAAGAGATGATTGTGTGTGGCAAAAATCTATGGCTTGTATTGTGTCTTGGCTAACCACTAATTATATGCTTTGACCTTGAGTTCACCCCTGCAGGGTAGTAGCTATGTAGACTGCTGAATCTGGACATATATCTCTGCATTGACAATAAGTTGGAAGGAGCTACTTTACCTTTCTAAGCCTCATTTTCTCCACCTGTGCAATTGAGATGTTGATACTCATTCCATAGGACTCTGTGGAAGATGAAATGAGATTTTATATGTATTATATATATATGTATCATACATATACATAATACATATTATATATATATCATATACATAATACATATTATATATATATATCAATGTTAGACATTACCTCTGGTAGTACTTACTTCCCCACAATAGTTTAAAGGTTAACTGACTGAAATTACAAAATGTGAATAGTAAGCCGGGCATGGTGGTAGATGCCTGCAAACCCATTAGCTTGGGAGGTTGAGGCAGGAAGATTGCAAATGCAAGGCTAGCCTCAGTAATTTAGCTGAGGCCATAGACAACTTAGCAAAACCCTGTCTCAAAAAATAAAAAGGGCTGGGGATGTGGTTCAGTGGTTAAGCACCCTCAGTTCAATTCCCAGTACCCTGCACCAAGGGGGAAAAAAAAAAAAAAACAGAGAGAGAAAGAATAATAGAATATTAAACTTGAGAGATTGTGGAGGTTAAACTGACCAACTTTCCAGTCCATGCAAGTGTCTTTGACTTTGTAGCCTCTGCTTGAATGCTGTCAGTGAGGGGGCACTCACCATCTGCAAGTATACTTGGCTTTGTGATGAACTGTTTTCATTACTACCATATTTTCTGTGTCACCCTATGCATAGAGACCCATCGCAGCACGTAGCTTGTGGACTTTACACTTGTAATGACTACAACTCACATAGCAAGGAAAATACAGCAATACCATGATATCTAAATGAAATATTGCATGCCTGGAGCACATCCTTTAGAAAACAGATGGTTCTTTGTTGACAGCAAAATATGATTATGGTGTTTGCATGCAAGAAATCTTATACTGTCTAATTAGAAGAAGATGACTAGTTGTAGCTCTTTGAGAATGCAAAGCTTCTTCAAATCAGTAGAGAAACGCCCTACCCTTAAATCTATATAACTGAGAACAATGAGATACAGGCAAATGTCTCTTTATTGAATATCATTTTGTTGTTCAGATCTATGTAATAAAACTATATGCATATGCAGACTTGTTTCAACATATACTACTTTGGTTTCAATATAGAATGTTGGCACCAGAAAGTTAGCATAGCCAATGTTGTCATAACTGGTCCCTGTCTGTTTAGAGTTTATGTCCGTGAATGTTGCTTTGATATTTACCATTATATTATAACTTGCCTTCAGTGTAACAGAACATTTCTTTAAAATTTAAGAGGTACCAGTAAAGAATGACTACTCTTGAGAAGGAGAGAGCATAAGATCATGTGGGTTAGCAAGGGAAGAGTGGAGCTTTTTCTGAGTTAGAACCTTCAGTTGATAGATTAAAACGTGTCAGTGGCTCTCAACTGGCCTAGTTTGCCTAGAAGCATTTGGAAATGTCTGGAGATATTTTTGGATGTCACAACAGTGAGACTACTAGCATCTTCTGAGTAGAGGCCAGGGATGTTGCTAACTATCCCACAATATACAGGACGTCCCCATGTGGCCCCCAAATGTCAGTCCTGGCCCTCCAAGACTGAAAACGCTGCAATTTGAAAGTCTAAATTAATTCCTTTTATGTGCATTTTATCAATAGATATCTATATAAATGAATCCCTAGCATAATAAAGCAATTGTTACTTCTTATCAGTTTCATTACGGAATTCTACCCAGATTCTACAATTTAAAAAACAGTTAATTCCTGAGTGTGACATAAAAGATTTACCCAGTGATAATAATTTATCCTGAACGAATATTGACCTTGGAGCTGTCTTCCAGTAACTATAGCAGAAATTTGAAAATATATGTACCTTAAATCTGTAAATACCTTAAGCCCATTTACATTCTTGGTGATGCCACAGATTTCTCTGGGTTACAGCAGTGTAGGAGAGGGAAGGGGAAAGTCTTTCCCTCTACCCTCTGAGGGGTCACGAGTCTGTGAAATAAATTGACAGTGGGTAGATTAATAGGAGAAAAAGATACAGAAAATTGTTAATGCATGGGAGCACTGCAATAAGGAAATGATCTGGGGGACAGATCAGTGAGCCCTCATATGAACATATGACAGTGTGTGACAAGATCTGTCAGGGTGTCGATCTCCAATCTCTTCTCCTGTGATCTGAGTGTAATTTTCCCTGGTTAATCAGATTCTTGGAGAGGGAATCTGTGAGTTCCTTCTAGAGGAGCTTTCTTTAGACAGATAAAAGGGAGGTCAGAGAAAGTCCTTTCCTGCATTTGCTCTTCCCTAAGAGCTTTCAGTTTGAAGTCCAAAGCAACATATTTTGGGATGGTATTTTCTGATTATTCAGCAGAAAAAGTCAAAGATGTGGGGCACAGAGGCGGTGGAAATTTAAGTTGTAAATGTTGGAGCAGTAGTGAAAACAACTGAATAGAATTTGGTTACAAAATTAAAGAAAGGGATAGAAGCTGGAGCAAATCTTACCTTGGCCTGGGGGAATTGCACTTTGGGAGTTAAAAATAGGAAACATAGTCCAGAAAGCAGAGCTCAAGAAAATCAACCATCTTCAGACCCTAGACTAGGCTAGACTGTAAACGACATAATTCTCATGTGTTCGGTCAGTTACTACCGCGTAACCATAACACCTCAGTGACACACTCAACAATAAGTATTTGTTTTTTCTGGGTCTGCTGGCTGGCAAGAGTTGGCTGAGTCTTGGCTGATTCACTTTTCTTCGAAGAGCAGGTTTGACTCTAATCTTTATTCTGTGGTCTATGCAACAGTGTGTTGCTCCATTTTCTATTGCTATGATAAAGTACTTGAAAGTGGATAATTTATAAAGGAAGGAAGTTTATTTTGGTTTATGAAGGCTGGGAAGTCCAAGAACATGGCACCTGCAAGAGCCTTGTGTTGTATCATACCATGGTGGAAGGTGGAAAGGAACTCAGGAATAGGTGAGAGGAAAAAGCACAAGGGGTGAACTCACTTTATAACAACATGCTCTTGTAATAACTCCCTCCCTCCCGCCCGCAAGAATTGGTACAATCATGTGAAAATGGCAATACTTCCTTTATATGGGCATGACGAAAACCCCTCTTAAAGGTCCCATCACCTCTCAGTGCTGTTCCATTAGGGACCAAATTTTCATGAGTTTTGGAGGGGACAAACAATATTCAAACCATAGCACAGAGGGATTGTTTCTCATGGCAATGACAGGAGTACAGGAAGATAAGTATGCAAATCAACAGATGGAAGCAAGTTGCAGGGGCAACCTGAAGTCACAGTAGAGAGCACTTCTCTTATGCAGGAAGGGAGAAAAGATGACATTTAACAACAATGGTGTAATCTACCACACCATCCACAATTGAGCTTAGATTTTGTAAGGGCTATAACCTGTACATACTCAATTACAATATCATATTTTTAATTCTCTGAAAGAAAAGATGATCTTGTTAATGAGTGACATAGCTGGATTCCTGGGTTCTGAATACCTTTCTCCTCTCTTGTCATCGATGTGAGAAGCTGAGCATATCATTTTTTCTTGCAATTGCATCTCTGCCATCTGTTAAATGTAAATAACGTTTCTGTTGACCCACTATTCTACACCTTCCAAAAACAAGGTAAAAACTTGAATATTTGAGGAAATTCTCAGTGGGAGGCAATGAAAGTCACAGCATTATGGAATTACTTAGCTTCAAAAGCTTTTCTGCAGTTATTTTGATGCTAGTTAGAACATTTCCATAATAGAGAAGAAACGTTGGCAAGATAAGCATTTGATATTTTTCCTCATCTCTCCCTCTGAGGGATATTACTTTGTAATTCATTTAGCATTTTAGTAAACCCATTAACCTTTCACCCTAGACTTAGAAAATGGGTTTGATGGTTTAATTCTGTTCCCTAAGGAGTCAATAACCACATCATAAACTGCATTGTGTTAGACATTAATTGGAATGTATTTTCAGGCCAAATTCAGAGTTAGGATAATGAAAGTAAAGAAAATAGTTACTGGAGGAATCAAGAGAAACTTCTCCAGCTTTGTTCTTGCTGATTTTGAAATAGTTGTGTCAATATCTGTTGATGGGAATGGCATGTACTAGCACTAGTGCTCAAAGAGTAAACTGACTTTTTAAAAATATTCACTTAAAATAAGCCTATTCTCAGCAGGGCGCTGTGGCGCATGCCTGTAATCCCAGCACTTGGGAGGCTGAAGGAGGATCACGAGTTAAAAGCCAGCCTCATCAATGGCAAGGCGCTTAGCAACTCAGTGAGACCCTGTCTCTAACAAAATACAAAAAAGTGCTGGGGATGTGGCCCAGTGGTCGAGTGACCCTGAGTTCAATCTCCAGTACCAAAACAACAACAACAACAACAACAACAACAACAAAACAAATAAACAAAAAAAAAAGTCTATTCTCCTTCTTGTATGAGATCACCACTGATAGCCTTTATTTTATCTCTGACAACTTCTTTAAGTACTCTTGGTTCTCAGTGATGTTTAGGGCTTAGAATTAAAAGGAAAATCTCAAGGAAAAAAAAAAGATTTCAGTTGCCAAACAGAAGGGTTAGTTCTAAAGTCAGCCTTTGCTTTCAGTTGCCCCCTTTCACTTCCTAAATGGACCCCATAAAGCAGGAAATACATTAATAGATTCATCAAGTTAACATGAGGGAAAGCTAACGAGTCCTTTTCCTCACTCCCCACACAGCTGTGATTATTGCTGCCTACCTGCTATCTGCTACCTGGGTGGTGTGCCCACCTCTGTACTGCCCACCACACGTGACACACAGGGATGGTGCCTATTTTGCACCGGACCTTGAATTTCATCTGCGACCCCACATCAGGCCCCTGGGAGTGTCTGTTACTCTGGAGGTCACATCTGCCATCTCCAGTCCCTTTGAACACTGGGTGTTCTGCTACCTGACTTGACAAGCGTTACTCTTGTAACCAGGTTCAATTTCCCTCATCTTTCTTGTGTTGGGTCACAGGTGCCTCTCCAGTCCAATTTCCAGTATTATAGAGATGTCAGAGGACCCCATCCACCTCAGAGGAAGAAGGACTTCTAGGAGAGGGTACATGTGAATGCAAATTCTACCATTTCCCACGGTTGTTAGTTTATGAAAATAGCCCTTTCATTTCTAAGGAAGGCATAAATCATTGTCTAGGTAGAGCTTTATTATTTTGTGAAATAGAAGTGTGTGAGGAAGAATAGGTGGTGATAATATGGAGGTCTCATATTTAACTCCTACATTTTTTGAAAAGTGAATGGGGGAAAAAAACAACTGGGCACTCATTTAAAGTTCCCTAAGAGCTATAGCATCTTAGTTGGTCTTATGAATTCTTTTCTTTCTTTTTGCAAAAGAATTAGGAGGTGGGATAGTATGAGTGGGAAGGACCGAGGAGAAGCAGTAGAAAGAAAAGGAAGTATTAAATAAGAAGAGGAACAATGGCATTAAGAAAGAATAAAATAATTCTACACGACGGGAAGCAGAATACTGTTCTTGTCAAATGAGAGGGAAGTGCTATGTGAAACTAAAAGACCTAGCAGTTACTATTAGTAAAATATTCTTCAGAAAAAAAAATCCACTTTCAAAATTGTGCTGACAATTTGGTGTTATTTTACGTGTTATTCATGATAACTTAGAAATATAAAATGTTGGCATAGGTAGGGATTTTTTAAAAAGACATTTAGTAAGTCCCTTACTTTACAGATTTGAAAATTGAGACACAGAGAATTTAAGCGACTTAATAATACCTGTCAGTGACAGAACTGACATGTGAATAAGCAGGGCCTACTTTAATGGCCTCTAGTAGGCTGAATGTTAGCTACACAAAGATGCCCACTTGATAATCCCAGAACTTGCAAATGTGTTACAATAAAAGTCAAAGGGACTTTGCAGGTGTGATTAGATAGGGATGGTTGTAGATGGAAGCAACATAACCACAAGATTCATATTTTTTTTTAACTGGGGATTGAACTCAGGGGCACTCGACCACTGAACCACATGCCCAGCTCTATTTTGTATTTTAGTTAGAGACAGGTCTCACTGAGTTGCTTAGTGCCGCGCTTTTGCTGAGGTTGGCTTTAAACTTGCAATCCTCCTGCCTCAGCCTCCCGAGCTGCTGGGATTACAGGCACTTGCTACTGCGCCAGGCTCCACAAGATTCTTGATAAGAGAGACAGAGAGAGAGGCAGGGAAGACAAAAGATGCAATAATGAAAACAGCTCCTGATGATATGCTTTGAAGGTGGAAGAAGGGGCCATGACCAAGGAATATAGGTGACCTGGAAATCTAAGGCAAAAAAAAAAAAAAAAAAAAAAAAATTCTCTCCCCCAGAACCTCAAGAGGGAGCAAAGCCCTGTCAACACTTTGATTTTGGTCCATGAAACCAACTCGGATTTCTGATCTCCATAAATGTAAGACAATAAAATTATGTTGTTTTCAGCCACTAGATTCATGGTTTTTATAGCAGCAATATGAAACTAATACATGCTCTTTCTGTTTAAGTAGCTTACTTTCTTTAAAAGAATCATGGGAGTTATTAAAAGAAGTGGAGAAATTCAAGAACTATACAGAAAATTCAAGTAGCTGTTATAGATAAACTGTGATGTAGTTTTATGAACCTACTAGCCAGTTTCCACACAGGCTCACATATGAGCTAAGCTTACTATTTAAAAAAAATTTAAACCCACGTTTAAAATAATGTCAAAAATATGGTAATAGGATTTACAAATGAAATGGAAGAATGACTGTATCAGGAATACATTTTGTTGGCAGAAACCAAATTAACTCTGGTTAACTTAATAAAAATATGAACTAGAGCTTTGAAGAAGCAGAAGGAACAGGACATTTTATAAGAGCCAAGGTAATAACCTTTACTACCTTCTGTCTCACTGCACAGTGTCATGGTTCATAACCTGCTTTTTCTCACTCTAGATTGTCTTGGGTTGAACATGGCTATCCAATTCTGCTTTTTCTTTCTTTTTTAAAAAAATTTATTTATTTTTTAAAAAGTATTTATTTATTTACTTTAGTTGTACACAACGCAATGCATTTATGTTTACGTGGTGCTGAGGATCGAACCTGGGCCGCACACGTGCGAGGCGAGCACTCTGCCACTGAGCCACAACCCCAGCCCCTGCTTTTTCTTTCTTATATCCCAGTTGGAGTCCAGAAAACACTCACTAGTGTCACTGTTTTCCAAATCTGATTTTCAAGAAGAGAAAAATCTGATTGGTCTATTGGATCAGATGCTCATCTCATCTAACTGATTTGGTCCCAAATGACTAATTAAGGGATTGTAGTGTACCAAGGTCCTGCTCACTAGAGAGGTGTACTATCAAGAAAGGAGAATGTGAAGTAGGGGACAAGAGACCAAAGTGTCAATTACATATCTAAGCATTTAGCATGGAGCTGGATCATAACGTTAAATGCTATCATTGTTTCAAAAGAGGAATTATATCGCTGGGCATGGTAATGCATGCCTGTAATCACAGCAGTTCAGGAGGCTAAGGCAAGAGGATCACAAATTCAAAGCCAGCCTCAGCAACAGTGAGGTGCTAAGCAACTCAGTGAGACCCTGTCTCTAAATAAAATACAAAATAGGGCTGAGGATGTGGCTCAGTGGCTGAGTTCAATCCCCAGTACCCCCTCCCCCCAAAAAAGGGAAGAATTATATGAAATCAACTAAACATTTTAATTAAAGAGATGAAATAATTCATGATCATAGTAATATATGAAACAAAATACATCAATAAAAAACTAAGTTCAAGGAAAGAAGCAAACAGACCTAAAAATGGTAAAAGTAGATGTTAAATTAGAAAACAAGAATGTAGAAATGACCACTTAGAGTAAAACAGCTTCCAAAATCTTTATGGAATAAATTGAATAAAAGGACAAGCCCTTGGTACATCAAATCAAGATAAAGTCACATGTAACACAAGGTAATGGCATTATAAAGAAGAAATAGAACCATAAATACCTAAAACAACTAGAAAATCAAGAGGGTACTAGGTATGACATATGGAAAAAGTGAATATTATTCAGAGAATTTAAAAAAAAATTCAAGTGAGATAGAAAACCAGTAACCCAGAATTTTAAAAAAATATAAATAATAGCATTCTGTTCTCAATTTCCAATTTTCTTATCTATTACCCAGCACTACATGAAAAGACATATGAGTCAGGAAAAATTTTTTACTTTTTAATCTATTCAAAAAGCATCAAGTCTAAGCATGGATAATAATTGTTAAAATGTAACATTAAGGAGATTAACTGTTAGGATATTATATTAGGAACCATGGAAAGACTTTCTCAAACATCATCTATTCCCTTCACCAGTCTACTGTGTAGTATGGAGGGAGGGGCAGATTTTAAGGGAGGTTAATCATAAAATATTCAGACAAGCATCATCCCAGGAAAGTCCTCACAGTGGGAAAGTCTGAGACAGCTCTAGAATTGAAGGGCCTGCTGGGTGTGGTGGCGCACACCTGTAATCCCAGCAGCTCAGGAGGCTGAGGCAGGAGGATCATGAGTACAAATCCAGCCTCAGCAAAAGCAAGGCACTAAGCAACTCAGTGAGACCCTGTCTCTAAATAAAATACAAAATAAGGCTGGGGATGTGGCTCAGTGATCAAGTGCCCCTGAGTTTAATCCCCGGTACCCCCCCTGCTACCCACCCCCTCCAATAAAAAAAAAAAAAAAAAAAGGATTGAAGGCCTAACTACCTGAGTGCCTAGTCATGATCTCTGACCAGATTTCTTTCACTGCCCCATTCTGCAACCTCTTCATTTCCTCTCCATGGTTTTCCTGGGAATGTTTCTGAGGAAACGGCAATTACATGAACTTCTGATTTTCCTACATTGTACTTCTAATGTGAACCAGGTAATTTCTAAGGCCCTTTTCAACTCTGGAACTAATATATTAAAAAAATACTAAACTTATAAGAATAGTTTGAATACTTATATATGTACCATTTTGACTTCCAGATGGTCTAATAGTAAGCACTTTTCCAGCTCTGCCAAGCCATAGTGGTCTTCCACTAAAAGACATTGCTTAATAGTGTCAATATATCAATGGGGTGGGGGGTGGGGAGGAAGGGGAGGAGGGGATGTTCTGTTATGCCCTTTTGTCCATCCTTTAGATCACTTTAAAGGTCTCTTTTCCTCATAAGACTTGAAAGTGACTTGCTTCAACTGCTTGAAATTGTTACTGTTACACACATGTTAACTGGAGTGCATCACCCGGATGATGAACCAGGAAGCATCCTGGCTGTGTTTGCTGAGGTTACTCAATGTGGCTGCCCTGTTTGACTCCTGTGCATGCAGAATGGTGAGTACATTGTCCTACACCTCAAGAATTCATGTTTCAATAAAAGGAAGGTATAATAAAGAAACTAAAGCATCAACATATTGCACGTAAGCTGAAAAGGTTAGTGTAAAAAGGCATATCTCTCTGCAGTGGTGTCTTTCCCCCTAGAGAAGGGTCTCTGTAGCCACACAGAGCCTGAGGTGTGCAAACAAAGCTTTCTTTCTTGGGGAGGGGGGAGGGAGGGGTTGGGGAGTGAGGAACTTAAGTAATTTTCCCAGCCTGAGAAAACTGTTCCTGTAATGTGTCAAGATGCTACTCTGCAGCTATAATATTTTTCCCCTTAGGTTTTTCTTTTTTAATATATTTTTATAGTATATGGACATAATACCTTTATTTTATTTTTATGTGGTGCTGAGGATCAAACGCAGTGCTTCACACGTGCTAGGCAAGCACTCTACCAACTGAGCTACAGCCTTAGCCCCTCTGCAGCTATAATATTCACACTAATTTTTCCAAGGAAATTATAATTTTACAGAAAAATTGAGGCAAAAAAAGTTCTCTACAGAAAATTCTGAAGAACATGACAAATTATGTAGTCAATTAATTCTGAATTCTATTTACAACCACATTTTTTTTCCTTTTTGTTTTTCTCTCTTGACTACCTTTAGGATCAATAGTTTAGAACATGCCTGATTTTTAAGCTGTACAAAATACAGAAGTCTTCAGAAAGCCAGAATGTCAACAATAGCTTGCTGGGTTTAATTATTGACTCTAAAAGGAAAATGCCAACCAATGAATCATCAACGTATCTCTTGCCACACCTGGGGTTTTCTCTGGATGACTTCCATCCAAATGTTGACAAAACTTGACCTTGGATAGCTACTAAGATTTGTTGGGACTATGGCCAAAGGTCCTTACCTGCCAGTGGGACAAGTTCCATGTTCATTAACCAGATTATCCTGCTCCACATATGGCAAGAAATGTATTTTTTTTTTTAGTTTTTCACATTAATGTTGATTTTGAAAGCTTTCAGACTAAAAGCCTCTAATTTTTTTATTTTATTTTTTTTAGCCCATGCAGTGCCATGGACTCTTTCCTAATACAAACCTGTGAAGCTAAGTTGAAAGACCAAAGTCCAGTGATGGGTTGTCCAGAAATCATAAACATGCTCATTTATTAAAGTTGTCATTCAGGCCACAGCCACACTAGATTTTACCTTTTGAATGCTCCTGGCAGCAATTAGAACCAGGGCAGTGCACTCTTTTCCAGTTGAATGAACTGGCAGCCCAAAGAGCAGGAGTTCTGACCCCAGCTGTGTGTCTGGTTTGTCCTGGGAAGGACATTTACCCAGATCCTCCCATTTTCCCCTTGGAACATAAGCTCATTAAGTAACTGACCTTGAAGTTTATTGTGAGGAATGATGACATATTAAGGAAGGCTTGTCTTCTGGGTTAAAGGGTGCTTCATAGTGGTCTCACATGCTTCAGTGCTTTGACAATGGGTGGCAAATAGAATAAGGGGAGTGAAATAATAGTAATAAAAAGAGCATTATAGAAAAAGACTAAATAATGCTGTCCAGATTGTTAAAACCTCTTCCTGCTGCTATTATCTGTAATTTCCAGGTCAATTATCCTAATGTCAACCCAGGGCCTGAGTTAAGGAGAGAATGCAGGAAGATTTGTATGGACATGAGGTCGGGAGAAGAGTGGCATGGGGTCTGGCAGGCCTCATCGTGCCTCCCGTTGGCCCTCACAGTCTGATTTGTTGCAAGAATCTAACACAACATGATGCTTCATCATGTCCCTGTGGAGCAGAATCAGAGACTAGCTGGATCTCATATCCCAGAGAAAATTCAGGTTATTATTGCACAAAATATCAGGTTAACCATAAACTTTAACAATTAATTTTTAAGAAAACAGAAATCTTTGAAAGATACTAGAAAGCCAGTTATTAATATCTCTTGAGGATGCTTTACTGTGTGCCAAATCTGGGTGAGGCTCTTTAGGCATAATCACAAATCACTGTCAGGTCATAAAGCAAATTTAATAAGATGAACAGAAAATTTCTAATATAAAAGCTAAGGAGCTGCGGGTGTATCTCAGTGGTAGAGTGTGTGCTTAGCATACACAAGGCCCTGAGCTCATTCTCCAGCACCAGAAATAAGTGTATTAATTTCAATAAATTATCCCGTTCCATTTTTCACTCTAAGAAATCTTTGTGATCTAGGAAAGAAGATTTACTTTCAAATCTGTGCCCAGCATATGATGAGGAGACATACACTTAAACCAGGGTAAATGGATCTCTGCCCCAAGGTAAGCCTCCCAGCATAGTAAGTAGCCCTAACAGGGAGAGAACCACCTGGATATAACATACAACTTTTCCCCAGGGGCCAGAGGTATGAGCCTGGAAACAGGACAATTTGGCCCTGTCTTTTGGAATAGCTCTGTTTTCTTCTCTATAGGGCCAAGCATTGGTGGAAACGTATGTTGAGTGTGCTTAAGTTTCTGTTGGATCCTGTGTAAACCTGGGACAGGAAAGGATGAGCAGCTGTCTTTGACATGGGGGCAGCACAGTGATTCACTTTTGACAACTTAGTGTAGCAATGAAGTATGTGCAGCATGTCCAGGCATAGGCTTGATGTTCTCAGAGTGAACACCCACTGATAAGCCAGTGGATGCTATGGAAGGTAGTTTATCACTCACGCTTCCTCACCTGAGGAGTTAAAGCCTAGTAATATTTGCGTGGCCAGTCCTTATACCCGTTGACCATAACCACTGTGTATTCCAGCCTCTTGATCTTCTCACTCTATAATACTTAGAGTCTAGACAACTGGGCAGATGTCCCTCAACCAAACCCAATTGCCAGTCTCTGGTATCTTTCTGGATTCTCCAAACCCTCACAGCCTGCACTACCTTCTTTAGTACTGACTATAGGTTTTCTTCTTGGGAACAATTTATCATGAAATGTCTATTTCTTGTCCAAGCAAGGCAAAAAGAAGTGCATAAGAACAAAAGAGCCAAGGTATTAAAGTAGAAGATGATGAATGCGAAATTGTAAGAAGAAACTGGTCTAGAATCACATAATGCGGCTTCATGTAAGGGAAGAAGAGAACAAGGTGGGGGATATAATGTGTGATGATCGATAGACAATTTTATTCTTGGGATTGATAATGAAAATTTGGTTAAATATTTTCTTAAAAGGTTTAATGTAGCTAATGGCATAATAGAGAATTAGGCTAAAACAATATGAGAGCTATTAATTTTGGTAATCAATGTAAAGATTAAATGGCCCTATTAAAAATATTTTTGGATTGAGTCATTCAGGCTAATTAGATTATCCTGTTTACAAGTATAATTTTGTGAATGAATAGGCTGAAAATAAAGTTACTGTTCAGAACAAAAGTATGAGGTAAGTAAGACAGCAATTACTAGAATCAAGCCAGCATTAAAATGGACAGAGGGCTTTTTATTTGATATAGAATATTACTGATTTATTCATTCCAACACATATTGAGTGTGCAAATGATGTACATAAACACTCTTTGAGATCCTGAGGACTCAGTGGTGAACCAAACAGATAAGCATAAACGACCACCACAACAAATGCTGAGCAAGGAGACAGAGAAAGATGGGTGTGGCTGGGAGTGGAGATGACAAAGGTATAGTGATCATAAATAATTGTTTTGCCTAAAATGTATGGTATTGAAATTACTGGTAGAAACATAAATAGAAGAATAGTTCTATTATATCTCTTCAACATATTTCACCTCTTTGGAAACCAAATAGGTAAGTATAAAATGTGATAAGGAGAATTTTCATAATGTTAATTAGTAATGTTGATGTATTGATTTTTATGTGTATATTGTATATTAGCTATGTACTTTACAAAAAGAAATAAATTTTCACCAGAATCTGTGAACATCTAAAAAATATCATCACTGATTAAGTCACAAAAAAACCCTCACATATTCTCCAAAGCAATGGTTATATAGACTTTGATTTATTAATAGAAAAAGTATAAACCCAAACCTAACTGTGAAAACATTAAATACTGCCTCATAATTCTTCATCAAAGGATTCAAGAAGATGACAATGGAAAGCATTACATATCAAAACAGGAGCTGCAGTCAAAGACATATCCAGAGACAAATTCATGTCATTAATAGAAGTGCAAAAGGGAACACAAATGACTCAAAGCCAGGATTTTGTAAACTGTGATCCTATATGACAGCATGTCACATATGTTAATAGTGTACCATAAAAAGTGTTTATGAGTTAAAATAATCCTGGAAAATGTGTGTTTAAGAATCTATATACTGCCAGGCGCGATGGCGCATGCCTGTAATCCCAGCACTTTGGGAGGCTGAGGCAGGAGGATTGCGAGTTCAAAGCCAGCCTCAGCAATGGCGAGGCACTTAGCAACTCAGTGAGACCCTGTCTCCAAATAAAAATACAAAAAAGGGCTGGGGATGTGGCCCAGTGGTCGGGTGCCCCTGAGTTCAATCCCTGGTACCACACACACACACACACACACACACACAAAAATAATAATAATAATAATAATCTATATATTTTTTAAACTATTGAAAATTTCTCAATACCTTTAACATGATTATGAGCATTGTGAAGCTGCAAGAGGAAATATAATATTCGGTGTTTTCTAAAGTATTTGATTAGAGAAAAAAAAATTGTCATATACATACTAATATTTTGGACCAATTATCTGAACAGTAAGGAAACACTGAGTTGAGTGTTCAATTTAAGAAGCACTGAGGAATAATTAAGTAATAATAATAATAATAATAATAATAATGTAAAACCATAAATTGTTCAAATTAATAAATTCATAATCTGGTTCTCTAAAAATAAAATAAAATTACTATTAGTTGATAGTCCCTATAAAGAAATATAGTAATATATTTGATAATATAATTGAAATATCAATTAAAAATGGTTTTGAGTGAACTATAAATTGCTTAAATTGTCTTGAAAGAAAAATAAAAAGACAACTAATATTATAATAGAATTGGAAAAAAGCCACTTTAATGAAAGGTCATAAATTACTTGATTAGTTATTTCAGAACTTCAATAGATAATTCACTTATTTTACAAATGTTTCCAGAAAATCAAAGCTCATAGAAAGCTTATCAGCTTATTTAAAATATCTAATGTCATAGTTTTCCCAAACTAAAACAGGATTACACAAATTGGGTCCCCAAATAACAATTAAGTAATTTCTTTTAGCAATATAGAAAAAAATTTCTAAGTAAACTACTAATAAACCAAATCTCTTATTTTAAGCGAATATACATGCATATATATATATATATAAAAGTTTTTATATCCTTAAGTATTTATACATAATTTATTGAGGTGATACAAACATTGCATATGAAATATATTAACATAATTCAGCATATCAATTACCAGAGACAAAAAAGGGTAAACTCGATAATGTTTGAGGCATTTGAAAAAATTCCACATTCATTGCTAAGAAAAAATATTTAGCTATTTAAAAATAATAGTTCTTTCTTATTAAGATGGCAAAAAATAGTATCTCTAGTTCAGCATACTGAATATGTGCATAGAGAACAAAAGAATTTGAAGCTTGGTTTTTGCAAAATGCTCACTGAAGTAGTCATCTTGAGAAAATGCTTTAATTTTTTGAGAATATTTTACAGTTGATACCATTTCTGTTTTGAATTGCATAGTGGATGGTATCACACCCTCTTTTCATTCTTACTCTCTATAAGTCTCTGACTATGCTTAAGCAATAGCAAACCTCCTCCTTAATGGAAGCCTGCTTAATGTTTAAATAATTATCATTCTTAGTAAATGAAATAACAAAACCAAGATTGCCATTATCATTTGTATTTTAATAGATCTGTCAAAGTAATAAGGCAAGAAAAATAGGAAATACAATTATGAGACCCGAGGAGGCAAAATTATCATTTTATGCTAAGATTATTGGCCATTTACTTTGACAACCCAAGAAAGCAACGATAAAAAAAATTAGACACAGTAAAAAAAAAAAGCTCCATTATAGAATAAATGGGGCAAATCTTTCATTTTTCTATTTACCTGCAGTGGTAAGTTTGAAAACATAATGGAAAAAAATCTCAATTACACTTCAAACAAAATCATCTTGGCAAAGAATCTAATCAGAAAGAAGGACTTATAGGATTAAAATGATATATTTCTGTCCTGAAAGACATAAAAGAAAATTGAATAAATGAAGATACACACATTAATCTTGGATGAGAAGTCTCAAAACTTTATGGATTGTCAATTGCAACAAATTATTGGTATACTGTCGTGGTAATTTGATTGAAATATGAACAATTTTTAGATGTGTCTGGGAGAATAAAGTCTTTTGGGGTTAAATATTAATAAAGGGAGCCGGGCGCGGTGGCGCACACCTGTAATCCCAGCACTTGGGAGGCTGAGGCAGGAAGATCGTAAGTTCAAGGGCAGCCTCAGCAATGGCGAGGCACTTAGCAACTCAGTGAGACCCTGTCTCTAATAAATTACAAAAAAGGGCTGGGGATGTGGCCCGGTGGTCGAGTGCCCCTGAGTTCAATCCCCGGCACCAAAAAAAAAAAAAAAAATATATATATATATATATGTGTGTGTGTGTGTGTGTGTGTATGTGTGTGTGTGTATATATATATGTATGTACGTATATATATATACATTTATATATACATACATACATACATATATAAAGGAATCAAAAGATTGGGGAAATTAGGAAAGGTTCATTTAAATAAAGCAAGAAATCTGAAGAAGTCATGCAGAAAGAATAAAATATTTTGACTACACACAAAAAAATGTAAAGTGCTATTTGGTAAAATACATATTAAAAATAAAAAGTGTGCCAGACGTGGTGGTGGTGGCACATGCCTGTAATCCACCTACTAGGAGGCTGAGTTAAGAGGATTGTAAGTACAAAAACAGCCTCACCAACTTAGCAAAACCTGGTCTCAAAATGGAAAATTAAAAAAGTTGGGGGTGTAACTCAGTGGTAAAGTGTTCTTGGGTTCAATCCCCAGTATTGGAAAGATAAATAATAAGTAAAAAACCATAAATATGTAAAAATGAAAGTTAAGAAGAATGTTTGCAAAGAGCATTACAGATAAATGGTTGCTATTTATTACATACAAAGGGCTTCTATACATTTATGAAAAAACAGCCAAATTATCTACATAGATAAATAAATAAACAATTCATAGAAAAGGAAATCCAAGTGACTCAAACTATATACACATGTAAAGATGATCAATTTTAGGTATGAAATACTAATTATCTATTAAATTTATGAAATGTTTTAAATGTATTAAATGTTTTAACATCTGGTATGTTAAGGATTCAGGCAAAATAGTATTCTCATAGACTTTTGGCAGAATGTGAATTGTAGCACCCTTTTGTGAAGGAAGCAATCTGGTAATGTTATCTCCAAATATTACTTTTCAACCCAGAATTTCTATGCCTGTGAATTTATCACATAGAAATAAAAACTTTGATACTGTAGGATATCTACTTTAAAAATCTGCTATAGAATTGTTTGTAGAAGAAAAAGTTCAGCAAGTGATTATCCATCAGTAGGAAAATTATTAAATATATTGTGTTACATCCATGCATGGATTTTATGCAACCATGAGAAAATAAAGAAAAAGACAGCTATGCCCACTATGGTAAATTTCCTGTATTCAGTGGGAAAATTAAGATTCAGAGAAAGGCTTATAGAATTAACCTCTTTTTTTTTTTTAAATGCATAACCCAGTCTGAGAACACCCAGAATTCAAGAGTCCTCTGTGCTCGGCTACACCTCTGCTTCTTTTTCTGTTTCAGAGGATGCTATAGTTTCAATAGGATTGTGTCCCTCAGTTTCATGTGCTGGAAGCTTGGTTCCCAGTGTGGTGGTGTTGAGGTGATGGAACATTTGGGAGGTGAAGCTTGGTGGGAGGTGGTTAGGACACAGGAGATACCACCTTGCTTGAAAGGAATTGGAGTAGTTCTTAGGGAATCCCAAACAACCCATCTGTTCTCACAAGAGTGAGTTGTTATAAAAGAAACAGCTTGGTCCTGAATCCTTCTTGCTTTCTCTTAGCCAGTGACTATTTCCTCTCAAATGCACTCAGGCTATGATGACAGTCACCATACTGTGGTGCAGCCAGAAGGCCCTTGCCAAGATTCCAGTGCCATGCTCTTCAATCTCCAACTTTGATCCAAATAAACCTTTTTTCTTTATGCATTACCCAGTCTCGGGTATTTTGTTACAGTGACAGAAAATGGACTAATACAGAGAAATACAACTGAGGTCTCATTTGTAGTGGTATCCGGATCCTGTCTAGAGTATGAGTTTGAATAAGAACAAAATTCTTCATTTAGAAGTAGAAACAGATCTCACTAGAGGAGTCTAGGTATCAATTACTATGTGTCCAACCCTTTGGAGAAGTACCTCTTTCTTGATTCTCATTGCATATGGTAGCATAGAAGTCCTTGGGTTTAGAAGTAGTCCTTCCTGAGACTGCTGTCTTGGAAGAATTCAGAGTGCCCACGCATAATACTATAACAACCAAGCTGTGCCTTGCATCTGGTTGTAAGGCCTATTTCCTCCCCTTTTAACTGGTCATGTGTTTTCATTTGTTGCCCAAATGATTCAGTCCTACAATGAGGACAGCCACATGTGCCCAAATCAGCTATGTCTTGAACTCTAAAGGAGCTGTAAAGGTCATCACTGTATGACCATGTGGTTCTAATATCAAAAGTTCAGAATTTGGGGAGAAGGATGAGGATGCTAATGGTGCCTTTCTTCAGCCTAAATTTGAACGTAATCCACATAACTGGATGACTTGACAGATAGGCTGATGATGTGTCTTTTTTAAAAAAATATTTATTTATTTGCTTTAGTTGTACACAATGCATTTATTTGTACGTGGTGCTGAGGATTGAACCGGGCTGCGCACATGCTAGGCGAGCACTCTACCGCTGAGCCACAACCCCAGCCCTGATGATGTGTCTTTGTAGTAACTACTGTTCCTCTACATGATCATGATTAAGTCTTACAAGTAAAGCAATAGCTTCCAAGTTTTATCTTTTTCTGGAATTTACTAAATGCTTTTACATATTTTATATTGTATGATATGCAGCTATATCTTAGAAATTTTATGTATCCCAAGCTTTATACTCATCATAAATATTTTAATCAAAGTAAATTTCAAAGTGTTATGTCTTCCTCCAAGATGGAAAATATAACTGTTATTAATCTTTCTGATTTTATTAGTGTTCTCTAAATACTATAAACCAAATTAAGATTGTAAATCTTATTTTAGATTGTTATTTCTTAAAGTGGCTCTATTTTGTGTTTAAAGGACTTAAATATTTTTCTGAAAATATTTGGAAAAATTGTTCATTTTACCTGAAAATTACATTTTCAGTTGTGCGTCTCTAATTATTCTGTCTTATCTACCTGATAATTTGTTTATATGCCAAATGCCTAATTTATCATCTGTGGCTACAGTTGGCCCTTCATAAGCATGAGTGTCTCATCCACAGATTCAGCCACCACGAATTGAAAAAGTAGTTAGGCCTAGGATAATTGCATCTGTTCTCAACATGAGCAAATTTTTATTCTTGTCATTATTCCCTAAACAATACAGTATAGCAAGCATTTACATAGCATTTGCATTGTATTAAGAATTATAAATAATCTAGAGATGATTTAAGGATATAGGAGGATGCAAGTAGGTTATATGCAAATACTATGCCATTTTATATGAGAACTTGAGCAACCACAGATTTGTATATCCTTGGAGGTTCCTAGAACATAATGTCCTGGATACGAAGGGACACTGTACTTCATATACCACTCCTTAGTTTCACCAATTGGAAATGCTTGTTTTGATTCTGAAGCCAACTACACCCTTTAGGGAAAGAGACAAACAAGAGAATTACAAGTTAAAAAAATGTCCCCCCCCCCCCACTTTCTCTGGAGATATGTACACATAATTAAGTTTATAAGTTTTAGCTTCTCTCATCAGGACCAAGTCTAGAAGGGAATGTAACCATTAATAAAAATAACTTGGTGTGAAATACTCCAAGTTTTGTAAGATCATCTTAAATTTATTCTCATTACCAGGGAAATGAACAAGAAGATCCACCTATAGAAATTTTTAATTTCCCTGAGGAGTGTGTTCTTTTTGGAAATGAAACAACAGAAAAGATACTTCAATAAAACAGCAGTTTTACTAAACCCTGCTCTGATTTCATACACAGTATCAATACCCATAAGTGAAAGGCATTTTTGTACATCAGTGACAAATCCTCTGAAAGGGAAATGATGAAAACTACCCCATTTACAATAGCATCCAAAAAATAAAATATCTGGGAATCAACTTAACGAAAGAGGTGAAGGACCTCTATAACGAAAACTATAGAACACTAAAAAAAGAAATTATAGAAGACCTCAGAAGATGGAAAGACCTACCTTGTTCTTGGAGAGGTAGAACTAATATTGTCAAAATGTCCATACTACCAAAAGCATTATGCAGATTTAATGCAATTCCAATCAAAATCCTAATGACATTGCTCAAAGAAATAGAGAAAGCACTCATGAAATTCATCTGGAAAAACAAGAGACCCAAAATAGCCAAAGCAATCCTGAGCAAGAAAAGTGAAGCATGTAGCATCACCATATCAGACTTTAAATTATACTATAGAGCAATAGTAACAAAAACAGCATGGTATTGGCACCAAAATAGACTGGTAGACCAATGGTACAGAATTGAGGACACAGAGACTAATACATACAATTTCAGCTATCTTATATTAGACAAAGGTGCCAAAAATGTACAGTGGAGAAAGGCTAGCCTCTTCAACAAATGGTGCTAGGAAAACTGGAAATCCATTTGCAACAAAATGAAATTAAACCTTTATCTCTCACCATGCACAAAATTCAATTCAAAGTGGATCAAGGACCTAGGAATTAGACCAGAGACAATACACCTAATAGAAGAAAAAGTAAGCTCTAATTTCCAACATGTCGGATTAGGCCCCAACTTCCTTAATAAGAATCCTGCAGCACAAGAATTAATATCAAGAATCAATGAATGGGATAGATTCAAACTAAAAAGCTTCTTCTCAGCAAAAGAAACAATCAGTGAGTTGAATAGAGAGCCAACTATTTGGGAACAAATATTTAATACATGCACATCAGATAGAGCACTAATTTCTAGAAAATATAAAGAACTCAAAATACTTAACTCCAAAAAACCAAAAAAAACCCAATGAACAAATGGGCTAAGGAATTGAAAAGACACTTCTCAGAAGAAGATACACAATTAATCAACAAATACATGAAAAAATGCTCAACATCACTGGCAATTAGAGAAATGCAAATCAAAACTATTCTAAGATTTCATTTTACTCCACTCAGAATGGCGGCTATTAAGAACACAAACAACAATAAATTTTGGAGAGGATGTGGGGAAAAAGGCACACTCATACATTGCTGGTGGGACTGCAAAATGGTGCAGCCATTATGGAAGGCAGTATGGAGATTTCTTGGAAAACTGGGAATGGAACCACCCTATGACCCAGCCATCCCAGTCCTGGGTCTATTCCCAAAGGACTTAAAAACAGCATATTACTGTGACACAGCCACTTCAATGTTTATAGCAGCCCAATTCACAATAGCTAGGTTGTGGAATCAACCTAGATGTCCCTCAGTAGATGAGTGGATAAAGAAAATGTGGTACATATACACAATGGAATTTTACTCAGCAATAAAATAAAATAAAATAAAATAATGGCATTTGGAGGTAAATGGATGAAGTTGGAGAATATAATGCTAAGTGAATTTAGTCAATCTCAAAAATCCAAATACCGAATGTTTTCTCTGATATAAGGAGGCTGACTCACAGTGGTGTTGGGTCCGGGTACATAGGAGGATTAGAGGAATGCTAGAAAGGTCTAAGGGGAGGGAGGGGAAGGAAAAGAGCAAGGGGGGATGGAGGGGAAAAAAGAAAATGTGGTTGAATAAGATGGATGTTATTATCCTAAATGCATGATTGATGATTTGAATGGTATGAATAAACATTGTATACAAACAGTATTTTGTAAAAAGATGCTCTATGTTTATTATGAATTATAATGCATACTAATATTATAAATACACACTTTGAATAAAAAGAAAAAAAAAGAAGCACAGTAGGCTTTCTCCCTCTTCTTTTTTTCGGAAGAGAACTTGCTTTGGAAAGAAAATATTTAGAAAAAAAAGAAATAAAAAAAGACAAAGCCGGGCGCGGTGGCGCACGCCTGTAATCCCAGCACTTTGGGAGGCTGAGGCAGGAGGATCGCGAGTTCAAAGCCAGCCTCAGCAATGGCGAGGCACTTAGCAACTCAGTGAGACCCTGTCTCTAAATAAAATACAAAAAAGGTCTGGGGATGTGACCCAGTGGTCGAGTGCCCCTGAGTTCAATCCCCGGTACCACAAAAAAAAAAAAAAAAAAAAAAAAAAGACAAAATGTTTAGAGAGTACGTTGATGCCAAAGTTGCAATTACTTTTTGAGTTCCACTTGGCAATATTTTTAATCAATCAATCAGTCAATCAATCAACCATGACAGAGAATTGGTATGGTTTAGGAAAATACAGTACATAAATTGAACCCACTTGGATTAATCCTTGGATATTAGTTTGTGAAGAAATACATTTACTAATCAGACAAACATCTTTAAAATCCTGAGTTCTGTTGGGTACCAAGCTATGAAGTGCTTCACTTTATGCTAATTGTTGCATCCACTGATACCTTAAGGAGATCAACTGGCATCTGAGTTTTGACTAAAAAGGCTAATTTATATTAGAAGTCATCTTCTCAAGTCTGCCTGCCTCTCGCTATTACTAACTTTGGGTTCTATATGCTTATGTGTTCTGCAGGTCACAGTAATACCTTTTCCCGTTTCTTGAACTTTTCCTCAAAACAAAGGCTCAGAGTGGAGGCCCTCTCCACTCACTAGCCCCCACTTCTCTGCTTGTCCAAACCACTAGTTATATTTCCCCATTAATAGAGTACTTTAGGGCTGGGGCTGTAGCTCAGTGGGAGAGCGCTTGCCTAGCATGTGTGAGGCACTGGGTTTGATTCTCAGCACCACATACAAATAAATAAAATAAAGGTCCATCAACTATCAAAAAAATACATTTTAAAATAGAGTACCTTACCTTGTGGACACCACTGCATAGGGGATTCAAAGATAATTTTAGCTATGTAAAGGTGTCTTTTTTCATGAAAATTTTCTCAGAAAAGTTAAAGACTATTAAGGTGTATAAAATCCATGTCTATAAATATTACATAAAGGGGAAAAGGACGTGGACACGAGAAAGGGGCAGGTAACATCCTAGGGGAGTCAGAAGAGGGAGGAACTGCACTTGGCAGGTGAATTAAGGACAGTTCACTGGAAAAGGTGAACTATGTGCATAAACACAGACACAGACACATGTCACATGTCGCCTGCCTTTGTGGCTCCTGCCCCGACACTCTCCTTTCCATAACCAGGCTGACTCTATTTGATTCCAAATCCACCGTGGTTTGCATTGACTGGTTTGCTTCATCAGCATATGAGATGGCCCAGTGAAAATGCCAACTGGTCCTGCTACTAAAAGTAGATTCAACTGCATTTGCTATTTGGCATCTTCTTTTCTCCCTTGACTTCCCCAATGGCACCCTCTCTTGATTCTATTACCCCTCTGAGCATTTTTCCTCAGGCTTCGCTCCCCCCCCACCCGTTTTTTAAATTCAAAGTTGTATTTATAACAGTAGCATGCATTACAATTCATAATACACATATAGAGCATCTTTTTACATACCACTGTTTGTATACAAAGTATATTTATACTATTCAAGTCTTCAATCATGCATTTAGGATAATGATACCCATCTTATTCTACCACCTTCTTTTTTGTTTTTCCCCTCCATACCCCCTTGCTCCTTCCCTTCCCCTCCCTCTCCTTTGACCTTTCTAGTGTTCCTCTAATCCTCCTATGTACCCCAAACTCAACACCACTGTGAATCAGCCTCCTTATATCAGAGAAAATATTCAGCATTTGGATTTTTGAGACTAACTTCACTTAGTATTATATTCTTCAATTTCATCCATTTACCTGCAAATGCCATTATTTTATTCTCTTTTATTGCTGAGTAAAATTCCATTGTGTGTATATATATCACATTTTCTTTATCCACTCATCTACTGAGGGGCATTTAGGTTAGTTCCACAATCTAGCTATTGTGAATTGGGCTGCTATAAACATTGAAGTGGCTGTGTCACTGTAATATGCTGTTTTTAAGTCCTTTGGGAATAGACCCAGGAGTGGGATGGCTGGGTCATAAGGTGGTTCCATTCCCAGTTTTCCAAGGAATCTCCATACTGCTTTCTATAATGGCTGCACCATTTTGCAGTCCCACCAGCAATGTATGAGTGTGCCTTTTTCCCCACATCCTCTCCAAAATTTATTGTTGTTTGTGTCCTTAATAGCCACCATTCTGACTGGAGTGAAATAAAATCTTAGAGTAGTTTTGATTTGCATTTCTCTAATTGCCAGCGATGTTGAACATTTTTTCACGTATTTGTTGATTGATCATGTATCTTCTTCTGAGAAGTGTCTTTTCAATTCCTTAGCCCATTTATTGATTGGGTTGTTTGTTTTTTTGGTGTTAAGATTTTTGAGTTCTTTATATATGCTAGAGATTGGTGCTCTATCCGAAGA
Source organism: Tamias sibiricus (assembly GCA_025594165.1). Taxonomy (NCBI): domain Eukaryota; kingdom Metazoa; phylum Chordata; class Mammalia; order Rodentia; family Sciuridae; genus Tamias; species Tamias sibiricus. The sequence continues at coordinate 136,801,264 of CM046658.1, read as the reverse complement.
GCATGTGTTAAAAATTTGTTCCCAACTAGTTGGTTATCTATTCACCTCACTTATTGTTTCTTTTGTGGAGAAGAAGATTTTTAGTTTGAATCTATCCCATTTATATTTTCTTGATATTAATTCTTGCGCTACAGGAGTCTCATTAAGGAACTTGGGGCCTAATGTGACATGTTGGAAATTGGAGCTTACTTTTTCTTCTATTAGGTGTATTGTCTCTGGTCTAATTCCTAGGTCCTTGATCCACTTTGAATTGAATTTTGTGCATGGTGAAAGATAAAGGTTTAATTTCATTTTGTTGCATATGGCTTTCCACTTTTCCCAGCACCATTTGTTGAAGAGGCTAGCCTTTCTCCATTGTACATTTTTGGCGCCTTTGTCTAAGATAGCTGAAATTATATGTATTAGTCTCTGTGTCCTCAATTCTGTACCATTGGTCTACCAGTCTATTTTGGTGCTAATACCATGCTGTTTTTGTTATGCTCTATAGTATAATTTAAAGTCTGGTATGGTGATGCCACCTGCTTCACTTTTCTTGCTGAGGATTGCTTTGGCTATTCTGGGTCTCTTATTTTTCCAGATGAATTTCATGAGTGATTTCTCTATTTCTTTGAGGAATGTCATTGGGATTTTAATTGAAATTGCATTTAACCTGTATAATGCTTTTTGAAGTATGGACATTTGACAATATTAATTCTGCCTATCCAAGAACAAAGTAGGTCTTTCCATATTCTAAGATCTTCTATAATTTCTTTCTTTAGTGTTCTATAGTTTTCATTATAGAGGTCTTTCACCTCTTTCGTTGATTCCCAGGGTTTTTTTTTTTTTTTTTTTTTTTTTTTTTTTTTTTTTTTTGATGCTATTGTAAATGGGGTAGTTTTCATCATTTCCCTTTTAGAGGATTTGTCACTGATGTACAAAAATGCCTTTGACTTATGGGTGTTGATTTTGTATCCTGCTACTTTGCCAAATTTATTTACTAGTTGTAAAAGTTTTCTGGTAGAGTTTTTTTGGGCCTTCTAGGCATATTATCATATCATCAACAAATCGTGCTAATTTGAGTTCTTCTTTTCCTATTTGGATCCCTTTAATTTCTTTCATCTGTCTAATTGTTCTGGCCAGAGTTTCAATTACTGTGTTAAATAACAGTGTTGAAAGGGGGCATCCCTGTCTTATTCCTGTTTTTAGAGGGAATGTTTTCAATTTTTCTCCATTTAAGATGATATTAGCCTGGGGCTTCGCATAAATAGCTTTTATAGTGTTGTGATATGTTCCTGTTATCCCTAGTTTTTCTAGTGTTTTTTAACATAAAGGTGTATTGTATTTTGTTGAATGCTTTTTCTGCATCTATTGAGACGATCATATGGTTTTTACCTTTAAGTCTATTGATGTGATATATTATGTTTATTGATTTCCATATGTTGAACCAACCTTGCATCCCTGGTATAAACCCCACTTGATCGTGGTGCACTCTTTTTAATATGTTTTTGTATTAGATTTTCCAGAATTTTGTTGAGGATTTTTGCATCTATATTCATTAAGGAAATTGGCCTGAAGTTTTCTTTTTTTTTGCTGTGTCTTTGCCTGGCTTTGGAATTAATGTAATATTGGCCTCATAGAAAGAGTCTGGAAGAGCTCCCTCTTTTTCTATTTCTTGAAATAAGTTGAAGAGTATTGGTATTAGTTCTTTGTAAGTTTCCTTACATGAGAGTCTATGTACCTCAGGGTTCTTGAACTCTCCTAGCTATTCACCCCGTCTGTTCTCTCTGAGGAAGCTCATTGAATCCAAATGTATGGGTCAATGTCTTCATCCCAACTCAGTCATCTATTCTGGACTGAAGGGCTATAGGACAGTTCCACATCAATCAAACTACAGCACTGTTGTAGGTTGGGCTCCTTAAAAAGTAGTGAAGCATTTGTCAGTAGCCCATTTCTTTGGAAATGCTTTTGGGAGCAACATCTATAGAAAGGAAAGGAGGGAGGCATGTTGGGCAGAATGAGTAATTGGGCTACGGGGCACTCACCGGGCCTCGGCTAAGAGCTGAGAAAACCCAAGCTGGGGGGTCCTCCAGTATTGTCCCTGGCTGGCGGAGAGGGGGGCTGGGCCTTGGCACCCCTGCACTGATCTGCATGCAGCTGGCTCTTAAAAGGCAACTAATGCAGCAGACAGTTCTAGGGAGAGTATCCACCAGAGCACTCCCAGCAGGGCAGAGGGTGAGTCTTTCAGTCCTGGAGAGGAATCTGGGCAGCCCAACAATGTACACTACGTGTACTTAAACTTTGAGAACTATACCCATATTTTTTCCTAAATATATGACTTTTCTTCCATTTCTACATTTGTTGAATTGCTCTCCTATCCAATAACCTGTGCTAGATCCAAGGAGATCCCCTGGTGTCCTCATTTAGTCCTTGCTAGCAACTAATCTAAAACCCCAGTCTCTCCATCCTCCATCTTTTATTTTCTCACCTGTCTTTTTTCTCCTCTCCTACCCTGCTGTTGGGTCCCAATGCAGATGCACTGTCTCTCACCCAAACATCTGCAGTTACCTTTTAAAAACGATGATGATTATTACTTTAATTGCGCTATTTGTGGGGCATAGCTTGGTAATTCAATACATGGATGCACTATTTATTAATCTTAAAAGGCAACTTACGCAGCAGACAGTTCTAGGGAGAGTATCCACCAGAGCACTCCCAGCAGGGCAGAGGGTGAGTCTTTCAATCCTGGAGAGGAATCTGGGCAGCCCAACAATTAACATTTCCTTATTACTACTTAGTGTTTGGAGCCTTTGAGCTCTTCTTTTTCTGTATAAAAAACACATAATAGGTTATTGTGAACTATAATGACTGCATTGTGCTGTAGAACCCCAGAACTTATTATTCCTATGTAACTGCATTCAAGTACCTGACATTCATGCTCCTTCTCTTCCTGACCCTCATGATTCTCCCCAGCCTCTAGTAATCACTATTCTCCATTGAGGTCAACTTTTTAGCACCATATATGAGAGAGAACACACGGTATTTGTTTTTCTGTGTCTGATTAACTTCACTTACGATGATACCCTCCAGTTCTGTGCATGTTGCTAAGAATGACAGGATTTCATCTTTTTTATGGCTGAATAATATTCTGTTGGGGTGGGTGTGTATGTTTCTCACATTTTTCTTTATCTCTTTTCTTAATTGCTCTTAAGAGCTCTTGTCTTGCATCCTTCCTATTTATGTCTGCATCGTTGGACAGTATTTCTACAATGAAAACTGAACATATCAGTGTTCTATTTGTAAATGGTGCCTCATCATCTTATGTATAAATGTTCAACCTTCTTATCATGGCAAGAAATTTTGTCAGTGTCATCTGAAGCCATTCAGAAATGCCTGCAGTCCTTATCAGGTGACTTCATATTGCTATGCTTTTGATTATGCTACTCTTTCTGCCTGGAATGTTTTTTTTATCCCACTCCCTTGCTGCTTGAGAATGCCTATTCATCTCTCAAATCTTAGTTCAGGCAGGAACCTTCTATGAAACCTTTCCTGGCTGCTTGTATCCTTCTAGAATCATCTCATTCTTTGCCTTTATGTATGAGCCCCCCACTCCTCAACATACTGCTATTTTTCTATCGGTAACTCTTTTTTAAAACAATATTTGTTTTTTAGTTGTAGGTGGACACAATATACTTATTTCATTTTTATGTGGTGCCAAGGATTGAACCCAGAGCCTCACGTGTGCTAGGCGAGAGCTCCACCACTGAGCCACAACCCCAGCCCTCTATCGGTAACTCTTAATTGCACTTTTTTGCACCCATGTCTATTTGCCTTACTATTTATATTTTCCCTGAAGGCAGAAATGATATCCAACTTATTTCTGAAAGCACGGAGGAAAGTACATTAACTCCTAGTGGATATAAAACTTACTTAACAGAGAGGAGAATCCATTTGCTAATTGAAAGGATGAATCTGAAAAACACAACAAGGAATCTTGGTTTTGTGACATTCTTCAGTAGTCTGCCAGCCTCGTGATAGGAAGGGAAGAGATTATATGAAAAACTCTCAGTGAAGAATATGTAAATCAGCCAGGTGCACAGGTGCATGCCTGTAATCCCAGTGGCTCAGGAGGCTGAGGCAGGAGGATTTCAAGTTCAAAGCCAGCCTCAGCAAAATCAAGGTACTAAGCAACTCAGTGAGACCATGTGGTTAAATGATTTATACTTAAAGGGGACTCTGTCAACTTTAAGATGTTCTCAAATATAATTGCAGCATTGCACAGGGGCGAAAAAACACAGGATGAAAATTGGAGCTAACATGAAAATAACAGAATCAATTGTCCTCTCTAGGCCATTTCCTGAGGTAAAAGGGGGTACTAACATTCATCTGATCTCTCACAGTGGTTGTGGTGATGATCAAATGAAATAATAGAAAAATGGATATCATTACCCTAAGTGCATGTATAAAGTCACGAATGGTGTGAATATACTATGTATACAACCAGAAATATGCAAAAATGTGCTCTATAAGTATAATATGAAATGTAATACATTCTGCTGTCATTTCTAACAACTTAGAATAATAAATAAATAAATTTGAAAAAAACTGTACAAATGCGAGTTCTGAAAAAAAATATGGATTCCAGGTGATTAGCAATTTTGCCTTTCATCAAATTGAGTATTTTTACACAATTATAGAGTTTAAAAATACATTTATCATAAATAGTATATGAATAACTGAATTTCTTATGTCTTATAAACTCATCGCAGGAAGAGTGAACACTAAGAATATGTGAGAATTGCAGTTCCCTTGTTAGAAACTGTCTTCTCATTTTACATGAAAGATAGACAGAGTAATTAGTGAACCCAAGGCCTAATGAGAAAAAGAGGTAATTTTTGGAGACAGAAATATCCAGTTCATTCTTTTATAAGTGTTCTGCCTATTAAAACTGCCAGCCTAGTCATCGGAAGGTCACGGTTTTATAGATTAACTCACTCAACTCATGTCAGAGGGCAGGAGCTCGCTGGTAAGAACAGCTGTTGGTCATTTGTCTTTCCACATCAAAGACCCAGGGAGACTCTTCAGTAAATGAGGGAGGTATTAAGGAAATGAAATTAGTTCCTGGCATTAAAAAAATACATACCACCATCCATACCCATATTGAAAGTAGGAAGTATTAAAAACTGCTTGGTGCAATAAAACTAACCAGAAAAATCTGTCTCTGATTACGAAGCCAATGAGGCTGTTTGATTTTGTAGATTGTTCCTAGGACACGGTAATTCTGGTTTTGAAAATATGTCCAAAATAATATTTAAAACACCACATGTAAATTTATGTTAGAATAGTCTTTATTTTTTTCATGCAAAACGTAATTTTTTTTTCAAGGAGTAAACTAAACTTTAATTGTCAAAAAAGAAGCAGTGTTTATTTTTGCACACAGTTGGTGGCAAGTTACGGCCTGGAATAATAGGAAAAGGAATGTCCAGTTTTATGAAAACGAATGTGGTTTCAGAAGAAAATGAATATATTTCAAATTCTGACTAAGGTCTAAGGTCTGTGCTAGGCATACCACAAGCATCATGACATTTAATTCTCAGTGGTTATAAGGAGGGAGGGGTGATGACCACCTCTACTTTATTTCTAAGGGGCAGATATAGCAAACTGAAGTTAAAAGCCATGGGAGGCAAAATTCTAAAGATTCTCACCACCCCTCCCCCATGCCAGTCTCCTCTGATTATTTAATCACACACTTATCTAGGTCGTGCTGTGAAGGGGTTTTACAGTTGTAATTAAAATCCCAAGTCAGTTGACCTTAAGACCTGGAGATTATCCAAATGGGCCTGATCCACTCACACAGAGCCCTTTAAAAGACAAATGCGGAAATTAAGAGAGTTGAAGTGTGGGAAGGACAAGCTTGCTCTTTCTGCTTTGAAGATGGAGGGGTCACGTGAGGGCGGCAGTCTCAGTGGAGCAGAGTGGACCCCAAGCAATGGCCAGTAAGTAACCAGGGGCCTCAGTCCTGCTGCCATAAGGCAATCAATTCTTTTCCCCTAAACTCTTCACGAAAGCCAGCCTGGCCAACAACTGGACTGGGGCTTTGTGAGACCTTTAGCAGAGAACCCAGCTGAGCCATGCCAGTCATCTGAACTACAGACTGTGAGATAACAAATAGGCATGCCTGTAAGTTGCGAAATCTGTGATGATTTGTTATGAAAGCAATGGAAAACGAATACAGAAGTTCAGAGTCATCAAGCAAATAAGCTGAAGATTCATGATTTAACTTATCTTGCAGAGGGTATTGTGATACAAGTAGGTAAGAGGAGATAGCAAGTGGATTCAAAGAAATTTCATTCATTAATTTTACATTCATTCATTCCCCTACCAAAACAGTCTGTCTGTTGACCTTTTGTGTGGCAGGCCCAATGCTGTAAGGGATGTGGAGATAAAACACAGCCCTTTCCTCTAAGAGTCTACAATTGAAGAGTTAGGAGCAAGTAAGTAGATTAGTGCATGCAGTGTATTCTCTCACCTAAGATAGAAAGATAGGTTAGAGGTTACTCTAACGCATGTCCTCTCAGTATAGTTTTTTACAATGTGGCCTGGGGTAGATGGGATATTGGACCTCAAAGGTGTTCTCCTTCTCACCTCCAGAAACTGTGGCTCTCTTGTGTTAAATGTCAAAGGGAAATTAAAGATGGAGAAGATGGAATTGGGGTGGTTAATCTGCTGACTGTAAGATAGGGAGATCATAGTGGCTTATTTAAGTGGACCAATGTAATTGCAGAATCCTTGAAAATAAAAGAGGGAGGAAGGAGAGAAAGTCAGAAAGTTGTGGTGTGAGAAGGACTGGAAAAGCCAGAATAGCTTTGTAGATAGAGGAAGGACCACAAGTCCAGAAATTGGAAAAGACCAGAAAATGAACTTTTTCTTTTAAAATCTTTTATTGTTGCATTACAGTTATACATAATATCAGGGTTCATTTTGACATAATTATACAAACATGAAATGGGGACTGAATCAGAGCAAAGAAAATGGAGTCTTTTTAAAAGCCTCCAAGAAGGAGCATAGCCCTGGTGACATTTTGATTTTAGCCCAGTGAGAACATTTTGGATTTATGACTTGCAGCACTATAAGATAATAAAATTTGTGTTGTCATAAGTGAACAAATTAGAGGTGACTTGTCAGAGTAGCAATGGGCAACTAATATATTTCCCAAATTTCCCTGGAATGAGGTGGATTCAAATAGGAGTAGAGAGGGAGAATGTATTAGGGCTATTACATTTAAGGTTAGAGTCAGAAGATAGTCTTTAAACATTGAGCACATGTGAAAACAGAACATAAGCTTAAAAAAATACAAATCAGTAGACAAAAAATTGATAAATTAAACTTTATTGAATCAAACACTTTTTTCTAAAGAAACTGTTAAAACAAGAGGGAAGAAGCTGTAAACTGGGTGAAAATATTTATACATATGCATCTGATAAAGAAACTTGTATTCTGCATTGCTGGTGGGACTGCAAATTGGTGCAACCACTATGGAAAGCAGTATGGAGATTCCTCAGAAAACTTGTAATGGAACCACTATTTGGCACAGTTATCCCACTCCTCAGCATATACCCAAAGGACTTAAAATCAGCATACTATAGTGACACAGCAACATCAATGTTTATAGCAGCTCAAATTACAATAGCTAAACTATGGAACCAACCTAGGTGCCCTTCAATAGATGAATGGATAAAGAAAATGTGCTATATATACAAAATGGAATATTACTCAGCCATAATTAAGAATAAAATTATGGCATTCACCAGTGAATGGATGGAACTGGAGACTATCATGATAAGTGAAAGAAGCCAATCCCCCAAAAAAACAAAAGTCAAATGTTCTCTCTGATACATGGATGCTAACACACAACGAGGGAAGAATAGAAGTTCATTGGATTAGACAAAGGGGAATGAAGGGAAGGGAGTGGGGAGAGAAATAGGAAAGACAGTAGAATGAATCGGACAAAACTTTCCTATATTTGTGTATGAATACACGAACAGCGTGTATCACATACTACCACAAGAACGTGAAGTTATACTCCATGTATTTATGATACGTCAAAATACACTCTACTGTCATGTATATCTAAAAAGAATAAATAAAAATTTTAAAAAAAGAACTTGTATTCTGAATATGTAGAAAACTCTTACAAATCAGTAATAAGAAGAAAAAAGGTGCAATTTAAAAATGGGAAAATATTTGAAGAGAGGTCCTTCACCAAAGAGACTAGTTCACAAATGGCCAATAAGGACAAGGAAATGGGTTTAATATTATTAGTTGTTGGGAAAATGCCAAATAAAACCACAATGAGATGCAACTATATATCTTAAAATGTCTGAAACTGAGAAGATTAATACTGCCCAGTGTGGATGGGGATGGGGAGCAACTGAGATCTCATGCATTGCTGATGGGAATACGAAATGCCATAACCAAACTTTGGGACACGGTCTGGCAGTGTCATATAAATTAGACACATACTTGCCACCTGACCCAGCTATTCCCTTCCTAGGTATTGATCCAAGAGAAACAGAAGGGAATGTTTATAGCCGTTTTATTCGCAATTGTCCAAACTTGAAATAACCCATCAACTGGTGAATGGATAAACAAACTCTGGTACTTCCATATAGTGAAATACTACCCACGAACAACAGGGACTGAACTACTGATGCATACACAGCATGGGTGGATCTCAGAAGCATTGTGTTAAGTGAGAGAGGACACACAAATGGCCACATAGCCTATGAGTCCTCATGACATTCTAGAAAAGGCAACCTAGAGGGATAGTGGATTGTGTTGCTGGAGGCTGGATATGGCTGGGGTTGCAAAGGGGCTTGAGGGAACTTTTGCGGGTATGGCAGGTACCGGGGTGCTCAACCCCTGAGCCACATCCCAGAAAACTTGGAATGGAACCACTATTTGGCTCAGTTATCCCACTCCTCAGCATATACCCAAAGGACTTGAGAGAGGGGTCTTGCTAGGTTACATAGGGCCTTGCTAAGTTGCTGAGGATGGTCTCGAACTTTCGATCCTCCTGCCTCAGACTCCTGAGTTGCTGGAATGATAAGCGTGCGCCACCTAGCCTGGCAAGGGAAATTTTGAAATGGTGAAAATACTACATATGTTGTTTGTGGTGGTAGTTACATAACCGTGTGTTTATAAAAAATTCACTTTACGCACAAAAGAAAAACTTCATCGTATATAAATTACACTTCAGTAAACTTGATTTAAAACTCTTCTTCCCCCTGAAAGTAACAGCACTTGGTTGAAATAAGAAACTGACCAACTTCCAAAATGTGATCTCTGTCAAGTAAATAGGGCTCCTCAACACAGAAGGGCAGAAAACTCCTCCACGTGCCAAGCTTTGCAATTACTGTTTCAGGCATTAACATTTAGCTGTAGTACACATTTCCTTGTTTGGTTTATTAAATCAATGTAAAATTCTAAAATGGATATTTTATTTAAATATAGGAACCCAGAGATGAATTAAGATAGCCTGAAAGAAAAACAGGAACTGTTCTCACATCATCATGGAAAAAAAATGCACTCAGATAAACAGTCTGATGCACAGTGAATAGTATATTGAGAATTGCACAATAGTGTGCTGAAATGAGCGTAATTTATCTCGCTCAGTGTTCAGGAATAGACTTTTAAAGGACTTTTTGCTAAAAAGAGAAACATTTTCATGCTTGTAAAGTGCTCTAAGCTCCTCAGAGAAAAACGCTAAGTACAGGGTATTATTATTTCATGAGCTTTGGGCTTACTTTGACAGTCATTATAGTTGTTCCGTTTATAATCGCTAGGACTGCCTCCATAAAGCGCATCTTTTGTATGTGCATTTGTGATTCATTAAAAGCACATCCTCATTTTGGGAAATGCCTTTTCAGAGAAATGGACACAGAACTTGTGAAAAGGCAGCTATTTTCCCCAAAATTACTCAATGCCATCTGAGGGCATCGAGGGGGTCCGTGCAGACAGGCTCTATTCCTGTGGCATCTTCTGTATTAAAACACGGTCTCTGTGACTCTATGAATTATTTACATGAGAAAGACTTTTAAGAATTATATTTTGTGGACAGCTCTTTTATGGATGTAATTTGGCAAGAAACTATCATCCTGGCCTTTTATTCAATGAAGGGGTTCTAAAGATTGGACTAGGAAAACCAGTAGATGAGAAAAATGTATTTTCTTTTACTTAGAAATTTTATAATCGAAAGGAGGAAATGTCCCAATCCAATTATTTGTTAATATCCTTCAATCGCAGCATTTCATTTATAAATGCAGCATGCCTCTCCCTATTTTAATAAGCATTTCTGCCTCTTCCCTTGAGGGTTTGTGTTCGTAGTCAATAGCCATAAACTGTAAAGATGTGACAGGATGTTTCATCTCATTAAGATGCCCCACAACCAGGATGCCTTCATTCTCCTTCTTACATCTGATTTGTGCTCCTCAAATATGACCTTTAAGGCCTTTGTTGGTTTGCAAATACATTGCATGTCCCGAGGGCACATAATTAAGTAGGCCACATGCTTCATATTGCATATTAGTGCTTGCCTTTCAACATGAATTTCCTCTGTTACACTGTGGGAAAATTTTCTTTTTCATGAGACATTCTTGGATAAGTTCTTGGCAGTTTCTGTAGAAAAAAATGTCCTTGATGTACAGTGGGAATACTTGAGGTCATCTGGGATTTTGTCAGTCAAGAGAATAATTGGACTCACATTTTTTCATAGTAGAGTCCACTCGCCCTATTTGTAGTATTGCCTTAGGCTTGTGATCTTTCAAGGATAATAATTCCATTGTACTCTTTGCCAATCAAAGTACAGTCTACCAATAATTTTTGAAAGACATTCTCTATAAAATAAAAAACAAAATGCATTTGGATAACCTCTGACATTAATAAATACCCATGTATTGGATAGAGTTTCTATTCATTCTTTTTGGAAATGGTATTTACTAGGCATGCTGGAGGATTTTTCATTTAAATAAATAAATACTCATGCTATTATCACTTATAATTTTGCTTGTATAACTTTAATAACCGAGTATGAATTTTTAGTGAGTTAAAATATCATCTTGCTGACTATAATTATTGAATTGTAGAACATTTAAAGACATTTAGTGCAAGTAGGTTTTTGCTGTTTTCCCCAAATGTGTACATTTAAAATGACAGATAAAATTGTATGTGTTGGGTACTAGCAGATTTTGAAGAAAATTGGGATTAGTGGCTCTGTCTTTCCACCCTAATGTCACAACCTTCATTCTTTGTAAATCAAGTAAGTTTTCTCTACCCAATAATTCAACTAGATTAATCCAAGATGAAGCATTTGAGTCCCAACGAACAGGCTCCCTTAATTAAGGTAGATTGCATGACATACTCTGGGCGTGGTCAAAAAGGGATATTCACTTGGAGGGTAGGAGATGGTAGGAAGATGTGACGAATGACACACATGTCTATGTGTGTGCCTGTGTGTGCCCTGGTGTGCATTTCCACCCTTAGTGGGGTGAAATTCGACTGCCATGGTTTCTTACTTTCACTTTGTCCATAAAACATGGACTAAAATTTTCATTTCCAATCTTCTGGAAGGTGAGCACCACCTTTTTAATATAAAAAGAATTCTAGGAATTTTATTATCCAACTGAAACATTTATAATCGGAAACTTTGAGATTAATTTGCCTCTAATCTTATGTACCAAAAATTGGGGCAAAAGCTGGTATGAGAGGCATATTATTGACTCAACGTATAGCTGGTGGTTTGTCCTTGCAGCCGAGGCTTTGAAGCCACTCAATTTCTATGACTTGGCTGATGGATTTCGCCAGGTTTAGATGACCTTCTATTTTGTTCTCCAGGTGGAAGGTTCCCTATGGAGAGTAGAAAGCCAGGAGAGACTGGAAATACTGACTTATGCAAAATCCAGAACTGGAAGGCCCCAGAAACTGTTTCGAAAATCGAAAATAAAGGATGCTCCACTGTTTCTTAACATAATAAATGATGTGGAAGTGACAAACAAATTCAAAGATTCCTGTGAATGCCTGGAGATATTTTTTCTCTTTCTATTTATTATCTTTGGCTGGGTGATGTTTCCTTATAAACATTGAATCAACAAAGCCCATAGTAATATGTAAAGGCTTATTGCCAACACTTCACTATCAACAGAGGGGACTTCCATGTTTTGCAATAACAAATACGGGTTCACTCTGTGATGTGTTCTACATTAACCCATTTCCTTTTCCTTCTGGGCACACGAGTGGTCCACATCTCCTGCCCTCGCTTGTAGCCCTGTGACTGAATTTTAGCTAATGGCATGAAAAAGAAATGCACTTCTTCTCTAAGACTGTCTCATAAAGAATTCCCCATAATTCCACATGTGCTTTTACCCCTAGTGACCAACTGGAGAGGACAAAAGGACTGAGAAGAGCCACATGATGGAAAGCGCCTTGGTCCTTAAATGACCGGGTAGAAGGTCATCAGGAAAGGAAACTCAGCAGTGTACAGAATAGAGGATACAGACCTTCTGTAGCCCTTACTGTTCCTCTTGAAGAATTCTTGACCCAGAACCTTATTTGGCTCTGTGAAGCCTGTAGCTTGGTTACAATAGGTGAACATGGGATCATAGGATGTTGACATGAGGCCTGCCTTTACCAAGCAGAGTAAATGGTAACTTCATTCTTCCAGATGATCAAGCTCCAAACCTCAGAATCATCCTCTCCTCCTCTCATGCCCCTACCCAATCTCTCAACAGATCCTTACAGCTCTACCACTGAACCATCTTGCTATCTTCTTCTACCCTGACTGCGAAAGCCTACAGGAAGCCATCATGGCTTTTACATTGATTTCTGTGGTAATCAAGGCTTCTGATTGGTCTCCCTTCTTCAAGCACTTGCTCTTCCTTATAGAAGCCAGAGAAACTCCCTCAGATTATTTCATTTCTCGGTAAAATTCTGCAATGGTTTCCCAGTTTGCAATAGCCTATAGTGACTTGTTACAGTCCACGCTGTTTCCCCTGGGCCTCTGCAACTTCACCTCCTAGCACTTCCCTTGCTGCCCACCCCTTTGCAGCCCTACTGACTGCCCTTCCTGCTTCTCTGCAAACATGCTGAGCATCCCCTGGTGTCAGGGCCTTGTGCCTGCTGCTTGGATGCTCCCACTGCATCCTGTGTGTTCCGTGAAGAATGATAATTGCCAAAATGAATAGATCCAAAATTCTAGGATGCATCAAACGCAGTCTTTCTCTTGTAAAGTGTGGTTCAGGGTAACAGCTCTGTGGCTAGGCCATCCTCCCTGTTGACCTTCTGGAACCAGCCTAAGGAAAGTTTTGCTACATTCAGCATAAGGTTTCCAAGGTTGCTTAGGACCGTGCCCTTCTAGTTCCAGACTGAAGTGGGGAAAGCATGGAGGAGCTCAGGGAGGAGGCTTGGTGGGACAGGCTGAATGAAAATAGCTGTCAGCCCTACTGCTCATGTTCCATCAACCCGAACTCAGTCTCAAGGCCAAATCCAATGATAGGGAAGCTGGGACCTGAGTCCCAGTGTGGGCAAGGGAAGGAGAAAGAATCTGGTAAGCAGCTAACTGCCCTGGCCCACTCTGGCAGACCCATGAATTTGTCTGTCATTTCCTTCAGGTCTATTCTTTTTTTTTTTTTTTTTTTTAAGATACATCTTTATTTCAGAGATGTCAAATTTTTTTCAGAGTTTGATTTATTTATTTATATTTTATATGTTTTTACTTGTTATAATTAGTTATACATGGCAGTAGAATGCATTTTGACGTATCATACATAAATGGAATATAACTTCTCTTTCATCTGATTGTACATGATGTAGAGTTACACAGGTTGTGTAATCATATATGCACATAGGGTCATAATGTCTGATTCATTTTACTATCATTCCTACCTCCATGCTCCCTCCCCTCCCTTCACTCCCCTCTGTCTAGTTTAAAATACCTGTATCCCTGCCCCACCCCCATTGTGAATTAGCATCCACATATCAGAGAAAACCCTTCAGGCCTATTCTTAAATATCACGTTCTCAGGGACACCTCCCAGTCATTATGCAGGTACAACACCCACGCCTGTGCGCAGTGCCTGTGCGCAGTGTTCTTTTCCCGTTTTATTTCTCTCCACCCATTGTCATGATGTACTTGTTCCTTACTTTAAAAAATTATTTCTATTTCTTACAGTGGATTGAACTGGGCTCCCTCCACCCCACCAGAGAATAGATGTCCATGTACTAATAATTCCTGGAACCCAAGAAGATGACCTTATTTGGAAAAAGGAATCTTTGCAGATGTAATTAAGGCACCTGAGACGAGCTCATATTTGGATTACCTCATGGGTCCTAAATCCACCTTCAGGTGCCCTGGCTAGAGAAGGAGAAGACATGGGCTGGAGAGTGCAGGTGAAGGAGGCAGAGTGCGGAGCTCTGCACCCCTAGCTGAGCTCTCACGCAGCCCTCAGGAGTGGAGGAGGCGTGGACGCTTCCTGTTCTGGAGCCTTCAGAGGGAACTCAGTCCAGCCGACACCTTGAGCCTGGACTCCTGACCTCCAGAACTGTGAGATGACATGTGTCTGTTGTTGGATGCCAGGATGCCACCCAGCTTGTGATAATTTGTTACATCAGCCCTAATAAATAAATAGATCTTCGCTATTGTAGTAGAAGCTCCTGGAGGGTAGAGATGTTGTTCTGTTTATTGTTGTGGTTTCTGTGTGGAGAACATTGCCCAGCCTGTAAATGCTTGTTGAATGAATGAGTGAGTGGAGAGAGGCACATGCATCTCCATCTACTCAGAAGATGAATTTTCCTTTTTGAAAAGCTTTTAGAGTCTTTAGGAGATTGTCCCAGAGGACTGTTTTTTTTTTTTTTTTTTCCTGTGTTGTCCTTATTCTGAGACAGTATGTGTAGTGGTGAAGAGCTGAGGCTCTGAAACTTGGATTAAAACTCTGGCCATGGAATTGCTGACAAGCATGTATTGGACAAATGGATTAATATTTCTAACCCTCAATTTCTACATTTGTAAAATAGATCTGTCTTGCATGAGATCGGTGGAGGATTAAATGAGATAGTATATAGAAGCTCCTTGACTTTTGATTGGAACATGTCCTCATAAACCTATTGTAAAGTTGAAAATACTGGAAGTTGAAAATGCCCTGAATACACCTAACTGAACATTCCAGCTCGGCAACACAGCACACTGTGGAGTCCCGGTTGCTTCATTCTTGATGACCTTGCTGGAGAGCATCATTGTGCACATGGCTAGCCCAGGAGAAGACCAGGGTGTGGCGGGCAAAAGGACAGTCAGGGTAGGTAATAAATAATTGGGTCTGATCAGAAAGATGGGGGCTGATTCAAGAGGAAAGGAAATAAAATGCTAGTATCTTCAAAGCCCTTCACCCTCCTCCTCCAACCTGTTGCCCTAGCTACCTGCCTCCAGGGAATTGATCCTCCCTGCAGGGAGTTGTAGGAGTCCTTAATGAAGTACCTCTTGGGCGGTTGGTTCCTTTCCTGCCCTGTTGGGCAGACCCAGAAAGACACCCCTGGAAGGTTTCTTTCCCACCTTTGAGTCACTAGTCACAAAGGCACGATAAGGGGAGAAGGAAGGCATGAGAACAAAGGAAACCTGAAACCTATAAAAGGGAAAGAACACCCCACTTCTTCAGACACCCAGCCCTGGGACCCCTTCTCTGTGGAAGTAGTCTATTTCTGTTCTATCCTTTAAATAATGCCCGCTTTCTCTGTTGGCCTCTGCATTTCTTGGGTGTTCAATCTTCATATCCTGGAATGGGACTCAGCTCTGATTCTCATCACTGGTATCAAAAGTACAGTTTCTAATGAATGTGTATCACTTTCACACCATCATAAAGTAAAAAAGATTATTAAGTCCAATCGTTGTAAGTCAAGGATGATCTGTATATACATTCACTCATAGCTTAATGCTTGGCATTTAATTGTATAATAAGTTATTATTTTGGGGATGATAATTACTTAGGATTAATAGGAAATATCTAAAGTTATATTCATTTGAAATAGCATTCTTCTTTTGAATCCTTTTAAATTTTTTTTAATTATTTATTTATTTTTTGGGTGCTGGGGATTGAATCCAGGGCCTCACACATGTTAGGCAAGCATTCTACCGACTGAGCTATATTCCTAATCCTTGTAATATATCTTTACTAAGAATTTCAATTGATGACACAGTGGTGCATCCCTGTAATCCCAGCAATTTGAGAGGCTGAGGCAGGAGGATTGCAAGTTCAAGACCAGGCTCAGCAATTTATTGAGGTCCTAGGTAACTTAGTGAGACC
Organism: Tamias sibiricus; assembly: GCA_025594165.1. Lineage (NCBI taxonomy): Eukaryota > Metazoa > Chordata > Mammalia > Rodentia > Sciuridae > Tamias > Tamias sibiricus. The sequence goes on along the minus strand of CM046658.1, from coordinate 136,784,943 downwards.
CTGTCTCAAAATAAAAAATAAAAGGGTTGGGGATGCGGCTCAGTGGTTAAGTGCCCATGGGTTTAATTCCCAGTACTCACCCTCCAAAATAATTCAATCAAGTAAGAGCCCTTCCTAACCTCTAAATACCCTATTATAATATTTAGTATTTTCAAAATTACTGCTATGTGACACATAGAAGGCATAGCAATTGTATGGGGCAAATTTCTGGGGAATCCACCTTGTAAGATAAAACCAGGCCAATCTGAGCATCCGGCCTCCCCCCCGTCTCAGGGAGACTGGAGGAACACCCCGCTTCTTGCTTCTCTGCCTTTGGGCTTACTGTGCCCAACAGGACATGTCACAGTTTTGCTCTCTCATGAAAATCAATTATCTCTGTGCTGTTTATGTTGTGATTTAGTGCTTCAGCATCACATATTGATATTGTGTGCCACTCAAGGATACAACTTTTCAAAAGCATAATTGCTCATTTGCATACATTAGCATAACATTGGAGCACAGACAAAAATTCATAAGCTCCTACATCATCACTGCAAATAAATAGATAAGTAAACCTGAAAAATCTCAAAGAATTTGAGGAAATGGCTAGATGAAAATGTTGTGGAGGATTGTCAAAGAAGTGGGCCAAGCAGGCGGTGGCTGGGCAAGCCTTCTTGATCAGGCTCCTTAGTCTGTTCATTGGACCTAAAAATAGTTGTCAAAATTTCCTAAATTCGCTCTCCATCTCCTTAATGTTCATTTTCTTCCAAGGTTCTACATTTGTCAATGGTGAGATAATGTAACCCTTAGAGGTGGAGACAGAATATATAGCACTTACACTGAAGTCTGAACTCGTCCCCTGGCTAAGGAAGTCTTGCCTGCTGTATTTCCTGAACACCTTCCCCTCAGAGTCATCCCCACTTGTGTCACACATCATCCTGGATTAATTCTTTGCCAGCATTAATATTCTTCTCATGTATGTGTGTGTGTGTGCATGCATGTGTACATGTCCATGCGCGTTTGCCCATTCATTGATTAACTGGGCATCTCCCCATCTCATTAAAACATAAACTCCACAAAAACAACACCCCATCTGTCAGGTTCCTGGCTGTATCCCCAGTGCCTAGAATGCTTAATGCCTACTAGATGCTCAATAAGTACATGTTAAATATGATTAAAGCAAAAGCCTCTACACATGGATTTAATGGCTAGTTTCTCTTCTCAGTCCTAGGTAGTTTGAGTTCTGACTTTTAAATTCCAGATGCAGTCTGAGCTAGTTCAAATTCTGACTTCTGAGAGTATGAATGGTATACCACACTGACATGATATTTAGCTACAGAATACTCCTCCATGCGTGTTGGTCAGCAAGGTGGGTGTAATCGAAGAGCCTTTGCCAGAGGGATTCAGGAATGTAAATATTTTCTTGCTACTGGCATCCCTTCTACCTTGACATTTCTGAGGGAGAAGCACATGCAGAGAAACCTTGACCAAGAACAGCCAAGGACGACTTTATTGATAGTGGTAATGGCACCTCAGATCCTAGGGAAAGTTTGTTGGTAAAGGAGCTAGAACAAGAGGCTTGTGGCCTAAGGTGTATGGGGAGAGGTGGCATGAGTTGACAGCATTATCTTGTTAGGCTCAAGGTTTTAGAATCTTTTTCTTCCCTTGCCAATAATGAGATACAAAATCTGTTAAGCAGAGAGATGGGGCGTTGGCTCCAGGTTTTTCTGCATGGGAGAAGCCCCTTAGTCTTGCAGTATTTCAGGCACATGAATTTAGAAAGAAGCACCATGCTTAGTAAATATATTCCTGTATAAACTGTGGAGCAGAGTCTTAAAAGTTAAACATAGACTTGCTGACCATCAAAATCTAGTAAACCCATGCTAAGGAATTCACCAGAGATAAATGAAAACATGTGTTCACACAAAGGCTTGTATTTGAAGGTTTTAGCAGCTTTATTCACAAAAGCTAAAAATCAAAAAGAAGGTGTTTGGTGTTGGTGAGTGGGTAAACAAATTACAATACATCCATGTAATGAAATAATGCTCAGCAATTAAAACACTCTACTGATATATATAACATGATGGTTGAATCTTATAAGCATTATATAGAATGAAACAAGCCAGGCAACAAAAGCACTGTATGGTTTCATATGCCATTCTAGAAAAAGAAAAAAACTAGAGTGACAGATCTCAGAGTATTTGTTGTTAAGAGCTGGAGGGAGGAAGGAGACTTTGCACAATAAATGTGAAAATTTTGAAGTCATGAGAAATGGTCACAACAGTGGTGGATAAACAACAGTATATGGTTGCCCAAACTCATTAAAGTGTACATTTAAACCTGGTGAGTTTCATTTTAATAATATCTGGATAAAGCTGCTTGTAAATATGTACACGCTTGTGTACGTGTACATAGGCACACACCCACAGGTATCTCCTATAAACACCCTGGAATCTGAGGCAAGAATATTAGTTATTCTTGAAAGAGGAGGAAGGTAGGTTCTTTTGTTCTCATTTAATAGAACAGCCTCTGGGGCATGTTCTAGCAAAATGACAATGGGTGACATACTTTCTGTTTCACTCAACAGCTCTGAATGGGTCTTCTCATTTTGGAATTACAAATTGTCCTTTGTGTTCACTAATGACATTTTCTGGCTGGGATTGTTTTTTCTCTTAAATATGGTTGGGGGATGGGCAAGGGACATGACAGGGTGTGAGGAGTTGCAGGGTTGTGTTCTAAAAAACAGAATCGCATAGTCGCATAGTCAAGGATCCTCGTGATCCGTGTGAATAAGTGTGACCTCAACTTGATGTGACTCAACCTGATGCATCTCTTATGCATTTTGGATGTCTCAATCATGAATCCCTCAATTTCACAAAAGTCCCTATGTGTAGCAATTGGATAGAACCTATGTTTTATTAAAAGATTGTAGGGGTGTGCCTTTGATCTAGTCCTTTAAGTTGGTTAGGACATCTTGTAGTGAACTGTGCTAGAGTCAGTGTTATTAACAGATATGATTATTTTAAATCTTAGAGCAAAGTATTCTCGAGTTTTGGTTTCAACACAACTGAAGAAATGACTCACATATGACAGAGGATAAAATCATGTCCTGCCTGATGAAATTATTTATTGGACTATGTTTCTTTCAGTTAAATATTTGTATCTAAGATTTGTACCTATTTAACCCAAGCTAAATACAATAGTTGAAAAGCCATCAGGGTAGAGTAAAATGGAAGTCAAGCGAGTAGACACAGGTGCTCAGCTGGCCCTTCTCTGGGGAATTGCATCTCTCAGTCTATAGGGTATTCAGTCCCTAAAATGAGATGGGTGGTAGACTTACTGCAGCAAATAAGGTATGATACCAGATACATCTTTAATTAAATAATATCATAGTATGAGATCAGATATATCTTTAATTAAATAAGATAGAGGTATGAGGCCAGATACATCTTTAATTAAATAAGCCAGGATTAAAGGACTCCTCTCCTCTGTGAAGGAAGAAATGAGGAAGATTCATTTTTTTTTTTAGCTTTCTTTTGTCCTTATAATTTTTCAAGTATGTGGGAATATATGTAACATATATGTAATATACATAAATATGTAATATATGTAATATATAATTTCAAATATATGGGAATATATGGGAATATATGGAATATTTCAATATATGGGAAATTATTTTGAATATGTTTGTGGTTCTTGACTTTGAACAATGAAAATGTTCCCCTTTAAAGTTTAACTACATAAGGAAGAATATTATTTCTGACCCCATCTCCCAAATTTGTAGGTAAACAGCTATTTGTAACCATTGCTAAATCTCATCGTTTCCAACATTTGACCACACCTAGGCCAACCTCTCTCCAGACTGGGCCGGTTCTGCCATCTAGTGGATTCCTCAAGAACTGCATCAATGGGGCATTGCTCGGTTTCACCCTTTCAAGCCCTGAGAATTAATTCTCTTTTAATGTCATGTGATTACTTTTGGCCTTCATGTCCTTTTATTCTCATCTACTATCTGTATGACCATGGAAAAATTACCTAATATTTCCCTGACTCAGTTTAATGATCTGTAGAATGGGGGTAAGAACATACCTTCTACAGTTTCAGGAGGCTCATGTGAGATAATGTATGCAAAACACTTAACAGAGTGGCTGGCACAGGCAAGTCCTGGAAAAAGACTCAGTGTTGTTATATTTGTGACTATTACTATGCGAGACCAGAACTGAAAAAATAGGCCAAAGCATGGGAAATCAAATTATGGATATATATGAGCATTTCAGAATAAATTAAGACTATAATATTTAAAGCTTGGAAGAAGATCAAGTTTATTTAGGTGTTTTATGTACACTGCCAACAAATACATTATTTCAATTACACTTGCCTCATTCCAAGTCTTTCCCCACATCATTTTAAATGTTCCCAACACAGCAGACAACTCATTACTCTGCGTGCATTTTAATGCCTTGCTTGAGCTTTCTAAAATTTCTCCCTCACATTTTTACACTTCACAATCTTTAACTCCCAACTTGAATGTCGGCTTCCTGTACGTACTCCTGTAGTGCTGTCATGCGGAGTTTAATCCTGGGTAGCTCTGTATTCTTGTCTCTATTCTTGCGTTTGACACAAGCAGGCTGTACAGCAGAGAATTGAATGGGGTGCATGCAGCCACGGGACTCAAGTGTGAAGTTCCCACCACGGGATTTGTGGGCTATTCTTGTATTTTCTCTCCCCCCCATCCCAATGCCTAGCAGAAAGGCTTCCACAACAACGCTCCACTGAAGCTTGATGAATTGAAATAAAAGCTCAGAAAATATGTTAGCGCATCCTTTTAGGGAGGCTGAATGGCTCACAGAAACTTCTAATGTGTGTTGGACTAAACTGATCTAGTAGTTTGAGTTGGCAGATTTGATCCATGAAAATATGCTTTTGGATTAAAAATTAATATTCGTACAGTGATGATGAGGAGGATGATGGATTTCATTAAAGAATACATAAACACAGTATTGTTGGATGGGCGTACATAGGAGGATTAGAGGAACACTAGAATAGTCAAAGGGAAGGGAGGGTAAGGGAGGGAGCAAGGGGGGAGGGAGGGGGAGAAAAGAAAAAAAAAAGGTAGCTGAATGAGACGGATATCATTTTCCTAAATGCACGATTGAAGACCTGAATTGTATGAATATACTTTGTATACAAACAGTTGTATGTAAAAAGATGCTATATACGGGCACTGTGAATTGTAATTATTATAAATTAAAAAGATAAATTTAAAAAAGTATGAAATAAACACTTGAAGTTTATGGCCCCCAATAAAAATGTTAAAAGTAAAAAAAAAAAAAAAAAAAAAAAAAAAGAATACATAAAAATTTCCAAAAAAGTAAGGAAAAATTGTGGCTCTTATACTCTAATATTATTAATATTTGGTGTATTTTTCAGCATTTTTCTACACATTGTTTATATTACATGGTTGTAATGATTGTCTATTTGCAATTATATCCCTGATTTTTAAATTGAACATATTTAAAATTTTTCTTATTATACTTCATGCATATTAAGAATATGATTCTAAAAATCAGAATTTCACTAAGTGTATCACCATGTACTTGACATGATTATATTCTAGGCATTTAGCTTTTTTGAATTTCTTAGCTATTATATATGACATCACAGAGTAAATCTTTGGGCATAAAGGTTTTCCTTTGTCTAGGATTACTTGCTTTCATGAGTCCCAGAAGCATAATTGCTATTGCCTCTCTTATTATAGGAAGTCCCGATGGCCCAGGAGTTGAAATATTGTAACAGATGCAATGTCCTGTCAACTGAAAGGTAACCAGAAAATCATTTTTGACTTGTAGTGGGGTCACCTTTATGAACTCGACTGCCCACAGGTTATTATAGATGTGAAGAAAAGAACATTAGGCTGAGCAGGCCTGGAGGACATTCTTGTCCCCGTTCTTTGATATTAAGGTGTTTCCTTGATTTATGTGTGTGTGTGTGTGTGTGTGTGTGTGTGTGTGTTGTTATTTCATTCTAAAAGTGACTCAGACTGAGTGCATGTTATCTAATTTTGAATCTTTATTTCACATGGGTCCTCAGATGTATTCATTTATTTTACAAATATTGATGGGTGTTACTCTATGCCAGGTACTTTTACTAGGTGTTAATTCCCCAGAGATTAATGAAACACACTCTTAGATTGAACTCGGGGCACTTGCCACTAATTTGTATTTTTATTTAGATACAGAGTCTCACTGAGTGGTTTGGTGTCTCACTTTTGCTGAGGCTGGATTTGGACTTGCCATCCTCCTGCCTCAGCCTCCTAAACCACTGGGATTACAGGTGTGTGCCACTGGGCCTGGCTTACCAGACATTCTTAATGAGAAAAGGACAAACAATCAATGACACGGCCAAAGGGATCTTGCTTTAATAGAAGTGGGATCTACATGGTTTCAGGAACAAAAAGGAAGAGGTGGTTCTCTCTGGGGTAGCCAGGCAGGTTTCACTGAGGAGCTTCTGTGTGGGTCTTGAATGATGGTAGAAGTTTAAGAGATGAGCTTCAGAAAATTCCAGGAAGAGTGACCAACATATTCATGGGTAAGAAAGGGATTTGACATGGCATGGGGAAACTGAAAAATTCTTTGTGGTTAAAGAAAGGGCAGACATGGAAGGGAGGAGCCAGGAAATCAGTCTGGAAAGACAGAAGATTTTGGAGGCTGTTATATTCTTATATGTCAAGCTAATATAGGCTTTATAGTGAAGACTATCAGGAGCTATTTAAAGTTTGGATTTTGTTTTTGTTCTTGTTCATTTGTTTTTTAGTTTTAGGGTTTTTTTTGTTTTGTTTTGTTTTGTTTCCAAAGGAATAATACTAAAATGATAGCGTTCAGTACTTGAGCCTACTTTATACTGGGCATGTTACTTTAGCATTGTACATGAGAAATACTCTCAACAATACTATGAGACAGGACAATTGTTTTCTTGAATAGTATGGAAGAGGAAAACTTGGGATTAATCATTTGTCAGTGGCCAGACACAAACCTGGGTGTTGCTGACCGCAAAGCTCAATCTCTTAACCACTGTGTTTTATATTGCACCTTTGAAGTCACATTTAGAATGATTATTTGGCATCTGGAGGGAAGGGGTTTACCATAGAGAGAGTCAGAAGTCAGAGGGCCATTTGAAGAACTGTTGCCAGAATATAGGCCAGAGGTGGTAAGGACCAGAACCAGGAGGGAATGATGGAGGCAGAGAGGTACAAAGTTAAAGCGCTAGGTATGGGGCTTGGATAAGCAGAAAACCACAGCAATTCCAGAAAAAAAAAATAGGTAAATTTTAATACATAGACTGAAAAGTTCCCCATTTGTGGTAACTGTCTGAAATTTAGGGACTGTCATAGTGCTCTTGAGGAAAGTCTTCCATCTCTGACTGGTCCTGGATAATGGCATCCTTCTCAAAAGTCTAGCATGATTTCATGGTTAACCACAAAGTTGTCTTTAATATGCAGAATTTTTTAATAAAAATTATTCATCCATAATTCAATACAATGCTACATCCTGGGACACACAAAGATAGGGAAGACCAAATAACTTCTCTTAAAATTCTTCCTATCAGGAAAGGTCAATAAGTCCAGAACAAATTCACCACAATACTGACAAAATGTACCAATTATGCCAAGGCGTGAGGACCAAGCATCCTGGGAGTCCTGAGGGGCACTGTCCCTGGATGTGGCCTGTGGGCAAAGTCCTGAGGTAGCTTTCTGATGAAAATTTGCCTGGAAGTTGAACAAGATGGAGAAAAGGAAGTGAGAGAGTGATGAGTTCCAGGTAGGAAGAAAAGCATCGTCCAGAAGACTGAGGAAGGCAAGTGCCAGGTTTGTGTGGGAGAGCAGGATGTGACCCAGTTAGGTGGGAGCAGGAGGCATTTGTAGTGAGGAACACAACTGCAGTGTGCGCTCCACAATTACTGAGCAGGACAATGTGATCAGCATTTTTTTTCTTTTTGAAAATAGGAACTTATAAAGAAAATGAACATTAATTCTCTAGATTGAGGAGAATATTTTTTGAGGGGAGGGTACTGGGTATTGAACTCAGGGACACTTGACCACTGAGCCACAGTGGTATTTTTCTTAAATTCTCACCAGGGCGCAGTGACGTGCACCTGTAATCCCAGCTGCTCTGGAGGCTAAGGCAGGAGGATCATGATCCCAGCCCTATTTATTTTTTAAATTGTTCCAAAGGTATTTATTTAGAAAGTACTGTTCCTTAAGAATCGTGATATGTGATGTTAATACAATGCCTCTAGCTCCCTAACCACAGGTTACTTACTGAATTTATATCAGTATTTTTTAATTAATTAATTAATTAATTAGTTCTAATTAGGTATATATGACAGCAGAATGCATTTTGATTCATCATAAGTAAATGTAGCACAACTTTTAATTTCTCTGGTTTTACACGATGTAGCATCGCACCATATGTGCAGTCATACATGTACCTATGGTAATGATGTCTGTTTCATTCCACCATCTTTCCTGCCCTGATGGCTCCTCCCCTTCTCTCCCTCCCCTTTGCCCAATCAAAGTTCCCCCATTACAGATCAGCATGCACTTATCAAAGAGAACACTTGGCCTTTGTTTTTTGGAGATTGGCTTACTTCCCTTAGCATGCTATTCTCCAACTCCATCCATTTACCTGCAAATGCCATAATTTTATTCACTTTACCCAGCCCTATTTTGTGTTTTATTTAGAGACAGGGTCTCACTGAGTTGCTTAGCACCTTGCCTTTGCTGAGGCTGGCTTTGAAATCACGATCCTCCTGCCTTAGCCTCCTGAGCTACTGGGATTACAGGTGTGCGCCACCGCGCCCTGATGAGAATTATTTTTATTGAGAATTACAGGGTCAAGTATCATTCTGGATCCTCATACTTTAAATATCCACACAGCCTTGATGGTAGATGCCCAGCATACCATGGATGTTGAGAAAATATTTGCTGAATGAATGAATGGCTTATGTCCTTCCCTCCACACCTATCATGCTGGAGACTGGCTTTTAAATAAGTTGACATCTGTCAGAGTGGTAAAGTAATAGCTGAGCACGAATTCCGGAGTCAGAAAAGACTCCATGGCTACACTTAGGACAAAAGACCAAGCCTCTCTCTTTGGGCCCTGATTATAAAAGGGGAACAAAATTAGAATCTATCCACTAAGGTGGTGACATTTTAAAAGTCTGGCATAGAAAGCACTACACATACATTAGCTCTTGTTCTGAGATGTTAGAATTCTAATTTAGCAAGCAGAGCTGCTTTCTTAGGCTTTTGGCACCAGTTGACCTCTCAAGTGGTTCTTCTTTTTTCACATCTGTCCTTCTGTCTTTTAATTTTACCCCCAGAAATGCATAAACTAAAGAACCAGAGAGACACAATAATCATCATTTTTTCTTATCCTTAATGATTTAACCCCCCATTTTGTGGCAGGCTTCAACGGGCACACACTGGCTGCCTGCTGGCCGGCACCAGCTCTTGCGGCATGCTGTCCCGGCCATCTGGTCCTCCATGGCGAGCCATATGGAACGTAGCCCCCACTTCTTTAGAAAAGCTGAACTTTTTTCTTCTGTGGGTTCTCTGCTTGGCTGTACTTCCCAGTTCTATGGAATCAAGCATGGATGCATTCACAGCTTCCTTATCTTTCAATAAGTCAGTGACTTAAATTTTATTAAGATAGTACAGCTTAGTCATCGTAAGTAATGACCAAAAATGCCACTCCAAGTCCTGTGACATCTGTGACACAAGATAATTCAAAAATCACACTTCGGCAATTCTTTTTCTACAACAGCCCTGGTTCTCTACAAAGGGAATAAAATTACATTTTCCTTCCTTCTTTCTTCTGCTAGTTTAAGCTGCTATTATCTCTACCAAGTCCAGAACAGCAGGTACAGCCATGCTGAGATGATTAGTTCTTAACTGTTGCATGTTATTAGTGGCATAGAAAATTACATGCAAAGTCCCCAGATATGGTCTGGCTCCTGCTGTGATAATCTCAGTGAGATTTACAAATATCAAGATGATTTCTAAGCCCTCCTTGAAACTTATAGCAAAAAAAAAAAAAAAAAAAACCTTGTTTCTTAAAACTAGGAGCTTAAGTGAAATCTTAATCAGTTTTGAAAAATAACTTTTGAGGCTTTTGTCTAACTAAATAAAAGTGCAGGATTGCTTATTTAAAGATATTAATAATTTAGAAATTTGAAAAAATGGAATAGAAGTGAGAGGATGCAATATTAGTTGATTTTTAGCAAAACTGTGAGGTGAAAGAAATATGTCATAAGTTGATTTAATGCCTTTTCTATGCTTCTTAGTTTTTGTTTCCACTGTGGCCCAAGTCACTTACAAATCACAGTGTTTTCTAACATAAGAAAAAATATATTAAGATGCTAGCAAGTTATTATAAATTAATCTTAAACTGTCAAGCCCCTGAAGATAAAAAATTAACATGCATCCCTGAGGAAGAAATAAGCAATTAATTTTCATTCTCACCATGGGATAATTTCCATCTTCCATTCCTTTTCTTGGGTAAGTGATTCTACTTACACACACACACACACACACACACACACACACCAAAAAAAAAAAAAAAAAAAAAAAAAGCACAAAGGCTATTTTCCCTCCAATCCCTTCATTTATCATATGTTGCCACGGAATATGACTATTTGGGTACAACTTAATAAGCTCAGACTCAGATCTCAATTAATGACATCTTATTCTTTGTCTGCCCAGTTGCAGGAACAATGCCTGGACCTATTGGGTGTATGATTAATGATTTTCTGTTGAATGATGCTGTAAAGTATATTATTTATTACAGAACAGGGAACATTTCATAAACTGAAGGCATCTCTGGCGTTACTACTGCAAACATAGATCTTACATTTTGACTCAAATGAAGTTCCTTATAGTTTTGTGATTCTCAACCTTTTCTGTAAAGTCCTTAAATTTTTGGAAGCATTAACAAAGCAAATGCTAAATAATTCAGCTACAAATACAAGCTAAAGATAATACTTGGCAGCAAGGTACCAAGAGCTCAGGAGAGGCTCCCTTGTATGGATGGGTAGGAAGTACTCTGTCCCTACCTCTACTCTTTGTTCCAGAGTCTCCATCAGCAAGCATCACCTTGCTATAAGCCACCCCAATAGTATGTAGTAAAAATAAAAGCTGGGTCTAGACACACAAATTCAGTTTACATGTCTCCTATGTTCAATTTTTGAGAAATCCATTGGTCACCACTGGGCAATTTGGGATCCACTATGACTTATTTCCTAATGGGTTAGCATTATGCTGCTCTGCCTTGTCCAAGCTCTTTTATGTGCCCAAGAGGCAATATATTCTCACATTCTATTAGGCTCTCTCTTTAGCTGCAGCCAGCTGTACTCGTGGTGTCTATGCGCTGCACACTTGGTTCAGCACACCAGTAGGTAGCTCTTACCATAACAGCATGAAATACTGTAAACAAATATGGAAGAAAAGGAGGGGAACCTGGAAAAGGGTCTGCTCACCATTGACCGAGCATGCCACGGAAGCTCAGTCAGTAGGTATGAAGAATCAGCTGGTATCTGAGATTCTGTTCAGCACTCAGGGGTAGGTTCAGATTTTAAGAGCTTGAAACGTATATAATGTTGAAGTTCTTTATGATGAAAATAATATAAACAAAAAATGCAGAATTAGGTATAACGTGGATTTCTATTCAGAGTGATAGAAGGCAATACATTAGAAATTAAAAAATATATTCCAGCTGGGCACAGTGGTGCACACCTATAATCCCAGAGGGTAGGGAGTCTGAGACGGGAAGATCGTGAGTTCAAAACCAGCCTCAGCAATGGCAAGGTGCTAAGCAACTCAGTGAGACTCTGTCTCTAAATAAAATACAAAATAGGGCTGGGGATGTGACTCAGTAGTTGAGTGCCCCTGAGTTCAATTCCTGGTACAAAAAAAAAAAAAAAAAAAGTATATATATATATATATATATATATATATATATATATATATATATATACACACACACACACAGATACATATATATACACACACATATATATTCCAAATATCACAAAAGTCTATAAATTTTTCAAATTAATTAACTACTTGATGCAATTTCACAATAATATTCTCCACTCATTTTGGCGGCTTATTCTTATCACTTCTGTACACAAAAGAAATGACATGATTTCAGGGATTTCCATTTAAATCAAGCATTGACCGATTTCAGCTTGTAACCATGCTCATTACTTAGTTTCCTATAAATGCCCTTTTGAATTTTAAGTATCTCTTTAAAAAAATTTTTTTTTTGCACCCAGGATTTATCCTAGTGGCACTGTAACACCGAGACACATCTCCAGCCCTTTTTAAATTTTTTTTTCTTTTGAGACAGGGTCTTGCTAAATCACTTAGAGCTTTGCTAGGTTGCTGAGGCTGGCCTTGAACTTGCAATTCTCCTGCCTCTGCCTCCTGAGCTACTAGGATTATAGGTGTGTGGCATCATGCCCTGCTGAAGTTATCTTAAGCAGTGTTGGTAACAAAATATGGAAGAAAAGGAGGGGAACCTGAAAAAGGGTCAAAAACAGCAAGAAATTGGTACCATTTTTCTGTGTGTTTATATAATTTACTCCTCTTCACTAACTTGATTATCAAATAATGCAAAATCTTATTCATTATTTTCAGAATTTATACCTTTCTTTTAATTAATTATGGCTCTTGGTATGATTTGAAATTTAAAAAAATATAATGAGTTTCTAGATGTTAGCATAATATTTTATTCCTATTGCCTTTGTTTCATATTCCATTAATTTATTTGTTTTTTAATATTTATTAATAAATAATGTTACATAGTAAAATGAAGTATTGTTCATATTCATCTAACTTAGGATTAACTTCTTACTATGTTATTTGAACATCTACCCAAATTGTAGAGTTAAGGTAGCATATGTGAGCTTTTATCGACATTTTGAGTAAACTTATTATCTTGAGGTTTTTCTTAAATCTTTAAGTATATTTTAAAAATATACTTTTAATTATGGAAAGATTATTGTTCCCATGCTTTCAATTTTGAGTAGTTTATAATGAGCCTATTATCCACATCCAGAGTCATTAAAAGCATTGTTAAAGAAAAATCCAACTCACATGTGTTTTCACAATGCTCCATATACAAAGAGTATAAGCAAACAAAGAAGCATTAAAAATTTGAAATTGTCAACAATTTCAGCAGAGGCATTTTCTCTCTCTACGGTGAGATAAGCTGGATGAGCTGCACAAATCCTGCAATGTATTAATTTTTGAAGAGCACTTACAGGTATTTGTCTTTGCTGCTGTCACAAGCTAATCTCTATATTAAGTGCCTTATATGCATTACTTCTTATATCCACAAATTATGGAAATAATGGGTATTGTTATTTTCATTTTTCAAAAGAAAAAGTGAGGCGTGAAAGTATCTATCATCAGCAAATGAATCAGATTTCAAGTTCAGAAACTGAATCTGTGACTCAGGCTCTTAATGACTACAAAATGCTGCTTTCTTTGATTATCATATCCATGTAAGTGAGAACAGGATTTGGAAGGAAGAATGTTTGCCCTGTATACTTGAAATATTTGCATGGCCGTTGCCTGGTGGTATGTGTGGTCAGAAAAACACATTTAGCAAATCTGAAAAGGTCCGTCTCCACCCACCCTCCCCACCCCCAACCACGCTTGTTCTAAGGCCGAACCCCCAACCATGTTTGTTCTAAGGCTGAATGCATTGCCCCTGACATTTTTAGCCTTGGAGACCTGCAGAGGGAGCACTTAACACTTTAAGCTCTGACTTTTCTGCAGGCTACATACAAAGCATAACTTTGGTCTACTGGAAGGACCCTGATGTCTTGAAGCCTGCCCCTGACAGTGACATCTTAAGCTATATTATCTCTCTAGGCTACAGGTTTCTCATCTATTAAATTAGAGAGTTACACCATGTGGTCTCTGAGGTTCTTTCCACCTCTAAACTTATGGGGAGTTCAATTACAGTGTTAATTTAAGTAGGAACTTGAAATCTACTTAGTACCAAAGACATTTACTCATCTTTACATGCTGAAATAAACCATTTAGATAGGAAATCATGGTTTTAGGAAGAATACATAGTAAAAAACAAAACTCCAAACCCAAGCTATCACATCTTCCCAACTTTATCAGTTTGCTAATTATTTGCAAAATTAAAATGAAGGCCTTTGAAATTAATATGTTTTCTCATATTATAACAAAGGATATTACATAAGATATTCATAATACCACTAATAATAAAATAACACTCTCTTTACTTGAATTTATATTGTTTTATAGTAAGCAGATATATAAATTCTGCCAATTCAATTTAGAAATTCAATCATTTTTGAGACTTGTTTACAAGTAAACAGCTTAGAACTGAAAGTAACCAATAAGCTCATGAAAAAGTATCAACATCAACAAGAATCAAAGAAGTGAAAATTAGAGCAAAGAAATATCATTCTCTGCACTGGGGATACAGCTCAGTTTGTAAAGTGCTTGCCCTTTATGCATAAGGCCCTGAGTTTGATCCCCAGTACCACAAAAATAAAAATTAAAAAAAATCGTTCTCTGCCCCTCACAATGATAAAGATTGAATGGAAGTGTAACTTGGCAAACTATTCTAAAGGAAAACTTGTGGTACAATTGGAATTTTGTATATCCTTTTACCCAAAATACTTTTTCTCCAGAAAAGCAAATAATCACAGTGACAACTATAAAACATTGCTGAAATGAATGAAAGAAAATCTAACTAAACAGAGACATCAACATTTATGGATTGGAAAACTTCATATTAAGATGTCAATAATCCTCAAAACAATCCACAGATTCAATGTAATTTTAATCAAAATTTCAGTGGCATTTTATTGCAGAAATGGAGTAGCAGATCCTCAAATTCATATGGAATTGCAAGTGATCTCCAAAAGCCAAAACAATCTTGAAAAAGAATAGAATTGGAGGATTCACACTTCCCAAATTAAAAATTTACTATAAAGCTACAGCAATCGAAACAGTGTGGTACTGGTGTAAGGATAGCCATACACACAAGTACAATAGAACTGATAACCCAGCAATAAACCCGCATATCTATGGCCAAATTCCTTTTGATGAGGGTGCCAAGACCATTCAATGGGGGAAAGAATAGTTTCTTTAACAAATGGTGCTGAGATAACTGGATGTCCACATGGAAAGGGATGAATTTGGACTTCTATTTCACGCAATGTATAAAAATTAACTCAAAATGGATCAACAACCTAAATATAAGAGGTAAAATCATTAACCTTTTAGAAAAAAAAAAAAAGGGGGTAAATTTTCATGACCTTTGATTAGAGATTGTGTTCTTAGGTATGCCCCCTGCAAAAACAACAACAACAACAAACAAACAAAAAAACCCATGAACAACAAAAGAGAAAACATAAGTTGGATTTCATCAAAATTTAAAACTTTTGTGTATCAAAGAACATTATCAAGAAAGTAAAAACAACTTATAGGTTGTGAGAAAATATTGGCAAATTATATACCTGATAAGAGTCTAGTATCCAGAAAAAATGAAACTATAATTTACAGACAAGACAACCCAATTATAAAAACTGGCAAAGAACTTAAGTGGACATTTCTCCAAAGAAGACATACAAATGGCTAACAAACATATGAAAAGATGCTTAACATTACTGGTCATTAAGAAATGCAAATTAAAATCACAACTTGGTACCACTTCACACCCACAAGGATGGATATAGTTAAAAAAAAAAAAAGTGCTGGCAAGTGTTTGGAGAAGTTGGAAACTGTGTACACTGTTTGTGGAAATGTAAAATGGTTCAGCCACTCTAGGAAACAGTTGGCAGTTCTACAAAAAGTTAAACATGGAACGACCATAGGACCTTCCAATTCCACTGCTAGGTATATACACAGAAAGTATTGAAAACCTCTACTCATACCAGCGTATGTACAGGGTGTTTGCAGCAGCACTATTTATAATGGCCAATAGGTAGAAGTGCCAAATGTCCATTGACAGGTAAAGGGATCAAAAATAATGTGATATATCCATGCAGTGGAATATTATTCGGTTATACCAAATGGAGGAAGTACTAATAAGTGCAATAATGTGGATGAACCTCAAAAAAATGTGTGAAGTGAAAGAAGCTAGACACACAGGATCATATGTATTTATCATATGTGTGTGTGTGTGTGTGTGTGTGTGTGTGTAATTGCATTTATATGAAATGTCCAAGATAGATAAACCCAGAGGCAGTTTGCAGATTGGTGGTTGTCAAGAGTTATGGGATGGGAGAATAGAGAGAAACTGCTTCATAATATATTTCATTATTTTTGAATTGTGGCAATGTTTTAGAACTAGGTAAAGGTGATGGTTGTGAACATGATGAATATACTAAACACTACTGAATTATTTGTTTTTAAAATAGTTAATTTTATGTTAAGTGAATTTCATCTCAAATTATCTTTTAAGATTTCATAAAGTTTTGCATAGAGTGTGTTAGTCATGATTTGTTTCATCGTTTGTCTGAATTTTCTAAATTATAATGTATAGCATTGTTTTGATGATTAGGAAAGAATTATAAGCAAAACCAGATCCCAAGAAGCTCACAGTTTAAATCTATACTTGAAGACAGCTGGAAAAAAATGTTTAAGAAAAAGATGGAGACGTCTTTTTTATACTTTTAGAAAACTTCGTTTAAATGCATAATGCTTATTATTTTCATCTCTGTTCACTAACAAAAATTTTACCGTGCACTGTTCCCCAGAACTCTTTTAAACAAAATATAAAGATGGCAACAGATAAGTTTGTAGACTTATTTTAGGACTAGTGTCTTTGGGGGAAAGGAGAGTGAGTGAAAAGTGATGAGGACACAGAGATAAAAAGGCAAATTGAAGTTTCATCTTTATAAAAGAAACTGCAGCTCATTTAGAGAGAAGGAGAACAAAGTCCAATTCCCAGCTGTCTTCCCCCTCCCTTTCTCTATTTGATAAAGAATGAAGAGAAAGCAAATGCACAACACATATTTTTTTGCTTTCATCATAAAACTATTCCCTGAAGAGTTTAGTTAGAGCAGTTGAATTTAGTTTTGAAAAAAAATTAGAGAAGCAATAAAGAAGGATTTGTTTCTAATTTTGTTCTGTAATGAGTTTCTGGCTTAAACTTGAATGCAGTTTGTCCCCTTTCCTTCAGGGAAAATAGAGGCAACAGCAAATTTTTTAGAGCTACGTTTCTTGATAGTGCAGTTTGTTAGCAAGATTTTAAAATACATGTACACACACACACATTCTGAGCCAGAGGTCAATAAACTGACTTAGGACCAAATCCAGTTGTTGCCTGCCTTTGTAAATAAAGTTTTATTGTGACACAGCCATGTTCAATTTATAGCAGAGCTGTGCTACAATAGCAGAGCTGAGCACTTGTGACAGACCAGCAGCTTGTAGTTCAAAATATATGTTACCTGACCCAAAAATGTTTTCCACGCCAGCTCTCTAAGCCAGTGCCTCTCAAGCTTTACTGTGCATACAAATCACCTGGGAATGATTTAAAGATAATCTTATTTATTAAGTCTGAGATGGACCTGAGATTCTGTGTGTTTGCAATCTCCCTGGTGAAGCTAAAGCTGCTGTCTTGCAAATCATATTTGAGTAGCAACTGCCTAGATTACTGGTCTCTAGAGTACGTGAAATGTACTTTCTCACTCCATCACACAGTGAATCACAAACAGACTTGCAGGGAATTCTGATGCAAGCCAAAACTTGAGGACTACTTGTCCAAATCATGCCAACTAAAACTGACAACCACTGTCTTCAGAGAGCCTGGAGTCATGTTTATTATTATTATGGTTTACGTTAGATTCCATTATCACTGTTTCTCCTAAACACAGTATGTGTTTGTGGATCATAATAATCAACAGAAAAGGAGACACCATGAGATTGCACCTAAAACCATATTGTTAACTTTTCCCTTCTATCTTCAACATGTTGGTTTCAAAGGAATAAAAATTTCAAGTGTTTCTTCACTGGTTTCATTTACATTTTCTTAAAAAATATTTTAATCGATTTTTAAAATCTTCTAAATTTTTAAAAACTTTGTTTTATTTATTTTTATGTGGCACTGAGGATTGAACCCAGTGTCTCACACATGCTAGGCAAGCGCTCCACTCTGAGCCACAACCCTGATACCACAGGTTACCGGTGAAGAGTTCTGCTCCCTCACATGTTGAAGTATAACATTAGAGAAGCACGCCGAGGCAAGCATATAAAGCAGGGTTTATTTAAAAAGGAGTAACGTAGACTTCTCCCAGGAGGGAGAAGGGGGCTATAGCTGGTATCCTGGTATCCCAAGACACGAGGTGTTCCACCTTTTTATATATGTTTAAGGCTCCCTTGGTTTTCTTGCTCTCTTCCCCTTATCTTTCTCCTTTCTGCATTGACTAGGTCCAGGAAATGCTTGGTGGAAGGTGGGAACCAGGTAGGCTGAAGGGGTAAAAGTAGGATGCAGCAGACTTCTGACACATTAATTAACAACTTTTACAACTCAATGTAGGGAGGGGCAATTCCTGGGACAGGTTACCTTAGCAACAGGTTGGAGCAGGGGCAGATTATCTTTATTGGGTGGAAGAAGGGCTCTGAAGGCATTTCAATCCCTCAGGGGGCAGTCTCCAATTTGGACTCATTCAAATTGGCTTCCTTGATCTGACCTGACTCGATTTACCTATCTATACTGACTGCCTGTCTAATTCTGGCTTCAACCCCAGCTGTTTAATTTACTTTTATTAATATTTTATTTTGGAGGGAGACTCCTATTTTTGTGGCTGCTCAAAATAGTTTCAAATGCCATGTCATTTCTAAAATGATCAATAGGGGGAGCTGATGTTATAATACTAACTTAAAAAATAGAGGCATTTTCTCTTCTTATTGGCTGAACCAATGAAGGAACAGCCCCTTGGCCCATCCTTAAATATAATGCTATTTTTTTTTTTTTGATTTATAGTTCCTACTGTCCATGTGATAAAACCCCTTTTTAAATGCCCAGTTATATGATATATTCAAAATGAATGTAACCTATATGAAATTCAGTTTAATTACTGTCAATATTCCAAAACTCCCTTATATGTTCAAACAATGTTTCAGATAACAGAGATTACAAAAATACACATCTTGTTGCCATTAAACATAAGGCTTTGGGAAGGGGGTAGCATAATCATGTAAATAAATCTAATAATATAGAATATAATGCCTTATTAGAAGCAGAGATGAACCAAGACCAGCAGGTAGATAAGCTTTAGTGAGTTTCCTAGAAGTGGCTGTCTGGGCACATGATATGAGCAGGTACATGATGTGCTGGAAGAAACTGAGCCATACAATGCTGAGTGAATAATGTCCCTTACCAGTAGCAACAGAAGTACATACTATTAACCATAGTTGTTCAATTTGTCAGCAGAAGAGAAAATGTCTACAAAATGCAATGGAACACATTCCCAGGGGGGAAGTACATGCAATAGACGGCGAGTGCATTTATGAGCCCACTGACTTTAGCACCAGGAAAATTTAAATGAAGTTTGATTTGTATGGGTTCAAGAGTTGGCTTTGCTTACCCAGTCAGACAAAATAATGTTAGTAATACAATAACAGGGGTGGAACGAAACATACTTCATCAATTTGGCTTATCAAGTGACATTTCTTTTGATAAGAGATACCATTTATAGAACATTCTGTTAAATAAGTGCAAAGTACCTAGAACGTTGGGGATTCAAAGTGTTTGTTAATGTAGGGATAAGATGGATAGAGAACTGAATCCTGATACAATTGACAGAATAAAGACATAGTCGAGGACTAACAAAGACATTATTCATGCAAATGAAGGAAAAAAGATGAAATAGAGAACTATCAACAGGTAGATTCTCAGGGTTTGATCATCTTTGCATATAGGGATACAGAGGTGAATGCAAACAAAAATTACTAGTGACAGAGAGATGACATGTTGAGCATTAATAAAAGCATTAGGAAGCTAACAGAGCTTAGGAGGGACAAGTATCAAGAGATGAGTGTGGTTTAGATGAGCTGGAGGTGCAGACCACCATCTAGGTGGAGATAAACAAATGTTGGTATTTGCAACTTTAAGACTTGGAAGAAAAGTTAGGAATAGAAAATAAAGTTATCTTTATAGCGATCTTAGGATTGCTTTAATACAAAATTTAAAAGAGAATATATTTAATTACAAGTGTACTAATCTCTTCAACAAGCATTAATGAGAGAGAGACCTCATAGGTTTTGTGTATTAGGCTTCAAGCAGGACATAATTATAGCCAACGTTTCTGGGGTACTTATTATATGATAGAACTTTTTCCATGCTGGGAATGGGTCAGTGCACTCAGCTGAAACTTAGATCCTAGTGGTGGGAGATAGAAAACAAAATTAATGAGTACAATATATGCTGTTAGATGGTAATATAAGGAGAAAGAAAGCTGGAAAGTGGGCTACACGATATTAGGGTCGGGGAAGGCCTTCCTGAGAAGGTAATATTTGAACAAAGACCAGAGCAGGCAAAGGAGCAATTAGTGGTATCTGGGAACCAATTGTCCTAGGCTGAGTGGCAAGCAGCAGCAGGAACACTGAGTGCAAAGGCCCTGGAGTAGAACATGCCTGGAGCATTAGAGGAGTTCCAAGAAGGCCAATATTTTTGCAGCAGGGGTTTAGTAGAAGGAAGTGATGTCAGGGAGGTAGCAGAGACCAGCTCATGGAAGACTTCTGGGCTTCTGAGATGATGTTGGCTTTTACTCAGAGCAAAAGAGGACCTACTGTAGGGATTTTAGTAAAGGAATGACAAAATTGGACATATTCCTTTTTTGGCACCAGGGATTGAACCCAGAGGCACTTAACCACTGAGCCACACCCCCAGCCCTTTTTATTTTATTTTTTATTTTGAGACAGGGTCTTACTAAATTGCTTAGGGATTCCCCAAGTTGCTGAGACTGGCCTCGGACTTGAGATCCTCTTGCCTCAGTCTCCTGAGTTGCTGGGATTATAGGCATGCACCGCCTATATTGGAAATATTCTAATAGCATCACCCAGGCTTCCATTGGAAAAAATTATCTAAAGGAGCAAGAGCAAAAAAAGGTTAGGAGGCTCATCTGGGAAAGAAATGTTGGTGGCTAGGAGCAGGCTAATGCAGTGGAGGTGCAGGGCAGTGGTTGATTCTGGATATATTTTCAAAGTAGAGTAAACAGAACTTGTTGATGGACTGTGGAGCATGAGAGAAAAAATAGGGATAAAATAAAATATCTCATTTTACCCTGAGCAGTTGGAAGGATAGTGGCAATCCTGGCTGAGGTGAAGAAGGCTGAGATGGAATCAGGAAGATAATTCTTCTATTTGGGGATGTTAGGTTTGAATACTCCTGTAACACTCTGGCTAAGATGCCCAGGCACAGAGGGGAGAAGCAGGGTGGGATGCAGTCTTACCTATGGCCGTGACTTCTGGAGAGAAGTCTGTGTTGGGCGTACAGCCACATGTTGGTGGCTGTCAGAGTTGGAACTGGAAAAGATATATCAGAAATAGCAAATAGAAAGAGAAATCTAATGCCCTGCGAAGCATCAACAGTTGGATACAAGAAGACTGAAGAGAAGCTGAAAATGATGTAGAGGTAGAAGCATTGAGAAAAAGTGGCTTCTAGAAGGCCAAGGAAGACAGAACATTAAGGAGAACAGGACTGGGAGCCAAATGCTGCATACACAAAGGTCCAACAGGAGAAGAATGTCAAACATGAGGGAACTTACTAGGTTTGGCAGTTATGAAATCATGGGCTCTCACCAGAAAAGCAAAGCAGTGAAAGCAGGAAGCTAATTACACTGGGTGTGGCGGACGCACTCGGTGCCCCTCCCCTTGGCATTCACCGAGCGGCCCACACCTGCTGATGGCTTCTTACTGCAGGCACCTGCTACTTTCCCTGAGGATTCTGTCATCAGCGGGAACACAGCTGTGTCTTAGAACCGACCAGACACGCCAGAGAGCCAGTGCCCTCAGGAGCAGCCCTCAAGGCTTTGGATGTGAGTTGACTGGTGAGTACCCCAGTACTCCCAACCCCGAGCAGGAATAACTCTAAGACATGTTCTAGAAGTTTCCCAAAGGTGCCAAATGAGATTTGAATCCCAGTTTCCCACAGTAGCAACCCGTGCATCAGCACATGCTGCGTTGGCTCTGCTCCTCCCCAGCTCACTGTCCCTTTCCTCTAGCTGGGATTATCTCCCAAATAAACTCCTCCCAACTCATTCCTATCAGAGTCTGTTACTGAGGATGCCCAACCTAAGATGTTAGGTAATAAAGTTTGTAACAGATGAAGATGAAAAGGAAGTTAGAATATTTAAACTTGATTATGAATGACAAAAAAAGGCAGTCGCTAGAAGCTGGCATAGATTTGGGGATTTTTTTAAATCAGAAAAAAAATCAAGTAAATTTATGTAGTGAGGGGAAACACTTATAGGAAGGGGTTGTGTGTAGGGCAAGTGATGGGTTAATGGAGTAATGTCCTTGGGACAGGTGGATAGAACAAGGAAGGGGTTCACAGAGGAAAAAGCATCATCTTTACTAACAGGAAAGAAGGGAGGATACTACAGACCAAGGGAGGGCTCAGTCCTGTATGTTTGTTCCAGCAGCCAGAAAGCAGAAAGGGATCCTGCTTACTTAGAGTGAAGGAATACGTTTATTGAGCAAGAAAAATTACAGAGGATGGAGACTAATAATAACACATCTTCATTTAGGTGGTGAAAGGAAGCGGAGAAAAAATTAGAAAGGGAAGTAAAAAAAAAAAAAAAAACTAGAGGAAACGAAGAAGGAACAATTCTAAAGGAGAGAGTGATCAAATTGCCCAAGTTCTTGAAAGATCATTGGTGATGTCAACTTTAATTATGTCAATTTCAGGAATTTCTGTTGGATCCATAGAATGGAAACTATCCACTCAGAGGCTAAGGGAGTAAGTAGATGGGGAAAATAGAGAATGTCAAACAGATAAGCCCTTGATCAGAGGATAGCTCCAAAAATACACATTCACATTGATTTACTGGAAAAAGGATCCTGTGTTATTTCAGGACACATCATGGTACCTGCATTGAAAAGTCATTAGATATTTGGTTGAATTATGAGAAATTACTTGGATTTGACTACTTTTAATCTATAAAAATGTCAGTTTTATATAATTCAACTTAATATAAAAAATATCACGGATGGAATTTTACTCAGCAATAAAAGAGAATAAAATAATGACATTCGCAGGTAAATGGATGAAGTTGGAGAATATAATGCTAAGTGAAATCAGTCAATCTCAAAAATCCAAATACCAAATGTTTCCTCTGATATAAGGAAACTGGTTCACAGTATTGATGGGTCGGGGTACATAGGAGGATTAGAGGAACATTATAATGGTCAAAGGGAAGGGAGGGGAAGGGAGGGAGCAAGGGGGGAAGGGGGAAAAAAGTGGTTGAATAAGATGGATATCTGCAGGATCCCTGTTTGGGGAGATAGCTATGATTGCGGTTGACTTCAGGCCATGGAGTTTTGGACATTGCCGCCTTCTGTAGTCTCACGAGACTTGGCCCGGGATCTCGAGAGACTTGGGCCGAGCGCGGAGCGGGTCGGGGCCATTTTGGTTGTTGGTTGTTTGCTGGTGTGTGGTACATGTTAGAGTTGTTAGAGCCAGAGAGAGAAACTGACAGAATAAAGATCCAGTTTGTTTCCAGTCTGCCTCTAAACTTATTCCCGCGGCTTTGCTGCTCCAAGTGGCCATTGCTTCAGGCGGCAACAGATATCATTATTCTAAATGCATGATTGAAGACTTGAATGCTGTGAATATACTTTGTATACAAACTGTTTTATGTAAAAAGATGCTATATATGTATAGTATGAACTGTAATACATACTACTATAAATAAAAATTAAGAAAAAAAAGATATCACGGGTAAAGTTTCTTATTGACCAGAAGTCAGATTCCCAGGTCCTCTGTGCCAGCCATTGACTCTTCAGTCTTGAGGCACACAAATCGTAAAGGACATGTAGTTCATGAAACACATGGAGGAACAATAATGAAAATCGACAAATTTCATTTGATTTTTAGGACTTCCTAATAAAATATGCTCTACCAAAAGAATACTACTTTATTCAACAAAGTGTTAGAAATAGCTTTCTTTTTGCTGGATTTTCATAAATATTCTGAAAATAAAAATCTTTCTTCAGTTCCTTCAGTTTTAATATAAATATTCTTGAGAGTGGAAAGGCTGTGGGAGAATGAAACCATGAATGGTGATTTATCTGTAGAGACATCATTGAGTGAACCTGATTATTTTATACCTTACTCCTTGCTCCAGTAATTTTTTTTCCTGAAATTTAATTGCTCTGAGGCCAATGATGAAGTCCATATAAAATGCAGTTAAAAGAAAAAAATATCTCTGGTGATTTGATATTAAACAAGAGTGATGGAGTGTGACATTAAAAATGGCATCAAAGATGCACACTCTGCATTTCACTTTAATTATGTCAATTTCAGATTCTGGAACACTGCAGTTTCACACAAGCTTAATTAAATTATGTCAGTACCAATACTTTTAGGTCAAAAAATTTTTGCAGGAAGTTTCAGAGACAAGTAAGACAGGAACAGTTATTCCTTGCCTTTTTGAATACTGGACCGGACTCAGTGCTCAATGTCTCTCACCTGTGAAAAATCTATTGTAACAGGGAGTGACCTGAACAGGATTCTAAGACCAATGACATTGATTTTGAGTGTTCTTTGGGTACAGGAGTGTACATATCCATTTTTATATAAGAAACTATAAGTTTTCAGTGTATTAATACTTAAGCTGAATACCGATGTGCACACAGTTGACATCAAAGCTCTCTGTAGCACACTATGCCCTATCTTCCTTGTCTACCTGTTCCTTTCAATAGATTAAGTGAATAGGCAGGAATTACATATTTCCTTCCCTTGTCCCTGTTGATGTTAATAGCAATACTTTTTTTTTTCCCCTTCTAGAGTTCATGCCCTGCCTTCTTTCCTCTACTTTTTTCCTACAGGTATCCCATGGTAAAATTACAAATGAAAGTCATGGTGTTTGCCTGGAAGTCCTCATGTGGGGAACCTTGTTCACACCGCCAGTACCAGGTGAAACTCAGGGGCATACGTTTAGGTCAGATTCTTAAGAAAGTATCTAAAGCCGCAGAGAATACCAGCTTCAGACATTTTGAGACAGACCAGTTGTTTGCTGGGTCCATAGGGCTTTACTTTTGGAACATGTGAAGATGTAGTAAAAATCTTGAGAATAAAATAAAATGCGCACTTTATGTTTTTATAGTCAATTTACATGGTTAGTAAATACTTTAGGTAATTCTGCTCATAATAGTTGTCATTCACTGACTATCATGAGGCATTTATAATATATATATCTAAATATGTGAAGATGTACATAAAACAGTCCCTATTAAAATGGGTATTATGATCTCCTTGAAAGATGAGGAGATAGAGAAGGCTCAATTCATACAGCCAGTATGTGGCAGAGCTAAAATTCAAACGAGGTTGCTTCTGGTTCTGGATTCCACACTGTTCAACTCCACTCCCACAGGATCCTTCAGAGAGATACCTTTCTTAGTTACATCTAACCCTTCTAGTTGTTAGTGCAATCTTATAAAGAAGATGAAAAGTAATCCTGTGGTCCCTCAAAATCCACTGAACTCAATCAACTTTAGCTGCACTCAGCTGTCTGGTTAAAATGAACAAAGTAGAAATTGCTAAATAATGAATCCTCTACCTAATTAAAATAATTAAAGAAGATTCTTTTATAAGCCATAATTAATCATAGATGAAAAACTTTATTGATCATTTACTACTTTCTCCTGAGACTTTTAAGATATTTCACAGTTATTTCACCTATCTTCATATGTCCCTTTAAAAAACAAACATTTCTAATTAAAGCACAGCACCAGATAGAGAAGAATGCACAAATCCTATGTGGATACCTTGGTGAAATATCACAGTGTGGACCTATCCATCTAGACATCTCCAGACAGCACTGAGAAGCCCCCTCATCTCCTTGCCAAGTGTTCCTCTTTCTCTCCTCCCCAAAGGATACCATTAACTTGGTTTTTAACACCTAGATTAGTTTTATCTATTTAATTGTTTTTATAAGTAGAAACTTTGGGTTTTAATTTTTTTAATGTGTGAATTCTTTAGCTCAATACGATTCTTAAATTCCCAGGTAGTTGCAAGAAGCTATAGTTTTTCATTTTCATTGATTTTAGTGAATTTCTATGAATGTTGTATACTAAAAAAATCCTGCTGTTCATAAACATTAAAGTTATTTTCATTTGGGGGCTATTGTCATCAATTTTTTTTTACATGTCTTTTGGTGTAAATGTTTAACTTCAGTGGATAAACCAAACAGGTTTCCAAAATGTTTGTATCTATTTACAATCTTATCAGCCACGAGTGAGGGTTCATTCTGTACATTTTAGTCTTGATTTTTTTTTTGTTATTTTTAGATATAGATGACAGTAGAGTGTATTTTGACATATTATACATACATGGAGTATAACTTCTCATTCTTGTGGTTGTACATGATGTGGAGTTACAACTGGTTGTGTATTCATGTATGAACATAGGAAAATAACGTCCAATTTATTGTACAGCCTTTCCCATTCCTATACCCCCTCCCTTCCTTTTATTTTCCTTTGTCTAATCCAAGGAACTTCTATTCTTCCTTCCTAGTCCCCTTGTTGTGTATTAGCATCTGCATATCAGAGAGAACATATGGCCTTTGGTTTTTTGGATTGGCTTATTTCACTTAGCCAATGATAGTCTCCAATTCCATCCATTTATCTGCAAATGCCATAATTTCATTCTTCTTTATGGCTGAGTAATATTCCATTGTGTATATATACCACATTTTCTTTATCTCTTCATATATTGAAGGGCACCTAGGTTGGTTCCATAGCTTAGCTATTGTGAATTGAGCTGCAATAAACATTGATGTGGCTAGGTCACTGTAGTATGCTGATTTCAAGTACTTTGGGTATATGCTAAGGAGTGGGATAATTGGGTCAAATGGTGATTTCATTCCAAGTTTTCTCAGGAATCTTTATACTGCTTTCCAGAGTGGTTGCATCAATTTGTAGTCCCACCAGTAATGTATGAGTGTATCTTTCTCCCCACACCCTTGCCAACATTTATTATTACTTGTATTCTTGATAATTGCCATTCTGTTAGTCTTGATTTTTAAAGCTTGTTAACATGGTCAGGAGCTAGAGGGAAGCATCACTTCTGTCCTAGTGCAGCCTAGTGATGTTAAATGTTCTACCCAGGATGACTCAGCTGTTTCCTGGGAACTGAGGCTGGGAACTCCTTGTTAGCCATGAGTGCAGCGCCTGAGCTGGAAGTGCTTCTTGGACCTTGCTGTGAATGAAGGCAGGTTAATGTTATATGGCAGGGCACCAGTGGATGATCTCATGTGTGAGTAACCACTTTAAAATCATCTTAGTACTGTTGTTGAGTCATAGGAGTTAAAGGAGCAATATCAAAGTAAGCTGATCAGGAGGGCGGAGGCGCACTAAGCTGGGAGCTCCTGCAGTGAGGGGCTCTGGGGTCTCCCCAAGGTATCTTCTTATCAGAGCATCTGGTAGAAGGTACAAAGATATTAGAGCTTCTACAATGCCACTCTAGAAGGTAGCACTGATTGAACTGACAACAAGTGCCTAAAACCCCTGACCCATTTCTTTTACATGGGTCAAAGCTTTTATTAAATTTCCTTATAATTTTTAATATACTTATTTCAGAAATTCTTATAAACTAGATTTACTTTTTAATCAGTAGAAAGTTGGGAGAAATGATTTATCTTATGTTATCCTGGGCACCAGGGACAAATCCAAAAATAAGTTTACAAAATGAAGTAGATCTATTAATTTTCTTTCAAAAGTACAGTTAGAGTGTGGAGATGGTATGGAGAAAAAGAGAGTGACATTCTTGAATTTATTTGACATGAATATGTGTGTCCATTCATATCTATACTTACACTATACACACACACACACACACACATATAAAATATTTCTTCTTGTTGATGTTAAAGAGAAACTGAAAAAGCAAGTTAAACTTCTAGCCTTTAAAAATTACGTATCCACCTTGGTTCATGTACCTTAAGTAGATGAGGAAGTAAGGCAATATAATCTTTTAATAATAAAAGGAGGATTAATAGAGGCTTAATCTCCATATTTCCAGTATCCAATGTTTCTTTGATCAGAAAATCTATCCTTTTTTTAAAACTTTTTTTCTTTTTATTCAAAGTTGTATTTATAATAGTAGTATGCATTATAATTCATAATAAACATATAGAGCATCTTTTTACAAAATACTGTTTGTATACAATGTATATTCATACCATTCAAATCATCAATCATGCATTTAGGATAATGACATCCATCTTACGCAACCACCTTTTCTTTTTTCCTCTCGACCCCCCCTTGCTCCCTTCCTTCCCCTCCCTCCCCTTTGACCTTTATAGCATTCCTCTAATCCTCCTATGTACCCCGACCCAACACCACTATAAATGAACCTCCTTATATCAGAGAAAACATTCGGTATTTGGATTATTGAGATTGACTAACTTCACTTAGCATTATATTCTCCAACTTCATCCATTTACCTCCAAATGCCATAATTTTATTTTCTTTTATTGCTGAGTAAAATTCCATTGTGTATATGTACCACATTTTCTTTATCCATTCATCTACTGAGGGACACCTAGGTTGGTTCCACAATCTAGCTATTGTAAATTGTGCTGCTATAAACATTGAAGTGAGTGTGTCACTGTAATATGCTGTTTTTAAGTCCTTTGGGAATAGACCCAGGAGTGGGATGGCTGGGTCATAGGGTGGTTCCATTCCCAGTTTTCCAAGAAATATCCATACTGCCTTCCATAATGGTTGCACCATTTTGCAGTCCCACCAGCAATGTATGAGTGTGCCTTTTTCCCCACATCCTCTCCAACATTTATTGTTGTTTGTGTTCTTAATAGCTGCCTGAGTGGAGTAAAATGAAATCTTAGAGTAGTTTTGATTTGCATTTCTCTAATTGCCAGCGATGTTGAGCATTTTTTCATGTATTTGTTGATTAATTGTGTATCTTCTTCTGAGAAGTGTCTTTTCAATTCCTTAGCCCATTTGTTCATTGGGTTATTTGTTTTTTTGGAGCTAAGTTTTTTGAGTTCTTTATATATTCTAGAAATTAGTGCTCTATCTGATGTGCATGTATTAAATATTTGTCCCAAATAGTTGGCTCTCTATTCATTTCACTGATTATTTCTTTTGCTGAGAAGAAGTTTTTTAGTTTGAATCTATCCCATTCATTGATTCTTGATATTAATTCTTGTGCTACAGGATTCTTATTAAGGAACTTGGGGCCTAATGCGACATGTTGGAAATTGGAGCTTACTTTTTCTTCTATTAGGTGTATTGTCTCTGGTCTAATTCCTAGGTCCTTGATCCACTTTGAATTGAATTTTGTGCATGGCGAGAGATAAAGGTTTAATTTCATTTTATTGCATATGGATTTCCAGTTTTCCCAGAATTATTTATTGAAGAGGCTAGCCTTTCTCCACTGTACATTTTTGGTGCCTTTGTTTAATATAAGATAGCTGAAATTATATCTATTAGTCTCTGTGTCCTTAATTCCGTACCATTGGTCTACCAGTCTGTTTTGGTGCCAATACCATGCTGTTTTTGTTACTATTATCTGTAGTATAATTTAAAGTCTGGTATGGCGATGCCACTCACTTTTCTTGCTAAGGTTGCTTTGGCTATTCTGGTTCTTTTATTTTTACAGATGAATTTCATGACTGCTTTTTCTATTTCTTTCAGGAATGTCATTGAGATTTTGATTGAAATGGCATTAAATCTGTATAATGCTTTTGGTAGTATGGACATTTTGACAATATTAGTTCTACCTATCCAAGAACAAGGTAGGTCTTTCCATCTTCTGAGGTCTTCTATAATTTCTTTTTTTAGTTTTCTATAGTTTTTGTTATAGAGGTCCTTCACCTCTTTCGTTAAGTTGATTCCCAGATATTTTATTTTTTGGATGCTATTGTAAATGGGGTAGTTTTCATCATTTCCCTTTCAGAGGATTTGTCACTGATGTACAAAAAATGCCTTTGACTTATGGGTATTGATTTTTGTATCCTGCTACTTTGCCGAATTCATTTACTAGTTGTTAAAGTTTCCTGGTAGAGTTTTTTTGGGTCTTCTAGGTATATTATCATGTCATCAGCAAATAGTGCTAATTTGAGCTCTTCTTTTCCTATCTGGATCCCTTTAATTTCTTTTGTCTGTCGAATTGCTCTAGCCAGAGTTTCAAGTACTATGTTAAATAGCAGTGGTGAAAGGGGGCATCCCTGTCTTGTTCCAGTTTTCAGAGGGAATGCTTTCAATTTTTCTCCATTTAAGATAATGTTAGCTTGGGGCTTTGCATAAATAGCTTTTATGATGTTGAGATATGTTCCTGTTATTCCTAGTTTTTCTAGTGTTTTGATCATAAAGGGGTGTTGTATTTTGTCGAATGCTTTTTCTGCATCTATTGAGATGATCATATGGTTCTTATCTTTAAGTCTATAAATGTGATGTATTACATTTATTGATTTCCGAATGTTGAACCAACCTTGCATCCCTGGGATAAATTCCACTTGATTGTGGTGCAATATCTTTTTGATATGTTTTTGTATTCAAATTGCCAGAATTTTGTTGAGGATTTTTGCATCTATGTTCATTAAATATATTGGCCTGAAGTTTTCTTTTTTGGCTGTGTCTTTGCCTGGCTTTGGAATTAATGTAATATTGGCTTCATAGAAATAGTCTGGGAGAGCTCCCTCTTTTTCTATTCTTTAAATAAGTTGAAGAGCATTGGTATTACTTCTTCTTTGAAGGTCTTGTAGAACTAGGCTGTGAACCCATCAGGACCTGGACTTTTTCTTGATGGTAGCTTTTTGATGGTGTCTTCTATTTCCTCGATTGAAATTGATCTGTTTAAATTGTGTATAGCCTCCCGTTCTAGTTTGGGCAATTCGTAGGACTCTAGAAATCTGTGGATGCATTCGGTATTTTCTATTTTATTAGAGTACAAGTTTTCAAAGTAACTTCTAATTATCTTCTGTATATCTGAGGTGGTTGTTGTGATATTTCCTTTTTCATCATGGATGTTAGTAATTTGAGTTTTTTCTCTTCTTCTTTTTGTTAGCATCACTAAGGGTCTGTCAATTTTATTTATTTTTTCAAAGAACCAAGTTTTAGTTTTGTCAATTCTTTGAATTGTTTCTTTAGTCTCAATTTCATTAATTTCATCTCTGACTTTAATTATTTCCTTTCTTCTACTGCTCTTAGTGTTGATCTGTTCCTCTTTTTCTAGTGCTTTGAGGTGTGATGTTAAGTCATTTATTTGTTGGTTTTTGTTTTTCTTTAAAGGAATGAACTCAGTGCAATGAATTTTCCTCTTACTACTGCCTTCATAGTGTCCCAGAGATTTCTATACTACATATCTGCATTTTCATTTACCTCTAGGAATTTTTTAATCTCCTCCTTGATGTCTTCTTCAACCCCTTGTTCATTCAGTAGCATGTTGTTTAGCTTCCAGTTGTTAGAATAATTTTTTTTTGTTGTTTCTTGTTTTGTCATTGATTTCCAATTTCATCCCATTAAGGTCTGATAGAATGCAGGGTAGTATCTCTACTTTTTATATTTGCTGAGATTTTTCTTGTGGCATAATATATGGTCTATTTTGGAGAAGGAGCCATGTGCTGCTGAGAAGAAAGTGTATTCACTCACTGAGGGATGAAATATTCTGTATATGTCCATTAGGTCTAAGTTATTAATTATTTTAATGAGTCCTACAGTATCTTTATTTAGCTTTTGTTTAGATAATCTATCCATTGGTGAGAGAGGTATGTTGAAGTCCCCTAGAATAACTGTGTTGTGGTCTATTTTACTCTTGAATTTGAGAAGGGTTTGTTTGATTAATGTAGGTGCCCCATTATTTGGGGCATATAGATTTATAATTGTTATATATTGTTGATGAATAGTTCCCTTAAGTAGTAAGAAATATCCATCTTTGTCCCTTTTGATTAGCTTTGGCTTGAAGTCTTCCTTATTTGATATGAGAATGGAAACCCCTGCTTGCTTCTGCAGCCCATGTGATTGATAAGACTTTTCCCAGCCTTTCACTTTCAGTCTATTGATGTCTTTTTCTATGAGGTGGGTTTCTTGGAGACAGCAAATTGTCGGGTCATTTTTTTTAAATCTAGCCTGACAATCTGTGTCTTTTGAATGGTGAGTTTAGGCCATTAACTTTCAGGGTTATTACTGAGATGTGATTCTTATTCCCATCCATTTTTATTTGTTTATGGTATTTAACTCGATTTGTTTTCTCCTCTGGTTGGTATTTCCTTTAGTTTAACATCTTCCTTTGTTGATTTTCATTGTTATTTTTCTTTTCTTCTTTGTGGAATATTTTGCCCAGGATGTTCAGAAGTGCTGGTTTTCAAGTTGTGAAATCTTTTAACTTTTGTTTGTCATGGAAGGTTTTTATTTCATCTTCAAATCTAAAGCTTAATTTTGCTGGCTATAAGATTATTGGTTGACATCCCTTTTCTTTCAGAGCTTGAAATATGCTATTCCAAAATCTTCTAGGTTTTAAAGTCTGGGTTGAAAATCTGAACATAGTCTGATTGGTTTCCCCCTGTATGTAATCTGCTTCCCTTCTCTTGTGGCTTTTAATATTCTCTCCTTGGTCAGTATATTAGGCATTTTCGTTATAATGTGTCTTGGTGTGAATCTGTTGTGATTTTGTATGTTTGGTGTTCAGTAAGCCTCTTGCACTTGGTTTTCCCATTCATTCCTCAAGTTTGGAAAATTTTCTGCTATTATTTTTGAATACATTACTCATTCCTTTGGCTTGAAACTCTGCACCTTCCTCCACCCCAATCACTCTTAAATTTGGTCTTTTTATGTTGTCCCATATTTCTTGAAGGTTCGGTTCTTGATTTCTTACAATTTTTGCTGTGTAATCTACATTTTTCTCCAGGGTATATATTTTGTCTTCGTTATCTGAAGACCTTTCTTCCAAGTGGTCTAATCTGTTGATGATGCTTTCAATTGAACATTTAGTTTGGTTTATTGCTTCTTTCATTTCCAGAATTTCTGTTTGGTTTCTCTTTAGAACCTCTATCTCCCTATTGAAGTAATCTTTTGCTTTCTGTATTTGTTTTTGGAGTTCTTTGTCAAAATGATCTTTTACCACCTGTATTTGCTCCCTTATATCATTTTTTAGTTCATTCTTATGTTCCATAAACATTTGGAATATGTAATTTCTGAATTCCATCTCTGGCATTTGACCAACTGTGCTTGCCATGGAATCTTCTGAGTAGATATGTTGATTTGTTTGAGTCACTTTCTTCCCTTGTTTCTTCATATTGCTTGTGTGATTTTTCTTCTAGCACTGTGGAACCTCGACTATTTTGTTTTTACCTTAAATCCTTACGATGCTCCTGTAGTACAATGCTATCAGATCCCCTTATAAATACTTTACACTTTAAAACCAAACACTTACTATTCAGATAATCCCAGTTTTATCACAATGTACAGATTTAGTTAACTCAGATATTGTCTCCAATTTACTCTGTATGTTTGTGATGGGTTTTATAGTTTCAAGTGTTGGACACAGAGGTGATAAGTTTTGGAAGAAGGAAGTGAGGGTATTGGGTTGATATTTCTTAAGAAGTGTGAAAAGAGAATTCTATGTAAGTGGTTTAATATAATCAGACAAGAGAGGAAAGAGAGTGAACGATTTAGTGGAAAGACTGATTTGTATATATGCCAAACTTATGTAACCATTGAGAGAAGAAAAAAAGAAAGATGGAAAAGAAAAAAAGAAAAGAAGAAGAAGAAAGAGAGAAAAAAAAGAGAGATGACAAAGAAGTAGGGATTATGTGAAAGAGAGGAAAGAGAAAGCGAGAAAAAAAGAGAGAGAATGAATTACATATAACACCGCTTTGCTGTATAATTTAGTTGCCCCAGTTCTCGAAATCCCAATTTCTGTGTATAACTTGTTTTTGCCTCTGTTGAGAATGCAATGGCAGGATGTAAATAGGAAAGATGAGGGAAGAAGAAAGGAGACCATAGTAAGACGGAAGAAAAGAAAGAATGAAAAGAGGAATAAAAGCAAACAAACACACAATCAAACAACAACAGCAACAAAAAAGAAAACCAAAGTCAAACCCGGGAACAAATCTCAGGAACAGATGTCAGTCAAACAGCGCCCTTTGAAGTCCTTCTTTTTTTCCCTTTCAGTTTAAGTCAGTTGTCCTAGATCACTTCCAGGTAGTTACCGAGAACCTGGGAAGCTTGCAGACTGGGGCATGTTCTCCTGCTGTCCTGCTCTGTGATCGCCTTTCTGTGGTTGGCGGGCTGGGAAAGTCTGCTGGTGGGAGCCTACCTGGGAAGCTTGCAGGCCAGGCTTTTTCACAAAATCTATTCTTAAACTCTTGGTTGTCTTTTTTTCCTCTTTTAAAAAAAGTGACGTGGGTAGTCATTAATTCCTAATAGAGTATTAATAGTCTTAATCACCTTGTCTTCAGTCCACGGAGTCATATGTACAGTGGTACTGTCTCCATTAAGTTTCTGTCCAAGGTAAAAAAAAAACAAAACCGCCCCCACAAAACCTCACTAACCTGAATAAGATTTTCACAGTCAAATCTAGTGATGCTATCTTCTTGCATTTGCTTTCCATGGTGTCAGTTGACTTGGTTGATTTATGCATTTTCCAGAAACATATCTTTTTTAAAGACATAGTAGCAATCTGTAGGTGAAAAAAAAAAAAAAAACAAGCAAGAGTAGGAGGAGGGAGGAGGAGAAAGAGTAAGAGAATGAGTGTGATTTTCTTTCATACATGTTATTGTGCAAACAGAAAGCAGCTTTCTCCCCTCCCTCAGCTTCTGGAGGTTGGAGAAGTCCCCTGGACTCCTCTACTGTCTTCCTGTCCCCACTAAGGGAACTTTGGCTGCTCTAGTGTTGGGTGAGGAAAAAACAACCAAAAAAAAACTAAAGGATAAAAGAGTCTTTATTTGGGGCTGGGATTGTGGCTCAGCGATAGAGCGCTCACCTAGCACGTGTGCGGCCCGGGTTCGATCCTCAGCACCATGTAAAAGATAAAGGCATTGTGTACAACTAAGGCAAATAAATAAATAAATAAAAAGAGTCTTTATTTGACTATGATAGTTTTATCTGAACTATATTTGTATAAAATATTACATTTAAATATATGTACGATTTATTTTGTACTGAAAGCTATTTTTTCCATGGGCTGTTAATGTGGATTCTTTGGAGAACTTCCCTGCCTTCCAGCACTGAGGATCTCACTTGAAGTTTCCTTGACTCAGGGAACTCTTCCACTTCCCTCCTTAGAATTCCTCCTCCAGCAAGATTTTGCTTCCAGAAGATGGCTGTACAACAACAAAAACTGTGTCACAAAATTTGCCCAGGAGTCTGAGCCTGGATTCAGTTAATGGCATATATTTCAATGTTTAACCATTTTATTTCATCCTGAAATTAGATGACAAGCGATTAAAAGACACATGAGTTTGTTGTTGCTGCTGTTTTTGTCACTGAAGCTTTCTTTTTTCTTCTTTGTTTTAAATCCTAATTAGTTATACATGACAACAGAATACATTTTGACACATTTTTCATAAATGGAGCACAACTTTTCATTTCTCTGGTTGTACAGGATGCAGTTACACCATTTGTGCAATCATATACATACATAGGGTAATAATATCCATCTCATTCCACCTCTTTCCCCTCCTCATACTCCCTCCCCTCCTCTCCCTCTCATCTGCCCAATCCAAAGTTCCTCCATACCCCCCCCACACACACACATTATGGATCAGCATCCACTTATCAGAGAAAACATTTGGCCTTTGTTTTTTTGGGATTGCCTTACTTCGTGAAGCTTTCTTTTTTGGTGGTTAATAAAAGGCTCTGTGAAATTCTTACATAATCCTTGAAAAAAATTTACTGTGATTCTTATGTGTGAGTATGTAAATTATTACATCCTGCCTACTCAGGAAAAAAATGTTGCAAATTTCTTATTTCTTGAGAAACAGAACATTTTGCTTTGGAAATATAACTTAGTACAACACCAGGACCTAAGGTACTAAGTACTAAGGCTGCAGTACTTAGAGACTTTGCTGTACTCTCTTCTTTTTTCATTTTCTTCCAGAATTATTTTTGATCTCTGTCTTCAACCACTTTCTCTTTACCTCCACCCATGGTCCATCCATCCATCCACCCATGTCATGTACACAGGTGAGTGCTGCTACCTGAAATACCATCATTAGAGGTTCAACCTTCAGCTTAACCTTTGCTATCATTTTATATCTTTTAAAATGCAAATACCTCCTAGAGGGTCAAATACAAATTAAATCACTTAATATATCAGAATGAATTAATCTCTCAGCTTCCTGTGAATAGAAGAAGAGCATAGGAAATTTAGAAGTTAAAGGGATGGACTACTCAAAAGGAAAAACAGTAGATGACTTTCTTCGTGTTTCATTCTTGTATAACATGTCACACACAGGAATAAAGATATAACCTGGCCACAGGATCAAAGGACTTTTACCAATGACTTGATCATTGTAGTGGCAGAATTCCTATACTAATGTGCCTTTAGAAATGAAAAAGAAAGATTTTCAGTATGCATAACTATTTGACAAAAGATGTATTTGAACCCTGCCTCCCTTTGCCAACCACCTTTCTCTTCTCATTATCAACAGAAAAGTTTAGGCATTCAAGCAACTTGGTCTCTTTCTTCTTTTCTTATTTCATATGTGTTCCCTCTCTACCCCAAAGCAGCATGAAAATTTCAGAAGTAGGCCAATTCAGTCCCAGGTACTATGCAACATTTTCTCCAAATATCTTCCGTCTGCCTTCACTTTCTGGGCTTTAGTAGCATGTATCTAGAATGCCTTAAATTTTAATGCATAGAAGGCCTCCATGAATGTTTTTATGTTCCTTGAGGTCAGTGACCTATATGCTATGCTTCTTCATTCTCATGGGACAAAATCTTGGTGATAAAATCAAGTACATTTAAGGTGGAAGGCTATCATTAGCATTTCCCTAAAGGGTATTCATCTAAGGGATGCTTAAAGGAATCTATCCATTTGTAGAAATGCTGATTTAAAAGTTAAATATACTCTTTAAATTCAAGATTTCCCAGAGTCTCAAGTATGTTAGTACATGCTGGGAATATCCAATGGGAATGCCTCATTTCCCTAATTTGTTGGAGAATGGAATCCATATTCAAAAACCTTTTCATGGGAAATTTTTGCTTGTTCTATTCTTCTTGTTTTACCAATAAGAAAACAAAAATTTAACTTTGTATCGTTGTTGTTAGTGGAGTGAAGTCTAGAATTAGGGTCTCTTTTATCTTAAGCTTTTGTTTTTTTTTTTCAACTGTACCATCTGCCTTAAGAATGAATGTTTAATACAGTTATTTTATGAGGGATGCTGTTATTTCTTTGCATGTTCTATCTTAACATATTGGGGCTTAGAGCTGTAATGGAGACAATAGGTTCTCTAATTTGACTCTTTCAAAATTATTTTAAGATACTCTTTTACAATTTATATGAAGACAAAGGGGAAATTGAGATCACAAAGACTATAGTTTTTACAAATATTAATATATGTATAAATATATATGTATGTGTGTGTGTATTAAAATTTCTCCCAAGGGAGGCTGAGGCAGGAGGATCGCAAGTTCAAAGCCAGCCTCAGCAATGGTGAGGAACTTAGCAACTCAGTGAGAACCTGTCTCCAATAAAATACAAAAAAGGGCTGGGGGTGTGGCCCAGTGGTCGAGTGCCCCTGAGTTCAATCCCTGGTACCAAAAAAAAAAAAAAAAAAAAAAAAAAAAAAAAAAAAATTTCTCCCAAGGAACTTTAGAGACCATACTGAAATTTAAGTAGTGAGCAAATTATGTGTGCATGTGCATTTAGATGACACATAATGATTATTATGATGTATTGTTTTCTTGAAAAATAAAGGTGGAGGCCAAAAAAATGGCATAATTAAATATTGTGTGAAATTTCCAGTAACTATTTAAAATCCATATACAAGTATTATTTTAACCATCAGTTATTAGCTATTATTTTCACAGGCCAAATTAGTTGATGAAAATAATTTGATTTTTAGGTTACTCTTCTCTTGCTTTTTCATTTTTATTCCTCTTCTTACAAAGTGTTCTTTTAAAATAATTTAATAATTACAGAATATATTTGGAACTCATGGTATGACTTTAATTTGGGATTCTATTTTTGCTTATCTGCAGAAAATTTTATTGAGGAAATCTTGAATGAGAGTTAGCAGAAATAACATTATCTGTTTCCCTCCAAACACTGGATCTTTTAGTTCTGAATCTAAAAGATTAGTGTCCTTTAGTTCTGAATCCAAGTTACTAATCCATACTTAGAAATGAAACTACAGAACTTCAAAGGACTTACTAATAATATGTCTTATTGAGTGACAACTAATCATGTTGAGATCAGGTCTGACTAGGAATCACTGCCAAGGTATACAATTTAAATTTATAAGTCTTGGGTTTGTCCTGGTCACCAGAGAGAAAGTTTCACTTCTGCGTTTGGATTTGTGACCAGGAATAGTCAGTTTCCTCAGAACACTGAGGCCTTAAGGTTTTGGGTTGTGAAAGAGCATGTGTGAAAGAACGAGAGCCTTGCCCTATAAAACAAGATGCTGATGCCACCAGCATAGCAAAGCATAAAGAAAAAAGAAACCTGATACATTTTCCACAGGATTTAGTGCCATGACTCATCTTTATTGGCAAATGATAAAATGTTTGCTGAATTCTTAAGCGATTTTCATTTTGTTTCCAGTTGTGATTTGAATAGCCACTTGATTTCAAACGATTTTCTATTTCATAATTCCAAATTTTATTTCTGTGAATATATGAAATGATAATGTCAACCAAAATTAAAAATACAATATAATGGAGAGATATTCAATTCGGGGCAAAAAAGGTTTTTTTCCCCACGTAGCAAGCAACATAAAGTAACTATCTTTTATATCATACATAACATTCAAAGGGACTCCAATAAGTGGTATTCTTTCCTGTTTCTAGAAGCTAGCCCTATTCTAGAACGGTAGATATAGTGTAAAAGAAAGAGAGTTCTAGGATATGTTTTAGTCTTAGAGGTTTGTTGTGAGATAATCTGGAGTCTGTGGTTTCTCAGGGGGTTCATTATTACACCTACATCTGTCTTTCCTCACTGATTAAAGTTTTTACTACTTTGTATGACACATTGGTAATATAACTGCAAAAGTGATAATATTTCATATGGTGCAACAAATGAAACTTGTCATAACAGAGACATATTTTTTCCCCAGGAACCACATATAGTTTCTATTGAAAAGAAGGGCACCTGAGAATGTGTGGTGGTAGAATCATTAAGTTTTGTGTCTGAATCTCTTCTCTCAAAAAATGGTGTCAGTGACATCAGAAAGAGCACAGAGCAGGATTTTCTGGTCTTTGCTTACTAAGCTTGCTGCTGTGGTAGAGAATTCCAGTTTTGACTTGTACACTGAAAATTTTGTCATGCATATAGTATACCTCACCATGCACGACAGCCTTAGGGATAATCTGTTTATTCCCATGTTCATGATAATGAACTAACTCTAAAGCATAGGGAGAGTTGAGCAGTGACCTGGGTTACTAAATGACTCAGTATTTCTCAGACAAGATCTTTCTAATCTGAGCAAGTTACCTTACATAGATTTGTGACATTTGGCATATTAGTTTTAAATAGGATAAATCCATTAATATCCACTTTGTTTCTGAAAAACAAACAAACAAACAAAAAAGCCTGTTTTTTTTTTTTTTAAAGACTCTGTGATGTCTTCTTCTTAAAGGATTCACATAATATTGTAAGGATAAAGTGCTTGCCCATATCAATACCTTGGAGCTCTCCCCTCTATTTTCTTCTAGTTTTAGATCTTCCATTTAAATCTTCAATTCATTTTGAGTTTTTTTTATATGATGTGAAAGAAGGGTCCAATTTAATTTTTCTGTATGTGAGGATCTAGTTTTACAAACATCATTTCCTAGAGATTGTCTTTCCCATTGTGTGATCTTGGTACCTTTATAAAAAATTGACCATAACTGTATGGATTTATTCTGGGCTCTCTATTTTGTCCATTGGTCTATGTGCCTGCTTTTATATAGTATCATGCTGTTTGGATTACTATGTCTTTGTAGTATATTTTGAAATCAGGGAATATGATGCCTCCAGCTGTGTTCTTTTTGCTTAAGATTGCTTTGGTATTTAGGGTCTTTTATAATTCCATATATGTTTTAGAATTGTTTTTTCTAGTTTTGTGAATAATGATATTGTAATTTTGGTAGGTACTCCATTGAATCTGTGGATTGCTTTGGATAGTCAGACATTTTAATAATATTAATTCTTCCAATCCATGAATATAGGATATCTTTCTGTTTATTTGTATTATTTTTAGTTTCCTTCATCAATGTTTTATAATTTTCAAGGTAATGCTCTTTTTATATTTTCCCCATAGCTTTATTGAGGTAAAATTGAAGTACAATAAAATGCACATATTTGAAGTATGCAGTTTGATCAGTTTTCACATGTATGTAACCAATATAATCAATATAAAAAGCATTTCCATTATTGTTTTAAAAATTTGAAATCATGAAGACTGTGTTTCCTACATGATTTATTATGATAGAAACCAATCATCTTAAGATATATAGAACCCACACCCACATAACAACTATTTCAAAATTAAATGGCACACTTATAAATATCTCAGAGGTCAAGAAAGAAATGACAAGAAAAGTAAATAAAAAGTGCTTTGAATGAAGTGATAATAAAAGCTTAAAATTTCAGGATATCTGGGATGAAACAGTACTCAGATAAACATTTATAACGTAAAGTACTTGTATCAGAAATAAGCTAGAATAACAATCAAATTATTTTGAAATTATGTAGTAGGAAGGAAAAAATAAGGGTAGGAGCAAAAATATATGAAATAGAGAAGAAATACAGCTAAAATTTGATAAAAAATAAACAAGTCTAATTAAGGAAAAGTAAGAACATAAAAATTAATGTCAATGGAAAGGCAGCTATCAAAATAACCCTACAGATCCTAAAAATGTATTAAGGTACTATTACAACTGTATGTGGGAGCTTATGTAACATGGTCTATATTAGAGAAGGATCCATGTGCTGCTGAGAAGAAAGTGTATTCAGTCATTGATTCTATATGTCTCTTAAGTCAACTGTATTTCTTTTTTTTTTTTCTTTTTTGGTGGTACCGGGGATTGAACTCAGGGGCACTCCACCACTGGGCCACATCCCCAGCCCTATTTTTGTATTTTTTTTTAGAGACAGGGTCTCACTGAGTTGCTAAGTGCCTCGCCTTTGCTCAGGCTGGCTTTGAACTCGCAATCCTCCTGCCTCAGCCTCCCAAGTGCTGGGATTACAGGCGTGCTCCACCACACCCAGCTGTATTTCAAACTTCTATAGCTTCTTTATTTAGTTTTTGTTTGGAGGATCTATCCAGTGGTGGCAGAGGCCCTTAAAATTACCCAGTATTATTGTGTTGAAATAATACTCTTTGATTCTTGAAATTGAGAAGGGTTTTTTTTTTTTTTTGATGGACATAGATGCTCCATTATTTACAATTATTATATCTGGTTGATGTATAATTTCTCTTTATGTTCTTGATTAAAATTATTCCTCAGTATTTTGTTTTTATGCATACATCACACTTTATCCCATAAATATATACAATTATTGTTTACCAATTAAAATAACTCGTATGTGTTGAACATCCTTGTATCCCTGAGATGAATTCCATTTAATCATGATGAATAATCTTTATAATGTTCTGTTAGATTTGGTTTGCTAGTATTGTGTTCCAGAATTTTGTATCTGTTATCAAGGATATTGGCCTGCAGTTTTCTTTTTGTGTGTCTTTGTCTAGTTTTGATATCAGGCTGATACTGTCCTTGTAGAGTATGTTAGGAAGACTTCCTTCATCTTTAGTTTTTTGGAATAATTTAAGAATTGCCATTAGTTCTTCTTTATATATTTGGTGGAACTCAGCAGTGAGGCCATATGGTCCTGGGATCTTTGAGGGAGACTTTTATTACTAATTCAATCTCATTACTTGTTATTGGCCTATTTAGGTTTTCTATTCATGATTAAATCTTGGGATGGTGTATGTGTCAGGAATTTGTCCATTTCTTCAAAGTTGTTGACATACAGTTGATAATTTCTATTGGTCATTTCTATTTCTGTGGTATCAGTTGTAATGTCTGCCTGATGCAAATCAATAAATGTAATACACCCTATCAATTGAATGAAGGATAAAAACCATATGATTATCCCAAAATATGAACAAAATCACTGGATAAAATTTAACATTCCTTCATAATTAAAAACTCTGAACAAATCAACACTGACTGTCTTAAACAGGCAATCAGACAAGAGAAAGAAAAGAAAAGGCATCCAAATTGGTACAACCTTGGGATGGCTTTGCAAACATCTTTCTACCCCATTTCAAGCTGCCTTCTTTGGTATTGTGTTTTTAAGCCTTTGAACACTACCCATATGAGGCATAAAAAGCTAACCCAAACAAATATTTTTGCAATCTGTTGCCATGAGCGAACGCCAAAGGCAAAATCCAATAATGCATATGTCTGGACAGTGTGAACATATATGTAAATAAGGCAAGTACATTGATCTTGCACCAAAAACTTGTGTTACGAGTCCTGTTTTCTACTTTATTTTGAAATTACTTACCTTTTATTATTGTTACTTTTGTAATACATCGTTTTTCCTCTAGCTCTTCTCTAGTCCATTTAATTTAGCAAATATATTTATAATGTATTAATTAAGAAAGTTTCTTAAATACCCCATCAATCGTATAACTGATAGATCTAATCCATCAAGTTGTATAAGAATAAAACTTCTTTAAGTAAAAGGACAAAGTTCATAGAAGGAAAATCAAAACAAAACAGCTTTCAATTGATGGACAGTAGCCACTCGTGATTCCTTGTGACTGTATGCACTGAAGGATTTATAATTTAACATTCAGGATGCACCTTAAGCTTTATGGGTCTCTCACTTTATCCTCATCTGGGAATTTTTGCTATTAAAGGTAACAGACAAGGGCTGGGGTTGTGGCTCAGAGGTAGAGTGTTTGGTGTTCGCTTAGCACAAGAGGCCCTGGGTTCGATCCTCAGCACCACATAATAAATAAATAAATAAAACAAAGGTATTGTGTCCAACTACAACTAAAAAAACATAAACTTAACAAAAAAGATAACAGACAAGAGGCAGATCTATGATTTATCGTCTTCTTAGGATTTTCTTTTGGAACTAATAACAAATGGGATTTTCTTAGGGGAGATCTGGCTAGAAGCTAGGCATGCAAAACATGCCTACAGAAAAACAAGCCAGAAAAAGGGTAGGTCAAAACTTGTGACAAAATTTAAGAGAGATACTAGGTTTAAATAAACATATTCTCTAATCTCCTCACCCCCATGTATCATCTGAAGCCTCTTATCATATTTCCTGGTAAGCAGACAGAAAAATAGCTGCCTCACGCTAATTAGGAAAAGTTCAAAAGTTGAGTAAAATAATTTTTGGAGTAAGTTGTTCAATTTCTTGTTTGTCCTTTGGTATCCTTGGGTGATTAGTTCCAGGACCCTATGGATACCAAAATCTATCTTTTGATTGCTTATAATACCTAATATAAAATAAATGCTCAGGCTGGGTGTGATGGCACATGCCTATAATCCCAGTGGCTCAGAAATTTGAGGCAGGAGGATCACAAGTTCAAAGCCAGCTTCAACAACTTAGGAAGGCCCTCAGCAACTTAGCGAAACCCTGTCTCAAAATAAAAAATAAAAAGGGAGGAG
This sequence comes from Tamias sibiricus, assembly GCA_025594165.1. Classification (NCBI taxonomy): domain Eukaryota; kingdom Metazoa; phylum Chordata; class Mammalia; order Rodentia; family Sciuridae; genus Tamias; species Tamias sibiricus. The sequence continues at coordinate 136,740,886 of CM046658.1, read as the reverse complement.
GGGATGTGGCTCAGTGGTTGAGCACCCCTGGATTCAATCCCTGGTACAAAACAAAAAAAAAAAAAAAAAAAAAAAAAAAAAAACAACAACTAAAACCTCTGTAAATAGTTGTTATATCATATTGTTTAGAGAATGATGACAAGAAAATATAGTTTGAACATGTTCAGTACAGACACGTTTTAAAAAGTTGTTTCAGTCTGTGGTTGGTAAAACTTGCAGATACAGAATATGTGGCTGTAGAGGGCTGTGTTTTCATACAAGGACATAATCAGCACAATTCACAATAGCCAAGTTATGGAATCAGCCTAGGTGTCTGTCAACAGATGAATGGATAAAGAAAATGTGGGCAGACCTATAAAATGGAGTTTCATTCAGCCAAAAGGAGAATAAAATTATGTCATTTGCAGAAAAATGGATGGAACTGGAGACCATAATTTTAAATGAAATAAGACAGACTCAAAAAGACTAGTATTGTATGTTTCTCTCATATGTGGAAACAATAAGGAAAAACAAAAAGAAAAAAAGGGGACTCCATGAAATTAGAGGGGGCGATCAGTTGGGTAAAAGAAAAGAGTCTGGGAAAGGAAAGGAAGAGGGTGGGGCAGGGGAGGAACTAGAGAGTGAAAATTTTCAAATTATTATTATTATTTTTTTTGTGTGTGGTACCAGGGATTGAACTCAGGGGCACTTGATCACTGGGCCACATCCCCAGCCCTTTTTTGTATTTTATTAGAGACAGGGTCTCACTGAGTTGCTAAGTGCCTTGCCATTGCTGAGGCTGGCTTTGAACTCACGATCCTCCTGCCTCAGCCTCCCAAAGTGCTGGGATTACAGGCATGCGCCACCGCGCCCGGCTATGTTTTTATATATGTACAAATATGCCACAACAAAATCTACCATTAGGTATAATTAATATGCACCAATAAAAGGAATATATTCAGAAAATATTTTATAGGGATATGAAAAAATACTTATGCACTGAAGTGAGAGTTATCTCTTTGTGGGAAAGTCATGTGTGGATTCTTGCGTATCTTACAACGTTGCTACTCAAAGTATGGTTCCCGAACCACTTGAGTGTTTTTGGAAGTGCATGATCTGGGGTCCTTCTCTGGACCCATTGAATCTGAATATGCAGTTTAACAAGATCCTCAAGTGATTTGTTTACACAAATATGTTTGGGAAGTGCCACTGAATAGTAATTCCTGTGTCCCCACGCCCCCCTTTGATCTGGCCAGATACTTAAGAAGACTTAATGTCTGAACAACAATTACTTTGGGTGTTCTCTGCCATAATTTATTCAGTGTGGTGTTCTCTTTCTCCCCACCAGCTGTGTGCTTCTAGCTCATCAATGCTTGTTGTCTTTAGAAATGATTATACATTATAATCAACTTGTTGGCAGCACATTTATCTACATAAACTGTCACTGGAAGGTTGTCTTTAAAGAACGTTACACAGTGTACTCTGAAGCTATGTTGTGTGACTGGAATGTGAAGCTGAGACAACCTGCCAACTTTTATGAAATAAGCCTACAATAAATATTACCTTTTCACCACTAGGTGGAAATAGAGTAATTTTGTGTATAATTTTTTTATGGCCATGATCTGTTGGAATATTTCATAAGCTGAAAGGGATCTAAGAAATCAAGCTAATTCTCATCTCCTAAATTTCATGGACGATAAAACTGAAGTTCAGCAATATTAAGTAAAGTTGCATCTCTCTTACAAAAGATAATCTTCTAGAGCTACTGGAGGAAAAGTTGCCTGTAATTCTTGATTCTTCAGTCCTTTTCATTTGTAAGAATAATGTGTTATTATCTTCCAGCAGGAAAGAAGACATGATGAGCACCTATATTACCTATGCACTGTTACCAAAAACAAAGACCAGAACAGTTACCACTGTTAGTAAAAATAGACTAGGCTAAAATTATTGTTCCTTCTTTCCTATATTATAATTAACCCCAATCAAGTGATAATTCTCCTCTACTTTCCCAACGATGAAATACTCAACAATCCCCATAAAGTCATATGAGACTTTAAATCAATTTGTTTTTACAACATCTTTACTTCTTACACCCCATACTGTGTTCAAGTTAAGCAACCTAGAGCATGGCTTCCCTTAGCAGGTGAAGGGAGTACTTAATGCTTTTCAGAGCTTGAAAAAAAATATGATTGCACTAGGTTCTTTTTAATACCCCTCAAGTTCTAATATTCTGATTGTCTTCCTTTCTTAAGAGTAATGGTAACAGATCTGTGCGTACACACACACACCCCTCAGCTGATCAGTGAGGCATGTGAGAACAGGGCATTAAATATGTTTTCCAAGTGGCAGAGCAATCACTATGCCCTTCTTTGTTCCATGGGAGACACTAACAGGTTTTTTAGCCTTATTCCTTTTTAATATTTATTTAATCACAAAGGATTATTTCTATTCATCATAGCAAAGATTGTGTTTAAAAGTTAGGTTTTAGGTAACATCGTAGGTTAACAGCTACCTCTTGGGTACTTAAGTTACCTTGTACTCTAGTGCCATTCTCCTTTTGCTACTTCTGTAACATGGTTGATTTTGATAATCTAAAAATTATACCCTGGGCTGGGGTTGTGGCTCAGCGGTAGAGCGCCCGCCTAGCACGCGCGCGGCCCGGGTTCAATCCTCAGCACCACGTAAACATAAATGCATTGCATTGTGTACAACTAAAGCAAATAAATAAATATTTAAAAAAAAGATTTAAAAAAAATTATACCCTGGCACTGAATCTTGATTATTACCATGTTGTATACAAAAATGGATAAAACGTGGAAGCAGGCAACCTGCACCATGAAGCCAATGGTGTCCTGAAGTCTGGAAAGGATCTAAGAAATCAGTTAGTCTAGTTCTCATCTTAACTTCATAGATGATAAAAATTGTCTTGGGTGTGGGGCATGTTAAGACTCCCTTTTAGGTGCAATCATATGGCCTGAGTTATTCAGTACCATAGGAAGACTGAGGTGACCCTCAAATTAGGGCAAAGTTTGGCAAAAAAAAAAAAAAAAAAAAAAAAAAGTTCAGGGAGGAAATGTCCAGAGCATGTTGGGAGACAGCAGTCACGTTGAGGATGATACAAGATCTGGTGTCTTGGCATGGTGACTATGGCCTCTGCTCTCGGCTTCATCACAAGTACAGTGAACAAAAGGTAATCAGGTGTGGTCCTATTTCACAAGGTCTTGTGTAAGAAGGGCCTGGATGGAGATTCTGGTTTTACCACCGTGCAAACTTTCTTTGCCTTATTCCATCTTCTGGAAAGTTGGAGTAACACCCTTAGCAATAGTTCAGTGGAAACTAGAGTTAGTGGATGTAAGTGCCAGGAAGCACAGCATCTAGCATGTATAGTAGGCACTCAATAAATTGCACTGTCTCCATGACAACAGTCAACCTGCATAGCAACTTCCTCACCTCACTGCATATCTCCTATCTTGCTGCCAACAAAGACAGGAGAGCACAGTTAAGATACTGCAAATAATTATTAGGGTTGGAGTTGAAAAGGAAACTCGCTGGAGTCTGAATGCTCAGGAGTCTGAGAAGAAACTCTAAAGGGCTCAATCAATGGGGTGTGAGCCTCAGTAGTACACACCATTTCAAAATGACTGTAGGAGACCAGAATGTACTACCCCCACATATACTTCTTTGGCATATTTTGAGTTGGTTATTCTGAGAAACTGTGTGCAAGAATAGCTTTGAAAAGCTGTTCTTTGTAAAATAAATGCACATTTATAAATGAAATCTACATTACTACAGATGGTCCTCAATTTAGTATGGGATTACCTCCAGATAAATCCATCATAAATTGAAAACACTATACAAATTGAAAATGCATTTACTACATCTAATCTACTGAACATCATATCTTTGCCCAGTCTACCTTAAATGTGCTCAGAATACTTACTTTAGCCCACAGTTAAGGAAAATCATCTAACACAAAGCTTATTTTATAACTGTGGAAAATCTCGTGTACTCTATTAAATTCTGTACTGGAAGTGAAAAGCAGAATGGTTGTATGGCTATGTTTCACTAACAACTTTTACTCCACGAGAGACTTTACCTGCATCACAAGACAATCTTTATTCATACAATTTCTCCAATCACCTTCCTATAACTTGTGTGGCCACTACCCACTGAAGCCCCAAACCCCTATTTTCTGTAGATCTGGATGCTTCTTAAACTTCAATCATCTGACTTTTCTTGGAGCCTCATGTTTTGTGGGACTCCTGTGTATATGAACGTGATTAAATATGGGTTTTCTCCTGTTCACGTGTTTTATGTTATTTTAATTCATAGTCCAGCCAAAAAACCTAAAAGGGTGAAAGGGAGGTTTTTTTTTTGCTTTCCTATAGTGGAGTAGGTAATAAACATTCTCGAATGGCAATGATAGTCACTTAAAACTTCCTACAGAGTTTTAGTTTACAAACTGAATTTCCTGAGATCTCCCCCATCTCACCCAGCAGCTTCTGATTAAATTGTGGAGCTCAACTCCAGTGTACAGACACCCAGAGGCCCTCATGAGGCCCGGGGTGGCCTGCGGGTGAGGAAAGCACTTCTTCAAGCAGGAAGTGGGTTGCAGACATATCTTTGTAGGCCGACAAAAGAGCAGAAAGTTAAGGAGGCAAAGCAGTTATCAATCAATCAACCCATTAAACAGCAGATCAATCAATTTCTTCCAACCGCGCATGGCGAGGACTAATCGATTCCTCCAGATATTTTGGAAGGAAAAATCGCGTGGCTGGGCGGTCAGACCCTGGGGTGCCAGGCAGGCGGCCAGGTCTCCCAGTCGCCCCCTCTGGTTTCCTGGGCGTGCGGAAGCGCCAAATCGTGCAGGGGTTGGCGCCGGGGGAGGCGTGGGGAGGGCCGGGCGAGTTCCGGCTTGCAAGACCTGCAGCGGGAACCCTGCGTTCGCTGCAGGTGGAGCCGGTTCGCACCCCGCGACCCCGCTAGGCAAGTCAGAGGGGCGCGGGGGGCGGGGCTGGGGCCGGGCGAGGCGTGCGTCCCATTGGCCGCCGGGCGCCGCCCCGCGTCGCTGTCTTTATAAAGCCGCGTGGCGCCCGGCGCCGCACAGCACGCTGTCCGCTTCCCAGCAGCTCCCCTCGCCGCGCACACCAGCCCGCCTGCGCCCACCATGGCCACCGTTCAGCAGCTGGAAGGAAGATGGCGCCTGGTGGACAGCAAAGGCTTTGATGACTACATGAAAGAACTAGGTGAGGCACCCGGCCGGCAGCGTCCACAACGCCTGCGACGTGGCATGTGTGTGGCCGTTTGGTCCTTATGTTCCCATCAGCGTGCTGGGCTCCGGGGTGGGGTAGAGATGCTCGGCTCCTTACCTCCTAATCCCTACCATCGCCTCACCACCGGGTGGCCCCTGGGTGCGGAGCGACGCAGCACCATGCGGGCAGTCGGCCAGGAGCAAGGAGCGCGCGTGTCTCCGGAGATTCCGGAGATGTTCCACCTCGTGGTTCCCCCAACCCTCTTCTACTTTTCCCCCCTCGCCCACACGGAAGCCTCCCTGCATTGCTTCCAGTTCTTCACCTGGCGCGCCCCCGTCCACAAGCTGCACTAATTTCGACCTCCCCTAGGCAGTCCCCCTAACTTTCCCTATTTCTTTTCCCGCCACTCGTTGTCCTCACCCTTCGCGCCACCCTCCTCTCTCTCTCCCATCCGCCCCATCGTAGCAGCACCCACTCCCTTTTCCACCCTGCCATATCTTTTGTTCCTCGATGGCGCGCAAGGCCGCTTCTCTCGCTCCACGGGGAGACGGTGTGGTGGCAGGGCACGGTCTCAGCAGAGAGAGAGGCTGTAGAGGCTCTGAATGAGGCTTCGGCTTCAGCTTAGGTACCATTCTTGGCCGCATCTTCCCCAGGTCCACTGCTCTCTCTCACCGGTAAGCCAGGCCAGTAGGGTTGGCTCAGCTCCCCGTGGAGCACCGAGGATCTCCTGGCCTGGCCGGGTGTGGCGCTGGCAGCGCCGATACACTGCCCTCATTGCCAGCCAACGCGCTGCAGTGGGCGGGCAGCTTGTGTAGGAGGAGCGCGGTGAGACAGACTGCCTGGGAATGGCCCTACTGCCCTCTGTTCTGAGTCTGGAGGGTGAGGGGCGCGAATACAATGGGCTTGGTTGGAAAACTAATCAGAAGCTGCTGGTTTGTGGTTGCTGGTAACTGCTACAAAATGGGTGTGGCCCTGCAGAAGGCACTTGAGTCCTTACAGTCTTCAAAGAAATAATGAGTCTCTGTGTGTAGGGAGATTCTCACTGGAAATAGTACTTCATTTTCTATTACTGCCCTTTTCTAAACCAGTGACAGGGATTGCATGGTGGTTGACATTGGATAGATAACAAACAAAAAATAGACCTTTGTCACAGGCCATTAGGAAGTGGGATGGAGTTAGCATAGCATGTATCCTCTCTGGAAGGGGGTTTCCAGGCCTGAGGGACTGCTGGGACTAGGAGGCTGCTTCAGAAACTGATATTTAAGATAGCAGTTGTTAACCTGACTGCTCAATGGTGAAGTCACTACAGTGACCCTCTCTTGACATCTTGTCACCAAGCACTTCAGAATCATTCCTGCACCTGCCTTTATCCAAGACAGTGCGTGGTTAAGGCTGGTTTGTGGTGAATCGTGAGTGTATTTACCCACACCATCAGTAAAACAAGAACACTTGTTGCAGTGACCAAGAGACTTTGGGAAAAGCTATTTACTGTACTCTTTCAAGACATAATAGCCTTTGTGTCCTCACAGGTGTGAGGACCAAATAAAGGATACCATTTCTCTGCCACTGATAGTGCATGTGTGCTTAGGGTCAGGATGGCTGGTGTCCAGGATTCAGAAATCAGGAAGGTTGTCAAGGCTCATTAGGGAACAGTCAAGGTGTAGAAAGAACAGAGCCCATTTATTTGTACAGAATAGAATAATGACTCAACTAAGAACAAAAACCACCAGCCTTGAGCTGGTAAAAGAGAAGGCTCTAAGGGGACATTGAAAGCCTGGTTGAGCATTCTAAAAAAGACTGTCAGTCTACTTAAAGTGTAGTTTTATTTGTGCAACATGGATTTCACCTGGATCTGAAGTTCCTTATGGACATTGGCACCAAAGGGGGAAAATGCTGATTAATATATAACTTAATATATAACAGTGTGAAATTTCATAGCTATAGAACTATAGCAGTTAATAGACTATAGATAACAAAAATCAATTCAAAGGTATTCAAATAGCACAATGTTTTGGTGTAGCCCCACGGTTTGGATGCTAATAAATGGAAAAATTTTTATGCTGGAAAATAGAATATTGAGTTTTACAGCTTTGAAATGTTTTCTATTTTCCAGGGTAAGATTTCACCCCCCATTTATTAGCATCATTATTGTGCTGCTAACTCAAAACATTGTCTATTTAAATATCTCAGAATTGATTTTTTTATTTTTTTGTAGTCTATTAATTATTTATCAAAATCTTTTATGGGGCTGGGGTTGTGGCTCAGTGGCAGAGTGCTTGCCTCACACACGTGAGGCACTGGGTTCGATCCTCACCACTACATAAAAACAAATAAACAAAATAAAGACATTGTGTCCATGTATAACTAAAAAAATATTTAAAAAAAAAAAGCCTTTTATGTGCCAGACTGTATGCTGGAGTCAGAATATAGTGATTGGAAATATAGAAAAAGTGCACATAGAAAGAAGATGAGAGACCTTTGAGTTTTCAATTTTGAATCTTTTATCTTTAGCTTCAATGAACTGCTTTGAGTAAATAAAGTTAGGGAATAAAGTTTTCCCTAACTTTCTGAGGGCCAGCATAAAAATGTGTAATATGCTAGCACATGGTAAGCACTGAATATGTGCTCATAATAAGCAAATAAATGAGGATATGCTGGGAATAGTGATTGTAATTGAATTATTGCTTTTATTATGTAAATTATAACTGGTCTTCTGATATTTAACATTCTACAGGAGTGGGACTGACTATGCGGAAAATGGGTGCAATGGCCAAACCAGATTGTATCATCACTCTTGAAGGCCAGAAGCTCAACATAAAAACTGAAAGCACTTTGAAAACAACACAGTTTTCTTGTACCCTGGGAGAGAAGTTTGAAGAAACTACAGCTGATGGCAGAAAAACTCAGGTCAGCTATGATATATTGTAAAATCACTGAAGCTTCTAGGATGATAAATCATATTAATGACATTTTTACTGTGTATAGTCAAAAACTTAATGAAAGAATTATTTTGTGAATTGAGTTTTGACAAATTATAATAAAAGTACCAGCTTCATAGAATGAGTGTCTTTTATGAGGTTCTAGATTGAAAAGCAGAAAGTACATTATGACTAAAATCAGTATGGTTGATGAAGTAGATGCAGAAAGGAAAAGATGAAAAAAATGTTGATTAAGGAAGGCATGAGTCATGCAAACTCTTATATTTTGGAAGACTAAAATATGTACTTTATTTCTGCAGACGGTCTGCAGCTTTGTCGATGGTGCATTGGTTCAGCATCAGGAATGGGATGGAAAGGAAAGCACAATAACAAGAAAATTGGAAGATGGAAAGTTAGTGGTGGTAAGTGTCAAACTGCTTACATCTTGTACTTAGAGTTGCCATAACTTCTACATCATTGGTCATGAGCAGGGGAGCTAAGCTTGGGAAGAAGAAAATGCAAAATACAAGTTAAATACAAGAACACTCATTACCAAGATAGACATTGGTGGGATAGAGAAGTGACATGACTTAACATGGCGTGAAGCTGGATCTGGGTTTCCTCCTTGCTCAACTGTTGCATCACCATATAGTCTTGACAGGCCACCAAGCTGCCCTCTTGAGTATATGTTTTTCCATTTCATTTAGATACTATATCCAACACTTTGGTTTCCAGTAAAATATACGCATATCATTTAGTATCAGCTAAACAATGGGTTCTAGCTTCTCCTGAAAACAGCTGGTTTCCTTCTGCAAGGTAGATTACAAGATCTTTTAGAATTTTGATCCTAACATTTCATTACCACCATGACTCTGGAATTTAAGACCAGTCTAACTCTTTAATGTTGTTCTTTCTCCTAGGAGTGTGTCATGAATAATGTCACCTGTACTCGAGTCTATGAGAAAGTAGAATAAAAATTCCAACATCACTTTGGACAGGAATTAGCTACAAGAATGAAGAAGCTCAGTTCAATGAGCAAATCTCCAGACTTTTTTTTTTTTTTTTTCATTACTGTGTTCAATTATCTCTATCACAAACATTTTACATGCAACTATTTCAAAGTGTTGGTTTAACTAAGATCATCCCTTTGGTTAGTAAATAAATGTGTTTGTGCTAATACATGTTGTGTGTATTCTTTATAGGAAACTAATGATATATTTAATAATTGTGAATTGAATAAATTTTGAGGTAGTCTTGAGCGTACTACATTGTGCTGGTGATTTATATGTAGAACTGATTTTGCAACAAAACAGTACAGCAAACTGTAGAGTTTGCTCTACACTGAACTTTGTGCTAACTTAAGGAATTTACATTTCTGGTAGAAACTGTTCTCATTAGAAGACAGCTACATAAACTTTATAATTTAAATATTAGAATGAAGATTCAATTACCTTAATGACAAAAATCATACTTTTAATGGTTTGCTTATAAATATTATTTAGGAATTCTGCAACTAAAAATACATGTAGTAGATTTATTGAGATCCTACCAAGTGCCAGGAATTATCTTAGAGGTGGAAGTATATCTGAACACAATGGACAAATTGTTGTTCTCCATTTGAGGAAGATCAGTGTTAGAAACACAATGTGTTCATTATCAAAAGTTGTGAAAGTAACAGCTCTAAAATATGCTTCCTGTGTAAATTTGTGCTCAAATATACATAATTTGCTATATGAAGAATAATTAGAATTCTAGTGAACCTGAGTTGCATTTCTCAGACCTAAACACCAATATCCACAGTTCACATTGGAGAAGTAGGTTGTAAGCACTGGGCTAAAGCTCTGTGTACGTGATCCGCAGAGCAACATTAGAGGGGCTGGCACTGTTATCTCCATTCTGCAAATAAGGGAGCATATATTTGACTAGCTGACTTGTTCAAGGACACAGCTTGAAGTTGTAGAGCTGGATTGTGAAACTATCTGGTCATGTCCCTTGATGTTTTTACTTATTCCACAACACTGCCTCTTCTCAGTTTGTGAGAGACTGAATTTAAAGCTGAAGTAATAGTACTAATTGAAACTTTTCTAAAATCAGTCTCCATGTGCTGGGATGTTAGCTGGTAAGAATCTTAAGAATTACCTAAAGGTAGCAGTTAGTGAAAGAGTTTGGCTCTCTCACTGACACCTTAGCCTTTGAGTTATTGGTTATTGAACACCTGATAATGTAGCTAATCTGAACTGAGTACTACACAAGGGATTTCAAAGACTTGGAATGAAAAGTAAAAACCTCATTAATGTAATTTTATATTAGTTACATATTTAAGTCACATTTTTAATATAGTGGTTGTTTAAGTACAAATAAAACTAATTTTACCTGTTTCTTAACTTAAGAATGTGGCTAGGAAAAAACTGAAAAATCACATGTGCTTGCATTGTATCCATATTTTTTATTGGACAGTGTTGTTTCAGACTTCCTTTCTATATGAATTATCATCATGCTTGTTTTAGAATATGGATGCATCTTCACTTACGGAGAGGACACATCCCATCAACCCATCCTAAGTTGAAAATAGGATAGGTAAGAATGTGTCTATTACACCTAGCCTACCTGACATCACAGCTTAGTAGCATAGCACACAGAAAGGCATGTGCTGTTTCTTCTCATGATCTCTTGGCTGATGGAGCTGCACTGATGGCTGTTATCCAGTGTCACAACTGAGTATTCTACCTTGTATTACTAGCCTGGGAAAAGATCAAAATTCAGAGTGTGAAAAAAGTTTTTCAAAATATGGGTTCTGTATATTTTGGAAACCATGCTTGGGTTCTTCTCTCACCCCACGTTTCCACTTATATTAATTGTGTATGCTTATTCAACATTTTCCCTAAATCAAACAGTGGACCAAGTACTTGAAATGTTATTTAATTCTCAGAACCACTGCAAACAATATGCTAATTATGGTTTTCCACAGTGTTTAGATGAGACTGAGGATTAGAGCTTAGGTAGTTGTCCCAAGCCATGCAGAAAGGACAAATTAAAAAACAGGTAGTAGCTCAACTTTATCTTCCCATACAACCTGTGCTACTGGCTACTGTGTTCTGCCCATAGTACTTTGTTTTGTGGCTTGTGGAGGATCACTTGAGGGGCAGTAGGCCCACATTTCTTATATGGTGAACAGCTGACATTTTGGATGAGAGAAATTCGTTCTGCCCTACGTGGCATGCATCATAGAAATCTTAGCAGCCTAAGATCATGGCCACAAAATGCCCATAGCACCCACCATTTTACCCCAAACACTGTGCACTTTCAGGTGTACTCTGAGGGTATGGTGCCATATCCAAGTTGAAATCGAACAAGTATATCCCAACTATACTGCCTGCTGTCAACTAAGGTCCAACTGCTAAGCAATCTTTTCATGATTGATCTCTCATCAAAAGACCTAAAACCAGTGCCCTCATTGATTATTTTTTTTATCTTTTCTCCACCATAGGATGCTTGGATGTTTAGTTACACAACAAATAGGATCTCCTGGGAAATTCACTCTTTCCCTAGAACTATCAGATCTCCTGATTTCTTTACCATGCTTCAATGTTTTATTGCCAGTAACTTACCAGAATTTCTCTATGGTTGTCTGATTTCAAGCTAGTTTAATTATTCTAAAATATAGTATGATGATTTAAGTGCTTGAGCTTTGAAGGCAGACAATTCTGGAAACCAACTCTGCCTCTCTACCTGTTAGGAACCACACTACTGAAGGCACTTATCTGAATCCTTAATATATATATTAATATAACATATATATATATATACATATAGCATTTAATATAATATATATTTAATATAATATTATATAGCATTTCTTGACTCATTGAATCAATTAATGGAATCATTAATGACATAATGCATGTAAATCACTATAGCATATGTCCCAGAATGTAGTAAGGCTTAAAGTTCCCCAAGTGTGGCCCAATGAAACTTTCTATGATGGTCATGGTGAAAATGCTGTACAATACCTGTGCTGTCCACTGCGGAGTCACTAGCCACATGTGGTGGGTACTGAGCACTTGAGATGTGGCAAGTGCAACTGAGGAGCTAATTTTTTAAAATTTATTTCATTTAAATTAAAACATTTAAATACACACATGCTGTTAGCAACTTCCAATTCAGACAGCATAAAATATTAGACTACTTTTTTTCCCAAACAAATTTTTTAATTCCAAACGGCTCCCTTGTAGTATTTGCTATCCCAATTCATGGGAATGTCACTTTTCTGATTCCCAGTCTAAATGCCTTGGAGTTATCTTTGATTTTTATTGTTCTTTCCTGTTTCATATCTAACCCATTAGCAAATTATTTCTGTTTTGCCTTCCAAATATATCCAGGATTCAGTTACTTCTCACCTCTTCCACAGATAGCACTCTCCTTTGAATATCATGGCCATCTCGCCTCTTCTATACCTGTTTGCATCTTGTATCTTTCAAGAACTATCATTTTAAAAAACAAGTTCACTTGAGAAGGGGACACATCCCGTCAAACCCATCCTAACTTGAAAATATGGTAGATAAGAATCTATTTATTACAACTAGCCTACCTGACATTACAGTTTAGCAGCACAGCACACAGTAGGGCATGAGTTGTTTCTGATGGCTGTTACCCAGTGTCACAACTGAGTATCCTACCCTGTTGGGGAAAAGATCAAAATTCAGAGTGTGAAAAAAAAATTCAAAAATATGATTTCCATGGAAGGTGCATGAAAGTTGAAAAATCCTAAGCCAGGCCATCTTAAATCAGGGACGGTTTGTATGTCACTTCTCTGTTGAGAACTCTCCACTGGTTTCTCATTTCACTTGGAGCAGAAGCCAAAGTCTTTATGAAGGTCCTGTCTGACTTGCTGGGTCTCCCAACTTCCCAGTGCTCCTCCTGATTTCACCTCCGACCACTGTCCTCTCAAACATTCCTCTCCAGCCACACTGGCCACTGTTGATAAAGGTGTGCTGCTGCCTCAGGCTCTCTGCCTCTGCACCTTTTGATGCATCTGCCCACGATCTTTTCCTAGGAATCTGCCACCCAAGCTTTCTCACTTCCTTCACATCTCTTCTCAAATGTCACCCTAGTAGTGAGTCATTTCCAGACCACAGTTTGTAAAATAACTCCCAGCCCTTCTATCACTCTCAATTCCCCTATCCTGCTTCATTTTTCCCCACAGCCCTTCCCTTATCACTAATCCTGACTCACGATACATCCACTTGCTTAGTTTTTAAATTGTCTTCAGTTATTATCTGTCTCCCCCACTGAAAAGTAAGCTCCATGGAGAAGGAACTCTTTTTATAGTACACTGTCTCTGGCACTCAGTTAGCAGAGAACCCAGCACAAAGGAGAGGTTAATAAATATTTGTCGGATGAATAAATTCACTAATAAACTAATAGCTTCTCATGTCTACTTCCTACATTTTGATATCATTTAAGACCCTTGCTGATGTTGCTTCGATCTTTTATTTAAGCTATAGTTTTTACTTACCCCCTAGAAGTAGTGTTCTTGGCTGTGGGATAAGGATGTTTGAATTCAGGCTTGCTCCTGAGCGGGTGTGCTGTGGCACTTTGCTCTGAAATAGAGGCCCAATTTGGATCAGTGTATAAACTGAGTATTCTGCTAACAGGTAATGTCTGCTCAACAGAGCTGATTGGAATTGTTTGTGGGACAAGACACAGATCAGATACGATTTACTGCACGAAAAATGGTATGACAAAGTCAAACCCTCATCAAAGAGAAATGTGCAGGAAAGAGATGGTGTACCTTTTGGATTATGTCCTTGAGCACCGTGAGGGCATCAACACTTGTCTGTGAGCAGAGTCTGAGTGCTCAAGGTCGAATGGTTATGGTGGATTATGACTATGAATGAGATCACCGTAGGCACTCTGAGGTATTATCATATGTCATACCCCATAGTGATTTATTGCTAATGTACTTGTGTTTTCTTTTTTTTTTTTTTTGGTACCGGGGATTGAACTCAGCGGCACTCGACCACTGGGTCACATCCCCAGCCCTTTTTAGTATTTTTTATTAGAGACAGGGTCTCACTGAGTTGCTAAGTGCCTCGCCATTGCTGAGGCTGGCTTTGAACTCGCGATCCTCCTGCCTCAGCCTCCCAAAGTGCTGGGATTACAGGCGTGCGCCACCGCGCCCGGCTACTTGTGTTTTCTTGATCTCTTCAAATGTCTTTTCCAAATTCTGGTATTTGAAATAGTGCCATGACTATAAGAAGGTGAGAACTGGGCTAGCGATAGCTCAGTTGGTAGAGTGCTTGCCTCACATGCACAAGGCCCTGGGTTTGATCCCCAGCACCACACACACACAAAAGGTGAGAACCATCTTTTGAGCACCTAGACGCTGAGGCTACAAAGTCAACCTAGGTTAATACTCAGTTCTTGCTGCATATGGCAATGATTATTGATGTCTGTTGTGTTTTAAGTTCACTTTCAAGTTTATAAGAATAATTATAGCGTTCCCCTGGTTTTTGTGGGCTGGCTGTTCTTAGTGTTGCCCTCTTAGACATGTCTGCTGTCAAGTGTGCTGTGGGCTGGTAGAACTGAGGAAGCTGGTGAACCAGTTTAAAGAGTGAGTGACACATATTGTGAAAGGTTGTGAAAGGCAGAGTGGTATGACTCGCCACCGGTCACACCATGACTGGAAAATAACAGGAGTCTTGTGACATCTGGTCTGTCAGGCTCTGTCACCAGGTCACATGTGGACATTTACTTACAATCCAGCCCTCTCCTGCTCCCTTTGCTCCTCCTCCTCCCACTTCTCTTCTCACACTGCACGCTTTGCAAATGTCTGAAAAGAAAATAACAACTTCTTAAAAGAGGGGCTGGAAATATATGAGAAAGGGAGAAGGATAGAAGGGAGACAGGGCCCTTTCTCATGGAACTGACATTCTTGTTGGAAAAAGTGGAAAATACATGATTCAAACAACTGGCCAAGAGGGTAAATGCAACTAGGGAAAAGTAAAACCAAGTAGTGCAAAGTGGAGTGAGCAGGGTGGAAGCCAGTTTGTAAGAAGGAGTTGGGAAAGGCCTCTCAGAGAAGGTGATGTTTGACCTGAGCCTTGAATGACAAGCAGGAGGAAAGGCGAGTGAAGATCTGGGTTCAGGTAGGCAAGTGAAGGTCTGGGCTTGGGTGTTCCAGGCAGAGGGACCAGCAACCACAGAAGCCCTGAATGGGGTCGAACAGAGCCTCAGAGCCACAGAAGCTCATTGAAAGAGGAGCAATGTCAGGCAAGGTGGAGTCTGAGATTTGGGGTGGGAACAGAGAGTGTGTAGGAATCTGTGGCCACTCATGAGGGATATGAGTGTATCTAAGGGTCAGGAAAAATCATGGAGGGGCCCATGTAGGAAATGACACGTGACTGTTTTAAGAAGATATCCTGGTTTCATTTTCAGTAATAAGAAGCTGGCATTTGGAAAAACTCTCTTATGAAGGACCACTGAATATACTAAGCAAAATATTTTTTAATTGCCTTAGAATAAAAATGAGTTAATAAAATCATGAGCTACTACTTGGCCTAGATCTGGGAATCCAGAAAATCCCAACTGACAGGGCTGGTTTTGCGCTGGAGCATTTATTTGCAGATGCAGAAGTGACTGAAAAGCTGTGCTATGCTTTTGGGAACACAGGAAACAACTGGCCTTTGTCTTATGGTGGAGGGCCAGACTTCATCCTATATCTATTGTCTTAGAGAAAGAGTTCATAGTGGGTGAAAATTTAATTATGAGGATGCTTATCTGAGTTATCTGTTTATGCTAGCACAGAATTATAAAACATGCAACTTTCTAGAAATAGGGGATTGCTTAAATAATCATGACACATCCACACACATCCACACAATGAAATGCTAGAAGGAATTAAAAAAAATTAAAAAGACTAATAATGGCTTAGAGAAAAAGGCTCATAATGTACCCTGAAGTAAAAAAACAAAAACAAAAAACCTGATTATAAAATATCATATACACTGCTGTCCCGTTTGTCTAACAATACATGAATATGTGTAAAAAAATGTGGAAGGATGTTAATATTGGTTATTTTGTGAGATTGGGGTGATGTTAACTTTCTTATATATTTGTTTCTTATCTGTAATAAGAAAAATGCAAAAATGTGTAATGCAGATAGCTTTATTTAAATGATAAATTTATATTAGAAAATGCTACAGAAGGGGGAGTTAGGAAAGAATAGAAGTACTTTGGAGTAGACAAAGGTGAATGAAGGGAAGAGAGGAGGAATGGGAATAGGAAAGATAATAGAATGAACTGGACATTACTATCCTATGTGCACATATGATTACATGACTGATATAATTCTACATCATATACAACCAGAAGAATGAGAAGTTATACTCTATATATGTATAATATGTCAAAATACATTCTATTGTCAATGTAACTAATTAGAACAAATAAAAAAAAAGAAAATACTAGAGAAAAGTACAAAGAACAAAAAGAAATCTCACTTTGTTAGAAAATTTACATCAATATTTTGTCATGATGCACTTCATAAGTTTTCATACATTTATACGTATATACATTCAAACTTTTTTTTTTTTTTTGGTACCAGGGATTGAACTCAGGGGGCACTAGACCACTGGGCCACATCCCCAGCCCTTTTTTGTATTTTTATTAGAGACAAGGTTTCACTGAGTTGCTAAGTGCCTTGTCATTGCTGAGGCTGGCTTTGAACTCGCGATCCTCCTGCCTCAGCCTCCCAAATGCTGGGATTACAGGCGTGCGCCACCACACCCGGCTTCAAACATTTTTTATGTGGGATCATCAACATTGTATTCTATTCCCATTACTTAGTTGTTTCCTTTTAAACTCAAATAAATAGACAGGGATTCAAATGTTGTTTTTATGTTATTTAAAAAAGTTTTTTTGTTGGTTCTTTTTAGTTATACATGACATTAGGGTCCATTTTGATAAAAGTATACATGCATGGAATACATCTTATTCCAA
Source organism: Tamias sibiricus (assembly GCA_025594165.1). NCBI lineage: Eukaryota > Metazoa > Chordata > Mammalia > Rodentia > Sciuridae > Tamias > Tamias sibiricus. The sequence continues at coordinate 136,723,737 of CM046658.1, read as the reverse complement.
TTATAGCCCCAGTCTTGTGGATGTACATGATGGTGGGATTCACTGTGCTGTACATAGGAAAGTTATGTCAGATTCTTTCCACTGCCCTTCCTACTCCTATCCCCACTCCATTCCTTTCATTCTCTTTTCTTGTTTTTACTTTGTAATGTTTAATTTTCCGTCAACTCTATTGCTTATCAATTTCCTATTGATAAGTATTTATAATTTTGAAGAAGTTTGGGGATTATTAAAAATGGTTTGATGAAAATTCTTGTACATTGACATAATAAAATTAAAAAAAAATATTTACCCTTTGGTTAGATCCCCTAGAGTGCTTTCTCAGCCTGTCTTGCAACATAGGTCACATATTGCCTGGCTGCAGACAGAACTGGCTTTACCAGGTAGAACATAGCAGGCTCTGGCTTAAGGAAACTTCCACCCCACAAAATATTTTGCCCCCAGTAGGCACTCTGATTACTTTAACAGAGAACACATATTTTCCTTTTTACATTAATTATCTGCAGTGGAGGAATTATTTGTCTTAAAGTCAGTTCTAATGGAAGAGTTAAAAGACTGGTATTTTATTTATAGTGGACAATTTTGCTCCTACTGGCTTTATGTAAGTCCTCTTTGTTTATTTGGGCACAACTCAGGGGCCTTCATTCTCGTTCCCATCTGTGAGGATGGCCCTGCCAGGTTGTGCATAACCTGTGGTTATACCTGTATGTGGATGCCACTGAGGTCCTGGGACCTGCTTTAGTTTGTTTCTTGATCTGCTGCTTCTTAGTTTATTGATTCTCTTACTAGATATAACGAAAATAAACACAAGGAAGGAAAATCCCAGAGATGTGTTTCAAAGTTTCAAACCAGCCGCAATGACGATAGCGTTCACAAGGGAGAGTAGTTACATGTAAGAGGACAAGGACTTCTTTCATGATTTAGACAGTGTGGGTTTGACAAAAGTTTTCAACAAATCATATAACCTAATATAGAAACTAATGTTGCTGACTCAATCTATTGCACTAACCACTAAACTCAGCTTCCTCCTTCAGCTACACAGGGCAGAAACTCAGGAGCAAAGAAAAAAAAAAAAAAAAAAGCCACCCTTTCTGAACAGTCAGACTTTTGGAAAACGGCCAGTTCGGGAGGCTGAACCTGTACAATGCATCATTTTACGAGATGTGCACCACACCCAGAAACCTTGGAGAGATCATCATGACAGAATGAGGTAATCCCAGAATTTTCTGATTTTATGAGGAAATAATTTAGCATGCTAACAGAAGCTTCCTGTGAGAATTTAAATGCTTTATTCTTGATAGAGCCTAATTCTAGGATCCCTGAAAAATTTAAACCAGGTCAATTTGGTGTATTTGGGCAGTTTATGGGGAATAGTACTATTTCAATTCTACATATCAGGGCATAAGGACACATATTAAAATAAGAAAAAAAGGCACTAGACCAGAACGAGGCAATACAAAGTTAATGAAGGCAGTAAGTTCAAGAGATAATTTTATAAAAACATCATCAGATTATTTGCCTGGTAGAGAATTGCATTATTTATCATGTCTTTTACTTCATTCTAGCTAGATATCTATACTTGCAGTGATTCTTGTGGACTTAAGAGAAATACCTTCCTTATATCAAGAATAAATGTATATACCACTTATATATCACATATATATAACAAGTCAGTTCTCTCTTTGATTAGTTAGCTGATGAGATCAGCAAGTCTGAGATGGAAAAATTGGATCGATTAGTTCATTCATTCAATTTAGTATATTTTGAGTAGAACATAGTGCTAAGGGCAGAAACATACAAAATTAAATAAGGTGAAAAGTTTTTAACCTCTACAGAGCTTAGTGTCTGGAGGGAGAGACAAACTATAATCAAAATGAAAGTTGTAATTATGGATGGACAGAATACCATAAAGCAACCAATCAGGTGTTTGGGACTAACAGTGGGAACTAACAGTGGGGAGGTAACCAAAGGCCTCTCTGGCAAGAAAAATTCAAGTTGAAACCTGAAGGAAGAAGAGGATCCAGGCAGGAGAGGAGATTCAGGGAAGAGCATTTTTCAGCAGAAGTTATTTATGCAAATGGCCTGAGGTGGAGAGAACTCGGTGTGGACCCAAACAGAAACACCGAGGGTGTTGTTGAGAATGGGCATCAGCTAGAGTCCCGCAAGATCTTAGAGTCATGAGGAAGAGTAAAGATTCCATGGGAGTCCATTGGGAAGTCACTGGAGGATTTAATGCAAGGTTGAGTCATAGTAAAGGACACTCATATTCTATATCCTTGGAGCAGATATATTTTGGAATTCAGAATTAGTTTTCCATTTTTAAAAGTTAATATGGGTTGACACCCCTGTTTTTGAAAATCTGAAATCTGAGGAGCTTCAAAATCCAAAACTTTCTGAGAGCCACACACAAGTGGAAAACTCCACACCTGACTTTATGGTAGGGTTGCAGTCAAAACATAGCTGCACAAAAATATATTGCATAAAATTACCTTCAGGCTGTACATATAAAGAAAACATGAAACATACGTGAATTTCATGTTTCGAGTTGGATCTCATCCCCATCCCATCCCCAAGGAATCTCATTATGGATATGCAAATATTTGAAAATCCAAAAAAATCTAAAATTTGAAACACTTCTGGTGGCCCCAATCATTTCAGATAAGAGACTCTCAACCTGTATAGTGCATATGTTATATCCACATATTAAAACATATGTACCCATTTTATAACTCAGATGCACCTGGGACATTACCGTGTAATGAAACACATTAATATCTCTTCAGTGAAACATGAATATTTACACTAATTGGGCTCCCCATCAGTTCACCTCAGGCTTTGCTGCCAAATGAATTCAGGTCTCATTAGATTGTGTTACTGTCTATATTATGGAGGAAAATAATCAGTCTGCACAGCTTTTTGGATTTTTGTACTGATGGATGAGAGATTTGTAGATTTGTAATTATCCCTCCTTTCCCCAATTATTATAATATTCATTGATTCAACAAGTAGTTTTTTGAGGTCTTCCTATTGTTCCAAGTAGTGTTCTGAATGTCTAGTACTAAACATAAATATGACTGATATTTTTAAAAACATCTTTCCTTTCTTTCTTTAAATGACAAAACAAAAATTGTATATGTTTATGGTGTTCAACATGATGTTTTGATATATTTAGCTAACACAGAATGGCTAAATCAAAAATATTAACATATGATTACATCACATACTTATTATTTTTGGGTGGCAACATTTAAAATATATTCTGTTAGTACTTTTCAAGTATACACTGCATTGCTACTAATTATAGTTACCACGTTACATATTCTTGAATTTATTTATATTCTTAAGAATATTTTTTCTTAAGTAGGAAAATTATGTTGTTGGTTTTTTTTTGTTCATTTGATTGTTTTGGTACTGGAGATTGAACCCAGGATCAGCCCTGAGCTCCATACCCAGCCCTTTTTATTTTGAGACAGGTTCTCTCTAAGTTGCTTAAAGACTAGCTATGTTGCTGAGGCTGGCCTTGAACCTGTGAACTTCCTGCATCAGCCTTGTGAGTTACTGGGGAAAACTACTTTTTAAGATATAGCTACACAACTTTGAAATGTTAGTGTTTCTGCCTTCCAATAAAAATAATTAACAAGAGCTCAACAACAAAAATAATAGCAAATACCAATAGGGTAACACAAAGCTTCACAGTATGTAGGCTAACTTAAGTTTCCAGTATCCACGTTTTAGTAAGAGGGTAGGAAGGTGCTGGCATCTACAAAAGGCTTCCCTGAAATCCTTTCATTGTGATAATATTGTCCAGACCCCTTCAGAAACTCACCTTTGTTTTTGATTGTTAAGGAGACTTCCCTGCCTATGATGAAGTATTTACTAGGTAGAACTTTGAAGAAACATTGCATATGAGACCAACAGCCTATTTTGCATGCTTTCTATTCCAAGTAATGATTTGGAATACTGTTCTTAAAGTAGGACCGGATACTGAGTAAAGACTTTATGTGCACAATTTCATTTAATCCTAAAAAATGAGGTGGATATAAATATTATTTCCATTTTACAAATCAAGAAGCAGAGACTGAAAAGCAATTGGAAGTGGATTCTGGAGCTGTGTATATCGTCAACCATGCCTGGGATTTACTTTCACTCCATTCTTCCCGTGTCCAAGGTGCCAAACAGCCAATAGCTGTCAGGTATGGGAGTGAAAGCTCAGGTCCCTTGCGTCAGGTTAAGACAACTCCGAACTATAACTGACACTTCAAGTTGTTCCAGAATCAAGCCTACCCTCTCTAGAACTCTGCCTGAAATCAGAGGATGCCTGGCTTTCCTCACTTCCCTTTGTTGCTTCCTGTATTCCCATTCCCTAAAAGGTCTCTCCTGAGCACTTCCCTTTAGAATCACTGAACACAAATTCTTGCTTCAGGGTTTCCTTCTGGGGAACACAGTTCCCCAGAATAATCCCGGGAATTCCTGACCCGTGGAAACCTTGAGAGATAATAAAATGATTGCTGTCTCGCCAGGGATTGGGGTGATCTGTCCCGCAGCAGTAGGTAGACAGAGCTCCTGGCAATGCCAATGTACATAGAGCTGGGCTTCCTCTAGCCCTTCCTCAAAGGGATCCATTGCTCACTTCATCCTGACCAGATTGACACATTCCACAGAGGGACTTTCCTTTCTTGCTGCAGATCCTCCATTAATACCACTACCTGAGAGCCCACACAGGGTTTGATCTGCCAACATCCCTTTGGGCCAAGGGAAGATTTGCTTTATAATAAATGAAGTGTGGTAAAGAGTACCTGACCACAGTCACTGGTCCTACTACAAACAACCTCACTTAAAAGCTTCTAGTCTGATAAAGTATGGAAAAAAAAATCTTAGCTTGAAGGCAAAGCTAGTGTTGGGGGACTGTCCTTCAGGTGTGATAAGTAGCATGCAGCTACCGTGGCTCCATGCCTCTGGTATTTAATAGGCAAGATGTCTAGGTTCAGGAGCCAGATGCAGGAATAGGAGCAGCCTGCTCCTCTTTACTCCCAGTTCCTTGAATGTGTCTTTATGGTTTCTTCTGCATCCCTCAGCTTGAGTACTTTAGGCAGCTGGCAGCTGTAACTCTTCTTGGGAAGACTGTTTCTAGATGACTAGAGCCATTTTACTTACTTGTGCAGAGGACTGGCATTGCTGAAAGGTCAGGTTCTCCTCCTTTCCCCTATAAGGCTGTCTGTGTCACATGGGAGTGTGAAACCCAGCTCCCTTGCTGCAGATTGGGATAACTCTGAGGCTAATTTACACTCCAGTGTTCCCCCTCAGGATAAGGCCAGCCTGAGATCTCTTTTTAATTTTTTTTTTTTTTTGTATCAGAGATTGAACCCAGGGGCACTTAACCACTGAGCCACATCATTCGTTCTTTTTTATATTTTATTTAGAGACAGAGGTGCTTAGTTCCTTGATAAGTTGCTGAGGTTGGCTTTGAACTCACCATCCTCCTGCCTCAGACTCCTGAGCTGCTGGGATTACAGGTGTGTGCCACTGAGCCTGGCTTAGGCCTGAGATTTATCCTTGCTTACCTTCCTCTCCTTCCTTCTGATTCAGAGGAATTAGACCTCGCTCACTTATCCAGGGTCACAGACAGAATAAACAGTGAGATCAGGACTGAGGTTTTCTATATTGAGCAATTAAAAATACAGGGCTCCCAATTAAATTTTAATTTCAGATAAACAGATAATATTGCAATATTTGGGACACACTTAAAAGTATTTGTTGTGCTTCTGGGTTTCAAATTTGATGGAGTTCCCTGAATTATGTCTGGTAATGTGAGTCAGAACACTAATCCAAGTCTGTCTAATTGCAATACCTGCATTGTTGTTGTTTTGAATTAATAAACCATTTTAAGCCAGGTGTGGAAGCACACACCTATAATCCCAGCTGCTTTGGAGGTTGAGGCAGGAGGATTACAAGTTCAAAGTAAGCTTCAGCAACTTTGCAAGGCCCTGTCTCAAAATAAAAAATAAACAGGGCTGGGGACGTGTGGCTCAGTAGTTAAGCACCCCTGGTTCATAATCCTCTGTACTAAAGAAAAAAAAGAAAAAGAAAGAAAGAAAAGAAAAAAGAAAAAAAAATTGAATTTGTAAATAACTTCAATTTACATATTACAAAATCCAGAAGGTTAAATAGCACATGATAAGGCCCCTACTACCTCTGTACTCAGCCACCTAGGTCTGCTTTTTAGAAACAATCATGTTAACCTAATTTTAATTTATTTTCTAGCAATACTTTCTGTAAATGCAGGCAAAATTGTATGCATATTTCTACAAACTACTTTATTACTTAAACAATGTGTCTTATAGATAGTTTCTTATCAACACACAAGGTGCTGCTTTGTTCTTTTAAATAATGGTACATTTACTTAGGACAGGCTCAGTTAATAGTCATGTTGATGATTTTCACTCTTTTCCTCTTGTAGATAACCAAAGTTGAGCCTATGCTGTTTCATTTGATTTTTTTTTTAATTTGGCTCAAATTTTTTTAATTTTTTTATTATTTATTTACTTATTCATCATGCACAAGTATAGTATCTTTTTACATACAACTGCTTGTATACAAAGTATATAAGTACCATTCAGATCTTCAATCATGCATTTAGGATAATGATATCCATCTCATTCAACCACCAATTTTTTTCCAACCCCCCCCCCCTTATTCCCTCCCTCCCCTCCCTTTCCTGTTTCATTTGATTTAAAGAGACTCTGGAGTCTTTGCTGCTAACAGCATTGAGGAGAGAGGCAGTTTACTTGATGATAAGGTAGTGCAGGAGTTCAGGAGATGCTATGTGATGTTGAAAATTGTTCTACCTTCTTATAAGTATATGGAATTCTTTGAGTGGATATGAATACATGTTTGCACCTAATCTTTTACAATAAGCACTCCCCTAGGAAAATAATAACCACTTACCAACAAAATATTGTTATCACTCCCAGTAGAGGTGGGAATTCAGGGCACTCTACTTTCATCCATTAATCAGTGTATTTTCTGTAAGTAAGTGTTCAACAATGGAGTTGAACCATGCTAAAATTCACAAAGATAAGAATATGTTCTGAAAGGACTGGCTCTGGGATCAGCAGAAGTTCAGTACATCTGTGGTATTTCTTTTTGGAAAAGCAACCTCAGAGAAAGTGAAATAAAAATGGTGGAAGTTCCTGGAAGATTCTTTGGTTAATAGGTAGCAAAAGGGCAAGCCATTCCTGTGAAGATACAGGGCCCACTATGTTCAGTGTGGTGATCTGTGAAGGGCTTGGTGGCTACAAGAGGTTGACAAGAGAGTGCACAGCCTGGCATAGAATCAGGCGAGGCTCTCATCGGCTGAGGAGATTGTGAGGTGTGGCAGGCATGAAAGTGTTGGTACAGAGTAGTATTTATTTGAAGTAACTCTCATTAGATTAGCCATGCTCTCTGCCCTAAGTTTATAATGCAATATGCTAACATGAAAATAGATGATATCTAAGCAAATATAAGAATAATTTTGAGTGCAATTCGTATGTGCAGCATATACACTATATATACATATACACTATATATATATATATCGTTTCCAGTTTTAAAATATACTTCTCTGCTAGTCAAGTGTATAGATCATAACTCTGAAATAATCTTCAACAAAAGCCAGGCTACTACAGTGAATATTTAATTAAAAATGGAAGATCATTGTTCTTTAATTGCTATGTGTTTTGCTCTCTTCAGATCATCTTTGCACTGCCTTTGGAAGTTATCTTCAGACTTAAGAAAGAAACCGCTTTGAAGCACGAGATCAGCACGCAGCTCTTGAATCTTGAGTTTGGTGGTAAATTTATTATTGGGGGAAAAATAAACACTAGGAGATTAAGCCTCAGAGCTTTACCCTTTTATTTTTAATCCGCTTACACTGAAATGTCCGCTGGTACAGAGTAGCAGCTCTCAGGACCTGTGTGTGTGGCGTGCGTGCGTGCACTCACACTTTAGTTCATAAGCTAGATAAATAAAGCAGAAACCAAACAAACTGTGCTCCTCAAGTACAAGGAACTTCACAGCCACAGGATTTACCTTAGCACTTCCTGGAGAAGTGCTATTGTAAATATACAACCCACAACAGGCCACCCACCTGCAAATAGTGCTGGAATGCCAAGTGAGGCAGCCACTTGAGTGAATCCAAGGAGGAGCTAGAGTGAAAAAAAAAAAAAAGGCATTTAAAGAAATTATTAAAAAAAAAAGTACATTGATTTTCTTCAGGCATGTGTATGGTATACTAGTCTGTTTGGCTCCTGTTTTGTATTTATTGTTCTTTCTAAGCTATGCACACTTCATTGCTTCATCACCAGGTTAGTTTAAAAGTGGTGAAAATGTGAACTGAACATTCATTTTATTCCCCGATCTCCTCACTGCACCCCCCCCATCTTCATTTGTCCACTGTCATCCTTCCTGTTCTCATGCGTCATGGATCAAATCAACCCTAATACTGAAGTCAAAGGACTTGGAAGGGTCATTTAGTAATCAGGAGAAATGGACATAGAATTTTAGATTTTCAGGGCTGAAAGGAACCTTAAAGAGACTTCACTCTCATAGTTGATTCTTTCCTGAAATGTGTACAATTATTAAAAATAAATGGTTAGCTTTGTGAATTCTTAAATCCTTAAGCCTGCTCCCTTCCCACCTTTGAAATACTAAACTGCCCATTCCTTTCAAACCAATAATGATTAAAAATGTCATTAAATAATTATTGTACATACCACATAAAACTAACATAATATGTCTCTGCCTAAATTAAATTCATGACTTTTCTCAATTAAAATAGTAGGCCTTTATTTCCTAAGATAATCTACTGGTATATTTTCCTATTTTCTGCATTCTTATAGCAGTGGGAAAATAGAATATTCCTATTCTTTCCTTAGTTCAAATCTGGCAGGGGATTGAAATGAAAACTTAAGAAGCATAAGGAGTAGAGAAAATACAACCAGAAAAAGAAGGTACAATATACTATTTAAAAACCCAATTTCTGGTGCTGGAAAGAAATAATAAAATATCTTAATTTTATAAGATGAAGAAGGGAAGATACGAAAAATTATGTGACTTGTCCAATGATCCACAGATGGCTAATGATGAAGACTCCGCTAGGTCCTATTCTCTTGCCTTCCAGAACTGGGCTAATGTCTGGAAAGACCTTAAGAAAAACTATAATGTATATATGTTTTTTGTCTTCCTTTGGTTCCTGGAAGCTTGTTTAGTAAGCATTTGTATTCTGAGAACTTGATTTACTTTTTCTCTTCTTCTTTTCTTTTTTTTCCGTAGTACCTAACTGCAATTTACCCCAAAGTTTATAGAAAATATATTCTACATCTGCTGAACCAGTTCAATTCTTGGACAATTCTCAGTATCTGGAAATGATTCTAGAGTCTTTTATTTCTTGGCTATTTGCAATAATAAAGGAGAGCAGTAGTATAGGTAATACATAATAATACACGATTATTGAATGATTTCAGACTAATTTGGGTATGGAAATTAATAACTAAGAAAATATTAATGACATCATCCTTCATTAGCAAGGCAGGTATGGAAGAATGTTTAGGGCTTTGTTTTCAAAGGGAGTTGACTTACATAACTCCATCCAGTGCCATTTGTATAGTTTGTAAGATAAATGCTGATAAGAGGAGGAGATATTCTGGAATATTTTTCAGATAGGAGAAGTCTAAGCAGTTGGTTTTGGTTTGCTTTAACTAAAGCTATGTTTAGAGAAACAAATGGTAGAGCTATTAAGGATTAAAAAGTTTTTAGAATAGACCTCAATGGGGACTGGGGTTGTGGCTCAGTGGTAGAGCGTTCGCCTAGCACATGTGCAGCCCGGGTTCGATCCTCAGCACCACATAGAAATAAACGCATTGTGTACAACTCAAGCAAATAAATAAATATTAAAAAAAAGAATAGACCTCAACGGGAAATGCCAAAAAGCTGGGGTGGGAACCAAAAGAAATAATCACTTGCAATTACCCTTAAGAATATTATTAAAAAGACTGGCTCTGTTAACAGTGGTACTTGTTGTCACCCCCTCTAATACATTACTTTTTGAATTCCATTTAATCTTCATGCATATTCTCCCTTTTCATTTGTTCTTTTTTGGATATACATGACAGCAGAGTGTGTTTTGACATATTATACGTACACGGAGTATAAGTTATTCTAATTAGGATCCCATTATTGTGAAGTCACACTATCCTGTACATATACACTACTGTATATTCATATATGAACATAGGAAAGTTATGTCTGATTCCTTCTACTGTCTTTCTTATTCCCATTCCTGCTCCCTTTGCTTCATTCCCCTTTGTCTAATCCAAGGAACTTCTACCCTCCCCCCCCCGCCCCTTCCCCTTTGGGTGTTAGCATCCACATATCAGATGGAACATTTGGCCTTTGGTTCTTTGGGTTTGGCTTATTTTACTTACCATGATAGTCTCTAGTTCCATACATTTACTGGCAAATGCCATAATTTCATTCTTCATTATGGCTGAGTAATACCACATTTTCTTTATCCATTCGTCTGTTGAAGGGCACCATGCTAGTTCCATAGCTTAACTATTTTGAATTGAGCTGCTGTACACCTTCATGTGTCCATATCACTGTAGTATGCTGATTTTAAGTCCTTTGGGTATATACTGAGGAGTGGGATAATTGGGTCAAATGATGATTCCATTGCAAGTTTTCTAAGGACTCTCCATAATGCTTTGCAGAGTGTTTACACCAATTTGCAGCCCTACCAGCAATATATGAGTGTACCTTTTCACCTACATCCTTGCCAAAATTTATTGTTACTTGTAGTCTTGATAATTGCCATTCTGACTGGAGTGAGGTGAAATCTCAGTGTAGTTTTAATTTGCATTTCTCTAATTGCTAGAGATGTTGAACATTTTTTCATATATTTTTTTTGACCATTCATATTTCTTCTTCTGTGAAGTGCCTGTTCAGTTCCTTTGCCCATTTATTGATTGGGTGATTTGCTTTTTTTGGTGCTAAGTTTTGAGTTCTTGGAGATCAATGCTCTATCTGAAATGCAGGTGGCCAAGACTTTCTCCCATTCTGTAGGTTCTCTCTTTACATTCTTATTATTTATTTTGTTATGAAAAAGCTTTTTAGTTCAATACTAGCCCATTTGTTGATTCTTGATTTTTATTTCTTGCACTTTAGGAGTCTTGTTGAGGAAGTCATTTCCTAAGCTAACATGATAGAGAATTGGGCCTACATTTTCTTCTAGTAGGCACAGGGTTTTCGTCTAATGCCTAGGTCCTTGATCCACTTTGAGTTGAGCTTTGTGCGGGGTGAGAGAAAGGAGTTCAATTTCATTCTTCTACAAATGGATGTCCAGTTTTTCCAGAGCCATTTGTTGAAGAGGCTTTCTCTTCTCCAGTGTATGTTTATGGCCTTTGTCTAGTATTTGATAACTGTATTTATGTGGGTTTGTCTCTGTGTCTTCTATTCTGTTCCATTGGACTTCATGTCTGTTTTGGTGCCAATACCATGCCATTTTTGTTACTATAGCTCTGTAGTATAATTTAAGATCTGGTATTGTGATGTCTCCTGCTTCACTTTTCTTGCTAAGGATTGCTTTGACTATTCTGGACCTCTTACTTTTCCGCATGAATTTAATAACTGCTTTTTCTATTTCTATGAAGAATATTATTAGGATAAAAGCCCAGGACCAGATGAGTTCTCAGTTGATTTCTATGAGACCATCAAAGAAGAACTAATACCAATTCTTCCCAAAATTTTCCATGAAACAGAAAAGGAGGGAATCCTTCAAAATTCATTCTATGAAGCTAAAATCACTCTTTGATACCAAAACCAGACAAAGACATGTCAAGGAAAGAAAACTTCAGACCAATATCCCTGTTGAACATAGATGCAAAAGTTCTCAATAAAATTCTGGCAAATTGCATATAAAAATGTATTAAAAAGATAGTGCACCATGGTCAAGTGAGGTTCACCCCCAGGGATGCAAGGTTGGCTCAACATACAGAAATCAATAAATATAATTCATGACATAAATAGACTGGAGGACAAGAATCACATGATTATCTCAACAGATGCAGAAATGCATTTGACAAAATACAGCACTCCTTTATGTTCAAAATACTAGAAATACTAGGGATGGTAAGAACATACCTCAACATTGTAAAAGCTACATATTAAACTCAAGGCCAACATCATTCTAAATGGAGAAAAATTGAAAGCATTCCCTCTAAAGGCTGGAAGACAGAGATGCCCTCTTTTACCCCTTCTATTCAACATTGTCCTGGAAACTCTAGTGAGATATTAGGCAAAAGAAAAAAATGAAAGAGATACAAATAGGAAAAGAGGAGCTTAAACTATTCCTATTTTCCAGCAACATGATTTTATATTTAGAAGATCCAGAAAACTTCTAGAACTCATAAGCAAGTTCAGCAAAGTAGCAGGATGTAAAATTTCAGGATATAAAATTAACACTCATAAATCAATTGTATTCCTATATACCAATGATGAAACAAAGAGAAATTAGAAAAACTATCCCATTCAAAATAGCCTAAAAATAAAACAAACAAACAAAAAACAACTTGGGAATCAATCTAATAAAAGAGATAAATACATCTACAACGAAAACTACAGAACACTAAAGAATGAGATTGAAGAAGACCTTAGAAGATGGAAAGATCTCCCATGGTCTTGGATAGGCAGAAGTAATATTGTCAAAATGGCCATACTACCAAAAGCACTATACAGACTTAATGCAATTACTTTTAATCTTTTTTTTTTTTTTGGTATTGGGGATTGAGCCCAGAGGTGCTTAACCACTGAGCCACATCCCATCCCCAGCCCCCATCCTTTTCTTTTGTATTTTATTTAGAGACTCAGTCTCATTGAGTTGCTTAGGGCTTCTCTAAGTTGCTGAGGCAGGTCTTGAACTTTTGATCATCCTGCTTCAGCATCCCAAGCGACTGAGATTACAGGCATGCACCACCATGCCTGGCCTCCTTTTAATCTTAATTATCTTTCTGATTCTCACCATTTTTCTAAGAGTTGAAGTAATCTATTGTGTGTATTTAAAAGGATCTACATCTCTTTTCTTCAGAGATTTTGCAAATTATATTTATCATGAATAATTGAGAGTCCACTTTAAAAATGAAATCCTGAATACACAGTTTCAATATCTTCTTGGTGGTTCTAATATCACTGCAGAAACCATTCTCAGTATTTTCTGAAAACATTTTCTGAGACTGTGTCAGTATATAGGGAATAAAGAGAGATTGATGAACTGGTCCTCTTGGTTCAGCTGTCCTAATGATCCATGAGGGCTTGGCCTGAGCTGTGGCAGGCCATCGAAGTTTTCAAATGACTGTTTTCTCTGCTGTTGGGTGGGAAGAACACATGTGGATGAATTTCCTTCCTATTTTCTGTGAATGGCCTATTTCCAAATTCCTTACAGTCTTTGTTTTTTTTGTTTTTTTTTTTTTTAGGGATCATGAATCCCTACTATATTCTGTTTTCTTCTAATTGTTTCATCTTAAATTAGGGATCTCAGAACTACACACCTTTATATACAAGTCTTTTTGCTCAAAAGCTGTTCTTATTTTATCTATAGCCTTTTCCCCTTCAGGCCATTCCCACTTCTTCTTCCTTAAATTTCTCATTTCCCAGTTTCTCACCACTAGGTGTCACAAGTATTCACACAAATGCCTCGAAGGTACACAAATCAGCTTTCTTTTATAATGTGTCCCTGGAAATCTTGGCTTTGCATGTAAAATCTTGAATTGTGTGGGTCCATATATTAGTTCACATTTGCATGCAATTCTTACTTAGAATACAGACTTCAAAAAAAGGCCTTAAAATCATGGAAAAACCAAAGTGGAAATCTTTGTGATAAATCTGTGTAGATTTGAACTCTGCAGGACTCATTGCTCCTAGACCTCCTTCTGGACCTTGCTCCTAGAGGTTCCAGTTAGCCTCACTCCAGCGGATTTATAAGCAGCTTCTTTTAGTGATGGGCTGCAGAAGAACACACCAAAAAATTCTTCAGGAATCATTGTATTACTTTGTAATAGGGGAGCATGTGAGACACCAAAACCCATTCTTGTTCTACTTATTTCTATTTCAACTGAAGGCACTGACACATTAACATTTTCAAATCATGGATTTTTAGAGCTAGAAGAATCCTTAGGATAAGCAATTCTAACCTTTCATTTTATGTTTGGGAAGAGATGCCTGGATTTGTTTGCTCCTTGTGCAAACAGATCTTAGACAAGCATCTTCTGGAATCCTAGGCATGCTATGTCCTCTTTGTACTTATTACTGTTCTTGGGATAGATTCATGAATCTGCTCTGGAATTCCAAATAAAAGACATTAGAATGTAATGTTCCTTACAGTATGCTTAATTACAGGAATCTTTGCTTAGTAAGCTTTTTTGGTGGAGATTTAATGTTTAAAAAGATCAGTCTGTTATTGGCACAATGATAAGGAACACATCTTATTGTTTTCATTATACTGATTTTGCAAGTCAAATCTTAATTTAAAATGATGGAGCAGCTGTTCCTTTGAGCTTTTCTTTGTATTTTAAGTCAACCAGATTCTATACCACTTTCAATGACGTTTGGTTTCATTTTTAAAGGAAGATGACCACAGTTAATGAAAGATGTAGTCAATACACTGGTATTCTAAATAAAAGAAAATTTCATTACTGTTCTTGCTAAGATGAAAAGGAAATTAGCTATTTGGATGTAAAAGTAGTGAAAATTTTGTATTTTCAAAATAGTTGTAAAATACTTCTTTGTTTTGTCATTTTATCTTTTGGGATGAGCACTTGTCCTTGTATGACCAAAAGGCCTAGAAAAGTCATGGCTCCTGACGCTCATCCAATTCCCAACTAAAGGATCATGCAGATCCCTCTAGTAAACACAACTCTTTGCTTCATTTTTACTGAAGTTTCCATGATAAATACAGATGCAGAATTTCTTTCAAGTAAGAATTTTCACCTGATTATAATAATAAATAACTCTTTGAGATAAAATTTTCTTTTAAGAATTAAAAATATTTATTTATTTTATCTCTTCCAGGTTTATTGAAGTATGATTGACAAATGAAAGCTAAATTTTCATATATAATTTTTGAAACATCGAATTAAAAATGAAGCCGGGAGCGGTGGCGCATGCCTGTAATCCCAGCACTTTGGGAGGCTGAGGCAGGAGGATCACGAGTTCAAAGCCAGCCTCAGCAATGGCGAGGCACTTAGCAACTCAGTGAGACCCTGTCTCTAAATAAAATACAAAAAAGGGCTGGGGATGTGACCCAGTGGTCGAGTGCCCCTGAGTTCAATCCCTGGTAACCACAAAAAAAAAAAAAAAAAAAAAAAAAAAAAAAAAAAAAGAATTCATTGGTCACAATGATAATACATGGAAACTACATAAATTGGTGGCTCTATACAATGCTTGAAATATTTCACCAAAAATGAAAACAAAAACAAAAATCAAGTGGAAGATCTAATAAGTTCAGACACAATTGCCCGCTTAAAACTCTTTCTTAGTTGTTCATTTACTGCTTAGCATATTACAGACTGAAGAATCCTGCAATTAAGAAACTTGATCAATTGTATTTAAACAGAAAATTCACAAGTAAAATTGATGGGAAACTTTGTAAAATGACAAGTGACAATTTGTGAAAAACAGAATGGGAAATGTTGATCACCAAATGACATAAGGTACTTGCTTGATAAGTCAACTATTCCCGGTCTTGCAGTGTGCACCTCTTCTATTTGACTTTATCACGTTTATTGGCAGTATCCTTTTTGCTTCCAAGACCACTTTCTGAACAACAGCAAGATTCATAACTGCAAAGCTAATGACCTATGCCCAGCTAAGTTGATTCACAGAATCTCCCAAGTATCCATATACTATTGACAGATGGACTATTTTAATGTGTTACTTTCACGTGTGCTATAAAAAATTATTTTCAGTTAATTTCCTCCAATCCATTTATTTTCTTTTACTTAATGTAAAATTGTTCAGTATCCAAGGCTATTTACTAGGCCCTGAATCTGAATAAGCCCGGAGTAAAAATGCAATGGTCCTATTTCCTGGAAATTGATGGTATGGCTGTTACCTCATGATAGGAGCAGGTAGGACAGTCCAGATAAAATATTAACTCCTTAGTATGGCATAAAAGGCTGGGTGTGTTTGTTTCTAAGGTTGCTTGAAAGTGGGACATCCAGATCCCCTCCTGATAATGGAGGTTTAGCAAAGCAAATCAATATAAAACAAGGTCACCGAGGATATCATTTCATATTGTTGTTGTAAATTTGCCTTAGGTCCTGGGACTTCAATGTCTGGATTATCTCATAAATACATGGAATAATGCTACAAAATTTTACACTATTTTGGATACAGCTATAACTTAAGTGATTTCTTTACTTGGGAGCATTTTCTATCAGCACATCCCAAGAGAGATGATTCATTTTGACTAGTTTGTTACCATCCCATACAAATAACTCTTACTAGGCAGAGCTTTATTCCGAGGTGCTGGCAATTGACCACCCTCAGGTTCAGGTCCAACTTGGAACCTGATGCCTTTGAAACTAGCCTAATCCCTGATTCCATCAATCATTTGGATACATGTGTATCTTCTGACCCATATGTCAAGAATTCTAGCAAAAATGCCAGAAAGAACTTGCTCTTTCTATCCTCAAAGGGGATGTAATGACTATGGTCATGAGAACCCAGCTTGCCACAGAATTTATTTTGATCCAAGGCTTGTCATGATCTGGCTCCCATATGCTATTTGAACCCATCTCCCATTAACTTTCTTTATCTCATTAAAAATATATGAATTGCTACTCTCCACATACCTGATGCTTTTGCTTGCTGCCCATGTTTTGGACATGCTCTTCTCCTCCATTAGACTTCTATCTCCTTACTTTATCACCAATCAAATTCTTTTCATATTTTCAGGTTTGGTTCAGAAAGTACCATTTCTAGAATATCTTTCACGCCCATTCTTAGACACAAAGACAATTATCATCGCTATGAAAAAATTAAAATGAGAGGTCATAATAGTATATTACTTGGGATAGAGGTAGTTAGTGTAACATATAATATCTCAAATACATAATTGTTTGAATTTGATATGTTATTTCTCAATCATGTAAACTCCCAAAGAGAAACTCCTGATGAGTGGGCTACTTTCCTCCAATGACTGACCAAAGGTTTTAGGCCTGTTCTATGTTGTGGGTTCACCATCCCTAACACTGCTTATCTGTATCAAGTGACTGGAAGAAAAAGAAACTGAACTAGGCCAACCATCTCTCAACAACCTTGACCTGGAAGTGATACACATACTTCTCATTTTATTAATAAGGACATTCATGTATGGCCCCACCTGAAAGTACTGACTTTGGGAGGAAGTGTGGCTCCTGACTGGGCTACAGTTTCCTGGTAACAGTTCCTACTGTGGAAGGAAATGCATACATTTTTGGGAAGATAGCTATCTCTGCTAAAATTAATATTCTAATGTTTGTAGGTGACATAAATCCACTTATGAAAGCTGAAACAGTTTTACTGAGTCATTCAGGGGTAGTTCCGAGAAGCCAAGAAAAAGCTCTAGGTATTAGGCAACCTGGGGGACTTCAGATGTGTGATCTGAAGACATCATGCCATCATGATTATGCCTTGTCTCTGCTTTTTTTTTTTTTTTTTTTTTTTCCCCTGCTTTTTAACTTTATTCTCTTCTGCTGCAACAAGATGGCTTATACCTGTTGTGGGGATGAGAGAGTGGCCAGCTACTGGCTTAGAATATCTGAGTTTAGTGTCTCCAAAGGAGAGTGAGAATGTATTTTATCCCATTTTGCTGTATTAAAAATCTCAAGGTCAGATTCTGGCCAATTTGCTTTTGTGATGACCCACTGAACCAATCACTGGCTACTGCCAAGAAGCCCTCTGATTGGTTAAGCCTGAGTCATGTGTCCTCCGCATCTTTCTGTGGCAGGGACTGTGACTGGCAGTTTTTACACATGAAGGGGTTAAGACCCAGCTTTCCAAAGAAAAGATGGAAGCTGTTATTGCCAAAGGAAAGAACAAAAGTTTTCTGGGCAGGAAATTAGAGGGTGAGGGGAATCAAATACCTATTGCAGAAATATTGTTTTCATAAATCAAATTTAACAAGTTGAGATTCTGAGATTTTTCTAAGATTTTATTCTAAAAGTTGTTTTTCCTCATGCTTTCCTAATTTCTATAATAGTAAATGACTTTAGTTTTATAGTTACATAAACAAAAATTTTACTCTTTCTTATTTGTATGAATCACCAAGTGCCAAGTTTCATTTAATTTTATTTACCTCCACCATTCTCTGAACTTTTTTTCCTAAGGAGCCTAAATGTGGTAGTGAGATAAAAAAATCCATTCTTCCAGTTGAACATGGGTCAAAATTAAGATAACCATATATTCTAGGTTGCCTGGGATAGTCCTGTTTTATACAAGTCTTGGAATGTGAAAAATTTTACAAAAACCCATCAAGAAATTGTCAGTTTAATTGAATTGCCACCATTCAACACTGTTTTCACTCAGTTGCCTTTTAAAAAATAAGAATCCAAGTACTCAAAAACTTCTGTGCTGTGAAAACAGTGATGTTTCTTTAGTTTCCTTGGGCTATTAATCTACATCTAGTGGGATCAATATAGTACTTCACAGATTTCTATTCCTATTATCTTCAGCAAAAACAAAAGTGGAATGGCCTATAGACAAGGCATTAGGAAAGAACAAGTTCTAAAAATTAAAAATATACTGTTTTGGTAAATAGTCTACATTAAATGAATAGCACATATGTACATGTGTATATTTTTAATTAGATTCTAGTCTTTCTTATATATTTGCTATATTCCCACCTTTGAGTAATTTGAAAGAAAAATTTATATATATATATATATATATATATATATATATATATATATATATATATTACAGTATTATAATGAGCATTTATTGTATACCAGGCACCTTTTCTAGGTCCGGGAATATAGTGGTTAAAAGAAAAGGACAATATTCTTGCCTTACTGGAGTGACAGTTTAATAGGAAAGCATAAAATGCAAATAAATAAGCAATATACAATACAATATCAACTATAGATAATAGGAGGAAAAATAAAGTGACATCTTTACCCTGCATTACCTGTTTTATTTTTTTAAGTTGACTACAATGGATTTCAATTACAGATTGAATATCCCTTATCTGATATGCTGAGGACCAGAAGTGTTTTGAATTTCACATTTTATCAAATTTTGGAATATTTTCATATACCTAATGAGATATTACTTGGGGGCTGTGCTTGCAAAGGAAATCTGAGCATGTGCAGAAAAGATAAATTATATTTAAAGAGGGCTGGGAACATCCTTTGTCCCTTTGGGGATACAAAATGAATTGTGTGTGTGTCTGAGGTTTGACTGCAACCTGTCATATGAAGTCAGGAGTTGAATTCTCCACTTGTAGAGTCTTCATGGTGTTCAAAAACTTCCAAAATTGGAGTAGTAAGGATTTTAACATTTTGGATTGGGAATACTTGACCTGTACTTGCAACCAAAAGGAGTCTTAATAAATATACTCCCATCTAAATAAGTTCCCTTTTACCATTTGCCAACTATATTCCAAGCTGTGACTTCCCACTGAGCCAAGTGATCTAATCCAGGAGCTCTCAGAAATTTCTAAACTAATTTTTGAATAGCAACTATAAGTGAACCAAACAGCAATTAATAGTTTCATCATAAACCACTTCCTCAATGCATTCAACCCTCATATTAGAAAAACAATTTTCCTCCCAGACATCTCTTTACAATGAATTTCACCCATCCTTTTGGACTTGTTTTCAAGTCAGAAGGCACCAGCAAACTATATCTTTGCACCGTCTGCATCCTTGGTCTCATCTATATGAAACAATAAAAATGTGGTCCACCCCCTTGGATCTTAGAAGGGTATAACCTTGATTTAAGACTAGGATCCATTCTGGAATGAGACAGGTAGATTCTTATGATGGAGGCTTGATACATAATTTCTAGCCTTACAAATTTCAATATTCTTTATCCAAATCTATGTGTCAGCACCCAAAAGATTGTCCTTTTTTATAGATGGTTATGGGCAACTAAGACTTCCTGATATTTTTGACCAAGCAGCCCAGGAAGGAAGGAAATGGAAAATTCTCAAGTCTTCTTTAAATGAAAAATATAAGAAAAGAATGTATGGAAAGCCAGGAGAAATTCTTGGCCCCAGCATTGTATATTCCTCCAAAATTTATCTATGATTGTTCATTTTGACCTTTCCCTTTGTCCAGAAGTCTGACAGTACAGTTTGAAAATGTTGCTCAATTTCAAAAATAAACCATAGCTCTTTAGTCATGTTTGCAGTAGAAGTGGCCCTATGATGAAATTCAGTGAACCTCAGCACTCTCAAGTCTAAGAACAGATACCCCAGGAACTGAGAAGTCATTAGGTATACTCCCCAGGAGCTGGATGGGTTTGGGGATGTAGTGGGTTAAATCAGGTTTATCAATTTATAAGAGTTTGTTACCATGAGAATTTCCCCCTCACATTCTGGAAACAACAAGGACCATAACAAAACCCACTTAGTATATTTCCACTAGCAAATACAATACTGTGGTTCCAATGGCATGTGTATGCATATCATATATCATACATATATATATATGTGCATGTGTATATATATGTGCATGTGTATATATATGCATATATATAGTTATATGTATAGTATATAATTTGTCTAATAACTATTGTGGATTTAGTCCATGTGTGACATGGGATCTTATAATCTTATTTAAAAAAAATAAGTGGAAAAGCATTATAAATTACCAATGTGGATTCAACCTTGTGATATAGACTAGTTAGAGGAGGGGCATCAGCAGATTGGAGAAGTGTGTGCACTGCCACCCAATGCCACATGTGTCTGTAACCAATGACCTTAGGAAACATCCAGGAAGGGTGGAGTGGAACATAAATCTCTAATAAAATTTGCACTCCTCAAATGGTTATTCCTCAGTGAAATGGTGAATGAGACTGAAATTTGCCTTGCAAATACTAAATTAACTTTTCTCTCTTGGTTTTAGATAAAGAAAAAAATTGTGGCTCTGGAAAAGATATTTATGTGAAAAGGCAATATTCTCACTGTTGATGTCTCAAAAAGAACCCAACTTTTATTTTATTGAGAAAATAATTTGATCAGCACAGTCGCTAGAGTCTTTTTCTGACAAATCTGGCACACAGACACCTGGCTCAGGGGAGTTCACAGGAACCTGTGGCTACCGATGCCTTTATCTACTTTGTTTCTCCCTGAGTGTCACACAGGATAATGCCTGAGAAAGTCCTTCAGCGACCCAGGTGGTGCACGATTTCACAGGTAATTAGGAATTTTGAAATCTCTTGATGAGAATTACTGTTTAACTTTTTTAAGTGTTAAATATTTGGATTTAAACCAGAAATAGAAAATTGGATATTGAGTGAAACTACAAGCAAATTAAGTCCTCACGTAGCCTGGAGGTAGCATGTGGCCATCTATTTGGGTCTCTGGGTAGCAGTGCACGAACTATAGGATTCCATTTGGACCTTGGTGCCACCTGCTCCTGGACTGTTTCTTAGCACTGGCCTCAATGGACGGGTTGGTCTCGATCTGGCCTATACATCTGCTGTTAACCTGGTCACACTCCTGACAGGTGTGGGAATAGCTTCACCTCTTCTGGAGAGCTACAGATTCTGAGACCTATCTAGGACTTCTAAATAAATAAGGTGTTAGAATTATGTATACAAAGAAAGAAAAAAACTATGAGCATTGATTTACACTGTGCTTGCCTCTTAGAGTCTGTTTTTTTGTTTGTTTCAAATCAGTGATTTTTTAATAATGTACTAAAATGAAACATAGGGATCATCTGGAAGCATAGTAGGGAAGAGAGAGAAGAATTGGAGATAAGTGGCAAAATATCTGTTACGATATAAGAAATTAAATTGAAACATATAGAACTGTTATGGTTTGGATGTGAGGTGTCTCCCAAAAGCTCATGTGTGAGACAATGCAAGAAGGTTTAGAGGAGAAATGACTGGGTTATGAGATATGAGAGACTTAATCCAATCCGTGGATTGCCCACCCCCCATGGGATTCACTGAATGGCAACTGAAGGTGGGTAGGGTGTGGCTGGAGGAGGTGGATCCCTGGAGGCCTTTGTGGTATCATTGTGTTAGTTGCTTTCCTCTGCCATACTCTTCCACCATGTTTTTCTTCCTCTCCTCAACCCCGAGGAATGGAGTCAGCTGTCTATAAGCTGAGACTTCTGAAACTGTGAGTCCCCAAATAAACTTTTCCTCCTCTAAAAATATTCTTGTTAGGACTTTTAGTCACAGCAGTGAAAAATCTGACTGAAACATGAGCCTAAGAAAGAGTCCTTGGTACCCCTCTCAGGATTGCTCTTCCCACACACTTCACTCTCCTCACTGGTTCAATATTTGCAAAATAAAGTGGTCTCCTGTGGGGGTTCATTTCAAGACTCCTAGTGGATTCCTGGGCATTGCTGATAGTATTAAGCTTTACATACAAATACCACAATCTGATGATAATTGAGATGGCTAGGGGGTGAGTAATAGGAATGTAGACAGCCTGGAAACAGTGGCCAGAGGGATACCTCACATCCCAAGCTGGTTGGAGCAGGACAGCCAGGGATTTCCTCACACTACTTAGAATGGCATGCAATTTAAAACTTATACATTGTTTACTTCTGGAATTTTCCATTTAATATTTTCAGACTGGCCACAGGTAACTGAATCTATGCAAAGTGCAACAGCAGAGAGGGGGATAATTTCATTTGTCCCTCCCATCCGTCATTCTTACTCAATTTCCCTTAATGTGGTCAAAACGGGAAATTCTTTAAAGAATTGAAATGTCTGCAAGGCTTTAAGGGCATTAACGTACAGATTTTCATTAAAGAGGAAGGAGGAGGAGGAGGAGGAGGAGCAGAGAACAATAAAGTCACTGTTTCTCAATGGTCTTTCCATCTTTTCATTTTTCACCCTCCTCAAAAGCCATTTTATAAACCTTCCTCATCACTCTTCTCCTAAGAAATTTGAATACCTCAGACATTCTGTGTATATGTTTTATGTTCTGTCATTTTTGGAAGAGCCCCATAGGGCACATGGTCCCATCAAGTTAAGTGAACAGCTCTGCTTTCAATACCATCATAATTAGCATGGAATAGTAGAAAGAATACTCCATTTATAGTCACTTTCCTCTGGAGGATTAGAATACCAACTTTACTCTGTTTATCTCTGTTATTCTAGAAAAAGTAATCAATTTCCTTGAATGTCAATTTTCTCACATATAAAACAAGGTTAAGGTTAAAATAACAAGTAAGAAAACAAACAGAACTGAAAATATCTTATCTACCGACATCACAGGGTTGTTGTGAAAGAAATTTTTTCCTGAGATAAGTCAATTTATCAAGTCAGGGTGCACCACACGCTTGCCTTTCATCTCTCTTCATAAAACCAGGGTGTCATTAATATAGAAAGAACCTCCAGTGTTTGCACAGTAGCAATGGGAAGGGGCAATGCACTCTGGTGTTTTAGTTAAGCAAGCAGCCAGATAATAAATTTCTTTGGCAGGGACTTTGTCTAGGAATAAGGGAGGAGAATTCATGCTTAATGGAGGAAAAGCCACGAAGGAAAATCTTGGAATATTTTTCCCGTAGAAACTCTAAAACCAACATTAAATATTGATTTCAGCCGGGCGCAGTGGCGCACGCCTGTAATCCTATCACTTTGGGAGGCTGAGGCAGGAGGATTGCGAGTTCAAAGCCAGCCTCAGCAATGGCGAGGCACTTAGCAACTCAGTGAGACCCTGTCTCTAATAAAAATACAAAAAAGGGCTGGGGATGTGGCCCAGTGGTCAAGTGCCCCTGAGTTCAATCCCTGGTACCACAAAAAAAAAAAAAAAGAAAATTGATTTCAGTGAATTATTTGCAAACAAGGGCTGGATCAGGTGACTGCAAACCATTCCTCTACAATTTAATTGATCATTTTCTATAAGGAACCTAATTATCTTTAGACACCCTAATATTTCAATGTTAACTTTTATTTTAAACCTTATTTTGTTAAGTATAACACCTATATGTTGATATTATAAAACACATTTAATTTTCAACTCTTAACAACTTCAAAAATATACAATTGGTTAAAAAATAATACTATGTCTAATATTTACTGAGCCCACAGTCAATGCCAGGCCCTGGACTAGGTGTATGACTGTTATGGTTTTCTGTCTTATAGTAGCTCATAGCATTAGTATTACATACTCTATTGGTTTCTATAGTACGTCAATCATTTTCTTTTCAGTAGCCCCTGGCCTCATCCATGCCGTTTTACTTTCCATGGTTTTAGTTACTCTCAGTCAATGATGGTACAAAAATATTAAGTGGAAAATTCCAGAAATAAACAATTCATGAGTTTTAAATTGCAGGCCATTCTGAGGACCATGCTCATGCTGTCCTGTTCTGTATCATCTGGGATGTAAATCATCCTTTTGTCCAGAGTATCCACACTGTATGCACTAACCAACCACCCAGTAGTCACTCAGTAGTTACCTCTTATCAAACATACTGTTGTGATATCATGATGCTTTGTTCACTCAATAAGGACCCCAAAGCACTGGAGTAATGATGTTGACAATTTGGATGTGTCAAAGAGAAGCTGTAAAGGGCTTCCTTAAGTGAAAAGGTGAGAGTTCTTGACATAATAGGAAAAAAAAAAGAAAAAAAAATATATGCTGAGGTTGCTAAGATCTATAGTAAGAATGAATGTATTAGTCATGGTATTGTGAAGAAGAAAAAGAAATTTGTGCTAGTTCTGCTGCTGCATTTCAAAGTGCAAAAGTTATGGCCCACCTGTGCATAAGTGCTCAGTTAAGATGGAAAAGGCATTAAAATTTGCATACATGTATACAGGAATAAAACAGGGTTTTCTATTACCCATGGTTTCAGACATCCACTGGGGGATGGAAAATATCCCTCAGTGATAAGGGAGGACCACTGTACTCCACATTCTCTAGGTCAGCAATTTGGTCTGAGCTCATCTGGGCAGTTCTTCGGCTGCTCTTGCTCAGGGTCATTCATATGGCTTATGTTCCAAAGTGAATTGGCTAGAGACTACTGGTCTAGGGAGTCTTGCTGGGATGGCTCTTCTCTGCTATATGTGGTAACTCTCTCCAGCAGGTCAGCCTGGGATAGGCCTCATGGCTGCTGCATACCAGAGGACAAACATGCAGCCTGCAAGGCTGCCTGAACCTGAGGCTCAGAACTCACCGATCACTTCCTGGAAGCGTACTAGTCAAAGCAAGTCGCAGACCAGCCCAGATTTAGGCAGGGTGAGGATGGATTCCATCTCTTCACGGTACAGCCGCTAAGGATTTGTGGCCTTTTGAAATCTGTTTCACATGCTTTCACAGATGAGTGATCTAAGATTCAGAGAGATTGTGGAACTCACCTAAGATATAGCCAGTAGTGCAGTAACAGGGATAAGCTCTGAATTTAGTTTTTTCTGATTTCCATGCCATTTTAACCATATAGCGTTCAATTGTACTTCATGCACATCTGAATTTCTCAAAGCACTTGTGGTCTGAATTGGGCCCCGACAACCACCTCCCTCAACCGCCAGGAGACATCATATATTGAAGTCCTAATCCCTGGTACCTCAGAATGTGAATGTATTTGGACATAGGCCTTTAAAGAGATGATTAAACGAAATGAGTTTGTTAGATTGGGCCCAATTCAACATGACTGTTGTCCTTGGAACAAAGGATTAGGATTAGGCAGATGGAAGACCAGGTAAAGTCAGAGGGCAACTAACCCTGCTGACACCTTGATCTCAGATTTCCAGTCTCTAGAATTGTGACAAAATAAGTTTCTGTTCTTTCAGGGACCCAGTCTGTGGTGCTTGGTTAGGGAAGCCTTAGTAAACTATTATAGCACTGTCACACAAATTGGCTCATTCAGTGTTCATACTAACTTTATAGGGCTGGTAGGTTAAGTACTACAGTTATTCATATTTGATCTGACATACTTAAAATCACTCAGTAGGGCCTGCTAGTGGTGAGACCCCATTAGATAAAGGTCTTTGTGGATTTTAGCATAAGAATTTCTCTTCTAAATGAAGACTTATGATTCATTTCTAACCTCCAAGTTTCCCTTGTGGATATTCCTGCTGTTTTCTATGAAAAACTGATAATTTGATACTCAAAGCACATTACACCTGTTTTTATTTTTATTTTTTCCTCACTAGGAAGGTCAAAACTGTGCCATTTGTTCTTTATTTTCAGAACTCACCTAGTAAACATTTTTGTTTTTGCTTTTGCCCACTTTATTACTTTTTTCTCTACTCCAGACCAATTGAATCAGAATCTACATTTTGACAAGTTCCTCCAGGTGATTTTGA
This sequence comes from Tamias sibiricus, assembly GCA_025594165.1. Classification (NCBI taxonomy): domain Eukaryota; kingdom Metazoa; phylum Chordata; class Mammalia; order Rodentia; family Sciuridae; genus Tamias; species Tamias sibiricus. Next base: position 136,697,238 of record CM046658.1, on the reverse strand, counting down.
TCACACCAATGTTTGAGAAGTGCTGTTTTACTGAACCTCAGGAAGAGTTTATCTTTTACTCAGTTTGGTACCTACAACATCCTGAGAATATTCTTACCCCATACAGGGTCATAAATCTAAAACAGTGAACTGCAATTGTAGAGATAACAAGATAGAAAGAGTTGGCTTTTAACCGCCTTATTCTAGCAGAAAGAAATCAGGTAAGCTCTACAGGCCATAGCATTAAAGAGAAAAAAAGACTGGAAATTTAAAAAGGGAAAGCCTATTCTAGGGACATGTCCTCTCTTGTTCTCTGACTGCTCATTTGTACAGGATATGGTGAAAGCTTTGACGGTCCCAGTCCTGTTCTACATCTGTTCCCAGCCTTACTATATTTTGGGGGTGTCTTGTTGAATGAATGATACAGTTAAGGCATTTTTCACTTCTAGACATAGGAGGAGCTTTTACTTGCTGAATGTGCCATGCCTAGGTCCTTTAAAGATTTTGTCAATGATGTGAATGAAATTATAGAATGAAGGGTCTTGTGTTCCCAAGAACTCAAGTCTGGGAGAATGTGGTAGGGGCCACTAGTCATCACTCATATCTACCTTTATCCTCTTAATGACAGAATTGTTCTCTTTGGTCTGACAAAATAGGGGTCAAAATTTTCAGCCTTCCTTGCATCTAGATGTGTCCAGTGGCTAAGTTCTAACTAAGAGCATTATAGACCAAAGTATTTTATGTAAATGAAGCTTTGGGGGGATCACCTTAAATGGACGGGAGATGGCCTTCTTAGCTCTTTCTGGCTTCCTGTTGGATGGGAAATGGGTGTGACAGCTGGAGCTCTTGTTTCCATCTTGGGACTATGAAGTGGAAGAGGATGACAGAACCCAGTGGGAGGGACCTGGGGATCACAGACTTGTCACTTCACTCCTGAAGAGCCTACCTCTGATCCTTGCTCCACAAGATAGAAATAAGTTTCTATTTTTTTAAAGTCACAATATCTAAGTGTTACATTATTCATAACCAGCATTAATCCTAGCCAATCCTGAAGGCTTGCTATGTATTAAATAACAAGATCAAGATTGGAAAGCACTGGATCAACTGAGATAATGGTAAAAAATGTCGTAAAATAAAATGGTAAAAGTGTCAATTCCAATACTTTAAATTTTTTTTTAGTTGTACATGGACACAATGCCTTTATTTTGTTTATTTTTATGCAGTGCTGAGGGTCTAACCCAGTGCCTCAGATGTGCTTGGTAAGTGCTGTACAATTGAGCCACAACCCCAGCCCTCCAATACTTTTCTTTAAAAACTATATCCATATACAGAATTGAGGAGAACTGGCTAAGTAATAATTTGTATATAAAAGACTTGTGCATGTGGGGAGAGGAGAGTTGGCAGACACAAATATCCTGTGGGTAAACAGGGTAATACGACTGTTTAAGGCTAAAAGCATGCTAGGATAAGTTAAATTTTACCCAGACCAAAGCAGGTTAGTACTCTCAATTTTCCACACTGGCACAGCACATTGGAGGATTATGTTCTTTTCCAGGCACCATATTCTTTGGAAGGATATTGACAAATTACAGCCATTAATGGAAAGGGCTATGAAGTATTATCCCAGAGAGGGAAAAGATGTAGAGGACACTAAATCATTACCCTCAGACATTCAATGCCTGGTTACATGGAAGATAGAATATGACTGCTTTTTCTCTCCCATTCTTACCACCAATGAATGAAAGGTACTGGAGGCAAGCTTTGGCTCCTTATAAGAAATAATTTCTCCATATCAAACACTACCTCATGTGTTAAGTTCAGTCATCATCAAATCATAAGTGCTCACTCAATCCACAATAGTTAAGCTATGGAACCAACGTAGGTGCCCCTCAACTGATGAATGGATAAAGAAAATGTGGCATATATACAGAATGGAATATTAATCAGCCATAAGGAAGAATGAAATTATGGCATTTGCTGGTAAATGGATGGAACTGGAGACTATCATGCTAAGTGAAATAAGCCAATCTCCAAAAACCAAAGGTCGAGTGTTCTCTCTGATATGGGGATGCTGAGTCAAATAGGCCAGGGGCAGGGGCAGGAGGGAGGAGTGAGGTTCACCAGGTTGGACAGGGGGGTAATGGGGGAAAGGGAGAGGAGATAGGAATGGGAAAGACAGTAGAATGAATCAGACATAACCTTCCTATTTTCATATATGAATACCCAACCAGTGTTAACTCCACATCACGTTCAACCCCAAGAATGGGAAGTTCCATGTATGTTCCATATCGTACATGCTCCATGTATGTATAACATGTCAAAATACATTCTACTGTCATGTATAATTAAATAGAACAAATCCAAAAAAATCACAAGTGCTCACCTTGAGGCAGGTGCTTTGCTGTGTTTGTATTTGTTAGCTCATTTCATCCTCATAAACCTGTGAGGTAGACTTCTATTTTTATATCTGTTTTACAAATTTGGAAGTTGAGGCTTGGAAAAGTTGAGTAACATACTCAGTATCATTTTGCTGGTAAAAGGCAGAGCCAGGCTTTGCTGTCACTTTGCTTCTCCAGATTTGGTGTCCATCCCTGGAGATGTTCAGGCACAGGGTGGGTGAAAGGGAAACATCAGCTAGTGGAGCTATCAAACAGATTCCTGAATTAAGCTTCATGTAGAAAAGTCTGTATTTCTTTATCTTGAAAGCATTTTCCTAACTCTAGTAATAACAATGAGACTCTGTGTGTTACAGCAGGAGAAAAACCCACTGGGCTTATCTAGGGCCCTGGAGGTGAAAAAATCATCAAACAAGTAGAGAAACAGATCAGAACATCTACATTTAAATTCTGAATCTTTGGCTTCCTAGTTGTAGAGTCTGAGACAGGACATGTAATCTGTTTGAAACTTAGTTTCGTCATGAGTAAAATCCACATAATTATAAACAACCTTCAGGATTGTGATGGTTAAAAATAAATATCTTAAGCCCTGTTAATGACAGGCACTCAAATCTGGTAGTTATCATTAACTGCTGGTTAAGGCATGAACCGAGGCAGGTATTCATTGCAGCTTGGTGATTAGAAAAATTTAAATATTAGAAATTTCTAGGATTTAAAGGAGAGATTGAAATTCATTTAGACAATGCCTCATTTTTATAATTTTTGTAATGCTTTATTTAGGACTTGTCTAGAATTTTAGAACTTTATTCTTTTGGATGAAATATACATCATAAGGACTGGGAAACTAAAAGTCATATTTCCCAGATACATGGAATCTTAGGGTTGTGGATGTGTTTTAGATGTACTCCTGCAAGACTAAATTAGTGAAAAAAAATAAAGGAAGACAGTGCTCTACAGGAGATGGCATGCAAGTGTGGGGGAAATAGAGATTAAAAAACAATCTCCTGCACCAAGCCTGAAAATCTCTGCACAGAGAAGAAAACCGTGTTATAATCAAATAAGCCTTAACAAGAATGTGATAAAATTTGCTAGCATTTGCGAAGGAAGAAAAAAATCTCATCTTTTATTATAGCCAGGCAGAGACAGCCTATTCCATGTTTTCAAGATAAACAACTTGTGTGCAAGCAAGAGGACACCATAGCACTGTTTATCACACATAGTTGATCCTAATTTCACCTGCTGTTGGGCTAGCCACCTGTGTTTGCTCATTGCTGTTAGCCCAAGCAAAACTAAACGTCTTATATCTTCATGACAGGAGGTAGCTTTGTAACTCGGAAACAAGTGCCAGGGTTTTCTGTCTCCCTGTACCACCCCAATCCCACCAAAGCTTGGGAGACAGACTCTTGCTTCCTTGATGATTACATCCTGGAGCTGGTTTCCAGGTTCTTAAGAAACATTCCTGGGTTATAAAATTGGTATGAGGCTTATTCAGTATTTAGAGTTACAAACATTTCAAAAAGGCAGAGAAATTATGATAGGTTTTCTAAAATAAGTACTCTAAGGGAGAGAGATCACTTTTTTTTTTCCATAGGAAAAAAATTCTTTTCTGTTGTGGCATTTTCTATAAAGCCCTCTCCTTTTTCATGAAAGATATCATGGTGTTGAAAGAGTTAACTTTGACTTCTACTTGCTGTTTAGTTCTTTATTCACATATATGGCCACCAGGTATTGCTATTTCAATTATTTAGATCCAGACTAACTCTGTACATTTATCTTTTCTTAAAAAGAGTAACACAAACCTTTTTCTATAAGTACTTAATTTCTAGTTAATAAGCTTTAAGAGTCTTTTTGTGATTAAAAATAAATTTCTCTTACTTTTAAAGTAGATATAAATCCCTTAGAGCAAAAAGTCTTCCATGAGCTAACATTCAGCCTTGCCCTGCTTCTAGGTTTTACAAACAACTGCTATAAAAGAAAAACAATAGTGCTTTGGAATCCCAGATAGAGAGAGTTGACTTTTATCAAACAAGTTTAAACAGTATACAGAAAGAATGACTAAGTTAGAGATATGAGGTAAAAATTATAACATACGCAGATAGTTACGTACAGTTCTTGTAACTCTCCATCTGTACGAAACACATATGTCTGATATGTAATCAGTAAATGATTCAACCTCTTTCCTAAGTTTTATGATGTAAAAGAATGTGTAATGCCAAGAAATGTTGCTTATATACTTGTACAAACTGAAAATAAACCAGCAGAAGATTCCACAGCCTGACCTGTGTGTCGGTGTGTTATTTTCCCCATCGCTGTTTCTCTGCCTCCGTACTTCGCTGAGCGCTCGTGTTGTACCCCCTGACTGGGGCTGGCCCCAGCACTTTTCTACTTATTTTAAGTTTGTATCTACCATTATACCAGTCATCATTTTCCCTTGGTATAGTCCTAAATCCAGTAATTAAAATTTTTAATAATATATGTAAGCTTTGAATTAGTCAACTTTTATTACTTATTGTATTTGTTAGCTTCCCATTACTATAGCAAAACACTTGAGATCATCAACTTATAAAGAGAAAATGCTTATTTTGGCTCACAGGTTTGAAGGTTTCACTTCATGATTGGTTGACCCTGTTGCTTTAGGCCTGTGGTGACAGAATACATCATGGCAGGAGCACTTGGCTGAGCAAAACTGTTCACCTCATGGCCATGAACAAAAGACTCAGGTGGAGATGCATCTCCCAATCCCCTTCAATGGCATTGCTCTCTATGATCTAAAGACCTCTCACTAAGCCCCACCTCCTGGAGGTTTCACCCACCTTCCAAAAGCACCACCCTGAAGAACAAGGATTTAACACATGGGCTTTGAGGGTACATTTAAGATCTAAACTATAGAACCTGGGCTTTCAGAACCATTGCCTTGTCTATGGGAGCAATTTGAAGGACTCAGTTACTATACATGTGGTCTCCTATACATATGTAGATTCACATATATGTGTTCATTTTGAGAGGGATGTTATAATATTTTGAGCTTGTTTTGGGTAGAGTTTGTTTCTTTATATATTCTTGAGTATAAGTAATGAATAAGGATGTGATATTTCTTTTCTGTGCATATATTCCTATTCTGTGCATATATTCCTAGAACTAAGGGAATGCAAATTAAAACTACATGGAGATAACACTATATCCCACCAGAATAGTGACAATTTAAAATAACTGTTAATTCTAAGTGTTGATAAGGATTCAGAGCATTGGTAGTCATCCACAATCTCTTTGGAAAAATTGTTTTATATCTACAAAATTTGAACAGATTCATTCCCAATGACATTTATATTCTGAGGCAACTGTCTAACAGAAATGCACATGTACACCAAAAGACATTCAAGAATGCTTAAGATGATACCATTTGAATAGCCTCAAACTGAAAACATTTCAAACTTCAGTAAAGAATTGATGAGTAAACAAAATATGATATATTTATACAATGGAATAATGCAACAATAAAGCAAATACATTTGTACTCAATAATCTGAATGAACCTCAGAAACAAAATGGTGAGCTATAGAACCCATATACAAAATGATACATAGTTGACAGCTTCATTTATATTATATATTATACAGAATAGGAAAAATTATTCTGTAGTCTTTAAAATTTACTCCTTTTGAGAGGTGAGGGAGATACAGCTTGGGAAGGGAGCAAAGATATTTTCATGTGCTTCCTAGTAATTAAATTTCTTGACTTCATTGGTCTTTTTATGGATGTGCTCTTTTCATGCTAACCCTCTACAATGTACCTTTATGATTTGTATGCTTTTCTAAGTGTATAATACAATAAAATGTTTATTTAAAACATGGTCAAACTATTAGGTATGAACAAAACAACCTTATAGTTGTTGAATTTTGGGCTATTACTATAAAATATGATATGGGTAGACTCATAAATTAATCATAACATATACTGAAAGATATCCCCTTAAGAAAATCTGAAACAAAGAAATCCACATTTACCAAACAAGGAAACCAGAAGGAGTTATTTACATAGTATTGAATGCATCCTTTAAGGAATGAGTCTCTTTGTGCCTTAACATGTAATATGACTTTCAAATATTTTATTCCATTGCTCAAGAAGAAAATCTATTATATAATTTTTAAAAGTAAATAAAGTTTTCCACCTTACCTTTATATATTTTCCCCTGCATATTTTTCTTATGAGACTGTCCTGGAGTATGATCATCATCTTTTAAAAAATTAATTAATTTTAATTAGGTACACATGACAGCAGAATGCATTTTGATTCATTATACACAATTGCAGCACAACATTTCATTTCTATGGTTGTACATGATGTAGCATTGCACCATAAGTGCTGTCATACATGTATCTAGGATAATGATGTCCATCTCATTCCACCATATTTCCTGCCCCCCATACCCCCTCCCCACCTCTCCCTTCTCTTTGCCCTGTCAAAGTTCCTCCATTTTATCATGATCTTTAATATTAGCACTGTGCCATTGCATTTGCATTATGCTTAATAGTAACAAAGGGTTTTCACATCGATTGCACAACAAGCGTCAACGTTAAGGAAGTCAGTGTTAAATTGAAATTAAGTTTGGTCTAAATCTGTCTTCCTACTCAATTGATAAAGTGGCCCAAAGCAGCTGCTGTATACTGTGAACCTAGCTTTGTGTGCAAATTATAACCTAAGAGAATGTATTTGTCACCAAACAACCAAGTTTCAGCCAATCATAGCAGCTGAAATTCCAGCCAGAGGCTGAAAGCTAGGAAAATATGACCACATAGACAAATGCCAAGAGCAGCCAATCAGATTGTTTCTGTATTTGATGTTCTATTTTTCTGACTATAAATGTACATAGGGCAGGTGGGATGGGGCAGGGTAGGCATTTTGAACTATCTTTGGTCTGAATCACAATGCATGTTTCTAGAACTTTTATTTATTTATTTGCTCATATAGATTTTGTTTAAGTAGTCTTGGTTTCTTCTTTAAACAGCACATATTAGTCTTACACTCTGCATGAGCAAACAGGCTTGAAGTGGCCTTGAGATTTCCCTAATATCCCACTGCTTATACAAGGTGAAGCTGTACCCTAGTCTGGCCATGTCTCTTCAGTACTCTTTGAATCTGTCAGGTTTCTTGGTTGTAAGTCACAGAAACAAGCTCTGGTTATCCTAAGGCAAATAAAGGAAAGAAAGAAAAAAAGAAAGGAGCAAAGAAAAAAAGAGAGAAAACAAAACAAAAAATATATTGGAAACATACCAAATATTTGGGACTCAACCATTAAAAAGAAGCTGGGTCACTCACCTTGGAAAATTGGCAATTATTAGGCAGCTCAGTTACAGGCAGCTTCAGAAGCTTGTCTTCAAGACCTGCAATGTGGAAACAGTCTGATCTTTGGGATGACTCTACAATCTAGAGAGATTTTTTTTTTCCTTGCTCAGATTCAAAGTCTTAGGAAGGAGTCGTTACTGGCTGAGTTTTAATTTCCTGCCCACTCCTTGACTATAGTAAGGGGCCAGAAAAAATTTGGGTCCTCAGTCCTGGGTGAAGGTTGGTAGTCAAGATTGCGGAATTTCCAAAATGAGATGTTAGAATCAGGGACATCCCCCAAAGGGAATCTAGGGCGCCCATTTGAATGAGTTGTTAGGTCCTGAAGAGTCAAGAACCTGGCAAACCTCTTCTATAATACTGGTCTTCTTATTGGAGAAAGCACCAAATAGAGGACTCATGTCACCATCTGGAATGGGGATCAAGGTGAAAGTCTAAAGGCTCCTACTAGTGGGACAGGGTAACCAACTTCAAACTGAGCAGACATTCAAGGTTGGGCACCCAGTGGTTCCCACTGCCTTTGCAGCCTTCACTGAGGACAGAGAGCTGTGCTTTTTAAAACTGGGTCTCAAACTTATTTTCTAGTGTGAATTGGTTCTGGTCTTAACTAGTGAAATACAAAACAAGACTGCATGTCAATCATTCTAAAGATTTGACAGGGTGGAACAAACAGAACAATAACAGCAGAAAAGCTAACGAGTATCTCAGAGGATAAGAAATAGCAACCCATAAAGAAGTGGCAATGAAACATCAGTTGCTGTTGGTGAAGCAGCTGCAATAGTTTAGGAAAACAGGTGGAATTTTAAGGGAGCGTCTTAGTTTGCTAGAGCTGCCATAACAAAGGGGCATAAACTGGTTGGTTTAAATAACAGATAATTTTTTTCCTCCAAATTCTGTAGTTTAGAAGCCCAAGATTAAAGTGGGCTTCTGAGAACTGTGAAGGTGAATCTGGCATTATTCTTGGCTTCTGTTAGTTTGCTGGTAATTTTGGCATTTCTTGGCTTGTGAATGCATTGCCCCATCTCTACCTTCACGCTCACATGATGTTCTGTCTGCATCTATTCCTATGTCCAAATTTCCCCTTTAGATAAAGGCACAAATCATATTGGATAAGGCCCAATTCTAATGATCTCATAACTTGATTACCTCTGTCAAGACCCTAATTTCCTGTGGTATATATACAAAATGGAATTTTACTCAGCAATAAAAGAGAATAATGGCATTTGCAAGTAAATGGATGAAGATGGAGAATATAATGTCAAGTGAAATTAGTCAATCTAAAAAATCCAAATACCGAATATTTTCTCTGATATAAGAAGGCTAGTTCACAGTGTTGTTGGATGGAGGTACATAGGAGGATTAGAGGAACACTAGAATGGTCAAAGGAAAAGGAGGGGAAGGGAGGGAGCAAGGGGGGAGAAAAGGGGGAAAATGAAAAAAAAATTGGTGGTTGAATGAGATGGATATCATTATCCTAAATGCATGATTGAAGATCTGAATGGTACTTATATACTTTGTATACAAACAGTTGTATGTAAAAAGATTCTATATATGTGCATTATGAATTGTAATACATACTACTATTATAAATAAAAAAGAAAAAGAAAAAAATAAATAAATAAAAGAAATCAATTTTTAATCTTGCTATGAAAACAAATAAAAGTGTTTATATTTGTTAAAAAAAAAAACCCTAATTTCCAAATAAGGTCATATTCTGAAGTAGGGTGGTTAAGGTTGAAACGTGTTTTGGGGGCACGTAATTCAATAGGGAGGATGCTTATTCATCAAGAGCAATACTTTGTAGTTTATAGCATCTTTTTATGGGGACCAAAAGGCATGTTCTGTACTGTCCCAGACATAAAGAATACCTTGGTCTGTGAGGGGATCAGGGCTTCTCCAGGCCCAGCTGGCAAAGTCAAGATTGCAGGTGTGGTGTACCCCTGTAATCCCAGAGACTTGGGAGCCTGAGGCAGGAGGATTCCAAGTTCAAAGCCAGCCTCAGCAACTTAGCAAGGCCTTAAGCAACTTAGCAAGACTCTGATTCCAAATAAAAAAATAAAAAGGGCTGGGGATGTGGCTTAGTGGCAAAGTGGCCCTGGGTTCAATTCCTGGTGAGAGAGAGAGAGACAGGGAGGGAGGGAGAGGGACAGAGAGAGAGAGAAGGGGGAGAGAAAGAGAGGGAGGGAGAGGGAGAGGGAGAGGGGAGAGAGAGAGAGAGAGAGAGAGAGAGAGAGAGAGAGAGACTGCAGATATTATGTTCTGAGGTCGGACCCTTATTAATTCTGCTAAGCTCCCAGTTTCATCTACTGCAATGCATAAAGTCCTTTCTAGGAAAATATTGATGCTATTTAACACAGAAATTTTGTTTAGAGTTTTTGTTTATTTCAATCTTCGTTTTAAAAACCTTGAGGATTTTGCTATCATTAATGGTTTTTTAGTTCTTTAATAAGATATTGCTAGAAGGGAGGTGTTGTAGATTTGGAATTTAATAATAGCTAATATTTATTAAACAATTATTATGTGCCAGGAACATAAAAACTTTATGTAGAATCTCTCATTTAGTTCTCAAAACATTCTCATTTTATATATTAGAAGGTTGAGGATATAGAATGCTCCATGAGTTTCTCAAGGTTGTAGCTAGTTATAATGAGGGTAGGATTGGATTCTGTCTGATTCTGAAGTTCAGCTGTCACTCTTTATAGTATTACTTAGGAAGCCATTTCTGTAAGTTGAGATTACCCCCAATTTGCCTTTTGCTTTTGTTTCCAAAGCAGTATTTTAAAAAACATTTAACTAGAACTTTGAAACATTGAGTGCATTTAGCAGCAATATTTGTGCAACTGCTCTGCCTATCTTCTGGGGAAGCCATCAGTAAGGAAGAGTAGAGGAGGATTCCAGGGAGAAAGATGGGGAGAAGAAATGGAGGAAGGGCTGGATAAAGCTATAGGACAAGTTTTCAGCAAACAGTGGACTGCATGACTATTCTTCTCTTCCCTCCTGCCAGAAACAGACAGGTGAGGCAGAAGGAACTCTCTGGTCAGAAAAAGGGACCAGAGGCTGGGCACGGTGGCACATGGCCTGTAATCCCAGCCACTTAGGAGGATGGCGAGTTCAAAGCCAGCCCCTGGAACTTAGCGAGGCCCTAAGCAATTCTGTGATTAAAAAAAAAAAAAACACAAAAAACTGTCTGTAAATAATAACACACACAAAAAAAAGGCTGGGGATATGGCTCAGTGGTTAAGCAACCCTGGGTTCAATCCCCAGTAACAATAAATAAATAAATAAATAAATAAATAAATAAATAGAACCAGAGGGCCAGGCCCAGTGCCCAAAGCTGCCCCCTGAAAGCTAGAGGTCCAAAACACCTAGTGGGAAAGTCTGAATATCAGTTGGACCTTCGTATCTGTGGGATCTGCATTTGTGAATTCAGTCAACCATGGATTAAAGATCTATGAAAAAATTGCATCTCTACTGAATATGTACAGATTTTTTTCTAGTCATTATTCCCTAAAAAATATAGCATAACTATTCATATGTATTTACATTGTTTTAGGGATTGCAAGTAATCTGGAGGTGATGTACAGTGTATAGGAGGGTGTGCACAAGCTACTATGTCATCTTTTATAAGAAACTTGAATATGGGGGGATTTTGGTATCTGGGTGGTGGTGGTGGTGGAAGGGACATATGGACCTGGAACTAGTCCCCTGACGATACCTTTTAGATGTTGTGACTTTATTAGAAAAACCATGACTTTTTCCTTGGGGTTAGGGCAGCACTCTGGATTATTTCATGCAAAACATTCAGTGCTGAGAGATGAATTTGTCTCCACCTGGCACCTGCTCTGCATGGCATTCCACTTCTGTTGATTAAAAAGGGGCAAGAACAGAATAACAAATGTTCATCTTCTGTAGCTGGTAATGGATGAAAACCCCACTGCACCCTTTTCTTGTCAAGGTCTGGAGGAGCAGGGGGTGGGGGGAGGGGCGGGACATATTAAATTATTCTTTGGCAAGCTTTGGCCTCTGAATGTGCCTCAGGCCTTCCCCTGGAAAAACGCCACATCAAATATGCACAGGGATGCAAGAAGAAATGAATCCTGCCTTCAGTAACATTTTGTGTTTGGAAATTCTCTGTTTCAAAAAACGTCAGCTTCCAAAGAGGCCTGACTGCTTTCTTAATTGCTTTTACAACACAGCAGACACTTTCCCTCTATAGGGAAGGTAATTTCCTCTTTTTCTCTTCCCCTGACTGTGCAAACACTATGGTTGTTAGGCCGTTAGCATTTTTTTTTTTTTTTGGATCGGCTTGAGAGCCATAAAAACAAATCCTCCATGATCTTTTAAACGTATTGATTTCCTCCAGGAATGTGCTGATGCATCACACCCGTTTGTCCCATCGGATAGTAATAGTGGTGTGATGATGACCACAGTGGATGGTGAATGGAGGCTTCTGGGCTCCAGGTACTGGCCAGCCAACAAGGCACAGACTTGTCCCATGGCAGCAGAAAGTTGCTTTGTAGGCCAATAGCTAGGCTGAGAAATGGCCTGATGCAAACAAAAATCTGGTCCAGACCACGTCCAGGCTCTGCCTACCCAGTTTGAGCCAGGAGGCAGAGCACTTCCTCATTGCTGACGAGGCAGCAGGCGCTCACAAAGCACTCCCTGTTAGCTCTGGACACAGACCTCCCACATCCACAGATAAAACAGAGGGAGATTAACACGCCTTAGAAACTAAGCAAATAACTTAAAAGATAATATTTAAATATGCTCATATATCTAGATCCTGATCTTCTTTTATTCAATTTCATCATAATATAAATAAAATAGCAGGAAATATTTTTAGTCTTGTGCAATGTGTGCCAAAATAGCTCCCAGCCTCTCTAGGTTTAAGGGTCTGAATCTTATTTAGTTATGAATCCAGTCAGCAGCAAGTATGCCAGAGGACAGGGGCAGGGAACCCCCATAGCTATATTGGCTAGGGAGGGCATTAAAAAATGGAACCACACTTTCTTCCTCTTCCCTTGCCCCCCTTGGTGACCTTATGAAAGTCTAAGGAGGGAAGTTTCATTAGAGCAATAACCAAAGAGATACAGTGGCCTACCAGAGGGTTTATTATGACTTGTCATCTTTATATTTTTAAGTTGGAAATGTCTCTATTCTATTAGGCTAATAGAAAAGTGTTATGTATTTATATTGTGATACCAAAAGGAGGCACTTTGGGGTTATTAGGCAAAAGGCATTAAATATTTATAAAGTATGTATCAGTCAGCTTTGTGTTGCTGTGACAAAAATACCTGACAAGACAAAGTTAGAGGAAGGAGTTTGTTTTGGCTCATGGTTTTAGAAGTTCAGTACATGGTGAGCTGACTCCATTGCTCTGGCCCCAATGTGAGGCAGAACATCATGGTGGAAGTGCTGGTATAAGGAAACTGCTCAGCTCATGGTGGCCCAGAAGAAGAAAGAAAGGAAGGAGCCATAGGGAATATGCACTCTTCCAGGGCACACCCCCAGTGACCCACCTTCTCCTGCCATGCCCTACTTTCCTAGAGTTACCACTCAGTCGGTCCATCAAACTAGGATAGATCGATGAGGTTGCAGCTCTCATAATCTAATCATTTTACCTCTGAATATTTCTGTATCAATGCAGAAGCTTTTGGGGAACACCTCATAGTCAAACCATAACAAAGTATAATCAATGTTCAACAAGAGCTATTGAACTTTCCAACAGATTATTTTAATATTTTTACATTATGAATTAACATTAATTCCAAGAGAGAGAGAAGGGGATATAAAGGTCAATTATGAGATTCCAAATGTTCAAAGGACTATCACCTCATACTTTTGAACTGAAACAACTGTAACAGTTGGCTCTGCTTTGAGTGTTACTAGCTAAGAAAGGTTAACATCAATGTACCTTTTTTAGAGGTATTTAACCAGCAACTTCAAATCCATTCTGAAAACCAGCTAAATAGAAATAATGTCAAGAGATTAATATGTAGAAAATGACATTCCTGGAACTGAGGTTGTGGCTCAGTGATAGAGCATTTGCCTAGCATGTGTGAGGCTCTGGGTTTGATTCTCAGCACCACATATAAATAAATGAATAAAATAAAGGTCCATGAACAACTAAAAATATATATAAAAATAATTAAAAAAAAAAAACAAAAAAAAGAAAATGACATTCCCTTTACTCTGGACTTTGAACATTTAAAGGGTGACCCTTCTAGGACTCTTTTTCTGTTCCACTTGGGTTTACGATAGAGTAGAGGAGCCACATAACTCCACAGAAGCTGAGGCAGAAAACAACAGGAAGAAGCTTTGAGGTGAAGTATGAGTGGGAAAAGCTGGCACCATGCTGCTTGTTCTCTCTGCCTGGGTTCCTAACCCTCCTGTCACTTCCTCGTCATTGGTTGAAGGATCTCTCTCCTCTCTCTCTTTTAAATTTTTCTTCTGGCCAACAAGTAGGGTTCTGTCTCAAAAGTTTTCACCTGACATCTCAAAAACAACCATTTCTAAACTCTCCATATTCTGAAACAGTATTCTGCTGCTTATTCTCTGAGCAAAAGTTTCTGATCATTTTACAATCTCCCAGACTTTCTGCATGGAGGTGATAAATATTGGGAAATCACTTGTAGAGTGTGTATGAAGCCTTAGAGAGCTCATGACCACAGCCTTTGATACACATTACTTAACACAATTTGCCCCGGGCACAACAGGGACGGAGATATTGATATCAGGTTGGGAAATATTTCACAGATGAAATAAAGACCAATGTGCTTTTCTCTTTGTGGCAGTACTAAGGATTGAACTCAGGGTTACTTCACCACTGAGCTACATACCCAGTCCTTTTTTTTTTTTTTTTGGTACTGGGGATTGAACTCAGGGGCACTCAAACACTGGGCCACATCCCCAGCCCTTTTTTGTATTTTATTAGAGACAGGGTCTCACTGAGTTGCTAAGTGCCTCACCATTGCTGAGGCTGGCTTTGAACTCGCGATCCTCCTGCCTCAACCTCCCAAATGCTGGGATTACAGGCGTGTACCACCGTGCCCGGCCAATGTGCTTTTCTCATAGAGTCCCTTATATTTAGGCCAGAGGTCATAGTTCAATTAAAAGGCTGAAAAAGGGAAATAAATTTCTGAGTGTTTTCAGAGAACAATTTTATTTTATTTTTTTAAAGAAACTTGTGTACTCTTGTAGGACTAGCACCTGAATTCATATTGGTGTTATCAAAAGATCTGACCTCTAGCATTGTATGTTTCAGCAGGGCAACTGCCTGAGCAGAGAATCAGCTTCCTGGGTACTTGGCAGCTATTTTCTTTTTTTTAAATGTCCTGACAAAGGTAACAATTGCCATTGCTAGTAATTATAAATCATAAAAACTCAGTCAAGTGGGAGCAATTATGAAAAATAAACCATGAATTAGGTTTTGTACAGTTGTCAAAATAAGTAAAGAAATTTCTTTTTCTAATAAATACAGAAAGTTTAATCTTATCTGTGTGTCTCTAAGAAAGTCAGTAGTGGGATATAAAAGTAGCAATGACTCAGATAAGCAAAAACAATAAGCACTTAGTCATGTCCAACAGTGCACGACTCTAGTGTTTCAGTTCTCGCTTTGAGGAGATCAGGTTTTTTGAGGGGAAAAAAAATGTGTATAGGCCACATATATCAAGGGTAAGGAGCAAAATCATCTATGGGAACAGTTTTTATAGGAAGAGAGGTTGCTACCATTATTATTAAGCACCTGCTATTTATCAAGCACTATTCCTAACCCCTTTGCACATCTGATTGCAGGTACTCTTCTTAGCCATTCTATGAAGTGGGCGTAATTATCTCTGTTTCTCAAATGCTTACCATCAGGGAAGTTAAGTAAAATTTGCAAGGTTGCGCAGAAGTAAGACTTCAGAGAACCTCAACCCATACTGATTCCAGATACTCAAGCCAATGCTTCTTCATGTTGTTCCTCACCCAGATAAACATCAAGGGCATTCAGTAAAGGGGGAATGAAATACCTGTGGGACTGCCCAACAAATTTGTGAAAGAACAGAGGGATTCTCACTGCTGGGTTACAGGAAAGAATATTAATTCTACCCTGCTACCTTTATACCAATACAATCCCCTGAATCACCCTCCATAATGGTATTAGCTCACCTGGAATTCATCTGGACAAACTCCAATTCTATCCCCTTTGTCTGGATTTTTTTTTTTTTCATTCCAAGGATTGAACCCAGCAGTGTTTAACACACTGAGCCACATCCCCAACACTTTTTAATTTTTTATTATTTTTGAGGCAGGATCTTGCTCTGATGCTTAGGGCCTTGATAAGTTGCTGAGGCTGACCTTGAACTTGCAATCCTCCTGCCTCAGCTTCCTGTCACTGGGATCATGGGCATGGCTTCTCTAAACTTTAACATCCCATCTTGACTAACAATCCTTACCTTAGGCCTCTTTTCCTTCCTGGTTCCTTCTGTCCATGCCTCTCTGGTTTCTCTTCTATGTGATATCTTGGCTGGGATTCCATGATTTCAGAGTCTATATTTTACTACTACTGGTGGGATCTATAGGCCAGGCACACTTGCCATAGGGATCTCTGTCATAGGAAGGACACTATAGTACCTACAGAAAAAGATACTAAAGCATTAGTAGCTATATTTGGACTTTTTTTCTTAAAGTTCTCAAGTCACTGCTTTTAAAGCCGTTAACACCATTTTAGTGTGCGTGTGTATTTTAAATCAGGAATTTTAGTTTGTCGGTTTGATCATTTGGTGAATTAATTCTTTCTCTAGTTCCTGATTAAGGGCTGGGAATTGATAACTGGACAGGATTCAACCTAGCAGTTGCCTTTCTTCTGCTGGGCTTTCTTCTACTTTCTGAAAGTAGAGGTAGAAATCCTGAGAGTTATACCCTGGGGATGATGTGGCAGTACCCTGGGACATAAAGAGTCACTCTCCATGGCTGGAGAGGACTGGCTAGATCTCCTTTTAGCCAAGCAGGATCTGGACAATCTTTGGAACAAGGTCCTCTTGTTCTTTTAGCAAGTACTTTCTTGGACACTTGTTCGAATAGTGCTTGCAGCTCACCCCTCTCCAACTCAGGTAGAAGTTACGGGCATTTTCCTTCCTTTACAGACATCCTAGGTTAACATGCTAAGAATCGATAGTTTTAAAAGGAGTGGCTCAACAACTTTTTAGAAAGATGTTCAAAGGTATTTATAATATTTAAACATGTTTTTTTCTGAATGTAGTTAATATTTAGTACTTTGAGTGGAAAAAAATTCAGTTTAAACCAGTTTTTGTTTCAAAAATGTAAACTTTGTTTTCAATTTGCTAATATATTAGCATTCAAATTTTCATATTTTTCAGATTTCTTACTGGCTTTTTTTTCTTGGTGGGGGGGGGTACTGGGATTGAACTCAGGGGTACTTGACCACTAAGCCACATCCTACCCCTATTATGTATTGTATTTAGAGACATGGTCTCAATGAGTTGCTTAGTGCCTTGCTTTTTCTGAATCTGGCTTTGAACTCGTGATCCTCCTGCCTCAGGCTCCTGAACTGGAATTACAGGTGTGTACCATCACACCCTGCTCTTACTGGCTTTTAAAATATTTTCTTTACAATTTAACATTGACCATGAGTAAAAATTTAAAAAAATGAAGTACAAATGATCTAGTCCATTAAAGTATTCTGTTCTAAACATCCTAACTCCTGTCCACTGAGCAGTTTTAAATGTTGAAACATTCTGAAAATTGCTACCTTTTTTTCTGTTTCGCAATTTCTTGTTAGAAATCAAAATGTCAACATTTATCTTTGACAGAATTCTTAAATAATTCTGATTTATATCAAAAGCCTTTAAAATTAAATTTAAAATGCTAATTAAATAAAAATTCAATTTAATTTTAATTGTAAATGGACTGTATTTAAAATTTGAATTTTCTGTTTTAAAATTTAAATTAATTAAATTAAAATGCACTTGCTAAAATGTAAATTAAGGCTGACATGTTACTTGAGAAATTGGTGAAATATGCTAAATGTGCTTTAGTTTTGGAAAAAAAAAAAAAATGTTGTAAAGCTTCTGAAAAACCCCAAAGTTATATTTGGGGATGGAAAAGGTGCTTCATATGGACATGTTAAGTGAATTTATAATTTACTACCATCTTAATATTCTATTAGGATTATTTTATCAGGCAGCCCATCAAACTTAGTTTGGCCAATATTCAAAAGACTCATTTGATTGCATGTCATCCAACAAACAAACAAACAAAAAACCTATTGGGACTGCTAAAATGTGTAACACATAAATTTTGGTTATTTTGAAAACTGATCATTTCAAGAATTGATTTTTAGTGAATTGGACTGGATGGCTGTTGGAAATAAGCCCAAGAACATCAGTAAGGCAACATTTATTCTAAATAGACAGTGAGCTAGAACAGTGTTAGATACTCTGTAATAGTTGTCTTCATTTAATCCAAACAACTTTTTGAATTAGATAGTATTATCATTTTACAGAGGAGGGATCTGAGGTCAAGTGGTTAATAATGTGAGTTGCCCAAGGGAGGCAGAGTCAAGATTGCCTGTTTCAAAGGCCACACTGGTTAGTATAGTTCCCAAGCTGTGGAATGCAAGACAAAAATTATATCCCTTAGATCTCTAAAGACTCAGAAAAGAGGTTTGCTTCCACTTTGCTCCCTAAATGGAAAGAGTTCAGCATCTCTGTATGTCGCAGCAGCTGAGGCAAATAACAGATGCGTAGGAACAATTTTCATTCTTGGCACAGGTGAAGGGTCAGGTCCTGCCATCCAGTTGGTGGGAAGGTTAGACTTTGGTATCAATCTATTGGCTGTGGCTACAGATTCACATTGTGCACAATCAGCTGCCTGTGTTCTCTGGCTGCTTAGCATTTTCTCCATTTTTCCCCATAAGGCCGTTAGTTCTTTTAGATATAAAGCCTGCAGCCTACAGCAGCTGCTCTTTGGAATAAGATCAGCAGCCCTGCATAGCTAAGGAGGAAAGTGAGAGGGTCTCATGTTTTGTAAACTCAAAACAGCCCTCAAGGACATGCACTCTGGTCTAGTTCAAGGCCTCCTGCTGGAGGGGTCATCAGAGCAAGAGGGATGCACTTGGAGTGGTTTTGACTGGCAAGCTTTGGTTTGGGTGGACTGAGAGGAGGTTATTTGTGGGTGAATGTGTTGAGTGAGTCCTAGACTCTTTTTAACCCAGCTAGCATACCTACCCCTCTATTTTCTGTCAATTTGTGTAACTGCCAAGACCCACCTGGGACAGATCAGGGAGTAAGAGATTGTTGTCCCCTCAATCATGCTTGCCACTCACCTGTAGCTTCCCCTCTCCCCACAGCCTCAAGAAGAATGGGCTTGGGAAGGAAGGGAAAGGAAACTGGGAAGACTACGTCCCTTTCTGCTCCGGGCAGCATGATATCATATCTGCAGATTATTTTTTTCTAATCCCTCATCTCATATCCCTCTCAGATTGAATTTTTCTAGCTAGGGAAATGGTGATATATATATTTTTTTTCAGATTTTTTTGTTTACAATTCATTGGTAATTGTTAATACTAATATATTAACAAAACTATCATCATTATTATCACTCTCTAATCACCAATAATATACAGCAATCATCACTATCTAATAATAGAACATTTCCACAATCCCCCAAAGAAATCCTGTTCCCACTTGCAATCACTCCCCCTCATCCCTTCCCAAGCCCTTGACAACCTACTTTTTGTCTCTGATCTATTTCCTTCCTTCCTTCCTTCCTTCCTTGGATTGAACCCAGGGGCACTTAACCACTGAGCAACATCACTAGCCCTTTTTAAATTTATTTAGAATCAGGGTCTTACTAAGTTGCTTAGGGCCTCACTAAGTTGCTAAGGGTGGCTTTGAATTTGTAATCCTCCTGCCTCAGCCTCCTGAGCCGCTGGGATTACAGGTGTGTGCCATCACACCCAGCCCATCTATTTCCCGTCACTAAGTGCAGGAGCCCTGTTTGGGGAGATGGCTTGAATTGCGGTTGACTATGAGCCATGGAGATTTGGGCACAGTCGCACGGGACAGTCTCATGTGGCCGACATATCAACTAAGACAGAAGTCAAGGGCACAGCCTTGATTATCCGATGACGGGTAAGAATGTTGGTTGCACATAGACGTCCTAGAGCATCCCCTCTTTTAAAACAAAAGGGGGGAAATGCAGGAGCCCTGTTTGGGGAGATGGCTTGAATTGCGCCATCTATGGCTTGACTATGGGCCATGGAGATTTGGGCATTGTCGCCTTCTGTAGTCTCAACGGACTTGGCCCGGGATCTCGAGTGACTTGGCCGAGATTGCTGATTGGGTCAGCGCCATTTTGGTGGTGTGTGCGGCGCATGTTAGTCGTTGTTAGAGCCAGAGAGAAAAGTTATCAGAATAAAAAGCTGTTTGTCTCCAGTTTGCCTCTGAACTTCTTCCCGTGGCTTCGTTGCTCCAAGCGGCCATCGCTTCAGGCAGCAACAACTAAGGATTTGCCTATTCTGGATATTTCATAAAAATAGAATCACAACATGTGGACTTTTGTGTGTGGCTTTTCACTTTGTATAGTATTTTCAACGTTCACTCATGTCATAGCTAGGGTCAGTACTTCATTCCTTTGTAGGGATGAATAATATCCCACTATATGAATGTACAACATTCGTTTTTCCACTCATCAGTTGGTGGACATTTTGGGTGTTTCCATGTTTTGGCTATTCTGAACTGTTGCCGCCTGCAGCTATTGCCGTCTGCAGCAACGATACTGCAGGAAAGAATTCGGAGGCAGACTGGAAATGAATAGGTTCTTTATTCTTCCTTCTTCTAACTTCTCTCTCTGGCTCTAACAACCTCTCCAACTCCAACCACCCCCTCTAGCCAACCTCACCTGGTTAAATACTTTTTGCCTTAACAAGTATACACGTGTTAACAGCTCAAACTTACAGGTGTGTCACATAGTGTTCACGGGCATAGAAAGATTCTTAGATAAATGCATGAATAATAGGTGAAAATACTTAAACACCTCTTATGGCTTTCAGCTAGCCGCCATCTTAGCTATCTCCTTATTAGGGCTCTTACATTTCCCCCCTTTGTTTTAAAAGAGGGAAAAATAGATGGGTGAGCTCTCACCACATCAGGATCGACTGTGCCTGTCTTAGGTGTCCACATGTGCAACCGGCATTCTTACCCGTCATCGGATAATCAATGCTGTGCCCTTGACTCCTGACTTAGGTTGATATGTCAGCCACATGAGACTGTCCCGTTATTGACTACCAGCCGTCCAATCATGAGGAGATGCTCCGGTTCTGAGGCAGCAAGCTTTTTGCTGACGAGCCAAGTTCCATAGCGTATCAAGTTCTTTAAACAAATTAGCTGCACTAAGTTCCATTAAGTAACGCACTGAGTTCTCTAGACAAATACCCGCAAGGTATTGTCCCGTGCAATGTCCCAAACATCTTATAGTAGAAAAATTTATCAAAATGTCCACTTGCTAACACGTTGGTCTAGGAGGCCTTGTGCATGCAGAGCAGAGGCCACACTGCTGGTGAAGTTGTTTGATGTTTGAGCAGCGGGGATGCTTGTAGCGATTGTGATCCCTGCAGCTATAGCAGCAGCCGTCTTTTTTATGTCTAGACAATGCCACCGACAAATCTTCAGGGTCTGCTACCTAGAAACTCAAGCATCAATCATTAGAGGAAAGGCAGTGCTATTCCAGCACTGAGTCAAGAAGCGAGTTGTCATACTAAAAAATAGAATTATTAGATCAGGTAATTGAAGTTGATCCCTGCTCACACACATTGCTGCTTGAGCTCCCACGGACATAAGCTGGCAAAATATCACATTCAGAACAGATTAAAGAAAGACTGAGGGTATTTAGCTGACAAAATATTACATTTAAGATAAATTAAAGAAAAGCTAAGAGCATTTTAGAAAAATAATTTGTTAGCTGGAACTTTTGCGCCTCTGCATACACAGCAATCTTCCATGAATATACCTGTTGAAACAATTTAAATTAATCAGCTATTTAACAAATAAAGTTAATTACAAATAAACAATCCCATGACAAATACCAAAATATCAGGTTGAACAGTATTAGTCATATTCCTTGCTGAAGAGATGTCCTAGAGATACTTATAAATTAAGATTGAAGGTACCTTCATTTTTTAATTGTTTACCCAACTTGAATACTTTTTAACTTAAATGAATTAAAGTTATTTGGATCCATTTTTTATATAATATTAATTTTCATGAGCGCTTGGTTTTTGTTATTTGTGACGTTACATTGGACAGACGCACAAACATAAAGACATATATTTGTGACGTCACATTTACATGAAATCTAGACAAGTGCACAGACATAAAGACATATATAAAAGAGAAAAAATACAATTGTGTGCACACTAAAAAGAGATCTTCTCGTCCCCTGGCCGGGAGGAATGAGACTTAAGTTGTGAATTATTGAAGGAAAAAAGCGCTCAGCTTAAAAGTTTCTTAGCTGAAAAAGCAAAGATTTACCCATCATCTGAAAAGAGATGAACTTACGCAGGTGTGCGGATTGATAACTCTTTTAAGGGAATCATTCCACAACAACTTCATCTTGGCCCTTTTGATTTTGTACTTGTTTTATTAATCTTGATTCCGCAACAACTTCATCTTGGTCCTTTTGATTTGGTACCTGTTTTATTAATCTTGATGGTATCCATACTGGGGAGGACTCGTGCTGTGGAAAAACATAAACAGATCCTCTCCCCCAAATTAATACTGGATCTGGGCCCTTCCATGTGCCTGAAAGAACATCCTTCCAGTAAACCAAAGGTTTATGTTGTTGGTGTGGATTCCAGTGTCTGTCTCCAGCCGAATAACCTTTGGAATCCAAAGTTAAAAAATTTAAAGTAAAAAGGGCAATGGCCAATCTGTCCCTAGGATTTGTCCAGTGTCCTTCTTTTTGTTTCAAAAGCATAATTTTGAGTGTGCGACTAGCTCATTCAATTATACCTTGGCCTTGAGGATTATACGGAATACCAGTCTTATGGAGTATACTGAATTTTGCGCAAAACTGTTTGAAAGATGAGGACGTATATGCAGGGCCATTGTCTGTTTTAAGTATTTTGGGAATGCCCAATGCAGCAAAAGCTTGTAGACAATGAGATGTAACATCTTTAACTTTTTCTCCGGCATGTAAGGAAGCAAAAATCATGCCTGAGCATGTATCTATGGTCACATGAATAAATCGCAATTTTCCAAAACTTGGCTCATGAGTGACATCCATCTGCCACAAATGATTGGGCATTAATCCTCTTGGGTTAACCCCATAATGTGGATTGGGCAAATGTGTCACACAAGATTGACAAGACTTTACAATTGTTTGAGCTTGATCTTTAGTTATTTTGAAACTTTGTTGTAAAGTAGTACTATTAACATGAAATTGAGAATGGAACAAGGTAGCTTGTTGGACTGCTGAAAATATAAAGATTGTTTGAGTGAGGGCATCAGCCTTTTGATTACCTTCATGAAGAGGACCAGGCAAATTAGTATGAGCTCTGATATGTCCAATAAACAAAGGTTCTTTACGTTCCCATAGAAGGTTTTGAATTTGAAAAAACAATTTAAAGGCTGGAGTATGAGGTGCTATTGGACCTGCTAGCTCCAATTTAGGGACAGCATGTACAATATAGTGGCTGTTTGAAAAAATATTTATGGGCTGTTCTTTAAAACTTTCAAGAGCTATAATAATAGCTTCTAGCTCAACTAATTGAGCTGATTTGTGGGCAGTAATATGAATCATTTTCTTTTTGAGTGACTACTGTAGTAGTACCGTTAGAGGACCCATCTGTAAATACATTTAATGCCTTAGGAATAGGTTGATTTTTTATTACCTGTGGAAATATAATGGGATGATTGATACAAAAAGATAGTATAGGAGACTTAGGAAGATGGTTATCAAAATTTGCAAAAGTAGAGCATCTAGCTATAGCCCAATCATTATCATTGAAGCATAAATATTCAACCTGTGATGATGAATAGGGAGTAATAATAGTAGCGGGGTGAATGCCAAATATTTTAGTAGAAGGCTTAAGTCCTTGAAGAATAAGTTTAGCCACCATGGAGGTATAAGACTCAGTTGTACTTTTTAGGAGAGATGGGCAAATGTATCCATAATAAAGGCCCCTGTTGCCAAAATACTCCTGTGGGTGTATATTGTGAAGAAATAATAATCAATATCAGCGGTAGAGCAAAATCAATTCTATCACAATGGGATCTTTCAATGGCCTTTTCTACCAACTTTAAAGCTTCCCTAGCATCAGGAGTCAATGTTCGCAGTGAAGATGGATCAGGGTTCCCACGAAGGATATCAAATAAGGGTTTTAATTGGCCAGTAGTGAGGCTTAGTGTAGGGCGAAGCCAATTAATGTCTCCCAGCAATTTTTGAAAATCATTAAGAGTGGCCAAATGTTCCTTATTTATTAAAATTTTTTGAGGCCTAATAAAAGTATCCATAATTTGGAATCCTAGATATAATATTGGAGATCTAGTTTGAACCTTTTCTTCAGCAATGTTTAGTCCATATCGTTTCAAGTTTTCAGTTATATCACTAAATATAGTGAATAAGACTTCTTGATTAGGATGAGCAAGCAAAACATCATCCATATAATGGAGGCACATAAATTCTAGGTATTTGTTCTTGATAGGCTGAATAACTTTATCTACATAGATTTGACATATAGTGGGCTATTAGCCATTCCCTGGGGTAAAACTTTCCACTGAAATCTTTGATCAGGGCCATTATTATTAACAGAAGGAACTGAAAAAGCAAACCTGGGGGCATCCAGAGGATGTAGAGGAATAGAAAAGAAACAATCTTTTATATCAAGAGTTATAAGATGGAAATTTTTAGGAATAGCTACAGGATTAGGAAGTCCAGGTTGGGTAGGGCCCATAATTTTCATGGTTTTATTGATTTCTCTAAGATCATGTAACAATTGCCATTTTCCTGATTTTTTCCTGATCACGAATATGGGGGAATTCCAGGGAGAGGTGGAAGGTTCTATATGTCCTGCTTCTAGTTGTTCTTGTATTAGTAGGTGGGCTGCTTGTAATTTCTCTCTAGATAGGGGCCACTGAGGGACCCAAACTGGCTTATCAGAAAGCCATAGTATTTTCAAAATTGTTTTCTCAGTGGCCCCTAAAAAAATATATCCTTTACCTTTTTGATGATGATTTCCTTTAAGCTCAATAGGGTTAAGATTACCCTGTAGATTTTTATTTTTAACACCTGCGGGCTTAGTTGTGAGGTGTACTCCCATTTGTTGCAAAATATCTCTTCCCCATAAGGTAACTGGCAAGCTGGACAAAACATAAGGCTGAAATGTTCCTTTATGCCATTCATCATCCTCCCATTTTAAAACTGTTGCACTTTGGGGCTGGGGTTGTGGCTCAGCAGTAGAGTGCTCACCTAGCATGTGCGCGACCCGGGTTTGATCCTCAGCACCACATAAAGACCAATGCATTGTATACAACTAAAGCAAATAAATAAATATTTTAAAAAAAAAACTGTTGTACTTTGTTCTGGGCTGTTAGTATATCCCAAGCCTCTTTAACTGGTTGAAGCCTTCTGCAGAGGCCAGTGCTTGGGCCATTGTCGTAGATTGATGATGGAAGAGTCAGCCCCAGTATCGATCAATCCCTCCATCTCTATTCCTTGAATTTTTATTTTGCACATAGGCCTCTGTGAACAATCCTGAACCCAGCAAGCCATAGGTCCCGAGCCAGTGGAACCAAATCCCCTATTTTTCCTATTTTGAGGCATACTCTTAAATGAGTCATGTAAACTGGGAAGGAGAAGCAGCTGAGCAATTCTATCTCCTTGGTTAACAGAGCAAATGCCTCGAGGTGAACTAAGCATAATCTTAATTTCTCCTTGATAGTCTGAGTCTATTACACCAGGAGTCACTTGAAAACCTGATAAGCTTTTAGAGCTTTGCCCAAAGATAAGTCCTACAGTTCCTGAGGGAAGAGGTACCCTGACTCCCGTGGGAATCAGTTGAACCCCCATTTCAGATGTTAGCACTATCCGGGCGGTGGAACAGAGGTCTAGTCCTGCACTTCCTCTTGTCCCTCTGACAAGGGAGTCAATGGGTAAGAGGGATTGTGTCGAGGAATCATCTGGATGGATGTTTGAGGATATTCCTCCTCTAATTCCTCATACATTTCTGGGCCCCAGGGCATTGGGCCCCGTGCCCCATTTTTTGAATTCCTAGACAAAATGTTCCCAAAAATATCTGTTTTAGATCTGCACTTATTGGCCCAATGGTTTCCTTTTTTACACCTGGGGCAGCAGCCTGGGGCACGATATGAGCTTGGTCTTATTTCTCTTTGGGGATATTGCCTAGAATAACCTGATTGACTATAATAATTTTTAGGTTGAGCCCTTTTTGTGAAATTTTGAGGGGAAGCACCTCTCATTGCTGGTGCAATCACATTTCCTGTGACAAAGGCGTCATTTATATCTTTGCATAATCTTATATATACAGAAAGATCCCTTTTAGATTTCCAAGGTCTGATAGCATCTTGACAATATTTGTTGGCATTTTCATATGCCAGCTGAACAACTAATGGCATAGCTTGATCACCGTCTCCAAACACTCTACCTGCAGTTCACAAAAGCCGATCAGCAAAGTCAGCATATGGCTCATTAGGTCCCTGAATTACTTTAGAGAAGCTACCCTGTAAGTCACCAGTTCCTTGTAAAGTTTTCCATGCCTTAACAGCTGCAGTGTACATTTGAGCGTAAACTCCACGATCATACTGAATCTGAACCTATAAATCAGCAAACTGTCCTTCTCCAGTTAACATGTCTATGTTATGGTCTGGAAATCCTGCAGTCTCATTTCTTCTAGCTGTTTCTACACAAAACTCCCGGAATTGTGACCTCCAAATCAAGTATTGTCCCCCGCTCAATACTGCCTTACATAAGCCTTTCCAGTCTGAGAGGGTTAAAGTTAAAGTGTTAAGGGACTCCAACATGCTCAACATGAAAGGAGCTTGGGGCCCATATGTCATTATTGCTTCTTTGAAATTTTTTATAGATTTGAAATCTAATGATTGGTGGTACCTCTGTCCATTTTCATTTTCAAATATTGGCAGACCCCAATGTCCCTGTGAGTTTTGACATTCGAGGGCACGCAAGCGCTCAGAAAGACCGTTAATCTCTGCTTCAAGGGCACACAAGTGCTCAGAAATACCCCTCATAGTTTCTGTAATTGATTCAACCCATGAGGGAACAGAGGCACAAAGGGTTCCTCCACTTGACGGTCCTTTCTGGTCATAACTGACTCAGTGGAGGAGGATGTGCTTTCATGGTTATTTGACTCCTCTTCACTACTACTACTTTCACTGGTAGTAACATTCTGAGTCCCAGGTTCAATTGAGAGCACATATTCTTCAGCTATCTCTAATAAATCTCGAATAGCTTTAGCAGCTCGGATCTTTGTCTTTTTTGAGCCCACACTAATACTATCCTTATTGGTCCTAACTGACTCAGTGGAGGCTATGCTTTCATGATCACTTTCCTCCTCACTATCAACTGAGTCAGCTATATCAAAGAATTCTTCCATAACCTTTATCACTCGGGTCTTAGTTATTTTCAAACCCATTTTAATCGCTCTGACGAGACTCCTGCGAGGCTCCTCGATTTTCTTACCGTGCCAATCCGAACTCCCCGTACGGGCCACCACTTGTTGCCGCCTGCAGCAACGATACTGCAGGAAAGAATTCAGAGGCAGACTGGAAATGAATAGGTTCTTTATTCTTCCTTCTTCTAACTTCTCTCTCTGGCTCCAACAACCTCTCCAACTCCAACCACCCCCTCTAGCCAACCTCACCCGGTTAAATACTTTTTGCCTTAACAAGTATACACATGTTAACAGCTCAAACTTACAGGTGCGTCACATAGTGTTCACGGGCATAGAAAGATTCTTAGATAAATGCATGAATATCAGGTGAAAAATACTGAAACACCTCTTATGGCTCTCAGCTAGCCGCCATCTTAGCTATCTCCTTATTAGGGCTCTTACACTGAACAATGCTGTATAATCGTTTGTGTACAGATTTATGTGGGCATACATTTTTATTTCTCTTAGGTAATACTGAGGAGTCGGATTGTTGGTTCGATGGTAACTATGGTTAAGTCCCTGAGGAACTGTGCAATTATGTTCCAAATAATTTTCCAATAATTGCTGTCTCAGTTTGCATTCTCCCCACCTATGTATGAAGGCTCCACCTTCTCTCCAATACTTGTTATTACCCCTCATTTTGATTACGACCGTCTTAGAGGATGCAAATTATTTTGCCTCAGTTTCCCTAAAGACTAGTGGCGTAGAACATCTTTTCATATGTTTAATGACCACTTGTGAATCTTCTTTGGAGAAATGTTTATTCAAATCTTTTATCATTTTAAAATTGGATTAATTTTATTGTTGATGTTTAAGAGATCTACATGTTGAGGATGCATATCCCTTATCAGATATAAATTTCCAAATGTCTTCTCATCTGTGGATTGTCTTTTCACTATAATGAAATTATGAGTCAAGAGCTATTTATTTCCAGAGAGAGGGTAAAAACTTCATTTATATGAAGAGACAAGGGAACTCTTCATGTAGAAATGAGAGTCGAGCTAGGTCTTGAAATAAACAACAAAAATAGAATAAGGCTAGAATCTGCTAAAATAAAAATACACATTGAAATATGCATGACATCACAGATTGATTCATTGGGATTGGGGTTCAATTTACTCTTTTTGTGGCTTCATTTAAACCTGTGGTTGCAAAACCTGAATTCAACTGGAATTATAAACCAGAGCTGAAAACATGTGATCCTGAGACATTGGCACGTTCAAAGCCACCTCATTTACCTCCACACCCTAGATCCTGTACTTGCCCTTAGAATAAACCTTTGTGCCTTTTATCTTGAATTCCCTGGACCTGAGGCTGGTTGGCCATCTATGTAGGAAATCTGTCATTTTTCTTGAATGGTGTCCTGATCCTGGTAAATCTCATGTGTTGTCAATCAGCACATGGTATTAAGCAGTGTCTGTTGTCTTACTCAAAACTTGCCTTTACCTTAAGGTTTTCTTTATTGAATTTTATGTGGTCTTTGTTCAGTAATTACTCCAACTAAAGTTTTCTTCACAAATAAATGCCAAAGGATATCTATGATTCATCTTGTCTGGTTCTTTGAGAAATTTCTGAGTTTTGAGTGACATGTCTTATGTTACTCCCTAGAGGCAAAGAAGAGAAGCAGTCTTTCTTCCAATATTGATAAGTTCCCAAGAAGAACAGTTTACTAATTATTGACCTATGTATCAACAGGTACATAGGGATAAACAATAAAATCACATGTTTCTGGGCTCACTGGGAAGAATTCTAAGTGATATCAGGTAAAAGGAATGAGGAAAATTATAAAACTTGCTTTATTTGTAAAATGTGCAGTACAAATGCATAGAAAGTATACAATTTTTGCCTTAATTAAAAGAAGAACGTGGGAGTGCTTGCACATGCTCTCATGTTCTCTCTCTCTCTCTCTCTCTCTCTCTCTCTCTCACACACACACACACACCCACACACACAGGCTTACACAGAAAAACAAACAAACATTACTTTTGAATGATTTAATTATGTTTCCTGATGTTCACATTTGATACATAGTGAAGCAACATAGCAAATGAATATCAAGAAAAAAGCAAGTGAGGGCTGGGGATATAGCTCAGTTGGTAGAGTGTTTGCCTAGCATGCATAAGGCCCTGAGTTCAATCCCAGCATCACCAAAAAGAAAAAAAAAAAAAAAAAAAGAAAGAAAAGCAAGTAAGTTTTTGAAATTAGAAGTGGACAATGTCATTAGTGTGGAAAATAAAATTGAAGATAAAAATACTACAGTTAGTGACTGCAAGACAAGACATGAGAGAGTGTTGCCTAAGAGGAGAAAACATTTTGATTCATTACAGGCTGCACATGAAGGGTGCTGTGAGTTGTGCTTAGACTAACGATATTAAATTAAATCCATATGCAAGAACAAGAAACCAGGAGAGGATATCCTGACATACTCAAGGAAGCTTCCCTCTTCTGTCAACCTGAGACATAAAAATAGGAGGTTTATGAGGAAGAGGGCTTGTAATTGATTGCAAACTATTCTATTTTTCTCCAAATCCCTTGGGTGAACAAAGGAAATCAATATAAACAATGGAATTTTCTGATATATTTAGGAAATGGAAAACAATGTCCAACAGTAAGAGTTGGACAGACCTAAACTGATACAGAAATTGTGGAAAATTCCATCACCTTCTGAATAGTTAAGCCCTTGGAGAATAGAGCAGAAGGACTGCTACCATTCAGTCAGTAGGACAGTGTCTCGGAATGATCTAATCAATCAAATACATCAGTTGAATTGTTAAGCACTGGACTTGAGGCCACCTCTACATCCAGGATAAGCACTCTCTT
Source organism: Tamias sibiricus (assembly GCA_025594165.1). Taxonomy (NCBI): domain Eukaryota; kingdom Metazoa; phylum Chordata; class Mammalia; order Rodentia; family Sciuridae; genus Tamias; species Tamias sibiricus. The sequence continues at coordinate 136,667,013 of CM046658.1, read as the reverse complement.
TCAGTTATTATGTTCATATATAGGATCACCTAAAAGGAGACCTTTCCTGAGATAAGTTTGGAGAAGTCTTGATTTGAATTACTTAGAGATATTTTGGTAGCTCAGGGGCATTAGGTTTAGCTATTAGCTGCTCTGCAGAACTTAATGGAAATTAAGGTACAACATCAGACTTAAGAATGATCCAGAACAGGATTGTATCCAAAAGATCACAGGGATGAGTTGTGGGATGACAGAGTTGAGCTTCTAAGTCTTGAGCCTGTAGAAAGAAATACACTGAACTCTGTACATAAACTTTTTACAAAATTTCATTTATATTTTGACTCACCACCTGTAATTTTTAAAGGTACCAATGACTTAGATAAAATTTTACTTCTTTAATGTGAAGCTAGATGTGGACAGGGCAGGGTTGACATGACAACACTGGAAAACAGCCTTGTCCTGGCTCACCATCTAACTTCACATGTGTGTGCCCTTATCCTGATAGTAGAGTCATCCCATCTGTGTTCCAGGTGAAAAAAGGGCAAAGAAATGAAGAGGGGTCACAGGTGTGTTTCAGCTCATTCATAAGCATTATCAGAGAAGCAGCCAAAGAAAATTTCCACCTACATCTCACTGACCAGAACACAATCATAAGACCAAACCAACCAGCAAGAAAGACTGGGAAATGCAGTTTTGACATCCAGAGCTATTTGTCCTGCTGAAAACAAGGAGGTTCAGTAGCATGAAATAAAAGAAGAACACATATTGGGAGATGGATTACAGCATTTACAATATCACATTTCAGAAGTAAGTATGAGTCTGGGTTTCATAACAAAATTCTCCCTTTTAGTTAATCTCTACTTACCAGCTTGGAGTGTCAGTGTTGCTCTTCCTTCTACTGTGATTGGTTTGATGTGGGTTGAGAAGTGATCCAAAGACACCTGAGAGCTGTGGCTGTGGAGATGGGAACCAGAGGGGGTGCACTTCATGGAGTCAACTCAGCTTAATGAGGTTTCCTTTTTAATAGTACACTAACATTACTGAAGTGTTGTATTCACCCCTTGTATACTCCTCCTGGGATGGTCACCTTTAGTTATTCAACTTTCAATAAATGATGAAATTGAACCTCAAGCACACTGATACATTCTGTTCGTGTTGACCAAGTGGCCCTGCCAGGACCCTGAACACCGGCATGCTCTCTGCACCTTGTGAAGCATTGCTGTTTCTTCTTCAACAAATACAGAATGGAGGGAGCAAATCTTTGCTTCAGTGGACAGAGACACTTTGGATAATCAAAACTCATCTGCAACTTGCTGACCCATGGATCATCCACAGGAGACACCCTATGTGGCCAAGAGCTGGAAACGGATAACAACATTTAAATTATATGACTCTACCAAGAAGTTATAATGGAACAACATAAATATTGATGGGAAATCTCATGGGCGGCTGCAAGTAGGTTACCAGGTTAGAGAAGAATGTATATATTCTGCATAGATGTTCACATACATACATATGGTCTGTTTAAACTCTATGTTTTTTTTTTTAAGTAGCAAAGTTAGCCTTAAAATGGTCCATCCAAATCCTTTTATTTTATAAATGAGTTTGCTCAGATGCAGTGAGGTGAGCCAAAAACAGTCATAAATTAGTTACAAACCTCTTGAGAAAATAATTTCCATTTCTACCATTATTGAATATTAGTCACTTCTGGACCCAAGATTTTGTCAGTTTCTCACAAGGGAATGCAAGTAGTTTAAAATAATGTAAATTATTGACTAATGGAAAGGTATTCATTTAAAACTTGGGGGAAAATCCTGAACTACCAAAAATGAGGGAAAATAAATTGGCCCCTTATAAAAATAGCATGGTTCAGAAACTAAAGTTGACTTTCAAATATCATATTATTCTATTCATGCATGCAAAATCCAGGCAACCCTGAATCACAAATATCTAATTATTTAAATATAAATGCAAAACATAACAATAATCCAATCCCGAAAATACAAAAGTGTCTATTAAAACTCTGCTGTCCATTTTTGACCTGCTGTATCTGGTTTAATGGCAATATATCAGATAGGAGAATCAAAGTCAAACCAGTTTTTTCCCCCTTATTTATTTCCTGTACTTTTTTTTTTTTGATACTGGCGATTGAACTCAGGAGCACTTGACCACTGATCCACATCCCCAGCCCTTTATTGTATTTTATTTAGAGACAGGGTCTCACCTGAGTTGCTTGCTCAGTGCCTTGACATTGCTGAGGCTGGCTTTGAACTCATGAACTTCCTGCCTCAGCCTCAGGAGCCGCTGGGATTACAGGCATGTGACACTACACCTGGCTTATTTCCTGTACTTTCAGTTTTTCATAGTTTGGTGGCAAGAGCTAAAATTCTTTCAGTGAAATCTACAAATCTGGCTATTGAGGTTGATGCAAGCACATTTATAAACTACCAATTATACATTATATCTAGTGCTGCCTGTTTTTCTATTGGCATTTCTCTTCAGTATTTTCTTATTATTCTTTTAAAAGAGGACTTTGAAACTATTTCATCTGACTATTGGCAAAGAAGCATTTTTTCTTGCTTTGATTGGATGTTGAAGAAAACAATCACTATGACCTACTGTACAAACAAGACCACTGACAATCTATCCGTGACCTTTCATCTTTTCCATATCTCCCGAGAGAATGACCTTCAGCTTGAAAAGTTCACCCACAAAGTCAATACCAATTCCTGTCATTGCTTTGAAGCCCCCATCATTGAGCTAAGCAAAGAGCAGCTCAGCTCAGGCGGTATGCTCAGTTCTTTTAAAGGGCACCTCTGTCAATTTCAGTGCTGTGAGCATCCCCCGTTCCTGAAATTCTCCTAATTAAATTTGAAACCTTTATGAAGAGTTATTGTTATATGGTGATATTAAGAAATAACAATCTTTTAAGATATGTTGCCATATTCTTAACAGATATTACCAGGATAGGAAAATAAAGGAAACAAAAATAAAATAAGTGATTCTGTAAGAGTTGTTGTTGGTTTGTTCATCCTCTCCCTATTTTTCTTGTTGCCTCCTTCCTTCAGTCATCCCTCTCCCTTTATCCCTCAATCATTCCCTCCCTTTCTCTCCTTTCTGCCATCTTTATATATCTCCTATGTCCTTATTTCCTTTTGGAAACTGGCTACTGCATATCTGTAACTTAATGATTTTGTGACATCAGGACATGCTTTGGCAACCTTTCAAATGCTTGAAAGAATTCACATGAGGAACAGGCTGGCAGCTTGCTGAAATCATTTAAAAGATAACAAATGCTATTGAATAAACTACCAAAAATGAGTGCTAGGTTATTCGAAAGTACAATTTCTTACTTAAACAAAGACTGGTATCAATTGAACTCGTTTTACAAATATTTATTTATTTATTTGTTCTAATTTGTTACACATGACAGCAGAATGCATTTCAGTTCATTATACATAAATGGAGCACAATTTTTCATGTCTCCAGTTGTACACAAAGTAAAGTCATACCATTCGTATTTTCATGCATGTACTCAGAGTAATGATGTCCATCTCATTCCACCATCTTTCCTACCCCCATGCCCCCTCTCTTCCCCTTCCTCCCCTTTGCCCTATCCAGAGTTCTTCCATTCCTCCCATGCTCCCCCCCATACCCCCATTACAGATCAGCATCCACTTATCAGAGAAAACGTTTGGCTTTGGTTATTCAGGATTGACTTACTTCACATAGCATGATATTCTCCAACTCCATCCACTTACCTACAAATGCCATGATTTTATTCTCTTTTAATGCTGAGTAATAGTCCATTGTATATACACACCACAGTTTCTTTATTCATTCATCTATTGAAGGGCATCTAGATTGGTTCCACAACTGAGCTATTGTGAACTGTGCTGCTATAAACATCAATGTGGCCGCATCATTGTAGTATGCTGTTTTTAAGTCCTTTCGGTATAAAGCAAGGAGTGGGATAGCTGGGTCAAATGGTGGTTCCATTCCATGTTTTCTGAAGAATCTCCATACTGCTTTCCATATTGGTTGCACCAATTTGCAGACCGACCAGCAATGTAAGAATGTGCCTTTCCCCCCACATGCTTGCCAACACTTATTGTTGCTTGTATTCTTTTTTTTTTTTTTTTTTTTTGTACTGGGGATTGAACTCAGGGGCACCCGACCACTGGGCCACATCCCCAGCCCCTTTTTGTATTTCATTAGACACAGGGTCTCACTGAGTTGATAAGTGCCTCACCATTGCTGAGGCTGGCTTTAAATTTGTGATCTTCCTGTCTCAGCCTCCCAAGTGCTGGGATTACAGGCATGTGCCACCGTGCCAGGCTCTACACTCTACTTCTATGGATCAAACTCCTTTAGATTCCACTTTTAAGTGGGATCATGCAGAATTTGTCTTCTGTGCCTGGCTTTTTTCATTTAACATAATCCCCTTCATTTAACATCTACAGTATTGCAAATGACAGGATTTCTTTATTTTGTAAAACTGAATAGTATTCCATTGTGATTATAAACTACATTTTCTTTATTCATTCATCCATTGGTAGACACTTACCTTGCTTACTGTAAATGGTGCTGGGATGAACATGGAGTGTAGATGACTCTTCCACACACAGATTTCATTTCACTTGGATCCATACAGAGTAGTGGGCTTGCTGGATCATATGATAGTTCTATTTTTAATTTTTTGAGGAACCATTATACTGGTTTCAATAATGACTGTACTAATTTAAATCCACCCAGCAGTGTGCAAGAGTTCTCTTTATATCTTCATTTTTCACCAACTGTTTTAGTCATCTTTTTCTTTGCTGACATCAACAGACCTAATAAGAACAATTAGAGAAGGAAAAGTTTATCATCTGCGTACTCATGGTTTCAGAGGTCTCAGTCCGTAGAAGTCTGACTCCATTCCTTGGGGCTCCAGGCTCCAGGTGAGGCAGAAGAACATCATGGTGGAAGAGTGTGGTGGAGGAGAGTGGTGAGTGGCTCAGGACGTAGCACCAAGAAGGGGAGAGAGAGAGAGAGAGAGAGAGAGAGAGAGAGAGAGAGAGAGAGAGAGCCATCGAGCACTCTCTCTCTCCTCATGATGACAAAATATAAAGCCCAAAGACATGTCCCTAGGCACCTGCTTCCTCCAGCCACACCCTACTACCCTACTTGCCTGCAGTTTCTGCCCAGTTAATCCCTATCAGGGGATTAATGCACTGATTAGTTTAAGATTCTCATAATCCAATCATTTCACCTCTGAACTTTCTTGCACTGTCTCACGTATGAGATTTTGGGGGACACCTGATATCTAAACCCCAAACACACCCCCCAAGGATGCACCCCCCCTCCATCCATACCCTACTGCTTTCAGTGACCACTCAGTTAATCCCTATGAGGGGATTAGTTCACTGACTGGTTTGAGGCTCTTATAATTCAATCATTTCACCTCTAAACCATCTTGCATTGTCTCACACATGAGCTTTTGGGGGACACTTCATATCTAAACCATAACAACAATACTTATCTTTCATCTTTTTGACAACAGCCATCTAAGGGGTGGAAGGTGACAGTGCACTTCAGTTTTAATTTGCATTTCTCTGTGGTTTTGAGCATTTTCTCTGTTGGCCCTTTGTATGTCTTCTTTTAAGAAATGTCTATTTGAATCTTTCCCCATTTTTAAACCAGTTGTTTTATTAACATTAATGTAAGCTGCCTGGTACCGTAAACCGGGATAAAAACTCTCGGGGGCAGAGTTATGCTTTTACTACTTTTACTTCTACTTTCTTAGAGCTTAGAGAGGGAAAGAAAGATTTTTCTTAGAGAGGGAAAGAAAGATTTTTCTTCTTAGCTTAGAGTCTTTCTTAGAGAGGGAAAGAAAGATTTTTCTTCTTAGCTTAGAGTCTTAGCTTAGAGTAGAGTAAAGAAAGATAGAGCTTAGCTTTTCTTCTTAGCTTAGAGTAGAGTAGCTTAAAGAAAGATAGAGCTTAGCTTTTCTTCTTAGCTTAGAGTAGAGTAGCTTAAAGAAAGATAGAGCTTAGCTTAGAGAAAGACTAGAGCTTCTTTCTTCTCTCTTCTTTCTTCCTTCTTCTTTCTTCTGTCTTCTGTCTTCCTCGGGAGCCTCGGCCTTACTCTGACCAGTCCTCTGGAGCCTCGGCCTAACTCTGGCCAGTCATTACTTCTTCTATCTGGTTTCTCTTCTGTAACCGCTCTGTCTACGTTCTGGCCGCTCTGATTCTTCTGACCGACCGAGTGACTGCCCGGCTGACTGAATTCTCCGTTCTCCTAACTCGGACCGCTTTCACCCGGTTATATACCTTCAGGTTTGCGGGTGCCTACAGGTGCGTCACATACATATCAGGTGGAACCCATGGCTTCCAGCTAGCTACAACAGCCCTTCCTAATTAGGGCTCCTTCATATTCCTTCCCTTTAGTTTAAAAAGGTGCTTTTGTTCTATTTTCTCTATTTTATTTCTCTATTTTCTTTTATTTCCTTGTCCCTACCTAGCTTTTCACCTTTTATTTTTGAAAGGGTGGATATTTGAGCCCTTTTTGAGAAGGTGCTGTGGCTTTAAGGAAGCCTAATGCTGAGGAGCAGCTAACGCACCTAGTTAAGCATAATTGCATAAGCGGCTTTGACTTTTTTTTTTTTTTTTCCTCTTCTTTATTTTTCTTTATGGCTTTCTTGCCAAAGCTCAATGGCTTTTTTTTTTTCTGCATGGTTTTTACCATGCTATTTAATTCTCTATTTTCTTTTAAGCTCATGGCTTTTTTCTTTATACTAAAGCTCAAGGCTTTTTCTCTATATTTTTTATGGCTTTTGGCCGGCTACTCTGCTTCGGCTTTTGGCCGGCTCGCTTCGGCTTTTTTCGGCTTTTGGCCGGCTACTCTGCTTCGGCTTAATTCTTAACTGGCCTCAACTGAGTCTGAGGCTATGCTTTTTCTTCTTCAGGAGCCTCGGCCTAACTCTGACCAGTCATTTCTCTTCTGTCTGGTTTCTCTTCTGTAACCGCTCTGCCTACGTTCTGGCCGCTCTGATTCTTCTGACCGACCGAGTGACTGCCCGGCTGACTGAATTATCAGGTGGAACCCATGGCTTCCAGCTAGCTACAACAGCCCTTCCTAATTAGGGCTCCTTCACATTAAGTTGTATGAATCCTTTATATACTTGGATATTAACCCTTTATTCCTCCCATTGGTAGGCTGTCTCTTTACTCTGTCAGTTGTGTTCTTGGCTGTGTCAATGAAGCACAGATTAAATCCACCATACTGAAATAAAATCTCTAATAACTAGGTTGTGTGTATGTATGTGGGGGGTGGTCCTGGTCCCCGAGCCTCTCCAGGCCCACTGGATAAAGGCCTCTTCATGGCAATATGCTTTCTTCTTGGTGTTTCTCATTTTCTGCTCTTTCCACTGGCTACTCTCTCTAGCTACTTTTTGAATCATAATGAATAACTTGCTGGTATATTCATTAAGTTTGCACACAAAAATTCAAGAAAGTAATGTTTTTGGTGGAGGAGTTTAAATAATTATCTTTCACAACCTTTTTCTCCCTCTTGACCCTATTCTATCAGCTATTTTGAATCTTTTAAAAATGTATTAATAGGGGCTGGGGTTGTGGCTCAGTGGTACAGCACTTGCCTAGTATGTGTCAGTTCCTGTGTTTGATTCTCAGCATCACATAAAAATAAATGAATAAAATAAAGTTCCACCAACAAATAAAAATATTTTTTAAAATGTATTAATAGATTTATATGTCACCATACATATCAAGTCTCTCACTTTCTCTCTCTGGACACTAAATGACTGCCTGGTAGGAAGTTAGCAAATCATATTGATTGCTTTAGATCTCCTGAGCTAACTTGCTTCTTTCTTCATTTGTGCCATATCCAGGAAGAAAACACAGCCAGAGTCTTAGAGTTAGATGGCTCCAGGAAGTTTGCCCTGTTAATAAACACAAATTCTGACATTTCTTTTCTGATGGTTTTCTACTTACATAAATTGCTTGTTGTTGTTGTGTGTGTTTTTTGATGGTGTTAGGGATCATTGTGATGGATTTAATGAGTCATTTCTGCTGTATTTTTTTTCTCCAAATTGTCATAAATGCACATGAGCCGGGTGCAGTGGCGCACGCCTATAATCCCAGCACTTGGGAGGCTGAGGCAGGAGGATCGCAAGTTCAAAGCCAGCCTCAGCAATGGTGAGGCACTTACAACTCAGTGAGACCGTGTCTCTAATAAAATACAAAAAAGGGCTGGGGATGTGGCCCAGTGGTTGAGTGCCCCTGAGTTCAATCCCTGGTACCAAAAATAAATAAATAAATAAATAAATGCACATAGTAAAACCTCAAACAGTACAAGTTTATGTAGTCCTTCCTTGGACCCACTGAGACCCGGTCTTCCAGGTCTTCTCTGGAGTGGAACATGTCTAAAGCCTCTCATTACACAGAGAAATTTATTTCTTAAGCCTGTTATTCAAAGCTCTCTGGTCTTTCCTCAACCTTCCCTCCTCATTTTCTTTTCCTATTTCAGACATACATTCTCTGCTCAAGCCCTATCAGCTATCTAGTTCCTGGTCAAGTCCTAGGTTTTGCTCCTAGGTTTCCTGCATGTGGGTCTTGGCTCCGGTGGTCTCCTCTGCTGGGAGCCCTTTATTCTCCTGCCAAAGCGTGCCTACCTTGCAAGGTCTTCAGAATTTATCTAGGTTCAAGTGGTCATGTGCTCTGCTTTTACTTGTCAGACACTTTGTTTACATTTCCATGATCACTGATCTCCTGGCATTCACCTAAGGCATTTGTCTCCACTGCTAAACCATGAGAGCTAAGAGGGAAGGAGTCAAGAAGCCTGGACCAGGCTTAGCTCAGCCATGAATAACTATGTCCTGCCCCACACCACACCACACACAGAAACTGTGTGGCCCAGAGAAAACCACTTGACCTTCCAGAGCCCGTTTCTCGTGTGTTACATTTTTTGAACACAAGTAACTGAGTACTACAAGACTCAAGATGAAAGCAAAGGCAGTAATTCTTGGTGCCTCTATGTTCCAAAGTAAGGGGATGCACATTTTCCTCAGTATATAGATGTAATAGACAGTTCAAGCAAATAAAGTAGGTTCTATTGACCCCAGGAAATACAAGCCTAGTGGAAAATAAAGAATGTGTTTATAGGAGTTTATGAGAGGAACACTGGGAATTATAAATCTGAGTGATTAATATCCAAGTTGAGTGGAATATTTAATTAGTGTACTGAAAACCTCCATTGAAGCAAATAACTTGCAAGTTGATTGAATTAATGAACTTTTATTGATGATCTTTCCAATTAAATAAAATCCTTAAGTTTCCCTAAAGAGCTGTTTATAGCATGCATTGTATCTTATGGCCTCTCAGGGAAGAATGATCAGGAGCTTGAGACCTTATTTAACAGTAAAAATACTTAGTGAAAAATCACTGAGATGTTCTAGGAAATAATTTTCTTTAAATCTAGTTAAAGTAGACTTTAATATTCATAAGAGGATAGAACTGTCATCTGAATAAATCTACCATGCAGAGTTTTGTTGGAAGAATTAAATAAAGCTCAGAAGCTTAATATTTTAATGGAAAATTTTCTTTGAAAAACTGGAAATAGCTCTATGTCAGAGTAATTGCCTAGCATGCACAAGGCCCTGGGTTTAATTCTCAGTAATTGCCCCCCCACACACAAACTGTAGTGTGAAAAAAAATGAAAATAAAAATAGAAATAATTTAACTTTATTAATTGTGGAAATGAGCTTATAAAGTTCTCCATCACACGAAGGAGGGCATATTCACACACACAAAAGAGGAAATAAAAGGAATTTTTATTTTTATTTTTGGGGGTTTAACCTTATGTGAATAACCTTTAAAATGAGGGTAAAATAAATTGTTATTCAGAAAAATATAATTTACCAAATTGATCCAGAAGACACAAAAATCTAGGTTGATGGACTTCCAAAGAAGTAATAAATGTCAAAAACTTACTTTTGTTCCTTGCATTGATTTCCCAGGAAAATCTACAAAACATTTAGAGAATTCCAATGTTACTTAAATTGTTTTAGATCACAGAGACAAAGAGAAGTCACTACACACATTTTATGAAGACAGCATAACACTGATGTCAAAGGTGTGTCAAAGATCCACTAAAAGGTAAATCTGGAGAGCAATCTCCTTTATCAATAAAATAGGATGTATTCTAGAAATGTAAGCTAAGACAATCTTATGAACTATAACCTATTATTTGATAGATCCAAAGAGTAAAAGCATTTGATCATCATTAACAATGCTGAAAAAGGCTCTGACCAGCATTATATATATATATATATAATATATTTATATATATGATAAATGTAATGTATGTATATAAATATATATAAACATACAGTATATATACATATAATTATATATACTATATTAAATTATATATATACATATATATATATTAAACACATTTTTGGGTGTTTAATTTAGTGAAATTAAATACATTCCCAGTGATGTGCAACATCAACACTACCCATCTCCATATCTTTTACATCATTATACATTGACACTGTACCCTTCACACAATAATTCCCCAACCTCCTTCCTCCAACCCCTGGCCAGCATCATATTTTATGGGAAAACTTTTCTGTTGATGTTAGAAAAAATTAATGTTAACTTTCATCATTAGAATGTAACATTGGACTGAAATAGTAACTAATACAATTTTAAAAACTAAAAGATGTTAGTGGTTCAGGCATGGAAAAGGAGGAGTTAAGATAATTTTAACTGAATATATGATTTCATACCTAAACATTGCAAGAAAATAACATAAAATTAAGCAATAAAGAAAATCAATAATATAATGGGGAGGCACAAAATTAATATGATAAATCAAAGGCCCTTGTATACAAAAGGAGAAAGGATAGAGGAACAGATTACAACAAAAATAATACATAAGAAACTATGTACTATGAACTGCAATAAATCTTTCCTCCTCTAAGTTGTTCTTGTCAGGTATTTTAGTCACAGAAATGAAAAGCTGATGGAAACAGAGAGTGTCCTTGGTTGTAGCAGTGCAGTCTGGAAATATGAATGAAAAATATGGTAGCTGAGGAAAACAGGAACGAGGGGAAGAAGACACAACTGTATGAGGCAGCACAGAACAGTGGGTGTTATATTGCTGAAGGCACGCTGGAGTCACTGACCCCCAAACATGACCCCACCACAAACCGAGTTCTCACTATGTGAGTCACTATGTGAGGCAATGTGTGCCATTTGACTTTTAATCCCCAACCCTATTAAACAGGAATAAAGCAAATAAAGATATTATTGTAATAATTGACAAAACAGAATAAAAGACTTTGCCTGCAATAATAAAATAGAGCATTCTTGTTGAAAGGGCAATGCAATTGGCAAATTTAACATAAAAAATACTATCCTTGTTGCATTTCCACAGGAATTGAAGACCTCCTGTCCAAACATTGCTCTTCATTCACAGTGCTGATTCTGGTGCTGTGATATGTTACTTATTTTTTCCTATAAGTTCTATTTCAAGAGATTCAAAGTTCTTTCTAAAATCTAAACCAATAATTTGAATAATTAAGTCCTCCTTAAATGAGTCTTCCTGTATCTTTAAAAGTAAATGAATATAATCTGGGAAAAAGCAAAAAGAAGTACAAGCATGTCTTTATGGGGAGCCATGTCCCCTTTGACCTTCTTAGTAGTTCATCTGCTGTTATTCATAGCAGATTTCATCCTTCAGATATAGAATTGTTCATAGTAGTATAGCAAGTGTCTTTGACACCAAAATATAAACACTGACTGTACATGAATTGTATTCATTTGTTGTACAGAAAAATCTGAAGCTATTCCTATGATTATTCCAATATCTCAAGGGAAAAAAGCAAATTGTGACTTGGTGAATTCACCCAAATTGACACAGCAAGGCCAAACAGCAATGTAAGTCTTACAGGTAGCTTTCCAATCTTCAGCTGGTTCCTTGTAAGAGATGGAAGGAAAAGAAGTAATGAGAAGCTTTGTATGCATACCTTCTTGGCAACCACTGTTTTCCCTTAGCCTTAGGAACTCCCTTTCATCCATGGTGTTCCCCATTGCAGACATTGCAGAAAACATTCAAAAGAATTGTTTATTTATGTAGAGCTAGAAAGGATCTTAAACAAAAGGTTTTCTTAATCAGAGATTATCTATTTGCTCTGAGGAGGAGCATGCACACACACCCATTTCAGATTATAATACACATCACTGCCATCAAATCTTTAGTCTCCTGGTTGGAATTTCAAATCGTCACATTCTGGTAACCTTTCTGAGATCCCGAGACAGCAGTGAGGTGAGGCTGCCCCTGCTGCCTCCTGCCCTCTCCCCCGGGACCCTCCTCTTTCATCTCGCCCACCTCCTGTGTTCAGAGACACTTTATCACCTTGGGCTCATGTCAATGCACTTTAAAAAATTTTTACTTTTTTCCCCATCCTATGTGTTTCTTCCTGTGAATTTTTACGCCACCCCCTCCCCACTGCCATGATAATGTGGTCATGTTATGCTTCTCCTTGGAAATCTCCAGTAAAAATTTATTGCTTAAAAAATAAAGTTTAAACTACTTAACATTGCATGATGCTGAAAACATATTAAGTAAGAAATGTTTACAATAATTGTTCCACATCTTAGTTTTTCTTAAAACATTCCTATGAGAAAGATAGATGTCAAGTATTTTTCCCTAAATTGTAAATTGATTAAACAGAGGTGAATTATTTTCCAGAATTTTTCAGAAATTAAATGAAGGAACAAAGAACTGATTATATTTGTTAGTCCCTTGCTTTGCCTCTAGAATAGAGTTTTAAAAAATCTTTTCTGTCACCTTTGACCCATATTATAGGTAATTCTCACATGTACAGCACATTCCCATGGGCCCATTACAACCTGTCCAATTGCTGGTTCTTTACAGAGTCCCTTTTTCATACCACTCCTGGAACACGTTAGAGTGTATGTTCATGAAAGAGAGGTCACATAGAGCACACATGTAAATGTGTGCAGGGCTAAGTTATGGAATTAAACTAAGTGTTGCTGGGCGCCATGGTGCATGCCTGCAATCCCAGCACTTGGGAGGATGAGGCAGGAGGATCACGAGTTTAAAGCCAGCCTCAGCAATGGCAAGGCACTTAGCAACTCAGTGAGACCCTGTCTCTAATGAAATACAAAAAAATAAATAAATAAATAAATAAATAAATAAAAGAAAAGAAAAAGAAAAAAGAAAGAAAGAAAGGGCTGGGGAATGTGGCCCAGTGATCAAGTACCCCTGAGTTCAATCCCCAGTACCAAACAAACAAACAAACAACAACAACAACAACAAAAACTAAGTGTCCATCAGTGGATGAATGAATAAAGAAAATGTGGTCTATACACACAATGGAATACTATTCAGCATTAACAAAGAAAGAAGGGTTTTCATTTGCAACAACATAGATGAAATTTTATGGCATTATGTTAAGCAAAAGAAACAAGGCACAAAAAGACAAAACCCACATTTGTCACTTATGTTTGGAATCTCAAAACAATTAAACTCAAGAAAGTGGAGAACACAATGGAGGTGACAGAGGTTGGGGGTGGTGGGATGTTGGTCAAAAAGTACAATGTTTCAGTGAGAGGAGGAACAAATGACAAATATTTAAGGTGATTAATATGCTAATCACCTTAATTCAATCATTCCACATTGTATACATATGTCATAAAATCACTGCATACCCCATAATTACATACATTTATGAATTTTCAAAACGAATAGTGCATGCTTTGTAGATATATAGAGCCAGGTATAAGTCTAAAGGATTATAAGACTTTCAGGCAAATTCTTGAACCTCTTTAAGGCTCAAATTTTTAATCTACAAAATGGGAATAATAAACATAGATCTTAGAGATTTTGCAAGAATGAAGTGAGATGTTTGTAAAGTGTTTAGCACTTGTAACAAAGTAAATGTTCCAGATGTGCTCATCTTAAGGATTTTCTTCTATGAATTATTTGGAAATTCCTTGTTTGGTGGTTGGAACTCTGCTTTAGTAATACATTCCTTGCAACACAAGTTCCTAATGAGTCAGGGGGCATCAGTATGCATATCTTTAAAGCTACTAACTGGTTGGAGGCAACGTCTGAGTTCCCCCATGCATTCTGGCCTCCTCCAGACACGGGTGATCCTGGAAAGGGGTACAGAGCACAGCATGTAAGTGGTGTTGGCTTTGCCCAAGAACCTCAAACTGTTACCTGTAGAAATGTAGAGTGGACATTGAGAGCTTCTTGCTAAAATCAGTGGTTTCAAAGTGTTTTTGCAAAGAACATAATTTTTTATTGGACATCATTCTGGGGCTAATAAATATTGTAAGAGAATTCAGGGCATCCTTGCAATTGTTTATCTGTAATATTGAAACACTGCTGATTCTAAGATTAATATGAGCAATACTCAAAACTGTCAATCCCCAAACTGGTTAAACCAAACCTTTGGCACCATCCAGAGCTAAATCCAAATCTCTGTTCCTTTACTTACTAGCTGTATTTCCTTGAGTAAGTTACTTGGTATCTCTGAATCTCTTTCCACAGATGTACAGTGGGAATAATATTAGTACTACTTCCTAGATAGATTGGTTGGAGGGTTAAATGAAACAATAGATATGAAGTATTTAGTCAGTACCTGGCACATCCTAAGGAAGCAAACAATTTTAACACTCATCTTTTACTAATTTGAAATCACTTTTCTAGTCTCTGATTTCATTTTGAAAATCCTTAATTTTGTATTTAAGTTATTCTCTGTTCCCTTTCCCTACAAAATACAGTTTTTCTAATCTCTTATGTTCAAAGAAATTGTGTCTACAGCAAAGAAACGTCAAGTGTGGAATGAAATGGAGCTGGAAGGATGACAGAGGGCCAGTGTTTAGATTTCTTGGAAAAGCCTTAACTGGGACATTTGTCAGGAAATGTTACCAACACTATTTGTCATGCCAGGACAGGATCTAACCAAATGGAAGAGGCCCCGGGGGACCAGGAAAGAGCTGCAAAGAGGCCCTGGATCTTTCTCAGTTCCAATTTCTCATTAACAGTCAGGAGCAGACAAGCTGGTCATGTTCTGGAAACTTCCAACTTGTGCAAGAGAAAGGTTCTCAGAAAAAGCACCACTTGAGCCCTCCTGTCACGCCTGGGAATGTCAGCGGGTTATTTGGTGTGACTCTAAGCCTGATTGTAGTTTGGCATACTTAAATTACCTTCTGATCACATTATTTATCTAGTCCTTTTTGACAATATGGTTTTAGTAATAACAGTGAGATGTTTTCAGATGAGAGAAATGGAAGAGTGAATTACCCCTTTAAAATTAAGGAACTTATGCTATGAAGATTAGCATTGTGAAGCAGATTATAACACATTTTGTTCTTAAGGGAGGATTTGACAGAAAATTTCATCATTACTTACCATGAATCTGAAGTAGCACTAAGAGTTGCCTCACTTCCCCCCTTTTCTAAATTAATTAATGCTGCCCTCATTTCCGATAGAACTAAGTGGCTGTCTTTTGTTGTTTGCCTAACAATGCAATTGCAGACCCAACTGTGCCTGGACAAATCCAGACAGCTACTGGAAAACTTAGTAATGTTGCCAGACATTGGACACAAAATCTGTGATTTCTGGGACCATCAGGAAAGTTTTCAAAAGAAGTAACAGAAGTCTCAACTACGTACTGCTCACTCTTTTACTTCTCTGTATGGTGCCTCCTCTGCCTCTTTAATGCCTTCATATTTTTCCTTTCACTAACATTCCTCCAACTGCCTCAGAAAAACTTGCTTATACAAACATGCACGCACTATAATATTCAGATACTTATCATATTTCTCTAGCCCTTCTTCAGTCTTCCTCCTTTACTAAAGAAGGGTAAGTTTTATATTAATAATATTGATTTTCCTAATAATATTTAGGCTTATTCAATTCTGAATAAATTTGTAGCTCAGGAAACTAGTAATTACACATGTAAGAAGTAACTTTGGGGGTTAAGAAAAATTATACAAGGCAGAGGGAATGCAATCAAGTTAAAGAAACCCTTGCTGTTTATTTACTATTGTTGTCTATTATAAATCCCCCAAACTAGGACTTTTATTTAGGTAGACATTGTGTCTATTTTTTTCCCACCATTGTATTGTCAATACTTAAAATAGTGCCCAGTATATGCTTAGCACTCAACAAATATTTTGCAAAGTGAATGATCTCGTTGAGGACCTTCTACATGCCGAACACTGACTCAGGTTCCCAACTAGATGAGTTTGAATACTGAAGGTATTCAGTCTATCAAGCTCTGTGGGAATACAGAAGAGGGTCAATGCCTCTGCTAATCAGATGGTAATGATGGAATCAAGGAATAATAATATAAAGAGGAAGTAAATTTGAGCTGGAGTTGGGCCAGTAAATAGGCGTCAGCAGACAAAATGGGCAAGTAGGGAGAATATACTATATAATTGAATAGGATTTTTAAAAGCCATGGAGGCTTGAGCATGCATTTGGGAACCGTAAGTACAAAGTGTGTTTAGAGTTTAGCCTGCATGTGAGGGAGGGAGGCAATGGCTTGAAAGGCCAGAGTTTGAAGTTCATCCAGTAGAAGGAGCTATTCAGGATTACTGCAATTAAATATCTACTCAAGGTGTGCAGGTGGATGAGGGAGGGGAACCTGGAGCAAAGGCACCCTGTATGGCAGTTACTGCAAATGTGCAAGAGGGAACAGAGGAGGGCAAGAATGAGAAGACAGCTGGCAGGATAGGATGGACGAAATAATTTGGGGCCATAGCACGGGTAACAGGCTTTAACTACTAATTGAATGATAAAGGATAGCGGTGAGTTAATGTCATTACACATTCTTTGCGGAGTGACGTGTATACTCAGATGACATTAATCGTAACAGTAAGGGAGAACAGGAACAGCTTCTGGGAAAAATGATGAATTTGGTGGAGATGCTGTTAACACTACCAGCTTTGACAGTTGCGTAGTGATGAATAGCAAACGATCGGAATGTGGGTCTAGAGCTCAGAAGAAATATCTGTTCTAGGGACAAAGTCAGGAATGATTTTATTTAGAAGTGATGGTCAAATCCTTAAATGAAATTACCAATGCAGAGCATGCCAGATAAAGGGACAAGAAGACTAATGATTGAAGCTTGAGAAAAGTCTACTTAAGAAGGAATAAATCAAAGGGAAGGGAGAGGAAGGGAGGGAGCAAGGGGGGAGGGAGGGGGAGAAAACAAAAAAAGAAAAAAAAAGAAAAGGTGGTTGAATGAGACAGATATCATTATCCTAAATGCATGATTGAAGACCTGAATGATAAGAATATACTTTGTATACAAACGGTTGTATGTAAAAAGATGCTATATATGTGCACTATGAATTGTAATTATTATAAATAAAAAATAAATTAAAAAATAATAAAAAGAAGGAATAAAGAAAGGAGAATGAAGAAAGATTAAAGAGGAGTCTGTAAGATTAAAAAAATAAACAGCCTGCATTGATTGAAACCAAGAGAGGCAAAGCCAAAAGACAACAGAGGGGAAAGTAGTAGCGTCTAATGGTGGAGAAACGTAGTGATCTCATAGAATGCTTTTGGTATTTAAGAATTCATTGGTGACTTTGAAAAGTATGGCTAATTTGTGACCACCAAATTCAAAATACAGGGTGTTATGAAGCAACTATGAGATGAGGAATTAAAGCAGTAGCCATTTTTACTATTCTATAAAGATATTGGGAATAATGGGAAAGGAAGATCTGTTGAGGGCTAGATGAGGTCAAAACGTCTGGAAAAAATAGTCAAGAAAAAGTAGTTATTAAAGATGAAAGGGTTGAAGAATCCAGGAAGAAAACACTACTCATGGAACAATCCAGATGAATGGTAGAAGAAAGCAATGTTTATTGAGTGACCCTTAAAGATGATTAAGTTCATTCTCCCACTATTGACAGATGATGGAAATTTGAGTTCTCTGAGGTTGAGGAATAATAAAGCTCTTCCAGGAAATACTTATCAGGTTAAAGTTATAAAAGAGTCATACAGTTTTGAGGATTTCTTTTAAGAGCTGAAAGCTCAGGATCTATAGGTATGAAAACTCTGTCTAGCCTGAACTAAGAGTTGGGCAGCCAGGGCTCTGTCCCGTGGGGTGGCAGAATAATTCCACCACTTTTTAACAATAAATGTCGGCATACTATAGTGATGCAGTCACATCACTGTTCATAGCAGCTAAATTCACAAGAGCTAAGCTATGGAACTAACCTAGGTGCCCTTCAACAGATGAATGGAAAAAGAAAATGTGTTATATATACACAATGGAATATTACTTAGCCATAAGAAGAATGAAATTATGGTATTTTCCAATAAATGGATGGAACTAGAGACTATCATGCTAAGTGAAATAAATTGATCCCCAAAAAACAAAAGATGAATGCTCTTTCTGATATGCAGATGCTGACTCTCAATAGGCTAGCAGAAGGGAGAGAGGAGTGGAGATTCACTGGATAGGACAGGGGTGAGTGGGGGGAAGGGAGATGGGATGGGAATGGGAAAGACAGTAGAATGAATCAGACATAACTTTCCTATGCTCATATATGAATACCCAACTGTGTAACTCCACAACCTGTACAACCACAAAAATGGGAAGTTATACTCCATGTACGTGTGATATGTCAAAATACATTTTACTGTCATGTATTACTAAAAAGAACAAGTAAACAATTTTAAAAATAAATTTAATTTTAATTAAAATAAACACACCAACACTTTTGGTGCCTTTCCTTAGCCTTCAGCATAACCTTTGCATTTATTAAAGCAAGGAATGCAATCATTTATAATACAGTCCATTCAACTTGAATCTGCATAAGAAGAAAGCTAATTCCTGGCTTTAATGTGGTTCTAAACAGCTTTCTTTATTTGTGGTGAGCAATTTGCAGGTTGAGAGCCTGAAAAATCCAAAACAGGTTTCTTTGGGTTCCACAGGCTGCGTTTGACATGGTAACCCTGTAGCAGGACAGAAAACTGTGATTGAAGAGTTAACTACTCATGCTGGTGTACTCATGCTGGTGAACTCATCCAGCATGCAGGTAATGTTGAAGAACAGGGTATTTTTCCTAAGAAAAGCAAGCAAAGAGAAGTTGACGACATTTGCATTTGATTAAAGTAGAGGTTGTAGAGGACTTGTGAACTCAAGATGTTGATAGCTTTGGCAATAACCAGATAAGAAATGGAGTTGGGATGTTACATGACCTTCCCATTGGATGAGGCTTATGAAATAGAGTATGTTTCATAATACTTCTGTAAATGGGCTCTTTTAAGAAAGTAATGACTTTCAGCTATTAAAGTACCATCAGAGCAGTAACTTGTACAAACAAAAAGGGGAAACCTAACAAGGTAAACATTTCTCCACTTGGTAGCCAAAGGGGGAGTTTCAGACTTAGAAGAGCTAAAACCCTTTGGCTGTTTGAACAAGTTTGGTATTGCCTAAGTTGCTAAGTGAAGAGCATCCTAAAGGAGAAAATGAAGGAAAGAATGGTTTGTTAAGTATAATATTTTAAATTTGTTTAGAACAAAAGTGGTATTTCCAAAAATAACTGAAAGAGAGAGTCAATAGGTATAAAAGAAACAAAAGAGGGTTGTTCCTGTATTCTTTACACTATACATTATACAGGACTGGCCTCTAATTTCATACTGTCAGACACGGCTTGTTAACTACAGTGCTATGGAGCACATTGGGGAAAACTTGATCCTAAAAGTAGACCCTCATCTTTAGAGATGGACAGAGCTGTTCATGAAGGGGGGGAAAAAAAAACACCAAAAAACACTAAGTGAAAGACAAAACTGGGTGCTAAGGCAAGAAGCAGCTTCAGATATCTTTTTGACCCTAGGAGTTTGCTCAGTTCTCAGTATGTAGAAGTCACTTAACAATTATTTGTTGACTCAATGAAGACCTGGTAATAAATAGTTCTACAGACAAATCCACTATAATGATGGGAACATCCAGGAATTGAATGCTCAAAAATTCACGCAGTCAGCACTAGGGAAAAATTGACTAGCAGACAGTGAGAGACAAACTTAGGTAGGGATTGAGGGTCAGGATCTAAGTCAAAGAGAGCAGGACTGGGGCTGGGGTTTAGGTACTGATACTAAACTGCCAAAGCAAGTCCAGGCCTAGGGAATAAGACAGAAACCCGTCTGTCAGGCCCACATAATAAGTCATTTACTCATTCCACAATTGATTGAGTGGCTTCTCTTTGCCAAGTATATTATAGATGTCAGGAATGAAATGAAAAAAGATTCCAGGTCTCATGTAGTTTATAATAAAGTGAGCCAGGACATAAAGAAAAGAGGCAAGTATAATATATAGTGTGCTAGATGATGTTAAAAACTTCAAAGAAGGGCTATAGCTCAGTTGGTAGAGTGCTTGCCTTACATGCACAAGGCCCTAGGTTCAATCCCCAGCACCACCACAAAAAAAAAAAAAGTAAGAAAGGAAGATAGTGAGCAATAGAAGGAATTGTGAAGTTGTGATCTTAAATCAGGGGATCAAGGATATCAGTAAAGTGACACATGCACTAAAAACTAGTGGAGCAATCACAGAGATATTTGCAGGTGGTGCAAAGGCTCTGAGTCTGCAGTGGATTGGAATTTTCTAGAAGGCACTGGATTCAATCCTCAGCACCTAAAAAAAAAAAAAAAAAAAAAAAAAAAATTCTGGAAAGCAAGGAGGCTTGTGTGACCTGAGGGAAGTAGTAAGAAGAGATGAGATCACAAGGTAAAGGAGGGGCATATGGGAGACAGATCACATAGGACTTTGTGGGACTGGACTGAAGGTAATGAGATTTTGACTAAGATCAGAACTGATCCTCAAGACCCAGGTGAGATGAACCTACAAAGATCTGTCAATTGAAAAGCCCCTCTGGGACGGGTGAAGAGGTTGGGAAGCAAGAGGGTGCTTTGGGGGAAGACACACCTTCCCTTTTCCTCACTCTGTGTCCGATCCCAAGAGGAGCCCCTCTCAAGTCCTCTTTCTATAGAATCTTGCATCAGCTCCCTTGGCTTAGTATCAACCAAAGGTTATTATTATAATTATGCTCTACAGGAACAGGGATGAAACGAAGAGCATAGGAGTTGACATATCTGGACATGGACCTGGTGATCTTGACCTGGTTCATTCTCGCCGCAGCTCCTTGTGTGAGCTGTAATGGATGTCTGAACAAATCTCCCATTTTTACAGTTTTCTGTAGGTGTATGTAGATTATTACACACATAGTTAACTATGTTATTTGAGGTAAAATTCCTTGTGTAAGTTAAAATTTAAATGAACATAATTAAAATGAAATGAACTCAAAATTTAAGAAATAAAAATTTCTCAAACATTCTAATTCTGGGTCATCTACTCTTCTCAGTAGTCCATTTACTAAGCCTCTTGCCAGGAAATTCTGACCCCTACACATCTGCTGGAGAAAGAGCAAAGGCA
The DNA here is from genome assembly GCA_025594165.1 of Tamias sibiricus. Classification (NCBI taxonomy): domain Eukaryota; kingdom Metazoa; phylum Chordata; class Mammalia; order Rodentia; family Sciuridae; genus Tamias; species Tamias sibiricus. The sequence continues at coordinate 136,645,538 of CM046658.1, read as the reverse complement.
ATTTACAGAAATGGAGACACAGTAGAGATATTTATAGATCTGCTTCCATTTGCATAAAATTATTGGTTTGATCATTTTTAATTATTTTAAAATGCTGAGTAGCCTCTTTTCCAGCAGGAAAATGATAAGCCACAAGAGTTGGTTTTTCACATTCTTCACATACACGATACCTGCATGTGGAGGCACATGCTGCTTTGTCCTATTTATTTTCTTTCTGGAAAACAGAACCTGTTGGGGGTGGGGGGGGGTTAGAACTCTCTAGGAATTAAGTTCTATCCTATTTCATATTCATCATAAGCCAAACCGAGGCTTCCATGAGACTAAATTCAGTTGTTCTGCCACTGCTTAGCACAGCTAGTTTATCAAACAGGGCATTGTGGAGTCTAAATAGACACAAAAAGCTTTTTGATTTGGGCAGTTCTCATGAGAGCTCATTGAATTTATTGTGATATTTTTCTTTATATAGTAAAGAACCAGATTAGTATCTGATAATAGATCAGCACATTTATAAATGCTGAATGCTGAGTTGTGGGCAACATGTGATTGGACACAGAATTTGTAATTATTTTGCTTTATTGTGCTTGCTGCAAGGACAGGGAGGGGTAACGAGGTTCTCATCTCTTCTACAGGGGCCTGGGACAACAGTTGGATAGGCAGAGATGGGCTGATCCCTGGAGCGCTTGCCAGGCCCAAACAGGGATGATTCAGTCACTTGTGAGTGACTGTGAACGACAGGTGTCAGCATTAACAGTGCAGATTCAAAGCTGGGGGCAGAGGATGGAGGACAAGGACGCAGCTGTGCTGGCAGGTTAATCTGCACTTGAGCTGACAGGTGTCCCTATTACCCTGGAGCAAGATGTCGATGTGTGGGTGGTGGTGAGATGAAGCCACAGTTGAGGAAAGATGAGCCGTGGGAATTATTCCCGAGCATTTTCCTGAACAATTAGCTTGAAAATCAGGGAGATTTAAGTGATGACGAAACCAGATCTAATCACTCAGAGGCAAGGGGAGGTTTGTTTCCCTGGAGGTGAGTTATAATAACCAGTTGTGTAAAACAATAGTTTTGGTTGTTGTTGGCTATAAAAACCAAATAAAACATGATACACACAAACATTTTATTGAAGTTGAATACATACAGAGAAAAGTGCACATATCATAATATAGTGTACAAAGTCAGTCATTTGTGTGACCAGCACCCATACCAAGAAGCAGTATTTCTTCTAGAGCACCCCCTTGAACTCCTCTCCAGCCATTATAATCTCAAGGGAAGCCATTATCCCAGTTCCCAATAGCATCCGTGAAGTGCACCTGCTTTGGTATTTTATGTAAATGGTATTGCTTAGATGCAGTCTTTCCTTTTTGGAATCTTTCATTTAACATTACCTTTGTAAGATTCATCATCATGTTGTGTGTTGATTATTCTTGTTGCTGTGGAGTCTCCATCATATGAATACCACAGTTTTTATATGCATTCTATTCTTTATGGACATTTGGGCAGTTTGTAACCTTTAATTGTTATAAATACTGCTTCCAATGAGCAGTATGGTGAATATACTGATGCACTTCTGTTGAGTATATATTCAGAAGTAGGACTGCTAGCTTATAAGGAATGTCCAACTTGGGTAGATACTGCCAGTTTTCCAGAGTGCAATTGTACCAATTTTTGTCTGCCTCGAATCTTTTTTTTAAATGTGAGGGATACAAAGATTTCCACTTAGCTTTTGCAAAAAGTACTTCCCTTCTTCCTTCTAAATTTTAAATTCTTCCTTTTAAATTCATTGGTTCTTTTTAGTTATAAATGACAGTCTTCCTTCTTATTTTAAAGTGCTTATGTTTTGGGTAACAACAATGCTTACTGCCAAGACCCAAGAAACAAGACCTGTAGGGGAAAAAAAAAAGGGGGGGGGGGAGATTGAAGAATAGGCCAGAGTATCCAAAAAATGTACCTGGGTTGTCATGCTAGACCAGGCCCCCAAGTCTCTTTAGCTCTTGCTTTCTATCTATTTATCAGCCCTTTATTATCTCTGTGCCCCACTCAAGAGTTTGATCCCAGTTCTTGTTTTCCTCAAAGCTCTCAAACTTCTCAGGTTTCTGCACTAAATCAAGTTGTAGAAGATGGATCTCAGATCTCCCAGTATGTTGGGGACTGGACACATAGGATCCCAAATTTGGCCCATTTGTCATATTTTCTCATGGAAATAATGTTAAGAGACTGGGTTCAGCCCAACAGTCAGGACAGTAACATTGACTAGAAAGTCTTTTAGAGTATTAAAAATCGAATTTGTATGTATTCTATTACCAAAAAGTTGATCTCTCTCTCTCTCTCTCTCTCTCTCTCTCTCTCTTTCCTCTCATTTTTGTTTTTGAGTGTTGCGAATTCACATAGTTAATAAATTGAGGAACACTTGTATTTATACAGTAAACCTCATTGTTCTTGATTTCAAATAACAGAAACCACAAATAAAGGACTTCTAAAGGCTGTTTTTCTAGCCAAGGCCAATTTTGTAAAAAGCGGAGACATGAAAACATGTTCTAGGAACATTCATAAGAGGAGACAATCTCTGTCCCTGGCTGTGGGGCAGGTGGCTGAGACCCACACCTGGGCTGACTGATCTCTGATTCCACAGATGCAGCTGTTAGCCTGCTGAGCTTAATCTCATTTCTCAAAGGGAAAGGAGATCCAGCTCTAGTCTCTTCAACTGTTTTTCTGGAGAAAACGGTCCCTCATGTCACTGAGCTTTTCCTGAGGCTAGAGCCCTTGTGAGTGAATATGGAACAGTATACTTGTCAGGTTTACCTGATGAACCCTAGAATATAGAAGAGGCAACATCTGTACTATTTATTTTACTGAAATCACTACTGCTATACCTCTATGGCATTACTCTAATGTCTAAAAATAGGATTATATATCTCAGTCAATGGCTGACCTCCAACTGCATGAAGCCCACCAAGCAAAGCTAGTCATATGTGTGAAAAGTAGAAAGACCCCCAAACACTTTTTGTTGGTTAAAATTAGTTATATAATGCATTTTGACACATCATAGATAAATGGAGTATAACTTCTCATTCTTCTGGTTGTACAAGATGAAGAATTGCACCAGTTGTGTAATCATATGATAATATGTCTGATATTATCAGGATATCAGGATAATAATGTCTGATTCATTCTACTATCCTTCCTACCCATACCCTCTCCCCTCCCTTCACTCCCTTCTGTCTAATCCAAAGTACCTCTATTCTTCCCTAATCCGCCCCCCTTTACTGTGAATTATCATCCACATATCAGAGAAAATATTTGGCCTTTGGTTTTTTTTGTACCAAAAAACCCCCAAATTGGTTTATTTAGCTTAGCATGATATTCTCCAGCTCCATTCATTTACCTGAAAATGCCATAATTTCATTCTTCCTTATGGCTGAGTAATATTCCATTATGTATATGTACCATATTTTCTTTACCTATTCATCTGTTGAAGGGCATCTAAGATGGTTCCATAATTTAGCTATTGTGAACTGAGCTGCTATAAACATTGATGTGGCTGTGTCACTGTAGTATTCTGATTTTAAGTCCCTTGGGTATAAACCAAGGAGTGGAATCACTGGGTCAAATGGTGGTTCCATTCCAAGTTTTCTGAGGAAGCTTCATACTGCTTTCCTGAGTGGCTGTACCAAGTTGCAGTCCAATCAGCAATGTATGAGTATGCCTACTTCCCCACATCCTCACCAACATTTATTGTTGCTTGTATTCTTGATATTTGCCATTCTGACTGGAGTGAGATGAAATCTCAGTATAATTTTGGTTTGATTTCTCTAATTGCTAGAGATGTTGAACATTTTTTTCATATATTCATTGACGATTATATTTCTTCTTCTGTGAAGGTCTGTTCAGTTCCTTATCCCATTTATTGATTGGGTTATTTGGTTTTTGGTGTTAATTTTTTTTGAGGTTTTTATATATCCTGTAGATTAATGCTCAATCTGAGGTGTAGGTGGTAAAGATTTTCTCCCATTCTGTAGGCACTTTCTTCACGTTCTTGATTGTTTCCTTTGTTGTGAAGAAGCTTTTTAGTTTGATTTTATCCCATTTATTGATTCTTGATTTTACTTCTTGTGCTTCAGGACCCTGTGCCTAATAGAAGAAAAAGTAGGCCCAAATCTTTACCATGTTGGCTTAGGAACTGACTTCCTTAACAAGATCGCAACCACTTCTGTCAGAGTCTTTGGAGAAGTCTGCTGACTGGGAGTCCATGTGTGCTTGGGAGTGAACACAGAATATAATGTATTCTGATGTTTAAAAATTACATACTGTGTCCACTGCTAAACCTATCAATCTGTTATCTTACATTAAAGATACTGTGCTTCAGGCAATCAGACACAGGAAACAGATCCAGGATCCCAGCAGGTAGAAGGATATGCAAGTCACAGTTAGGATAGTAGACATGCCTTATTCAGAGTTGACAACATCCTCCAGCTTCAGCTTTAGCCCCCAGTCAGCTTCATTTTGCCCCCATTTAGCTCCTGAGTCTTTTCCATAGGGCCTTTTTATATGCAGGCCAAACAAAGAAGGCCTGTTTTTAACAGCTTACATCAGTGGGCCCATGCTTACAAGCAAAAGTTTATGACCTTGACAATGTACACTGAATAAGAGTGTTTCTGACCTTGATGACACAGTAACCATAACATACCCGATTCATGCTCTTGGCTACATACTAAAAACATGACTTCCAACATAGCCTACTGGAAGCCTCGACGAGAAAGCCCAACTATAGTCATTTTGGTCCTGTCCCAACAAATACCCTCTGAACTCTCATACATTGTTGGTGGGATGGTAAATTAATACAGCCATTTTAGAAAACAGTATGGAAGTTCCTAAAAACAGCTAGAAGTAGAATGACCATAGGCTTGAGCAATCCCATTACTGAGTATATATTCAAAGGAATTGAAATTGACATGTCAAAGAGACATCTGCTCTTGGATGTTTATTACAGCACTGTTCAAACAGTAGTCGATGTATGGAATCAACCTAGCTGTCCACAAATGCATCAATGGTTTGATAAAATTTGGTGTATATATACACCATTCAATACTGTCCAATCATAAAAAGAGAATGAAATTCTGTCATTTTCAGTAACAAGGACAGAACTGGAGGGCACTATTTAAATGAAATAGGCACAGGAAGACAAAAATGTACATACCCACTTATATGTGGAAGCTAAAAGGTTGATTTCAAAGAACTATTGAGCAGAAGAGGGGGTTACCAGAGCCTGAGAATGGTATGGGGGAGGGAGAGATGGAAAGAGGAAAGACATGGGTAGCGGGGAGCTATTGGATAAGAGAACATAATTTCTCATGTTCTATAGAACACTAAGATAACCATGATTGAAAAGAATTAATTGGATATTTCACAATAGCTAGCAGACAGGCTTTTGAATATTCTCAACACAAAGAGATGACACATGTTTGAGGTGGTGGATCTGCCAAATAATCTGGTCTGATCATTATACACTATATGCAAGTATTGAAATGTCACACTGTGCCCCATACACATGTACACTTACTGTGTGTCAATTACAAATAAAATAGATTTTGAAAAAAGACCCTGTTATATGTTTTTTTTCTCCTATTCCCTTTTAAAAAAATATTTTTTTAGTTGTCAATTGACCTTTATTTATGTATTTATATGCAGAGCTGTGGACCAAACTCAGGGCTTCACATGTGCTAGGCAAGTGTTCTACCACTGAGCCACAACCCCAACCCCTTTCTTATTCTTTAAACAATGGATGTAATTCATTCTTCTGGAGATAAGCATTCCATAAATTGTTATTGAACTGAAATTAGCATGGTTTTATTTGTAGATACAGCAGCAGTTTGAATAGCTTGTGTAATGACTTCATAAAAAATCTGCACAGATGTTTTTATGAACAAATTCTTGTTATCAGCCTTTTGAATGAACATTTTGCTCTTTCCCATAAATTTCAAGGGCCTGGTGTTGGATGGATAGTAGTTATATTTCTGGTTAACTGTAACTCTGTTTATTTGGGATTTTCTTGCTTCTTAACAAACAAAACAAAAAAACCAACAAAAAACAACCTGTTGGGATTAATGTTTAAAATATGTTCTTAAAGATCAGCTAAGAAGTTTTTTTCTGTGAACTTCATATGTAAGAGCTTGAAAGAAGGAAAGAAGGAAAGATATAGAATCCTTTACCTTAGAAAACATATATCTGGTTGGTATATGGTTTTAATCAGAGCTCTTCAATTTTAGTGAGAAACCAAATTAAAATAAACTTAAGTAGAAGATGAAATTGATTATTCTGCTCTCCACAGATATCTCCTCTGTGCTAAAAGATTTCCATTCTGATTGGCCTGACTACTGCCTTCTTTACTCTGCCTGTTGGTGCTTCTTGGCCTTGTGGAGGAGAGATTAGAAGCACTCTAGTATAAGCATTCATCAACCAGTGGCAGGAATTGGTGGATAAATACTCCAGCTCCCTCACCTTCTGAAGGAGCCCTAATTAGGAAGGGCTGTTGTAGCTAGCTGGAAGCCATGGGTTCCACCTGATATGTATGTGACGCACCTGTAGGCACCCGCAAACCTGAAGGTATATAACCGGGTGAAAGCGGTCCGAGTTAGGAGAACGAATTCATTCGGTCCGTCGGGCAGTCACTCGGTCGGTCAGAATCAGAGCGGCCAGAACGTAGGCAGAGCGGTTACAGAAGAGAAACCAGATAGAAGACAGAAGAGAAATGACTGGTCAGAGTTAGGCCGAGGCTCCTGAGGAAGACAGAAGACAGAAGAAAGAAGAAGGAAGAAAGAAGAGAGAAGAAAGAAGCTCTAGTCTTACTCTAAGCTAAGCTCTATCTTTCTATCTTTCTAACTAAGACTCTAAGCTAAGAAGAAATCTTTCTCTAAGAAGCTCTAAATCTTTCTCTAAGAAGCTCTACTCTAAGCTAAGAAGAAATCTTTCTCTAAGAAGCTCTAAATCTTTCTCTAAGAAGCTCTATCTTTCTTTATCTTTCTTTCTAAGACTCTAAGCTAAGAAGACAAGAAGAAATCTTTCTCTAAGCTAAAATCTTTCTTTCCCTCTCTAAGAAAGTAGAAGTAAAAGTAGTAAAAGCTTAACTCTGCCCCCGAGAGTTTTTATCCCGGTTTACAGTACCAGGCAGCTTACAAATGGTGGTCCGTCCGGGGCTCGGCAGGCAGAGAAGAAAAGCTAAGAAATAAGAGCAATGAAAAAGCATAGCCTCAGACTCAGTTGAGACCAGCAAAAAGAGTAGAAACAAGAGAGCATAGCCTCTGACTCAGTTGAGGCCAGTTAAGAATTAAGCCGAAGCAGAGTAGCCGGCCAAAAGCCGAAAAAAGCCGAAGCGAGCCGGCCAAAAGCCGAAGCAGAGTAGCCGGCCAAAAGCCATAAAAAATATAGAGAAAAAGCCTTGAGCTTTAGTATAAAGAAAAAAGCCATGAGCTTAAAAGAAAATAGAAAATTAAATAGCATGGTAAAAACCATGCAGAAAAAAAGCCATTGAGCTTTGGCAAGAAAGCCATAAAGAAAAAAGCCATAAAAATAAAGAAGAGACAAGAAAAAAAAAAAAAAAAAAAAGTCAAAGCCGCTTATGCAATTGTGCTTAACTAGGTGCGTTAGCTGCTCCTCAGCATTAGGCTTCCTTAAAGCCACAGCACCTTCTCAAAAAGGGCTCAAATATCCACCCTTTCAAAAATAAAAGGTGAAAAGCTAGGTAGGGACAAGAAAATAAAAGAAAATAGAGAAAATAAAATAGAGAAAATAGAACAAAAGCACCTTTTTAAACTAAAGGGAAGGAATATGAAGGAGCCCTAATTAGGAAGGGCTGTTGTAGCTAGCTGGAAGCCATGGGTTCCACCTGATATGTATGTGACGCACCTGTAGGCACCCGCAAACCTGAAGGTATATAACCGGGTGAAAGCGGTCCGAGTTAGGAGAACGAATTCATTCGGTCCGTCGGGCAGTCACTCGGTCGGTCAGAATCAGAGCGGCCAGAACGTAGGCAGAGCGGTTACAGAAGAGAAACCAGATAGAAGACAGAAGAGAAATGACTGGTCAGAGTTAGGCCGAGGCTCCTGAGGAAGACAGAAGACAGAAGAAAGAAGAAGGAAGAAAGAAGAGAGAAGAAAGAAGCTCTAATCTTTCTCTAAGCTAAGCTCTATCTTTCTTTACTCTAAGCTCTCTATCTTTCTTTACTCTAAGCTACTCTACTCTAAGCTAAGAAGAAAAATCTTTCTTTCCCTCTCTAAGAAAAATCTTTCTTTCCCTCTCTAAGCACCAAGAAAGTAGAAGTAAAAGTAGTAAAAGCTTAACTCTGCCCCCGAGAGTTTTTATCCCGGTTTACGGTACCAGGCAGCTTACAACCTTCAAGCAGGAGAACTGAGGCATCTTCTACCCTAGGTCCCAAAGTACCCTACTAAGATAAAGTAAGCTCCAGTTGCCCAAAATGACACATTGCCTGATAATGAATACTTTATTGACTATTTCTTTCCCCCTTCCTTACTTCCCTATTCCAAGATTAGTATTTCTGGCATCAATCTCTAAATAAACTACTTGCAATATAAGCCACTTCTTAGGACTACTTCTGGTGAACCAGCTGTGAAACAATTGGCTTTTCTAAGTGAGAAGTCCAAAGGTAAGTTTCAGGTACTGCTGTATTTAGAAGTATCAATGAAGTCATCGAGAGTGTATTTCCCTTGTTGGCTCTTCAATCCTTTTCCCCAAGCTTCATTGCCCACTAGTTTCTATTAAGGAGACAAGATGGCTTCCAGTGGCCACCCCCTACACCATATCCTCTCAGCAACACCAACCCCAAAGAATTCTTCTTCACTCGTTTTTCTGATGGAAATGGCATGAATTCATTGACTTTAATTTAGTTCACGTCTAAATTTAATTCAATCAATATGAGGAGGGGGTGGAATACATTGACTGGAATATACATAGAGAAAGTATCTAATCTTGGAGGGATGGTTGGGTGAAATCTATCCATATCACATTGTCTGTAAATGAAGGGAGGTGGTTCTTTCCAAGGGATGATTACAGTAGATGATGGAAAGGTAAAAATTATGGGGAACCAAGACTTTTATGTGCAGCAAAGTACAAAGCAAAAATGGGTATCACACAGATGGCCAGACCATTTATGATACAGGTAGGATGATAGTCCAAAATTTTAGAATGGTACTAGACAGAGGAATAGAAGAAAATGCTGGTTCTTGTTAATCTGTCATTGGTCGTCATCTGTGAATGATGAACCATGTTCCATGCTGTTCTGAAGAATAGAGCTATCATCAGCTGAAATGAGGCATAGAGAAGCTTCACCAAAAATGGCCAATATTTTACTATAGTCCTGTGGTAAGAGAGAGATCAAAACACATTTTACAGAATTGCCCACTGTCCAATGACCTGCTTTCTTAGGCAGAAAAGTCATCAGTGTATCACTTACTTTAATTATTTGTTTATCTGTACATTTATTTACTTATTTTATAAAATTTCATAAGTCAGAATTGATGAGGTGTTTAGGATATTTTTAAGGGTAGAATTCATGTGATGGAGAATGGTAGGATCCATGAGATACTTGGACATATATCTTACCTATCCCTGTCCCATATATGGAAGTCAGAAAACTAAGGACTACTTCCTCTGACAACCCGATGATCCTTCAATGCCTGCCACTCCTCACTAGACTGAGCAAGATCTTTGCTGAAGGGAACTATATCAAATTTCTTAGCATTGGAAATTTTGATCAGTCTTTTATTTGTTAAATGAGGATATCAATACCCTCTAATTAAATTTACTGCAGTAGATATGAATTAACTTGTGTATTTTTATAATGATGTTGCTGTGCCTTGTATCTAAGGACATCAGTAACTATTAGAAACATAAAGAAAGAATCTGTTTCAAGACAAAAAGTAGACAAAGTATGCTTGATAGGAGATTTAAAATGTTTTATATGATTTGGTTTAAATTTCACGTTAAGCTTCTTGGTTGTCAAGAAAAATGGGGAGAATGGTAAAGCTTAAGTATAGTATCTGTCATCAAAATGACCCACAAGAGAAAATGTGGCCATGCAAGTGAGTGTCTCTCTAAGCCCTGAGACAGCTTTGGGTTCTGGGCAATTGGAGACTGTTTTTAGTGTTTATCTTTGTTTTACATCAGTCCATGCAAGTTCGCTTTTACTTTGTCTTATTTAAAAAATATCTTCCTGCATCATTTCTGAGCCCCGATCCCACTTTACCATGCCACATCAGCATCTACTCTGATTGCTTGGTGGCTTTCCACAAATATGGAAATATGTGTTATTTTGCTCTTCTTGGAAGGTTTTTTGTAAAGGCAATGGTTGTACCATTAAACTATCACTATAAAAAATGCCCTCTGTTAAGAAGAAAAAAAATTTGGACTAAGTATTACAGATATTCATAAGTCTATAGATCCAAAAAGAGAAATTATCATAGTCAGTAGGGAGCACATTTTTTGGTCTTCTGTGTGCACTATTGAATACCATTTGATACATATACATCTCCCCACCCCACACACTTTTTTTTTTAGTATGAATTATTTAGGAACGGCAGATTATAAAATCTCAAATTGCCATCCAGAGCATTGATATCCTCTATCAATATTTCTACACACTTTGAGTCTAGAGTGAAGTTAGTGAAGTTATAAGGTGTATTGGAAGAGGAAAGGATTTGGAGTTGGATAGACTTGAGTTCAAATCATGGCTTTGTCATTTATGAATTAAAGAGCCTCTGTGTCCCTCACTTGTAAGAATGGCTTGATAGCACCTCTCTTATAAATTTATGAGAATTAAATGAGAAAATGAATTTAGTTGCAGAAAATGACAATGAACTACTTACTCATAAATAAATATTTTTAAATGAGTAAATTGATGGGCCCTTAGTGGAATTTGATCATGATAATGTCAATGATTTTTTTCTGAACTTTTATCAAGATTAATTTTAATGACCTATTAGTTGCAATGATGGTTCTTTTAAGAGAAAACTATTGGCCAGAGTACAGTTAACAGCAAAGAATAGTAATTAAATGGCACAATTTGACAGATTCCATAAGAATTTGGTTTGCTATCTACAGAAGTATTATTTTTAAGCAAGAAGAAACCATAAGAAGGCTAACTTAACTCAAAGTGTTAATATATTTCAAGAAGTCCAAATTGGTCTGACAACTAATTTTCAGCTTTGCAGTGATTAAAAAGAAATATAAACTTTCATTCGAAAATAGACAAATATACAATCATGGAGAGAGCTTCTTCCATATTTCTTTGTGGGAAAATCATGTAACCCTTTGCTTCTTTGTCCCTCTTGGGCATAGGAAGTATGTTTTTGATGGCATGGGGCCATTTTACTTGATTCCTTATAAGGAAGAAAGCTGAAATGGAAATTTTCTCAAGAATTCTGACTTTTTCATAGCCTTTTTCATAGCTAAAACATCCTTGTGGTTTCTTTTTCTCAAATATCTGCTATATACATTAGTCAGGTCCATTTCCTAAAAAGTGATTGACAATTCAGAAAGACTGACAATAAAAGGGAGAGCAAAAAAGCAATCCAGGCAAGTGTAAACAAAAAGAAAGTGAGAGTTGTCATTTTGATGTCAGTCATACCTGACATACCATCCCTGCATTCAGAGCAAGGGAACTTTAGTTTGGTGGAGGGAACTTTATAGTTGTACAGATTGTGATCCACAATGAAGAACATGTACGTGTGAATTAACGTAGTGGCACATAGATCATAAGGTTAAAAACTACCAGATCTCTAAGGAGAAACAGAAACATAAGAGTAGTAGTCTCTTACAGCACATGATCAATCAAGGCATTAAAAAATAAATAAGGATACAAAAGACCTAAGATGCCATGAAACAATTACAAAAAATTGGCCATTGAAGTCTTGCTATAAAGAAAATCATGATTAATTCTCAAAGGCAATAAAACACAGAATTCTCTGATTGGATTTTAATAAAGTAAGAAATTAACCACAAAACAAAAAACTAAACCAATAATTCTCATGGTCTGAAAATTGACAAAAAAAGTCTTAAATAAAAGAGGAAATCAAAACCTATGTTGAAGATTCTCTATAAAATAGTATTAGTGGAACCTTACACATCTGAAACAATGAAATAATTCCAAAATGTTCAGGGAAAATCATTTTCTTAAAAGTTATGAATAGAGAGCCAACTAATTGGGAACAAATATTTAGTACACGCACATCAGACAGAGCACTAATTTCTAGAATATATAAAGAAATCAAAAAACTTTACACCAAAAAAACAAATAACCCAATCAATAAATGGGCTAAGGAATTGAGAAGACACCTCTCAGAAGAAGATACACGATTAATTAACAAATACATGAAAAAATGTTCAACATCGCTGGCAATTAGAGAAATGCAAATCAAAAACTACTCTAAGATTTCACTTCACTCCAGTCAGAATGGCAGCTATCAAGAACACAAGCAACAGTAAATGTTGGAGAGGATGTGGGGAAAAAGGCACACTCATACATTGCTGGTGGGACTGCAAAATGGTGCAACCGTTATGGAAAGCAGTATGGAGATTTCTTGGAAAACTGGGAATGGAACCACCCTATGACCCAGCCATCCCACTCCTGGGTCTATTCCCAAAGGACTTAAAAACAGCATATTACAGTGACACAGCTATCTCAATGTTTGTAGCTGCGCAATTCACAATAGCTAGGTTGTGGAACCAACCTAGATGTCCCTCAGTAAATGAGTGGATTAAGAAAATGTGGTATATACACACAATGGAATTTTACTCAGCAATAAAAAGAAAATAAATTAATGGCATTTGCAGGTAAATGGATGAAGTTGGAAGACATAATGCTAAGTGAAGTTAGTCAGTCTCAAAAATCCAAGTACCAAATGTTTTCTCTGATATAAGGAGGCTAGTTCATAGTATTGTTGGATGGGGGGGTACATAGGAGGACTAGAGGAACACTAGAATGGTCAAAGGGAAGGGAGGGTAAGGGGGGAGCAAGGGGGGAGGGAGGGGGAGAAAAGGAAAAAAAAAAAAAAAAGAAAAGGTGGTTGAATGAGACGGATATCATTTTCCTAAATGCATGATTGAAGACCTGAATTGTACGAATATACTTTGTATACAAACAGTTGTATGTGAGTTGTACACATTAAAAATTATTTTTTAAAAAAAAAGTTATGTTAACAGATAAAAATAAATGAAGATGAAGAAATAAATAATATAGTCAATTTCATAAATCAAAAAATTAAAGAATGAAACAAATATAAGACAAACAGAAGGTAATGACTAATAATAAAGGAAAAAATAATAAAATATTTTAAAAATGAGGAAACTGACATGGCAAAACTTTAGTTGTTTACAAAAAATAAACAAATCATTAGTTAACATGTTCAAGGGAAAAGTGAGATTAAATATGCAGAAAGTAAGAAATGAAGATGCCATTATACCCCCCAAATTAAAGAAGTAAATAAGCATTATTGGTGATATTATGTTTAATAATAGCAATATACATTTTAAAAATTGAATTAAATGTGTAAATATTGAAAATATAAACTACTAAAAATGGACCCGTAGATATAGAAATTCTAGAAGACTAGTTACACAAAATAGAGAATATTATCAAAAAGTGTACTCCACACACATACTCACACATGAAATATAACTAGGTCAAGTCCTTAGGAAAACATCCCAGAGACATGGAGACTGCTGTGGAATTTTGAAAAGGTGGGAAACCTCCAAAATCTTTTAATGAAGTCATCATAATACTTATAACCTGATAAAGAAGAACACTGAATAATCCACTCATGATTAAAAGGAATAGAAACAGTATTTTTAAAATATTCTATAAATTTCTCTAGAAAGAAAAATTTCAGTCTCAAATAGTTTCACCAGCAAGTTCTACCAACCTTTCAAGAAGGACAAGTGGGCACTCAACAAAAACATTTTCAGAGAAAAGAGAAGGAATACTTCCCATTGGGGGGGATCAACATATCCCACATAGTATAGGAAACATGTATTATAGGTAAATACCACTCACGAATTCAAATGCGTGATCCTAAACAAGTTTCTTGCAATTTGAATCTAAAAATGTGGGTGTATATGTATCTATATACTATATACACATATATGAACAATGATATATATATGTCTGATATATAATATATATGTATGTCTAAAACATTGCCAAATTGGGTTTGTCCAAAGAATAAAAAGTTGGCTTACTATTAGAAAATTAGTTGATTTTTCCCTATAATAGATGATCCTATCATCAAGACCAAAACAAACACATTTGATAAAATTCACTACTCAACTATGATAATTAATGGTAACCTTGAAAGCATTCTACAGTCAAGAATAAAGCAGGAATGCCCTCTGATTGATTGTCCTACACAATGCAGACTTAAAAAAAAAAAAAAAAAAAAAAAAAAAAAAAAAACTTTAACAAATATACATCTTAGAAAGGATGAAGTGACAAAGCATAATAGTCTACAAAGTCCTGCACAGTCCTGTCCTGAGACATTCCTCTGCCCCCATTTCTTCTGTTCTGCCTGGCCTCACGGTTTTGTTATTGCTCCTCAAAGTAAACAGCTAAGTTTCTACCTCAGGGCCTTTGCGCTGGCTGTTCCCTCTGCCTGCAGCTCTCCTCCAAAGTTCCTTGTATGACTTACTCCTTCAGATTTTTACAAAAATGTCTTGGGGTTAACTTCTCTGACCACCCTCTTCAAAGGTTAAACCCTTTCTCTCCTCTACTAGTTTCTAGCACTCCCCCTTTCCCTGTCCTACTTGTATATTTTTTTAAAAGAAATTTGCCATCTACTATTCTGTATATTTTATTTGGTCATCTGTCACCATTTTGAGAATATCCACTCTACCGGGGCAAGAATTTTTCTTTCTTTTTTATTAAATTCACTTACTGAACTACCTGAGACTTGAAGAGTGCCTGGAACAGTGAGGCACTTAAAGCATATGATTATTAAATGAAAGATGAATTTATGTAGAAAATCCAAAAGATTCTAGTATTAGAGTGAATAGTAGTTTGGAAAGGTTTCTTAAAACAAAATCAATACAAACAGCCACTTGACTTTCTCTGCAACATAAATCAACCTAAAATGTATTTTTTGCAAAAGTCATAGGAAATTTACAGCACTGAGGAGTTTTAAGGTAAAAACTGTGAACTTTTGAAAAAGGCTTTAAAGACTGAAATAAATGGATAAATACACTGACAGAAGCCCCAAATGAAAAAGATTTCTCCTTTTCTCAAGCTGACCTCCAGATTCCAAGCAATTCCAATAAAATTTCCAACAGAGTTACTTTTGTGGAAATTTGACAAGTTGATCTTAAAATCCATCTAAATCTGTTTAAAATGTAAATGGAATACAAAAGGACCATGAATAATCAAACCACTCCTAAAGAACAATAAGGCAGAACTGGCTGGGCACAGTGATGTATGCCTATAATCCCAATGACTGCAGGCTGATATAAGAGGAACAGAGTTTGAGGTCAGCTTTAGCAACTTTGTGATACCCTATCTCAAAATTTAAAAAAAAAAAATTAAAAAACAAAACCAAAAGGACTGGGGGTGTAGCTATGGTAAATTGCCCCTGGGTTGAATCCCTAGTACCAAAGGGAAGGGAAAGAACAAAGATCTTTCTTACCATAAATCACTTGTAAATCTATTGTAATTAAGACAATATGATATTGGTATAGGGGTAGGGGTCAACAATATTGAGGAAAGAGTCCAGAAACAAACATGTACATATATGGCAAATGCATCTATGGTTTGGTGGCCATTACAGAGTAGTGAGTCAGAGAATGTACTTAATTTGCTGTGCACCATAACCCATACCTATAATCCCAGTGACTTAGGAGGATTGAAATATTGAGGGCAGTCTTGGTAACTCAGTGAAACCCTGTCTCAAAATAAAAATAAAAAAGGTCTGGGGATGTGGCTCAGTGGTACAGCAGGTGCCCTGGCTAAATCTCCAGTACACACACACACACACACACACACACACACACACACAATGTATTTAATTGCTTTTTTTCACATATTTTTTATTTGCTCTTTATATATTATATATACATATATATATATATATATATATATATGACAGTAGAGTGTATTCTGACATATTATACATACATGGAGTAGTATAACTTATTCTAATTAGGATCCCATTTCTATGGTTGTGCATGATGTGGAGTTACCCTGATCGTGTATTCATATACAAACATAGGAAAGTTATGTCCGATTCATTCCACTGTCTTTCCTATTTCTAGTCCCTCTCCTTTTTCTTCAGTCCCCTTTGTCTATTCCAATAAACTTCTATTCTTCTCCCCTGCTCCCAATGTGAGTCAGCATCTGCATATCAGAGAGAACATTTGGCCTTTGTTTTTGTGGAATTGGCTTATTTTACTTAGCATGGTAGTCTCCAGCTCCATTCATTTACCTGCAAATGAATTACCTTCATTAATTAAAAAATTACCTTCATTCTTCTTTAAGGCTGAATATATTCTGTTGTGTATATATACCATATTCTCTTTATCCATTCATCTGTTGAACAGCACCTAGGTTAGTTCCAAAGTTTAACTATTGTGAATTGAGCTGCTATAAACATTGATGTGGCTGTGTCACTGTAGTATGCTGATTTTAAGTCCTTTGAGTATATTCCGAAGAGAAGGATAACTGAGTCAAATGGTGATTCCATTCCACATTTTCTAAAGAATCTCCATGCGCTTTCCAGAGTGGTTGCACCAATTTGCAGTCCCACCAGCAATGAAAAGAATGCTTTTAATTTTAATGTAGTTGATTTTATCAGCAGTTTCCTGCTGATATTTGTACTTCTGTGTCTTGTTAAGAAAACCCTTTAGCAATAAGTCTTTAGCAATGAAGTGTTCTAAATTTTCTTTTAAATATTTTATAGTTTTCACTTATGTCTTCATTCTAACTGAAATAGCAATTCCTGTGCATGATGAGGTAGGGATTCTTTCTTATTTATTTTTTCACAGGGACAATCACTTGTTATCATCAACTTATAATCAATCCGTGCGTGACAGACTAGTAATGCCAGCCAGTCATAGATATTAGGTGTGGGTCTATTTCTGGGCCTCCCTTTTCTGGCCTAATTAAATGTGAAGAGATGTTCAACCTCATTAGTCTTAGAAATGTAAATCAAAACCATTTCATATTCACCAATTTGGCAAAATTAAAAAGCCAGTTAACATTGGATGTTTTCACAGGTATGAAACAATAATGATGACCACATATTGGTGCCCAGCTGTACACTCTCCAACTGTTTTGGAAGAAGTTGGCATTGCTTGGTAGATTTTAACTCTGTGACCCAGCAATTCGGTTCTAGGCATATCCCTCAGAAGAACCCCTGTACCTGCACCAGGAGGCACAGACAGAAATGACCACAACAATGTTGTTTGTGAACTAAAAGCCTGGAAACAAATCAAACACCTGGATAAATACCTTGTGTTAAATTTGTATGTTAGAAGATGAACAACAGTGAAACTGATTTAACTTTGGTTGCATGTATTAACATGGAATCTCAAAAATATTTCAGGAAGGGAGTGTAACTCGGCGGTAGAGCATTTGCCTATCAGGTGTGAGGACCTGGGTTCTATCCCTACCATTAACAAATGTATTAACACACACACACACACACACACACACACACACATACATTCGTACAGATGCCAGGTATACACAACACCAGGGATAAAAGAAGCAGTCACCAAACAAAACACAAAGTATAAATTACAAATAAAGAATGTCAAGGGATATAAATGCATAAAAGTCTGAGGAAAGGCTAGGAGTGACTGACAATTCAGGCCCATGATTGTCTCCTGGGTGGGCTGAAGTGAGAGGGGAATGTGTTCCCGGGGTTACTAACTGGTGCAGTGGGTACATTTTAAAACATTATTCTGTAAACTGTACCTAGAAAAAAATATCATTTATACATATTATATATTTTATAATAACCATATTTTAAAAGGAAATAATGACCATATCATACAATATGAGTACCACCTGAGAATTATTTTTTAAAGGTGTTATAGAAGAAGATTAGAATAAATAGACTGTAGCAAAGAAAAAAAAAAAAAAAAAAACTTAGATTTGCAGTGGACAAGAATAGCCTAAGAAAAGGAAGTTGGGTGACTTTGTGGTCAGGGCCAGAACACTGAGTGACCAAGTGATAAAACTCTGCGGACAACCATTGGCCAGCAGAGGATAAATGGTCTCTGGTAGTACTAACAACTCTCTGGCAATGTTGTTACCTAAACTGTGTCTGCCCTTGAGGAGGAGGACCACTTACCCTTCCAAGTGTACTGATTTTAAATAAGGATCTTTCTTAATTCCAATACAATTTAAAGGCAAGATGTAAATCCCATGTTCTGAAGTAATTTTCATTGGTTATATTTTCTGGAAACTGCTGTATAGAAAGCTACCTTGAACTTTTCCATAATATTTCTCCAAATTAAATCATAAAATTAATTGTTTTTTCTATTTCCTAGAAATAATAACTCAAACCAATCTGTGAAAAATCTCATTTAATTTTTTTCTTTTTGTGGTGTTGGGGATTAAACCCATGGCCTTGTGCATGCAAGGCCAGCACACTACCAACTGAGTTACATCCCCAGTCCCCTTGTTTAATTTCTTCATTAACAGCAAGTTACTTCCTCAATGTCCCTAAATTTAGTCATTTACTTCTGGTTCCCAGTTCGGTTAATTCCTCGTGGTAAATAAATGCAGCTGTTAACCATTCCTTAGGATTTCAATAAACTGTGGATGTGGTGGCACATGCCTGTAATCCCAGCAGCTTGACAGGCTGAGGCAGGAGGATCACAAGTTCAAAGCCAGTCTCAGCAACTTAGTGAGGCCCTCAGCAACTTAGTGAGACCGTGTTTCTAAATAAAATATAAAAAGGGCTGGGGATATGGCTCAGTGGTTAAGCACATCTGAGTTCAATCCCTACTATAAAAAATATATATATTTTTTTTTTCAGTAAACTTAGATATCAGAAAAATACTTGATTCAAAGAATTTTTTTCTCAAGTGAAAAAAGAAAAAGTTACAAAACCACAATTATTTCACCTGCTCCAAAAACATGTTAAATTGATAATGAATTAGCTCTTTGAAAATACTGTGTGCTTCAGTAAGCGAAGCAATGTATTTAGTGGTGCTGTTATGGGTCTGCATATACCTCAACATCTCCAGGGTTGTTCAATCCAGTTCCCAAGAGGAGGGGAATGACAATGGTTCTCTCCCTCCCTTCCTTACTGTCCTGAGACTGACTCAAATAATTTGGAAGCAAGCTGTCAACTTTCCTTCACTTATCTTCCACTCACTCTCTGTGGGAAAGGCCTGCTTACAGTGTATGAAATTTATGAGCTATAAAATTTCCAGACACTGGAACCACCCTGGTAGTTTAGCCACAGAAGGTTGTTGATTTTTTTTCAGTTTCATTCAGAAGCAGGACAGTAGTGCCACCCATACTCATTGCCAGCTCCAGAGTTCTTTTTCTGAATTCACTTAGTCTTAGCCACTTTGTTTTCTGGGAACTCTTTTGGGATACAATGCGCAGAGTAAACAACAAGGAATGGAACCAAGCCCAAGTTCTGATGCTGAGAAAACCTTTCCCCTGGCAAGAATTCCACCATGGGGGTGGGGTGGGGAGAAGAAAGCAAGTAAATAGTTCAACTAGGTCTCGTGGTGTTGAAGGAAATTACTTCAGATATTGGCAGAAATCAAGAATCCTTTATCACATTGGGTCCACATATATACTTCCTTTTTAGTTGAGGATTCGGGCTGTATCCAAGGCAGGTCTGCTGTTTCTCTTACTGAATCCCTAGCATCCGTAGGTGGCGAACTTGCAATGGTCCAGGAGTACACACATTGGCATTCCCCCATGAAAAATATGTAAAAGAAGTTTGAATGAGTGAAATGATAGAATCTACTCTGAAAACGACAACTTTCTCATCATGAATTTCTTTGTGCTGTTGAAAACATGTTGGATGACTTTAGTTTGGGGGCTATTCACAAAAGGCCTATGTCCATAAATTTTTAGCAGAAGACACATGATGCTGCTGGTAAAAATTCACTCAAAA
This sequence comes from Tamias sibiricus, assembly GCA_025594165.1. Classification (NCBI taxonomy): domain Eukaryota; kingdom Metazoa; phylum Chordata; class Mammalia; order Rodentia; family Sciuridae; genus Tamias; species Tamias sibiricus. The sequence continues at coordinate 136,625,405 of CM046658.1, read as the reverse complement.
GAAAATACTGCATTCTCAGATATTGTGCTAATAGGAATCCTATTGCAATTATTTTGAACTGATGCAATGTGAAAAGCAGAAACTAGACATAAAAATAAATTCATCTTATTTGTAGGTCCTATAATAAATCTGGAGAAAGGCCATAAATATGATGAAAATTATGAAATTGATCTAATTTATTAGAACTAGGCTGTTAAACTTCCAAGAATAAATCTTGAAATCTGAAAATTACCACCTTCTTTTCTCTCTCTTTTTTTAAATTTTTTTTTTAGTTGTCAATGGATTATTTATTTATTTATTTATTTATATGTGATGATGAGGATCGAACCCAGGGCCTCACACATGCCAGGCAAGTGTTCTACCACTGAGCCACAATTCCAGCCCCACCATACTTTTTTAAAGCTAATTTTTGAAGCTATTGAGATAATAAAGTGAAATCCATTTTATTAATTTATATTATCTTAACTAAAAAACAACAGTATTTATCAATTTATTTTAAATTAACAAAACCAAGGTAACACTTACCACCACATGCTAGTATTTAGAAAATCTTAAACAAAGATTCTTATTTTAAAGTATTTTTCGTCCTCTTTTCATTTGCTTTTCTTGACAGCTTATATTTGGGGTATATATAAGAGAATATAGCAACTATTCACTGGGGGCACTTACACTCTTCTGATCAATGAAGTAATTTGAAGAACTCTTAGGTTTCCTTGCTAGAGCAGACATTGAGGCTGAGGAATAGAAAACAATGAAAAGGGGTGTGGAGGGATGGACATGGTTAGAAAAGAGGGAGGAAGGCAGGTGAGATCCTGGATATGCAAATTTCATGCACCGATTATCATTTTTAAAGCTTAATTTAAACACTTAGAAAGATTGAGTCTTTTAAGAACTCCATGGGGTCTCCTGCACAACTATTCCTAGTTCCTTCCCAAACTTCCCCTTTACCTTGATGAATTATACTGCACAGGATCTTTTTATATTTCACTATTTTTAAACCATAACAAAAAACACGGGGGGTGTGTTTTTGATCCTGCAGCTGCAGGGGTGTCATTGTTCTCCTGCACTGGAGGTGCCTATGGTTATGGAGAGTTCAGTGGCCGTGATGATGATGACTCCTGGCAAGCAGCCTCGGGAACACGTCTGGAGCTTGCGTGACACAGGACATGTTTTTCCCAACAAAAGGGCGGCAAGTCAAGGCTTTGTGACCTCACCTTTGAAAAATGGTCTCTGTATCTCTGGATACAGAGAGTGACAGGAGCTGAAAAGATGATGTATATTGAAAGAGCTTATGGGCCACTTGTACAATAGGCAGCAGGGATGGGGTAGCTCTCAGAGGGAAATAGAGAAACTGATTTGTGGTGTTGCTAAAGAAAAAAAAAAAACAAAGGAAATGGATGTACTTCCTCATATCACTTAATATTAAGACAGAGGAAGGGAACCTTAAACATATTTAATGAGGACTAGCAACTGGATACTCTTTTTTATATTTGGAAGGCAATATTTATCTCTTTTCTTATAATGTTAGGAAAAGAAGAGGGGTCCTTAACTTCCATGCTTTACAGTTTTATGCTTGGCACCATGTAGAACAGAAAAATTCCATCAACAGTTGTTTTTCCCTCTGAATTGTGAAACTTGAGGTAAACTTGGTGGGAACAAGAGCTCACCTCACATGTGGGGCTGCTAAATGAATTTAAAAATGCTAGAAATGTCATCTTCCCCAAAATACCTCACCTAACAAATGTAATGCTGACGTTAGTGTTAAGAATGAATTAGGTGCATTTTCTTTACGACCACTTTGACCCTCTCTCATTAATTGTCACAGAGTACTGTCTAGGAGGAAGCAAGACCTGATCATACCCTGATGTACCAGCAGGCTTGGAGTGGTCACAATACTTGTTTGAGAAGAAAACAATTGATTCCAGAGGGAAGTGGAGAAATGGAGAGGATACGCTGATTCTATAATAATTGTTTTACATCATTACTGTCCTGGATGAAGCATTCATTTTTTTTTTTTTTCCCCAGAGGTCACCCATTCATTTTGACGCACTGGGGATCTGACCCAGGGCTTTGTGCATGCTAGTCAAATTCTCCATCACTGAGCTATATCCTCATTCCCCATTACTCTTTGGTGAGGGTAAATTTGGGGATTTTATATTACTCCTGCCTAAGGAGAAATGCTTCATCAACATTTGTTCCTGGGAAATAAAATATGGGAATTATTAGATTGTGATAGTAAATAAATTATACAGCATCATTTTATCTCCTGAAAAAACATTCCCAAGCTTCAGGTTCTGTTCAGATAAACATTGGCCAAGAGCCAATTTCTTGCTTCTACACTAGCTCCCCCAGGTCATGGAAAGTTCCAGGAGTGACAGCTTTCTTCCTGTATGTTATCAGGTATGAACTCCACCCTGATGATCTAAACTAAAATGCTTTAGTTATTGAAAAGAATGCAAAGAAAGAAAGAAAAAAAAATGAACAGAGCATTTGCTTGACTTCTCACCAGGCCCTAATTAGGTGTCTAAAATGGAGCTGAGGCCCAGTGTAATCCCAGCAACTCAGGAGCTGAAGCAGGAAGATTGCAAGTTCCAGGCAGTCTCAGCAACATAGTGAGGTTCTAAGCAACTTAGAGAGACCCTGTCTTAAAAAAAAAAAAAAAAGTTCTGGGGATGTGGCTCAGTGTTTAGAGTTCCCCTAGGTTCAATGCTCGTAACAAAAATATAAAATTAAATAAAACAGAACTAAGGCATGGAGTTTCCTCAGGTGGAAGTAATTTAGAGAAGTCAGTTGTACATGAGCTGTACATGCCGTGAAGGCAGTGAAATGGTACTGAGATGTTTATGACTACACATTCATAAACCTGAATACATACATGCTCTTTCTGTGGGAAAGAGTCTATAATTTTCATCAATTTCTAGATTGCACCCAAGACCCAAGAAAGGTTAAGAAGATTTGAAACTGTGAGAGAATGACTCTACTCTTAGGGAAAAGGATTGTAAAGGTGGAATTTAAAATAAACAATTTGATAATGTCATCTGGTGCAGCATTGCATTAAAAAGGCCATATACAGTGATTAGCTTCATCCATACTGCTAATTATGGTTTAGCTATGAAAATTAGTTTGATTAATATGTACACTTACGGATCTCCTGCATGATGCATGGAACTTCAGGTTAATGGAATCTATACTATTTCAGGCATCTAAGGGAATGAAATCTGACAGGAACCTTACAGAAGTTTACTTCTCTAGCAGGCATTAAGGACGTTCTGAAATATGGTGAAGTCTAAGTAGTGTGATTGAAGAGGACACCTCTTGATTAAATGATAATTTCTGATCCTTTTATGTTAGCTTAAAACACCTTGTACTCAAATATGTATGACTCAAGGACCTTTCTGGCACCTTAATTCCTCCCAGGTCAGTTTCACTTGTGTTGGTCTCAACAGTTAAAAAAAGAGCTGGTATGGTCTTATCAGAGGAGGAAGTGAGAACACTGGCCAAGTCCTGAATATAGACTTGAAGTTATTTATCTTAGCATCTTCTCACTTTTCCCCTACTAGTACAATATCATTTCATATTCTAACAGCAGCATTTTGTGGTTATTATGACCTTTAACACAGGTTAAATGGGAAAATTTGAAGAAAGGTGTGAAATTACTTACTTTCTATGATTATGAAACCACTTAATAGAAAACACCAGTGACATTATTTTTATTTAAAGGACAATATAAAAATTGGGGGACTGAAAAACTATTTAGGAAACAAAAATTTTACCATAATGAATTACATTTTTCTATGTAAGGAAAATAAAATAGAGATTCTGTGTATTATGTACATGTTAGAAATTCACTTCAAAATAATGTAGAAATTTGGAAATAAAACCAATGTTATCTAGAAAATTAACATATTGGAATTGATGACTAATTTCATAAAGAAGCCAAAGGAATTAAAAATAATATTTGAAGTACATGTAAACACAATGCTATTTCTTTTTTCCTCTCACTTTGTTGAGATATCATTAACAAATAAAGACTTTATATTTGATATACACAATGTGATGTTTTGACACACTCAGATATTATAAAAGCACACATACTTAGTTGTCTGTGTTTTCTCATAGCTCACTGATCTTATTTAAAACAATTACTTTGAATTCTTTGTCAGAAAGTTTGTGGATCTCCATTTTTTTTAGGGTTGATAACAGATGCTTTATTTTGTTCCTTTAGTAGTGTCAGGTTTCTTTATTTATTCATGATTCTTGTGGTACGTTGGCATCTGTGCATTTGAAGATAAAAGCAGCTATTCCAGGCTTTATAGTCCGGCTTTGATAGAGAAAGCCCTTTCCTAGTTAGCCTGGCGAGAGGATTCTGGGTGGATCAATGGCCAAAGCCCATGGGCAGGCTTGTCTAGTACTTGAGGTCTGCCCAGGCTGGTTCCTGGGCATGTGAATAAATGGGCCTGCTTCTAGAGTCCAGCTTGAAGCCTGGTTCCACTAGGACTGGTGAGGTGCTATGGTGGGCCCAGAGCCTGAAGAGTCTGGGACAAGTTTGGTGCCCAAGTTCCCTGGGATGGGCCTGTTGCTGGGGGCTGGGAGAACTTCAAGGACTCACTTCACTTTCTTTCTCCCACATGGAAGATATTTCTCTCCATGTACTGCACTATACAGACTTTGGGGAAGGGTGACATATGTATTGTGAAACTTTTTCCTTCCCATCCTCTTCTTATTTTCTTATTTCTGTGCTCTATCAAGGTGTTGTGATCTCTCACCTGGACACTTTTAGTTCTTGTGAAGGTATTTTATTTGTATGGTGAATATCCCAATTAATGTGTCCATGAAAGGATAAGTGTTGAAAGTTACTATTTTAGCATATTGATGACATTATTCCATGGATTTCTTATTCAGTAATTAAAAGCATTATTAATACAAAATGCATAGTTTAAACAATAGCATTTAATAGGTATTTATTACCAAAAAAGCTTAGTTTTTTTCCTAACTACTCTTATTAAAAACTTTAATATAAAAGTTAAATGCCATAAAACCCAGATAATTCTTAGATAAAATTGCTCAGCAGCTATTGCATGGTGATGATACCTAGCATTCCTGTCTGGCAATAAGCCTTGGTTGCTTATTTTCCCCAGATAAAGGCACTTTACCAACAATTTTTCTATTAAAGGAAATCCATGCTTCAACCTAGATAAGAAGGAAGCCAGTTATGATCAATATTGTTGCTAGGTTTGTCTATTAAATTACCTCTTATTTAAAGGATGAACAGAGTAATGGAGTGCAATCAAATGCTAAATAAGTAACACATTATTAAAGAAAGAGTATTGCATAGGTGAGATGACATTGAGATAAAGGTATTAAACTTAAAGAGTAGAATAAAACATTCCTTGGTTGGGGTTGTGGCTCAGTGATAGAGTGCTTGCCTAGCATGTGTGAGGAACTGGGTTCAATTCTCAGCACCACATAAAAATATAAAATAAAAGTATTGTGTCCATCTACAACTAAAAATATTTTAAAATAAAACACTTCACCTAATAAAAGGCACAGAAGAGTTCTGAATTCTCTTGACCTATCAAGGTCTGAGTCAGATCAAAGACAAATATCCAAATAAAGGAATATCAAATATCCAAATATAGGAATAATCACTAATTTTTATATAGTGCTTTATTTCCACAGTTCTTTCAAGAAAATTGTATTTAGTCCTTGTAATAAACCTTAAAATATTTAAGAGTAGGGTCTAAAATTTATTACTATTTTAATCAGTAAAATTTGAATGGATGAATGAAAGAATAATAAAGTAACTTAGTCAAAATGACCTAGGTGGAGGAAATTGGGTTCAGTGGGGTCTTATTATTTCAAATACCTATCTATTTTATAAATTTTGCTTTCATCTTTCCATAGAGAATAACCAAATATTTGGTATCTCTTTTCTCTTTTTCTGATTCCAAAATTAAATTTGAAGAGTTATTCATACACTCTTTCACAATTAGTTAACAATAATTCATTATATATTTTAAAATAGAGAGAATTTTGAATATACTCATCACAAAGAAATAATAAAAGTTTAAGGTAATATGCTAGTTAATTTGATTTGAGATTATACAATGTATATACATGAACAAAAACATCACAGTGTGCCAAATAAATATGTATAATTATTATATGCCAATCAATAATATTTTTTTTTTTTCTGGTACCGGGGATTGAACTCAGGGGCACTTGACCACTGGGTCACATCCCCAGCCCTTTTTTGTATTTTATTTAGAGACAGGGTCTCACTGAGTTGCTAAGTGCCTCGCCATTGCTGAGGCTGGCTTTGAACTCATGATCCTCCTGCCTCAGCCTCCCAAAGTGCTGGGATTACAGGCGTGCGCCACCGCGCCCGGCTTCAATAATATTTTTAAAACTCAGGTATTGGCAATGTTTTTCTATACATAGGCAGACAGAACATATTTTCAGGCTTTTAAAGACTTCTGTTATAATTCCTCAATTCTGTCATTTTAGTATTAAAAAACCACATGGGGTGCAGGGTTAGAAAAGAACAAAAATACTTTGGATTAGACAAAGGGGAATAAAGGGAAAAGAGAATGGGAATAGGAAAGAAAGCAGAATGAATTGAACATTACTATCCTATGTGCATATATAATTACACAACCAATGTGATTATACATCATGTACAACCAGAATAATGAGATGTTATACTCCATAAAAATAAATAAATAAATAAAATTTAAAAACATACAGATCACATGAAAATGAATAGGTATGGGTGTGTTCCAATACAACTTTATTTTTGAACACTAATATTCCAATTTTATGCAACTTTCTTGTGTGTCAGAATATTGTTTTTAAAAGCTGTTCTTGGCTTATGAGCCCAACTAAAACAGGCAGCAACTTCATAGGTTTTAGTTTACCAATTCCTGTTTAAATAAATGATAGTAATAAAAAGAACTCAACTACCTTGTATAAGAAATTAAAAAATGATCAGTCAAATCACTCTTATTATGGTGAATTCTATTTTCAGGGAAAAGAGTATTTATTAGAATTTTCTTATGAAATCTCTTTCATGCTATCTAAATGGGTAAAGGTGGTAACTTTGGAAAAGTTATCAGTGGTAGAGCGTTATTTTGTTCTGGTGATTGATAAACAGTGGCAGAAAGATTATGGGAAAAGAAAATAATTTCCAAAGTGCCCTCTATTTCTACAATTTTATGATTTGCAGTCAGCTCAGGATTACGTCAGTGTTGAATCTATCCAGGAATTCAGGACAGGAAATGCTAGGACTAACAAAAGGAGTGTTTTCCTGCCTGAAAACATAAATCATACTATTTATTTTTAAACAAAATATTTTTTTTGTTTGAAAACCAATGTGCCTATCCAGGCATATTTACTATCAGAGAAAAGAACAAAACTCAAATACTGCATATGCTACAGGAAAAACAAAGACATCATGCCTAGTTTCCACAGAGAAATGAAGAATAAATTCATTATAAAAAGATACAGATGTGCTCCCGATAGAAGGGAGAAGTGGTGGAAGAAGGAGACATTTCTAAGTCAAGTAGACAAGAAGATGAGTCTTATTGGATGCAGAAAGAGAAGGGACTGGCTTTCTCTTTGGCTGTGTGTTACATTGGTATTGCAAGATGGCTGAAGTACTGTGGTGTCATCAGAGCATGACTATAAGGTCATCTGTCATGTTTCATGAATCCTGAAACTTTAGGATAAGAGTGTGATCTCTGTTTTCATTCATTCATTCACAGCCTTTTTTCTTTTAATTTTGTGGTTGGATAAGAAAGGGAGAAAGTGAATCATTTCTCCCTTGTGCCCCTGATTTTGGGGTGTCAATTTCAAATGTGTTTTTGATCACACCCATTCACTGTTAACTCTCAAGGAGCACATATATTTTCCATTTTGAAGAGGAAAATATAAATCTGAAAAAAAAATCTCATCTGAGAACTTAATTTTCCATTATTTTCCTAGGTCCCATGGACACATGTTTGGATTAAGTGGTTATTCTTCTGCTAAGTAAATGAAGAAGTTGTCCACACCTGGAATGGGGGGACCATGTTTTAGTGGAGACTTTGTTAAACATTCTCGTGAGAAACACACATTTTGTGTGAAAACTAAGCAAACATCCCCTCCAAACATTCTTTTGATCTCATGGAAAGACTTCCCTTATTCCAATCTACAAATCAGGGCAGGCCAAGCTATGTAGGATCTCCCTTCTCATAAGACCTAAAACTTTTGTTGTGGTTTTACTCAACAGGAAGCAAGACAAGAAATCATGGAGAGGCATGAGTTCTTTGCCAACACTCAGCAGAGCCTGAGATGGTGCTTGCTTGCCAAGTGCAAGGTTTAAATTTTAGTTTGGACCGTTTACTTGTTTCTTGTATATAAAGCTTCCCACTTTCAGTGTTTACTTTGGGAATCACATGAAGATTTCAGGTTTCTCCTCTGCCATTTTCAGATGTTTATTTCCTTAGAATTAATGAGGGTATATTTCCTGTGTGTCACAGGAGTTTCCTTTCCATCTTCCTTTTCTTGAAGTAGAATATTAGACTCTGACCTCCTGTTCTTCAGCAAGTCCTGCTTCTTCTCTGGACAGTCCTTGTGGGCCAAAGGTATTTACTCCTTATTAGCACAAATTTTGACCTTCCTATTGGAGGAGTGTCCTGTTTGGTGCCATAAAGGACACACACTGATCCACAGTGACATGAACTGAGTGGTTTGTGTTAGTTCTGCGTGAATAACTTTGAAACATTAGGAAGTGCATTAAATTTCTTTTAGCTTTTTCATCTATACAGTGAGGTTAGTTCAATTGCATTTCAGTCAGGATAGGCTTGTTTTTGCTTTGGTAACAAAGATGCCCAAAATTTCAGTTATATAAAGAAACAAGGGTTTTCACATGTCCATGGTGGATTGGAAGTTCTTAGATCTGGATAGACATTTAAGGACTCAGGCTCAGTACCTTGTCAAATGCTGCCCAAAGCAACCAACACCTCCTACAAACTTATTCAGATCTTGAGTTAACTGAATATGCAATATGCTTTCAGTTGGTTTCAGGTAAGCATTTACTAAATGCTTTGCCACTGAAAAATATGGACTGCCATCCCTTAGCCCTCCAACAAGCAATGTTTTTCACCAGCCTCTGCTTGGTTCCTAAACAAATAACATATATTTGAGTTTGGTGCAGACATTATTTATGTAAAATAATTTCTATATATGTTCATAAATATGGATTATGCTATGATGTCATGTAACTTCCATAAATAATTTCTTAAAAATAGTGAAAGATATTTCTCACTGAGGATATATCCCATTAGTGTTGGTTGGATGTTTATTCATTTCAGTCCCCCAGGGTCTAACTTCAACAAAGTTTATCCACCACATCTAAGATTCTTGATTTCTATTCCAAAGAACTAAGAGAACCATAGATGGTTTCACAGCAGCATAGGTCCCTTCTACTCAGATCTCAATGACAAGAAAAAGGCACAGATTCCCACTAAAAGGACTTTGTGCCCAGAAAGGAGAACTTTGTAAAAATAGTTGATTAAAAGCACTGATGACTATCAGAAGTTAGGTAAACTTAGTCTCCCTTTCAGTCATATTGTTTCTATGACATATCATGGCATATTATATTATGATATTGAATATTGTGATATTTATGATATTCAATGATATTATTCTGATTACTTTATGGGTCAAAGAAATCTTTGGGTAATAATCCTAGGCCACAGAAAGATAATCATTATGTATATATGAGGTAGTTTAATGCCTAAAGAAATATCCCTGGATCTGTATAAATTTCAGTGCCTGTGAATATATATCTATCCATAACACTAGGAGAAAGTATACAAACTGCATTCAGTTCACACCTCCTAAGCTCCATGATTTCTCTGGGACAAGCATAGTCAATTCTAGTAAAGTCTAAAGTCAGTGTTAGAAAAGCACATAGCCCTCTCAGCTGGTTCTCATCCAGTGTGTGGGCTGGCATTGACAGCAGTGAATTTGTCGGCAGCCAATTTTCCATTTACCCCCATTTCCCGACTGTTCTGAGGAACTTGCTGTGACAGCAGTCATGAACAGAGGCATCCTTGTTTGGTGAGGGTGTATAGCATTTTAAGCACACTGATTGATGTTCAGCCTAGAAACCACTGTAGCTTGATTGCATAAAAGTTGCTAAGCCCGTGTATTTGACACAAAATATGGCTTGTATAATGGCCAGCCAGACATATTTTCCTGTTCTGTCATCTCTTTGTCCTTTCCTTACAGGAAGTAAGGGAAAATAGATATGCTCTATTGTGACTGACTATGCAAATGTTTTAGTTATGGTTATTAAGACTTCAGGTAAACAAACAAACAAACAAAAAATAAACAACCAAAAAACCAACTTTGTTCCCCAACATGTGACCCATTGTTGTCGCCTGAAGCGCTTGGAGCAACGGAGCCGTGGGAAGAAGTTCAGAGGCAAACTGGAGACGAACAGCTTTTTATTCTGATAACTTTTCTCTCTGGTTCTAACAACGACTAACACACGCCATACACCACCAAAATGGCGCTGACCCCATCAGCAATTTCGGCTCAGTCACTCCGGATCCCGGGACAAGTCCCATGAGACTACGGAAGGCGACAATGCCCAAATCTCCACGGTTCATAGTCAACCACAATTCAAGCCATTTCCCCAAACAGGGCTCCTGCAACCCATAGCCTGCAGACAAAATAACAGAGATAGTAGCTTTTATCAGGACAAAGTACAGCTTCAGTCTGGGGAGAGGGATGAATGGATTATATGAAATATAACTAGCTCCCAACATATAATCATGTTCTATGTAAGTTTAGTCTTCTAGACTAGAAAGTTCTAGAGTCATCTTTGGCAGCTGTGTCTGCAGCCTTTCAGTTGTAGGACATAGGGCAGTTATTTAGTCTCTGTATCCTCATAAATAAACACATTACCGTATATGTAAATCCCTCGGTCCACAGTAAGAACTGTGCAACCTCGGGGGCTCAGAAACCATTAGACGCCAATGAATATAAAATCTACTGTAATTTTACCTCTAAGTAGTGGACAAAGGGAAGATTCTCTAAGGGCTTAATGAATTTAAAGATGCTCTTGGAAAGAGCAGTTCCCCCTGTTTTGCCAGGGCTTCCTGCAAAAGCTTGAGTTCAAAAAGTCTTGTTTACATCTGTGTTTTGAAACCCAGAAGATCTGTTCACAAAGACTCAAGTTCAGAATTTTCTGCATCCCAGTACATTATGAAACATGGAAGCCACGTTTCAGATATTGACTCAATCTACTTCTCTCAACTCTTTTTGGGAGAAAAGAATTTTCCCTCACTGAAGAGTTGCCTGCAATAGTAACACAACTCTTCATAACTTGGAATGCCATCTTAAACTACCTTCCAGCACTCAGAAAGTCACTCTACCACTGTGTTGGAGATAGCTCTCATTCAACGTATATTCAGTTATTCTATTCCTAGAAATGACCACAGAATTACCAGGAGAAGAGAAAGGTATAAAGAACAATTTGAACTTAAAATCAAATCGATTACATTTTTTTTTTTTTTTTTTTTTTTTAGAATTTTGGAAAAGATGTAGAATTCTGTGTGGACATCTTATATGGAGTACAGATTTGGCGGTGGCAATGACAGTGTCATAAATGAGAGGGAGGTTTGTTTCCTTTCCTGTGCAAGTTCAAACTATAGCCTCCCTCCCTGCAAATCAGCTCCTCCAATTCCACTCCTCCATCCCTGGGATAGTGCCCTCGTCTCTATGGTATTAAATGACTTTCCCCAATTCCACATTCCAGAAAACAGAAATAAGTTATTTCAGAAATGTATACCACAAATTACTGAAATGTAAAGTGCAAAAATACTAGAACATGATTAATTTTAACTTATGATGTAGCCAGTTTTTAACTGAGTGCTCCTAAAACAGATCTCACTTTAGTTTTGTGCACAAGCTGTCTTTCTTGCATTCAGCTGGGGATGAGTTTACTTTATAAATGGAAGAAGAATCCATTCCCGGTTCTTCTGGATTTAAAGCAGCACTGTTTCCTCCATCTCGAGTGCAGGTCTCTCTTCCAACTCCTGTCCCTGGGGAGTGGCGTGGGTTCACATCTGGAAACCCCATCATGCTCCTCCCATTGCTGTGATGTCACTCTTTTGTGCCTTCAATCTCCTCCACCCCTCCTTACTTACAGAACAGATGCTTATGATACAGCATGGCATTTTCACTCCCTGTTTTTTTGTGCTATCTTTAAATACTGAGAAAAGCATTTTGGAGATTATATCAAGAAGGTTCAAATTCCCAAACTTACACAATAACTTCCCAAATGACCAAGTTACCTTTTATCCTGAAGCTCTAGAAAGGAAAGCCTAGAGAGATTTGGTGAAGGAATCTCATCTTTTCAAGGATGTTTTAACTTTTGTCCTTTAATGATGATCTGCCAAAGACTCGCATATTCTTTTGGAATAGAACCCCAGGGCTCAGGAACACTGGCCCACAGGTAAGCATTTGATGTTCTCGTAAGTGCCACGTACAGCTTCATACATGGTGGAACACGTGCTTCCACAACATTGAGATTAGTGACAACAGCTTGGCTAAAGAAACTCTTCTCAGAAAAATGTGTCTGTTGATTCCTAATGAGGAAATCCCAAAAAGTAAAGCTGAACGCTTCCAGATATGGAAGGGAAATGAATAGGCTTGGAGGAAATTGAACAAGTGCAGAAATCCACATAAAGCAAAAGTGACTTTTGGTAGAAGGAGAGAGAGCCAGGGAACATGGTGGTGGTATTGGCTCTGATTGGTTTAGGGGAAGCATGTGGACTGGGTGGGAAAAGTGCCGGAAATTTCCTGGAGTTCCTGCAGTAGGCTCCAGCTTGTCTGTTCATCTCAGCTCTTTCTGTGATGTGCTTGAGAGGGTTGCTGACAGGGAGAGTGCTTGGACGATTACAAATTGTTTTCCTCTCTTCTTTTGCTCATGATTATTCTTAGCTCCTAATCAGGAAGAGGCTGAATATCTTTAAGAAAATCTCATAGACTGGATTGGTATCCCAGTCATCAGAAAATAGAATCTAGATAAGGTGACTGCAGAGTATATTTCATTTCCATTATAGTAACTTCCCACCTTTTTCCAATATTTTCCAAATCTGTTTGATGTCCTTAATTTATTATTTTCTCCCCCATTCTCTTTTCAGATAGGCTGTCCATTCATCATAGTAAAGTAGCCAAAGGAGCTACTTCTAAACTAAACTTAGAGTCAGAAAACTAGTTGCATGTGATTGGAACAGGTCACTTAACCTCCATCAACCATAATTTCCTAATCTATAAAACAAGAATTGTGACACATACCTAATTCTCAGGCATGCTGTGAGCATCAAGTGTGATTATAAAAGCATTTTGTAAATTATAAAGAGATAAACAAATATTGGTTGTTAATTGTTTGTCTTATTTTGTCTTGGGGGAAAAGAATTGATATTGAATTGTAAATTTCTTGGATGGTTTGAAGATGCAGAAATAACACTACCAAAAAGGATAAATGTCCCAAATTTCTCTAATTGTTAGAAGGACAAAATATATCTTCAGGAAGATATCCAGTGTACTTTGATGTGCAAATGAACCACCTGCAGGTTTTGTGTTTTGTTTTGTTTTGTTTCCCAAATGCAGAATAGATTTGAATGGAGTCTGAGATTCTGGTTCCTAAAAGATTCCTGGTGATGTCTATACTGCTGGTCCACAGACTGCACAAGGGTTGCAATGAATGAAAGAGAATGGGGTGACACTGGTGAAGAGTGTGATAAGGACAGAGCCTTCCTGTCTCCAGTCCCTTCATCCTGATACATACTGGCAAAGTGACTTATGGGGTAATAGTAATTGTTAAGAAATCTTCCTGCTACTTGAGAGAATTCTGTTAAGAAAAGTAAGCCAAACTCAGAAAGTTAAGGGTCATATGTTATCTCTCACATGTGGAAGCTAGAGAGGAAAAAGAAAGAAAAATTTTAAAAGGTGGAGGATAGGGATCACATGAGCATAGAAGGAAGAACAATAAAATGGAGAAAAGGGACTAGGGAAGGGAGGGAGAAAGGGAAAGGGGAGATGCTGGGGAACATATAGACCAAATTATATTTCTATAGTGTGTGCATGTACAAGTATCTAACAATGCATCCATTATTATGTATAATTATATTGCACCACTAAAAAAAAATGGAAAAAAAAGAAATCTTTTTATTAAAAACTGTACCTGGATGTACACTGAGGATCTTTCTTAGAAAATAAATCTAGTACAAGAAACACAAAGAAAAAAATTGCGGCCTCACTTGGAACATGCCAGTCCTACCTATGGTCTTTGACCTACCTGGTAGAAGACTAGGGAAATTCAGTTTGTAAAAGAATTATGCTGTACTCTGCCAACTGGGAAGTGATCCAATGATGATAAAATCATTAGTTACTGTGACCTTAGCTGTATTTAAAGGGTATTCTCTTGGGAGTCCTAGTATAACTTGCCTTGATTGGACATTGTGAACTAACATCCTTGTCATTCACATTTAGAACCAAATGACTTCCTTTTGGCATTTTTACAGTGATTTGGTAGCTTGCCATGATATTATGCATTGTTCAGAATAATTTTCCATGTTACTGAGGTTGATTTCCCTGATTTATAGCTATTTGTAAAAGCTGGCTCTCAAAAGAGGTGGACAAGTCAAGAAGAAAATAACTTTTTAATAAACTACTGCAAACAAAAAGCAGATGGTGAAATTCTTGACATAGTGTAGTAATTCTATAAAAGTATAGGGTTATGATATATGACTCTTGTTGACCAAATTGTAATGTGCAGCTGTTACACATTTTTTTTTTTTTTTAAGATTTAGGAATGTCTTGGTTCTTTGTTAGCTACTAAATAACTACCCCATGAAAATATGCTGTTCTGATTTGTGACAAAGCTACCCAGGCACGAACTTTGTTGAGGAACCATTCTCTCTAAGGTTCTCTGCTTACCAAGTGACCCCACTTGGATTTCCATAATCTTGATTTAAATGATCTGAAGGGGAACATACAGTGAAATATTCAACTACAACAACAGATGGGGACCTTTAACTCAATATTTTAGGTTCAAATCAGAAAACAATTCACTTTGTTGACTGAATCCCATCTATATAATAAGAACTCTATCCTTTTGCTGATTCTGTTAGGGAGAATATGAGAAGACAGAAATAGTACACTAGTTTGGTTGTATTGTTAATTTCCTGTATCCTTTAAAAGGAACTCCTCACTGAACGTGGCTGATACACACTGCAATCAATGTGCAATTTGTGTCCAAGCTGGTAGTTTGTGTCAGCACTGAAATCTGTTCCAGGTTCCATGTCAGAATTGGTTGCCTTGGAATGATCCATGTCAACCTTTGTTGCCCTGGAATGATCCCTTCCATGTGCAGGGGTTTTTAACATTGTAGGCAATTCTTAGGCCGGCAGTCTTATCATTACTAAAAAGTCTAGTGCTGAGTTTTCACTAAGTCTATTTCTACAGCTTTAGCCATCTCTGTTCTTAACTGTGCAGTACTTAAAGGGGTGGTCTGTGTGGAAGATCCCCCTGGCAATTATTTACAAGCTGGGGATGGCTGTTTCCTTTCCATGCTTTATCTGACATCAGGTGGCAATGGTTTTTATCACTGAGAATGTTGCAGAAAATCCTCTTTCACACTTATTACAAATAGAAAAAGGCCTCTTTTATTCTGCTACAATATGGAAGGCACTGGATAAATTCATCACACTCCTCTTTTACCTACATATGAAGTTCCAATGGATGATTTTTAAAAATTCTCTTTTTACTGAGATCATCTGGTATTAATAAAAATTTTTTGTGATATCTGTAGAATAAACAAGTGAGGTAAAAAAATTTTTTTTTCTAAAATGAAACTACCTTTCTGCTATATAAATAATTATACTCATTTGGGAAAAGATATATAAAATACAGGAAATCATGAAATCCCTACAAAATCCCATCACTTAGAGATAATCAGAGTTAACATTATTCATGAACACTCTAAAAATAATGCTTTCTTCATATTCTTGAGCAAGTTAGTCCATCTTTCACAGTGTAAACATCTTTTCCCTTTCTATAGAAAGGGGACAAAGAATAGTACCCACCATTGAAAGTATTTTGAGATTTAGATGAGTTACTTCATATAAAATATGTGACTTACCATCTGTCAACAAATAGCTAAAAAGAAGTTGGGCATAGTGTTGCATGCCTATAATCCCAGTGGCTCTGGAGGCTGAGGCAGGAGCATTTCGAGTTCAAAGCCAGCCTCAGTAAAAGCAGGGCACTAAGCAACTCAGTGAGACCCTGTCTCTAAATAAAATACAAAATAGGACTAGGGATGTGGCTTAGTGGACAAGTGCCCCTGAGTTTAGTCGCTGGTACTCCCCACCACCAATAGCTAAAAAGATTTAATCATATTATAATTACCATATGTACATATTTACAACTAATAGGAATATTATTTCTAAAAATAGGATGGAATTATGCATGGTACTTTGTAGCCTTTCTTCACTTAGTAACATGTTGAGACCATCCTTCCACATCAAGTGAATTCAGACTTATGCCATTATTTTCAACTGTTGCATAATATTCCCTAAGACAGTCACATTTGTTAAAGTTTTGGTTTTTCTCTTGATCTTCCTCACTGGTATCTCTTTGCACATTTTCTTTAAGTTCCTAAAAGTGGAATAACAGGTCAAACAATGCCATATCTAAGAGTAAGGTTTGAATACCTCAGCTTAAGGAACTATAAATGTAATTTGATAGTCATAGTTGATAGGCAAATGAGAGAAACCTGGTGATCTGCTGCATGTGTAAGTGGTTATGACAATGGTTTTGTGGGAGTTTACTTGATACAGATAAAGATCCACTGCTGCTGGTTGTGTGATCTCAAATAACTTAACCACTCTGAGCCTCAGAAATTTTCTTTCTCTTTCTCTCTGTCTCTCTCCTTTTTTCAGTGCTGGGGCTCCAACTCATGGCATCACATATGTAAGGTAAACACTCTGCCACTGAACTGTACCCCCATCCCTAAATAAGAATTTTAAAAAGGATCCACTTTATACATTATTTTGAGAATGAAATAGAATTATACAAACAAGGACTAAGAATAGTACCTAGCCCAGCTTTGAGTAAAAGCTCAATACTTATTTGATTCCCCCCTCCCCATACTGAAATTGCTCTTTCTATAACTTGGAAGAAATAATCTAATTTTTCGCAACTTTACAAAAAAAAAACTATTAAAGTTTTTAATCTGTTTTAAATTTATTTTTCCCCCACATGTCTAAACTAGAATTACTGGAGGAAGTGCTTTGATTTGTGGGCCAATAGACGACCAAATCATGTGAGCTGCTGCTTCCCAGTGCTGTGGATTTCCCAGCAATTGCCTTAAAACCTGAGGCACTAACAGAAAGAAATCTTTCCTTGGCTCTGTTGGATGCTTAGCAATAAGATATAAAAGAAAACAATGCTTTAAAAGACAGAAAAGTAACAGCTATTCCATTTTGTTCTACAAAATGGATTTGTCTTGTTTCCTCAACTGACCTTCTCAATGTAATGTAGTGTTACTAAGGAATAAATTTAAGGCAAGGTGCAGGGGTAGGTTTTAATTAAATTCTCTAAAGAATTTTAGAATATGTCTTGACATTTGTTTTGAGTTTCTACTTTAGACTCTCTCAGTTAATGTCCTTCATCAGTCATGGGGACTATTTAAGAGAGACAAAAGTAGAATTTGACCTTTATACTTAAGTAGTTTCCCAGACCAACATAAGTTGGTAAAAACATCTACGATCAGTACTGAGTGTCATAAGAATTTATGGCTCCTTTGAACACAGGAAGATTTTCCCATATGCCTACATAGTCCTGGCCTTGCAGAATCTGTTTGGTTATGATTGGTCATGAGACTGGAGAGACTGCCAGTAAAGCAGGGGAGAGACAATTGTGAGCAGTATGTCCCTTAGGGCATCCTCCTCTGAGACAAATGGGTAGGCAGGGCAGGGAATTTGTACATAATGTTAGGCATGGCTAAGCCATTGCAGCAGTGGTAAGATAAATATTTGAGTGATGTTATGGATGCTGAGGTTGTAGGAATGCCAATAAGAGGACCTCTAAGGAGTCTTACTGTGCCATTCAGAGGAAAGATTCTTAATAAAGGGCAATGGATGGTATTGCAAAGGACTATTCCACATCTGTGCTCTGTATCACGTATTCTCCTTAAACCCAGACTCAAAAAAAAAAAAAAAAAAAAATCGACTCATGAGATTTTTTTTCTTCCCCTCATCCAACCTCCCTCAACAGAATCCTGTTCTCCACCCTCCCTGGACTGCCTTCCTTGAAGGCAGGGCTTGTCCCCATTCATATTTCTTTCTCTACTATTTGTTCAATCTGTCTCTGCCCATTGAATCTAGGGTGTGATTTGCCAAGCTGGGTACTTGTTTAAGGTGGTATCTAACATGTTGTTGTGAACAATCGCTATGTAGAAATCACGTGGGTTTTTTTTTTTTTTTTTCCTTTTTGCTATATCCTCTGAGATTAAGAAAGTGAAATGGTGTGTGTGTGTGTGTGTGTGTGTGTGTGTGTGTGTGTGTTTATTTTCTGTCCTTGAAGCTTTGAATTATACTCTTGCTTTCTGGAGTAAATGCTGCCAACTGTGAGAGCTCTTATTTATGGTGTGATGACATTGCCTTCTACTTTCTCCAGCGAGAACCTCTCATTAGGATAGATTTATGTTCCTTTATGTCACCTGGGAGTTATTTCAAGTATTTTCCCTCCATTTTCACACAGGATGACCAGACAGTTTGGACTGAAAGTAGACAAATGGGCTTAAATTTGGACATTTGCTGACTGTGGAAGGTCTGACTAAAAGTGAACTCACCTATGTACCTGCTGAATCAGTAAAATGGCTGTAAATCAGCAGGAAGCTTGATGTATCTCATGGGAATTCTGGACTCAATGAGCTATAAAAACAGTTCATAAAATCACAAGAGAACTGAAAGGGTTTCCTTTTGTAATTTTCTGACTAGTCCCTGCATCCACCCCTCGCCAATGTTTTACACTCATATCAACATTTCAAAAAGCTAAAACCAAGATGCGGCCAGTGCATGATCAATACAGTGTGTCACCAGAAACAGTCTCAAACTGATCTAGTTTGTCCTCCTTGTTCAAGCAGAAGTAAGTCTTAATCACATCGCTAATTCACAGACTCCCTCACTTGTCTTTAATTAATTTTAAATAGGAAAATCCCTCTGATTTCCTATGGAATCATTTCCGGTAGAATCTCTAGATTCTGTATGCGATTTTCCAGAGAAACAGAGAAGGACACAGGTTTCTTGTTTATAGTTAACATTCCAGACCTAACCATTTCAAAAGGGAAGAAGGGAACATAAAATGTGATTGCCTATTAAAATGGCATTTTGTTGTTCTCCACTGTTGGTGAAATTCCAAGGAGAAGAATTTACCTTGACTAACTTCTGGAAAACTCATCTGTTTCCGAATTTGGTGTGGGTGAGTACTCTGTGTGTTGGATACTGTGGTCAGAATGGGTGAAGTGGTACTCACTCCTGCATTCATTTATCCAGCAAACGTTTGCATAGCCTTGTTTATAAATCAAACACTGGACTGGAATTTTTAAAATTAAAAAAATTAAGGCCTGGCACAGTGACACACACCTGTACTCTCAGCATCTTAGGAGGCTGAGGCAGGAGGATTGAAAGTTCAAGGCCAGACTCAGTAAGGCCCTTAGTAACTTAGACCTTGTCTCAAAATAAAAAATAAAAAAAGAGGACTAGGCATGTAACTCAGAGGTAAAGTGCCCCTGGGTTCAATCTCCAGTAATGAAATAAAAAAAGCTTAAAAAAATACATAAAAATTTCAACTGAACTCTTGATTAAGAATTAGAGATTTAAATAAATTGTTACACAGTGATGGCGGCACAGTGGAGTTATTAAATGCACCTTCTATGGGGCAAGTCAGAGAACTCTGTATGGAATTTTTGCCTTTTAAAGGATGGTAGGGAATCTATTGGTTGGAAACGGTGTCAGGTGTGGATGGGAAAAAAAATATAAAATGTATATCTCTGTCCACATGGAACTTCTGGAAGAAAGCAGGCAGCTATTAAATAGGAAAGTTCACAAACATATAAGATTATTTCAATATTAAATAGGCAATATAACATTTAGAACTAACTGGGATCTTAGAGACCATCTAGATCAGCCCCTCCTTTTAAAGATGGAGATTGCAGTGGAGAATGAGCTAGCAGGAAATGCAACTAAGAGCAGAGGCTGTCACTTCAGAAACTGAGCAATAGCCTATTTAACAGCATCCTATAACTGGTTTTGCTTTACTAGTGCAATAAATCAAGACTGTTCAATATAATTGAATTCATTCAATCTATATTTTTATAACTAATCATTCAGGACCCTGATAAATAAAAGAGGCTCTCTATACACTCATTATTTGGAGCACTCATATACAAAAAAGATCCTCCAAAACAACCAACCAAAAATCTCCTATATGTGGAATATAAGGATTCATGTTTACAAGTACTTAGAAATATAGACATAGTTATAATATTTTATGTATGAAAAATGCTTTGTACTTTATGAAGTACTTTCATATGTGCACATCCATCCCTCCCTGCATGTCCTAACTATGTGGAGGTGACTATATAACCCTGTTGTATGAATTAGGAAATTGCAAGCTAAAGTTTATGACTTAATGCCACACAGGTAAAAAGTGGTAAAACCAGGTCTGTAATCCACGGTTTCTACTACCTGTGTGGTATTCTGGCCACTTCCATCACCTCTCTAATGCATGGACTGTGTGATAGATGTCCTGATGTCATTCATATAGTTGATTCATACTGGCTGTGACCTTAACTTTCCTGGAAGCCTTCATGGACACAAAGAAATTTAGTACACAAAGCAGTTTAGGCAGTTATGGTCCTACCCTCAACAGGGTGCAATATTGCCAAGGGAGATGGACTTGAAATTAATAAAATGGTATATACATGAGATAGGTCTTCATAAAAAATCTAAATTTGTGATGGCTTCCATTTAATTTTAATATAAGTCTAAATTAATTTAATAAAAATACAAATTTAGACAGTAAACAATCTTTAGATATTAAATTATATTAGGAAATAAAAGTCTACCAATGATTTATTTTGGAAACACTAAAACTGAACTCTATCATTAATTTACAGTGCATTATTCAATTTACTTAATGCAATTTACATGCATTGATTATGCATTAATAATTTGAAAAATATTAATTATAGGAGATCAAGAATAACAGCACTATAATGCAAATGACAGGTTGTAAAAAATTCCAATAAGGAAATGATATTATTTGGTTTTCTTATTGGATATGAAACAGCCCTGTCTCACATCTAGTTTCCAAAACCACCCACTGCAGAAGCATCAATATTTTAAATATATATTTTTAGAGAAAATTTTATTATAGATGCATACGTGCAGGCAGACAGAATAAAATTTTATCAAAGGACAAAAAGGTCAGAATTTTTAAAAATGATACATTCATTTGTTTTTAAAACAATGTTACCTTTTATAAATCTGATATCACATGTAGAAATGACGTAAGAGTCAGATAGAAAGTTAAATATCTCTATGCAAAAAAAAAATTTAATATGTATTTCTAGGAAGTCTCAGGGTAATTTAGGCCTTTTATATACTGTCCCTCCCTGTGGATATTTAAAGTGCTGTATTAATCAGGATAGAACAGGGTTGTTGCAAAAACAAATGAACCTACAAGTATCAGCAACCTAACAATACCAGTAACAAAAAGGATCAATTTCTGTTTGATTCTACATGTCTGACACAGTTGATAAGGTACTCCACTCCAAATGGCTGCTAAAATCCATGCTGTTGCGTACACTGGACAATGTGTAGTTTTATCTCTGAAGAGGAGCTTCCTTTTAATTCATTGATTAGAACTTATCAATGGCCCCAACTAACTGTGAGAAACTTAGACATTTGAGGCAAGTCTGTGGAACCTTGGTAATTAGCAAATGTCTTTGCTCAAAATACCTACTTGGTTTGGTTAATCTGACCTTCTAGGCCATCCAATAGTTCAACTATATAGCTATACGACTTCAGGTCAAAATCTTCAACTCTCATAGAAAGTAAGGAACATTGTCCCTATCTTCTTGGATATTCAGAACATATGGGTCTTCTTTCTACTGAAAAACATCATAACTTTGATGCTACTGGAATATTCACTCTGTACAACCAAGCCCACTAAAACTTTTACACAACAGTTAGTTAAGGGGAGGATTTTACATTTCAATAGATACTGCCAAAATTCATACCCAGATAACTGGGAATTGAAAGCTTGGCATTCCATTACTGAACTTTTTAATAGCAAAATGTGGGAACTATTTCAAAAATTTGTTCTATACTACATTTTTTGAGTAATTTGATCTATCTAAATTCTACTGAAAAATCATTTATATTTTGCTAAGTTTATTTTATAGCTTTGTTTTCTCTCTGGATCCATGCTTTGCTATTTTTAAACCTTCACTTTTCCATGTGTGTTATCATGAGTAATAACAATTGTGTTGCCTCCTGTGGAAATAACAAAGATAAGAGGTAAATAGTTGCTTCCCTAACAAAAGACTTGATTACATCTGAATTGTTTTTAAGATTGTAATTTTATTATCACTGTTACTTGATTTCACATTGAGAACTCTTGGTACTCTTGATTTTGATCACCTTTCACTTTATTTTAATTGATAGCAACATGATAGCAGCCAATCATGTTCTTAATTCTCAAAGTTGGAAGACTGGTACAGTGGTTCTCAAACTGGTCACACATTAGAATCACCTGAAAAGTTTAAAAAAAAAAAAAAAAAGTGTTGAAAAGTAATTGGTTTTGATTTTCATTTCCCTGATTGTTAAGGACATTGATTTTTTTTCATATAATTGTTGGTCCTTTGCATTTTTTTATTTTGAAAATGTATTTAGTTCATCTGCCCATTTATTTTGATTGGGTTATTTTTTTTGGTGTTTTTTTGAGTTCGATATGTATTCTGGTCATTAATCTTCTATCAGAAGAATAGTTGCCTCTTTACACTCTTAATCGTTTCCTTTGCTGTGCAGAAGCTTTTTAATTTGGAGCCACCCAACTAATTAATTCTTGGTTTTATTGCTGGAATTTAGAGAGTCTTATTAAGGAAGTTTGTGTCTGTGCCAGTATGTTGAAGTGCTCTATGTTTTCTTCTAGCAATTGCAGTGTGTCTTATTCCTAGGTCTTTGATCCACTTTGAGTTTATTTTGGTGTGTGATAAGAAATAGGGATATAGTTTCATTTTTTTTAATATATGTATATGCAGTTTTCCCAGCACCATTTGTTAAAAATGCTATCTTTTTTCCAATGTATGTTTTTGGCATCTTTATCAATGATCAGATAACTATGTGGATTTGTCTCTGGTCTTCTATTCCGTTGGTCTTCATATCTGTTTTTATGCTAATACCATGCTGCTTTTGTTTCTATAGTCTGTACTATAGTTTGAGATCAGATATTTTGATGCCTCCAGCATCATTCTATTGCTCAAGGTTTCTTTGGCTATTCTTGGTTTCTTATTCTTCCTTATGAATTTTAGGATTTTTTTTTTTCTAGTTCCATGAAGGATGTCATTAGTATTTTGGTGGGGATCACATTGAATCTGTATATTACTTTTTTTGTGGTCATATTGACAATATTAATTGTGCCTATTCAAGAGCATGGTAGGTTTTCCATATTCCAAAAGTCTTCTTCAATTTCTTTCTTTAGTGTTCTATAATTTTCACTGTAGAGGTGTTTTACCTCCTTGGTTAGATTTATTCCCAAGTATTTTATGTATTTATTTTTTGAGGCTATTGTGAATGGAATTGTTTTCCTAATTTCTTTTGCAGGGGAGGGGGGTACTGGGGATTGAACTCAGGGGCACTAGACCACTGAGCCACATCCCCAGCCCTATTTTGTATTTTATTTATAGACAGGATCTCACTGAGTTGCTTAGCACCTTGCTTTTGCTGAGGCTGGTTTTGTACTTGCGATCCTCCTGCCTCAGCTTCCCAAGCTGCTGGTATTATAGGCATGCACCACCGTGCCTGGAGTTTTCCTAATTTCTTTCTCAGAAAATTCATTATTAACATTCAGGGAAATTAAAATCAAAGCTATACTGAAATGTCATCTCACTCGAGTTAGAATGGTAATCATCAAAATTATAAGTAATAAAAAATGCTGGTGAGATGTGGTAAAAAAAAGTATGCTCATACATTATTTTTGGGTTGGTAAATTAGAACAACCACTATGGAAAGCAGTATGGAGATTCCTCAGAAGACTAGGAATAGAACTACCATATGATCTAGCTCTCCCACTCCTTGGTATTTACCCAAAAGAATTAAAATCAGCTTACTATAGTGATGCATGCCTACCAATGTTTATAGCAGCACAATTTACAATAGTCAAATTATGCCCTCAATAGACAACTCGATGAAGAAAATGATATATATATATATATATATATATATATAGTATATATATGCACACACACACACACACACAGAGTTTTACTCAACCATAGAGAAGACTAAAATTATGTCATTTGCTTGTAAATGGGTGGAACTGGAGAACATCGTGCTGAGTGAAATAACTCAGATGCACAAAGTCAAGGGTCAAATATTTTCTCTTATATGTAGAAGCTAGAGAGAAATAAGAAATTAAAAGGAGAAATTTTGTAAAAATAGAATGGAGAATAGTGAAGTAAAGGAAAGATAATAAGGGGGAAGGAGAGAAATGGGAAAGGGGAGGAACAGAAAAATGAAATTATCCAAACTATGTCATGTTCATGTATGACTATCTCAGTGAATTTCACTCTTATGTAAAAATCACTTAAAATGTAATTGGGAAATCATTAGGCTGAGATAACTCCAGAGTTCCAGATTCCTACCCAAATAAACTAAAACACAACTCAGTGGACGATAAAATGAAACCTAAATGTAAGCAGTCAGAAAACACCAACTAACCTCCACTTAGGAACTTCCTACTTCAGCCAATCAAGTATTTTTCTCATTTAGCTATTCTAAATATCCTCATAGGCATTTTTTCCCAGCTGGATGTGATGGCATATTCTTGTAATGCCAGTGACTCAGCTGAGCCAGGAGGATCACAAGTTCAAGGCTAGCCTCAGCAACTTAGCAATGTAGTATTTCAAGACAGAAGACACCATTTATAAATGAGGAAGACACTTATCATACAGAAAATCTGCCAGTTCCTTGATCTTGGACTTCCCAGTTGCCAGAACTTTGAAAAATAAATTTCCATTGTGCATAAGCCATCCGAGTTATAGTGTTTTGTTATAGCAGCAGAAATGGACTAAGACCTAAGTTTCCCCCAGTTTCTTTTCTGGTTGTTTGAAAATCCTTTTCAAATCTAGCAACCTAGACTACCTGCTTAAATGATTATTTTATTTTCCTCATTATCAGTGCTTCACTTTTCCTATTATGAAAGTAAAAAAGTACTTGTGATTTTTGTAAAACAAATCAGAAATCAAAAAATAGCATCCAGGTTAATGATGCCTCCCAGACACTTGTCAACAGAAAACTGAGAGGCAGGGAAAGGCTTGCCAAATGCAATCCTGGGGGATCAAACCCAGGGCATCACACATGCTATGCAGGGTGAACTACATCTCCAACTTTTCAGAACCTTTAATGGAAGTAATTTCAAATATACAGAAAAGTGGCAAGAATCAGATTAATTCAAAGAAAATTCCTCAACTGTTCAATTTGACCCATTTGCTTTATCAATTATTTTTCTGTGTATATGTACTTGTACACACACACAAACATACACACATAGTTTTTTTTTTTTTTTTTTAAGTTTTTGAGAGCAAACTGCATACACATGGCCCATTACCCCAAACTATATCGGTGTGGGTGTGTGTTTCTCAAGAAGGTACCCTTTTACCTTATCACAGGGTACTTTCAATCTAATCTCCCATCTACCATCTAATTGATTTAATCGTCCTTTGAAGCATTTATTTTACCTTTAGCACAAGATCCATTCTATGATGAATTTTTTGCATATAGTTGTCATATATTTTTAGTATAATTTAATCTGGAATATTTCCACAGCCTTTCTTTGTCCCAGCATATTTTTTAAAGAATTCCATCAACTCCTTTTTCCCCACCCCACTTTTTTTTTGATAGAACATTCCTCTTTTGGAATTTGTTGGATGTTTCCTCGTTTTTAGATTCAGGTATGGATTCCAAACTAAAACACTACAAAAATGACCTTATCTCCTTCTCCATGTATCATATTTGAAGGTACACCTTGTTCATCTACCCTTTATTGGTGAAGTTAACTTTGATCATCCAGTCAAGGGGTTCAGTGTTTTCACTGGCCAGGGATTATTTCCCCCCCCCCTTGAAAAAAATTGGCAATCTGCAAGGAGATACTGTAAGGTCAAGTTAATACCCTGTTCCTCATCAGAATTTCACCCTAGCTTTAGCAACAATGATAATTCTTGCCTGAGCCAATATTTTCTGTGATGTTTGGAAAATGATGACTCCCTGGTTCCAGAACTTCTTCCACATTTACTAGTAAGTACATGGCATTTTGCTGTAAAGAAATACCTTCTTTTCATTTCTCTCTCTCTCTCTCTCTCTCTCTCTCTCTCTCTCTCGTTATCATTATGGATGTATGAGTTCCACTTTTATCCTAATGATTTACAGTTTATGATTTCTTATATTTTTGCACTCAAATTGTCCTAAATTTGCCAAGGGTAGCTCCTTCATGTTTTGGTGTAATACTTCTATTATTTCTTTGAACATTAAAAATTTTTTTCCTAGTATAAAAAGATATTTTAGGCTCATCTTATACCTATCCTGCCCTTGCTTTGGAATCAACCATTTCTCCAAGGAATGTTGGTTACTTTAGTTGAGAATGATATCACACACCAAAATCTGAGTCCTAGGCATGCTCATTCCTACTTACTTCTAAAGTCTTTTGGCAGATAAAACTGCATGTGTGTATGTATGTGCATATACATAAATAAATATATACATTGCACACACATATGCATGCAGATATGTATGTAGAATTATTTCTATTTACACCCATGTTATAGTGTGGATCTGGAATGTCCCTCAAAGGCTCATGTGTTGAAGGTTTTGTCTCTTCAACAGCAGCAACGTTTAGAGGTGGGCCTTTTGAAAAGTGATTGGATCATGAACTCTGATCTCATTAGTGGATTAATCCATTGATGTATACATAATTTGATGGCAGTATTGATAGATGGTAGAAACTGTAGGAAGGGGGCCTCGTTGGAGGAAATAAGTCACTGAAAGTCTGTTCTGGAATAGTGTATCTTGTACCTGGTCCCTTCCTTGCTCTCTTTCTGCTTCCTAGCTGCCATGAGGTGAGAAACTTTTCTCTGCCATGCTCTTCAACCATGACTTTCTGCCACACCACAGATCCAGAAAAAATAGTCAGCTGACTTGAACTGAAACCTCTGAAACTGTGAGTTAAAATAAATATTTCCTTCTTTAAGTTCCCCCCCCCCTCAGGCATTTTGTCATAGCAATGAAAAGCTGACTAACACCACATAACATATTCATGGTTTAGAAACCATGAGTTTACATAGATCCATTCTATTCCTACATGGTTCTTTCTTTTCTTCCCTCATTACATATTTGTATGTGCCTTCTTCCTCAGTGAACATCCTGTTTCCCACCAACATCAATGTATTTTCTCATATACTCAGTCATATGATACAGTTTCATTTACACTTGGGCACAGTGGTTCCCATTCTTGCCTGTCAAAAAATTACCAGACCCAATAATTCTATGAATATTTATTGATCCAAAAGAAGGAACCCATACGTCCACAAAAAGTCTTACATAAGAATGTAGCAGCTTTATTCACAATATCCAAAAAATTGGTAATAGCCCAATTGTATTAACAGAAGGATAAATAGATAAAATGACATAGTCATACAATGGAATATTATTTGGAATGAAAAGAATCAAACTGCTAATACATGCAACAATAAGGATGAATTTTTGAAAATGCTGAGTTTAAACAGGCAAAGAGAAAACACTATGGTTCCATATATATGAATGGACAAAACTAACCATGGTGATAGAACCAAATCACTACTGTACTTGCTTTTGGTGGTGATGGGACAGGGCAGGACATTGACTGGAAAGGGGAATAAGAAAACTTTCTGGGATTAAGGAAATGTTATGTGTCTTGGTGTGCATGGGAGTTATATGGGCGCCTGCATCTGTCACAATGCATTCAACTCTGTCCTCAGTATCTGTGCCTTTTACTGTCTGTAAATTAGCCCTTAATGGAAAAAAACTGGCTGAAGTTGAGTTGAGGCTGCTCCTTTTACTTGAAACTAGAACCCTTCATTTAAAACTGCTCCTTCTGAATTGCTTCCTTTCTGGCTTCCTTATGGACTTATAACTCTTCTGGCCCCAGAAGGCATTTGAGTTTGCTACCCTCATCAATACTTTTACATCCTTTTACTATCCCATTACTTCTTTTTTTATTATTGTTTTAAATAATGAGAATACTATTGATTAGAATTTCTCAAAAATTAATGACATTATCAATTATTTAAGTCTGGCTAAACACAGATGATTTAATATAATAAGGACATGTACACAAATTGAAAATATTTAAATAGCAGTGAATATTAGATTACTATTCAGTTAAGGGCTTTGTCAATCTGGCATGTTAAGACAAAAACCCAAACTAAACAACAACAACAACAACAAAAAAAAGCAAACTGGAGAGTAGTTGGGTCTTGCCAGTGGAAGCAATTTATTTCCAATATTTAGTGACTAAATACCACTTCAGTGGGTAAATGTTTTTCTCACACCTTCTCATAAATTCTGGTGCACACCACGCCCTTCATCATACATTCCTTAAGAAAAGGGAAAGAGATTAATTAAGTATCTAAAACTCAAGACAGAGAACAACAAATTTATGATAAAAATAAGCATATAAGATGAAACTTAGAAAGAAAGAAAATAATCAGTATGCCAATATCCAGTAGGAATTTCCTAAAGTGGCAAGTTTTTTGCATTATTTGTATGCATTTAAATATACTAAAATAGTGGTTTTCAAAATGATTTACAGGGCTGGGGATATAGCTCAGTCGGTACAGCGCTTGCCTTGCATGCATAAGGCCCTGGGTTCAATCCCCAGCACCACCAAATAAATAAATAAATAAATCCTTCCATAAATCTACCTTTACCTAAAAAAAAAAAAAATGATTTACATTATCTGGAAAATATTTCAACATACTGATCCTACCCCAGGAGATCTACATTTAATTGATCCATATTGGGCCCCCATTTTGGAATATACTCCCTATGTCAATCTGTCGTGCAGCAAGGGCTGAGTACCTCTGTACTAAAGAAAGAAACATTCATAAAACTACAGAAATCGGTTACATTTGGTATATTTGTTAATTATTAAGCATAGAGCCTTAACTTTAAAAAAAATCATCAGAGGTTGTAAGAGCCTTAATGAGGAGGTAGCTAAGATGGCGGCTGGTAGTCAATGACGGGAAAGTCTCATGTGGCCGACATATCAACCTAAGGAGTCAAGGGCACAGCCTTGATTATCCGATGACAGGTAAGAATGTTGGTTGCACATGTGGACGCCTAAGATAGGCACAGTCGATCCTGATGTGGTGAGAGTCGTCACCCATCTATTTATCCCTCTTTTAATACAAAAGGGGGGAAATTTAAGAGCCTTAATGAGGAGGTAGCTAAGATGGTGGCTGGCTGAGAGCCAAAGAGGAGGCGTTTAATTGTTTTCTCCTGACCTTATTATAATCTACTAAGAATCTTTCTGTGCCCGTGAACACTGTGTGATGCACCTGTAGTTGAGCTTGTGACATGCGTATACTTGTTAAGGTGAAGAGTATTTAAGCAGGTAGGGTTGGAGTTGTGTTGGGGGTTGTTGTTGGAGTTGGAGAGAGAAGTCAGAAGAGAAAGCAGAATAAAGAACCTACTCATTCCCAGTCTGCCTCCGAATTCTTTCCTGCGGTATCCTTGCTGCAGGCGGCAACAAGAATTAAACGCCTCCTCTTTGGCTCTCAGCCAGCTGCCATCTTAGCTACCTCCTCATTAAGGCTCTTACAAGAGGTCATCTCAGGTAACCTTTGTCATCAGTCTCATCTACTAATAAGAGGAGGTCTCCCTGGAGCTCAGCTTGCATGATTAACATGATTTGGTGTTTGTTACCATAGATTCTTGGAAACAAAATGCTTAGATATCTACAAATATTCTACAATTGAGCCTTTCAGCGTGCATTTTGCTATTAGAATTTAGACATGTACTTTTGAGTACAAACTAGTATGAGACTTATTCATACTTTCTTGAATTTTATGTTCACTTTGTAGATATTGTTATGTCTAAAAATAACAAATCGACTTCGTTATGGTCTAAATATCTTGACTTTATTCTTTGCCATTATATCCATTCCAAGGAACAAAGAACATTTTGAAAATAATAGAACCATCTTATTTACATAGTATTACTTTGGTATTTAGAATTAGAAATACTCTTACCACTGCCATTTTCCCATCTACAACCTTTCTCTTTATGGTGGTCTCTTTGCCGTCCCACTTCTGTACTTGATTCAGTGAGCCTCTCTCCAGGGTTACAACGCTCTGCAAACACAACTGCATGTCACTGACTTGCTGGACTTAGGCTCATTCAAGGAGTCTTTCATTCAGTACTGAACTATTTCATAACAGATGTCTCAAGAAGCACATTCATTTTCAACTCTGTTAAATACTAGCAGAATAACCATCTCTCTCAAGCAGTTGATTGAACCAACAATAAAGAAAAATGCTAAAGATTACCTTGGTTTTCCTATTGTCAGCTGTGGTTTCTTCAAATTCTTGGCCCAGCTTGAAGGTGATCTCTGTGTTTTTAAAAGCACTTTCAGTTCGTATAGTAATATAATCCCCTTTTTGCTGATGATCACACTGGGTTTGGCCAGATTTCCCAGTTTTCTTGTGGCTAACCCCACACCTGAAAACCAAGGTAGTGTTATAGCATTGTGTTGACAAAGACAGTGCACCTGGAGGGGCTAGGGTGACCCATCTGGTGCTCACTGTATGTTAGGTGTAAAGGTGGCAGGTAGGCCCCACTTACTACTAAGGGCCTCCTCCCATCTTTCTCCACCCAATGAAAATACATGTCTGCAACATATACATTTTAGATTTTGTTATTACAAATACATATTAAAAAATAAGTTTAACTAATGCTTTTAGATTTTAAAAAGTAAACATGTTCAGGGAAAAGAATGCAAGTTGTCCACTTTTGCCACATCTGATCCTACTCTCCACTGAAAGTCAGTAATTACGGATTTGTATGAAACATTGAAGATGTTTAGTAGGTCCATGCAAATAGTATATGTATAATTTTTAATGGACTATGCTATATACAACATTTCTGTTATATTTTTCCCCATTAATAATATACAATGGATATAGAGAAGAATTCTCTACATATCCTTGATATCCTCATTTCTGAAATTTTGTGGCTCCTAAATCTAGCCAGTCAGAAAAAACACCCACCTACATTCAAGATCTGTATCATTACAAATGACCATAGATGAATAAAGAGATTTTTTCAAAACTTTTCTACATTTGAAAAACCGAACAAAATTGGGCTCAAGCCTTATTGCCATTGTTACCAAAACTATAGAAATACATAGAAAAGAAGAAATGTTATACAAGAAATAAATAAAAGGAAAGCTAGTTTTCTAAGACTCCAGTTGGAAGCCAAAATTCTTTATTTTTCCACATTACAAACAACTTGTATATCTCTATCTATACTAAATAAGAAGTGAAAAGTTGTATCTAATAAATGTGAACTTTATTCTTTCTTCTAATTCTGATTAAACTTTCATTATTTTGTATGATTGAGGACCATGTGTTTCAAACTAAATCATAATCTTCAGAGCCTGTGAGTCTACAATTACCTCATTGGTATGAAACTGCCTTTGAAATCAGTGTGAGTTCCATGCATCTCAGTAGTTTAAATTCAGTTCTATTACAATTGACACAGGTAAAATGCAAATAAATTATCTGAATGACACAAGATTAATCCCAGGACTATACTTCAGCCTGTGGAAACATCCCCAGACTCCTAGAAACAATGTCAGAAGGAAATATTAGGCAGCTTTCTTAAAAAGGATCATTGCAGCCAGAACAAGGAACATTTCTTACCCAGAGCTTTCATGTAATCATCAAAGTGCTCACTGGAGACAAGTTTCCAGGTGCCCAGGAATTTGTTGGTCATGGTGACGACTGACAGTTGAACACGGTTCTTGGTGGGATTCAGGAGACTGCGATGAGATGCTGAGGCCTCAGAAGATTCTTTTCAAAGATATCTAGAGCATGTGACTCTCACAGAGACCCAATGGGGAAAGGCAGTGTCAGGACTGGGGATGAATGGCTCTTCAATCATCAGCTGCCCATCCACTGGAAGAACAGAAAACCTACATAATGTTTCCTTTTGTTTCCAAGAAAAAAAAGGTATAAAAATGAATGAGAGTTCTATTTGAGACTTCCAGAAATTTTTGGTTGGTCTTACATGGATAAATCATCTTGCATTTGACAGTCTTTGATGCTTTAGAAAGGACTCCACAGATTCTATGACTGCAAATGAATGTGTGTGTGTGTGTGTGTGTGTGTGTGTGTGTGTGTGTGTGTGTGGTGTTTAGGCATCTTAGTCATTCTTGATGCTGAGTTTGCACAACCCAGAATTCTTATTGAAAGGGAAGAAAGAGAAGAAAATGTCCATGAGTACTGCGATAAGAGTCTCAAATATGTTGTGGGAGAGAAACGCAGGGGAGCAGTGTGAGGAAGCATTCAGAGGTAAGGGAGGCTTGACATAGTTCACATATACATCCCAAGCAGGCAGAGTGGGCAGACAATGAGGGCCGTCCAGCCCAGTGGAGCACAGAAATTGTATTCATGTAATAGGACAAGAAGTAGCACTGTGACATGCTCTTTGACAACAGCTAAGATTTTCATCTAAAAAAGCTTAAGTGCAACTTAAGCAGGTTCCTAGTTACCATGACAACTTTGAGTCATTTAAAATAAATCTACAGTTTTATAAAATGGATTTTTCTATAATAATAATAATAGAAATGGATATTGAGAGTGCACTGTGGGTCAGTCGTCGAGCTAAGCACTTAATACAGATTGTCTCATTTAATCCTGTTAGTGCTGTTAAGAGTTAGGTATTGTTGTTGCATCCATTTTCCCAGTGAGGAAGATTGGAGCTCAAGGAGGTTAAAAATTGCTTCCAAAATTCAGGTAAGAAGAGGCAGAGTTTGGACCCAGCATCACTCTCAGCTACCTATACTCTGGTCGATTCTCTTACCCAATTCATGCACACAGGTCTTGGCCAAAGATCCAGTAATACTGACATTGCCACAATTACCTAAAAGTACTCATTCTCTTTTCAAAAATCAGGAGAGGGGCCAACCAAGAGAACCAGATGACTATGATAGAGCAGAGCCCCATCTTTGACCAGGGGGAGCAAATGCAAATCCACCTGGAATATAATGCTACTCTTGGGAAGGCCTACATGTTGCAGTGTCTTTCTTAATAGCTTTTGACTATGAGAAAACTGACAATACCAGGTCTTATGCATTTAGTTCATAAGTTGGCACTCTTCACAACAATGAAAAATATCTCATGGTGAATTTACTTATGGCAGGCAGAATCCTCGGCTTCAAAGGCTCAGTAACTGGGTACCATAGCTGTGCCCTAACTATTGCAGTTATGTGGTCTGGTTTCAAGATGAATGAAAAAAAATGTGGAATCATCTAGAGTGGGCTCAAGTCTATCATATTACCAGGGCCTGGGGAGGAGAGTGGGAATAAAATACAGAACAGGAAAATTCCTCAGTTAACCAAATAACTGAACCCTAGAGCCAAGGAATGTAAGTGGATGGAGGACATTGGATTGGGATAGGAAGAAAAAGAAAAACCAGCATGAAAAAAAAAGGGCTTTTGATTCAAGGACACATTACCTTCTTTTTCAGACCACTATAAAAATGATAGTAACACTTATACTTCCAACAATTTTTTTTGTCAGCTCCACTCTATTAAGAAGTGTATTTTGCTATAATCATGACTACAGAAAGTGATATTGTACACAAAAGTTGTATAGACATGGTAAAATAATTATTTGAGGTTCAATAGATAACTTTAGAAGAAAGAAGTGAAATATTTAGCATTTAGGTTTCCTGCCTAAATCAACAAGGGACTCTCAGCCTTCACATTGGAGCTGGGCCCTGTAGTCAGAGGTAGAACAGGGGAACTCCGAATTTTCAACAGTTCCTAACTTGTACATAAGAATGGCAGTGGAGTTTAAAACAAACTTTGAGCCAAGACAGAAATCTTATAAAACTGAAGTAATTTTAGACCAAGAAAACAATTTTCTACTTTAGGCTATTGGCAATTGGATCTGACTGCTGGGATTGACCATATGAGTTTGGACCAAGATGAAATTCAGAGGTCAATGTATGGGTCAAAGGTACAAATCAAAATAATGGGTAAAGATCCAGACAACCCATTAAGTCCTCCCTAATTCATAAAAGCATCATCTCCTAGTAGAAAAAGATGCATACAAAACTCCAGAACCACTTGGTAACCAGAAGCATGCATTTTGGCTGGAACTGGAACTGTTAACTCTTAACATCACCCATGTTAATTCTAATCAGGGGAGTTTCTTAAATCATATTCTGAGAAAAATAACCAGAGATTTAAAAAAAGATAAGAAAAACTTGCTCTATGTAACATGTTATGGAAATATCCCTTAATTTAAGTTTTCAAGCTACATAAAATTGTATATTTGGAAAAGAGATAAGACCCATCATCATGTAGTAAATAAAGAATTCATAATCTCTCACTTGGATGCCAAAGAACCAACCCCATTTTTTTTATTCATTTAACTGCAAAATTATTTACTGAAAGCCTACTAAATGCCAACCCCTGTTTGAGGTGCTGATTAAATCCCATTGAACAAAATTTCCTGCCCTTGCAGAATTTACATTATACTCATGATTCCATCAAGGCTTGAGCTCAAGAAATTTTAATTTTAGTGAATTTAAAATTATCATTAAATAGAAATACTATGATAATAATTGATGACAAAAAATGCACATCATATAGTACTAGAAGGAATAACTATTTTTTAAACAGTTGAGAAGATAATAAACATAGACTTGGAATTTTCACTTTCAGCAATGAGAGACAAGGACAATCAACTAATTTTTCACCAGGTGTGGTGGTACGTGCTTCTCAGGAGCCTGAGGCAGGAGGAACACAAGTTCAAGTTGAGCCTGGGCAACTTAGTGAAACCCTGTCTCAAAAAGAACTGGGTGTGGTGGTGCACGCTTGTAATCCCAGTGGCTTGGGAGGCTGAGGCAGGAGCATCACAAGTTCAAAGCCAGCCTCAGCAATGGCAAGACACTAAGCAACTGTCTCTAAATAAAAGACAAGAAATAGGGCTGGGGATATGGCTCAGTGGTTGAATACCCCCGAGTCAATCCCTGGTACCTAAAACAATAAAAAATAAGAAAGGACTGGGGATATAACTCAGTAATAGAGCACTCCTGGGCTCAATCCCCAGTACCACAAAACAAACAAATAAACAAGAACAACAAAAAAACTTTCCAACTGTGACGACAAGAGGGACAAAATTAAAAAGAAATTTCTCCATGGCACCAGAGAGATAAAAAGAGAAAAATCGAGTCTAGGGTTTAGGAGAGAAAGGAAAATACCGAGGGACAAATACAATATTTGGGGCTGCTGCTCCTCCAGGGGTCTATGAATTTGTAATATCCAGGTTACAGGAAAAATCTGAGAAACATTTGTGACAATATTACAGTAAGGGAGAGTTCTGGCTAACCATCACATTTAGGCTTGGAAGTTTGAAAGACTATGACATTGTAAGAATGATCTTAAAATAAACTTGGGTTGGTAACAATTCAGTTGTTAAGATTAGATTAATTTGATCTGAGACAGCTAGAGAACATAGATACTAGAAAAAACTAACTGAAACTCTTTGAAAAAGAATGTTACCTAAGGTCTAAATTTATCTATATAATTTTTCGTATGCATTGCTAGTAAAAAATAAATCTCTTAAAGAGAAGAAAATATGGTCAAAAAGCAAAAGAAACAATAGACAATAGAAATAAATGACCCACAGGACAGATAT
Organism: Tamias sibiricus; assembly: GCA_025594165.1. NCBI lineage: Eukaryota > Metazoa > Chordata > Mammalia > Rodentia > Sciuridae > Tamias > Tamias sibiricus. The sequence continues at coordinate 136,589,095 of CM046658.1, read as the reverse complement.
TAATAAAATAAGAATATAGAAACATTAGCAAACCCCAAAACATTTTAAAGACTAATAATATTGATAAGGACTTTGCAAGATGGATTAAAAATAGAGAAGGCAAAAGTTACTGATCCTAGAAATAAAAAAGGGCACATTAATAACCTGGCACAGTGTCACATGCCTGTAATCCCAGTGGTTTAGGAGGCTGAGGGGAGGATTTCAAGTTCAAAGCAGCCCCAGCAATTTAGCAAGGCTCTAGGTAACTTAGTGAGACCCTGTCTGAAAACAAAAAATAAAAAGGTCTGGGGAATGTGGCTCAGTGGTTAAGTACCTCTGGGTTCAATCCCCAATACAAACAAAACAAAACAAAACAAAAACAAAAACAGGAACATTAGATAATAATACTCCTAAATCCTACGGTTTTAGTCAAGAGCTGATAACCAGATTTATGATCAGAACTCAGTCAGTAGGGCATCTGGTGCCCTTGCAGACTCCAGTTTCCTCCTGATATCTATAATCTACTCTATCACGTTTCAAATAAATGTTTTCTCCAAGTTTAATGATTAAAATTGCTTTCTTAATGCAAATCATTCCTGTGACTTCCTCAGCTACCACTGGATAGTTAGACTTTTGGTTACTATAGTGATGATTGCATTTATTCTGCCCCAAAGGTAGTTAATAGCTTCTCTTGTGTTGAATGGCAATAAAAAGAATGAAAAAGTAGTTTGTGGTTCCTCCAAATAATGCAATTAGCTTTGCTTTTTACTAGAAGCTAACATGCCTGGTCTTTTTTCCAAAGGCTAGTCTGAGTCCTAATAGGACACCTGAGTATTAAAGTTACTCACTGGGGGGGGGATGTAAGAAAGGATTTCTGCATTTCAATTTCTTTCTCTGGTCATTGTAGTATACAATGTGCTTCCCACAGTTTTTCTATTCCCTTTGCATTTCTCTAGGACAGAAAGTGATATTGCTGATGGAAGAAAATAATTTCTTAAAAAATTATTCACTTAGGATCCTGGGAAGATGGCCGACAGGAGGGAGGTGCTCTCTGGACATAGTTACTAAAAGACGCTTAGTGGGAAGTTTGAGCGCGTTACTAGCAATTCTCTTGCAACTGAAAGGGAGCTGAGACATTCATGCACCTCTGGACGGTGAAATACAATGATCTCCGGATCATGACGAGCAGGGGCAGAGTTGGAGCAGTCCACAGTCCGAAGCAGCGCTGTGGGCACTGCAGGCGCAGCCGCCCGATAACATTGTGATAAGGGGACGATCCACACAGCGGCTTTGAAACCGCGAGGAAGGATACAAAGGAGCCTAGAAGCCGAGCGGTGTCCACGTAGAGCTCTTTCACACAACTTGCCAAGCCGATCCTGCACACTCTGGAGTGACACAAAGGTCTGCGGAACTGCTGTTGAGTGGGAGGAGAGCACCACCATCTTTGAGAAAAACAGTGGCTGACCCGGGCAAAGGAGCAAGGCAAAAAGGAAGAGAAGCTGCAGACATCCAGGGAGCCGCCAACACTCTGAGAACAGCACACACCCTGGGTGAGGCTCGGGCAACCAACAGGGGAGGGCATGTCTGAGGCCAGTGCATCGGCCCCAAGAAGCTACAACTGTGGGTGGGCATGGGGAAAGGGTGCCTTCTGGAGGGTCCCTTTCCCGGTGCCATTCATCTGCTGACACACAACCCTCCTGAGCCACTCTTCCTCTGGGCCATTCTGCCACTGACCAAAGGTGCAGCCTTGACTCTACTAACAGGATCGCTGACTGTCTAGATGTGATCAGATACAATTGGCTTAAACTGGAAAGGAAAAAAGGAGGGCTTCCCAGGGTTCGTTTTTGTTTGAGACTTGTTCCTGGGTTCGACTTTTTTTAGTTTGTTTGTTTTGTTGGTTTTTTTTTTTTTTTTTTTGGTTTTGTTTTGTTTTTTGCATTGATTGTCAGTGTGTTTGTTTGCTTCTGCTCCTCTTTTCTTTCTTTCTTTTCTTCCTTCTCACTTTTGCAACTTTTCTTCTTCCTTCATCTTTCCTATTTACACCCTGCCAGAGCATACACAACAGAGGCAAAAACAAGTTATACACAGAATTTGGGATTTCTAGAACGGGCGCAATTTGAACTATATAGCAAAGCGGTGTTGTATATAGTTTACTCTCTATATTCTTGACTCTCTCCTCTCTCTTACACCAAGTCCTACTCTTTTGTCATTTTTTTTTCCTTTTCCATCTTACTTTATTTCTTCTCTCAACAGCTGCATAAGTTAGGTTTATATATAAATTGGTCTTTCCACCTAATTGTTCACTCCATTCTCTTTCCTCTCTCGTCTACTGATACTAAACCACTTCCACTAAACCACTTCCATAGAACTCTCTTTTCATACTTTCTAAGAAAGAACAATTCAAGACACTCACTTCCTTCTTCCTAAACATATCACCTCTGTGTCCAATACTTGAAGCTATAAAACCCCATCAGAAGCATATAGAGTAAATTGGAAACAATATCTGGGTTAACTAAATCTGTACATTGTGATCAAACTTGGATTTTCTAATAGAAAGTATTAGATTTTAAAATGTAAAGGAATTATAAGGGGATCTGATAGCATTGTACTACAGGAACAACATAAGGCTTTAAGGTAAAATCGAAATAGTCAAGGTCCCACAGTGCAGGAAGAAAAGGCACACAAGCAACATGAAGAAACAAGGGAAGAAAGTGACACAAACAAATCAATATACCTCATCAGTATATTCCATGGCAAGCACAGTTGGTGAAATGCCAGACATGGAATTTAGAAATTACATATTTCAAATGTTTATGGAACTTAAGAATGAACTCAAAAATGAGATGAAGGAGCAAATACAGGTGGCAAAAGATCATTTTGACAAAGAACTCCAAAAACAAATACAGGAAGTAAAAGATTACTTCAATAGGGAAATAGAGGCTCTAAAGAGAAACCAAACAGAAATTCCAGAAATGAAAGAAGCAATAAACCAAAATAAAAGTTCAATTGAAAGCATCACCAACAGAGTAGACCACTTGGAAGAAAGAACCTCAGACAATAAAGACAAAATATATATCCTAGAGAAAAATTTAGATTACACAGCAAAACTCATAGGAAATCAAGAACATAATATCCAATAATTATGGGACAACATAAAAAGACCAAACTTAAGAGTGATTGGTGTAGAGGAAGGGGCAGAGTTTCAAGCCAAAGGAATGAATAATTTATTTAACAAAATAATTACAGAAAATTTTCCAAACTTGAGGAATGAATAGGAAAACCAAGTGCAAGAGGCTTACCGAACACCAAACAAACAAAATCACAACAGATCCACACCAAGACACATTATAATGAAAATGCCTAATATACTGAGAAGGGAGAGAATACTAAAAGCCACAAGAGAAAGGAAACAGATTACATATGGGGGAAACCAATCAGACCATGTTCAAATTTTTCAACCCAGACCTTAAAAGCAGGAAGATCCTGGAATAGCATATTTCAAGCTCTGAAAGAAAAGGGATGTCAACCAAGAATCTTATATCCAGCAGAATTGAGCTTTAGATTCGAAGATGAAATAAAAACCTTCCATGACAAGCAAAAGTTAAAAGATTTTGCAACTCGAAAGCCAGCACTTCTGAACATCCTGGGCAACATTTTTCATGAAGAAGAAGAGAAAAATAACAATGAAAATCAACAAAGGGAGATATTAAACTAAGGGAAATACCAACCAGAAGAGAAACCAAATCAAGCTAAAGACCATAATACAAATAAAAATGGATGGGAATAAAAATCACATCTTAATAGTAACCCTGAATGTTAATGGCCTAAACTCGCCAATCAAAAGACACAGATTATCAGAATGGATTAAAAGAAACGATCCAACAATTTGCTGTCTCCAAGAAACACACCTCGTAGAAAAAGACATCAGCAGACTTAAAGTGAAAGGCTGGGAAAAGTCTTACCACACACATGGTCTGAGGAAGCAAGCAGGGGTTTCCATTCTCATATCAAATAAGGTAGACTTCAAACCAAAACTAATCAAGAGGGGAAAAGGTGGATATTTCTTACTACTTAAGGGAAACATTCATCAAACAAACTCTTCTCAAGTTCAAGAGTAAAATAGACCACAACACAATTATTCTAGGGGACTTCAACACACCTCTCTCACCAATGGATAGATCATCCAAACAAAAGCTAAACAAAGAAACTTTAAGCCTCCTTAAAACAATTAATAATTTAGACCTAACGGACATATATAGAATATTTTATCCCTCAGTAAACAAATACACTTTTTTTCTCAGCAGCACATGGCTCCTTCTCCAAAATAGACCATATATTATGTCATAAGGCAACTCTCAGCAAATATAAAAAATAGAGATACTACCCTGCATTCTATCAGACCATAAAGGGATGAAATTGGAAATCAACAACAAAACAAGGAATACGAAAAACTACTCCAACAACTGGAAGCTAATCAACATGCTACTGAATGAACAAGGGGTTGAAGAAGACATCAAAGAGGAGATTAAAAAATTCCTAGAGGTGAATGAGAACACAGATACATCGCATAGAAATCTCTGGGACACTATGAAGGCAGTAGTAAGAGGAAAATTCATTGCACTGAGTTCATTCCTTAAAAGAAAAAAAAAAAAAAAAACAAATAAATGACTTAACATCACACCTCAAAGCACTAGAAATAGAAGAACAGACCACCACCAAGAACAGTAGAAGACAGGAAATAATTAAAATCAGAGCAGAAATTAATGAAATTGAGACTAAGGAAACTATTCAAAGAATTGACAAAACTAAAAGTTGGTTCTTTGAAAAAAATAAACAAAGTTGACAGATCCTTAGCGATGCTAACAAAAAGAAGAGAAAAAACTCAAATTACTAACATTTGTGATGAAAAAGGGAATATCACAACAAACACCTCAGATATACAGAAGATAATTAGAAATTACTTTGAAAACTTGTATTCTAAAAAAATAGAAAATATTGAAAACATTGACAGATTTCTAGAGTCGTATGATTTGCCTAAACTGGAACTGGAGGCTATACACAACTTAAACCGATCGATTACAAGCGAAGAAATAGAAGACGTTATCAAAAAGCTACCAACAAGGAAAAGTCCAGGACCTGATGGGTTGACAGCCGAGTTCTATAAGACTTTCAAAGAAGAACTAATACCAATGCTCTTCAAACTATTTCAAGAAATAGAAAAAGAGGGAGCTCTTCCAGACTCTTTCTATGAGGCCAATATCACATTAATTCCAAAGCCAGGCAAAGACACATCCAAAAAAGAAAACTTCAGGCCCATATCTTTAATGAACATAGATGCAAAAATCCTCAACAAAATCCTGGCAAATTGGATACAAAAACATATCAAAAAGATAGTGCACCACGATCAAGTGGGGTTTATCCCAGGGATGCAAGGCTGGCTCAACATTCGGAAATCAATAAACATAATACATCACATCAATAGACTTAAAGATAAAAATCATATGATCATCTCAATAGACACAGAAAAAGCATTTAACAAAATACAATAACGCTTTATGTTCAAAACACTGGAAAAACTAGGAATATAAGGAACATATCTCAACATTATAAAAGCTATTTATGCAAGGCCCTGAGCTAACATTATCTTAAATGGAGAAAAATTGAAAGCATTCCCTCTAAAAACTGGAACAAGACAGGGATGCCCCCTTTCACCACTGCTATTTAACATAGTACTGGAAACCCTGGCCAGAGCAATTAGACAGATGAAAGAAATTAAATGGAACCAGATAGGAAAAGAAGAGCTCAAATTAGCACTATTTGCTGATGACATGATAATCTACTTAGAAGACCCAAAAAACTCTACCAGAAAACTTTTACAACTAGTAAATGAATTTGGCAAAGTTGCAGGATACAAAATCAATACACATAAGTCAAAGGCATTTTTGTACACCAGCGACAAAGCCTCTGAAAAGGAAATGATGAAAACTACCCCGTTTACAATAGCATAAAAAAAAAATAAAATACCTGGAAATAACTTAACGAAAGAGGTGAAAGACCTCTATAACGAAAATTATAGAACACTAAAGAAAGAAATCATAGAAGAACTCAGAAGATGGAAAGACCTCCTTGCTCTTAGATATGTAGAATTAATATTGTCGAAATGTCCATACTTCCAAAAAATTATACAGATTTAATGCAATTCCAATCAAAATCCCAATGTCATTCTTCAAAGAAATAGAAAAAGCAGTCATGAAATTCATCTGGAAAAATAAGAGACCCAGAATAGCCAAAGCAATCCTGAGCAAGAAAAGTGAAGCAGGGGGCATCACCATACCAGACTTTAAATTATACTATAGAGCAATAGTAACAAAAACAGCAGGGTATTGGCACCAAAGTAGACTGGTGGACCAATGGTATAGAATTGAGGACACAGAGACTAATACATATAATTTCAGCTATCTTATATTAGACAAAGGCACCAAAAATGTACAGTGGAGAAAGGATAGCCTCTTCAACAAGGTGCTGGGAAAACTGGAAATCCATATGCAACAAAATGAAATTAAACCCTTATCTCTCACCATGCACAAAACTCAATTCAAAGTGGATCAAGAACCTAGGAATTAGACCACAGACAATACACCTAATAGAAGAAAAAGTAAGCTCCAATTTCCAACATGTTGGATTAGGCCCCAAGTTCCTTAATAAGAATCCTGTAACGCAAGAATTACTACCAAGAATTAATGAATGGGATAGATTTAAACTAAAAAGCTGCTTCTCAGCAAAAGAAACAATCAGTGAGGTGAATAGAGAGCCAACTAATTGGGAACAAATATCTAATACATACACATCAGATAGAGCGCTAATTTCTAGAATATATAAAGAACACAAAAAAACTTAACACCAAAACAACAAATAGCCCAATCAATAAATGGGCTAAGGAATTGAGAAGACACCTCTCAGAAGAAGATACATGATTAATCAAAAAATGAAAAAATGCTCAACATCACTGGCAATTAGAGAAATGCAAATCAAAACTACTCTAAGATTTCATTTCACTCCAGTCAGAATGGCAGCTATCAAGAACACAAACAACAATAAACATTGGAAAGGATGTGGGGGAAAAGGCACACTCATACATTGCTGGTGAGACTGCAAAATGGTGCAACCGTTATGGAAATCAGTATGGAATTTTCTTGGAAAACTGGGAATGGAACCACCCTATGACCCAGCCATCCCACTCCTGTGTCTATTCCCAAAGGACTTAAAAACAGCATATTACAGTGACACAGCTATCTCAATGTTTGTAGCAGCGCAATTCATAATAGCTAGGTTGTGGAACCAACCTAGATGTCCCTCAGTAAATGAGTGGATTAAGAAAATGTGGTATATATGCACAATGGAATTTTACTCAGCAATAAAAGAAAATAAAATAATGGCATTCGCAGGTAAATGGATGAAGTTGGAAAACATAATGCTAAGTGAAGTTAGTCAGTCTCAAAAATCCAAGTTCCAAATGTTTTCTCTGATATAAGGAGGCTAGTTCACAGTATTGATGGATGGGGGTACATAGGAGGATTAGAGGAACACTAGAATGGTCGAAGGGAAGGGAGGGGAAGGGAGGGAGCAAGGGGAGAGGGAGGGGGAGAAAAGAAAAAAAAAGGTGGTTGAATGAGACAGATATCACTTTCCTAAATGCATGATTGAAGACCTGAATTGTACGAATATACTTTGAACACAAACAGTTGTATGTAAAAAAGATGCTATATATGGGCACTATGAATTGTAATTAGTATAAATTTAAAAAAATTATTCACTTACAAAACATAGTGAAAAGTGTGTTTGAGTGTGTGTGTGTGTGTTTATTGGTTCATAAGGAACCAATAAAAACTGACAGAAATTTGGGTAATTTTAAAATCATATGCTATCCAGGCATCCTACCTTGTTTCTTTATTTCCTTGATCGTACCTTATAAAATTTTTTAAACAACTGAGATACTATGAGATAATGTTTAATTTACATACAGTATTTTCTAGAGAAAGAGATTTCAGGTAAAATTAGATCAGATAATCAACTAAATTTATGTTTGGTAAAGTTAGATCAGAGAATCAGCTAAATTCATGTTTAAACTGCGGTTTCTGTCATTCAACCAACCCAACCCTTATTCCCTTAAACAACTGAAAGGTAGATTTGTAGTTACATTCCAGTCAATAACAGGCTTGTGACATGATATACTGTAAGAATGAAATCTCTTAGATTTTATTCAAACACCAGCTGCTGCCATAAACTCCAATATTCCAGTGGTTTGACCCAGATGTTTAGTTCTTGTTTGATGTCCAGTCCAGTGTAGGGGCTCCTAGTTTGTGGAGCTATGAGGTCCTTCAGAGGTCTTGGATCCCTTTCCCTATACCATACCCCAGGGTTTCACAGTCTTCCTGCTAGCAGACAGGCATGGATTTGCTTCTTCGTTGTCCTGACTCAGAAGTGGCACATATCAATTCCACTCAGATTGCATTGCAAAGAAGTAGTCATAAAGCCCGATGGATATAGGGAGGTCCAGCGGTGCCATGCCTGGGTTGTAGGCTGTTCTAAGCAGCAACTCAATGCTAGGGAAGAGAAACCCCAGGTTTCCAATGGGCAATTAATCATCTGTCTCATTGGCATTCAAATCATGATGCACAGAGTTGTAACATTCATTATTTATTTTCTCTTTTCTGCTTTTGCAGTTTTAGTGATTGAACCCAGAGCCTCTTGTAAGCACTCTACCACTGAGCTACATTCCCAGCCCCCATGTCATTATTTTTCAATGTAAAAAGATGAAATGCTATAGTGCATTTGGATTAAGTTCTCATCTAGCTTTATTATCTACTAAATGGATAGCATTTGGGATGCAGTTTTATTGTCCATTAAAATACGGATTTATTTGAGGATCAAGAAAGATAACTTTTATGAAGTTGCTTCATAACTTTCTTGCTGAAAGTTTTTATTTTTAATAAGTAACCACTGAAATCTGAACTTTTGTTTTACAAAGTTAACCATAACCCATTTTCCTGAAAGCTGATTTCTAATCGGTTGCTTCAAGCCTCTGCCCTAAGCTAAACTCTGCTGAGACTCTTCCCTGTCCTTTTTCTGCTCACTGTTTTGGTAAACATCCCCACCAATATGTTGTTCCCACTCTTCCCATTGTAACTGCTTTGTCATCTGAGAAGAGGGCTCAGGAAAACTGTAATACCTGTGCTGGTCCTTTTTAGAAAATCTCCTTCACCCTTGCCACAACCCTGGGAGTAAGTCAGTGTCCATTTGGCAAAGAAACAAACTGGTCAAGCAGCCCTTGCAGGCTTGAGGAAGATGTAGAGGAGCGTTGGCAGCCAGGGCAAGATGGGAAGTGCAGGTGGGGGGCACACTCAGAACAAAGGAGCATGGAGATGGTCATCTAATGTCAACTTCCTGGTTGACAAAAGTGCTCATGGACACAAGCAGGGGATGTAATTAGACATTTCCTGACCCATGTTCCTATGTTGGGGGATCCAACAATAACAACAAAAAACTAAAATAGATGCGTGAACAGAGGGAGCACCCATCAATAATAGTGAAGAGAGCATGAACAGGGGAAGAGATAAGGAAAGGAGGAAATTCCAGAGACCATAAAATGAACAGGCCAAAACTCCCCCACTGGATTCTCAGCTCCTGGGCTCCTTCTCCTCGGAGAAGTCTATCTCTGTTGCTTTTGTAATAAACCTGCTGCTTGCTTGCTATCTCTGTGTCCTGTTCTTTAATTCTTTGGTGAATGAACCCAGCACCCCTAGATGGTAACAGGCTCTCACATAGTCATAGATGCAAAGCAGGATTCAAGTCTGCTCTGATGGGTCCTCAAACCCCATTCCACTTTATTGCTTGCCCCTCTGGGGCAATTGACAACTCCTGTTCTCCCAGTGGGGATGGTGGTTAGATGGTCTCTCTCTGCCTTCCTCAAAAAAAAAAAAAAAAAAAAAAAAGAGCCTGAATACCAAATATCAAAAAAGGTAGACATATTTTCCTCCTAAATGATGTTCAAAATAGAAATTTCAAGAACGTGTCATTTAGGGATTAGGATATGTCCTAATACTTTATCCTATACTTCTTTCTAATTTTGGTTACTCATGGGACCAATCCATTGTCTTTTTATGGCTTGTGAAGAAAACTACATGTTTTTATGTTTATTGCATTTTTAGTACAAAAAGTATAACAAAATACTACTGAGAATGTTCAAAACTATTTTTTGTCAATGATTTACTATGTAGTGTTAGGTAGCAAAAAAGAAAATCTGGTGAATTATTCTTGGATAATAATACTAAGGATGGCATAATTGGATAATTAATTGTCTTACAAACTTCAGTATCAATCTGAAGTCTAATGATTTGCTACTGAGTTTTTCAGGCTAAAATATTTCAAAATAAAATACATTTTCCAGTGTGGCTTATATAAAAACTGCTCTCGTTTCTTTTATTTCAAACCTCTTGGAAAGTGAATGAATGATTGATCAATTCACTATAATGAAAAGTTCCATTGTTTTCTTTCTTCTATAAAATCAATGCAATGTGACAAATATACATGTTATCATTTCTTACAGATAGATGATGATTTTCAAAGGCAAGTTGGATATACCCAAAGGATGACTGTGTGAGAGTTCTTACTAAATACTGACCAGTCCAAGTATAAATTCTAATAATTTTTTAACAAAAATTTTTACACGATTTAATTGAGGATAAAGGCAAAGTTTTAGTGTTTCAAGAGGGCTCTGCCTAATGAAACATCAGAAGGTAGTTATAGTTGGGCATGGTGGTGCACATTTGTAATCCCAGTGACTCGTGAAGCTGAGGCAGGGGGATCACAAGTTTGAGGCCAGCCTCAGCAACTTAGCAAGGCCCTAAGCAACTTAGTGACTTCATGTCTCAAAATTAAAAGAAAAAAAAATAGAAATAAACAAAAGAAAGGGCTGGGTATATTGGTCAGTGGAAGAGGAACCCAGTACCTTTAAAAAAAGAAAAAAGAAAGAAAAAGAAAGAGAGAAAAGAAAAGGAAAATGCAGTTTGACCTTTGTTTTCCAGCATCTAAGAGCGTCAGACACAGTGGTCACCAAGGAAGAGCTTGGATGAATGACTGAATGATTTCATAAAGAAAAGTACATTTGATGCTGCATATAACATACTCAACACCGGAGTCTTATTTCTCACTCAGGCTCTTTGTACTTGGAGTGGTGGTGATATTCGTGAGAAGATAAATGTTTCAAAAATTGAGAACTTCATCATTCTTTTTTTTTAATCATGTTTCTGTAAAGACACAGATTTGAATGAGTAAGACATTTCTTCTTCCTCATGGTTGTGGGAAACACTCTGACTCCTGCTCTGAGATCTCCCTAAAGTAGCTGTGGTCTCCAGCTCTCTAAGGAGGCTGATTGAGGAGGAGTTGCCTCGCGCCCCTTTTCCTAGGACACCATCAGGATAAGAAAGCCTCTTTAACCTCTGAAGACAAATGTGGTCATGTTTTATATATACCTGTGTCCTTTAAGAAGGAGAAAGACAAGTCATATGGGGATAAACGTTATTGTTCCCCCCTGGTGGCTGTATGGCCAGCACCAGGGCTACCACATTGGTATAGAGTGACATGCTCAGAGGTCTTCAGGTTTAAGATGACACCCCGGGTGGTTCCTACCCTTAGCCAGGGAATCAGTTCACAGCCCAGCCCCAGGCTGTAGTACTGTTGTTCATTACTCTTCAATTTCCTTCCTAAGTTGACCATACCCCTCAGTTTGCATAGGGCAGTCTGTATTTACATCTGTCATCTAGGTGCAGTCTTTTAAAGGGGCCCCTTTGTCAATTTTAATTCTCACCCAGTTTAGATGACAAAGTGCATGGATATTCCACTCTGGCATATGTAAGTATGATTCTTAGCAAGGCAGGAGAAAGTGTTAAAAGAGGCAAAAAGGAAATTTGGGTCCCTTCCAGGTCAGGTCTCTGTGTAGCAGGGCTGAGAAGCTACAGACACAAGCCAGACACCATCAAGGTCAGCTTGCTTCCTTTGCTAGCAGAAAACTAACCAATAGTGAGGTACTGGTTGCTTAGTATGCAGATCCCAGTAGCCATTCTCTGGCAACCCCTGCTCTTAGGAGCTCTTCTTTCTATTACTTAAACAAATCCTGCTACATGTCCAAGGACTTTATTCTTTAAATTTGTGAGATAAAGAATTCACCAGATCATACTCTGTGCTACATTAGGACTTAGGTTTGACCAAGGATTCCCATGTTGAAATTTAAGGCACAATGTGATTATCTACATAATTTCTCCCCCCACTGCTACAGATGGGTTGAGTTTTCTTATGTTTTGCTCTGAGTTCTGAGAGCACTCGTACCTAACAACAGCATTGGGTGAAACTATCAGGGGACATTGTGGAGTTTTAGCAATTAGATTCTCACCAGACATTCAGAAATCCAGAACTGACATCTAGTAACACTCCATTCTGTGAGGATTAAGCTGTGAACAGTGGTGACAGATGCACTAGCCTATTTAATATAAATGGATTTGTAGAGAAGGGTGTCGATGACTGTTTTAAATGCTCATCTGTCACAACTCAGCCACAGTGTGTGAAGTCTATTTTGTACTCATCTATCTATTAGGTATCTATCCCTATCATCTGATCTATCCATCTTTGATTTTCTGCGTGCAGTGCTGTGATTGTCTTCCTCAAGCAATTGACAGACCTCATAAAAATAAAAGATTATCAATATTGGTTTTTGGTTTGTGCTGACCTAAGTAGGCATCAAAGATATAATATACCTCCCCTTGTGGTCACATCAATATCTACATGGATTTGATAAAATGCCTTAGCCAATGGAATGGGTGCATTGTTGGAATGGTCAAGGACTGTGAAAATCAAGGAGGCACAGGGCAAAGGAGTCTTTGAAGCTGTTACAGTCACACCATAGGCCAGTATCTTCTTGTTTCCCCATCCATCAGACTGTTCCTAAGCCTCATCATCAAACGGCTCCCAAACTGTACTTACTTTGATGCTTTTATTGAGCAAGTTTATATTAGATTATTGAAAAATTACTGTCTTTAGGGCATATTTTCTTTAAGTACCAGTTTCCTGTTGGTGGACAAGTGCTCATTGATGTGGACCTTTTTCTTCACACCTTTTCATAGATTCGAGTGCTGACAGTGTTATTCATGGCACATTCCTAAAAGCAAAAAGGAATGATTAGAGTTGGGAGTTGACAGCTTGAACTTGTTCTGCCCCTTTTTCCCCAGGCCAGATCCTCAATGCAGGGTGCAAAAACCCTCAATGCAGGGTGGGTAGCTTGACAAACATGTATCAAAGAAGAGTCATAAAAATTTAAATTTAGAAAAACAACTCACCACTACCATTTTTTCATCTACAATTTTTCTTTTGATTGTTGCCTCTTTGTCGAGCCATTTTTGGACATGAATCATTGAGCCATTGTCTAATGTTACTATGCTCTATAAATGTATAAAAAAAATCCGTTAGAAGTAGAATCCACTGTATTCTGTCCAACACAGGACTAGACATCCACTTTTCTATCTATATTTTGAGATTCTGTTCTTCAAAATCCTCACCTTAGTTCTTGTCATAATTTAATACTGTCAAACTAGAAGTTATGAGAGACTTTTTAAAATAAATTTTTAATTAATTAGTTTAATTTTCTCTCCTAGGCAAAGAATTCCTAAACTGTGCTTAATTTCTCCTTTCTATCTGATCTTTTACATATGACAAAGGAGGAACAGCAGCTGAGCTCCTCTGTGCGAATACCAAGCTAAGTCCTTTATCTCCTCTTCTAACACGCCTGTGAAGTTAGAACCATTTATACACATTTTAATACCAAGAGAGTAGTAAAAAATAAGTGAGAGCAATTTAATTTTTTTTAACTCCACTCCATCCTCAGAATAATTAGCAAAAGGAATGACTTTGGAGATTTGCAGATATATATAACAAAACAAGCCCAAACTGACTTGATAATAAGTCAAATTCCATAGCATAAACCACGCCTCTCCACCTCTGGTTTGTTTCTAACAGTTGAACACCAGGAAGATTTAGTTCTGACCTTTACATGTCGGTTGTCTGCAGTGGTTTCATCAAATTCTTTCCCAAACTGGAAGGAGATCTCAGTGTTCTTGAAAGAACTTTCTGTCCGGATATTCACCCTATCCCCATTGGCGCTAATAATGACGGTTGGCTTCGCTGACTGTACTAGCTTGGAGGTGACAATATTCACTCCTGGGAGGCAGAGAAAGCAACACACTTTATTCAGACATTTAGGCAGATGTGTTAACAATCATTTTGGAAAGGAATTTCCTCAAAAAAACAATTACTTCCCCCATTGACGTTTGGATAATGCATGTCGTCTTCTTTTATGCTCTCTGTTATCTGGACTGAGCCAGATCCTTCCAATCATAACCTGTAGCTCGCTAGTATTCCCTCTGATGTTTTGAAAAGCTAAATTCGCTTTCTGAAGCTATTGAGCTTCCTGGAAAATGTTTATTTGCAGGGTGCCTTTCAGGTGATCAGATGCTGGCCCTGGACTTCATGGATGCTACAACAGGACAGGAGGAGTTTGGCTTAGAGCTTGGTCCTGTTGCTCAGTCTGAGGGTTTCCATTGTCAAACTTCACTCCTACAAAAGGTGGGAAGAAGAGCTGACTCCTTCTCCCTACCCCCCTCTCGATCATTATCAGACTCTGTTTCCCATTCAAATTATGGAACGGATATGATGCACTTCATAGCGGAGTAGCAGCTTTAGATCCAAGGATCACAAGCAGGAGTGAGGTGGTTAAAACCTGGCTCCAGTTTTGCCACGTGCTAGCTTGGGTGTGTTATTTATCTTCTCTACCCTTCAACTCTCTTGGTAGTAAAATGTGTATAAATGGTTCTAACCTCACAGGTGTGTTGGAAGAGGAGATAAAGGACTTAGCATGGTATTTGCACAGAGAAGCTCAGCTGCTGTTCCTCCTCAAGGCACATCAAACCCAGCTCCTAGTTAAAACAAGGACTGCCTTGGCATGGTGGTGCACTCCTGAAATCCCAGTGGCTTGGGAGGCTGAGGCAGGAGGATCTCAAGTTCAAAGCCAGCTTCTGTAAGTTATTAAGGCCCTAAGCAACTTAGTGAAATCCTGTCTCTAAATAAAATACAAAAAGTCTGGGGATGTGGCTCAGTGGTTAAGCACCCTTGTAAGGTACTAATAAATTGTTTTATTTATAAACAAACAAAAAACCCACAAGGATTGTTCTGACTCTAAACCTTGAGTTTTCTTAAACCTCCAAATTTTATTCAAAATAAGGAAATCCATGGATAAGGAAATCTATCTATTGCTCCCTGAGAAAGTTAACACTGAGACAAAAAAGGAACAAATAGTACACTTATTTTTTATTGAATTTTTTTTTTTTTTTTTTTTTTTTTTTTTTTTGTATCAGGGATTGAACTCAGGGGCACTTGGCCACTGAGCCACATCCCCAACCCTATTTTGTATTTTATTTAGAGACAGGGTCTCACTGAGTTGCTTAGTGCCTCACTTTTGGTGGGGCTGGCTTGGAACTCACGATCCTCCTGTCTCAGCTGCCCAAGTCACTGGATTACAGGTATGCGCCACCACGCCTGGCCAAATAGTACACTTATAAGTACACTAACTTATTATGCAGGATAAAGCATGGTTGTTTTCATTGTCTAGAATGAGTAAACATATTGTTGATAATAGTAAGCATCTACTGATCATTCCAGACAAGTTGAAAAAAAAACTAAAGATTCTTGGTTCATACATAGTTATTATAAAATAGATTTTTCTTAATTAAATATAAAAAATTAAGCAATTACCATTCTTCTAGCATTCATGAAAAAAAATCTGTGCAGCTATTATAGACCCAAGTCATTATAACTGATGTTTGAACATTTAACTTAAGAAAAAGGATAGGTAGGGTTTATAGTTATGAGAAACATCCCATCACTAGACTTTCAATGAGCAAAAAGTGTTCTATTTCTCTCACCAAAGGAATTTTTTCAAAGTATTGTCTTACATATCTCTTATATGAATGAGAACTCTAAAAATTAACTGTCTAGAAATTTTATTTGTTGCTACTACTCTTTAAAATTTATAACTTAAAGCAAACACTGAGATAAATTTAATTATAGATAGTGATTACTGTCTATAAATTTGAAACTGGAAAAAACTGTTTAATAAAGTGACCAAGCAAAGGAGATACTCAAATTAAAGGTTAGCATGAAGTATTTTCAAAAAAGGATAAATGAGCTTATATGTGGATTTTGACTGAAGGTATCTGTGAGCCTCATATTTTAAAAAGACACAATTTATTACTAATACTAAGGAAAAGCACAAGTAGTAGTAGTTATAAGTAGGGTCATCAAATGAATATTGTTAGTCTCAAATATTAGTCTCAAATGAATATACCACAGAATCACAAAAAAGAGAGAACAGTAGGAAAAATTCATTGTAAAGTGCAAATACAACCATATCACAAAGTGCTTTGCCAGTTTCCCCATCCCAAAATGGTATTTCTCACCCAGCTCTTTCAGAAAATTATCAAAGTTTTCACTGGAGGCCAGTTTCCAGGTTCCCAGAAAGGGCTCCATCATCAGAAAGCTTGCTGTGAAGAGCCAGTCACCAGAAAACCAAGGAAATGCAGGCACGGCAAGGCCACCTGGAGCTTGATTTAAAGAAAGTCCTCATCATGTGATGCTCCTGACGTGGCCAATGAGCATCTGCAAGACTAAGACTCAGCATTTGAGTCACTTTATTTACCTCCAATTTAAGAGGCAGAAAATTAACATGTGAAGTTTAATTCAGGTGAACGATTACAGCTTCTAGCAGAGAGATTTATACCCGAGTCACCTGACAAGTACTATTTGTGGAATGGAGACAATTTTCACTACAGATCAGCCTTTTGAACAATAAATGCTGTCACCCTGAAGGGGTGTCCTGATGAATGTCTGATGAACAACTGCCCGGAATGTTTTCCCATCCAAGACAAGGCATCCACATCAGCTGTTTCGTGTTTCAGCAAGTCACAGTGCCAGAACATCCTCCTCATTAAAATCATCCCTTCCCTTCCCTTCCTTGCAGGGTTGATGTATTGATATTGGTTAATGTAACCACAATGCCTGCAGTTGCTTGGAGGGAGGGATAGGGCATTATTAAGATTATCATTGTTGTTAATCAAGGGTAATTGAGGATGGGAAAGAAAGGTGACTATTATCACTGAGTAGTGACTAGCAGTTTCAGCCTTAAAAAGAAGGTAGAGCCAGCCTATGCCTGGAAAATTCATATTTCACTTTTATAAAGTAGTATTGAAATCTGTCATATATAACTAAAAGAACCATTGAAAAAATGAAATTGTGAGGGTAAATTTTTGAAAGTTTTGGGAAGAAAAAATGTGCTTGAAATCTATATTGTAAAATAAAAACAAGAGAAGCAAATAAATTTAATTTCTGTGCAAATAGTCCTGAAGTCATCTTAGGCAAACCAAGTAATGGAAGCAGACTTTGCAGATATTGAGTTTACTAAGAAGAATTAAATCCAAGGGCTGGGATTTATCCCCCAGCTTTGGACTCTATTTGTTTTCAAAATACTGAAAAGGTAGAGAGAGTAAGGGACCAGAAAAAATGTATTCACACTTTTATCTGCTTTGTGTCAAATATTCCTTCCAGTCAGAGAAATATCTGCTCAAGTTACATTTATGCAGACAGAGCAAAAAAGAGATTAATGCTTTAGCATCATAAAGGAAGGACTTAAGTAAAATAAAGAATTTCTTTTGAAGAAAACATAAAGAAATGTATGTTATGTCTTTGTAGCTAGAAGAGTTATTAAGACTCTTCTTAGAGTAAAACAGCGTATGTAAAAATCCTAGAGTCGATTTCAGGAAACAGACTCATGCTCAAAGTAAGTGCCTGAGAAGTTGAAGATGTATTCAGATGTGATGTTCAAGTGGAGAACAAGTTACTAGAGCTTGCTTGACTGGTTCTAGAAGTGTATGCACTCTCTATTTGAAAGAACATAAATGTCTATGCATGTTGGCTGGTGGGGTAATATGACAAAAGTTTCCTGTTGGTGTAAACAGCCCTGTTGTTCTGAATCTCCTATCATTGATTATTTCAGAAATCAATCTGATGGTCCGTTTTAGAAATCACTTGTCCCAGTGACAAAAAAGGAAAGTCAAATTTCTGGCTTTTACAAAGTTCCCCATCCCTGAGAGGAAGTTAGAGGGAGAGACACCTCTTGTCTTACTCTGCATGTTTTGCTTTCTTATTTGATATTTACAGTGCTACGTCCACTGTGGTACCAACTCAAAGACAAGAGCCAGAACGGATGATGGCAGAGATGAAAGGTGGGAGGGACTGAGGAATGCTTTATTTCCAGAAGTTCTATCATGTGAGTTCATAAACTTCATTATTAAACAATTTTGTGCCTGAGTGTTTGCTACTTGCAGATTAAGCTTTCATAATTGAAATACCTTTGTTAACAGCTTCACCAAATGGTTAATTTGGACTTGACAACAGCCAATTACATGTGTCCTGTGCGTTGGCTTCAAGCACAGCACCCAAATCTAACATCTCCTCTGAGAAGCTGATTCAGAGCTGGTTGGTTCCTACTGTGTGATACAATTCTGCCTTTCACAAAAGTATTTTGGAGAACATACCTCATAGTAGTGTGACCAGTTCTCCCTCAGCTGTCTCATGAGCTATTCAGTGAGTACATCCAGAAAGGAGGATATTTCTTATTTATCTGTGAATCCCTAAGATAGTACCTGGCAAATCATAAATATTTAATAAATGTTTTACAAATTAGTGGCAAAAGAAACAAGCATTATTTATTTCTTTTTTTGACTTTTAAAAAATTTTTTCTAATTAGTTATACATGATAGTAGAATGTATTTTGACATATTATATGTATATGGAGTATAACTTCTCATTCTTCTGGTTGTACATGATGTAGAATTACTTTGGTCATGTAATCAATCATATATGCACATGAAATAGTAATGTCTTACTCAGTCTACTATTTTTCCTATTTCCATTCCCCCTCCTTTCCCTTCATTCCCTTCTTTAATCCCATGTACTTATATTCCTCCCTAAAACCTCCCACCCTTATTGTGAATTAGCATCCACATATGAGAGAAAACATTCAGCCTTTGATTTTGTAGAGTTGGCTTATTTCACTTAGCATAATGTTCTCCAGCTTCATCCATTTACCAGCAAATGCCATAATTTCATTCTTCTTTATGGCTAAGTAATATTCCATTGTGTATATACAGATATTCTCTTCTTAGTGTTTTTTTTTTTTTTTTAATCTCTATAACAATGACTAAAGGCAGGGTTTTTGTACATTGTCCTCTCCTGACCTGTTTCTATGCCAGGCATTTCATGCTGGTGGTCTTTAGATGATGAATGGATTCCCAGACTCCTGTCATCTTTTTTGGTGTCTCATTACTACTATACAAGTCTCCCTTCTCAACTGAGAATTCTCTGCTTTTCAATATCACTTTCATTACTGTGTTTATTATTCTAATTTCAATTGTCTATTTTTGTAGAAGTAGTTCATATTTATAATAATATTTCAAAATGTATACTGATCTGGCAATCATCAAGAACATAGGTAACAATAAATGTTGGTGAGGATGTGGGGAAAAAGGCACACTCATATATATATGGTAGGACTGCAAATTGGTACAACCACTATGGAAAACAGTAGGGAGATTCCTCAGAAAACTGAGAATGGAACCACCATTTGACCCAGCTATCCCACTCCTTGGTTTATACCCAAAGGACTTAAAATCAGCATACTATAGTGACACAGCCACATCAATGATTATAGCAGCTCAATTCACAATAGCTAGACTATGGATCCAACCTAGATGTCCTTCAATAGATGAGTGAACAAAGAAAATGTGGTATATATACTCATAGGAATTTTACTTGGCTTTAAAAAAAGAGTGAAATAATTTGCCAGTAAATGGTTGGAGTTGGAGAATATCATGTTACGCTAAATAAGCCATTCTCACAAAACCAAAGGCCAAATGTTTTCTCTAATATGTGGATGCTAATTCCCAATAACATGGGGGGGGGGGGGGCACTAAGGAAGAATAACATAACATTACCTTAGATTAGGTAGAGGGAAGTGATAGGAGGGTAGGGAGGGGATGTGGGATGGGAAAGAAAGTGGAATGAAACAGACATTATTACTGTAGGTATATATGTGACTTCATGACCAATATGATTCTGCAACATATACACTTAGAAAAATGAAAAATTATATCCCATCTACTGTCATGTATAACTAATTAAAACAAATTAAAAAATTAAAAATGTATACTAATCTAGGAAACTATAAAGTAATTCAGCATTATAAATATTTCTTTTTGAGTTGATATTATCTTATCCAATATGGAGAACAGTTATTTTGAAGTTTAATTTTGGTAATAACTGGTTCAAATGTGAGATGTGCAGTAGAAATATTCAGTCCTTTTTGCTAGTATTTTCTACTTTGGAGAAAATGGTGTTAAATTTGATAAACTGTTTGCTTAGAATAAATGACATATTTTTAGAAACATCATTTTAATAAATTTTATACATTTGGAGGCTTTGAGAATAATTTTTATATTAAATTTTTTAATTTCTGCATTTCTTTGCTTACAAAATAAATTTTACTTGAAATAATCATGCCAAATCAATACTTAGCAAATATATTTTAAAATGAAAACTTCCAGTTTATTTCTTCTGCAGTACAAAATAAGCCCATCTCTTATCTACTATTTGTTATTTAAGATGTAAATAAAAGTAGGAACTCATTTCTAAAGAGCTAAGTATAAAAATTTATTAGTGGGTAAAGAATTTTTTGAATGGATTTTTTTTTTTTTTTTGACAATTGGTAGTTCCTGTTGCTTCACTCTACCCCACCCCTACCTTATATTTTTTTTGTTGTGTTGTTTTGCTGTAGTAATAGTTCACATTTATAATAATTTGTTGGGTTTTTTTTTTTTTTTTACCTTTCAATTTGGACATAATTTCAAAGTTATAAGGAAGAAATTGGAAGAGAAATACAAAAAATACAATCTTTGTCTGGAGTTCCCAGGTGTCAAGATTCTAATGCACTTGCCCCACCTCCTTTGCTCCTTCTCTCCCCCCCCCCCTCTCTTTTTTCTGTATTCTCTGACAGAGAGACTTTTTTTTTTCTAAACCATTTTAGAGTAAGCTGAGAAATTTTACTCCATTTATATTATGGTTTGAATATAAGGTGTCCTCCAAAAGCTCCTACGTTAATGCAGGAATGTTCAGAAGTGAAATGATTGGGTTTTGAGAGCTGTAACCTGATCAGTCCATCTTCCTTCGGATGGACTAACTAGGTGGTAGGTGTAGGCAGGTGGGGTGTGGCTGGAGGCTGTCAGGCACTGAAGGTGTGACCTATTCATTTTCTCTGAGGGCTGTTTCTGTCTCTCTGTGCTTTCTGTCCACCATGAATGGAGCAGCACTCTTTCACCTTGCCCTTCCACCATGATGTCCTGCCTCGCCTTGGGCCCAGAGCAATGGAGTTGGCCCACCATAAACTTCACTTTTGAAACTGTGAGTTAAAATAAACTTTTCCTCCTCTAAGTTGTTCTTCTTGGGTATTTTGGTCACAATGGCAAAAAGCTGATGAACACTCTCTAAACAAGACCCTTTCCTATATTTCCAGGGTACATCCATCAAAATTAGGAAATCAACATCAATTACAATATTACCATCTAATTCATAGACCACATGTAAACCATACTAATTGTCCTAACATTTTTTCCAATTTCTGCCTCAATCCCCCCAATTTCTCTTTTCCTTTGTGCCCCAGGATCCTGCCTATGTGCAGTTGTGGCCATCATGCCAATGGGGATCTGACCATTAGTCTTTCTTTGTCTTTTATGGTCCAAGACATTGGGTGAGAATCACTATTCTAAGCAAGAAGCTAGGTCACTATCTCAAAATCAGTGGGGAATCTTCATGTAAAAACTGAAGTCAAAAATGCTTCAGAACTTGAAAGGAGTATTTCTAAGCCAGAAATTATAGCTCAGTAATGGCAGTGGTGAGAGCTGGGGATGGAGAGAGGCTGTGCTGGCCTACTCCTTTACCTGATCCTCAGGGGCTCTGAGGAAGAGGTGAGTAACCCGTGGGACCCAGATGGGCTCTGCCCACACATTGTCTTTCTGAGGACTACCTGCCTGGTTTTGCCTCTCTTCTTTTCAGAGAAGTGTCTGTTCTGTGCCTCTGTGTGTGTCTGTGTGGGTAGAAGCAATATCCGACAAAGGAAAATGATCTTCAGGAAGATCCCAGGCAGGATAAGTTGGAGAACTGTTCTTGAAGACATTTTTTTTTTTATGTAGCTATGGCCTTAGTTTTATGATGAAAATATAAGAACATGAAATTGACTTATCTACCAAATTAACATTTAAACAGGATCTTGTTCCTCTATGCTTCCACATCAACTGGAAAATAAGAATTAAACTTTGAGGACATTTTCAAAAAAATAAACTAGATTCTCCAATACACACACATAAAAGTGACACCTAACCAGACTCTATAAGGTTTAGTGCAGCAGCACCATGAAAGGATGGGCAGGCTCAAGACAAGGGAGTGGGAAAGAGTGTATTACTCTCAGAAAGAAGCACAAGGTTTAAAAGGGGAGGGGGAGGCAAGAAAAAGGAAAGAAAAATATGTAAATTAATATGATTGGAGCCATGATACAAATATGAAGATCACCCACTAATGAAAAAATTGAAGAGTTAGAGAAAAAAAAAAAGGCAAGTATAAGACATTCTACACACTATGCTGAGGAGACTGGACTCTGGAAACAGTGCGAGCCACTAAAAGGTTCTAATTAGTGTGTATCCCAGTCAGGTTTTCATTGTGTAAATATCATTCATGAAGTCGACAAGGCTGGGAAAAGAGGGGAGAAGATAGAGACATGTACAAAGGACCTTTAAGTTAAATATAGAAAAAAAAAATGTTGGTGGTATTATTCATGACAATGAGAAAAGCAAATGTATTAAAGAAATTTTAAGTTAAAAGAATCAATACAAGGCCTGGCACGGTGGTGCACGCCTGTAATCCCAGCACTTTGGGAGGCTGAGGCAGGAGGATCGCAAGTTCAAAGCCAGCCTCAGCATTGGCGAGGCACTTAGCAACTCAGTGAGACCCTGTCTCTAAATAAAATACAGAAAAGGGCTGGGGATGTGGCCCAGTGGTCGAGTGCCCCTGAGTTCAATCCCTGGTACCACAAAAAAAAAAAAAGAATCAATACAAGTTTTTATAAAATAGATGCTGTGCATTGATAAAGAAAGAATGTTCAAGAATGATTTTTAGATGTCTGTACTGGAAAATTAGATGCAACATCCTGATATTGACTGAGATGTAGAAAATAAGACAAGGAGCAAGTATTAGCCAGTAGCTAGAAATGGGTAGTTATGGTGAGTGTAGAACGTGTTGAGTTTAGTTGCCTGGGATGTCCACTTGAACACCATCAACTTTTTTCTAACTTTCCCTTAGGTGATATAATCACCTTTTATGGAAAAAAGGTTGCTATTGAAATACACACATCATGATATTTACCAGCTGAACCATTTTTAAGTATTCAGTGCACTCATTGAATACAGTCATATTGTTGTGCAAACATCAAGACCATCTCTCTCCAGATCTCTTCATCTTGCAAAATTTAAAGTCTACTCCCATTCAACAATAGCTTTCCCTTCCCCTCTCTCCTCAGACCCTTGCAAACACCATACCTGCTCCCTCCCTCCATCCTTTTCTCCTCCCTCCTTCTTCCCTTCCTTCCTTCTATTTTCTAGTGTTCCTGCATGGAAGCATTAAGACCAAGGGACTGGAGAGAGAAACACACACACAAAGACAATGCCCTAAAGACGACCAGACTGCTAAAACATTTTCACTTGTCAGTTAAATTTCTTGAAGACTTTTTGTTTAGTTGAACTTAGTCTCTTCACTAATTTAGATTGAATCTGGAAAAGAATAAAGGCTTTCAGTGCCCCCTTGGCCACCAGAAATTAACAAAAAGCGCAGTGAAAAATACTTGGCTTCAATCACAAACATGAATTACTCCACTTAGGAGGCTGAGGCTGCAGGATTGCAAGTTTGAGGCCAGCCTCAGCAATTTAGGAGTCCCTATTTCAAAATGAAAAATAAAAAGGCCCCAGGGGTATAGCTTAGTGATAAAGTGAACTTGGATGATTCCTAATACCAAAACAAACACAGATTACTTAAAACTATAGAAATTTCCTCAACATGTGGCCTTTACCACTCATGGATTTTCCTTCAACAATCACTACTCCAAAAATTGTGGGAACACAACTTTTAATCCTACTCCAGGCAATTCACAAGGCATTCTGATAGCTGTAGATGAGAATAGTACTGCGTTATTACTTGCCAAAATAACAGTTAAAACAAGTAAGCCCCATTTCTTCCTCCCTTCCTTCCAAATTCCAGGAAAAAATTTGAGCATGCTGAGAAATGTGTTGTAGGTTTTCACGCACACTGGAGGAGCAGAAGGCAGAGTTAGGCACTCAGTGCGAGTCAAAATCTCCACCAGCTTCACGAAAGAGGAAATGAAGACTCTGCAAAGGGAAATTATTTAAAAACCCACATGTGCCCCCTCTGGTTTCTTGCTGAAGGGAGTGAAACACTGGCTAACATCATTCTCCTAACCCTATGACTATCTCTGTACCATAACAAGTGACATCATGTAGTATTTATTTTTTTGTGACTGGCTTATTTCACTTAGCATGATATCCTCAAGGATCACCCATATTCTAGCCCATCTCAGAATTTCGTTTCTTTTTAAAGACTAAAGAATACTTCTAGTGGTGTGTGTCTGTCTGTGTGTGTGCGCGCACACACACACACATGTGCATTTCTAATCCATTTATTTGCCAATGGACACTGGAGTTGCTTCCATATTCTGGCTAATATGAATGAAATGCTACAAATGGTGGGTGTGAAAATATTTTTGTGATCCTGCTTTCAGTTTGCAAGGTGTGAATGCTAAACCACATGGTAATTCTGCATAATTGTTGGAGGAACTGCCATGTTTTCCACAGCAGGTGTACCATTTTGCATTCCTGCCAACAGTTCAAAGGGTTCCAATTTCTCTTTTGAATGAGCCATTTTTTCCTATTTCTTTGTACATATTGAGATTTTTTTTGAATCTGACATTGTGATAGCACAGTAATTGGATCCCCCTCTCCCCCCTGCTACCCCAGGGTTTGCTGAATTTTGCTTTCATTCAATTTCATCTTTTGATTGTTGTCCACCGTCTCTGTAATAAAGATCAGGTTGAAGAGCAAACTTAATGTCTTCCCAGGCATGCACAGTGAAGTTTTCTGAACCTTCTTAGGCATGCACAGTGACTTTTTAATTTGCCCATATATGTAGCTCCTTTTAAGTGTCTTAGTGTTTAGTGACTGACTGCCAAAAGGGAAAAATCAGAAAATGAAGTGGGGAGGAGCTGACCCCCTAAAACCCCTGAGCTTTGTTCAGTCTAAGGGGAAGGGCCTCACAACAATGAGGGTTGTGTGACAGTGGCTATTGGCATCTGTGAATGCACCTCTGTGATTATAAGCAGCCATCATCAATTAAAACACAAATCCACAATATTTGGAAAATAGGTTCCTTATCCCCTATCCTGGCTCCTACAAGCTGTGTGCCATAGGGCTGGGGATGGAGGGTATGTGTATGTTACTATGTCAGGAGCTGAGATTAACAAAAATTAATGTCAGTTTTATCATCCAAGACTTTTCCTGAATGTTGCAAGGAGTTAGTAGACTCCAGAGTTTCAAAATATTTTTCATCAAACAGATCCTTCCAATGCAAGTGTTGTTTAGGTGAGGCGTATAATCCTGGTGCTTCCTACTCCCCCCATCTTCTTAGGATCCTCTCAAAATCAATCTCATCACATTTTATGAATCAAATTACCTTTTGGACACTGATGATTTCCAGATCTACATTCCATCCAGAATAGCTCTCTTGAATTTCAGATTCTCATAACTATTTTCTGTTTAGTTTTATGGGGATTGGGGATGTAGGTAAGTGGTAGAGTGTGTGGCTAGCACACACAAAATCCTGGGTTACATCCCCAGGACTGAAAATAAAACAAAAAACAAAAATGTTGCCTTCTAGTTTTATGATACTAAATAATGGGTTTTGGTCACCTCATTTGTGAACAGAAATTCAAAATCCTCTCTCAGTGTTTTGATGATAAATGACATGAATTATGCAGATTGCCTAAACCATTGTTAGTGCTTAGTAAATATTGGTTTACAAAGAAATGTCCTAACTGACCCTCACAAATATCTATATAAGTCCCTCCCCCATCTCCTGCGAGCCCCAACTGACAGTCATACTCTTTGTTTTTGTGAAGAAAACTTACTCTTATGACCAGGAAGCTAATCCACCTCTCTGGCCTGTCCACATCATGGTGTTACATATAAGACAGGTACTCAGAATTGGATTTATTTTTAAAGTGAACATACAAACTGAATGATATCAACTGCAGTATATACTTTATTTTTAATTCTTGATTAACACATAGTAGTTATACATACTGAGGTTCAATGTGATATTTCAATACATGCATACAATGCTCATTGATCGAATCCAGCCTCCCTTCCTAACCTCCAGTAATCACTATTCTACACTAAGCTGACTTTTTCTTTAACTTTCATATAAGAGTTCTGTATATGACTTATTTTACTTAACCTAATTTCCTTCTATGGTATATACTTGAACAAATTTTTGTCTTACTATAAATGTAACTGTGTGATTTAGAAATTTTGTTCTATATAGGTGAAAACCCAATAATCTGTAGAAGTGCTTCATGGCTTTCACAGGGCACAAGAAACACACACACACACACACACACACACACATACACACTTGGGAAATCTCAATATATTTTGCATGTTTTGGATATTGGGTTTACAAGGAGATTATATTTGAATAAAAAGTTTTGCTAGTAAGAAAACAATAAATGTTTGGGAACTACTACAATAACATTTGAATCTTTACTCATGGATAAGACTATCTGCACTTTTCTGGAATACACTATGGAATTATTTGCACTGAATTCTGTGGATTTCAGAAATAGACTGCTATTGTTTGGATGTTGTTTGTCCTCCAAAGGGCCATGTACTAGACATTTGTTACTCAGTGTGGTGGTAAGGTTGTGATGACTTTAAGAGGTGGAGCCTACTGTAAAATAGTTAGGTCAGTGGGGGACACAGCCCCCCCCAAAAAATTAGGGGGACACTGGATAAACCCTATAAAAATGGGCTGTTATAAATGAGCAAGACTGACCCATCCCTGCTCTCTGGATTCCTGTCTCACTACACGATCTCTCCTCATATTCATTTTGTCCATGATGCAGTTCGTTATCAGGTCCTCACCAAAGGCTAAATTGATGTGACTCTCCCATCTTGGATGTTCAGCCTCCAAAACTGTGAGCTAACCTTTTTTCTTACAGCATCAGCCTTGGGGATTTTGTTATATTCATGGAAAACTAAGACACCTGGTTCATCAAAAATTTGGGGGGGGGGTTACCGGGGATCGAATTCAGGGGCACTCAACCACTGAGCCACAACTCCAGCCCTATTTTGTATTTTATTTAGAGATGGGGTTTCACTGAGTTGCTTAGTGCCTTGCTAAGTTGCTGAGGCTACCTTGAATTTGTGATCCTCCTGTTTCGGCCTCCCAAGCCACTAGGATTATAGGCATGCATCACCGAGCCTGGCCATCAATAATTGTTTAGATTAAATTTAACAGACTAGAGATTTTTTCTACAACATGCAACAAGAATGTACAACTCTCTTATAAAAATCCAGGACAGGGCAAGTATGAAACATAAGCACTACACCAGCTGACTATACACAATTTTACTCTATTTAAAACTACATTAAGTCTCCAAGAAATAGTTTCTTAACTAGATATGCTGAGAAAGGGACCTAATATTCAGCCATGATATATATTGTCTCCTACCTGGGCAAACAGAAAATTCATAGGTATTGATTTTTTACCTTGCATCATTATTATGAAAGATCTTACGACTTATATGAGAAACAGATCAATAATGCAATTGTTCTATTTTCTTCACTCAATTATGAGTAAATGAAATCATAAAGCATAATAAATATATCATCCATCATACCACCTTCTAAATCTAAAAAGTTTTATTTAACCAAACCAACCATATTCAGCAAAATACAGCTTGGGAGAAAAATTAGTTGCTTGGTAATTATTGGAAAATAACAATATCTTTTTGAATAATTCATCCAACAGAATGTCGTGGCGTTTGATACAAACTTCAGTCCAGGTCCCCATGTCCCTTGGCTTATGCTCTCTCATAAACTCTGGTGGAAGTGACGCCTTTCATGACACATTCCTAGACATGCAAAACAAAACAAAATGAATTCTCGGCTAATCACTGGGACTACACTATGGGTTTAATTGTGGTGTTTCTCAATGTTGGAAAGGAAGCAATATTCATTCAAAAGACATTTGTTGTGGTGGGGGCACTGCTGCAGACAAACTTTGGTGCCTGAGAGGGGGCAGGAAATGCCTTCTGGGAGATAGCATGCCTGTGCTGAGCTTGAAAGCACAAAGGGAATGGGGTGTGGCTCAATGATGTTATGTGTGCTTAGCAAGTACCTGGGCCTGGGTTCAATCCCCAGCATCACAAAAAACACAAGGGAAATTGCCAGGGTGGAAAGATAATCCTAATAAAAATTACTAGGTTACTTCATAATCATTATTCTACTTAAGGAAATTCACCTTGCTTATAAATACAAAATTCTAGATCCTAGTAGCAGATCTTGAATAAGTCCCTAGAAGATACTCACCACCACCAGCTTATCATCCTCTCGTTTTCTCTTTATGGTGGTCGACTTGCCATCCCACTTCTGCACCTGGACCAGGACACCCCCATCTAAGGTTATGATGCTCTGAAGACACAATAAAAAGTGATTATAATATGTATATGAAGGCAGAAAATAAAATTTAAAAAAACTACCCTATTTCAAAGACATACTTTGAGATCATTAGTAATTCTAAATGACAAGGTTATCGGTGATTTTTTTTCTTATTTCTTCCATTCTTATTTAAACTTTCTCTAACATGTTTTATTACTTTAATTCCTTTCAAATATTCTATGTATTATGTGACATATAAATTATGTTAATAATTTTTTTTAAATATATGAGGTCCACTTAATAAAAAGGGGAAAAATTCACCACTACTTATTGAAGGCAACATGGTGTAGATGGTGGAGTTCAGGGGTCTTGACCCATGAGAGAATAGTTTATCTGATTTCATTATGAAACAGTTTCTTGTAGGCAGTGGCAATTTAGAAATCAGGTGTTCACTCTGTGTCAATTCCGTGTTCCTTACCTTGACTTTCCTGTCGTCTGCAGTGACCTCATCGAATTCCTGGCCGAGTTTGAAGGAAATCTCAGTGTTTTTAAAGGTGCTTTCTGATCTAATGGTGATCACATCTCCATTCACACTGATGATCATGTTGGGTTTGGCCATGCCGGCCACTTTCCTGGTGGCAAAGCCCACTCCTGCAGTTAGGAAAGGAAAAATGTCAGGTCGACACTTTCTTTCACATCAGTAAGTCAGAGAAGTGTTGGGTAAGAGTAAAAAGCGGAAAAAGACACCATGGTTTTCTTGAGTCCTCATTTAAATGGTTCCTGAGGATAAGTACACTAGGCTAATACAAGGAAAATTCTGAGGCTTAGTCTTTAAACTTCTCCTTCTCTAGTTCTGGACATAGCTCCTCAGAAGACCCACTGTTAATTCTCAATAAGAATATTTATAGAGATTAAGTCTTATGGTGTGTGTGTGTATAAGCATACACACACATATATTCATACACACACATATGTTCATACACACACACACACGCACACACACATCTACCTCCATTACCATTTTTCTATATTTATAAAATACAGAAATACTTGAGGCAACAGAACCACTTCATTCTTTCTTAGCTATTGAAATTATTATTAAAAAATCCAGAGTCAGAATTTTAAATAGGACTTTGTGGTCTATTATAGAGTTATTTAAGTAAGAGATGATCAATTTTGAGTGTACAAAAGTCATAATTCATAGCATTTACTATCAAGTCTAGTTTTCTGGGCTTCTTTCCCAAATTACTCCCCAGTGAAATGAGGATTTGGATTAATTCCTACAAAAGGGAAAAAAAATGTTCCTTACATTCATATCATTTTATAATGGTGATAGCATTACCAGAAATTAATAGGAACTATTAAGGAGAGACTAGGCATCAAGTGTGAAAACATCAAAATTGAATAAATCACTATTTCTAGGGCTGGGGATGTATCTCAGTGGTAGAGTGCTTGCCTAGCAAACATGAATAAAAAAGCAAAGAAAGAAAATCAAAGACTTTACTGTTTCTTACTTTAGAATAGTTTAGAAAACAATATTTTGATTCCCTATAACCTAAATCATGAACTCTTGTTCTTTAAAAATAGTACTATATTTTCTTGTATAAAGTATGAGGTGAACAATTATACCTAATATGAACAGTGGTAATTGGCCATCACTGCAGATACAGAACTCATGAAAGTCATAGATGTGTTGAATTTTTTTTTGACACATGCACATAAATCTAGGTTCTCTCTTTGATTAAAAGCAATCAAAGGTTAGAAAGAGGGAGAAACTGGGAGAGAAATATGATGTGAAATAAGTAATGCTGAGGCTCAGATTTAGCTGCCTATTCCAAAAGTGGCGCCGTGGGAAGACAATACATTGCTTCAAGTTCCAGCTTGGTTGCAAAATACATTAAATGTATGTATTGAGAGTGGATGCAACATGGAGTGATTCTGGAATAACCGACTTTGGGAAAAATCATGTTCTCCACTTGTTTCATTCTCTCCTTAGTTGACTGCTCAGAAGGCAAAACCTGTTCCCCCCTCCACAATTAGAGCAGCCAGCTTCATTCAGGAGGCATCTTATTGCCTTTATCAGCCTTTTATAATTTAAACAGTGTCACAAGAACTTACATGCAACTATTAAAAGTGTAAAACGCTTCAAAAAAATTAGTGGTAAATGCCTCCCAATCCTGACATTTCTATGTCAGTGCATTTTAATTAGTGTATTGAATCACAACTAGGTGATATTCTAGAAAGTTAGATCTTTTCCATGCTGAAATTCCTTACTTCATTCTCATCAATAATCAAGAAAAAAACAGTAGTTTCAGACAACTGAAAAAAAAAACCTGCTTACGTAAAATTGAAGAGAAGGTCAAGTCTTTTGAGATTTAGGGAATTGACTTCTAACTCTTAATAAAGATACTGTATAAAATTTCTCTCCAGTTTGCTGGTCCGGGATCTGACTTTATCATGCATAAGGGATGGGATAGAAAAAGTTTTCAAAGACAAAGTGACCTGAGAAGTTACTTTTATAATTTACGTTTATTATTTTCCTGCCATAATTATCTGGTGAACATTCATACACAACATAATGACAATGTTAACAAAGTCTAAAAATCTACAGGTCATATATGCAACATTCTCCTTTCAAATTACTCAGTGATCTATGGCATCCTGTTTCTAGTATTTAAATCCTTTACAGAATATATTTTCTGAAATTAAGATTTTTGTCTACCATAAAACAACCACATATGCATTGACACTAGGACAAGAAAATAATTTGTTAACATACATTTACTAAAAAAAATTGTTTTACTAAGATAAGAAATACAGTGGCTTTAGTTTCAACTGGAAATTATTGCATGCTATCATATAAATATGCTTTTTTCCAAGTTCTTGCAAATTTTATATGCAAAAGGGAATGAAAGAAAAACAGGCAAAGAGCCAAGTAAATCAAAGACACCTAAGTTTTGTAATTAGAGTAAAATCTTGTCATCCTATAGATTATAAAAATTTCATTTAGACCCTTTGGTTCACCTTTAGGAAGCATTAGTTGTAGCTTTGGTTGAGAATGTTTCTAGAAATAGATTCTCACTTGCTGCTTGTACAGCCTCCATATAGAAAAATAGCATTTTTGTTTCAGACCAATGCTTCTAGGGTGAAAACCCAGCTGCAAGTCCTTTCCCCTCAGGAAAAAAAAAAAAAAAAAAAAAAAAGGTTTAAAAATACCACCATTCCACAGCACATTTACTTACCCACTTCTTTCATGTAATCATCAAAGTTTTCACTGGAGACAAGTTTCCAGGTCCCTACAAAAGCATCACACATTTTGTCAGCTTTCTAGGAGTATTCTTCCAGGTGAGAAAGAGGCTGCAGGCTTCAAGAAGGTGCTGTGACCCCCTGGAGTCCAGACAATGCCCTTTTAAAGATGCTCAGAACATGTGATCTAAGGAGTAACCAATTGGGAATGATATCAGATCATTTCCTTCATTACCAGCCCCTGTATTTTTTCCTCTGAGTCATGTTTTTAATAGAAATTTCTCAACTTTAGTTCTCCCTGGCAAATGGTCATTGGACTTAGAGTACAAATTATTTTTAACAACGAACAAAATATTTTAAATGTTCCTGCTTTCCCTGTTTAATGCTCAGTACATTGAACTTCCCCCTATTATTTCCATACATATTTACCCATTGTAGAGTGGAACAATTATCTTGGGGTGAACTTTGACCCTCTTTTCTTGAGTTTTTATTTTATTGAAATTGCAATTATGTGGTTCTTTTCAATTGAGGAACGTAAAAACTACCTAGGAGTTTCTTAAACAATGGCAGTCTCTTTGTGACAGTACTGTCTCAGAACAAACCTGGCAATTAAAACAACATAAATACTAACATTTTAAAGAACCACAGATTTCTAATTTCAAATGTTTTATATGACTATAAAGAGCATTTAATCCACCAGGAATCCAGATTGTAGATTTGTTAAAATAAGAATTTAACCTCTCAGTCTATCTCGTTAATGACGTAAGGACTCCTTTAAAAATAGGCTGAAATTAAAGATATACTTTTCATCATGTTCCTGAACTATATTAACAAGCTCTGAATTTAACCAGTTCTAGATGGTATTGCTTTGCTTGAGTGATCAGAAATGATGTTGTCACAAGCTATCAAAACCTATTTTTCTTTTACATGATGACTGACCTGTGAAATTACTTTTTGAAAGTGGTTTTCAATCTTCCCACCCCATACCAGCATGACAGAAGATTCTGACATGTACAACAGTCTCCCATGAACATATCCGGATTTTAGGGCATTGTGAAGTGATGAGTTCTTACCCTGTGCATCCCATTAAGCAGAACATGCAGAGCACGTGATTTGACTTATGAGCCCGTGTCCATATCCTGGGGCTTCACAGAAAGGTTTGGGGCAAAGGATTCTGTAAACAATAGGCTATTCTGTAGGAATGTAAGTTACATAAAGTTAAATTACAATGGTAATTTTTAACTGCTTCATTTTTAATAGCATGATAATAACATTCATCCATTGTGGTCTGTTGTACAGATCATAGACTGTGGTGATGTTCAGTTCACGGCCGTTCATGGTAGAGATTCAGCTGTTACCCATTCAATAAACTCTTTCAAATGTGAAGTAAATAAATATAACTATTCTTAGCAGAGGAGTAATTTTGATAATGTTCTAAATTAATTATAGTTTTCTTTTTAGCATATATGTTGATTCCTGATATGTAGTAACAAGGTGCTTTGGACCGATCTTAAATGATTATCATGTTTGACTATATACAACATGTGTTGTAACACTACTATTTAACCATGTTGTTTTAGAGATTAACCATCTAAGACTTGTGTCTCTAGTCACATGTGGCTTAAATACTTGCAGTGTGGCTGGTGTGACTATGAAACTAAATTTCTATAAGAACATAAAAAATGATCTCCAATTTGGTTGTTGGAGAAAATTTAAATATGTTTGGAGCAATTTGGATATGTCAATCTACACTTTCAACTGAATTTTATGAAATTGCTATTTTTGTCAATAGAGGATTCTAAGTCTAAATTGAGATGTACTGTTCATATAAAATAGACATTGGATTTTGAAATCAACATAAAACAATAATGTATAACATATTATTAAAATTTCCTAAATTAATTATACACTGAAATGACAATAATTTAGACACGTGGGGTTAAATAAAATGTGTTACTAAAATTAGCTTCACCTTGTTTCTTTTTTACTTTCTTAATGTGGCTACTAGAAAACTTAATGTTACATGTGGGGCTCACATTATAGTTCTCTTGAATAAGGCTGTTCTCGAGTACCATCATGACACCAAGGTTCATTTGTTTATGCAATGTATGAACAGGCACTGAATTAAGTACAGGAATCGACAGTGAGGGGCCAGCCGCCCCAGCCCTTGGCTGCTCTTGTGGAGCTTATAGTCTAGAACCGGAGAAGGTGATGTGCAAGGTGACAAAGACACCAGTTACAGGTACAGCTGTTTCTGAGCAAAGGAGAGCAGGGTCATTTGATGTAATGACTGCTGTTGGCAATACCAGAAGGAGCAGTCCAGGAGGACCCACTGAAGAAAGTGGACAATTGACCTATCACCTGATAAATAAGAAGACAGCTATAGGGAGATCAAGGGAGGAAGTGGGCTGGCCTCAGGTATCATCAGGAATTGCTGTTGTGATTTCCTTTCAAGACAATTGCATCCAGTCTGGTCACCAACAGTACCCACAAACCTTGACAATTATGCAGATATACATTCTTGGTGAGCACAGGCCAAGGTCTATTAAGGTGGGGTCTTTTATTCAGATTTTTCCACTGTTAGATACCAAGCAATGAAATATTCCATGGAATACATGAAGGGAGCTCTCAGTAGGTGGGCTAGCTAGTACAAGTACATTGGCACTCTTCTAAAAAAATCTTCAAAAATATTTCTGTGGGACAGCATCACCATCTTCCTATGTCAGTATATTTAGTGCCTGATTATCAATGGACAAATGGCAGAGCTGAGATTTTTCTAGAAACAACCTCCTTTAATGGTTTTACATAAACAAATAGTAGTAATTTACAGTAAGTGGTCTCAGTAACTTAAATAATTTTAAAGAAAGAATTGAGATGTGAGAGAGTAGTTGAGTCCACATGAAGAAACTTCATGTTATCACTGTGGAAAGTTAACAAATAGGCCCTGCAGAGTTTCTTACCTGAAGGGATGTTGTTCTTAGAAGCATCTCGGTTTATGTTCCCAACATGTGGACCATCCTGTGGAATACTAATATTTTTAACTGTGCACAAAACCACTATGCTATGTCTGATGTAAGGTATGGGACTCTTTCTATACAATAAGTGGCCAGAAACTTACTACAGAGGCCCATATCTCATGCTTCACAGTGTAAACAGAAACACAAGCAACTGCTTGGTTCCTTCCAAGATTATCTCCACCAGCCCTTAACTCTTAACCTTGCTGACATGGATAAGATGGAATGTTCACTCACTAAATTAATATCACCTTTAACCACAATATCAATGGAATTCTGTGTGAAAGTAGTACAAAAGAAAGAGAATCATGCTTTAAAAAAAAAAAAAACTCGCTATTATATGGTCTTGGTGTTTTTTGAAGAATATCCTACCTCAGATTAAGAAAGAGTTAACATTTAACCAAAAGTTTGTCATTATTGCTTGAAAACTTGTAGAAATTATACTATTAACATTTACACATATGGTTTTATTATACAAAGTTCACACTGGCAAATAAGTTTAAAACAATTTTTTTCTGTAAGCCTGCTATGTCCAAGGCATGGTTCTACATGAGGTAAGGGAATGTAATAATAAAAAAGACATGATTTCTGTCTTCAGTGATCCAAGTTACCATTTTAGTTACTGGCCTGAGACCAAAGTAAAATGCAGAGCCTTTTTAAAAGGATTTTGTTTGGATAATTATCTTTTTTTGGGGGGGGGGCTGGTACCAGGGATTGAACTCAGTCAGGGGCACTCGACCACTAAGCCACATCCCCAGCCCTATTTTTGTATTTTATTTAGAGGCAGGGTTTCACTGAGTTACTTAGCACCTCGCCATTGTCGAGGCTGGCTTTGAACTCTTGATCATCCTGCCTCACCCTCATGAGCCACTGGGATTACAGGTGTGTGCCACTGTGCCTGGCCCTCATTGTGAAAATTATCTTAAGATGGGAATTTTTGACATGAGAGGCACTTGCTGCTTTCCTAATTTTAAAAATATTTTCAGCATCTTTTATTAGCATAGAATGCATACAAAGAGACACCTCCATCCCATCCCACTCTCTTCTCATTCCTAACTTCCATTCTCTATCCTGAATGTTGTCTCATCTATGATTTAAAGTTCCTAGCACTTTGCTCATTCACTGAATATTTAGATTGATGAATTAATTAACAAAGGAATGAGATATGGGTTCTGGCCACATAATCATGCTTCATGCTTGTGTATGTGTTTTAAATGAAGAAAGCCATGGACTCCTATTTAAATTTTAAAAGCATGTACATAGTAGCCCTAGAAAAAGTAAATTATAAAGGGTAGAATGGACAGATGTGAATCTGCCCACAAGGCAAGAGTTAGGAAATGACAAGCAAAGAAAATGGCCACAAAGCAACGGAAAAACCATGGAAGAAATCGAGAAATGATACAGGAAGGGTAAAGGATGCTGCTTCCTTCTGGGGGTGTCTAACACCCACAAACAAGGCACAAGGCGGACAGTTTGCCTTTGATTATGAAAAGAATTCCTGCAGGAATGACTATGCTTTGGGGCATTAATACAGTGTGAAAATGCACACATGTCAGGCCAGAATGTTCCTCAGAGCTGCGGAGATGGAGATTGCAGCAGAGGGAGCCCCACTTTTCCTTGGGACTGTGGAGCCCGGGGGCAAGGCCCCAGATACTCAGCGCTGACTGGACAGGCACTCTGGTCCAGGCCGTCTGCCTTGCACTTTGCTCTCCTATGGGCAGCTTCCATGGAATGCATCCCTCTGACCTTTGCCTGTGTTTATTTCTTTTGGAGGAAATGAGGGTATTTTTTGGAAAATTTTTAAGTTAAAGAGGAAACATACCACTGTCTGGATAATGAGCAGGGACAAAGCCGATGTGAGGGTGGAGAGTTAGGTGAGGGTTCATGCCCAGGCTCTCCTTTTATTGGAAGAAAAATTTCTTTAATAAAACATTATTATTAAATGCTTGGGGATTTGTTGGAGTTTTAAGATGAAACATTAACAACAAAATTAGGCATATTGTATTTGACTCCCACTCCCCATGAACTAGTGGGAACATTTAATATGAGAATTGTCTTGTGTTTCCCATCCTAGGTTTAAGAGACAAAGTTGTGTGTGAGTTTGTATATTACTTGTTGCACACATGTTCACAGTGACTGATCATTGACTCTTGACTCTTTGACTTCAAAATGGTGACAGTTTTGGCAAGAGGGAGTAAGCCACAGGCTGTGCATCAGTTAAAAAGGGTAGTGTCTAATTACAGACTGTGCCGTGCCCAGAAGCCTATTGTGAAACTTCTCCACTTGTCCTCTTACTCATAAAAGGGACTCTTCACACATAGTTCAGTGGTGCAAGTGAGAAGCAACCAAAGAGCTGGCAAAGCACTTTCCAAGTATAAACTGTAACCTACTTTGCCTTTATTTAATGAAGCAAACATTATTATGAACTGACTATAGGCAAAAGTGAAAAAAATCAACCAGAAAGGAATATACAAATAGTTGTGATATCAGCAGAAATCATCAGCATAATGTCCAGAGGGGCAGCATGCATGTGCCTGTGCGCAAGCACGCACGCGTATACACACACACACACACACTTGAAGTTTTTTTCTTTTTTTGTGTGTTCACCTATCTGTCCTTATATACCTCAGGCCTAGCAAGATGTATGAGTTGTGGTAGGTTTGTATAGTTCATCGTTGAATCAGGAGAAAATCAGATTAATGTCGATCACTTTAAGGTATAAATGACAGATACCATCATATTACTAGAAGTATTTGTATTATAAAAAAGATCCTGATTGACCTCCCAAATTGTTTGTGACATGGTCGAGGAACTTTTCACACACGGGGAAGAAGAATCAATGTGAGCCCTGAAGTTTTAATCATACACAAACTGCTACTTGTGTTTGTAAGTGCTCTTTCAATCCACAAAGAACAAGAACATCCTAGTTCTTCCAAACTTCTGTTCATAACCTCACCTTTACTAATCTCAGCCTACTTACATTTTATGTGCTTTTTCAAATTGCACATACGTTGTGTAACTTAAATTACATTAATAGACCTTAAATGCAAGGAAGATATTCAGTCATGTATTTATTAGATGGCTACTAAGTGCCAGTCACAGTGTTTGATGTCCTGGTACAGAATGAATAAAACAAGCGGGAGAAGGTGCATGAGGATCAGTATGGCATCCCAGGATTGTAAGTAAAGAACCGTAGAGTGCTCTGAGAACAAGACACCTCAGGCAGCTTTGACCAGGCAGGAGGGGGACTGGCAAAGATTTCCCAAAAGCTGACATCCAAAATAAGGCTGTAGGATGTATTAGTGTGCTGGGCTAAGTGGTGTGTTCATGGTACCATTCCAGCCAGAAGAGAACAGCCTGTGTGGGTGCCTAGAGGGAGCCTAGAAACAATCATTAGTGCACGGCCACAACTAGGATCCAGGTTTTTTGAGTCCAATACTCTTTCCATTAATCTCTGCTCTTCTGTACGGAAAGTCTAAGCAAAGCAGATTTTAAATTACAAACTTTATATGGGTGTAACACAGAACTGGATTTAAGGAACATGAGATTTCAGTTTGATTCATTTTCAGGGCCATGATCCTTTGAAGACCCCTTAACACCCTGCCCACTGTGACCACGTGTGGTTTTTTTCTGACTCTAGACTGAAAGCTTCTTGAAGGAAGAACTCTATATCCAGAGTGTTTCTAGAAAACAGTGGGCATATGTTCTGGTCCATAGTAGATACTAAAGAAATCATGTTTGAGAGAGAGGAAAAGAAGGAGGAGATTGGCGAAGAGAAGGAATAAAAAAGAAAAAAGAAAAAAGACATGAAAAGAAAGGAAGAGGAGGAGGAAGGGGAGACAGTGCAAACATAGGATGAACACCGTGGTACCTGAGGTTGCAAAAAATATGAGAACCACATGCTAGAAAGAAAACACCAGACAGTGGCAGGTGCCACAAGAGGCATTAACTGGGACTGGATGCTGATGAAGAGACAGAACAGGAGCTGTTAACCCAGGAATGGTTTTGATTACAGGGAAACGCTGAGCATTCTTTCTGGGAGGCACTTTTGCTATGACACTTCCACCAGTGAACTCTGATGGGGTAAGAAGGCACAAATGTCAGGCATCTGTGAACTATATTTGCCATCTGGGTGTTAACTTCCCTCTTGACGACAATCCTCTCTCACTGGGTGAAATGTGCATTCCTGAATTGATCCTGTGGCTTGCCAAGATCTTCCACATCTAGCTATTATTTCTCTGGCTGCAAGATTCTTGATGGTGATTCTACGCTCCTAAGATACTTTATAAGGTTGCCATTGTATTAACATTTTTATTTAGTGGACACTAATACACCTGTGACATTTTTGTTGTTGCCTTATAAACCACGTTATAAGGTTAAAAGATCCATGAACTCTAGAGTTAGATGTGTTGAAATACTATTTCCACTACTCACAGGCTTATGACCTTTGGAAGCTAATTAGTTTCTATGATACTCAGCTTTCTCATCTGTAAAATTGTAAAACTATATTTTATGGTTATTGTTTAAATTAGCAATCTTAAATGTCAAGTATTTTGAGTGTTGCTTAGCCTAGACCTCACTTACCATGTGGTTGCTGTAATATTAGCAGTGGTAAGAAATGACAGAATCCCAAAAGACAAATCACCCACTTGAGAATGTGAGTAATGGGCTGGGAAGAATGGGAGAATTTTCTCTGATGTAGAATAGCCTTACTCAGAGAAATCTGTGATCGTAGAACTCTCAAAAGGCTGAGTTTTCTTTAGCCATGATTCTGCAGTGAAAGTGCATTCTTGACACCAATTTCAGGTGTAGACCTTCATGAAATTCAAAATGAAATTTCTTGATATTCATGATTGAGAGCAAGAATTTTCTTATCAAGAAACAAGACTACACTAATACTCTCTTCTTCTCATGGTGAAAAAAATTCCTTCCCAAATTGGATAGTTTTCAATGTTTAAAAAAATTAATAATGCTTGCTAAAAAATTTAAAACTACATTGTACAGAAGAGGAAATACTTGTTCCACTCTCTGGTAATCTTAACTTTTATTAATTCCATGAATATCTTTTCAGTCTTTTCCTATACATATGCAAACATACACATGGAATATGAAAATAAATTTTGTTGAGGATATTGGGCAATATGTGAAGACTATGCACATGAATACTCTTCATCTTCACTTAGTAATATACCATGGTCATTTTTCATGTCAGTGAATATAAACACGTCATTTTTTAAATTGCCACCAAGTGTTCCATTTATTTTAATTTTTTTGGTACCAAGGATTGAACTCAGGGGCACTCGACCACCAGGCCACCTCCCCAGCCCTTTTTTGTATTTTATTAGAGACAGGGTCTCACTGAGTTGCTATGTGCTCACCATTGCTAAGGCTGGCTTTGAACTCGGGATCCTCCTGCCTCAGCCTCCCAAGTGCTGGGATTACAGGTGTGTGCCACCGCGCCCAGCTATTTTATTTTATTTTTGTGGTGCTGGGGATTGAACGCAGGGGTGTCCCATTTATATGTGTCACATTTTAACCAACACCTCCACTTTTTATTGCTTAAAAAAATTTAGTAAACATTCTTGTATGTATATAGCTTTGTCTAGTTTCATAAATATTTCTAAATAATAAAAGCAGACAGGTAGAATTTGTGGACTAATGGTTACATACACTTAAATGTTGATGTGCATTACAAAATTGCCTTCCTAAGAAGTTAATGCTGTTTCAGCTTCCCCCAGTTGTAAGTGAGACAACCTATTTCCTCAGTGGAACTGACTTAAAATGAAACTTTCTTTCAATAGTATCTGTTATTTGAAATAGTCAACATGGAAACAAAGTAAGTACTAGATATTAAAATACAAATACTTGAGTACTAAACCAAGAGCCAGAAGCCTGCAGAGGGCCTGGTTTGTATAAATCAATAGTCACTCTACACATGTTTTAATATCTTGCTGTGGAGCCAAAATCATCAGGAGCTCAGCTTGGGAAAGGAAAATAATTGAACGAGGAAATAAGTAATGTTATATACAGATATCAGTGTTCACAATCTACTAAAAACAAGTGTGAATGTAGACTTTGAAGCAACTTCTCTTAAAAGACTTTGGCAGAGAGTGGACCCTTTCAAATTCCAGTCTTAGAGAGAGGTGGAGTATATGGCCTTCAATTTTCATCTGCCACCCAAATAATAAGGCATGAGGATTGCAGTGACGAAACTTGGGTCAGAACTGCTCTCTCAAGACCAATCAAGACCTTACAAAGTATGGCTTCTCCCCTTTGTGCCTTCTGGGTGGTTGAGAATTTGCAGTTACAGTTCCCAAGGGAAATAATTTTCTTCCCTAGTAAGGACAGCAAACAAGTTTGAAATATTACATTTTTCTGAAATAAAAAAGATTGATGATTCTTATTCTCTTACAATGCTTATTCTCATAAATGTATAAATATTTGAGTGGCTTACATGTATTAAATACTGGTTCACATAAATGGAAAGTAAGTAGCTTAAGTGCAACTCTGCAATATGTGGTAAATCACAAATGCATTTAAATAGTATAGGTTTTCCTTTAACATGAAAATAGACCTAGAGAAAAACTTAACATAAGATCTGATTTAACATTCAGATTGTGGATTGTATTTCTTCACACTGTGAATTCCATGCCAAAGAGGCACCGCTGGGACCATTTGCCCATTTCATAACCCTCCCATGGTGTGTACATCATGAAGCTGCCTCCTGATCATTAGTAGTGCATAGAGCAAGGAATTCTACCAACAATAATTTGTTTTGCCTACACAAAGACATCAGTCATTCTTCAAAGGCATATCAATGAATGCAAATGCCGAAAAACTTCTTTGAACATTTCTATTAAACAGTGCTGCTACTGCTGAGGATCTCTAACTTAAAAATTGCAAATCCCAACTGCTTTAAAATCCCAAACTTTCTGAGTGCTAACATGATGCTACAGTTGCAAAATTCCACCCTCAATCTCGTGACAGCTCACAGTCAAAGTCTAGGTGCACTAAAAATGTCATATAACATTACCTTCAGGCTATTTGTAGAAAGTGCATAACAAAAACTAATTTTCTTTTTAAATTTGCATCCCATCCCCAAGATGTCTCATTATGTGTATTATGCAAACATTCCAAAATCTGGAAA
Organism: Tamias sibiricus; assembly: GCA_025594165.1. Lineage (NCBI taxonomy): Eukaryota > Metazoa > Chordata > Mammalia > Rodentia > Sciuridae > Tamias > Tamias sibiricus. The sequence continues at coordinate 136,546,724 of CM046658.1, read as the reverse complement.
ACAAAAATCCCAAAGCTGGTTCCAAGCATTTCAGATAAGAGAAACTCAGTCTGTAGTGTTCAATGTTGGTAATTAAAAATTCTAGTTAGTAACAGTGTCCTCTTACACAAATGAAGTTATTTCTTTGATTATTTCTGAGTAGATACACCCTTGTGTATGTATGTTAAGAATTGTGCATTATATTGATATGAATTAATTTTTTTTCCACAGATTTCTCTTATCTCCGTTTTCCCTGGGGAAATTTTGGTAAAAATTTTGTGGAGGTTATAAGGTCATTTGTACACTGAAGCTTTTTTTTTTTTTTTAGAGAGAGATCAAAAGAGTAATTTTTATTTTTTTTATTCGAAGTTGTATATATAAAGTAGTGTGCATTACAATTTGTAATACATATATAGAGCACCTTTTTACATATCACTGTTTGTGTACAAAGTATATTCATACTATTCAGTTCTCTTTTTCATTTCTCCCTATTCAAAGACAGTAAGTCAAACATATGGCATATAGATATGTCTGTAGTGACCCTCAGAGTTGTGCTGAAGATCTTTTTTTTTTTTTTTTGAGTTTTTATACATGCACTTAGTGTATTGATGTGCAACTCATTCTGCCATCATTCCTATCCTCTTTCTCCCTCCCTCCCGTCCCTCCCCTTTGTTCTATTTAACATTCCTTCATTCCTATCATCCCCCTCCCTTGCCATTATAATTCAGTATCATCATAATAAAGAAATCATTGGACCTTTGGTTTGTTGGGATTGGCTATCTTCACTTAGCATTATTTTCTAAAGATTCACTGAACTTTAACTACATTTTCAATATGTGCTTTGTTGCTCCAAGATATACCCTAGAATATACTTCTATTCCTTAGAAGTTTCTTAAGTATTTATTTCTTAAATCCTCAAAGAAAAAAGGAAACATCTAATTTATTAAGAGAAACATCTAATGTGAAATGATTTTTCTTTTACTTTGCTGCAATGTGTCTGAGTTTAATAAAATGTGTTTCTTTTCCTTTCCTGTTCAGCCAAAGGAAGGAATCTGCATCCTTTCAATAATATCAGCCGGCAAAAGATGATATTGAGTTTAACTATTCCCAGTGAGTCCAAAGTGGAATTTCCCTGCATCCAGGTTCCCCTGGGGTTTCCACTGCTGATTGCCTTCAAACTTGGAAACAGTTATCCCAGCCCTTGCTCTTTCCCCTAGTTGTCTTGCCAAACTATGCAAATGTAATTCTTGCTTTCTCACAAATCAGACCCAGGGACATTGTTCTCACTTCTTTCTGGATGGCTTTCCCCCCACTTATCCTTGACATACTTCTGAGTTCCTCTGAACTACAGAACATGAACTATTTTAAATCAAGTCAATGAGACACTCTCAGTTCCCATATATGTTTTTTATTCAAGTTTGTGTATTGTCTTTGTTAAAATAAAATATAACATTTACTGCAGAGTAGTCAGAGCGCAGTAGAGCTATCTCAAAAATATGTGAAACAAAACCTTAGTGAACAGACATTTTTAAATGTACATAGTTCCTTTCCATTGTTGGATACCTGCCTGATAATATGTTTTGGAAAAACAAATTTAAAAATCTAAATAATATATAGAAGGCAGCATATGATAATTGTGTATAGCCTTGACTTTTTGGTGTTTTATTTATTTATTTGTTTGTTTGTTTTTTTGTGCCAGGGATTGAACTCAGGGGCACTCAACCACTAAGCCACATCCCCAGCCCTATTTTGTATTTTATTTAGAGACAGGGTCTCACTGAGTTGCTTAGGGCCTCACTTTTGCTGAGGCTAGCTTTGAACTGGCAATCCTCCTACCTCAGCCTCCCCATCTGCTGGGATTACAGGCATGTACCACCACACCAGGCTATTTTTGATATTTTTAAATTATTTTTTTTCCCAAAAATGTTCATTTTTCTTCATGGAGTATAAGGCACATTGTTGTTAATAAATTTACTACTCTTTATTGCTCTCCTGATTCCTTTAACTACTGCAATTTTAAAATGACATCCAGAAAATAATTAGAAAAATCATAGATTATGCTGCTAAACCTTTGATGAATTCTCTTTATTTTACTAATGAGGAAATAGGGCCCCTTATGATGTATGGCTTGTCTAAAGTCACATAGCTACATACCAATTCAGCCAATATCTCATAGATACCAACTTAACCAAAATTCACTTCATTTTATGTGTATGCCCTCTTCCACATTAAACATTTATTTCCCAGTGCTATTCTATTTTCCCTAATTATAGTACAAAATACACTTTGTTAGTTTAGTCAGTCCTCCATAGTTATGGGTTCTGCATCCATGGATTCAACCAACTGCAGATTTAAAATATTCAGGAAAAAAAAAAAAAAAAAACCTTGTGTCTTTACTGAATATGTACAGACTATTTTCTTGTCAATTTTCCTGTCAACAAAACAACATGACAATTCACTTGGCATTTAGGTTGTATTAAGTGTTATACTTAACCTAGAGATGATGAAAAGTTGTGTGTAGGTAATACATGGATACCCCAAGATAAGACACTTTGGTATCCAGGGTGGGTGGAACCAAGCCATCACAGATACAGGAGAAGAGCTGTGATTATAACTCTCACCATCTGCGTTGGACACAAATAAGGATCTCCTTATATTTTGATGTTGTGTCTCTTAGACCACCTAATTCCTCTGCCACAGCCTCCACAGCAGCCAAGACAGTCACAAATGATATTGCATTCCTGAAAGGATTTTAGATATTAATGTCACCATCAGAGACTTTAGAAGTGCGGGATTATGGTCCGTTGCCACATCCCTATTCAGTTTACCTATCTAGCCCTAGAAAAACAGATGGATCATGACAGATACTGATGGACTACCATCAACTTAACAGGTGATATCTCTAGTCAAAATAGGTGTGCCAGATATGTGCAAGGTCTGTCAGCAGGGCTTCCCAGGCAGGTAGAAGGATTCCAATAATAAGATACTTCTTGGGATTTTGGTCAACAGGCTAATAATACAAGCCCAGTCACTGGAGTCAGATAATAATGTCATCACTGGATATGGTCCACAGAGCAAGTGGTAGGGAGCAAGAAACAAGAAGAAATCCAATTATCAGGACTAGACTACTGGATGGATGCTAATGCCCTGGAACTTGGGCTGCAAGGTCAATGGGCAAGACAATACTCCCTCCAAGCAAGGAGCTAGACAGAGCTGTACTTTCTCAGAATGAGACTTGTTCCAAACTGGGAATGGAACCACCTTATGACCGCAGCTATCCCACTCCTATGTCTATACCCAAAAGACTTAAAAACAGCATACTACAGGGATACAGCCACATTAATGTTTATAGCAGCACAATTCACAATAGCTTGGTTGTGGAACTAACCTAGATGCCCTTCAGTAGATGAATGGATAAAGAAAATGTGGTAAATATACACAATGGAATATTGCTCAGCAATAAAAGAGAATAAAATAATGACATTCACAAGTAAATGGATGAAGTTGGAGAATATAATGTTAAGTGAAGTTAGCCAATCCCCAAAATCCAAATACCAAATGTTTCCTCTGATAGAAGGAGGCTGATTCACAGTCGGGTTGGGACAGGGAGCATAGGAGGATTAGAGGAACACTAAAAAGGCCAATGGGGAGGGAAGGAAATGGAGGGGCCAAAAGGGTAAAAAAAAAAAAAAAAAAAAAAGATGATGGTAGAATGAGATGGATATCATTACCCTAAGTGCATGTATGAAGACATGAATGGTGTGAATATACTTTGTGTACAACCAGAGATATGTAAAAATGTATATGTGTACTATGAATTGTAATGCATTCTGCTGTCTCATATAACACCTTAGAATAAAAGAAAAGGAAAAAAAATTTAAAAAGACTTGTTCCAGAGGTGGAGGCAAGTCTGGGTCTCTGGGAAGGATGCATAGAAAATACTGAGTGACCAGGGTATAAACAGATCAAAATAGCCATGCATGGTTCCAACCTCCCTCCCCTGACTTGGCTTTCAAGGTCACTTTTTCCGTATATCTCTTGACATATATATTTTATTTTAACATCTATCTTCAAGATTTCTTAATGAGGCTTGCTATTGAACAAATAATTTTCAGAATAAAAAAAAAGAGCCACTTCTATCACCTCTTTTTGGCTCTCTCCACAAATATAAATGTTGCCTGAAGGAGCCCTAATTAGGAAAGGGCTGTTGTAGCTAGCTGGAAGCCATAAGTTCCACCTGATATGTATGTGACGCACCTGTAGGCACCCGCAAACCTGAAGGTATATAACCGGGTGAAAGCGGTCCGAGTTAGGAGAACGGAGAATTCAGACAGTCGGGCAGTCACTCGGTCGGTCAGAAGAATCAGAGCGGCCAGAACGTAGGCAGAGCGGTTACAGAAGAGAAACCAGATAGAAGAAGTAATGACTGGTCAGAGTTAGGCCGAGACTCCTGAGGAAGACAGAAGACAGAAGACAGAAGAAAGAAGAAGGAAGAAAGAAGAGAGAAGAAAGAAGCTCTAATCTTTCTCTAAGCTAAGCTCTATCTTTCTTTACTCTACTCTAAGCTAAGAAGAAAAGCTAAGCTCTATCCTTTACTCTAAGCTACTCTACTCTAAGCTAAGAAGAAAAATCTTTCTTTCCCTCTCTAAGCTCTAAGACAGAAGAAGGAAGACAGAAGAGAGAAGAAAGAAGTTCTAATCTTTCTCTAAGCTAAGCTCTATCTTTCTAAGACTCTAAGCTAAGCTCTAAGCTCTACTATATCTTTCTTTCTCTCTAAGCTAAGAAGAAAAATCTTTCTTTCCCTCTCTAAGCTCTAAAAAGTCTTAACTCTTTCCGAGAATTTTCCCGCGGCACCGTGGCTGGCCACAACAGGCAGCTTACAGTTGCCCAGGAATCCCTGTGACCACTTTGTAAGCAGAAACAGTCATCTTTTTAATTAGCAATTACTGAAAACTTGGCATCATTCATTCATTCATTTATACATCAATTATTCACACATTCAACAAATATTTACCAAGTGCCTACTGAATGCAATGCACTTATTCTCAAGTAAGACAGACCTGTCCTGCAACACTGGATTGCTGTTTTCTATAGGTAGTACCTATTTCTTAAGGTTTTAAAAGAACTATAGGAGATAATTCATATGAAGCATAAGATATAGCATATTGCAATAATAATTAACTAAAATGGAATAGCTGCTACTATGACTTATAATCTCATTAATGATAATAATACTAAAACACAAATGTATTGGATTGTGGAGAGCAGACTTTAAAGTAAATAAGGGTAATGTAGAGTAATAAGTATTCTCATGCAAGATTCAGAGAGACTAATCTACTTGGAAAAGTCAAAGAAGTCTTTACAAGATGAATCATGCTTTAGCTTAAGGTTGAAAGTTGAAGAGTCCAACAAATGGTCATGACCAAATGGTCACAGCAGAGATGTTGTAGGCAGAGGCATGTCCTTGTGCTCTGACATGTGTCAGCTGATCATTCATGAATCAGCATAGAAGATGAAGCTGGGATGTGCAAAGGGCTGCAGAAGAAACAGCCTTGCCTTCTTTGCAGAAGAGCCTGGATCAGGTACGGGCAAATGATTATGCACTCCTGGGGATCATTGCATCATGGAGAACCAAAATGATCTTTTATAAAAATAATTCTAGTAAAAATAGAGAAGTTGGAGCTGAAGTCAAATTGGGGAAGGGGAAGCAGGCAAGCCAGGGCGACACCAATGGCATGAAGGTCAGTTAAGAGCTGTTCAATCAGGAGGGAGGGCGTGAGCATCTGCCTGGTTCTGGCCTTTCAGCATCAAAGCACACCAAGAAGCTCAGCCCTGTCCCTGAAGTCATCTCTGACCCTTGCTCTCTCTGGCACTGTTGGAAGCAGGTAGTTGTGTTTAGAAGACATTTGCAACTGGCCTAGGACAGGTGACTGCCGAGCCTTGCTAATATGTGACTTCTCCCTCCTACCCACTTTTTCCAAGCCCTGAAGAGTGGTGAGGTACACTGGTCACCTGTTTCAGAAGCATTTTGTGGGCTTGTTTAAAAATGCCTATTCCTAGACCCTACTAAGCAACCAGAATCCCTTGGAGTTGGACATAAAAGCTGTGCCTTTTACAATTTCCTAAGAAGGAATAACTTTGAAAACCCCTGCAAGGCACTCCTAGACAAGTGATCCTTATAATGAATTGATCACCTCCTAACTAGATCAGGCAACTTTTATAAATAGCTTGGGAGGCTCCATCTCTCTGAATACATGAAGGCCCAGGGTGAACAAGGAGTCCTGACGCAGCAAGAACATCCCTAAGGGTTGACACGTAGTCAGATTTAGGAATCGTTGCCCAATATCATCTTCCTGCTAAATTATCCTTCTGCTGATTGAATAAATGAAATTATTAGTCATAAAACCTTTCCTGCTATAATTACAAAGGGCTGGCTGAGTTGCAATTTTATTGAATTAACCACAGAAAGATTTTGAAAAACAAAGAGCCCGAGATGAAAGGAGAAGGTCCCTCTCACAGCTTATTGCTATTAAGGGATGGCCTTGAGAAGGAACAGCTACTGATGACCACAGCACTTATTAACCCTGTGCATTACAAGGTGCGCATTATGTGGAAAACCGCCTGACACAAGACAAAGAATGGCCTTTGATCTAATCAATTGCATCAGGGCCCTTTTCCAGCTCCTCTCTCATTTGTCTCAGAAATCTAGGGGAACTCCCTTTGACCACATAATGCCTGTGTTTCCAGTTCTGAAAGCAACGATCATCAGTTTTCCACTAGTTCACCTGCCAGCGAGTATGAGGTTTATTGAATCTGGAAAAGACCTAATCCAATAATGGACCTGCTTGAGAGATGGGGGTGGGAAATGAAGCAGAAAAAAATTTTGGATGAAGCTGCTTAGACAGATGAGAGTTATTAATTCCACAATGCCACATCAGCATCATTCGGAGAACTTAAAAAACTGTAAAAGCAACAAAACACATTCCTGGGCCTCGTCTACCATATTAAAATCTAATGGTCACAGTGGAAATCTTTTATGTGACTTAAAATGAGATTAAGAAGTCAAAGTGGGAAATCCTACAGAAACAAACCTTATGCCACTAGTTATCACTTAAAGAAGATCTGGCTCCACTGTTTATTTTTCTCTGGTTTAATGAACCCCTCATGGTTATACAAATTACAGCTTTTTGATCCATAAGAAACTCTTTTGGATATATTGGAGGGAGATTTTACTGGTTTCTAAGTGAAGATAAATAAAATATTTTTTTCTTGGAAAACTTTTCATGGGAGTAATGAGAACAGCTCAAAGCTTTGCTTTAACCCACAATGGTGAACCAAGCAGGCTTTCAGCAAGAGTCCTTTGAAGCACTTGCCCATAGGACGGAGTATGAGTTTCCTCCTACAGTAAAATGTGAGCCTTCCTATAATCTCTCTTGTTGAAACTTCTATGAAAAGAGAACAGTACAAGAACACAAGTGAACTATCCTGTCTACCTCCAAGCAGAACAACAGGAGATTTTACTTTGGAGCATAGACCTGCCAATAACAGGGCAGCATTTGTCTGGGAAATTCCAGAAAGTTCTTCAAAAGAAAAATCCCACTGCAATTTAGATTTCGTGTGGAATTATTGGGGAAGGACCAACACTACCCAGAGAGTCCAGAAAGACTGCACTGAGAAAGTATTACTTGGGCTGGATGTTCAAAGATGAACAAGATTTTGTCAGAGGAGGAGAATGAGGGCTAGCTAGCCAGTGGGCAGAGGAGGGGAGAGGAGAGGGGAGTGTGGCAGTATGCATGTGTGTAAAGAAAGAAATGAATGGGTTTTAGTGCTAAAAGAGAGCTGAAGGCTGAAGATCAGTATTCAGTGTCTGTTTGGAGAAGGAAGACCTGAGGGGTTGGCTCTGGAGCTGCGGGTCATGCAAAGATGTTTGTCAGCAACGAGGAAGTCATCAAATCTTTTCAGGACAGGCGTTTGTTTTGAAATCAGGTAAAGTTCTAATGGGATGATTCCAGTGTCGGAGTGGCTTGGTTTGAGTTTCTGGCAAGGTAACCAGGGGACCAACTTAGAAAACTATTACAACCATCTAAAACAAACAAACAGAAGAACGAACAAATGAAGTGAAAGGAGGGTGAATGGGGCAAGGATGAAAGGAGCCCCAGAAGGTAAAACGATTTGCCTAGGATTGCAAAGACAGGCTTCCTGACTTGTAATCCTGTGGTTTCTCGTGCTCAGCTCTCTTCACCACTGTATTGTCTTTTGCTATGATTTGCTTTTCTCAAGAATATATGACCTTTTATCGCCCATTTCCACACTGCTGATCGCGGTGTCGCTTTTCTGAAGTACCACTGCACTAACTGCATTCTTACATGCACTGTTTGTAAACTTGTTTAAGATAGGCTTTCCTCCCCTGCTTTGAATCTAACTTTGGTTGCATCTCTACAGAGGATTCCCCAAAATACATTAAGTGGGGTCACTCAGGCTAAACATGCCTTCTCCTCATCCACTACTAGAAATTTTACTCTGATGAAATAAACTATGAAATGCAGAAACTTCCAAAAGACCCCTTACCTCTGATCCCAAGAAGGTATAGCAGCAGCTCTATACATTCCCTTCTTTAGATCCTTACTAAGGCCTTTCTCAACTTTCCCTAAGTGTAGTACTTTCCAAGAAGAAACATGAGCACCCAACTCTCTTAAATCTGCAGAAGAAAAATAAAAAGAGGGAGCAAACTTTTAAAAAATTATTATTCCTCTCAACCTTCCCCCCATTAATTGCCCATCTCTTAGAGGAAGCGCCAGTTAGGATGCTGCTTTTGGGGAGCCCCATTCTCTGATCAATGTCAGAGACCAAAAGATGATGGCAGTGGGAAGAATATAGATCATGTATAGGACTTTTCTTTCTTGAGATGAAGACTGAGGGGTCACTGCTACATGGCTTATTTATAGTAAGTGTTTAGTAGTAATTGAATAAATTATGTTGAATTAAAATCCCTATGATAATCTTTCTAAAATTTGTACTGGTTTTTATAGTTTTAGAGAAATTCTATACTATGTCTTTCTTTCCATAATCCTATAATGTTATTGACGAAGGTCTCACTGGCCTTGTTATATAATCTAAAATGTGGGTTAAAGTACTTAACCCAACATCAGTCCTAACAAGGAGGAAATACAGGATTCAAACCCAGGGCTTTGATTTGATATTCTGTTCTCTCCAGCATTCCCAGGGCTTCCTTGAGACCATTATCACCAGTGTTGGGTCTGAGAAGTCTGGACTCAGATACGTGTAGAACTTTTCAAATGCTAGTGGTAACAGACTGCCACCTCCTGTGAAAGAATTTTTGAAAACTGGAAAAATGGATGAAGAGTGCCAGTGGCGAGATAAACCAAATATTTGTCCATCAACCCAGAGTTGAAGAAAACTTGACAGGCTTATTCTTAACATAGGGAGATGGCACAGGTTAGTTTTTTTTTTTTTTTTTTTTTTAATATTTATTTGTTTTAGTTGTACACAATGCCTTTATTTTTACGTGGTGCTGAGAATCGAACCCGGGCTGCACACATGGTAGGCGAGCCACAACCCCAGCCCCACAGGTTAGTTCTTGATGATCTCTTATGTTCCCACATTTAGAGACCATCTGAGGGTCTTGTAGAAGATGGGAATCCCAGGATCCACCTGTATCTACTGAGTTAGACTCTCTAGGGTTTGAACCTGACATCTGCATTTTTAAAGATCTTCTTAGAAGAGAATAAATAAGAGAAGAAGTGATATTTAGGGATAAATGGAGAACCAGGCTATCAATAATTAAAAACAGAAGGATGATTTTGTAGAAGAAAGATCTGTCTCAACTCTAAAACACATAAAAGACCCTGAAAACCTTTAGTTTTATCTTAAACATTTGCAGAAAGCAACATTCAAAGAAATAGCAATGATTGTTTGTTGTTTAGATTTAATACAATTATAAATAATAAAATGTAAAAATTTAAAAATAGATTTTGCATGTATGTTATCTAGATTTTCTATTCTGTCACAAATTATGTTACCAAAATTTTCTATTGCAAATATAATTTGAATAAATGAAAGTCCTGGTGGAAAAAAAATATTATGCAGTAAAGTTTGAAAAAATCACTAGATGAAGAGCTTAGTTACCTAATTTAACCTTTCCAGGCATTTTGGCTTCAGTTATTTTATGTGCAAAACAAGATAATAAGACCTTGCCTCCCTACATCCAGGAGGCTAGATCTAATTATCTTTTCCTGTACCTCCTGGTTCTGAACCTACCATTTAATGATTTGTTTTTCTCATCAATCATTACTGATAATTCATTCCTACTTCTCTGTGTCTACACAGTTCCCATCCCCCAAATTTCTTTCTAAAACCCCAGCTCTCATTTAGGATCCATCCCTCTGTGAAACTGTCCTCAGCTTTTCCCACTTGAGATTTACCTGCCAATTCTCTGCTCTCTTGAAACATTTAGGTCAAGTACTGATGAGACAGCTATTGTTTTGTGGTAACAATCTTTGCTGAGTCTGTTGTGACTCCTGTTTTAGGGGCAGGAACTGTTCTTGTTGATGACCATCATGCTCACCAATACCATGTAAATTATCATTTAGAAATGGCTTTATTATCACTTTCATATGCATGTTCAAAAATCATGGAATAAACCCTCTAACAAGCATGTTATGCAACCAGAGATACGAAAAATTGTGTACTATATGTGTAATATGAATTGTAATGCATTCTGCTGTCATATATAACAAATTAAAATTTAAAAATAAATAAAATTTTTAAAAAGCATGTTATGAACAGACTTCAAGATTAGTTTCTAATAGGCCTGAACTCATAGGAATTTGTTTTTCATTAGCTACATGCAGTTAACTGTCCAGTACCTATGTATCCAACTCTGCTATTCAGAAAGAGTACAAATTATGTCTTAACTACCAAGAGATTTTAATTCAGTTACAAATTTTTTTCACTAAGTTGAAATAACCAGTCTATGGCTTATGAGAAAAATAAATATGCCTGAAATATAATGTTGAGCATTAGCAGAGGGAGGTAACCAGCAAGTCAGACCTTTCCAAGGTCCCCTGAGGGTGGATGGGAACACAGGAGATTATATTTGTTACATTGAAACAAGCCCGCATCCAACTTTCTCCAAAACAAAACCTTTGTAGCAGGGCAAAAATCACCTCTATTTAAAACAGCTGAAGTGTATTGGAAGTCCCTGGTTAAGAGTGCCCTTGATGCAGGATTGCAGTAAACAGTCTCTGTTCTTCCCAAAGTTGGCACTAAAAGACACTGAAATATTATCTAATTGTCAGATTTAATGGATCTAGTGTAATTTTTTTAGGTATCTGTGTTCTTTTATTTTGAACTCCAATTTTTAAAAATTGTGGCATTCAGTTTGAAATTGAAAGGAGAAAAATAAATAATCCATTAGGTGGAGAAATCCAGTCAAAGGACACAACTGGAGGCCCCAGCATGTGTGTGGGGTGGGCCCTGGTATTTCTGGAAGTTCTGTGTCCCTTCAAGAAAAACAAATGTCGAAGACAGAAAGGAATCTCATAAACCTTCCTCAAATATAACAGGCCTTTCCGTGACCCGCTATTACCTTAACTTTATCCTTTTCTACAACTTCTTAAATGAAATCACTGAGTTTTAATGAAATTTGAGACTACAAATTATTTGATCCCATAAGTAATTTTCTTATTTCTTTTCATAGCCAGTTTTCTTGGCCATTCACCTGACATTGTTTGAGCGTTCCAGAGTGTGCTCTGTAGGGAAAGGAAAGCAGGAAAGGGTGGGGACTGGGGAACAAGAGAGGAAAGCAAGTGACAAGGAAAATGTTCTGTTGCCTAAGATTGAGCAAATAACTAGAAAACAATCAGGAGGTTACATCCGGCAGCGCTGTTCTTCTAGGGACGTTGCTAGAATTTATCATCCTAAAAGTATTAGAACCAAAAATTTAGTGATGGATGAATTCATCAAATAATAAAGGTACTGAACATTGCCTGTACGCACTAAGACCTGGAAGAAAAGCCTGGTACCTAACTAAAATAACATTGCAAAGGGCAAAGGCATTAACAGAGTGAAACCATAAAGTCACAGCACATAGGTAGAAGACTGTTATAGGGTATATAAATGCTAATGACATTTGTAGATTAACAGTGAGAAATAAGAACTGAAAAATTACTAAAACATTTCCTTTCTCAAAATTATGGTTAAGATTAATTTTGAGAGAGGAATGATTTTAATTTCATCAGTTAGTTAGTTTGGCATGTCTGACTATCTATTCCTTTTTGTTTCTTGCATTTTCTTTAGAGTTGAGAGGTAATATTTTTGGAGTTCCAACTCCTTAATAAGAATTATAGGCAATACTTATATAGGTTTTCTATGTACCAGCTTTATGTAAAATAAAATATACAATCTTGGCAACCCTAAATATGGACATAATTATCATCCCATTTTTACAGTTAGGTAGACTAAGGCATAGGAATGTTTGGTAACTTGATCAAGGTGACCCAGGAGCATAGCAGCATGTCCCCATACTTTACCCTGAGTGCCAGTGGCAGAGACTATCATTGTTTCTAAAGGATAGAAAATACTGCTGTCTGGGCAGCCAGGAGAGGCATTGCCAATGTTCTGTGAATTCATTTCAGGGGGGGGTTCTATACCACACCTATTTCAGAGCCCCATCAACATCCCCATGAGAACCGTCACAAGATGACTTAGCTGTGGTGCTCTCTAGGGAATTCAAGTCTGTAGTTATGAAGGGTGAAAAATCCTGTATCCACATCTGCTTTTATTCTTCTGAATGAGTAGAAAAACTTTGTTCCAAATTAAATAGGAACAAAGTAGGATTTAAATATTATTCTACTTTCAATCAGCATTTCATTTGTATATGTCACATTTTTGTATGTGCCTCCTGAGTCTAAATTTATGTATCTCCTGAATTTAAATATCAACCAAATAGAAAATACAAAAATGATTTATTTACAATTGGGAAAGAATAGTTCTCTGAGGAGTTAATTAAGGATGATTTTTTTCCTTAAAAAAAGATTTATTATTTGTACTCACGGAGTTGACAAAAATTGGCCTTCTTTAGTTATGATTAACTAATTGTGTTATATTTGCATTGATCTCTGCTTGGATTACACGTTTTTGTGAACACTGGGAAAGAACGCACAGCGTCTCTGGTGAGATCAGTGTCTTCAGAGGTGGAATGGCATGGTGCAGGTTCCCGTGCCTCAGAGCTTGTTCAGGCGTTTGCATTATGAGTGACTGGAAATCTTCAGTTTTGTAGGAGGGCAGAGAGGAAAGAGACTCCCCTAAGCGGGGGAGTTACATCAAGAGCTGTACCCCTAGATAGCTCTGCTCCCCTGTCTGACTCATCTGCGTTCCACCCCATAAGACCTGGCAAGCCTTGAGCTCATCCAGTGTTAGGAAATAACTGAGATTAACATGGTCCTTTTCTCAGCAGTACTTGGCTTTAAAAGGGAATTCATATAGATAAAGAAAATAAATGGTGCATTCGAAGACTCCTGACAGGAGATATCTGAGGGGTGAAAATGGAATGAGAATAGGGCTTTTCGTTAGCTCTCGAGTTATTCTTCCTAGACCTGTACTAGTCCCTCCTATATGAAAGGCTAATATTAAACAGATGTATCTTAGGTTCGAAGCCAGTATTTATTGAGAATAATTAACCATAATTTTACTCCCTCCATTTCCTAAAAAGACTTGTCTTCATTTATACATTTTACCTTTATTTCTAAGCCTTGTAGGCTTTTTAGAATTCATTTTAAAAAATGAAAATGTGTTTAAACCTAAGAAATTGATGATTTAAAAAAAATTATAAAGGCCAGTCACCACTATATACATATTAGAATAGCTAAAATTTAAAGACTGACCCAACTGTTGGCAAGGCTACAAAGAAACTGAAGATGTCATACACCACTGGTGGGAATGTCCAGTAATACATCCACTTTGGAAAATTAACCATTTCTTTAAAATGAAGCATGCCTTTTCCCTGTGATCCAGCCATTCCATTCCTAGGTGTTTATTTAAGAGAAATGAAAGTATCCACACAAAGGTCTATGCACAAATGTTCAGGGCCACTCTATGCACAGTAACCCAAAAGTACATCAATAAGTGAATGAATTAGCAGATTGTGATATAACCATACATGAAATACAATAAAAAATGAATAATAGATTGAAAAATATAGCTTTAAATGTATCTAAATTTGTCATATAAATCCTTCTATAATAAATGATAGAGCAGATAAGATTAAGCAGTAGACGTAACATCTTTCAAGAAGCATTCAAAGGAAAATCTATGTGCACAATTAGGGAGTGATAAATGGAAGGAGGAAAAGCAAGAAAGCCAACACCCCTGACAATCTTATTAATCTCTTCCAGTAAAGAATGTGAACTCAAAGACCAGGAAGCCAGAAAGATAGGAAGGTTAAAAAAGAAAGAAAGAGGGGGGGATGGGGGAGGGAGGGAGGGAGGGAGAGAAAGAGAGAGAGAGAGAGAGAGAGAGAGAGAGAGAGAAAGGAAGGGGAAACAAACTAACTTACATAACAGAAGAAAATTGATCAGACATGAAAACAAAACAAAACAAAAAAATCCTTAGGTGACCCTTTCTACTGTACACAGCACCACCTTCAGGAAAACAATAGGAAATACTATATCACGTTTAACAGATCCTGATTCACCCATTGGTTTATTCATTTAGTACTGACTTACCCTGGGTATACGAAGCACTGTTCTGGATGCTTGGAATACAACAAAATGAACAAAACTTTGGAGCTTATCTATAAATAAAAGCAGTAAAGCAGTTTGGGTTTTATAAGCAGTTTAATTTATTTTAAAAGTGTAGTAAGAATTTAAAGGATTTTTTTAAATCAAAAAATAACAAAACAATCATTGGAACTTTTTTTTTTTAATGTGTTTTTACAGAAGTGGTTTGCATGAATCAGGATTTGTTTGTAGCATTCCATGGTCAATCCTAAAACTGTTCAAAAATCAGCATACTGGATGCTGTGGCCTCTTCCCTTATCCCGTGTTCAGGACGCAGTGACCTCATTTCAGGATCACTGCACCTTCACAATGGACATTGGGTGTGACTGTCCCTCTCTTCAGCAAGGGGTTTACACTTGGATAAGAGGACTCAGTTTAGCCAAAGCACTTTTCAGTCTTCAGTTGAGCCTGGATGGATTCTATTGCTATATCTTCCAGTTCACTGATCTTTTCTTCTGCAGTTTCTACTTGTTCTTCATCCTATCCAGCAAATGTTCAACCAGAGATTGTATTTTTTTTTGATTCTAGATATTTTGTCTTCCATTGATCTTATGTTCAAATTCATTAAAATTTTGAGCATGTGAACATATTTATATGTTTTAAAGTCTGTCTGCTAATTCCATTATCTCTGTTGTTTCTGGCTTTGTTTCTATTGGCAGATTCCCCCCCACCCCAACTGTTCTCCTGCTTCTTGTCATGTGTGTAACAGTTTTGGATTAGGTGCATGAATATCACAAGCATAATATTATTGCATGTCCAAATTTTTGTTGTCTTCCTTTAAAGAACATTGGCCTGTGTGCCAACAGAAATTGAAGTTACTTGCAGATCAGCTTTCACCAGGTCTTATTTTTAAGCTTTGTTAGAGTCTAGCATAGCCTTTACACTAGGGATGGTTTGGTCCTAGTAAAAAGGCCCTTCTAGGGTCCCTTCTCATGCCCTAGTTGAATAATGAGACCCTTCACTCTGATTGGCTTCGACTTAAATGACTCCCTGCCCTGTCTGGGGCCTGTGGATTACTCAATTCACTGCCCTCTGGCCATTTTACCCCTGACCTCACTGAAGTTTCACTCTATGTATGCACAGCTAAGGATTTTGTCAAAAATAAAGGGCACCATAATCTCCAAATTTACAGATTTTTAGTGTTCTGTTTGCTATAGATTCCCTCTTCTCTGTAACTTCTACTGTCCCTCATCTTCCAGCAGCCTTAAAAATCCCTACCTTCCAGTATCTCTCAATTCAGAAAGGTCACAGTGCTTTTCTTGTAACCTTCTTCCTACACTGCCATTCGGGATGTGTCCCCAGGCAAAAATGATGATGAGGACTCATTAAAAATATTTCCTTTTCCTAAAGCACAATCCTTCATTTCCTATACTCCAACACTTGAAAATAGCTGTTTCAAGTATTCTGTTCAGTGTGCCAGCTATTTATGACACAAAGGCAAACTCAATCCTTGTGGTTATGACTATAAACAAATTCCACAATTCCTTTTGATCTCATCTGCCGTGCAATACAGCATTAAAACAAGCCAACTTCAATAATGCATACCTTCCATTTTTATATCATTTTTTAAGAAAATGCGCTTGATATCATAATATGGAAAGGTTAAAAAAAAAAAAAAAAAAAAAAAAAAGCTTTTTCCTTTTACCAGTCCATAAGGAAAATGGAAGGGGTGTTGAGAATTGAGATGTCTATATCTATTGTTAACAAAACATGCCAACTCTCTACACTTCTATATTTACATAGGAATTGGCAATCTTAAGACATCAAGTGTTCAAAAGGTGGGACCTATCTATCAGGGCTAATTTTGAAACACTTTTTAGATTCTCCTCAAAAGAGTAGACAAAGAGGCTGGGCGCGGTGGCACACACCTGTAATCCCAGCACTTGGGAGGCTGAGGCAGGCGGATCGTGAGTTCAAAGCCAGCCTCAGCAATGGCGAAGCACTTAGCAACTCTGTGAGACCCTGTCTCTAATCAAAGTACAAAAAAGGGCTGGGCATGTGGCCCAGTGGTTGAGTGCCCCTGAGTTCAATCCCTGGTACCAAAAAAAAAAAAAAAAAAAAGAGTAGACAAAGACCACCAAACATAGGATGTTATATATCTTGCATTTAAGACCTCTTATATTCCACATTTGATAAACTTATGCTTGGTGTTCAACATTAAGTCCCAATACTTTATTATAAGCATTGAAATAATATTTATAAAATTCTTGAGGTCGAATTCTTTTCTGATCCCTCCCCAGTCTTCAATATCTAATAGAACTAAATTAATAGTATGTTAGTTTTCATAGATGAATATTTATAATTTATTAAAATATGGACCAATCATCCAATCATGGAGAAGATTGCTAAAACACATTTTAATGAGTATGTTTTTAATTATAAACTCATTAAAATAAAATATTTAATACGAAATATAATAGAAGTAATCTTGGCCTTAGCCATGATTCCTAGGAGTATTGTTAGAAGCCTTACTTTTCTTTCAAAGTCTTTTGTCCAACTAGTAATTGAGAGCAAAGCCTTTGAATTGATATATATTTGTTTCCTGAAGGTACCATGAGCATCTTTAAAACCTAGAGGGGAACCATTTAACTTCTCCAAGGCTCAAATTTATTGATTTTAAAATGAAAATGTTTTTAATCTACCATACCAGCTTTTATTTTTAAAAATAGCAAAAGTGACCTAGTACATTTCTTGACACATAGTAGGCATTCTATACCATTTAGAAAAGTAGAAACAAGGATGGGAGGGAAAAGGGGTATCATGAACTGAAATAGATTTGCATGTAGGTATGAGTTTGTCAGGATGAACCCAACTACTATATATAGCCTTAAAGCTCTAATAATGATAATAAAAAATATCTGGGAAACACTCCTGGGGTCCCCAACCAACTCTCTTCTATTTACTCATAGAACTGATCCTGGCCCTGGCTCCTTCCTATTATATTTTTTTCCCAACAAAATAAAAATACTAACTCAAAAAGTAAAAGTAGAAACAACATTATATTGTTGAAACTGGTATTGGAGAACTAGAAAAGTTATATGGAGGCAAAGCAGAGGGAGTAATAGAAATTCATAATTTCTGAAGACACAGCATACTGCTGAGCTGGTATATGGTACTCTTAAGTTTATGTGAAGAGGCTGGGAGCAATCAATGGGTTGACCTCATGTGTTTTTCCTTCTCTCAGGGATCACTATTTTTTTTGCCTAATATTCTCTGTCTAGAAGCCATTATTTCATATAATTTTTTCATTTTTTGTTGTTTCAGTTAGAAGGGTAAATATGGGCCATGTTTCTCCATCTTGACCAGAAAGGGAAGTCTCTAGTTCTTTCCTTTCTTCCTTCCTTCTTTCCTTCCTTCCTTCCATCCTTCCTTCCCTCCATCCTCATTGTTTCTTTATGGTCCAGAATTGAACCCAGGGGTGCTTAACCACTGAGCAACATTCCCAGCCTTTTTTACTTTTTATTTGAGACAAGGTCTTGCTAAGTTGCCCAGGTTGGCCTAGAACTTGTGATCTTCCTGCCTCAGACTCCCACTTCACTAGGATTACGGGCATGCGCACCACACCCAGCTTCTCATGCTTTCTAAATAAACAAATTAGCCACATTTGGAGGGGTGATTTTGATTTGTTCTGTTTTGTTTAGTTTTTCAGTAAATTTATGTCATAATGTTAATGAAATACATGTTTCTAAAATCTAAGACCAAAACTTCCATATTGAATTCATCAATAAATATAGTAGTTTTCTACTAAAGTTTGCTTCTTGTATAATTGCATCTTATTAGGTAGAATCATGTAACTGATTTGTTACGCTATAAATGTTCAAGTAGGTGAAGAAGGGTATTATGATGGTTAATTTTTTTAAGTCAATTTGTCTGGGCTAGGGGTGACCAGATAGGTGGTAAGACATTATTTCTGGGTGTGTCTGAGAAGATATTTCTAGAAGAGATTAGCATTTGAATTAGTAAATTAAGTAAAAATGATCTTCCCGGATTACTATAGGCAGGCATCATCTCATCTATTGAGGGTCTGGATAAAACAAAAAAGTGGAGAAAGGGTGAATTCTCTCTTCCTGAGCTGGAACATCCATCTTCTGTCCTTGAATATTGGAGCCCCTGGTTCTTGGGTCTTTGGACATGGACTGAATTATACCACTAGCTTTTCTGGGCCTCCAGTTTGAACATGGCAAATTGTAGGACTTGTCCTCCGTAATCACATGAACCAATTGCTGTAATAAATCCCCCTGTATATATCTTTGTATATCTTATATTCCTAATATCCTGAATAATGATAATTGACTTGAACTGAATGGTGTAAACTGCTCCAAAGCTGCAGCACAAGAGAGCAAACTCTCTAAATGTTGCAAAAAAAGAATGGGCAGGAGTGCATCTGTGCTTCTCTAGCCAAACTGAGGTCCTCACAGTTGCTGCAACTGTCCCCCTACTGCTAGTTACCTTCCATCCTGGGCAAGGCTTATTCACCAAGAAAGTAGTGTTAGATCACTCTCTCTCCAGGGGAAATATCATCTGTTGCTTATAAATCCCCCAAGATTAGCATGCCCATATGATTCCTTTCTGCTATAGTTTTGATCTATATTAGAAGCTTGACTGTTGAGGTAGCAGTATTGATTGGGAGGTGGTGGAACATTTAGGGTGGGGCCTAGTGGGAGTTCTCAAGGTTATTGGGCTGTACCCTTGAAAGAGATTGAGGGACCCTGGCGTCCTCTTCTCATTCTCGTTTCAGCCATAAAACAAGCAGTTTTGCTCGGCCATGTGCTCTCATGATGATGCATTTCCTTGCCACAGACCCAAAACAATGGGACCAACTGATTGTGGACTGGAACATCCAAAACTCTGAGCCAAAATAAAACGTCTGTCTTTCTAAGTTATTTCCAGTATTTGTTATAGTGATGGAAGGCTGATTAACATATAGCATAGCACTTCTTTCCCGAGTCCAAGGGAACCAAACAGAAGTTAGTTCTCCTTTTATCAATGGTTCTCATACAGGGCCTGGCACATGGTGGATGGTGCCACGAATCCTGAATTATGTCATTTTAGAGCAGTGGTGTGTCTTGTTCAGTTTATTTAGATCAGTTGCCTGGCCATCCCAGAGCCACAGTCAGCCATAGTGAATGATTTTCTGTTTTGATGATTCTCCACTGGATAAGGAAGTAGGAAGATGGTAAGTATGCGGTTTATATCTGCTGAAAAATCTTTGGTTACTGTTGTATTGTGTGTGTCTGTGTGTGTGTGTGTGTGTGTGTGTGTGTGTGTGTGTTTGAATACCCACGTCTCTGGATTTAACCAGATTATTGACAAAAAAAAAAAAAAAAATCAATATCAAATATCAGGCTCTTGCGTGCACTGTCTCATGAAGAACTCTAGTGCTTGCAAATTCTACCTGTTCTCAGCCCCACTTGCCAGGTGTCCTATGAATTACCAGAGTTTATCTCTCCTGTGTTCTCAAAGGACTAACCCTTTTCTACAAGTCTTCCCATACTGTATCCTGCTGCCCACAAAACTATCTCTATTACTGTAGCAGCCAGGATACCCTAATACTAAAGTTAAGAGCACCTTGTCCTAAACACCACACCCCCCACTCCCTTTGGGTCTGAGCTTGAAGGTGTCCAAGCAACTCTGGGTTCCATTCTGGCAGGAGAGATAGCATCTCTTTCCTCTCTGTGCAGCAAGCTATTACCTGGGCCTTGCAGCAGAGATGCTCATGCCCACCACCACACACAGATCACAGAAAACAGATCCTTTAACCTCTGTTTGGAATCTTCTGTCCAGTCCAAGAAGCTCAAGGGGACAAATGTCTTTCTATACTTTCCATTGTCATCTTCATCATTTCATTATGCTAAAAAATAAGCCTCTCACCTTCTACAGGTTCAAATGGTCAAACCCTATGTCCTCACCTGGACTGAGCTGTTGCATCCCACCACACATTGTAACATAAAGGGAAGTTTGCTTATTTATTTCTTTGATGCAGTGTTACCTTTGATTCATGGTCGTACACTGAGAACTTGGTTCTACCTAATGGCTCTAATCTAAATTACTTTGTTATGGTTCTGAAGCTAACAGTGGAGAAATAGAAATTATGGTTCCAGTTCTTTCTGAAACCCTCTGCATGATATTGAAATAGTTTACTGATTAGGACCCATTTCCCCATGATCAATCTATAAGGATTCTAAAATCCCTTCTAGGTCTAACGCTGTGTGAGGTTTGGTGTGACTAAAACAATATACCCTTTGTCCAGGTGGCTTACAGTGATGGTAGGAGTGGTTATGGGTATTCTCTGTAATAGTAGTTAGGCACTAGAGTATCAGTTATTGCCTTACTCTAAACTTTTTTTTAGATACAACTGTTGTATAACCTGTGAAGAACACTATGTCCTAAGTAGTTCATTAAAAATTAATGATTTTTTTCAATGTCATGAAGATTGTGTTGAATTTGAAACATGAACATAATATACCTAACTAGAAAGAAATCAGTATGAAGTGCCTCTCTGAGTATATGATCCTAGCCCTGCACTGAACAGAGTATAGCATCCTGGTTTCTCATAGCTGCCAATACCAAGATACTATATAATATGGACATTCTTAACAGGGAAACGAAAATCACTGATATTTGTACAAATAAAGGCTCACTCATATTAACATGTAACTTTGGAATTTGATTCAAACAACTTCAGCAGTTTGGATCACAGTTTGGAAGTGCCAAGGGCATGAGACTGAGTATGTTTATACTCTCTCATATGTCCGTGTGCAGATGACATCGTTCACAGCACTTTCCTAGAAGACAAAAGGAGGAAGAATTATTTCAGTATTGTTGAGGAAATTAACACCTAGAAAAATATAAACTAAGTGCTATCCATACATTCCATTTCTTAAAAATCTTGAAAAGAGATGTATAGATGATATTCATAGATATGATTTGTCATATATATCATATATAGAGAGAGTATATATAACATACATTGGTATACATATGAAAAAAGTAAGGCATACATTTGGAATCTGAAGTCTTAATTAAAATATTTTAAATGCCTACATTGAGGCATTTTTGCTATTTTACATGCTTGATTTTTTCAGATAATAATACCAATTTATATCCGTGCCCCATTTGATGGTTTCAGAACACAGATGTATGTACATGATGATATTTAATGCTCCCAGAAAAGCTTTGAAGGTACTGTCTACATCGTGAAGGCAAAGAATCTGAATTTTGATTTTTCCAAAGTCACATACATACTGAATGGCAGAAATGGAAATCCATGCCCTTGGATTCTGAGTCTACTGTTCTTTCTAATGAACTCTCTGTTTATTGGCTATTTATTGAACTGTTTATTTGCCTGTTCATTGGTTAATGTCATTATAAGAATCAATAAAAGGGCTGGGGGTATGTAGCTCAGTTGGTAGAGTGCTTGCCTTGCACGCATAAGGCCCTGGGTTCAGTCCCCAGCACCACCAAAAAAAAAAGAAAAAGAATCAATAAAATCAGTCATTCTTGATCCTCCCCTTCTACTGTAGTCTTCATTGTAGGAAAAAAAAAAAAAAAAAAAACCCTACTAAGATTAGCCCAGATTTGTTTGTTTACTTCCACACAAATGTTTGAATTTTTCCTTTAAACTGTTTTATATTTTGCTCAAAATCTTTTTCATTTATTTTGGTGGAGGTGGGGTTGGAGGAGGAAAGTCATTGACATTCTTCCCTCCTCCACTCTGTAGAAGTAGAAAGATGATCAGGGAATCCTGAGCAGAAACAGAAGGGACTCACCAGAGTGCAAACTTTGGATTTATTGCGCAAATTTATGCTTGCTTTAAGTTCTCATGAGTTGAAGAATCGGGCTACACAATTTTCTAAGTGTTTAGGTTTTCTTTAGTACCTCAACCATATATATTTTCTAATATTTATGATCTGTCAATGTTTTCCATATATTCTTAGTTCTTATAAAGCAAGAATAAAAAGGAAAAGTGTCTTAGATTGTCTTAGAACAAGTTACGTGGGTGATTTCATCTTACGTGTTGCCATAAGAGAGAGAACAGGAAGGAAGCGCTCACTCACCACCACCATTTTCCCATCCACCAGCTTCCTCCGAATGGTGGTTTCCTTGCCATTCCAGTCCTGAACTTGGACTAGGGTGTCATTATCTAAGGTCACGGTACTCTGAAAAACAGGCCAAACCATATTTAGATCCAACTGTCACATTTGAACACTAACATGTGATCAAGTGCCCAATTCTCTTCAGCTGTTGATACCTTCAGGTAATTTTAGAATGGTATTCACAATCCTATTTATTTAAAGGCTTTTTCAGCAATAATTCTGTTGACTAATTCTTTTGAGGAGAAAATGCTTTACAAAAGTAAAAACATAATAACTTGAACTCTTTTTTTTTATCTCTTACTGCATAAGGTATTATCTTTTCGCATAAAGAATCCTAATTAAGTTGGATATCATTATCCTAAATGCATGTTTGATGACGTGGATAGTATGAATATGCTTTGTAGACAAACAGTGATATGTAAAAAGGTGCTCTATACGTGTATTATGAATTGTAATGCATGTTACTGTTATATATACAACTTTGAATAAATAAAAAAAGAATACAAACAATAAAAAAATGTGAAGCTAATTTACACTTCTATTGCAAGAGCTTACCTAAGGATGACAAATCCCCTTTCCTTTTCTTACCTCAACAATATTTTAAAGATTTTTTTAAATTATAGTAGTTTCTCTTTTTTAAATTTAGCACCCACATCTTGATTCCACATTTTAGTTCAAAATTCTTTCATTTTACACTGTACAGAAATTAAATTTCATATTTATTAACTATCTTTTAGAATGGTATGGCAGTCCCTTATATCAGGATATTGCCTTACACAGAGATTAACAATCTTATATTGATTTCATTCAAACCGCAAGTATTTATTGACCAACTATTATGTGCCAAATACTGGGTTCTGTGAAACAGATGAGAAACATCTTCAAGATGCTCACATTCTTGTGTGGGGTATCAGACAACAAACAATAAACAAAGCATAATATGTTGTGTCAGTCAGCTGTGTGTCACTGTCATCAAAATGCTGGAAAAGAACAACTCAGAGGAGGAAAAGTTTATTTTGGCTCATGGTTACAGAGGTTCAGTCCAGGGTAGGCCGGCTCTATTGCTCTGGACCCAGGGTAAGGCAGAACATCATGGCGAAAGAGGAAGGTGGGGCAGCACTGCTCCATTCATGGTGGGCAGGAAGCAGAGAGCATGAAGGGAAGGGGCTGCGGGGAAGATGAATCCTTCCAGGGCAAGACCCCAGAGACCCACTTCCTCCAGTCATGCCCCATCTGCCCACAGTCACCAACCACACAAATCCAACTAGGATGGACTGATGAGGTTATAGCTCTCATAATCCAATAATTTCATCTCTAAATATTCCTGCATGAACACAGGACCTTTAGGGAGACAACTCATATCCAAACAATAAAATATTTATTAGAAGTAAATGACATGTTCCAATTGGAACCCATGAGATATGACTAAAAACTGTCACTTTCAGGCTGAGACAATTAAAAACTCAGAGTCTCTTTGTCTTGACCAAAGAGACCACAAGTTCCAGATCATGCAGTTATGAGGCAGATGAACATCTTTTCACATGAATTTCTGAGAGATTAAGAGAGGCAAATATTTTTTTTCCATCTACCTACCTACACACACACACACACACACACACACACACACACTTCCTCAACTCCACCTCCCAACATTGCCTATGTACTCTTTTTTTTAATTCGACATTGTTGTATATATAACAATAGCATGCATTACATTTCATATTACATATATAGAGCAGCTTTTAACACAACACTGTTTGCATACAAAGTATATTAATACAGTTCATGTCTTCAATCGTGCATTTAGGATACTGATATCCATATCTCATTCTACCATCTTCTTCTTTTTTTTTGCTCCCTTCATACCCCCTTGCTCACTCCCTTCCCCTCCCTTCCCATTGACCTTTCTAGTGTTCCTCTAATCCTCCTATGTTCCCTAACCCAACCCCACTGTGAATCAGCCTACTTATATCAGAGAAGACATTTGGCATTTGGATTTTTGTGATTGACTAACTCTTATTGAGAAATAATTTTGCATGGTGCTAAGCCATGAAGAGCTGTTGACTCATTTGTTAAAGGAGCATGCCTTGCCTGTACCAGCTAATACAAGTTTCATTCATTGAGATTCTATGTGTGAAAAACTACAAAATGGAAAGGGAAAACTTTTGTTTCTGACAGAACTAAATATTAATCTAAGAAAATTATTCCCAGAATGTGGTTCTGCTAGGCATCTGCATCTGAATTGTTTTTTTTAAAAATACAATTTTCAGCCAGGCGCGGTGGCGCATGCCTGTAATCCCAGCACTTTGGGAGGCTGAGGCAGGAGGATCACGAGTTCAAAGCCAGCCTCAGCAATGGCGAGGCACTTAGCAACTCAGTGAGACCCTGTCTCTAAATAAAATACAAAAAAGGTCTGGGGATGTGACCCAGCGGTCGAGTGCCCCTGAGTTCAATCCCCGGGTACCACACACACACACACACAAAATACAATTTTCAGGTACCCATAACAGACTTCAGCACCCCTGTGATGGGATTGAGCAGAAGGCTTTTTCTACAAGCAGCTTGGGAGATTTTAATGTATACTAACATTCAACATCTTCAGATTTAGGTTTTAACCAGAGCTTATCTAATAAGACTTTATCTATGTTTGCTATTATTGGTTACTTAGGATGATTTCTACTAAGCATCTTTATGAAAGTTATCTGAAAGACTGTTGCAGGCCTCACCTTGGTTTTATGGCCACCTGGTGTGGTTTCTTCAAATTCTTCTCCCAGTTTAAAGGAGATCTTATTATTCCTAAAGATGCTTTTGGTTTTTATGGTGATCACATCTCCATTTGTACTGATGGTCACAGTGGGTTTTGCCAGACGACCCAGTTTCCTGTTGGCTCTTCCTATTCCTAGAAGACAGATAAATGAACATATAGTTAAATCTGCTGTTGGTTTCAATAACTCATATTGTTTGTATAATTATTTACTAAGGAAGGGGTTTGTGAGTTAAACAAATTTTCCTTCCTTTATTTTATTTTTAATTTTTTCAGTACTGGGGATCAAAATCAGGGTCTTGCCCCAGCCCTAAAGTTGAGTTAAACAGACTTTAGTGCTGAATGAATGCAAATATCTGAAGTAGCTCCACCATTACATAATAAAATCCATTAATTTTGACCAAGAAAAGGCAGTCTCCAGTTTTTGTTTAGTGATTGTTTTGTTTCTCTAATTCAGAAGTTAGTTATTAATCTTGTTGATTCAAAGATCCCTTTGAATATCTGATTAAAGATATGACCCATCTCCCTATTTTAAAAAGTATAACTATTTCACATATAAATATTTCAATATAAATACTTTGGTATGGATTCTTCCAGATATGTAGTTCTTCACTTAACATTCATATATAGGGTTTGTTTTTCTATTATGTATGCAAATTAAAATAAAACTATTTTAAAATACATGTAACACAAGTTTTCCATTTTAACCATTTTAAATGTATAATTCAGGCACTGTTAAGTACATCAATTTTCCCACTATATAAGGTTTTTAAAAATATAATTACTATATTATATATATTGTTATTCAACTTTCCTTTTCCCCTATGTGTCTTGAAGACCATTGATATAAATACTTTCATAGCTACATAATATTCCATAGCATGTACATATCAAAATTTGTTTTCTCTATCCTTCATTGGTGATCACTTGGTTTCTTTGCATTTTTGTTATTAAAAATAATTCTGTAGTGAATATCTTTGCACATGCAGCTTAATGGCAGCTTTTGTGGGGATATTTCAAATAGAAATAGAATTCTGAACATAGTAATACTGAAGGTAAATTTCTAAGAGAAGATACATTGGGGAAATACTATAACTTGGTTCACAGAATTCATGCTGTAAAACATCATCACAAGATGTGATAGGTTGGATATAGATACTAAAGCCACTCGTATCCTAATCCCTGGAACCTGTGAATGTTACTCTATATGCTGGAGTGGATTTTGCAGATATAGTTCATTTAAAGATCTCAAGATGGGGAGATTATCCTGGATTATCAGAGTGGACCCTAAAGGCAATCACAAGTTTCCTCATAAGAGGAAAAAAAGGTGAATGTTAGACAACAGAAGAAAAGAGGGCAAGAGTAAAAAATGGGAGCAAAAATTGGAGTGTTGTGACCACACACAAAGGAATACCAATAGCTATTGGAAGCTGGAAAATAAAATCTATTTTGAAGATCCCCTGAAGATTAGAGCAGATGTTTATAAAATAGTCATTTTTAAAAGTAATTGTTTTTTTAAATTGTATATTAAAATCGTTTGCTGTTTAATAAATGGGATATGCATATTTTGTTTATTTAAAACCACGGGACATTACATGAGGGATTACATCAATTCCAACCTGGTTTTGTACAAATCTGCATCCTAAGATAGAAACAGTATTTATTTTTCCTATGTGAAAAATTAAGAGCCCCAAATTATTAGTCATATTTAATAAAGCAAATTAGGTGCTACCCAAACTCCCATTAATACTAGATATGCTATAGAAATAAACATGGCTTACCCATTTCCTTCATGTATTTTTCGAAATTTTCACAAGAAATTGATTTCCATTTCCCTTGGAGCTGATCCACCATTTTGTCTGAGATAAGTTGATCTCAAAGAAAAATGGCTTCATATGGATGTGTGTTGGTATTCCCTGAAATAATATTGGAACCTGTATTTAATACAATTCTGGGTAGAAAGAGCAATGAGAAAGATCAGGAGGGAAAAAAATGAGAAACTCTTGATCCTTGTGATTTTTCTTTAATACAATTTAAACCAGAAAAACTCTCTTAAATGTAACTAACTTATTTTAGAATGGAAGTGGAAACATGAGAGTTTCACCAGGACTTCTAGCACTAATAAAGGACCGAAACTAGATGCCATTCCCTTTCTTAGGACCGGCCACTCTCATACGGGTGTTTGGGCACCTCTGATTATGCTATAGACTGCTGTGCTCCCGGTCTCTCTCTGACCAAGGATGATTCAGAAAATAAACAAACAACAACAACAACAAACACACCAATTTGTTGGCTGTTTGGTGATTTTATATGCTCCTTCATCTGAACTAATATATAGATGGTATTTAGCATTTGAAGTAAAAAGTCAAGATTGGTCAGGATTAGAACAAATATTTTAAGTGACACGTATACTGAATAAGAGATTGGAACAGAGGGAAAAAGAGATGAAAGAGATTTGTGTTACACACACACAAGCCTTGTTTCTGATGGTTTTCCAGGTGCCGGCTCAATTTCTCATAACCTTAATCATCACTGTCATGAGATTGCCGAATATCTCCTTCGTAAATCTTCCTTAATTTAGGCTGATTTCTGTAACTTTCAACCTTGACTGTGACACACTGCTGTCTACTGATATCTGTAAGAAATCAGAACAAGGGTAAGGAATATAATAGCAAATATATCAAACATCAGGTTGGAAGACAAACTCAGCCTGACACATTGGCATCCACCCAATCTCAGCAATGTGGGATGTTCACTTATTGGCATAAAGTTATTAAGAAACACTGACATGATAAATCGTTTAAAACAGGAAAGAGGATACAACACTTTATAATTCCCATTAAAATGTTAAACGTCCAAACTCTAACCTCTGTGAAGGCAATTACCCAAGTCAATAGTTCTACTACTAATTATTTAACAAACATTTATAGAACAAGTAGTATTATATGCCTAATACAAGGCTAAATTTTTTTCACATGGTACTGATTAAATATCCCAGTTATGGTTGGTAAAGACACCACATATGTCGGTTGGTTTTCATTTCCTGAGTTAGGCAATTTCATGTCAATATGTACCAATTATAAGTTTATGATTACACAATAGTCAGAGGGTAAAGCCAGGAAATGACCCACCCCTGAGGGCATACCTTAGTGAGGGTACTAAAATTAGGCACTGAAGGTACTGAAATTCCTACAATTTTTTTTTAAATGTTCAACATGTTACCATACGTTAGACACCTATTGATTCCCATCATAAGGAAATCACTGATTGAAAATCACGTCCTTGAAGATTATGTTATGTTGGGGGTGATATTTCTCCCTGCTGCTGACAAGTTAAACTGGGAAAGGTGTCAGTAGATAAATCCTAAGATTGAGCCTATGTAGGAGCTCTGCCACGGTGACCCTTCTATTCGTGTGTTCATCATGTCAAGTTCAAAGACTGGCTAATGCCAACTGGCCAAGTCTTTTTGTCTTCTCAGTTGTCCAAGTGATGGATGCTTTCTGGTGTCCATTAGTATGTGAGTAAAATATCTCCACACACTCACATGCTCACTCCCATATGGGCATCCACATTCTTCTACACCAAACCTCCTTGTCTGAAATTTTTCAGTCCTTCCTTCCAGACCCCTGACCAGCCTATCAGACTCTTTGCCTTTATCCATGGCAATGTATATATTCCCATCTCAAGCCACTGCTTCCTCCATGAAAAATGGGTAACAGGCACACAGCTCTGAGCTTTGTCTGTTGAGGTGATTTTCAAGCCCCCTCTCACCCCAAGAGTAGTAAAAGCACTGCTGTGCTTGTTTTCAGCCTGCCCCCAACTCTGAGCTGACTGACCCATGAACATCTTCAGGTTTTTTTCTCCTCCTCTTTCAGATGGTTAGAGACCCCCATGCTGTCCTAGGCATGATCTGAGGGAGGGGTATTGGTGTTGCCTGTGGTAGGTGACCTGGGAATCTGGGCTACCTGCTCCTGAGGTTACCTTATGACTTTCGGTCTTGCTCAGGCTTGATCCCAGAGGACTGCTACCAGGCCTGCCTGAGTTTATAACCCCGTGGGTCAGTCTGATGGAACCCAGCTCATAATGGAGAGTTCTAGATACATTGTTCCTTGGTGTTCTGTAGTTAAGAATTCTATCTCTACTGGGCCTTGGTACCACACCAGGAACTTTTTCAAAAGGCGTAGGTCTCTTTGGCAATGTCCTTGCTCTGGAATCCCCAGGGGTCTGTGTGATGGTACTCCCACTGGGACTTCATATATAGATGCCCTACTGCATCTTTTCTTATCACTAACACCTCCAGCAACACAGGGTTTACCAATTATATGACCCAAGCAGTAAGACTGCTTGTACTGTAGCCTAACTTCCTGCAGATCCCTCTCTTGCTTCAGGCCCCACTGATGGCCTTTCATTTCTTCCAATATTTAGGCTGGAGTACATGTCTGTATGAGCAACATGTCAGCACTATAAGACAAAGGGACCTAGGAACATTTTGGTAGAAGAGGCAAAATGCATGTGTTTTGGAGGAGAATACCTTACATGTCCTTGACTTCACTCACTGGACCCCTAAAAACTGGACAAGAGTTGAAGGCCCCTCAATCATCCCAACTTTTTACTCCCACGCTCTGTATTACACATATCTTCCTTATCAGGGCCTCTAGAACATTAGCCACTTCTTATTCTTTCTACCTTATGAACACAATGCTGTGTCAGATATCCAGGCAGTCAGGACCTCATCTGAATATATTATGACAGGAATCAGGAGTTCACACAATCTGGGACAAAATTGCAAATATATATTGTTGTCTGTTTCATGTAAATGCTAATAGTTTCTGATTCTTTTTTTCTGATCTTTCCCAAAACAGAAAAGAATGCCAAACCAATGTCTGCACACATGTTCCTGAGGACTCTCCAATCTCCTCTAGCAAGGATAACACATCTAGCAGTTAGCCACAGTTGGAGTTATTGTGTTTGCAGTAGCCTGCAGTCATTCTCCAGGATTCACTTGGCTCTGCAATAGTTACACTGGTGAATCAAATGCACTAGGATATAGCCCACCACTCCACATTCTTCAGATTCTGCAGGGTAGCACTGATTTCTGTCATTCCTCCCACCACCACCATTACCAAAGGCAATGTATATATATATATTTTTTTTCATTTGAAGTTGTTGTATATAAAGTAGAGTGCCATTCAAAGGCAATATTTTTTGATTCACCATTTAGCCAGGGATGAAGGAGGGTCAGGGCTTAGGGCATGAGGATGTAAGGAGTAGAGTTTCAGGAGCTTCCAATTTGTTTTCTCCATTATGATAACTTCCATGTAGAAGGATTCAATGGCTATGTTTGTCAACCCCAATTATACACTTCAGTGACTGAGGAAATGACCACTTGATGATTTCACTGACCTGCTAGACCTATTGAGAGCTAAAGTTTGGTCAGGATTCTGTTTTATTACCTGTCCCTATATGACTTCACTTTAGCATAATGCTTTGGAATATCATGATTCAGTGTTAATTGAGGCCTAATGCCCTAAAAAATATCTGGATAGTCGTCTTTCACCCATTGCATGTTTTCTCAAGTAAATTATCACAGGTCTCTTTTGAAGAGAATGGGGAAAACTAACATTGTAGTATTTTCATGTTATCTCAGGGTTCTTTTCCCTGTTGACTTATCGCCTCTTTAGCCACCAGTTTCTGAGAATGAAATGGGCTTACATATGACATCTAAGCACAGGATGATTTTCTGTTGAGAAACCATCCCCAGCCCACTGTTCATCTTGCCTTCTTTTGTTTGAATCTATTAAACATTACCGTCTTTTTTGCCTCCAGGGATTCAATGTCCTTTTAATCATCTACATAGTCCCCTCCAGTTCAACCTCCTTAACTGTGCCTTCAATCTTGCCCCTTATTATGGTAACTATAGTACCCTGACCTGTGGCAGGGAAGTGATGCCATCTGGCACTCACTGCTTCAGACTCCTCTTTCTGCCCATTGCTATCAGTGAGCCAAACTCCATGGCCACCTGAACAGAGCAACCACTGAGACTTTTGGTAGTACTGTTGCCCTTCTCACCATGCATGATCATCTGATGATCTGATGAATGGTGTATTTTCTGGACTCTCTTCTGGAACATAATCATCTGATTGTACTGTTCTCCAACCCCCTCCCCACCGAAAGATATTTTGACCATATTGACCAATAACAGAGGTAACAGATCTCATAACTTTCTTACAAAGAAGGAAAGGAAAACCCCACCATACAAGAATTTCCAGCCTTTTGGCATATGGAACTGGAGTTATTTCATTTAAACAATTTGAAGCATACTGGAGCTGGACAAGTCACAGTGGACCCTCTAAAGATATTGGCAAGATAAACTCAGGCCTTCCTCATTTGCTATTCATTCAATAATCACTTGAATGCCCACTGAATGAAAGATCCTCACTACAGAGTGGGGATTGAAAGAGATAACCAAAATGTTTTCAACATTATGAAAGAGAATCTGGAACTATGATAAATTCCCTAATGATTTCAGATGGATACCTAGCAGCATAATAGGCATCTGGAGAATAAATTGATATTTTAGAGGAGGGATTGGCAAACTATGATCCATATATGAAATGTAGGTGTCGCATGTAGATAGCCACACATGTTCCTTTACATATTATCTATGGCTGCTCTCATGCTACAATAGCAAAATCAGGTAGTTGCAACAAACACCACTTGACCCACAAAGCCCAACATATTTATTAGCTGGCTTGTTAAAAAAAAAAAAAAAAAATTTCTCAATCCCTATTTCAGAATCTTATGTCTAATTATTTAAACTGGGGAGTATAACCTAACAACTGCTGTATTTGTAGGTTTTCTTTGCCTAGGAGAGTGGTAGAGGACATTTTTCATCACATAGTTTTTTTCATCAAGAAAAGACATTTTTATAATTATGCCATGGGTAAGGATAACAAATTTATTATAATGAGTCAAAGCATGACATTTTATAAATATCACATGAGAGATGGTTATCAGTCAAACATAGGTAGGATATTTTAAAAATTGCTCTGAGTGCCATGACAGACATCAGAATTAAACAATAACTGACAAGGAAAGAGGGTGAAAATGTTGTCCTCCTATCTGCCTCTTACTGAATCCACTCCCAGCAGCTAATGAGCCTGTTAAATTATAAAGTTCTTCTAAGAAATAGCCCTGGGTCTCTGTAAAGTTCTCCCACTTTTTTAGTCACCTAAGGGATGTTAAACCTTCAAGTTATTCATGCAGTTCTGCTTTGCTTAGATCAAAACTAGGCTGTTAAAAAAAAAAAAATCTTTATAGTGACTTTAAAAAATACATTGAAAATGCAGAAGTTGGGAAGCTGAGGCAAGAGTATTGCAAGTTCAAGGCCAGCCTCAGCAACTTATCCAGGCCCTTAGCAACTTAGTGAGACCCTGTGTCAAATGAAAAATAAAAAGGGTGGTAAAGCAACCTGGGTTCAATCCTCAGTACCAAAAAAAGAAAGAAAGAAAGAAAAGTAAAGAGGGAAGGCCTTTTACAAAATTAAGTTCTGTGTAAACAAAAACCAAAAAATAGCAATCTAAATATCTGTACAGTTCCTTGATTATACTGGTTGGCTTTGTATGAAAGGTGTTATATCTTACACTTGGCAGAGCTAGAATCAAAGCATTGGTCTTTGCCCTCTGTTTCTGGGCTTTGTTTTCTTCTCCACGTGGCCTCTGTATAGGTTTGGTCTCACAGTCTTTCTTAACTGGTAGGCCCAGCTTTCTTGTAAACAAAAGAGGTATTCTTCATTATTTGGGGCACCTATGTGGACCCAAGCTAGCAACCTTAACCTCAACTGATCTAATTCTTTTATCTCAGTCCTATAAAGTTGTCATTTTGTGTGTGCATAATTACATGAAAATTGATGTAAAATTGATATAAAAGTGTTCTTTCTGCTGAACTTAATACCTGAAAGCCAATTAATATGCCTGGCCCTATGAATATCGTTGATGTCAGGTCTGCCAATTGTAAGTAGAAAGTAGAATTTAATCTGCCATTATTCTGTGACATTCCCTCATGAGCTCTTGCACATGTTTATGGGTCAAAGTATTAGTTGAATACCTCTTGTTAAAAACTTTATGGCCAGTGGTTGTAGAGAAGCTTCTTGTTCCTTTTACCTCCGTCCTCTGATGGAATAATCAATCTCCATCTCCCTTACCCCCTGGTATACTTAGGCCAGATTCTCTGACCTACCCTTTACTTCATGGTGTTTAATTCTGAAATTTAAAAAAATAATAATAATAATAAAACTTGGGGAGAGTGCAGCCCTGCATGTCATCCCCAAGTGTGCATTTGTTAAGGACAACAGGAAAGCGATGGCAATGTGGCCCATCCAGGTGGCTCAGGGTGGTTCTCATCAGCCACTCTGCCCAAATAGTAGGCAGCTAGAGGGGAACCGCAGGCCAGAAGCTGGAGCTGAATAACTGCCCCAAGGCACGTGGGATCCAGATCAGCATAACATGGCGAATGCTCCGCGGCAATTTTCTTCCCACTCTTGTTCAACATTTCCTAGTAAGGATGGAAATTTCTGCAGGTTGAATTGTGTCCCCCAAAAGATATGTTTAAGTCCTAACCCCCAGGACTTGTCAAAGTGGCCTTGTTTTAAAAAACAGGGATTTTGCAGAGGTAGTATCTCAATTTGAGATCTTATTGGATTTAGGCACACCCTAAACCCAATAACATATGTCCTTATAAAAGAAAAAATATTGGAAATACCCAGAGACGGAGGAAAAGGTCACCTGAAAACTGACACAGAAACTGGAGGAAGCCACCAGCCAAGGAACACACAAGAACTGCAAGCAGTCACCAGCAGGCAGGAGGAGACAAGGAGTGGATTCTCTTTCTCAGCCTCCTTCAAGCTGCCTAATTTTCTACCTCTGGCCTCCAAAACTGTAAGAAAATCCATTTCTGGGTTTTCTTCTTTTCCCCTAGTGCTAGGGATCAAACCCAGGGCCTTGTTACACTAAGCACACATTTTACCTCTGAGCCACCCTAACCCCTAGCCCTCTCTGTTCTAGGCCACAAAATTTGTGCCAATTCATTGTGGTGGCCCTAGAAAAATACACAGAAAGAAATTAGTTCTTAAACTTTTAGATCTCTTTATTTTAAAAATAAAATTTATTTAATTATGTAAAATTCCATTTAAACTTATTTGGAATTGTTTTTATTTTGACTGCTGGTTTTTTTTTCAGTTATGAGTAATAATGTTGGTCATCATTTCACCAAAACTAGAGGTTACTTTTATAAGTAAGTAATTATGAAAATAGAATAAAAACTGAGTAATAAATAGTAAACCTTATGATGTAAGTTACTAAAAATTTAATTTTTAAGTTCATCTAAGAAAAACATCTTCCTTAGGTCTAGATTTTTCACTCGTCCCTCCCCTGCTGGTTTCTTTTGGAATCATGCAACTTCCTTTGGGGGGACTTTGAAAGACTTGATTTACACAATAAAATAATTCTGCCAGTAAACAGTACTATGCTGTTCTTTCTTCTGTTTCAGAGTTTCAGCAGATGGCTCCTTGCAGGCTGGTGTCAGAGTTGGGTGCTGACTGGTCAGTGCTGTCTGCTTCTAAGAAATCATGTGATTCAGAAAAATCAAAGTAATAGACTTCCTGGAGGGATGAATACAGTCTGCAAGGTCAGAGTCTGGAGGCTTGGAGGCCTCTGATTCAGACCTGCTGGTTTCCCACGCTCTCCTGCCCTTGCTTCCTACAGCTGGAGCTGTGGGGACCCTGCCTGAAGCCTGAGTTCTCAAGGCTGTGGGCCAATTACACTTTCATCAGATTATTGTAGAGTAGCATTAACCCTAGTGGTTCCCAAGAATGATTTGCATTAACAAAAATGCCCAACTCCTGCTGGCTGTTACGGCCCCTATTCCTGTAATCCCAGCTACACAGGAGACTGAGGCAAGAATATCACAAATTTGAGGTCAGCCTGGGCAATTTAACAAGACTGTGTCTTAAAATAAAAATTTTAAAAAGGGTTAGGATATAAATCAGTGGCAAAGCACTTGCCTACCATGCATGGGTGAAGCCCTAGGTTCAACCCCCACCACTGCAAAAATTGATAGGAAAAACAAAGCTAATTCCTGTGAACCATGCTAAGTCTTCTTAATCAGAATTGCCAGGGGCTAGTCCTGGAAATAATGTATCCTTAAAATTTCTCTGGCATCATTTGACTCAACTCTAAGGCCCAACAATTAAGGACAAATCTCCTAGACAAGTGTTTCTCAAAGTGTGGTCAACGTTACCATCATCTGAGAACTTGACAGAAATGTGAATTCTTGGGCTGGACCCGCCCCAGGCCTGCTGAATCATAAACTCTGGGAAAGGGATCTAGAAATGTGTGTTTGGACAAGTTCTTCAGGTGATTCTGATGCATGTTCATGTTTGAGAACCATCCTCCACACTTGACTCATTTCCAAAGAACAGAATATAGAAGAGGAAATATAGTCATGATAGAAACCTGGCAGATGTCACGTTAACCAAGTGATCAAGTTGAACATCACCAGTCTCAGTCAAGCCATCATGTAGCCTGATAAGGATACAGTGAGAAGCACTTCCCCTTTGTGGTCTTCTTCCTAAACACCCATAACTCCAACCTGATGGTTATGTAATATAATGTATAGAGATAAAAAGGAGCTGCATTCTATAAAATACTCTTCAAAATGTGAAGGTCATGAATGACAAAGAAAGTCTGAGAAACTGTCATAGCTTACAATAAACTGAAAAAAAATGGGGATGTTACCAAAGGAGGCCCCTTTTGCCCTCCTCACAGTATGACAGTAACTGAAATGAGTTTTGTAAAAGAGTTTATTCAGGAGACAGTCATATGTGAGGAAAAGGGAGCCCCAAGTCAGAAACTGCCTCCCCAGGGATAGAAGTATTTAGGGGTATTTATGGGGTAAAGAAGCAGGGTGGTCTGAGGTATGGGGAAAGGTGATTAGAAGTAAGGAAAATGAAGTAACCAGTGGTCTGAGCATGTGTAATCTAACTTCATGGCTGTTTTTACGATGCGTGTTCAATAAATGGCAGCACTCATGTACTTTGAAGGTGGAACTCTGGCCCTCTGATGTCAAATGGTCAGTCCCTGAACACTTGCATAGGCCTAAATCAAAGGTTGGTGGTTTCACCCAGTTTGAGCTGCCTCCAAATTTCTCAAAAACAACTTAAGCTACCATCACAATTATGATCACTATACCAGAGGTAATCTGTAGCAAAGCTAAGGGAACATACTGCTTAGTCAGACAGTCTCTGAAAAGTATGATAAAATAACTAAAAGCTAGAGATGTTGAACATTTTTCATATATTTGTTAATCAATTTTATTTCTTCTTCTGTTAAGTGTCTGTTCAGTTCCTCAGCCCATTTATTGATTGAGTTATTTGTTTTTTTTGTTAAGTTTTTTGAGTTCTTTATATGTCCTAGGGATTGATGTTTTATCAGAGGTGCATGTGGTAAAGATTTCCTCCCATTCTGTATGCTCTCTCCTCACATTATTGATTGTTTCCTTTGCTGAGAAAAAGCTTTTTAGTTTGAATCCATCCCATTATTAATTCAATCAACAAATATATGCAACAATGTTCAATATCTCTAGCAATTAGAGAAATGCAAATAAAAACTAGACTAATATTTCATCTCACTCCAGTCAGAATGGCAATCATCAAGAATATAAGCAACAACAAATGTTAGTGAGGATGTGGGGAAAAAGGTACACTCATACATTGCTGGGACTACAAATTGGTGCAACCACTATGGAAAGTAGGATGGAGATTTCTCAGAAAACTCAGAATGGAACTACCATTTAACCCAGCTATCCCACATTTTGGTTTATACCCAAAGGACTTAAAATCAGAATTCTACAGTGACACAGCCATGTCAATGTTTAGAGCAGCTCAATTCACAATAGCTAAACTATGGAATCAACCTAAGTGTCCATTAATAGATGAATGGATAAATAAAATGTGGTATATATATTCAGTGGAATATTACTTAGCTTTAAAGAAGAATAAAATTATGGCATTTGCCAGTAAATGGATGGAGTTGGAGATTATCATATTAAGTGAAATAAGCCAATCCTAAAAACCCAAAGGCCAAATGTTTTCTCTAATATGTGGATGCTAATTCATAATGGGGATGGGGCACTAGAGAAGAATAGAGTTACCTTAGATTAGGTAGAGGGGAGTGAAGGGAGGGGAGGGGAGGGGATGTGGGGATAGGAAGGATAGTAGAATGAAACAGACATTATTACTTTATGTATATATATCACTGCATGATCAGTGTAATTCTACAACATATACAATTAGAAAAATGAGAAATTATACCCCATCTATGTATGATATGTCAAAGAGTATAAATGCATTCTACTGTCATATATAGCTAATTAAAACAAATTTGTAAAAATTAAAAAAGAAGTTAACCAAAAGCAAGTGAAGTGAGAGGTTTGTTTGGGTTTTCCCTTGGGACTCGGTGACTAAATGCAATGTGGGATCCTGAATTGGATCCTGGAACAGGAAAGGATGTTAGTGGAACAACTGGATAAATCTGGATAAAGTCTATAGTTTATTTACTGGTATGAAAGCACGTTCACTCCTTAGTTTTAACAAATGTACACCATAATGTAAGATGTTCATATTAAGGGAAGCTGGGTGAAGTGCATACAGGAACTAACTGTACTATATCTACAACTTCTCTGTAATCTAAAAAAATCACACACACACACACACACACACACACACACACACACACACACACACACATACACGACAACAAAAATTAAAAATTACGACTAGAATGGCTTATACATTAGCAGCATCTATATCAAGGGAAGCTTGTTACCAAGTAGATTATCAGAAAGAATCAACCTCAGATTTTCCAAATACATGCTTTTCATAAAGTCTCCAGGTAAATAATTTAGATAGATAATGTGAGAAGCCCTGCTCTTTACTGTAAGCCTGGAATTACCCAACCTTTTCTAGGCCTGAAATATGCAAAAGATTTGATTATTGAACACTTGTTGACTGTTAAGGGCCTGTGAGTTTGTAAACTCATTTTGGACCACAAATTTTCTGCACCACTTCTTTGCTCTTGAGCCTTCCATACAAGGTGTTAACATATTAACACCTCAGATAAATTTCACACCATCTCTGTTTGAAATGTTCTTCCCTAACAGGCTGCAGTCTTATACTATGTGGGGCTCTGCTACCCGCCACAGACTTCCCTCTTTCTGATGGCCAACCTGCCTGGTAGTTCTAAGTGCTGCTTCCTAGAAGTCTCCTGTCACAGTGTTCCATGCATCTCCCATGCTGATTAGCACAAGGATTTCCACCTATTGTCAGTATAATCTCAAATGTTATAATTTGCTTGCCAGATTCAACCGTGCATGGAAGTATCCAGAGATAACACAACACGTAGAGAACTTGCTTTCCCATTAATAGCGTAACAACAAGGACAGGACTTTCAGGGCCCCCAGTGTTTAAAAAAGGAGCTCAACAGGATCTGAGATCAGTGGTAATGGCTAAGAGCCACCAGACACCTGGCAATAAAAGGAAAAAGGTAAACAGCTTCTTTTGTAGCCAGACCTTTTTCACTTTTGTGTCACTGAAGCCCCAGAAAACAAAAAACTCCTGATTCTGTAATGACAGTTTGCTGATGGCATGTTATATAATCCAACTAGAACGGAGAAAATGGAAGTCCCCCAGAGCTACTGGCATTGATTTTCTTTGGGGAAAAGGGAATGAAGAGAAGATTAAAAGTCAGGAGATGTGTCTTGAAAATATTCCTGGCTGTCTGTCATAGAGGAGACTGGGGTTTGGCAGGGTAACCATGGGCAATCACCTTGAGGCACCTTGGCAAATGTCATCTTCAGAAATACCTGAATTATACAATGGCCCATGGATGTTTCAGGGAATAAGAGTACCAGCACCCACAAGACTTGGGAGCAGCCCAAGCCTACAATAATCTGACAGTTAAAATTAACATGATGAGGGACAAAGAAAAAGTTTATGGGATTTCATACCACACTGAGTCATGAAAGAGCCCTGAATGGTGTCAAATACTCCCATAAGCCCATAAGTTGTTGGTAGGTCATGGATAATCAAAATGTAACTCTCTTGGCATACTGAGCATGCTTAAGTTGCAACAAGCTGGAGACATGCATTTGAGCCACCATATGTCACCAAGATACCCGTTTCTAACCTGTACGTATCTTCTTTTAATCTCCCCTTTTGAAAAACTCTAATCTTGTTGCCAATGAACCAAGAGAAAAGATTTTCCCACATTTTGAACAGGATAGACAGAGATTAATAACTTTCACAGCATCCGTGACTAAAACAGTTGCAAAACCTAGTGAAACAGGAAAGTTTGGGAGGAAGGGAGCAAAGTCTACTGAGGACATTGACTCCTAGCTGCTGCAACATGCATCTGCAGGTAAACAGGACAGATTTCAGTATCAACCATAGGAAGGAAGTCCACACTACTCTCTCAATAGGTTTGTGGAATGTTTTGACATCATTTCCAACTGAAGATAAAATTTTTGACACTTAAATTTACAATGAACTATCCAATAACAGAGAGTCTCATAGAAGGCAGAACATTTCCATCTTTGGCTTTTGGATCACCCATGCACTTTATGAAATGAATTCGCTTCAGGCTAAGCAATGCATGAGTCATTTATTCCTCCCATGTTAACATTGACAGTGAAATCTCAAGTGCATGATGACATTCCAGGAACAATTCCATATGCTAATTCTCCAGCAGGTTTGGGCAATGTGGAATAGCTGTCACAAGAAAATACATCAGCTCACACTATTTTAATGATGATGGTTCTACTTCGAAGGAACACAAGGAAGAAAAGTAATGTCTGGGCTCTGGTTCATGTCAAAGTGAAGATGATAAGCAAGTACTATTTTGAAATTAATTTAGGAAACTGTTGTTAGAAGATGAGGAATTAGTGTCAGGTATTTCTAAAAGCAAACACTAACAATTTCAAAAGGCAACAGAGATTTGCTCTTGCATTCATCTCTGAGTATCCAAAAGTATGCACACTTTAATCATCCATACTAAAATATGCATAATAAAAATGACCAGAAATTTAAATGCACCAAATTGTTAATGATGGTTGTCTTAGAGAATGGGACTTTTTTCTTTCTTCATTCTTTTTTTTTTCTTCCTACTACAATAATTTCAACGTATCTAAAATTGTTTAGTAGTTAGAAGAATAAATTCTATCACTTAAAAAAAGCTATATTCAATAAGATCTTGTAAGACAGACAGGATGTGGGAGTTCAGATCAGAAATTATTGTAAGGTGGTCTCCTGATGACAATACCAGACCAAAAATAGAGCATAAGAAAACAAGGAAAAAAAGAAGGAGGGGGAATAGAAATGCCATTTGAATAGCCAATAAGATGGTCATTTGAAATGTCTAATAGATAAGCCAGTCCCCAAAAAACCAAAGGCCAAACGTTATCTCTGATATGTGGATACTAACCCACAACAAGGTAGGGGAAGAATAGAAGTTCATTGGATTAAACAAAGGGAAATGAAGGGCAAGGAGGGGGAATGAGAATGGGAAATACAGTAGAACGAATCATACATAACTTTCCTATTCTTTTTTTTTTTTTTTTTTTTTTTTTGGTACTGGGGATTGAACTCAGGGGCACTCAACCACTGGGCCACATCCCCAGCCCTTTTTTGTATTTTATTAGAGACAGGTCTCACTGAGTTGCTAAGTGCCTCGCCATTTCTGAGGCTGGCTTTGAACTCAGGATCTTCCCATCTCAGCCTCCCAAGTGCTGGAATTACAGGCGTGCGCCACTGTGCCCGGCTCCTATTCTTATATATGAATGCACCACCAGTGAAACTCCACATCATGTACAACCACAAGAATGGGATCTTAATTGGAATAAGTTGTACTTATTCTATGTAAATATAATATGTCAAAATATAATCTACTGTCATGTATATCTAGAAAGAACAAATGAAATAAATAAATAAATAAAAATAAAATGTCTAATAGAAAGTTAGATAGACAAATCTGGAATAGAGGAAGTAAAGATCTGGTCACAAACAAATAAGCATTTGGTGATCTGAAATAGATGAGGTTAACTAGAATATAAAATAACAGGAATAGGTGCAGCACTATGGACAAAATTAACATCAATGGAGGCATCAGAACAAAAACTGGTAGGAGTGATTGAGAAATGGAGAGTGCATTAGATTCCTAGGGCTGCTGTAACAAATGACCACAAATTGGTGGCTCACAACATCAGAAAATTATCCCAGAGACCAAAAATCTGAAAACTAGATATCAGCAGGGACATTTCCAAAGGCTCTGGGAGAGAATGCTTCTTCCCTATTTCAGTTTCTGGTGGTTCTAGGTGCTCTTTGACTTGCATCCCCTCCACTCCAATCTCTTCCTATCTTCACAGAGCTTTCTCTTCCGTGTGTGTCTTTTCATCTATCTCTTACAGGAAAACTCATCACTGGGCTTAGAGCCCATCTGGTGAATGCAAGGTGATTTTATCTTGAGATCCTTAACTACATTTTCAAAGAACCTTTTTTCAAATAGTATCAGGTTCCACAAATTAGGATATGAGCATATCTTTTAAAGCACAACCATTCGATCCAATGTAGGGTTCAGGTGGCCAAAAGATTATGAGAACTGTGGGAAGCAGGCAGGGCCCGTTATATGGGTTAAACAATGAGAATTCCTGCAGTTTGAAAGAGAAAGAGAAGGACTGCTTAGTTTTGTATAACACATACACATATTTCTCCAAATGCATTTGGTACTCTCTTCTCTCAGTGTAAATACAAAGATGAATAAGACCTAGTCTGGCCCTCGTGGAGTCCTGTGAGAAAGAGAAAAAAATCACAAAGCATTGCTTGCGTGCTAAACCAGAAAATGTCCAAAGTATTTTGGAAGCATGGGAAGAGTTAAAAAGCCATATTCTGTGGGCTCAAAGAAAAATTTACAGAGTATACTCTGGTTTAGGAAAAAGGAAGGTTAGGGGAAGAATAATTCCAGGAAGAGGTGTTGTGAGCAATGGCTTAGAGGCCAGGATATGCTTATAGAGTACTTAGGAAGAGCAAGAGTCTGGGTAACCTCATGGGTAAGGAAAGTCTCAGGGAGACATGAACAACATGGGCTAGAGCTGGGGCTGGTGATAGAACACAAGTGCCCTGTGTCCCACTCTAATCCAGATCTGGACATTATGTCTTCCTTGGGGACCAAGAGGAGTTCTTTTCAGAGAATAATATGATTGGATTTCTGGTGTAGAAAAATTACTTTATGGGAAGGATTGACTAAAATGACAACTAGGGTCTGGGGACCAATCAGTGTAAAGTAATGTAATGTAGCAGTTTTAAAAATGAATTAATGTAATGCTTTATGAAAAGATCTCTGTTTAAATAAGTAGAAAATTGATAAAGGCTTAGGAAGTCCTACTTTTTTCTAATAAGGGACTGCTTGAGTTTATGTAATATGCTTGTCTGCAAATGCATCTGGCACTCACCTTCACGGTATAAGAGGACAACCCTCAATGATTTCCCTTGTCTTTTTAAATGTTGTAAAGTTGTTCCTAGTTAATTTGGAAACTGGTGTTTTATTTCCCAAGATTCCAAATCATGTTTTAAAAGTAGTTGGGACTTAAACAAAGAAAAGAGTATAATAAGGATTTTGTTAATCAAGAGACTCATTCAGCTGGGCCCAGTGGTGCACATCTATAATCAATCCCAGTGGCTCGGAGGCTGAAATAGGAGGATCTCAAGTTCAAAGTCAGCCTCTGCAACTTAGTGAGGCCCTAAACAACTTAGTGAGACCCTATCTGAAAATAAAAAATAAAAATGGCTGGGGATGTGGCTCAGTGGTTAAGCACCCCTGAGTTCAATCCATGCTACCCAGAGAGAGAGAGAGAGAGAGACTGACTCATTCGGCTTATTCAGGTCACTCATTTCCCCCAAAAAAATTCCCTTAAAGTCCACAGGCAAAATCTATCCTTGGATTTATTCCTTTAATATCCACGCACAGTTAGGCACCAAGATCTCATAATTCAGCACAAGACTGAAACATCACAAGTGCTTTACGGCCCCATCAATTGATGACTTGATCGTCACTCCTGCTCAAAACAAGTTATGACCGAGCAGGAGTATTATTGATGATTTATTGGAACAACATTGGTTCTCATTAGCAAGGTATCATGCTTTTGCTTATGTTTCTTTGTATACTACTGTTCAGTCAAAACCACATCCAGATATGATTTTTACCAATTTATCAAAAAAAAAGAGATGAAAACCAAAACAAATTTCTTTTCTTTATTACAATACTTGGAATTGAACCCAGGGCTTTGAGAATACACAACAAGCAGTCTACCACTGAACTATAGCACCAGCCCTATTTTAAGCTGTGTTTTGTTGTTTTGATCTGAAACAGGGTCTTGCTAAGTTGCCCAGGCTGGCCTCAAATTTGTGATACTCTCGTCTTTTCCTCCCGAGTCACTGGGATTACAAGTTTGAGCCACTAAGCCCAGCTGCATGTATTATTATTAACAACTGATTTTTTTTTACTCATAAAATTAATAGAGTTAATGTAGCATTAGTTTAGTTTCTACAAAGATGTTATAGAAACATTAACTAATGCTA
Organism: Tamias sibiricus; assembly: GCA_025594165.1. Lineage (NCBI taxonomy): Eukaryota > Metazoa > Chordata > Mammalia > Rodentia > Sciuridae > Tamias > Tamias sibiricus. The sequence continues at coordinate 136,502,405 of CM046658.1, read as the reverse complement.
TAACAATAGTTGCAACTATAGTGTTATAAATTCTAAAATAATTTCCTATTTAATTTTCCATATATATTCAACTAACATTTCAGAAAGCTTAAAAATTAAAACCTCTTGATAAAAACCTTGGTGGTCAGAGGCTTACCTGTTTGCATTGTGTGAGATCTTTGTTCAGCCACACACCAACCTTTGCCCTCATCTTCACCACATTCTGGCTTATCCAAACATCAAGCCTTTACAATCACATGTCATTCTTCCTAGAGCTCTCTTCCCTTTGATCATCAGGGAGCTAGTTCCTTACCATTTGGATGCTAGCTTAGTTGTTGCATGTTTGTAGAAGCCATCTCTGGCCCCCTGTCTGGAGTAGTCCCTACCCCAGTCACTTTCTAAAATGTTACAAGGTTTTACTATCTTCTTGGTACTCACCACTTATGTTCTTTTATTGTTCATTAACTTGCTTATCCTCAACTCCCCCCCCCCCCCCTCAGTGCAATAGAAAATCAACTCTGTGAAAGGATGAACTTTGTTGTCTACTTTACTAAATATGGCCGGAATCCAGATTCATACCTGGCACATCATAGCTGCTCAAGAAATATTTTTTTGAACAAATTTCTCTATGTGGTCAAAATCTAGCTTCAATTTCCTACTTGCTTCAATGGGAAGTACACCTCAGGCCAGTTTCAATTGTTAAATAACTCTTATAAAACATGGAATCTGTCTTCCTGAACTTTCTCATCTTGTTTTTTTTTTTTTTTTTTTTGTTTTTTTTTTTTTTTTTGTCTGTAGTGTTATAAAAGGTCAGATTCAAAGTCTAACCAAGCTGGGCACAGTGGTGCACACCTGTAATCTAAGCTACTTGGGAGGCCAAGGCAGGAGGATCCCAAGTTAGAGGCCAGCCTGGCCAATTCAGTGAGACCCTGTTAGAAAATAAAAACTAAAAAGGGTTGGAGACATAGTTCAGTGATAGAGCATTTGATTAGTGTGAGAATTAATTAGCATGGGTTCAATCACCAGATCTCTCTCTCTCTCTCTCTCTCTCTCTCACACACACACACACACACACACACACACACACACACACACAAGTCTAATCAATATTTTCACTTGATGTCCTTTTGGAGTTTTTTTTTTAATATATTTATTTTTAGTTGTAGTTGGACACAATACCTTTATTTTATTTTTATTTATTTTTATGTAGTGCTGAGGATTGAACCCAGCACCTCACAGGTGCTAGGTGAGGGTGCTACCACTAAGCCACAACCCCAGCCCCTTCCTTTGGAGTTTTTTAAAGACAGTTTTCATAAGTCCAGTCCTTTTGCAGTTCAATAATATTTATTTAATACATATAGGTATTGGTACTGGGCTAGGGGGAAATAAAGATGAATATGATTAGGTCCCAACAATAGAAAAACTCATTTGTTTACTGTTGCATTTTTAAAATGTGGTCCAGTATCATAACGATATTAAGTTATTCGTTATTTCAGACTTCATGTGAAATCAAACTCATTTAACATTGATTATTTAAACTTTGATCTATTCTGTAGATTTTGGATACACACCAAAAAAGTACAGAAATGAATTCTAACCCTAAAGAGCTTCTACTCTATTTAAGAAAAAAATTTAAATTATTCACATTAAGCAACAGAATAATTGATGCTAAGCTATAAAGTGCTCAACATAATTGCTTTGGAAGGGGCCGGGGTGAGAAAAAGAGAGCGAGGGAGAGAGAAAGAGAGAAAGAGATTAGTAGCATGGGCTAGAAAAAACCCACATTCCTGGGATAAATGGAAACTAATTTCACTGTGGAAAGTCAGGATTGTTCTTTGGATGGGCTGCCAACAAAGAGACAGCATTTCTGGTGCCAGAAACCATGTAAGGAAAAGCCCAAACATGACTACATGTTCACAAAACTAGAAAAGAATCAGCATAGGAAACAAATAATACCATTCACTGCTGTAAAATTTAAGGAATGGTTTGGGGCTCTGAGAGTTGAGACTGATATGTTGTGAACACAGGCTTTGGAAATATTTCTGAAAGAAGGACAGTTGGGAAAGGTGGAGACCAGAAACAGGAAGAACTGACAGAGGGGATGTGGGTTAGAGAGGAAGTAGCAGAGAGCAGAAATGTCAATATGTTGGACACAGGAAAGAGGCTCTTGGAGAGGCAAGAAACAAAGATGACCTTGGGGCTTGTCAGAGATAGTGACCCCTGAGACAGAATAAGAGACATCAACTTTATAATTCCCTACCCACAATTTTAGATCTAAACAGTCCTGAAAAGCTAACATTTAAGAAGTAACTTGGCACAGCCCCCTTGGTGGCAAACCTAATCTGAATGAAAGGAGATTATTCATACTCTTTCCTCACCCTCTCCAGAGTCAACTCTCACATTTTGCTGAGGAAATACTGTTTAATTACAAGGTTCCCCCATGATCAATGGGAGCTGCCTCATGTTACATTTTTCAGACATGAAAAATGTCTAAAAGCCGATATTTCTGACTTCAACACCTAAGGGTTTTGGGGAAAAAATTTTGCACCCATAACAAGTCCAGTTTGATAGTTGCATCTGAGGTATTGAGAATGAAAAAGTCCCACTGGGAGCAGGAGTGTACAGGGTGTAGGTGTGGAAAAGACATTTTTCAGTGAGCTAGAATGATTTCTCTAGACTGGTCATTTAAATGAAATGTTAAAATGATCCAGAAACAATTCTCCTCACAGAGTTCTCAGCTAACTTTAACAGATTTAAACTATCTCTAAAGGAAAGCTAACATCTAGGGTTTAACATAGCAGCTCTGCATACTGGTTTTCTGGCCTCATTTTTTACCCAAGCTGTCTTCTGTGAGAAAATGTAAACCTTACATATTTTGTGATCTGTGATTTATGTTTCCAGTTCTTAGCTATTGCTGAATCAAATCAGTCCAGTATGGATAGCTACCTGTTACCACATGCCCTCCTCAAATCAGAACACCCAGGTTTCCCTTAAAAATAGACCGTTGCAGTAGCACTGTCCTCAGGCTATAATTACATGATCAAACAGAGCAAGCAGACAGAGTCACAACAGTCCTTTGCAAAAACTCACTTGGTTCATTTTTTTTCTGAATAATGTAAGAAAGAAATGATGGGGGGATCAGAATTTCCCATACTTTGTGGCAAGAGAAGAAAAGCAGAAACTGAACAGTTAGCAACAATTTAGAAACCAAAGTAGCCTTTACCAGCTAAAAGAGTCCTGACACGTGGACCAGGTTTACTTTAGCATCATAAATGTCCAAAAGCATATTGCCAAAGCACATGTGTGGGTGTAAGAATAGTGCACACCACAGATAAAAGAAAGGATGATTCAATAATGTTTCTCACTCCTTCCCCATTTAGTCTGAGCACTACACTACAACTTTTAAGGTCTCTGGGAGTCAATGAAAATCAAACATGTTATTACAAGTAAGGTTTGAGACCAAATGAGTGCATTTGATCATATTCCAATTTTTTAATTACTATGCGTTTATTTTAATAAGAGAGATTGCACGCAAGTTATAACTGCATTTCTTCTTCATTTGGCATGTACTGGCAGAATATTTTAGCAAAAATAATTGCAACATATCCTGCAATTAACATTTACTGTCTTATCTCTGACCCAGAGTGCGACAGTGGATCCCCAAAGCCCAGAATTTAAATCTGACTATATCGGCTTTTAGTCCTAGTTTAAATCACTCAGTACTGTAACTGTGACTTTCAATTTCCAAAACTCCTTCATTCACTCATTCATTACACATTTCATATATACTTTGAGTTTTGTGCTCATAGTATTCCAATCAGTGTCAGAAACATTAGAACTGTTTTGATGGGGAAGGAAGGTATATTTATGGGAGGAATACTATAAAATAGGAGGAATCCTGCAAAGATGCTGCTGATTAAAAGGCATTTAATAGAATTAACTAATTGACTCACTTTGTGTATGTGCGTGCGTGCGTGCATGCATGCATGTGTGCATGTGTATGTTACTGGGAATTGATCCCAGGATGTCACACATGCTAAAGAAGCACCCTACCACTGAAGTATGTCCCCAGCCATTTTTATTTTTCATTTTGAGACAAGGTCTTGCTAAGTTGCCCAGACTGACCTCAAACTTGCTATCGTCCTGCCTTAGCCTCCTGAGTAGCTGGGATTACAGGCTTGTGCAACCACACACCCAACTCAGGAGTTCAATTCTGATGAGCACCTACTATGTGCCAAATCACTTATTTTGTCATCTCATGTGTTCTTCCAAACTGTCCATATGTATTGTTAGCCCCGTTTTAGAAATATGGAGAACTATGATGTACAGAGGTAAAACCACTTCCACAGAATTCATAGAGCTAAATCTGGCGAGATCCATTCATTCAAATATTTATTGATCACCTCTCACATGTCTAGCACTGGCCTGGGTACCTGGAAACCATGATACCAAGAGACAATGATCCTTCCCTCTCATCTCTTTCCACAGTAGCCATGGTTCTCAGTCCTGGTGGAGAAATCACCAGAATCACCCAAAGAATGTCTAAAGTATACCAGTGGCCAATGTCCACCTCTGGCAATTAAATCAGAATCTCTGGAAGTAAAAACCAAGCATAAGGACTTTTTAAAAAGTTCACAAAATCATCCTAAAGTGTATCTAGGATTTAGAAAACTTTCATTTATTAAATTATGTGACATACAGTCACAACCCTTCACACATTCTGTATAAATTTTAGAATGAAGAATTTTATTTGAATTAGATAATATTTAAAATTGTTGGACTTTGAGTTAATTGGATCACCCTCCATAATGTGGTGGGCCTCATCCTATTTGTTGACGGTCTTCATAGAACAAACACTGACCTCTCCCAGGAAGGAATTCTGTCAGCAAACTGCTTGGGGACTCAGACTGCAGTTGGTCCATGGGCCTCTAGCCTGCAGGCCAAACCCTGCAGACTTGTAGCTCCACAGTTGTACATACACACACACACACACACACACACACACACACACACACACACACTGCCCCTGTAGATTCTTTTTCTCTAGAGAACCCTAATACAGAAAGAGAAGTTAGAAAAAAGACAGAATATGTGAAAGCCTGATGGGAAAGTCAAAGACATGTCTTTATCTGATGAAGACTGTAGATGTTTTCAGATACACCAGGAGAGTCTTCAGAGTGTAGGTGTTGTCTCTGACACTCACGGAAAAGAGGGAACACCAGTACACAGTGTGAGTCAATCTCTACTGTCCTTTTAAACTGGCACCACAGAAAGGGAAACAGCTTTTTGGAACCATGGAACCTGTTAGAACAGGACTGAAAAGATTGCTAAACTGTGAGTTTTCTTCATTGTTATACCAAAGAGCCCAACTCATCAGTGGGATAAGAGCAAGAGAGGCCACACCATGAGACGCTGAATAGTAAGGCCGTGGGCTGCCAATCCTTGGCACAGGTGCCAGCCTTGTGTTCCTCCGTCATTTTGTGAGATGTTTAATCTGTATTCTTTTGAAGTAATAGCCATGACAACTAGCCTGGAGTTTTAGAAAACAAACCAAGCTAGATTTAAGGGTTTAAACAAAGAATAGTAACAATTTCATAATCTATAGTCCTAACTTGATTTTTAAAGATTTCTGACCACATACATCTTTTGTCCCTCATGTTATGAGAAGGATGAGAAGAGACACTGAACATGGATTTGTTTAAAGAGTGTTTTGCAATCACTTATGCTTATTATACTGTTCTGTAGTTATATAGCAAACTTTCTCTGTTCTAGACCAGCCTCGGTTTTTCCTCTTCTTCGTTTTTCTAAAATCTGATCATTCTCTTTCCAGTATACTACATTAATCTTGGTGAAATATCATTTCATTCTTTCATCTACTCACTCCTCCTATTCAACATTTATTAACTAAATATGTACTGAGTACATTCCCAAACCCCATACTGTGTTGAGTGTTGGGAAAACAATGGTGACCAAGACAAAAGGAACAATTTTGTTCTTATTATAATTTCATGATATCTTGAAATGAATGAGGCCTCCAAATGAAAAAGATAAATCAGAAAAAAAAAACATTTCAAAGATACTGACTCAGATATCTGATAGATTGTGTTGGCTGTGCAACCATGTGAAAGGGGGTTCTTTGTTGGAGCTTGATTTCTTTTCTTTCTTTTTTGAAGGAAGAAAGTAGCAGGATATAAAATCAATACCCATAAATCAAATGCATTTCTATACATAAGTAATGAGTACACTGCAAAAGAAATTAGGAAAACCACCCCATTCACAATGGTCTCAAAAAAAAAAAAAAAAAAAAAAAACTTGGAAATCAATCTAACAAAAGAGGTGAAAGACCTCTACAATGAAAACTACAGAACACACAGGACAGTAAAGAAAGAAATTGAAGAAAACCTCAGAAGATGGAAAGATCTACCATGCTCTTGGATAGACAGAATTAATATAGTCATAATGGCCATACTACCAGAACTGTTATACAAATTTAATGCAATTCTTATGAAAATCCCAATGACATTCTTGGTGCTTGATTTCTAGAAACCTCCTGGAGAACTTTCACAAATGGAGATTCTTACAGAAATAAAATACTTGGCCAGGAGACTTGCAATGTGAACTAGTTAAAAACCTTTTCCTTCTTCTTCCCTTCTTCCTTCTCTCCTCTCTTTCATTTAATAAGTATGTTTGAATCTCTACTGTGGACAAGGTTTGGCCAAGTTATGATAAGAGAAAACACAGTCTTTAAACTCCTAGAGTTTACCATATAGAGCAGGAATAAATACATGTATACACACACACACACACACACACACACACACACACACACACACACAAACCCATGTAAATTCTACATTTTTTTTTTTTTTTTTTTTTGTGGTACCAGGGATTGAACTCAAGGGCACTCGGCCACTGGGCCACATCCCCAGCCCTTTTTTGTATTTTATTTAGAGACAGGGTCTCACTGAGTTGCTAAGTGCCTCGCCATTGCTGAGGCTGGCTTTGAACTCGCAATCCTCCTGCCTCAGCCTCCCAAAGTGCTGGGATTACAGGCGTGTGCCACCGCGCCCGGCTTGTAAATTCTAATTATAATAAGTGCGATGACAATGATTGAAAGGCACTTAGAAATGACAGAGGAAGCTTATTTAATCTCAGAAATCCAGAGAAGTCACCAAACATTAAGTCCCTTTTTTGCATTTACAGAAATCTAGTGAGTTTCTATTCAAGTAGTTGCTTCATGCACTTAGTCTCAATCAATATGAGAAATAATGTGATTCCTTTCTCTAAAATGCTTCACAAAATGTCTGCTATTCAAAATGCAGAAAAGGTTCCATTTTTATTTATGTGACCTGGCAATTCTATTTCATGATTGTAAGAATGGATGTTCTTTGAGTGGATAAATAGTATTTGAGTTGAAAATGTATCTCCCACAGGGTTAAAAGCGAGACAACCAAAACACACTCTGCTATAACATTAAATGTCCCTCTGGGTGCGGAAGTCCAAGCTGCTGCAGCTGAGCCATGTCTTATGGGCTACAGAAGTGGCTCTCATAAGGATCACCCAGGGAACTTAAATACTGAGCCTGAGTCCCACCCCAGAGGATATGACTTAATTGGGATTTAAAAAGCTCCCCAAATGATCCTAATATGAATCTATGACTTACCAACCACTGGGGAATAGTGATCTCAATGCTAAGGTCACTGTTATTCCAAATCTGACCATATTTGGGGGTGTTTGGAGTGGTCTTTCTAGTTATTTTCAAGGGTTTTGCAGTCTACACGTGTCTGACTTCATCAGGGGAGGTCTCAGCTTTCTCAGAATCCAAAGCCTTTGATGTCAATCCCATGTGATTGGTCATGGTTGACTACTATGCTTCAGAGATTAATAACTTGTTTTATGAAAAGTTTTGAGGGAAGAGAATATTTAGGGATGCACAATGAAATACAGCTTGAGTTTTAAATGTATCTAAAGATGGGGCTTTTTGACACAGTCTGGGTGTGAATTATATAGGCAAAGCACATTTAGCTCAATAGACACTTAGAGTGAAACAAAATTTGTAATTAAAATTACTATAAATTTAGATTAGAATAATGAGAACTTAAATTTCTAGTCAAATGTATCTAAACTATGATTATGATCCTTAAAGGTATGTAATTCTTAAGTATAAGAATTAGGTATGTAATTCTTTAGGTATACCTAAAACTCAAGAATCCTCGAAAACCATTATGATTTAAAGAAATAAAAAGAAGGGTCTTTACCTTACAACTGCACACACACACACACACACACACACACACACACACACACATGATCAAGTGTGAAAATACATAAATGAGCAATGCAAATTATATAAGCCACAGGAATTGATCGGAGAGGAACCCTAGCAAGCTAATATGGTGAACTCTTCATTAGTATAAATAGAGAAAACTACTCCTGAACTTGCTATTCTCCGAACTGAGGTATGGTATGGTAACATCACTGCATGCTTGTCATTAGGATGACAGAGAAGGTTAGGCTGGCCCTAATAGGTAAGCACGATGTGATGCAATAGAGAGAAAGGGGCAGGAAAGGTGGGCAATGTGACAAAAAGAGGGAAAAGCATGATGAAATGGTGCAGAGTTGGGAGTGAGCACTGGGATTCAAGAAACAGTGAGGAAGCTAGCCAGTTGAAATTTAGATGAGATGGTGTGAAACCCTGGGAGAGCAAGCTGGGTTAACGCAACGGGATCCATTGCCATATGGGGGATCCATTTTCAAATTGGATACTGTCAATGCACACAAAGAGAAGGTAATCTATTATAGTCCTTGAACTAGGATGTGCTTTTAATACTCCTAGACTATAAGGAGACTCCAAAAGTCCTAAGCAGGTCATCAACAAGGTAGCATTTATGAGTATTAACTTACTGGTAGTTGCAGAATGAAAGGGAAAGATAGGAGGAAGGAGGACGAGGTAACAGGATTTGGCCATAACTTACCTGTAAGTTTATGAGAAGCTGAGTTTCCTGATGACTGGACAAAGAATAACAATGGTATGGATGTATGAAAGAAGCATTTTGCAATAAGAATCAATAAGAATTTGGGAGTGACTTATATATGTAGGTGGTAAAGAAAAGAGAGACGAGTCAAAATATTCCGAGGTTTAAGCCTGAGGTATTTACACAATGTGAAACATTGAAAACTTTTGTAAAGATACTAGGATTTTGGAGCCTGTTCTATAATATGAAGATAATAAATAATCAATTGTTGCAGTTGTCCCTGGGGAAAGATCTAAACACACTCTTCTAAATATTTCATAAAACTCAGAGCTTTTCTACACTTCCTTAGAACTAACACTGCAAATACTTTTTTCAGGCAAAATATGTCATGACAAGAAGGTAGTACTGTTACCATACCATACCTCAATTAGGAGAATGATAAGTTGTGGAGGAATTTTTATCTGATATAAATGAAGAGGCCAGCATATTAGTTTGCCAGGGCTCCATAAAAAAATATCACAGACTGGGTGGCTTAGACAACCAAAATTTATTTTTTCACTGTTCATAAGTTGGAGGTCCAAGATCAAAGTTTGTTTTCCCCTGAGGCCTCTCTCCTTGGCTTGCAGGGGGCGAAGGAAGATCTTCTGTGTCCTGGTGTGGTTTTTCCTCTGTACTCGCGGATCTATGGAGTTTCTCCTCTTTTTATAGGATGCCTCATATTGGATTAGGGCCCACCCTTGTGACCTTACTGAACTAATTACCTCTTTAAAAGGCCCTGTCTCCAAATACAGTCACATTCTGAGGTACTGAGTACAAGATTTCAACATATGAATTTGGGGGGACACAATTTACTTCATAACGGTCAGTGTACTCTCTAATGATTACTCTTTTGGAGACTTCCAATATTTAGAACCAGAAAGTTAAATTGGAATATTTCTGAAAGGTGTGTTCCAAGTTAAGGACATTTTTCTCCTCTTCCAAAAAGTAGAGGAAACAAATCTATCATTTGTGCCCAGGAATTACATAAGATGAAGAAATACATTATGCAACTAAATTACTTTTTATTCCTATAATTATTCTAATTATTTTGAATGGGGGAGGGAAAAAATACATTTTTCATCTCACTAAATCATTTTAATGTCCATAAAGTTTCCTACTTGCCATTTTGGTATCGGGGCACTGACCATGGATATATTCATGTAGTACTCTGGACCCTGCACTGTGATATGTCCTAAGATACAGTAGAGAATGGGCAAAAAGAAAAGTGCCCTGCGATACAACTTTTGTAATCCAGTTTGGAGCACAGACAAGCAAACAAGCAACAGCAACAATCTGTGATAAAGGCAAGGTCAGATCTGAAGGGGGATGCCAGGAAATCTCAACATAGCCACTGAAACACTCTGTGGGATTCAGAAAAAGGCTTCCCTGAGAAAATGACATTTAAACAGTAACCTGGAAAATGGCAAGAGAAAAGGGGGGAGTGGGTAAGTGTATTCCAGGCAGAGGGAACAATTATATCTCTGGGTGTGAGAAAGAGAGCCAGGTCCTTTAGGGCAGTTGGAAAAAGTTCAGTGTAATAGGGACAGGCAGTGCCAATGGGGGAGTGTTACAACAGACCAGAAATGAGGAGGGTCAGCCCACAGGTGTGGTTTAGAAGGAATTAGGTGGTGCCCTCAGGCATGGGAAGTTGTTGAAGAGATTTAAACTGGGGAGTGATTTGATCAGACTTGAACTTCAATACATTCACTTGGCTGCTGAGTGGAGAGTGAGTTGGAGGATGGATGAAAAGATGCTTGTTAGTTTGTTGGGGGAATTAAGAATGGATAAAATTTGGAAATAAGGTAATGATAGTGAGGTAATGAAAACTGGATGGGTTTGTGAGAAACTAAAGAACTGAGGAAACTAATGCTTCTAAGTTCCACAATGGACAGGAGAATTTTTTGGTCTATTTTGTGTAATGGTGCATCCCAAATGCTTTCAATAGTGTTTGACACACAAAAGAAGACAAGTGAGTGAAGTGATTGGATACTTGTCCCTTAATATCCACAGGGGATTGATTTCAGGACTCTCTGCAGATACCCAAATCCTCATTTGCTCAAGGTTCTTATATAAAAGGTAATATTTGCCAAGTGCAGTGGCACACATCTGTAAGCCCAGCTACCAGAGAAACTGAGGTAGGAGGATCACAAATTCAAGACCATCCTGGGCAACTTAGTAAAATCCTATCTCAAAAAATAAAAAAAATACAAAAGGCTGGGAATGTAGCTCAGTGATAAAGAGTGCTTGCCTAGCATATCTACTCATTTCAATCCCTAGTACTGTAAATAAATAAATAAATGTAATATTTGTATATTACCAAAACCTATCCTCACATATACTTTAAATCATGTCTAGATTTTTTACAATGTAATACAAGGTAAGTGCTATGTAAATAGTTGTTAACTACATTGTTCAGGGAATCATGACAAAGAAAAAAGTCCTGTGATCAGTATAAATGCTATTTTTTTTCAAATATTTTATCTGTTTTTTCCTGAATCTGTGGATGTGAAGCCCATGGATAAGGAGGCCCAGCTTTGAATGAGTAAAAATATTGCCCAAATTTTTATTTTGAGAATCTTGGAAAGTAGTGGTGCTGTTTACAGAGATAAGCAGTGGTGGGCAAGCAGAGGAGGAGTGAGGGGATCGATCATGTTCTGCAGGTTTTGTTTGATACACTTTTGAGACATCCAAGTAGAAAAGAAGGTAGATAGTGAAAACTTGGGAGAAAATTCTGAATTGGGGATCTGTGTGTCTTTAACATGAATTTCAGAATTTCAGAATGATCAATACAATCATGGCTGAGATGATCATGTGAGGAATGTCCAGTGACAACAGAGAGTGTCTAGAGTGCACCTGACGACACTAAGAGGTCAGTGACCTAGAAAAGAAGGAATCTCAGGGACCTTTCTCTCTCTCTCTCTCTCTCTCTCTGAAAACCTATTTCTTTCCTTCTTCACAACATGCCACCAGACTTGTCCCTTCTGGGAACTCTTGTGTGATTGACCTTGACATAAGAAGAGAGAGAAGCCACCTCTATAATTTCTAAAACTCTACCTTAGGTCAGTACACACAACAAAAGCAATTTTTAAAATTTAAAAATTTTAAAAATCCAAAAAGGATATCTGGGGCTAATGTTCTGAAAGCTCCAGGTAATTGTTCAAACTGGACAACTCCCTTGCAACCTCACATTTCCTTCAAGTGTAGAGCTTTGGTGTCAAAGCTGCAGGTGACTCAGACTGGTCAAATTTCTTTGGTACTAGAAGTGTTTTTGTAGGGAGGAATGTAGGTGGAACTGGGGATGGAACCCAGGGTGCTGTATCACTGAGCTATATCCTCAGCCCTTTCTTTAAATTTTATTTTGAGATAAGGTCTCACTAAATTGCCAAGGCTGACCTTAAACTTGCAATCCTCTTGGCTTAGCCTCCAATGTTATTTCAATCCTCACAAAGACTGTGAGGTGGAGAACCCAAGAATCAGAGATTAGGGGTCATCTTCCCTACAGTGAGTAGTCCACAAATGGCAAAGTCAAGATTTGAAGTCAAATCTGTTTGATTCTAAAACCTGCTCTCTTCTCATGATGATAAATCAAAACAACTGAAATTGAATTTCATGGTGATCTCTCAGTAATAGGATGTGAAACATTATATTTTCCAAGGAACCACTTTCTGCTTGTTCATGGGCTGATAAAATAACCACCTGCCTCTGTCTCTATATACCAACTTTGGCACTAAGATTGACCAAATCCCAGGGGCTGAGAGCAAGGGCTAGATATCTTGAGCCATAAGCTCAGATGAAGATGTCTGGGCCCATAGTCTAACTTTCTCTCCCAGAAGTTTGAGATGGAACAAGTCAAGGCAAACACCGTTTGTGTTTTATTTCTATGAATTGCTTGGGTGACAAATTTCTCTCTCAAAATATTTAAAAAGTAAAGGGCAAAACCCATTGTTTCAAGTTCAATTCTGACTTAACTTTTAAGTAGTTAGAGAAGTTAGGCAAAATATTGTCCCCTATTCTGCATCAGACATTCTTTTAGGCCTCGGTTGGACACAGGAGGACAAGATGAAGTCCCACCCCTCAGAAAGGTGGCATTCCCATGTGTGTGGGACAAGAAGGAATAAACATAAAGGTTGAATATTTATCCTCGAGTTCACAAAACCTGATTTTAATAAATTTTGTAAATTTTAAAAATCCAAAACTTAATGTTAGATAAGTGGCTCTGATTTTTTAATTTTTTTCTTTTGTTTTTAAAATTAACAATATCCTTTGACAATGAAAATTAATTTCTAAAGTGAAATGAATTCAGGCCAGGCATGGTGTTGCATGCCTGTAATCCCAGTGATATCAGAGGCTGAGGCAGGAGGATAGCAAGTTCAGGGTCAGCCTAGGCAACTTAGTGAGATCCTATCTCAAAAAATAAAAAGGGCTGGGGATGTAACTCAGTGGTAAAGCACTCCTGGGTTCAATTCCCAGTACCACAAAATAATAAATAAAATAAATAAATAAATAAATAAATAAATAAATAAATAAATGACTAAGGACTCTAGAAGATGTTCTATGTTTTTAAAAGTTAGTTTGGGCTGTGAAAAAATTGCTAGAATGAATTCTTGAGTACAGTTTATGAGAATGTAAGAAATGCAGTGGTGACCCCTAGGAGTCTATGGGTGCCTTAATAATAAATGATACTTTTTTAATGTGCAAAACAAAGCATGCTACAAACATAGTGTCTTGATATTTGAAAGTCAGTTCCCAAAATCTTTCATAACATCCATGTAAACAAGATTTTAAATTTCATGTGTAGCACTACAGTTAGAAAGTTTTCACAGTACCTGAAACCCCTTTCTGAGGGGTGGGACTTCATCTTGTCCTCCTGTGTCCAACGGAGGCCTAAAAGAATGTCTGATGCAGAATAGGGGACAATATTTTGCCTAACTTCTCTAACTACTTAAAAGTTAAGTCAAATGGACGGAAAGCCAGCAGGAAAGCTGGACACGGATTCCTGTTCTCCTTAACATTTCCTCCACTGATTTAAATGAAGATAGAAAAGGGATGTAATTAATTGTACAGATGAACCAAGAATGAAGTGAAAGGTAATGAGTCTGAAAAGAAAGGTTAGATTAAAAATACTTTGGCTGAAACGATTTGAGAAGGCTGACCTGTCTAACTACAGTGACTGAAAACTCATTACTATGACTACCTTCTCTTGAGTTTGCTGGGGTAAAAACCAGAACTAACTGAGCACCTCGTCTTTTTATTATTAGCCAAAGGATTAAAAACGAAGCATTTATTATAAGAACAAAGTTTTTTTTTAAGTTATTTAATTTGGTTTTGAAATCCTACACAGGCTTAGTCAGATAAACACTCACTATTCTCTGTGATTGGGCTGAGCCCTGTAAGCACACCCTGGTATGTGTGGCCTTGAGACTCCCTGGGCAGAAGGCCTGCGGAGGCTCCGGGTCAGCACAAGGCACTTGGTGAGGGAGTCTGAGAGGCCAGCTAGGTAAGAGGCCACTGGAGCGCAGCAGAATGAAATTGCCCAAGTTTCCATCTAGGCCAAATGGATATGAGGATTGCATGAACGTTCTTATTGGCAAAGAAAGAACCAGTTCCTACGGTGTGCCCCTTGTATTCTATCTTGTGCTCTGAAAGGAGGGAGAATGCTAGAATTCTTCCCCAGAGGGGGGAAAGAAAATAAATAGCCATAAAGTCATATAAAGACACATCTCTCCCTGCCCTCCTCACACACTGAGGCTGGATGGGTACAGAGAGGGAGGCCTCTGCTGTGCCTACCTGAAGCCAGCACAGTGACTAGAATAAGAATTCTGCTGATTTATCCTTCAGTAACTTGCATGTGTGCTATTTGCAGCTCTAGGAAGATGACAGCAGGCATCAGAAAGAAGTGGTCTACATCTGCGGGACCCAATTCCTCCACCTTTTGTGCACCACATGAGCTGGGGCCTGCCCTCTCTCCCTTCAGGTCAGCTGTGCCTTGAGCCTGCTCCAGATGAAGGCAGTGATGGCCAACCAAGACTCATCTGCCCTCAGCAATCACTTGCCAAGGTACTTCTGGCCTGTAGCGGAAAGGACGGCTCTCTAAAGTCTTGAGCACGCTGCTTTGACTGCAAACTTGCAGACTTCTCTCAGCCAAACACAAACTCAGCTTACAAAGGCCATTCTCCTTGGAAACCAGGTTAGCCACCGTATCTTCTTCTTTGAGCATTCCCTTTGGAGTCTTACTCCCAAATTCCATTTATCAAAGCAGTTTATCAAAATATTCCTTTTAGTACTTAGCACTCCCCAACCCCAAAGGAATTCTCTCCATCCTGTCACACTCTCGGTGATGTCTTATGCCCCTTGGAAGCAGTGTCCTGGGAAATGCCCTGCTGGCTGCTGATCAAATATGGGATCCCTAAGCCATAGCCCCCGTGTTCTTTGCATGTGTGGATCTAGACCCCACTTCCTTTCCTAGGCCCCAATAATAAGGGGTCTGGTTCAAGTGAAGTCAGAGGTCAGGTAATGAAATGGAGCTTTTTTTCTCCCCATCATTACGGGAGTTTGAACCCAGGAGCACAATGCCACTGAGCTACATCATCAGCCTTTAAAAGAAAAAAAAAAAAATTTTTTTTTTTTTTTTTGAGACAGGTTCTTACTAACTTGCCTTGAACTTGCGATCCTCCTGCTTCAGCCTACGGAATGTCTGGGATTTTAGGTGTGCAGCACCATGCCCGGCTTGGAGTGCTCTTGCTAGGTAGCTCTTCCCCGGCCATGTGCCTCACTTTCTTCAACTATAATAAATGTAGTATGGGGACCCTTGGCCCCTTCTCCCTTTCCTGAGACTTAGAAGGTGAGTCTTCCCTGGTACCAGAGACTATACTTTGCAGACATTTCAGTGCCTGTTGTTCTGTTCTTGGGAGTTCTGGAAGAGTCTGGGTGGACTTTACAATATTATTGCTCCCTGAACATTGGAGAGGCTTAAGCCCCTGAGTACTCTAAAATGTATGTAGGAGAAGTGGTCAGCCTCTGCAATCTATTCCAGGAGGAAGCACTTAATTTCCAACCTACCAAACCTTGATTCACAAGCGAGAGGATTCCCACATGGTTCAAACAATTCTTTGATGAAAGGTAAGGTTCAGACATCACTATATGGGAAAATAGCAAATCTTTGGTTTATTTTTCCCCCTTCCCACTATCCCCAGCCAAGACAGACTTTTTTTCCTTGAATTCACTTTAAGAAAAAAATATTCATGAAAAACATTTTCCCAGTCACATTGTTTCTCATCACACCCTTAGCTGTATTTACATCTGGCTTTAGCAGTGTCTCCTGGTACTGTGAGAAAAAGGCAATAAAGAATGTCAACTTGAGCCAGGCACGGTGGCGCATGCCTGTAATCCCAGCACTTGGGAGGCTGAGGCAGGAGGATCACGAGTTCAAAGCCAGCCTCAGCAATGGCGAGGAACTTAGCAACTCAGTGAGACCCTGTCTCTAATAATGTACAAAAAAAGGGCTGGGGATGTGGCCCAGTGGTCGAGTACCCCTGAGTTCAATCCCAGGTACCAAAAAAAAAAAAAAAAAAAAAAAAGAATGTCAACTCAACGAAATGAAAAAATAACCAACTGGGCATCAATTCCCCACTGTCTCCCGACATAGCACTCACTCACTCCTCTTCCCACAGCCCTGGTACCTTACCTATGTTGAAGGGACAGGGCTTAGAGAGACCACTCTACCTCCAAGCTCAGGAGAAAGAATGAAGCCCCAACATGACAAATACAAGTCTACCATTAAATCATATTCAGGGCACTCCTAGCCCTGTTTCATATGCCTGAGATAAGTGGTTTTACATCCTAGATACTGGGTGTTCCATCTCCATCAGCCAAGCAAAACACATCTGTCAATAGTATTCACCTAGAGGACATGGCCTTTCAAGTCCAAACCATCTGGGTAGTACCTTGCAAATTCCTTCCGTCCCATCTTCCATTTTTTCTTGTTCCTCAGGAACTCTACAGGAAATGCTGTGTCCATTTTTTAAGGTCATCATTTCATTTAGTCTCTTCAGCAGTCTAATAAAAGAAATATCATTATCTCCATTTTATGGAAACACAGAGTTAGTTGAGTTTCCCAAGAGCTAGGAGGGGACAGAGCTAGGACAGGACACTGTGACATTAAAGTCCATACTCCTAATCCTTGTGTCATGCTCCTTTGAGACCATAAAGGAGGGAAAACAATAGTAGCTCTCCTTGATGAACCCACACAGGGTGTCATTGTGGCCTGGAAGAGCCACACTGCCGTGGGTGTCACTGGGCTGAGGCAGGGATGGAACCCTGGCCACCCTCCTGACACACAAGATTCCTCATCTTGCTCCATGTTTGGATCCTATGTCTTTTCTAAGAACATTTCATTCTCCTTCCCAAGTAATGAGGTTTGGCGGAATTTTTTTTTCCTTCCCCGTCCCAGTCTTTTTTCAGTCATTGTGAAATCTTAGGCAAGTCATAGCTGTTCTCAGTTCCAGATCTGTCATATAGAGTAATTGCTTCCCACTCTTTCTGGGACAATCGAGGGATTATAGTGTATATGAAAATACTTCATAACTGGGACAATAATCTAAGGGCTATACTGAGCCAAGTTTAAGCTCCAAAAGTTAAATTGGTGTTAGTTACCATGAAGCCACTGGCAAAAAATGCGGTTGCAGGAACAACTTTGTCCCTCTGCTGGTATGTACTGTACATAAAATCTGTTTAAAATGCTGATTTAACAAAAGATGTTTTGGGTAAAAACCAAGATGGTTGTCAAACAGGTTTTTCACCATTGTGGTTTATGGTGAGGCTCTGGTGTAGCCAGATTAAGCAATGATGAGGTCAAAGCGAGATGCATAGCTATAAACCCTGGGGCCACAGGAGCTGGCATTCAGAAGAGGAGCAGCATACATGTTTCTGGAGAAAGCAGGTCACCTAGAAGTTCTGCCTTCATTTTCTCTTTGGTGTGAAAAAAGAATGAAGACCAAAGTTACACTTCCCTCAAACGAAGTAGAAGACAGAAAATAATTAAAATCAGAACCGAAATTAATGAAATTGAGACAAAAACATTGAAAAAATTGACAGAACAAAAAGCTGGTTCTTTGAAAAAATAAATAAAATTTACAAACCATTAGCTATGCTAACGAAGAAAAGGAGAGAGAAAACTCAAATTACCAATATCTGTGATGAAAAAGGAAATATCACGATGGACATTACAGAAATACAGAAGATAATTAGAAATTATTTTGAAAATTTATACTCTAATAAAATAGAAAATATTGAAGGCATCGACAAATTTCTAGAAACATACGATATGCCCAAACTAAATCAGGATGATGTACACAATTTAAATAGATCAATTTCAACCAAAGAAATAGAGGAAGCCATCAAAAACCAACCAACCAAGAAAAGCCCAGGACTGTATGGATACACAGGTGAGTTCTACAAAACCTTTAGAGAAGAACTAACACCAGTACTTCTCAAACTATTTCATGAAATAGAAAAAGAGGGAACACTTCCAGACTCATTCTATGAGACCAATATTACTTTGATTCCAAAACCAGGCAGAGACACATCAAAGAAAGAAAACTACAGACCAATATTTCTAATGAATATAGATGCAAAAATTCTCAAAAAAATTCTGGCAAATCGAATACAAAGACATATCAAAAAGATAGTGCACCACAATCAAGTGAATTTCATTCCAGGGATGCAAGGTTGGTTCAACATAAGGAAATCAATAAATGTAATCCATCATATCAATAGACTCAAAGATAAAAATCATATGATTATCTCAATAGATGCAGAGAAAGCATTTGACAAAATACAGCACCTTTTCATGTTCAAAATGCTAGAAAAATTAGGGATAACAGGAACATACCTCAACATGGTAAAGGCCATCTATGCTAAGCCCCAGGCCAACATCATCCTAAATGGAGAAAAATTGAAAGCATTCCCTCTAAAAACTGAAATAAGACAGAGATGCCCTCTTTCACCACTCCTATTTAATATAATTCTTGAAGTCCTAGCCAGAGCAATAAGACAGACGAAAGAAATTAAAGGATATGGATAGGAAAAGAACTCAAATTATCACTATTTGCAGATGGTATAATTCTATACATAGAAGATCCAAAAATCTCCACCAGAAAACTTCTAGAACTAATAAATGAATTCAGCAAAGTAGCTGGATATAAAATCAAAGGCATAAATCAAAGGCATTTCTGTACATCAGCAACAAATCCTCAGAAAGACAAACTAGGAAATCCACCCCGTTTACTATAGCCTCAAAAAATATAAAATACTTGGGAATCAGCTTACCAAAATAAGTGAAAGACCTCTACAATGAAAACTACAGCACACTAAAGAAAGAAATTAAAGAAGATCATAGAAAATGGAAAGACCTACCTTGTTCATTGATGGGTAGAATTAATATTGTCAAAATGACTATTCTTCCAAAAGCACTATACGGTTTCAATGCAATCCCAATCAAAATCCCAATATCATTCCTCATAGAAATAGAAAAAGCAATCATGAAATTTATCTGGAAATATAAGAGACCCAGAATAGCCAAAGCAATTCTTAGCAAGAAGAGTGAAGCTGGTGGTATTATTATTCCAGACCTTAAGTTGTATTACAAAACAATAGTAACAAAAACAACATGGTATTGGCACCAAAATAGACCAGTTGACCAATGTTACAGAATAGAAGACACAGAGACTAAACCACACACTACAATTATCTTATATTAGACAAAGGTGCCAAAAACGTTCAATGGAGAAAAGACAGCCTCTTCAACAAATGGTATTGGGAAAACTGGAAATCCTCATGTAATAAAATGAAATTAAATCTCTATCTGTCATCATGCACAAAACTCAACTCAAAGTGGATCAAGGACCTAGGAATTAAACCAGAGACCTTGTACCTAATAGAAGAAAAAGTAGGGCCGGGCGCGGTGGCGCACGCCTGTAATCCCAGCACTTTGGGAGGCTGAGGCAGGAGGATCGGGAGTTCAAAGCCAGCCTCAGCAATGGCGAGGCACTTAGCAACTCAGTGAGACCCTGTCTCTAAATAAAATACAAAAAAGGGCTGGGGATGTGACCCAGTGGTCGAGTGCCCCTGAGTTCAATCCCCGGTACCACACAAAAAAAAAAAAAAAAAAAAAAAAAAAAGAAGAAAAAGTAGGCCCAAATCTCCAGCATGTTGGATTAGAACCCAACTTCCTCAATAAGACCCCTATAGCGCAAGAATTAAAACCAAAAATTAATAAATGGGATGGATTCAAACTAAAAAGCTTCTTCTCAGCAAAAGACACAATTAGTGAGGTGAATAGTGAACCTACAGAATGGGAGCAAATCTTTACCACAAACACATCAGATAGAACCCTAACCTCAGGATATATAAAGCCCTCAAAAACCTTAACATCAAAAAAACAAATAACCCAATCAATAAATGGGCCAAGGAATTAAACAGACACTTCTCAAAAGATGATTTACAATCAATCAATAAATATATAAAAAAAGTTCAACATCTTTAGAAGTTAGAGAAATGCAAATCAAAACAACCCTAAGAATTCATCTTACTCCAGTCAGAATGGCAGCTATCAAAAATACAAACAACAATAAATGCTGGCAAGGATGTTGGGATAAAGGCACACTCATACATTGCTGGTGGGACTGCAAATTGGTAAAGCCAATATGGAAAGTAGTATGGAGATTCCTAGGAAAACTTGGAATAGAACCGCCATTTGACCCAGTTATTCCTCTCCTTGGTCTATACCCAAAAGACTTAAAGACAGCTTACTACAGGGACACAGCCACATCAATGTTTATAGCAGCACAATTCACAATAGCTAGATTGTGGAACCAAACCCGATGCCCATCAGCAGATGAATGGATAGGGAAACATTGGTATATATACACAATGGAACACTACACAGCACTAAAAGAGAATAAAATCATGGCATTTGCAGGTTAATGGATGGAGTTGGAGAAAATAATGCTAAGTGAAGTTAGCCAATCCCAAAAGAACCAAAGGTTGAATGATCTCTTTGTTATGAAGATACTGACTTATAAAGGCAAGGGAGGGGGGATGAGAGGAATGAAGAAACTTTAAATAGAATAAAGTTTGGGGGAGGTGAAGGGAGCAAGGGGATAGGAATACTAGTAGAATGAGTTAGACATCATTACCCTAAGTACATGTATGAAGACACAATTGTTGTAAAAATACTTTATGTAAAACCAGCGACTTGAAAAATTGTGCTTTTTATATGTAATATGAAAATAATTGCACTCTGCAAGCATGTATAACAAATTGGAATACAAATAAATTTAAAAAAATTCCATGCCAGACAAATAGAAAAAGGAATAGGGAATGTTGGATAAGGAATTACAGACAAACTGACCAACTGTGGCCTAACATGGTACAAAAGGAACTGAATCACCTGGGAACTGTAAGCTGTTTATGAGCATTTTTGGACTGGAAGGTAAAAGCAAAGAGACATTTCAGTGGAGGTATTCCCTTAAATATCCCAAGAATAGGTTGTATAATTTTGACCAAATGCATTAGATAAAGAATACATTAATGGCCTTTATGTACATTAGCAGATTTAGTTACTGTACATATTTTCTTTTAGAAGTCTTCCAACTGTACCGTAGATCTTAGCTATATTTTTTGACCTAGAACAGTAACCAGGAATAGCTACAAAAATTTGTTTTAATTTTCAGTCTCAGTATTTGCATGAAATACTTTTAATTTTTTTTTTTTTTTTCCCCTACGGAGGATTGAACTCAGGGGCACTCAACCATTGGGCCACATCCCTAGCCCTTTTTTTGTATTTTATTAGAGACAGGGTCTCACTGAGTTGCTAAGTGCCTCGCTGTTGCTGAGACTGGCTTTGAACTCACAATCCTCCTGCCTCAGCCTCCCAAGTGCTGGGATTACAGGCGTGCACTATTGCGCTGGCGAAATACTTTTAAATTTTGATCAAGTCAGAATCACAGTCTGGGGTGTTGCACTGCAGGCTGGGATTAGAAGCTGGAAGCTCCTAGTTATTTATTTTTACTAGATTTTCCAACAGCCCCATGGCGGTTTGAATTGTTGTACAAAATCATGGTTTATAATAAAAATTAGTTTGAGAAACACTAGATTAAACAAAGCTAACTTTTTAAACACTGTGCTTTTCAGCCCTAATTTAATATAAGTGAAGAAACTATAAATTCCTAATAAAATAATATATCAGATAAATTTTCAAAGGTATTTGATCATGAAACTATTACCGTATAAGCTTCCTTCTAGAAAGTCTAATTCCCAACAGAAGATAGGGAAATACTGGCTTATTAAAAACATTATTCAACAAATAATTATTGAGCATTAATTACATCCTAACTCCATGTTAATTATTTTGTGATTACATAAAAGTAAGCTAACGTCCTTGTTTCAAGTAGTCGGCAGACTTTTGGGAAATAACAGAAGAAAAAAATTTACACAGAATATAAATAAGCATTTTTCTAATGTTACAGGGCTGGGACCTTCTAAGAAACTGAGGCAGCATGAAGCCCTGATTCTTGTCATCAAGTCAGAAAGATTTCAGACTTGTTTCTCAGGGTAACGGGCATCAGGTTATTGAATGGATAGGAAAAAGGACACTCTCAAGGGAAAGAGTGGGTCTTCTCAGAGAGAAGAGGGACAGCATGCTTCTCCTGCACTCCAGTTTTATTGGTGTCTCAGGGAAGTTTCCAGAGAGTCCCACCCAGGTCCACCTCCTGACTTTTCACTGACAGCAGGATGACATCAGATTTTCAAATCCCCGGGGCCATGACCATTCCAGTCACTTTGGCCCATGCTGACTGGTTCTTATTGGAACCTGTTTGTGTAGATTTTACAGTTATCCTTTTCTCCCTGAATTTTGGGATCGGGTCTGTGAAAAGGTTCACAAAAGTCTTCCCCTTCAGGGTAACTTGGGTTCTTCTTATCAACATTATTTCAGGCATGCATTTCTCCTGCAGATAACAGGTAGTTTGCTGAGTAATGTCACATATCCTGTCCACTTAAGAGAGGCAGGTCTGCAGGTAAATTGCTTCTTTAAAAAGAAAGCATGTGGGGGTCAGCACAGTGGACCCATTTTATAAAATTATTCTCTTAACCTCATGTTCCCACCACTCACATTTGTCTGTCCCCTATCACTAAGACAAAAGATTTATTTAATTTTCAATTTAGGGTCTGACAACTCTTATTCAGTTCAAGTTTCAAATGGTGATTGGTGTCCAATCACCATTTTATTTGTAACAAAATATAATATTTGGCATAAAGAATACTTTTTTCAATGTTCAACATCTCTGGCTATTAGAGAAATGCAAATCAAAACAACCCTAAGATTTCATCTCACACCAGTCAGAATGGCAGCTATTAAGAACACAAACAACAATAAATGTTGGAGAGAATGTGGAGAAAAAGGCACGCTCATACATTGCTGGTGGGACTGCAAAATGGTGCAGTCAATATGGAAAGCAGAATGGAGATTCCTTGGAAAACTGGGAATGGAACCACCTTATGACCCAGCTATCCCACTCCTTGGTCTATACCCAAAGGATTTAAAAACAGCATACTACAGGGACACAGCCACATCAATGTTTATAGCAGCACAATTCACAATAGCTAAAGTGTGGAACCAACCTAGATGGCCTTCAATAGATGAATGGATAAAGAAAATGTGGTATATATACACAATGAAGTATTACTCAGCAATAAGAGAGAATAAAATCATGGCATTCACAGGTAAATGAATGAAGTTGGAGAATATAATGCTAAGTGAAGTTAGCCAATCCCAAAAAGCCAAATGCTGAATGTTTTCTCTGACATAAGGAGGCTGATTCACAGTGGGGTTGGGACAGGGAACATAGGAGGATTAGAGGAACACTAGAATGGCAATGGGGAGGGAGGGGAAGGGAGAGGGAAAAAGGGTGAAGGAAAAAAAAAGATGGTAGAATGAGATGGATATTGTTACACTAAGTGCATGTATGAAAACACAAATTGTGTGAATATAATTTGTTTACAACCAGAGATATGTAAAAATGTGCTCTATTAGTATAATATGAAATGTAATGCAGTCTGCTGTCGTTTATAACAACTTAGAATAAAAATAAATAAATTTTTAAAAAAGAACACTTTTTTCAGTCTAAATTGTTTTTCAGTGCAACTCTAAGAAAACAAATGTTATCTCAGCAGATTCATAGGCTTAATTTTACTGTTTCTAGATTCCTTTTTGAGCAATGAGTAAAATAAATTGTAAATAGATTATACCCTATGGTTCACACAACTGAAGACCTATTACCAAACAGAGAAGAGGGGAACAATCTCTAGGGAAAAGTTTCCAATGAAAAGTATGTAAGTATTATTGACTTTCAAAATTTCCTAATTTTTTCAGCCACGAATACAAAATGGTTAGTTTTAAAAATCTGCTGAGAAAAATCACAAAATTAAAATTATCTTAAAGCATAAATATGTACAAATATCAGGGACAATTAAATTTTAAGAAGCAAATATCATTTGTATGCAATAAGTTCTTG
Source organism: Tamias sibiricus (assembly GCA_025594165.1). Taxonomy (NCBI): domain Eukaryota; kingdom Metazoa; phylum Chordata; class Mammalia; order Rodentia; family Sciuridae; genus Tamias; species Tamias sibiricus. Next base: position 136,477,840 of record CM046658.1, on the reverse strand, counting down.
ATTCCTTTTTGGCACATGCTGTTTCTTTCATATGCAAAATTATACTCTTGTTCTCATGTTACTACTATAATGTCTTTAAGCATGTTATTAATATTATTATTAGATATGGAAAATGACAAACCCCAAAAGTGAGACCCGGGGAAAGGAGAGTAAGAAGGAAAGCCTTATATTGATAGCATTCATCCTTTCCCAATACAATTCTTTCCTGGTAAAAAAACAAACCCTGAGGAGGAGGTGTCCATCAAGCCTGAAAAGGCAGTATCTAGGAAGAGGCTGAAGCATTAACCCTTCTGTAAACAAATCCTTCCCAGGTACCAACCACTGACAACAGGCCCTCCATTAGGACCAGTACAATAAACTGCAAAAACTGACCACTGACCCTCGACTCCCTCCCATTTTGCCCCATAAAACAAACCCTAAATCCCTAAGCACTAAAACTGACCTCTTCACTGATTGACAAACTCCAAATTCCTGGGTACCCAAAGAAAATTGATATGCTCACTAGACCACCTCTCAAAATAATCTCTATAAGCCCAGGCCCTTTCTTTGTTTGGGGGCTCATTTTTCACCAGGAAAGTGGGTCCCACCATGGTGTCATTTCATCCCAGCATCCCCTGCTTCTGTGTGAAACTTCATTCCTGAATAAAGTGCTGAGCTGATTTGTGAAGTTTGCGTTCATCCGGTCTTTTTGCATTAACAATAATTAATAGTGGTATTTATAAATACATTTTGGTTGAGTTATTGTCAGTTCATATATAACCAAAATGACTTTGACAAACAAAAGTTTGAAGGAGGAATTTCTTGGAAAATTTCTTTGATGTTGTGAAGTCAAAGCTTTAAACATATTTCTACCAGCAAGAGTCTAAAAATGGGTTTCCATTCCCAATGAAAAATCTAGAAGCATCTATTTTATTTCCATTAATGAACTGAATTAACCCAAATCCCCAGTGATATTTACATTAGAGTGAGACATTTAAAACATTTGCAAATTTTCAGGTTCTAATGACAAATATGCTTAACTTTTTTAGAGAAAAAAAATTTATTAAGAACCTGAAGTTTGGTGCTACTTTCTAATCAAAATTAAAACGGATGCACAATGTATCAAAATGCATTCTACTGTCATGTATAACTCATTAGAACAAATTAAAACAATAAAAGGAAAAAAACAAAACAAAAAAATGATGTAATTATGTATGTTAAGAAAATATCTCTGGTTTAATTCATAGAAATTCCTGAGCACTAGACAAAATAGTGAAGTTATGCTGTAGGATGTAAAATCTTTGCTCTGAAAACATTGTAAACATAGTAAGTCCATTAAGGAGAACTGTTCTTTTTATTTAAAAGGCTAGTTGTCTACTTAAGGGATTTTTTGGTTCTCAGCAATACAAAGTAGACAAATAATTGAATGTGTCAGTTAAATTACATACTCACCACAAAAAAGTAAAGAAGGACCAGCATCTAGTCTCCCTGCATGTTTTCAGACACACTGAGTGAAGAAAGCACATATTTTCTTTTTGAGAATTCAGCTGTTGGCCACAGCCCCTCAGAGGTTTCCATTTTCCTTCCAAAAGCAAAATGCTGTCAACTTCTCTCAGCAGCACACAGGCACAAGCCTGGCTCCTGCCCATCCTTGCCAGCTGTCCCCTTGCAACAACATTCCTGTCCATATTTCTCAGTTTGTCCAGTAAGAGAAGATGTGCTGAAGTTAGGGACACTCATGAATTGCACTATAGGATAACTGATAGAGACATTACATTCTATCTTATTCTTCCCACTGTGTAAGACACAGGACAGACTGGAAACTTTTTGTTCCCTGTAATATTTTTGATCTGAGTAGTTTTGTAATGGAGCCTTCTTTTACTTTCTGGGGAAATAGTAGGATTTTGTTTTGGGCCTGGTAGATATCTTGGAGCAAACACCTAGGACCAGGACAAGAGGAAGAATATGAGAGAGGGAAGAGATGGGAGAAGGGATTTTCAAGAGTGGGAAAGGCCTAGAGTCTTGACAGGTAGAAATGCTGAACTCTAATGGGGGCGTCCACAGGAAAGCATTGAAGGCTGAATTCAGGAAGGAAGTTGATCCAACTCTGAAAGGCTCAGAAGCCTTTGCTTAATGCACAGAAACCACCCTGGGCCACCCACAAGACTGAGAAAGAGAGGACTTTGACCATGATCACAAATGCCTATCTCCTAATATCCTTAATTATGGAAACACCCTCCCACTTTCAAGAGTCTAATTTGAGCCACAAGAAGGGGAAGGAATTTCCTACAATTTGACTGAGTTTGAATTTCTTAGCACCCTGGGGAAATAAAACTCAGAACCACACTTAGCTTAATTTTAAATAAGGGAATTTGATATTTCTTAGACCCAAATGTCTCTCAGAAAATCCATTGTCATTACACATGACCTGCCTCAACTGCTCCAGCTGTTCCAGGTTTTCAGTTAGATGCTTCCAGAGGAGAACATTTAAAAAATAAAGTTTTTAAGCAAAGGTTACTATTTAAAGTGGGAAGCTAAGAGGGCTTTCAAACTTGTTTAACATTTAACAGCATTATTATCTTTGCTTATGTGATACACAGAATGGAACTCAGAAGATTTAAACCTTGTACTTCCCCCTGCACATCAGGCAGAAAAAAGGTCCTCAGAAAGTTGAGAGGTTATAATTGTTCATCTATATGAATCAAAGCTGAAGGCTGATTTGGAATATTTCATAAATGTGTGGAGTGCACAGGAAGACAGGGCCCAGTGTAAGCCCCAAGGGGAGATCAGCTCTGCTGTCAGTAGGATGGGCAAGACTGCTGAGCTCATGGGCTGTGTCTGGAAACCAGAACCTAAATACCAGAGAAGCAATTAAGGTTGAGCCAGGATTAGGGTTGAGCCTGCAAACAGGGAAGAAATCATTCAAGTGCTATCTGTAAGGTAATGTTTCAACAGCGTTTCGCAATATACTGTGTCTGATTAGTACTCTCTGCTGAAGGACAAAATCACAACCATTTAAAAAATCTTAATTGGCTTTATTTTCAATTTGAGAATTAGGCAAAGTTTCATCCCACAAAATAGAACAAGTGTTCTAATGGGCTGAGGAGGTTTGTTTTACAGACAGAGAAAGGCAGAAACAAAAGAACAAAAGACAGATTGGTCATTGCAAAGGAGAAAGAACTATTGAAAAATAACTGATCTGTTGACATTATGTTACTTCTGAGTGAGGATGAAAGCAGAGGGACTGTCATTATCACACCAATTGAAACTGCCCTATCTGGGAAATTTGGCTGTTTGTCCTCTAATCTTGTTTTCTTTCTTTCTTTTTCTTTTTCTTTTTTTTTTTTTTTTTTTTTTTTTTTGTGTGTGTGTGTGGTACCGAGGCACTCGACCACTAGGCCACATCCCCAGCCCTTTTTTTGTATTTTATTTAGAGACAGGGTCTCACTGAGTTACTAAGTGCCTAGCTGTTGCTGAGGCTGGCTTTGAACTCACGATTCTCCTGCCTCAGCCTCCCAAGTGTTGGGATTACAGGCGTGCGCCACCGCACCCGGCTTCTAATCTTGATTTCTTGAAACTCAGATCAACAGCTTAGTTTCAGGCTAGTGACAACTTAGCATGAGTGACTCCATTTTGACTTTTAGCCTGGGGCCCATTGCAAGATCAAAGTCTAAAACAATGGCCTCCTATAATATTTAACACTTCATTGAATTATGTTCACAGATATTTCAAACGCCTGAGATAGTTTGATTCCTTAAATCCTTATTAGTATCTACCACATACAAGGCACTGTGCTAAATAGTTGGGAGATATAAAAAAAGAGATATAAAAAAGAATCCATCTTGGGGCTGGGATTGTGGCTCAGTGGTAGTGCACTCATCTGGCATGTGTGAGGCAAAAGAATCCATCTTCAGGAGCTCACAATTTAATAGATAGAAGGAGACAAACACAAATTGGTCTAATGCAAGAAAATCTGTCATATATTAAAAGAAAATAATATTACCAGCTAAGATTTATTGAGAGCTTTCAATGAATTGAACATTAATCCACACTATAACCATATGGGGCATTCATTACTGTTTCTCTCTACAGAGCAGAAAACTGAAATAAAGGGAGATTAAGAAATGTCCTGAGGGCCCCTAATTAAGAAGGGTAGGTCCAGAAGTTGAACATAGATACTGACAGGGAACTCAAGTTCTTAAACTCTCCTGTGAAATACAAATAACTTGTCAGAATAGAATGAAGGGGAAAGAGGTTAAATTGAATGTGGAGGGGAGAGAGCAGAGACCAAGCAGCAATAAAGACTCTTGATCTTTTTACTTAACATAGCATTAGGAGGAGAAAAATGGACCAACCAAAAGTGTTTTACTTTCAAAAGCAAATACAGGGCTGGGGCTGGGGCTCAGCGACAGAGCGCTCGCCTCGCACATGCGAGGCCCAGGTTCGATCCTCAGCAAACATAAATGCATTGCATTGTGTACAACTAAAGTAAATAAATAAATATTTTTTTAAAAAAGCAAATACACTCTTTTTGCTTATCAATTTTCCTAATTAAGGTTAAAAGTTCTTTGAAAAAGTATTGTTAAATTATTTTGAAGACTATAAAATTTTCCATGTGTTTTCTCCCATAGGTGGACATTTCTTTATCCTTACAGTGAAAATATGTTATTTTCATTATCTTTGATTTAGAATACTATAGTTTCATTAGTGAACCTTTGTATCCACTATTAATACTATCTAGAAAAATAGTAATATCTTGAATCAAATCCTTGCTCTTTTCAAAACAAATCTTGCTCTTTTCTTTCAAATAATTTATGTGCTTCATGCAGCCATGATTTTTCCCATTTGTGGGAGACTCTTGTCATTAGTTTTCCATGTCAAGTACATAATAAGAGAACTGAATTTAAAAAAAAAAAGTTTGTGAATTTTCTGGAGTTAGAAATTACTCTCTAAATGTGAGACAATAAAACAAATTACTTTACTTCCAATGCAGTGCACGCTACCATACTTTACCAAATAGCAAAGTAAATGGGGTTGAGTTTGAAATGATGAACTAAACTGGAGACAATGTAAATGAGCCAAAATAAGATCTGTGTACTCTGATAAAAAAAATTATCCTTAAGAAATTCATAATCTTCTTAAAATTATTCATATAGAAAATATCCACTGTATAGGTATTTTTCAATATATAAACATTTCTTCATCAATGCTATAGTCATCATTTCAGGCCATGAGATACACATTGCCAGAGGGGAGCAATTTTTTTTTAAATACTTATTTTTTAGTTATAGGTGGACACAATACTTTTATTTTATTTTTATGTGGTGCTGAGGATTAAATCCAGTGCCTCACACATGCTAGGTGAGCATTCTACCTCTGAGCCATAACTCCAACCTTGAAGTTAAATCTTAAGTTAGATTTAGTCTTTGGAGCTTCAAAAGCTAGGTACATCTGGGCTCTCCATAGATAGATATGTCAAGTGCAGTTCAGCTTTCTTTTACCTGAACTTTACTTTGGACTGAAACTCACTCCACAACTGTCTTCAAAGGAGGTTGAGTCTTTCGTCATCATAATAATCCCAAGGCCAAGCTATGGAGTTCACATATTGAATTTTACAATAGTGTTAAAGTTCATTTTCATAAGTTCTGGCAGATGAACTCTTGTTTTCTCTGAGTGAGGTTAGTGAAAGTCCTGCTTGGTAAGCAGCAATCCACTGCAGAAGATAAGAACAATTGTTTACTGAAGGAGGAGAGTCGGCTTCTCCTTGGGGAAGGCTCCTGAAATCCTGTCTCTGCAGACTTTCCGGCACTAAAATGTCTCAGAGGTCAAGGGTCCGGCACCCACAGAAATCCACTTACAACACTGAAGAGCCACTGGGGCGGGGCTCTGTGCTGCTGTGGAGTGTGAAATTTGCAAGCTGATGTTTTCTGGTTTGGTTGCTGATTTGAGAGTTAGCAACAAGAGCTATGGCTTCAGGTCACCAAACAGGTGCTGACAGCATAGCAAGAGGGATGAGGGACAAGCCCAAGGTGATGGACTGAGGCATACAGTCAGCAGTCACCAGATGAGTGACAGCTGAGGGCTGCTCTTTCCTACTTCGAGGAAGTGGATCTCTTCAAGGAGACTTGGTCAACTGAACAGTAACTGAATGGCAAAAGATTATTTAAACACACACACACACACACACACACACACACACACACACACTAGGGTTCAGAAGAAACGGCCTTTGCATGTGTGATTAAATGAAGGATCTTGAGGTGAGAGGATGCTCCTGGATGATCCAAGTGGATGCTGAAGGCCATCGTACGTCTCCTCATAAAAGAAAGGCAGAGGGAGATTTTCACATCGCAAAGAAGACCAGGGACATTAATACAGATTATTATCTAATACAAATATATTTATCTACACACACATGTCACTCCCATACACTCAGGATTTAGGAAAAAAATGGACCAAAAAAACACATCTGGGACTAGTGCTGACAAAGTTTGGTTGAGAGCAGCCCTTTGAAAAACACCTTCCATGTTGTCTGAAATAGGAGGCACATACCTGTAACTCTAGCATATTGGAAGGCTGAGGCAGGAGATTCTCAAATTCATGGCCAGCCTCAGCAACTTTGTGAGACTCTCAGTAACCTAACAAGAACCTGTCTCAAAATAAAAATAAAAAGGGCTGAGAATGTAGCTCAGTAGTAAAGCTCCCCTAGGTTCAATACCCAGTATTTAAAAATCGACATTTTAGGGCTGGGTTTGTAGCCCAATGATAGAGCACTTGCCTCGAATGCGTGGGGCACTGGGTTTGATCCTCAGCACCACATAAAAATAAATAAATAAAGATGCTGTGTCTATCTATACCTAAGAAAATATTATTTTTAAAAATGGACATTTTAAAGGAGCAAAGGTAAGTTAGCTATGCCATACAAATTCTATTAAAATAACTCTCTTCAAAGGCATAAAGCCACTTTCACCTGGTATTTTCCTACTATTTTTGCTCTCTCCATCTTCTGGAAAAATATTTTTGTATGTTCTTTTTTTTTTTTTTTTTTTTTTTTTGACAGTACTGGGTATTGAACCCAGGGGTACTTGTTCACTGTGTTATATCCCCAAACCTTTTTATTTTTATTTTTTTATTTTAAGACAGGGTCTTACTAAGTTTCCCAAGCTGACCTTGAACTTGAAATCCTCCTGCCTCAGCCTCCTAAGTAGCTGGGATTGTAGGCTTGATCTAACATGCCTCATTTCCTATTAGTAACTTTTAAATAATTAGTACTTTCCCCTAGCACAGCACTTTAGTTTGTGTGTAAAATTGTTTGTTTTAAATTATTCCTTCTCATCATCTGTACTGTAATTAAGATTACTAAGGGTTTTACTAGATGGAAGGAAATCTGAGAGTTTTGCCAAGTTTGCATGTCCATTCTTACATCCTTTTCATTGAACATGTGGACCACGTTTCCCAGAGCTGCCCTTAACCCTGGCCTCTGACCCCCTCTAGGCTTTTACCTCTGGTTGCCTTGTTCCCTCCAAGAACAGTGTGAGGACCATATTAGAAGAGTTTATAATTCCTCAGTCTATATTGATCCATAGAACAATCTCTATTGATCTATAGCTGCTTTCATCATGTTTAGAATGTTTCCAGGAGATCCTCTCCACTTGGATCACCTACTCTAATGCTAGTTTTATCAAATTAAGCAAATTCCTGTGTAACCCCCAAATTTTACCTTGTTTAGTTACTTAGTTTCCCAAGTTAGCAAACTGTTTCTCTGTCTCTGGAGCCCCCTTGTGCATTTTCTCTTCTCAGATCCCAAAGGAATCACGTTCAAATATAAGTATAGAACTTCGGATTGTAACGTCCTTATCCATCTTGCCTTCCTTCCTTCCTTTCTCTTTACGACCACCTGTCATTTATCAAATCTCCAGACTGGCTTGCTTCTCACACCAGAGTTCTGCTCATTGTCTCTATCTACCTTCTTTTTACACTTCCAATTGTTAATGTTTTTTAAAGTATTCCTCCATGAAGCCTTCCTTAGTGCCCTTGACTTCAGCCGCCACTCCATCAGTGAACAGTGATGTATGTCCGGTGTGATTAGAAACTGCTCGCAACTACCAGGACCACCTAGTTGACTCTTCTCCTCACACGTCTTAGTCATTCTCAAAAGAGTGAAGTAGATGTTTATGGGGTTATAAGAACGTTTGCAGGGCCCTAAACATAAGTATCTACTTTGTGCAAACCCCTGAACTTAAGGAACCAGGAATTCACAATAGGAATCTGATTCTACTTCCCCTATCAAAATGGTGTCTATAGAGAAGTTACCAGTGGAAATCAGATGACAAGTATAATCAATAATAAGGATTTATTAAGCACACAGTAAGATACTAGCACATACTAGTATCTTTCTCCAACTAATGGGAAATTCAAAACAAAAAAAAAAAGCAAAAGGTGCATAAGTTGAAGCCTTTGCCCTGAGTGACATCATAAATAATGTACATGAAGGTATTAGAGAGAAAAATGGTGTGGTACAAACACATGTTGGCAAGAGAGATCCAGAGAGGAGAGATCATTTGTGGGCTGTTCAGAGTGTGCCCCACCAAGGAGCTGGGTCTGGTGTATACAGAAGTACCACCACTGTTTTATTAGTATTCTCGGTATCTAGTGATTTACCCTACGTGGAGCCTAGTCTGTCTTTTGTGCCTCTTTTAGGCACATATCTCAGAAGTATGTTTACATTTATTTATGTGATCATGAAAAATGTCCACCTCTGTCCCAGCTCAGATGTAAATTCCCAAGAGGGGCTGTTCAGTTCTCCCTGTCCAGGGATCAATCACTTCTTTCATGCCTCCACTCTCACCCAAGGTGTGTTAGATCCACACTGTCTCTCTGGGGTGAAAGGGCTTACAAAAGTCTGCAACTGCTTGTCCAGAGCAATGGGGGTTTAGGCTTAAGGACAGCTCACCCTCCAGGTTCCTTTAGTTCTGCTCCCCATTCTCCCTGTGGAAGGTTCTCCTTTGGGCTCCATGCCCACCTCTCTCTCCTCTGCAGCCTCTCCCTCCCCTTCCCTGAGACCCAGCCTTATTTAGTCTATGGAAGAGGAGCTTGGCCTCTCCTTTCAATTTTACATTTGGGCTGTATCTTCTTTGAGGTGAGCTGAGGTCACCTCCACCACCATGTCCCCAGCTGGCACACTCATGTGACCTTCATCTTATGCCTGCACCCCTATGCTCCCCTTGCTGTGGTATTCCCAGCAAACCCATAGCTCTCAGTCTCACCTCTCCTTTGCATCGAGTTCTTGGGCTGGCAAGAACAAAAGGGATCCATTGCCCTTGCCTTGCAGAAACCATAAACAGCCCTGACCCCTCTTCCCTGGCAGTCTTTGAGATGCCTGGTTATCCAGTTAGCTTTCCCCTGCTAAGGAGAGTGGGATAATCAAAAAGCACCTGACCAAGCTGACATCTAAGGGAAAGGTGCCTTGTTTCCCTTTTTTGGGGACAGCACCAAGCATAAGGAAGATTTCTTAGCACCTCTAGTTCTTTGGGATGCTGGGAGCAAAGCATCCCTTCTCTTTCTGCAAACCTTACTTTCTAAGACAGGCTGCCTACTCTCCTCTCTGCAGACAGTCATATACCCCAGGAGAGAGCTAACTCTCTCTGGTCTTCTCTAATTAGTCTTTTGGGAGGCAGCTGGCTTGAAACACAGGTGCCTCCTCAAATTTACTATTTGAACCGTAGTATGAGTTTTGTCCGCAGCATTGAGCCTCTGAAACTCCAAACATGAACAGTTCCATGCAATGTGATGTTATTCCCATAAAATAAATTCAAAAGGCATTTCTAAAATCGGTCTAATTATGGTAAAATCACTTGCATTTAAGCAATAGTGTATCGTACCTGAGAATTGCAGGAAGTCACATAAAAGTCACCTGAGGAAGGAATCCCAGATTTTTACCCACACATTATGCAGAGGCAGCACTTACCAACAATCCCCTGAGGTTAAAGGATTTTCAGGCTCTATGAGAAGATTACTGATCTATTTATGTCTCTTGTCTCATTATTTCAACATATGTTTCATCCAGGGTTTATTGTGACTATTTATATTTTACAAACTATGTCCAAGAATAAGAGACAGAAAAAAGTGGGTTTTAATGAAAAGCAAAATATTATAATCCTCCAACTGTCTCAATCAAGCATGCAAGAAAACATTGCAAAAAAAATGCGAATTGGCACATTTCAATTCTGAAACAATTAAGTGATAATGTTTCCATAGTGTGAGTACAGAAAGATTTTAAAAACAAGCAGATATTCGCCTTGTTTGTACTAAATTTTGTTCTTTTTGCTGTTAACGAAATAAAAATGATTTTGTTCCTTTGATGTTTATTCTTCTGGTACAAAGTTTGAAAGACTATAGGAATCACATTTTGATTATTTCTTTTGCCCACCACCTGATTTGATCTGAGACGGTTTTTTAACCCACTCAAGAACACAGGATAGCTCATTAGCTCTAGTTGTTATTCAATTAACTCATCATTTTAAAGGGGCTTAGAGTCACATGTGCTTGGCAAAGTCTGACATGTTCAGTACTATACTCCCTCTAGTGGATAAAGACAGAAGAAGTACTTGACTCTATTTGAAGATGAGTTGAGTATAATTTCTGTGCATTACTAACTGTTCTTTGCCTTGGCTTCCTCCGCAATGTTATACTTCCATATGTTTAATTTACAAAGGTGCTATCAAACAGTTTAAGTTTTCTTTAGAGTTTAATTTTTTTCTTTTTCTTTTTTCTGGTACTGGGGATTGAACTCAGCGGTGCTCTACCACTAAGCAACATTCACAACCTGTTTTTATATACTTTTTAAAATTTTGAGACAGCATCTCCCTAATTTGCCAAGGCTGGCCTCAGGCATGTGATCCTCTTGCCTCAGCCTCCTGAGTACCTGGAATTACAGGCATGTGCTATTGCACCCGCCTGAAGTTTAATTTTATTTTCACTGTTGTCTTCTTACAAAATGCGTTTCCTATCATGACAATTTTTATCATTCAAATCTTTCAGCCAACAAATATTTATTGAGAGTCCGCCATGTGTCAGGCATGGCTCTAGGCACCAGGTATACAGCAGTGAGTGAACAAAACAATTTCAAATCCTGTCGTTGGGAAACTTGAAACATTACCAGACACAATTCTCTGTGTGCCTCCTACATGCCAGATTATGAGTTTAGTGATTGGCAATTATTATTTAACGGGATTGTCCCAAGAACTCTGTGAAACCAAGACACTTGCCCAGGATCACAGACAATGAGAGATGAGAGAACCCCTCAGTGAGCCTGACCACATGGTCAGTCAGACCCTGCAATGACCATGAACCTTGCGGCCTGTTTTGATTTTCATTGTGACATTTTTTTTCCAATTGTCCCATGAAACCCAAATATTTATTTCATGAGACCTGGGACTGGATTTGCTTGTTCATCCCCATAACCCCAACAGCCAGCACCTGATGTTGGGGCTTCAGAAATACTTGGCCAAATGAAGTAAGTAAGCAGAGAATTGTATACAGGACTATTTGACACCAAAATCCTCACTGGTCCTCACTGGTGTACTCTATCACCCCCATGAGGGTCCACAAAATAGGAAGCAAGTCCATACTGGTGGGCTTAATTGAATTGCTTTGGAGCTACTAGTTTTCTTAATATGCTGGTGAAGAAACAAGCCTGAAATGAATGAAATCTGATTGGTTAAAAGATTCAAAATCTTTCAAAAGTTTCTTATTTGCCATCTCTCCTGAATTTCACTACCAGAGGATACAGGGATACATCAAAGCAGCCTCCACTGACTGCAGATTCTCCTTAAGGGGCCATTGGTGCTTTGGGGGTGCAGGGTGGGGAGGGACCTAGGTGAGCTGCCCTTTGTGTGGCAGAACTTGCTAAGTAGAATCTAACGTCAGTATAAAGAGGTCAAGTTCCACAGAATTATTTTGTTATTTATTTTATAGTACCTGTTTCTTCAATCATTATATTCTCTCTACTGTTATTTGCCACTAACCAAATGACTTAAGAGTATGATAGCTATCATTCCCAGCCATTAACGTTTCTTTGTGTGTTTGAAAGTCATTAGCAGTGTTCTGGCCTAAGCTGCCAATTGCAGAATAGTAAATATTGAAAGAGTAATCTTGCCATTTGAAGTGCTTCTGGCTGGAATAAATGTTTGTTCGGGTTGTAGCATTGCCCAGGTAATTACTAGGTAAAGAGGTGGGGTCACCTTCCATCTTCATATACGTGTGTGTGTGTGTGTGTGTGTGTGTGTGTGTGTGTGTATGGCAGAACCTGCTAAGTAGAATGTAATGTCAGTATAAAGGGGTCAAGTTCCACAGTATTATTTTGTTATTTTTTTAATAGTACCTGTTTCTTCAATCATTATATTCTCTCTCTCTCTCTCTCTCTCTCTCTCTCTCTCTCTATATATATATATATATATATATATATTTTTTTTTTTTTTTTTAAGCAACAGGGGGATCCTGATTATCACAAGTTGAGAAGCCTAAGCTGTTATCCAATCTTTGTTAAAATCACAGGGTGGTTCTTCCTCCTTAAGTTTGTGTGTGTGATGAGTTCCATAAGGTGTTTTCCAATTAATTCAAAGCAGTTCTGCACTGCGTCCAGCTATTTTTTTCTCCACAAGTTGTACTTATAACCAACAGCCTATTTTGAGAGGTCAAGATACCAATTTCCATTGGGGTAAAATGCTTTGTTACTATTTCTATTTTTTTATGTATACCAACTTCCTTGATAAACTTGCCTTAGAGAGGATGGATCCACTTTTTTTTTTTTTTTTTTTTTTTTTTTTTTTTTTTTTTTTTTGTGGTACTGGGGATTGAACTCAGAGGCACTTGACCACTGGGCCACATCCCCAGCCCTTTTTTGTGTTTTTTATAAGAGACAGGGTCTCACTGAATTGCTAAGTGCCTCGCCATTGCTGAGGCTGGCTTTGAACTCGCGATCCTCCTGCCTCAGCCTCCCAAGAATGGATCCACTTTTAAAAGATCCTGCCAGGAGCATCCTCCCCCAGGGCCACGGAGCCCTTTCTGGACGGACTGTTTACCCCAGCCAGAAGCAACAACTACCACTCATAAGCTGTCCCCAAATTCCCCTCCCTTTTACTGTTATCCTGTTATCCTGCCCCTGCCCATAGACAGTGTAGGTTCAGTGTAAACAACTTATGCTTTCCACCCCCAAAGTTTATAAAAATACTCTAAGCTTGATGTCTGGTAGACATTTTCCTAACTGCTACCTGGTTGCTGGTTATTTGTGTAAACTTGTCTCAGGACCAGTTCTTCCTTTTTGGCTTGCACCTTTAATTCATCTGTACTAAACTCTTTTATTTCAGAGATCCCTTGGTGTAGGGCAGGCCCAAGATAGCTATAGTTAGGCTCCCTTGCCGAGGCTTCCAGCCAGCTGTTTTCAGTATGTAGTCCAGGTCATGAACACCCTGATTCAGCATATGCACTCAAGGTCATAAACATTTGCTTGTGAGCATGAGTTCACTTATGTGATCTGTTGGCAATGTGCCTTTTTTGTGTGTGACCTGCATATGAAAATAGCCTATGGAAGGACTAGGGAGTGGGTACTAGCTGGGGGGTTGCTGCCACCTCCAAATAAAGCATGTCTACTATCCCAACTGTGCCCTCATCTTCCTTCACCTGCTGGGATTCCCAATCTGTTTCTCAGGGTCTGAGACACAGCCTAACACTTGATCTCAAGAGTTGGAGTTAAACAATGGCTTTCTAATTCCTCCAGAGAGTTTTCCCTCCAAATCTTCATAGCACATTATTGGATTATTGGTCATACTCCCAATATACTTTCCTTATCTTCATATTCTTGGAATATAGTTTTTGATATACATTTCTTATCTCTCTCTCTCTCTCTCTCTCTCTCTCTCTCTCTCTCACACACACACACACACACACACACACACCAATCCATGCTAGGGATGGCACAGTAGTTAGGAGAAAGCATTTGCTTTGAATATATAGAGCCACTGTGTCCTTATCCACTCTTGGTTTAGATCCCTTATTGGTAAGAAGGAAGTAATACTCAGACCTTTTCAATTTAAATTAAATCATGGACATTAACTGCCAGGTGCTCACTCAATGCTAGCTCCTATTTGCTATAATTATCAGGAAGAAGAGCACTCGGTGTTCCCATCCCAATTCCAGTAATGACCTGCCCATGCTTACAGATAAACTGAGGACCTCCCTTGTCTACAGGTGGATCCTTCCTATTAATACCTCAAAACTGAGTAATGATTGAACACTGTGTTCACCTACAGAGCACTGAAGAATATTTCCCAGCTGGATTTATCAGGCACAGGGGTTCTCAGCTGGACCAAAATGGCCTGATTTAAAAAAAAAAAAAAAAAAAAACAAAAAACAAAAAACTTTTTTTTGTTCTTTTTAGTTATACATGACAGTAGAATGTATTTTGATATATCACACATACATGGAATATAACTTCCCATTCTTGTGGTTTTATATGATATGGGGTTACACTGCTTGAGTATTCATATATAAACATAGGAAAGTAATGTCTGATTCATTCTACTGTCTTTCTTATTTCTATTCCCCCTCCCTTCCCTTCATTCACCTTTGTCTAATCTAAAGTACTTTTATTGTTCCCTACCTGCCCCATTATTGTGATTTAGCATCCACATATTAGAGAGAACATTCAGCCTTTGGTCTTTTTGGATTGGCTCATTTCACTTAGCATGATAGTCTCCTGTTACATCCATTTATTAGAAAATGCAATAATTTAATTATTCTTTATGGTTAAGTAATATTCCATTGGGTATATATACCACATTTTCTTTATCCATTCATCTGTTGAAGGATATCTAGGTTGGGTCCATAGTTTTGCTATTGTGAATTGAGCTGCTATAAACATTGATGTGCATGTGTCACTATAGTATGCTTATTTTAAGTCCTTTGGGTATATACTGAGGAGTGGAATAGTTGGGTCAAATGGTGGTTTCATTCTGTTTTCTGAGGAATCTTCATACTGCTTTCCAGAGTGGTTGTACCAATTTGTAGTCCCACCAGCAATGTATGAGTGTTCCTTTTCCCCCACATTCTTGCCAACATTTATTGTTACTAATATTCTTGATAATTGCCATTCTGACTGGAGTGAGATGAAATATCAGTGTAGTTTTAATTTACATTTCTCTGTTAGAGATGTTGAACTTTTTTTTCATATATTTCTTGGAAGATTATATTTCTTCTGTGCAGTGTCTGTTCAGTTCCTTTGGCCTTTTATTGATTAGGTTATTTAATATTTTGGGGGATTAAGTTTTTTGAGTTCTTTATATACCCTGGAGATTAATGCTTTATCTGAAGTGCAGGTTGGCCTGATTCTTATACAATTATTATAAAGCTGCCTCGGTATGATGAAGGTCAAACATTGCTTAAGTTTCAGGTGAAGAACAGTTGTGTAACAAGTAAGTACCCACAGAGTCAAAACCCAACATATGCCATAATGCTCAAAAGCCTCCATCCTGGTTTCTATGAGGAAAGTGGCCTTAAGTTACATCCTATGATGGCTCCCTGAGATCATTTAGCTGAGAAATCGCAAACTGATATCACTGGAGCTTCCTAATAAGAAAGACTGGAAAGGGTAAAACAAGCTAGAAAAATCTGGTATTCTCAGCATAACACATGATAGTCATCAGATAAATAAAACAAATGGTCCCTTTGTGGTGTATTCTCAGGCTTAACTTCACGTGAAGGAATTTTTCACAGGCAGAGTTGTTGTAGTATGGCTAGAGGATAGAGAGTGAATTTCCCCTTAGAGAAGCATTCAAAAGAAACTCCACATCCTCTTGACTCCCAGTAATTCGGACAATCATGTTCTAAAGCTCCTAAAAATGAATGTCTTTGTGGTAATTGGCCAGTAATCAATGGACAAAAAAGAGGGAGTAATGAAAAAGTTGGAGACAAGCAAGAGAGGACACAAAAGAAGAAAAGTAGCATCCAGTTGTGTTAGTCAGTGTTATCATCACTATGACAAAATACCTGAGAAAAACAATTTAAAGGAGGAAAATATTATTTTGGTTCATGGTTTCAGAGATTTCAGTTCATTGTCAGCTAGCTTCATTGCTATGGGCCTGTAGTGGGGCACAGCATCATAGCAGAGAGGGTGTGGTTGAGCAGAGTTGCTCACTTAATAGTGGCCTGGAAACAGAGATGGGGGTGGAGGTGGGAGGGTCTGGGGGCAAAATATCCTCAAGAGTATGCCAATAAGAATCCACCCCCCTCTAACTAGGTTCCACCTCTTACAGCTTCTAGCATCTCCAAACAGTTCATTTAGCTATGAGTCCTTCAATGGATTGATGAAGTCAGAGCTCTAATGACCCACTCACTTCCCAAAATCCCCACATCTGAACATTGCTTCACTGAGGACCAAAACTTCAACACTTAAGCCTTTGGGAAACATTCCAGATTCAAACCATAACAGCCCACTGAAGCATCCACATCACTATCTGGATGAGAGTTTTATAGCTGGTACATGTACCCTGAGTATAATAAAGAGAAATAAAGAAGTAGCATTACTTTTTATTTTTATGGTGGTGGTTCTGCCAATTGAACCCAGAGGCACTTTATCCCTGAGCTACATCCTCAGCCCTTTTTATTTTTTATTTTGAGACAGGCCCTTGCTAAGTTGCCCATGGTGGCCACAAACTTGAGATCCTCTTCCCTTAGCACCCCAAATAGCTGGGTTACAGGTGTGTTCCTCACTCCCAGTTTGGTACCATTACTGTTTGATATAAAAAGTCATTCAGTGAGAAATAAGTGCAATGGTTCTCTAATCTACATGCATGACTTCTTCCTCTCTAACTCCCAGCAAGAGTGAGTGTACCTGTGCATCCCCCGCCTCCCCACACACACAGCCTTCTCCTGGTCAGCCAAAGGTGTTTATTCTGTACTAATTGCCAAGAATTTTTTTTCTCTACAGAACGTGAGTGTAATAATGACTTACATATTTGTGTGGTTATCTACTTGTTCCTTGCCATGTTGCAAAAAAGACTTAAGATGGCTTATGTGAATATGTAATATGACAAGAATTTAAATTGGAAGTGAGGTCAAAGAAGCCAAAACAAACCAAAGATAAAAACACAGTAGATAGTAAAAGAATTAAAAGCATAATGGTTTACACAACTGCTTTCTCTGAACCACAGATTTGCCTCTAAGCTTTCTAAGTGGCCAAGTTTGATGAGAAATCTTGTCAATTACTTTAATTACAGTCTATAAGATTGGTTCCCAAACTTTTGTGTGCATCTGAATCATCTGAAGAGTTTATGAAACTAGAATCACTGGGGCCCACCTACATAATTTCAAATTTTGTAAAATGTAAAAGTGAGATTCTGGATGTAAATGTAAGTTGAGACCATGTTAACTATTCTTGTTCCTATTTATTCCCTCGGTCAAAAACTAAGGAAATATTCAGGATAAGAACAATTGTGTGTGTGTGTGTGTGTGTGTGTGTGTGTGTGTGTGTGTGTGTGTGTTAGTTGCCAGGGATTGAACCCAAATAAGCTTAACCACTGAGCATCCCCAGCCCATTTCATTTTTTATTTTGAGACAGGGTCTTACTAGGTTGTTTAGGGCCTCACTAAATTGCTAAGACTGGCTTTGAACCTGTGATCCTCCTGCCTCCTGAGCCTCTGGGATTACAGGTGTGTGCCACCATGGCCTGCAAGAACAGATACTTTTTTTTTTTTTTTTTTTTTTTTTTGTGGTACCAGGGATTGAACTCAGGGGCACTCGACCACTGGGCCACATCCTCAGCCCTTTTTTGTATTTTATTTAGAGACAGGGTCTCACTGAGTTGCTAAGTGCCTCGCCATTGCTGAGGCTGGCTTTGAACTCGCGATCCTCCTGCCTCAGCCTCCCAAAGTGCTGGGATTACAGGCGTGCGCCACCGCGCCCAGCTAGAACAGATACTTTTGATATTAAAACCAAGAGAACATTCTAGGAAGTGACAACTAAAACCTCATACAATAAAAATTCTCACAGAGATACAAGATGTTTCAGAGGTATGCAGGCTGTTGCTTTATTAACTTCAAATTAGGTTTTTACAGACTTATATGTTGAGATTCAGTGAAAATTGGGGAAGAGGCAAAAAACTGATAATAATAACATAATAATAATATTCTTCAGAAACTCATTTTTGCCAGTTTGGCTTGACCTAGGGTAGGAATTAAAAAGATTTCTATTCAATTCCATGTTTGGTATTTTTGGTCTTCCTTCCTTCCTTCCTTCCTTCCTTCCTTCCTTTTTTCCAGTGGTGGAGATCAATCTCAGGGGTTTACACATGCTAGGCAAGCACCCTACCATTGAGCTATACTTCCAGCCCTTCAATATTTTTATACCAAGAAAAAAGTAAGAGCCCCAGAGTAAATAGATCAGCAGAGTATACAAGCTTGGTTTATCTACAACTCTAATGTGGTTTGAGGAAATGTAATCTAGTTAATCTTATCTGTAAAGTTTATTTGTCTCCCAGGCTTGACTTGTGATGGAGGGAAGAGGCACAGGGAGCAGGAATGGAAGGAGACTCATCCTCATCTGGAAATTGCTCTCTGGGAAGGTCTAAATCTGTTTTTAGTAGGCTCAAATCATCTGAAATTCTCAATGTGGTGAAGCACTTTCTCAATATACACAAACTTTGCACAATCACATAAGTTTCATTCATTCCACTTTCGTGGCAGGAGAGACTTAAATTCCAACATGTTTTCTTTTTCCATCTATCTTTCACTTTGAATCTGAATTAAATCTATCAGACCTTGGGGTATTCCCTGGGGTTTGTTGTTTTTGTTTTTTAGCAAATCAATTACTAGATGGCTGGCCCTTTCCTTTTCTGAGAAAGGAACAATTTGGAATGTTCTAGACTATCTGTTATGTGCAGGTATGTAGTTAGTGCTCTCAAACTCTAGTAAAAAATTGAAGAAAGGTGCAATTAGGTATTGAGCCCTCATTCACTTATTTAACAAACATTGACAAAGGATTTTGTATTTGCTAAACATTGTGCCAGATGAGAGTGCAGTAATAAGTAACAACTGCTATCATGAGCTTATGGTCACATCCTTCCAGACATGACACAGCATGCCAAGTGTTGGAGCCCATGTGTGTGTGTGTGTGTGTGTGTGTGTGTGTATGCGTGCACACACACACACTGTGGATGGAACACAGGGCCAACTACTGTATTCTGAGTGAAGAAACCACAGAACCCCCAGGAAAGGGAATAAATGTACACTTGAGTGTCGAGTAAAGGCCTCTTCGGATGAAGTTGCATTTGAACTAAAACCAAATATGTAGAAAATATACAAGCAGAAGTTAAACATGTGAAGGTGGATTGAGCATGAGTTTGGACAGGGTTCAAGATGAAAGTGGGAGAGAGTAACAAACCAAAACCTGCTTGCCATGAACATTCATTAGAAGGTGCACTCAGTTCACAAATGTCAAATATGGAACCAGTCTAGGTGTCCATCAGTGGATGACTAGATAAAGAAAATGTGGTATGTATACACAATAAGGTTTTATTCATCCATAAAGAAAAGTGAAATGATGTTATTTTCAGGAAAATGGATGGAACTTGAGACCATTATGTTGTTAAATAAACCACACTCAGAAGATCAAGGGTCGTATACTTTTTTCTCGTATGTGGAAACTAGAGAAGAAAAAGAAAAAGAAAGTTGGGGGATGTCATGAAAATAGAAGAGAGATCAGTAGTATAGAGGAAAGGGACCAGGAGTTGGGAGGAGAGGGGGGAAGTGTTGGAGAGTGATATTGGACAAATTATATTGTTATATTGTGTGCATGTACTAACATGTGACAACAAATCCCACCATTATGTACAACTATAATGCACCAATAAAAAATTGGGGGTCAGGGATAAGTTGCACTGCTGAAGCTCAAGGAAAACCTGAACTCTGGGTAGAATATGTGAGGCTGTAGGTGAAGGGGCTGAGAAAGCTGGAGAGGGGACCAAATCTTGAATGGCCTTGTAATCCATAGGAAGAAATTGAGACCATACCCCAAGGGAATGGAGCAGCTAGTAAGCTGGTGATATTTGACTGCTTTTAGAAAGATGACTTGAGCACTAAGTCCCTCAGACCTTACCTATCATCTTGTGTAAAGTTGAATAAGTGCTGTGAAGGGTTTAACGCTTGAAACCCTAAGGATGTAGAAGACATGTAGAACAGAGAGTGCTACTGCAGCTTGGAAAAGCCCAAGCAGCTGCACAGGTGCACCTGGTCCTGCCTGCCCCATCATGCCAACGTGGGTGGCTGGGCAAGCTGTGGCCACCTGGAGATTGGAAATATAAAGGCACCTTGTCGGTTGTGAGACTAAATCTAATAATGTTGCTATGCTTTCCCTCAACATAAGTAGTATATTGTATACTTCTCTTATTTTGTTCTGCACATACCCCACCTCTAGATCTCCATCATTCAAGAAGTTTCTAAGGAAAAGGAAACTCAGGCACACGGTAGTGTCTTGGTGCCCATTGCCTTGTACTGCTAGAAATGCCACAAACTTCCTGAGAGGTAAGCAAGATATTGGGTAAATGTTATTATTAGTGGATCAGTTATTTAACAGGAATGTTGAAGTATATTAGAGGAAAAAATATTCTCAAGTATAATAGAAAAAGACAAATATTTCATTTTATATATGTTTCATTTCATGATGATTAATGAACCACTTTTGCTAACTGAATCTAGGAGACAAAATCCAGGCCATAACACACTCAGGGTTAGGGGAATGTGAGTCAATCCACAATACAATTTATAAAGAGTTACCTTGATTTTAACTTTTAATTTTTTTTTTTTTTTTTTTTTTTTTTTGCTGTGAGTAGGATTGAACCTAGGGTACTGCCCATTCCAAGCACATATGATCACTGAACTACACCCCCAGCACTCAATATTATTAAACTCAAGTATTTAGTAATGAGGTTATTTGAGGGAAACAAAATGTTTTGAAAATGAAAATGCTGAACATAAAATTATTCCCTATGTGTCGTTTGCCATCTAGTGTTAATTTTGGGAACTAAAAAAGGCTAATAATAATTTCCCAAGCAGGATTACCAAGTGGCAAAGGGCCCACTCAAAGTAACATTTCAATTTTAAGATATCAAACTGTACCACAAAACTCTCTGACCTGAGGATGTGGGCGAGTGGGTGGATGGGTGAATGGGCTACTTTTAAGAAATCAGTTATTTCTGGGAAACAAAATACTTCTCAATCCAGGACACCTGATAATTTTACCTGGTGTTATGATTTAGATATAAGGTCCCCCAAAAAACTCATGTGTAAGATAATGCAAAAAAAGTTTAGAGGTGAACTAATTGAGTTGTGAGAACTTTAACCTAATCAGTGGATTAATCCACTGATATGAACTAATGGGGCAGCAACTGTAGGCAGGTGGGGAGTGGTTGAAGGGACTGAGTCACTGGGGGGCAGTCTTTGGGATTTATATTTTGTCTCTGATGAGCAGAGCTCTCCCTGCTTCCTTGTTGCCATGTCTTGAGCTGCTTTCTTCCATCATGCCCTTCTGCCATGATATTCTGCCTCACCTTGGACCCAATGCTAGGGCGTCAGCTATCTATGGACTGAGACTCTAAAATAGTGAACCCCAAATAAACTTTTTCTCCTCTAAAATTGTCCTTGTCAGGTTGTTTGGTCACAGTAATGACAAAACAGATTAAAACTTCTGATAAACTTTGGAAATATATAGAGTTGGGCCAGACCTAGGAAATCAGATTGGTTCACATCCCCATCAATGGCATGTTTTAAAAGCTCCTAGGCACCTGTAATGTGCAGCCAGGGTGAGGGCCACTGAGTAGTGGATTAAGACCATGGACTCTGAGATTTAGCTCTACAGGAGTTCATCACTTAGCACATTACCTCATGCAGGGAAATTGGGCTAATTACATAACACTCATGTGCCTCAGTAAAATGAGGATGACAACTTGTCTAGGGATTTATGTGAGAATTAAATATGATAATGAATAGCAAGTGCTTAGCATAAGCAGCACATTGTACTCAATAAATGATAAACATTATTGAACAACAACAGTTATTATTAAGGAAAATATTTTATGAACTATTTAAAAAAAAACAAACTAAAGGATATAAGCTTATTACATAGACCATATTAGAAATTAGAACACAGTACCTGGCATCTTCTGTGGCATATTTCTATTCCTCTTAAATAGGTAAAACATATAGGATTGAATACCCATACCAGCTCTATCTGATGGCTGCCACTCCTGAGAGGACATTACTTCTAATCCAGTACTGACCTAAAGCACTTTATAACACAGTAAGTTGTTCCCAATGATGAATCATGGGCTCAAAATTCCCAATTCCCTAGCAAATTTCATTTTTACTGCTTGGGTGTGATGTACTCTCCTGAATTAATTAGGGACAGAAGAATACAGTCTACAAATGTGGTGATAGTAGGCACAGCCCCAGGCAGTTTGAGAGGAAAAGAACCATTATGACTTGCAGGTTTCTTTTACAACATTAAAAAAACAAAAGCTAGTATTATGTAGTCTGTTTTGGGCAGGCAGATTGTCTATACAGGCTCAGAGGAGTTTGGTGAGGACCTGGTCTTTCAATGTTAGGTGGAGTCATATTATAAACAACAGCAAGAAAAAACCCAGCTTGACTATAACAAATTGGATGTGGGCGAATAGAGAAAGGTAAATATCAAATATGACAGGTTCCTATGGGGGGGTGCATACATAAAAGAAGGAGAAAATTCTTAGTAGAAAATTAAGTAGTTTGATGTCAGACGTGTTGACTGATAAAATAGAGAACTTTTGGAAGGGGCATCCTGGAAAGAGCTGGAGGTTAAGAGCAAAAATTCGGAAGGTAAACAAGAACAATAGGGTCGACATTTGAGTCAATAGACAGTATGTAATGGTCAAAGTCATGGGTATGAGTCAGTTTCTCCAGAATGACCTGATAGTTGAAGATGAGGACTATGTATGGCACTCTAAAGAACAGTATCACTGCCAGAGGAAGAAAAGTCAACAAAGGAGACTGAGAAGAGGACAAAGGGGGAAATTTCAAAGACTTAGCACTAAAAAAAACACATAACCCAATCAATAAATGGGCCAAGGAACTGAACAGACACTTCTCAGAAGATACACAA
The DNA here is from genome assembly GCA_025594165.1 of Tamias sibiricus. NCBI lineage: Eukaryota > Metazoa > Chordata > Mammalia > Rodentia > Sciuridae > Tamias > Tamias sibiricus. The sequence continues at coordinate 136,454,677 of CM046658.1, read as the reverse complement.
TCAATCAACAAATATATGAAAAAATGTTCAACATCTCTGTCAATTGGAGAAATGCAAATCAAAACTACTCTAAGATTTCATCTCGCTCCAGTCAGAATGGCAGCTATTAAGAATGCAAACAACAATAAGTGTTGGCAAAGATGTGGGGAAAAGGGCACACTCCTACATTGCTGGTGGGACTGCAAATTGTTGCAACCAATCTGGAAAGCAGTATGGAGATTCCTTGGAAAACTGGGAATGAGACCACCATTTGACCCAGCTATCCCACATCCAAAGGACTTAAAAACAGCATACTACAGGGACACAGCCACATCAATGTTTAAAGCAGCACAATTCACAATAGCTAAATTGTAGAACCAACCTAGATACCCTTCAGTAGATGGATAAAGAAAATGTGATATATATGCACAATGGAATATTACTCAGCATAAAAAGAAAATAAAATCACGGCATTTGCAGGTAAATGGATGGAGTTGGAGAATATAATGCTAAGTGCAGTAAGCCAATCCCCCAAATCCAAATGCCGAATGTTTTCTCTGATATAAAAAGGCTGATTCATAATGGAGATGGTGGGGGGAGCATGGGAGGAATGGAGGAACTTTAGATAGGGCAAAGGGGAGGGAGTGGAAGGAGTGGGTATGGGGTAGGAAAGACTGTGGAATGAGATGAACTCAATACCCTAAGCACACATATGAAAACACGAATGGTTTGACTCTACTTTGTGTACAACCAGAGACATGAAAAATTGTGCTCTATTTGTGCAATATGAATTGAATTACATTCTGCTGTCATATATGACAAATTAGAATAAAGTCTTAAAAAAGAGTAAAAAAACACAGAGAACAAAGGGGAAGAACTGCAGAAGGTCAATTAAATTAAAGGCAAAAAAGATTTGGCTTCTGTAAACGAAGACATCACTAGTGACTTCAAAAAGAGTAGAACCATTGGAGAAAGAGGTTGAGCCAGATTGGAATTCATTCACATTATTGTGTAGCTATCATCATTTTCCAATGCTGTATAGCATTCATTATGTGACTATTCCACACCCTTTTAAATCCATTCTGTTGTTGATGGACTTTTGTATTGTTTTCTGTTTAGGACTATTACAAATAATGCTTCATGAACATACTTGGTGGACATATGTGTGCATATGTTAGGTATGTACCAAGAAGTGGAGATGCTGCATCATGGAGCAAGGATATGACCACCTCTGTTCACATGGTGAAGCACCTTGATTTTGATGTCATCACGGGGTTAGTTGCTGCTGCTGGGATTTTGTCTGCTTTAGCCATTCTGGTGTATGTAGTGATACAACTTTATTATTTTGATTGCATGACTGATAGTACTTTTATATTTGTGTATTATTTTGATATATTGTTTTGTAGAGTATGTATTCAAGCTTTTTGCTTTAGAATTGGATTATCTTTATTAATATGAGGGTCATATATTCAGTAGTTTGTCTCTATATTGCAAACTCTGTGGGTTATCCTTCTGAATCTCTAAATGGCATATTTTGATGACAGAAGTATTGATGTAGCTCAAATTATCAATCCTCCTTCTATCCCTCCTTTTATTTTTTGAGACAGTATTCCTAAATTGCCAAGGCTGGCCCCAAACTTTAGATCCTCTTGCTAAGCCCTTCACTGGGATTACAGGTGTGTGACCACCATGCCCATCTTAATCTTCCTTTCATGTTTTTGTGTTTACTGTTTAACAAGTCTTTGCCTACCAAGGTCAGGAAGCTTTAGGAGTCTTTTAGGGGAAAACAGATATTTTGGAAATGAAAATATTTCCAGAAGTGTTGTTTTATCTTTTACTGGCACTGTGGATTGAACCCTGGGCCTTGAGCATAGTAGGCATGCATTATACCTCTAAGCTACATCCCCAGCCTTTTTAAATTTTGAGACAGTGTCTTACCAAGTTGCCCAGGCTGGCCTCAAACTTGCAAAGCTGGGATTATAGGCACACACTTCCGTACCTGGCTTTCCCCCCCCTTTGATATTTAGGTTTATGATCCATCTAGAATTGATGTGTGTACATAGTGTAGTAGGATCAATATTTTTCCTCATTAATATGGACATCCAATTGATCCCACAACATGTATTGAAAATACCAACCTTTTCCTTACTGCACTGTGGTGCCACTTTTTATAAACTAGGTAGCTGTGTATGCTTGGGTCTATTTTTCTCTATTTTATTGACATGTTTATCTGGATTTGTGCTAGTATCACTATTTTAATTATAGAATTCTATGTCTTGAAAAGCAAACATAAAAACAGCAATCATAACATTACTAAAATGAAATGGTATTTTTGTATAAGATGTATCAGTCTTCTCACTTTGCTCTTTTTCGTTGTTTTATCTGCTGTGGCTCTCCACATTTCCATTAGTTGTTAACAGTCTCATTATATCTCCTGCTAATTTGAATGCTGACTGTCTCCTAAAGACCAATGTGTTAGACACTTGGTCCTCAGGATGGCATTATAGGGAGGTGAAGGAATCTTCAAAAAGAGGTGAAGCCTAGTGGGAGGTCTTCCTGCCATTGGAAGTGTGTTCTCAAAGGGGATTTGGGGACCCTGGACTCTCCCCTTCCTTTTCTTCCTGGATACAAGGTGAGCAGTGGCTCCAACAAATCCTTTTCCCTGATGTGCTGCTTTGCCACAGGCCCAAAGCAGTGGGGACAACCACTCATAGATTGAATGTATAAAACTGTGAGCCAAAATAAACCTTTTCTTTTGACCCTAATTATCTCAGATTATTTTGTTTTAGTGACTGAAAGATGTCTAACATACCTAACTCCCTCAAACATTATTGAGATTTTGACTGGGAATGTACTGAATCTATAGATCAATTTAGCAAGAATTGATATTTCAGCAATGTTGAGTCTTCCAAACCATAAACATATTACATTTACTAATATTAAGATATTTAAATTTTTTCTTCTCAGTAATGTTTGTTAGTTTTTCTGCACAGAGCTGAAATGTGCACAGTTCATTAGAATAATTGCTAAGTATCCGATGGCTTCTATTACTGTAAATGTTATCTTCATTAAATTCTCTTATGTGTTGCTAGTTACACAAATGCAGTTGTATTAACCTTATCTATGTTGACATTACTTATTCTAAGGGATTGCCTGTAGATTCTTTGGGATTTTCTAATCACATAGACTATAAATTCATTTTATTTCTACCAATCAATTCTTCTACTTAGTTTTCCTGCCTTGCACTTAAGGCTATAGATCTCCTTATAAATAAAGCCTTGGGCTGGGGTTGTGGCTCAGCAGCAGAGTGCTCACCTCGCACGTGCGCGGCCCGGGTTCGATCCTCAGCACCACGTAAATATAAATGCATTGCATTGTGTACAACTAAAGTAAATAAATATTTTTTTTAAAAATAAAGCCTTACATGCATCCCACACATTTTATATATATTTCAAGACAAGGGACCATCAGATGGTTGAAGGTACTCAAAAGAGACTGCCAGGTGTGGTAATCCCAGCAGCTTGGGAGGCTGAGGCTGGAGGATTGTGAGTTCAAAGCCAGCCTCAGAAATTTAGAGAGGTGCTAAGCAAGTCAGCGAGACCCTGTCTTTAAACAAAATACAAAAGAAAGTTGAGATGTAGCTCAGTGGTCGAGTGCCCCTGAGTTCAATCCCGGTATCCCTGCCCCACCCCCCAAAAAGTAAGAGACCAAGAAAAGAAACATATATCCCTAAAAACATCTGAAAACTGAGTAATTTGAAAAGGAAAATGCAGAGGACAAAATATTTATGTTATAAAAAATACTATGAAGAATAACATTCAATCAGTGAAATAAGAACAAAGTACCTAAAAAAGTTAATGGATGCATTGGAAGATAAAAATACAGATAGATAATATACCTTGCTTATAACATAAATGTCAGGTCCATCAAAAAGTTCTGTTACTCAAAAACATTCTCAAATTATTATTGGATAATACACTTGTGAACAATCCTTTTTCAATATCTAAAAACTTTCAGTCACTAAGAGTATACATTCAATTGTAATGGCAAATTTCAAATAATTGCAACTTATCACAGAACTCCTAAAATTAGTTTAAACTATAAACTTTAATAATGTTAATATCAACTACATATTTAAAATTTTATTCATAAATCATTTTAATTAAAATAAACTTAATTGCAAAAACAACCTTAGAATTACATAGTATGAGATGTTTTAAGTCCATGTAATTGACAGTACAAATACAGTAATTATAATACCCAAATGTTAGTAGCATCCAGATTTAATGTATCAGATGTGCCCAACAATGTGATTAGGCCCTATCTTGAAAATTTTATACAAGCACTTCTCATTTTATCAATTACAAGGCTCAAATGCACTTGTAACAAAATGTAACAATCTGTTAAATGCCAAGGGGCAAGGCTAAATATAAATTAATCCTTTAAATGTCTATGAACCAATATAATTTTCTTGTTGAGTTTGATAGGCTAAGGACTATTAAAAATATTTAGAAGTAATGAAATTAAATAAAGATTTTGGGAAGGAATCAAATAGGTAAGTATTAACAGTGTATTTGTTGGCACAATCAAATCAGTGTAAACATCTTTATAACAGGAGAATATTGAATATAGTAAAATGTTATACTGTATCTACTCTATGAGAGCTTTCTCAAGTTTCTTTTCTCTTAACACAGGGATTTTAAAGGGAATCCAAGCATATGTTATAATATGTGCTTTGGAAAATACATTAGTTGCAGAAATGCCCACAATATGCAACACTATCTAACAGTATAGCAAAATGAAATGATGTAGTGGTAATATGAAATATAAAAAAGGATAATAATTTTTACTCCAAAACTTGAAACAAAAACAATGAGCTCATTACTTATGTATCTACTATAACAAGGAAATGCAGCTTGAACACATCCATTCTTGCTGGGCAAGGTGGAGCAAAACTGTAAATTCCAGTGACTTGGGAGGCTAAAGCAGGATGACCACAAGTTTGAGGCTAGCCTTGGCTCGGCATCTTAGCAAGACCCTCACCAATTTAATGAGACCCCATCTCAAAATAAAAAAAGAAAGGACAGGGAATGTAGCTCAGAGGTAAAGCATCCCTGAATTATCCCTAGTACCAACCAGAAAAAGGTTAAATAATACATTTTTAACTGTTAATTTTGGATATGCTAATATTTGACCAGTACTTTGCTAAGCACTACAGGTACAGTGATGAATAAAATAAAGTTTGCCAAGAAAGAAACAAAACCTTAATCTAAGTAGTTGTTATATCCTTACAATATGGCTTTTGAAACAAAATTTTTTACAAAAAGGTAACTGTTTAATTGAGTGTTTATATATATAAATAGTAATTCAAACTAAGCATGATGGCACACACCTGTAATCCTAGTGACACAGGAAGGTGAGGCAGAAGGAGTGCAAGTTTGAGGTCAACTTAAGTAACAAGATTCTTTCTCAAAATTAAAAAAAAAAAATTTTTCAGAGGATTATATATAGTTAGAAACAACACTGCTAATTGACAGTTTTAATGGATAGTTCATGAACTAAACATCCCCGTTTATTTTTCCCGAAGTATTCTTACAGGCAAAAATGTTCAAAACAATGAAACAAATATTACATCTATTTTTGCATACTTATTCTATAGAAAAAGTTTCCATTTTTAAATCAGGACATCAAAGACAATTTAATCAATCAAATCATACATCCGAAACAGATATCCATCAGCGAGCGTATCAGCAAATCTGGGGAAAGCAATTGTGACTAAATACAAGGCTATTTGTAATCAATCTTCATCATCTCTTTGTAAAGGTATTATCTGAATTTCTTTGGCTATCCTTTCTGCTAATGCTTTACTATTTGCAGCAATTATTCTTCGTGACATCAAATCAAATGGTCCACCTAAAATCAGATTGAGCAAACAGTTATATCCCATATAAAAACAAATCAGAATAAAAGGTATAGCAATATGTACTATGAACAACCATAACATTTTAATATGTTCAGTTTTCTTTAAAAAAAAAATCTACCATCATAAAATTATAATGTTTAAACTTAACAGTATATGACTGACTCTCTAAGTATCTTCTTTGAGTAAATACCAGGGTAAAGGCAGATCTCAACTCACAGCAATCTGAAAAATGTCTTGTTTTCTCTTTTTCTCTTTTGTGCACGCTTATTACCTTTTCATTGTTTGAGAATCTATGGACAAGAATCTGACTTCAATGCATTTTCATACTATTGTCCTTTCTCATTTCCTGTTTCTTTGCTGCTTTTTTCCCCAGGTCACTGGTGAACTCATTAAACCCAAATTCATTCCTTAAACATTTTGCTCTCAGCTCAAAGGAAGTATTATTTAACCTCTTTAGGCCCAAAGTAGAAGGTGGTAGTGAAGGAAGTCCACTGTCAACTATCGTCATGGTCACCATTCAGAAAGCTCTTGGTAGAACCTCAAATCCAATGATTGTCTAGATTTTCTCTGTAGCCTCTTCTCAGGAATTCCTGATACACTTGAAGGGGTGTAGCTATTTTTTACTGTTAGTCCCACATTACCATTAGCTCTAATCATTGTTTCTATCTACTATTTTTTAGACTTTGCACAAAATTGTATGGCTTGTTTTTGCCTTAAAAGCTGAAAATATAACATGTATCAAACATTTTTTAAAAACCTGATATAGAGGAAAGTCTAACACATAAAAATGTTATCCCAAAATTTTACCTGTTACATCCATTAGCACTCCACCAGCTTCACTAACAATGATGCCAGCTCCTGCCATATCCCAGCAGTGAATTCCCATTTCATAATATGCATCCGCTCCTCCAGTTGCCACAAGGCACATATTAATAGCTGCTGTTCCAACACTCCGGATTCTAACATTCGAAAATAAGATTGAAAAAATCATCCTTTCAAATAATGTATTCCTACTTACTTTCAGTTTACTTTAAGTCTTGACAGATAACCTGAACCAATCTAGAGGATACAAGTAAAAAACAGTGGTCTCTAATTTTGAAATGAAAGACACAAAATTTAATTATCTTGGTATATTATGTAAATCACAAAACTAATCCTCACAAAGCAATCATTTAATAAGATAAACATAAAAACAATTTTTTTCAGAAAAAATACTGAAGAAAATACTGAAAATCTACTATAATAGCATTCATAATATTCATATTTTTCTAAACCCGGGCACTACAGTTTCTCTTTCTCTCTCTCACACACACACACACACACACACACACACACACTCTCTCTCTCTCTCTCTCTCTCTCTCTCCCCCCCTCTATAGTGTAAATAGTCTTTAGGAGGTGTAAAACATCATGCTATTGGTCATCCCAACTGGGTGTGCATCATACATGTAACCTGAAGGAATAATACCCTGGCTGGGATCTGCAGAGACCTAGGCCTGTCTTGGAAGATTACTCACAGTAGCTCTTCCTTGGAAATATACCAAGTTAAGGTAAGTACTGGTACTACTTGATAGCCATTATAATAATAACTGAGGATAGAATCAATAAAAGCTAAAATTAATGCTAAGAGCAGTGGAGCACACCTATAATCCCAATGACTCAGGAGACTGAGTCAAGAGGATTACAAGTTTGAGACCAGCCTGAGTAGAACTTAGTGAAACCCTGTCTCAAAATAAAAAATAAAAAGGGTTGGAGATATAGCTCAGTGGAGAGTGCTCCTGGGTTTAGACCCAGTACGAAAAAATTTTTTAATTTAAACAAAGAAAAAATATACCAAAATTAATAGGTAAGTTTGATCTTTATGTAGTATCAAAGTATCTCCCCACAGGACACATAATAATTACAACAGGAAAAACAGCATTTTTACAATGTTCTACAGTTCCCAAGCAATCAATATTATCACTTATAATGGAAAATAGGTCCAAGTACCTCCTGATAAGATGGCTTGAGAAGAAAAGAACATTACTTCTGTGGGATTCTTGCCAAAAAAATGTAGAATCCAAACAAACAAGAGGAAATCAAACTCACCCAAACAAGGAGACAAAGTACAAAACAACTGGCCTATAACTTTAAAAATTTTCAAGATCAAAAAGACATAAAGACTATGCAAATGTTCTTACATTAAAGGAAACTAAAGAGAAAGGACAACTAAATGCAATGCATGATCCTGAACTGGACCTTGGTTTAGAATTGTTTCAAAATTTGAATAAGATTTCCATATGAGGTTATATATCAAAGTTAATTCACTGTTTGTTTTTTTTTGCTTTTTTTTTTTTTTTTTTTTTTGTATTGGGGATTGAATCAAGGAGCGCTTAACCACTAAGCCACATCCCCAGCCCATTTTACTTTTTTTAAATTTTGAATCAGGGTCTTGCTAAGTTGCTTAGGTCCTTGATAAGTTGCGAAGGTTGGTTTTAAACTTGCAATTCTCCTGCCTCAGCCTCCTGGGCCACAGGTATTACAGGTGTGCGCCACCACACCCAGTCAAATTCCCTGATTTTTATAAAATACCATTTTCGTGTTACAGAATGTTCCGTTTATTATTAAAGAAATGGATATGTTTGTGTGTATTTAGGAAAAAGATTCATCACGTCCACAAGTTACTTTCAAATGGTTTTTACTGAAACTTCTATCCACCAAGATCTTTCACAAGAACTTTTTTTTTTTTTTTTTTAATTCATAAAGGTATGTTTTTCCCCTTCTCACATGGGATAGAATTCACACTACAGGTGTTCCTAGCTCGTGCTCTGAAAAGAACATACCAAGATCTTTTACAAATAATCCCTTGGTATTCCATTGAGGGACTGACCCTAAGCTAGAAGAACAACTATGAGAGCTACTAGTAAATCTCAGGTCCTCTTCTAGTGAATATCTGAGCTCTCAAGCAAGGAGTATGACAGTCAAGAAGAGCATATTCTTCTATGGACAAATATTTCCAAAGGATTACCAAAAAGGTTACATAATTAACTAGTAATAAGGCCATGGCCCCAATTCTTAATTCTTAATTATTCTGAATCCTTAGTCTGACCCTCCGGTAGAGGAATTATGGCAAAGAGTAAAAGGGACTGTCTATGGTATCACAAAGATTTGAGTTTGCTCCCATGCCCAGCTGCTTAAAATCTATAATTTTGAAAAAGTCTTAGTTTTAGCTTTCTGGATATCAAGACAGCAATAGCAATTTGCCTTGGATGATTACTCTAATGATTACAAATAACCTAAGTAAAGCACCTTACAGAGTGCCTAGCACAGAAAAGGTCTAGTGAAAAATAGTTGTTTATGAAGAAACTTTCCCTAAACCATTGTCAAACACAATCTACAAGAGACACAGTATATTTCTTCTAAATGAATTCCTCAAAATCCAATAAAGGCAATTGGCCCACAGTGATTTACTTTGTTTCTCATAAACATTATTCCCTAGTTAGCAACCTACTAGACTGTTCTTTTTGTTTAAGACATTCGACCAGATTATGATTCTCTTGGTTTCATTTTGTTTTGTATGAGTAATTCTGAAGTCACATTCAAAAACTGAATAATCAGCTGAATGCAACAGATCATTAAAATAAAAATCAATAAATCAGTATATATCCCTGGTAAGATTTTCCTGGTTAAACTATTGAAAACAGGGGCTGGGGCTGGGGCTCAGTGGTAGAGCGCTCACCTAGCAAGTGTGAGGCACTGGGTTCAATCCTCAGCACCACATAAATAAACAAATAAAAGGTATTTTTTTTAAAAAATCTAGGAGAGAAATTTTTTTTTTTTAAAAAAGTAAACTATTGAAAACATCCTAAAGTAAAAATTGTATTTTTCTTAAGCTAATGGCAAAATAAAGGGTCAAAGTTGTAAACACTTACAGCTCTTTTATGGCTCACATAGACATTTTATTGCCTGTGGTTAAAGTCCTTTCTTCAAAAGAGCAAACTGTGGCAACGGGTTTTTAAAATCACAGTGTTCCTGCCTGAAGGACATCATTATGGAGGTTCTATAGCTACACAAGAGTGATTCTTTTTTCTTTACTCATTATGATTATGGAACACAGATTTACAGCCACAGATTGTACCATAATTATATGGTCAAATTATATTTTTAATGTTTCGACTCCTAAAAGAGAAGTCGAATTTTGGAGAAAGAGAAAGGATCTAGAGGCCAGGATTGTAGTCTTATCTCTATCTAGCTGTGTGATAGCTGTGTGATCTCAGAAAACCATTTCATCTCACTGTGCCTCAGTCAACTAGACCTACAAAATAAGGATGGATTATTTAATGATCTTTGACTAGTGCCAAGAGTATTATAAGTCAGTAATGATATCTTCAGAGAAAAAATGTAGAAAGAAGAGTAAGAAATAAGAAAGAAGTAAAAAAGGACATAGAGAAAATGGTGAAATATAAGACACAAAGAATGTTGAACTTTCCTACTGGTGTCTTTAAAGAAGAAAACGGGAACAGCAGAAGTGAAATAGCATTTAAAACTAACTCAAGAAAATATTCCAGCAACAGACATAAATCTACACATTGAAACAGAAAACTGGCCCAGAATGAGCTATTCTAAGATAAACCCTTGCAAAACTATTAGCCTTCAAGGATTTTTTTTTCTTTTTGTGGGGGGGTGGTAGTTCTCAGAGCCTCCAGTGAGATGAAATAACTCAAAAGCCAAGAAAATTAGATCAACATCTTATTCAAAAACAACACAAAAAGCAAGGCAACAGTGAAACAGCATTTTCAAGAAATAACTTAGTTTATACTTTCATATCCAGCCAAGCTGCCTTTCATGTTTCAAGGCCACAGAAAAAGAGTTTGGAAAATATCAAACTTCAAGAAATACTCTGCAGACATGTCCTCTCCAAGGAATCTACTACAGGATGCACTTCATCCAATCAAAAGGTGATTGGAAAACTTTACAAAGTTTTATGGAACTGTGCATTTTATGGAACCATGAATTGAAGAATACATAAAATTGATGTTTTGACAAGCAGAAAGAATTCCAACTTAAAAATGGGAAGAAACTGAGAAAATGGGAAAAGAAAGTAAATCTCTGTTACATATGCAACAAATGGAAGTCAAAAAATCCTGGGACCTTTACAGATAGTTAGTGGATAAGTTAAAAAATAATATTAAAGGCACTATAAAAAGTTAATACACAAGAATTTCACTAGAATAAAATTTAATTTTATACAAATACAAAGAGAAAGTTAAAAAAATAAGCAGAGAGAACTCACCAAATAAACACAGTAACTGTAAATAATATACACAGTAATAATTACAACATTAGATAATACAGCAGAATTGAAGTCAAACAGTCCTATCAATACACCAACAGTACCCACTCATCTATTCAAAAGATTTTCAAATTGACTTTACAAGGCAAATAGCAAATGGAAACAGTAAAAAGGCAGGGATGGCAATTCTGATGTCAAAGTAGACTTCAAGCTCAAAAGCATAAAATAAGACAAAGAATACAATATTAAAATTATAAAATGAAGGTATAACCATTACAAACAGGATCAAATAACATAGCTTCCACCTATATAAAAGCCACAAGAGTCATGAGGAGAAACACAGACACATACACTAACACAAGGCTTTAACATATCACTCTCAATATAATAAACAAAAATATCAATGATATCATTAAGATAGATCTTTTGGCTATGCATTAAATATTTTACCCCGAAAGTAGAGAATATATATATGGAATCATCACAAAAATTGATCACAGACTAAGGCACAAAGAACTCCAGTGGGTCCTTTAATGAAGAATTATTACAGTTAATAAAACTACAGATTAAAAATGACAAAAACCCTTCTCCTTGTGGAAATTTAACAATACAACTCCATGCTGGGTGGGTGGTGCACTCCTGTAAACCCAGCAGCTCTGGAGACTGAGGCAGGAGGATCAAAAGTTCAAAAACAGCCTCAGTAACTTAGCAGGACCCTGTCTCAAAATGAAAAAAAGAAAAAGGCTGGGGGGTGGGGGGGGATATGGCTCAGTGGTTAAGCAGCCTTGGGTTCAAACCCTGGTACCAAAAAAGGAGAGAAAGAAAATAATAAGGCAGAAAAGATAAACACAGTAAACTGTATTGCTGAATAAAAATCTTGGTTCTTTCAAGTAACAGACAAACAATCAGGTAATTTAATCAGAAATCCCCCCAAAAATGGGGGGAGTGTGGGAGGGGCGGACCACAAATACCCAAAATAAGAAGTGACAATGGAGAAATAACTACTGATGCAAAAAAAAAAAAAAAAAAATCAGAAGAGTCTCTTTTGCATATCTAAATTGTAAAACTTTCCTAGAATGAACAAGGCTTGAAAAGACATGACAACAAACATAATAGGACATGTGATGTCCTGGGTTCAATACCTACCACCAACATCCCCACATACAAACCAAAATGTAATGCTGACCTTAGACTGAATCTTGTACTGGAGGAAGGAAACTACAAAGGCTGGCATTAGATCAACTGACCAAACTAAATATAAATGGTTAGTTAGATAAAAATGTATTTATTAAGTCAGTAACTATACCTATTCCTAGGAAATAAACTGAAAATTTTAGAAGTAAAAAGCCACAATGTATGTAATTTACTCTGATATGGTTGAAGGAAAACACACACACACACGCACACACACATACACACACACACACATACACACACACACACAAATGATAAAATGTAAGGCAAGTGGGATAGAATGTTAACAACAGGTGAATCTGGGTAAAAAGTATACTATTTTTTTCTTTGTACCATCTTATTTCTACTATTTTTTGTTAAGTTTGAAATTATTCAAAATAATTTCAAAATTACATTACAAAAAGTTTTCAAAATTGCATTACAAAGGGCTGAGGCTGTAGCTCAATGGCAGAGTGCTTGCTTAGCATGTGTGAGGCACTGGGTTCAATCCTCAGCACCACAGAAAAATAAATAAATAAAATAAAGACATGCTGTTCATCTACAACTAAAATTTTTTTTTTTAAAAAATTGCATTACAAGGGCTGGGATTGTGGCTCAGCGGTAGAGCGCTTGCCTAGCATGTGGGCGACCCGGGTTCGATCCTCAGCACCATGTACAAATAAAACGCATTGAATAAAACGCATTGTGTACAACTAAAGCAAATAAAAATTTTAAAAAATTTAAAAAAATTGCATTACAAAATTAGAATTATGGTACTGATTCTATGTCTTTTCATAAAAAATTAATTTCAAAAGAAAAACTCTTGTTTTTAAAAATACTACATTATCTGGAACTTCAGATGTGAAATGAAAAGAGCTTACCCATGAATGGGGATGGAAAAAAGCTTTTCCATGTTAGAAAGAATAATTCGTACAGTCTCTGGTGTTCTGGAAGAGCCCAACTCAGTCACCAAGAGTGATTTGGTAATATCTGAAAAGGAAATGTTTCAGATAATCACTAGATTTTAATATTAGAATTCTAACAAAAATGTGACATTTGCAATCCAAACTATAATATGACATTTTGGACACTTTATTACCTGATCCTAGTTTTATCAAATGTCTTTCTAAGCCTTAAATGTTAAAATACTGATATACTTATCCTGAACTGATCATTTTAATAAGCAAAGAGTCTAATTTCTTAGACTATTACCTAAAATGTATAGAATATAACCAGTTTATGTAAGGGTCTGAAATAAACATTTAAAAACTATAAAATATGAGTATACAAAATCATCTGCACCAAAAATTAGAGGACAAACCTACCTTCTTGTTTTGAAACCTGCAGTTTTTGGCCATTACAAAAGGCACCTTTTCCTTTCCTGCCAGTATACATCTTATCTTCCACACAACTGTACACAACTCCAAATTCCATCTGCAGAGGAAAAACCAGTTTCCTTTATCAACCTAAGCATTTTTCTTTATTAAATCAGTAATTTTTTTCTAAAAAAGGAACTGAAAAATTGTAGTACAGTGTAACAATGTATTTAAATGACAAAACTGTGGGATACTTAAAATGCTCATTTCCAGCCTAAATAGAAAAAGAGGTCATCAGGACTGAAATCCTCAACTCTCCTCCCACTGAAGTCTAGACAGAGCTCCCACTTGTCCTCTCCCTTAGTTTTAGATACAGACAGCTCTTTCCAATTTTCTAAGGTGAAAATGCTCTCCTGTGTTGATTTCTACTTTCTTGTCCATTCTCTGAAAAACTGCTCAGTCAACTGATCCCTGTTCTTATTCTTACTGACCAAATGCCTTATCTAAAGAATTGGAGGCTGCTAGCTATCATCAATATTTCAATACTTAGTCTGACACCTGTGTGTTCCTGGCTCTCTTGGTTGTACCTCACTCACAAATCCATCCGAGTGTCATTATTTTATAACCTTATCCCTAAAAGCTGTGTACCTGGGGTGTTTCCCCATCTTCCATTGCTTCCTTTGCCCTTTTAGCTCTCCATATTCTTACAGGCTGATCCATTTCAATCCACAAATTCAGCTACCACTAAAAACTTCGGCTCCCATCAACCTATTACTACAGACTGAGAGCATATGCTTCAGACCCTTGTCTTACAGAAATCTCAGAGGTCAAAATCATTTAAAAATCATTTCTTCAACCTCTCTATACTATTGTTTCTGATTGAAATGCTTTCCTTTTCTTTGTGGCAACTTTCTAATTTTCTAAGTAGCAACTCATATAACTAACTTCTAAGCTCCCTTCTGGTAGAAATATTTCCCCCACCCACAATATGCAGAATTGTTCATGCCTTCTTCTGTGTTCCACTGCCATGAACTATGAGTTCAATGGCAGCGTCAGCATACAGCCCCAAGGCTGGTTATATGCTCAATGCTCACATAGTTCCTTTGAGATGTTCTCACTGTTTAACACAATCCTGTAGCTAAGATATTTTCAGAAATTTCTTAACTGTTTGTTACATGCTGATCTAATACATAAGCTCCTCGAAGACAGATGTTAGTATATATCCTTTACTGTTTGACTAGCCAAGGAGTCAATCAGCAAAGAAAGGCAATAGCCATGGATTTTACTCAACTGAGTTCCAGATGTAGGTATTCAATGATGTTTAGGTCTGCATTTTCCAACCATGCTTTGGCTTTTGCTCCTTTCTACACTTTGAATATCTCTATTCATTAGTACCTACTAAAGTATTCCTAGTTCCCAAATCCCACCTCTTCCATGCAGCATTTTAGATTACATCAACTCCTATCATTATCTGATTCTATCATATATATAATGGTCATTAGATATTAAATTGAATTTCATTTACTTGTGTGTATTTTCTCCTTACAATGTCTGCTACTCAGAAAACAATAAATTTTCTTCACTGGAAATGTATTATGAAAATTTTTATAGTTCTATAGCTTATATTCAAAATTCAACAATTATATAAACTGAGTATAGAGACAAACTGAAATTATTAGAGACACATTTACTCTTCCTCAGAATATGATAGCAAGGCATTTTATGAATGGTACATTTAAAACAACATACCTTTTTATTTACAACAAAGCCAATCGAAACAGCTACAAAAGGAAATCTTAAAAAAAGAGACAAAACCCACAAATTTACCAAGACAGAACTTAATTTTAATAAAATCCATCTTTTTCATCTTTCATAAGTGCTTACAAAGTTTTTCATACAAAGGCTCATCCCTCTTTCCCCAATTAATTTTCTAGATTAGGTAAACAGGAAGAAAGGAAGAAGCAGTATATATATACATATATTTATATTCATACACAGAGGATGCCTCTACAGGCATGAAACATATCTGAAAGGATTCACAAGAAACTGATGATAACTGTCACTTCCAGAAATAGATGTTGAGAAACCAGGGGAATAAAGTATGAAGTATGCTTTGTACCACATGCCATTTTTCATTCGATGAAGGTTAAATGCCATGAATATAGTAACTATGTAAAATATTCTTTTCATAAAATAAAAATAAATTTTAAAAAAAGTTTAAATTGATCATGGTTAAAAAGAAGTGGCTGTATGCTCAGCCCTTTTTTGTGACAAAACCAACTCTACAGAATAAACAGATGTTGCTTATCTGCAGTCCAATGCCAAGCTCAGAGCTTCACATTTAAAAAGTAAACTGCTGGTCACAGTGATTACTTATGGCTGCATGACAGTTTGAACAGAGGGGTTCTAATTTGTGACTCACACGAGAATCAGAATTAAGAAAAAAAAAAAGGTTCAAAATAAAAACTCTCAAGTATTGAGTTTTATTTAAACAAAAATAGAATCCCACTGTATGCACTGTATTATCTTCTTATGTTACAATATATCTGCTGCTTTCCATTTAAAAGATATAAAATTCTATTACATTTAGATTTCAGGCCTTAACTTTATATTGAATAAGGTTCTGTATGTGGTACAGACACATACAGCAGCTACATGACAAGTTCAAATACAATATCTATGTGCAATCCCATCGAACTAGGTACTAACTTTAACTCTCCCATGTTATCAGGCTTTCTTCTGGTGATAATACACTAAGCTTCAATATATTTACCCTTTGCCAGGCAATATACTAAATTCTTACGTAAATGAACTACTCCTGAGTCCCAACAACAAAGAGGTGTCATTAATATGAAAAAGGAAATCTTAAAAAAACTGAGGCTTACAAAGATTATGATAGATTTAAAAGAAATCTTTTAAAAATTGAGGTCTACAAAGATTAACTTGCCTATGGTCACAAAAAAAAATTTAAAAAGCACCAGAATTCAAATCCAAGTCTGTTGATTGTAAAATTTGTGCACTTTTAACACTGTATTCCCTCCTGGACTGAATTCATTCTATATGGACAGCATTCCAACAGTGACCTTTCATTAGTTTTCTACATTGTACTTCACAGTACAAGTCCACAACATTACTGTTTCTTCACCTCCTCTATATATAATTAAAGGTCCACATAATATGTTTTGCTCTACCATTAACATATACATTCCTTTAGGATAAAGAAGCATAAACAAATTATACAACTCCCGAAAGTATGTATGTATCTCAGAGTATTCTGAGGTTCCACCCAGTTAATATACAAACAGTAATTATATTAAAAAATTAAAAACATACCTATGTACAAAGTTAGTTGTTCCATCAATAGGGTCAATGATCCATGTGGGGTTATCAGTCAAGATACTTTTTTCCCCAGCTGCCACAGATTCCTCACCAATGAAACTAAAAGCAAGAAAGACAAACTCCTAATCTGCTGGCAGTTTTCAAACAAGAATATTTCTTTAGCACAAAAGTGGACTATACAACATAACCAAAATCTGTACATAATTTTTCCACTGTTGCTTCTTTGTTCTTTCTGTGAAACCTGATAAAAGTGACAAAGCTTTATTTCTCCCAGAGCAAAGGCATATGAAAAGTTACAGATTCAATAGAAGTTCATTGGATTAGACAAAGGGGAATGAAGGGAAGGGGGGGGATAGGAATAGGAAAGACAGTAGAACGAATCAGACATAACTTTCCTATGTTCATATATGAATGAATATACAACCAGTGTAACTCCACATCATTTATAACCACAAGAATGGGAAGGTATACTCCATGTATATATGTCAAAATACATTCTACTGTCATGTATATCTATAAAGAACAAATTTTAAAAAAGGAAAAAAGTTACAGATTCAAAATTCTAAAATACAACAGCAGGGGATGTAATGGCACACACCTGTACACACACAAGAAACTAAAAGGTTATTTATTGCAGATAAGAAATCATTAAGGAAATGTAATTTTAAAAGTAAGTCCATAAATCCTCTATTCCTCTTCTCACTTTTTCGAGTGTGAGCTGGACACAGTGACTTGTTTCTAACCAAAAGAATAAAGTAAAATTGACAGTTAACAACTTTGAAGACTTCTCATAAAACAGCCCTGTGATTTCCATCTTTGAGGACAAACCTGTTGTGTGTTATGAGCTGCTTAGAGAAGAGGCCCACGTAGTGAGGAACTGAGGGAAGCTGCTAGATGACAACCCACAAGGAGCTGAAGTTTGCCACCAACCACAGAAATGAATGGATCCTTCAGTCCTAGTCTAGCCTTGCAATGACCGCAGCCTTGACTGACACTTTTGACTGTAGCTTCATGAGACCTTGGCCACAACCATGCAGCTAAGCAACTCTTATTCCCAACTTCAGTACAATAGAATAAAAATGTCTAGAGCTTTAAGCTTTTAGAGAAATTTCCTCTGCAGCAATACATAACTTGTACAGAGGATATTAAATAAGTTATTAAGAAAGTAAATCACCCATAAAAATTACTGTGCATACAAGCGTTCTTAAAACAGCTATACAAGAAATCCTAGGTAAATTTCACAAATGTCTGAATTTACTGGTGTCCTACATTCCTATTTTATTATTTTCCATTTTCAATACTGAACTATTCTAACAATCATTTGTCATGCTTTTTTTTTTTTTTAATCTTTTTCTCTTAACTATAAACCTTTTTACTGGAGACATATCTTTAGCCATAGCTTTAATGTTTAAGAGACCAGGAAAGGCCAATGACATGACTAGGAAAAAGTACAGAAGTACAGTGGACTTCAAAGTAAGTACAGTGCTATAACTTTAAAATGATGAAAATGTCTCTGCTATATTTCTGTATCTGAGAGCCCTGATTTTAGGATTTTCTCTTAAACTCCCACAAGCCTCCATCACTCTAACATATAAAGAAGTTTACAATATAGAGAATATAACTGAGCTTTAAAATCATGCCTATGGCAGACCTTTACCTCCTAACGTTCAAATGTTCCTCTTATTATGAAAGAATCTAAATTTTATTCCCTTTTCCCTGATCTCTGGCACTTTGAGCACAGACAAACAACCTAAGCTTAACAATCACATGCTGCTGCCCAGGATTTATAATCTTAAACCAATGAGGTAAAGATATAAGATTGGGTAGAAAGTATTCAAAACCATCAATCAAGGGTGAGGCCACCAGTGATATCCTAAACAATGGTTGCTGTGTTATCTGTAAGTATGCCTTCCTCCCTCTCAAGGTCCTGGCCTGAACTGCCCAAAAACCCTCAAAATAATTCTTTTTCAGATTAAATTAACTAAAGTCAGGTTCTGTGTCTAGAATTAAAATTTTTGTCTAAGATATTGACTCCAACCTAGGCTTCATTTTACCATTTGAAATTGATATAAGAAATACCTGTGAGATGGATACTTTTCCTTTATGGAAGAGATAAGCATTTTTTCAACTTTTTGGTCCGTAGCAGTTACCAAATCAGCCGGAGAACTTTTAATCATAACATTCATTTCATATTTTAGAGCTTCACAAATCACCTAAAAAGATTTTTTGGTAAGCAAACAGAAAAGTCATGAGTAATTTTAAATCAAACAAAAAGATAAAATTCTGTAATAGGATTTAAAACATTCACTTTGTCTTAAAAAATACTCTTAGAAATCTGTTACAAAAATGTGTTATAAAATAACTCTCCAATGGCTATGACCTTCTCAGCACAAAATTATATAATCTTATCTCCTATTTTAGATTCCTAACTGTCATCACAGAAAGTTTAATGATATAAACTGGAATAGTCACTCTATTTAAAAGAGTTCAGTAAAATGAAAACAAATATAGACTAATCAAAATACATGTTTTATCTAACAAGGTAACTATGCTCTACTATATCTATCACATTATGGTGATCAAAATTTTAGTTTATACCTCTCCAGCTTGTCTTGCTAGGGTTACCGCATAATCCATGCATTCCTGCCACGGATCAGCCATCTTCTGATTATATCTAACACATAGAAGTACAAAGTAGTTACTAATCTCTGTTAGTTTTAATCATAGAACAGTTAGTTCACAAAAGCATCTCTATTAGCAGATTTTTATTTCAAGATTCCCTCTCTCCCCTATTTTAAAGTTCATTTTCCCCCCAAATTTACTCGTAGTTGCAGTAAATATCATTTTTTATCTAATACTTCACATCTATTATAGAAACATTTTAATCACACAAAACAGTCTAGGAAATCATTTCCCTAAGTGTCCATACCATATTAGATTAAAACAAAACAAAACAAAAACCTTAAAACACCTACTGGTTTGGATAATGGAGAAGGACAAACAAGAAATAGTTTCAAAAAGAGGTATATGGTTGGGTGGAGAACAAAAATAAGAAAGAAAAAACAATGAAAATACTTACTAAAAGAAGCTTTGAAAATAAGGAACAAAAGGCACATGTACTAACAAAAGGCAGATAGGTGCTTAAAACAACTTTTTTTTAAAATAAGGTTTTTGTAAAGATGAAGAATTTAAGGTTCAGAGGTGAGAAATAATTCTAACACTATGTAGAAAGTTGATAAAGTCAGAATTTGATTTCAATTCTGATTTTAAAGTTGACTTCTCCTTCTATTAGGATTCTGAGGAAAGAAAATTCCTAGACTAAAAATATAATTAAAAAAAACAAAAATGAAATTTACTTCCCTGAGTTTTAAAGAGAGAGGAAAAAAATCAGTTTTGTGTTCTGACTTTTGAAGACTCACTACTGCCTTGACCACACTCTAAAATCTACCTAGCACAGAGAAGCATTTTAAGTTGTCATACTCAGAAAATCTGGCACTCTTCATAAGCAATCTTAATTTTTCCTCTTCTAAAATTGAGAACAATATACATAGTTTCATCTTGAAGACTACTCAGAAATTCATATCATATTGCTTATATTACAGGAAAGATGAAAGGAAAACAGGGGAGGGCAATGGAATGATAGAGCTTCTGCTGGTTGCTTTTTCTTCCCGAGATAAACATTTAAAGAATTTTTAAAAGAAGGCCACTTTTGAGTTATATAAGTAATTGCTTAGAACTCTTCAAGAATGCTTTCCAAACTTTATTTCATTCCCACTCCCACTCTCTTCTCTCATCAGAAATCAAGTCCTTGGGCTTTGTGTGTCTGCTTCCTCCCATTACTTTGCTAAAGTCTCCCACTCCACCTTCTGATAGAACTAATATTGTATCAAGAGCTTAGACTCTTCACTTTTGTCTGCAAATGCCGGATGGGTTGCTAAAAACAGGATTAAAGACTTGGAATCTCTGCCTACATTTTGCATCCATCTTTTTGGATGAGTGAATCCATCCTCCAGGCCATAGCAACTTTCTTATCATGGACAAAGCCCTCCCTGATCAATCCTGAGGTGATGGTGGACCAGACCACACTCCCTTTGGCAGCTGTGAAAAGGCTCCAGCTATGCAAACCCCCAACCCCTGCCCTCATTCCCCTTTCTATAAAACCTTAAAGTTAGCCCCTAGAAGACAGAGCTAAGTACATGGGTTCCCTTGTCTTCTGTGTGTAGCTACACTAATAAAAGTTCCTTTCGTGTTTTTCACTATTATTTCACATTTGTTTTTTAGGGTGAATGGTTAGACCTGATTTATTGAATTCCCAGAAACAAGCCTCTGGTAACAATATAACTCTTATTCAATTCGTCAAGGCTCACTTCAAAAGCTACCTTTTCTTTCTGGACCCAGAAGTTGTTTAATCATCCCATAAATAATTGTGGAGTACCTATTATATGCTGTATACACACTATGGTGAATAAAACCAGGTCCCATTCATTTGGTTTCTAATGGGGAGTCAATGTTAATCAAAAAAAATCACAGACTACATGAAAAATCATAAAGGTAATAAAAGCTAAGCAGAAGAAATGCAATGAGGGGGCTTTGACTGAACTTAGGTATCCAGTAAGGCTTCCCTGAGGATATGATTAAACTAAGATATGAAGGACAAGTGAATAGGCATCAACTAACTCAACTCAGGTCTCTTGGTGCATGAAGCATAACTGAAAGACCCAAACATGATAGCTCAAAGGAAATAGGAAGGGATAAGGCTAGGGGAGGCAGTAGGGATCATTCTTTACTTAATATGACATTCTTGAGGAATCACTTCATTGTGGGTACTGAACAGAATGAATTGGATGATAAAGGGAAAAGCAAAGAATGGATGTGTATAAATAGGTTAGGACTTTTAGATTCAGGATGCAAGAGTCCAGAGGAGACCCAATGTTTGGCTTAAACTTGGGAAGAGAAGTTTTACAGGCAGAGAAACTGGAGTGTCAAGAGATATCTGCTTTGTGGGATAAAATTGGGGAAACCTGGTAACAGATCAGACATGGGGTATGAGGATAGAAGAGCTGAAGAAATATGGACATATTTCACTTTGGCAACTGAATGGATAATGACACCTACTGAAAAAGGAAGCAACAGAAGAGTCAAGTTCAGGAGTTAGAAGACAAGAAGATCAAGAGTTTAATTAGTGTGGTAGGAGCACTTTGTGAAATTAAATAGCAATGTCAATTACCTAGTTAAACCCTGAGCTCAGAGAAGTATGTCCCGAAGATATAAATATGTAAGTCATCTGAGTAAGCAGCAACTGAGGTTCTGAATCTGAATGACAATCCTGAGGCCTTAGCAGGGAAGAACCCACAAAACTTTGTATATCACTTTTAGGGCACTCAACAATGTCTTCCTTACATTTGTATGCATGCTGTATTTTCTCAACCAGTTTGAGTACATTTCTTGATGAAAGAGAGCTAAGGGAAATTCTGATGACCTAAAATTTATTACAAGGGCCAGAAAGAAGAGAGAGTGGCAGTTCATGGGTATACGATTTGGGATGTGTGTGAAAAACAAAAAAAACTATCTTAAAATCTAAACATTCTCTTAGCTGTAGGTCCCAGGGACGCTTTTTCCAACCTAGCCTAGTTGCTGGTAGCTTTAGGAAACTTTTCCCAGATACTGGTCCTTTTTCTGGCTAGCAACTATAAATGGCTCAATAAATCCTTTTGTTTCAGAGATCTCTCGGTCTCAAGAATACTGGTTTCACAAGGGCTGGATTTTATGATTCTTCACTTTCCCAAAGCCATGTACACCTGAAATGTTTCCACCTGTCTCTGTTCCTGATCAGCCTTGCCGGGGTGGGAGTCATGCAATTTACTGCCACCTGTCCCCAGCAGCGTGACCCTGGACAGCACCAGAGCTAGGGCCAACCAAGCCCCCCTCGCTTACACTCAGACTATGTGACCCTGGGAATGTGCCCGGTCTCGGAGCTCCTCTGAAGTCCATGAAAATGCGAACTGAGCAATTACCCTACCTAAAGTGCCTCGAGGATTCAGTAAGATTGCGTAGGCGAAGCCACTTCTCTAACAGTGAAGCTGTTTCTGGTTTCACTCGGAGGCGGCCCGGGATAACGGTGCAGCAAAGAGGTCACCTCAGCGGCGGCCTTCCCCCGGGGCGCTGAGCCCGCGCCGGAGGCCGTGAGAGAGAGGCCGCTCCGCGTCGTCCCAGCCCTCAGCGCCCACCCAACCCGTAATAAAAGTGGTCTCACCTCGGGAAGAAGGGCGTTCTCCTCTCTCAGCAGCCAGCTACCTTAGTAGCGCCTCAAGTCTTCCGGATGTGGAGGTGTTGTCCAAGACAGGAAGTCCCGCCTTCATAAGGCCTGCCCTTGGGGCGTGGTCTCCATGATGCTCCGCCCTATCTCTGCAGCTCCGCCCCGAGCTCCGCCCCCGGGAGGCCCGACTGGGCGCGACGGATCTGGCCTCTTCTTTATCCTGCTTGCCCTTTTTTTCCTGAAAACCCCTTTCCTCTTTGTTTCCCGCTCATTCTTTTCGTCTTCTTTTCATTCACATTTCCCCACGTCCCTTGATGATTTCTCCTTTCTCTTATTTATTTCGTACTACTTTGGCCAAACATAAATAGGAGCTATGACTCCGATTGTGCAGCTCCTGTTTGCTAAACCTATGCTTGGTAAAAACATAAATTTCTTTTGGTTTGTTTTAAATAACTGATTACCACAACCAGCTGTGCTCCTGTTCTCAGTAATTCATTTAGATACCATTTGTTGAGGACTTACCATCCTGGGGTAGTTGTGGTTTTATATGCGTTATTTAATAAACGTTGAAACAGTTTCATAAGCAGTTTTATAATTTGCTTTATCATACAAATGAGGGTTAGAGTTGTTAAGTGATTTGTTCTCTGGTCGCACAGCAGAGACAGGAACACAACTGACTTGAAAGTCCACATGCAGGAATATGTACAGCACAATGAGGTCCGGGGCTAGTTTATGGTCTTTAAAATTCTTCCTCTTCTTGAGATAACAAGTTTAGCAGCATTTTATATGTATATGACTATGATGCAAAAAGTGTTGCAAAGATAGAAAGCATCCTAACCACACCGGACAAAAGAAGTGAATTATCTGGCTCCTTGCTTGTGAAATGATTGTTTCCCTCAGTTTAATCAAAAGACAAAATGTTATCACCAGTGTGAAACAGTTCTCAAAGAATGATATGAATGGTGGATTCAATTCTCAAAGCTTGTGGAAGAACCAGAGACTTGTCTTTGTTCTTCTGAAGAGGATACAGTAAGAATCTGATTTGAATACCTCTGTTGGTATATGAAATGATACTTTTGGCTTCTTGATTTTAAAAAAGCCTTCAGAAACTATAAAAAAAGTTTTTGGTTCTTCATTGTCAAGTTAAAAGTAAAATCTTGCCTAATATTTATGACAAGTGTTGATTTGTAACTAAATAAAATTTTCCAGGCATGTGCAGAAATATCATCAAAGTCATCTTTAAACCTTTTTAAAACAAAAATGGTTCCACTGATTTGGCAAAGCTGCTAAAATTTGTATAAGCAATCCGTATAAGCAATTCAAAGTAAGATAAATGATCCATATATTACTCCTTCAAATTAAAAACATTTCATGCTTCCTATGTCAGATGAACAAAAGTCCAGCTTTTTTCTAGAGGCCTCAGCTGCTTACTTCACAGTTGAGTTGTTGTCAGGTAACTCAGTTTTTTCTGTCTAAAAAGGCCATTCTGCTTCCACATGCCTTCTGAAAGTGAAGTGATGAATGTGCCAGGGCCAGGGAGTTTAGGGTTCAGATTCCTTTGTGGCCCTGTTACAAACTGGTCCCACACAGCCAAAAGATCTTTACTGGATACTATGAATATAGTTCAAATGGCAGCAGAGACCTCAGTACATGACAGGAGGAAAACTCTGAGATGTTAAAAAAAAAAAAAAAAAGAAAAAAAAAAAAAGAAAGAAAGAAAGGAAAAAAAAAGAAGAAAAAACAAACAAGAAAACAAAAATTGCGCCACACTTCTAAACAAAGACTGATACTCTTGAGGTCTAACCTTGAGGTGCCATCACATTCTGCTTATAGTGCCAACCAATCAGGGAGCGACACTAACTCCTTAAACACTATCCTTCTATGCCAAAACTTTGCCTGCTTTGCTTTGTCCCACCCTCTTATCTATAACCAATGTAGGTTCATTGTAAGTAATTTATGCTTTCTTTGCCCCAATTTTTCATTATACAACACTCTCACTTTTTAGATCTGGTAGACATTTTCCCAGCTGCTATTTAGCCTTTTTGCTAGTAGCTCAAGGCACTCATCTTAAGACTGGTCTTTTCTTTCTGATTAGTAGCTGTAATGGCTCAATAAATTATTTTTTTTCAGAGATCTTTTGGTCTCAAGAATTTTGATTTAACAATGACTCTTCACTCTTGAGTTCTCAAAGGGGCAGTTTTTACAGCTGCAGTCACATCTGCAGTCAGTCCTTCCAATACCAAAGAACATGCGCTGTGCCAAAGTGGTTGGTGAGGGGCAGGGAGGAGACAGGGTCCTGCCTCAGCTGTACACTGTGACAAGGCAAAATCTGCTTCCTGGCATTGTGTCCACATCATCATGTTTCTATCCTTTTTCTCTAATGGCAAGTTCCCCCTTGGAGGCCTTCGACATTCTTTTCTGCCTGCTGACTTCCATCTGGAGAGGTTTTAATTATGTCAAACCTCAAAATGGAAAAGAGGTGAGGTCCAATACACCTGACTTTACACAAAGGAATTCTGGAGAAGGATGGCCATTGTCAAGCCAGTAGTAGTCTGGTCAGCCTTCACCATGGACAATAGGTGACCAGTTGCCCTATATTTGCATAATTAAGAGGGGCATCCACTGGGATTCCTTCCACAGAAATTGAGGGCACCTTGCTAGTTTCTGGGGCTGATTTCCTTTCATGCAACTTCTTTCACTAAAAAAAAAAAAAAAAAAAAAAAACCCTCAGGTTCAACATACCAAGACTTAACTAACAGTTACTTCTTTAGTAGTAGTCTTTGATTTAAAAATGATCAAACTTGGAACCAAGCACAGTGGTGCATTCCTGAAGTCCCAGCTACTCAGGAAGCTGAGAGGGGAGAATCACTTGAGCCTAGGAGTTTGCAACCAATCTGGGAAACATAGCAAGACCCCATCTCAACAACAACAACAACAAGATATATAAAAAATTATCGCCGGGCGCGGTGGTGCACGCCTGTAATCCCAGCACTTGGGAGGCTGAGGCAGGAGGAATGCAAGTTCAAAGCCAGCCTCAGCAATGGCGAGGCACTTAGCAACTCAGTGAAACCCTGTCTCTTAATAAAATACAAAAAAGGGCTGGGGATGTGGCCCAGTGGTCGAGTGCCCCTGAGTTCAATCCCCGGTACCAAAAAAAAAAAAAAAAAAAAAATTATCAAACTCACACAAACAGTGTACAGCTGCTCAGGAGTGGAGTCTCCATGGTACTTAAGAAGATTTCATGTTTTGATTGAAGTTGGAGTTGCAAACTTTGGTTAAAACTTCTAACATACTCCTATATCACAACTTTAGTTGTAAGAATATATATCAGATGATTGTTATTCTTAGAATAGTTTATCATAACATCATCTCTCTTAAGTACTGAAAAAAAACTTTTAAAAATTGGTCCAACAAGCTCTCATTCTTAAAAATGATAATAATAAAATAAAAATAAAATAATGGGTGATTTCATCCCCATCTCATATTTCAGGCAAGTTTTATTATGCAAAAATATATCTTCCATGATACACATATAAAAGAAATACAATGCACTCAAAATTTCATCCATGGCTTTTTAAGTTAATATTTGATATAAATAAGCATAGAGTAACATTAACAATAGTAAAATTTACTAGGTATTAGGCACTGTTCTGAGGATCTTGTTAACTTACTTAATCTTCACAACAAAACCAGGGCATGGCTCTATCTTTTTTTTGTGTGTGTGTGTGGTACCGGGGATTGAACTCAGGGCACTCAACCACTGGGCCACATCCCCAGCCCTTTTTTGTATTTTATTTGGAGACAGGGTCTCACTGAGTTGCTAAGTGCCTCACCATTGCTGAGGCTGGCTTTGAACTCACAATTCTCCTGCCTCAGCCTCCCAAAGTGCTGGGATTACAGGCGTGCACCATCTATCATTTTTAATCCCCACTTCCCACATAAATTTAAACAGAGGGAAATTAATATAACTTGCGTCACCCAGCAGTAAACTGAAAGAGCTGGGATTGCAGACATAGGCATAGTTTGGCTCTTGAGTGTGGGACTCTGACCTTTACAGATACTATTGATAAGTGATTTAATAAATGTTTAATGAATACCTACTTTTTTCAAAGCATCATGAAGACACTGTGGAGAATTCCAGGTGTAGTATGTGGTTCCTGCCCTCAGCAAGCTCATATTTTGGTTGTTCCTTAATCAGAAAGCAGCAGCATTGTGTACCTATTCTCATCATCCTGAACGTTCTACTCTACCCCATCATCTTACCCATGGTGCTAGGTCCTATTCCTTAAAATTAGATGCTAGTTTTTTGCTAGAATCATTGACTCACTGAGTTGAGTGAGATCTTAAACCTCAAATGAATCTCTTTTACAGATTTGAAAATTGAAGTGTGGAGAAGTGTCACAAGGTCAACAATAAAATAAAACTAGATAGACAGGCTTCCTGTTTCTCAATTTGTAAAATATGCTCATTAAAGTGTATAGAAATTAAATTCATGTACATTCACTTATAGTTTAAACATGCAAATGAAGATTTTTGTTTAGAAGAGAAAAATAGTCCACACAGCCAAATATTGTTTTAGAGACTGGATATATCATTCACCCCCACCAGGTCAATTATGAATCATGGTATTCATACACTAGATTGGATAACATAAAATAATCCAGTTGTCTTTTCACCTGGCTAAGTAAATTAAAATTCCTAATAGTATGGGCAAAATGGTGAATAACACTGATAGGAAAATGTTAAAATTTAGACTCTAAACATATTTATTGGATTGATAATTTCAAATCAGCAACAAATCATGATCAAAATTTGAGGCTTTGATATAATAATAAAAGCAACTAAGAGTGTGCCCACTATGTGGCAGGTGCTCTTTTAAGGACATTACATTTAATTTAATTCCTCTTTTAATTTCCCAGCCAATCTGATGGAGGTAACACCATTATCTACATTTTTAGGTAAGACAACTGGACTGTAGGGAAATCAAATAAGTTTCCTACAACCAGAGGCCTAGGAAATAGGGAAAATAGGATTCTTAAGAGTCAGATTTCCTATTCTTGTGCCCACACTTTTTTGGAGAAGAATATAGACTGGATGTAGATAGAGGATCATAGTCTATGATTCAATACTTTATTTAAATAATTCTTAGGAAATATTATGCTGGACATTTCAGGGAATATCAAAATGAGTAAACATAATTCTTATGTTCAAGGACTTACAGAAAGGATAAAATAGGAACAGAAATAGCTGTTAAACAAGCCAAGCTGGCTCTTTGAAAGGCATATGTTTATGATACTAAGTCCTTCTGCTTGACTGGAGCAAAAGTTTGTGTGTAAAGAAGCAGAAGAAAAACTGGAAAGGTAGGTCAGAGAGTAAAGTATAATAAATATCTCATTGAGGAATATAGAGTTTATGTAAAAAGGAAAAAGGTTTCCTTGAAGGAAAATTATATCATAAAAATTAGATATTTGGAAGATTAATATGAGAGTGATTGGAGGGTGGACAGAACCCAAAAACCAGTTTGGCGAAGTTTAGGGAAGGAGCAATGCAGGGTAGAACAAAAGGGCAAAAGGGATAGCATGGGGAGCAAAAAGGAGACTGATGAAAAGATACAGGAAATCATTTACTTACAGGTTCTTATTATTTTTTGGTACCTGGGATTGAACCATCAATACTTAAACCACTGAGCCATATCCCCAGTCCTTTTTGTAGAGACAACTTCTCACTGAGTTACTCAGAGCCTTACTAAGTTGCTGAGGCTGGATTTGAACTTGCAATCTTCTGGCCTCAGCCTCTCAAGCTGCTGGGATTACAGGCTTGTGCAACCACACCTGGTTTATAGGCTATTTTTTTTAACTATAAAAAATAAATAAAAAGAGGGAAGGCAGAAGAAGAGGGAGAAGAAATGATCCTGTGTTTCAGGGTAAATGCTACTGTGGGAGGTACACAGGACAGAAGGATGTGCAAATAAAGATTCTGCAGGATGCAGAGGCGCACACAGTAATCCCAGCTGCTTGGGAGGCTGAGTCAGGAGGATCGCAAGTTGTAGGCCAGCTTTTGTAATTTAGGGAGACTGTCTCAAAATAAAATAAAAAGGGCTGGAGATGTAACTCAATGGTAGAAGGTCCTCAGTTCAATCCCCAGTCCTGGGGGTAAAAAACAAATAAACAAAGAAAAACAAGTAAACAAGCAGAGATGTCACATTTAGTTTAAGATGTGTATTCATTAACTTTGCATTTACCAAATGTGTACCATATGGACATCCAGTCCTTAATATTTAGTATTGGTCATATTTATTAATGAAGGAGTTTGCTTTTTCTCAATGTGAAGTAAATATTCTATCCAAACTAACACAGTGGAAAAGTTGTCTCTTTCCTCTAAATTCATATTTTCCTCTATATGCATATTTTTGCTGTTTGTACCACGCTAAGCACGTGATTACATATAAACTACCCACATCACATTCCCAGGTCAAATTTTAATCAGATCATAAGTGGCTTGAAAGTAGGCATTATTTTGTGTATTTTTGAATCTCCCACAGTACCTAAGCCAGAGTAGCAATTGAGTAATGCTTTAATTTTTAGACTAGAAAAGAATTTTTGTCTTCTCTGGTAAAGATACATCTTTTCTTAGCCTTGTAGACCAGAAGGATAAGAAAAATTTCACATCCAGAACAAATGGCTACTGTGAAAGGAGCTATCGAAGCTAAGTTGGCCTTGGATTGTGATAAAGAGAGCTGAATGATGGCAAGGGCTAAGAAACTATTTAATATCCCACTTTCGATAGCAACAGTTTTACAAACAGGAAGAGGCAGCATACAAATTTTACTAAAGGAGTACCCGAATGACAAACCCAAAGTAGGGACTGAGAGACCCAAAAGAAGCACCTCTGAGTTAGCTGTTTTTAGAAACATCAATCCCATTCTGAAAGTCAAATAAATACCTACAAACATTAAAATAAAACTCAGAGGTCGAATTATTTTCTCTAAGAGGTTTGCTTTTTCAGGTACTCTACGCTTGATGACTATTCCAACTGATATTGGTATGAGGATGAACAGGAGTGTGGACGCAATTTTAAAAACAGGAATATGAAATATACCTGATAACCCTAATATTTTACTATATATATATGAATTGATAGGCATCATTATCAGGGCCAATAATGTTGATGTGCAAGTCATTAGAATGGCCAAAGTGACATCTCCTTCCAGAAGCAGAGCAAAGATATAACCCCCACCCCCTCCAGGGCATGTGCAAGTCATTACAAATCCAAAAGCTTGTGCCTCAGGCAAGGCCAAAATCTGAGACAAAAGAAAACCACAAAAGGGCATAAGAAAAAACTGTGTAACTGCCCCAAGAATTATTGGCAACGGTCTCTTCCATACTGTTTGAAGCACCTGTAATTCAATCTTGCAACCGAAGGCACATTTATTTAACAGTATCAGTGGTAAAATAAGCATTAGGATCTTTCTATCGACATGCATTGATACCTGGAAAAGATTCTCTTTTGTTTGTTTGCGCACTTTGACTTTGACATTCTTTATTTCTTCTATGAGTCTTTCTTGCCTACCTTCAGAATCCCAGAGTTGAATGGTCAAATTGGTCTCTCCTTCTTCATCTGCTCTTAGATTTATGGTAAAGTTGGTAGCATCTGAGGAGGTCTTGGTCACATTCACCACATGCAACATTTTAGGATCTTCTAATTGCACAAAGAGGTAGCTGGAGTTAGGCACTTTATCTTTGTAACTTGACCTTACAATAACCACTTCTTCAGTCTTTGTGAAAAATAGTATTTCAGTATTTTCTGTGTTCTGAAAACTGAGAAATGACTTCCTTGCTTCTCCCAGAGTCACAGACAACAAAAGTAGGATCATAAATTTTTTTCTAATCATTTTGAAGGCTTAACTAAGTCACATACGGCAAATCGTTTTTTAAAAATGAAAGAACATTCTTCCCACTGGTGTTCAGAGACGGAATAAGGTTCAGTTAGGTAAGTTGTTTTTGCTGGATCAAAGTCCAATAGGAGGGACTGCTGTACTTTTCAAACTAATATAAAAGCTATCTCTTGAGTGACACAACCTGTTTAACTTGTAGTTAATACAATTTATGTCATTAACCAGGTTCAATTTACCACAAATAGAAACCTAATCTTTTTCTTCCTGACTTCCTTATTTCTGCTAATGGGAAAAAAAAATCAAAACAAAACAAAAAATAGGTTCCTATTTATCTCAAGTTAAAAATCCTGGCATCATCCATCATTTTTTAGTTCTTCTTTTTTTTTTTTTTTTTTTTTTAAGTTGATCATGGACACATTACCTTTGTTTTACTAATTTATTTATTTTATGTGGTGCTGAGGATCCAACCCAGTGCCTCACGTGTGCAAGGCAATCTGGGCACAGTTGCGCATGCCTGTAATCCCACGGGTTTGGGAGGTTGAGGCAGGAGGATCAAGAGTTCAAAGCCAGCCTCAGTAATTTAGCAAGGCCCTAAGTAACTTTGTGAAACCCTGTCTCTAAATAAAATACACAAAAAAAACGGCCGGGCGCAGTGGCGCACGCCTGTAATCCCAGCACTTTGGGAGGCTGAGGCAGGAGGATTGTGAGTTCAAAGCCAGCCTCAGCAATGGCGAGGCACTTAGCAACTCAGTGAGACCCTGTCTCTAATAAAATCAAAAAAGGGCTGGGAATGTGGTCCAGTGGTCGAGTGCCCCTGAGTCCAATCCCCAATACCAAAAAACCACACACACACACACAAAAAGGCCAGGGATGTGTTTCATGTGGTTCAGTGGTTAAGTACACCTGAGTCCGATCCCCAGTACAAAAAAAAAAAAAAAAAAAATTACACTGAGAGCAGTTAAAAAAAAAAATATATATATATATATACACACACATATGTGTATGTATGTGTATATATATATACATATATATGTATATATATAATATATATATATGTATATATATAATGTACATTTAAGAGGCCTGAAGGTGTCAAGTGAAAATAAAATAAGCTTTACTGAATATCTTGCTGGAGCACTGAATTAAAACCTGGTTACACCACGGTGATCAAGACAGGTGGTGCAGTCTCTGCTCATTTAGGCTTAGAGAACTATAGAGCCCATACCCTGGCCTTACATTGCTGATAGTTTTATGGCACCTGAGAGCGATTGTACGGGTCAGGCAAAAAATGGAAACTATTTTGATGTCCTTGAATATGAAAATAATTTCCTAGATGGTTACCAGATAACTTGGGAAAATAGGTGGCTGCTACTATTGCCTAAGGGGCTGCTGCTACTGGATACTTGAATAGGGCAAAGGAAAGACACTGACACTAATTCTAAATATCCTATGCTTTCTTTATTTAACTCTAATCCCAACAGTTAGGGACATGGACATCAATTAACCTAACTTAGGTCATATGTCTGTGCCTAAGTTGCCAGGGATAAGGAAAAGCATCAATCTTTTTACACTTCAACCCACAGATGCACACAATTGTGAAATTGCCCAAACAAGGGAATTAAGTTCTGATTCTAAGTAGGCAAGAAACAAAAAAAACAAACCCCGAACACAACAACTGTCTACTATTGAGCCAGCAGATCTAGTAATGGCTTGTGACCATTTCAGTAGTCTTCATGTAATTATGATGAAATTTGTTAAATGAAGACAATGTGCATAATTTTAGATCTTTTATGATCCTCAAAGACTGCCAAAACCATTTTTATATTTTGATAACTTTTTAAAAAGCCTATCATTCATATAGGTTAAGTTTTCAGACACAATAGACTTTAGATGTCATAAATTTTATTTCCATGTAGAACAGTAAGATAAACAATGTTCTCAATGGTGAGAATAGGGAATGGAACAAATCTGTTTCAGACACTTCAGCTAACTTGCCAAGGAACTTAGTTTAATGACAAAAATAAAACAAACATAAAACAAAACTATCTTTATAGTTTCATGATCAAATACCTTAGGTCACAATCTTTATTGCCCAGGTCCAAGATTGTAGTTTGTAAATTTTTTTCCCACTCCAATGCCTTTATCTATAACCTTCTTCAGGTTCTCCCAAGTCTTCCTATTTGAAAAATATGTAGTACAATATCTGATAAAGCTAGAAAAGATCTGATAATCTCCCATTTACACGTATTTGCTGTCTGATCAATTTAAAGCTCATTTGTATTGCAGCATTATTTTACCTATTTACCTAATTTTAAAACCCCTTTTTTCTTTGTGGATTTTCAGTTGTCTGTAAGCAAGGGAAGAGACAGTAGGGTGAGATGGGGGACAATGAAATCCTAGGTGCCAGGTGTGGTGGCGCACGCCTGTAATCCCAGCACTTGGGAGGCTGAGGCAGGAGAATCGTGAGTTCAAAGCCAGCCTCAGCAATGAAGAGGCACTTTAGCAACTCAGTGAGACCATCTCTAATAAAATAGAAAAAACGGCTGGGGGTGTGGCCCAGTGTCCCCGGTACCACACACACACACACACAGAATTATATATATATGAAATTCTTACCAAAAAATTCTTTTTGGTATGAAATTCTTACCAAAAATTCTGAGGAAGTTGACAGACTTAAGTAAATTGGAAATAGGGACCTAGATGAACTAGATTCTTTCTCTCCCACACTGGTTGTATTTAGAAGAGAACCAACTATTCATGCTGGAGCCACCAGTCCCTAGTACTAAGGAAGCTGGTACCTGTGCATCCTCCACAATAGTTCCACCATCTGGGACCTGACCTAATTCACCACTGGTATGCTTACTGATATCTTTTTTCTATGTGTTCATTCATTAATAGGACCATTTTTCA
The DNA here is from genome assembly GCA_025594165.1 of Tamias sibiricus. Lineage (NCBI taxonomy): Eukaryota > Metazoa > Chordata > Mammalia > Rodentia > Sciuridae > Tamias > Tamias sibiricus. The sequence continues at coordinate 136,420,616 of CM046658.1, read as the reverse complement.
TTTTGCCTGGATTTGTATCTATCTGTGCTAGCCTTATTTCCCTCTTCTCAATAGCTATTTTTTTGGCATATTCTGTTTTAGTTCACTTACGTGGCAAGTAATTATGACAGACACTAAGGTATTGGTTTGCATTATAACTTTCTGTTATCTTTCTATAATTAATCCTTTAATTTAAGGATTATTTCTACCTCTAGTTTATGATTTCTGATAAAAGAGCTGTTGGAACATGGCTATCCTGCTTACTAATCTGCAACTTGCTTACTGCTTGTTAAAAGATTGTATACATATTGTCACTGTATTTACTATGATAATTAGAAACCAATCCTTACACTTAGTAGGTATTCAAATAATTATGTTAATAGATAAATGCATAAGCTCCTGATAAAAGCTGAAAATTGTCATTCCTCACATGAAAATAATATGAAATAATAGACCAAATGAACATTGTTTATATTTTAATTAAACTTAAAGTCACTATATATGTCCATGATAATTAGCATAGAAAACAAAGAACATATAGAAATAATTTATATTCCTGTTGCATAGTAGTACTTTGTTAAGCATAACAGAAAACATTAGTTAGAAACACTAAATTCAATTTTGGTAAAATGTAGTTATTTGTGGCACGTGTTTTGCCTTGGTACAAATACAGAGACTATAATAAAGTTGGGATATTCCATCAACCCTCTCATTTGTAATACATTCATACAAACAATGGAGGAGGTTATCAGAAACATACCCTAATGCAGTTAGGTGTTACCAAGGCAATAAGTTTCTCTTCTTAGGTCTGAGATTCCTCATCCAGAAATTTAGAAGACTGAATGAAGTGATCTCTAAATCTACATAATTCATGTACACACATCAATGTACACATCATGATGTAGGCAGACAGTAAAGCTGTATTTTTGGGCCCTATAACACTAGGCTTAAGCATGTGACTTGCTTAAAGCCAAAATGACACAAGAATCTTTCAAGAGCTGACTTAATATCTACCATCTCCTTCTGCCATTAGAATGGCAAAGTCCCAAAAATGGGGTTGTTCCTTCAGCTAGGATCCTGGAATGAAGATGGGATGGAGCAGTGTCACAGTCAATCAACAGCTGGCATTAACCAAATGGGAAAGATACTTTTGCTGATGTTTGTACAGTATAAACTAATAAATCTAATTTTTTAAAAAAATTGCTAACAATTGAGTATCAGCACATAAACTTTAAAACATAAAAACCCAAATTTAGTAGAAAACTAATAATATAAATTATGACAGAATGGAAATAAATTAAAAAAATATTGTATCTATAGTAAAAGACATTGACTTAAACATGTACATAAAATTTTTCCTTGTGATTTCTGGTTGAATTCTTGAGTGACTATTCCAAATAAGAATCAACATTTTTTAAAGACTGTTCTTCATCACTAAGATATTCCAAAATAATATTTCCACCATTATATAAAGGAAAATCCTCCTTAGTAATCCAGGTTTCCAAAGTATGATCCAAGGGTAAGGCTTCTCCTGAAGTACTGTGACATAGCCTTAATTTCTGTTGAAAGAGAAATGAATCACGCTGTAATATATACTTGTATAGAGTATCCTAAAACTTTTAGGCAAAATTTATTATAACCATATATTACCTTAGCTGTTAATTTGTTATTGTCATTTTTAAGACTGGCTAGAGAAGCTGCAAAGTCTATGACCTTTCCAATGCTCCATCTGTGGCAAAAGAACATGGGTTTGCTTTTTTCTTTGTTCCCCTTAGGCAAGAAAACCTGAAAGTAAATTCTTTCTGTCTGTAAAATAAGAAGTTAAAATACAGGTTATATATATGAAGTAAAACACGTTTTTAGCCGGGCACAGTGGAGCGCGCCTGTAATCCCAGCACTTGGGAGGCTGAGGCAGGAGGAATGCGAGTTCAAAGCCAGCCTCAGCAATGGCGAGGCACTCAGCAACTCAGTGAGACCCTGTCTCTAATAAAATACAAAAAAGGGCTGGGGATGTGGCTCAGTGGTTTAGTGCCCCTGAGTTTAATCCCTGGTACCAAAACAAACAAACAAACAAAAAAAACAAAACAAAACACACATGTTCTGTCTGGTGATATCCTTTCTTCTCTTCCTCTGGTTAGAGGATTACCCTCTAATGAATTAACTCTTAATGGGAAGACAAATCATGTACCCTCAAATCTAACTAAATAATAGGCATAAGACCCAAGCCCCTGGCCACGGCTACCTATGCAGAAAGAGGCATAACTTAGGCCAATCGGGCTCTTTCTCTTTTAAGATTTTGTATTCAAAAGCTGGGGTTAGGGGGAGTTCTTTTCTTTTCTTTTTTTAACTTGCTGATTTAAACTTGGAGCTGCCTCCAGTGATTCCTCATGCTCCTTTAATCATTCCTATATCAATGTGGAAAAAATAAGCCTTAAGTGAGAAAGAATGAGTTTAACATGTATAGAGAAAACTCAAGAAAATGGATGAAATGCATGGACTCTTTCAACATAATTTGGCACTCAATGAGATAATACGTAACTCTCCATTACATGAGAAAACAAAAAGGTTTTTCTTTCCCCCTTTTTTTTTTTTTTGGGGGGGGGGGGGTAACAGGGATTGAACCCAGGGGTATTTAACCACTAAACTACATCCCCAGCCCTTTTTAATTTTTTTATTCTAAGACAGGCCGAGCTAAATTACCAAGGCTGGCTTTGAATTTGTGATCCTCCTGCCTCGGCCTCCAGAGCTGCTGGGATTACAGATGTGTGCCATGGTGCCCAGCAACAAATCTGTTTTGCTTGTATTACTTGGAGTCAAACAGCCACTTGCAAATAAAGGATTCTTCAAACATGAAGTATTTCTTTTTGTGTAAAAGACCCCACGTTTTTAGAGACAGGAGGACTTTTTAAAACAAAGAATAGAAAACAAAACTATAAATCCCCAGAAAAAAATTTATTAATAAAACAGGAATTCAGAGGTGGTTTCTCTACTATTCTATATACTACCTGCCTCCTTATACTCTCTATTTTCTTGCTTAATTAGCAAATACAGGAAGGAAAATAGGATCTTTACTGATTGCTAAAAACTGCTTTTAAACATGCCATCTTTAGGGTTCAATTTCTGTTATAATTAAAATTTTAATGTAGTTGGAGCTTCTGTAAGTTGTTGGAAAAAGTATTTTAAGAAATAATAGATCAACATACTTCCCATCTCAGCACTAGGGAATTCAGATTTGTTGAAGATCAATGGAGTGTGTTAGTAAGATAACAAGTACTCAAAGAAAAAAACAAAAAATCCTTGGAAATTCCAGTGGTCCTTAAAGAAAGTCCCTGCTTCAAAACAAAGTAGTAAGAGAAGAAATACAAAATGAGATAACTAAAAAGATATAGCCTTGTTGGGCACTGTGGCACACTCCTGCAATCCCAGCAATTTGGGAGGCTGATACAGGAGGATTGCAAGTTTGAGGCCAACCTAGACAATTTAGTTAGACCATGTCTCAAAATGAAAAATCAAAGGGCTGGGGGATCATAGCTCAGTGGTAGAGCACCTCTGGGTTCAATATGCAGTACTATAAATACACACACACACACACACACACACACACACACATATAAAGAATTAATATGTTTGAGGATCAAAAATGAAACACGTGCTGTCATGATACTCCAAAAGGAAGGAAGAGGTCATTCGGAGTTAAGACTGAGGGTGAATGGAAAACAATGGTATTGCCTAGAGATAGAGCTAAAACGCCTTGGTCAACTTCACTGGTTAGAAGCAGAGGCTGGAATGGGGCTTGGGCTCTAGGACAGGAGGCTAAAGAAGTGATTGCTAAATGTTGACGTGGGCTGTTGCTTATACAAATCAATATTCTGAAGGCAGCAAAACATGATATAACCTAATTACAGTGAACAAAGCTCAGTAAATGCATCTGTAAAAATCTGAAAATCTTTGTAGGGCAGAAACACAAACTTCCAGTCTCAAATATGGATTTGATATAGAGGTTCTGGAAGTGTGGGTCAGGCAGAAGAAAACACAAAATTGCTAGACAGGAATCAGCACGTAAGGGGAGGGAGAGAGATACAGAAAGAATTTCCTACTCAAGATGAACATGCAGGGTCAGTCAGCTGTAATTTTAAAACAAATTCAAGGTTAAGCTATTATAGACCAGTGAAAATAACTGAACTTGAAAGACATTAAATTAAGAAATAATATCCATGCAAAGGAACAAAAAGTTATGAAACCAAAACAAGTAGAAATGAAAGAAGAAAAGTTATAACAATCCAAATAGAAAACTAAATATATATATAGGTGCTGGGGTTATGGCTCAGTGGCAGAGCGCTCGCCTAGCACGTGCGCGGCCTGGGTTCGATCCCCAGCACCACATAAAAATAAAGGCATTGTGTACAACTAAAACAAATATTTAAAAAAAGAAAAAAAAGAAAACTAAATATATGGTTATTGAAGTAAAAAACTAAAACAAGGCAAATTTCTACATTCCTCAATAAAAAAGCTTAATTAACCAAGAGTCAAAAGACACACAGACAGAAATTATAAATGCCCAAAATATGTTGAACAAAAACTTTAGAGACCTCTTCACCTACCAGTAAAGCAATGACCAGAGAGAAAATGACTATAATTTTTCAAAAGTGAAGAGATAAAATTAAAAATGTATTTCAAGTGTCCAGTTGGATTATTAAAAAATATATATATATATTATTTTTTGGTACTGGGGATTGAACTCAGAGGCACTCAACCACTAAGCCACTTTCCCAGCCCTATTTTGTATTTTATTTAGAGACAGGGTCTCACTGAGTTGCTTGATCCTCCCATCCCAGCGTCTTGAGCCGCTGGGATTACAGGTGTATGCCATGGTGCCCACCAGATAATTAAAATATACTAACACCTGGAAACACTGCACCAATATTTGAGAATATGACAGATAAAAATCTTAAAAAGCTGGGTTGGGATTGTGGCTCAGCGGTAGAGCGCTGGCCTAGCACATGCATGGCCCAGGTTTGATCCTCAGCACCACGTAAGAATAAAGGCATTGTGTTCAACTAAAACAAATAAGTAAACATTAAAAAACTATCTTAAAAGCTACCCCAAAAAGAAAAAAATACAACAATGAACCACAATAAGATGTTTTCCTAATAATAGATGGCAAACATCAATGAAGAGTATGAGTTGAGAAAGTCTAATAGAAAATCAAGCTAAAAGTGAGAGCAACTTATCCTTGTGGGAAAGGGAGGAGACAGGAAGATACATTTCTAAGACCATGCTGTGTTATCCCTTGCTTTTAAAATATTTTTAAACAGTATATGCTGGAGCCTGTCATTTGCAACTGTATTCCAGTCTTGAAAATCCTGAGATGTTTTTAAAAAAATTTGGATATAGTAATTTTAAAGTTCATATGAATGAATAAATGCTAAAAAATTTCTAAGAAAAAATACAGACAGGACTTAGGTTACAGATATAGAACAGTCTACAAAGCTACTGTATCAAATCTATTCGGTATTAACATGAGAAAAAAACAGATGGTGAAATAGATTAGAAAGTAAAAAATAAATCTGTATATACAGAATGTTAATTTATCATGAAGGTGATATTTTGGTACCTCAATCCAATAGAAAAAATGACTATTTAATAATCAGTGATGTAAAACTAGCTAACCCACTGAACGAAAATAAAATCGAGCTCGTATCATCTACAAACAAACAAACAAACAAAAACACAAGCTGATTAAAGACAAATGTAAAAATATTTTAAAATTCTGATGAACACCAAAACAGAAATCAAAGAGAAGACAGAACCTAGAAAATTTGTAACAGATATATTAATGAGAAACATAAGGGAAATCAATACACTTGATTTCAAAGAAAGTTTGCAAAGTAGATTGATTACAAAAAGTTTAGTGCCTATGATAGTCTAAGAGTTTCTTTCTATAAGCTGACAAAACAAAATAAAGAGCCCCAAAGAAAAATAATCAAAAGATATGTATGGGCAATTCAGAACACAGCAATTCCAAGTGGCCAAAAAACATAAAAGAAGTTCAAATCCAACAGGAGTCAAGATAAATGCAAATTATAGGAACTATGAGCTATCTTTTTATAGTCAACAAACTAGAAAACCTTAAAAAGAGTGATAACAGCTAGTGAAAATCACAGGAGAGAGGTATTCTCACGTAGGAGTAATAAGTGCAATATACTGAACTGGTTAGGAGGGCAGGCTGTAATTGAGTAATTCTCTTCTTGATTTTCCTTTTCTTTTTGGCAGTACTGTTAAAATTTTATTTTAAGACAGGTTCTCACTAAGTTGTCCAGTCTGGCCTCAAACTTGTGATCCTCGTGACTCACCCACCTGAGCTGCTGGGATTTCTGAGTGATTCTTAAACAATACTTAACTTCAGATTACTGTATGAAATGAAAAATAGTGAGAGATTAAAAAAAAAAAAATCCAGAGCCACAAAACAATGCTTGGTATAGTCAATAAAGGTTTGCCATCATAATTACTGTTAATAGAAATATGAATTATTGTAACTCCTCTGTAGAGTTGTTTGGCAATATTTATTAAATTTATATATATATATATATATATATATATATATATATATAACCTTTGATGCAGGAAAAACATTACTAGAAATTTATCTTATAGAAGTACCAGATTGAGGCTACTTAATACAGAGGACGAAACTAGAAACAACATGAATGCACATCAATAGGAAAATGGCCAAGTAAGTTACAGCATATCCACATTATGGAATATGATGCAGCTTTTAAAGAAAATGATGGAGAGCCATACTGGTGCACTTGAGGAATCTTTAATAGGCAATAATGAGAAGTGTATGTGGAGAAAAGGATATATAATTCATAGGAAAACTGCTTTTTTTCTTTTTTAGTACTGGGGATCAAACCCAGAGGCGCTTAACCACTGAGCCCCTTTTTTGTATTTTATTTAGAGACAGGCTCTCTAAATAAAGTTGTGAAGGCCCTCTATAAGTTGCTGAGGCTGGCTTTGAACTTGTGATCCTCCTGCCTCAGCCGTCCAAGCCACTGTGATTACAGGTATGCACCACCATGCCCAAAGAAGAACTGCTTTAATTTTATTTATAGACCTCAGCACTACATATCATGCGTGTGTATGTATTATACATACACATAACAATATTAGATTCAACAGCATATAAACCCCATAAGAGCAGAGACTTTATTTTATTCACTGCTATATACCCAGGGCCTGATATATAACATGTGTTCAAAAACTTATACTGACTAAATGAGTATGATATCATTTTTGTAAATGATCAAAAAACACTCTTCAAGTCATCACATACATAAGTAGAATATACTTCAGTTTGCGTAAAATCACATACATGTATAAATATATATGTGTGTACAAAGAAATGAGTGTATTATATGTATGCATGTGTATGTGTAATATATATTACCTATGAAATGTGTGTGTATGAGAACACATACGCCCATATATCTGTATACACATACACCCATATATCTGTATATGTATATTTGTACACACACACACACAAACATTAATGGTAAGTGGAAAAATTACATCTATAGATTTGTGGAATGCTCCATAATATATTAAGCATGTAAGAAAAGAGTCCCTGAAGCCAAATTGTTTGGTTTTGATTCACAGTTCTCTTACTAGGTTTGTTACTAGCAAGTTACTTAACCCTTTTGTGCCTCAGTTTTCTCATCTGCAATAGTGTATACCTCACTGACTTGCTACAAGGATGAAACATGTTAGAATAGTGCCTAGAACAAAGTTAGGTGATATTTAAGTTTTAACTATTATGTTTTAAGTAATAAAAGAATTGCAAAGTAATGTGAATGATATTACCGGATGCTTTAGGATAGGTATTCTCAACTTTACAATACTGACATTTATTCTTTGCAGTGGTGGGGACCAAACCCAGGGCCTTGCATAATCTAGGTAAGAACTCTACCCCCTCCAGACCAGTACTGATATATTGGACCAGAAAATTCTGTTGTAAGTACTGTCCTTTGAATTGTAGGATGTTTAGCAGCATCCTTGGCCTCTATCCATTAGATATCAGTAGTACTACACGCCCGGGGTTGTGCCAACCAAAAATGTCTCCAGACATTGTCAAATGTGCCCCAGAAGGAGAAATCATCCTCAGTTGAAAACCATTGATTGTGGGGCTTGGAAATGGATGAGGGACATAGGAGGGTGTATTTAGTTTTTAAATAATACACTCTCTCAACAGGTATACTAGTTAAAAGTATGTACTACCTTTGTAATTTTAAAAACATCTAATAAATTTTTGTAAATGACAGTATTAAGGATAATCACACAAAAAAGAAAACTATAATCAATGGTTTCTGAAGCAGTAGAATGTAAGGGAATACAGAGAATTTAGACAAGAAAAAAGAAGACAGGAAAGACAGAAGAAATGACAAGGATACACAAAAAACATAAGATGGAAGAAATATGTTCAAATGCATCAGTGATCACAATAAATAAAATGTATTTAACTCACCTATGAAAGAGATACTATCAAACTGGATTAAAAAAACAAACTCCAGCTATATGTTGCTTACAAGATACACCCTAAAACAAAACAACACAAAAAAGTTGAATATAAAGGAATGAAAAAAGACATAATAGTTAAATGTTAATTAAAATAAAGTTAATAAAAGAATATTATTTAAGAATTTAAGGCAAAATTCACCAAAAAAATACAATGAAGAAATTCCACACACCTGATAAACACAACTCAGGAAACCATTAAAATTACAAGAAGAATCTCCACAGTTGAAGGTTTCCCTAACACATTTGTCCAAGAAACTGACAGATCAGGTAGACAAAAAATTAACACACATGTGCACACACAAAGAAAGAGACTGTAAATGTTATAGCAAATAGAGAAAAATGTAAATAACTGGTACATTTAAGTAAAGGATATGAAAAATTCTTTGTACTATTCTTGGAACTCTTCTGTGTTTGAAATTGTATACAAATAAAGATATCAACACGACATTGAACATAAATAAGTTAACCATTTCATTTGAGAACTTGGGAAAAGAATGTAAGACAAAATTTAAACACAGTAAAGACAAGGAAATAATAACTGAGCAGAAATTAGTGGAACACAAAATAAAAAAAAAATATAGGTGAATAAAACCAAAACATGGTTCTTTGAAAACATTAAAGAGAGATAGAGAGATAGAGAGATAGAGATAGAGAGAGAGAGAGAGAGAGAGAGAGAGAGAGAAACCCCTAGCAAGAATATTTAAGGGAGAAACAAAAAAAAAGTACTAATGAAAAATATTAATGAAATGGAATAACTAAAGACGCAATAGAGATTTGCGTTCATAAGAGAATAAGTTGAGCAATTTTGTAAAAATAATAGAAAATCTACAGCTATTATGAATTCTCTAGAAAAATACTGCTTACCGAAATTGACTTCTGAAAGAACTAGATTCACCAAACAAGCCAAGAATTTATGCACTGGAATAGTATTTAAAATTCTCCTCTTAAAAAAATATTAGGCCGGGCGCCGGTGGCGCACGCCTGTAATCCCAGCACTTTGGGAGGCTGAGGCAGGAGGATCGCGAGTTCAAAGCCAGCCTCAGCAATGGTGAGGCACTTAGCAACTCAGTGAGACCCTGTCTCTAAATAAAATACAAAAAAGGGATGGGGATGTGACCCAGTGGTCAAGTGCCCCTGAGTTCAATCCCCAGTACCACAAAAAAAAAAAAAAAAAATTAGATTGGGGTGAGGAGGGAAAAATAGAAGTTCATTGGATTAGACAAAGGGGACTGAGAAAAGAGGAAGGGGTATGGGAATAGAAAAGACAGCAGAAGGAATCAGACATAACTTTCCTTTGTTCATATATGAATACATGACCAGTGTTAATTCCACATCACGTACAACCACAAGAATGGGACCCTAATTAGAATAAATTACACTCCATGCATGTATAATATGTCAAAATACTCTGTACTGTCATGTATATCTAAAAAGAACAAATAAAAAGATACTGGAGAAAATATTAGATTTAAAAGTTATAAAAATGGAATGCTATAATTACTATACTCTCTACAACTACCTCAAAGTGTAGAGATTTTATGAGTATACTTTTATGAGTATACTTTTACTACTAATGTTACTAAGAATATATTAGCAAATCGATTTAGCAATGCATTTTAAAATAATCGTCTACCAGTGTCAAGTGATTTATCCTGGAATATATGACTGTTCAACAATGAAAAAGATCAATCAATGTAATTTATTATTGTAGTAAGGAGAAAAAAAAGATGATAATTTTACAAGATGCAATAAAACAAAACTTAAAGGTAAATATTTTTAAAAAATTTTTAAGGTAAATTTTAATACCCACTTATGATATAAATTCTTAGCAAACTAGCAAGACAAACAAATATTGTTAGGCTGATAAAGGCTATAGAAAATATAATATTTGATGAAAATTTAGAAGCATTTGCATTAAAGTTAGACATGATGAATGACGAATGCCTGCTTCCATCCATACTATTCAACAATGTTGTGGAGCTCTCAGCACAAAGACAAATAATAATAACAAAAAGGAGTGAGAGGAAGAAAATTTGGAGAAAGACATCCCACAGAAAATGGCATTTACAGAAGTACGACTGCACAGAAGACATTTCAAAAAATCTACAAAAGTATAGGAACCATTCAGAATTTATTTGCTGGATAAAAGGCCAACATATTATAACCTGCAAAAACAGGAAAATGTAACTTTTTAAAAAAGGTATTGTGATGACAACAAAAATGATAAAGAATGTAAGCATAAACCTAAGAAAAGATAAAAAATAATGTAAGTATTACAGAATGTTATTTATACATATAAAAGTACATCTGAGGGGTTAGGGTATAGCTCAGTTGGTAGAGTGCTTGACTTGAATGCACAAGGCCTGGGTTCAATCCCCCTAGCACCACACACACACACACACACACACACACACACAAGAACACTGAAGAAAATCAGAGAGATAAAAGTACAGACATAAATGGGATGAGTCAAAATTCTAAAGATGTTAACTGACTTAATATAAAATGCAGCACAGTTTCTATGAAGATTGCAATTTCAGGGGCTGGGGACACAGCTCAGTTGGTAAAGTGCTTGCCTTGCATGCATAAGACCCTGGGTTCAATCCCCAGAACCACCAAAATAAATAAATAAATAAATAAATAAATTTGCAATTTCACAGAACAGAACAAATTGACCCTGAAAGAATAAAGGGCCAGAAATGAACACGATTGAAAGTGCTTTTGGAAGGAGACAAATCAGTACAACCATGGACAATAGAAAGTTGATAATGTCCAACTACTTATGAAAACTCTCCCCCACACACATAAGGGTCTTCACTATATAACAATTTATATAGCAAAAGATTGGAAGTCTGAATTTTATTAATAAAAGAACAGATAACTTGGAGTATATTCATATGATGGAATTAACAACCAGATACCAGATGAACTAATCTAAAATTATTGGCATTGATCAGTTTTAAAAACATGATGCCAAAAGGTGGGAAAAGCTGGAGAATTTATATGGTTCACTGTCATTTTTATAAGTGAAAAATCTCACAAAATACGTATTATTGATGCATATCATATATCATGTAATATTAGAGATAATACATATCAGATGTAGGTTAATTGCTACTTGATGGGAAGGAGGAATAAAAAGGAGACTTCAACTATATTTGGAAAAATTTTTTTTCTCCAGATTTCTAAGACTAACCTGTGGCAATGACTTGTCCCCATCAGCATGCATCTTTAATTTCATCAATGCAACCTTTGCCGCTGTTTCACTATTTTTGGCACCTTTCCGTCGTTTACTTGCTGTCTCTCTTGTCTTGGAATCTAAGAAGTAAGTGTTAAGCATGTAAACACCTAAGAACTTTTACACTACATTTCCAGAGTTTTATTTTTAGAGCATTTATTAATTATGGCCCTAAAACCTACACAAATTGCATACTATAGAGATTCAGGTACTGTATATGACTAATGGAAAAATATCACTTAGGTGAATCAAACAATCTCCACATCAAAGATTCCACTAGTATGTGCCTCTTTCCAACTTAAGCCTTTTTAATCTAAAGCAGTCACTAATGCTTCTATAAAAAACTTCAGGATTTTGTTATGGAAGATTTTAATACAGGTACTAAAGACAAAATGAAAATCCTGCTGAACTAACATATTGGCAGAAATACTAATCTAAGTCACAGATCTATTCTTTATTGGTACCTTATAGCAGCATTCATAACACAAACAGTTTGCTCTTAGGAGAAAGCAAACTACTATGTCAATCTCATGAATACCAACCATATCTAGCCAGGATGGTTAACCAGCTGATTTGAGCAGCCCAGCAAGGAGACCAACTGGTGTGGTACTTTCAAACAGTTTCCAGATTCTCTTTGGTCAGGTAGGCCTCGTAAGAAATAGTATTGCAAGAGTGTCCTCAAAAATACAAGTTATTGCTATTGGAGTTGTTAATGATACATTCCATAAATGGTAAGCAAATATAAGAGGCAGGAGTTCTGGAACTAATAGAGAATACAGAAATAAGAAAATCAATACAACAAGTTTTCTAGATACCTACCAATAATGTCTTTAACAAGTTTCTGAGTGTTAGCCATTCGGGGCTTTTGGATTTCCAGTTTTTCACACTCATGATCTGACTGATGGCGATGTCTATGAACAACAGAAGAGTGGCACTAGCACATGTATTTGTATACGACTTAAACAGATATACAAAGCTTCAATGGTCTAAGCATATACCTTAGGCAAAAATTCTTCTCACAGTAAGGACATATAACTGCAACAAGCTCTTTTTCAACACAGTTCTTAAATGAGCATGGGTAAGATTTATGTTTATCAGTCTTCAGTTTCTCATTGATTATAATTACCTGAAAATATAAAAGGGGGAAATGGCATTATCTTAAACATCTAAAGCATATATGCAAATCCATTTTAGAAGGCAGAATTCACATCATTTTGGTTTAACTCATTACATCAAGTTACAGGCTGTCACATAAAAACATAATGATTGTTTAAGAAATGATTACTGGGGCTGGAGATATAGCACAGTTGGTAGAATGCTTTCCTCATATGCACAAGGCCCTGTGTTCAAGCCCCAGCACCACAGGAAAAAAAAAAGGAAATGATTACTGTGCTGGACTTTCTACATTTTCATAATTTTCCTACTGTGGTATATTTATCTTCTAATTTAAAATGACTATTCAGTTATTCTCTGCAATTTTAATCTTCTATTTCAAAAAAGTCCCTCATACAAATACCCCCATAATATGTTCAGGTAATCATCTTGTCAATCCTTAATTGGCAAGTTATAACTTAGGGAATAGACTACTTAAAAATTACCTATTTACTCATGAGACAAAGGACTAGAGGTAGTTTTATAATCATATACTATTTTCTAAGTTGTATTTCACATTTTGTATCAGCAAATATTATATCAGATGAAGACAAGATTTTTGTAAGATAAAAAAAAAAAAAAAAAATCCAGATCAGCCAGGCTGTTTGGCATTAAAGTAACCTAATTGATAGAGTTGAGTAAATTAAAAAAAAAAAAAAAATTTTTTTTAGTTATAGGTGAACACAATACTTTTATTTTATTTATGTGGTGCTGAGGATCAAACCCAGGGCCTCACACATGCAACATGAGCGCTCTACCGATGAGCCAGAGCCCCAGCCCCAAGCTGAGTAAATTTAGGGAATTGCATGAATACTACAGCCTGAGGAAATTCCTTTACATTCATGTTGTACATTTTTGTTGTAATTTACTTCTTAAGTATCCTTCCAAATTTGTTGCAGTGATCTACTGATAAAATTAATTTATTTCAATATTTATTTGATAAAATCCAATAATTTGAGTGACACTCATAGAAATCAAATGGTACCCTTAAAAGAAAAAAAAAGCATAGGACAGATTTGTGAGATGTATTAGAAACATCAATAAATTTTACTATATGACTCTGTATGTCCTTCCAATTAATCCTATGGAATACTGACATGTTAGATAATTTTTATTTTCCTCATTATACAGATCAGGTAAACTTTAAAGGTTCAGATTTTTGCAGAGATGGGCAGTGGGGATGGAATCCTGGTCTCACACATGCTAGGCAAGTGCTCTACCACTGAGCTACATCCCGAGCCCCTAAAAGTTCACATTTTGACTTAAGTTCATGTAACTTTATTTTTCTATAATTGAAAGAAGAGATGAAAAATCATTGGAAAACTTGGAAATGTACTTGATACATGGTGGGCAAGCATAAATGTCAACTGAAAAGTATTAAAGACAAATGTTGTTTTTCTAAATGATGTGAATTCAGTCTAACTACCCATCTCTCTTTGTCCAAAGGAAGGTGGAGCAACTTACCTAACTGCCAAGTTTAAGAAGATTTTACTAGGCATGGTAGACCTAGCTTTCTCTTTCTCAAACTGGAATTCACCTGTTTCCAGCGAGGAAGCCTCACTTGGTCCAGTGCTGCTGTGACTGGTGAGCAAGTCTACCTAATTCTAGACTTCCTTTGTAGACCCAAATGGCTCTACATTAAGCTTCTTCATTCAACTTACTCTCTGTAAATAATAAGCGTACTTGATTTGGATCTGTCAGCTCTCCCAAAGTCTATTAATTTGTTCAGAATTAAGGTAGAGATTCTGCTGGACAAAGTTTGTTCCTGGTGTATGAAGGCTGATAGAGCCAAAACAATTTACTATCAAAGGATTCTACTGCCAAATACCAGTGAAAATGAACACAATAGTGAAGGAAACACCGAACTGGAAAGACTATATAATAATATTAATTTCAATGTATATTTATGAATATACAACCTAATGTTGTAAGTGGGCTACCTAAACAGAAATGTCAAAGAATAAAAGTCATGAGGATAAACATTTATAAATACCATGCAGAACAATTTTTCTTTAAGTCAGAAAAAAAAAAAAATAAAAATGAAGCAAAAGCTTATTTATATATTCAGTTCAGTCTGGCAAACTTTAATCTGTAGGGCACTGCCTGGTTTTAAATCTAATCAAATTCTGAATGAAAGTGCATGGTTACAAACATGTTTCATTAGATTGGAGAAAATTAACATACCTCAGAACAACCATGCGACTCTTTGCTTCTGTGTTCAAGGCTTAAATAATTAAAAAAGTAGTTTTTAGTTAAATGTAATCAAATAAAACACTTAAAGATAACTACAGTAATTTGAGATATTTTAATGGTTTTAAATTGGTAAGCACCATCAATAGTGAAATGTCAAAGAGTACTGTCTTTTTTGGGATAGTACTAGGGATTGAACCCAGTGTTACTCTACCACTAAGCTACATCCTCAGCCTTATTTATTTATTTATTTATTTATTCATTTCAAGACAGAGTCTCACTAAATTGTCCAGGCTGGTCCCAAACTTGTAATCTTCCTGCCTCAGTCTCTCAGTTTCCCAAGTTGCTGGGATAAACAGGCATGCACTACCACACTTGGCTCTATTTCTGAATAATTTAAATATACACACAACTTTTATTTACCTATAATTCTTCCTAAATTATATTCTGCATATAACATGCTTTTTTTCCCGTGTTCTATTTCATAAATTAAATACTTAAAATTAAAAAATTAATTGTAAAGAAAATACGTTTTCCAAAATTCTTGGTTAGTTTTTGGGTTTCACTTTACATGTGATGTGTTCAAATGACATGCAACATCCATTTTAAAAAATAAATAGTTCTTTTCATTTTATTTTAAAAAATAAATAGTTCTTTTCATTTTATTTTAAAAAATAAATACTAATGGCAGGGTGTGGTGGCACACACCTGTAATTCCAGCAGCTCGGGAAACTGAGGCAGGAGGATCATGAGTTCAGAGCCAACCTCAGGGCCTTAGCAAGGCCCTAAGCAACTCAGCAAGACCCTGTTTGTAAATAAAATATTAAAGGGCTGGGGATGTGGCTCAGTGGTTAAACACCCCTGGGTTCAATCCCTGGCACTAAATAAATAAATAAATAGTGATAACCATAGCTAGATTGCTTTACCATATTCTTTATATTTATGTATTATTTCCTCCTTGTAATTTAAAGACACAAATATATTATTTTATATAAAATTCACATGTATACCCCCAATTCTGGAAGTTGATAGATTAACCACATATAGGTATAAGTAGTTAACGAGTAGTCAGAGATTAATATATTGAATATCAAGTATCATTGGTTAAAGTTCCAACTATTTTAAGCACTTACAAATACCAAAATTACTCCCAAATCCTGCATAAGAACAACTTACCAAAATATTCCTGAACAACCATCACATACAAATGGAAGAAAATCTAAAATTGGGGAAAAATGTTGTAGGTTCTGATCAGTATCCAATTTTTATTTAGTTTTCTTACACAGAAAGAATCAAAGTATTCATTCTCTATAGGACAGTTTTTAAATTAATAATATACTAGTGTTGCAAGTCACTACATAATCACTGCTAAATAAAAGTCATCATAATTTTAATAACTGAAAAAAAAAGTGAATTAACAGAAGAACGCGATCTGTGGCACTTATCTGATTTGTTTTGTTTCCAAGATTTCCTAGATGCTGTTTTTGAGGATTGTATACTGCAAAAATTCCTCATTTGGAGTAAAATATTTGGGCTTTAATTCAGATTCATTGTTTACTGATCTAATAATGTTAAGTAGGTTAGCTTTGGAGATATTTATGTATACGCACATGATATAGTGTACACGTGCATGTCTCTATATGTAGGCATACATACACAAAAACAAAAGCTCTATTAGGTAATATAAATAGATAAATAGGTAAATATAAACAGGTAAATAGAGTTATATATACAAAATATAAGTATATAACATCTGTATGTGTGCACATGTGCATGTGCGTATGCGTAGGCATTTATATCTGGATCTTTGCTGTATGCTACACTCACTCCACAGGGTAATTGTAAAAACCAAATGAGATAAACGTGAAAGGTCAGGATAGTAAGGCAGTAACTATAATTAATAATAACAATTATAACAATTAACTTTCATTGAGAATGCTCAACTCCAAAAAATATTGTAGTAACTGGGTGAAGATGCTTTCAATGAGATTCCAGAAATTCAATAAATGGACTGATACTTCAAAATTAATGGCTGAATTGTTTCCTCGCTGGTGAGGAACAAGTACACTAGGGCCAAATAACAAGAACTGAACTGAACTTTTGGAAAGTACATGAAAATATCCACACTCAAAAATGGCAACTAATAGTTAATCACTAGATTCAATGAATCACTTTCTAAATTTTTAATATTTTCTCATATCACACTATATAGCCAAGTGAAGCTGAATATATCCAGGCACACTACTTATAAAAAGTGAAAATCGGAAGGTACTACTGGGTCCCTCTTTAGAAAAGCTACAATTGCCTTGAAAAGATCTTATTCTATAGGGTACCTTCATTCCAAATAGAAAGAGATTGTACTGCAACAAAAAGGGACCCTTGGATCATCATACTTTTGAAATAAGAAGGCCTGATAATTCTTCCCTCACCTGAGAAATTGGCTTGATGAATTGTCACTATTGTTACTACAATATTCTAAGATTTGGTTTCAAACTAAGAAATTATGGATATACTCGTCAATAAGAGAAAGAAAACTGCGAGCACGTATTATTCTACAAACTTTTGTGATGTTTTTAATATGAAAGATTGTACAAATTTGTTATTTTGAGATTTTTTTGGTAACAAAGTAAACATTAGATGCACCCAAACCAATGCTTTCAGCTCCAAAACCAAAGCTTTGTAAATGTTTGAATCAAAGAATGACCTAGCAAAGAGAACATAATCATCGGATGGAATAGTTTGAAGATAGGAGCTCTTTCCGAACATGACAAAAGCCTTCTCACACATGCTCATCTTCTGAGGGGCCCGTGAAGACCAGGTTAAAAAGTGATCTCGCCCAACTTCTTCGTTTGTCATGTAAGTAAATAGAAAGGCCAGGAAAGTGGCTTGTACAGGTCACACGGGCAAGGCCAGAGGGGAACTTGAGTGTTCGACCTAAGCATCCTCGCTCCCGGTCCTAACCAGAAAGGAGAGGGCGCCCCGCGAGCCAGCAGTGTACTCCCGGACTTCTTGGATAAAACGCACTGGAAAACCATAGTGAACTCTGCAAGGTACGTTTTCAGGAACTGCACGGAGACCACAAATTTCTTCCAAAGACACAGGAACAACACTAAGCACCAACACATCGCATAGCCCGCTAAGCAGGGACGCACGCGCCCGCTCCTCACCCAACCCTGCGGCCTCCCCTCTCCCGCCGCCACCATCCGTGGCGCCAAAGCAGAGCCTGGATCTACGGCGGCCGGGGAATGGTCACCTCGCTGCCGGCAGTGCTCCACCTGGCAATGCTGCCCGATATCCAACTCCGCCATGTTTCCAGCGCCCGCTAGGTTACGTGCGCAACCTCGGAGGGCAGGGCAATGTTGCGCTCGCAACGCCTGCTGGGAGAGTGGAGCTCCCGGGGGCGGAGCCTGAAGATGAGGGCGGGGCGAACACCGGAAGCTGTCCCAATCCAGGCCATCTAGGCGTACACCTGGGCGGCCCCAAGTAAAAGGAGGGGCCGCCTGAGTTCTTTCCCTGGAGCGGAAGTTCTATCTCCCAGTTCCTACCGAAAACTCAGCCGCAGTTCTGGGATTTTGCTTGCGGTGGCGCTGTTTTTGAGCGTGCAACCACCAAGATCCGGGACGATTTCACAAGGATTTTTTTTTAAATTAATAAAACTCCAGAAACCAGCACAGTTCCTGGCACAAAACATTGTAAGAATCAAGTGAAAGGGACACTGGTTATTCAGTTCGTGACTCATCCTGCCCACGGTCTTGATCACATGGTTTGAAGTAAATGCCCCTTATAATGGAGTCAGTAGGCCTTTGAAGAAGTAAATGTTCTCTCTCTCTCTCTCTCTTAACTTTAGTGGGGGAAATCTTTTCCCCTGAGATCTAGAGTGTGTACCAAGCACATAGGCTTCCTCTGTTTCTACAGCACAGATTCATTTAACATAAGGACCTGAGAGTTATGGGGGTTCCTTTGGGACATAAGGGAGTTAAGTGCCTGATGATGAGCCACCTCAAAGGCTCTTCTAGGTGGGGTAAAAATAATGCCATTCCACTAACATGACACCAGACACCACAGAGTGGAGTGACAGCTATACTCGTGACAGGATCTGGAAAAGCATCCAGTGCTTGCCTGCGATCCTCCTGCCTCAGCCTCCGGAGTTGCTGGGATTACAGGCGTGTGCCACTGCACCCACTCGATTATCTTTTGCCTAAAAAATTCTTAGCTGGGCGCAGTGACATACGCCTGTAGTCCCAGAGACTTGGGAGGCTGAAGCAGGAGGACTGAGAATTCAAAGCCAGCTTTAGCAAATTAGTGAGGAACTTAGCAACTCAGTGAGACCCTGTCTCTAAATAAAATATAAAAAGGGGCTGGGGATGTGGCCCAGTGGTTAAGTGCCCCTGGATTCAATCCCCATACCAAAAAAAAGCGGGGTTGTGGGGAGGCACTGTGGCACAGGTCTGTAATCCCAGCAGGTGGAGAGGCTGAGGCAGGAGGATCCTAAGTTCAAAACCAGCCTCAGCAAGGGAGAGGTGCTGAACAACTCAGTGAGATCCTGTCTCTAAATAAAATAAAAAATAGGGCTGGGGATGTGAATCAGTGGTTGAGTGCCCCTGAACTTCAAGAAAACCGAGATTGGGGCTGGGGTTGTGGCTCAGCCATAGAGCGCTCGCCTAGCACGTGCGGGCCGGGTGCGATCCTCCGCACCACATACAAATAAACGTATCGTGTACAACTAAAGCAAATAAATAAATTTTTTTTTAAAAAGAAGACAGAGATCATGTATTTTTTTCTTCTTTTCTGTCCATTGTATTGTAATTGCCCTGAGGCTGTCAGATGTAAAATAAATATTTATTGAATAAATGACTGAAAAAAACAAACCAAAACAAACCAAAACAAAAAATCTATTCTTCGGTATTTTATGCACTGGTCAACTTTAGTTACTACAGGTTTCCTATTCCAATCCCCAAATGCTTTGCTCTTGTGTCTTTGTGCTAGTCCCTCTGCTTTAGAGTGTCCTTTCACTATCTTTACAAATCCCTTCATTCCTCCCACTACAAAGGAGCCAATCTTTCTTCTATTATGGTTTGTCTGTACCTCTTTATTTAACTTAGTTACTTCTAAGTTTTTATAGTTGTTTTTATGCACAACTTCTCCTTTACTAAGCCATATGGTTATAGCCTGATGGTTCAATTAATGTTTTATTCATTGCTGTAATTCTTTCAATCTACCACAATGTCATTAGACCTCATAATAAATATTTGATATAAATCTATGAAATAATTAGCTGAAATTTAGATTTTTTGAATCATACCTAATAAGGACAGAGCCCTTTTATCCAGATTTTAGAATGGAAAAATGATCACAATCTAAACACCTGAAACAATAACATTGCTATATACTGGAGGAAATTTGAGCACAGGAGAGAAATACAAGAATCCTGAGAGCAGTACCACTGGTTACAGCTTACACTGAAAACAAATGCTTACCAATAGCAGAAAAGATAACTCATGGAATAGTTAAATAGCTTAATCCTTTACAACAGTGAAAATGAATGAGATACAACTGTGAACAAGAATGTTGATAAAATTTAAAAATAAAGTATTCTGTGATAAAAATAAAACTCAAAGAATGCATGTCATATCATTCCACTTTCATAAAGTTCAAAGAGGCATCATTAAATTGTTTAGGGATCAGTACATAGAGGTGTGCCTATAAAGAAAAGCAAGAAAACAGTGCAATGCTGAAGAGTGAATACCTGTGGGGGTAAGGAAGGACTTTGATTGGAAAAGCATACATGGGGTGGTAGTGGGAAAAATGCCCTATTTTGAGCCTCATGTTGTGGTTATATTGATGTCCTCTGTACACGTCTTTGTTAATGTGTGTCTGTCAACTTTTCTGGTGATTTGTTGTTTTGCAGTGAAAATGTTTCTTTAAAGGTAATATGCTGGAGAATGGAAGATTAATTTCTATTTAAAGGTTTGGCATATTTAGACAAAGCAGTAGGCAATTAGGTATGATCCCACTTAATCCTATAAGGATGTTAAAACTCATTCATAACAAATGTTTGGAGTATTGATGTTCTATTTATTTATTTAGGTACTGAGGATTGAACCAAGCTTTGTCCCCAGCCCTTTTGTATTCTTTATTCTGAGACAGGGTCTCACTAAGTTGACCAGGCTGGCTTTGAACCAACTTACTTCTGCCTCATCCTCTCAAGTAACTGGGACTATAGACATGTGTCACTACACCCAAGTCTGTTTTATTTTTTAATTGGTTAAAATAAGAATTCACTTTTGCTTGAATTTTCTGGCAATACCAAAAGATGTAAGTAAGAATAAACTTAGTACCTGAAATTTAAAATTTAAAATTTTCAAATAAGTGTGAAAAGCACTTATCTTATTGTTATACATTTGAAAAGAATGCAATAATGTTTTACTTTTTAAAATTCCATATTTACTTAAAATTTCACATTCCAGGCAAGGTGGTGCACACCTGTGATCCTAGTGACTTAGGAGGCTGAGGCAGGAGGATTGCAAGCGAGGCCAGTATCACCAACTTACACCCTGTCTCAAAATAAAAAGGGCCAGGGGATTTTCTGTGTTTAGTCTCCAGTACTGCACACATACACACAAAATTCCATATTAGTAGCAAATAATTACTTACTATTATTTACTTATATTATCATATGCATGTTTAGAATCCCTCATTATTCAGAATCTCTGCTCAATATAACATCAAGGAATATGAGTAAGAGAAAAAAATGAAAGTTGTTAATCGAAGTTATTATTTTTTGATAGAGTTTTACTATCTGTTATAAACCAGCAGGTGTGAGAGTTTGAATTACTTCAGCAAATATTCACTGCCCTTCTCCCTAGTGAGGACAGGTGTGCTTTATCAACTCATACATATTTGATTTGGCCATCCATATGACTTTCATTGCTTAGAGAATGTTGGCAGACTTGGCCCAGGTAGAGTACTTAACTGGGTTTCTGTGGTTTGTCTTGCCCCTTGTGCTTTCATGCTACACCACAAGAAGAACATAAGCCACAACGCTGCTGCCTTTAAATCCTGGCCCCAGAATGAACATGTGTGGAGCACACCCTAAACCAACCCACAACCTGGAATGGAGCTTGGGCAATTGACAGCCATGCCTTTTCCAGCCCAGACAAATCCTGATAGTCCTATAGGTCTGTAAGCATGAGTCTGAAAGCTTATTGTTAAGGTCATGGGATTTGAGGATATTTTTTACACAGCATCATCATAGAAATAACTGAATAATATAGTTGATAAACAAATGAAAGTGAGGCATTCCATAATTCACAGGAGATTATTTCCACTCAAGATCAAATATTTTTATTGTAGTTAATATCATTTAATTTTATTGTCACTCACAGAAGAAAGCAATCTGACAGAGAATGTATTAATGAGAATAGAAAGAAGTTAAAACGTAAAGCACTTTCAACAAGCTCAAGATATTTTTTAAAATTTTCACCTAAAATGGAGTAAGTGATATATTTTCAAAATTTATTTTCACTATTTTTATTGATAGTATTAAAATTTATCTTGTAAGCCATAACTAACTTAAATAACAATTACATGATAACATTAGTTATTGATTTGAATCATTTTGTCTCTTCTTCTGCACTAGCAAAACTATTATTATTTTCTTGACTAATTCTCTTCCATTATCTAAAGATGTCATAATACTTTTTTGTTTTCCCATGTTTAATTTGTTCTTATTATTTATACATGACAATAGAATGTATTTTTAAAAAATATTTTTAGTTGTAGATGGACATGATACCTTTATTTTATTTTATTTTTTATGTGGTTCTGAGGATCAAACTCAGTGCCTCACATATGCTAGGCAAGTGCTCTACCATTGAGGTACAACCCCAGCACGGTAGAATGTATTTTGACATATTATACATATAAGGAGTACAATTTCCTATTATTCTGGTTGTACATGATGCAGAATTACCTTGGTAGTGTATTCATACATGCACATACAAAAGTAATGTTCAATTCATTCTACTATCTTTGCTATTTCCATTCCTTCTCCCTTCCCTTCATTCCCCTTTGTATAATCCAAATTCTAATCTTCCCTAACTCCCCCCCCCATTATGATTTAGCATCCATATATCAGAGAAAACATTTGGCCTTTGGTTCTTTGGGATTGGCTTATTTCACTGAACATGATAGTCTCCAGTTCCAGCCATTTACTGGAAAATGACATAATTTCATTACTCTTTATGGATGGGTGGTATTCCATTGTGTAAATGTACCACATTTTCTTTATCCATTCATCTGTTGAAGGGCACCTAGGCTAGTTCCATAATTCAGCTATTGTGAATTGAGCTGTCATAAGCATTGATGTGGCTGCATCACTGTAGTATGCTGATTTTACATCCCTCAGGTATATGCAGAGGAGTGGGATAACAGGGTCAAATGGTGGTTCCATTCCAAGTTTTCTGAGGAATCTCCATACTGCTTTCCAGAGTGGTTGCACCAATTTGCATTCCCATCGGCAATGTATGAGTGTACCTTTTTTTTCCCAGAAAAGATCAACTTTTGAATATTCTAAATTCAAAATTTAGTAATACTAACAGTTTAAACTTTTTGATTACTCACTGTGGCAATTAAATGCATTATTTCATGAAGTTTTTAAAGTAGATACCACTATTATTCCCATTTAATAGACTATTTTATAAAAATTACTTAACTCCTGCCTTATTCTCCTCAGCATCTAAGACTACTCTACCCTTTAAGTCCTAACTGCCTCTTAATCATTTTTACTTGTCAGTTTTCTTCCTGCCCAGCCTCATGGACCAGTCCATTAGTCTGAAAATTTTCTTCCTTCCCTCTATTTACCTGATAATCTCTTTCTTGTCTCGTTCTCAGGAGAGGGTTCTAGGACATGCCCCAGATTAAATCAAGACCTTTGTTGTATGTATTGGTTTTCTATTGTTGCTTTATAAATTAGCATACGTATAGTGGCTTAAAACAACAAAAATGTATTATCTTAAAGTTTTGCAGGCAAGAAATCCTAAAATCCATGTATCAACAGTTCCTTCCAAAGGCTCTAGGAGAGAATCCAATTCCTTGCCTTTTCCAGCTTCCAAGGCTGCCTACTTTGCTTGGTTTGTGACCATCTTTAGGGCTCCATCTTTAGGGCTTACAAAGTGGCATTGTTTTTGTCTGTTTTTTCACTGCTGTGACTAAAAAAAAAATCTGACCAGATCAATTGTAGAGGAGGAAAAGTTTATTTGGGGCTCATGGTTTCAGAGGTCTGAGTTCATAGAAGGTCAGCTCCATTTTTCAGGGGGCTTGAGGTGAGGCTGAATATCATGGTGGAAGAATGTGTCAGAGAGAAGCAGCTCACATGATGATCAGGAAGCAGAGAAAGAGAAAGAGAGAGAGAGAGAGAGAGAGAGAGAGAGAGATCTCCATCTTCCAGATACAAATATATACCCCAAAGAAATGCCCCAATTTCCCACCTCCTCCAGCCACACCTCACCTGCTTTCAGTTTTCACTCAATTAATCCCATCAGGTGATTAATTCACTGATTGGGTTAAAGCTCTCAAACCCAATCATTTCTCCTCTGAACCTTTTTGCATTGTCTCACGTGTGAGCTTCTGGGGGAAACCTCACATTCAAACCATAACAGGCATCCTCAAATCTCTCCTTGCCTCCCCATACTCCTCCCATCTCTCCTTCTGCCACTTCCCCTTCCCTGGCTCTAACCTTTCTGCTTTCCTCTTTTAAATATCCTTGCCGTTACAATGGGTCCACTGGGATATTTCAGAATAATCTCCCCATTTTATGAGCTTTCATTCAATCACACCTGTAAAGTCCTTTTTGCCAAAGGTTTCAGGGATAGGGATATGGATAATAGTGTCGGGGATCATCATTTCAACTACCTCAATGTACATTCTTACATATCTCATATTTCCAAATATTTCTTCACAACATTTGTTATAATTTTCTAGGTTATATTTCCATCATTATTGATTTATATGTCTCCTCTTTGTCATTTGAGGTTAAAGATGTTGTCTTATACATTATATCTCCAGCTCATTGATCAGTGCTTGACACATGGCAAGGCCTCAAAAAATATCTGTTCACTGAATCAATGAATAAACAAGTCAACATTGACATATAGCTGTCCCAAAAGCTGTTATAATCTTTTTTTTTTGACCAGGAATTGACCCCAGGCACACTTAACCACTGAGCCACATCCCAGCCCTTTTTTGTATTTTATTTTTTATTTAGAGACAAGGTCTTACTGAATTGCTTAGGGTCTGGGTAAGTTGCCAAGGCTGGCCTTGGACTCGTGATCCTCTTGCCTCAGCCTCCCGAGCCTATGGGGTTACATGTGTAGCTGTTATAATCTTAATCAGGATTATTAAAATGTAATTTTCAGAACACGGAACATGAACACTGTAATTTGTTTTATGTGCTTGTCTGATCAAAAACACCAGGACTATATTGCTTGGTTCTGAGCATATACTTTAGGTGTGAAAGAAGATAATTGGAGCATATTGAAAGGAAGGTAAAAAGATGGTGAAGAAACTAAAAACGGTAAGATTGCCAGGCTTGGTGGTTCATGCCTATAATCCCAGCAACTCAGCAGGCTGAGGCAGGAGGATCAAAAGTTTGCAGCCAACCTGAGCAACTTAGTGAGACAGTCTCAAAATAAAATTTTAAATGGCTGGGGTTGTAAATCAGTGGCAGAGCACTTGCTTAGCATGTGCAAGACCCTATATTAGATCCCTAGTACCAAAACCAACCAACCAACCAACCAACCAAAAAAAAAAAAAAAAAAAAAAAACAAACATATTATGTAAAACTCAGAGTGTTTATAATGTTTACAGCTTAATCAGTAGAGATAAGGAAGGAACGGTGTGTGGTGATACAGAGACAAACCTATCATCATGTCCTCAGCCCCATCATCATCGTGGCCACAGTTTTGTGTGTGCATTTTTATGTTTGTGTGTGGGCGTGTGCATACCTGTGTTCATGCATGCTGCATGTGTGTGAGCATTTGTGTGCATTTTAGAAATCTTCATCTTTTTAAGCAGTAGTGTGCCCACACAGGTAAGTTCATAAGATTTTCTTAGGTAATTATTCTTTAGAGAGATAATTTTAGTAGTCCTGACAAGCACACATGAAATTATTTTGAAACAGTAGCTTAAATTGCATTTTGGCAGGAGGTGGATACTTAATTAGTCTAAATATGGAAGCTTTTTGATGATGCAATAACAGCTACTATTATCTTTACTCCTTGAAATTCCTACCAATGAAAAGGATTAACAGATCTAAAACTATAAATGATTTTCTAGAGAAAACATTTTTATTTGGAGAAAGTATTTACCTGTTTTTCTAGTGCTGGGTGCTCTACCACCTCAAGTGTTTTCTTTTGCCTCAGGTAAGGTGGGCCAGATATTTTGTGAGAAATTTTGCCTACTGGTCTCAGAGATTTGATGACTAGAATTGTGGGTGTATCTTCTGTATTGTCAGAGTGATGACACAGATTGTTGGATCTAGGAAATGAGTTTCAAATTTTTTCATATGTTGTTCCATCATTTGGATATTTTATCACCTATGTTGTCTTCCTTCCTCTCCCTCCTTCCTTCCCTCCTGCCCTCTCTCCCTCCCTTCCTTCCTTCCTCCTTGAATTCAACAAATATTAATAGAGTGCTTACAATGTGCCAGGCTCAGGTCTGGGAACTGGGAAGTTACTGGTGACCAAAATAAATAGCAACCTTTGCTCTCATGAGGATCATCCTGGGAGCAATGGAGATGGAAAATAAACAGAATTTAAAAACAAAACCAAAAAAAAAACCAAACAGCATATAACAGATGGTCGTGAGTATTATGAAGAAAAATAAAGCCAGCAAAGGGGTTAGATGTTCTGTGGGTCAATAGGGTATGAGAGGTTAGGGATGTGATATAAAATACAGTGGGGTGACAATGTGATTTCATAAAAGACCTAAAAACGGTAAGGAGTGAACAAATTAGATGTCTGGGGGTAAGTTACAAGGCAGAGGAGCAGCATGGGCAGAGACTCAGCAGGGAGACTGTGCTGGTGTATTACAGCCCCAAGGGGAGGCCAGTGGGGGTAGAGCAGAGTGGACCAGGGAGAGAGATAGGAAGTATGGACAGGGGGCCCTGCTGAGGTAAGGCTGGGGGTCAGTATTACTTCATGTGAGGGTTTGAAGACATTTGTGAAGACCTTGGCTTTTAACTGGAGTGAGGTGGGAAGTCACTGGAGGCTTCTGACGCAGCTCACTCTGGCTGCCGTCTAGGAACTGTGGCAAGATGTAGGTGTTTATAGGGAATTCAGTCAGATGTCCCTCCAGGGATAATCTAGGGAAGACATGACTGGCTCAAAGCGTGAAGTGTGATGTTAGCGATGTTGGTGGTGACATCCTTGTCAAGTTTCTGTGTTAGAGTCCCCAGATTTGCTGATGGATTGAATGTGGGTAAGGATAATTCCTTTTGGCCTAAGCAAAAGGAAGCCTGAGGTTATCATTAACTGAGAAGGAAAGGAACTGGACTGGGGAGAATCTGTTGTTTGGGGATTAGGTACAAATCTCATGTGATTCTATTCAAGAATAATTAAATTCTGGAGGTAAAGGAGAGTGTAAAATTAGCTTTTAGAAGGTTGTGCAGTAAGAGTGACAGTGAGCTGTGTGTGGGGCTACATTTTACATCCATTAATTGTGGTGTAGAAACACTTCAAAGCCAAGTCTGGTAAACCTTAGGCTTTTTTTTTTTTTTTTTTAAACTTCTCTCTGATCAAGGATGGACAAAAATATGAGAAACATGGACAAAGAACAACACAGGCGAAATTCAGTCACAAGCATCATATATTTTCATTATGAATTAGGGCAATCAAACTTGTAGTTTTGCAAAATTATTATTTTTCACAATGGCTACTTTTGTACTCATTATTGTGATTGAGTATTGCATACAATGAGTATTTGATTCTAAGAAGCAAAAAAGAACTGCTGATGAAAAGAATGTGTACATGCTTGTTGAGCTGTTTAATAAATAACTATTTGATGATTATTCTGCAGTATGTTTAAAGGATAATTCTTCTTCTGTTGCTTTAGAGAGCTCATTTGGCATTCTAAAGATGGATGCAATTTCAAGGGGTGGCCAAAATGTATCAATTAGCCTGACATCTAGGTCTTTTTAACAGATCTATAAATTTCCAATTTCCTTTGCTATCTTAACCATGGTAAATCATCCTGAACAAGATCATTCTTTTGAACAACAGCCTCCTTATTAGCTGAGATCAATTGAGATTAGAAAATGAAAAATACACTAGATGCTGAGAACTCTTTATGAAATCACATTTGTAGGATGAGTATTGAATGAAGATTAATGTGTTATTTTCAGCTTCTAAATCATTGATTTAAAAATTTATTTTCTACATCCTGCTGCTGGATTAAACACTAATACATATCTGGATGGTTTACTTGCTTGCAAGTATTATCTTTTCCCCATTGAATTTATGTATTAATGGAAGGGAATTATTTTTAATTTAAACGTATCTTGCTTTGCATACCACATGTGTTTCTGAAAGTGCTGTACATTAAATTGGGTAAATTACTTTTTCCATTGAATTTACAGATTAATAACCAGATTCTTTATTTTACCTTCTGATTGACTTTCAATTGCTCTTCTTATAAAATATGGGTCCTCAGCACATGGTGTGGACCCTCTGTGATCAGGATGCTACCTTTGAAGGCAATCTTTCCACACTCTCCTCCAAACCCCAGTTATACTGGCCTTCCTTCAAATGCTAATACTACAGACTTTTTTTTGTTTATAATTTTAATTCTCTAACAGTCTCCATTTTCCCCCAAATAACACATATAGTACATTATTTTCTTAATTATTAATTGTCTATCTTCCCTTAATTAGAACACAGGCTACAAAAATCCATGGATTATTGTCTATTTGCTACTGAATCTACACATCTAGAACTGTGTTGGTTACAGAGAATGCACTAAGGAAAAAATGATAAACGAGTGAAGGAAAGAGGAAAGAAAGGAATGGGTGATTTCTTATACTAGAACACTGATTTCCCTTCTGAAAACTTATGGAGCTTCTATTTATTATTCAAATTCCAGCTTAAGTGCCACTTTTTCAGACCACTCTTCCTTGATCCCAAGACAAGATCAGTTTCCTCTATTATTTACTTTCATAGTTGCTGTCCTCTACAGAACTTACTATAAAATTAACTTATAAAGCTCATTATTTGTGATATAATTTGTTCAACTCTTGACTTCTCCTCTAAGGTATAAACTTTGTTGGAACAAAAAAAAATGCTTCTATCTTATTCTTAATAATATCCTCTAATACCACTAGCACAATTCCTTGGACATAGAGATGCTCAATAAATATCCGAAGAATGAGAACATAGATAGGTGGGTGGATGGTTAAGCAGACCCCCTTATAACTTTCAGTCCCTCTGTTCCACTTGTTCAATATTCTAACAAAAAAGTATAATGGTGAACTACAAAAAATTGGATATACTGGACAGTTCCTATGTAAATGCA
Organism: Tamias sibiricus; assembly: GCA_025594165.1. NCBI lineage: Eukaryota > Metazoa > Chordata > Mammalia > Rodentia > Sciuridae > Tamias > Tamias sibiricus. The sequence continues at coordinate 136,390,915 of CM046658.1, read as the reverse complement.
TCCCTCTATGAATTCATTAATGCTTGTATGATCCTTTAAATTGGATGCCTTTTCAATCCTCTTCACATCATATAATTTAATCAAACAACTACTTAATGATTTTCTCTTCTAGACTAACTCAGGGAAAGAAGGCCATATAAATAGTAACAAGACCATAAGTTTTAAAACAGAAAACTCTTTTCTACTCTTACGTGTGACCAATTGAGCTTTAGGTACTTCTTTTGTTGAAGAGAAAAGGAAATATTTATCTTGTGGGGATTATGTAGAGGTTATTGATAATGCATGTAGCATTCTTGTCAAATAGTGGCAGTCTAAAGATGGCAGCTACAACTATGATACCTAGACAATAAGCTCCCAGAGAGTGGACTATACCTGCATTCTAAGTCTCTTATATGTAGAATATACTCAAACAACTCAGGAGGCTGAGGCAGAAGGATATCATGTTCAAGGTCAGCCTCATCAGCTTAAGGAGACCCTGTCTCAAAATTTAAAAACTAAAATCATAAAATAAACTGGGAATGAAGCTCATCAGTGATACAGTGACCCTGGTCTTAGTCCTTAGGAAAGGAAGGAAGGAAGGAAGGAAGGAAGAAAAATGTGGTTTAATAAAAAAGACTACACTTATAAAGTTTGGGCCAACTGGTCAGTAATGGGAAGCATAATAGGATAGATGTACTACTCAGTTTATAAGGGGCTTAAAATCTAATTAAGAAAGCAAGTTTAAAATATGTTTATGAACTTTTTGTAGCTGGTTGCAGTTATTGGGAAATGGTAAGCTTGTGTGTGTGTGTGTGTGTGTGTGTGTGTGTGTGTGTGTGTGATGTATATTAGTAAGCTTCCTATGAAAACATTTAATTGTTTTAGCAAAATTTGATGCTAGCTGTGCCAATGTTGGATAAAATGGAATAATTTGCTGCTTATGTGTTAATATGGTGGCAGACAAAATTAGGTCCTTGATCTTGGGTATCAAGGTGAATTTGTTAGAATAATGGATGCTGTTTTCCCCTTTAGCAGTTGTTTGCTAACAGTTACAAATAGGTTCTGATGATTTTGGATAATGTTGTTCAAATAGGGCTGCATTATGCAGTGAACCTTGCTAATCTTTGAAAACTGGAACACAGACTAAATTTCACATGCCACTTCTTTGTAGCATATTCAACACAGATTTTTTATTGCATTGTATCATCCATAATCATTACATATATCCTTTCATTTTATCAAAGCCTTTGCTTGCAGCTCTAATAGATGGGACAAAGATAATGAGCATGACCTAAATAATGTATCTTTTCTCTATGATGTTTTCTACTTTTTGTTACTTAGGTATTTATGTAAATGCATCTGACAAAATTCAAACACAAGGGTAGCTTCATTTAAGGTTTTTGATACACTGCCAATCACACAGAAAGCTTCAGATTTTTAATTATAGATGTCAATGCAACCACTAAACACACTCAGAAGTCCTGACTTTAGGAAAACAAATGGCCACCGTCTTTCTCTCACTTGAATATATGCAAAGGTAATTTAGATACACTCAAGCCAACTGGCTGGCGGTCAGGCACACACCAACCTGCCGGGACTACACAAATGCCGACCAGCCAATCTGACCAGCTGCTCTTAACTTGCCCACACACCTTCATGATAGGGGCAGGCAAATGTCCCGGAAGCCACACACCTCTACCTACACGACACACATTTGGAGGAAACTATATGAGTATCCTTATTCACAAGAAAAGAGACCTGCGTGTACACACACACACACACACACACACACACCACTCATAGATGAAGCATTTTGCATCTCCAGGTAGGCAAAGCGCACTTCTTATACACGCGTTCAGGTACCACACAAGACCTCTGGAGCCATTCGCATCTCGGGGTGCGTCCCTAGAGTGGATGAAGCAGCAACTTTAGCGCAGTCTTTCTGCCCTTCACAACTTTGCACTGTTCTCCCACAGCTCCCAGAGGGCGGGTGGCGCCGGCTGGCCGACTTGGTAGCGCCGAGGGGCGGGGCCGAGCAGGCAGCCAGGAAATGCCCAGGAGTGTGTGTCACCTGCGCCCACAACTTGTTGATTCCCGGGAGCGTCGCCTGCTGGGTCTGGACTCTCTCTCTCCTCGTACCCGGGGCGCAGCCCTGGGGAGATCCGGAGACGCCCCGGCAGAGCACTACCCCCCAACTCCACAGCCATGAGCAAGTTGGGCAAGTTCTTTAAAGGGGGAGGCTCCTCTAAGACCCGGGCTGCTCCCAGCCCCCAGGAAGCCCTGGCCAGACTTCGGGAGACTGAGGAGATGCTGGGCAAGAAGCAAGAGTACCTGGAGAATCGAATCCAGAGAGAACTCTCCCTGGCCAAGAAGCACGGCACGCAGAATAAGCGAGGTAGGCTGGGGTCGCGCCCCCAGGCCGCAGCTCTCCCACCTACCTCTGGCCCTTCCCTTGGGGACAATGGGGCGCACAGCACCCTGGTCTCCCAGGCGGCAGGATTTGCTTTACAGCCTTTCTAGGAACTGATGCTGGACCCCAGGGCCCAGTGATTAGGGTAAGCTGGGCAAGGTACTTACCTGAATGGCAAAATGTTAAGAGAGCTTGCAAAATCTCGAGATGAGTAATACTTTTATGCCATATTTAAAAGACTCAAAATTAAAAAAAAAAAAAAAAAAATCCATGATGTACCCCAAATCAAGTGTTCAAATAAAGACATGATAGGTATTACTGATTCTTTTTCTCCGATATCTGGCTTGTATATTGTTCTGTATGGCACTTCTTTATTTAAAAGTCTTTTTTAGTGGGATATTTTGTTTATTATGAGTTTTTGTATTAATTTTGAGTTTTAGTAAATATTGCCGTTAATGTTACTTATCTCGAAAACTGAGTTTTCTCCCTTAAATTTCGCATCTGGCTTCTCTCTCCCTAGTCCAGCCCTCCCCCTCCACTACTGCACAATTAAGTTTTCTGCTGTATGTTTGTATACCAACACAAATCACACATTTGAACTTTCATGTAAATCTCCAGTTAAGCATATTCTAGTATGTTCTGGCTTACCTTGCTCCTCAGCTGTTGAAAACTTTGGTTGGCTGTTGTGTAGTTGAGATCTGTTAAAAAAAAAAAAAAAAAAGTCGAGGAATTAAATATTAAATTTCTATCACTGGCTTTTACCACACACAAGGGACTTTGAGTCAGTAATGATTCTTGGTTCTCCTGTCGCACCTTGAACCCTTTGTTCTTTGCCAGAGTTAATTGCTTTCTTCACTATATGGCTTTCTCTATAGGACTAGATCCAAATGGTACCCATGGCACATATAAAAACCCAATGAGAAGATGAAGTGATTTGCTTTTATAATACCAGGAGGACCCAGAAACAGAAGTGGCAAAACAGGACTCTGCTTACCTCCAAACCCTAAACATTTGCATCCTTAAGTTGGGCTTCTTTAATCATAAAGAAGCCCTGGAAAGATTGAGTTCACCCTAATGATGCTGCCATTGTTTAATGCAGGAAAGAAATGGTGTCTCATGGAGTTGACCTTGACAGCCTGCCTCTTGTAAATGTGGGCATGATACTTTTATGGCCACTTATTACTGGCAATGAAAAGGTCAAGTTTCATTTTTCTCTTCTATTGCATGTAACTTTTGGTCATATTATAGCCTGTTTTAGAGCTAAATAGTGGTTTCTATTTTTACTTTATGTCAGAAAATATTTTAGGAAGCTATTAAGTGGCAGTTTCTAAACTGAAACCATGCCATTATGGCTTGCTAAAATGTCACTGGTCAATCTGTTACTCTTCCCTTCTTCCTCAGTTTGATATGTACTCTGACATTTGCTTAGTGTATGTCAAGGCATCTTTTGCCTCTGTCATCTATTTGGATTTGTGTGTAGTTTTGTCTACTGTGGTTGCTTAGTAAATATTGGTTTAAAATGGTCAGAAAAACTGAATATCTCCTTCAAGGAACTGGTAAACATGTAGACTTGCTTTCAGAGAATCACATGTAAAATAATATGTGTTTTATTACTTTTTTCTTTTTTTTTGGAAATGTCCTCCAATTGGCAATGCACTAAAGTGTGTCGAGAGCTGACTTCGTAAAGACAAAGAAAATTAAAGGCAATGCTAACAGCACCAATCTAACTTCCTTGAATCAGGGAGATTACAGATGCAAGTGTGAAGAACAAATCACCAATTGATGTTATTCTTTATCATCCATTCTTTATCATTTATGCTTGGGAACTTCACAGGTGTTAGCCTAGGCCTGATTCTGCAGTAGCCCTTGCAAGTAAACAGCAGAAGCTGATTAGCATCAGGTCATCTGTAGTATAAACTATGGAAATAATTCAATCACAGCCCTGTGCATTAGACACACTGTTAATATCAGTATCCAGTATCTTCAAAATGTACAAGATAACTTCATATGCACCTATTTACCTCTGTTAGCCACTGAGAATATTTTCACACTTATAGTAACTTAAAGCCCTGTATACTCAGTACTAAATGGTCCCCATGCTACTTTATGTCATTGCTAGAATGGCTGTAGTTTACATTGTAACCAGAGTGAGTATGTGAAGTTAAAGCTTTGCTTCTAGAGATGGTTGGTCAGCTAACACACTGTCAAGTTTACTAGCTGAATGACTAGCTAGCATTACATTGAAAACTGTTAAGTTCTTCAGTGAAATGTTTCTGTACAACAGAAGCCTTGACAACATTCTAAATATCCACAAGGAGTTTTACTGGAAAAACAAGTAACTTCTAAATTAGCAAGTGTTAGAAATGGGGTCTCATTGGTGAAATTGTAAGCACTCTCAATTTGTAGATTGGCAAGGTAGTTTAGAGACACTTCCTTGCCCTCCATGTATGAACTGGTGAGAAGAATCTACTAGGTACATAACTACTTAAAACCAGGTGGTACCTGAGGTTGATCTCAAATCAGCGTAGCATTCCGTCATTGGTTCTGATGGATTTCTGATTTGAGTGCACCTCCTGTAGGGCACAGCACCTTCTATGTAATGTCACTATCAGCCTCAGTGAGCCTATCAAACAACCTGTGTTGGAGCATCTGAAGGACATAGAGTTGGGAATTCAATGAGCTTGTGAAACAGATTGACAAACTGTTTATGCTTTCTTACCAGTGCATGCTTGTTTAATAATGTATATGCAGAATTTAGTCAGAAACTTGGTTGTATGATAACTTGTAGCAAGACAGTACACGAGTATCTAATTCTCCTCACCTTAAACTTCTTTAGGGATTACCATAAATATCTGTCAAAAAAATCTGTCAATAACCAGATTGACTTTATGACAACCGTAATATCATGATATTCAAGGTTCTATTGGAGGCTGGGGATATAGCTCAGTTGGTAGAGTGCTTGCCTGTCATGCACAAGGCCCTAGGTTCAATCCCCAGCACCCCACACACCACAAACACACACATACACAAGGTTCTATTGGTCCAAAGGAGTAACATTTAGAGCTGGATACTGTGGTGCATATCTATAATCCAGCAACTTGGAAGCTGAGGCAAGAGGACTGTAAGTTCAAGGCTAGCCTCAGCATCTTAGCAAGACCCTATCTCAAAATAAAAAAATAAAAAAGGCTGAGAATATAGCATAGTGATAAACTGTCCTTGAGTTAAATTCTCAGTACCAAAGCAAATAAAGAATAACAATTGGAGCAAGATTCATAATTTAATTTTTTTAGTTATTCAGATCACAATCACATAACACCTGCTTTACAGCTAGTGGTCTTTTTTGTACAAAAGCAAACTTACACATGGCTTAATTCCCCCCCCCCCCCTTTCTGAACTCTGTCACCTACAGCAGTTTTTAGTCTTGGCTTTATAGTAAAGTCACCTGGATGCCTGGAGTCCACTCCTGTAGATTCTGATATAACTCCCTGGAATGGGTTTAGGCATCAGATTTTAAAGAAGCACTTCCAGCTGATTCTGCCCCGTTGCCAGGTTTCAGGATCAGAACTCCAAATCCATAGTAATGTTAATGAGATAGAAAAAAACAGGTCTTTTACTCTCCCAGTGCTTCCTGACCCCTTTCACACCATGCACCCATGGGCAACGGTTATTTATATGCTTCACTGGGATAGGGCAAGCAGACCTGGAGTTTCCATGCCCCAGGCTGGTGGCCTCCCGAGCTGAACACTGTCAATTATCTTAGCACACTGCAAATCTCTGCTGCCACATTGGTTTGGCAACATACCTTAAAGGTTACTCTTTTAATTCCTTTTTGAGGTCTTTTTTATAACATCCCTGACAGATGGCCGTAGGGATTTTGCTGGAGTACAATTTCATGATATAATTTTTATAATTTGATATAAAGTAACTTGGTGTCATAGTTAAGAACCTGGCTTTCAGAGCAGCCAGGCCTGGGCTTGATTTCTAGCCCGGACTATCACTTAGCAGCTCTGTGACCCTAAATCTGACACTTGGCCGCTCTCATTCTCCATTTTCTCATTTGCATAATGCAGTGATAACAGATCCTTAGAGTTGTGGGGATGAATGACATTTCTGTGTAAAGCACTTAGTATACTGCTCTATAAATATCAGTCTTGGTATAACACAGTAGCACCTTTTTTTTTTGGCACCGGGGATTGAACTCAGGGGCACTCATCCACTGGGCCACATCCCCAGCCCTTTTTTTTTTTTTTTTTTTTTTGTATTTTATTAGAGACAGGGTCTTGTAGGAGCCCTGTTTGGGGATTGACTTGAATTGCGGTTGACTATGAGCCGTGGAGATTTGGGCTTTGTTGCCTCTCGTAGTCTCACGGGACTTGTTGCGGGATCTCGAGTGACTTGGCCGAAATTGCTGATCGGGTCAGCGCCATTTTAGTGGTGTGTTTGTCGTGTGTTAGTCGTTGTTAGAACCAGAGAGAAAAGTTATCAAAATAAAAAGCTGTTTGTCTCCAGTTCGCCTCTGAAGTTTTTCCCGCGGCTCCGTTGCTCCAAGCGCTTCAGGCGGCAACAGGGTCTCACTGAGTTGCTAAGTGCCTCGCCATTGCTGAGGCTGGCTTTGAACTCGTGATCCTCCTGCCTCAGCCTCCCAAGTGCTGGGATTACAGGCATGCGCCACTACACCTGGCCTGCATTTTTTTTTTTTTTAAAGCTGAAATCAGCCCACTTATTGGCCCAAATTTTGTCTCCTGGGATAATGTTTAATCAATCTACTGCCTCTCCTTTGTGGGACAGCAGTCATTTCTCTGGGAGTCTTTTCCCTCAATCTCCCCATTTTTACTCCTTTAGCAAACCTCCTTTACTGTGTTGAGGTTTGTTCCCCCAGGGACAAAGTTTGAATGCAGCAGGTGAGATGCCCAGGACACACCTGTGTGACCGGGGTGAGTGCTGCCTGGCATTTTGTGCTCTACCTGCTCCTTCTCTCCTCACCTTAGTTGTGGCCCTGCTGCTTGTCTTTTTGAGGGCTGAGCACCAACCCCAAATATGTAAATAGATGAAAAAAAGTGGATTCAAGTGTGGCTTTCTGTAGGCTTCAGTTTGCTGACCTCGTATGTTGATAGAAAGAAAAAGCTGAGACAGCCAGTAAATTTGGCCCAATGCTCTCCTTGGTAATATTACATATTATTCAAGTGAAAATCTGGTGCTGAGACTGCTCCCCCAGTTTGTCAGGTGTCTGGTGAAGTGAGTTGTCCAGGCAGAGCATCCTCTACTTGAATGAGCTATCTCGCTGTGGAGTCTGGGCTGTGTGGACTGACAGGGATGGATTTGTTTTCAGAGTCATGCTGCAGACATGGTCTGCTGCAGAGAAGGGGTGTGTATACAATCCCACTCTTATATCAGTGAGAGGAACCTCCTTGATCTCTTGATTTTGCTTTTTACTGTACTTGTCATAGGGCTGAATTCTTCCACCCTCACTCACCAGGGACCAGAAGGACTTCAGTGTGAAGAGAATCACAACAGAGCCAGCTAACACTGAGGGCAAAAGCATGGCTCAGGTAATGGTAGGACCCTGGCAGAAGTCCCCTGGGAGATATAGCTTACCTGGTGACCTCCTTTCTGAAGAGTGTCTCAGAATGTGGCTCTCCAATTACCTGTATTAGCTTTCCTTCTGTATGCTTATTAAAGTGTTTACTCACCAGTACCTGTTAAATTTAGTAAGTATGGGATCCAGAAATCTGAACTTTTTAAGAAGCAGCTCAATGATTCTGATCTCCACCATACTTGAGAGCCTGTGAAATATTATTCAATGCTCTGTTAAATTGCAAGCAACTAATCTCTACTTTGTTTTCTTCCCTTACCTCTTGCTTCTCTCCCTCTCTGTTCTCATTCAGATACCTGGATAAGAAATATTTACCCACCATTTCCTTTGTTTACTCCTGAAGAAACAATTGAGGAGCTTCTGACTCGTCCTCATAGCCACCAGACTCAGTTTCTTTCTTTTCTTTTTTTTTTTTTTTTCTGACTCATTTTCTTTAGGGACATTCATAGGTCTATAGGTGGTACAAACAACTCAACCAGTTACAGAGGGTCTCAGACTTATCTAGTATTCAAATTACAACTGGCCATCCTCATATATTACTCTGTTTGCTTTTGTTTGTCTGATTATCTTGTACCATATTCAATGTTCTAGTGTCTGGAGAGGGAAGAAAGTTTTTTGTTTGTTTGTTTAACCAGATAATTAACTAATACCTAGGACAGGTCTCACTCCCCAATCAACTGCCCCTCTCTCTTCCAGAAACACAGATTATAGAAATGTGATCCTTCTCACAGCCTCTATCCTACCCACGTTTTTCTCCCTCACATTAGAGGCTTCGCATAGACAGCTACCCCATAGTGGGGGACCCTAAAACATCTGCCCTACCCCTTAAGTTGTGATTTAAAAACTTCTCACCCTCCACTATCTCTGTCTCCCTCTGATCCCAGGCAAGGATCCCATATTGAGTTGTGCCTTCACTCACACACCTAGGTACTGACCGGTGCCTTGGGCTTGTTATCTCTTTTGCTCTGTTGATACCTCCTCAGTTTGCATGTACTTTTTCAGGTGCCCATGTGGCTTACTTTTTCTTACTAGATTTGGAAAGAGTTAAAACTCCTAGCCAGATTAACACCCTCTCCTCTTATGTAAATCAACATGTCAAGCTTGCATTTAGTGTTTTACATTTATTTCTATTAAACATTCTGTTTTGGGTTAAGAATTTTAATTGAAATTAAACTAAATTCTTAATTTAAAATTAAGAATTTTTGAATTCCAATTTAATTGCCTTTTATACGAGCTCTTTATTTTAGTTGAATCAGCCACAATCAATCTTTTTGTTGTTACAGAGATATTTGTTAAAATATCAAATAAGACAGAGCAAAGGACAGAACCATATGGCTTTCTACTGGAGACTTCCTTCCAAGATAACTTCTGCATGGTAGCGACAATGTTTCATTTCACATTCAGCTATGGCATGATAGATCAGCACTCAATGAGTTAACTCATTGAGTGACTCACCCATGTGTGTTCTTAATGGTGCTGGCATGTTTCTCAGTATTTAGAACTATTCATTTTAGATGATTTTCAAAATAACAGGAAAGGAAAAAAAATGTATGGTACTCTAGCCAATGAGATAGAAGGTCAAATATCTAGTACTCAGTTTTTTAAAACTTAGATATTTAAACTCAGTTATTCATCTGGCTATAAATATACCTGACCTACATTTCAACCCATTATCATTTTGCTTATCCAACTTTGTCTCTTTTTTACACAAAATGCTCCTAAGTACCTTGTGAATCCCATACCTAAAACCAAACTATCTTCACATGCCTGGGGGTCATGGAACTGATAGTGTGTTAGCTTCATCACATTCACTAGAAAGCTCTTCAGAATGCCACAGTAGGAGATTCTATTTCAAGAGATGAGGGTAAGTTTCAAGACTATGCTCCTCAAAGCTTTCTGTATGATTTTCTGTGCTAGATTAGAAAGCCAGCAAGTGGCCCATGGACTTTCCTTGAGTCAGCATGCAAAGAAAAGACGCCCACAAAGTTAAACAGTTTTGCATTTTTCATCTTTGGGAACTCTCATGGACTTGTAGTAATCATGGTCTTATTTTCTAACTTCTCAGAATTAAAGTGTTTAATATTGCAGTACATGTGGCACAGATTTTGACAATTTATTGAAGCATCTGGCCACTTCTAGAAGAGTAGTTGGGACTCTTTGTTATGTTGCATAACACTTCACATACTTTTTAAAAACATTAATGAATTTGAAACAGTATTATGAATATTGAAACATTCATTATTATTCTTCATTTAAATTCCACCAGGTGGAAGTCACTACGTTTGAGGAAATATGTATGTTAAGAAAAGAATGTGATTTTCCTCGATTTTTTTCAATTTTATTGAATCAGACAAAATAAGATAGAATAAAATAGAAAATCTGTACTAACCTGTAACTATACCCATGTCAGAGTACTTGATACAGTTTTGAGAAACTATGGCAGAAGAGTACTGTGAGCTTACCCACAGGTGTTCTTAATGGTGCCAGCATGTTTCTCAGTATTTAGAACTAGTCATTTCAGATAACTTTCAAAATAACAGGAAAGGAAAAAATGTACTCTAGCCAATGAGATAGGAGGTCAAATATCTAATACTCAGTTTTTAAATTTTTGAATTCTTTGCTTTGGAGGTCAGGTTTGGAATGGGCATGAGTGAACTATGCTGGTAGTCTGTTTTTATAATAAGCTTAATTGCATTAATTGTCCTTTTTAATTATCCCAGATATAAAATAACAGATAATGTTGAGGATTTATTATTATTTTTAAAAATCACATTCTTGATCTTCCCCCTTAGTAAATATAATCACTTTAGTGCTTTCAGTACACATTTTAGTCTCTCCTGCTTCTTCTGATTATCCCTTGGTAGAAGTTCTAACAAACACACTAGACTGCTAATGAGCTCCTCAGGTTGGGACAGGCCCCACTACCATAGCCCTGTGCAACCTCCATCATCTCTTACTCAGTCTAGCAATCTAGTGACTTAAAATACCAGCCCTATAATCACTACCCACAGAAGAAAATTCACTCAAAAAAAAAAAAAAAAAAAAAAAAAAAAAAAGCAAGAATGGTGATTATAAAATTACAGGCAAAGAAAAGGAGCTCATTCTGTATGAAAAGTTGGGAATCCTGCATTAGAAGTTAAATCCTTGATTTAAAAATTAAAATTTAATGTCAAGCATCTAGCTTAAAGGAAATGAAGGCTTCAGTAGAAATTTAGAGAAAAACAAAACAAAACAAAACAAAACAAAAAAAACCACTATGCAACCCAATGTTTGACAAGCACTTTGGACATTTTGTTCTCTCTTTAAATAATTCCCAGTGAATCTTTTTGACTTGTTCACACAGTGTTGTAGGCTATGTAGTCATGATGGGTGTGTCTTATTTTCTGTAGCTGCGACATTGTTCTGTGGGCCTTGCTCAGTATGCATGCTGTTTACATTACCACTTATTTTAAATGTTTTTGTTGTTGTTGTTGTTGTTTCTTTTGAAATAGAGTCTCAATATGTTACCTGGGCTGGTCTAGAACTTCTGGTCTCAGGACATCCTCCCACCTGAGCCTCCTGAGTAGCTGGGAGTACATGCACATACCACCACTCCCAGCTATACCATTTCTTTCCACATATTTAGCACATACAAGTGAAAGTAAATATAACCTTGGAGTTTGAACAGGAATATTTTCCTAATTCAAAAGTTCCACTCTGTTAACTGCAGAGAGAGAGAAGGCGGGCGGTGGGGGGGACAAGAAAATTATGATTATGTTAAACTAATTTGTATATATTTCAAAGATTGTATATACAGCCGAGTGTGGTGGCCCATGCCTGTAATCACAGCAGTTTGGGAGGCTGAGGCAGGAGAATCACAAGTTCAAAGCCAGCCTCAGCCATTTAGCAAGGCCCTACACAGCTGAGTGAAATCCTGTCTCAAAATAAAAAATAAAAAGGTCTGGGGATGTAGCTCAGGAGTAAAGTGTCCCTGGGTTCAATCCCCAGAACCACACACACACAGTGATTCACACATACAAGAGCCCATGTTATATCATTTTGTGAGCTTTAGATATTTAATATTTTTATTTATGAAAACTATCTTATTTGTTGGGTGTTACTTGTCTTTGAAGAATTAAAGAATAGTATAGCATGTCATTAATTTTAGGTTAAGTGTATTTCTAAAGAATTTAAAATACTAATAGTCATCTTGAGTGACCCCAAGATTTGTTGACCATAAGTTCTCAAAGGAGTGGTCATAAAGTCATAGACAATGAGACCTGAAAGGGATATGGTTTGTTGGTCTTTGAACTTCAGGTGATAGAGCAGCTCTGTGGTTACTTGTGTAGTGCTACAAACTGTTGCTGCATCATATGAATAAGAAATTTTTTCAACAAGTAGAAAATATAGAACCACTTTAAATATATACATAATATTTAAATAACATAGCACACATGTAGATGTACATATTACATTCTAAGTACACATTTACCCTGTAAAATGAAGCATAAGAAGCTATTTCTGTTTTTCTGCTAACATTTGCTGATTTCATATTCATACTGTTTTTCTTATATTCTGACAGGAGGTCCACAAAGATTACCAATTTGTGAAGTTATGAATAATACTAGTGGCAAGTGAAAAATTCAATCAGTTATGTATTCTGCCCGGTGTCAAACAATTAATTAGGTTTTCACAAAGAATATCAAGTAGATTTTAATTAATGTATTGGTATGTTGTTCCAATAACAGATCCCTTCCACTTGCCTGGCAATTGACCTCTGCAGCAATTAATTATAAGGGATGAGAATTTCACTGGGTATTTAAAATAAGTCTTTTCTGCTACATTTCTTTCTTTTTTGCAATTCAGGGTTGATAGCATCTTTGGATCATGAGCTTCCCCTTGGGGTTTACCTCCTCTAATATTCTCCTGCATGGTATCCTGACAGCAAGAATGTCCTCATCCTCAAAAGCAGCTGGGAACTATTTAGAATGAAAAGATGAGCATTTTTTCTGTTGGAAAATCACTTTAATTTCCCTTGTCCATTTGCTCTCTATCTGGAGAAGAAGGAGGGCACTGATCAACTTATCTTTTGCACTTTGTAATATTAATTAAACACCATGTTTTCAAATACAAAATGAGGTCCAAAGTTGTGGGATTGCTTACTGCAATATTCCACTTCCAAATGCTCTTTCCTCAGAAAACCTCTGATTTAGCTTCTCCAATCTCATTGCCTTTTACTGTTTTCTCAGGCATCTGTCTTGCCATTGTATAATCCCATATATCATTGTTGTGTTCCAGTCTTTTTTTAGCTTGTTATTTACCCTTCTTATGACATTTAATATTGGTAAGACCTCTGAAAATATGGAGGTTATATATAAGATCCAGCTGGTGTGGCAAGCTGGTGTGATTTGCTCTATTTGTGAGGTTTATAGTTCCTGGTGTCCAATATATCTCAGCCAGAAACTTCATATTGGTATGAGATTTGCAGTAGGAGAGAGGTCATGTTTTTTGTCGATCAGTGTACTGAGTATACATGTAGATGGTCACTAGGCTTTATCTACATTGCCTCCTCTGTGAAGCCTTCCCTTACCCCTAAGAGAGAGAGAGAGAGAGAGAGAGAGAGAGAGAGAGAGAGAGAGATTCAAATATCTCTGTATATCCACCATACTGTGTATATGTCTCATTATTCTCACTATGATTTGAGATGAAGAATATTACTTATGCATGTTAATGTCCTTGGGCACAGTGCCATTAACATAGTAGGTGCTTAATAAATGCTTCTTTTTTTAATGTGGTGCTGGAATCCATTCCTTGGCCTTGCACATGCTAAGCAAGTGCTCCAACCCTGGGTTGCACCCCCAACCCTAATAAATGCTTATAGCATAGTGAATAAGCAATTGAACACCCATTTTGTATTTTGCCTTTCTGAGTTTGTCATCTTATTTCTTTGTTCCTCTAGTTCCTAAAATGCCAGGCATGTGGTAGATCCTCAGTAGGTATGTGTTAAATGACTGAAATGAATGAATAAAGAACATTCTTTGAATGTGCACAAATCCAGGAAAATTCATAATGGGATGCTCCTGGCTAAATGACTGTTAAAATTTTCTAGTATTATCTCAGCTGTTTCCAATCTAACCTGTGACTTTGAACAGAGAGATTTTATTTTTATCCCACTTGTAAAATGCTTGTGATACTTATTCAGATTGTGCTTTTTGAGAACTAAAATCATGTACCACAAATGGAAGGTACTGCTTACTTTACGAGGTGATTTGTATGTTAATAAGAACAGGTCTTACAGTAAACTTCCTCAAACAAAACCTGATCATGAGATTCCCCAGTTAAAAACAAAAGATGATATAACCAATTATCTGTGACATAGCTCTCTTAAGAACTCTTGTAACTGGGCTTCATCTTCAGACCCTCATCTATTAGTCCTTCTGTAAAGCTCTTCCATTCATAGAGAAGAGATGACGTAATGCAGTTTCATATTTCATGACCAGGTTTGTCTATAGTCACTGGATAAAATGACTCCTAAAAGGTTCTTCCTGTTTGCTAAGATTAGCACACATTTATGCATCTTAGATGAGAGAACAGACTGACCTTTAAAACCAACATGTCCTGCCCATTATATAAGCAATGAAACTACAGCCCTTTTTTGCTATTTTAAGTTATTTGGCACAATGACTGAAAGTCTTCCTCCTTTGGCAGCAGAGTTGTACAGGGTTGCTTTTATTTTTGTTGAAGTGGATAGTTTCTTGCATTTCATTCTCAATCTCCAGTGGACAGCAGTCAGGACTCTCCTGTATTGCCTTAGCAGGAGACCATAAAGCACATCGTTCTGCAGCTCCATGAAGAAGAATCTCTTGGCTGTTTTTCTACCACAGAGGGATACAATAGATTCTTTTGTTTTAGAAAGAAAGTTGCCCAGGTCTCACCAGCTGCTTAAAAGCACATGCTGGGAGTTTGGAAAATGTAATTATACCTTCCAAACAGGTTAAACTACATGGTTCTAAAAGTGTCCTTCTTTGCCATATCAGGAACAATGCTTGATTTGCAGCATTTGTTGCATGCCTTTGAAAAAAGTCACAGTGAATGTGAGATTGAGTCATGTAGGAGTCATTGGTTTTACCTATGCAGGATTAAAAATAGTTTTAAATCGGTATTTAAATACTTAAAAATCGGGGGACTTTGCTTACAAATATAGATTTCTTGCTTCTTTGGAACATGTGGGTGGCTGGGCCTGCAGGTCTGCAGGGCAGCCACAGACAGAAGCCCCGTGGTGCTGCTTCCATTAGATCATG
Organism: Tamias sibiricus; assembly: GCA_025594165.1. Taxonomy (NCBI): domain Eukaryota; kingdom Metazoa; phylum Chordata; class Mammalia; order Rodentia; family Sciuridae; genus Tamias; species Tamias sibiricus. Next base: position 136,375,653 of record CM046658.1, on the reverse strand, counting down.
CTTATGCTCTCTGGTCTCTGGGTCCCCACTCCATCTCTTGAGGTCCTGAGTCTGAGGCCAGTGTCCATGCCCTGGCACTGTTGTTGTTGTTATTATTATTTTGCACTAGAGGTTGAACCTGGAGGCACTTTATCACTGAGATACATCCCTAGCCCTTTTAATATTTTTTATTTTGAGATAAGGTCTTGCTAAATTTCTGAGGCTGGCTGTGAACTTGCAATCCTCCTGCTTTAGCCTCTCTAGTCATTGGGATTAGAGGTGTGTGCCACTGTGCCTGGCCTGGTCCTGTTTTTTTAATGTTACAGTAGAGAAACATTTCTCTCTCTCACACAGGAGAGAAAAGAAAGAAAGCCCTTTACCTGACCCTCTCTCTGCTTCACTTACTTTCATTACCTTCCTGGCTCTGTTTGAGTTTGGAACTCTGGTGCAGGCCAATCTGTAGTTTGCAATATGGGAATTAAAGTGTAAGTTGAGATCCCAATCCTGGGTGAATTTCACATTTCTCCTAAATATTTCAAGAGTCAGAAACCATGTGTTAACATAGGCATTTACAATTGTGTCCGAACCAGAATTTATTAATGATTACCATTTGCAAAGGTGAGTTTGTATTGTGTGTAGCTCCCTCCTTGGGGTTCTGACAGCCTATGAAGGAAATGGCAGTGATGACAAAGATCCCTAATATTTAGTTATTACTCAGTATGTGCCAGGCATAGCACTAAGCATTTTACTTGTGTTATTTCATTGAATCTTTAACAACTGAGTGAGTTATATTCCCATTAACCAGGAGGCTAAGCAAGTTATTTAAAGCCAAATAGCTGTAGATTGAGGGAGCCCAGATTTGGAAGCAGGCAGCTTCTCACTACAATGTTCTATTGTTGTTTTCTAGATGTTGTTATTATTCCAATGAGGGAACATCAGTAAGGAGAGTTAGGGTATACATTGAGATTATTATGCACACTTATTAAGTGGTAAAGGTAAGATTAAAATATAGGTCTGGAGACTCCAAGACTTATTTATACCAATTTGTATATATATATTTAAAAATCTATAATTTTAACTGGGAAATATGGCATATTTCTTCATGGAAAACTTATACAATTTTCTAGAAAAATAATGTTCTTGGGTCAGTGGGTACCACTGCATGGAAAGCCTGGCAAGAGAGGGAGGAGACCCCCTGTGAATGTTCCACTTCCCTGAGTGCTGAGGGGAGGAGATGTGTATTTTCAGGTCAGCTTTTTAGGATTCTTTGCTGGAAACCATAGTTTGCTGTACCTATTGAAATGCACAGCTGTTTTGTAATATTGTGTTCCCGTTGTGGTGAGTTTTACTGAAAAAAAAATAAGTAATTTGTCTTCAAGGGTTATCAGAAATAAAGTATACATTCTTATTAAGAATGTTATATAAATCACTGTCATTGATAGTAATATTTAGTTGCTATGTCCCTGCCATTCACAGGGGCTATATAAATGATCCCAGTTCTTATAATTCCCCAGCCTGATTTAATCCCCATTCCCAGAACAACAAACTGAAGCTCAAAGCAGTGAAGTGACACATCTGTTAAATTGGGGAAGAGGGGTCCATGCCCTGTCTTGAAGGCCATAATCTTTTCATTGTACCATGCTGTTACTGTACTGTGGGAACAAAATCATGAAATTTATTCATTTAATATTCATTGATTCCGTCATCTATAAAATGACTTATTATAGTATGTACTCTTGTGTTTTTTTGTTGTGTGTGTGTGCTAAGTGGCATAAATCGCATCATGCAAACAAAGCACTTAGCACCAGTTTGGCATATAGAAAATGCTCAGTAAATGTTACTTTTTGTTATGTATTTTATTGACCCAGTCAATACAAGATGCTGGAGAAACAGAGACATAAGATGCTCTTTCATCAAAACAGGAGAGGTGAAACAGAACATATTTTTACAAATAATTACAATACAGTGTGATAGATACAGCAGTAGCTGTGGATCCACAGGCAGAGGGATAGCCCAGAGGGTCAGCTGGCCATTCTCCCTGTGTGGTGGAGAAAACCCTCCCACAGATTGGTCATTAATGTGGTAAGGCTCTCTTAAGTGTGATCTTGTAAGAAGGTCTTTGAGCTAATCGACTTAAGAAAAATTGTTTTAGTTCTTTCCTAAAGGACAGGTTAAGCAAATAAGTGCTGTAAAGTGTAAATGCTGTTCAGTGAAAGCTTAATTGTGGTGCTGCACCTGAAGAGGAAAACAGCAGGGCCTGAGGTAACCCCAGGCCCCACAATGGGTAGGGAGGGTGGGAAGGAAAGTCACCACTGCCAGGAGGGAGAAATATTCCACACCCAAAGCAAAGCCTTTCTTGGGCAACTGTAGGAGTCCCCAGCTGTGTGCTTGCTCCCTCCTGTGGAAGGAAGCCTGCCTGTTGGCATTCCCACTTCTTCCCCAGAGCTGTGGGCAGCCTTCTCCTTCCAGGAGAGGCTTCTGTAACTACAAGACACACAGAAACTTACATGAACTATTCTAGCCTTTCATTTATAAATATGAACCTATAAGAGATGATCAGAAGCACTTTGAGGAAAGGCAATTATGCAAAATCGTCAAGATAAGCAAAGCAGACAGTGGAACCCAAGAGAAGAGAGAGAATTTCAGAAATGAAAGGTGGAAAATAAACGCCTTGTATTGTATCTTCAGGGTTCAAGAGGCTATTGCATTTGTGAGACAAGAAAATGCTGCCATAAAAATCTGCAGGTGGAAAACAAGAAGTTAGAAATTAAAAACATAATTTAAAAACCAATTAAAAGGCAAGAAAAAGGTAAAATGAATATAGCTGAAGACTAAACTAGTAATCAGGAAAATAAAGTCAAGAAATTCTCCCTGGATATAGATCAAAAAAGATGGAGAGACAAATTAATAGGTTAGAGGATAGAGACAAAGAAGCTGGTATCCATCTCACAGAGGTTTCAAAAGAGAGAAAGCAGAATGTTTATGTGGGACAGGTGACGGTAGAGATATTAAAAAATAAGTAGGGATTTCAGAAGAGAGTGACAGAAATATTGGAGGAGATAGAAGAAATAAAAGAAATAATGGAGCACTTCTTCCTCAAGCTAAAGGAAAATTTTATTCTAATTCTTCATAATAAAAATGCTTAGTTGGAAAAATCAAAAGGTAAAAGGCACATGTCTAGAATTATCCTAGGGAAATTTCATGACTTTACTATAGAAAATAGAACCTCAAATACTTTCAGAGGATAAACAAAAAAGCAAAGCATTTACAAAGAAATTAGAATATTTTTAATTAAACTTTTGAGATGTTGACTACTGCAAAGCAACAGAATAGTGTCTTAAAATTTTAAAATATTTGGCATCTAGAATTCTGGAAAAGTCTAAATTATCATGCAAGTTTGAAACAAAATAAAGACATTTTCAGACCGATAGGTATTCAGAGTTTATATCTGTGTACCTTTATATGAGTATATCTACAGTATTTTATCTATATGCTAAAAATACTTTCCTGAAAAAAAGATTCACTTCAGTAAAATTTAAAAAGCCATCAAAGAGAACAATGTAGAATATAAGGAGCAAAAGTAAGAAAATAAACCACTAAACATACAGATTAGTGTAAATAACTAATGAAATTGTGAATATGAAGCTTATTGTTAAGAAAGAGTCCCCTATAAAAATGAAAGGATAACAAGAAATTTGTTAGTCATCTGGAACTAAAAAAATTACAAATTATTTTATTTAGACATTGTGAGGTCTGGAGTAGGAAGGGAATCTTGTTTGGGAACAGTAAGTTATAGACTGATTAGTTTTCAATAGGGTTGCAAAACCTATTTAATTATATGTGTATATTTTAAATACAAGTGTATCTATTAGGAGAATAAATTTAGTATATACACAAAGTGAAAAATGAACAAAAGTATTTGACTAATCTACATAAAGAAAACAATGAGGAAAAAATGTACAGCAATCAGAAAACACAGAAGTTGACAGTAAAAAGACCATATTTGGTAAAATCAATTATTATAATAAATGAGGCTGAGTTAAAATCTTACATTAAAAGACAGAGGCTATGGCTGGGCGCAGTGGAGCATGTCTGTAATCCTAGTGGCTCCTGAGGCTGAGGCAGGAGGGTCATATTCAAAGCCAGCCTCAGCAACTTATTGAGGCCCTAAGAAACTTAGCAAAATCTTGTCTCAAAATAAAATATAGAAAGGGCTGGAGATGTGACTCAGAGGTTACGTGCCCCCAGGTTCACTCCTCAGTACCTTCCCACCCCCCAAAAGAGTCTATTAAATAGGTTAAAAATAGTCACACCATCTCAGCACCTCTTTTAGTCAGCTTCTTCACAACTGTGACCAGAAGACCCAACAATAAAAATTTTAGAAGAAGAAAAGTTCATTTCGTATTCACAGTTTCAGAGGTCTTAGCTCAAGTACCACCAATTCCATTGCTCTGTGCCTGAGGTGGCAGAACATCAAGGTGGAAGAGTGTGGAACAGGACATGGCCACCAGGGAGCAGAGAGAGTGTGAGAGCTCCCCTAACCATGGACAAAATATAAACCCCAAAGTTATGCCTCCAGTGACTCACCTCCTTCAGCCACAGTTACTGCCTAGTTAATCCCTATTAGGGGATTAATGCACTGATTAATGCACTGGTTAAAACTCTCATAATCCAATCATGTCACCCTCTACACATGAGCTTTTGGGGGACACCTCATATCTAAACTGTAACAATAAGTACATGCTATTTGTAATAGGGCAAATAAAAATTTTGAAATAGAGGTCCATGAAAAAGTTTATTGAAAGCAAACTGTAACCTAAAGAAGTTCAAAATATTAATTTAACATAAAAAAATGGGATTTAAGTAAAAAAAATCAGTGGGACCTAGGGTGATATTTTTTGCTGATTTTTAAAAGTCTTTGCAGTTTATTGATCCTCTTGTGAAAAATTGGCACAATCGCCACAGATAGTTGTGGCAAAATCTTCACTCTGCTTTTTGCTGGCACCATCACTGGCCTTTGCAGTTCCCCTGACTTCCTTTGTTCTATCCTTCTGTTCCTTTCACTGTTTTCTTGAAGTCTTTTTCTTCTGTGTATGTTGTGTCTTGCAAATTTACGTTTGTGTTCACTTTTCTTTGCATAATCCAAGGAATTATAAATCATGCCAAAGCCATCACCAAAATGGGTTCTAAATCCAAAAGCAAAGGTGATGTCTGGTGTAGTCTTGTACATTTTGGCTAGATATCTGTCTTATGTGCTGTTGTCTTCTCAAGGTGAAGGAAATCAGTAACCATTTGTTCCTTCTGAAGTGGTCAGTTGGTCATGGACTTCCTCGTCTGGATATGAATGTGTCATTCATGATGGTGGCTGATTCTCAGGTAGCTAGAGAGGGAGGAAAAGAACTACACTGATGACTAATAAAATCCATTGAGAAAATACAATGCCTATGAGTCTGCATACCAGTGAAAAAACACTGGAATAAATAAATTTGTTGAAATTACAAAAAGCAATTGTTGCAAACAGAAGGAGATTTCTCCCAGAAGTATGTTGTGATAGCTTATCTGCTTCCCTCTGAATACACAAACTATTTGAGTTCTTTTGTCAAATCCATTTAATTATCACTTCTCTTTATGCTAACATCCTTCTGCTGTTCTCTTCTTGCACTTCCCTCAAATGCCTTATCAAAATGAACATTTTAGACCCTGGTAATGTTGTCTTTCAAAATGCCAAAAGACTCTTAGTTTTGTGGTTTCGAATTGATGCAGGTAAGATTATCTTGCTAAAGATGAATGAGAAGGTTATTTGGATACTGTTTCTCTGAAGGCAATGTTCTTTTATGACACCCATAATGCCATGTACTTCTTGAGGATGACTTGAACTGCACTGATTTCATGGACACTTGGTTAGAGGTAACCTTAATGGCTATTTCTTAATCTGTTCAAACCAAGACATGTAGGTCCACCCTCCAGGTTCTGGTTCTAGCTGCCAGCCCATTAGTGGTCTGGCTTTAAAGCAAGTCACTTAATTTATCTGTGTCTCCATAAACTTGCCTTTAAGGAAGCAGGACTAGAATTGACAACCATTCAGGTCCTTTGCTCCTCTAAAGACTTCTTTTGTTTTGCATAGTTTTTACTCATATATTTATCATTTTTAAAAAAAATTCCAATATTGACAGAAATGTTTCTGTGTCATATTTCATGGAATATGGTGACTGACTTTTCATACCTTCCAGATCTTTGAAAGAAAGAATAACACAGTATTTGGGGTATAGTGATTGAGAGGACAGATGTTACCCTTAAGTGTCTCAGGAGCATTTGGTAATTGGCTTTGTCTTAGGTATCAGCAGTTCTGAGTCTGTGGTTGGTGTGTGCAAATGCCTTGAGTAGTGAGTGTCTCTTCCCTTATAAATGTGGCCTCTCCCTTGTTTAGCTGCATTACAGGCACTAAAGAGAAAGAAGAGGTTTGAAAAGCAGCTCACTCAGATTGACGGCACTCTTTCCACCATTGAGTTCCAGAGAGAAGCCTTGGAAAACTCCCACACCAACACCGAAGTGTTGAGGAACATGGGCTTTGCAGCAAAGGCGATGAAAGCTGTTCATGAAAACATGTGAGTGACTTTGTTCTCCCTCTGAATCATAAGTGCCCTGAGTGTTGAGAAAAGCCTTTTAAATTATATGATTTTAGCAGGAATGTGTTTACTAATTTGAGGCTATTTGGCATATTGAATGGAATGCTTTCTCAGAGGTAGATCAGAGGTTGCTGTGACAAAAAAAAGATGAGGACAAACCAACCAACCATGAGAAAAAGAAGAGCGGACATTTTTACCCTTCATGTTTCTTAGTTCTGTATGATTGTTTGAACCTCCACCTGTACATACCTTAATTCTGTAATTTAAAAAAAACCCCAAATTTCAATGTCAACATCTGTGTAGGTGTTAGAATTGTGGAATAGTGGTCGTTCAGCTTTGGTGGGAATCTGAGCTGATAAAGAGAACACAGATTCCAGGTTCCTGGAAGTAAGATAGGATTGTTTGTTCTTAACCAATTTCCCAGGTGATTCTGATACCGCCCAAGCTTTGAGAACCACGTAGACTAATGTATAGAATAGATATAGAATAACAGTCATGGGACTGAAATTTTGTAGTTTGGGGCTCAAACTTGCTGACTTATCATCCCGTCTGCCCAAGGACCATCCCTTGGGCAGATTGCTTTCTCGCTCTCTGATTCAGTTTCCTTATCTATAAATTGGAAATTTCAATGAGATATTAGATGAAATGCACTTAATACAGTTTCCAGAGTAAACACTCAATAATCATTCACAGTGGTGTTGGGGCTGGTGGCAGTCTGGTTTATACCCACACAGGGAAATAAATGCCAGCAACCTGATCTTCTCCTGATGTTGGTCGTGATAGTGGAATCTTGGTCAAATATGCATAAGAGCAATGAGTGCCTGAGGTTTGCACAGGATGGGGTAAGTGAAGAAGGCAGAGGCTGGGGCAGTGAAGACAGCCTTGCTAACATTTTCATGCCTTGGTAATTCATTAGCAATCAGCCACCATCTTGGCAGCTTCAGAGGGGTCATTAGATTCATTATCAGGCTCTAAATCCTCTATGGTTGCTGTAAGCTGGGTGCTGAAATGTACAAATTAGTCTCTCTCTAGGTAGCTCAGCAGCATCATACCATTGTGTTCCTTTTGAGAAAAATTCACACCCAGCCCCAAACTTGAGCAACACATGTCTCATTCTTTTTTAATAAATATATTCATTGTAAATATAATAATAAGGATTGGAGATAAAGGGTGTAGGAGAGTGATAAAAGTATTCTTTTTGATTACTGCATGAAAATATGTCAAAGTCCTCTGCCATCATAGCATATAGAGTCTGAGAAACTCAAAACGACTAATTCTACTGGGACACAAACTTTCAGTGTTTAGGTTACTTAATAATGAAAGACACTGTCTTTTCTTGTATCCTTGTATCCAATCAGCTTGGCCTAGTTTCAGAGCTGAAGAAATGATTTGGAGACAGAGTATTATAGAAACATCTTAGACCATGGGGACACCTACAGCTTAGGCTGGTGGTTAGGGGCCAGTGGGGCTGTGGTGCTAGAAAGTGCCTTTAAGCCATTCTTCACCCTCAGCCCATGGCTACCTGGATTCCTTTGCTGCAGTTGCTGATTCTTCTGGGGTATCCATAGGCCAAATCCTGTTCCCTTTAATAATCTCCCAGAGCATCACAGTATGGGAAAACCCTCAGGGCGTCAGCATCTGAGGCATTATAGAAATTAGATCTCTAGTCCCAGAGTTTAGCTTCTACAAATGCTGCTTTCAGAAAGTGGCTATTGAGAGCTGCCATATATATCTCCTTGGTGGTCCTTGGTGGTCCATGGTTTACCTCCTACAGAAGTGATGCATGGTAGTATATATCTAAATTTTAAAAATGCCCTTCTAGACAAAATTTCAAAATGGCTCTATAAATCCTGTTATAAAATAATTTGATTTATAGTAACTCCTAAAGGTAATGGATATTTACTTAATATTTAAAATGTAGGTGCATATACATGATTATTAAATTTTTTGAAATTATTTTAAGTTGATAAATATATCAGTGGTAATTTTTGTTATGCTACTGAAATAAATAAGAGTTTATATTGTGGGCTGGGGATATAGCTCAGTTGGTAGAGTGCTTGCCCTGCATGCAGAAGGCTCTGGGTTTGATCCCCAGCATCACCAAAAAAAAAAAAAAAAAAAAAAAAAAAAAAAAAAAAAAAAAAAAATGTTTAGATTACATTGACTCATTGTAGTGGGATTTGGTTGTGTATACCTATAGTCCCAACTACGTGGGAGGCTGAAGCAGGAGGATCACTTCAGCCTAGGAGTTTAAGATCAGTCTGGGCAACATAGCAAGACTCCATTTCAAAGGAAAAGAAATCCACTTATTTTTCATATGGGATTATGTCTAAATTAATAATTTTAAGGTAAAATCCTAAAATATTTCAACAAATTTTTATTTGCTAGGGATCTGAACAAAATAGATGATTTGATGCAAGACATCACAGAGCAACAGGACATTGCCCAAGAAATCTCAGAAGCATTTTCTCAACGGGTTGGATTTAACGATGGCTTTGATGAGGTAAGTAACATAATGGTAATGTGTTTGGGGGCTGCTATACCACAATAGGGTAGCAGCCTATCACATGTAATGGGTGGATTTTTTTTGTTACTTAGAGTACAAATGATATTTGTTGAAAATGTACTTCTCTTAAGGGGGAAATGAAATGTTAGTAGCTCTGATTTAAAGGAAAGATTAATCTAGTTTGGCAAACAGCCTCCTAATTAAGTTTTCAGCTATTAAGGAAAAAGCGGCATGTGATTATGTAAAGTTACTGACTTTTAATGGTTGGAGCCTGAATAGCCCCATTAGGAGGGATCAAGTGCTCACACATCTGGGCAAACAAAGCAGACTCTGTCGCTTTGCAAAATGCAGGCATCATGCTTTGTAGCTGTTAAATTAGAGGTCCGGCTGCCTCTGTTTATTACTCAGACTATGAAACAAAATAAATGTGGGGTGGCATTATTAACACACACATTCTGTTTAGATTAATCAGTCTAATAATACAGAGAGGATGTAATTATGTTGGTGGTGTTTACACTGTGAATTTCAGCTGCACTACTCAAAGCATACACAAGTAGGACTAAGTCATGTTTAAAAACATGTCCACATCCTAGAGTAGCATAGCAAAGAGTCCAACTTTCTTCTATGTGATACTAAAAATGACACATCTAACAAGATGTGGCTCCATGGAATCCTAGAAAGTGAGAATTGAGTGTTAACTGCGTTTAAAAATGGTGTAGACCAGGGGTTGGCAAAATATGGCTTGCAGGCCAAATAATTTCCTTGGCTTGTTTTTGTCTGGCCTGGAGCCAAGGATGGTTTTCACAGTTTTGTAGTATTGTAGAAAACAACTACAATGAAGACTGTGTGATGGAAAGATATGTGGCCTGAAAAACCTAAAACGTTGCTATCTGACCCTTTATAGAAAATATTTGCTGACCCCGGGTGTAGACTAACAAGCATCTAATATGTGCATTGTGGCATGGTGGAAAGGGCTCTGGGCTTATGAGGACATCTTAAGTCCCTTTACTTTTCTCACCTGTAGTTTTCTCATCGATAGAATGGAAACTCTTGGATCACTGGATTATCTCCAAAGCTTATTAAGTTCTAAAATTCTTTTTATAAATGATCAAATAAGAGTTTGGAACTGAAAGGCCGAAAATGATGGAGGAGATGACTACTGTGTCCATCATATTTCCTGAGGAAAACATCAATATCTTTCTGGTGCTGTTGATAATTGTCGAGTACCCATGGCATTCTGGGCATGCATTCAACATAAAGCAGCTCATTCTGCCATTACTACAGTTACTATGTTTGTTCCTAAGAAATTTTTGAGCAGAAATAAGCATCAGACTATTCATTCTATTGTCATTTTATTAATATAAACTAAGGAGAACTGTAAAGCACCTAACCACACTCATCATGCTATTTCACATGACCTGATGGTATACACCTTCTTATTTTATTTTATTTTTTCATGTGCAGTGAGTTTAATAGAGGTCAACTTGCTGCAAATCTGATACTCATGGATCTGATCAATTAGTGATTGGCTTAAGTATCTCCTCTCTTGCTCTATGGTGTTATTACCTTCACTTTAGTATGTTTGTAAACATAGCTTTCTCCCAAATTTAAGCATAAACTCCTTGAATGTGGTGAGTGTTGATTTAATTTTGCATCTGTAGTACTGAGTTCAAAATCTGTCCTGGTGTGAGTTCTCATGAATTTATGGAATAAAGAATAAATGAATGAATGAAGAATCTACCTGGTTGACTGTAAGGGTGTCCCAGGTCATTTCTAATTGTGAGAACTTAAAAAATACAATGATGGCAAATTTAATTTTGAGTCCTGACCTTTTTCTGAGGGGAACTGATCTCCATCTGAGAGGTATGGAACCAGGTAGATATGAAATACTTCAGGTCATTTCAGACATGGTATAAGGTGATGTACATCCTTAAGATCTCAAACTAATGTTGCCTCTCTACAGCTGTTGGTCAGGGAATAGTTTAAGATTAAACCGGACTCTCTTAGGCCATTGTTAAAGAAATACATTATAACTATTTTTGAACTGAAGTTTTATTAATCCAAGCACACATGATTTATGTTAACTTTGATGATTTGATAAAGGTACCACAGTATCTTTTATTCTTTCCATTTTTAGCACATTATAGTTTTGCTATGCTTATTGTTCTATTTTCAATAGCATTCGCCCAAATAAAAATATTTATTTCTTCCAATTAAAGTTTCATAGCTTTTCAACAGGAGAAACGAAGAGAGCATATTGGAAAAATGACAGGCAAGGTGTAAATTTCCCAGAAACTGAGATTATATATTCAGCTAGCACAAATTACTTGAATGGCTGTTTACTGAAGTATTATAAGATTAACTACAACAAATTTGCACAACCCAAAATATTCATTTTTTAATCATTGCTCAGTGTTGCAAAAAAGACTTAGTTTTAAAATAAATATTCCATTTCACTGGGTTCTCACATATCAATTGGGTAGCAGATGTTCTTGTTATTGTGTTTAAGGAAACCCACTTCTTGAAACGTTAACTCTGTAATTCTTCCTTTCTCCTACGTTCAGGATGAGTTGATGGCAGAACTTGAAGAATTGGAGCAGGAGGAATTAAATAAGAAGATGACAAATATCCGGCTTCCAAATGTGCCTTCCTCTTCGCTCCCAGCACAGCCAGACAGAAGGCCAGCCGTGTCCTCCTTTGCTCACCGATCTCGAGCAGGTCTGTTACCCATCTCCACTCCCCATGTTCTCATAGTTTCCTAAAAATAACAGCCAGGTCCATTCCTTTAGTACTTATTTACATGTGTTTTCATAAAAAAACGCATTTTATATGTAATTCATACCCCTTTTGTAGGCTGAAAGTGTGAATGATGCCAATGACTAATTTTTAAAATCATTGTTGTGTTTCAGCATCTTCCAGGAGGGTAGAAGATGAAGACGATGGTATCAAACAATTGGCAGCTTGGGCTACTTAATCTAAAGTGGAATTTATTGACATCAAAATCCATGAACTATACACGAGACATAAAAAATATTTTGCCAAGTTCAACAAAGACCCTACTTTATATTTACACTGGATGAATAATTGTCTTTTAAGCCTCCTGGGTAAAAGTTAAGAAAAGAGTTGTGTGTAGACACACAATGGAGGAGTGAAAAGGACCTCCTGGTAGCATCTGAAAGGATCCCTCCATATTGATAGTGGGGGACACATGTCTGTCTCCTCTGTTCACTACTGTATTTCCAATCCTTGAGTTGATGTTCTCTCTATATTTGTTGAAAGCTGAATTCTACTGACATGTACGATACGTAATAGTTTACAAGACATTTATGAAGGACACGTTTAGGATAGCTGGGGAAATGTCTTTTCCTATGTGAATGCAAGGTTGTGTGTTGTATATCCATGTTGCCCATGGTAAATGTAAATATACAGCGTCTCTTTTAGAAAAGACTTCTGGTGGGTAGTCTCCTATGAGTCTATACATACTTGAGTTTCACTTGAGTCTTGCAGTTTAAAATCTTAAAGAAGCTTTAATTGACATTTATTATGCCAATTAAGCTTGGAATGGGGCAATGGATGCATTTCCCAAAATGTCTGAAAGCACTAAAGGCTTACACTGCTGAGCAAGAATCTCTGGGGTGTAATTTAGCCACTTAGGGAGCTGCGTTAACACTCCCAGGCCATTATGATGCTGTTATGGCTTCCGTGTGCTAAGTGTGAGTGTTCATTCTTTTCTATTCTGTGCTCTCTTGCAGTTTTTTTTTTTTTTTTTTTTACAAGTTCCAGGATATACTTTGTAACTACATAAAATTATTGACAATTAAAAGTATGTCCTGAATAAAATTTTGGCCATAATTGTTTTTAAATGAAGATAAATTATAAGATTATGTATTACTCATAAAATGCCATAAACTGTAAAATGACAAAATCATTATATAATGTGTTCTGGTATTCTCTATATTTATTTAGCAATATCGTGGAATGGAAAGAACACTAGACCTGAAGGTAGGACTCCTAGATTTTAGTCCCTGCTCTGCAACTGGCACATGTCATAAATTCTTCATTGGGAAATCTAAGGGTTGGGCTGGATGATCACTCATTGTTCCATTCTGCCACAGGCCTTTTGCATATGCTGCTCTCTTTGGTAATCTTCCTACTCTGTAGAACACTGACACTAGAGTTCCCTTATTCCTTAAATCTTAGTTAAAATGTCCTTTGTTTTGGGAAACTTTTCTTGATTTCCCAAAATAAATCAGGTGTTCCCATTATATACTTTATAGCACTCTGCTCTCTCTCATATCAGTTTTCATGATTTACATTACATATTTACTTGAGTAATTTTTAATTATTTTTATTTTCCCCTGAAGCCTGTAGTAACCATGAGGGCAGGAACTGCATATTTTTTAGTTCAACAGTCAGTCTCTAGATCTTTGCACAGTTTCTAATATACAGTAGGCACTGAATCAACATTTATTCAATGAATGGCAATTAAAGTTTTATAAATTTAGACCATGATGGAATAACATAAACTAGATTTGCCTTTTCTCCTCAAACCACTAGAACACTGACATAGAGTATATGGAACAACAGTTTTCAGACATTGGACAACAGACAGCACTGGATGGAGATTCCCACAAAAAGGAAACCAATCACATAAGCACTTCCAGTGCCCTGGCTCATTCTTCTATGGGGAAAGGGAACCCGAATAACCTGGTAGTCCTGCTGAGTTAGGAAATTTGTGGAGAAACGTTCTGGAAAGGAAGTTGCTATGGAGAGAAGGGGAGAGAGAAAGAGAGAGTGAGTGCACACACAGGACAGTAAGCGTGTCCTAGCAGGCAGGCAGTAGCTACGGCCTGAATGAATGTTGGCATCTCCCCAGAAAACACGCATTGCAGTTCTAACCCTCAGGTGACGCTATCAGGAGGCAGGGTCTTTGGGAGGTGGTGAATTCATGAGGGCAGAACCCTCAGGATGGGATTAGTGCCCTTATAAAATGGGCCCAAGGGAGCTTGTTTATAACTTCTTCAGTCAACTGAGGACAAAATGAGAAGTGCCAACTATGAACCCGAGTGAACTCTCATCAGATACCATATCTGCTGGTGCCTTGACTTGGATTTCTCTGCCTCTAGAACTGTGGGAAATAAATTTATGTTGTTTTTAAGCTCCTAGGCTATGATATTTTGTTATGGCAGGCCCAGCAGGAAAGTACAATCTATAATTAAGAGAAAACTGAAACAGTAGGAACAGATCCAGAAATGACATAGATGATAGAAGGGGAGAATGTGAAAGCAGCTCTTATAAATATACTCTCTATCTTCACTAAAACAACCAATAAATGTACTCCATGGCTTTAAGAAAGAAGAGGAAATCATCATAACAACCAAAAGAAAAATAGGAAAATAATGTGCATAGATCAAGCTATTTCTATCCAGGGGGGGTGGGGGAGAGAAAGAAGAAAAAAATGTATGATCAGAAAAGAAAACTATAGAATACCATGGGTGGTGTTAATAGCAGATTAAACACTGAAGAAGAAAAAAAATCTGTACTTGAAGACAGAAACAGAAACTACACTAAACAAAACAGAGTAAGAAAAGAAAGATTGAAAAAAGAGAAAAGAACAGAGCAGAAGTGAGCTATGGGACCATATTAAGCTGCTGATCATGTAGTAACTAGAATCCTGGAATGGTGGTATTAGATTGGTGAGTAGTTTAAGGGGTCAGTTAGGGAGGATATAGGAGAGAAAAAGAAAAAAAAAAAAAAACCCTTTAGAAATAAGAACCCTTAAAATTTCTGAATTTGATGAAATCTATGAAGCTACAGTTTTTTTAAAATGTATTTTTAGTTGTTGATGGACCTTTATTTTTTATTTATTCATTTATATGCGGTGCTGAGAATCAAGCCCAGTGCCTCACGAGGCATGCTTGGCAAGTGCTCTGCCACTGAGCTAAAACCCAGCCCTAAAGATACAGTTTAATGAGAGTTAACATACCTGGCTTAATGTTTTCTGCTACTAAAATAAGAAAACCCGAGACTGGGTAATTTATAAAAAGTTCATCTGGCTAATGGCTCTGGAGGCTGGGAAGTCCACAGCATGGCACTGGCATCTCCTCAGCGTCTGGTGAGGGCCTTCTTGCTGCATCATGGCATGGCGGGGGATGTGACATGGCCAGACAGAGCAAGCAGCTAGCTCAGGCCTCTCTTCTTATAAAGCCACTAATGCCATCGTAGGGATCACTGTAGAAGGAGAGAATGTTAAAACAGATTTTATAAATATACTTCATATGGTCACTAAAACCACTGTAATAAATATCTTCATACTTTTTAAGAAAGGAGAATAAACCATCATAATGACCCAAAGAAAAATAGAAAAAATACACATAGATCGATTGTTATATATCTGTTCAGATATATGTAGGAACCACAAATTTATAACCCCATTAATCTGGTTATGAATGGGTGGTCCCTACATATAATCCTGCCTACCTCCCAAAGGTCTCACTTCCAAATGCTATTGGTACGAGTGAGGATAAAGTTTCCAACGCAAGCTTTAAGGGACAAATTTCAAACCATAGCAATACCTGAAGTAGAAATCCTTGTATCTTTCAATAATAAAAGTGATTGAGGAGTGTTTAAACTGCTAATACCTTAAGTGGGATCTGATGGATGTCTGAGCACCACTCCTCACCATGGTTAAACACATGTGCCTAGAGAGTTCAGCTAGATTATGAGGTGTAAAGAGTATTCATAGCCAAGTGTGGTGTTGCACGACTGTAGTCCCAACAACTCAGGAGGCTGAAGCAGGGACATCTCAAATTCAAGGCCAGCCTCAAAAACCCAGTGAAGCTCCAAACAACTTAGTGAGATCCTGTCTCAAAATAAAAAATAAAAAGGGCTGGGGATATAGTTCAGTGGTAAAGTGCTGCTGGGTGCAATTCCCAGTACCCAAAACAAACAAAAGTATAGAATAGCCACAGGAAATGAGTACTTGAAGTGTGGATAGTGCAGTAGAGAAATTGAATTTTAATTGCATGTAATTTTAGTTAATTAAAAAAATTGATACTGAAGTCATTTATTAGTAACTTTATGTTTGAAGAAATTGGGTGTGTGAATCTACTTTTTCAACTCTAAAATTTATAATATGAACAAAATATTTCTTTAAAAAATTTTTTTAGTTGTAGTTGGACACAATACCTTCATTTTATTTATTTTTATGTGGTGCTGAGGATCGAACACAGCACCTTGCACATGATAGGCAAGTGCTCTACTGCCGAGCCACAACCCCAGCCCCTGAACCAAATATTTCTAATGGAAATTTGCATCTGATTTGAGAAGTGCTCTAAGTGTTAAAATACATGCTGATTTCAAGGACTTAATATATAAAAAAACATAAATATCTCAATAATTTTATTTTGATTACATGTTGAAATATTATTGTAGATGTATTGGGTTGAAAAAATTTTATCATCAAAACCTATTATTTTTTACTTCCAAAACATGTGACCATTGGGAAATTTAAAATATCTTATGTGAGTCTCATTATATGTCTATTGGTTAGTCCTGGGCAAGACCAACTTCTTGCCATCAATGAATATGCAGATAAGTATTAAAGAAGTTCTAAAATGTTAACTTTTAAAAATACAATAATAAAATATTGTTTCTTACTATAGGTGATGTTTTACCCTAAAAAGAAAAATGTTTTGATATAAATCATCATGCTGCCTTTCTGTTAACAATAAGGAGCAAAACAAATAAGAATTTGTAAAAGTAGATCATCCTTGAAAGGTATTAAGAAGAATAAATTATTAATTAGACATCTGTTTCCAGAAAAGCATCCTTAGTATGGGATGTTGTTTAAAAGTTACAAATTCTGAGATTGGTCCCACTGCTTTACTGGATGCTTTGGTGGTGGAACTCAGATTGGACAGTGCTAGAGAGTTAGTTTGTTGGTTATTTTGTACTTTTAAAATGTTTTGCAATATATCAATTTCAATTTTTTGTTTAGTTGTAAAGAACATATTCAAAATAACTTAAGAGAGAAATTTGGATTTATTGGCAGTGATTTGCATAATGATCAGAATCAATCTGCTTACAATGCAAATCTAAGGAAGGTCAGAGAGCTGGAAGGCTCTGGAGCACAGGGCAACCAGATCTAAGAGATTTCTTTTCCTGAGTAGCCAACTGTAGGGAAAATTGAGCTATCCCAACTTTGAGCAGCTGTTCTACTCAAGAGTTAGATTCCAATACCAGAACATTTGATTGGCCAGGCTTGGCTCAGGTACCTATCTCTGGAGTCAGCCACCTGGACCCTCATGAACTGAGAGGCAGAAAGTGGGGGTTGTTAACAACCTGGGATCAAAGTGATCCTACACAAATCAGAGGGGATGGATGTTGGCCACCTAAAACCCAAACACATCAGCTCAAAACATTGGTATCCACTCAGCAACTGAGAATAATTCCATCTTAAGTGCAACATTTTCTCATTCTTGGCAAATGTAGTCTGAACACTGACTTATTTTGCAGAAATTGGAGTAGGAAACAGTTTATACACCACAATGGTATGTGTCTAACTGAACAAATTGGATAATGTGTTAAAGTTAGCAAGTCTTGCAAAAAAAAAAAAAAAAAAAAAAAAAAAAAATCCAAAGAAGCTTGAGCTAATAAGGATATCTTGGTACCATTACAGCCCCAGGAAACAAATTGATGAAATGTTAGTCAATTTCTGCTTCATCTCTCCCTTTCCTTTATCCTATCTCCTTAATTTAAGACAGATATTGATGCTTCTGTTGGAGAAAGCATTTCTGAAAATAGCTAAAATCCTCCTCTAACTTCACATTCACTTTACATCATTTGTTTCTCTCCTAACTAGAAGCTTTATTGCACTATGTAGAAGACACTCGAGCTATTTTTCAGAAGAAAAGGACCTGGTATACATCAAGAAAACACAGACAGGACAAAGCAATAGAGTTGTTACTTAGAAGAGAGATGTACAAACACTGAGAAGTAGGAATGCCTCTGATTAGGAATGATTCTCCCAGACAGTTCTACAGGTTATTGAAGGTTATATATACACTATTTATTATGTTGGGGGATTTAAATGTTTACTTTTAGCAGACAGAAAAAACAAAAGACAAAAATCCTCCAGTTGAATCTTCTCAGTGGCATGATCAAGGAGCAACATGTCTGTAGTTTTGATCATTTTGGTTACAGAAATAACTTTTTCCTTGATTTTGCTTTCCATGGTTTTATTTACCTATGGTTAATGTAATCCAAAAACATTAAATGAAAACCGTGAGAAATCATTCACAAGTTTTAAATTGTGTGCTGTTCTGAGTATCTTGATGAACTCCTACTGTCTCGCTCCCTCTTGCCCAGATGTGAATCATCCTTTATCCACCATTCATGCTGTGTATGCCACCTGTCGTCACCTAGTAGCCATCTTGATTATCAGGTGGACTGTCACAGTATCACAGTGCTTGGGTTCAAATAACCCTTCTTTTACTTAATAATGCCACCAAAGGGTGAGAGTAGTGGTGCTAGCTATTTTATTGCAAACATTATGTAAGTGTTCTATTTTATTATTAGTTCTAATTGTTGATCTTTCACTGAGCTTAATATATAAATTAAACTTTAACTTAGGCATGTATGTGCAGGGAAAAAAAACATAGTGCATATAAGGTTTGGTTCTTTTCATGATTTCAGGCATCCACTGGGGATCTTGAAACAATCTCTGCAGGTAAAGGGTGGCTGCTGTAATGTGTGTATGTAATATGTATGTATTAAACACAGATTACATATATACTCTCTATATTAATTCAGTATGTGTGTCCTGCATTCTTGAAAGTCTGCTCCTCTTAACCCCCTATTACTTTCTTGTATTTCCTTAATTCCAACTCTTGCTTTTCTTTGTTGTTTTTTTTCTTTTTTTCTTTATAAATATGAACCATTTCTATATTTTCCATGATTCAGTTGTTGCTGTCTCTCCCTTTTATACTTTCCATAGATCCTATTTAAAACTATGGCTTTAACTATCACTTCTATGGGAATGATTGAAGAGATTTAGAGTTCATATATAAATTCACTTATGTAATCAATATTTATCAAATACCTATTATGTTCTGAGCTGAGTATGCAAATTAGGTTAAGAATGATCCTTGCATCAAATGTGTTTATAGTCTCTTATGATTTAGATGTGAAGTGTCCCCTAAAAGCTCATGAGGGAGACAATGCAAGAAGGTTTGGAAGATAAATGATTGAGTTGTAGCCTAATCAGTGAATTGGTCCCTGATGGGATTAACTGACTGGTAACCAGAGGCAGGTGGGGTGTGGCTAAAGGAAGTGGTTCATTGGGGGTGTGGCTATGGGGTATACATTTTGTATCTGGAGCGTTTCATCTCTCTCTCTCTGTCTCTCTCTTTCTTTTTCTCTGCTTTCTGATCATGATGTGAGCTGCTTCCCTCTGCCACACTCTTCTGCCATAATGTCCTGCCTTACCTCAAGCCCTGAGGAATGGAGCTGGCCTTCCATGGATTAAGACCTCTGAAACCATGAGCCCTCAAATAAACTTTTCCTTCCCTAAAATTGTTCTGGTCAGATCTTATAGTCACAGCAACTAAAAAGCTAACAAAAACATAGCCATAGTCTTTACACCAAGCTATCGTCAACAAGCTGTTAGAGATTCTCTCTCATCTTCTTGCCATCTCTTCAATATCAATATCTTTGTCTTTAAAGGTTCTTTTTTCTGAAAATAGCCACTCCAGTTCTCTTTTTGTAAAGGTTTGCACGGAATACCTTTGCTCATCTTTTTATTCTCAATCTAAATCTGTACTTGATTCTAAAAATCGCTTGTAGACAACATATGGTTAGGTCATTGTTTTTTTCTCTCTCAATTTGTCAATCTCTTTTTATTGGAGAGTTTAATCCACTTGAATTTAATGTAATTATTGTATTGCCATTTTGCATTTGTTTTTGTATTTCTGATATGATTTGAATATTTGTGTCCCTCCAAAATCCGTGTTAAACTTAGTTTTCATTTTGGTAATATTACGAGGTGGGTCCTTTTGGGAAGTGTTAAGTTATTAGGGTTCTGCTCTTAGAATAAGATTCATGCCCTTATAAAAGGCTTTGGAGAGCTGCCTAACCCCTCCAACTCTTTTGCCACGATCTTGAATTTTCCAGGCTCCAGAACTGTGAGAAATAATTTTTAAATTTTTTATAAATTATCCAGACTGAAGTATCTTGTTATAGCAGTAAGAATAGACTAAAATGATGGCTTATGTCTTTGTTCCTTAACTTCTCCAATATTTTGTTCTCTTGTGTTAAATAGATATAGTCTTCTGTACCATTTTAATTCCCATTTAATTTAGTTTATTTTAATTTGGCTGACCACCAATGGAATAGAGACTTCCAAGGGCACACAGAATGAAGAGTTTAAATTTAACAAAATTAGCTTGGAAAAGTACTAAGCAAGGAGTAACTACAGTAAGAAGAAACAACAACAAACACTAAGGGACAATTTATATCAAATGTATAATATTCAAAATTTCATGTTTTCAACCAAAAATATGAAACACAAAGAAACAAAAAGGTGTGGCTCATATGTAGGAAAAACATTACACAGGAAAAAGTACCATTTATTTTAGTTTCTTTTACTGTATGCTTTTGCATTATTATTCCTTGAGTGCTTTCCTTGGGGATCACAATTAACACAATTTTTAACAAATTATTTTGAGTTAGTACAAGCTTAATTTATTTCTTCTTTCTTTACAAGCTTAATTTTAATATTAAAAAAAACTTGGCTTCTACATAGTTCCATCCTTCCCCCAAACTTATGCTATATAAATTACATGCTTATTTATACATTATGTGTCTATCAAGTAATACTTATAATTATTGTGATATGTACTTGGCCTTTAAATAAAATTGGAAAAAGATACTACAAACAAACAGCAAACAAAATTGTCTTTTATAGTTACCTGTATAATTACCTTTCCTGGTGTTTTTTTTTAAAATATTTATTTATTCATTTGTTTTAGTTGTATACAATGCCTTTTGTTTTTACATGGTGTTAAGGATCGAACCTGGGCTGCCTGCACACGTGCTTTACTGCTGAGCCACAACCCCAGCCCCCTTTCCCGGTGGTTTAACTGACTTTGTGTGGATTCAGATTATTGTCTCAGGTCTTTTCATTTCAGCCTGAGCATTTCTTGTAAGGGAGGGAGACGAGCAATGAATTTCCTCCATTTCTGTTTATCTGGAAGTATCTTAATTTCTTCCTCCTATTTTGTAGAAGTTTCATTTGCCAGTTCTTGGTTGATCATTTTTTTTTCTTTCAGCAATTTGAATATGTTATTCTGCCTTCTGTTGTTTGTGATGAAAAGTCAGTGGTTAATTTTATTGAGGATCCCTTGTACATGATGAGCATTTGCTTTTAGAATTCCTTGTCATTGTCATTGGCTTTTTTTTTTTTTTTTTCTTTTTTCTTTATTGCTGTGCTAGGGATGGAATCCTTGTGTGCTAGGGCCTTGTACACACAAGGCGAGTGTTCTACCACTGAACCACGTCCCCACCCAACTGTTAACTTTTGACAGTTTGATTATAATGTGTCTAAGTGTGGGTGTCTTTGAGTTCATCTTACTTGGAGTTTGTTGAGCATCTCAGGTGTTTATATTCATGTCTTTCATCATATTTGGGAAGTGTTTGGTCAAGTGTTACAGGCCAGGCTCCCTGGGAATCAGGCTCTGAGATGGACAGGAGAGTACAGGAGGTTTGTGAAGAAATGCTTTTGGCATCAACCCTCAATAAAGAAAGGGAAGGAAGGGAAGTTGGATAGAAGTTAAGTCTCCAAGGAGAACTCTGCTGATTCCATAGGATGCTCAGATGTCCCCATAGGATATCTGAGTTGAGGTGGAAATCAGTCATTAAATGTGGCTTTCCTGCAAAGAGGGCATAGCTTTGGGTGGGGAGTGCCATAGACAACAGTCCACACAGAGGAGGCAGCAAGTGCAATTTTTTTTTTTTTTTTTTTTTTTTTTTTTTTTTTTTTTTTTGGTACTGGGGATTGAACTCAGTGGCATTCGACCACTGGGCCACATCCCCATCCCTTTTTTTTTTTTTTTTTTTTTTTTTTTTTGTATTTTTATTAGAGACAGGGTCTCACTGAGTTTCTAAGTGCCTCACCATTGCTGAGGCTGGCTTTGAACTCGCGATCCTCCTGCCTCAGCCTCCCAAGAGCTGGGATTACAAGGCGAGGCCTGCGCCACAGCACCCGGCCAGCAAGTGCATTCCTAAGAGGGATTTGGAAGGTTACATTGTAGCTTCCACCGCAGTGATATCAGGTAATTTAACCTTGCTAAGCAACACTCAGAGGAGGATCAGATCTGGGTAGGAGGGAGAGGATAAGTTTGTTATTGATCATCAAAGCTGAGGTGTTTAATACCAACTGGTTACAGGGCTGGAGTGTTGGAGGATATCTGTGGAAGAAGCCAGAGTTTGGAGACAGCAAATTACAGCTACAGAGAGTGTGGGGGGCAGGTGCAGAGAAGGAGGACTGGTTAAAACATCCAATGAATGTGAATTGCAAATAAGGAAGAAGAGGTGGATAAGTAGAAAATCCTGATTTTCTAGTTTCTATCATGTGTTTTTAAAATTGCACTATTAATGCATATTAATTAGTGAATATTTACTATTAGTGGTGAATAAAGGTGTCATTGTGGCATATTCATATGACATATGACATACTTTGATCAGATCCACCTCTTCTATTGCCCTCCTTTCCTGCCTCTCCTTTCTCTCATCTTCTAGTCTTCTGTCATGGGTTTTGACAATATGGAAAATATCCCACCTGCAGCTGATCAAGAGTCAGCCTTTAAAACTCTGAATAAAGCAACTTCTCTTAGGTATCAAACCCCAGCCCTCCAAAAGATGATAAGAAGTAAATAGGAGAGAATTTTCTTTTTCAGATAATGTGACAACAGTTTATCTAATAATATACCATTTTTAGAGAACGAGCTAAAAAAAAAAAAAAAAAGAAAACAGAAAAACAAAGCTAAAGAATAAGGAACAGTTTTCAAAAAGGAATATAGAGATGTGAGAAAATGAAAAGGGTAATGTGGGAGTAATTCTGGAAAGGAGTTATTAAAATCTGTTAGAAACAGACGTACCTTAACATAGTGCAGGTGGCATTCCGGTGAAACAGGTAAAATAATAGAAATGAATAAACTGGGAGTTTATTAATGTTCAAAATTGGGGATAATAACCATTAGCATTTTGATATAAAATAGCTAAGTTAAAAGTCAATTTCATGTTCCTACTTTATGAAGTTAAGGAGAAGAATTCACCAAAAATTTCTACAGTAAATGAAATACACTGTTTAGGCTATTTGAGAGCTAGAAAGGATGGATACCCTTATTTAGCTAGTACACTTGCCTAGACGAGGTACTTACCCATCTAAGAGGCATCTCCTTGGGATGTATCTTATTTAGGTCAAGCAAGCTCATAAAGTAGCAGCCGGTCACGGAGACCTTGATTTTCAATCTGTAGCATGCCTGACATTTCCCTTGGTAGTTTTCCCTCTACAGAATATATTATTGTGTGCTGTTACCCATCGTCCACACTAGGCGGCGCTCTAAGCCCATCGTAAATGCGAAAACCGCGCCAACTAAAATCTGCTGCCGTCACCACCTTTTGTGGGAAATGGGTAACAGTTTGAAGGTTATTAATTGAAAATTTGGAAATTAAAATAGTCATTTCTAAACGAGGCAACAAGACTGGCCATATGTTTGATTCCGAAAGCATGCAGTCTTCGGAAACCCTGATTTGCTTCCTTTCAGTCTCAGGTGTGTCTTTGCAGACCACTAAGGCGAGGCTGAAAGTGACAGTAGGTGGGTGGCAATGATACTGGGGAGTGGCCCTCTTTTCCTCGAGGTCAGATGACCTGGGATTGTGGTAACTGGGAGATGCCTTGTTCTTCTGGGAAACCTACACTGCTACTCAAGGAATTTACATAAAACCCAGTTATCAATCTTAGCCATGCTCAGGAGAATAGCAGTAGCTTGTTTAACCGTCAGTCTGGGAGGGATGGTTTTCGTTACTATCTGGCAGAGGAGCGGTGGGAGCCATGACTGTAGCAGTGGATGTGGGGGCTCAGTCTGTAGTTAGTTCAGAGAAACAGCTCTCTTCACTTCTGAGGTTCCAGGCACTGTATTACATTCCACGGTCTTCCTTGCATTTCAAAGTCCTGTTAGGTGACTCTTATTTGTCTCTACTTTGGTAAATGAGAAAATGGAAATTCAGAGAGCTTTGCTGGCTTATAAGCATCACGTACTGCACTGTGTATTAATTTCTTATTGCTGCTAAACCAGTTACCCCAAAAGTAGTAGCTTAAAACAGCATGAATATATTATCTGGAATATATTATCTGGAATATATATAATATATGAATATATCATACCACTGGAAAAGGGAAACAGCTCCTAGGTTGATTCCTTGACTAATATCTGTAGGTCAGAAGTCCAAACACAAAGATCTTGGGAAAATCAAGGTGTTGGCAGGGCTGTGTTCCTGAGCAGAGAATGTGTTTCCTGGCCTTTTCCAGCTTCAAGCAGCCACCTGTGCTCCTTGGCTCATGGCCCCTCTTCTACCTTCAAAGCCAGCTGGTGGTGGCTCTCTGATCCTTCTTCCACCATCACATCTCTCTATGATGACAGCCAGGAAATATTCTCTGCTTTTAAGGTCCTATAAGATTAAATAGGGTGTGTCCAAACAATCCAGGATGATACCCCCACCTCTAGGTCTTTAACTTCATCACACCCACGGAGTCCCTTTTGCCATTACATAGTTTCAGGTCTGGGGATGAGGACAGGGACACCTTTGTGAGTTTAGACAGACAATCCCATCATCAGCTCATGGGAGGAAGATTCTGTTCAGTATTTTGGTTTTACATGAACATGGAGACAAGATGCAAAAGTTATTTGTTGTTAATAATTAAAGCATCCAAGCAAACCTGTGCAGTAAGTTCTAGAAGCCTTGCTGAGCATGATTTATTTATAAACTCCAATGCATCATATTAGGTGGTGGTCATGGAATGGTAAAAATAAAGTCTTTTTCATTCAGTCGAGTGAGGAGAGTTATATGAACAAAGAAGTGGAGTGAAGTAATATTGGTGCTGTGAGAGAAACCCACACTGAAGAAGGTTACAGAGAGGAGAGTTTAAAAGGTCTCTTTGAGTTCTAAAATAACCAGCCAAAACCTGTGGTTGCTTAACTTTGGATTCACTTATGGATCCTGCAACAAACAGGAACAAGGCTTCCCTTAGATAGATTATAGCCACATTAAACCTTTGACTGCTACATTGTTATTCTGAGTGTTAGAGTTCTGTTCTGCCCTCAATCTGGAAGGAATCTCTGCAGGTTGATAACAAGAGGGAAGTCATCTTGTTTGTTACCACTGGAAAAGGGAAACAGCTCCTAGGTTGATTCCTTGACTAATATGTCCTGGATTACCCAGGGTGTGTCTCCCTGTGCATGCACCTGTTGGGTACGGACTGTTCATCTGAAGTTACAACATTCTTATGGGGCAACAACTAGATTGGCTGCTTCAGCCCTCTCCCAGGTTCTAGTGGAGAGATGAAGAGCGTTTGTCTCATTCTCCTCTTCTGGACCTGAAGAGCAGGGACCAGGATCCTCCTTGGGAAACCTGTATGGGAAGTGAGTATGGATTCTGAAGACAGCAGTAGAGAGTTGAGAGGGTCTCTGATTTCTTCAGTGGAAGATGTAAGATTTTGTTGTACTCCATCTTCTTACCTCGGACAGTTTCCACACTAAGTAGACATTCATTCTGCTGATTCACCCTTAAACTCGAGGACTTACTCTAGATTATGCCAGTGTCTGTGGTGCTGCCAGCACAGTTAAGGAGATAGAGCTCATTCTAAAGGGATCAGAATGATACTTCCTGCAGATGCAGTGGGGCAAGTGTGTACATGAGTGACATTGTGATGGGCAGAGATTTTCAAAGCCTGCAGGGAGGTGGGTGTGACACCTGTAGGTTGGTGGCCCTTTGTTAATGGTATTAAAATGTGACTCATGACCCTCCACCCAATCTAGCCTAAAAGGTAGAACTGAAACCTGAATCAGGGACAAGATTGCGAATTCCCCCTTCCCTGGCTCTGGTGAAAATATAATTCACAGATAATGGCTCCGATCCATCATCCATGAAATCTTTACAGGTATAACGAAATGCAGGAGAGACTCTTATAAAGCACACTAGGCTGAGAGCCAAGGAGTCTTGTCTTCTATAATGCTTTATCACTCAGTCCCCATGTTCATGTAACCTCTCTGGTTTAAGGTTTCATTGTAAAACCAGGGATTTGGAGTAGAGGGTTTGACAGTTTCCCTTAGGCATAAACGTTTTAGGGTTTGAATTTAGTGGGGGTGGAGTCTGTCTGCAATTGCCACCCTACAACCACTGCAGGAGAGCTTTCCAAGTCATGGTTAAGAGTTCAAAATACCCTATTTTGAAATGATATTTCCAAGGTTGAGTCACACTCTGTGCATACACAATAAATATCTTTTGAGCTTCTGCAGAGCATCTGCTGGTGTTTTAAGGTAGTCAGCAGGGAAGGGCTGCTTCCATTCTCATGTGGTACTAAGATAAACAAGTATAATCCAAGGTAGTCACTGGCCAACAGGAGGAGCTTACAAGGTGCTGTGGGGCTGGCTTACTGGGTGGTCTGGCGGGAACAGCACAGGTGGATTTGGAATGAAGCGTGTTCAAAGTGTAGGGTGCTGAGGGTGGGGTGACCCTAAAATGATCACCGGACAGAGGAGACCGAAGTACTTGGGTCATGAAGGTCCTTGTTCACTGCAGTGCAAGCCCTACCACACAGTGGTTGGTCCATAATAAGTGCTGAACAAGTGCTTCAGTGAATGGAGATTACAAAACAAGAAGAAAAGCTTGGGTAAAGTTGAAAAAGGAATGCCTAAAATGTTTCTGAGATCTTACTCAGGAGGCAGAAAAACTACAGCCAGCATGCATTGCATTTTTGTTGCCATTTATTTTTTGGCAGAAACCCCATGGACAAGTAGGCAGGAACCTCAGTATATATAGGTATATTAGTTGAATTGAAGGAAATTTTTATTTCACATCTCAAGATTTGATTAACTTAGAGCACACCCTTCTGTTTTAGCAGAAGCTAGTGAAAAAATGGAGAGTTAGGCCGAGACTGGAATACAGTTCTGCCTCCGTTCAAAATAAGGAAATGTTGACTTTTATATATTTTTGACTTTTATATATTTTTGAGTTAAAAACTCCCTGTGTAACTAAGTGAGGAACCAAAGCACAAAGGAAGAATGTTTAGTCATGGTGACCATTTTGTACCTTGAAAATGAATTCAGGACGTGCCCTCCATATCTGCTTTTTATACCTCGACAGCACACACAATCAGTATTATTCCTTTGACAAGCTGAAAGTGAGACTGAGCCAAAAGAAAAAAGAGAATGTTTCCAAGATAACGCTTAACAGGATTTGATACCTGATCATGAATAGGTCAACTTCTTTTATTTTCTTCTTTATGTCCTTAAATATTGTCCCAATTTGTTTGGTACATTTACATGGAAAGTTTCATTTTAAATTCTAGTGCCCATGAAACAATTTGTAAGCATTACTCAGTGAAACAAGATTCATTAAAAAGGCTGCAGAAGCAGGAAGTTGGAATTTCCCTGGCTAACTTCTGGCATTATTCCTCTATGGAAAGAAAATGCAGAGAAAATGTTGCATTTGAAGGTTGTGAGGTAGGGAAGTGTTTAGAACAATCAACAGAAAAGGATAGAATGGCCTGAGAATCAAAGAGTGAGAAGACGAGGTTGAAAAGGACAGCTGCGATTTATTGTCAACGTGGTGTATTAAAAATCTATTTCCAGCCAGGCTTGGTGACACATGCCTGTAATCCAAGCAGCTCCAGAGGCTGAGTCAGGAGGATCACAAGTTCAAAGCCAGCCTCAGCAAAGGCAAGGCACTAAGCAACTCAGTGAGACCCTATCTCTAAATAAAATACAAAATAGGACTGGGGATGTGGCTCAGAAGTGAGTGACCCTGCATTCAATCCCTGACACCTCCTCCCCCCCCCCCCCGCCAAAACCAAAAACCAAACAAAAAACAAAAACAAAACCTATTTCCTTGAAAATGTCTATTCAAACAGAGTCCACCAACACTAAGTGAGCCTACAAAAGGTGGGAATTTGGATAATTCAGGATTATAAATAGCTTTCTTGTCTCCAGACTGTGAGTGAACAGTTATCTTTTTATAGCCCAGCTTAGTGGGCACTGGATGAAGCATAAATGGCTGATTGGGACAAACACATCTTTGATGGCACAGAAAGCAGGCACCTTGGAGCATCTGTGCAACATCCGTGCTGACCTGGGTGGTGGTGCTGTTTCCTGGGCCCCAGCATGTCAGGCAGGCACTCCGCTCAGCATCGTGGATGCTTCACATACACTCTCCTCTCAACAAGCCAGAGGGGTGGGTACTATTCTTGTCTCCATTTTCCATGAGCATTGAGGCTCAGAAATACAAAATAAGTTGCTCCACCTCATAAGCAGCAGAGTCCAAACTCAAACGTAGGTCTGTCCAATTTTTTTTTTTTTTTTTTTTTTTTTTTTTTTTTTGTGGTACTGGGGATTGGGCTCAGGGGCACTCGACCACTGGGTCACATCCCCAGACCTTTTTTTTTTTTTTTTTGTATTTTATTTAGAGACAGGGTCTCACTGAGTTGCTAAGTGCCTCGCCATTGCTGAGGCTGGCTTTGAACTCGCGATCCTCCTGCCTCAGCCTCCCAAAGTGCTGGGATTACAGGCGTGCGCCACCGTGCCCGGCTGGTCTGTCCAATTTTGAAGGCTACTCTTAACCAGACTTAAAAGGCAGGTAAACTTAGAGGGTTCTGGGGCTCTAAGAACTGGAGCAAACTAGGAAACATTTTACAGACATAAAATGCTCGGAAAAGTTAACCCAACAGATTTTTTTTCAAACATATGCTGAGCAAGGTGTGTAAATAAATATCCATGTAAATGGTATGAGCACTTCTTATTATCATCTAGCTGAAAAATGAAAGTTGCAAATGCTTATTTTAAGTCTTCTAGCACATATAATAAAGGTCTTAGTTTGAACCCAGTCGTTCATATGTTATAAAAACAACTCCTCCAAGATCCTACTAAATGCTTCATGGGTCATGTGTTTGAAAGATAGGAGTCTGATCCCTGGCAGATGATAAACCTCCTGGACTGAGCCTTCCTCTTTCATCTGGGACAGCTTTATCAGCCTCATTCTTTTGGTCATCATGATGTACTCTCAGGCGCTGAAGTCCTCATGTTGTTGTCACTCTTTCTTCTTCCCCTAGGTATACCTTAGTTAATTCAACTGGAGGCAGACTCACACTTCTCCCTCTGCCTTCTAATTCTTGTCTAGTAACCACAGGAAAATGTTCATTCCATCTTAGGTGAAGGCACAGCTCTGACTTTGATTACTAAGAACGAAAATAGAGCTTGTAATTGACAGACTCATGTCAAAGAAACAGATCCAGTGCCATCATTTTATACACCTTTGTGCAGCAGACCTGGTCTACTGCAGGCAAGAAGACATGTAAATATAGCATTACCTGCTAATTTGGCACTGCAAGGAATTCCCTGACGTGGCAGTAGATAGGCCCTGTAGGGCTGAGATGGCCTCACCCAGCCTGATGGCACTTGCAGTAGGAGGGATGAACCAGTGGTTTCTCTGCTCCTGTGACCTGGTCCACAAATTGCCCTGTGTTCCTGGCAAGAGCCACTACCTTTGAGGGTGGCCTATGTGAGAAATTAGGGAGGATTTGGATAGTTGTGTCTTCACTTGTTTGTGACCTTAAAGCATAAATGTTTTATTGTGTTTGTTGGTGTATTTAGTTGCAGTGGTCAGAGGTGCCCAATTTTCTTTCTTTCTTTCTTTCTTTCTTTTTTTTTTTTTTTTTTTAGTAAATTTCAAATCTATATTGTCTCTTTGTGTTTGGTCTAGTTCACACTGAAATCACCCATTAGATTCTTTATAAAATCTCCACCTTTCATCTCTAATTAAACTGCTTCCCTCAGGCCCCGTATGTCCAGATATATTATTGCCTTATCTTGTTTAATATACTAGTTCAAAGTTATTTTATCCATTGTAAACATTATGCAGGTTTCCAGTATTTTACAGATAAAAAAAGCACTTTAAGTTTAATTTGATAACCACTATTTAATGTCACTTGGATATTCAGTTAGAACAAAACCCATTTGTAAACTGGATACACTGGATGGTATTTGGTATAGGGGGTTGGATAGCAAATTCTACCTGTTAATGAGCACCATGTAGACTGAGATTAATATGTTCATACTTCATTTAGGTCACAGGAATGCTATACCTTTCTTCCCTTTATGGGAGACAGGTTGAGGAATTTGCTGTAAATAAATGAAATAGATGATGGGGCAATATATATATATGTGTGTGTGTGTATATATATATATATATAAAACTTACTATTATTTTAAAATTAGTTTATAATTAAAAATAATTACCAAAATTTACAAAGTTGTATTTACTTATTATAGGAAATTGAGAGAATACAGGTTCATGAAAACAAAAAATAAATTCCCTCATAACTGCATCAAATGGAAATAACCATGGTTATTATTTTACTGTACTTATTCTTTCTGTACAAAATGCTAAAATGAATAGCTTTTTACTTATAAAAGTGAAATCATACTTTTTGTACCTGCTTATTTCAATTAGTATTACATCATGAGCATGTCCAATATTCTTCTGAGCTCACCCTTTTTGTAGGCCACGCAATGTTTAGCAAATCCCCTTAATATTAGCAGCTTTGTGTTGATGTATTTGTGATAAATGTGATGCATGTCCTTAGAGCAAATCTTTACACATTACATATATGTCCTTAAGTTTCTGGAAGTACAGCTGTTGGGTTGAAAGCTATGAATATATGTGTGTGTGCATGTGTGTATATATATACAGACATATATATACACAGATTTTTTTTTTTTTTTTTGGTACCGGGGACTAAATCCAGGGTCACTTAACTACTGCATTACATTCTCAGCTTTTTTTTTTCTTTTTCAAGACAGAGTCTTGCTACTTTGCTTAGGGCCTTGCTAAATTGCTGAGGCTGGCTTGATGTTGCTATCTTTCTGCCCCAGTCTACCAAATTACTGGGATTACAGGCATGTACCCCATACCCAGTTAAAGTCATGAACATTTTTAATAGTTTCACGTTGCCAAATTAGCTCTAATTTAATATTAATAGATTAATGCTAATTAATAATTAAATAAATAATAACATTATTATTAATTATTAATGTTAATAATCTAATAGCTTTAGTTTAATATTCTTAAAACAAATCACTGTACCACCAGCAACACATTGAGTTTATTTTCACACACTGTACTGAAAACACCTTTTAAAAAAAATTCCAGTCCATACATTACTTTCTTGTAGTTGTAGTGGTCACATATTTCTTTGATTACTAGATCAAACATTTTTCATTTTATTGTCTACTATATTTGAATTTCTTCTTTTTCTTAAGCTTCATCTAAAATACTGAAGATTATTAAGATAAACAAGGAACAAGGATGCAACTTTGTGATATTGTGTAATTATTATTTTCCTTCCAAAGGGGGAAAAGAAAACCCAAGATCTTCTGTGACAATAAATTACTTATGGAATGAAAAACAAATTAACAGGATTAGACACCTGGGCCCACAGGCACATTTCCATGACGCATGACCCCATGGCACAAATGTAGTCATGCACTTCTAGTCTTCTTTATTTTAGTTCTTCTAACATGAGTTCCTGATGTGCTCTAGATCACTGTACTAAGGGCAAGTGAAATGAAGATCACCAGGGGGAATACTCCTAATTAATTTTACTTCTGTTCTATTAAGGCAGGCCTTTCCTGAGTTTTGGACAGTTGTATCTAATTGCCTACTGCAGAGTTCCACCTGGATTGGCTATGGAATTTCAAACCCAGCATGTTCCAAACTCAACTTACCTTGTCTTAAACCTCTTCCTTCCTCTGTCTCCTTGGTTAGTACAATAGTCTACCCAGAGAGTAACAATCCCCAAGACTTAAATTTTTTTTCTTAAGATCTTTTACTATTAACCTCTTTTTTCTCTAATAAATTCTTTAATTCAGGCTTTTATATTGTTAATCACTCAGTAAATATTGAGCCTTTCCTCAGTACGTGATCCTCTTCTAAGTACAAGGAGAGCAAAGATTGGAAGAAAATAGACAATGTTTTGCCTGCTAAAGGAAGTGGAAAGGAGGGCAGTTGACACAGATAACTAAATAATAAATTTGGATTCAGTGGGCAATTTTGAGAATGATTTAAGGCTGTCTAAAGAGGAAAAACTTAACCTAAGGCTTATAGAGAAGAGTCCACCTGTGTGGGGTCTGAGACTAGTTCTGGGGGGGGGGGGGGTGGCACAATGGGGAGGCAGGAAAGCTTGGCAGGCCCAAGGAGCAGGCTGGCACCAGAAGAGAGCAGTTGGCAGAGGTGAAACCATATTTGGATGGCGTGCAAAGAAGTCTGAATTTTATATTATTTTAAGCATAATGGGAATTCTATGAAAGTTCCTAGGGACAGAGAAAAAACGTGACTTAAGATTTTCAAAAAGAACACTGTGGCTATTCTGGGAGAACAGGGGCAATGGAGGAAACAGGGGGAACAATTAAAAGACCACTGTGGTTAAAAAACAAACAAATAAAACAAGAAACAAAAAAAGCACTGTGGTGGCTCATTTGAGATATCTGATGGTTGGACTAGGATGATGGTAGTGGAGATGAGAACTTAATTGTTCCAAACTATAAGGTCAATCATCCCTGTCATCACCTTGGAAGACACTAGTAATTGACCTGTCAAAGTTCCCCATTCTCTACAAAATATGATCACGGCCACTCACGGCACCCTGAATGCTCATGGCTAGTGGACTCCTATTTAGAGCACTTGGAGCTGTATGAATACTAAGAATAAGTTTTGTTTCAAATTTGTGCATACCAGCTCTATTTAAAATTAAAATTAAAAAATGTTTACTAAGAGCACATGAAATAATTAAACGGGTACAAATATGAATTCTAGGGAAAATCAGCTCAACTGATGTGGAAAGACTTGGTAAAAGGATGGGCAAGAATACCATTACAAGATTGGGGAAATAAAAAAAAAAATAGAGCATTCTGTCACAGATTCCTTCATGAGTCTCCAGTGTTCATTCTACAGACACCAAAGCTGGAATCTGAAAATGCATCAGGGGTGTGGCTTGCCAAGACAGTCAGAAGCTCAGTAGTGAAACTATTCTCAAGGAAAGGCCTCAAACCTCAATTAGAAAATTGGCGACTGAATATATATTTCTGTATTAGGTTAAAATAGAATGTTTAAGGCATCAGGTTTGTATGTTCCTCTTTGATTCATCAACATCAGGTAAGTGAGTGGCTGCTCAATCTGGAACTAGAATTGATGCACCAATGGACTAACAATAACATCTGTCCCTTGCACAGGCTGCAGTTTACCCTTCTGCTTGGTATGCTCCTCTGTTCCACCTTTAAGGAACAGGTAAAGTGACTTTTTGTTGATCTTTGTTGCTTCTGGCCCTCACAGCCCTATAATTCTCCATGAATACCCCAATTACCCTGTTTGCCACCGTGAGGCACAATTGTATATGTGGTTTGCTGAAGAGTTTTAGAAGTCAAAGAAACTTTGATGTGTTTAACAGACATTTATCTTCCCTTTAGCTTCAAAGAGAAACAAATTTTATCCTTTCCTTGCTAACAAAATGTAAGATACTGTCCCAGGAAGATTCCTCTTCTTTTATAGAGACCTGCCTGTATAAAAAACAGTATCACTCTAAACTCCTTGAAGAGATCATGTATTTCCTGGTTATTTTTAAAACTCAGTGCCAACACATAGCAGAGGCTCAATGATTGTTGAATGAACAAATGAAAGACTAGGCTATCTAATCTTTTCAACTGAGAAATATCTTTGTAAACATTTAATGATGTTACATCCATAT
Source organism: Tamias sibiricus (assembly GCA_025594165.1). NCBI lineage: Eukaryota > Metazoa > Chordata > Mammalia > Rodentia > Sciuridae > Tamias > Tamias sibiricus. The sequence goes on along the minus strand of CM046658.1, from coordinate 136,341,470 downwards.
TATACTATTATAGATTGTTTATGCAATGTACCCCACCCCACCTCAATTCATATGTTGAAACCTTAGTGTGCTTCTATTTGGAGATGGTATTTCAAAGGAATTAATTACAGTTAAATGAGGTCATTAAGGTTTTATAAAGACATACCAGAATGTTCCCCTGAAGCTCACACAAAAGAAAGATGTCACTCGAACACACAGTGAGAAGGTGGTTTCTTATTTCTTATAACATATTATGACCATATTATACTCTGGCCAAGAACCTCCCTATAGCTTATTACTTGCCAGCATTTCTAAATTTGTACTCCATATTCCTTGATCTTCAAGGATTTTTTTTTTTTTTTTTAAAGAACAGTTTACCTTTTTGCAATCACTGGCATCACTTACTGGTGATGGTAACTGTTAGATCAAGAACCAGCTATGATGAGTTGTCACCCAAGTATAGTCCACGTCTTTATCAGGACAAAAATACATGTGTTCTAATGGAATAATTTAAATAAGGAAGATAACTGGAATTAAGAGAAAATAAAATAAAGCCACAACTATTACTATACAAGCGTAACATATAAAGTCCTACAAAGTAGCTGTAGGTGAACTACATTTTGGCTCAGAGCTGTTCAAATCCAAAACAAAGGGAAACAGAGTAATTGTCTCTTTTGTTGGTACTGGAGATTGAACCCAGGGTGGTTTTACCACTGAGCTACATCCTCAGCCCTTTTGGATAGGGTCTCTCTAAATTGCTGAGGCTGGCTTGGAACTTGTGATCCTCCAACCTCACCCTCCCGGGTCTCTGAGATTACAGTGATATAATAGCATCTTTTAAAAAATTTCTATTTTAATTAGGTATATATAACAGCAGAATGCATTTTGATTCATCGTACACAATTGCAGCACACCCTTATATTTCTCTGGTTGTACATGATGTAGCATCACACCATATGTGTAGTCATACTTGTACCTAGGGTAATGATGTCCATCTCATTCCACCATCTTTCCTACCCTTATCCCCCCTCCCATCCTTCCCTCCCCTTTGCTGCATTAAAGTTCCTCCATTTTCCCCATGTCCCCCACATTATGGATTAGCATCCACTTACCAAGAGAGAACATTTGGCCTTTGGTTTTTGGGGATTGGCTTACTTCACTTAGCACGATATTCTCCAACTCCATCCATTTACCTGCAAATGCCATAATTTTATTATACACTTTTAATGCTGAGTAATATTCCATTGTGTATATATACCAGTTTCTTTATCAAGTCATCTATTGAAGGGCATCTAGGCTGCTTCCACAGTTAAGCTATTGTGAATTGAGCTGCTATAAACATTGATGTGACTGTGTCAATCTCCAGGATAAAGAACTCAAAAAACTTAACACCAAAAAACAAACAACCCAATCAATAAATGGGAGCTGAACAGACACTTCTCAGAAGATATACATTTGATCAACAAATATATGAAAAAATGTTCAACATCTCTAGCAATTAGAGAAATGCAAATCAAAAGCACTCTAAGATTTCATCTCACGCCAATTAGAATGGTAGTTATCAAGAATACAGATAACAATAAATGTTGTGGATGATATGGGGGGAAAAGGTACACTCATTCATTGCTGGTGGGACTGCAAATTGGTGCAACCAATCTGGAAAGCAGTATGGAGATTCCTTAGAAAACTGGGAATGGAACCACCATTTGACCCAGCTATCCCATTCCTCAGTCTATACCCAAAGGACTTAAAATAAAATCAGCATAACTAGAGTAATAGGATCTTCAAGATAAAAACAAATCAACTGTTCAGGAGAAGTATAGGTTTTACAACTACTGAGACCAAAGAGAATTGCCTCCTCTGAGTCCCCATAAAGGTATACTGTGATGATATAATAGCTGTAAGCATTAAAAGCACATGCATTAAAAATGTCAAGTTTGGTGATCACTTTTTCTTTTAGAAGTCAACAGCATCAAAACAAAGTGCAATGTAATGAAGGCATTTCCATGGAGAGCTAAAATGTGGATCAAATATGTAGCTTTCTGAAGACCTTCAGAGGATAAAATTGGGATTCATCTCTTTACCAGTTGGGCATCAAAAACTTCTTTTCCTGTAAGTAATAAAATTCATTTCAAAACCAGGCAAATGATTTTTAGATCTGAGGCCACTCTTCCCTTCTAATGCCGCAGATAGCATTTATTGAGGAACATAGTTTCCTCAATGTTAAGTGGCTACTTCAGTGTAGTGGACAGGTGAAATACATTTTAAAATGCGAAGTTTTATGGCTGCACTACTATTATGTGAACGTAACAGTGTGAAATTTCAAGACTGTGCAAAAGTATCTTCAATTTCAATTTAACTTTTTTATTAATAATGGTTACATATGAAGAGCATTGCACCTAGTCACAAAGATTTTTCAAAGATATCAATGATATGAAGTATAAGGTCACAAGGAAAATCAGACTCATTCCACTCCTGTAAAATGCAGCAGCCCTTAAACATAATTCAATTTACAATAATTACAGGGAATAGGGAGGACACAGAAAGTGGAAGGGGAAAATGGCATTCAACTTCTGAACAACACAGCTACTATTGTAATGAAAATATAATTTATTAAACAAATATAATAATACTGGGAATAAAATGAATTATAAAAGTAAAAAAGCAAATTCTAAATATAAATAATGGTGTTTTACCTAGTCAATAGAGTTACTCTTTACTCAACCTAGAACTTTAAATACAAGGTTCTGAAAAGTCAGAATTTCAAAGTGTATGGTTCCCTTTAAGATGTGTTGCACTGTAACATCTGGAAGTTGGCAAAGATCATCTTGTTTTATCAGCCTCAAAATGGTATGTATAAATAATTTCTCTTTTTAAGCTTTTTGTCGAGTCTGGAATAATAATTTTAAAAAGAATAAGCAGATTCAATTATTATGTTCATTTCTGTCTCTAAGGATAATAAACACATTTCTAATATAGTTTGTGGAAAATGTTCTGAGCAGAGCATATCTGTGCATTTTGAAAAGACTTAAAATTTTAGGTATGTTGGTAAAAAGTAGTTTCCTTTTAAGATCAAAAGTTAACAAATAGCCACTGGATATGTTGATATATGTCAGCAGAATTTTAAACAACTATATTTTAGTATGTACATTAAGACACTGATAAACTTTTAGATAGTAAGGAGAAACAAATGGAGTACTTATTCTATTTCCTTAGCAAATGTCTCTCTGGTTTGAGAAAGCTTATGAAGTTCCACATAACAACTGAGATTTCAAAATGCTAGCATGATTACAATGCATATTAACAGCAACATGCAAACCACTAGAAACAAAAATAAATGACTAACTTCATACTATAACAATGAAACAAGGCATTTTCAATAACTGTACACATAGCTGAAATAAGCATAAACATTTTTCATAAAACTGACTCACAAAACCTAGGAGACTTTTATAAAAGTGAAATAGTGAAGGCACTACATAATTCTTTCTGCTAACTCCACTTACTAAAGAAATCCACCAATTAAACTTGGCACAAAAGAGTTTAATTTCCATAAAGTGCATCACTTGGCTAAATACATTAAAAAGAAAATCAGCCATAACACAGCATAACAATATCTTCACAGACACAGAAATAAAACCACAATGCCACGGGTCAAGCCAGTTCGGAAGTCTGAAGTGTCTATGGCTTTCTGCTTTCTTTTTTTGTATAACTCCCAATTTAGAATATGTAATATATTTTCAAAAGAATATACCTTGATTAGCAAAGAGAGGTAGTGTTCTGAAAGAGGAAAACTCACTTAATCTACTGATAGAGATTTAAGATGATGATGTGGCAAATAAACTAGTCTAACTTATCAATAAACTGGGACACTTACAAAATCTTGATCAATGAATTCACTTTTAAAATCAAGGCTATTTTGTCACTTTAGCTATATGATTACAGCTCTTTAAAAGTTTTCCTTTGGTACTAGAAAGTAATTTTCTTATTTTAAACAGTATTAACATTTCAAATTAGACATTTTTATTTAGAGATGGCAAACATGTCAACATTTAAAACTCAAACACTTTTACCTTTACTGTGATGTTCACTGATTTAAGACATTAATGAAAATGTCATTTCAGAGATACAAGGAAGCATATATCACCCAGATAGTAACATGCAACTAATTTCCATTTGACTAATGTAATTGGTGATTACACACACACACACACACACACATATCTGAAGCATTATACAAGCAAAACACCATAATAATTTATGTACAGTATTTAAGAATGTAGACCTTGATAACAGAATTCTAACTAGTTTTCTTTCAGTGTATTAAACACAAAGCTGAATAAAAGACAAAAGCAGCAGTGAATATATTTCCTATCCCAATAACTTAAAAAACTTATATGTAAACTTAATACATATACATTTTTGCTCTTTTCGTCAATATTTCATAGTCCTTTTTGTTTCCTTTTTAATCGTATTTGCCACTTTATTCTAAATTTGCTGAAATGTTGAAATGGAGAGCTGCTTGTGTTTTGTTTTGTATTAGTCTTCTTCAGCATTATATGCCAATTCTGCTACTTCTATCTCTGAGGTGGCATTTTCAGGTTCACAAAAACTTAGGTGTGGCTTATTATCAGCTCTGTAAAAAAAGAGAAACATATCAATGAAGGGATTGCCATTTCACTTTATTAACCCACCCCCTTTTTTTTTTCCCAGTGCTAGGGTTCAAAACTAGGCCCTCATGCACACTAGGAAGGAACTCTACCACTTTGCCACATTCCCCAACCCTTACTTCTCTTTTTTTATGATCTTTAAAAATTATTTATCTTGAGAAAATACTAAACATTCAATGTAAAAGTAATAAAATATTCCATTAAAAATATAGAAATTAGTATTTTAAAGTTGTAATTGTCGGGTAACACCTTTAGAAATATAAATTGAAATAAATATATAAATTAAATATATTTTAAACTCAGTTTTTTCCAAACTACCATTTACCAATAAAAATCTACTTTGTAGTTACATAACAAAATTTGCTCTCATAATTATAGTTCAAAAATTACCACTAAAGTATTGATGATTACCTTAGATATATATGCAATAAAAATCCTATGTACTTTCAAATATATTATCTTTCATCATTCTATTAAGGTGGATATTATAGTATTCTATTTTTTGAATGAAAAGATTTGCAAAACTAATTAACTCTGTCAGAGCCCAGATAATTCAGGCATAGCTTCAAAATAAGCAATGAGAAAACACACAGGGTGATGCCAAAGACAATTTTAGGCAGAACCCAGAACACCCATGGTCTGTTTGCTCAGAAGATGCAGGACACAATAACACTGAGTGTATAAAGAATGCTATACAGAATATTAGAACAACTTCCCTCCAATTATTTAAGTGGTTAGGCTATAATAAACTAAATTATTATATACCTAGATTCTTCATCCACGATATCTTGATCAACCTCAATTCCACAGGACTCCACTCTTAGGATCTGTCCACCTTCTACTCCTGATACATACAGTGATTCTTCAGCTTCTAACGATAATGTTCTAAAGTATGTTACAGCAAAAGTTATTTTATATGAATAGGTATAAAATAGTAATATGTTTATTACTGTGAATACATGTAGCATTGGTAATATTCAGTTGTTGCATCTAATGCCGTCACTTAGTCTATAAATTGCTCACTGTGAGAATCAACAGAGAAATTAGTAGTTAAAATTAAAAGGATATTAGCCTCAAATTGATAATATGCTGATGGGAATGTAAATAAGCATATAACCCAAGAAGGCTTTCATATGTGAAAGGTTGGCATATATGCCCAAAAACAAAGATACCACTTAGGTTATAACAAATAATGTTTATCTTTGTTGAATGACTACAGAGGTTGATTTTCCTGATGTCCCCCAGCCTACAAATGTTTAGCCTTCTAAATTAAATCAAAAGACAATTTTTCCAAATTACAAAGAAGGAGAGCAAGATTTTGTGACTTTAAGAATCAGAAACTTCTGAGATCATATTAAAATATATAGGGCATGTACCCCAGAGTATTAGGAATAGAATTAGTCAGACTACAAAGGCAAGTATCACAACACACCTGATTCTACTCTCTAAAGCATCTATGTGAAGTTGCTTCTCACTGAGCAGTTTCTTCAAAGATTCCACCTCTTTTTGTTTTTTCAAGTAGTTCCCTCTGTAAATGGTAATTAGTCTCTTCTAAAGTTTCACAGAAAGCCTTTAAAAATGCAGAAAGAGAATAAAATTAATTACTGATGCAGTATTTTTCTTAAGGGCATTACTGAAGAGTCAAGAAAATGGCTAAAGGTCACAAGTATATAATCCAAGTGATTTACTCTCTTTACGCATCTTTTTAGGTCTCTATTATCTTGGCTGTCTTAGTCCCTAACTATAAGTTCCTTTTCTTGAGAATTATTATAGTGGTAAGCCAGTGAGACTGAAAGTGGGTATATGATTACAAATATATTAACAGATTTTTAAAAATCATGTTAGAATATTATGAACAACCTTATGCCAATATACATGAAACTGTCAATTTCTAGAAACATACAAATTATCAAAATTGATTAACTGAATCAATTGCCAATAATCCAGTTTATTGGTATGTTCTTTAAAAAATTCTGTTGGCGTTTTATTTGGAATTATAATACATTTACTGATAAATTTGGAAATATTGTCTTTATACTATTGAATATTCCTATCAATAGATCTTTGCTTACTTAGGTCTTACCTTATCTTTATGGATGCAAGCAAAAGAATTAAACACACACACCCTATAATTTAGCAAAGAAGGAATAAAAGATAACTTTCTTAACAAAGACAATAAACAAACAATTGACAACAACCAATGGTTTATAGTAAACACCATATGCTAATGGTGAAATGTAGGATTATTTCCTCTAAAATTAGGAAGGGAGAAAAATGATAATAGCTTCAATTTAACTCCAGGGATCTGTGCTAATACAATAAAATGAAAGATATTAAGGATTACAAAAGATAAAAACATAACTATTAATATTAGAGGTGATATGACTATACAGAAAATCCTAAAGGATCTGTAAACTAAGAAAATATTTCAGCAAGGATGTGTCATACAAAATAAATATATAAAATCAATAATGTAACAGTGATAATTTAGAATATAAATAAAACACCAATTATGATATCAAAAAATGCTAAGAATAAATCCTATTGCTTTTCTTACACGTTTAAGAAAAATATTAAACCTTTATAGAAGGACTTTGAAAGAAGACTTAAGTAAGCAAAGATCTAGGAAGATTTAAACCTTTCAAAATTAGTAAGTATATTATAATTCCAAACAAAATGCCAACAGGAGTTTTTAAGGAACTTACCAGTTGATTCTAAAAATTATATGGAAGAGTAAACAGCCAATTTTGAAGAATAAGGAAGAAACCCCTTGATTTCCTCGATACCAATATTAAATATGAAGCTAGAGTAATTAACACAGTCTAGTACTGGTAGAGGGTTAGGGAGAAGAGAAGAGACTACTGAGACAGAGCTGATTGGCCAAAAATAGTCACAATGAGTAATTTATGATTGAGGAAGAATTCCTAACTAGTTAAGGAAGGAGGAACATTTCCATAAATGATGTAGGGATGAATGGTCATCTATACAGAAAAAGCTAAGTCAATTAAAGGACCCAAGTATGAAAAGCATAAGTTTAAACCTATTAGAAAAATAATTTAGGAGAATATCCTGGGTATAGGGAAGAAAAAAAAATCACAGAAAATATGACAAAGGATGGGAACAGGAAATTCATAAAAGTCCCAAAGAGCTACAAGACAGAAAAGTTTTATAAGCCAGCTGGTAATCAAGAAATAAAAGGCTGACAACATTCAGTATTAATAAAGACATGGAGCAAGAGGAAAATATATTGTGGGTAAAAATGTAAACTAATATAACAAATTTGGGAAGTAATTTAAACATATGTCATGATATATGTTTATACATATACAACATATACAACAACCAAATGATTCCACTCCTGAGTTAAATTATTTAGCAACTATTTACTAAGTTGTAGGGTATTTTTAAATATTCCCTTACATAAATCCTTGGGTTTCCTCTAAGAGTAAAATCCATTTAGTAAGGGGTATTTCTTAGGGAAGATGTATGTAAGAGGAGGAAACTGTTTTTAGAATAGTTATTAGAAAAATGTGCTGATAGAACTATTTAGCTCTGTTAATGAGACCATAAAAATGGTTTGTATTCCTAGAAAATAAAAAATAAAAGACAAATGTATATTAATCTAATTAATTATAATGCTAATTAAAGGTGAATCTGTGATGTGTATAAGTTTCTTCTGTGGCAGAGATCAAACTATGCCTCAGAACTGGAAAAATCACCTAGGAAATGATCCTAACAATTGATTACATTACTTATCCTAATTCAGACTGCATTCTTTGCCTTTCTGAGTTTCTCAAAATTAGGAATTAATAAAATTCAGTTCTCAACCTTTAGAATAATTGAAAATTGGAATTTGAGGAAAGAACAGAAGCTTTAATGATTTTAGCTTTAATTATCTGTATTCACAACATGTTTCTTTAAAATGATATTTTATAATTCATTTCTAATTATAAGCTATCCATTAAAGCTAGTATAATAAGACTTCATTTTATCCAATTATATTATCTCTATACAAATAATAGATTTCAATTTTTCCAAAGGAAGATAGAATAAATTTAGGTCCTTATCCTTAATCTTCTCTTTTAGTTCAGGTACATGAAAGGATAGAAATGACAGCCTTCAACAGGGCACAGAAGTAGGTTAGAGACAAGGTTTACTGGATTAAGGATTCCTTATTCTTCAAAAAAGCTCAATAATCCCACTCTAAGGGATGTGGATTAATAAGTCATTTTGAAATTTTTCTCAAGTTGCTTAAGGAAATTTGCAGACTGAAAAGATTTAGATCTCATTAAGGTCACTGAATATTTTATTTTGAAGGAAAAGAGCACAAGATTTCTTTAAATTTATAATGCAAATAAATCTGTGAGCTGGAAAAGGAATAATAAACAATAATCTTCTTCAGCCTAATGTACACTTAACTAGAAATCTGACTTTCCAAACAAATTCTAGATTAACAATATGAGCTGGGACAAAAGTGACCACATATTTCTGGGGAAACAAATATCACAGATTTAATTCAGGCAAGTTACTAAACAAACCAACATAATAAGAACAATAATAAGCACTCTAGGGGGCAGAAATCAGAATAAAGAGTTGTTAAAATGTCTGATATTCAACAAAAAATTAGGTGACATGACAATCAACAATGTAAAACTAAACATATTCAACAGAATCCAAGCAGTCCATAGAAGCTGTATTTAAGTAACTTCAAGCATTGGGTATATGACAATGGTTTGTAAAGTGGCTATTACATATCTTAAATGAACTAAAACCAATAGAATTAAGGGTATTTATTATTTAATAAGTATAGAATCTCAATCAAGAGAAAGAATATAATACAAAATAAGCAAATGGAAATTCTGGAGTTGAAAAATCTAGTAACTAGAATGAAAAATTAATAGGACGGGCTCAACACAGATTTGACATGACAGAAAAATGAATCCTAAAACTTGTAGATCAACAGAAATTAGCTAATCTTAAGAAGGGAGAAGAAAATAAATGAAAAATGACTGAAGAAATGAATAGCACCTCAGGAACATGTGGTAAGACATGAAATATACCATGAAGTATACCAAGTAAACCAAGGAAAAAATGGACTTAAAAAATACTTGAAGAAATAATGGCCAACAATTTCCCAAGTCTGTTCTTTAGCACTAACCTATCAAAACTAAGAGGCTTAATGAATCCAAAGTGTCACCATAAATGCAGAGTGTCACACCTTGATACATCATAGTCGAATTGTTGATAGATATTAAAAGCAGCAAGGGCAAAATGATTTACCAAATACACAGAAACAATATTATTAAAGGTGAACTTCTCATTAGAACAAATGGAAACCCGAAGGAGCTGGAATGACACATTTAAAGTACTGGAGGAGGACCTATCAGTAAAAATACCACTCAAAAATGAAGAAATAAGGTATCAATGTTTGAGGGCACAAAACTCTCCTATATTATGAATGGGAATGCAACACAAGGGAGTAACTTTAGAAAACAGTCTTTGAGTTTTTTTAAAAAGTTAAACATAAAATTGCCATATGACCAAACAATTCCCCTCCCAGGGATCAAATCAAGAGAAAAAAAACTATTTCTACACAAAAGATTCTATGAAATTGTTCATAGCTTTAGTCATTGTAGCACAAAACTGGAAACATGAATATCTCTCAACCAGTAACTGGACAAACACAATATGGTAATGAATAAAATGAAAAACAATTCAGTAATAAAAAATAATGAAATAATGATAGCCAGATGCAAAAGATTATATATACTGTATGGTAATTATATACACACAACCACATACACACACACTGTATGATTCTCTATATATGAAATATCCAGGAAATGTAACTTTGGAGAGACTGAAAGCAGGGTAGAGGTTGCCTTGGGCTGACTGCAAAAGAGCTTGTAGGAATTTTTGTTTGAGGTGATGGGAATATTCTAAAACCAGATCATGGTGATGGTGGCATAGCTCTATACATTTATAAACAACTATTAAATTTTACATTTATAATGGAAAAACAAAGAGCATACAAAGAAAGTTTTTGGATAAAGATTTTACTTCAAGGATGCTGCTTTTTAAAAACTACATTGTTCATGCTGAAACACAAAGAACCGTCTCAGTTTAATTGAATAACATTGCTAACCTATCAATTAAATCTGTTCCATTTAAATACCATTAACATTTGGGGAGAAAACTTGCATAAAATGCTAGCTAATCTATTATTACCAAATCTTTTAGTGAATCTAGCCTACTCCTTGAAAAAATAGGCCATTTTAACACGTCAATTAATGTAATTTGAGTAGCATCAAGCATGAACTGAACTGATAACAAGACAATTACTTGTACTTCTGAAGATAAGTTTTAAATTTGATTTTAGCTGTAGGTTCTTTACTTGGACAAGTGAACAGGAAAAAAAGTCAGTATGCAAATAATTCTATGAAATGTGGTAAAACAAAATTCCAAGTCACTGTTTTTGAAACAGTTAAAACAAAAAAAAAAAATAGGATTTATTTTAGATCTCCACTGACTATATAATGCTTATGAATTTTTATTTCTTCACTGAACTAGGTCCATGTATTTCAAAGAAAGAAACCTTTGACTCAAACATTAAGAGCTTTCTGTGAAAAACTCTCATGGTCCAAAATGATAATATTTTGCTGCTTGCGAATCCATTCAAGAAACAATGTAGTTATTGTACTGTATTATTTGTTCCTCTTCCATGTGATATATAATACAGCACTTACCCTGCTTTCTTCTAGGCTATCAAATGGACCTGGTGGATCATCCAGACAAAGAAATTCTCTCACTGCAAGGCTTTTCAAAGGTAAAAAAAATTAGCTGGGGTATAAATAAGTTTACAAAAGATAGCAAGAAGCAGAAGTTACTTTGAAGCTATATAGTATTCTAACCAAGTAGGTTTTGCTGATACACCAAAATAAGCAAGTTGGTCATGTGTCTTAATATAAGTAACAAAATACACATAACAAACTATGAAGGACACAAAAATCTGAAGCCATTTTATAAGATCTTATAAACATAAATAAAAATCACAACTTTATTGCTACATACCAACTACAGGACATAAAATATAATTAGAATAATGGAACAGGAGACCAATCTAAGTAGTGATTATTAGTCTCAACTAGTAACAAAGTCATTATCCAGTTATGAATAAATATAGTTTCTAATTTATACTTCACTTGTTTCTCCTTTGGTGGATGCTTCTAAATAACTAAAAAGCATTTACTCGGAAACAAATTAAAGATAATAAACAAATTAAGGTGTTTATTACGTTCATTTACTTATTTTTGCCTTTAGTCTGAGGAAAAATTCCTAACATCCTATTTCTGAATTACCAAAAGTTTTAAAACACTGTTTATACTTTGTACTCATCAGAAATAGGTTAAGAAGGCAGATAGCCAAAACGTTTTTTTTTTTACTAAATTTCTTTATAAGAAAAATAGCTCCCCCTACTACTACCAAGCAAATTTTGGACTAATAAACAACTTTATGTGTATGTCAAAACATAAATGTGCAGTCTTTAATTTTTCATTTATAAAAGATATGAATATAATTGCTTCATGGACTACATAAAAGAGATGACAACCTATGCTGAAAAGAGAACGGGACTTTTGGGTCCAGATTGTCCAGATAGGTTGATGATGATGGGATGCTCAAAAAGAGATGAATAGGATTCTTAGTGAAATTTTTCCAAAAGAAAAACCAGTATGAACTAATATAGAGAGGTAGTGTTAAGAAAAATAATCCAGAAAATCCCAAAGATAGAACAAAGAAGTTGGTGGTGATATGGCATCCAGAAAAGCATATTTTGGATTAAAAAATTTTAATAACTTGATAAAAAAGAACACACATTCAGGGAAACAAAGGATTTGTGTCTTCATAATAATGGAAGCGACCTTAAATGTGATCTAGTTCAATCATCCATAGCTTTTGTCCCTTTGACAGGATCAGCCAAGAGTATACTTAAATATTGACAGAGATAAGGGATACTCAACCTCTTTGGTTTTTACATAAACCATCCCACGTGTGAATAATGCTAACAATTATTTCTTTTATGAAGCTGAAGTTTTTCTCCCTGTAGTTTCTATTTATGTGTTTTATTTCTGCTTTTTTAGTGGAGGTAGTTGGGCATCCAGGGTAAACCTAAGTCCTCCTTCACATGGGAACACTGAACATATGTCAAGAATGTCATCCCATTTCCTCTAACCTTCCATCTCCAAGAATCAGTACTGTTTTTACAGTACACTGCACACACAGAGCTTTCATACATCCTATTTTAATTTTCACAACAATTTTGTGAGGTTAGGATAGGCACTATAGTATCTCCAATTTACAAATGAAAGTTCAGAGAGGTAAACTGACTTGCCCAATGTCAACAATGCAAATGATAGATGAATCTTAAATCTGTCTTCTGATTATAAATATGTGTCCTTTTCTACCTTCAAATTCTTATGTTTTAGTTCATTTTCATTTTTTCTCCTTACACATCACTTCTCTCCAACATATACAACTTGTCTGTATACCTTTTAAACTGTGGCCTTTAGAATCTTTTAACTGGTTTAAGAGCACAGAGTAGAAATGGGACTATCACAGTCTTCTGGTATAGATATTAATTGCATCCTCCCAATATTCATATAGGAGTACCTACTATTAGATAAAAGCAAGCCACAGGAAATAAGTTGATCTTGGGCTTGAGAGAACAAAAATGTGGATGAAACATCGAGAAAACAGCAGTTAGTATTGAAAGAAAAAAATGCCAAGAAGAATATGGGAGGGTCTTGTTTAATACACTGAGTATATGACAGTCTAATGTGAGCCATTTTCATATAGGTTTATATTCAGATTTCCTCATGTTTTAATAATGTTTTTATGTTCATTAATCACTCCAAATATTGAACTGATGCTGATAGGAAAGGAAAAGTGAGTAAAGCAGTATATGTATCTTTTTTTCATATCTTTTGTTTATACTAGAAATTTGGCCAATATCAACAGTGATGTTGACAGTACTCCCTGCTGGAGGAATCTTTTCTGGAGTGGCTGTCTTATTTCATTCTACCCCCCCCGAAACATTTTTATGATTTCTGGCTCATTTGAGTTCTATTTAGATGAAATTAATTGGATTCTCTGAATTTTCTTCCATAAGTTCCAAGGTTATATTCCACACCTTACTTTAAATCTGAAACATAATAACAAAATTTGAAACTGATTACAACTTTAATTTACAGCCCACTTTTTCAGTGGTTCACTATATTTCTTCTGCTTGAACAGGACTCAGAAATTATCACCCTCAAATTGTATTCCTATGCAAGAAGAGGATAATCAGAAATCTCTGAGGAAAGTAGAGTTTGAGAAAAGACATAAAATCCAATACATTATTTTTCTTAGGAGAGAAGCTGTCACTACTGCTTGAGAATCACTTGACTAGGAAACTTTATTTAGATTCAATAAATATCTACTGGTTATTTACATGTGCCATGGGTCTGCTTAATGATTTTCTATACAGAATTAACACATGATTTATAAACAAGTCAAATGAATTCTAATGATACAGAAACACCAAAACATCTATATTAAATGATTCATGGATTAAGTGGAATCATTTTATAATAACCTTCTTTTTTTTTTAAACTCTTTACTGATAGGTTGAATATAGCCCCCTAATTTCTGTTCTGTCCAATCTTTGCTTCTATTTGATTATGACAATGAATAGATAATAAAAACACTATAATAAGAGTGAAACCTATCTGGCTAAAGGGAAATCCAACAATTTTGAATTAAAAGGCAAGGAAGAGTCTATATCATTGAGTTCCTCTTATTTCCTGGATAGTGTATCTGGGAAAACTATTTTAATAAAGCTAAGACCAATTGTTAACTTAAAATGCCTGAAGATAATGGAGACCACAGGTGGTATCCTTCAGCATCGTTTTTTATTTTTAGAGGAAATCTGTACTACAGCTCTTTGAGTCTCTTTACAAAGTATTCTTTGAAAAAGTTTCACTGTATTTTCAAATTATGCTCCTAATAAACTAACTCCTTCCATTGAATATTCACTTTATATCTATTTTCCTTTTTTTTTCATAGATATGTATCTGTTTACTCTTCACAAAATTCTTTTTGAAGTGTAACAGCTTAATGTGTTTTTTATCTCAAAGGTTGTATTTTAAAAGAAGCCCCCAAAATCAAGGCCTACAATTCATTAAAAGTTCAATTAAGAACTAAGTAAAAAATGTATTAAAAATACTAGATGACAATTCTGCCAAAAGCAAATTAGGCACAAAAAGTCACTACATAAAAACATTACAGAGGGATTTCAGATAAAAATACTGTATAAGTTAATACTTGTCTTTAGTTTTAAGAAAATAGCAAAAAGATAGGAAGTATTACCTTGAGGACTCAGGGATCAAGACTGGTTTCAGATAGGGTTTGAGTGTAGGAGATGGGTAGGCAAGTGTATAGCTAAAGGGCTCATGCTTAGCTCTCTGTGGAAGATGGGAAAGCTGGGCAGTGAAGCCCTAATCACCTGATCATCTCTTGCCTATACACTGCTAGCACATTGGTGTCCCTAATCATTTTTTATCCCTTCTGAGCCAGAATATTTTAAAACCTCATCTGTGGCTCCTCTAGTAAGAAGGAACAAAGCCAAACTGTTATTAGAATTGGCATAAATCACCTGCCTACATTCATGTTTACCATTCTGATTTGACTCATTAGCAAGAGTACATCCTCACATCTATAGTGCTGTCCATGCTTCCATGCTGTCTATCATCCAGGCTCATTCTTCCCACCTCTACTTGGTATTCTTACTCTTCAAGATTCAGCTTATCTAATAGCTATTTAAGAAAGCCTTGCTGGCTAAATCCATTTTCTCTGCCTCTTCTATGTATTACCATAGCACCGTCATAGGACTTATGCTGTACTACTAGTATTCTGTGTTTACCAAGAAATCTATTCCACTAAAACGTAGATGACAAGTTCCTGGACTGCACAGATTATATTCAAATCAACAGTAGAGCACAGAATAAGCATTCACCAAACAATGAATTTATTAGAATGAAACTATTAAGAATATCAGAACAAATTTATATCCAGTGGTATAAGCACTATAGCACAATTTAGTTTTCAAGAGAAACTCTTACTTTTTGTGAAAGATCAAAGTCTTAAGAATTGAAGATTAGAATCTGATTGCTGCTGATGCTCTGATTTCAAGATACACAAATATTCATGGGGAAGCACAACAAAATGAATAGGATGTAAGAAATCTGGAGTTGAATGGAGATTTTTTTTTAGAGTACACCTAGTCCAAATACCTTATTTTGCAAATGAAGACACTAATTAAAATCAATTAAGCAATTTGCCTTAAATTATTTTGCTACTAATCCAGAAAACTGAGTTTTGTATAAGGTCTCTAAGGTCCCATTTAATTAGGTCAGAGTCTAATTAGTGTCTATAATTTACTTTCTACTAAACTAACATTTTGTGGCAAAAATCATTCAACCAACCTTAATGTGTTGATTCTTATGAGATGGCATTATATAACTGAATTTTTCTTTCCGTTTATAAAAATATTAAGATCAACCCAATTTCTCTTGGTAATATATTTACATCCAAAACAACTCAGAGACACAAACAATAAAACTTCTTGTGAGGAGATAGTTTGGATTGAAATGTATAAGTAGTTAAGTTTTCTTGTTCATGAAATACAGAATTATTAAATTTTTTTAGCTAGGAGAGATTAAGTTGTCATCTAATCAAATGAAACCCATTTAATTATTGTCTCTTTAACACCACTGATAGTTATCTACAAATATTTCAGGTAAGTAGGGACTCAGTTTTTAAAAAGGCAGAACATGCTTACATGGGACAGCTTGCAATGAAAGTCCCCTCCGACTTATTTGAGCTGATGGTGCCCTTCTCCTAACACCTCACTGTCATTCCTAGTTCTATGTGTTGACTGATTCTGACTCATATCTATCTTCCTAACCATAATCTCAAACCAATCTTTTAGGCTCTCAAATCCTACTCCTACTCTGGGTATTGCTTCATATTTACAAATAGCACTGACCTCTCCCTTCTCTCAGTTTCTACCATTTGTAGAATCTGTATCATAAAAAGCAACAACTCAAACTCCCTTCTGTTTGAACAGAAGCCTAATATCTCTAAATGAATTTTAAGACCAATAGTATATTCCTTCTGATTTTATATAGGGCATGATGCAGAGCAAATGCTTAACATACACGTGAATAATCCTTCCTCTCTTCCTTCTATTCAGTGCTAATCTCTTATACTGAGAAATTTAAAAAAGTAACCTATCACTCATAAGAAAGTGGATAAAGTACCACAATCAAGGCATAAGTATCATTAGAATTTTATTTGAATTCAATTTAAGTTTTCTTACTGGATTTCCTAAATGTCTGATGATATATGACAAAAAAAGGTAAGCCAATAAAAGGGAGGCCCACTAGGTTCTTTCATGTGAGACTTTTCTGAATCTTTAATACACAAAGATCATTTAATGAAACCTTTCCCCAGCTGATTTGGTCAAGAAACTTTTCTTTTCCTGAAATGCTTATCTATGGATTGAGCATGACCACTACCAATGTTCTGAGGTACACAATTTTACAAGCATCATGATCTTTAATGTTGCCATCAATGTCTAACATAATTGAAATCTACTCTTCATCATTAAAAAGGTACATCTGAATATTTAAGAATGATATACTTCTGCTACTTAAAAAATCAAGCAATCAAAAAAACGAGCTACTTAATGTGGTGCATATCATTTAAAATTTGATTAGTGAAAACAGAGTACAGTCATTCATAGAATAAGTGAGATTTTTAATTCAACACAGTATTTTCAGCACAAAGACATACAGGTTTACTGAATAAAGGAGAAGAGAAAAGGGATAGGATGCGTTGACTTCTTTGTAAAAGTTTTCTTTTATGGTACATATAAAATATTTCTTCTTCAAAGACATTCTCTATGATTTTAATGTTTGTTGACTTTTATTAATGCATTGTATGCCTGCATTAAAAATATTCTTCTTTTTGAGAATACATAGAAAGTATACAGAAAAATAGGTATTACCTATGTACCCACCACCTAGATCACACAACTGCTAGGTTTGCCATATTTGCTTCAATATTTTTTTTATAATAAATAGTACAATAGAGAATATCAACAGTTCTCTCATTGAAAAACTTATTTGGAACTGACTGTGTTAGCCCTGTGCTAAGTGGGACACTGGAGAATAAAATAGCCACATGACCTGCTGCTATGTATCTTACAATCTGGTAAGATAAATACAACCAAATAATCACAGATGTAATTACAAACTAAAATGTTTGAAAGTCATACACCAACCAGCCTTTCAACTGGTATTCCACGAGAGAATTAAACCCTACTGATAATGACTTAAGTGATTATTTTCTCAATTTTTAAGACTGGCACATAGCTAGAAGTGTAAGAGAAATTAATTAACTCATTACATACAATGAGTGTCTCAAGGACTTAGGAGTTGACTCTCAAGCTAGTGAAGAAGGGCTGGTATAGGCAGTAAAAAAAAAATGATCTAGTCTTTGGTGGTGATGGGCAAGAGTCAGTCAGGAAGGCCTGTTACTTTAAGAAGTCAAGTTTGTGTTGAAATCTGAAGGATATATTCAAGTTACTTAGGCTAGAGTAGGTTAGTAGTGTGAAATATTGACTTTCCAGGAACAGCAAATTTGAAGGACAAAGGAGCAAGGTGATTTTGGAGAAAGAAAAAGATGATTAATATGGCAGAGATAAAGAGAATGAGAAAAGGGGAGGAATAACAAAACCTGAAGTTGGAAAGATAGGTAGGTAGGGACCAAAACTCTTTTATAATTCTATCATATAAGATTTCTGTGGCTTTAATGAGCTACAGAAATAAGAGTGGGCGAGAAAGACCAGTGGGAAGATTTCTACAGTAATTAAGGCAAAAACACCTGCTTGGATAGGGTGTTAATGGCATCAATGGAGAAAAGTAGATATGTTTGAATAGGACCTAAAACATAAAGGAAGGGATATAAGTAGATCATGGTAGATCATGCAGATCTGGTAGATCACCCCCATGCTGAAAATTGGGGGAAAACAGTCTGGAGATTGCTTTTAAGTTTATTTTAGGTTTGAGGTAAATTTTGAGAAATCTGAGGGAGAGATTGCTGCACATACACATCTGGAGCAGAAAGAACGGGGTCTGGCCTATAATTTATTATTAAGAGGAAAAAAAGCCATTAAGCTTAGACAGTACACATTGAAAAGCAAGCTGCTTATGTTTGTGTCTTATGTATACCACAAGGCAATATACACAAGGACAAACTGAGAAAACAGGGTAGAAAATGTGTTTCATCTTTCTGTGAAAAACTGCTAGAGTTAGACATATATGCTATTAGAAATATTCTGTTTTTTTTCCCCAAAATAGTTCTAATTTATCTGAAGTCCCCAAATGAGATACCTAGCTAATATTAAATCATTAAGCAATTTTCTTATAAGTATATTCAGAATTGACTAATATGTGAACCATTTAGTTTAATGATCACAAAAATACTAAATATTAAAATCAAGTTGATAGTTGGGTAGCTTGGTATTGAGTATATAGTGAACTAAATTTTTTACCTCACTAACTTTGCAAAAGCTTTAATAAAAATGAAATGCCAAATAAACTCCTTAATTGAAAGAAAGCAAGAAAATCCCAAGGAGAACTTTATTTGAGAAGACAAGTAATTATACTCTTTCTCTATATTATGTGCTCTAAGTATGGTCTATTTTTATTCTTTAGTTTAAGTCAGTTGTTGAAATACTTTTATAATTTCTTATTTCAATTTGTTACATACCAGTTAGCAATGTCCTTGTGCGCTACTAAATTTTGAAGAAATGCTTGTAATCCTAATTGTCTATCTTCTAAAAAGTCGGCGTTGTAATTATCTTTAAACCAGCGTTTTGGTGGAAGTGCTAATCGAAAGCCTGGGAACATCTCTTTTAGCTGAAAGAGAATGAGAAAATACAATGTTTAGTTCAATTACATCAATTCTAGAAGGTATATTCTGCTAACTATGTGAAATTATTCATGAAGGAAGATTAAAATAATAAAATTTAGCTAAGCTTTTTGTGCCTTATTTTTCTTCTTGTTTTTACCAGTCCTGTGTACAAAGGTGCTCCAGTTGCTCCACATTCTTGCTGGAACCTGGCATTGTCCATCTGTTTAATGTTAGCCATTCCAGTGCATGTGCAGTAGTATTTCATTGAGGTATTTCTTTATTATGTTTCTTTATTTGCCCCTCTTTATTGATAGCAATGTGGAATATCTTCTCATCTCCTTATTTATATTCCTATATCTTCCTGGTGAATTATCTATTAAAATCTTTCTAGTACATCCCCCTTTTAAAATACTGGGTTGCCTTTTTAGTAAGTGCCAGGAGTTCTTTTTATATAGTCCATATACAAGTCCTTTGTATTTGTACTACAAGTATTTTCCCTCAGACTGTGGCCTGATTTTTCATTTTAACAGTCGTATCAGAGCAGATGTTTTAAATTTTAATGTTATCTAATTTGTCCATTTTTCCTTTTAGGGTTGGGGATATAGCTCAGTGGTAGAGTGCTTGCCTAACATGTTTCAGGTCCTGGGTTGCGTCCCTACCACAAAAAACAAAAAACAAAAAACAACAACAAAAAAAACACCCCCCGACACAACCTGACTCTCCCCCATTTTTCCTTTTATGGCTTATGCTTTTAGATCATAAGAAATTTTTGCTCATTCCAAGGCTACAAAGATTTTCTTCTTTTTTTCCTAAAAGTTTATAGCTTTAACTTTTATATTTTGGTTTATGGTCTACTTTTCTAAACATTTAGCTTAAAATCTACTATCTTAGGGAAGACTTGCACAACCAGATTATCTACTTTTATATATTCTATTCAAGTTACCTTAACTGTATAGCATATAATCTCAAAACTTAGTGGTAAAAAACAATTATTTATTAAACTCATGGAATTGGTGGGCTGGTAATTCATACAAGGTACAGTGAGGATGTGTTCTACAATGAAGTGGGGCCACACCTGGAAGATTTGAAAGCTGGGAGCTGGAATCATCTAACATTCACTCATACATATGTATGATTCTGGTTGTTGGTGAAACCTTAGCTAGGACTATTAGCCATAAGCCTAGCAATGGCTTCTTCGGATACCCTGGACTTTTTCACAGCATGGAGGCTAGGCTTCAAAGGCAGAAAGTCAAGATGAAACTATATACTTCATATATTCCAGCCTGTAAAGTCACAGAGCATCATTTCTGCTGTCCTCTATTGTTTTATTCATGTTCAAGTGAAGGGGAAATAGATTCTATTTCTTAACAGGCATTGGCAAGATTCTGGGAGAGCATATGAACTGAGGACATTGCTGTGACCAGTTTTTGGAAAGACATTCTGCCACACATTGTCAAGTCACTAATATGTTTTTTAGTAGTATTTATCACAATGTAAATAACACTTATTTAATTTGGGGTTCTCTTACTAAATGTTACCTGCACACTGGAATCTTTCTGACAGGTTAGAACTTAACCAGCTGGAGTGTGACCTGGGTGTTGTGATTTTAAAAAGCTTTCCCAAGGAGTCCAAAGTGCCATTAAGATTGAGAACCATTACTACACTGTAATTACTATAGCTGTATCCTCAATGTCCACCATCATGCCTGCTATAAAAAAGTAGTCAACAATATATGTTCAATAAATGGATGAAATAAATCTATAAACATTAACATTTTTATATTTAAAGCTAAATATTACAACTATGAAAAAAGACTAGTAAAAGGGAAAAAACTCACACAGGGTAAAATGTCAAGTAAAAATGTAAAATACAACATTCTACATGTATACAAGTACATGAAAAACAATAAACAAGGCAAAAGGTAGAAAGTAAAATGGATACTAAAAACCATGATTTTATTTAAAGATGTAAATAGATATTTTTGACCTTGGACCTTTGTTATTTAATACATCTACAATGAAAATAAAGTAATAAAAGTGATGAGGAGGAAACAAAAAGTATTTTTATTAATTTTAAGCATTACAATTTAAATATATCTATGTCCAAATACATATTTGTTTTCTTAAAAAATTATCAAAGGAAAAAAGGGAACTATTTAAAAAATTGAGTAATTCAAGAAAGGAAGACTTGGGATAAGGGAAACAAGATGCAAAGTGAAAAAGTACCCAGAAAGACAGTGACAGGCAATCTTAGGATGCCACTTAGAAACCATATGAAGGTAGAATTCGGGATAGACTGGTGTGACTTAGAAGAAAGACATGTTGAGAACTATCACTGAACTTTTTTTTTTTCCTTTTTTGGTACTGGGGATTGAACCCAGGGTTACTGCTGAGTTACATTCCCAGGACTTTTTTATTTTTAATTGTGACAGGATCTCCCTATGTTGCTTAGGGCCTCACTAAATTGCTGATGCTGGCCTCAAAGTTGCTATCCTCCTGCCTCAGCCTTCTGAGTCACTGGAATTACAGGTGTGTGCCCCCCCCCCCCCGCCCCCAGGCTGAACTTCTTTTTCATGTGAAGTTACATATGGGATATATCCAAGTCTGGCCCTGATACTCTATATAAACTTGGCTTGTTTTAACAATGAGCTGATGATCTGCTCCTTCCCTCACTTTGCTCTGTGGACTGGACTGAAAATACTCATTTTACATATAGAAATGTTCAGCTTTGACATACTGCTATGCTTTATAAGCAAAAAATACTGAGTTCTGAAAAACCCACTTCTCATGGCCATATTTCTGCAACCAATTCATCACCAGCCCACTCTATAACTCTGCCTGGCCACCTCAATTCAGGTAAGGATACACATTCTAGAACCTACTCAGGAATTTGCCCTCTGACTTCTTTAGCAGGGAAGCTAAGCCAGACTATAACTCAGGAGATTAAAAAATAAATAAATAAACAAAAAGGAAAAAAAAGGGAAGCTAAGCCAGACTATAATTCAGGAGATTAAAAAATATGTAAATAAACAAAAGAGAAAAAAAAACCCCTCAATTTTCTATAGGGAATTTTTCTTTCTAATCAGTGTTATTTGAATTATGCTCAAACTTTTTCATGTCAATTAGCTATTTTTTCTTTACAACTATAAATAAGAAATGTAAGCTCCTTAAAGTTAGGAAAATATTTATACAGTTTCTATATTATCTAATATTTCTAGAACAATGCCGAACTCAAACTACTCATTTCATAAAAATTTCATGATTGATCTTATAAAAGATTGGCATTTTTGAATCATGGCGGTGAAAGTAGGTGATGGATAGAACTCTTTCTGCTATCTATAATAGTCCTCCCTTATCTGCAGTTTTCCTTTTTGTGGTTTCAATTCCCCACAGTCAACTGTGATCCAAAAATATTAAGTGGGAAATTCCAGGAATATAAATTTGTAAATTTTAAATTGTGTACTATTCTGAGTAGCATGATGAATTCTTGTGTTATCCTGCTCTACTCTTTGTCCAATGTATCCATACTTTATATGCTACCCACCTGCCTGTTAAGTAATTTGGTAGTCTTCATGGTATCAACTGTTGCTGTATTAAAATACTTATAAGAAACTCTCATATCGTGGATTAATGCTACCTAACCAGGTCTATCTCATTCACTTCACTTTATTTTCATCTCATATCAGCATAATATCATCTCACAGAATCACCAGAAGGGTGAGTATAATACAGTAAGATATTTTGAGAGAAAGAGATCATACTCATATAACTTTGTTATAGTATTTGATCATAATCATCCCATTTTATGTTAGTTGTTATTATTAGCTTTTACCATGTCTTATTTATAAAACTTTATCATAGGTATGTCTATAATAGGAAAAACAGTATTTATAGGGTTTGGTACTATCTGTAGTATAAGGCATTTGCTAGAGGTCCTGGAATGTATCCTCAGAGGATAAGAATTACTACTAAAACTGATACAGATATTTATTAATGATCTTAAATGTGCAACTTAAGAGAATAAGGAGATATTCAGTAGATTTAAATTAAACTCCTATTGACTTTTTTTTTTTTTTCAAAATGTTTGAGTTACCTAAATCCCAGCTTCCCTAAGATAAGCCTTTGAGCAAAACAGGTCAATCTTGAGAGAGAAAGAGAAGTAAACACTAAATAATATTTGAGCCCTGAAAAGAAAAATAATAAGTCATAAAGGATTAAATAGCTCTGAGTTGAAAATATCTGAAATTAGTTTGAATGAACAAAATGACAATTTTGTAAGAACCCTAAGAATTCCATTTAAGTATCTGAGAACTGATGAACTGCTTTCATTTTCCTGTTATTTAGTTATTAAAGAAGCAATAGAAGCACAGAATTATAGGATCTTAATTCATCAGTGTAATATATGAAGCTCAGGAAAAATAAAATCCATATAAATGGTAGAAATACATTAGAAATAAACTTTAAATATTCTGTCATATAGGTTAAATATCAAAATGTTTGAGACTAGAAGTGTTTCAGATATCAGATGTTTTCATATTTTGGAATAAGTATTCCATATATACAATGAGATATTAATGGGGATGGACCCATGTATAAACATGAAATTCATCTATGTCTCACATATACCTTATATAAATATAGCCTGAAGGTAATTTTATACAATATTTTTAGTGTACCTGTACTTTGATTATGACCTGCCACATGAGATCAGGTGTGGAATTTTTTTGCTCATAGTGTCATATCAGTAGTCTAAAAGTTTAGAATTTTTGGAGCATTTTGCATTTCGGATTTTCAGATTAGGGATGTTGAATCTGTACTAAAAAAAGGCATCCTAAGCATACCTTAATAAAATATAAAATAGTTTAGCATTATATATTTTACTTTTTCATTTAAACTGAGGTTTTTATAGCAGCAGAAACTTTCTGGCAGTCAGTTGCCAAATCATAAATGACTAAATAATAAATGGGTGTGATTTTAAGTAAAAAAGGTTTATAATAACAAAAGACAGTAATAGCACTAATGTAATATGTTAAAATATTTTTGTTTACTCTTTTTTTTTTTTTTTTTTTGTGGTACTGGGGATTGAACTCAGGGGCACTCGACCACTGGGCCACATCCCCAGCCCTTTTTTTTTGTATTTTATTAGAGACAGGGTCTCACCGAGTTGCTAAGTGCCTCGCCATTGCTGAGGCTGGCTTTGAACTCGCAATCCTCCTGCCTCAGCCTCCCAAAGTGCTGGGATTACAGGCGCGCGCCACCGCGCCCGGCTTTTTTTGTTTACTCTTATAGTCATGATTTTATAAACTGTTATCTTATTATATAGATCTTTCTCAAACTTTCATGATTACATAAATACTTTTATATATTAAAGATAGAACTTAAGGCTATTATAGTAAGATGAAACAATTTTCTTATAAATTAGTAAAGATTTACTTGAATCACATAATTAACAAGGAAAAAATATAAAAATATAATAGAAGTGCAAGGAACAGATAACTCCACTGAAAAGGCAGGTTTGGATTTATTAAAGTACTTACTTTGTCATTAAGCCTAGAGAAGTCAGTATATCTTCTGAAAACTACCCAACTCTCTTCTGGGGTTTTCTTTACAAGTATTTTATACACCTAGAAAAAGTTAGAAAGAATTAGATATAAAAAAGTAGAGGTATTCAAAACCCAATATATTAAAAACTTGTACTTGAGAAAACAAACTATAAACATTATTATCCAAAAATATGAGAAATAATTTAGATAGTCAAAAATACATAATAATAATCAATGGAGGCATCAAAGCCAACGTTTTTCCTTAAGGAAATCAAGATGAGACTTGAGACAAAGGCTTCCTCTGTGCACAGTAGTAATAATGAACTCGCCCGCCTCCAAAATGTTTTATGCCAACATACGTATTCTAAAATTGATAATCAATCATGCTTAAAGAAGTATCCTGTATGACTAATTTAATTTCTAAACTCAATAATCTGTAAAGCTACTCATTCAAATAAGTTGTATATTGCTTTAATTTTCGAGGCTGAAATATAAACTTAAAATAGTAAAAAACCCTTATTAAAAGTTTATAAAATTGTATATAATTACAATTATGCACAATGATCTAGGATATTTAATAGAAAAACATAATTAAATCAAGTCAACATTTTTAAAAATGACATAATAAGAAAAATATAAATTATATTTTTTAAAAGTATAAATTTACAATTTATTATGAGAAAGTATTTAGGACAAAACCACAGAGAAACATCTAGTAGGTAACATATAAGTACTCAGTATTTGTTGAATGAGCAAAACTCTTAATAAGAGTAATTCTTTTATTGAAATCTGTTATGCAATAATTCTCTAGAGTTATGCTTTAGTCACATGTGTCTGCTCAGTACTTGAAATGTGACTAGTCCAAACTGGCATGTACTCTGAGTGCAAATACTGGATATCTAAGACTTAGTGTGAAAAAAGATGTAAACATCTTTATTGAAATTCTTTTATATTGATTACATATTGAGGTGATAATATTTTGGGGCATATTAAGTTGCATAAAATATCTTATTAAAATAATTTTACCTGTTTATTTTTAGTTTTTTCTTGAACTCAGTTACTAGAAAATCTACAATTATAAATGTGAGTCACAAGTGTGATTTACATCATACATTGAGTAGCCAGTTCTCCTCTAGAGACAAAGTCCTTATTTAAGGACTGCAGACTGTTTTTTTACCATTTGATTTCCTCCCCTCTCATACAGACTGTATTTTCAGATTTTAAAAGCAACAAGGGTTAAGGATAAATCTTTTGCTTTGAAGTAATTATCCTTCTAAAATATAAGGTTAGAAAATAATAATCCTTAGATAGATACCGTTTAAAGTATGCAGAAAGTCCAGACCTAAGATAGTTACAATGGAGACACAAAAAAACCCATTATTTTTAGTCACTCATTAAAACAAACAAAAAAGATAAAGTAATTCAGTTCCCCTCCCCTGCAGTGCTAGGGCCTCCCAAATACCCTAGGCAAGCATTGTACCACTGAGCCTTATTCCCAGTCCCAATTCAGTTAGTATGAATAACTAATGAATGATAAAAATCAACTTCATGTAATAACTAGTTTTAGCTACAAATCCATATGACTTTATTTTCCTATTTTAGAAACTACTGCCCTGTTCCTCAACTAAGCTACTGTTCACTCTGATTCCTGAACACTGCTATTCTCTAAGAAAGTTATAGACAACTGTGTTTTCTTTTCTAGAAAGCATTCTTTCTACCCTTCTAACTTGTTTAAGTAATGCTTTCAATGAAAACTTTATGTACTCAAACTTTATGTTCTAAGAGTAGTTACCACTATGCTATTCGAAACAGGATATACAACTATACAACTTTGTACTATCTTTTTATGTAGTCCTTGTTTGGACTTTTAAGTGAATTATAACATACAGAAGCACATAGTAAATTACAAAATATATACAGAAAAGTACATAAACCTTAAGAATGCAACTTGATGTATTTTCACAAGCGAACACACCCATGTAACTGTTATCAAGAGCAAAATACATTACCAACTGAAGAAGCCCTTAGGGCCTTTTTTCTAATCATAATCACCATTCATTCTAATTACTTTGTTTTTCAACATCTCTGGAAACATTTGACACTCTACATATTATCAGATCTCAATAGTCAGTCCTATACTGTCTTCAGTTAAAAGATCACTTCAAAGGTATAGTTGTAGTCATGTGCCTGCCTATAATCCCAGCAATTTGGGAGGCTGAAGCAGGAGGACAGCAAATTCCAGGCCAGCCTCAGCAATTTAGCAAGACCCTCTCTCAAAATAATCAAGACAAACAAACAAAATTAAAAGGACTAGGGATGTAGCTCAGTTGTAAAGCACAACTAGGTTCAATCCCTAATTAAAAAAAAAAAAAAAAAAAGAACTATTCTTGGAAAAAATTATTTTGTAAGTTTAAGGCTCCCAAGCTTGGTATGTGCAGCTCAGACTTCGCCCCTAAACACAATTTACACACACACACAAAGAACTGGGGATGTGGCTCAGTGATAGAGCACAGCATGCTAGGTTCAGTCCCCAGCATCACAAAACCAAAAAATAAATACACAAATAAACAAAGAACCCCATCTCCCCCAAAAAACACCTCTTCAAAAGATCATCACATTATGTAGAGTAAAATCCAAAGTCCTTATAACAGCCTACACAATGTAACTAATCCTTGTCACACTCCTCTGACCTTCCCTGTTATCTCATTTTCTTTATCTCTCCTCTGTTGTTTACTCTGCTGTCAGCCACAAGGGTCCCTGTAGACCTCTCATCTGTATGGAAAGCTCTTTCCTCAGATAAGTCTCATTTCTCACTCCCCGTTATTAGTAACTTCTTTTCTAGGAGGCCATGAATGACAACCCTATTTAAGTCCAAACCTTAGCTTCAGGGAAATTCCTTGGCTTTCCTCTTCTGTTTCTCTTTTTTTTTTGTGGTACCGGGGATTGAACTCAGGGGCACTCGACCACTCGGCCACATCCCCAGCCCTTTTTTGTATTTTATTTAGAGACAGGGTCTCACTGAGTTGTTAAGTGCCTTGCCATTGCTGAGGCTGGCTTTGAACTCGCGATCCTCCTGTCTCAGCCTCCCAAAGTGCTGGGATTACAGGCGTGTGCCACCGTGCCCGGCTTTTTGTTTCTCTTTAAATCACTTATCACCAAGTGATATACCAGCAGTCTTTTTACTTACTTTTTAATTATTCATTCATGTTGTTATACCACACTTACTAGGAACAGTATCTGGCACATAACAGGTAATCAAAAAATGATGAGTTAGTGAATGAATGAACATGACTAATTTCACTGTTACATCTTCCTCTATAGTGTCATGAAAGACTATAAAAAAGTCTTTGTATACCACTGCCTTAAATAAGGTTGCAAATTTGCATTTTCACACATGTCACCTGTTTAGTCCATTTGGGTTGCTATTAACAACACACAAAACTGTATAGCTTATGAACAACAGAAATTATCTCTCATAGTTTTAGAGACTAGGAAGTCCAACACCCAGAAGCTATCAAATTTGGTGTCTGGCAAGGATCTACTCTCTGGTTCAGAGATAGTGTCTTATAGTTGTATCCTCAGAGGACACACAAGGCAGCTCTCTCTTTTATAAGGGGACTAATCCTATTCATGAGGGCTCTGCCCCCATGATCTAATCACTTCCCAAAGGCCCTGCTTCTTACTGCTATCATCTTTGAGGTTAGGTTTCAACATACGAATTTTGGGGGGACACAAACATTTACACCACAGCATTACCTCAATGAATGTTCATTGTTTCATAAGGAAGGGAGGACAATGTAAAGAAACGAGCATCAGTTTATTATAATTTCTAAAACTGCCTTAAAAAAGAGACAGTTTGCAGGGTGCGGTGGCGCACGCTGAGGCAGGAGGATCGAGAGTTCAAAACCAGCCTCAGCCATGGCGAGGCACTCAGCAACTCAGTGAGACCCTGTCTTTAATAAGATACAGAAAATGGGCTGGGGATGTGGCCCATTGGTCGAGTGCCCCTGAGTTCAATCCCCAGTACAAAAAAAAAAAAAAAAAAAAAAAAAAAAAAAAAAAACAGTTCCAGGCAGATTCCCCATTATATCACCAGTTTTATAATTCTAAAGACTGTCTCTTTGTAAATTATATCAGTATTTTTTCCTAGATGCCCTCTCATCCTGGCATAAATTTACATAAAATTTTACTGCAAGAAAATCCAAAGAAACACATTTTGATCTCATAAGTGAGTTTAGTAAGGTTGATGGAAACATCAACATATACAGGTCCATATACATAAACATAAAAGGTCAAAATATATAAATCAGTAAATGAACAAATAGAAAAAAAGTCTCTTACAAGAGAATCAAACATTACCAGAAATAAATCTAACCGAAAGAGGAAACACTTCTGCACCGAATCTACAAAACATTTTTGGAAGAAATTAAAGTCAATGGATTATGTTCCTAGATTTGAAGACTCCCTATTATAAAGTTGTCATGTTTTCCCCAGGATAATTTATAGATTTAACAAAATCTTAATGCAAAGGGCCAAGAATGTCCAAGGTGATCCATAATAATAATAATAAAATTAGAGTACTTAAACTATTGAGTATCAAGAACTATTAAAGATTCAGTAATTACTATTGTGGAATTAGTAAAAGACAGAGAAACAGAACACCAAGCCAACCCACACATTTATGGTCACATGATTTATGAGACAAGCAAAACTGTGGAGGCAGAGAGCAAGAGTGGTCTTTTTAACATTGGCCTGATTAATTGCTTCCATATAGAAAAAACAAAAATGACTTGACCCTTAACCTCACACCACAAATAAAAATCAATTCCAGATAGTTTGCAGATTTAAATGTTAAAGGCCCAATAAAAACAGCTTACATGAAACAATATACTTATAACTTTTCAGGAGGTAAAGTTTCAAAAAGTGCTAGCCATAAAAGAAAATATTAATAAATTAAACCCAAATTAAGAACTTTCATTTATCAAATCAAAATGGAAAAGACTTCCCCAAAGAAAAAGGAACAAAATGATATTCAAATAGTCAAAAATATTTTAACAATCTTTAAATTAGTCATTAAAAACATTCAAAACTACAATGTGTTATTCTATTCAAACCAGAATAGGTAAAATGAAAATGATGGGGGAAAAACACACATATGGGAAGGTGCAGAACAATTATAAGTCACTGACTTATAAAGTATAGATATGTACAACCACTCTACAACACTGTCCATTAATATCTTCTAAAGTTGGGCCCATGAACAAGCAATTTCCATCTTAGATAGATATGAAACAAAAATATATGCTCTTATCAGGTGACAAGTACTAAAATGTTTATAGCGGTAGTGTTTGAAAGAACCTAAAAAAAAAAAATTGTGGCATAAAGGAACACTATTGGTAATAAAAAGGAGCTACCAACATTTCCTGCAAAATCAAGGACAGCTGATCACAAACATAATGCTGAAGAGACCAGATCCAACAGAGTACATACTCAACAATTCCATTTAGGTAAAGTACAAAAATAGGCAAAGTTAATCTAGGCTACCAGAAAAGTGTTGGGCCTGTGGGTACTGACAAACAGAGAGCATGTGGGGCTTTTAAGAAGCTAATAATGTTATTTTTTTTTAATCTACATGCCAGTTACACAGGTGTGTTGGGTTTGTGAAAATTCATTAGAGTAAAACAAAATTTTACTATAGCATGACAAAATTTAGTGGTATAAAATCATTAAATTTTATATTCAAGAAATTATAAGCATAGGCTTAGATTAATGAACAGTAGTTTAAATACACAGATTAGCCAATCTTTTACTTTCTACTGGTGTTTAGCAGAAATCAATACTTACAGTAAATTTGGCTCTTTCTTCCATCACCTCATAACCTAGTATAGTAGGTGTAGATGGTCTATCTTCCCAATTCACTGTTTCACGACTTTGTTCTTCAATTTCTCTTGGTCTAGTAGAATACTCAATGGATGAATCTGTACCTGTAAATTTAGTCCTAATGAGAGGACTGTTACAGACAGCTGAAGTACTATCCATATGATCAGGCACGCTTGTCTGTTTACAATTACCCATATTTGAATCTTCTAACTGGCCTTTGGAAGAGTTTGAGCTTGTTGAGATACTGCCAAATGAAGAACTCCTTTGATTTCTGTTGGTTGTAAAACTGGAAGCAGAGGTTCCTATGGGCATAGGAACTGGGACATAAGGAGTTGCCATCTTCTTTTGGCCTTTGCAATAAACTTGTACACTGTTGAGTTCAGATACTCAGACAATAGCTAATATGCAATCCATTATTTTCTTCTTAGGAATTCACTATCTAAAAAATGAGAAGGACATATAATAGATAAGTTTCAGTCTGGAGCATAATCCCAAAGAAAGCAAAATGTTCTTTTTTAATTTTGTGATACTTTTATTTTAACTGAATCGAAACCACACCTCAAAACACTTCCTTTACTCTCAATTCTTTAAGGACTCTTGTTCTCAAGGTAAAGAGAGCAAAACCACTCCATATTCTTTGA
This sequence comes from Tamias sibiricus, assembly GCA_025594165.1. NCBI lineage: Eukaryota > Metazoa > Chordata > Mammalia > Rodentia > Sciuridae > Tamias > Tamias sibiricus. The sequence continues at coordinate 136,309,740 of CM046658.1, read as the reverse complement.
CCTTCATGCTACATTTCATCCTTTTCTTCTTATTTATTTTCTGGTGAAGTATTCCTGTAATATTCATTTTACCACAACTTGATCCCCAGCAAACCGCCCCCCATAAAAGTTAAAGGAGAAAGAACAGTAAAGACCCCCCTGAAGCTGTATTGTAGGTTATTGCAGGCTTCTCATCCTAAGAGTACTTTAAGTACTTTATATAGTATAGGAAAGAAGGGAGATGTTTATTCACATTACCTTTTGATTTAATTAGCGAAATTCTAAGGACTTACAGAGTAATAATATTGAGTCAGAAGCTTAGATGCTGTGTGGTAACTACAACTCTTAAAATAACATTTTATAAAACTCAGGATGGAATGTATTTTAAGAATAAACTCAATTAAATAAATTGAATAAAACCCAACAAATATTAAATTTATATTCAACAAGATTAAAGTTTGTTTCACATTTTCCAGGTCACCTATAATCCTGCTTTGTATTAAAATTAGAATACTTAACAAATATTTAAAACTCATACTCTGTAATATGTTTTATCCAAAGAACCAGTATATCTTTTATCAGAATAATATCCTAATACTACTTAATGCTTTGCCATTATTAAATAACAAGCTCATAAGAAATTTAATAACTATAGACCAACAAAATGACTATGTATAACAACAATGGATCTGCCTGCCCAACTTCACCTAAGCAAATCCACTAATGAAAAAGGTGGGAAGAGTCTGCTGAAACAAGATTTTTTAACTCAGCACGTGGCTCTGGGCAACCATCCCTACTCTAAGAAATTCAAGACACTCGAGCTGCTGATTCACAGGTCCTTGGTTCCGCTTGATGACCTACCCCAAAAGAAGTAAATAAGGGTGATATCTCAACGTTCTCAAAGCCCGTGGAACGCCCTGCCCTTAGCCGGAGTTACCTGGGGCCGCCAGGCTGGGGGAAGGAAAGATATCAATACAATCACTGACGTCTGAATAAGTGAGAACTGCCCGAGTGTCAGGAAGACGTCTAGTGCTCTTTAGGAGCGTCTTCACTTTTGTCCTTGCTTGGAGATGCTCCTTAGAAGGTTCACCTCAGTCTCACCTAGAGCAGGTGAGGTGGTCGGGGCAACCAGGTGTGTGAGAGAAGTAGAAGAACGTGGGGGTCTATCTACTCTAGCATGCTGCAGCGGGCTCTGTGAGGGTCTTAGGCATTTAGCTCGGTGGGCAGCAAGACTTGCAGCTCTCGGAGCTACGTGGCGACCCGAGACCCTCCCGCCTCTGCCACCGGGTGCGCGCGCGACCTAAGCCTCCCAGAGACGCCGTGGAGTTAGGGTTGTACTGACCATAAAGGGGGTCGGAGCGTCGGGGGAGTGGGTCCTACGGCGTCTCTCCACCCTTGGGCGCCTCCCGCCAGTCATCCGGGGTGCAGGTGTCACCAGCACAAGAGACAGACTAGGACAGCGACCGCCGCCCACTCCCTACCTCAGCGCACTCAGTGATCCTGCTCGAGCGTGCTTCCCGGTGACGGTTAAACCCGACTCTTCCAAACTTCAGCTTCTTGCCTCCTCCCACAACAACCAGCTGCCTCACGTGACCGTCTGCCCTGAAAGCGGTAGCTCCTTCGCGGCTCCAGCCTCTGCCGGGCCACTGGGCCAAGACCCAGGAGAAGTGGAGGGAGGGGCTAGCCTGGGACACTGCTCCCGGAAGTGACATCACCACGGGCACCGCCCCCTGGAGGCGCGGGTGGGGCTGTCTGCCGCTGCTTCTCTAGGAGCCCGGTTAAACGTAATCTTGTGACAGGACATCCACATTCTCAACGCTATCTTTATTTTTCGAAGTGAACTTCTGAGAAACGGAACTATGATACCTAGTTTGCCCCGCAGGTGATTAGATTTCAAGACCCAGCAGGAACTATGGCCTACGTAGGACCGCACTCCTGCTTTGCATCATGGGACATGTAGTCATCACCGGCTTGGGCTGGTTCTAATAGGTTATTGATTTTTTTCCAGAATTAGCAGAGCTTTAAGGGATGACAATTGATTTGAGGAGTGGAAAGACAGAACACTGAACTTTTATCTATCCGTCCTACTTAATTCAGAAATCCTTGATTTTCAGAAATCCAAGACCCCTGAAATTCTTTAACGTGTTTTTTCCCTCCATCTGGGAAGCAGTTTATCCCAGATAATACAATATATTAGGCCTGCTAGATTTATTAATGTGTAAACTAAGGTTATCAGGAAAACCATTCTTTGATAATTAAATAGCGAGATTTAGACGGGTGTACAGGACTGTTCACTAGAGATGTGCAATTGGATTTAAAAATCATTCCATGATTTCTAAGTCTTTGGAGCAGTACCAAGAATGGGAAAAATTGATAGTGGTAACTTCAAAATGAATGTAGGAAGATAACCTATAGCATAATGATGGTTTTAGTTTTAGAGATATTTTACTTTCAGCATGATGAAACAAAAAAAAAAATTCTATAGAAACAGGGTACTAAGTTATTATAGTTTTCAGGATAGACTTGGCAGTCTTGACCTGAGATGGTAATTATTTCCTTCAGTTATGTAAGTGAGTAAGGGATGAGAAAAACAAAGCAAAAAAAAAAAAAAAAAAATCCTTGGCATATTTTCCTCAATTGTGGATGGGGCTGCAGGTGGTAGCAAAAAATTTCTTGTAATGAGGTATACCTGATAGTCTAGTATCTAGGAAGCCAAGGAAAATTAAACTTAAGGGAAGTAAGAGTGTACAGACACCACAGTTAGAAGTAGTATAAAGATCTGGAAAAGATCATTGAAATTGTCCAAGAAGAAATTTTTATTTTTTGATACTGGGGATTGCACCCGAAGGGACTTAACCACCAAACTACATCCCTATCCCTTTTTATTTTTTATCTTAAGACAGGCTTAGGGCCTTGCTAAGTTGCTGAGGCTGGCTTCAGACTTGTGATCCTCCTCCTTCAGCCCATGGAGCTGCTTGGATTACTGGCCAGCGCCACTGCATCCATCAAGAAGAACTTTCTTCACAGCTTATTGAGTGAAGCATAACAGACTATTCATAATACATGTTTTATCTTCTAGAATGTCTGGTATTGACAAATGTCTAGGTTTTACTTTCAAGAAATAATTAAGTAGCTGTATGTAATCTTGTGGTTGGTCAAAGGAAAAGTTCCTACATTATCACAGACCATATTTGATGGCTAGTCCCTATATTTGAAATGTTTTAGTTTAGCTTCTGGATACCTCTATATAGTACCCACAATCAAATTGAATTGCTTATATTTTGACTTATGGAATAACCGAAGATTATTTTTCTGCCTTCATTGTTTAATTTTACATAAATTATATATCCCTGGAAAGCCATTTTGAGCTCACCCAAGATATAATTTTATACAATGCTATGTAGTTATTGATAACTGAAGGTGGGGGTTATGGGAAGGAAGAGGTAAAAATTACAGCAGAAAAAAACATATGCTGTAGATAGGCATCTCTTGAGGTGGCTTCCTAGATCCAAACATTTCCCCTACTCAGGAATTGGTATTTCTTTTGTAAGGCTAGGCCTCTGGTTGCCATGTTCATACTATGTCACTCTTAGAAAAAAAATTTTCATTGTAGTTCATTGTGCCCAAGTGGAACATTTGACCCAAGTTGTGTCCAATAGGTGCTGTTTCCTAGAAATGAAAATTTGGGTGGTAGAGGAGAGAGGTTGGAAGGCAGAGGAAGTAAAGTCAGAATAAAGGAATTTTTGTGATGAGAAGGTCCATGAAGTTATACTGCGAATTTCCCTGGAATTAATCTGGTGTCTCTGCATGCTCTGCATTCCTTGGGTTCTATGAGATAACCTAGTGTTCTCTCACTATATTAACTTTTTGCTTAAATTAAGCCGGAATTCTGACTAAAACCAAAAATACAACTAATACATAGTGAGGAAACTGAAAATGAATAGTAGATATCTATAAAATGCCTTTCTGGATTTTGCAAATAGCTGTCAACAATTTGTAATCTAAGGTTTTAAAATGAAGTATGGTGTTTCATAATCTGATATCTGTTTAGAATTTTTAAAAAATTCCTCAATAATTACAACTACAATGATATAGGAATAACTTCATTAATTATTTTGGTTTCACTTCATATATTTCCTAATTAATGCATGTTGTTTTCTGTAGGCAGTGTTTCTTTAATCTTAATATTTAGCATCTGTACTCCACTTCCCTCTATTTCCTCACTGCCATGAAAGTGAGAGTACAGAGAAAGAACCACAAATGATCTATTTTTAGAGTTAAGGGAGTAACCAAAGTAGTAACATGATAACGTGACAGCTGAATTTATCTCAATGAACCCGTGATCTATATGATTTCCAAAATCTAGGGTAGGAATTATATGGCATTTATAATGGCACAGAAATGACACTCTTCAATACTGCTGCCATTGATTAGTGATCTTTGACTCATATATTACATAAAGAAAGTTTTGGCAGCATGTGTGGAAATCCTGGGTACATAAAAAAAACAGTGATCAGAATTATTCCTGGAGATAGGAGAGTCATAATCTTAGGACTGAAAGGAAGTATAATGATCATAAGGATAATCCTACATTTTATAGCTAAGGATACTGAGGAAAATGGAGGATAGGCCATCTGCCTGAGGTCATAGATCCAGTGAATTCTTGTTACCAAACTAGTTACCTTCTTAGCACACACAATAAGACACCATTTCCTGAGCACTGTTATACACTGCCAAGTCCTATGTGTCTTTCAACTTTCCATTGTACAGCTTCTGGTATATTTTCAATTGGCGTTTGCTACCTGGGAAGTCTTCCTGGATTTTATATATGAGGAAACGTCTGCACTAGGACTTTGGAGGTCAGTAGGAATTGGATAAGTAAAGAAGGAAGGCGGGGTACATCAGGCAAAGTTGAAGACTTGAGAGAAAACACAGCAGAGTACAATTAGGAGACAGTATGATTGTACAGAAAAAAAGGGATGTTAGGAAAATGCTAGAAATAGAGACATGAGCTTTTCCTTATCTCAAAAGTCCATCTCAAATATAATCACCTCAGTAGTACCTTTCTGTTTCTCTCAGATGGTATTAAATAAGCCCATTCACTATGGCACTACTGTATTTAATTCATAAATGGAGAAAATAATCACTTTATATAACGAGTACATAAGTGTACAGCCTAAAGGGCAGGAACATGTATTAAATATCTATGTGCGGATAATAACTTGTTTTGATATCTGAATGAGGTATAATCCCCATAATTATTGTTTTACACATAGTTCCCTGTAGTTATTCACATTTACCACAAGATCCTTTAGGCATTACATTTTCAATTCCTAGTTTAGAGAATAAAATCCAAATACTTTGAGTAGGCCTGTATGTTCCTTCATGAACTGACTTTTATGGCCTTATTTTCTTCAGAATAATTAGTTAGCTAGTTAATCAATTAACCAGTTATTTATTAAGGACCTGCCATATGCAATAAACTTCAAAGTCCAGCTGTACCAGTTAATTCTCATTCTGAGCTATTTTTTCCCCTCTTCCCAGCATTTGATGCTTTTGCCTATTAATTCTCCCTCATGCTCCTTAAGAGGCTCAGGTGTAGGCCATGTGCTCTCCAAAACATTGTCCTGTCTCCTTCCACCATGTCCTCACAGTCCTCTCCTCAAGCCTCTGCTACCGACTTACTCCCATTGTATCTCATCATCTCCATGTCTGCCTCCCTGAAAAGAACAGGAGCTCGTTGAGACTGAGACAGAGTCTTTTTCTTCTTCTATGCTGGATGGAAGACATTCTGGCACAGAGCATGGCTAAATTGCATGAGTAAATGAATGAAAATGAATGAATAAAATTTTTTCATTTGTTCAACATGGTGGTTTAATATAAGTAAACATAAGCACACATATTCTTCGTGGAATTAAGCTTTGAAGAAATGTTGAATGAAAGCTCACTGTATAAAACAAGTGAAAGTGAAACAGATGTGGTTAGAAAGAAAGATTTTATTTAATTACTGAGTGATTTTTAAACCACTGGACTAAATAAATTATTTCTAAGCTCCACTTCAAACACTTTATGAGTTTATATCTATTGCTTGAGACCTGAAGTAGAAATCAAAACAAATACCATAGTCTAGTTAGCAGCACACAAATCCATAAAAAGCATTAGGCAAAGCAAAAACAAAATTAAAACAAAGAGATAAACTCCTGAAATTAAACAAACCAATGAATCAGACATTATTGTGTATTTAAGTCTTTGTCTTAAATAATTTTGAGTCATGCTTAGCTCCTGGTATGTGAGTAAAGAATGAATCTGTTATCTGAGTTCCTGATGGCAGGTTTTTCAACATCTTTATTTGAAAGAGACCCTTCCAAAGATGCAAGAAAGTTTCAAGGTAAAAAGCAGAGCCTTGAGGGACAATAAGTCTCCAATCAACACCATGATTCCTGCTTGTCTCCTAGGCAAGACTGGTACCTTCTCAAGGGGGACTTAAGATATTGTTCTACACCTGAGTCTTTTGTTTGGGTTACATCTGATTTTTTCATCTGTATGGGGTAACAATAGTCCTTTCCCATAGAATTATTATAAAAATGAAAAGGATGCTTATTAAGTGTTTAGTATGGTGACTGGTAAAAGGAACAGTAGCTATTGTCATTATCTCCTAAGTCAACTAGGCAGCTCAGCTGCTTTAAAAAGACGTGAATGACATTAATGTATTTAGATACATGCTAAATAAATGAATAATAATTAACTGTACAGAGAATTGCTATATTGACTACATGTGTGTTAATCAACCAGAATTTTGGACCTATATTTCTGTGAGATTTTCCCCCTACTGACTTTTATTTATGTATTTATTTTTCCTGATTTATTGAGATACAATTGGCAAATAAAATAGCATGAATTTAAGGTATACAATGCAATGATTGTATATTCATATGCATTGTGAAATGATCATCACAATAAAGTTAGTTAATACATTACATTTATTTACTGAATCCTCATGATAATCCCATGACATTATTATAATTGATGTTATAATTATATTATTATAACTGATGTTTTACATATTGAATCTCTTCTCCTTTTTTTAAATGGAAAAGTTATTCTAAATAATTATCTTGTTTTCATGGTTGGGACTCACACCATGTGCTCAGATTCCTATTCCATTACACCTTCTCCATCACTGTAGCAGGTGGAGACTGGTTCTTTAAAGAGCCACACAGGCAAGACATTGGTTGAAAACAAACTCGCAGGATTTAGTTCCATTTTTGAGGTTCCAATCTTGAGGTTCTTTAAATCATTTTTTTAAAAATTCAACGTTGTATATATAACAATAGCAGTCATTACATTTCATATTACATATACAGATCACCTTTTAACATAACACTGTTTGAATACAAAGAATATCCATACTATTCATGGCTTCAATCATGCGTTGAAGATACTGATATCCATCTCATTCTACCATCTTCTTATTTTCTTCCCTTCATACCCCCTTGTTCCCTCCCTTCCCCTTCCTCCCCATTGACCTTTCTAGAGTTCCTCTAATCCTCCTATGTTCCCTAACCCAACCCCACTGTGAATCAGCCTACTTATATCAGAGAAAACATTCAGCATTTGGATTTTTGACATTGACTAACTTCACTTAGCATTATGCTCTCCAACTTCATCCATTTACCTGAGAATGCCATGATTTTATTCTCTTTAATTGCTGAGTAATATTCTATTGTGTATATATACTACATTTTCTGTATCCACTCATATACTGAGGGGCATGTAGGTTGGTTCCACAACCTAACTATTGTGAATTGAGCTGCTATAAACATTGATGTGTCTGTGTCCCTGTAGTATGCTGCTTTTAAGTCCTTTGCATCATTTAATAAACATAATATCTAGGCCAAATGATTTAATTTCATTTTTCTTTCTCATGGATTATTAGCTAGTTCTAATACACATCTTAGCAATGGCTTCTAAAATTGTCTTGATGAGCTAATCTTATCACGTGCCTATTCTGTCCCCAGCTTTTCTATTGTTATCCTGACTTGCTCTCTGGTATTGCTTCTGACATTACCTTTTAATTTTCCTTGTTGAAAGACTGGACGAACTGGAAAGATTGGGAAGGAGTTGACCAGGTGAAGCATGTTTCTAGAACAGAAACAAGAGGTGTAGTTGGATAGAAGAATATCTCAGGCAGAAGGGTGTAAAGGATATTATGGAGAAATTCCTTAAAATGAGTGATAATGTCTGAATTGAAATAAACCTTGTAGACATAGAATTTGAATTATTATGTAATTGTATTAAATGGCCTCAGCACTGTGCAGAATCAGATCTTAATCCTCATTCAACAAACATTTGTTGAGTGCCTACCACATGTGCCAGTTATTGTTCTAAGCCTACAAGAATTACTTGTAACAAGATATGCAAGGTCATTATTCTCATGGAATTCACATTCTAATGAATGTTTTTGCAGAAACAGTGAACATAAGACATGTTTTAAGAATTTAGGCAAATTTACATTCTCTATATTCTAAATATTTATTGTAAAATAGAGTAATGTAATAAGAGTGGCTGGAGCAGGAGGAAGTGAAGTAACTACAGATTGTGGCATTAAATCAAGGGTCTCTCACCATGTTTTGAATTGCTGAGATTTTCACGTCTATAAAAAACCAAAAAACAAAAGTACATGAAATGTTGCAAAAATCTGATGGCTTAGCCCTGCAGAAAGCTACCTTACATGCACCATAGGAGAAAAAAGGAAAAGGACAAGTTAGCAAAAGTGCTCCCTTCCCTTCTCTAACAGCTCCAATTCCAGGAAATAAGATGCCAGATGTTTCCCTAATCACAGATGTGATACATGTGTCCCTGAGACTTTTCAAAATTTTTTGACATTAATACTAAAGTCCTGCTGGTTTCAAATTCCAACTTCTTTGTTAAAGAATTCTGGTCTTTTATAAATTTTCCCTAAGTATTCTTGACGTCCCCAAGTGTACATTCAATGCTCCAGGGAACCTGTTCTGGTTATTGCTCTCTGTCTGAGTTACTGGATGAGCTGCTGTCATTGCTTTTGCCGCTGGCTAAGTCATGCTTGCCTTGACAGCTCTACACTAGCCTTTGCCCTAATCGAGATTAGACGTGCAGTGCCTCTTGACTTAAACCCTGACACCACTGCTGCAGGCTGGAGATCTTCCAGTAATGCTACCTGACTCTGCTGAACCAGAGACCTAAGGTGGTCTGCTGCTTGCTGAAATGAAAAAGCTTTCATTTTGCTTGAATTCTGGAGTATTACACAGTTTGGTGAGCCAGGCCTTTCAGTTTTGTTCACAGTCTTCTTTTCCCCAGGTAACACTATGCCACATGTGTAACTCATTTAGCAGAAACACCTATAACAACTCTGTAGTAGATCTTATTGGCTGTCTATTCTGAATCTTTGTGTGTCTAGGGCAGTCCTGCATTATGAACCTTGCTAAGAGGTCAGAGCCCACGTCCTACTAAAATTTTAAAGTGCCATATATTTGCTTTATCAGCCTCCCTTGCAGCTAATGTATGGCTAAATGCTCAAGGTGTTGCTAATCTGACGAACCATTTCCCACACATGCCACACTGATGTCTTGGATACAGGGTCTAATGCTCGATCATGGCAGCACCCTCATAAGACAACTTTTGTGGTTTGATTTTAAGTTTTGTTCTTGGCTGCATTGTCCCCAAGCTTCCTAGGATTTCTGTGAGTTTGTCAATATCTTAAAAAAATATCATTCTTCTTAAATTGGACACAACTTGACATAAACCTATGTGAAGAAAAAAGTCAAGAAAAAGACCAAGAGAAGGGAAGAACTTGTTTCTTGTACCTGAGGGGAAGTATTCTCTTCAATTGTGTATAAACAAGGTAAAGAATTCTCATTGCCATCGGTAGTCAGGGAAGTCACTTTGTACCAAAGCCAATAGGAGGATAGCAGAGTGAAGAGGGATACAGCAGCTGGATGATGCTATCAAGTCTTTGATGGTACTGTCCCTCGAGTCCTCTCTGCTTCTGGATGTGAAATCCCCTGAGAAAATCAATTTCCTATCAATAAACAAGCTTAAGTTGAGATTTTCTGTTGATACTAGATTTACCACAATAAATAAAAATAATAGAGCCTAGCCTTTATTCAGAACTTACTTAGAAGGTAGCAGGAACTTTTTATTCATTCAAAATACTTATTGGGCACCTACATATATTAAATCATTTAATCGTTTCAACAGTACTCATTTTGGCAATATAGTATTATGTGTGCAGCTGGATGTATGCACTTATACATAGATATATACTTAGATATAGACATACATCTAAATAGATATGGGCATGTAGATGGATATAGATGTAGGTATTGGTATAGTTATGGTTAAGGCTATCGGTATAGATATAGATATAAACATAAAGAGGTACAACTAGGTGACAAATGAGATTTCTATCCTCTCAAAATGGCAGCTAAAACTCAAAGCTGAGGCTATAACTTGGTAAATATAGTGCATAAGGTATAGTGCATAAGTGGCTGGAGACTTTGATATTCTCTAAAATTCTTATTTGAAGAGAACTGGCTCAATTATTAGGGCTACCAGATATTATTAGAAGATGCCTGAGAGAGGGTGGAATGCCCTTTTAGAGAATTCCATGTCTGTGAAAAGAGACTATTTTTTCCCCCATCACAACTAATTGAATGGTTGAATACATTTATATATATAAAATATATTTAAAAATGTATTTAAAAAATATATATTTTTACCAGGGATTGAACCCAGGGTGCTTAACCACTGAGCCATGTCCCCAGCCCTTTTTTATATTTTATTTAGAGACAGAGTCTGGTTGAGTTGCTGAAGGCCTAAGTTGCTGAGGCTGCTTTAAACTCATGATCCTTCTGCCTCAGCCTCTGAGCCACTGGGATTACAGGTTTGTGCCACCGTGCCCAGCTAAACAATGTTTTTTAACCTCCTAATCAGGATGGCCAACAACTCAGCTTGAGATGTTGCTCTGTACCATGCTTCTCTCACTCAATCCATTTCATATCTTAATATCAACTCTGAATCAGAATAAATATGCTTTGGGGCATAGGTAATAGAAATTTTGGCTCACACTTGCTGAAATATAAGAAAATTTATTGCATTAATTACATGAAAATGTAGAAACAGGAAGGATTTTAGGTTTGGGTGATTGCTAGACTTAATGGTTCTGCTCTGATTTCTGTGCCATTAAGCTAAATTAGCCTCATAGCTGTAGGATGACTTTTAGTAGTACTCAAGTATTTCTCTGTTTATTCTAGCGGGACAAAAAAACTTCTGTATGAATGTTCCAACCAAGAGTCCTGATATTTATCCTTATTTAAGTGTTTAAGTTCAAATACACTATTGACTTTAGTCAAGGGGATAGAATATGTTTGCTTTCTTAGGTCAACCAAGGTCTACCCCTGAGTTTGGAGACTTTGAATCAGCTTTATCCAAGGTTGCCTGGGGCATGGAGATGGATATCTGAATTAAAGTATGAAAGCCATTAGGAAGGAGAAACAGCATGGATGCTGAGAAACAATCAATAATGTTCTCTTCAAGGAGAATTAATGACTTGATGAGAGATGATCAATAATGGGGGTATATTTGAATCCTAGGGAAGAGGCAGAAGAACTTGGACAGTGTCCCATTTGATAGGTAAGGATGTGCAGATTTTAGAGCTTCAATGGCTTTGAAGAATTTGCTCTCCATAAAGACCCTCTTACACTTTCATTGGGATCTGTATTCGTTTGCAGAAAGGTTAGACGGTGTCTAGAGCAGGTTGAGGAAGGATAGCTCCCTCTGTGATCCATTGGTAGAGAGGCTAGTCGCTTTATCATGGCTGCTTAGTGATGAGCCTGTGGCCAGCTGGAAAATGGTAACATTGACCCCACCCTACTTTTCCCTTTCCTAGAAGTGAAGAGGTACTCTCCATGGAACAAAAAAAGAAGAAGCACTTCTCCTAGATTGGATTTCGAAAGCTGCTTGGATGTCTCTGCTTCCATGTGCCATCAGCACTTTAAAGTCATCGTTTCTTAGTATCTCCTTCTTCTCTACTTAGGTGTTCTATTCCCTCTCTGCTTTGGTTGGTGATGATATTGCTACCTATCAGGTCACCTCAAGCCCCATTGGTCCCAAATTTCCCCTGTTCCCTGGCACTCCTTGGCAGAAGCAATCCCCGTCTATTGTTTTCTAAAACTGCTTTCTCTCCTATCATCACAGTGAATACATTCCTTAGGCATCCACAGATTGCCTGATTGTCAGATTGCTCTCCTTCACACAGGTCATGCATTGCCCACTTTTAGCAAGAATTCTGGAACACAAAGCTGCATGAATTATAATCCACCAGTTCAAATTCTTTATCATTTCAGTCACTTTTGAGATAAGGTTGCAAAGCCCTTTAGACTGGTATCTGGCACCTGGGGACATTTATGAAGTGGTCTTGCTTACTAATATAGCTTCATTGTTCCTAATTGTCTTTTTCTTTCCTTTTAATCCAGGTCCTGGGTGAATCCCTTGTTCTAGATCCTTTCCTTGGTCTTGCTGCTTCTTCCCTCTCCTAAAAAAAACCTTATTCATAAATCTCACAGATTAAATTTCCCATACATTTTTCATAAATATCTCAATTTTATTTGGCATTTCTTCTTCTATGCTTCTGTTTGTTCTTTGTGTAGATTTTGGCCTTTGTCACATTTTATCAAAATTGTTTTGACATTTGTCTCCCCATTCATTTTAGTCATCTCCCAGTTCTTGAGAACCTTGTATGGGTGAAGAATAATCCCAGGTTCTGGTCATATTAAAATAAATATTTGTTACTGACTTCAGTCTGAAGTTAGGTAGAGGTAGGCATTGAGATCAATAAACTCAAAAGTATTTTGACTAAATAGGTCTCTCAAGAGGGTATCTAAACTGGGTGTGATGAAGGACGCCTGTAATCCCAGCAACTCAGGAGGTGGAGAGGCAGGAGGATCACAAGTTCATAGCCGGCCTCAGCAACTTAGCGAGGCCCTAAGCAACTTGGTGAGAACCTCTCTCAAAATTTAAAAGAGAAAAAAATATATAAATACATATATATGATATAATATATAAACATAATAAGCATAAAATGTTTATTTATATGTACATATATTTTATGTTTATTATATTTTATATATCATATATAATACATATATATGATATATAAACATAACAAACATAATGTACATACATATATATATGAGTGGGGATGTGGCTCAGTGGTTAAGTGCCCTTAGTTCAATCACCAATACAAAAAAAAAAGGTACTTAATAAACATAAATAAGAGAAGGGCAATTTTAGTTGGAGTTGGGGATTACATGTCAGGTTTAATATTAATCACTACATATGTTATTGCATTTATTATTTTTGTCACCAACAAATATTTATTGAACATTTATGGCTACCACAGACTAAGTGATACAGTGGTGACTGAAACAGAATTATTTATTATCCGCATGGCATTTACAGGACAGCTTGGAGGAGGCAGAGGAAGCACCACAACTGGGTAAAATAAGGGGGCTCATAAGAAAGTGTTATGTTGACCCAGGCTGTGGGGTGAGGAGGCAGTGAAAATTTCCAGGAGGAAACAAAATCAAAGCTCTACCTGAAGGATAAAGAGAAGTTAGGCAGGTGAAGGGGCTAGTGTGTGTTTGTGTGTGTGTGTCTGTGTGTGTGTGTGTGTTTGTGTAGGTTAGATTGTTCTGTTCAGGACAATATTTCCCGAAGTCTGAACATGAATAAATAGCACAGTAGATAATATGTATTAGGGCACACAATTTTCTATATATGAAAATATGTGATTTTCTACATACCATTGACTTTTAAGGTAGAAGGTTAATTTTACTTATTAAGTATTTTTTACAACCTAGTAATGGGCTCATTTTTTAAGCAAGGGAAACAATAGAGTAGACTGTCTTTTCCATATGTGCCATCCTGAGAAAGTCAGGAAATTCTAGGGCCTGCAGCTACTGGTTCTGTCTCTTCTAAACCACTTCAGAGTGGGTTAATTTGGTTGTAGGGCTTGAGTGGAAGTCTGAGGGCCAGATGTCATACATGATGAGAAATGGTAGCATGAAGGAGGAACTACCTCCATCAAGACAGAGAGGAAAATATTTTTTCTGGCTTTTCAGAATGGGAAACCTTTAGGTAAAGAAAGTACTTAGGTAGCTTTCTATGGGCTTCTTTACTTCATTCCTGTGTAACCCTTTTAAGAATTCTGTTGTTAAGATCTGCCCTAATCCTTCAAATTTTCAGAGGCAATTCTCATGTGTTTGTTATTGGACTGCCACATAGAGATTAGGGGACCCTGGGAATTATTTGTATTTTGTAAGAAAATATAAGAAGAGAAATAGAAAAAGTTTATAGAGCCTACTTCACAGAGTATAGAGGGGTTCAGGATGGACCAGAGGTAAAGGAGGGCCAGGTAATCAAGAGCTTTGAAAACAAGAATGAGGAGCTTAGAAATAAACTGTTGGGATGGGCGATGGGAAGAGTTGGAAAGGAACCCAGCATCAGACTGATGTTTCAATGGATTAATCTATCTCTGGTGTCCAAAATAAATAGGAGGGAGGCAAGTCTGAAGGCAGGGAGATGATTTGTGAGGTTATATAGCAGTCATTTGTATCTGTAGGTTGTATTTTTTATGTTTATGTTTTATATCCACAAATTCAACCAAAAATATTTGAAAAAAAATCGCTTCTATACCGAACATGTATAGACTTTCCCCCTTGTTATTATTCCCTAGAAAATTCAGCACAATTATGTATACAGCAGTTAAATAGTGTTAAGTAATCTAGAAATGATTTAGTCTATGGGAGAATTGTGTAGGTTATAAGCAAATATACAATTCTTTTGTGGTACTGGGGATGGAACCCAGGGCCTGTGCATGCTAGGCAAATGCTCTACTATTAAGCTACACTCCCAACACTACTGTGCCATTTTATATGAGGGATTTGAGCATGCATACATGGGTATTGGTATCAGTTGAGTGTTCCTGGAATTTGTTCCTCACAAATACTGAAGGATAATTGTATGCTGATTTTCCAGGTTCAGAAGCAAAAGCTCAGTGGTGTGTTTGACAATAAACAGAGAGGATTAGGACCCTGGACTGTCTAGATCCAAAGTCCATCCTTTTCTTAGAAGTTAATGCTTCCCTTGGACTATGCCGTATTACTCTTTGAAGGTAGAAGCCAGGTCTTTCTACTTTTGGGTTACAGGGCCTGTTCTGGTTATCCATTGATGTATAAGTAACCACAGCAAAAGTTACTGACTTAACAACAATAAGAACAGTGATTTTTGCCCCTGTATCTGCCAAGTGAGCAGGGCTGGGCAGGCACAGTTCATCCAACTATTCTCCTCAATTTGGAGGATGAGGACTGGGATCACCTAGGGGCATTCACATGCTTGTTTGTCAGTTGATGCTCTTGTTGCTGGCAATGTTTGCTCCGGCTTCTGGCCAGAACACCTTCAAATCGCTTTTCCTTGCATCTTGTCTCTTGTTTCCTTATAACATGATGGCTGGGTTCCAAGGGTGAGCAACTTAAGAAAGATTTTTTAAAAAATGACATGCTAAACTTACATTACTTTTTCTAATTGGCCTTGGAAATCATTACATTCTGTCTTTTAAGAATGCTTCACTAAGGTGGACTCATATCTGACTAAAAGAGAAGGAGACTCTTAATGGGAGCAAAGTCAAGGAAATGGCTGACATAACTTAAATTCACAACAGTGACTAGTCAGAATAGCTAATACTTATAAAGTACTTAAATAAAGCAAGCATTCTTCTATGACTTTAGCTTATATTGTTATTTAATTCTCATGACAATGTTATATTATTATACATACTTCACATATGAAGAAAAGTAGGCCCAATAAGTTAAATATTTTACCAAAAATCACACAGATAATAAGAAGTAGAACTACCATTGCAGCCCAGACTTTCTCTCTTCAGGGTTTCTGTTCCTAATCACTATACTATATCATCTACTGTAATATCTGGAATACAGGCCATATGTGTATATATATATATGTGTGTGTGTGTGTGTATTTGTTGCATGAATGAATGGTTTGTATCTTGGGTTCCCTCAAATACTAGTCAAGTCATCACTCAGGTGAATGATTATGTGTCACCATGCTTCATATTTTGAATGGAAGACATGTCATTGTGCAAGTAAAGGAGCAATCATGGGCTTCCAAGTGAGTGATGAAATAACCTATTCAAGGTGGCTCTGCATTTGGAGCCATTTAGGTACTATATTCTATTATCCTTACTCAGGAACCTAGGACACTATCTAAATAGATGAGCTATTGAAAGAGATAAATCTTTTTCTCACACACATACAAACAGATCACTGAAAGTGTGAGAGTAAATATACATATTTGCTTGCATATATGTGGCTTAAATTTTATTCTTTTTTTCTCCAAACTGGGTTAATTACCATAATATTCACTTAAGAAAATTAAAGAGATTGTATATCTCTGTGGAAAAATCACGCACATGATAGAGTCTAGGAAGAGCCACCTTGTGGCAGAACTTAGTATTTCACATTTATATATTTATAAAGAAAAAAAAAATCTTTTGGAGAGCAAAATAGAAGATATTAATAATGTCTAAAAGTCATGTAATTTTGTTTATGAGATACATAGATTTTAATTTAACATTCAAAATATTATTCAAAAATATTTATTGAGAATTTGAAAAGTCTAGATTAAAACCTGCAAAAGATGATATCTTTGGTAATGAATTTATATTTAAAATGCTCATTTCAAGCCCTCAGGTATCTCCCATATATTCTTAAAGTAATAATTTGGGCCTTAAAGTTAAAGTTTAAAAGCATATTTAGATTTTTCTTGATACAGCATTTAATTTTAGTAGGGCCTAAATATATCATTGAATTGTTAGCATTTATGTAGCAATTGACACACACAAGGTGGTAAGTACACTCTGTCCAATGAATGAATCAATCAATGAACAGAAAAGGAACATGCTTATGCTCATGCTGTGAATATCAATCAGTATTACTTCTGATCACACAAGTGCTCATCTTAAATGCTTAATGTATGCATATATGTCCCTGTGTGTGTGTGTGTGTGTGTGTGTGTGCATGTGATTATACATGTACATATTAGCTTAAGTGACAGTAGAAAGAATTACAAAGCAGGTTCATCACAAGGGAGAGTTTTTATCTACTTTGTTCATTCTTGGCTATTGTCTATTCCCTGCATCTCTATTAATTCCTGCCTTCAGAATTAGTTTACAGGAAAATGTTAGAGATGTGCAAATTGCTTGCTAAAACCAAGGTAGCTCCTAATAAAACAAAGGCTGGTTTAGTGTTGGAGTGTCTCTAGGGGTATAGTTTTAGAATGAGGTTAGACCCTACTACTAGGGATAGGGGAAAGGAGGCAAAATAATGTGAAAATGAAGCAAAGGGGACAGTTTTTGTGAGGGCATGATACTCATGATTTCTATTAATTTAATGGAAATTAAAATACTTAAGTACTTTGTATTGTCTCATTTACTCCTCCAAACAAGCCTCCAAACACTGCTCTCGTTCTGTTTATACAGATGAGGAAAGTGAGTGCTCCAGTTACTCTTTTTTATAAATGGCACCAAACAGCAATTTTTTTATGCTCATGAATTTTGTGGATTAGGAATTCAGACAGAGCTGGCTTGTCTCTACTCCAGAATCTGTGATGCCTTGGCTGGAAGATTTGAAGGCAGGGTCCACCTTCATCTGAAGGCTCATCACCTTACAAGTCTAGCAGTCAATGCTGACTGTCAATGCTGAGGGTCTCTGTGATATTTGCACATGGGTTAGTTTGCATTCTCCAAGGGCATAGCAGATGGACTGTAAATAACAAGTAAATGAATATTGATGGAGAGAAAGAAAGAGAAGGGAATGAGAGAGAAGAAGGGAGAGGGAGAGGCATCAATTTTGAAGGACTGTCCTTGAACATCATGGCAGTATTATTACCTTCTGCCAAGTCCTATTCACTGAATGATTATGAGGAGTGTCCAATTTCAAGGGGAGGAGAAATTGACATCTCTCCATGGAAGACAGGCAAGGATGGAAGAGGAACCCAGATGTGGTCACTTTTAGAAATTACAGTTTACGACAGAGTCTCAGAGAGCTAAATGATTCTCCCAGTCAAAGAGCTATTAAGTGGAGCAGCTCTGGGCAGAAATCAGAGTTACTTGTCTCTTGGCACTTGATAGCACTGCACAGTAGAATGTTGTATGATCAATACAATTTCTAAAGAACTACTGAAAAATAAGTAGGGGTGTGAGCTCCTGGGACTTAATTTTAGTACTGCAGATAAACAAACAAACAAATGAATAAATAAAAAGAAAAAAATAAGCAAGGACAAAGTTATATGAACAATGTAAATTTAAAGTTTGTGAATTACAGAAGACTCCCAGAGTTGAAGATTTACAGATCACTGAACACTTTTCTTCTTTTCTTGTACCTTCTTGATGGTACCTCTTAACTTTTTATCTCCATAATGTTATTTACGCACATATCTTAATTCTCACCACCCTTAACACATACATTCTGTCTGCTTATTTTACTCAGAGAAGGATCTTTGTCTAATTTGGTTTATTTATCTGCCATGATGATACCTGTTACAAGAACCTGGCTCTTAGTAGACCCATAGTAAATGCCTGTCAGATGAATAAATTGATTCAAACTGATATGAGATGGTGGAAACTATGCTGTTGCTGAGCTTCTCTGAGTAAGCCAGGTTGTAGATACTGTAAGGGTCAGATTAGATAATTAGAGTGGAAATGTTTTAAAATGGTAAATGTCAAATTTGAGTTGTAATTAATACATGGCAGTGGTGGATTTAATCCAGAAGCTTTTATAGACCTCTGAGGAAGACATGAAGATGTTTAATTTTTGGTTTTGACTTGTGGCATCAGTTGACCTTCTAGAAACAAAAAAAATAGATCATGGTCAGAAGATCAAAAGGAATGCAGCATTAGATGACAGGAAGGTCTCCTCAATCTATCTTCTATCATCTATTATTTGTTATATATTTGTAACTTTAACATAATTATATAAATGACATCATGTGTTTTTTTAGTCTTGTTTTGCTTTTAATCTTAAAAATATATTTTACAGGTCTTTCCATGTGACTATATACGATTTAACAGTCATAAAAATTCTGTGTGGTAACACACTGTATTATATTGAAATATTTCTATACATGGGTATTAGGTTGTTCCTTTTATTTTTGTTGAAATTATAAGTAGTGCTGAAATGATATAATTATGCATACCAATAATTTTTATTAGATGGATTCCTAAAAGTGAAGAACTGGGTAAAAGCATATGCTTGGTTAAAATTTTGATAGATACTGGCAAATTACTCTCCTAAATGGCTATATGGTTGTATTCCTTTTGATATTTCCCCACATCTTGTGAAGGTTGACTTAGATGTGATTGACTTGAGGATATTATAGCATAATAGGTTAAAAGTAGGTTAAAGTTTCCTTGTCAATAGAGGAAGGATTTTGGATTAACATCTGGTTTAAAAATTCTTACTCTACCTATAACAAATGGAGTAATCTTGGGAAAATTTCCTATCCTTTCTCTGCCTCAGATTCTTACTTCATAAAATACAGGCAGTGGGAACAACCTTCCTGAACAGTTGAAAAGAATAAACAAGATAACTATACACATAAGTGCTTGAAAAATACTTAAAGAATTATAGTTATTTTTTCCTTTCCTGTAACAAATTTTTATTTAAATATATAACTTCAAAGTACAAGCCCTATTTGGGCCTTTATATAACTTCTTACAAAATCCTGCTTGATTATTACATTTTCTTCTGCAGTTATGGTTGGAATTTAAAAGTATATATTTGGAAAAAATGCATTTTGATTTTTCCAACAAAATCCACATATCAGGTTTTATAGTAATTTTTTAAAAAAACTTCTTTGGATTGCTCTCTGATCATGTAACAAAAATCATATGCTTTTTGACACTTGGTTCTTACAAAATGTGTTTTACAGTGCTATATCCTTTTAATCATAGATTCGGTTTTCTTATTTTCATAGCAGGTATGCTATTTAAGGAAATACTCCAGAAAGCTGAAGTTTCTACCTATTAATATAAAATTTTCTCAAGAGAAAGGTGGACAACATTAAAACTTCACAGTTATACTGTAACCCTTGATTGTTTTTATGGAAGTTGCTTGGGATGAATAAAATTTTTTAGTTTGTAATGAGTTTTAGAAGAAATGATGAGAATGGAGGTATTGGAAAATGAAATATGTTTTTTAATTGAAAAGACTATGATTGTTTTTTTTTTCCAATCTAAATCAAATTATTATGGCAGGGTTTCAGGCAATTGGAAAAAGGAATTATTCTCTGGAAATAATGACCTCATTATATAACCTGAAAAATGTAAGCTAAAAAAGCCCTTTCATTGTCTTTCTGCTGAAATAAATGATATAAAGTGAAAAATATACATAATGTTCATCTGCAAGTATTAATTTATTTTTCTCAAAATAATATCTAAGCATTAGAAGAAAGGTATTTTATTCTTACTGGAATTATCATTTGAGGCCATCATGAGATAGAAACTAGGCAAGGGAAGTGAAGCTATCGTATATATAATACGTTATATATATGAACATATATAATATTTGCTATTTTACTTTTGATTTATTTCCATAGAAATTTTAAGGAATTATTATTTTTATTATTCAGATGGCAGTGTGACCCTTCTTTTTTTTTTTTATACCTTTAGTTCATTTGTTTATTTTTATGTGGTGCTAAGAATTGAACCCAGTGCCTCACATATACTAGGCAAGCACTCTACCACTGACCTACAACCCCAGCCCAGGAATTATTTTTTAAATGTAATGACATGGTTTAATTTTTAGGAATATAATGTGCATTTTTATATTACATGTGCATTTTAAATTATGCACACTGTTATTGTATTCTTTACTGTCCCCTGAAAATTTCATGTGTGAGAAATGCAAGAACATTGAGAAGTGAAATGATTAGATTACGGGAGACCGAACCTCATTAGTTTGATTGGCTGGAGGGAGTAGGTCACTTTGTTGTGCCCTTGGACTGTATCTGTCCCTGGCTCCTTCCTTTCTCTTAGCTTCCTGGCTGCCATGAGCTAAGCAGCTTTCCTCTGCCATGTCCTTCCTCCAAGATGTTCTGCCTCACGTCAGGCCCAGAGCAGTAAAGTTTTCTGACTGTGGAGTGAACCTCCAAAACTATGAGCCAAAATAAACTTCTCCTTCTCTAAGATGTTTTTTCAGGTATTTGGGGCACAGAAATGAAAATCTGATGAACACACACACATTAATACAAACACAATCCCAGTACATGAAAAAGCAACAACAAAAAAGACTATTACATTGCATGTAGATGTCCCAAATACTGATTTTTTTTTTTTTTTTTTTTTTTTTTTTTTTTTTTTTTTTGGTACTGGGGATTGAACTCAGGGGCACTCAACCACTGGGCCACATCCCCAGCCCTTTTTTGTGTTTTATTAGAGACAGGGTCTCACTGAGTTGCTAAGTGCCTCGCCATGGCTGAGGCTGGCTTTGAACTCTGAAACCTCCTGCCTCAGCCTCCCAAGTGCTGGGATTACAGGCTAGCGCCACCACGCCCAGCTCCCAAATACTGATTCTTGTAAAGGAAGGACATGCCATTATGTGCTATCTGGAAAAAAGAAAACCTTCAAATACTTTTTTAAACTTTTAGACAAAATTATCTCCCCAAATTCTAATACTCTCTTTTTTAAAAAAATATTTTTAGTTGTAGATATAAATACCTTTATTTTTTATTTATTTTTTATGTGGTGCTGAGGATCGAACCCAGTGCCTCATGCATGCGCGAGGCAAGCGCTCAACCACTGAGCTACAGCCCCAGTCCCCCAAATTCTAATACTCCCTAATAGAGTAAAATAGTACACAATTTAATACTCTCTCTAGTTGAAGGAGCCCTAGTTAGGAAGGGCTGTTGCAGCTAGCTGGAAGCCATAAGTTCCACCTGATATGTATGTGACGCACCTGTAGGCACCCGAAAACCTGAAGGTATATAACCGGGTGAAGGCGGTCCGAGTTAGGAGAACGGAGAATTCAGTCAGTCGGGCAGTCACTCGGTAGGTCAGAAGAATCAGAGCGGCCAGAACGTAGGCAGAGCGGTTACAGAAGAGAAACCAGATAGAAGACAGAAGAGAAACCAGATAGAAGAAGTAATGACTGGTCAGTTAGGCCGAGGCTCCCAAGGAAGACAGAAGCAAGAAGAAAGAAGAAGGAAGAAAGAAGAGAGAAGAAAGAAGCTCTAATCTTTCTCTAAGCTAAGCTCTATCTTTCTCTCTAAGACTTAAGCTAAGAAGCTCTCTAAGACTCTAAGCTAAGAAGAAGCTCTATCTTTCTTTCTCTCTAAGACTCTAAGCTAAGAAGACAAGAAGAAAAGCTCGCTTTAATCTTTCTCTCTAAAAATCTTTCTTTCCCTCTCTAAGCTCTCTCTAAGAAAGTAGAAGTAAAAGTAGTAAAAGCTTTACTCTGCCTCCGAGAGTTTTCATCCCGGTTTTCGGTACCAGGTAGCATACATCTAGTAAAGTTAAATAGTACACAATTTCAACCTCAAGAACAAATACTAATTGTCCGAATCCAGATGTTAGAAATAATTACCAAATACTTCATATTTCTTTTCCCATTTACTGTTAGTGAACCATGTAAATCATTCATTATTCAAGTGTAGCTTTTAACTCTTGTAGTCTTGAGCATGACTTACACATTTTGGAAACTGGAAAATTTTCTGAAATAATTTACTAATATGAATCTACCTGTTTATTTATCCATCTGTCTAGTTAAAATACCTATCCATCTATCCTATCTGCCATTCATCTCTCACCAGTCCACCCATAGCACATATGTTGTGCATGCTTCTCTTCCTTCTATTGAATACATGCCAACTTTTTTTCTGTAAATATGTGGCATCAATTATGCTTCTTTCCCATTTTTGTATAAAATTCAGTAGATTAAACTTTTAGTATAGAAGCATTTAGAATTAAACACTTAAAACAATTTAAACTTGGATAGTTTCACATTACCCTTGGACAGTTGTAATTGTTCGGAAATTCTTGTTTTGAACCAAAGCTTCAAATTCTACCTCCTGGGGCCCCAATCTCCCAACAAATAGCAGATCTAAGGTTTCTTATAACATTGATCTCACTTTAGAGTCCTAGTTCTTCTTTCTCCTTCACCTTCAACCTAAATTCTCTCCTATGGACTTTTACTTTCTGCTCTGGGGCTTTGTTTAAGACACAGATCTAAACCAAAAATATTTCTGTGCATAACTATACACACATACACATATACTCCACTCATCTGGGTTATATTTTCCTCTTGTATTCTGATTGTTAATCTTATTCTCCACAAGTCTCAGTTGTAAACAGTTTCTAAAGCTTTCACATGTGTTCATTCCACTGTGTGAAGCAGGGGTAACAAAATCAATTTGAGATGATAAACCAGTGTGATTAATACAAGCTCATTGGTCTAATTCTGATTCCTTCTATATATACTCTCAAACATAGAATTTATAGAAAAAAAAGCACTGCTTGAATCAATTCTTCAAAATCTTTTGCTAGTTCACACTAAAGAATAGAGTACATAAAGTACAAATGCCATACCAAGGCATTATAACCCTTTAATCCATCTTGGCAACTTTATCTACCACTGTTTTCTCATCAAAAACTTTAGCACAATAAATCTGCTCATTATTTCCTGATAGGCAGGAAATAATGTAAAGGGACCAAGCCTGTGTTTAATCTGTGCTCTGCCACTTCCTTACTGTGTACCTTGGGGAAATTAATTAAATTGACCTGATTTAACTAAAAAATTGCACCTCACTAAAAATGGACTGGTATTATTATCTGCATACTTAGAGAATTAAAAGTGTTAATCCATGTAAAGACACAGAGAACTGTGATGACACAATTTTGTATGATAAAAGTTGAGTATATGTCAGCAAAAAATGGCAGGTATGCCTCATTTAGATTATTTTCATATATCATTCCTTTTTCCTATAAATGAGTCACTTTTTTCTCTTGCTGTTTTTACCTTGCTTTTCTTCAAATACACTTAAAATCTAATCTTTAACAACATCTCCCCTTCTGTGTGCTTCCTTTCTGCGTCATTGATGTGATGCTTAGGTAGGGCGACCACATCATTTTATCATTCAAGTGGGGACTGTTAGATGTAAATGTGAGTACCTTTGATAATTGCATGGGGATAAGAGACATGAATTGGGACTGACTTGGCTAAGGGGACAGATAGTTACCCTGTGTAGAATGGAGCCTGACGTTATCAAATCTGTTATTATAAAATCAAAGCAAATAAAAAATTTGTTCTAATTAGTTATACATGACAAAAGAATACATTTTGACACATCATACATAAATGAAGTATAACTTCTCATTCTTCTGATTGTATATGATGTAGGATTACACTGGTTGTATAATCATATAAGCACATATGGTCATAATGTCCAATTCATTCTGTTATCTTTCCTACCCCTATATCCTCTCCTCTCCCTTCACTCCCCTCTGTCTAAACCAAAGTACCTCTATTCTTCCCTAGCTATCCCCCCTTATTGTGAATTAGCATCTGTATATCAGAGAAATTATTCAGCTTTTGGTTCTTTAGGATTGGCTTATTTTGCTTGACATGATATACTCCAGCTCCAACCATTTACTGGCAAATGCCACCTTTCATTCTTCTTTAAGGCTGAATATTCCATTGCAAACACTATTTTTATATATAAAATTATCATGGCAAATCTCCTATCAACTTAATTTTCAGGAAACCAGGATCATTAAAATGAACCTAAGCTGTTTCTGGCTTTTCTCTGAGTGTTTGTTCTCATCTATTCAGGCATAAACCCCTCAGTTTCTTCTTTACAGGCTTCTTCATTTATTGTTCATGGTCTGCCTTTCTGACCACTGGTCCTTATAAGACAGCCACCCCACCTGGTGTTGCTGCATTACTCAGCTCTCCTGGCTCCACCTCTCCCCTCCCTACCCTCCACTCACATCTTCCTCTAAGATCTAGGAAGAGAAACAGTCTTTACTTACTTCCTTCTTTACCCAAATGCATGTGCCAGGCCTTTTAAAATTATCCATAGCACTGCTGAGGCCATGACAGTTCTTGCTTAGGCATTACTGAAGCATCACTGCTAAAAGGAGAGAGGTTTGTATCAGAGAATTCTTATCAACCACTACCTAAAACCAGTCCAAATCTATGGTCACTTGTCAGCTCATTCTTTGGCTTGCTCTCAGCCTAACTCCTCTCACCAGGGAAAGCTCAAACCTACCATTTGAATCATTTCATAAATCTCATACCTCTTCATGCATCATATGCCCCTTGCCCACAAAGAGACAAGTTTGCTTAGAATTGAAGTTCCTGCCCTTACCTTCCAGTTTAAGCTTTTTTATGATGATTGACAATAAGAAAGCTGCTTATTCCTGGGGTCTGTTTCTCTGTCCTTGACAGGATAATCACAGGAGCCTGGACATCGTTGCATTTTTCTAAAACTGGGTATTCAGTTTTATTCTGCATCATCTGTTGCATTGTAACAGCTACACCATATGTTATTTGTCTTTTCATACCTATGTCCTGTACCCTCAACTGGAGCATGTTTTCCTTGGGAGCAGCTACTTCCTTTTTCTAGGAAGTTTCCTGACACTGAGAATGTGCTTAATAAAAGTTTCTGTGGTTGATGAGTATGAAGGTAAGGTAATACCAAACACTCTGGGTTTGCAAAATACCAATTCCTTCCTCAAGTGTCATTTCCTCATTTTTTTAGACAGCAATCCTCTGTAGAACTTGCCATAGATCATTGGGTTTCCCTGGCAGAACCATGCAGCTGATGGAGCTACTCAATGCTTTTCCTTTTGGCACATGCTATTTACATTGCTTATAGTTTTCCTCCCTGGACAAGGTGACTTTATATTCTTGGCCTAATGTGCAGGTTAGTGCAAACTTTGGTGAAAGGAGAATTTACAGGGAAGTGTTACAGTTTGAATATAAGGTGTCTCTCAAAAGCTCCTGTGTTAATGTGGGAATATTTGGAGGTGAAATGGTTGGTCTGTGAGAGCCATAACCTAATCAGTCCATTCTAGTTGACTCTACCATGCCCTTCCATCATGATGTTCTGCCTGACTTTGGGCCAAGAGTACCGTGTCAGCCATTTATGGACTAAGACTTCTGAAACCATGAGCCCCAAGTAAGCTTTTCTTCTAAGTTGTTCTTGTTGGGTATTTTGGTCACAGCAATGCAAAACCCAACTTATATAACAAGTGATATCCATGAGAGATAAGTGTCACAAAAGCACCAAGACTGGTGCTAGGTTCGCTGTGATGATGTGTATTAGGAAACTGTCCCCCCATCCCAACATCATTTTTCTCTAAGTATATCTATGGGTATAATTTCGGTGGACTGTCTGGCAATTCTTCAATGGTTTAATCCAGAAACATTTCTATCAAGTATAAATTTTCCTCTTTCAACTCTAATAATTTTTACATAATACTTTTTGTGTGCAATTCCACTGCTAGTTATCAGACATGACACAAAACAAGGAAGGTCTTACTAATTTATGAGTGTGATGTTTCTATCATTTATTCTAGCCTGGTGTCAGCAGCTATTTTATTAGATATCATCATCAGCATTTACGTTAACCACAGAACACATTCTCAGATTTTGACCTTTTATGCACTGAGGACAAAGGAGAATCAAATGATGGGAGAGTCAGGAAGGGTAACCATAAAGAAATAGCCTATAGTCTGTTATAATTTAGTGATTTAAAAAATGGTCACACCCATTTTTGCTAAATATTTTGAAATATTCCATAACAATAGAAATCTATTATTTTTTAATGCATACTACTATTACAAATACAACAACTTTGAATAAAAAAGTCCATTTTACAAATAAGCCAAGTCCAAAACTTAACATTGAAAAATAAATTAGCATAAAAAATTAAAAAAGAAATCTATTTTTAAAAAAATTAATTATTTATTTACTTATTCATAATGCAAAAGTATAGCATCATTTTACATACAACTGCTTGTATACAAAGTATATAAGTACCATTCAGATCTTCAATCATGTATTTAGGATAAGGATATCCATCTCATTCAACCAAAAAAATTTTTTTCCTTTTCCCCCCACTCCCCCCTTGCTCCCTCCCTTCTCCTTCCTTTCCTTTGACCATTCTAGTGTTCCTCTAATCCTATGTACCCCCATCCAACAACACTGTGAACTAGCCTCCTTATATCAGAGAAAACATTCAGTATTTGGATTTTTGAGATTGACTAATTTCACTTAGCATTATATTCTCCAACTTCATCCATTTACCTGCAAATGCCATTATTTTATTCTCTCTTATTGATGAGTAAAATTCCATTTTGTATATATACCACATTTTCTTTATCCACTCATCTACTGATGGACATCTAGGTTGGTTCCACAACCTACCTATTGTGAATTGTGCTGTTATAAACATTGAAGTGGCTGTGTCACTGTAATATGCTGTTTTTAAGTCTTGGGAATAGACCCAGGAGTGGGATGGCTGGGTCATAGGGTGGTTCCATTCCCATTTTCCCAAGAAATCTCCATACTGCTTTCCATAACGGTTACACCATTTTGCAGACCCACCAGCAATGTATGAGTGTGCCTTTTTCCCCACATCCTCTCCAACATTTATTGTTGTTTGTGTTCTTGATAGCTGCCATTCTGACTGGAGTGAAATGAAATCTTAGAGTAGTTTTGGAAATCTATTATTTTTATTATTTACCCTCTTGCTATGTAATTTTAATTCTTTGCATTTATAGTGCTAGGCATTATAGTTTCTTCCTGGTTTTGAAACAAGTAATTAAATCACAACTTAAACTTGGACAATAGGTCAATATTACTTATCTTATACTTTATTTATACTGGAAAAAATAGAATTTGATTTGAAAGACTCAAATTAGTATTTGGTGTGGATCATTCAATAAATATGCCCTCTTTTTATTTATTTATTTTTTACCAAGGAGCAAGACAGATGGGAGTCCAGACTTTATGTCATATGAAACTGTTATTTCAGAACATGGCCACATTTGCAGACAAATGTGCTTCTTACTACTGAATTCTGGAAGTAGGCAGATTTTTTCCCAGCAAGTCATAGCTCCTTGTCCTCCCCTATGTCATATCCCAAGGGGAAGGAATCTGTAGCTAGGGTTGAGCTGATTGTCTACTTGCTGTACGTAGGGTTTGCCTAGGAGAAGGAAAAGAGCAGACTACAGGGCTTTGCATACCCAGTTTCTCCTTCCAGGCTCACTTGCCACATAAGTCATTTAGGAAATCAATGAAAAAGAGGTGGAGAGAAGCTAGGGATACTTTGCCAGTGGGGTTCCTCCTGTATCAAGGAAACATTAAGGAATGGGCAAGAAGCATCTTCACTAGAATTTCCAGGCTTTTGTTCTCTTAGTTCATTGGGCTAAACTGTCTTTGGTCAACCAGAGATGTGGCCACACCATTAGGAAAGTGGCATAACTTTCAGGATGACACTTCTCTACTTTTTTGAGTCTCTGAAAATACTGATCATTATCTCTTCAAGTACCCACTAGTACCATTGGTAATCTAATGGATCTTATATCCAGAAGACTCTAATATAGGTCATAAAATAAGCAATTAAATTAACTCCTCCTAGGCAACTCTACCCAATCAAAAGTTCACTTACATGCTACTTTATGTCCCTCATATGTCCATCCATGCATCCAAATGACTTATCAGAAGTTTGTCTAAGAGCAAATGACAAGTTATATGATACGATCCCCTTCCTATCATCAAACTCCCAGAGAGAAGTTAAAGTTCCAAACTCAATTTTCTTTTTAAGTTGCGTATACCACTTCCTAGCAGAAAACAGATGGCATACTCAAACTGAGCAATTGAGATGGTTTAATAAAGTGACAGTTTACTCTTGTGTGGATTTGGTTTAGGAAGCCAACAAGGATGGACAACACTTGTGTTATCATCAGAGGGCCCTGTCACCATATTAGATCTGAAGTGGCCTGGGGAGAGACAATCACCGGTATGAACAATGAAGTTGTATGGAGAGGGATGCCTTAGCCTATGAAATCATGATTTCTCAATTTTGGGAATATTTCAATGCAATTGACACAGGTACATTAAAGTAAGTTAGAGGTTATAATCTAGAGCTTATATATATATATATATGTACATATATATATTACTATACCAATTATATTATTTTATAATAACATTATAATATAATTATTGTTTTATATAATCATATATTATATACTATATTTGAGTTTTCATAGGTGTTCCACATCTGGTCAAAATGAGTTAAATGGAGGGATGCCACCAACTCATGGTAAGCTATCAGAGCAAGAACCAAGAAGAAAATTTCTCTACCTACTTTTCTTTCTATCCTATTGTTGTTTTCCACTGGTTGAGTCCAATGACAGGTCAGAGGAAAGCCAGGGCAGCAACACCCAGGACACAAAGCAGGGGGAGAGCAGATCTGGAGGAATAGGCAGAAAAGAGCTAGCCCATAAATTCAAGTTTTAGGAGAACCATGAAGGAAATAAAGCTCAAAATCAAATTCTCTTGCCCTTGTGTTGTAAAATGTTAAGGAAATCCATTCTTTCTAATGTAATATTCTGCTCAGTCTCAGCTAGAGGGGATGTAAGTGCTTGGTAGAGTTGGGTTTCTTATGAAGATGGCAGCATGGGCTGTCTCTTACAGGAACAGGTGCAGATCCATCAGGGCCTCAGAAGGTGTACTAACCTAATGCCAAATGATTTGTGAGCTACACTTTTGAAGAGTTCAAATGATAAATAAGACACACCAGATGACTGGAGCTCTAGAGACCACACCCGGCAAATTTTAAAATGAGCCAATATCAAGTGTCTAAAACAATTGTATGAGGTACAATAATGTTCCTAGAATCCAGAATCTAGATCTAGTCAAATCAAATATAGTTGTCAAAGACAACAGAATAATAGGCTCAATGGTATCTGAGTGAAGGAGTTCAGACTGAGAAAAAATGTCTTGGTTTAGTATTGCTATAATGCTAGTCAGTTTGAGCCAGTCGTCTGGAATTCCTAAACTCAATTGGGAGAAATCCACAAAAGGGTAATTTGGGCATGATGCATGGGGGCGGGGATTCACCTGTGAGTTGTCTCTTCTTTCAGATTGTGGCATATGAAATTTTGCTGCTGTTTAGAAATTCTTAGTGGTAGATGAACGTTCCACACAGCAGATCTTATTTCAGGAGACCCTTCCCCATCCCGTATTGAAAGTCTTTTACTTTTTGCATTGTTCTTTAGTTCTGTTTGTCTATACCTGACACTGATAATGTAAAACCAGAACCTTACAAGTGCAATTTATCATTATAAAACTAAGGGGCACTATGTGCTGATCTTCTCAACACGATAGCAGCAAATCCCATTCTGTCCTTTAATGCCTAATAGGCCTGTGTACAAAAAGACTGTTAACTATACTTGAACCGTTGTCTCAGACAACCCTGCTTAGGAAGCTGTACTTGTGTGGACCAAGGTCAAGATGCCAGAATCCTGCATCCTGAACCTGCCTTTATTGATCCTTTGGTGAAACTCACACTCTACATTCCTTATGGCTACTATCTGATTTTGTCCTGGTGTGTATGTGACACTGCCCACAAAGAAAACTGCCATAAGTTGTGGTCACCATCACATTAAAATTAAAAAAGCATGAAACTTAAAGTCTTTCAAGGTAGTGCAGAGGAACAAAACAACAACAAAAAGTAATTGCACAATTTCAAATTTCTAGAGAACCTGTTATAAATTCCCACACATGGACAAGATCAAAATTGAAGCCAGATATCATAGCTGCCTCGGAAGCCTCAGTCACTATCCATGTCTGTCAGTATCCCAACTTTTAATTCTCATTTCTGTTACAAGGACCCTGGCCCCATACATTGTTCATGACATGCCCCAGGTATTTCTTCCCTCAAAAATAGACATGGCCTCCTTTCCCACCATGAGGCAAGTCTTATGTTCTGGCCTGGAGCAGTAAAAAACATAATCTTTTGAGGGTAGTTTGGCTTTCAAAAGAAAGCAGAGAGGAAGGATTTAGGCAATACCTAGTTTGTCCTTCTGTAGCAGCTATGAGCAAGCACTGCTTACTTGGGCAGTAGGAAGTGTAACTGACTTACTGCCTCATTTCTGCCCCCTCTGGATCCAACTCTGCACCTGCTCTACAGTCATGTTACCTGTGAGACGCTGCCAGTTAGTGAAAGCACTGCTAGGGGACTGGTGCTGACCCAGACCCCTCTATCGGGCAACTTGGGCTTGAAGTCTCTTGTTGGGTTTGCCACTCCTCTTTTGGAATGGCACCACAATCTGAGACTCCTTACCTAGGCCTCCATAACAAGTGTTGGGCCTGTTTCACATTATGGGGTTTTCTGTTCCTTTCTCTGGCTCCCTTCCCCTTAGCCTTCCTAGGCATTTCCCCTGATAAATCTCTGTCATGTCTAATCCCTCTTGCATCTGCCTCTCAGAGGACCTGAGCTAACAGAACTTCCAGACTCAACAGATTGCTAGGTAATTCTGTCCATTTCTCCTAGGACTAAGGAGAAGAAGAAAAAGAAGAGTGTGAAATTAATATATATTCTTTTACGATGGACAATGACATCAGAACTGGTAAATAAGCTATCCTTTCTACGATTTCATTAGGAGTCTGGGTGGAGTATCTATCTCATCTTTCCTTTGCTTCAAATAGGTTTATAACAGAAGATGTCTTCATGGAGTTGCCAGGAAAAGAAGTATTGATCAGGCCTTTAATATGTCTTCATATAACATTTCTTAGTCATGAGAAAATACGTCTGATTAGACAGTTGAATCAAGAAGTCAGTTGTTGAGTTTTTCAAATTTCAAATTTCAAATGATTGCCGCTGCATCTTATAAACACGATATCCTTCTGATTCTTTCTTTTCGTGCAATTATACCAATTTGATTAAAATCATCAGGATCCATTCATCTACCCAACCTAGAATATCCTGAGTCATCTCTTTCCTTCATGGTCCTAATTAATCAGTCATCAAGTCCTTTAGAATGTACTCTTCAAAGATATCCAGGATCTATTTCCTTCATTTCATTCTTTCTGGTACTGCTCTTGTCAATTCCTTTGACCTATTTAAATAGCCTTATTACAGCTTTTCTGCCTTCCGTCTCTTCATTACTCCAACTGATTCCTTTTCTAATGTATAAATCAAATTATATTACTCCCTGCTTAGAAATTACTTCCCATTACCTATCTATAAAGTGAAGTTGAAACTCTTTATCATGATGCAAAATGTCCTTCACAATCTGACCCCCATGTCTCTTCTGAGAATCATCATCAACAGACTCCCCTTTCTCCATGTTGCCTCTCTTGGGCATGTGAAATCATGGGATGATCTTATACTTTTGGATTATTTTGCTTCTCTGTATTAATTGTGTATCTTTTCTGTTGACTATGAATCTTATCTCTTCCTCTCACTTTCTTTCTTTTATGACTTCCCTCACATTCTTTAGACCCTGGATCCAATTTTCCCTCTCTCAAAGAACTTCCAAGATTTTCCTAGGCATAATTAATCATTTCTAATATTTTCTCTTAAAATATTATATATAGAGATCTATTATAGTACCCTTCAATTTTACTTAAATTATTTTTTTCCATATGTCTCTATCCTTTTTGATTTTGAGTGCCAATGCAGGTAGGTAATTTTGTTTGGCACATGATAATTTCAGTGAAAATCAAGATTTAGTAGAAAAAGAGTTTAGAAGTAAGCATTAAATGTATTGCTTCCACCAGGTGTGATGGTGTATACCTGTAATCCCAGCTACTTTGGAGGCTAAGGCAGGAGGATAGCAGGTTTGAAGCCAGCCTCAGCAAGTTAGTGAGACCCTGAATTGAAAATAAAAAATTTAAACAAAAGAAATGTATTGCTTCCTTCACTTATATATTTTGTTCAATAAATAGTAAACTGCCACAACCTAATTTTCAATATGAAGAAATTTTGAGCATTTATCCTTTGTTTAAAGACCTATAATATGTAGAATTACTTAGATTATATGATTATACCCCTATGTTTCTAATTATTATAACCCCTAATAAAAAGTTAGAGATTAGGGTATAGTAAAGTCATAAGTCTAAAAATGATTGAATATTTTATACGAATCACATATTGGTCAGCTTTTTGTCACTGTGACAAAATACCTGATAAAAATCAACTCAAAGGAGGGAAGATTTATTTAGGTTTATAATTTCAGAGGTTTCAGTCCATGGTCAGTTGGTTCCATTGTTTCTGGGCCTGTGGTGAGGCAGTATATCATGGTGGAAGGGTTTGGCAGACTAAAGATGCTCACCTCATGGTGGTTATGAAGGAGCAGGGCTGGGGAGTCAGACCAGGGACAAGATATACCTTTCCAGGGCAAAATCCTAGTGACCTACTTCCTCCAACGAGGCCCTGCTGTCTATGGTATTCACTGCCTTGTAATAGGTCATTCAGTTATGAACCCATCAATGGATTAATGGGATTAGGGCCCTCATGAGCAAATCATTTATGAAAGGCCCTACCTTGAATATTGTTGCATAAGGAACCAAGCCTTCAACACATGAGTTTTGGGGGGAAGTTCCATATCCAAATCATAACAGTCTATATCTCATTGTTCCCTCTTCTTTTGTTTTATAGCCACCTTTTAAAATCAGAAGCAAAAATAACCAATATAAACAAAAGAACCTAAATGTGGTTGAGTGTACTTGTCAATTTTGAACTAATTTAATAAAGAAAATAAATATTCAAAGTGTAAATACAGCTGATAAATCATATAGCATTAATGAATCATTCCTGCTGAGTACAGATTTATTTTAGCAACTTTTTAGTTGTTCTTTCTCACTGAAAGAGAGAAGAAGATATAAACCTTTCTGGGTCTCAATTTTCTCATCTGTGAAATAGAATAGGTTTATTAATTTATTCAAGAAATGCTTATATGTCAGATGCTAATGCCGGAAGTACAAAGGTGAGACAGATGTATGGAGCACATGTCTTCTAATGACTTATAAGAAAGAATTTTAAATTCTTTTTCCCTCTAGGGTTTCATAAGCCTGACATGACAGTACAAATTAAATGAGATAGAAAATGTTATTCATTTTTGTTTTTGAATGTATTCAAAAGCACATATTATTAAGTTTATTTGATAAAAAATATTGGCAGACAAGTTTTATGATTGTTTTATGATAAATATATTGTCACTATTTTGTGTAGTAATTAACTCTTTTTAGCCTTAAATAAGATTTTGAAAATCAGTCAATGTATTGACCACATATAGACTAAGCTTTAGTCAGATACATGCATTTTAATTCCAAAGCAGAACCCTTATAGAAATTTTACTTTACACACTGATTCTTATTCAATTCTGTATTGACATTATTGTCTATGACCTTATATGTGATTTGGTAATGGGAAGAGGGAATTTTTCTATAGCTTTCAATATTGTGCCAAGGGGACAATTCATTCAACAATATGAATTATCTACCCCATTTTTAAAATGAATATTGGGTGATGAGTAGGAAGGAAAAAGAAATAAGCAAATATCTACTGTCATATTAAATACCCTGCATGGAGATTTTGGGGAATAATAAGAATGATGTAAAGACACTCAAAGGAAGATTACTTTGAATCTGTATTATAAATTATTTTTAACTTTTAATTGCTAAGCATGGATTTGTTTATATCATAAGAGATGTTTCCACTCTCAGGCACTAATTATATTAAAAGAATCCGACTTCAAAATTTAAAACTTAATATTGTTCTTTTTGATATATTTTCAATAAATTATAGCTATGCTATATTTCCATGAAGTAAAGAAGTGTGTGATAAACCAATCAATGGTAAAAGAAGCAATTTTGACTCATTTTTCTGTTTAAATATTGAAAACTTGTGATATTTCTTAGTATTACAGGTACATGATTTTCAAAATACTAAGCCAATGTGGATTTTTTTCTTAGTAATTTTATGGCTTTCATATGAAAAGTCATGAATCATACATAAAACTATACTACTTATTTTTCAATGTGGAGAGGATACCTCTTCTATTGAGGCTTACCTATGAGCCTAAATTTCCATGGGAAGAAAGAAGATATCATGGTGAAGTCTTCATTGAAGAGGAAGCACAAGGGAGACACTCTCTTTTCTTGACCTTGTGGACATGGGGAAGTAGAAGAAAGAAATAGATTTGGTAAGAGAATAGATTTCCAGTCCCTCATCTTCACCTTCTTAGTATAGAATCCAGCATATGTAGTAGGAACATCTAGACCTCTGTAGAAGAGTCTGACCACATCACAGTATCAAGTGGCTTTCTGCCTCTCTCTTCATTTTGTCTGAGCTTAGAAACAGTACAAAGAGGAGGAGTTTTAAACAGCATATGCAACCTGACTTTGTCATTTACTGACTTTACAACTGTGATTTTAATGTGAATGAACATTTACTCATATAATCTTGCAAATATGATTAAATAGAACGTGTGTTGTGTCTTTTAGTTATTTTTATAGTTTCTAAAGAAGGCAAGAATTCAAGGAAGACAATGTCTCTATGTAACTACAATCTCACCCCAGTTAGAAGAACTATAATAAAAAGACAAAAAACATTAAATGCCAATAAGGATGTGGAGAAAGAGGAACTCTTATACATTGTTGGTTGGAATGAGAATTAGTATAACTTTTAGGGAAAACAGTAGGGAATTTCCTCAAAAAATTAAAAATAGAGCTACTATATGATTCAGCTGTCCTATTACTAGGTAATAGCCAAAGGAAATGAGACTGGTATATCAAAAAGATATCTGTGCTCCTATGTTTATTGTATCACTGTTTATGATAGCCAAGACATGGAACCAACTGAGATGTCCATTGATGGATAACTGGATAAAGAAAATGTGGTATATTAACATAGTAGACTATTATTCAGCATAAAATAAAATAAAATCCTTTCACTTGGAGCACAATGGATGGAAATGGGAGAGCATTATGTTATGTGAAATAAGCCATACTCGGAGGGACAGATGGCATGTTCTTGCTCATGTGTGGAAGCTAAAAAAGCTGATTTTATAGATAGAGGTTAGACTAGAGGTCACTAGTGGTTAGAAAGTAGGGGGGGGATAGAGGAAGATTGGATAATAAGCATCAAAATTCAATCATATGAAAGGAATAAGTTCTAATGTCCTATGACATAAGATGGTGACTATAGTTTGTTGTAGGAGCCCTAATTAAGGAGACAGCTAAGATTGCGGTTAGCTAAGAGCCATAAAAGATATTCAAGCTTCACCTGATATTCATACATTCATCTAAGAATCTTTTTATGCCCGTGAACACTGTGTGACGCACCTGTAAGCTCGAGCTGTAAGCACTTGTCCTTGTTAAAGCAAAATGTATTTAACTGGGTGAGGGTTAGTGGCTGGTGTGGTTTGGAGTGAGAGTGGTTGAAGTTGTGTGGTTGGAGTTCGAGAGGTTGTTGGAGCCGGAGAGAGAAGTTAGAAGAGAGAAGAATAAAAGAACTTTTTCATTTCCATCCTGCCTCCGAATTTTCTCCTGCAGCGTCTTAGCTGCAAGCGGCAGCAGCAGGCAGCTACAAGTGGTGGCCCGTACGGGGATTTCGGTCGGCAGGTAAGAAATAAGAAATTTATAAAAATGGGTGCAAAAATAACTAAGCACCGGATAATAAAAGCCATGGATGAGTTTTTTGACATCGCTGACTCGGTGGATAGTGAGGAGGAAAGTGATCAAGAAAGCATAGCCTTTACTGAGTCAGTTAAGACCAGCAAGGAGAGTAGTGGTGTGAACTCAAAAATAAGAGCTGCAAAAGCTATCAGAGGCTTATTGAAATTAGCTGCAGAGTACGTACTCTCCTTAGAAGATGAAACTCAGGATACTAGTAAAAGTGATAGTAGTAAGAAGGAGCCAAATAACCATGAAAGCACAGCCTCCTCCACGCCTCTGAGCCAGTTAGGAAAAATGAGAGTATAGTGAAGAGGAATCAAAAAGTGATTCTGGGAGCACAGTCTCCAATAAAAAGAACAAAAAGAAATTAAAAAGGAGAAAGGACCGTCAAATAGAGGAACCACTAGTGCCCTCTGCTCCCTCATGGGTGGAATCCATTATGGAAACCATGAGGGGTATTTCTGAACATATGCGTGCCCTTGAGGAAGAGCTTAACAGCCTTTCTGAGCGCTCACGCGCCTGCGGGGGGGCACCTGGCAACCCAACCAGTGTTTGACAAGGATCCACTGGGAGAATGATGTTTGCAAGGACTCATCATCTCGAGATAATGCCGGATGTATGCCTCTGGGCTCTGGTGCCTTTTTTGCACTATTTTCCTAATAATATAATATTCATACTATTTTCTAGTGGTGATTGCTGGGGGTGAGGGGAATACTACAGCATTTTCTGAGAATATTAATAAAACATTAGAAATCCTAACCCCTTCTCTACTACAAACAGTAAATAATTTTCTGCCACCGTGTGATGTGTCTTTTTCCTGGGGTGATTGTTATAAACATCTATTGTTATATGTGAGAACAGTCACAGAGCCACCTGTTTCTCCAGTCATGAGTTTGCAAAAAGTACATAGTCTCACTGTTAGTAATCAGAAACAGAATAAAATTATAGTGCTTCCTAATACAGAGACCCTCTCTTGTGTCCCATGGGTTAGTTAGATCCAGAATCAGGAAATGTTATATGGTGGAGGGGTAAAAGTATTCATAGGCATAAGTTAAATGTTAGATTTTGGTGCCTGTGATCCCGTTCTAGTAAGATTTACTTTACTAAACAATATGGCAATTATCTACAAGGAAATTTGCCATGGCAACCACTGAGGTCACTGTCCTCTTGACTAACCCTTGCCATAGCAACCACTGAGATCACTGCCCTCTTGACTAACCTGAACCTAAAGTTTAACTTAGGCTAATAGAGTTAAGAGTCTAGCTTGTTTACCACAGCTAAGCACTATGTCAAGAGCATTTATGATGAAATAGAAACTTAAGATCAACTTTGCTGATTACGTTCATAGCTTAGATATTAAATCAGAACAATAGTAGGGGATGTTATTGTCTCACACAATCACTTTTTCCAGTAAGCCTATTCTGTACCAGGAATTCTATGGGTTTTATGTTAACTACATTCTTGGCATGTTATACTTTAAAAAAATGTATAAAAACTGTGTGTGAACTCAATAAACCTGTCAGCATTCTGCACTGGCCTGTGAGTCTGTGTGGCTGTTGTCCATTCCATCGCCAACGCTGTTTACCCCGTCACATCCCCTGGACCAGGAAGACCCCCGACCCTGCTAGGGCTGAACCCCGGCACGTGCCCTCGAACGCCAAAATTCCACAGGAACAGTGGGACCTGCCAGTATTTGAAAATGAGAATGGACAGAGGTACCACCAATCCCTAGACTTTAAAACGATAAAAAACTTTAAAGAGGCGATAATGACCTATGGGCCTCGAGCTCCGTTCATGTTGAGTATGCTGGAGTCCCTTAACACTCTAACCTTAACCCCCTCAGACTGGAAGGGGTTATGCAAGACACTATTGAGCGGGGAACAATACCTAATCTGGAAGTCACAATTCCAGGAACTTTGTTTAGAAGCAGCAAAGAGAAATGCTACAGCAGTTTTCCCAGAACGTAATATAGATATGCTAACAGATGAAGGACAGTTTGCTTAACTACAAATCCAACTCCAATATGACCCCGGCGTGTATGCACAGATATACACTGCTGCTGTTGAACAGGTGATTTGCAGGGCAGCCTGTCAAAAGTAATACAGGGGCCTAATGAACAGTATGCTGATTTTGCTGACAGACTCTTAAGAATGGCAGGCAGAGTTTTTGGGGATTTAAAACAAGCAATGCCCCTAGTCATCCAATTGGCATATGGCAATGCTAATAAATATTGCCAAGATGCTAATAAATATTGCCAAGATGCAATAAGGCCATGGAAAAATAAAAAAGACTTATCAATTTATATTGGATTATGTAAAGATATTAATGAAGCTTTTGTCACAGGCAATGTGATTGCAGCAGCAATGAAAAATGCTTCCCCTCAAAATTTCACAAGGGCTCAACCTAGAAATTGTAATCAACCAGGATATTCTAGGCAATATCCCCAAAGAGAAATAAGATCAAGCTCATACCATGCCCCAGGCCACTGCCCCAGGTGTAAAAAGCGTAATCATTGGGCCAATAAATGCCGTTCTAAATTCTATATTTATGGAAATGTTTTGTCCAGGAATTCAAAAAACGGGGCACGGGGCCCAATGCCCCAGGGCCCACAAATGTACGAGGCATCAGAGGAGGAATATCATCAAACGTCCATACAAATGATTCCTCATCACAATCCCTCCTACCCATTGACTCCCTTATCAGAGGGACAAGAGGAAGTGCAGG
This sequence comes from Tamias sibiricus, assembly GCA_025594165.1. Lineage (NCBI taxonomy): Eukaryota > Metazoa > Chordata > Mammalia > Rodentia > Sciuridae > Tamias > Tamias sibiricus. The sequence goes on along the minus strand of CM046658.1, from coordinate 136,270,231 downwards.
ATGAGACCTCTGTTCCACCGCCCGAATAGTGCTGACACCTGAAATGGGGGTTCAACTGATTTCCATGGGAATCAGGGGACCTCTTCCCTCAGGAACTGTAGGAATTATCCTCGAGCGAAGTTCTAAAAGCTTATTAGGTTTTCAAGTAACACCAGGTGTTATTGACTCCGATTACCAAGGAGAGATAAAAATAATGCTTAGTTCACCTAGAGGCATTATCTCTGTTAACCAAGGAGATAGAATTGCTCAGCTGCTTCTCCTTCCCAGTTTCCACAACTCTTTCAAGAGTATGCCGCAGAATAGGAACAATAAAGGATTTGGTTCCACTGGCTCGGGACCTATGGCTTGCTGGGTTCAGGATTGTTCATGGAGGCCTATGTGCAAAATAAAAATTCAAGGTATAGAGATGGAGGGGTTGATTGATACAGGGGCTGACTGTTCCATCATAAATCTACAACAATGGCCCAAGCACCGGCCTCTGCAGAAGGCCTCAACCAGTTTAAGAGGCTTGGGATATACTAACACCCCAGCACAAAGTGCTGTAGTCTTAAATTTGGAAGATAATGAAGGGCATAAAGGAACATTCCAACCTTATGTTTTGACTAGCTTGCCAGTTACCCTATGGGGAAGAGATATTGTACATCAAATGGGGCTACACCTAGCAACCAAGCCTGCAGGTGTTAAAAATAAAAATCTAAATCATCGTGAAAAAGGCAAAGGATATTTTTTCTAGAGGCCACTGAGAAAAAAATTTTAAAAATACCATGCCGGGCGCGGTGGCACACGCCTGTAATCCCAGCACTTTCGGAGGCTGAGACAGGAGGATTGCGAGTTCAAAGCCAGCCTCAGCAATGGCGAGGCACTTAGCTTCTCAGTGAGACCCTGTCTCTAAATAAAATAAGAGCTGGTGATGTGGCCCAGTGGTTGAGTGCCCCTGAGTTCAATCCCTGGTACCAAAAAAAAAAAAAAAAAAAAAAAAAAAAAAAAAAAAAAAAAAAATAATAATAAAATAAATTAAAATAAAAAAAAAAAAAAATACCATGGCTCTCTGATAAGCCAATTTGGGTCCCTCAGTGGCCCCTCTCTAGAGAAAAATTACAAGCAGCCCACCTATTAATTAAAGAACAATTAGAAGCAGGACATATAGAGCCTTCCACCTCTCCCTGGAATTCCCCCATATTTGTAATCAAGAAAAAATTTGGAAAATGGAGATTGTTACATGACCTTAGAGAAATCAATAAAACCATGCAAATTATGGGCCCTACCCAACCTAGACTTCCTAATCCTGTAGCTATTCCTAAAAATTTCCATCTTATAACTCTTGATATAAAGGATTGTTTCTTCTCCATTCCCCTACATCCTCTGGATGCCCCCAGGTTTGCTTTTTCAGTTCCTTCTATCAATAATAATGGCCCTGATAAAAGATATCAATGGAAAGTGCTACCGCAGGGAATGGCTAATAGCCCCACTATATGTCAAATATATGTGGACAAAGCTATCAAGCCCATTGAAAACAAATATCCAAACCTCATATGTCTTCACTATATGGATGATGTTTTGCTTGCTCACTCTAATCAAGAAATCTTATTTACTATATTTAGTGAGATGACAGATAATTTAAAAAAATACGGATTATATATAGCAGAAGAAAATGTTCAAACTAGATCTCCCATATTATATTTAGGATTTAAAATTATGGACACCTTCATTAAACCTCAAAATATTTTAATTAATAAAGAACATTTGACCACCCTCAATGATTTCCAAAAAATACTGGGAGACATTAATTGGCTTCACCCTACACTAAGCCTCACTACTGGATAATTAAAACCCTTATTTGATATCCTTCACAGGAACCCTGATCCATCTTCACTGTGAACATTGACTCCTGATGCTAGGGAAGCTTTAAAGTTAGTAGAAAAGGCCATTGAAAGATCCCATTGTGATAGAATTGATTTTGCTTGACCACTGATATTGATTATTATTTCTTCACAATATACAGCCACAGGAGTATTTTGGCAACAGGGACCTTTATTATGGATACATTTACCTATCTCTCCTAAAAGTACAATTGAGTCTTATACCTCCATGGTGGCTAAACTTATTCTTCAAGGACTTAAGACTTCTACTAAAATATTTGGAATTCATCCTGCTACTATTATTACTCCCTATTCATCATCACAGGTTGAATATTTGTGCTTCGATGATAATGATTGGGCTATAGCTAGATGCTCTACTTCTGCAAATTTTGATAACCATCTTCCTAAGTCTCCTATACTGTCTTTTTGTGTCAATCATCCCATTATATTTCCACAGGTAATAAAAAATCAACCTATTCCTAAGGCATTAAATGTATTTACAGATGGGTCCTCTAACAGTACTGCTGCAGTAGTCACTCAAAAAGAAAATATGATTCATATTACTGCTCAAAAATCAGCCCAATTAGTTGAACTTGAAGCTATTATAATAGCTCTAGAAAATTTTAAAGAACAGCCTATAAATATTTTTTCAGACAGCCATTATATAGTACATGCTATCCTTAAATTGGAGCTAGCAGGTCCAATAGCACCACATACTCCAGCCTTTAAATTGTTTTTTCAAATTCAAAATCTCCTATGGGAACATAAAGAACCTTTACTTATTGGACATATCAGAGCTCATACTAATCTGCCTGGTCCTCTCCATGAAGGTAATCAAAAGTCTGATGCCCTCACCAAAACAATTTTTATATTTTCAACAGTTCAACAAGCTACCTTGTTTCATTCCCATTTTCATGTCATAAAAGACAAATATTTAAAGTCACAAAGGAGCAAGCTTGAACAATTGTGAAGGATTGTCAATCTTGTGTGACACATTTGCCCAATCCACATTATGGGGTTAACCCAAGAGGACTGATGCCCAATCATTTGTAGCAGATGGATGTCACTCATGAGCCAAGTTTTGGAAAATTGCGATTTATTCATGTGACCATAGATACATGCTCAGGCATGATTTTTGCTTCCTTACATTCTGGAGAAAAAGTTAAAGATGTTACATCTCATTGTCTGCAAGCTTTTGCTGCATTGGGCATCCCCCAAATGCTTAAAACAGATAATGGCCCTGCATATACGTCCGCATCTTTCAAACAGTTTTGTGCAAAATTCAATATAATCCACAAAACAGGTATCCCATACAATCCTCAAGGACAAGGAATAATTTAACGAGCTAATGACACACTCAAAATTATGTTATTAAAGCAAAAGGAAGGAAATTGGACGAATCCTAGGGACAGATTGGCAGTTGCTCTGTTTACCTTAAATTTTTTAACTTTAGATTCTAAAGGCTATTCGGCTGGAGACAGACACTGGAACCCACACCAACAACATAAACCTTTGGTTTACTGGAAGGATGTTCTTTCAGGTACATGGAAGGGTCCAGATCCAGTATTAATTTGGGGGAGAGGATCTCTTTGTGTTTTTCCAAAGCACAAATCCTCCCAAATATGGATACCATCTAGATTAATAAAACAGGTACAAAATCAAAAGATCAAGATGAAGTTGATGAGGAATCAAGATTAATAAAACAAATACAAAATCAAGAAGACCAAGATGAAGGCATGGAATGATTCCCTTAAAAGAGTCCTTCAATTAATTCACAACTTAAGTCTCATTCCTCCTAGCCAGGACAAGAAGATCTCTCTTTAGTGTGTACACAATTGTGTTTTTTCTTTTTGTATAGGTCTTTATGTCTGTACACTTGTCTAGATTTCATGTAAATGTACGTCACAAATATATGTTTGTATGATTGTGCGTCTGTTCAGTGTGATGTCACAAATAACAAAGCGCTTATGAAAATTAATATTATTAAAAATATATGTATATATATTTGGATCCAAATAACTTTAATTCATTTAAGTTTTGAGTATTCTAATTAGGTAACAATTTAAAAGTATAGGTACCTTCAATTTTGATTTATAGGTGTCTCTGGGACTTCTCTTCAGTTAAAGATATGACTAATACTGTATAACCTAATATTTTGGTATTTGATAGGTGTCTCTGGGAATTCTCTTCAGCTATAAATATGACTAATACTGTATAACCTGTTAGTTTGGTATTTGACATAGGATTGTTTATTTGTAATTAACTTTATTTGTTTATTACCTGATTAATTTGAATTATTTCAACAGGTAATTTCATAGAAGGATTGCTATGTATGCAGAGACTCGAGGGTTCCAGCTAACAAATTATTTTTCCAAAGTGCTCTTAGTTTTCCTTTACCTTTAATGCAGTGTTTTTGTCAGTTAAATACCCTCAGTCTTTCTTTGATCTGTTCTGAAATTGATATTTTGCCAGCTTATGTTTGTGGAAGCTCAAGCAGCAATGTGTGTAATCAGAAATCAACTTTAATTTTCCAATCTAATAATTCTGGTTTTTAGTTTGACAACTCGCCTCTTGACTCAGTGCTGGAATAGCACTGCCTTTCCTTTAATAATTGATGCTTGAGTTTCTAGGTAGTGGGCCCTGAAGATTTGCAGGTGGCATTGTCTAGACATAAAAAAGACGGCTGCTGCTACGGCTGCAGGGATCGCGGTCGCCACAAGCATCCCTGCTGCTCAAGCATCAAACAACCTCACCAGCAGTGTGGCCTCTGCTCTACATGCATGGGGCCTCCTACATCAACATGTTATAACAAATGGACATTTTGATCTTTCATTGTTTGGGACTTTACGGGACAATGCCTTGTGGGTATTTGTCTAGAGAATTCAGTGTGTTACTTGATGGAACTTAGGGCAGCTGATTTGTTTAAACAATTTGATATGCTATGCAATTTGGCTCATCACCAAAAGGCTTGTCGCCTTAAAGCCGCAACATCTCCTCACAATTGGACGGCTGTTAGTCATCATATATAGTCGATCCTAAAGGGCTCCATTGGATGGCTGGTTAGCCAATGACGGGTAAGATCCCCAGAGGGGGACAACCTAAGACAGGCACAGTCGCACGGGACAGTCTCATGTGGCTGACATATCAACCTAAGACAGGAGTCAAGGGCACAGCCTTGATTATCCGATGACGGGTAAGAATGTTGGTTGCACATGGGATGCCCTAGAGCATCCCCTCTCTTAAAACAAAAGGGGGAAATGTAGGAGCCCTAATTAAGGAGATAGCTAAGATTGCGGTTAGCTGAGAGCCATAAAAGATATTCAAGCTTCACCTGATATTCATACATTCATCTAAGAATCTTTTTATGCCCGTGAACACTGTGTGACGCACCTGTAAACTCGAGCTGTAAGCACTTGTCCTTGTGAAAGCAAAATGTACTTAACTGGGTGAGGGTTAGTGGCTGGTGTGGTTGGAGTTCGAGAGGTTGTTGGAGCCGGAGAGAGAAGTTAGAAGAGAGAAGAATAAAAGAACTTTTTCATTTCCATCCTGCCTCCGAATTTTCTCCCGCGGCGTCGTAGCTGCAAGCGGCAGCAGCAGGCAGCTACAGTTTGTAACAATTTGTTATAGATTTTGAGAAGAGCATTAAGAGTTCAAAGTTTCCCAGACAAAGAAATAATAAATATTTCAGGATATGGAAATGATAGTTACCATGATTTAATAATTTCATGTTATATACATATATTAAAATACCACACAATAACCTGTAAACATATAAACTTACTATGTCAATTTAAAAAAGCACATTTTATTATTTTATATGCACACACAATTACTTATTATGTTTCAAGATGATATATTAGAAAGGGCTTTAAAGATAAGGCTTTGTTTTGGACACAATTTTACTATTAAGTAGGAAGCTATTTCTCTTTTGTGGATCTTTCGGTTCCTCATAATAAGCCATAAAAGATGTGTTAGATAAAATAATTTCAAAGTTTCTGTCTGGCATTGTGAAATTATTAGTTTCTTTTAATTTAAGGTGGGCGATGAAGAACAATAAAGAACCTATAGTTTAATTTTGCACGAAATGACTCTCCCTAGTCTATCCTTTGTTCTATACTTTCTGTTTGGTCACACACTAACATTTATGAGGAGATAGTGTTAGGAAGTTTTAACTATTTTTTATCTATATAACTTCAAGTAGATTTTGAAGAATCTTGATAAAATTATTGAAGTGGTTTTCATTATAATGAAGGAAAAATTCTCTATAATAACAACACTTAAAATAGCAAAAATGAACAAATGTAAAATTAAATTATTCTTGAACTCCAAGCATAAGGCATAATTTATTTTGCTGTACAATACAGATGCTTCATTTGTATTCATGTGGAAAAATTTAAAAAAGCAGTAAAGATGGGAAAAAATTTTAGTAGTGATTTGTGTATTTTTAGCCAGGAAAATTTTTCTCCAAATAATGTTGTGCATATATTTGTAATTTCTCAATAGATTTAAAGATTGGTTAGAATTGTGCTGGTGGGCCCTGCTATAGCTTGGGACAGAAGTGTCCCTCAAAGTCTCATGCTTGGCTGCCAGCCTTGGGGCGGTTGGGATATAGTAGAACCTTTAGGAGGTGTGGTCTAATGAAAAGAAATTATGTCATTGGGGGCCTGCACTTTCAGGGAATATTGCGACCTCAATCCCTTTCCCTCTTTCTCTTTGCTTTGCAGAGACATGAGATAAGCATCTTTGCTCCATGATGAGCTCCACACCACAATGTTCTGCATTGAGATAGGCCCCCAAACAATAATCCTAACTGACGTTGGACCAAAACTTCTGAAATCCTGAGCCAAATGAAACTATTTTTTCTTTTTAAATTAATTTTCTCATGTATTTTGTCATAGCAACAGAAAGTTGACAATGACCACCCTGAGCCCAATTCTCTTGGCCACTTACTTCTCTTCCTTTCTTTTACCCAACAAGCCTTTTATATTCCAGAACTCTGAGCTGTGGTAAAGTAGCTTGAGAATCAATACCTAATAACTTAAAGTAAGTTCATATTCATATATAAATAGCAACAGAAACTTGCAACATGAATAATGTTTGAGAAAGGCATTATTTATCAAAATTTTTCTTATATAAAATCCAAAAAATTCTTTCCTTAATAATTGATATTAAACCCTTATGACTCAAGGAAAAAGGCATATGGAGGAAAGGTAGACTTGTTAAAAATGGTATCCCTAATTGCTTAGAAATAATTAAACTAGGAAACTTCTAAGTAGGAAATCAATAAGTATCCTCAAGTAAGTGAAATAAATTTTTGCTCCCAAGCTCGTTTAAATCCACTATATTAAAATTCTGGCTAGAATCATATTTATGAAAAGCATCGCACAATTTATTTATCAAAATAGTAGAAAACATATTTTATTTGGGGTTATTTTTTATCGAATGTCTCAGTTTTGAAGGATTTAAAGTGACTGGAGTTTCAGATGTAGGTGTTTCTCTGGATGTTAATGACCTGTTCAGATTTACTCAGACTGAGCGAGCAGGAGTTGGAAATCTCTCCAACATGTTTGATGGCATTTATATAACAATGTGCTTGTCTTCATAGAACGTTTGCCACTGAGCATCTTCCTGAGAAGCAGCCGATAAATACTTGACTGACAGGACACTGAGCTACTAAGCTAACAGATGTCTTTGTTGACAGTCTCAGTACAGGGAAGGCAGACTTACTCGCCATTGTTTACACATTTTCTTCTCTTCCCCAGTTTTATGTCATCCTTAGTCATAAACACTGTGCCAACTCCTCTGAGTATGTAATTTCAGATTCACTTTTCCTTTTTCTCATCTCACATTTTAGTAGTCAGCAAATCAAGAAAAGTTATCATTTCTTTTTCCCCACAAAGCTATAACTGTATTTTCCAACCCAAACTTTCATGTCCTTGAGTTAGAATTGTATTATCACGGTGGGAAGCTGGATAAAGGCCTGTTGGTCCTCAGATTAGTTGTGTTTTTCTAGAATGGGAGAAGATGTAATGCCAACTAATGGAAGCAATCATCTTGCCCTTGGTAATGACACCACACTGAAAATATTCAAGGTAGCTTGAGGTTATAGACATTATCTGTACCCTTGAGTAGTTCTCATTTACACATTTCTATCTGTGAGCCAAAGGAATAATCACACTCTGTGAGGAACTGCTAGAGAGAAACCAAGCATGGTCTCTTACTTTAAAGATGTATAGATTGCTTGAGATGTAGTATTGCATTGTGGTTAAAAACCTACTCTAGGGTCAGGTTGCCTGAGTTCAAACCCTTTTCCAGTTAATTACTACATGTGCAGCCTTGGAAAAGTTTCTTTACTTTCTATCTCTCCATTTTCATATGTCTTAAGTGAGATTTATGGAAATCACTCTCTCAAGTAATTGTGGGAATACAAATGAGTCAATATAGGTAAAATACAGGTACAAAGTGACTAGCACATAATAAGCATTAGGTATATTTGCTATTATAATTGGCAGTGCACTTCTTTGTCTTTTCATTTCTTATTACTCCATGCTATGTACATTTTGGATTCATTGAACCCCAAAAGGGATAATGCTGAGAATGTCCTTCCCAGTACAGTATTTATTTGTTCAAATTGATATGCTTTCCTGTATGTATGTGTGTGTGTGTGTGTGTGTTGCATTTGAAAGAGAAGGAGCTGAGTGAGCCAGTGGTCTGAGACCTGTTTTTAATCATGGCTATAGACTGGGCTTGAGTGGTCATGTTTAGAAAACTGACAGAACTATTGCTCTCAGAGAGATCTGGGAAGATGCCAGGCAAGAAGTGATGGTCAGAAGCTGAGAGGACTTTCAAGTGAGACTTTGTGAACTGCAAACAGAGTTCCTTTGGAGTGTTGCAGAACGGCTTCTGAAGGCTGACTTTATTGATTAGCCATCACTTTGTTCCACTTCACTCTAGTCTACTTGCCTAGTTCAAATAAATCATTACCCCTTTAACACTGGACACTTAAACAAACAAAATAAGAAAAGCTAAGTATGAACACTTTTCCAGGATTTATTCACCTACTCCTGGCTCCAGTGCAGAAAACTCTCAGTGAGTAGTTAATCCCTGAAGATAGATTAGTTTAGGCAGTTCCAGTGTGCAATGCCCTCCTGGACCATCATAGCTGAGTGGCCTGGATCCCCATCTTTCCAGTCCTGGCAGGGTTGGGAAAGGGCCCCTTGTGATGGATGGGTAACGCCAAGTGCAGCAGCCCTGTTGGTGAGCAAAGCCTTTTAGAGTGTTTTCTCCGGAACTTCTATCTGCTGGAACGGCATCAGGATCTCTCAAGGCTGACTCTATAAGATATGCCTCATTGTCTTATTTCCTCTAGAACCCATACAAACACTAGAGGCTTCAACTATTTAACAATCAGAAAGAGAAGATTCTTATTATGTGTGGTAGATGTATAGATAGTAAAAAGTCAAATAGTTTGAAGTCTTATGACAAACCACACCATTTTTCCCTCCTTGTCACCACAGAACCTACCACATGCATGTCTTTAGATCTGTCTTTGTGTAATTTCCTTCATAGTTCTAAAGGGGCTGCTTCTATTGCTGGCTTTCGCTTTACTGATTTTAGACATCTCTTGCCTTCTGTTACTAAAGTTAAGTGTGCGTTTTACTTACATAAGACATCCCCTTCCTGCTGCTTCTCATTATAGTTTTATCACTATATTTGGTTTTTACTTTCAATACTTAAAGTATTTTGACTGCTGAACTACAAGCATATTATATTATGATTATGTTTTATATCTTTTACAATATTTTGTTGATATCTCCTGTTTGCTTTCCTCTATTCTCCTGCTTTATTTGTTCTTGTGGAATTTTATTTTTTCATTCTTTACTGCCAGTTTTCAGTAACTTGTTACTTCTCTATGAAAATGTGCAATTTTCTCTTTATGGTTGCACATTAGCTTCCTGGGGTTGCTATAACAAATTACCACAAACTGGGTGGCTCATACAAAGGAAATTTACTCTTTCATGATACTAGAGGCCAGAAGTCTGAAATCAGCATCAGTGAGTCAGAATCAAGGTGTTGGCAGAAGCACACACTCCCTCTAGAGGCTGTAGGGGATTCACTTCTTGATGCTTTCCATTCCTGAATGTGCTATAAAAATTTGCTCTACATGTTTAGAGGACCTTCAGAGTAATGAGCAATAAAGTATTTGAAGTTACTAATTGGACTATCAATAGTGAGCATTCTTGATTTCATTTAAACTATTTAATTTTAAAATAAAATTATCTAGTTTTTAACTTCCAGAAATCTGTTTTTTTAGATGTAGTTAAATTGTAGGTACTTTAATTATTATTTTTGGATGCTAGCTGTCTGATTTATAGTTTTGATATTCTACTGTCTTTTTTCTCTTCTTTTTATGTTTACTGTTACTTGTGACTTTTTTTCTTTGCCTTGTCTCAGGTGCATCTTTTTTTCATTATTGATATTTATATTGGGGTTTGGACTTAGCTATTGGGACTTGTTACAAAGACCAAGCTATTAATAGAGTTGGGAAGCAGTCTTTCCTTTTATGTTCTTATTTCTTCATACCTAGCAATTTTTGATAATGTACCAGATATTGCAAAATGTATTTTTAAAAACATAGTTTTTGTTCATTTAAAAGTGTTGGGTTTTGAGCTGGATAGTAGGAATTTACTGGTATATCATTACATTTCTTGGAATCTGTTTTTAAGCTTTTTAAACTTTAGTAAGGGTCTAGGGTGGACCTTATTCTATCACTAAAATAAGTCTTATTTACTTCTTCATAAAAAGTGTTAACTGAATGCTTGGAGTGTTTAGTGGTGTCTTTCCACTCTCAAAATTTCTCTTTTATCCAGAAGTTTTAAATCACAAAGAACCTTTCTTTTATTTCACAAATATCTTGCACTTGTTCTTTTTTTTAAATTTTTTTATTCTAATTTGTTGTACATGCTTGCAGAGTGCAATTCATTTCATATTACATATAAAGAGCACAATTTGTTCTTTATCAGACCTTGACTTTCTTGAGACTTACCATGTTCATGAAAAGCTTTAAAATTTAGCCAAAATATTAAGATGACCCCTATATAGTTTTCAAAGTCTTTGTGCAGCTTTCCTGGCTACAACATCCAGTAACTCAAATTTGTCATTAGCAGCTCTACAATTTGATCTCTGCCTCCTCAGTTCTGTGATGCTGTGGTCTGCTTACCTCTACTCTCCCTGTAGTATAGTCTGGAAAAATTTCCCAGGCAGAAATTCAGGGAAATTATGGGTCTTACTTTGTGTGTTTCTTTTCCCACAGGGATCAGAATTAAATGTAACTTTTTGACCAATGTTATAAAATGCTTCTCTTCATATTTTGTCCAATTTTACAGTCATTTACCATGGGTTGGGGATAGTCTGGTACCAGTTACTTTATTATATTTGAAGTCAGAACTTTTCCCACTGCCAACTTCATATTTTCATTTGACTATTTCAAAAGCATTCCAAATACAACATGTGCAAGAAAAAAAAAAAAAAAACAAAAATCAAAAACAAAAACAAAAACAAAAACTATGGCCTTCCTTCCATATATCTGGTCTACTTGTAAAAGCCAGAAACTTAGAAATAATGTTTGACACCTTCATTTTCTTCATCTCCCATATTTGGTGAATTGGGGAGATTCCTAAATATCTTTTGAATTTAAACTTCTCTCCCCCTCCACCACTCACTTGCTGGACCAATATGTCATGTTGAAACAGTCTTCAAACTGAGTTACTTAACTTTTGCCTCCATTTCTATCAGTCTGTTTCTGATTATAGTCTTGATGATTCTGTCTAAAAGTAAACTTGATCATGTTTTCTTACCTTATGGTTAGAAACTTCCAATGGTTCTCTTTTGGCTATAGATTGTGGGTAGAACTCCTTAATATGGCCTTGGAATTTTAGCGTGTCTTTTCCTTATGTACCATTCAGCTTTGTTTTGAGGATTCTTCCCCTTCTCCTTCCCTTCTCTTTCTCTCTTTTTCTTTGATGTGTGTGTGATACTAGGAATTGAACACAGGGGCCACTCTACCACTGAACTATGTCCCCAGGAACCCCCTCTTTTTAAAAAATTGAGAAATGGTCTCACCAAGTTACCTAGGCTGGCCTTAAATTTAAGATACTTCTGCCTCAGCATCCTGTGTATCTGGGATTAAAAGCATATGCCATTTGTTATGGTTTGGATATGAGATATGCCCCCCCAAGACGTGTGTGTTAATGCAGGTGAAATGATTAGATTAAGAGAGCTGTAACCTAATCAGTGGATTGATCCATTTGATTGATTAATATCTTTTGTTGGTTCTTTTTAGTTATATATGACAGCAGAATCCATTTGATATAATTATACAAGCATGGAATATATCTTAGTCTAGTTAGAGTCCCATTCATATGGATATACGTGGTGGTGGAATTCACTGTGTTATCATTGTGTATGTACATGGGAAAACTATGTCAGATTCATTCCACCGTATTTTCTTTGCTTATCCCCCCTCCCTTGTCTAATCCACTGCAGTGTATTCTTCCACCTGTCAGAGAAAACATTTGACTTTTGGTTTCTTGCGACTGGTTTACTTCACTTAGCAGGTTAGTCTCTAGATCCATCCATTTGCTGGCAAATATCATAAAGCCATTCTTCTTTATGGTTGAGTAAACTCTATTGTGTACATATACCAAATTTATATTAGACCATTCATCTGTTGAAGGGCACCTAGGTTGGTTCCATAACTTAGCTATTATGAATTGAGCTGCTATAAACATTAATGTGGCTGAGTCACTGTGGTATGCTGATTTTACATCCTTTGGGTATAAACTGAGGAGTGGAATAGCTGGGTCAAATGGTGGTTAGAGAGAATACTTTTAGTGTTTCTTCATTTGGAATGATGTTGGCCTTGGGTTTTGCATATACAGCTTTTACAATGTTGAAATATGATCCTTTTATTTCTATTTTTTTCTAGTGTTTTAATCATGAATGCATTTGTCAAATGATTTTTCTTCATATATTAAGATAATCATGTGATTCTTGTCTTTCAGTCTATTGATGTGGTGAATTAGATTTATTGAGTTCCTTATGTTGAATCAACTTTGCATTTCTGAGATGAGACCCATTTGGTGATGGTGCACTATATTTTAATGTGTTTTTGTATGCAATTTGATAGTATTTTATTGGGAAATTTTTTATTGAGAATTTTTGCAAATATGTTCATCAGGGATATTTGTCTGAAGTTTTCTTTCTTGGCTGTGTTTTTGTCTTGTTTTGGTATCAGGGTGATATTGGTTTCACAGAATGAGTTAGGTAGGGTTCCCTCCTTTTCCTTTTCATGGAATAATTTGAGGAGGATTGGCGTAGTTAGTTTTTAAGGGTTTGGTAGAACTTGGCTGAGAATCCTTCTGGTCCTGAGCTTTTCTTTGTTGGTAGGCTCCTGATGCTTTCTTTCATCTCATTACTTGAAATTGTTCTGTTTGAATTATATACATCTTCCTGGTTCAATTTGGGTAGGTTATATGTCTCTAGGAATGTCTTCAAGACTTTATAGCTTATTGGAGTATAGATTTTGACAATAGTTTCTGATTATCCTCTGTATTTCAGTAGTGTCTTTGGTGATTTCTTCATTTTCATTATGGATTTTAGTAATTTGCTTTTTTCTCTCTTTCTCTTGATTAGCTTGGCTAAGGGTTTATAAATTTTGTTTATTTTTTTAAAAGAGCCAACTTATTGATTTCTTGAAAATTTTAAAATCTTGATTTCATATCTGATTTTAATTATTTCCTGTCTTCTGCTGATTTTGGTTTTGGTTTGTTCTTCTTTTTCTAGGATCTTGAGATGTAATGTTAGATTATTTATTTGATATCTTTACATTCTGTTAATGTATGAGCTCAGTGGTTTGAACTTTCCTCTTACAGCTGCCTTCATAAAGTCCCAGAGATTTTGATATGTTGTATCATTATTCTTACTTATCACTAAGCATTTTTTATTTCATCCTTAATTTCTTCTGCTATCCATTCATCATTCAATAGTGAATTATTTAGCCTCCAGGTGTTAGAGTGATTTTAATTTTTATCTTATCATAGATTTCTAATTTCATTCCATTATGATCTTATATAATGCAGGGTTTTGTCTTTATTTTTTCTATTTGAAAAAAGTTGCTTTGTGTCCTAAAATATGGTCTCTTTTGGTAAGCGTTTCATGTGTGGCTGAGAAGAAAGTATATTCAGTCATTGATGAATGAAATATTCTATGTAAGTCTGTTAAGTCTAAATTATTACTTACACTTTTTATTTCTGTAGCTTCTTCATTTGTTATTTGTTTAGAGTGATCTGTCTAGAGATGAGAGAAGTGTGTTAAAGTCACGGATATTAGGGCTGGAGTTGTGGCTCAGCGGTAGAGCGCTTGCCTAGCACGTGCGCGGCCCAGGTTCGATCTTCAGCACCACATACAAATAAACGCATTGTGTACAACTAAAGCAAATAAATAAATAAATACATATATTTTAAAAGTCACGGATATTATTGTGTTATGGTCTATTTGATTCTTGACATTGAGAAGGGTTTGTTTGATGGATGTAGATGCTCCATGGTTTGGTGCATAGATATTTATGACTTATTTCTTGCTATTGTATGATTCCCTTAAGCAATGTGAAATGGCCTTCTTTATCTCTTCTGATTAACTTTGTCTTAAAGTCAACTTTATCATATATAAGAATAGAAACTCCTGCTTGTATATGAGAGCCATGTGAATGACAGGTACCCCCCATCCTTTCACCTTCTGTCTATAGATATCTTTGCCTATGTGGTGAGTCTTTTGGGGATAGCATATTTTGGGTCCTGTTATTAAGTTCAGGGTTCCAGCCCATCTTGTCATTGATGAGTTGAGTCCATGAGAATTAGTGTTGTCATTGAGAGGTGATTTTTATTTTGTCATTTTCATTTATTTCTAGTTTTTGATTTTTATTTTGTCATTTTCATTTATTTCTAGTTTTTAGGTTGAGTTAGATTCTTCTTTGATATACCATTCTTCTAGTTTAGTTCCACTTTTGCCAGTTTTCATTTGTATCTCCATTTCTTCTTCAGGAAATATTTTGAGTATGTTTTGTAGTACCAGCTTTCTACTTGTGAATTCTTTTAACTTTTTTTTTTATCATGAAAGGTTTTTATTTCATCTTCAAATATGAAGCTTAATTTTGCTGGATATAGTATTCTTGGCTGGCAGCCATTGTCTTTCAGAGCTTGGTATATATTATTCCAAGACCTCCTTGCTTTTAATGTCCGGGTTGAAAAATCAGCTGAGATCTGGATTGATTTACCCCTAAATGCAACCAGTTTTTCTCTACCCATTTTAAAAATTCTATCCTTATTCTATATGTTATATATTTTCATAATAATGTGGGTAGGAGTAGGCCTAAGATTTGGAAAATTGTCTGTTATTATTTCATTAAAAAGATTGTGTGTTCCTTTGGTTTGTATATTTGAGTCTTCATCTACCCCCATGAATCTTATATTTGGCCTTTTAATGATATCCCATATTTCTTAAAAATTGTTCATGGACTCTTAATTTCTTTCCCCATGATTAACTTTATTTTCAAGATTATGTACTTTGTCTTCCTTGCCTGAAAATCTGTCTTCTAAGTGGTCTAGTCTATTGGTGATGCTTTCCATTGAATTTTTAATTTGGTTTATTGATTCCTTCATTTTGAGAATTTCTGCTTGATTTTTGAAGTGATTGATCTTTTACTTCTTGTATCTTGTCTCTGATTTCACTCTTTACATCATCTTTTATCTCATTGATCAGTTTAACTATAAACTTTCTAAATTCCTTTTCTGACATTTCCTCCACTGTGCTGTCAGTGGAGTCTGCTATTGAGTCATTCTGGTTTGTTTGGGTTGGTTTGTTCCCTTGCTTTTTCATATTGTTTGTGTGTCTACCCATTTATCCAAATGGATCGGAAGCAGCAAAGCTCCTATTCTATGCACTGTTGGTGATCCTGTAGATTTCTTGTGCCTCACAGATTAGGGGGTAGCCCAATAATTGCACCCAACTATGAATACAACATGTAGCACTAAATTAAGCACTCAATTCCTATTTTGATACTAATAAAATTAGTTGACAGCATAAACAGCTATGGTAAGCTTAGCAATTTCTACCAGTAAAGACAGTAATTAATCATGAATTACATCGGCATAAAATTAATACGTGTTTCCTATGACTTTCATTGTAGTAATTGTAGCTATAACATTAGTGGTATAGTATGGCATTTTATAAACCAATAAGTGTTAGGAGAAGTTAAAGATAGAGTTCATTAAGAGTAAAGAAGAAAAGATATGGTTAGAAAAGTGTTTGTAGATTCAAGAGGTGAATAGGCCAAATTCAGAGGCAACATGAGCGGGGAGAGAAGAAAGAAATAGAAGTAGAAGAACTAAAAGAAGAGTGAAAGGGAAAAGAAAATAGAGTTTTGTTATTAGAGAAACACAAGAGAAACAGAATTGTAAAACAGGCAATACAAAATCAATCTAAAATACACTAACCAAAAACTATAATCCCCAGAAAACAAAGTAGGGAAAAATAACTACCATCAAGAAATGCTAAAACTGAGAAAGCAGAAACAAATATGTGTAGAAATTTATAAATGTTCATCATGTCTATCAATCAGTATACATTCAAAAAACCAAAGTAGAGCAAAACAAAACAAAAACAAAATAACAGAATAGTCAACGAGAGTATATGCTCTCTGTCTGTGCCAAACTTTTTCCTTTTCTCAGTTTCCCTTCTCAGTAGGATGGTGTGGGGAACTGTGGAAGATGCTTTCAGCTTCACTTCTAGGGTATGGCTGCCATTAGGTTCTATGAGATGAGTTTCTGGAAGTGAAGATCCCAGGGGTGGAAACACTGCCCCAGGTGTTTTATTGCACGGGGAGTTAATGAATCAACAACACTTCTAGGACTATACTCCATTAATCTCCCCAGGTCTCCACTGTGGCAAGGATAAATCAGTCCTTTGCTTATTCTGTTGTTTAGGGATACTTCCCTTTCTGGCCTCCCAAGGACGGCACAACCTCCATCACTCTGCCAATCCAGATGCTCCTGTCAGATTCTCCAGCCACTGCCTATTGCTGGTTCTGTGTGCTGCCAGGTTCAATGGTGTAGGGGAGAATGGGCTTTCTTGGGGTTCTTTGACCTGTGTTACCCTAGGCAAAATGGTCTCCATGCCAGAACTTCTCCATGTCAGAGATTTTCCTGATTTGCTAGGCTGAGTTTGGATCTCTCAGTTGGTGCCTGCCAGATTCATGTATTTGACTCAGCCCTGAACTGAGGGATCTAAGTTGGCACCTCTGCACCACAAAGGTACCAAAGTGATTCCAGCTTGGGCTCCCCATGCACAACAGTTAGATCTAGGTGACTTTTGTGTACCACTTTAATGAGCTGAATAGCCTCTGGGTCAGCCAAAGGCAGGCTGCCCCTTTGATACTGGGATTCTCCATGGTAAGACTTTCCCAACATTTTTCAGTTTTTTCTGATCTCGTGTACTAATTTTCCCTCCTCCTGCCAGGAGCTTAGTTTCATTTCTGTTCCTTATCCTTGTCTGATATACCTCAAATCTCCCAGTCTTCAAGGCTCTCTGCCCAATAGTGAGTATCAGTGGAGTGCTTTTTCCATTCACCTCACAGAGAAGTGGTTTTCTCCCTGTTTGAATTCTGTGTCACATAACTGTGAGAAAAGTCACTTGCTAAAATGTGGTATATATACATAATGGAATATTACTCAGCAATAAAAGAGAATAAAACAATGGCATTTGCAGGTAAATGGACGAAGTTGGAGAATATAATTCTAAGTGAAGTTAGCCAATCCCAAAAATCCAAATGCTGAATGTTTTCTTTAATATAAGGAGGCTGATTCACAGTGGGGTTGGAACAGGGAGCATAGGAGGATTAGAGGAACACTAGAAAAGCCAATGGAGAGGGACAGGAAGGGAAGGGACAAAGGGTAAAAAAGAAAAAAAAGATGGTAAAATGAGATGGATATCATTACCTTAAGTGCATGTATGAAGACACAAATGGTGAGAATATACTTTGTATACAACCAGAGATATGTAAAAATGTGCTCTATATGTGTAATATGAATTGTAATGCATTCTGCTGTCATATAAAACAACTTATAATAAAAGAAAAAAAAAAGAAAAGCCACTTGCTGCTAATTTTTCATCTTTTCCTCAATATTATTGATTAATAATTTAAATAGTTACTGGGTGGTAAATATAGGAAAGTGGGTCATTAGGGTATTGCCTTGAGTGTTATATATTTGAGTCTGGTTCCTAGATTCTCTCTCTCTCTTTTCTTTCCTCTGCCATGCTCTTCCACTATGATGTTATGTTCTTGATATTCCAGAACAATGAAGTCAACCATCCATGGACTGAACCTCTAAAACTGTGAGACAAAACAACCTTTTTCTCCTCTAAAGTGTTCTTGTTGGGTGATTTGGTCACAGAAATGAAGAGCTGATCCACAAACCCATGTACCTGGCTGAAATGATCTTTTATATATTCACTTAGTTAACTTTCTTTCATCCTTTAGGACTTAGTCCAACTACCCCTTCTTTAAGAAAAATGCTTGTTCTCTTTAACTAGGCCAAATTCCTCAATTAATATGCTCAAATAAATTCATATATTATTTTAGTTGAAATCTCACATTTGTGTGTTTTTTTCTGATTAATGTCTTCATCCTTTACCACAGTAAATGCCATAAAACTCTTTTTTTTGATAATTTTATTGCCCATATTTAGAAAAATGTCTGAAATAGAAGTCATAAAGGAATATTGGTTGAATAAGCAAATTTAATGCTCAGAATTAAGAATATGGTTTCTATAGGTACACTACTGCTCATTACTATTTTTACTATGAGGATTATATGTATAATTTCTATTATGAATATAAAGCTTATATCTATGTAAATGTCAGAACTATCACAATACCAATTTTCCAACAAATGAAAGCCCCCCCTCCTTTAGTGAATTCTGCTTATAACAAGTTGAAAATAAATATTTTAAAATTTCTTGCTATTTCTAGAATATAAACACTAAAGTACCAAAGAGACATATAAGAAGTATTTATAAGAACATGCAGATATTGAATATATACATAAAATAGATAATACTTAAAGTTCTATTCAACCTGGTATACTGCGATTCTGTGGTACTTAAATTAACTTATTTTGGTATACTTGTATGTCATGCATCATCAAAGAACTTCACTAGTATTAATTCATTTAATTATCAAAACAATATTTTGAGGAAGTTAATATTTTTATAGATGAATAATATTTATACATATAATATTATATATGTTTTTACATATTTTTATAGATGAATAATCAGATGCATACATAAATTGACTAATTAGATGCATTTATCAATAGATTCAACAGATGCATAGAATCAACAGTAGTCTAAAATTTAACAATGCACTAAAAATTCTAACTTGGGCTTTTGACTTTAGAGAGCTTAATATTTGCTTAGCTTCTCTTTGTGTGACCTCCAGGATCTTGTCAGGTATTTGAAAGTCATAATAACTTGACAATAAAACTTTGGCCTTTCAATATGATAGAATTTTATTATGTCTTTTCTACTCTAGGATTTGAAAATCAGCATGAGTACTTATGTGAAGATAGGGATCAGCACATTTAACTGTGAAGCACTTTATCTCAAACTTTCCCTAGGAAAAAGTGTTAATTCTGAAATATTTGTGGGCATTGGGAAGTGATCAGAATTTAAGGATTTCAATGTGACCCATTAGATTGAGAGCAACCAGAAAATTAGTTAAATATACTCAATTTGGTAAATGGTCAGTTTTAGGACTCAATTTAAAAAAACCTTTTAAGCAGAGTTTAAATTTTTGTAGATTTGGCAAGATGTCAAAAAGTATGAAATATTTGGAGCACTCATTTCATCATTGGCCTTAAAATAGATTTCCTTTAATGAAAGTTAAAATATAAAAGGCAAAAATTGAAATAGAGCCTGCCTTAATGTTTCACAAAATTGCCAGATTGCCAGATGATACTTATATCTCAGACAATAATGATGAGAAACCTAATTAGAAAAAAATTTTTTGGCCTAAATCCCTGGAGATGGAGATTGTACCAACAGTAAACAGTAAACTGAAGACATTTAAAAATAAGCTTGACGGTGAAAAATAAAATAATACCAGCCCCTTTAAAAAATGCATAAAACCCAAACAGAAATCAGCTATTTAACTCACCATACCACTAAATTTCTTTTTTTTGAGAAAGAAATTAGAATTTGCCTATACAAAATTTGTGGAAAATAAAATGTAGCTCTGAGTGCTTCTATATTACAGGGTTTCTTTGTACTTAGCAGTGGCTACTAAAAATCCTTAATCAATGTCTACATTTGCTCTACTTAAGAATTATGTTTGGGATGCACTAAATCCAATTTTGTCAAAACTTGAGGGAAAGGAAAAGTGTGGTCATGGAACTGTAAATCTTGTTCTGGAAAGTCAGACTTATAGTGCTTGTCTTGTTACCATGATCTTAGACCTTGGGTATATTTTATTAGAGGCAGAAAGGAAACCCTTGCAATCTCATTGAGTTGCACCATCTAATAAAAATGTTACTTAAATTCATACTCAGATTATTAAAATTATAAACATAATTACTTACTTGCATTAGGCACATTTTAATTGTTCAATAGCTTCATTGGCTAGTTGCTACTCTATTGGACAGAACAGATACAGAACATTCCCATCATTATATATTTCAGATTATTAGGCAGTACAGATATAAAATATTTCTATCATACCAAAAACTTATATTACACAGTGCTGCTTCAGAGTATTTATATTTGGCAATTCCAGTGTGTTTCAAATCTCCACAATCCTATTCATTCTCAATTTTATAAATCCTATTAGTTTTCAACACAGCCACATTGTAATTGTAATGCCTTTCTGTCATTCATTTCTTAAAACTCAATTCCTAATCTGTAAGAATTAATACTTAATTTATAGGGCTTTTAATGAGAATTAAAATGAAATAATATAAGAAAATTGTTGGACATATAGTTGGTTCTCAATAAACACTGATTTTCATTCTTTATAATGTGATCTTTATTTTTCTTTCAATGATGTTATGATTTGAATATGAGGTGTCCCCTTTAGCTCTTGTGTTAGTGCAAGAATATTCAGAATTATTGGGATATGAGAGTTGTTACCTAATCTGTCCATTCTAATTTGAATGGACCAATTGGGTGGTCATTGTAGGCAAGTGGGGCATGGTTGGAGGAGGTGGATTACAGGGCTTATGCTCTTCTAGGGTGCACCTTCCCTTTAGCCACTTCCTTGACATCATAAATGAAGCAGCACTATTCTACCATTTGTTTCTGCCCTGCTATTCTGCCTCACCTTGGGCTCAGAACAATGGAGTGGGCCTACCATAGACTAAATCTTTGAAACCATGAACTCAAAATGAACTTTTTATCCTCTAAGTTGTCCTGGCCAGGTATTTTGGTCATAATGACAAAAAAAGCTGAAAAACATAGACATTGGTACTGATAAGTGGGTCATAGCTGTGACTAACCTCACTATAAAGACTTTGGAACTGGTTTGTGGGAGGAGTTAAGAAAAGTTTGGAGATGTAGATGGAGAAATCTTAAAATAATGTAAACAGAGCCTAATGGGTGATTTTGGTTTGAGTTAATAAGACCAGAATGCCAATAAGTGTGCAGACAATAAAGACTGTGCTCATAAAATTTCAGAGCGGGGACAGGGACTCTGTTGAAAATTACAATACCAACTATTTATGTTACATTCTGGCCAAGAACTTGTCTATATTTTGCCCATGTCCTGGAACTTTCTGTGAGACTGAATTTAAAGGTTATGTACTACATAATTTGGTGGAGAAAATTTCAAGGCAGCATAGTATTCAGGCTGTGGCATGGATATTGCTGGAGGCCTTTAGCCAGGTTTATTGTGAGCCTTTCATTTTACCCTCCTTCCCTGATGTTCTGTCTCACCTTGATCCCAAGCAATGGAGACGACCCATGATGGGGGCTGAAAACAGAGAGGAAGAATTTTTTAAAACTTCTAATTTGGCCAGAGAAGAGTATAACATTTCAGTCCAGGAATTTATGGTTGTTAAAGAAATTATAGCAACCGAAGAGATGCTAAGTACTTTGCACAGAGATGCTAGAAAATGTGGCTTGAGGGAATTTCAGGAATTTGAAAGACCACATCCATGGCAGGATCTGTGTTTAGAAGTGAGACTCTTTTGACAAATCACAGAGACACCCTGTTTACACAGGGAAGCATATGAAGTTGTTTCACTGTGATCAACTGCTTACTCAGAGGTCATTGCAGTCATGATTCCAGGGAGAACTACCTACTGCTCAAGGTGATGGCAAACATTGGCATGTGATGCTAGGTCTGCAGGAACACCAGATGCTGAGTTAAAAGATCATAATGCCTTCCACTGAGACCTTGGAGGCTAGGCAATGTAGTAGGGTCAGAATTCCTGTGAGCTGCTGTTGAGAAGAAAATATGTGAAGCTGTGAAGGTGAAGCCAAAGCTGGAATGGAAACCCAAGGAATTTAGATATGCCAGCAATGTGTACTGCCTGCTGAGAAAATCTGTCTGTGGAGAGAAACATGCTAAAAAAGAGGCTTTGTGGGATGCAATCAGCAATGCCAAAGGGACAGAATAGCTCAAGGTCTTTGAAGAGCACATCTCACTCCCATGTGTTCTAGATGCTACACGTGGAATTGGTGAACCTATTTTCTCAACTGGGTTAGGGTTTTTGTTTTTGTCCCTTCTTTCTATGCTCCTATTTCTCCTTTTTGGAATGAAAATGTTTATTCTGTGCCATTTTATATTGGATACATATAACTTGATTTTGATTTTTATAGGGATTCACAGCCACAAGTTTGCTTGCTTTGAGTCTCACATGAGATTTTGGAAAACTTTTGGACAATGCTGCAACTGTTAAGATTATGGGTACTCTTAGAAATAGAGCAAGTGCATTTACTTTATGAATTGGGCATGAGCTCTTGCACTCCAGGGGTAGAATGTTATAGTTTGAATATGAGGTGTCCTCCAAAAGTTCCTGTGTTAATGTAGCAATGTTCAGAGGTGAAATCATTAGTTTATGAGAGCTATAATCTAATCAGTCCATTAATTAGTTTAAATGGACTAATTCAGTGGTAACTTGTAGGTGGGTGGGTTTGGCTAGAGGAGGTGGGTCCTTGGGAGCATGCCCTGGAAGTATTCACTTTCCCTGCAGCCACTTCTCATTCTCTCTGCTTCCTGGTTGTCATGAATATAGCAGCCCTTCATCTTACCCTTCTTCGCTGATGTTCTGTCTCACTTTGGTCCCAAGCAGTGAAGATGGCCCATGATGGACCATCTGAAATTGGGAGGCCAAAATAAACTTTTCATCCTCTAAGTTGTTCTGGTCATGTATTTTTGTTGCGGCAATGAAAAGCTGACTATCAAAAGTGACAAAAGACAATAGATCATATTTCTTGGGAGATCGGAAGAAGGTTATAGGAGAAATGCGTGTACTCTGAATTTAGGGAAAACTCATTCTGACTTCTATGTGAATTTAGTACTCTTCTGCTTTATTAGTTTTCAAAACCCTCCTATTTCTTTTGCTATAAGACTTCCTGGGAGTATACTTGCGCCTTTGGCCACTATGCCCTTTTCAGCTGTGACTTCTGTACTTGTTCATTTGTCATTAAAACTGGGCACAGGAGTAATAAGCAATATTTAAGTGGCTCACCTGTGTGTCAAATATATTTCTGTCTCTGTTGGTTGATTACAGTCCTAACTCATTTTACTCATTTTAAATTATGCTTGTATAGACTGGTGACCTTTCTTCTTGCCTGCTGGTCCCTCATCATGTAAATCCCCAAATTCTAGGCCAAGAGCCATAGCTTAAAATTCAGTAGGACTCTTGCTTTACCCCTGATAGAAGCATTTCTCCTTTGAGAGGTAGAACTTTTCAACTCATAAAACCCAGAATTGTGGTGCAGGATTCAAAAATCTCCAAATGGTTCACTGGAGTAATAAAAATCCTTTGGCTCTCAGACCTAAGGATTTACCTTTTGGGGACATATTGCCATTGTCTGTGTACATAAGTGAATGCACATGTTTATGTGTACATTTATATTACATTCTGAAGAATAATACTACATCCTTGTAGTTAATGTTTTTGAGCTAGTGCCTTGGCTATAATTCACTAGGCTTTACTTTGATCTATGAATCTGGCAGATGTTTTCATGGTGTACCATGTGAATGACCACCAAATCTTAGGTTTATATACCTACTGCTGCACTTTCATTGTTTTGATATGATATTTTTGGTATGATTTCATGCTAATGGATCAAACACTCTTTAAGCTTTTGAATAATGTTGTAGGCTAAGACCCTATGGAAGGGAATGGTAAAGTTTTACTGTAATATATTCCTATATCAAGAAAAAGAAGTCATTCCCATTGCAAGGTAAAAAGATGTCAGTTTGCCAAGCTGTCTCCTTGAAATCCTTTCACACTTGGTATTTAATTACTATTTAATCACTTTCAGCTTTATATTATCTTTATCCTAATGCATCAGTTGTCTATAGCAACAGAAATCCAATTGTCATTATAATTGCACTATTTTCCCAATATTTCTCAAATTCTCAGTGAATTGCTGGTGTATGTTCTTCCACTTGTATGTCCTCCCAGTACACCATTGTTACAGTTTGGATCTGAAATATTCCTAAAAGCAATAATTGGATCATAAGGGCTCTGACCTAATCAGTTGATTAATGTACTAGGTGGATGTATCTATCCATTGAGAGCTGAATGGACTTCTGGAAGGTGAGACCTAGTTAGAGAAGGCTAGGTCCTTGTAGGTGTGCCCTGAAAGGGTTTATCTTCTCCCCAATACTTCCCTTCTGTCTCTCTCTCTCTCTCTGCCTCCCTCCCCCAGTTCTCTCATTCCCAGCTGTCCTGAGCTAAGGAGCTTTTTTCTACCATAGCTTCCACCATGATGTTTCTATTTTGGACCTTGTAGACCATGACCTGAATTCTCTGAAACTATGACCCCAAATAAACCTTTCTTCCTCTAAGTTGTTCTTGTTAGTTTGGTCACAATGACACAAAGTAGACCAAAGGTTGATATTTACACAGATATTCTGATAACTTGTGCCCAGATGTGGGTTCTCCAATTCCAACCATCCATCAGATGATTAAGTTCCAAGATTTAGTGATTGTGGTAGATCAGATTTCCTAGAAGATTAACTCTGAGATGAAGATTAGTGTGAAAGAAATTTATTAGAGAGTGCTCTTGAAATTATTACTTGTGGAAAGGGTTGCCAAACATATAGGATGGCCACTTAAATTTAAATTTCTGGTAAACAATAAATAGTTTTTAGTATATAATGGAGTATTTTGGACATAATTACCTAAAATTCAAATTTAACAGGGTGTTCTGTATTATATGTGAAAACTCTGTGGAGGAAAGGAAGGCAACTTTAGTGGCAACCATGGCCTCAGCTGACTGTGTGGGGTATAAAACTAGGATGGGTCTTCAGCCTTGTTTCAAGTTGGGACAAGGAGAAAAGGATTTTATATCCTGGCATTGACCAGTCACTGAGTGCAGACTGTATCTGGGAGAGAATCATGACCTTGGGAAAAGTAGGTCTGCTCAGCTGAGATTAATTTGCAGAGAAAGCTGGCAGCTGCGGATTGTCAGCCAGACGCTCTTCCAGAAGCTAGGGGAAAATAGTCCTGAAGGGGGCACATAGAGGTTACATCATAGCATCTATTTTAATCATCTTCATTTTAACCAGTATCCCAATTCTTATTTCTTCTTATGTGAATGCTGTCAATGTTATGACAGTTTACACTGCAAAAGAGGCTTGAGTGACAGTGCTTTGAGCAGAGTCTTTGTGCAACTAAGCTCTGGATGAAGGCCACCTCTCATGAGAAGGCTCTTGGTCCATTTCTAATACTTTTGTCCTTCTTCCCCAAACTCTATGGCATTCCATCCTCAGGTCAGCTTCCTGCCATTGCTGTGAAAAAAATGCAGGAATTTTGCTTAGAACAAGGTTTCTTTCTTTTTCTTTTCTTTTCTTTTCTTTTTTTTTTTTGGTTCCTTCTTCTGATCCTAGTTAGGAATTAAGATGATTGATTAAGGCTGAACAATCATTCTGTGTTCTTGATCATATTTTGGCCTCTTTCTTCTGGAAACTTAACCTATCTCTCTCTCTCTCTCTCTCTCTCTCTCTCTCTCTCATGTATTTTTAAGTTCTTCTCTTTAGCTTATAATAATCAAACTTTGATATACCAAGGGAATACTCTCTTGTCCTGACCTCTATTTTCTCTTAGCTTCAATTTAGTCAATCATCTTCCTTATTTCATCCTTTAAAAGTAATCTATACTTGCTATCTGTTCTCCTTCACTACTCATCTGCAGGCATTTGAATTTCAACTACAGTCACCCACTTAGTGCTTGAAAGGCTACCCATTGCCTTATGCCTTGAAAGACTACGTGTACTGAAAAAAATATATCCAATTCACATCTGTATCTCTAGCATTTAGTGGAAGGATTGACACAAGACTTGTGGAAGGATGAATAAGTAATGAGCTTATTGATCTGATTTGAGTCTGAGCTAGATATTTTCATACACATACCATTAACAACAATAAATGTCTAATCTTCCCTACATCTCATTTAATATGGCTTGTTTCTTTATTTGAAATCATGTTTTGAAAATCAAAACATTGTCTTACAGACAATGTTTAAAGTCTAAATATAATGTTTTGGTAATGTATTTGTTAGATATATGTGTGGAAACATTTATACTTCATTTCTTCACAAAGTTCCAGTGAATAAGTTTGGGATTCTAGGTGAGGAATTACAGAATCTATAATGCAAACACCTTCAAAGTTTAATATGTTTCAAGACCTCTTGGGAGGGTGATTTAAATATAATTTATCTATTTTGCCTTATTTTCAGAGATTTTTATTCAATAAATCTGTGTAACAGCTTGAAAATTTACATTTAGAAAAGTAGTCCCCTAGGAGATTGTGTTGTACATGATAGGTAATGTCTGGATAGACACATTTATGTGCCATTTCTAGAAGACATTGGTTCTTTAAGTTGTGGCTAGAGAAACGTGGTTTAACTGTGGATCCTACAGTGGCACTTTGATAAGGAAAAATTGAGGTTTGCAAGAGTAACATTTAGAAAAACCCTTTTCTGAAATAAAAAGTCACATCAACTCTGCTAATTTTAGTGTTCTGAATAAACTTCAGAGTTAGCAGCTAATGGGCATTGAGTGTGATAAACATTATCACAGGCACACACACACAACAATAAAGGAAGCAGAAGAATTCTCAATGTTGTATTTTAAATTGTGTTCTCTAAAGAATAAAACATTGTCTTTAAAAGTTTTATTTGATTTGAGACACTTAATTCCAGGAGGAGCAAATTACCACTGAATGCTTAGGGATAAAAGCCTGAAGGGAAGCTGCTATAATCTTTGTGCTCAGCAGTCACTGTAGTTAAGAGTAAGATTTCCCACCTGATTGCACCATTCTAAATATTATATTAAGGCAGGTACTTAAGGGTATTTTAGAGAACAAGTTAATGGGCAATCTTGTCATATTATATTACATGCAGCAATCATGCTGAGTTGAATGGCCACATCAGAGAGAAAGTTTTGAAGATTCTAGCCAACTTAGAGAATAAGAGAGTTAATTAAAGAGTTGTTTTTACATATCAAGGTTACAAGTCATGTAATGTTTTACATCCATAGACTATTACATTTGGCCTATGTAATGGGCAAATAATTTATTGAAGAAACCTCAAGAGTATATTATTTTAGATAGTTTTGAATTTAATTTGTTCTTTTTTTACACTATGTTTTGACATCATAGTTTGCATTCATATTTGTAAGTTCTCATGAAAGCTATTTATTATCTACTGTCTGTCCATCTATCATCTACCTATCCTACCTGCCTTTCTATCTTTACATCTATCCATCTATCTATAAATAAATATTTAAATATATTCATAAATCTTAAAAACACAACTCCTCAAGAAAATGGTCTTTCAATTCCAAACAATCTTCTAGTTTCTATTCTAGTGTAGACTAAGTTTGTAGAATCTTGAGTCACTTTTAATTAGGCTGATTCTACTCTACATTTCCCAAATAATTCCTTCTGAGGGTCTTACTGGATTTCTGGTTCAAAATTCAATGAACAGGGAAGATAAAATTGCAGCCATAACACTTAGGAAACATACACATAAAAAAGACAAAAACAGATGTTAGGTTGTGTTGGATTCTGGGCAGGGAGGCTGCGACTCCCAGGTAGAAGGCCACACCTCCCCAGGTACTTTGTGAAAAGACTACATTTCCCAGGTGCCTCAGCCTGGCCAGCAGGTGCCCTTGCCTCTGCCTCCTGACCTCCAGCAGCCTATGGAGACACTCGCTCCAGGGGTCTCTCTGACCACCAGTTCGCTATTTAAGCCTGCTCCAGATTGAAACCCGCCCCTTCCTTCCTGTTTTCCCTTGTTCCACGCCCTTCTAGTCCTCCCCCTTTCCCATTCCCTACCCCTCTTCCTCTTTCTTCCTTTCCCTATCCTTCCCCACGTGGCACCCCAATAAACCCTTTTATTTCACTAACACAGTGTTCCCGGCTAAGTTAACTTTGTTCAGCATTTTCCAACAGGTTGAACAATGAGTGAACATTAATGACAATACTAAACCCCCATGACTCCATCACTTCAATTTTCTGAGGAAATCTCTGTCAGTCATTTTTTGAGCTGTTGGAGTTCTACTTTCCTTCTCTTTTCCCTCCATGATACTGTATTCATGCATATAAATCAATTTAAATTTAGGTTTTTTTTTTTTTTTTTTTTTTTTTTTTGTGTGTGTTGGGAGTTGAACTCAGGGGCACCCTACCACTGAACTACATACCCAGTCATTTTTTCTTTTTATTTCAATGCAGTGTCTTGCTAGGGTCTTTCTCAGAGTGGTCTTGAACTTGGGATCTTCCTGGCTCAGCCCTTCCAAGTAGCTGGGAGGACATCCTACCTGGCTTAAGATTTTATTTTTGGAAGAGAAATATTGTATATTTTAGTTTTTGGCAGATAAACTTTAATTAAAGCATTGTGAATGCTTTAATTCTGTTGAGTATTTTTTAAAATATTTATTAGTTCTTTCTAGATATATATGACAGTAGAATATATTTTGACACATTATATATACATAGAATAAGTATAATTTAGTCTAATTAGGATCCCATTTTTGTGGTTGTATATGATGTGGAGTTATACATTGGTCATGTATTCATATATAAGGATAGGAAAGATATGTCTGATTAATGAATCTACTCTCTTTTCTATTCCCCCCCTTCCCTTCATTCCCCTTTGTCTAGTCCAATGAACCTCTAATCTTCCCCTCTCTTGTTGTGGTTTAGCATCCACATATCAGAGAGAACATTCTGCCCTTGTGTTTTAGGGACCAGTTTATTTCACTTAATATGATATTCTCTAGTCCCATCCATTTAATGGCAAATGCCATAATTTCATTCTTCTTTATGTCTGAGTAATACTTCATTTTGTATATATACCACATTTTCTTTATCCATTATCTGTTGTAGGTCACATAGGTTGGTTCCATCACTATTGTGAATTGAGCTGCTATAAACATTGAAGTGCCCTTTTCATGGTAGGATGCTGATTTTAAGGTATAAGCCGAGGGTATAAACCGAGGCATGGGAAAACTGGGTTAAATAGTCGTTCCATTCCAAATTTTCTAAGGAATCCCCATATTGCTTTCCAGAGTGGTTGCACCAATTTGCAGTACCACCAGAAATGTATGAGTGTACCTTTCCCCCCATATCCTCACCAACATTCATTGTTGCTTGTATTCTTGATAACTGCCATTCTAACTGGGGTGAGATGGAATCTCAGTATAGTTTTGCATTTCTCTAATTGCTAGAGATGTTTTTCATATATTTTGGACCTTTCATATTGTTCTGTGAAGTGCCTGTTCAGTTCCTTAGCCCAGTTATTGACTGGGTTAATTATTTATTTATTTTTGGTGTTAAGCTTTTTGAGTTCTTTTTATATCCTGGAGATTAATGATCTATCAGAAGTGCTGTTGGTAAAGATTTTCTCCCATTCTATAGGCTCTCTGTTCACATTCTTAATTGTTTTCTTTGCTGTAAAGAAGCTTTTTAGTTTGATATCATTCCATTTATTAATTCTTGACTTTATTTCTTGTGCTTTAGGTGTCTTATTGAGGAAGTCGCGTCCTAAGCTGACATGGTGGAGAGTTGGGCCTACTTTTTCTTCTAGTAGGTACAGAGAATCTGATCTAATGTCTAGGTCCTTGATCCACTTTGAGTTATGTGCAGGGTGAGAGATAGAGGTTTAATTTCATTCTACTGCATATAGATTTCCAGTTTTCCCAGCACCATTTATTGAAGAGGCTATCTTTTCTCTAGTGTATGTTTATGGTGCCTTTGTCTAGTATGAGATAACTGTATTTATGTGGATATGATTCTGTGCCTTCTATTCTCTTCCATTGGTCTTCATATCTGTTTTTTGTGCCAATAACATTCCATTTTTATGCTGTAGTATAAATTAAAGTCTGGTATTGTGATGTCTCCTGCATCACTTTTCTTGCTAAGGATTGCTTTGTCTTTGTCTATTCTGGTCTTATTTTTCCAAATGAATTTCATGACTGTTTTTCTATTTCTATGAAGAACATCACTAGGATTTTAATAGGAATTGTATTAAATTTGTATAGCACTTTTGGTAGTATGGCCATTTTTACAATATTAGTTCTGCTTATTCAAGAACATGGGAGATCTTTCTCAAAGATTATTCTTGCTAGTATTTTTCATTATTGTGGTGCAGTTAAACATTTTTATGTGCTGTGTACTTTGGATCTGGAGTGGTTGCTAAAGGTGTATGTGCTAAAGAATTGGTTCCTAGGGTGGAGCTATTGGGAGATAGTGGTTCTTTTAGGAGGTGGGATCTAGTGGAAGGAAGCTGGATTATGGGCACATGCCCCTGTAGGGAGGTCAGGAGGATAGCTCCTTCCTGTCTTTCTTGCTTCTTGCCTTCCCTGAGGTGAACAGATCTCTTCTGCTATGCACTCCCACCATGATGTATTTATTGTGCCACTGCACACACAAAGTGACAGAGCCAAGGGAACACAGACTGAAACTGTGACTCAAAATAAAGCTTTTCTCCTTATAAGCTGATTATTTCAGGTATTTTGTCACAGATATAGAAACCTGAGTAACACATTATGCTTTCAAGAATTATGTTGAAGTATTTGATTTATTGATGGTGTGGATCTTTTCAGCTACATGGAACATTAAACCTGCTCAATACCATTTTGATTCTTTATGGTTCTTTTAGCTTATATAAGAGCATTGCCTGCAGAATATCTAGATGTAAAATTGTTCTTGTATTAGGAAATCACATATAGATAATTTTACATAATTATAACCATGGTCTTTTTATATAATTTTCCTCATGCCAATGGCAAATATTCAGTGTATTAATTTGTTAGTCAAGGTTATATGCCACTATATATGAAGTACTCTTTGTTTTATATTTTATTTAAACATTTTTTATTTTTTATCAAAACTAAATGATCACTAAAAATTCATATAGTAAAGAAAAACTTGTAATGAAAATCTCTACCCTGCACATTCCCTTGTCAGAAGCAATTATTTTTAGTGATTGTTATTAGATATTTCATTGGTTAATCACATAACTAAATAATAAGCTCTTTCTTAAAATACCAAGAAAGTGTTTATAAATATCACCTTTATTGCTTCTAATATGAAATATAAGTATTTAACTTCTATTCAGTTGCTTTTTGTACTCTCAGGTATTAAAATTGATATTATTAATTATTCTCCTTTTAGTTCCCTTTGTAACTATAAATATTATATAAACATATATATAAATATATATTTTATTATATTAAATTAATACTTTACACCTTGACCTTGTACTAATGTTAAAACATAGTTATTAGTACTCTTACCATTCCTTTTCAAATTTTGCAACTATAATTTTACTTTTACATTTTTAATGTCTATCCTATTTACATTTGTTTCTGTGAGCACCATTTGGTCTTCTATTGTTAATTTGCTGATTTGACTTAATGTAATTGTCCCAAGCTTTATTTATATCCGTGTGTGTGTGTTTGTGTGTGTGTACATGTATATACACACACATATATATATATTGCACAAATTATGTATATTTAGATAAGTGTCAGAATTTATTTATATATTGATTCTAAATATATTTTGTCCTTTTTATAGGTTTAGCTTCAGAGCCAAGTGGAATTGTTCAATTCCTTTCCTAAAATTCTACTGTCACGATTTCATTGTTAGAAGAAGAATCTTATCAAAATTAAGGTCAGATAGATTATCTTACTCTTCATTAATTGCCCTGAACCATGCCACATTACAATTTACATTGTATTTGGACTGTAACTTTTTCACCAAATGTACTTTTGTGTTATTCCTTCTTTCATTCTTTATGTGTAATTTCATTTGGGGCCCACTGACTTCTTGTTCTTATTTGACCAGTTATTTTCAAGAATTGCTACATAACTATCATCCTGAGACTTCTTCCTGTAGGAATCCTGGGAGCATGTACTGCTGTTTGTATTCCAAAGTCTTCTTGTTTCTTCTTTTTCACCCTGTTTAAATGTATATATTCAAATTAGTTTTCTAGAAAGAATAGTGATTAAATGCTTTGAGTCTGGGTATATGAAAGTATATTTGATTTAGCCTCACATTTAATTTACAATTTGCATTGGTATAAAAATGAGGGTATAATGTGATTTTTTTGTATAAATTTGAAACTTTGTTCCTTTGCCAAGTAACATCATGTTGGTGATGAGAAAATTGAGGCCAGATGATTTTTGGTCTGATGCTTTAGAATTTTATTTAGTTTGATTTCCCAATTAATTTCACTTTCAGTATGATTGATTAATTTGGTAATAATTTTATTTCATTGCTATTATGTCAGTTCCATTTAAGTTATGTAATACTTTCAGGTTTAGATATAGCATCTAACAAAATTTAAAAATAATTTGTAAGGCACTAATTAGTTACTACGGCAAATACTAAATTGTGCAAAACTTGCTCCCTGACTCAGAGAACTTAGAAGTTATTGTGATGGTGATTATTTTATATTATGTTTATACTACTTAAAGTTTACTTTTCTTCCCTACTCATTATAATTTTTTCCCAGATATTTTAGGGTCCATGCTATTGTCCATTACTTTGTAGCATACTTTTTGAATCTAATCAACTTTCAATGTTGATATCGATAATTTGCATTCTCTTTTTCTCTCTCTTTAAATTTCTGGATCAAGGAAGCCAGAAACAGCTTTTGTATTTTTAACTTTTCTCAATTGTCTTTTTTCTGTAATTTCTCCTCTTACCTTTATTAGTTCATTGCTTCTCTTTACTCTTGTCTTATTTTATTTTGCTTTTTTTTTTTTTTTTTTTGGTACTGGGGATTGAACCCAGAGCCTTGTGCATGAGAGGCAAGCACTCTACCATCTGAGCTATATCCCCAGTACTTATTTTGCTAAATATATTCTTCAGGTGGAAGTTAAGCCATTGGAATTAGTTCTTTTTTGTTTTCTAATATAAGTATTTACAGTGATACATTTCACTATATATATATATATACATATATATATATATAGTGAAACTTTATATATATAAAGTTGCCTCCCATGCATTTCATATGTCATAATTTTATTATCACTCAGGACACAAACAGGTTTACACTTTGTTTTAAAGTCTATTTCATTTGATATTAATGGGACATTACTATATCCTTTCAATGTTCGCTGTTAGCATGACACTACATTTTTCCATTTATTTACTTTTATTCTATCTGTCCTTTGTTTTTAAAATAAATCTCTCTAAGAGCCAGCATATTGTTGAGTTTGCTTTTTTAAACCCTAACTGAACAATTTCATTCTCTTAGTTGACATATGTGGTCTCTTAACATTTAATTTAATTATTGTTAGATTAACTTTGTCAGTGTTTGTTTTCTCTTCCTCATCACTGTTTTCGGTTCCTCTGTTTCCCCTTTCCTGCCATATTTTTGACTAATTGACATTTTTGAAAATTTCATTTTAACTTAATTATATTTTAATTGTACCTTTCTGCATTACTTTCTAAGTGCTTGCTCTAGGAATTACAAAATATAATAATTATTCACATCATTTCTAAAGTTGATATTTTACCACTTCATATAAGATATAAGATTTCAGTGATTTCTCAAAGAGAAAAACATGCCTTTAAGAATCTTAAGAGCATGACAAATAAATTCTGTTTTTTTTTTTTTAGTATTTATTTATTTGCTTTAGTTGTACACAATGTGTTTACTTGTACATGGTGCTGAGGATCGAACCTGGGCCGCGCACGTGCTAGGCGAGCGCTCTACCGCTGAGCCACAATCCCAGCCCCTGGTTTTTAAATAATAGAATTTTTAAGGGCATGAACCAATAGCTGCTTTATAGGCAGATTAAGATGGAGAAGTGATTAACATAACTAGATTTGTGGTATGGTTTTTAATCTGGTAAAGAACCACACGGCATTTTTAAGAGAATTGCACTGGTAGAAGCATTAACTGCTTGGACTAAAAGGGTTGGAGTTAGTTAAAAATCAAATAAAATGAACTTTAAAGGCCTTAGGATTTTAAAATATGTGGGGCAGAAAGTGGGCTGAGGTATATTCTCTATTCTATATAATTTGGTCTGGGTTAGTTCTGGATAGAAAAATGTAGCTATTATAGATTTATTCCTGGGAATGTCTCATATTTTACTCAATGAACTTCACAGCTTAAGGCACATTTCTAAACCCTAATGTTTTTGGACTACAAAAGTAGACTATACAGAATATGACACTGATTAATTTATTAGAGAAGACAAGATTTCAATTTTCTTAATCGATGTTTTTACTGGATTTTTTTTAAACTAACAACATCTATTAATAAATAATGATCAACTTGCTGGTTATAATTATAAATATCACAGCACGCATTTTAAAAGTTTCAGAATTATCTATTAACATTTACTAATTTTGGTTGTTTGAATCATACTTTTCTGGATTCTACCAATGAGACACTTAATGAACAACAAAGTTGTCTTATATCTTCATGTGAAGGTTAGAAATATCTATTAATTCACTAAAATTAAGATGGACATGGTTACATATGGAATACTAATTATAAAGTAGATTCTTGATTTCGATGAAAATGTTCACAGTCTTTCTGGGATACATCTGAAACATTTGCTAAGACCATTCTTTTCCCTATTGATGGTGACAGCCATACTGTTTAAGCTCATGACATACAATTTACAGACATTGTTTTTAGAGCACTCAATAATATCATTTGTATGTGGACCAAGGCATGTTCAGATGCTGAATCACTACTCAAACCCACGTAAGAAATAAGAAACCTCATGAGAGTGTCTTTTGTGATTCATATTGTTGAAAGAAAGTCAGTTAGGTAGATGAAATGACAAAGAACAAGCAATAGTATAATTTTAAAAATTATGTTTGTGCACGATTTCCTTGTTTGTAGAATAATGAACCAAGGCAATGTGTATGGGTAATTCAGACTAAACAGTATTTTAACTTGTAAAACTACCTACCCAAGTAGTTTGAATTATGGAGCATTGTCTCAAGTTTCCTCGTTGGAATGTATAGTAGAACGTTAGAACCCATTTGAACGTGTTAAGGGTGTGTTTGCACATGTGTCTGTGTATGTACCATGTGTATCAAATCCTTAAGGAATTTTTTAAAGGGTTATACTTAACTGGGTGTGGACCTCATCATCATAAACTGAACTTTGATTGTCAACATACCCAGCCCAAGAGTCTATATCGGGGTTTTTCAGTCTTGGCTCTATTGATCTTTTGGGTTTTCTTGTGTTGGGTTTCCTGTGCTGTAAGCTGCCTGGTACCGAAAACCGGGAGGAAAAACTCTCGGAGGCAGAGTTAAGCTTTTACTACTTTTACTTCTACTTTCTTAGAGCTTAGAGAGTCTTAGAAAGAAAGATAGAAAGATAGAGCTTAGCTTCTTAAAGATTAGAGCTTCTTTCTTCTCTCTTCTTTCTTCCTTCTTCTTTCTTCTGTCTTCTGTCTTCCTCAGGAGCCTCGGCCTAACTCTGACCAGTCATTACTTCTTCTATCTGGTTTCTCTTCTGTCTTCTATCTGGTTTCTCTTCTGTAACCGCTCTGCCTACGTTCTGGCCGCTCTGATTCTTCTGACCGACCGAGTGACTGCCCGGCTGACTGAATTCTCCGTTCTCCTAACTCGGACCGCTTTCACCCGGTTATATACCTTCAGCTTTGCGGGTGCCTACAGGTGCGTCACATACATATCAGGTGGAACCTATGGCTTCCAGCTAGCTACAACAGCCCTTCCTAATTAGGGCTCCTTCATATTCCTTCCCTTTAGTTTAAAAAGGTGCTTTAATTCTATTTTCTCTATTTTATTTTCTCTATTTTCTTTTATTTTCCCTACCTAGCTTTTCACCTTTTATTTTTGAAAGGGTGGATATTTGAGCCCTTTTTGAGAAGGTGCTGCGGCTTTAAGGAAGCCTACTGCTGAGGAGCAGCTAACGCACCTAGTTAAGCACAATTGCATAAGCGGCTTTGACTTTTTTTTTTTTTTCTCTTCTTTATTTTTCTTTATGGCTTTCTTGCCAAAGCTCAATGGCTTTTTTTTCTGCATGGTTTTTACCATGCTATTTAATTCTCTATTTTCTTTTAAGCTCATGGCTTTTTTTTCTTTATGGCTTTTTGCTAAAGCTCAAGGCTTTTTCTCTGTATAGCTTTTCTGGCTTCTTTATTTTTTATGGCTTTTGGCCGGCTACTCTGCTTCGGCTTTTGGCCGGCTACTCTGCTTCGGCTTTTGGCCGGCTCGCTTTGGCTTTTCGCTGGCTACTCTGCTTCAGCTTAATTCTTTTTTTTTTTTTTTTTTTTTTTTTAATTTTTTTATTATTTATTTACTTATTCATCATGCACAAGTATAGTATCTTTTTACATACAACTGCTTGTATACAAAGTATATAAGTACCATTCAGATCTTCAATCATGCATTTAGGATAATGATATCCATCTCATTCAACCACAAAATTTTTTCCAACCCCCCCCTTACTCCCTCCCTCCCCTCCCTTTCCGTTGACCATTCTAGTGTTCCTCTGATCCTATGTACCCCCTTCCAACAACTCTGTGAACCAGCCTCCTTATATCAGAGAAAACATTCGGTACTTGGATTTTTGAGATTGACTAATTTCACTTAGCATTATATTCTCCAACTTCATCCATTTACCTGCAAATGCCATTATTTTATTCTCTCTTATTGCTGAGTAAAATTCCATTTTGTATATATACCATATTTTCTTTATCCACTCATCTACTGAGGGGCATCTAGGTTGGTTCCATAACCTAGCTATTGTGAATTGTGCTGCTATAAACATTGAAGTGGCTGTGTCACTGTAATATGCTGTTTTTAAGTCTTTTGGGAATAGACCCAGGAGTGGGATGGCTGGGTCATAGGGTGGTTCCATTCCCATTTTCCCAAGAAATCTCCATACTGCTTTCCATAATGGTTGCACCATTTTGCAGTCCCACCAGCAATGTATGAGTGTGCCTTTTTCCCCACATCCTCTCCAACATTTATTGTTGTTTGTGTTCTTGATAGCTGCCATTCTGACTGGAGTGAAATGAAATCTTAGAGTAGTTTTGATTTGCATTTCTCTAATTGCCAGTGATGTTGAGCATTTTTTCATGTATTTGTTGATTAATCGTGTATCTTCTTCTGAGAAGTGTCTTTTCAATTCCTTAGCCCATTTATTGATTGGGTTATTTGCTTTTTTGGTGTTAAGTTTTTTTAGTTCTATATACATTCTAGAAATTAGTGCTCTATCTGATGTGCATGTATTAAATATTTGTTCCCAATTAGTTGGCTCTCTATTCACCTCACTGATTGTTTCTTTTGCTGAGAAGAAGCTTTTCAGTTTAAATCTATCCCATTCATTAATTCTTGGTAATAGTTCTTGTGCTACAGGATTCTTATTAAGGAACTTGGGGCCTAATCCGACATGTTGGAAATTGGAGCTTACTTTTTCTTCTATTAGGCATATTGTCTCTGGTCTAATTCCTAGGTCCTTGATCCACTTTGAATTGAATTTTGTGCATGGTGAGAGACAAGGGTTTAATTTCATTTTGTTGCATATGGATTTCCAGTTTTCCCAGCACCATTTGTTGAAGAGGCTATCCTTTCTCCACTGTACATTTTTGGCACCTTTGTCTAATATAAGATAGCTGAAATTATATGTATTAGTCTCTGTGTCCTCAATTCTGTACCATTGGTCCACCAGTCTGTTTTGGTGCCAATACCATGCTGTTTTTGTTACTATTGCTCTATAGTATAATTTAAAGTCTGGTATGGTGATGCCCCCTGCTTCACTTTTCTTGCTCAGGATTGCTTTGGCTATTCTGGGTCTCTTATTTCTCCAGATGAATTTCATGACTGCTTTTTCTATTTCTTTGAAGAATGACATTGGGATTTTGATTGGAATTGCATTAAATCTGTATAATGTTTTTGGTAGTATGGACATTTTGACAATATTGATTCTACCTATCCAAGAGCAAGGTAGGTCTTTCCATCTTCTGAGTTCTTCTATGATTTCTTTCTTTAGTGTTCTATAATTTTCCTTATAGAGCTCTTTCACCTCTTTCGTTAAGTTGATTCCCAGGTATTTTATTTTTTTTTGATGCTATTGTAAATGGCGTAGTTTTCATCATTTCCCTTTCAGAGGCTTTGTCACTGATGTACAAAAATGCCTTTGACTTATGGGTATTGATTTTGTATCCTGCTACTTTGCCAAATTCATTTACTAGTTGTAAAAGTTTTCTGGTAGAGTTTTTTGGGTCTTCTAGGTAGATTATCATGTCATCAGCAAATAGTGCTAATTTGAGCTCTTCTTTTCCTATCTGGATCCCTTTAATTTCTTTCGTCTGTCTAATTGCTCTTGCCAGAGTTTCCAGTACTATGTTAAATAGCAGTGGTGAGAGGGGGCATCCCTGTCTTGTTCCAGTTTTTAGAGGGAATGCTTTCAATTTTTCTCCATTTAAGATAATGTTAGCTCTGGGCCTTGCATAAATAGCTTTTATAATGTTGAGATATGTCCCTGATATTCCTAGTTTTTCCAGTGTTTTGAACATAAAGGGGTGCTGTATTTTGTCAAATGCTTTTTCTGCATCTATTGAGATAATCATATGATTTTTATCTTTAAGTCTATTGATGTGATGTGTTATGTTTATTGATTTCCGAATGTTGAACCAGCCTTGCATCCCTGGAATAAACCCCACTTGATCATGGTGCACTATATTTTTGATATGTTTTTGTATCCGATTTGCCAGAATTTTGTTGAGGATTTTTGCATCTATGTTCATTAAGGATATTGGCCTAAAGTTTTCTTTTTTGGATGTGTCTTTGCCTGGCTTTGGAATTAATGTAATATTGGCCTCATAGAAAGAGTCTGGAAGAGCTCCCTCTTTTTCTATTTCTTGAAATAGTTTGAAGAGCATTGGTATTAGTTCTTCTTTGAAAGTCTTGTAGAACTCTGCTGTAAACCCATCAGGTCCTGGACTTTTCCTTGTTGGTAGCTTTTTGATGACATCTTCTATTTCTTTGCTTGTAATCGATCTGTTTAAATTGTGTATAGCCTCCAGATCCAGTTTAGGCAAATCATATGACTCTAGAAATCTGTCAATGCATTCAGCATTTTCTGTTTTATTAGAGTACAAGTTTTCAAAGTAATTTCTAATTATTTTCTGTATATCTGAGGTGTTTGTTGTGATATTCCCTTTTTCATCACAAATGTTAGTGATTTGAGTTTTTTCTCTTCTTCTTTTCGTTAGCATTGCTAAGGGTCTGTCAATTTTGTTTATTTTTTCAAAGAACCAACTTTTAGTTTTGTCAATTCTTTGAATTGTTTCCTTAGTCTCAATTTCATTAATTTCTGCTCTGATTTTAATTATTTCCTGTCTTCTGCTGCTCTTGGTGTTATCTGTTCTTCTTTTTCTAGTGCTTGGAGGTGTGATGTTAAGTCGTTTATTTGTTGGTTTTTCTTCCTTTTAAAGAATGAACTCAGTGCAATGAATTTTCCTCTTATTACTGCCTTCATAGTGTCCCAGAGATTTCTATAGGATGTATCTGTGTTCTCATTTACCTCTAGGAATTTTTTAATCTCCTCTTTGATGTCTTCTTCAACCCCTTGTTCATTCAGTAGCATGTTGCTTAGCTTCCAGTTGTTGGAGTAGTTTTTCTTATTCCTTGTTTTGTCATTGATTTCCAATTTCATCCCTTTATGGTCTGATAGCATGCAGGGTAGTATTTCTATTTTTTTATATTTGCTGAGATTTGCCTTGTGACATAATATATGATCTATTTTGGAGAAGGAGCCATGTGCTGCTGAGAAAAAAGTGTATTCATTTACTGAGGGATGAAATATTCTATATATGTCCGTTAGATCTAAGTTATTAATTGTTTTAAGGAGGCCTAAGATTTCTTTTTTTAGTTTTTGTTTGGATGATCTATCCATTGGTGAGAGAGGTGTGTTGAAATCTCCTAGAATAACTGTGTTGTGGTCAATTTTACTCTTGAACTTGAGAAGCGTTTGTTTGATGAATGTAGGTGCTCCATTATTTGGGGCATATAGATTTATGATTGTTATATCCTCTTGATGAATGGTTCCCTTAAGTAGTAAGAAATATCCATCTTTGTCCCTTTTGATTAACTTTGGCTTGAAGTCTACCTTATTTGAAATGAGAATGGAAACCCCTGCTTGCTTCCGCAGGCCATGTGAGTGATAAGACTTTTCCCAGCCTTTTACCTTCAGTCTATTGATGTCTTTTTCTATGAGGTGTGTTTCTTGGAGACAGCAGATTGTTGGGTCATTTCTTTTAATCCATTCAGATAATCTGTGTCTTTTGAATGGCGAGTTTAGGCCGTTAACATTCAGGGTTATTATTGAGATGTGATTTTTATTCTCATCCATTTTTATTTGTATGATGATCTTTAGCTTGATTAGGTTTCTCTTCTGATTGGTATTTCCCTTAGTTTAATATCTCCCTTTGTTGATTTTCATTGTTATTTTTCTCTTCTTCTTCATGGAAAATTTTGCCCAGGATGTTCAGAAGTGCTGGCTTTCGAGATGTGAAATCTTTTAACTTTTGCTTGTCATGGAAGGTTTTTATTTCATCTTCAAATCTAAAGCTCAATTTTGCTGGATATAAGATTCTTGGTTGACATCCCTTTTCCTTCAGAGCTTGAAATATGCTATTCCAGGATCTTCTTGCTTTTAAGGTCTGGGTAGAAAAATCTGAACAAAGTCTGATTGGTTTCCCCCTATATGTAATCTGCTTCCTTTCTCTTGTGGCTTCTAATATTCTCTCCTTGCTCAGTATATTAGGCATTTTCATTATAATGTGTCTTGGTGTGGATCTGTTGTGATTTTGTATGTTTGGTGTTCGGTAGGCCTCTTGAACTTGGTTTTCCCCTTCATTCCTCAAGTTTGGAAAATTTTCTGTAATTATTTCATTAAATAAATTACTCATTCCTTTGGCTTGAAACTCTGCCCCCTCCTCTACCCCAATCACTCTTATGTTTAGTCTTTTTATGTTGTCCCATAATTCTTG
Organism: Tamias sibiricus; assembly: GCA_025594165.1. Taxonomy (NCBI): domain Eukaryota; kingdom Metazoa; phylum Chordata; class Mammalia; order Rodentia; family Sciuridae; genus Tamias; species Tamias sibiricus. Next base: position 136,228,578 of record CM046658.1, on the reverse strand, counting down.
AATGTTCTGTTCTTGGTTTCTTACCATTTTTGCTGTGTAATCTAGATTTTTCTCTAGGATATATATTTTGTCTTCATTGTCTGAGGTTCTTTCTTCCAAGTGATCTACTCTGTTGGTGATACTTTCGATTGAGCTTTTATTTTGATTTATTGCTTCTTTCATTTCTGGAATTTCTGTTTGGTTTCTCTTTAGAGCTTCTATCTCCCTATTGAAGTAATCTTTTACTTCCTGTATTTGTTTATGGAGTTCTTTGTCAAAATGATCTTTCACCTCCTGTATTTGCTCCCTCATCTCATTTTTGAGTTCATTCTTAAGTTCCGCTAACATTTGGAATATGTAATTTCTGAATTCCATCTCTGGCATTGCACCAACTGTGCATGGTATGGAATCTACTGAGGAGGTATATTGATTTGTTTGTGTCACTTTCTTCCCTTGTTTCTTCATATTGCTTGTGCGTCTATTCTACCTGCACTGTGGGACCTTGTCTACTTTGATTTTACCTTAAAACCTTATGTTGCTCCTGTAGTACAATGCTATCAGATCCCCTTATATTTCCTTTACACTTTAAAATCAAACACTTTCTATTCAGAGAATCCCAGTTTGATCACAATGTACAGATTTAGTTAACCCAGATGTTGTTTCCAATTTACTCTGTATGCTTCTGATGGGGTTTTAAAGTTTCAAGTAATGGACAGAGAGGTAATATGTTTAGGAAGAAGGAAGTGAGTGTATTGATTTGTTCTTTCTTAGAAAGTATGAAAAGAGAGTTCTATGGAAGTGGTTTAGTATCAGCCGACGAGAGAGGAAAGAGAATGGAGTGAATGAATAGATGGAAAGACCGATTTACATATAAACCTAACTTATGCTGCGGTTGAGAGGAGAAATAAAGAAAGATGGAAAAGAAAAAAAAAAAAAAAAGAAGAGAAAAAAAAATAATAACCAAGGAGTAGTAATTAGTGTAAGAGAGAGGAGAGAGAGAATAAGTCTAGAAAATAGAGAATAAACCATATATAACACCACTTTGCTATATATTTCAATTGTACACGTTCTAGAAATCTCAATTTGTGCGTATAACTTGTTTTTGCCTCTGTTGAGAATGCAATGGCAGGGTGTAAATAGGGAAGATGAAGGAAGAAGAAAAAATATAAAAGTGAGAAGGAAGAAAAGAAAGAGAAGAGGAGCAGAAGCACACAAATACACTGTCAATCAAAACAAAAACAAACAAAAAACTCCCAAGAAACAACAAAACAAACAAACAAGCAAATAAAAACAAAAACGTTGAACCCAAGAACAAGTCTCAAACAAAATGGACCCTTGGAAGCCCTTCTTTTTTCCCTTCCAGTTTAAGCCACCTGACCCAGATCATGTACAGTCAGCAACCCTGTTAGTGGAGTCAAGGCTGCACCTTTGGTCCGTTGCAGAGTGGCACAGTGGAATAGTGGAAGGGACTTATCCTCAGGCTGGGCCCTGCTTACAGCAGTAGGGAGATGCTACTATGGGCCTTGGAGGCCAGGCAAACTGGCGGAGGGTTCTCTCCTTCCAGCGGGCAGGTGCCTACCTCTTGCTCTGGTTGCAGCTGGGCAGGTCGCACTCCCCCAGGGAGTGGAGGAAGCACTTCACCAGGTCTGGCCCTGCGTGCAGCAGCCGGGAGCTGCTACTCTGGGCCCAGGCGGCCAGGGACAGTGGCGGCTGGGTCTCTCCTTCCAGCGGGCGGGAGTCTACCTCTTGCTCTGGTCGCAAATGGGCAGGTCGCACTCTTCCCGATAATCTCAGCTTAATTCTTAACTGGCCTCAACTGAGTCAGAGGCTATGCTCTCTTGTTTCTACTCTTTTTGCTGGTCTCAACTGAGTCTGAGGCTATGCTTTTTCGTTGCTCTTATTTCTTAGCTTTTCTTCTCTGCCTGCCGAGCCCCGGACAGACCACCATTTGTAAGCTGCCTGGTACCGAAAACCAGGAGGAAAAACTCTCGGAGGCAGAGTTAAGCTTTTACTACTTTTACTTCTACTTTCTTAGAGCTTAGAGAGGGAAAGAAAGATTTTTAGAGAGAAAGATTAAAGCGAGCTTTTCTACTTTCTTCTTGTCTTCTTAGAGTCTTAGAGAGAAAGAAAGATAGAGCTTCTTCTTAGCTTAGAGTCTTAGTTAGAAAGATAGAAAGATAGAGCTTAGCTTAGAGAAAGATTAGAGCTTCTTTCTTCTCTCTTCTTTCTTCCTTCTTCTTTCTTCTGTCTTCTGTCTTCCTCAGGAGCCTCGGCCTAACTCTGACCAGTCATTACTTCTTCTATCTGGTCTTCTATCTGGTTTCTCTTCTGTAACCACTCTGCCTACGTTCTGGCCGCTACTGATTCTTCTGACCGACCGAGTGACTGCCCAACTGTCTGAATTCTCCGTTCTCCTAACTCGGACCGCTTTCACCCGGTTATATACCTTCAGCTTTGCGGGTGCCTACAGGTGCGTCACATACATATCAGGTGGAACCTATGGCTTCCAGCTAGCTACAACAGCCCTTCCTAATTAGGGCTCCTTCACTGTGCATTATAGGTTGTTCATCAGTATCCCTGTCCTCTACCCACCAGATGCCAATAGCAATTCCTTCTGCAGTGACAACCAAATATGTCCCCCAGTTGTTGCTAATTGTCTCCTGTAAGGGGTGAGAAGTTATCAAAGTCATACCTGGTCGAGAACTGCTGGTCTATATGTGTGTAACCTGGCTATTATGATATGCACTTTCTGGAAAAGTGTTTAAGGATGGCTAAATATCATAACTACTGTGTTTTCATCACAAAGTATGTGTCTTATGAAGAAGTTAATCAAACTCCAGAAGACAATACAAAGTAATTACTTTTATTTTCAAGTTCCCTTTTATTCACATGGAGTTAGCTTCAGTGATGGCTGGAAAATTAGTCTGTCACTCTACTATAGTCAAAACTGGAAACCCTTTCCTGGTTCCACGTGAAAAGGAATATGTTGAATTCTTACTTGCTTTGGACTAGAGAAACTATAAGGCAAACATAATTTGATCTTTTTTGTTTTTTTAGTGTCAACAATTTTACAGTTCTGGCAAATATTGTAAATATACATGATGGAATTTCTTGGCAATGTTGGCACTGATTTCACAATTGCTTTTTTCAGTTCCAAAGGTCATTTCTGACCCTCTTCTTGGTTTCTTGGAGCTGTTGAGACCGATAGCCACTTCTTTGTGCAATGCTGTCCTGGCTTTCTCTGATGTCATACTTTCACGGTCCTCCCTTCCTTCTTCTGGGACCCCTTTTCTCATCATGACCAGATTTGTTGGAGTCCTTGTGTCTGTCTCTGAAGGTCCCCTTTTCATTTCTTTCTAGGGATCTCATCCCATGGCTTCCAATACCAGCTATAGGTTAATAGCTCCCAAATTTAAATCACCAGCTCAGCTCTTGAATTTTATACCTAATTTCTTTTTTTAAAAAAAATTTTGTCAATGGATCTTTTATTTTATTTATTTATTTTTATATACAGTGCTGAGGATTGAACCCAGGGTCTCACACATGCCAGGCAAGTGCTCTACCACTGAGCCACAACTCCAGCCCTATACCTAGTTGTTTATTTTGGGTCAGTACTTGAAGGTCCCATAGATCCTCAAATTAACATGGGCACATGCACACAGCTGGGTCTTTTCTCACAGGTGTGGCTCATCGGCCCAGTGGCAGAGACCAGACACTCTGGAGTTGTCTTTGATATAGTCTGCATTTCTTCCCTCTTTTTACCACATCACTAAACCTTAGTGACTTCTTTTTGTTACATATTAACTCCATCCACCCATCTCTCTTCATTTCCTTTGCCATTACTGTGGTCCAAGATACTGTGGCCTCCCATCTGGATTTGCAACAGAAGTTTTATGGGGTCCCTGCACCTGTTTTTTGCCCTTTCTAATGCTCTCAACCCTGTAGCTGAGTGAACATTTAGACAATGCAATTCTTATCAGGTCATTCTTGGCTTAAAACCATTAAATGCCTTTCTAAGAGGAAAAAGACCAAAACCTTAGTGTACCTCCAAGACCCTGACTGGTCTGATTCCTGCAAACTTTGCCCACCTCATCTTTATCTATGCTTCCTCCCTTTCAGCATGTGTTAGTCTCTTTAACCAGAGATTCCCTCCTACTTTGGGGTCTTTGTGAAGTGTTTCCTCTACTTATTTAGCTCAGGTTTCCCTCTGACCTTTCTCTACTTAATGACCATCATCCTTTAGACATTAGGATTTGGCAGATACACTCTGCCAATAGTTGACCTAGAGCCGTGGTTCTCAAAGTGTAATCCCCAAACCAGCAGCATCATTTTAATATTGATGGACTTTCCTTATACTGTTTGTATGTAATTTTATGCTGAGTGAACAATTTCTCCTTAGGGATGAGGAGAGGTAAAGTTTGAAAGGAATGGAAAGGTTGGTGTATCCTATCACTTCACAAATTAATAATGATAATAATAATTAATAGGTAATTTTTTAATACAGTAGGCCAGGAGTCAGCACAATTTTTCCTTAAACATCCAGATAATAAATATTTTTAGAATTTGAAGGCCAAATTTTCTCTTGTACCACTACTCAACCCTGTTTTTGTAGCACAAAAGTATCAACTGACAATACATAAAAAAATGGATATGGTTGTGTAAAAATAAAACTTTACCTACCAAACAGGTGGTAGTTAGATTTAGCCTGTGGGTCAAAGTTTGCCAATGCCCGACCTAGAACACCAGCAATAGCTTTCATCTTTCTTTTTATTCTCCTTTTTTTTTTTCCTGTACTTTTCCCTCTCTCTCAGTGGTAACCACTATTCAAATTTCTAATTCTAATTTTTTATTTTTCTATAAATATGTGTGTATCACATTTACTTTTTAAATCTATAGTTTTGTGCAGAAGTATATATGTTAAATAATATGTTGTTGAATTTTCTTTGGTTTTGAGCTTTCTAAAATTGAGTTGTAATTTAATAAGGATTACTGTGAAAGCATAAATTATAAAAAAGATTTTTAAGAGTTGTTATTGTTCACGATACAAAGTAATTAGTAGCAATTACCTGTCTGTGTCTTTGTATTTGGTTCTCTTCTACTGCTCATTTCAGTTTAGTTTTGTTCTACCAAGAAAAACAGTATATATTTTGGATAAGATCAAATAAGTATATTGTGTGATGGGACAATTTTTGTAGCATAAACTAAGCTGATCTCAAAAAAGAATCTCATCGATAATTAGGTGAATAAACAAATTTACATTTTAATTCTTTTCATGTTCCCGTTTTGTCCTTGTCATAAGTTAGGCCTTCTTTAACCATTTCACTTAGTATAATGATGACTGTCCTGAAGCATCAATTCAGAGTGATATATTACTACCGTAACTTGAAAGAATGAAAACTAATCCCAAAGACAAAGCTTACAGACAGAGCTTACAGACTCCATCAAAATGGTAAAAGAAAGGAAGAACACAAAGGATCTAATCCTTACTCACTTTTTTTTCTAGAAATTATTCTGTTTTCCTTCTTCATCCCTCCTCTTTCACTCCCACACAGAGTACCTCCATTTTGTACCTAATCAAGCTCATGGGTGGCAGCTGAGGCCACTGATGTTGATTTAATGGAACCAAATACAAAAGAACAATATGAAACTGAACATAGGAATATAAAACTATTCAATGCATTTATTATCAAAATGTAAAATATAATTTCTATTTAGTTATAACTAACTATAAGAGGCCATATTCTCAATGGCCAAATGTTAGGCATTACATGAGTGAAAATGTATAAATCAAATGTAATTGATCTGGAAAATACGGGACCACAATGGAGTGTTAACACTCCCTGAATGACAACTTTAAATAACTTCTCTAAATTGGCCTGTTGCCATAGGGTTAATAACAGCTCCATAACTATGGATGGGTAATTTTACAGCCTTTCTACATTCTGTCTGCAACATTTAATGTGATTTCTGTTTTAGGGCTGTGATCTCCTGGCTGTGAATAAGTAATGTGAATGCACAAATAGATTTTAACAAAAGTATAAAATAGCATGTGGCAAATGGGAAGATTCATTGGGGAAAGGTTGCGGGGGTCGTGCAGATTGTTAATGGTTCTGAAAACAGTTTTCATTCAGCTAGTTCATTCCTTGACTTCTTTTCCAAAAGAGCTCAATGTGTAATCATTTCCCAAGGTCTGTTTTTTAAAAAGATTAGTCTTAAAAGAAGAAAGATAGATATATCTTCTTGGTTCTAATTCTGAAACATTTTTCAGGCTAACTCAGAGACAAAGAGAGATTTTGCTTGTGCTCTTTAGGAAAATATGTGCTGTAAGAACAGAGTGAATATGTTTGTGATATGATTTTAGGATGTGCGAAACTTGCTCTTTGACCACAGTCATTCCTTTTTCATGAGCTAAGTGATCATTGACATTCATTCCTTGTTTTTGTTTTAGACTTCTAGTGCCCAAGTGGAAATCCTGTATGGCTTTTGAATCACTGAACAAATCCATTTATAATATTATACAAGTCAATTTTTAGGCAACAATGATGGCTAATGTGTATAAAGTACTTTTACATGTTCCAGGTTCTTCACATCTTGTTTCTTTTTCACTTTTATATTATGAATATGCTAATTATGTTATTCTCATTTTTGCAGCTGGGAAAACTAAAGTTTGGAGTGGTAAATAGACTTGTCCAAGGCAATAGATGTAATAAGAAGCAAAGCTGGGACTCTATGGCAGCTCTCTAAGTTAAGTATTTGTACTACTAAATACATGATCAGTGAGTCATGAAGTCAATTCACTTTATTATAAGATGCATTTTGGAGGGGGGACCAGGCACAATATTAGAAGATTTTTATTAAAATATGCAATAATCTGTACCGTGGGAGGTAAACAATATTAAAGGTCAATGCTCAGAGAAAGAGAATCCCCCAAAGTATTTACTGATAAGTATGTGGTAATGGTAATGGATATGGAGGTGGTCTCCTCAACATCCATCCCAGTCCTCCTCCGTTATGTTAGCAGTGTGCAGTTTGGGGGATTTATCATAGCTCTAGGGGACAGAAATTGATTAATTTGAGCCATTCAATGTAACTCTCCCCAGCATTCCCATCATAATTGTTTTAGACTCCCAAGCCTAAGTCAAACAGCCTGTAAGATTCCCTAGAGGGAAGAGTTATGTGGCCAGCATGTTAATGAAATCAAGTAGAAAATGGTACCGTGCATCCCGGGGATCCATAGTAAGAATAGCCATGTGAGAAGCAACGCTGTGATTATTTATAATCCGTATAGTGAGGCAATTAGAAGAACAGTTGTTACACATGCGATATATTGGCTAGAAAGAGCTTTGATTTTTTGCCTACTGGTAGCTCTCTGAATTTGAAGCATATAATATTAGCTAGTAATGTTCTTTTTTGCCCACATCTAAATAATGTTTATAAGGCCCTGACTCCATGCCATGGACTAAAAGCTTTATCTACATTAATTATTTAATCACAAAAAATATGACTTAAGGATTCAGCCCTGCTTTACAAATGAAGAGATGGGCAGAGTTAGGTAATGTGTCCAAAATCCACAGTAAGCTGAAGAGGAGCTAGATCTACCAGCAGGCCATTTGCCTGGGTGCTCATGACCATATGCTATACTGGTCATCACACAATTGAAGCATCAATATTACTGAATTTTATCTTAATGCAATTGACGTTTCTTTGTGAAAGTGTGCAGGAAAAACTGACTCATAGTTGGGTAAGTTTTGAGGTTTTTCAACTGAGCTTTAATGCATGTGTATGTTTTAAAAGGACATTACTGAATATTATCTTTTTAGAGTTTTAGAAAAATTTAACATTTTAGTTGAAGTTGTACAATTTCTTTTAAGGAGGGACTTTTTTTTAATAGAAGGAGAAAGATGGAGTGAAAAGTTTAGAAGTAGGTTCATGTTCAAATGTCTGATATGCAATGTGAATAATGAATACTGAGAAAATGTTGACTATTACCAGATTTCCATTAGAAAAGCTGAATAAGTAAGACTGATACAGAATGAGCAATCCCCATAAATGTTATGGGAATTAGAGAAATCCCCATAAATGTTATGGGAATTAGAACTTATGTAATTTAGGGGCTAGTTGAGATGTCTATTCAATAACTCCTCAGACTGCTGTTGGTTCTGATGTCCCCAAAGGTCAGCCAGGCTGGCTGTTGGGAAGGAGTGTAGGATAGGAAGTAGGTAAAAACAAGAAGAAACTAGAAACTGAGTCTGTCTCTCATTCCCTCTAACTCTGTTGGATAAGGGTGACCTTCAAGAAAATCTGGCACTGTTTGTCATTGAACCACACACAAATATGGTCCAGCTCAAAGAGAAGCAAAGGAAATCAATGGAAGCTGGATAAACCATGACTGTCATCCTGAACCAATGAGGTGAGCTCAAGCAGACCGGCCCTGAGGTGTATGAGTTTCTGTGTTTCTTCAGGCTGACCTTCAAAGTGCAAAAATAAAAATAAAAATAAAATAAAATAAAATAAAATAAAATAAAATAAAATAAAATAAAAAAAAAAGGAGGGAGACAGGAAGAAAGAAGAAAAGGAAAAGAAGTGGAAGGAATGGAAGCAAAGAGTGCCCTCACTTTTGTTTCTCACATACACAGTCTCTGTTGTGACCAATCCCAGAGAGAACTGCATAAGAAGAGAATTCTAGAAATTGCAGTTCTAATTTAGCTGAATTGATACAGTACAAAGCCATTATAGTTCTCATCACTGAACTTTGATTTAAGCTTCATCTCCAAGATGTCACAAATTAAAGTGCAAGACCAAAATGAACATTATTTCAAATATGATTTTATCAAAGTATAAAACTAAATGAAAATGATAAATCCCTTATGTTATGGGTAATTAAATTCTTGCACATAAAAGCTTAAAACTTTCAAATTTAAAAGACATTTAAGATTATAGTCTATTAAACTTGCTAAGTATTTTTTTGAAGAAAGAAAACATGATTAGCAATTTTTATTTTGGTTTTTCTCAAAAATTTAGTTATTTTCTTAGTCATTAGTGAGAAATACTTAATAGAGATAAAATTAGTTATATTGTGTGTCAAAAGAAAAGTCTCACCAAAATGCTCAAATATTATCTTCAATTGGTATAGGTAAGGGACTTGAGATTTTTGGTGATTAAACAGTTTATTAGCTAAAATTATGTTACTTATTAATAACCCACTATTTTCACAGATATTAATTATGTCAGAGTATGTACAAGAAACACTCATTAGATGAATCACAGGTGATATAGATTTTGTGCTCCAAATTGATCACAGAATCAGTTTTGTAAATTTCAAAATTGTAATCCAGAGACATATGATCAGATGACTTTATGAAGTTCCTTTTGTTTAAATTTAATTCACTCACCACTGGACAAGACATATCTACAGCTCTAGGAAACATCATTGTTGATAGATAAACAACGGAAAAGAACTGTAAAGGAGGGCTGGGGTTGCGGCTCAGGGGTAGAACGCTCGCCTAGCACGTGCGTGGCCGGGGTTCGATCCTCAGCACCACGTAAACATAAATTCATTGCATTGTTTACAACTAAAGCAAATAAAAAATATTAAAAAAAAACTGTAAAGGAACCTAACGTCAGTGGAAGAACACTTACAACTGGACTCCATGTTGGAATTATTTTAAAATATTAGAAGCTTCTAGTGCCAGAGCTGTCAGTCACATCAAGAAAGCTAGCCATGATATTTCAGTAAGAGAGTTGCATATGTAAATAATAATTTTGGCATTCTTTTTTATAGAATACTTTTTAAATTGTCAATGGACCTGTATTTTAATTTATTTATATGTGGTGCTGAGAATTGACCCCAGTGCCTCACACATTCTAGGCAAGCACTCTACCACTGAGCCACAACCCCAGCCCTAATTTTGGCATTCTTTTTTTTTTTTTTTTTCTTTCAATAGCATCATAACTTGTTAGTATAGATTTATATGAATGCTGGTGTTACACTTCAGATCAGAACAAACAATCACAATTCATATCACACAAAATTCCTCATATTTCAATTACATATAAATTCTGACATCACTATCACTTACTAAACTCATTAAAATTTTAAATAACACATTAAATAATATTATCTTTTATTCCAAAAATTATTCTTATTTTAATTGATAAGTGAGGTAAAGATTTGTACACATTTTTATCATATGTGTACAAATGTGTACAACATTTGATAAAATGTGTACACAAATAATATTTTTGTTATGAATTAATGCTTTTATTTCAAATTGGTGCTTGAAGGAATGGAACAGTATTTCTGTTCATTTACCTTCTTTTTAAAATTCTAATTTGATATATATGACAGCAGAATGTATTACAATTCATATTACACTCATAGAACACAATTTTTCATATCTTTGGTTGTATACAAAGTATATTCACACCATTCATGTCTTCATACATGTACTTTGGATAATGATGACTATCTCATTCCACCATCATTTCCAACCCCATGCCCCTTCCCCTTCCCTTCCAATTTTGGCATTCTTAATAAACAAAAATTGAAATTAAACAATGATATGTTTCAATAAATCAGATATATCTGAGATAACAGGGCAACCTTTGCCACAGCACATGAGGCTCACAAGTAATCACCCAGAGCTACTTCACATTCTCAGTTTTGTTATAACTTTTAATGACAATTTAAACAAAGTAAAATTAGAGATATTATTGCATCTCAACTTTCTATCTTGAGCTATTATTACTTTGAAAAGAGATATTTGAAAGATTAAGAACATTAGGAGGAAAGCTGTACTTGACTTTCAAGTTCCTGAATAAATGGTTAAACTGTGTCTGAGGATACAAATGAAATATTGCAGTAGTTTGCCATTTACACCAAAGAATGAACACAGGACTTTAGTTGTAACATGAATTTTGGAATAACTTTAAATTTTTTAATGTAGAGTGTTTTGCTATTGCTGTTGTTATAATTTACAATGATCTCTGTGTGTAAATTAAAATGATCAACCAAGACCCGATTAAAAACTAAAGAAATAGGCTCAGTAGTAAGTCAGATGACATGTGTCCCTGATTATTATGTGTTGCAACTTGGAATGAATTAATGAACAGAAAATTATACCCATGGAATTTAGTAAAATCACCCCAACTTTTTGTTTGCATTCCTTTGGTTTGTATCTCTATGCCTTCATCTATCCTAATAAATCTTAAATTTGGTCTTTTCATGTTATTGCATAATTCTTGGAAGTTATGTTCATTGTTTCTTAACACCTTCTTTCTGTGGTCAACTCTATTTTCAAGATTATATATTTTCTCTTTATTGCCTGAGGTTCTGTCTTCCAAGTGGTCTAGTCTGTTGGTGATGCTTTCTATTGAATTTTTAATTCGGTTTATTATTTCCTTCAGTTCAAGGATTTCTGCTTGTTTTTTTTTTTTCAGACTCTCTTCTTCTTTATTGAAGTGATCTTTTGTTACCTATATTTGCTCTCTTACATCATTCTTTACTTTTCAGATCAGTTTAACTATGAATATCCTAAACTCCTTCTCTGACGTTTCTTTTACTGTGGTGTTGGTGGATTCTGTTATTGGAGTATCTTGGTTTACTTGGGGCGATTTGTTTCCTTGCTTTTTCATGTTGTTTGTGTGTCTACCCATCTAACAGTATGGATCTGAGGCAGTAAAGTTTTTACCCTGTGAATTTAGTGTCCCTGAATGTTTCCAGTACCTCAGTGTTTAGGGGGATGCAAATAAATAGAACAACCAATGCAAACAATTTACATTAAACCAAATAGTTCCTACTATGATGTCTACAATGTTGATTATCACATCAGATATGATACAAGTAGTTATTGCCTACAATAAAAAGGGTTTACATGTTCAAATTGTGGACAGGGAGAGAATGTAAGCGATATATGATGTGATGATTATGAGGGAGGAGGAGAGAAGACAGAAGTAAAAGTTTAAAGGAAGAGTGAAAGAAAGAACAATAGAGATTGGCTGTTAGCAGAAGAAAGAGAGAATCAAGGAAAAGAGGAAGGAGAAAAAAATATATATAAAGGACAAATTTTTAAAAAATTAAAAATAAAAATAAAAGAATACAAAACTAAAATATACTAATCAAACACCCTAGTTCACAAAAAAAACTAATCCATAAAAAACAACTGGCTTCAATGTTGGAGAGGATGTGGGGAAAAAGGCACACTCATACATTGCTGGTGGGACTGCAAACATGGTGCAACCGTTATGGAAAGCAGTATGGAGATTGCTTGGAAAACTGGGAATGGAACCACCCTATTACCCAGCCATCCCACTCCTGGGTCTATTCCCAAAGGACTTAAAAACAGCATATTACAGTGACACAGCTATCTCAATGTTTGTAGCTGCGCAATTCACAATAGCTAGGTTGTGGAACCAACCTAGATGTCCCTCAGTAAATGAGTGGATTAAGAAAATGTGGTATATACGCACAATGGAATTTTACTCAGCAATAAAAGAAAATAAATTAATGGCATTTGCAGGTAAATGGATGAAGTTGGAAGACATAATGCTAAGTGAAGTTAGTCAGTCTCAAAAATCTAAGTACCAAATGTTTTCTCTGATATGAGGAGGCTAGTTCATAGTATTGTTGGATTGGCGGGGGGGGGGGGGGGGGGGGTTACAAAAAAAAAAAAAACCCAAAAAACAACTGGCTTCAAAAATGCTAGAAATGAGAAAAAATAAATAAAATGTTTAAATGTTAATGTACCATTAAGGTCACAATTAAACAGTAAACAAGAATTTTTTAAAAATTTGATGAAAATTAAAGAATTATTTCCACTGGAGTTCAAAATATTCTCCTCTTCTCAGCAATGTTAGGTGGGGTCTTCTGGAGTGTGATGTTCCTCTCCCTCTGGATTACTGGAGTGAGAGAGGTAATCATGTAGGGGGAGTCCCAGGAGGGAGGGTTTAGGCTTAGACAGGCTCCAGGCTCTTCATTGAACGCTAATTGGTCTGGAGATTTTAAATCAGTGCACCTCTAGTACCCAGTACTTGCTTGTCTACAGCTGAAGGCCATACCCCAGGGATCTCCCCTGGGTTCCACTTGTGTGGTGGGGGAGCCAGTTCTTAGTCCTCTATATCACCTGTGGACCCCACATTTCATGGTCTCAGGTTCAGTCTCCCATCTCTCCATCCCCCACACTTCCAAGTTCCCAGCTAGATGCATCTCTCCCAGCTGGTCCTATAAATAGTAGAATTGGAGGGGGAGGGAAAGAAGCAGGTGGGTTTCCATGACTAGTTGTCTCCTGTGTAAACCTGTCTCCACATTTGATTTTCTCCTGGTCACTTAAGCACACTGTATGTCATGCAGCATGTGTTTACTGGGCCTGTATTTGGGGCCAAACACGGGTTTCCAGGTGTTATGGTTTGGATGTGAGGTGTCCCCCAAAAGCTCACGTGTGAGACAGTGCAAGAAGGTTCAGAGGAGAAACGATTGGCAGGTGGGTATGGCTGGAGGAAGTGGTTAATTGGGGGGCGTGGCTATGGGGTATATATTTTTTGCATTTGGAGCGTGGAGTCTCTCTCTCTCTCTCTGCCGCTTGATCACCATCATGTGAGCTGCTTTCCTTTGCCACCCTTTCCCTCCATGATGTTCAGCCTCACCTAGAGCCCTGAGGAATGGAGCTGGCTTTCTATGGACTAAGACCTCTGAAACCGAGAGCCCTCAAATAAACTTTTCCTCCTCTACAGTTGTGCTGGTCAGGTCCTTTAGTCACAGCAGCAAAGAAACTGACTGAAACACCAGGGATCGGCTTTCTCAGTTGCCGGCCCCTGCACGGTGGCTGCAAAATGGTTCCTTACTTTGTTCACTGCAGGCTGCCCGGAGAGATGGTGGTGGCTCTCCCCACACACGGATATTGTGCAACAAGTCTTTCAGGTTTGTTGGGCAATGTCTTTGGTCTTTAAATGCTCTGTACCCAGACACACCTTGGGCCTCCCAAAAATGCGAGTTCCTTTAATTCCCTTATCCCTCTACTATGTTCAAGGAGGGACCTCTTTGGCTGGAGTTTCCTGCATGGCTGTGGCAGCGGCTTTGTCACTGGGGATTTTTTTCCCCCCTTATTTTATTATATCCAACCTCCTGTGTCACTGGTCTGCTTTGAATGTCCAGTTTTAGGTTCCAGTAAATTACCCCCCCCCCCGCCCCCCCCCCTTTTTGTTCACCCACCTTGCAGAGAAGCCGCCTGTCTGCTTTCTTGGTTTCGCACCATGGAGCAGCCAGAAACGCGACCTCCTCCCTGCAGGCATCTTGAACCTCTCTGTGTTGTGTTTAAATATTAATGAAGTTGAGCTAGATGTTAACTGTACGTTATCACTTTCAGTAGGGTATTCTTTTTTCTACTTTTATCTCATATACAGAATGTGTTTTTAAAAAAGTTTTTAAAAAAGTAGATTATTTTTTGTTTACAGAGATCAATAATAAATCAGCAAAACTGAACAGGTCACCATTGTAACAGAGAAAGAATAAGGAACAACTAGAAGAGAAAGAGAAAGACTAGAGAAAGAATAAGGGAGAACTAGAGGTGTCCAAGTGCACAGGGAACAGTGAATTTGTTGTAGCTAAGTTAAGATTCATGCAGGGCCATCCTGCAGTAGTAGAGTGATGGAGATAGGAAATGGATTTTGGAGAAGCTCAGGACTGAGGTTGGAACTTACAGCAGGAGCATGTCCACAAAGGGAGAGCCTCCCAGGTCTGCAACGCAGCTCTACTCCTTGTCCACAACATAAACCAGGTCTGCTGTGAACGTGGTTGTGGCCCTCTCTGTTAACCAGCATTGGTAGTGAGTATGTAGCTGTTTTCATGTAAAGTAGGAGACTCTCTATTTTTCCTTTTTTTTTTTTGTTATTCAGTATTCAGTCTGGTAAAATGGACATGAAGGAAAGAATATGTTTTTACTTTCAGGATGTTTTGTCTCATAGTGTGAGGTTATGAAGACCCAAAAAATTACTACAAAATTTTCCTATAATGCTTGCTTACTACAAAAATTTTATTTACCAAATACATATAGGAAGGGCAAATAATGTGTGTATGTTAGTCTATTTTTTTTATTTATTTGTTTCTTTGGTCATGTAGGAAAATAAAATATTTGAATAGACAGTTTCTAAGTATTTTTTCTGAGTGTGCTTCATCATATTTATTTCTATGAAAATATGCATGCATCATTAAACACATCCCAATAAAAATTCTATAGCAGCCTACTAACTGAAATTGAAGGCCAGGTTTGTGGTAATGGAAGAAGTTTCCATGATAATAATTAGCACCCATTAAAGACTTGTTATATGCCAGACACTGTGCAAAGCACAGTCTGTGGATTATCTTATTACATCATCACAGTAACATGTTGAGATGGTTGTTCTTATCCTCATTCTATCCATGAGAAAATTTAAGTCTGGGAAGATAAGTGTGACTTTGAGGATTTGAGCATTGCTTTTTTTTTTTTTTTTTTTGGCAAGGTCAGGATTTCAACTTGTGTTGTTAACTGCTGTGATATAGAGTGATGGTGTGCAGAGACTTTTTTTCCAGTTACATGGCCATTGATTCGTGAAGAATCAATAGCCAAATAAAAGCTCATTAGTGCTCAAAGTGGACAAAATTCTTGTTGCAACAAACACTGTGAAACATGAAATCTAATTCTTTAGGTGTATTCATGAGTGCAAAGATACTTTCATGAGATGAAGGTGAAAATATAACAATAGAGTGATGCACTGGGTCTTTTCTGTGCTTCAAGGAGGAGAATACAGCCAAGAAGCCAGTGTATGCCCTCCTCTGGCATATGATTTTATATCTATTAGAGGTAACATAATTTCTGCTAAAAGAATCATTCTGCTAAATATCTCCAATAATTGATTTTTCTAAATCTTAAATTACTTCAAGGTTTGCAGTTTAGTAAAAGGAGTGATCATCTTTTAATGGGTTACTAAGATTATGAAATGCCAAAAACGTTGGTATAATCAATAAACAATAGTATGATAGATAGGCAAGTAAAAGGTTCCAGTCTTATTTGCAATTTACAGTAGAAATTGATGGAGAAAATATTGTAGCTGTTTTATGAAATAGATACAAATAGTATTATAAATTATATATATAAAGGCTGAATCATTGCTGTAACGAGACTTTGTCTCTAGAAACCTGTTATTCAAAGCAGACAATTTGACTTGAGGAAAGAAAAATGGCAAGTGTAATAAATCAGATTTTCATACATTAGGTTGTTCATTGGATTGGATCAGGCATGGGAAGGGATATCTAATGTTATACTTTCTCATTGACATCATTGCCCCATCCAGGAATATGGTAGGTTTACTGAGGGTGTAAACGACAAAGATGAGCTTGTAACAACAGTAGTGATCATTTTTCGTTTTTGGGGGTGGGGGGAAGTGAACTTTGCTTTCTGCAGCAAACGCTAACTCTCAGGAGTTAGATATACCATATTAGATGACAGTGCATAGGATTGCCAATATAGTTAGAAGACAAATGGAAACAACAAAAATAAATAGAGCAGTACTTATCTTTTATTTCAGGAGTTACATTCCAAGACCCCTAGTGTGTGCCTGAAAACTGTGGAAAGTAACAAACCCTATCTGTACTATGATTTTCCCTATACATCCTGCTGTGTTGCCAAATAGAACAAGTTAGTCTGTGCTTACATATTTTGTGCTTTGGAGCCTCCTTTTACATCACTAATCTTGTTCTCTTGGGGCATTAAGTAAAGTAAGGATTGCTTGAACACATGCATTGTGATGCTATGACCATTGATAACCCAGAGGTCTACTAAAATAACCAGTGGCAGGAAAAGCACATAGCATGAGGACACTGGACAAAGGGGAGGATTCACATTCCAGGTGGGATGGAGTGGGATGACAAGAAATTTCATCATGCTACTCAGAATGGCATGCAATTTAAAACTTATGAGTTGCTTATTTCTGGAAATTTCTATTTAATATTTTCAGAGCATTGTTGATTGCTGGTAACTGAAACCAGGAAAAATGAAATCACTGATAACGGGCAACCAAAGGTGCTGTGAAATCTTAAATGTTTAAATCTTTCTCTTCCTTTTCTTGCTGTTTTATTTACTTTTAAACTTATTTAGCTTGTATATGCTCTTGGAACTTTCAACAACAGATGACAGTGACATAAAGAGATAGTAGTTGGTGAAATTTTGGCCTTGAAGGAATAGAAGTATATATGTAAAATTTGTGTGTACTTTTTAACAAGGAAACTAGAGTAATAATTGGAAATGGTAAGGGGGAATACTGATTCCTAACCTTCTCCTAGCTCCTAAGCCATGTCCTGAGCCATGTGCAATTATGAGATTAAAAACCCTTCTTCATTTTCAGCGTGCTTAAGAAGAAAAAAAGACAATATTGTTAGAGGATAATCAGGTTTCTCTTAGGCCACAAGGTGAAAAAAAGTATTGAGAAAAAGGTTCACAGTACAGGATACATATATCAATAGTCATTTTGTCAGATGGCCTTTGATAAAAATTACATTAATTTCCTTGTTCATCAGAAGAATGGATATATGCTTTCCCACATTCTTACTGTGCCATTTTTCATTTTTTCAATGTTTTCCAATCTGAAGGAGAAAATGCATTGGCTTGTTGTTTTAAAGTTCTTTAATCTGATTAGTGAGATTTGATGCCCTTTTAAATGACTGCAAACTCTTCAAATTACCAATATGTGACTCAAATAATTGCTTTTATAATAGGTTAAGTAAAATTATTAAATTTGCTCACCATTCTTCCCCATTGTGATTTGAAAGTTAATGTGCCTACTGTTTTATTTTCATACTTTTATTAAATTGAATGTTCCTTAAAGAGGTTGTAAGTCTTAGCTCTATCAATTACTTTATTGTGTTTAATTCAAAGGATGTAAAGTTCTAACATTTATGTTAAATGGAAAAAAAAAAGGCAAAGATCCTTGGTTAAACCAGTTAAAAATCATTGGAGACAAAGAGGCATTTAGTGAAATGAGTTGAATATTTTGCTCTGTTAAACTGGATTCCTTTCAAAGGCTTATGGAAGTAATCTCTGCTCTGCTATTTCCAGAACCATGTCTAACGGAAATACTAAAGAAATCTCAATTTTGTCTTTACAAATATAATACGAATGCTTATTTCATTTTATAGCTTTCCCTACTGAGATGGGATCAATATTTTTTTATTTTATTGAGGGCATTTTTACTCTTTAGGGCAGTAATATTCATTTTTCCACAAAGCACTTTATTAAAACTTGAAACTTGATAAAATAAAGGACACAAGTTTCCTTCCTCCTCCCCACATTCTCCCAATGTATTTTTCAGGTTAGTGATTTGTGAATGAAGTCAGAGTCAATTAAAGTTTTCATCTTGCTGGAATTCATGAAGCAGACTAAAAAATATAAATATTAGTGCCTGCTTTACTTGGAAGCCAGCAGGAAGGTTCATAATTCTCATCTGTGGTCTTTGCTCTGAAATGGTTTATATATCTAATGAAATGGAACCTTGCTTTCTACCCATTCTAATTCCCTTTAAAATTGCTTTATATGTGACATTACATCGCAGCATCCTAAGATTTCTTTTTTTTTTCCTTCCCTTAAATGTCGTCTTATGGTGTTTTCTCTTGACTTTGCTTTGATGTAATTTTTGACTCCTACTTAGTATTTTTTTTTTTTTTTTTGAGAGCAAGTAAGATAGGGAAATATGGTACGAGAAAGAAAAAACACGCATATTCTAAAAGGCCATAAAAATGATCCCTTATTGATACTTGACTTCAACAAGATGTTATGGTATATATTATATGTCCTGAGTTTGAGAAACATGTTTTCACTTTATGACATAGCATTATCTCATTTTGGTACTTTCAAGTGTTTCTAAGGACTGAAATGATTTGTCAGTTTAGTTTCTCCCAAATTATTTCCCTTCACATTGTGTATTAGGAATAAAAATGTTGTGTTTTAAAAATAAAATATACCTGTGTCAGTGCCCTTAAATACCAACTTTTGTCATTAACTAATTCATTAAATATATTTGATATACACCATATATCAAAAATGTAGGGATGCAAATATCTAGTGTTGACCTTCTTTGAGTGTCTTAACATTTAGCTGGGAAGGAGACAGCGCAACACTGTGTGATTGGTGGGTGGTCAGAAGGGGCCACTTGAAAATCATGCAGCCTCCAGCAGGGCAAGTGATTAGGAAGGGCATCCTGGGTGAGACAGGTGACTTGAGTCTTCAATTCACAGGGAGTAGATCAGAAGAATGACACATATCTGGGGATGGTGGGAGTTAGTCGGGGAAAGAAGAAAGTAGAGCAAAGGACTAGGAGTGGGGGAAAAAAGCAGGTTGCTTTATTAAAAAGAATTTGGCAAGCCAAGCGTAGACCACAGAGTTGGAGGGTGAAAGCAGGAAAGATTATTTGTAAGAGATAAGTGAGAACTAAATCATGAAAGGTCTTGTTTGTTATGCAGATGAGTGTGGCAGGTAAGGTCAAAGAGATAGGGGAGTGACATGAACAATTTATGTTTTATTAAGATTGCTTTATAATGGAAGAATTTATAAAGACTGAGATCAATAGATTTAATTATTTGAACATAAAAAGGCTACAGTTCCAAAATAAAAAAGACTAAAATTAAGAAGCAAGCTAAACTGGGACAACTATTTATAATACATATGACAAAGGTTAATCATTTTAGTATTTAAAAGTTCATTCAAATTGAGAACAACAGCATGAAAAGATCCTCATAGATAACAGAGTGAGACACTAATAGATAATAAGGAAATAGGTGAACCAACTTATCAGTATGCAAATTAAAACAACAGGGAGGTCTCATTGTTTGCTTTTCAAGTTAGGAGATTTTTGAAAAAGAATTACAATCAGTAATGTTGACAAATGTATAGAATAAAAGAAGTTTTCATGCATTGCTGATTGGACCATAAATCTATAATATAGATATAATTGTGTATTAAATTTGCAAATTGTTCATTCTCAATAAAACATAAATCCCTTATCTTGGAATTTTGAGATAAGGAAATAATCTGAGTAAGGCGAAATACCTTAATACTAAGAATGAAGTGAAATTCTTTTGGTTATTTTGAGTCATAAATGAGATAATTTATGTGAAACAGTGTATTTCCTGGCACATAAACACACAAAATGAAGGTTATTATTGTGGCATAAATATGGTCTATAAAACATGTTCAAATAGCACTCATTTAGAATACTTTATTACAGAGAATAACGAGTTTAACTTGGTTCACTACATTACATGCTTATAAAACATCTCTTAAGAAATAATTGGATAGTCACAATATAAAAATATACACTTTGAGACATTTTGGTATGTAGAAAGACCCTTCTTTAATATAAACAATGTTGCATTTGATCATTAATGAGTGATAAAAGTTTGAAGAATAATTTGAAATTTAAAGAATCCAGTCTGGAATTTAATAGAGAAAAGGGAATGGTATAGTTGACTCTTGAGCAAATATGTGCTGTTATCTGAAATTATTGTAAAATGGAAGAATTAAGGTGAGACTTGAGGCAATTTTTCTTATGGTCAGGAGGTTGTAACCTAGCAGGAAGCAAAGGAGTAGAAAGCAAAATTATCACTGAATGATGGATAATGGCTTAAATTGTACTTTTGGAAACGGCATGTAGTCCAAGATTTGGGACAAGTCATCTTTTTTCTATTTGAAATAACTTTCTCAGACTTAGAATTGCATAACGAATCAGACTAACTCAAATTACCCAGCAAATGGCAATTGACATTTGGTAAAATATACACAGTTGCAAGTTTCAATGTTCAAGACTAATTTTTCTTTTGAAATGCATTTGTCCTAAAGAACTGTGATGTGCACAGCATGTTACATCCGATAAAGTGGAAGAAAGAAATTGAACTATTAGATTGGCTCCCACCTCTGCACTTACCAGAAAAGAGCACACCTGCCTTATTTGTTAGAACTTAATCGCTACCACCTTGGAGTTATTTTGAACTCAAAATGCACCCAGCATGGAATGGAGGAAGGGAGAGGGGAGAAATTGGTTTTCTGAAGCTCCTCCATCCCCTCCCTCTCCCTTCTTGTCTTCTTTTCTCTTCCCCTCCTTCCTTCTTCCTTGCTTCCTTTCAACACTTCCACTTAGATTCCTGGCTTAGCTGATCTGAGTTAATCTTTGTTCAGGGAAAGCTTGAAAGCTGAGAACAATTGTGGGTCTCCTCATGGATGTCTGAAAGGTCGTTTGGTGCCAAGGCATCATTATTCTTATGAAATGAGCATAATGTGAAACAGTGTGAGTGAGAAGGACTTTTAGAGTGAGAAGGACCTAGTTGATTCCCAGCTCTATCTCTTATTAGCTGTGTGATATTTACAACTCCCTGAACTTCACTGAGCCTGTTTTCTTATTTATGAATTGGTCTCCATAAGAGAAAACTTTTACCATATAGTAAAACTCTGATGCCTATTATTATTATATCCCCTTCCACCCAGACAGAAAACCTCTTGGATTTCATGAGAGAAGATATTTTGCAAAGATTAAAGAATACCTACTACCTTTTCTTGCCCCTCTGGTATTGGGCTTAGATAATAGTCACAGAAACAGGCTCCTAAAGTGTTAATGTAATTCCTGCATTTTTTATTTCTAAGTGTCTACATAGCATCCTTTTATCTCCCATTTTAAAATGCATGTCAGAATGCAAGAAAATTATGGCTATAATATTCTAGAGATAATCTTGAATGTGATCCAATTTATTTTTATAAGGCTAAGGAAATTTTTGTATCTTGTTATTAAAATTACTTATGACCTACCACAAAACTGACTATTGGTAACTCTTTGGTCTATTGAAAGAAACATAATGGTTCTGAACTGTTTGACTTAAGGATATCTTCAGATTCATGTTGGTAGCATTTTTTTTTTTCCGTAAAAATCATACTGAGTGCCTTTTATTGAAGAACAGAACAGCACAAATTTCAATATAGTTTTTTTTTTGAGGAATAATTCATGGTAAGGAATGAGCTTTTATACTTAAAAAATAGGTAACAGATAAATGTAAATAATAAAATTGGGGATTTGGAAAGTAGATTAAGATGTCTATTTTCCCAGTTCTTTATCCTAAGATTATTTTTAAGACAGGGAAAGGGAAAGTGAGAAAGAGGGAGAATGAGAGAGAAGACTTAACCCTATATGTTATAATTAAAAAAAAAGTAAGAATACAGATTCTGAAAACTCTTCATAAATTTATTCAGCATTGTCACCAGATGTTTTATTTAGTATAGAAAGAAAAAAAAAAGAAAGTTATTTTATTACACCTTTATCCCTTGCAGACAGATAATAGTTTATAGCCTACATATTACTAATGATGAATTCAAAGATGATGCGTAGAACAAGCCCCTGCATCTCTCTTGTCTTACTTTCTCATTAGCTAGTTGAGGGGACAAATCAGTCGATGTTACGTGTCTTGCTGTAATAGTCTGTTTCTATGACTATAAATATTCAGAGAGGAGTCCTGCCATTGCACTGCTGTCTAAATTACAAGTAAAAGCCACAGT
Source organism: Tamias sibiricus (assembly GCA_025594165.1). Classification (NCBI taxonomy): domain Eukaryota; kingdom Metazoa; phylum Chordata; class Mammalia; order Rodentia; family Sciuridae; genus Tamias; species Tamias sibiricus. The sequence goes on along the minus strand of CM046658.1, from coordinate 136,206,040 downwards.
TTCCTATAGAAATAGGAGGTCAACATGGTGGTATGAGGGAGTTGTAGATTGGTAAGTCACTTAAACTCTCAGTAATTAGACTTTCCTCCTCTACTACATAGGGGTTTCAAGAGAGATGAAGCATATGAAAATACTTTTCAAATCATAAAACTGTATAATTGTAATCTGATACCAGCATATGAAATAGAGCAGTGCAAAAATGATGAATCCCAAGAACGGATCAAATAAACAAAGATGGTCAAAACAGTAGTTTTAACTGCTGTCTAATTTTAATTTGAAATGAGCAATTAAAACCTTCTTCATTATTAAGCAATATATCATTCCTTTTAGGTTTGTTGCTCCCTTATGTAACTAGGAGGTTGCTAAAAGTATTTAATATGGTTAATAAAAGTATTTAATTTAAGATAGAAAAAAGCTCCACTAGAGAGATCTTTTACAATTAGAACATTCTACACAAATAAAGTTTTCAAAGTTATTCATTTGTTAGTTATACTTCAGAGTGTTATTATGTGTCTTTTTTTTTCTTCTTTTTTTTTTTTTTGGTACCGGGGATTGAACTCGGGGACACTCAACCACTGGGCTACATCCCCAGCCCTATTTTGTATTTTATTTAGAGACAGGGTCTCACTGAGTTGCTAAGTGCCTCGCCATTGCTGAGGCTGGCTTTGAACTCGCAATCCTCCTACCTCAGCCTCCCAAGTGCTGGGATTACAGGTGTGTGCCACTGCTCCTGGCTTATGTGTTTTTTATGTAAGGTATAACACTAACTCATTATTTGACTGCTGTCTTGATATAGTCCTCTTTCTCCTTCTCTCCTTTCTTCTACCTTTCTGCCCTCTCTGTCCCTCCCTGTGCCCCTGTATTTCTTAGACATTACAGAAAGATTTTTTATCATTCATTTATTTTCCTCTTACTCTGTCTTTATTAGGACAATCTAATCTATTGTTATGTCTTTGACAATTGATGATGTGTAAACAATTTCCACCTCTACATACACAGTCCTGACTCTCTTCCAACTTCTTATACCATATCTTCAGTTACCTGATGACTGTATCTAACTATCATGAGTGATAACTTAAACTGGGTGTATTTTTTCCTTCCAGAGTTACTTTTCCCTTTTCTGGTCCTTATTTCTATTAGTGGTTGACAGCCTCCTTACACATATGCTCCAAAACATTGTCTTACCTTTGAGTTCTTCCTATTTCTTGTGTTCCTCATCTGATCAGTCTCAAAATTTTAATATATTTATTTGCTTTCCTCCATTTATAGGATCATTATCCTTTAACTATATTATTGGGAAACATATTAAGTAATCTTTATGTCTACATGCTCTCTTCCAATCCATTTAATACTTTATTGCTGCATAAATCCTAGAATCTTAGGATCATAGAGCTCAGAATTAGAAACAGACCTTAAAGAGATATATCCATTCAACTGGATGCTCTTCAGTTCTCTCTATCTCAAGCCAAATCTGGCTTAAAGAATGTGTTGCAAACCTTAGTTTTTAAAAATAACCAGCTTTTTTAAAGAATTTTTTCTTTCCCCTCCTCCTGTTCTATCTCTTCCTCTTCCTTCTTTTGAGCTGAAATCCTTCTCCCTCCTTTGCCTTCAGTCTATCTCCTGAGATCATATAGAAATTCTAATCCCTCTTCCATAGAACTGGATTTCGATTTGTAGGTAGTTATTTTGTGTCAAAGTGCAAACTCTCCCCATTAGGTTAGGATTTAGAAGCTGTCTAGTGCACTGTTATTTTAAATCATACTTGTTGCAAACTTCTACAGAAGGAAAATAGGGAATTGTGACAGCTATCTCTGAGTGCAAAGGTGTCCTTGCTTTTTAAATTTTTTTGTTGAGGTAGGTGGGACACAAACTTTAAGGCCAGGAACTTCTAGAACATTCATTATGCACTCAAACATGTCTGAAATAATTTAAGAAGTACAATGTGAGAAATATCATTTATCTCCTAAACTAGTCATGCTTTATTATATTTCACAATTAAAATGTGACACAATTTGGAAAAAATGCAAGTTTAGATTTTAATTACATGTATTAAAGTACTTTTATCACAGACAGTCTTTTGGAAAAAAAAAAGTAGAAAAAATTTTCAATACAGAGAAAAGATCATTTCCAAATTTAATTTCACTTTACACTTTAACCTGACTAGTTAGCAAGTATGTCCTTTATGTAGCTCTCTAGGTCAGAAATACTCTGGAACTCATATTTCCTTCTTTCAGAAGAAGAGAAAATAATTATGATATAGAAACTAAGTAAACAAAAGAACTTCAAGTGATTTATTTTTCAATTTCCCTTCAATCAAGCAAGGTTAACTGTGTTTTTAAGTGGAGAATGAAATTTCTGATTTTATATTAGTTTTTATCTAGGTGGAACATTTTTCATTCCTTCAGCCATTATTCATGCTATATAGTTATGAGATCCTTCATTGCCCTGATTACTTTCCTCTGAGAAAGACTCCTTTAACTTATAACCCTGTAGCAGATGCTACTGGTACCCACCATGTCCCTGAGGCACTTGTAGGTCCCATTCACAGCAGGTGTTTATGGCAAGCACTTGCAATTCCTGGCTAAGGGCTTTCTAAGTCTGGTTCCCTTTGAGTCACCTCCCATATCATCTTCTTGTGCTTACATCCTAGTCTCATGGCTTGCTTCTGGGGAAACCTAAGCCAAATCACCCCTTTTGAAAATATTGTACTATGTTCTTTGCATTCAAGCATAGTTTGTCCTTAATTCTTAAGGAGCAGGCAATATTAAGATATTAAAAGCTTTTGGTAATCCATATCAGGATTTTTTAAAGTTGACTCTAAAGACAGGAGAAGATTGTTGAAGGAGTTAACAGCAATGGAATGGCTAGATGAGATGTGCCTTGTGGAAGAGGAATTTGAGAAAGACAGAACTTGGTGGCATCTTCATGTAGCAATGTTTTTCTGTGATCCAGGCAAGACATGGCGGCTGACTATGATGACAATGGTGTATAAGAAATTCATCAAGAATGGTGTTATCTTGAGAGATGTAGAGAGTGGAATGTGGAGTAGAATTGACAGGGCTTGGATAGTGGTATTAATCGGACTTGGATGATGAGCAATAACTAGGTAAATTTTGTTGCCATTTTTCTTAATAGAAGAAAAAGTTTGGAGAATGGGGAAAGAAGCCTTTTGCTTTTAACATGTTGCATTATGTTTGAAATATTGTTGTGAGTTTGAAGAAACATATGCTGTTTTAGAGGGAATGTAAATAAAAACATGCTTATGAAGCTGATATATGCATTCTTTTTATTTGTTCAAAAGTGTCTTCCCTGCTCTCTCTCCATGGCATCTGTCATCTGTGTCATTTTTATGTTAGCTGTTTTGAATTTTTTCTGTTACTAGAAATTGTTTTAAAATGTAGCCATTTGGACTCATTTCCATTTGAATATCATGAGACTAGGTTGGGCATCAGCAAATGTGAAGCTTGTGTCTATAAAATATTTGAAATGGATAATATAATTCCAATGTGTGTGAGTGTAAATGGAGGGGGTGTACATGGAACACTTAAAAAGTGTTGAAGAAGAAAAATTATTTTTTAAGGCTTTGAAACTCTCCTTGAGACTCTGCAAATAATGTGGCAAGCACTACTTGTGTAAACAAAGATTAATTACTTTATGAAATAATTTTGATTTTTTTCTTTTCAATATGTGTTCATTTAAATGCTTAGTGCTTTTCAATGAGTAAAAAACATAAAACTTCTTTCATGAAAATTACATTCTCAAGAATGTAGAGAGAAAGGGAAGACAGACAACAGATGATTAAAAAAATAAATGGGGGTTGGGGTTGTGGCTCAGTGGTAGAGCACTTGCCTAGCATGTGTGAGGCACTGGTTTCAATTCTCAATAGCACATAAAAAATAAACAAATAAAATAAAGGCATTGTGTCCATCTATAACTAATAAAAATATTAAAATAAAGAATAAGTAGATAATTACTCTGATAGATGCTGATTAAAGATATGAATAGAAGAAATTGCTAAGGATAAGGAGAAGAGGGAAGTGGGGCAGAGAGGGAGCAGGGGTGTAGTTTGTATTATGGAGTTAGACCTTGCTGAGGAAAGGAGATCTGACAGACTTGTCTTCTCAGTATTGGCAGGATATTCTGGATTGGTTCCAGGACCCTGGCATTAATAAAATATGAAAGAGTTAGCCAAGAGGACATTTATAGGAAAAGCATTCCACAAAGAGCAATCAGCTAGAACAAGGGCCTTAAGATAGGAACAGATCTGGGGCAGTCAAGAACTAACAAGGAGACTAGCAGGCTTGCACAGAGTAAGCAAGAGGGGTTCCAGGGCATCAGGGGATGTAGGGACATATAGGGTGTTTTGGAACCTTAGCTCTCACTATGAGTGAATAGTGAAGCAGTAAACACCTAAGAAGCAGAGCAGAAACATTATTTTTCTGATATTGTTAAAGGTTTGTTCATTCTGTGCTGAGAAAAAAACTAAAGTCAAGAGTGGAAACAGGAACACTGGAGGAACTTTTTAAATTACTCAGGTGAGGAATCATGGGAAGTTGGATTAGCATCATGGTGATGGAAGAGGTGAAAAGTGGTTGGAATTTCCACATGCTTTGAAGTAGGGTCCAAAGCATTTGCTAGTGACTTGGATGTGAAACATGAGAAAGAGATGAGACAAAAGATGATTCAAGGATCATGGCCTGAGCGCACATTAGTAGTATGGAGTTGCTGTTGACAAAGAGGGAGTACTATAGAACTGCAAGTTTTGGGGGCAAGTTGAGAATCAAGAGTTAAATTTTTGACAATGTTAAGTTTGAGACACTTTTTAGATCAACAAGTGGTTAAAAATTAAAAAAAAAAAGCCATATATCTGAATATGGATAACTTTTCTGAATCAACTTTTTTCATCATTTGTTTTTTGTGTTTATAAAATAAATAACCATCTATTTATGCAGGGAGTTCAAGGGCAATATCATTATAAGCCTGGGCTTGATATGTTTTGCACATTGGTCAGACAGGGTGTGCTGAAAGACAATTTACAAAAAAGGGAGAGGCAATATGGAGAGGCTACAGAGTGCTGTCCATCTTTCAGCTTTTTCCTAGTTTAACTTCCTCCTTCCTTATCTCCTTCCATGATGGACTCATTTTTGAATACTATTCGAGAAAAGGATAGAGTGAAAAGTGAAAGAATTACTTCCACTAAAATTTCAGTATGATATTAGTAAAGAGGGTATTATTGTATTGGCTCATTCCTGGCAGATTGTTACAGATAAAGGAAGGGAGCTATTTCTCCCAGCCTTGGTACAGAATACTGAGTAGCTGTGGTACCTCAGCATTCAGGGTATAGCAGCACTGACAAAGGTCGTGGTGCAGGAAGTACCAGCACTCTCAAGTGCAGAGGACCCAGGAATTGTGGTGTGGTGGTGCCCAACAGAAGTGGTAGCAGGGCCTAGAAAAGATGGTGGTGCCCAGTCACAACATAGTTGTTATGTATGGACTGAATATTTGTGTCTCCTCAAAATTCATAAGTTGAAGTCCCAATCGTCTGATGTGATATTAGGAGGTGAGGCCTTTGGGAAGTAATTAGGTAATGAATTTAGAGTGGAGCCTTCATGAATGGGATTGGTGCCTTATAAGGAGAGATGTGAATTAGATGATATCTTCTCCCCTCTCTCTCTGCTCTGGGAGAATACAAGTCAGCCATCTGTAAACACAGGGAGAGGATCTGGACCATACTGCCATCCTGAAGTCTTCACAACTGTGAGAAATAAGTTTATTGTTTAAGTCACCCAGTTTATGGTGTTAAAACAACCCAGACAGACTATCAGACTACAACAGTAAGTTCTCAGACTTCTGTGAGATTCCAATAGGGACTCACAGCAGTAGGTTTGTGCGTGTGCCATGTAGACTATTGGATCTGTAATATCAGATGGATTTGAGAACCAGGAATGCATAAGTTTTTACTATCAAAGTCATTCAATTTTGTACTCAGTCTAGGTTGGACTAAAATAAGGTGTTTAAATTGATCACTTTTTATAAAATGTAGTCACATTGGTTATTTAGCATAGGATGCCACTGAAATGAAAATCATTAGTCTGATTTCTGAACATGCTTAATGGGGAAAAGAGTGATCAGGAAAGACATATTTATTGAATCTTATCTGTGTGAGACAATATTATAGATGCTGTACACAAATTATTTCATGATACAGGCTAACTTTGACTCAATGAAGACTGGATATAGAAGGAATGTCTAGATTACAAAGATGAGTACAACTTTAGTAGTTGTACTCAATAGTTACACTATTAGTAGTTGTACTTGAGTACAACTACTAATAGTCTAACTAATATCTCATGCATATTCAATTTGTTCATATACATTGTGCTGTTTAATTTTTATAGAAATAGAATAGAATGGCATCATTTTATAATTTATCATTTATAAGTGAGAAAACTGAGTATAAGGCAGCTCAAAAGCTTAATGAAGGTTAATGAAGATTACACAATTACGGCCACTTGAATCTAGACCTCCCTAGATTTGAAGTTTACTTTCATTATAATGGTGGGATTTGTTGTTACATATTCACAAATATACACAGTATAGCAATATAGTACTTGTAAAGACAACTGGTTGTTTCAACAAAACTACACAATAAACCATCCCACAATTGAGAGGATTTCAATTACAAATATTTATTTTTCTTACTCCTAAGTCCATGTGTCTCCTGAGGCAGCTCGGCTACAGGCTGTAAATCAGCAGGGTTTGATTCCCATTTAGGTCTGGGTTCAGGTCTGCTCATTTATCTCATTTTGGGTGCATCAGGGGTATTCGTTTATCATAGTCATCAGAGGTGCCCTGTCAGAACACATGGATTTTTAAAAGTGTTTCTGCTCATGTCATAGTCACTTACATTTCAGAGAAAGTTATAAGGCCAAGCCCAATTACCAATGGGGTAAGAATGACTCACCTCAGTGGAAAGAACTGAGAAATTCTATGGCCAATGAAATAAATCCTTAGTTTTATAAGAGGAATGGAAGGAAGATTTAGGAGCAATAATTCAATGTACTACAATACTGTATCATATTTTCTTGTTGAAAGGAACCTTTCAACAAGTTAGTTAGTGCTTCAAAAAAGGAATTCTAATTATATTATCCATTGATCATGGTTTGGAAGTGTCATCTCTCTTAAGGAAGAGCTGCAAAACACAACTTAGTAGTTATTAATGCAAGTTTGAAAATGCCAATGAGTTTTCCAGTTACCTGGGGATTGCAAAGGCACTTCTACTTCTACTGATTATATGCATTTATCTTTGAGAAAGAGAAAGTTAAATTTAAATGTTACCGTCTATGTCCCAAGTTGGATCTCTTAAGAGTTTCTTAACTCCTGCCTCCCGACCCACTCCCATAGCTGCTAATTCCTTGTATGTAAGGAAATATCTATGATGCTGAACTTCATGTCTTTAGTTTTTTTCTGTGTTAGAGAGCAATTGGTTGATTCATTAAAATCAGAATAATAATATAATCCAAGAAATTATTTTGTCACATAGATAACTAAAAACTTTTTTTATTGATTTTTTTCCCTATTATAGGTGGTTATAATGGCTTCATGGACAATGCTTTAGTTTATGGTTCTGCACACTCAATCCTTTTTGTACATTATTTAACCTCCAAATTCTATGATTTTGAAATATGCTAGGAAGTAAATGATAATAATTCACAATTATTATTTATTTGGACCCTGCCAGCTGGAGGTGCATTCATCAACATTTGCCTGCTTTTTGAGGTGCCCTTCCTGTATAATCTTCCAGCTGAGTGTCTAAATGTTTGCAGGACCTTCAAAATTAATCTAAAAGCACTTTAGAGGAGTGTGTAACATAGATTTTTGTTCTTTATTTGTGTTTTTAGCTTTTTAACGGGTCCTTTTCAAGAGTGCACCATGGTGGAGCTAGAAGTAGCTACAATAGAAGAGAGCTTCTTGCAGAGAGAAAGCCTAGTTTAGACATTTTACTTCTTTAACATTTCTTTCCCACCCTCTATCAAAAGCATGCATCAGGGGGCTGTTAAAGCACAGGAGCCATATGCTGTGAAAACTGTTCACCTTTGATAGCCAAATGCAAGAGTCAGTCAAAGGTGACCTTTTATTCTATTATGTAGCTCAGCTGAGGAACTTGCCTTTTGAACTTGGGCAACTTAGCTTTTTCTACTATATGGTTCTCTCAATAGCCAATGTGACAGCCCAGCATGCAAGTTAATTACATCTCATTGTAAAATCCTGAAAAGTTCACTCTTCAAAACACTCCACAGTGAAACGTGTAGAATATACCTTAAAAATTAGACTGCAGTTCTAGGTCTGGGAAACAACCCTTCTGTTCATTTCTGTGAACCTTCTGGTGGACTCTGAGCTAAGGGCTCCATGCCACAGCCTAAAGAAATAGGGAACTCTCAGACCCATTTTATAGAAAGGGAGTCTGAGGCTCAGAGAAAGTTCAATTTGTTCACAGCTACTAAGGGGAGGAATTAGGTCCCTGTGACTCTAAATATTTGTACACAAATGCCTAGCCTCTGTCTCCTTGTGTCTGCTCATTGGGATTTTATCACATGCAGGCAAAGAAAGATCCAGAATAGGTAATCAAATGTTTTAACTTCAATTTTAAAATATTTAAAATAGAATAGTATGTGCATGATCTGTATCAGAGCCAATTCAAGGGAAAATATGATTCCCTGAAAGATTGTTTGAAGGACAAAGGCCCGGGAAAACAGAATTTAGAGTAGAAAGATACAGGTTACAGAAGCCAACTACTTGAATTTATATCCTGATTCCACCTTCCTAGATATGTGACCTTTGGAAAACCACCTTAGGCGTCTGAGATTCACTTTCCTCATCTGGAAAATGGAGACCATACTATGTGAAGAGTCAGTGAGATAGCACACACTATAATATATGTGTAATAATAGTAGGGCAGACAAAGTAACTCTCTTTCCTATGATAAAATGTGCCTTTATGTATGTGCATCTGTGTGCATATATGTATATAGGGGGAGGAGGGATGTTTATTGTTTTGATTTGTATGTCAATTTGAATTTCTTTTTTTTTTTTTTTTTGTGGTACTAGAGATTGAACTCAGGGGCACTTGACCACTGGGCCACATCCCCAGCCCTTTTTTGTATTTTATTTTAGAGACAGGGTCTCACTAAGTTGCTAAGTGCCTCACCATTGCTGAGGCTGGCTTTGAACTCTCGATTCTCCTGTCTCAGCCTCCCAAAGTGCTGGGATTACAGGCGTGCGCCACCGCACCCGGCTCAATTTGAATTTCATAAGTATTTTAAAACAAATAATCCTGGTGGAGTTGACCATTAACAGATTAATAACAAGAAAACAGTGGATAAAAAAAAAATGCTCATACTGAAGCCAGAATTAAAGACAGGCAGTTAGTGTAGGTAGGTCAGATGGTGGTGGTGGGGGGAATGGAGGCCAGTTTGTTGGGTGGTGGGGAGTTAGAGACCACCCCTGGGAGACTGAAATGTTAATGTCTCCATAGTCTTTGATTACCAAGATTACCTGCCTCTCCCAGAGGTTATTAATGAAGCAACTGTGGAGCAGACTGGGAGCTGTTAATTAATGCCCCCTGGGCTGCCACCACCTTACTGCCTGGATCACTCCACCTTGCCCCCTCCAGCTCACCTGTTTCTCACCTTTTGGACACCCTACCAGCATTTCTTGGGCCTAGACATGTAGGCAGGAAGGAGAGCAAAGAAAGTCTAAAGGGGCAGGGCACTCTAACTTCTGGGATACCAGGATACCAGCTATGGCCTCCTTCTCCCTCCAGAGAGGTCTGTGTTACTATTTTTTTAAAACCTGCTTTATAGATTTGCCGTGGCGTGCTTCTCTAATGTTATATTTCAACATTAGAGGAAGCAGAACTCGTCACGGTGGTATCAATACTTGATACAATTTTTTAGAACATGAATACATGATAATGCTTATGAAGTTCCAATATGATTACCTTAGAGTAGAACTCTAATCTCACTTGAGTTGTGTTTTTTAAGGTTTCATTGTTATAAATTGGTAAAAGAACTACTATTTTACATAAATTTTTTTATTGGCAAGGAGCAATAATAACAATAAATAAAACTTATGTAGTTTTTTCTACAGATTTAATCCTGGCAAACAATATGACTTTTTTGATATTTCCAAAAAAAAAAAAAAAAAAAAAAACAACTCTAGTTTGAATGAGAAAACTACATATGCTATTGATGCATACAATTACCTAAAGCTAGCCTAAAATTTTGAAAACTACATGGTGATATATTTAGTTTGGGCACACATTACATTAGCATTACTTGTAAACAATACTCTCATTCTAAAACAGTAACTTTGAGAATAAGTTTTGAATCCTGCTTACTAGACTATTGTGGTTTTTTTTTTTTTTTGTTTGTTTACTTTTAGAAAGTAGAGTAGTGCATCAGGACATGGAAAATACTATAAATACCCTTAGACTTAGCAGCATGCTCTTTGACATCCAACTTGTTCAGTAACCTTCATGAACAATTAAAAGAATTGAAAGTAAAACTATAAGGTGTATAACTGTAGGCAATGGTTAAACAGTACTCGTCCTTCCTTTATGCCACCATAGTGCCACTAGATCAATTTTTGGATTTTTCTCCTTTATCTAATGATGCAACTGATGTTAGATTGAATACCTGAATAAATATAGTCCAGAGCTTACAATGCATGCTGTATTATATTTTGACAGCATCTTAACAGATCTGATTAAGATCTGATTTCATGTTAAAATAGTAGGTCTAACAAATTAGAATAATAAAAAAATTAAAAAAATAGTAGGAAATAGCCTCTAGCTTTGAGTTTGGTTAATCTGAAAAATCTCTGTGTCCCAAACTCTCTTTTCTTCAACTCCCAAGGCTAATTCAGGTGCTAAAACAGGACATTAATTTGACATATTTCTTTGACCTTGACAAAGACCTTCAAATCCTACTAAAAACCCTTTAATACCAGGTAGCTCTGCAGTGTTTCAGGATGTAGATATCCAGTTGTTGGCAAGTGTTTGCAATGTTAGCTGAACAGATTTTCTATTCTGTGTTTTCGATCCCATAAAATCAGATTGATCATGTCTGTGTTTTTGATACCATAAAATCAGATCACCCGGGGGCTGGGGTTGTGGCTCAGCAGTAGAGCGCTTGACTAGCACGTGCACGGCCTGGGTTCAATCCTCAGCACCATGTAAAAATAAATGCATTGTATACAACTAAAGCAAATAAATAAATATTTTAAAAAAATCAGATCACCCATATCTCTGTTTGGGATTCCATAATTTCATCATTCGCGTTTATGGCTGTGAGTTGGCCAGGTTTGGTTGAATGTCTGTTGCTGGTGATTCATGGTAATCCAGGCTGGCCTCAGAGAGGACAGAGTGAAATTTCATAGAGCACTTTGGCATGTCTCTCTCCATCATTTCTCATAGACTCTAGGCATAAATAATTTGTTAGGTACAGAATGTGCAGAAATATAAAGAGGAGTGGCTAATGTGAAAGTCAGGACACATTTTAGGTGTGGGCAACTGATGGAAGATTTAGGATGACAAAAGTTTGGAGGTGATTTGATAGTGGAAATGAAGTCCTTGCTATAAGGATAGTGTAAAGAAAACTGTCTTATAATGAGGCTTTGAAGTAGTGCCTTGGATAAGCTTACATGGGTTAAAAATAGGAGGTGATTAATAGCATTGATATGTGATAATGGGCTTTTAATGATTGCCTAAGATTTCTTGCTTAAGTAAAATATGATCAGAGATTTAAAAAAATAATGTTTTTTATCAAGTTTTGAACAATTGGAAAGCATACAGATTTAGACAATCTTGAAAAAATTTAAAGAATGAATTCAAGTTTTAATTTTAAACTTCTATTATTCATCCTCGATTTTTATATTACATGTTTCTATCTGTCATGACAATGCAGTCCCTACTTCTAACATAATGATTTAGAAGTAATTGTAAATTTCTATAATTAAACATTTTTACCTGAAAGAGGAGTTTTTAGATAATACATGGTAACTATCTATTATCTGTCTACCTATTTATCTATGATTTTTCTACAGGTATAATGTTGACTAATAAAACATTCATTTTTATTAGTAAGAATTTTTCATCACCATTCATTTGCTTATAAATTCAGCAAATGTCTATCTTCTAATGAACTGTAATTAATACTTATGAAATTTCAGAATGACTTTGATAGGGAGATCAGTGTGGTTTTGATTTACACTTCTGAGTTCCTCTCCTAGCCCACTGCTTCAATTATCTTATCAGATTATACAGTTGTAACCATAAGACCACCTTGGTTGTATCTAGGGATTGGGTAGATAAAGAACTGACTCAAAAAATACAAGAGGGGTTGTTATATCAAGCAGTGATATTTTTCTATATTTCTTATACATTAAAGAGGAACAATAAAACCCAGCCAGTTAGTAATTAATATTAACTCTCTGGCTCTGAGCTCATAAGCTAGCCACTAACCAAATGTGACTCACTTGAACTAAATGTTCTCTTTGTATAAAAAATATATTGGATTTTAAAGATTGATATAAAAGAAAAGAATGTAAAATATCTTGATAATGTTTGTATTGATTGCATCTTGAAATAACATTTTGAAATAGTGCCTAAATAAGTATATTATTACAGTTGTTTCACTGGATTATTTTTAATGTGGCTATAAGAAAAAAATCTAAAATCAAACATTAAGCTCACGTATTTTCATAGACTAGCCTGGTCTAGATTAAACATTCTTGTAAATAGTTGCACATCTGAGCAGGCCAATGGAAATTCCAACGTCCAGGTTTCCTTTGACTCTGTTCTCAATAAAATGCCATGTTTGTTGGGGTCCAGTATGTCTTCCCACACTCTTGCTCAGCAATGCTCTGTGTCATTAGGTAAAAGAGCAGAAGCATCTGCTTGAAGTAAGTACAAATGTATACTGACTTTTATGACTAGCAAACAGGAAAAACAGAGGAAGGAGAGGCAGCTGTTCCTACATCTTAAAAGTCTTACTGATTCATTTTTAATTGGCTTGTGTTTGCTGTGTCTTGCCAGATTTTTCTCAGTTCAATACATTTTAGGCTTGTGATAATCCTTGAGGACTATCTAGTCTGCTAAGGGCCATCACATTTCACTGAACTCTGAATCTTGGGCAAGTTACAGCAATCTACATAATCTTGGCAATAAAAAAAATTGTGAGGCCCAGAAGAGGAGAATCTTTGTCCTTTTTTTTTTTTTTTGACACAATATTTATTCCTATTGCTTTTATCTAATGCGATAAAATATGCAGCAGTCAATTCTATTTAAGGTTGACCAGTTGTCCTGTTAGTCTCCTTTGGCTATGGTACCACAGGCTGTGTTATGGTAGGATTGGGCTGAACTCAGGTAACATCATTCTTAAAGAGTAAGGATGAAAATTTTTTTTTTTTTGGTACTGGGGATTGAACTCAGGGGCACTTGACCACTGGGCCACATACCCGCCCCTTTTTGTATTTTATTAGAGACAGGGTCTCACTGAGTTGCTAAGTGCCTCGCCATTGCTGAGGCTGGCTTTGAACTCGTGATCCTCCTGCCTCAGCCTCCCAAGTGCTGGGATTACAGGCGTGAGCTACCGTGCCCAGCTAGGATGAAAAATTTTAATTGAATATCTACTATTTGCCAGACACTGAAGGCTTACTATCAATTGATCTTTATTTCAAACCCATGAGGATTATCTTTTTCAGGGTTGGGGAAAGAACTCAGGTCTCGTTCATGCTAGACAAACAGTCTACCAGATGTGTTACATCCTCATCTCAAGGATTTTTTTTTAAATATTATTATTTTCAGTAAAAATTCTATTAAATAGAATCATGAAGTACTCTAGGTTTTAAGTCAAAACCTCTGAGTCTGTGCATGCTTTTTCATGTTACCGTTTTTTATGAATACATCTCCTGTTTTATTAATTACTTAGTACCAACAATGTTAATGTTTATTATTCTTTTTTTTTTAATATTTTTTATTTATTTGCCTTAGTTGTACAGAATTCGTTTGTTTGTACGTGGTGCTGAGGATCGAACCCGGGCCGCGCACGTGCTAGGCGAGCGCGCTACCGCTGAGCCACAACCCCAGCCCCGTTAATGTTTATTATTGTGACTGCTATTATTAGTAGAACACTTTTGGATTTATTTAGTATTTTCATTTTTCCCAGTAACAATTAAGATGAAAAAAATCTGACATTTTACCTTAGAGTCTCACAATGATTAGTTATTTCATTTTTTTTAAACTGGTGCATATTAATTATACATATTAATTATACAATTAATTATACATATTAATTATACAATTTTCTTATGCCATATTCATATATGCTTATAATATAGTTTAATCAAATTTATTCACCATTAGCTCCCTTTACTCTCCTCACCATCCTCTCCCTGATCCTTTTTCTCTACACTGATTGTCTTTCTTTTACATTCATGATATCTCTTTTTTCCCTTTTTCTAGCTTCCAAAAGAGAGAAAATATGCAATACTTGTCCTCCTGAGTCTGGCTTATTTTCCTTAACATGATGCTCTCCACTTCCACCCATTCATCTAAAAATGACATGACTTCATTTTTCTTTATGTCTAAATAAAACTCCATTGTGTATATATTACCATATTTATATATTTTTTTTTACCTGTTCATCTGTGATAGACTCCTAGGCTGATTCTGTAATTTGACTATTGAGAATTGTCCTGCCATAAACCTGGGTATATGTGTATCCCTAAAGTATGATGCTGACTTTAGTTCTTCGGTGGTAAATACCAAGAAGTGGTAATTCTGAATAATATGATAATTATATTTTTAGTATTTTAAGGAAAGTCCGTACTGATTTCTGTAGGGACTGTACTGTATACACTTTGTTATCAATAGTGTATAGGAGCTCTTTTTCTATCCTTCACCAGCATTTAATATTATTTGTATTCTTGATGATTGCCTTTCTGATTGGAGCGTAATGTAGTCTCAGTATAGTTTTATTTGCAATTCCCTGTTTACTACAAAGATTGAATATGCTTTCAAATAATTGTTGGCCATTTGTATTTCTTCATTTGAGAAGCATCTGTTTATTTCACTTTATTTATTTACTGGATTATTATTATTATTATATTATTTTTAGGTGTTGAGTTTTTGAAGTTCTTTATGTATTCTGGATATTAATCCTCTATGGGAAAAGTAGATGGCAAAGATTTTCTCCCATTCTGTATGCTGCCTTTCCATGCTGTTGTTTTCTTGCTGTAGGGAGTTTTCAAGTTTGAAACCATACTCTTTTTTGATCCTTGCTATTATTTTCTGATATACAGAGGTTGTATTTAGGAAGTTGTTGCCTGTGCCTCCATGATAAAGTATTTCCCCTGAATTCTTCTAAGGGTTGCAAGATTTTTGCTCTTGGACCAAGATCTGATTTCATTTTGAGTTGATTTTTGTACAGAGTGAGAGAAAGGGATCTAGTTTCATTCATATCCAGTTTTCCCAGTACCATTTATTAAACAATTTGTTTTTTTTTTTTCCAGCATATGTTTTTGGCATCTTTGTCAAGAATCAGGTGACTGTAGTTGTGTGGGTTTGTTTCTGTATCTTCCATTTGATTCCATTGGTCTAAGTTTCTGTTTTTATGCCATTAAGTATCATGCTGTCTTGGTTACTATGCGTTGGTAGTGTACTTTGAGATTGGATATTGTGATGTCATCAACATTATTTGTTTTGCTTAGAATTCCTTTGGAAATTCTGGATCTTTTATTTTTCCATATGAATCTTTGGATTATTATTTTTTTTTTAGTTCTGTGAAAAATTAATATTTTGATGGGGATTTTGTTGAATTTGTGGATTATTTTTGGTAATACAGCTGTTTGAACAGTCTTAATTCTGCCTATCCATGAATGTGTGAGGTCTTTCCATCTTCTAATGTCTTCTATTTCTTTTTTCAGCATTATGTAATTTTTCTTGTAGAGGTCTTTCACTTCCTTAGTTAGATTTATTCTTAGATATTTTATTTGAAGCTATTATAAATGGAATTATTTTTCTGACTTCTTTCTTGACAGATTCATTATTGAAAATAATATAGAAAAGATATTCATTTCTGCATATTGATTTTGTATCCTGCTACTTTGATTAATTTGCTTATTAGCTCTAGGAGTCTTTTGGTGAAAACTTTAGGGTCTTCTAAATATAGGATCATATATTTTTCAAGCAGGGATAATTTGACTTCTTTTTGTATTTGTGTCCTTTTTTTATTTCTTTCTTTTTCCTGATCAATCTAGCTAGAATTTCAAGTACTAACACTGAATAGGAGTGGTGAGAGTGGACATTCTTGTTTTGTTCCTGAGTTAAGAGGAAATGCTTTCAGTTGTTCTCCATTCAGAATGATGTTGTCTTTGGATTTGTCATATATAGTATTTTTTATGTTGAGGTAAGTTCCTTCTATCTCTAGTTTTATAATAATGTGGTGTTGAATTTTGTAAATGGCTTGTTATGTATCTTTGAGATGATCATGTGAATTTTTTGTTTTTGTCCTTGGTTCTTTTTATGTGGTATGGTGTTTATAGTTGAACCATTCCTACATCCTGGAATGAAACCAAATTGATAAGAGTGTATAATCTTTTTGATGTATTGTTGAAATCAGTTTGCAAGTATTTTATTAAGGGTTTTTGTATATCTGTTTATCAAGAACATTGATCTGAATTTTTTTTCCCTTGAATGCCTTATTTGGTTTTGGAATCAGGGTGATACTGGTTTCACAGAATGAGTTTGGAAGCCTCTCTCCCTTTCTGTTTCCTGGATTAATTTGAGGGACATTGGAATTAGTTGCTCCTTGAAGATCTGGTAAAAGTCAGTTCTGAATCAATCAGGGACTGGGCTTTTCTTTGCTGAGAGGTTTTTATTACTGCTCCAATCTTCTTGCTTGTTATTGGTCTGTTTAGGTTTTCTATATCATTTTGTTTCAGTTTTTGTTTGTGTATTATGATTAGAAATTCATTCATTTCTTCCAGTTTTCCATTTGATTGAAATATAAGTTTTCAAAATAATCTTTGGTGATCCTCTGAATTTCAGTGATATCTGTTGTAATTTCCCAACTTTATCTCTAATTTTAATAATTTGGGTCTTGTGGATTTTTCCACCTCCTCTCTCTCTCTCTCTCTCTCTCTCTCTCTTATAGTTATGCATAGTAGTTGGGTTCATCCTAACAAATTCATACATGCATGGAAATTGGTTTCAGTTCATGATTTCTCCCTTTTCCATCCCATCATCTCTCTCTCTCTCCTCTTTTCCTTCCTCTATTAGACTTCCTTTTGCTTGTCTAGTTATATTTGAATGGTTCTTTAAGTTATCCTATCCTTCTTTTCAAAGAACTAATTATTGTTTTATTGACAGTGTGCATTTTTATTCTCTATTTCATTAATTTCAGCTCTAATCTTTATTATTTTTCCTTCTATTAGTTTTGGGATTATTTTTTCCTTGAGGTGCATCATTCGGTTGATTACTTGAGATATTTCTGACTTTTTGTATCTATAATTTTCCCTGTTAGTATTGTATTTTCATTTGATTCTAAGATTTTTAAATTTTTAGTTTTTCCGTAATATCTATCTATCTATCTATTCTCCCAATATCTTTAATGACCCATTTAAAAGTGTATTGTTCAATCTCCATGTATTTGTATAGTTTCTGTAGTTTTCTTGTTATTGATTCCTAATTTCATTATATTATGCTCTAATAAGATGCAAGAGATTATTTCAGATTTTTGTATTTGCCAAGACTTGCTTTGTGCTCTAATATATGATGAATTTGGAGAAAATTTCATGAGTTGCTGAAAATATAATGTATTCAGCTGCTATTAAATGAAATTTTGTATCTTTGTTGATTTCAGTTTGGATGATCTAGCTTTTGGTGAGAGTGGTGTATTGAAATCCCCCTCTATTATTTTGTTGGGCCTATCTGCTCCTTTATGTAAAGTAATTCTTTCTTTATGAAATTGGTTACATCAATGTTTGGGGAATAAGTATTTACATCATTACACCTTTTTGATGGAGTGTTACCTTTGCCACTATGTTATGACCTTCTTTGTCTCTGACTGGTTTTGGCTTGAAGTCTGCTTTGTTGAAAAAGAGAGTAGCTACTGCTTCTTGATTTTTGGATTCTATATGCTTGGAATATCATCTTCCATCCCATCTCTTTCAGTCTGTGAATGTCTGCCTATGAAGTGAGTTTCTTGAAGGCAACTTACAATTGGGCCTTGTTTTTTAATGCAATCTGACAGTCTATGTCTATGTCTTTTCATTGGAGAATTATGACTATTTACACTCAGCATTATTATATAAAGGTGTGTTTGCTTCCTGTTCTTTCAGTTTATTTCTAGTACGTGAATTATTGCTAATCCCCATTTGCTTATCTATTCTTCTAATGAGCTTTATTGTTTCCGATACTCTATTAGTTATTTTTATCTTCTTCTTTTATGTGTAGGATTCCTCTGTAATGCTGGCTTAGTGATCATGGATTCCTTCAGTTTATAATTATCTTGAAAGGTTTTTATTTTTTCTGTTCTGGAGAACTTTGGTGGAAATAGTAATCTAAGTTGGCCGTTATTTTATTTCAGGACTTCAAATAAATCATTCCATGTTTTCCTGGTCTTTAGAGTTTTTGCTGAGAAATCTGTGTTTATTCTGATAGATTTGACTTTATAAATGACTTGGCACTTCTCTCTTGAAGTTTTTAAAAATCCTTCCTTTTGACATTTCATGGAGAGGTTTTTTATGGTCATTCCCTATTTGGAGTTCTAAATATATCCAGTACCTGAATGTCCATCTTGGTCCCAAGATTAGGGAAATCTTCTGCCATTATTTCACTGAATAAGTTTTCTCTGCCATTATCCTATATCTCCACTCCTTCCTTGAGACAGATGTCTCTTCAATTTGGTCTTTTAATGTTGTCCGAGAGCTCTTGTGTATTGTGTTTATAGTTTCTTATTATTTTTATTGATGTCTAAATGTTCTAGTTTATGAGTGGCTTGGGAGGCTGAAGCAGGAGGATCATGAGTTCAAATCCAGCCTCAGCAATTTAGTGATGCCCTAAGCAACCTAGCAAGACCCTGTTTATAAATAAAAAAATACAAATGTTTTAGTTTATCTGCCTTGTTTTTGAATCTTGATATTCTTACTTCTGCTTGATCTAGTCAATTAGAAGCACTTTTCATTGAGTTTTTTTTTTTTTTTTTTTTTTTTTATTTTTTTTTATTTAGCATTTTTTTACATACAATTGCTTGCATACAGAGTATATTCGTACAATTCAGGTCTTCAATCATGCATTTAGGAAATGATATCCATCTCATTCAAACACCTTTTCTTTTCTTTTTCCTTTTCTCCCTCTCCCTCCCCCCTTGCTCCCTCCCTGAGTTTTTTTATTTGAATTTATTGTGCCTTTCATTTCTATGGTTGCTTTTTGGTTCTTTCTCAGAATCTGTATCTCTTTATGGAAATTTTCTTTACAGCCTGTTCTTTTTTTCCTTAGTTCATTTCTTAGATCTTCTCTTAATTCATTGATAATTTTAACCATCAACTTTTAAAACTATTTGCCTGTCATTTTCTGCATTTCAGTATCTCCATGTTCAGTTATTGAAGAGTTTTCACTTTTGGAGGTGTCATTACCTGATTTCTCATAGTTTCAGTGTTTCTGTGTTGAAATTTGCACATCTGCTGAAATAGATAACTTTTCCACTATTTCATGGGCATTGTTTGGACAGCTGATTTCTCTTTATTATATAGCAGCATGCAAGCACACATTTAGCATGTTCAAAGTGCTATGATCAATCCCTGCCCCCCCCACTGTTTTGAAAGGAGCTTATAATCACCAGTATCCGTGATCACTTGAGAGCAAAGTATATGCTAACAAGGTATAAGTACTATTTGAAATTTTTTCTACAACTCTTCTAATCCAAAAATGGAAAGTAACTAATACACTAGACTGAAATATTTGTTATAAAAGAAAGTAAATAAACATTAGGCTATATAGTACATGAAGATATGGAAAGAAGAAGATGAAGAAGGAGGAAGAGGAGGAAGGCAGGAGGAAGAGAAAGGAAGAGATATAGAAGAAAAAAAAGAATACAAAAAAAAACATAGAAGAAAAACATATTGAGAATATGTAATGAACACATTAAAATATATAAAATTGGATTAAAGTATGTTATATCAAATAATGTGGACAAACTGAGCCAATTAACACAGAAGACAATACCAGTGAAATAAAACACTAATATTAAATAGATTAAAATTCTTGAGGCTCTGTCACCTGTCTACACAGACCTCATCCTGCCCACCTCTGATAGTCTGTGGTGTGCCAGGCAACAATGTGTTCTGTGTCTGAGAGGAAATGGTCCTAGAGTGTTGTAGACCTATGCTAAATCCCTCCTGGGCATTGGCTTTATGTACTCCTGGGGAGAAATGGTGCACACGGGGCTATCAACATAGAACACACCCTGACCTTCTCTGGCAGGGCTGAGGTGGTTCTGGAAGGTCCACAAAGGTCATTGGCACTTGAATACATCTGCTTTCAAACATACTTTGCAGAGTTGTGGCAGGTGTATATGTGCCCTAGATAATGAGGTGTGCCTGGCAAACTCTGCTCTGTTCCCCTATTAGTGGCTTTTGGCTTTGTGTGCCTGCACGGTTTTCAGTACAAGGTCCTAAAATTGTCCCAGGACATTCTCACGATGACTCCCCAGTATTTACCATGATCTTTACAAGAGAGATCTATGAAACTGCACCAGGAATTATGTGTTGGGAAGTAGAGAGTATCCCCCACCTCAATGCCACACATATGTTAAACAAATACCAAGTCTACTGTCTAGATTGGACCTCTGCATGGCATAGAGATTTGAGCTACTTGTGTTCTCTGAGTCTCTGCCTTGAGTTAACTTAATTATGTTAAATGTGTAAACTAGGTTTCTTCTTAAAACACAATGACTAAGCCGGGCGTGGTGGCGCACGCCTGTAATCCCAGTACTTGGGAGGCTGAGGCAGGAGGATCGCGAGTTCAAAGCCAGCCTCAGCCATGGCGAGGCACTTAGCAACTCAGTGAGACCCTGTCTCTAATAAAACACAAAAAAGGGCTGGGGATGTGGCCCAGTGGTCGAGTGCCCCTGAGTTCAATCCTTGGTACCAAAAAAAAAAAAAAAAAAAAAAAAAAAAAAAAAAACCACAATGACTAATACGTGTAAATATAGTTGTGACTATATAATTATATACATGTGTGTATATATATATTCCTGGAACATATATATGTATATGTATACATATATATGTGTGTGTGTGTGTGTGTATGTATATATATGTGTGTGTGTGTATATATATGTATATATACATACATATATATATGTTTATTTTCCTGGAACAGTCTTCAACACTTGGTATATATCTTCTACTTTAATTATCCATAAATCCTGTGATGTGGCACAGTTTTCCCATTTTATAAATACAGGTTAATGACTACAAAGTAGAAGGGTCAGAATGAAGCTCAAGAGACCTACCTCCCAATTATACATGCTGCACTTCTATGCTGTTCTTTCTTTTCCATGGGGTTGCCCATCCTTTATGGTTCTCTTTTTTGAGATATATAAATTTAGAACCAACTTCCATTTCCCAGGAAGAACAATAGGACTTATCAGGGAAATATTGAAGAAAATGAGCTGAATTTAAGTAGTAAAGTTTGGAAATAGAAAGATATCTTCAAATTATCTTTAATGTTTTGCTTCTTCTGCATGTACAGTTCATTAAATAAGTATGTACTTTAGATATTCAATAAGAATTCAAATTTAATTCAAATTTATCTAGTTTTGATTAAACCTACTGGTCATATGGTTGAGGGATAATTAGGTATCACCAGTTGTGGGCATTTGTATCTTTCTCTGGGCTTCTGATCTTTCAGTTCAGAACGGAATGTAGTCCTTGCCAAACCTGACACACAAATGACATTGGAATGATAAGTACTCATCTAAAGCACTAAGTAATCTTTGAGACTTACAGTTGAAAAGGCCCCAAAGGAAGGAAAATAGCAGGATATTTTCAATGTCAACAGGATATGGAGGCTTCTCAAGGTAACCTGAATTTTCCACTCTATTTAAAGGAATCTTCTGATGCCATATTTGCAGAGATACAAGTGTTTACCCAAAAGACCAATTCTATTTTTTTGAGCTAGTCTTGTTATTTATCTAATTTCTTTGACACAGTTGATGTTCAAAATATTTACCAGATCAGCTGTATCTTGAAGTAGATATTTGATTTTACCTTCATAAAATGCTGCTTGATACTTATTAGAAGCTCCCAGCAGCATTAAGAAATTAGTTTTCAAAATGTACCGCATATTACACAGAAAATATTCTTAAGTTCTTGTGTTCTAATTCTGCAAATGATTTCCTGTGTAATTTCTCCCATGATTCTAAGAATGTGTGGCTGATGGTACAGAATTTAACAGATTAAAGGACTTAATCTATTTTTCTGTGCCTAGTGTCTGTACTTAGCCACATTTTCTCCTCTTCTATGCACCTTAAAAACAATGTCATAGAATAAGTTGGATTAACTGAATACTGTAAGAAAGGATTCAGTCAGTAAAATAGATGTGCTATAACATTATTCTGTGAAATTCCAGAAGTTTAAGATGTCCTGACAAGCAAACACGTGAGTGTTTAAGGTAAAATTGCTGCATTCTGTTTTTCTTTTTCCTGAAGACCTCCACATCATGTCTTTGTTTAGAATCTTCCAATCTCTGCCAATTGCACCTTGAAATAATCTAATGCTTTACAATGACCTGATAGATTCTGCATGATCGGGTCCTGTGGACTTCATCTCTGTGATTACCCAATCACTCACTGTGCTCAACCATGGAGACCTCCCTCTATTCCCAAAACATACGGAGCTCTTTCTTGACTTGGGATCTCTACATTTGGTATTCCCTCTACCCAAAATATTTTCCCTTAGATTTTCTCATATCTCAACCCATCTTGCCATCAGGTTTGAGCTCACATATCTCTTTCTTAGAGAAGCTCTTTCTCTTCTTTACTCACTTTATATTGCCATTCCTGTCTTCAGTCACTTTACCTGTTTTATATATATATATATATATATATATATATATATATAAATGTGTGTGTATAATATATTTACTATTCTCCTCTTTTCAGTCTTCTCTTCCCACTCTAGTTTAAGTTCCTTGATATTAAGGATCTTGTAATTTATGTTAATTATGCGTTTACAGCTTATAGCATACAGCAGGTGCTGAATAAATACTACAGTGGATGAATGGATAAAGTAGTTACAACACAACTTATGCTTCACACAGTGACTCCTTGAATCAGTTTTTTATTTGGGCAGAATTTGTGCAAAGGTTATAAAATACCTTGCATCAAAGGACACAAAGGGGGAAAAATGGCTTTTGAAAGGACTGTATTCATTATGTGAATGAGCGGTTGACAGGAGTCTTTTTGAAAAAATAAAAATTCACAAAACTGTTCAAGGAGCAAAGGGAAAAATTAACATAGGCTGTGTGGCAGTTACCTCTGAAAATTAAAGATGAAATTAAATCAGGCTAATTGTATTAAGGGGTTTCTTTGTTTGACTGTAATCATTATTTGGAATCATTTCTGCCCTGAATCTATTTGACTAGATTTCAGGATGAGAAAGACAATTACTTGGGCACAAATGCATTTTCTTCCTTTCTCACTGCAGAACTCCAGTGCTTTTGGTCTGATAAATTGCCTAAACTACCTGGCTGGCTTGAAGGGAAAGTTATGTTTTTACATTTTATATTAAACAAAAAACTTGTGCTTTAAAAATAAATCATCACATCTGATGGTATTGCCTCTCTTTCATTTGTTTGCTATCAAGTATGAGTTAAAGGTTACGTGCAGAACAATCTCAGGGGTGCAATTTACACTTCCAGGTAGCAGTAAAGCCCTGTAACCAATAACCATCACAAACGGAGATGCTGTCAGAGACCAAATTCATTGCTCCCATTCCCAGAGTCCTTTTGTTTTTAGAAGACACTGAAATATGTTCTCTTTTCTTTGCCCGTGAGAATTTCTAAGATGTCCTTTGACCTGTCTTTTGGCACCATTCAATAAATAAAGGAAAAAAACAAAACAAAACAGAATGCCTTCTTAAGATTTCACATGTTGCAGAAGAATGGAGTGAATGCATAGATGTTATTCTGAATGACAATTACTGTATTACCTTAAAACTTTTAAAATATGGTGTGGGTCATGGAATAAGGCCATGGAGGACTTGGTACAATTTTTGGTGGGCAATGTTTTCTCAATACAAGCTTTCCTTTGGAAAAGAACATATACTGTGCTATGCATTAGATTGTATGTGATCACAAATATTTTAAATTCCCATCTGTGTTATTTTCAAAAATTTCCTTGATTTTTCTGGATTCAAATACTCACATGTGTAGAATATTGCAACTGAAGGAATTATGCAAGATCTTTCTTAGCTCTAAAATAAAATGACACAGTAGTCAATGCACATATAACCAAATATGGCAGATTCTTCTCACAAGATATGAGTAATATTAATTTAGGTAACTTTCATTTGTTCATTTTTACTTTAGAAAGAAGCAGAATAACTGTGCTCTGTTAATTTTTATAAATAATATTTACTAAGTGAAAGAAGACATTCAGGATAAAAAATATTGCTGACATAGCAATGCTTTTGTCTTCACCACAGCATGGCAAATGGTAGGGCAGACACTGAGGGAGGCTTCAGATTATATTCATTGAGGAAGAAATGTGATTCCTGGAAAAGATCTGACTCCAACGATCTGCATCAGGAAAATGGGCTTTTCCTAGGGACAAAACTTTTGGCATTAGAAAAGAGAACTTATTCTGAAGATAGTTTGAAGTTTTCATTTGAAACTATTGTGATCTATGGATATATCCTTGTGTGTTAAGAATAAAATGTACCTATTGAAAAGTTGCCTTGTTTTTATTGAAATACATAAAGTGCTGGAGCAAAAGGCCTTCTCCCTTATTCCCTACTAAAGACACATGAGAAAAAGGGTAACATTACTTCTTCCTATCTCATATCACAGTGATAGAACTTGAGGGCTCCATTTATTAATCATATTGTCAAGCAAGAAATGGCAGAGCACAATTAATGGCAAGCAGGAGCGGATTTTCTTTTGAGAATATGGAAAATATCTCCCGGGAATTCTTCAAATACTTCAGAGTGACTGGGAGCAATCTTTTAAGAGGCTGATGTTCAGCCTTGGTAGGTTGTCTCAGTGCAGTGAAATTTCAGTTTTTAGCATTAACCAGACCCCATTAGAAGATTGTGGAAGCTCAGGTACTGACACACACGTGAAGCCCACTTGCTAAAACCTGGAACTTCGAGTGACACAGATGTTTGTTCAAAGCTTGACCGTAGACACTTATTTTGAAGAAAATGTTTAGATTTACACCATGTAAATATTAAATTTCTAGGCAACAGAAATTGATGATCCATCACATTAGCAGTAATTGCATAAGCCATTGCCTAGAGTGGTATGGCATCTAAAATATGAAGATCACTTATAAAATATACATTGGAGCAGATGGGCATGAGGAGAGCCAATTGGACAGAATAATCAACAATACAAATTAAGGAATTCATAGTTAATTAAAGAAGATTAAGGGTACTTAAAGGGGACATAAAGACCTAGGGACCTTCTCAAACAAAGGATTAGCATGTTGGTGCTATGCCGTGTTCTCCTCTCCAATGTACAGCTAATGAAAGGACAGAGATGTATAAAACAGATGAAAAGACTTCATTACAATGCTATCTTCAATAACCCAAATCCCTTGATTCAACAGACAGGGACAGAGTGTCATAAATTCTTATGGAATTTGGTCTGGGTATTCCTCTCTTTTATTCTGCTATATGCATTCGGATCCCATTAACTTTTAGAAGGACTTTCATGCACAGACGATAATAGGCACATTTAGTGGGTACAGTGACTTAGTGTACTTTATAGTCTTCAACCCTGGGAAGCACTGCTTGATGGAATGCTAATTCTCAAGGGCTCTGCCCTTAACAGCTTCTCTTTGATCAATAGTTGTAGAATGAAAGAAGGAAGTTGTTCAATAAGAAAAACAAACTGTTTCCCCTTAGATTTAAAAGTATTATACACTTACAAGGGTCATCTTCTAAGACCCATCCATTTTTTAAGATCCACCTCAAATTAAAAGCTCTATTCATCACCTATACAGTCATTCATTTATTTATTCATTCATCCACTAGTCAGCATTGATTAAATACCTACAGGGTGCTAGCTTTTTTTGTTAGATACTAATTAATAAAACATAGAATCACTGGTTAGAGGGGTAACTGAATATGTAACTAATTTATGTACTACAATTAGAGGAGAAGTTTAATAAAATTTGTACCAATTCTGGGTGCATAAAGGAAGAACTTTTATCTTTGCTCAATGGGGGCAAAAGGAAAGAAAATTTCTTGGAAGGAGTCAGAGCAGATAACTTCTCAATTGAACCTAAGATAAGGCTTTGGAATCAGCAGCCTGCAGACCAAATCTAGCCCTTGCCTGTTTCTATAAATATAGCTTTGTAAGAATACAGCTATGTCTATGGCCACTTTCCTGTTATAAAACAGCAGAGTTATATAGTTGTGACTGTGAGGGAGGTGAAAAATATTCTCTGGTCCTTTGTAAAAAAGATTATTTATAGTCTAAAATTCTCTTTATATAACATATAGAATATATTAACTATATAGACTATATTCACAAATAAAACATCTACATCCTACTTGTTCTGTTCCCCTGGAGAACTCTGACTAATGCAAAGATCTTTCGAACATTCTTTAGATGAGTAGTTTTCAATAACATGCTCTTTGAGACATCACTTAAGAGAGACACATCTTTAAACAGGGGTTCCACTATCAACTTTATCTCTGAAAGGCTGAAAACCATGCCCTTTCAGAATTTTCCCAGGGAGCCTTAGTTAAAGAAAACTGCTTACCTATGTTTAATCTGGTATTTTTCAAGCTCATTTGATAATAGCCCAATTTCTATAACATAATACTATTCCATTGGACTTTCTTTAGGAAGTACTTTTGTGTGTTGCCAACAGCTCTCTTTAAATGTCAGGCATAGAAAAAAGGAACATTTCAAATGTCACCTTATCTGTGCTGAGTTCAGACTTTGTCTCTTTCAAAGATGCAAATACTACATTCTTCTTTCTCAGTTTCCTCCTTCTCTTTTCCTTCTCCTCCTCCTCTTCTACAATGTTCTTAATATAGCCTAATCCATACCAGCGTTTTTTTGTTTGTTTGTTTGTTTGTTTTTGCATTATACTACTGACTCATTGACATTCTGGTCAACTAACATGATTAGGACTTTTCACAAGAAGTACTGTTAAATAAGGATGTTCTCAACATCCCCTCTTTGCTTTAGTTTTTTGAAAAAGAGAAACCATACACATTTTTAGCAAAATTTTGTTGATTTAACCCCAGAATGACTTATCTAGGAAATAATTTTAAATTTTTATTTAGTTTGCTGATGCTTTCAGATGTACTTCTGAAAGATTGATAAATATGTCTTCTATGTTTTTTTTTTTTTTTTTTTTTTTTTTTTGGTACTGGGGATTGAACTCAGGGGCACTCGACCACTGGGTCACATCCCCAGACCTTTTTTGTATTTTACTTAGAGACAGGGTCTCACGGAGTTGCTTAGTGCCTCGCCATTGCTGAGGCTGGCTTCGAACTCGCGATCCTCCTGCCTCAGCCTCCCAAAGTGCTGGGATTACAGGCGTGCGCCACCGCGCCCGGCCGTCTTCTATGTTTTAATTTCAGTCTAGGTCTAAGTTGTAAGTCATGGTTAGCGGTTGGGCATTCTCTTAGATATGTATTTAAATTATTTATTCATTTATTTTGTATTTTGTAGATACACTAATTCTACAGCAAAAAAATGAACTTCCTGTCTATTTAACTATAAATTCTTGCCTCTCATTTCTCTACTTCATTCACAAGTATACCTACTCTGGTGAGGTTGATGTGCTACTTCTGTTCTTTACTTCCAGCTTCTGAGGAAAGCTACCTTCTATATGGTGTTCCATATAACCCTGGCCCTTTGGCCTTAATCCCTTTTTGGTATTCCTGACAGATTTCTAGGGATCATGTCTGGGCTAGGAGAAGGAACCACATTTGTTTTGATTTATGACTGCTTTATTTTTAGTGTCTGTTCTGATGTGAGATAGTGGTGTCGGAGGTTTTTGATTTATGCATTTCACATTGAAGTAATGATATATGTTGATTTTTTAAAAGAGATAACAGGCAGTGTTTGTTGATGTTGTAAGTTTAGATCTATGCTAATAAGTGTTTTAAACTCATCTTTTGTGAAATATGTATAGTAAACCACTTTGCAAATGAAAGTCGCTATATAATTCTAGACATTATTTTATCCAATTTAAAATAATTAAGTAGTTTAAACTCTATATTTCTCTCTCTCCTTCTCATCCACAGAAATAAAATAGGAATGGCAGAGGCCAAAATTTATTCATGATAAAAACCCTTCTGCCTGTAATTTGGTAAAATACAGGACAAGAAGTGTCATCGGAAATACTTCTGGCCTCAAGTCTCAGGTGAGCTTCAGGATGTAATGAGAGAGGTGTTGATTTCCTTTACACTTACAGAAGCCATGGGATTTCTAGGCCTTAACCTTATACTTCATTCTGGATGAATGTGATCTCAGATTATTTTGTGTAGGATGAAATTATCCAGTTAAGGTCATTGTTGCCTATTCAGTACATCTTGGAAAAATACCAGTGATCTCCTCTTAATGGGTACAATATCCACTCCATTATCAAATGCAGAAGTTATCTTTTACTCTCTTCAGTCATCATATGTTATTGTGAGTAAATATGATGAGAAAAAAATGGTGAATAAAAGTGATTTAAGCTAAAGAAAAATACATTTAAACTTTTTTATAAAGGAGTAAATTGGATAGAACCTATTTATGAACTTAAACTACAATGTGCATGAAAAATAAAAAAGCCCTTGAGAACTTTGAGTATAAATTGTCTTCTAATAAGAAGAATTCTAATGATCTTTTCTTTAACTCTGTTCCCTAACATTTAAAGGTTTTTCTTTTAGAAAGAGTAGAATTGTAAAAAACAAACAAACAAACAAAAAACAAGAAAACTTGAATATTACTGAGAGTACATTCATATCAGTTCATTTTAAATATTGTATCCTGAATACAGATAGTATATATTCACATCCATTATTAGAATAAATGAATGCCATGCTATTAAATATGGCAGATTTGAGCAGTTGGAGTTCTGGTAAGTTTTCAGAAATATTTTGTGAAAGGGTTCACTGACAAAGATGAAGTCAGAGCTAGAAGGAGAAGGAGCAGAAGAGTCAAAGACAGAGGGATAATCAATGTTTTTGACTCTCCTGCCTCTACAGGTAAGCACTGACTCAGCTTTCAGGACACTGCAGAATGATTTCTTCCCATGGTTTCTGACATATTTCATGCTGAAGAATGCATCTATCCATCTTCACTTTTATGCAACTAGAACCTAGCCATGCAGAAAAAGGTACACAAGTTAAGATAAATTTATCAGAATATGATTTGACATTACTGAAACTATCGAGAAGAAGGTTAAATTAATTGATTTTGGTAAAACCCAGAGAGTAATTATAATTATTCCATAAACTTTTTGTATTGGAGGAGTGTGCTTATGGTAGATTAGATGTTGCAACAAGCAGAGATAGTGGCTTGATCTTAAAGATTGCATAAATGATTAAATAGATACTAATTCATATAGTATCAGATAATACAGTATCATAAAGTAAGGGTGACTGCATTAATTTGAAATGTGAAGGTAGTTAAGGTAAAATACAATAATAGAAACGACCATGCTAAGTGTCAGCAAGAAGGATCAGAAAATGATATCTGGGACAAATGTTAAATTGACTGATATACATTTTAAAGAATGAAAACAGATCACACAATTGGTTATTCACATAGAAAATAACGTGGAAAGTGAAAAAAAGTTTGTTGTGAAGGGGGAAAGTGTGATCATGGAGTACTTAGTTTCTGTTCTTAACCACTATAGGAGCACCTTCTTAATAGTGGATATACTTGATGAATCTGAGGTGAAGAGGGTGTTAAGGTAGTTGATACATAAATGCTGGGAGTTCAACAAGTTGAAGGAATCTGAAAGGTCATAGAGAATGGGTTGTGAAGAACAGGAAACTTTAAAGCACATCTTAGAGAAAGAGCTTATCTTTTTTGTTTCTTATTCTGGGGGACTTTTCTGTTCTTTATGTAGGTATGTACAAATTTAAGTCAATGTTATTTATCAGTCCCTTTCACAAAGGGGAAATTTGCCATATAAAAATAGTAGCATGAAAACCTTGTGTAAAAATCTGACTTATAAAGAATAATGTATTTTAAATTAATTTTTGAATGTATTTTAATGAATAAATGATTATGCCAATGCAAGTGCAATGAATTTTGATCTGTTTCCCCAGCATTCTTATGTTGAAACCCTAGCCTCCAGGCATTTGGAGGAGTGGCCTTTGGGAGATGAGGAGATCACAAGGCAGAGCCCTCAGGAATGGGATCAGTGTCCTTACAAAAGGAGATCCCATTTGCCCTTCTGCCTTGTGAAGACACAGCAAAAGGATGCTTTTATGAACCAGGAAGCAACCCTCACCAAATACTGAATTTGCCAGTGCCTTGATCTTGGGCTTTCCAACATCTGCATTATGAGAAATAAATTTCTATTGTTTACAAACTACCTGCTTTATGGTATTTTGATATCCTCCTGATATATAGGAATGCCACTCTTTATTTCCTTTTACTTTTCAATTTAACAATTATTCCATTTCTAAATAATTATTTGTGTTTATTTTTCCTGCTTCATTCTTCTTTTTAAAAAGACTGTTAATCAGGATAGGCAAAGTTATGCTCTAGTAATGATTAATTCTGGAATCTGAAGTACTTAACACAACCATGGTTTTTTAAAAAAAATATTTATTTTTTAGTTATATGTGGACACAATATCTTTATTTTTAATTTTTATTTTTTAATGTGGTACTGAGGATTGAATCCAGTGCCTCATAAGTGCTAGGTAAGCGCTCTGCCTCTGAGCCACAACCCCAGCCTGATGACTACCGAGGTTTTTATCTTCTATACATGCTCTATTTTTAGTGCAGATCAGGAGTGGGTTCAACTTGACATAATCACTCTACAACCATAACAATTGAGATAGGCACCACTATAGTGCAGATGCACTTACTAGAATGTTTCTGTTTGTTTGTTGTCGCTTTGGTACTGTGGATTGAATCACCTGGGGTGATTATAGCACTGAGATACATCACCATCACTTTAAAAAAAAAAAAAATATATATATATATATATATATATGTGTGTGTGTGAATATGTCTTCCTTAGTTGCTTAGAGGCTTATTAAGTTGCTGAAGCCAATCTGGAACTTGTGATCATCCTGCCTCAGACTCCCACGTGGCTGGGATGACAGGTGTGCACCACTGTGCCCAGTAGGTAGTGCTTTTAAATCTGTTTTTGTAGGTTTGTCTTCTTTTTGCTTAAATGTGTTTTTGTTACTTGGTCAGGGGAAAAGAGTTTTCTGGACAATCTCTGAAATACTCCTCAATGTGTATTGTCTAGACCTAGTCACTTAGTTCTCCTCAACTGGAATGGGATTGAGAAATATAATTTTCAATGTTGCCTGAAGGGAGAAAGTGATGTCACAGTCCACTTTCTGTAGCTATAACAGAATACTGGAGACTTAGTAACTTATAATGAACAGAGATTTAATGCTTATAGTTTTGGAGTCTGGGAATTTCAGTATCATCATGCTGGTATTGTAGGAGGGCCTTCTTGCTATGTTGTCCCATGTTGGAGGATGGAAGGTCAATAAAGCCCAAAATCTGACCTTGCTTCTATAATAAGATCACTCTCATCATAACTAACCCATTCTAAAACTAAGCCACTCTCACAATAACTAACCCACTCTCACAATAAGGGCATTGATTCATTGTTTGAGCAAGCCCTCATGGCCTAATCAACACTTCTTTGGCACTGGGTATTAAATTTCCAACACGTAAACTTTGAGGGCACATTCAAGCAATGGTACCCGATGTTGGTGAAAAAAGGTAATCATCTTTGAATTTAAAACATTAGAAAAAAAACAATGGCAAAAGGGAAATGAAATCCTCATTTCTTTTCCTTTTTTGAGACAGCACTTTTAACTATTCTAATTGGCTTTAGTCTAATTATGCCACACACCACTAAAAGGATTTGCCACTGGGATTGTTAATCCATTTTCAGTGATTATTGAGTAATTGTGTATAGTAGAAGAAGGTTAAGAAAAAATGAGAGGGGCAAGTGTAATCCATTTTCTAAAAATTTATGGGAAGTGTAGTCTGCAAACTCTAAACCAGTGGGATACTGGAAGGAATGTTTACAGGAAATTAAAGGAAGTACGGTTCCTACACAGGGACTTGTTGGCAAATTGTTTGTTATGCTAAACATGATGGATTGAGAAATAGAGAGTAAGAATTTAGAAACTCTGTAGATACTTGTCAGAGAATTTTACATCGACCACATCTAATAATAATTTTTAAATTATTTCTTAAAAATTAAATTCATTAAAAGTACACCTGAGTTTTGTATATCTGTTCATTTTATCTTCGAGCAAATTGTTTTTACTATATTTTATGAAAGTCTCACTTCTTGATAGATTACAAATTTTTAAAAACAAATTCATTACTATAGATCATTTGTGAAGTACTGGTTTGAACATTTACTGAAGAAAATAAGGACAAGTGATCCTTGGGATTTAGCATGTGTTGATGTATTGAGTCAGCAACTAACATCAGGCTTCATTTATTTTTCTCTTAAATGATTGACTAATTGAGTACTATCAGGGAAATATGATATGGTTAGTGTGCATGGATTTTGGTACATTACAAGTGTTTTCACAATATGCTTTTTGGAAAGGGTGTTACAAATATGGCTAGATACTGGCGTTACTATGTCGATTACTGACTCAATGATCATACACAAAGAACTGGTGTTATTCAGTGTCCACCTCTTTAGTTACCCCTCTGCCATTTACTGAGCACTGTTTCATTTCTGGGGGCTAAATCCCAGCATCTCCCTAAAATTGTCATTCCCTATTTTCCAGTGGTTCCTTTACCAGTTTTGAGACATAGAGAACATAAAAAACATTCAATAAAATATTGTAAAATAATTTACAGGAAAAGAATGAGTGATATATAAAAAGCATATGCAATAAAACATATATCTTTCCATTTACAGAATTAATATATAGTTTGGCTATCAAACTATTAATATATAGTTTGACTATCAAAAGATATAGCATTAGATTTATTGGCTACCCATCAGTCTATGTTCCACTTTTCTATCAAACTGGATTTGATTCAGTTTGCTATCTACTTTAAATATAACATTATTAAATGATTGAAGTAGAGTCAATGAACTTTGTTACATGCTCCTGTATTATAAGAGATAGGTCTGAAATTTGTTTCAGACAAGGAGAAAAGACCATGGATAAGATAAAAGCAAAGATGTTTTCCAGGAAAAACAAACTTTTTCCTGAAAGCCAGACACTCTGGGTTCTCATATAAAGGAAACTGTGTGATGTGATCAATATTTACTAATATATAAGCAAAATCAATACAATATTGAGTTTGTTTATATTTCACTGTAGTTTTTTGGTGGTTTGGTTTGATCAAAATATAATGAAGCACAATTAGTAGGTCACAAAAGGATTATCTAGGAAGATCTGAACTCAACAAATAAAGAGCAAGGGACAGGAACCTGTATTGTTAAGAAGAACCTTAGTGAATTCTCATGCCCGTGGCTCCTAGGTTATTATTTGAGAAACATTGATCTAAGGGAATAATTGGCTATTTTCAATATATATATATAGTTTAACATAATTGAACCATATGTAAGAATGGCTGGTATTTGTGATTCTATTGTTTGGCAAAATCTGGATTGCAGAAACTAAATTTTACTAATTCAACAGGAAACTGTATAATTTGACTTTAAATGCTTTCTGTTGAATGTAATTTTTGAAAAAGAAAATTTAGCCCTGCCACCTAATGTATTTTTCTTGGCTTTCTTGATCCAACAAATATGCTAAATGTAGGATGTGGTTTTTTTTCTTATGAAATAAGAATCTATGCACAAATATTCCCATAGGAAGCACTAATATGGATTGCCTGAAGACTTTGACAGATAATAGAAAAATTATCTAAAATATATCAAACGTCAAACTGATAAACTATACTCAGCCATTTAAAAATTAATATACTAATTTTAAGCTTTATTTTATATAAATTGGGATATTTAGTATTCTTTTATTTATTCTTGTAACATGGTTATATTGTTCAAGAAGCAGATGGGCTAGTGTCTTTTTTAAATGGTGGTTCAAAGTAATGTTTTTGATAAAACTAAGTCATGTGTTTTGAAGATTTTAGGTCCTTTCACAGACCTAGCAGTACATGGCAGGGGGTGGGTCCTAAATTTCTTAGAATTTGTGTTATGATCCCCTGAGAGATGTTTGAACTAACCTCAAAGGAAATATCAGTCACTTTCTTACAACTCAGGCAGTATTAAGAATCAGAGAATGAGATGAAAAGGGTATGCTTTGTGTAAAAATGTCTTTTGAAAGGAATTCTGAAAAGAGTTAAACAAAACAACAAAAAAAGTATATTTCCTAGACAGCATAATTTTTTTTTCAATTTTATATATAAAATATAAGACCGAATGATCCTAAATTCAAATTAATGTTTAAAGGATCTTGTATGTGGATTTATTATTTATAACTTTTCTGGAAGTTACTCTGCTTGATGAAACATGTTAGGCAAAGCACACTGGAATTTACTTCTTTAACACAGGATAATCTTTTTTATCAACATAACATGTTGCCAAATGGCAGTAGTTCTTGTAGCATTACATATTCTTGACATGGAACTTAAAAGATTTTGTCTTGTGAATATATAGACTGACAGTTATTGCACCTGGAATCAAAAATCCTAGAGGCAATACTTGGAATAAGTGGAATACCTATTCCACCTCTCTGGTCTTCATTGAACACTTTTAAATGCACCACTACTATCACCACCAGCAGCAATAGCCACACCTGAAGCTTGTTTCCCAAGAGAGGGCTCATCAGTTTATGATTAAGTCTCTTAATATGCATTTCTAGCTGTTGAGAAGTTCTTCGGCCAAAATTTGCCTTCCTGTAATTTTTGTCCTTGCCTTCTGTATGACACAACAACTCTAGACATGCATCACATGGATCTCTTCAACTGTTTGCAGACATCCATCATATGCCCCAAGTCTCTCCTCCAGTAGAGCATTCCATTTATCTCAAATATTTCTTATGTTACAGAGTAATGTTACTGAGTTTTATATTTCTAGCCTTTCACAATAGTTTATGATTTAGGAGTTGTAAATCTTAGTCTAGGAAACCAAATCCTGATCATCATGTTTTATATAGAAAGGATGTTTCCTTTCTTTTCCTTTCCTTTCCCTTTCCTTCCTTCCTTCCTTCCTTCCTTCCTTCCTTCCTTCCTTCCTTCCTTCCTTCCTTCCTTCCTTCCTTCCTTCCTTCCTTCCTTCCCAAAGAGTGCTTTACCACTGAGCCACATCCTCAGCCCTTTCCATTTTTTTATTTTGAGATAGGGTCTTGCTGAGTTGCTTAGGGCTCTGCTAAGTTGCTCAGACTGGTCTCGAACTTGCAAATTCTCCTATCTCAGCCTCCCAAATCATTGGGATTACAGGCATGTACCACCACACCCAGCTCTAGATGTTCCCTTTCTATGGTGTTCTATTTTATTTCTATGTCATACTTTCAACTGGTAGAAAATATAAAATTTCTAGTATCTCTGTGTAAAAAATTATCTCTAAACATAGCAGCTTAAAGCAATGAGCATTTATTATCTCACAGTTTCTGAGGGTCAGGAATCTTGAGAGTGTCTTAGCTCGGTGGTTCAGGATCAGGATTTTTCAAGAGGTTTCAGCTGGAGTCATTCAGGCTCATTAAATAAGTGCAGAGTCACTTTGAAGCTAATTCACATGGTCATTGGGAAGCTCTGGCTCCTTGCTGGCTTAGTTAGAGTCTTCACAAGGAAAGAGAGAAAAGGAGAATGCAAGAGAGTGAGTACTCAAGAGGGAAACAGCAGTCATCAATAATCTAATCTCAGAAATGACCTACCATTATTTCTGCCATAAACTGTTAGCCATGCAGACCATCCCTGGGACAAAGTAGGACTATACAATGCAGTGAAGGCAGGAAACAGGGGTCACTGGGATCCTCCTCAAGGCCAGTTACTATAGAGCTTTCAGGTTCCAGTCCAAGCCTTCAAGTAGAAGTGTTTTATGTTTTTTTCCGAGGGAATTAGTAATTTTCAAGAAAATGACATAGGGATAAAGGACTGGGAATATGAGCCTTTATATGCCCTCTTGCTAATTTCAATTAAATTATTAGTAAATTATTGCACAATTCTTTTATTCCCTAAATTTTTAAATTTGTTTTAATTAGCCCCACATGACAGAAGAATGCATTTATGCACTTTGGTATATCATAAATGGGGTATAATTTTCATTTTTCCGATTGTACATGTTGTAGAATCACATCAGTCATGCAGTCATATATGTACATAAGGTAATAAGACCTGTTTCATTCTACTATCTTTCCTATTCCCATATCCCTTCCCCTCCCTTCACTCCCCTCAACCTAAACTAACTCTATTCTTCTCTAGCGTCCCCCACCCCCTTATTGTGAATTAGCATCCACATATCAGAGAAAACATATGGCCTTTGGTTTTTTAGGGATTGGCTTATTTCGCTTAGCATGATATTCTCCAACTCCATCCATTTTACTGGCAAATGCCATAATTTCATTCTTCTTTAAAGCTGAGTAATATTCCTTATCCATACATCTATTGAAGAGCACCTAGGTTGGTTCCCTTGTGTAGCTATTGTGAATGGAGCGGCTATAAACATTGACGTGGCCACATTACTGTAGTATGCTGATTTTAAGTCTTTTGGGTATAAACAGAAGAATGGGATAGCTGGGTCAAACGGTGGTTCCATTCTGAGTTTCTGAGGGCGCCATACTGCTTTCCATAGTGCTGAGGATTGAACCCAGCACCTCCTATGTGTTAGGCAAGCACTCCACCACTGAGTTACAATCTCAGCCCCAAGTATAAATATTTCTAATGTAATTACAACCATTATGAAGCTTTTCTTACAAATATGCACCTATGTGTCAAATTGAACTAACTTGGTAATGAACACAAACAGGAGTCCAATCCTTTCCAACCAGTTATGGCATTTTTTCAGGCAAATGTGGTTTTTGACTTATAAAACCTTATAACACAATATTTTTAAATATTAAAAATAATTTAAAATAAAATACCATTATCCTTTTGAGAAATAGAACAGAGAAGTTTCAGCCTTCCTAAAGTTCACACAGTAATGTTACAAAAGAAGTTACCATCTTTGTATTGCATTGTATGCATACTAAAAATGTCTACTTTCACATCAGATTTTTAAATCATATGGACAGAGATCTTCAACCCCAAATGGACTGTCAGTCTGCAATTATTATTATTATGTTTTTAATATTTTTTAGTTCTCAGTTGATCTTTGTTTATATGCGGTGCTGAGAATCAAATTCAGTGCCTCACGTAGGCTAGGCAAGTACTCTACCACTTAGCCACAACCCCAGCCCAATTTGAGA
Organism: Tamias sibiricus; assembly: GCA_025594165.1. Classification (NCBI taxonomy): domain Eukaryota; kingdom Metazoa; phylum Chordata; class Mammalia; order Rodentia; family Sciuridae; genus Tamias; species Tamias sibiricus. The sequence continues at coordinate 136,168,191 of CM046658.1, read as the reverse complement.
TCTTTTTTGCTTTTGGGGGTCTTTCATATGGTTACGGTTATATGTAACAGGTAAATAAACACATGTAGTATGTATTTATATATATACATATCTATAATTCAAAATTATACAGTGCATTAAAATTTGAATTAGTGATAATAAAAATGAATTGAATGTAGCTATAATAAAGTTTGTTGACTAAGAAAATATGATATACTATTTTCCTCCTTTGTGGCACCAAGTTGGTGTACATCGCACAGGTTGGCCACTGGATTTTTGATATGCTAAACTCAAACTGAGAATCTGAATTGCAGGAAATTTATTATCTGTCAGTAGACCTGATGAATTCACAAATGCTTATTGCCTTTAATACTGAAAAATAAATGATAATCATCTTATAAAAATTCTTCCTTGCAGCACTGTATCTTTGAATTCTGAATTCTCAAGGAGTAATTTCTGAAAGTGTCTCTTGGCATTTTGTTATTTGTAAATTATGGCTGTATTACTTTAAGAAAATTCAATATCTGAGGATCATTATTTACCAAATACATGGAGGAGAGAAAATTGTTACTATTTGTACTATAAAAAGATTCTGTGTTACAAAATGATGCACTGCATGAATCTTATAAACAGGGTGCTTCTCTAGTGCATTTAAGAATGTGAATTGAATAACAGAAGCATGGTGTGTGCAGACTTTGCCATCCAACATCTATTATGGAACAAAAAGGGAGAGATTTTTTTTTTTCAATATAAGGTTGTTTCTGATTGATTTGTGTTCAGGGTCAATTTAAAACATTTAACAAATATCTCAATCCATCTTTGGCTATCTGTTGACTATTTTTGCCAGTAATCTTATTGTAGCTTTTATCCATCAACATGATCAAATTTATCTTTCAGTTCATCTAAGCCTACTAAATTTCTCTGAATTATATCAGTCAAGATGCTAAATGAGGATATAGAACATCTATGATCTCCTAATGCATCGGTTGCCATGGAAGCTGCTCTTTTGGCCTGATTTGATCAATTTTTTTTTCAAGCAAGTAATTTGATAATTCTTTCCAAATGGAAAATGTCATAATGTTCGTGTTACCAAATTGAAATAATCAAATTGTTTCTTTTAATTATTAATGTCCTTCTCCTAATAACCGTATTTTGATCATTTTATTTGCAGCCTACAGATATTAAGACTTGAAATTATTTAATTATAAGCATGTCACTAAATATATTTTTACTTTTAATTTTCCTTTGTACACTTCTCATAAATATTATCTTGAAGATTTCAAATCTTTAAAAAGTATAAACATTAGTAATGTTTTTTTTTTTTTTTTTTGAAAAGAGTAGTTAATTGTAGAGCATGTAGCCAACCACTATTGTCATTAAAAGCATCATTAAATGTTGCATTTGAACATTAAGTTTGCCACCAGTAGCAGAGCTGGGATCCTTACTCAGAATCTCTTGATCACCTGGTCCTGATACCTGCTTCTGAAATGAAATGGAACAGGTGTGGAAATGTGCCTTGCTATGAAATGCCATGTGCAGGGAGGGACTTTTCAGCTTCCCTAAACTAATATCAGACTCTAGGCAGCATTTTTATTTTATGATTATAGACATAAGACCCAGTGTGCACTTGCATACTTAACTTTAATGCTGCATGAAAAATAGGGGCATCATGAAATTAATTAGGACATTTATTTTCAGCCACAAGAAAAAAAAAAAAAGTTATTATCTAGCAATTGCCTGCTGTCCTGTAGGTGGCAGTGTGTTGCAAGGAGAGGATGATAGTGATAGCTCAGTAAAAAGGGGGAAAAAAAATCAGTTTCCTGTCAGAAATGTCTTCTTGCATCTTCTGTGTTCGGTCCCTTTCTCTAATGCCAGTCTCTAATTTGAATCCCTGAACATACATACTGTGTATCTCTGAAATCATCATCGTGCATGTTTTTTTGGTTCAAAGACGTTATCTGTTCTTTAACGTGTATCTCCAAGGACCCACAGTGGTTTTATGAGACCTGTGGGTGTAAAGGAATATTTTTTTGACTGACTGACTGTCAGTACTGAGTTGGAAGTAAACATCTCAACTGCTCTATCATTTTGTTTTTCAAAATTGGAGCACAGAAGTTATCTGGAGAGTGTTGGCCAAGGCATGAAGAACACATATATAGACATTCTGTCTAAAAAATATTCAGGAATAGGTATTTGTTTTTGAATCCTGAATTACTCTCTGTGATATGCTTTTCCATCTGGTTCTGTTGGGGATTAGAGGTTGCCAGATCTGCCCAAATGTTCTTGTCATAATTTTAAATATGAAGCCATGTTTATCCCTTTTCATTATAACTGTATATTCATGCTGAATATTCATTGTATTCTTATGTGAATACAATTTTCATATCAAACACATTAATAGGGAAAAATCCCTATGAGTTTTTCTGATCTTTTCTCTCAACCTAAACAGGAATTGTTGGATTTTTGGAAATGAGCACGTCTCTAATTACCAATATCTCTTGTAAAAAAGACAGTAAAGGAATAAGAGCAATCCAAACATTGCAGCTCCAAATCTTGATCAGAGATGTTATTACTTTTTATGTAATTATATTCTGTCCATGTCTGATTCAATTAGTAGTCTTTCCAGAAAAGCAGGTTACAGCATCCGGAGCTTTTGATCTCCTTTAAGCCTCTGATGTAATCAGGCAAAATGATCACTTCAAAAAGAGGACACAAACCCTCAAAACCTATCACCCCCATTTCAGATGATACTTTTAACCCTCAGTGCTTTCTGCAGCTGTCACCCTCAGCCAACAGCTGGGTTTAGCTGCAGGCTGCAAGCACAACCATTGCAGGGCATTCTAGCAATCTTTTAATGCTTTGTTTTTCAACAATGACTTCTTTCCTTTGCCTACTTTTTAAGAGGTACTGAAATCCAGCTCATTAATTCAGTTTATTAAAAACAAAACAAGACAAAACAAAACTTTTACAGAGGAACTATTTCAGATGACCTTTCCTGGCTACTTTGACATCTATAGCTTTGCTAAGTTTAGCAAGAGATTTTCTCTGTCTCCTTAGCCTTTTCAGTGTTCTCAGATTCAAAAAGAAAGAAAGAAAAAAAAAAAAAAAAGGCTTTTTTCCTTGACCCTAATTTGCGGCTTCCTATCTTCAAGCTGTAATGCCCTTCCACTGAGTCTCTTGTGTTTTATCGGATGTCACTTGTCTTTATGCTCTGGATGTACTTTGTGCTTTTTTGTCCTTTTCAAACTGCTCTGGTTGATTGTGGGTTTCAGTTCCCTGACAAAACTGTCCTACTCCTTTGTAAACTTCCTCTTGTGGGTAGAACACAGATCAGCTGCTGTTTAATAAACCAGCCATCTCATTTTATTCTTTTCACATCCATCAAAATGTCTTTTCCTAGAACTGGCATTCTTCCACTATTATTTGGTTAACTTGCCACATCCAAGTGATTTTTCATTTCTTGATTGGGGAAAGCAGCTCTCAAGGGTGATGTTTTTCTTGTCGTGTTGGAGAAGGCCAGCTTTCCACTGGGAGACAAAGAGCTTGCTCCTCTGCCATTTTATACCGACCCAGCCTTTAGCACCTTGAAGCAACTGCCTTTTGTGAAAGTTAGTGATATTTGGAGAAAAATGTCACATATTAAGCCCATCTTGAATTAAAGAACAGAAGAAAAATGACATAGCCTGACTTGATGCACTGTTAAAGTTAATTACAGTGATAGCATTCTGAATGTTTTATATATATATTGATATTTTTCTTTGTTGGTAAGAATCTCAAATTACAGCATTTATATACAATACCCATTTATTTTCTTCCTATCACTGTTAAGAGAAAAGCAAGAGTTATTTTTCTCATTTTGTGCATGGGCAAAATGAAGCGAGGCTAAGTGAGCAGAAATATAGTGACAGAAGAGGGAATAAATGTCTCCTGATTCCAAGCCTGCTGCCTCTAGCACTTTGAAGCTGCTGGCTTCTATGAAAGTTAGTGATATTTGGAGGAAAATGTCACCATTAAAGCATACTATAGCTTCTACTGGACCAAAGGGATTCTGTGTCTACATCAGCATGTAATGCAGTGATATAATTTTGAAAAACCATGTGGATCTGTAACTGCTAAAAGAAGACAATTTTCTTTGATTACTCTAAGAGTCTGTTAACTGATTAGAAAGGGTTCTTAATAATATAGGAGGCTCAAGACTTGCTGAGAACTTCTCCCAACTGTGCAACCCATTTGGGGGCCTCATTATTGAAATATCGTTAAGTACTTAAAATACGAATATTAAGCAATAGACAAAACTTACTGTAAGGAATGCAAACAACCAGCTTTGTTGTTCTGAGGAAGTCAGCATTTTTATATTAAAAACTATACATATGCATGTGTGCAATATGTATGTGCGTGTATAAATTGTTTTCAGAATTTTAAGTAAGCCTATGTGCAGAATTTTACAAAAATGGGTTTGAGAATTTCTAAGGGAATACTCCCAAATAGCACTCCTTTGCCACATCTGAATATTCAAGAAAAAAATAAAAACAACAAGAATGGAACATGGAGACCAAAATATCATTACAAACAGAGGTGAGGCAAAGCAAATAGCTTTATATCTGGTCATGTAATATACTTACAAACAGGAAATTTCAGAAATTTCACCATCTATTTCCAAGAGCTCTAAACTAGGGATTGCCCAGGAAAAGCTTACAGCATGCAAGTCAGGAAAATTTGTGTTCTCTGCAGGAAAGCTCTCTCTCAAAGGAAGGGAGTGGAGCTAAGTGGTGTTTGCCTGGTCCATTCTCTCCACATTTACCAACTGGTTAATTCCCAGGGCAGCACTTCTAAGGAAAACTAAACTTTGGCTTTTTGGAATACAGTTGGGGATTCAGCAAATTAGTAAAAAAAAATGGAAATCTTGCCATCATACATTTATTTCATCTTTGCTAACAAATGAAAATATTTTTTTCTTTTTCTTTCATGAACTGTGCAATTTTTAGTGAACTCATTGCCTTGTGATTGAGCAACATTTGCATACTATCATACATAGCTGACTAATGTTCACTAGTCGAACAAAGTTAGAGTATACTTGGCCAACCATAATATTTGGCGTATAGTAGGTAATAAAAATAGTCTCAATATTATTTAATAAATTGTTTAAAAATATTTAATAAGTTATCAATAATGATAAATACTGGTATTAATAAATAAGGCATACAGTGGAAACCCAAAGATAATATGGGATAATACATAATTCTGTGCTTAGTTGGGTTATCTGAATTCTATTTAAACTAGACTAACAGGATTGCGTGACTAAAAAGTTGCCTCACAACAAAGCAAGCAATCAGCAGAGTGAAGAGACAATCACAGAATGGGAAAAAATATTTGAAAACTATACATATAACAAGGAGTTAATATCCAGAATATGTAAGGAGTTCTAAAAACTCAATAGCAAATAAATAAAAACCCAGTTGAAAAAACTGGGCAATAGATCTAAATAGATATTCTCAAAAGAAACATACCAATGGCCAAATGGTATGTGAAAACATGCTCAACATCACTTATCAGGGAAATGCAAATTTAAACTACAATGAGATATACCCACTCCAGTAAAAATGATCATTATTAAACAACTTACAAAAATTGTAAGAAAGATAACAAGTATTTGATGAGTAAAAACGGGAACATTTGCACCCTATTGTTGTACCCACCATTATGGAAAAAAGGATGAAGGCTTCTCAAGTATTAAAAATAGAACTACTATATGATCCAATCTCACTACTGGGTACAGACTGAGAAAATGAAAGTGACATGTCAAGGACATCTGTACTCCACATTCATTGCAGCACCATTCAGAATAGCCACAAAATGGAGAAAATCTAAATGTCAACAGATGAATGGGTTAAGAAACACAAAAGAGAATATTATTATACTCTAACACAAAATGAAATCTTGTCATCTGTGACAATAAGGAAGAAACTGGGATCATTATGTTAAATAAAATACACAATGCAGAGAAAGACACATAGCAGTATGGTATAGCAGCATCTGATGTTCAAATAACTTAATGTTGTGGGTTCTCAGAGAAAATGGCAGTTCTTAGATTAAAATACTGGTCTAACTTTGAGGATTCTTCTTAAGGTGGCTTTGTATATATTGAACCTTCTGAGCTGGAGTGGGAGAATCCTGTTCTTTAAATTGATACTGCCTTTCAGCTCTTCTTTGGAGCTTCTGTTTTCTTGTCTTTTGTGTCACAACATTGAAGATGCTCAGAATTGAAAAGTTGAATCTGAGTAATACTAGTAATTATGGGAAGTTAGCTTTAAATATCATTAAACAATTATGAATAACATTCACTTCAACATATTTGTTGTACTGCTGAGTGTTAACTCCAGCCTAATTGTTTATGTCACAAAGTCTATAGTAGCTAGAGCTACCAAGTATTTCATACAAGTTAATAATATATAGAAGAGGACATTGCTGAAACCAATAATATTAGCACCTAAAATGTTAAATATTACTCACTAGGGGCCAGTGTAAATTCTACTGCTGTAAACAAGAAGACTCTTCACACTTCCACATTTGTAATAATTAGTATGATAAAGTGTTGACCCAACCACTTGTTAATATTCATGAACTGTGATTTCTTGGTACTTTTGACAACAGCATATGTACCTGTAGAATTCTTTACCATTTGTTGTCTGTGCTACTAAATAATAAAAAAACATTGGTAGTCTCTGGAACAGGGGAATGTTTTCTACTGCAATAAATTCTTGGAATAGATTTCTGATTCCTATATAGATAGAGAGGTGAAAAGATTCAGTTAGAATGAGGATTTTTAATTTTTTTTAGTCATTATTTCCTTCCATATTGGGAAGGTTTATAACCTGAGACAAAGTTGGAATTTAACAACTTCCATAACATAATTAGTACATTCTTACATAGTAATGAATTCCAAACCATTATGGTGTGGATACTTTTAATGGGATTTCACTTTTTTTTTTTTCTTTTTTCCAGAGACACAAATTTGTTTAGGAAAGCAGATACACATTCAAGGGAGAATGTAGGATATCTCAAGAGGGAGGTATTTTTTTTTGGATAAAGTAAGAAATATACATTCAAGAGAGAATGTGACCATCTTGAGAGTGAGAAACTTTTGGGTAAAGCAAGGAATAAACTCTCAAAGGACAATGCAGGACATTTCCAGAGGGAGGGACAGTAGGCTTGCATTTTTAAAAATTTCATTTGTTCTAATTGGTTATACATGACAGTAGAATGAATTTTGATACATCTTACATAAATGGAGTATAACTTCTCATTCTTCTGGTTGTGGGTTTGCATTTTTAAAGTCACTATTATTCGATTTCAAAAATTCAATTTTACAATCCTGTTTTCTTGCCACACAGTCAATGATGTATAAACACTTTAAATCTTCCTCTTCATTTCCTCCTGGTCTATCATTAAATGATATTAAATGATATATTCAATAGTATATATTTAATGGCATAATATATATATGCACATATGTAATGTGATTTTGCCTTATAAAATATTTTGGATTAATTTTGGTTCTTTTATTAAACACAAGTTTTAGCTCAGTCTTGCCCACCTACATGTCTTGGTTGTTGTTTATTTACTTATATGATTTTTCCTCTTTCAATAATACCCATTAGAATGTGCCTATGAAATTTTTCATTTTGTTGTTGAACTTATTTTTTTTTAATCTGTTTAATCCTTCTGTAGACTATTTTTCTTTAGATAGTAAGCACTTCAATTTGAAGTTTTATGTTATGATAGCAGGGTATATTATAAATCATATTATTAACTTCCTGATAATCACTTTGGCATTGAATAGCCTAGCCCTCTAGGATGTATTTCTTTATGGTTATTGTTATAACAATGCATGTTTTTATAAATGCTTTTAAAGATCTTTCCTTTCCCAAAACATCTTACCTTAAGTTCTTTGAGAGTATAATACAATTAGTTAATGCTGTATATTTTGTAATGGTAACGTGTTACTGGAAAAATGAAAGAAATAATTCCAGGAAAATAAAAGCTTTGCCTGCAAAAATTAGCCTAAACAAGGATAATGGAAGTGATTATTCTATGTAGTGGAAATGTGATAGAAAAAGCAACAATTATATCCTCAGTTGTGTCTGATGTAGATTTCTTGCGGATTTTTTTTTTTTTTTTTTTTGTAGTTGTAGGCTATTTCTCTCCGATTCAATGTCTGTTTCAATGCTCACAACAACACTAACACCACACTCCCACTGGGCATAATTGTAATATAATTGAGAAGTTAGTTGGCCACTTAGGTTTATCATGTTATGACAATGTCACGTCTTTTTACTGTTGTGATTTGTTAACCATTGCCTTGTGCCTCTTATTTCTTTTACTACATGTTATCTTTTGAATAACTTTCTGTCATTTATTCTCCAACCAAGACTAACACAGTGGAGTTGTTCTGAAGACATCATTTCTTCAGATGTGATTGCTTGCTTGGCTCTTTTCTAAGACATTAGTGGTAACTTTCTTTCTCTCTCTCTCTCTTTCAACCTATGTTTCATTATTCTTGATTAATATTGATCAGGCTTGATTAGAAAACAAGAACCTTATCAAGTAAAAGATGGCTTTTATGAGGCTGATATAAACTGTGTACCTAGCAAGTCCCAAGATAGAGCATAAACTCTTCAGGTACAAATTATAGTCATGTCACGTGAATTAAAAATCATGTGTCATTTTAAAGTTACACAAAAGTAAGTGTGTCTTAGGATAATAATGCATGAAGACAGTCCAGTGTATATGTGTTCTACAAGTTCTTACTTATATCAAATATAAGGTCTTATGAACTTTGTAGCAGTTCTTCTCAGTATACATGTCAACTATATGGCTGCCTCTGAACAGCAGAGAGAATGATTTTCACAGCTTTGTCTTAGAACAGTCACAAAACACACCAATCAGTTACTAAGAAGACATTTTTTAAACATCATACCTTTTTGAAGGATAAGTGTGCTAATTTCCTTATTTTTATAGCATCTTTAGATGTTGCCCAAGATAATTAATTCAGAACTAGAAATTTAACTATTTAATGTAATGTCATAAGGCAACCACTCAGATAATTCAAGTTAATGGTACAGGTATATAAGGTAGACGGGAGAGAGGATAGGAACAGCAGGTTACATATACATACTCTTTATTTCTTTTGATGAAGAAAGAATGGGCACTGTCAGCCATTTATGAATAAAGAAAGTTATGTAAATATATTGTGGTGATGGTACCCAATAAAATAACACAATATCAAGCTGTTGAGATATCTGTTTTCAGAAAATAGGAGGCTCATGTGTGAAAACACAGGTCTTATATTTTTACTTTTAACTTCATTATTGTTTGAATGTTTTTTTTTCATATGTAGTCTATATATTTAGGAGAAATAAATCTCTCCTTCAGTGTTTTCATTTTCTATTCTTATTGTCTATACCTTATAGTATCACAAGTGGCTTTGTTAAAATCTCAAATAGCTTAAATCCCCTCCACCATCTTCCCATCTAAGTACTAACCAGGTCCAAACCTACATAGCTTCTGAGATCAGAGGAGATGGGGAACATTCAGGGTGGTATGGCCTTAGATGCTCCCCTTCCTAAGAATTAACTGTGTAATATGACTTCCAGGGCATTTCCACTGCTTGTTCCCTACTCACCTATGCCCACCTTTGGGTGAGACCATTCGTGCTGTGTCTACCCTATCAGTACCAGGACTGATAAGAATAAAATAACTGTTGTCCAATATGTTCCAAAGGTTAGAACAAAGAGCAATATGCAAATATAGAAAGGAGGAAACATTCAGAGCCATTCAAAAATGTAAGAATTACTTCTGGAGATACTGAGAACCTGTCATCAGAGGGTTCGGTTTAGGCCAGGTGACTAATGGCAACAGCATCATTCATATGGTGGACAGTTGAGCCACATGTGTGGTTGAGTTTCTTCTCTGCCCTGCTGGAATCTAGGGGACATGTAGGAATCTTTGCTTCTTCTGATATGTAGAAGAGGATGTAGCATGCAGCCCTGAGGATGGTGTTTCTCCAAGCATAATCCAAAGAGTCCCTGCATGAGAATGATATTATAGTGCTTGGAATTTTCTGGGTCCTAGTGCTGGGTCAGAATCTTTGAATCTTGAGAGTCTTGACTTTTAATAAGTTCCCCAGATGATTTTGATGCCCTCATAACATGAGAACCTGTGCATGGAAAGCAGTGACATATGCAAACTTTGTATCAGGTAAGTACGTGCTGTGTGAGAATGTGGCTGTCCTGTGGCCATAGCAGTGTGTGCAATGACATAACGCCAGGGGGAGAAGGACAATGCCAGCATTTAAGAGAACTGTGTACTTTTTGGTTTTGTACTATATTTTCTCTCCTTTTTCTTCCTCTTCATACTATAGCAATAATGATGAGTGTTGATGAGGCAATAGTTAATCCCACCCCAGGCACTCATTTTCAGGTAATTATTTGAAACCAGAGCAGCACTTAATAGCACTGACTTACCAGTTTAGGGGATTAACTAATTAAAAGCTCAAGCTAGACAGCAGCCTCCTCCCCATTCTTTTTCTTCTTCTTTTTCCTTAAACTGGATAAGAGGAAGGGAAAGGGAAAAAAAAGTATATTTCATTCCCTGATGGTTTTCTGCCTTCATTTTATATTATTAAAATATGGAGTGCGATTTTTGATGTCTTTGTTCAGAAATGTATACTTCCAGGTTAATATGAAATTATGGGAAAGGCATAGTTTAAGAAAGGAACCACCCTTTACTCAGACAGATTTATTTAAAAAGATGTAGGAGAACATTGTAGCAGGGCAATGCTTTTGACAAACTATCTGAATGATTAAGAGAAAAAAAATGAAAAAATTGGATTTCATTAACTAGGTAGACTTTCCACACTGTCTCAAATCACTAAACTTTGTATGTAAATTTTAGTCCAAACTATCATTGGTCTAATAAGATAAATTAATGAGACATGTGCAGTGATATAAAAAAAATTCCTCCATTGATTATGTGAAAGCAAATGCCATATCTTGTTGATAGGAGAGGATCCATTTGTGTTTGTTTGTTTCTGAGAGAACCATCAATGCAAAACTCAACATATTTTCCACAGCCTTGCACTTGGCTGGACCAGTGTTGAGACTTGTCTTCCTGGGAGCCCCTGTTGCACTTGGATGCACGTTTACTTTCAAAGCTGTGCAGTGATATATCAAAACCATCTTTTAAAAGCAGAACCATTTCAAACAACAAAATTTTGTCTTTCAAAGTTTCCAGTACTCTTAACATCTCAAGAAGAGCTAAAATACCTGCTATGGGCAGCAGGGTTTTGACTAAATTTCACACATTATTAATCTTATGATGTTCACCTACATACTCTGGGTAGTTTAGTTGCATTTTTTCCTTTTCATGTACACTTTAAAACTGTCTACTGGAGTTCTCCTTTCTCCTGAAGGTGGCTAAGATATCGTTGTGTGTGAAATGGTCCTGTTTATAGTTCAATGTCAGCTTGTTAAATCTGGGAAGTGATTAGGGGGATCTTTGGTGTGAGAAACACATTAAGATTATTGTGACTATTGCCATTCATGAATTCAGATTTAGCCATGTAGATGACATTCCTTTTCCTTTTTCTTTTGAAAGGAAGAGATGGGAACTTTTAAAATTATCCTTTTAAGATGCTATGTACTCTTTAGTGGAGTCTAAAATGTAACTCTAATAAATATTCATCTAATCTGCAGGCCTTGTACACAGAGTTTATCACCATTTCAATTTCAAGCTCTTATTATCTGCCTGCAGCACTGTCACTCTGGACTAGCTCATCCTCCCACCCCCTTTGATAGCGACAACAAAAGATCTAGACCCTTTTTATATTTCATAGTTGTGCTTAGGCTTAGTAAAAAATCTTGTAATATTCATCCACGCGTGCTTGTCTCATAGGATAAGGTAACCATATCTTTTGCCTTGCTTATTTTCCTTTTCTTGTTTAAATTCTGAAGCTCTCCTTTTTTATTTCCAAATTCATTTTCTTTAGTACATCCAATTCTCTCTGGCACTCCCATGAACAGCTGTGGGTGGTGATGGGCGATGTGTTGAGATAGCGCTTCAGTTCTCTGCACGTCCCCTCTGAGCTGCGTTAGAGAACCCAGGAAGGTATAGAACTGCACTGTGGCAGATGGACTTTCAAATAGCATTCACCAAGATCTTTCCCTTTCATATCAAGAAACGCGAGCTGTATACCCTACTTAGTATGCTGACATTTCACAGTTGATATCCTCATATATTTTCCCTTTCACTTGATGGGCAGGGATGGGAATTGAGGTGCCCTTTTCAAACAAAACATGCTTTTTTTTTTTTTTTTTTTTTTTTTTTTAAAGCATCTGTGAATGTCGGCTACAACACATTTAGCTGAATTCTGCTTGTTTGCTAACCTCCTATGTTGTACACCTAAGGCAGTGACTACCAAGTTTTGAGACAATGTTTAATAGTTTGCTAAGAGTTCATTACCTATTTGGCATAGGGGTGCTCTACTTTATTATCTGTTTAGTTTAGAAATGGTTAAGAAAGTAACTCTGATGCCATATTTTCACTTCTTTTTCTTTGCACTAGTTTGAGGACTTATGTTTCATTGATTTAAAAATGTCACAGAAATTGGTGCTAAAGAAACTCTTTGGACAGTTTGATGATCTTAAATACAATGTTTACAAAACCTGGACAGTGAAAGTCATTCTCCTGTTTAATACAGTCCTATATTTTGAACTTATTTTTATTTTGTACTCCAGAACAATTAGATGGCCAAGCAATTTTCCCAATGGAAAAAAGGAGTTTTGCCAAAAAGATAGGGAATTGCACTTAGGCTTTAAGCTTCTTTTTGAATGGCAGTTTCAAATATCAAAAACTTTCAGCAGAAATATCTCATGCTTGTTCTCAGCCCTGCAGTAAATTTGGTTATGGAAAATTTAATACAGTCTGTGTGGAGAGTCTGGAGATAAGTAAGTGTGTTGTTTCCTCTTGGGTAACTCCAAATTGTTTTCTTTAAACTTGTGATTTAGCAGGTAATCCTCCAGGTGAACCTTGACAATCCGGTTATACTGTAGCGCCAGGACCTCTGGAAACAGCCTGTGACTGGCCAGCTGCCTCCTGACTCCCAGCCCTGGGCCTGGGAGAAAGACACGTGAGTTGGAGTTTCAGTGTGAGGTTTATGCAGATTGAAAAGGAACCCCTAATGATTGTAAGAGAAGTTTGCAGGGGTTTTGGGCTCAGTAGCGAGTAGCAGTTTTTAAAGTTTTGTTTGTGCAGGTGTGATTCCTGGTTTCACCTCTCCTGGCTATTTGAAGGACAAAATTTTATGAAAGGTTTAAGACTAACTTAAAAGAACATAAAGTTTTGCCCTTTGAGAACTATAGAGAAGAATCTGGGATAGGGGAAGGTTCAAAATCAATGCCCCTAATCATTTTGTGATAGCAGAAGGTGGATTTTGCTAGCAGTGAGTAAGCACAACAGGAACAGGTTTATTATTTATGAAAGTACTTACGATGGTAACAGTTCTAGGGCTATGATTATATGTCAGAGGCTAAGCCAATCATGCTGTGTACTCACATTTTATTCTCACAACCCTATAAAGTAGGAACTGTTATTTCTTCTGTTATACAGGTAGGATAATTGAGACTCAGAAAGATAATTGTGTTAGGAAGAATAATGACCAAAGCTCTGGGTCCTTTTCCCTGAAATTTGTGAATAGGTTGTTTTATCTGGCAAAGAGGAATTTGCAGATGTGATTAAGGTTAAGGACCTTGAGATGGGGAGGTTATCCCTGCTCACCTGGGTGAGTTGAACCAAATGACATGGGTTCTTATAATCACGAGATTTTTTCTTGTATATGTCAAAGATACAGTTGTAAGATGGAAGAAGGATTAGAGATTTGATGTTGCAGATTTTGAAGGTGGAGGAATAAAGTGATGAGCCAAGAAATGCAGATAGCCTCTAGACACTAGAAAAGGCAAGAAAATGGGTTCATTTCAGTCTTTTGAGAGTAACACAGCTCTGGAAACACCTTGAGCTTTGCTTAATGAGGCCCAGACTTCTGATTTCCAGAACTGTAAGATAATACATTTGTGTTTTCAGCCACTACATTTTTGGTTATCTGTCATGACATCAATAGAAGACTAGTATAATGATGTCCCAAGCTTGAACAGTTAGTCCATGCTTCTCTCTGTCTTCCAGAGCTAATCCTACCTCACCTTTCCATTCTGGAAGGGCAACCCTCTCCCCAGAGGCTTCAGGTGCTCAAGCATCTACAGATAGTTTCTCTATTCCCACAAGTCTGAGATAGGAAAGCATGGTAGTACTAAGAAGCGTGTGTTTTTCCTCTCTCTATTCCCTAAGTCAGCTCTAATTGAAAATAGTTAATGGGAAATATGCTCCTTAATGTCACCATTCCCAATTGTTTATCTCCATGGCTACAGAATTGAATTAGCTCATTCCTCTCCTACAACTACTTTTCCTTCTACATTTTTCTCTTGATATTATTTTTTAAATCCTGTTTTGTTCTACTTTGTTTCCCACTTTATAATGTGAGCTGGTGGGAAATTAGTTTTGACAAGTGGAATACAGCTTTACTCCCCTGTGGAACACATATTAAGATTAAGTGACATCTCCTATACTTACAGTTCTGAATAAAACCATGAGCTAACTTCTTGAAGGGACTGAAGGATAGGGGAGGAAAAAGTCTAGGGATAGAAAATAAACAAATAATAAAAAAAACCCTAAGCCCCCCTGCCCCCCACCCCCAAATTCAAAACCACACAGAAGATAGAGGAGCTCAGTCTTTGTTTAGAGAGGTTGACTGGTAAGAAGGTTGTTAATAAGTTCCTAGTTAACCACAATACAACTGAGTGACTTTTTTTTTTTTTTTTTTTTTTTTTGTATTTCTTACTATCTTATAAGAATTTTAAACCATGTGAAGTGCTTTGTTACTATTTAATATTTTGCATTCATACATTATTTATTCATTTATTCGTGCAAAAACATTTATGGAGTGCCTACGAGGGCTAGGTGTTGAGTAGGTGGTAGAATACATTGATATATAAGACAGTCTAGGTTCTTGCTTCATTGGGGGGGGGGGGCATTCTCTTGTTGAAAATATTTAAGTAGAACAAGGAAATGGTCAAGTAAATAGCATAATTACAATTGGGAAAAGGATGAAAGGATATATAAATAAATGAATTATGATAGAATTACAACAACGTAATGACAGGCTTACAGTAAATTGTTCGTGAAGGCATCTCTGAAAAGGTAATGTTTACATTGAGACCATGTTTAAATTGAGAAGGGCAGAAAAGCTGGTCTCTAGGAAAGTAGAGGGTTAGGCACAGAATACAGCATGTGCTTATGCTCCAGCGAAAGCAAGGGCTTGCTGGTGTGTCCACAGAACTGGAAAATGACCCTAATACTGGGGGAGAATGAGCTAGGGAGAAGACTCAAGACAAGGTTGGAATAAAAAGCCAGATCAGAGAGGGCTTCTATAGGCCAAGCATGAGAGTTTGTATCTTAATCTAGCCATAATAGGAAGCCATGAAAGTACAAAGCAAGAAATTAACACAAATCGATCTATGCCTTATGGGAAATTTGTTCTGCAGAAAAGGAATTGTAGAGGGAAAGAGTTGAGGCAGGGAGACTACCAGGACTGGCATCGATGACACAAACACCCCTAGTCCTATGCTACCACACCACAGTCTGCACAAGTACAGTGAGAGTCTTTTTGAGGAAGACACATTCCTATAAAAGGAAGAAGGGCTGCATTACACCTCTGCTATCTTTTAGTCAAGATTTCAAGAACAAAGATTTCTGTTCTCTTGATGTCATGAAAATTTATCCTTTCTGCATAGACATTTGTACATTTTTATGCAAAGTTTGGTAGTATGATTTGGGGGCAAGTATTAATCTATTCTGAGAATTGGAAAGCTAAGATATAAAGAAATAACTTCTTCAATATCAGTTTATATGTGAGCCATTTAAAATATCTTCTTCTGACTCAGTATAATTTATAAAATTCAGGATAAATTGTCAAGTTTATTGAGTATGAAATTGTCTCTGGTATGGATCTAATACCTCTGCATATTCCTGTTTCCTCTGATGATGAGCTCACCTTTATAAAAGAAGCTCTATTCTGCTCTAAAGACATTACATGGAATTTAAAAGATGCCAAAATATAAGTGAATTCAACTTCTAATTTCATTTTGAATTAAAAAACCATCAGTAGTGCAAAAGTTGACAATAATGACTAGTTAAGGCTTTATGTAGAAAAAAATTTCATCAAGAAATTAAAATGCTAATCATCTTACAACAATAAACACTTACCCACATTGTTTATATGCACTATTCTACTTGCTAAAGAGGATTTAAGAATCCGCGTTAGTGTGTAGAGTTAGTGCTGTGCTGGTGAATTGAAGTTGCTAACTATTTGAATTGTCAACTGTGCATTTTGGTGGATTTTTGCCTTGAATGCTAATGTGATTTTTTTAAAAGTATCATTTTGATGAATTTTATTATTACATTAGATACAGTCTGTTCTTTTTAATTTTTTTCCAATCAGTCATGTCCACTTTATCACTGCCAATGTGCTACCATAACATTAAATATGACCAGAGGTAAACATTATTGAAAGCTGTGCCTGTTACTGCTGTTTTACAGTAGCGTAATTTTGTTTTTATTTCCTTTGATTTTATGCTGATATGGGTTTCAGCAGAATTTGCCTGCAGCCTCTTTCAACTTTTCCTTTTAATTAAAAAGCCTAATTGGGAGTAATAAAAACTTCCAATTAAGCCTTTTAAATAAAAACTGAAAGCTGAAAGTGGCTGTGGTTGCAGATAGAGCCTGGCACCAACGTGTTCATTATGGAGGGATTCTGCTACCGCAGGAACGTTTGTGGTTTACAGGCTTAACTTGTGATCTGTGAGTTAGGAGAATCAGACCTTGGGAGACACAGAAAGACAATTTATGGTTAAGCGTCCTTATGTTCTGAGTGGGGTCTTTGGTTCTGAAGTAGGAGTGAAGGAAAGCTTCATTTCATAATGGTAGGTCCAGTACACAAAAATGTCAGTTATGTAGCACTTTCAACAATAAAATTCAAAGATTCTACTATTTGAACTACAAGATAAAACATCGTAGATTATGTGTTGTTTTCATTTAGGTTATATATAACTAAATGTGTAGGTATATACAAATTTTTGATATGCTTTATTTTCTTTGAATTTTTACATTAGAGAAATGTGCTGGGGAAAGCCTGCCACAGAGCCAAGGATTATACAATCTACACTTGGACAGATTGGTGCACAGTTTGATCCTTGTGTACCAATTGAATAATAAAAGATTAAAATAAACATTTCACACTATTTGAAATGTGTAAATATGTGGCTTTCGGGGATTTTCCTGTAAATATAATTTTTAATGTACGACTGTAATTCCTCTTAGCTTGTAATACATACATTTGGGGGAATGGGTGTGGATTATAGTGGGGAACCTCCTTTGGAGGGGGAATCTTTTACGTTTACTTTACAATTGGGTCTTGATTGATTTCATATGTTTTGGAGAGGATAAAAGAAAAAAAATTTTCATGTCTGAATCATTCAGTTAAAGTAAAATATTATTTTAAGCAACCTTTTATCTTATGGCCACTAATTTAGGATTATTTTGCAAAATTTGTTTTTGTTTATTTACTTATTATACCTGTTGCTTGAAGAACACTTGAATATATAAAAAATCAAAATCCTGTGCCAGGTGTGGTGCTGCACGCCTGTAATCCCAGCACTTGGGAGGCTGAGGCAGAAGGACTGCGAATTCAAAGCCAGTCTCAGCAATGGTGAGGCACTTAGCAACTCAGTGAGACCCTGTCTCTAATAAAAATACAAAAAAGGGCTGGGGATGTGGTCCAGTGGTTGAGTGCCCCTGAGTTCAATCCCTGGTACCAAAAAAGAAAAAAAAAATCAAAATCCTGCATAATCATACCTCAAAATTCTTTTAACATTCTAATATATGACTGTCAATTAAAAAAACTTCATTCTTTATGCACATACAATAAATAATAAGATTGAGCATATATTGCTAATAATTTTTTATTTAGTCTTTTTTCACTTAGCATTACATCTAAGCATTAAGCATTTCTCATCTTCTAAGACATATATGTACGTGTCCTTCTTTATCTGACTGACCTCCAGTTTTTGGATGTTTGTGATTGAGAAGCTGAATTCTATAGCAGCTGAGAGTTCAGATTTGGGAGTTTTGCTACCTATTTAATTTTTGTTTCCAAAATCTACCAGCTGTGTGATCTTGGACAATTTCCTTTTCTGAGTTTTTTTTTTTTTTTTTTCTACAAAAAGTGCAGAAAAGCACAATTTACATCTCATTGAATAGATATAAGGATTAAATGGATATTCTATATAAAGGTGCCATGTCATATGGTTAGCATTACATGAATATTAGTTGTTATTACTTCCAATTATTTTCTATTTTCAGCAATTTATAGTTTTCATATAATAAAAATTATTTTCTGATGTCCTTTGTCCCATGTTAGAATGATTTATTCATGTCTTTTATTATGTAAGAAATACATAAAAAGAAAGCTGTGAGTATACTTCCTATAGGGCCACATATTTATTGTTAAGATTATTCATATAGTTTGTGTTGTTTTTGGTATCTGTTATGAATGAAATATGTTTTTCTTCATTGAATTTTCAATAGCTTAGTTATTAATGGATCAGTTATTGTGCTTTATATACCCATCTAATCCATCAATTTACTAAATTTTTAGTAATAATTGACATTAATTATTACTTTAAAGACACAAAGGGCATTTCAGTAAAATTGTCTGCTACCAAATCTTTAAAAAATAATTCTTTCCTAGATTTTAGCTTTTCTTACATTTTTAGGTTTCTGTTTTTATTTGAGTCAATTTTGAGATTTCATATTTACTTCATCAATTTTTTCATATATCTTAACATACAATTCTGCATTGAATTTACTGGGGATTACATTTTTCCTCTATTTGTTATTAGACTTTTTTTCATGTTTATTTGCCCATTATTCAATCTTTAATTTTGATAAGATTTTACTAATTTTACAAGAGATTTTACTAATGTTACTATTATTTTTTAAAAATAGAAGCTTTATTATTTATCTCATTGTTTTACTTTTGTTTCAAATTTATTTTTTATTATTCAATTTATTTCTTTTGTAATTTAAAAAAATTTTTGTTTTTATTTTTTAAACTATTTTTTTTCTAATTCTTTTAAGTAAATGATGAGTTAGGTGAAAAAAAGTAAGGAAATATTCTTTATTATATCATAAATTTGTTTCTGAGTATTTCTTTGCTTGTATTTAATGCATTTTGCCATAAGATTCCCCCCCCCTTTTTTTATGTCTTTCAATTTTAGAAAAATGTCTTGTTGGCCCTAATATTATATAAATTACTATTTATTTATTTATTTATATTTTTAAATCTTATATAAATTAATATTTATTTATTTATATTTTTCTTATCATATTTTTGTCTTGACTCTTGTTTATTTTGGCACTTTCTTTCATCTGTGAGTCTCTCTGTCACATCCTGCTCCAGAGTGTTGATAGGAGTATCTTTTTAAAATAATGTAATTTTCACCACTAAATGTTTCTCTGACTCTCCTTATGATACAAAACCAAAGTCTTTAGAGGACATATTAAGTTCTCTGTAATTTTCTTAATGTTCATCTGTAGTCTTCATCTGCCACCATGTCTTCATCATCTCCTAAACAATCTGTTGATCATTTATACTATGTAACTTCCTTTATTTGGTTACTTTTATGTTCTTACTATACTTCTCTAATCATATTCTTTATTATATGCATTACCTTCTGTGTAACTTCTTTATACCTAGCAACCACTCATCCATCTTTCCAGGATAATCTTAGAGTTTTGAGGTAATTCTGATACTACTGCTCTCATTGTATTCCAGTAGCATTGTTTGTCTTCATGCCTGTCTCCCACTGTGGACTGTTGATAAAGCCAGGGAATAAGTCTTTTAGACTTTTATATCACTGTAACTTTTAAACATCAGAATTATCCCATAAATTATATGCTTTCTACTTTTGAAGACAGCAAAATGAAATTCAAAGAAGTTAATATTTCCAAAGTCACAGAACTAGAAAATTACATATATGGGATAATAATTAATTCAAATTGATATTCACTGCACTAATATTTACAAGTTTTGAAAAAACATTTGCTCATGGCCAAAGAAAATGGAAGCATCTACATCCTCAGCATCTACAGGCTTTGTCTGAAATAGCCCAATACAGTACGATATTTAAAGTACTTTCTTCTATAGAAAGCATCTTTTGTTTATTTAGACTCTGTTGTATATGTTTCAATATAAAGTAATATTTTATTATTTTCTATTAAGAAAGTTAATAACCTTTTACCTAGACTTGATAGTTAATAGTTGTTGTGTTCTACTATTAGAAGATGATGAGTTGACAACAATATTATTGTTAGGTTAAATGGCAAAGCAATGAAACTAGGTTTTAAATTCGGCATTGAGGGCAATTTCTTTTTTATATTACTCTAGACTCCCATGCCAGGCATGAATACAAGCAAAAACCCCCATGGCTTACCCTTTCAGTCGCTGAATGGAGAGTTACCAGAATTCTACTACAAAGGGGATATGATGCAAAGTTTTTGCACTAATCTTGTTGGAAATTTCTACATACTTACCATGTAATTTAGATAGCAAATCCCCTTTATATGTGATGAACTTATGTTTATCTGATCTCTTATTCTTTTACAGTTCCCAGAAAATTATTGTCTAAGAACTTTTTAAATAAAAATATAATTCTTAATTTTATCTGTAATATGGCTCAAGCAAATCTTGTGACCTACATCTCGCTGTCCATTCTCAAACATCATTTTCACTGTAATAATTATGTTTTATAGTAAAAATATTCATAGTTTTGCATAGCTACAGTATTCAATCTTGAAAGAATGTCTGCTTGATATACCAGCTTTATGAATTGCTCTAAGCATATAAATGAATTAACAAATTTATCACTGTATTTTTTGTTTCCTTTACAGAAAGAATAATGGATTTCAGCAATGAAATCCATTGGAAAAATATGATGTAGTAGGATGTAGAAAGTACTTCACCATTCAGGTGATTATGTTTTAAATACAAATGAGCATTAACAAGTATATTTAAACCAGATTTTTGCTCCTGTATTTGCTATCTACAATACCTCATTTAACACACTGAAATGGTCTAGAAGCAAATCATTTGAGTTAAATGGTTCATAGTTCTTGGTATATGACCTTGTAGATGCTGGATGCCTATTAATTTGATGACACTAACTTTCCTGTGGTTGGGACTGGCAAAACTTGGAACCATTCACATTTACTCATTCACATGTTTTTTTTCCCAAGTCAATAGTGTTCCTTCTTATAGAAATCCCCAGATAGACTATTAACTTGCTCAACAATTGTGTTATCATTAGTCACTAAAAAATCTACATGTTTTTATAGACAGCATCACTAGAAATAGTGTACCATGATCTACAAAATTGGCTATTCCTCACTTGAGAGTTTTATTCCATTTTCACCTATTACGTGAGATTTTCTTTCCAAAGAAATTTTGAAGTTGGATTTGAAGGAAACCTTAAGCAATTTTAATATATTTGCTTAATTGTCATTTCATTATATTGTTATAACTCCTCCACACCATATTGCCTTAGTGTTAGCTAGTCAAATCAGTATTCTAATGATTTTATTTTAAAATTTCCTTGATAATGGATTTTTAGTGATGTTGTAAGGTAGCCCTAAAGTCAAGATGCAGGGTTTTCATGTAGAAAATACAAGGATCAAGGTCATTTGACCGACTTTCTTTAGTAATTAAACCAATGGTATAAAAATATGTATATATCAGGATATTCTGATAGGTTTAAGTTTATTTATTCCTAATTCACAAATCATGCTTGGGTTAGGACTATTGCCTCTTTTACTATTAAGTTCATTTGGTGGAGCTGTAAAGCTGGATAATGATTGAATTTATTTCATTTTTAGTGCTGTTTCTCTACCTTTGCTATATCTAGCCCTATATCTATTTGAAAATAATTCATAAAATCATTAACCATAGAAACATAAATGAAAATGGCACAGAAATAAACAAAATCAGAGATTTTAGTACTAGTGATTGATAAGGATGTAACAACAATAACATACACCTAGTTTTTTTCTCATTTTTTTTAAAATCAAATTTTGATCTAGGTTAATTTTGTCAGAAATTTGAACAGATTTATAGAAGTCAGTTTGTGTGTGTATGTGTATGAACTCAAACTAGTAAAAACTTCATAGACTATAATAGAATATATTCTTTTAAAAAAGAAAAGGAAAAAAAAGTATATACAATTCTGCATGGCTTCATTGACATGCTGAATCATTACCTAATAAACTCATCTTCTCTCCTGAACCTTTAGCATTAGATAATGTGTTCTCTAAGACATTCTTTTGCATTTGAACATTCCACAAATATGTACATATTTCATTTTTAAAAATTTTAATTTGTTATATATGACAACAGAATGCATTACAATTCATATTACACATATAGAGCACAATTTTCATATCTCTGGTTGTATACAAAGTAGAGTCATATCTTTCATGTCTTCATGTATGTGCTTAGGGTAATGATGACCATCGTATTCCACCATCTTTCCTACCCATGTACTCCCTCCCTTCTCCTCCCTCCCCTTTTCCTCTTTGCCCTATCTAGAGTTCATCTAATCCTCCCACCCCCCACCCGCAGCACATTATAAATAAACATCCTTAAATCAGAGAAATCATTTGTCATTTGGGTTTTGGGGATTGGCTAATTTCACTTAGCATTATATTCTCCAGCTCCATCCATTTACCTGCAAATGCTGTGATTTTATTTTCTTTTAATGCTGAATAATATTCCATTGTGTATATATACCACATTTTCTCTATCCATTCATCTACTGAAGGACATCTAGGTTGGTTCCACAGTTTAGCTATTGTGAATTGTGCTGCTGTAAACATTGATGTGGCTGGTCCCTGTCCTTTGGGTATATATAGACCAAGGAGTGGGATAGCTAGGTCAAATGGTGGTTTCATTCCCAGTTTTCCAAGGATTCTTCATACTACTTTCCATATTGGCTACACCAATTTGCAGTCCCACTAGCAATGTATGAGTGTGCCTTTTACCCCCACATCCTCGCCAACACTTATTGTTTGTATTCTTTTTAAAAATTTATTCTTTATTCTTGTTAGAAATGACAGCAGAATGTATTACATTTCATAATATACTTGTAGAGCACATTTTTACATATCTCTGGTTGTATACAAAGTATATTTACACCATTCGTGACTTCATACATGCGCTTAGGGTAATAATATCCATCTCATTCTACCATCTTTTTTTTTTCTTCACCCTTTTGTCCCCTCCCTTCCCTTCCCTCCCCATTGGACATTCTAGTGTTCCTCTAATCCTCCTATGCTCCCCCCATCCCAACCCCATTGTGAATCGGCCTCCTTATATCAGAGAAAACATTTGGCATTTGGCTTTTGGGGATTGGCTAACTTCACTTAGCATTATATTCTCTAACTTCATCCATTTACCTGCGAATGCCATGATTTTATTCCTCATTTCCCTTTCAGAGGATTTGTCACTGATATATAGAAATGCCTTAGAATTATGGGTGTTGACTTTGTATCCTGATACTTTGCTGAATTCATTTATGAGTTCTCGAAGTTTTCTGGTGGAATTGTTTGGGTCTTCTAGGTATAAAATCATATCTTCAGCAAATAATGATAATTTGAGTTCAACTTTACCCAACTGTATCCCTTTAATTTCTTTCATCTGTCTTATTGCTCTGGCCAGCATTTCAATTACTATGTTGAATAGAAGTGGTAAAGAGGGTATTCCTGTCTTGTTCCGGTTTTTAGAGGGAATGCTTTCAAATTTTCTCCATTTAGAATAATGTTGGCCTAGGGATTAGCATATATAGCTTTTATGATGTTGAGATATGTTCCTGTTATCCCTAGTTTTTCTAGTGTTTTGAGTATGAAGGGGTGCTGTATTTTGTCAAATGCTTTTTCTGCATCTATTGAGATAATCATATGGTTCTTATCTTTGAGTCTATTGATGTGATGAATTACATTTATTGATTTCTGGATGTTGAACCATCCTTGCATCCCTGGAATGAACCCCACTTGATCATGGGGTGTTATATTTTTGATGTTTTTGTATCCATTTTGCCAGAATTTTATTGAGAATTTTTGCATATATGTTCATTAAAGATATGGGTCTGAAGTTTTCATTTTTTGATGTGTCTTTGCCTGGTTTGGGGATCAGGGTGATATTGGCCTTATAGAATGAGTTTGGAAGTGCTCCCTCTTTTTCTATTTCCTGAAATATATTGAAGAGTACTGGTATCAGTTCTTCTTTAAAGGTCTTGTAGAACCGGCTGTGTATCCATCAGGTCCTGGGCTTTTATTGGTTGGTAGGCTTCTGATGGCATCTTCTATTTTGTCGCTTGAAATTGGTCTGTTAAATTATGTATATCATCCTGCTTTAGTGTGGGCAGATCATACAACTCTAGAAATTTGTCAATGCCTTCAGTGTTTTGTATTTTGTTGGAGTACAAGTTTTCAAAATACTTTCGAATTATTTCCTGTATTTCCGTAGTTTTAGTTGTGATATTTCCTTTTTCATCACGTATGTTAGTAATTTGAGTTATCTCTCTCCTTCTCTTTGTTAGCCTGGCTAAGGGTCTGTCAATTTTATTTATTTTTTCAAAGAACCAACTTCATGTTTTGTCATTTTTTTTCAATTGTTTCTTGTGTTTCAATTTCAATAATTTCAGCTCTGATTTTAATTATTTCCTGCCTTTTACCAGTTTTGGTGTTGGGTTGTTCTTTTTTTCTAGAGCTTTGAGATGTAATTTTAAATCATTTATTTGTTGACTTTTTCTTCTTTTGAGGAATGAACTCAATGCAATGAACTTTCCTCTTAGAACTGCCTTCATAGTGTCCCAGAGATTTCAATATGTTGTGTCTGTGTTCTCATTCACTTCTAAGAAGTTTTTAATGTCCTCTTTGATGTCATCTGCAACCCATTGTTCATTCAGTAGCATATTATTTCGTCTCCAGGTGTTGGAGTAGCTTTTATTTCTTATTTTATCATTGATTTCTAATTTCATTCCATTATGGTCTGATAGAATGCAGGATAGTATCCCTACATTTTTTTATTTGCAAAGAGTTGTTTTGTGACATAGTATATGGTCTATTTTAGAGAAGGATTCATGTGCTGCTGAGAAGAAAGTGTATTTGCTTGTTGAAGGATGAAATATTCTATATAAGTCAGTTAAGTCTAAGTTGTTTATTGTATTTTTGAGTTCTGTAGTTTCTTTGTTCGCTTTTGTTTGAAAGATCTATCCAGTGGTGAAAGAAGCTTGTTAAAGTCACCCAGAATTATTGTGTTGTAGTCAATTATTGTGTTGTAGTCAATTTGACTCTTAAACTTGAGGAGAGTTCATAAGATGAACATGGATGCTCCATTGTTTGGGGCATATATATTTATAATTATTAAGTCTTGTTGGTGTATGGTTCCCTTGAGCAGTATATAGTGTCCTTCTTTGTCCCTTTTGATTGACTTTAGTTTGAAGTCTACTTTATTTGATATGAGGATGGAAACCCCTGCTTGTTTCCTCAGTCCATGTGAGTGGTAGGATTTCTCCCAACCTTTCACCCTTAGCCTACGGATGTCTTTTCCAATGAGATGAGTCTCTTGGAGGCAGCATATTGTTGGGTGTGTTTTTGATCCAATCTGCTAGTCTATGTCTTTTGATTGGTGAGTTTAGGCCATTAACATTCAGAGTTATTATTGAGATGTGTTTTGTATTCCCAGCCAGTTTTGTTTATTTTCGATATTTACCTTGACATGGTTTCTATTCTGATTGTTTTTTCCTTTAGTGTAATACTTCCCTCTGTTAATTTTCATCATTGTTTTTCTTTTCCTCTTCATGGAATATTTTGCAAAGGATGTTCTGTAGTGCTGGCTTTCTACTGGTAAACTCTTTTAACTTTTGTTTATCATGGAAGGTTTTTATTTCATCCTTGAATCTAAAGCTTAATTTTGCTGGGTATAAGATTCTTGGTTGGCATCCCTTTTCTTTCAGAGCTTGCAATATGTTGTTCCATGATCTCCTAGCTTTGAGTGTCTGAGTTGAAAAATCTGCTTTGATACGAATTGGTCTCCCCCTATATGTGATCTGATTCCTCTCTTTTGAGGCTTTTAAAATTCTATCCTTGTTCTGTCTGCTAGGCATTTTTAATTATAATGTGTCTTGGTGTAGATCTGTTGTAATTTTGTACATTTGGTGTCCTATAAGCCTCTTGTATTTGGTTTTCCAATTCATTCTTCATGCTTGGGGAATTTTCTGATATCATCTCATTGAAGATGTTGTGCATTCCTTTGGTTTGAAACTCTGTTCCTTCCTCTATCCCAATTACTCTTATATTTGGTCTTTTGATGCTGTCCCATACTTCTTGGATATTCTGTTCATGGTTTCTTACTATCTTCATTGTGTGGTCAATTTTATTTTCAAGATTATATACTTTGTCTTCATTGTCTGAAGTTCTTTCTTCCAGTTGATCTAGTCTGTTGGTGATGCCTTCAATTGTGGTTTTTATTTGGTTAATTGTTTCCTTCATTTCAAGGATTTCTGACTGTTTTTTTTTTTTCTTCAGAGTTTCTATCTCTTTTTTGAAGTAATCTTTTGCTACCTGTATTTGCTATCTTATATCTTTGTTGTAGTGGTCAATTTTTGTCTGTATTTGATCATTTGGGTCATTCTTTGATTCACAGATCATTTTAATTATGAACCTTCTGAACTCCTTCTCTGACATTTCATTAACTTTGCTGAGCATGGGTTCTGTTATTATAGAATCCTGGTTTGTTTGGGGTACTTTCCTCCCTTGTTTTTTCATGTTGTCTATTTGCTTTACTTTCTTGCAGTGTAGATCTGAGTTTTTACAGATTCTTCCCTATATTCTTATAATATCCTTGAAGGTTGTCTGTGCCTCCCCTTAGTGTTGGGCTATCAGAACCTGCCACTGTCCCTCAAAGTATGCTACCTGGGGCTGGGTCCATGCTGGTTGGCGTGGGTCCAACTGGTTGAGTGCGAGCTCCTATGGTGGTCTGCTGGTTGGAAGAGGCAGTCCTCTGAGTGGAGGTTAGTGAAGCTGTCCTAGACTCACCTGAGCTCTGTGGGTGTGTGCTGGGCTGACCTGGGCCAGTCTGTGCTTGGGCAGAGGTTGGCAGAACTTCCTTAGCCTGGCCACATTCAAGGGAATGTCAGCGGGACTGACCTGGGGCTGGCGGTACTCCAATGTAGGTCCCCGGGGACTTTCCTAAGCCTTCTTGCACTAAAGCAGAGTTGGCGGGTCTGTCCTTGCTGTCTCCTTCTCTGGGGTGGAGGTTGGTGGGACTGGCTGGAGCCTGGGCCTGGAGGGACTTTAATGTAGGTCCCTGGAACTGCCCTGAGCCTGCCTCATTGTTTGTATTCTTAATAGCTGCCATTCTGACTGGAGTGAGAAGAAATCTTAGAGTAGTTTTGATTTGCATTTCTCTAATTGCTAGAGATGTTGAACATTTTTTCATATGTATGTAGATTGATTATATATCTTCTTTTGAGAAGTGTCTGTGTTCATATAAGGGAAATACGCTAGATTATAAGGTTATTCATGACACGTGAAAATATTCTATTGTCAAGTATTTTCATGGAAAATCATGAGTTATCCAGTATGTAAAAATAGAATTCTGCCAATACGTGTATATACACATATAACGAAACCTTATATCATCCAACTGCCAATCTTCCTAATTCCCTGTATCCTTTACCCTCTTCCCCTACTCCCCATCTACAACTTTCATAGGTCACTTACCTTTAGGGTTTATTGGGAGTCAGGGGTCCTGTCTTGTCTTTGTCTGGGAGTCCTCCCAGTGAAACTGCTGTGGAGTCCTTCTCAGTTCTGCATTGGGCCCTATTCACTCCCTGGGCTACTCCTTGCTGGGTATTCCTGGCTATAGTCCCCTCAACTCGGGATGGCATACTACGCACTTCACAGCAGAGCCAATAGAGAGGTAAGAGTGAGGGTATACACTTCCCTGTAGAGTCCTCTTTTTTTTCTTGCAACACTGTCAATAAATTAAGGTACATTTGTCCATCTTCACTAAGTGTTGAGCATTCCTGAAGTTTCCTTATACAAGAAGTCAAATGCTTCCAGTTGTAGCTTCCTGTGTCTTCATGATGCAAGGGAAGTGTTGCTGCCTGAAGTGATTGCCGCTTGGAGCAACAATGCTGCGGGAATAAGTTCAGAGGCAGACTGGAAACGAACAGGCTCTTTATTCTGCTAGCTTCTCTCTCTGGCTCCAACAACAACTCCAACACCATCCACACTCCTCCAACCACCACACAAAAATGGCCCTGACCCCGTCTGCAATGTCCCGGGCCAAGTCTCGTGAGATCATGGAAGGTGGCAATGCTTGAACATCTTTATGGCTCACAGCTAACCGCAATCTTAGCTATCTCCTTAATTAGGGCTCCTACGGGGAAGCACCTTTTTCATGGGAATACCCTGAATGTGGTCTGAGAGCTTATCTTTACTCTCTAGATTTCAGGGTATCATAACTGTTTTGGAACACTTCCTTCTTTAAACCTTAGGTCATGAATCCCCATTATTTCAAAGGAAAGCCCATGTGGCAAATGCTTCACAGTAGAAGCTAACCCTGTTCAGTTATTTATTTTGCATTAACCTGAGTAATGTCTTCAGCAGTACAGTCTGTAGTCATGGGCACTCTGAACTCAAAAAAGAAACTGAATTCTAATAAATTAAAATGTAGTATGATGATATTTGAGGTTGATACTTTGGTAAGACATGTTTTCTAGTACACTATAAATTTTGGGAAGTTATATCACATTTAGATTATGCTAGGAGTGTTTGATTTTTGAAGGGATAATATGATAGACCATTCTGGAAGACAATGAATTTGTAATTCCTCCTTCCCTCACTTCCTTCTTTCTTTCTTTATTTTGTAAAGTTTGAGGATTAAATAGGATGCCTTCTGAGATTCCCTTTATGTTCAATATTACATGCACATTTGTTGCCAGAGTTGTCTTTACAATATGTCTTTTGCATGATTTTATTGATATTCTACTATATTATGGTCTGACGTCCAGAAAGGTATTGTTGCCAATAGAAAATCTGCCTTTCATTTTTTAACCTTTGTCATTCTTTTAGGACCTTGGACCTCAGGAGGGTTGGAAGGGTGGTAACTTTAGTAAGCATTAACAGTGAAATTCCTTGAAAGCATCATTTACTGTTAAAAATAGTTTTGGAAAGGGAGGGGAAGGGAGGGAGCAAGGGGGGAGTGAGGGGGGGAAAAAGGAAAAAAATGGTGGTTGAATGAGATAGATATCATTATCCTAAATGCATGATTGAAGATCTGAATGGTACTTATATACTTTGTATACAAACAGTTGTATGTAAAAAGATGCTATATATGTGCATTATGAATTGCAATACATACTACTATTATAAATAAAAAAAGAAAGAAAAAAATAGTTTTTCTATCTTCCTTGCCCTGGACTCCCATTTCTCTCTTTCCTTTTCCTTGTTAATATGCATTTATGGTCTAATTTGAATACATTATAAAAATAACATAAATAAAATGTCTTCTAAAAGCTTTCATAAAAGAGTTATATAATTATCAGAAAGTGAATATGTAGAAAACAAAATCAGTAATGGGATGTACATACACGTCTGTACTGATGACTTAGTCTAAAAATGTAATGATTAGGCTGAAAAGGTAACAACTATAGCTGGACTTGCTTTGCAAAAACTCTGCTGCCAACTAATTATTGTTTCTGAAATTTTATCATCAAGGTTTCATTCCTGTAACCTACTGATTTTTATCAATGAACTGTAAGTGGTTTCAAGCACTGGTGTTATATTTTACCAAAGCTGGTCAAGCATGTGTTTTTGCACATTTGAAAATTAAATACCCAAGGGATAATGGATTGGAGTTCCTCGCCAAGAAGTCCAAAGAAATAAATCACAACACAGGAGTTCTAGAAATTGAAGAAGTCTTCGTCTATTTCAAAATATAATTCAAAAACTAAATTGTGCAGTCAGGGAGAAGAAGATTTTAATTTGGAAGAGGGAGGTCAAAGGCATGTCTTTGTTCTCCCCTGTCTTTTTCAACCACTCTCTGTTTTGCCCCTAGACCTGGCAAACTCAAATGCTTGGATAAACTACTAAGTAGAAATAAAAATGATAATTCTCTTTTATTTCTTCTTTTTCTACACAGTCATAATAGGTGGACTTTCATTAAACATGGGAAGATAAAAAATGGGAAATGCACTTTCCCTGAACTCTCTCAATGTTCTATAAAATGTTCAATTAACTGTGCTTGCCACTGTCCATATTTCTTTCCATACTCTGCAGATCGCATGAGGTCTCTCCAGTGGCGTAGTTAACATTAAGAAAAGAGACTCAATTTATTATTTTTTACTGAACTCAGAAAAGCTGGTGAGTAAATACTGCTACTAATCATTTCATTTGCTTCATGACCTATTGTTTAAACTTCTGAGGAACCATAACACAGTAGGAACTAAAACTATCTTAACAGAAGTCAGCTAGTAGATAATAGGAATAAAACTTGACTTTCCCCATGCCTCTGTGCACCATATCCAGCCCCTCCCATTAAAGTGGGCCATCAAACTATTAATGTCCAAACAAGGGATTCAATTATACATCCCATAAAGAATTAATAAAAATCAAAAAAGAAGATGGAGACATGGTTAAAGCCATGAGGCATTATGTGTGGAGAAATCTGGTCTGACTCCCAGCTCTGTGATCTAATAGCTATGTGACCTGGGACAAGCAAGCTCTTTATTCTTTCTAAACATTAGTTTTCTCATTTTAAAAATGGGGACAATAATGCTTTACTCACAAGTTATAGTAAGGACTAAGTGAGACACTGAATAGAAAATATTAAGAATAATAAATGACATGGGACAATAGCTCAATTGCCCAGTTCATGGAAACTAAGCAAGAACTTTTTCTGTCATTGCTTTCATCATGAAATTACTTTTCGAGAAGACAACAAAAGTCAAAGCAATGATTTTTCTTTTTATTTCATAAAATTTGAGAGGTCTGTTTTCTGATAGTTTCTGTTAAGGGAGATGCATGTATATGTGTGTGAGTGTGTGTGTGCGTGTGTGTGTGTGTGTGTGTGTGTGTGTGTGTGTGAGAGAGAGAGAGAGAGAGAGAGAGATTAACACAGGTGATAATGATGTTTCTTAGGTATACTTAAATAGATTGTTTTAAAATATTTAATGGCAGTGTAGAGGAAAGAGCAATGGACTTAGAACAAAAAGAACTTAGGTTTATATCTAAGCATTGCTAATTATTGATCATATTAAATGCTTGGTTTTTGTAGGTGCCCAACAAATATTTGGTAGATTTAAAGACAAATGAGTTGTTAGTTACTGAATATTGAAGTTGGATATAATTTCAGTAGGTTATACCTTTTGTTTCTTCTAAAGGTATTAGAAGAGTGATGAGAACTTGAAAGCAAAGTTAGGTTAAGGAATTGTACACAAATGTGGAGCAATCATACTAAAGTTGGTAGAAATGCCACCTCCTCCAAAATGTTTTTTTACTGACCTGGAGCCACTGATAGGAACACCATTATTTCTAAATGATTTATTTGGTTTAGTTATTCCCAAGCTTTTTGGCCTTGGGACCCTTTTTTATTTTTAAAAATAACTGAGGACTTGAGAGAGCTCTTGTTTATTAGAGTTATAGCTATTGATATTATGTTAAAATTCAAAATTGAGAAACTAACAGGTATAAATAGGACAGTTTCATGTTAAAATTAATAACATTTTCATGAAAAAGAACTATATTTTCCAAAACTAAAAAGAAAATGTAATAACCATGGCATTTTCCCATTTTTGAAAATATGAATGATGTCTTACTTAATAGGAAACAACTAGATTCTCACGTCTACTTCTGCATTTAGTCTGTTGAGATATCATTTTGTCAAGTAGCCTCTCCACTATACACTTGTAAAAGAATGAGAATGAAAAAAAGTTAATGTCTTAGGTTTGCTGTGGAATAAGCCTTGACTCCAAAGGTCCCCTGGAAAACTATCAGGACTCTTTTGAGCTTCTGGTTCACACTTGAAGAACTACTGACAACAAGTTAATCATGTTGCCTTCACCTGTCTTCTCTTACATTCAAAGATACTTGGAAAGGAAATGATTGTTCCTCAACATCTTAGGGGGAACTTACTAAATTCTTAAATCCTTCTGAGTGGGATGTAAGGAAAGAATGAGAGCAATGTAGACTTGAATAAAATATGGCTTTAAAAAAGTGAGATATAAGCACAATGAATCGATATTCATCGCACCTGGCAGCTTGTGTATTGGCTCCATTACTCAATAGTAGCTTAAATTTGACCAGTTACTTAATAATTTTAAGGTTCAGATTCCCCATTTATAAAATATGGATGATAATATTTAATTCATGGCTTTGATGATTAAATCAGGTAATATGTGTAAAATACTTAGCTTCATGTCTGACACACAGCAAGTGGTTCATTATTAGATCATTACTTTTATTATTTTGTCCAGGATTTGACCTGCTTATAAACACATGTAAACTTTCTCTTTATGGTCATGCTTTTCTGTAGTAATGAATATCTTTGTACAAAGTGTTCCATATTTAGAATAATGTCCTTAGGTTAAAATCTCATTGGAATTACTGGCTCAATAAACATTTTTTAAAGCTTTGAATTTATATTAGGAAATCAGTTTCTGAAGGGCTGTATCATTACCACTCCTATCAAGAATGTATGAGTGTTGATAAGTTTATGTAGATTCTGGGCCCTGGGATAGAATAGTAAGCAAAGAAAAAAAAAAAAAAAGCTGTCTCTAGAGCTGTAACAAGCAATATAGTTTGTTTAGATTTTTACAAATTTTATGGCTAAGAAATGAAATGTCTTTTGAGTACAAAGTATCAACATACACACATGAGAAAAAATAGGTGTGGTCTTACTTAATTAAATACATGTAAGTTTTCCAGTGACTCAACCTAGCATAAAAAAAAAGGTTAATTTATTACATTTTCCTGAATCCTTAGTACTAAAGGTTTTGTTTAGCTTTGGCTGGTGGATCTTTAAAAGCTTTCATGACATACTTTATTGATCTATTTATTTTCCAGGCAGTAGTTTACCATTGGGCAATCTATTCTAAGGGCTTTAAGTTTTATCCTGTTTTAAAATACCAGTAGAGATGAGTTAAAAATGAAGGAAATGTAAAAGATAGGTGGAGGTAGTTACACATTGGCAAAATTCTGAGATAGACATGATGAAACAGTTTTCTCAAGTAGGTCTGCCTGGTGTGAAACAGAGTTTGAAATGGAACTCCTTTCTCTGCTTCTGTTGGTGCATTGGGTGTGTATAAACTGAGGGCTTTTCCAATGACAAAAGCCCCTTTTCGTATTAGCAGCTAGCTAATCACAGCAGAGGACACCCGCTGGTGTCAAATCCCAGGGGGAAAGCTTGCAAAGCTGGATTTTTCTCCACTACCATTGAGAGGTAGGTTTCAGCTCTAAATGGTGGGCTTGTGCCCTCTAGTGTTGCAATAGAGCTGAGCAGCTCACTACCCACTCCTTTCTGGGTTCTTGCAAATTCAAAGAATGAAATTCATGGAAAATCAGGAGGCAATAGTGAAAGGAGTAGGATTTATTCAACTGTGAAGAATAGAAACAGAACTCTCACAGGGGCAACAGGGAAACCGACATGGGTTGTTGCTTGAGTGTGTCAGTCTAAAGGTTAAATAGCACTTGGGTCAAAGCTATTGGTCCAAATTGACACTAATCAAGGTTAGGAAAGCACCATGCTCTCTCTTGGTTAGCCCTGCAGTCCCAATCAGGTCCAGTCCTACTTCCATATTGCCCTCTAATCATTGGGAAGTGGGATGTTGAGGTTGTCCTGTTGAGGTAATCAGATTGTGGATGCTTAGGGGGTTCCAGGCTATGGCTTTGTGTGGAATTGGCATCCATACCAGGCCACTGCCAGTGTGACAGGTCTGCATACCCTGGCTTGCTAAGTCTCAGACCCATGCTGGCATGGTGGCTCTGTATAGCCAGGGCCCTTCCCCCAGCTGGTCTGCTGCTCCACAGATCTTGGATAAGGACTTGGCTTCAGTGGGAATGTGTAAGTTGGGGATATAATGGTATTATGAGTGTTAAGGGCTGAGGTGTCTTCCTTCACAACTTCATATGTTAAAGTCCAAATCCGTGTATGTGAAGATAGGGTCTTTACAGGGATAGTTAAGGTCATATGAATGGGAAAGCGGAATCAATGCTGAGCAGTTATTTAGAGTCAGAGGGCTGGGGATGGGCTGAGGGCAGATGAGAATTTGATCATTGCACTGAACATGTAGGTCATAAGTTAGAGGGAATTATAATATTTTTCTTTGGATTTATTATTTTTTTTAAAATATATGTTTTTAGTTGTAGATGGTAACAATACATTTGTTTATTTTTATGTGGTGCTGAGAATCAAACCCAGTGCCTCATATGTGTGAGGCAAGCGCTCTGCCACTGAGCCACAGTCCCAGCCCCTGGATTTATTACTTTTGAAAGAAGTGGCTCATATATCCAGAAAGGTCTGAAGATACAATAAAAATCACTATGAATCCTGCAATCCTGAGGCAGCCACTGTTAATATCATGAACATCCTTATGAGCATTTGTTTCTGTGTACATGTGTACACAAGTACACACCCACACACATACACACCCCTATTAGGTTACACTCAGTTACAAGTGGCAGAAACCAATAACAATGACATAAGCATGATAGAGGCTCATTTTCTCTCTCTTGCAAAGACGTCTGGGTAGGTGGTTCAGAACTAAGTTTTCTACTGCTACCCAACTTACCCTTTCCCGTTGCTGGTTGCTGTGTTGTACGTGGCCTCCACATCATGTTCCAAAAAACAGCACCTGCATTCACTTTAAGACGTATAAGGTTCTGTGTCTTATTCCTTCCAACTGTAATTTTGGAAAAAAAAAAAAAAAAGAATAAAGGAAAGAAGGAAGGGAGGGAGGGAGAAGGGAAGAAGGATAGATACTAAGACAGGAAATCACAGAAGGGGCCATGAGAAGACTCCAGGAGAAAGCAGTTATCTCAGGCCAAGGAAAGAGCCTTCAGAATGGAATCAACCCTTGGCCACCTTGATCTTGGACTTGTGGCCTCCAGAGTGGTAAGGAAACGAGTTTCTGATATGTAAGCCATCACATGTGTGGTACTTTGTTAGCAGGCCTAGAAACCTCTCAGAAAAGGGAGCATCAGTCTGCCTTCTGTGAGGTCCTTGAGAGCAGGGATGGTAGCATTTCTCTATCCTGATAAACACAGCCCCAGCATAGCTCCTGGTGCAGCTCCTGGCACGTGTCAATCTTCTTGTGAGTGAACTGTGACTCAGATTTGTGACAAACTGCCTTGGTGGATGAGACTCTGTCAAAGTACACAGTAGGATATACGCAATGGTGATAAATAGCAGAAAGATCAGAGTAGAGGGAAGGGAACAGTGGGAGGGAGGGAGAGAGGGAAAGGGGAATTGCTGGGGGCTAATCAGAGCAAATAATAGTCCCTGCTTCTATAATTATGTCAAAATGGATCCTAATGTTATGTATCACTAAAAAAGACAATTAAAAAATACACAGTAGAGTGTCTTTTTGCACATGCAGTTTTTTGCATAGAATATAAACAATCCATTCTACTCAGAATTCTCCCAAGAATCACTTTACTCTTATTAATAAGACTTGCTCTTTCTCACAAAACAGCAACGTGTTTTACCTTGACATTTATTTTACAAATGACCTTTATTTTACCTCTTTAAAAATTTTAAATGAACAATCAAATCTTCTTACCAGGTAACTTTTGCCATGGTCGCTTTTTTTCCTCCCCTGTTCCACTCTTTGTTGCAAGTGTTGCAAACTGAATTGAAATAAATTTAAACTTAGTTAATTGAGTTAGGTTTTTATTAAAGTTATAGAACTATGGATAATTAAGTCATGAACAATAAACTACACGAGATTCTAGTGGAAAAAAAATCAATGCATGCAAAGTTGATTGTTGTTTTTCTAGGGATCCTAAATCAGGGGCTGCAAAGACTGCATTGTATATGCTAAATTTGCAGCTTCTCTTTTAGCTAGTTGACATTAGCAGAGGGATCATAAAAAAAAAAAAAATTAATGGTGATGGCTTCAATGGAAGAACCTTTTTCTCTTTTATTTTCTGTTTTTCTGCACAGAGATGTAAGATATTCTCAAATATTTTTAAAAAGAGAGTTATTCACATCATTAGTCTTTTTTCTTTGTCAAATCAAGCTAAGAAAAAAAAAAAAAAACGTTATGGTGAGTTGGAATTAACCAAAGATATTAAATGGCAAATTTTCCTATTTTGAATAAAGTCTTTAAATTTTATTTTTCTAAACAATTGATTGTTTATATTGTTTAGGCACTGATTTAGTAGTTAATTAGAGCTTTCTTGATTCTTTTTTGAGCTATTTTAGAATTTAGGTTAGTAAAGTATGGATTTGTCTGATTAAATTTATTTTTACAGGAATCTCTAGAAAATGTGTAGGAGCATTTATTTGAAAAGAAAAATAAATGCTTTTAGTAAGGAGATTTCTTCCTTTTATAATTTCCACTATCTGGGTCAGGTGTTATAGGATATGATTTGTGTAAAGGTCACTATTATTAGAGAAACTTAAATGAAAGGCTAGAGAATTTAACCCAAATAAAATATAATATTAAGAAAGGGAAACATATAGCTACAAATTCACAAAACTCTTGATGCACTTATATATCTAAATTATATGCATTTATGTCCTACATGCATCTTAATTTTAACTGTTTATTTGTGTCTCCCTCTTTTTGTTCCTCTCCCCATTTCTCTTTTCCTTCTTCTCCTATTTCTACCTGCTGAGCCTCCAGGTTTGTCTCTTTGTATCATCTCAGGTGTAGACTACAGTCTTTGTGCCTAGAGCCTCTTGGAGTTATGCTGAGTTCAACCATTTTGACCCTACAGAGCAGCCCCATGAATTCAAGACTTGTCACTTCCTATTTAATTTCTGCAATAGTTCCATGGCTCTGACAACTCATATGTTTCTAGGAGTTCCCTTTACTTGGCTTTCTACTTTGAATTCAAGTAAAGGGTACAAAAATTTAAGTTACAGAAAAGCACAAACTTGAGATGAGGTGCTTTCAAACATTGAAATACCCCTTGAGGTTGGGGCCATCTGACACATTAGGGCTTTCTTATTAACTGCATCGCCAGCATATCTTGCTCCTCTGATTTTATTTAATGCTCCTCTTAGAGATTTTTTTAAAAATATTTATTTATTTGCTTTAGTTGTACACAATGCAATGCATTTATGTTTACGTGGTGCTGAGGATCGAACCCGGGCCATGCATGTGCTAGGCGAGCGCTCTACCACTGAGCCACAACCCCAGCCCCAAGATTTTTTTTTTAGTATCTCAAAAAAGTCTATGAGAATTTAAT
The DNA here is from genome assembly GCA_025594165.1 of Tamias sibiricus. NCBI lineage: Eukaryota > Metazoa > Chordata > Mammalia > Rodentia > Sciuridae > Tamias > Tamias sibiricus. Next base: position 136,130,517 of record CM046658.1, on the reverse strand, counting down.
CTTCACTGGTTATTGGCTTGGATATTAAAGATTTTTTTGTGGCTCTTTGCTTCCTCATCTGTAAAAATGAAGGTTGTGGTACTATATCAGAGGTTTTTAAACTCCCAATAGCATAGGACAGTTGTAAAAAATATATACAGATTGAAGGTCTGTGCTCCAATTTTTGAAATCTCAGGGAACTGAACTTGAGACTATAAATTTTTAAAACACCTTTCAGGTGATCCTGATTTGGAAACAGTGTTAGTCAGCTTTTCTGTTACTGTGACAAATACCTCAGAAAAACACTGTAAAAGAGGAAAGATTTATTTTGGCTCACAGTTTCAGAGGTTGCATTCCATGGTTGGTTGGTCCCCTTGCTGTGGGCCTGGGGCAAAGTAGAGCATCATGGAGGAGAAGGCATGGTGAAGCAGTTGTTTACTGTATGCCAATTGGGAAGAAGTGAGATAGAGAGGTGAGGAACCAGGGGCAGGATGAGTCCTCCAAGGGCATTGCCTAAGGACACACTCCTTCATCTAGGTCCCATCTCCTACAATTTCTACTACATCCCAATAATGCCATCAAATTATTAATCTACTAAGAGGTCAGAGGTCTCCTGATCTAATCACTTCCCCAAATTCTCACCTCTGAACATTGCTATATCAGGGACCATGCCTTCAGCACATGTGCCTTTGGGGTCTAGTCCAGATCCAAATCATCACAGAAACCACTGGAACAGGAATCATGATGCTTCTAAACATACTGGTTACCTGGTGTGTGTGTGTGTGTGTGTGTGTGTGTGTGTGTGTGTGTGTTTTAATTTATAGTTGATATTCTTGGTAATATCTTGTTCATTCTTCCTCTACCTCCCACCTCATTATTTTGCATTTAGCTTGCTATTCATTCAGTTTGCTAATTATTCTGATTCGAGGGTGCAATGTTAATGATTTAAAAGCATGTGTTGTGCCCAGAGCTGTTTCCACATGGCTGTTACCCCACTCACAAATCTTTTACTATTTTTATTGCTAACATTGAGGTTATATTATTAGATATGTCCACTTTCACCTCAATTAATTTTTCTTCATTAGGGAGGTTTTTTTTTTCCCTTTAATAAGAATCAAGTAGATGTCCTAAACAGATATAGGAAAGCAATTACTAAATTTCTTTAAAAAATACCCTTTTATAGGTTGGCTGACTAAAAACAGGAGACACTGTGATAGATAAAATCTGGGGGTCAGAAAGAACTGCCTCTAAATTTTGCATGTTTGAAGGGGATTGTAGGGTACAAAGAAAAGAAGCCATTATTGCTACAAAGTGTAAGGGTCATTGATTATGGGAATTATTTATGGAAAACAGTCTATCCTGTTTCATCAGACTGTCCTGGTGACACTTGGGTGGACAAATGAGACAAGGTCTTTTCTTGTTTGAAATAGACTCATAATGGTGGAGACAGGTAATCAATAATCAATGACAATTCGTTAAAGAAATGATAATATTAAGGTGGATTTCATGATAAGTGCTACAAAGATAAATTTAATGGGATGATCTGATAGAAAGTTACTGTGTGCTTCCTTTCTATTAGAAGGTCTTCCCTTGCCTTTCTGAAAAGGTAACAGGTAAGCATTGAATGGAATGATCAGAGACAACTATGCAAAGATCAGGGGAAAGAGCATTTCACAAGAAAAGAGCAGCTTAGTGCAAAGTCTCTAAGTCTGCAGCTTATCTTGGAACATTTGAGGAGCCACAGAAAGGTCCGTATGTCAGAAGGATAGTAGATAATCAGAAAATGTGTTAGGAAGCGAGTAAGCTAAATCTTGTAGGGTCTTACAAGAATTATTTATAAGCCAAAATAAGAAGTTTGTAGGCAAGGAGTGACTTTATTTTATTAATTTATGTTTTTGACTGCTGTGTGAAGATTATCCTAGAAAGGACCATAAACAAATTTCAGAAGCCAAAGTAGAACTCTACTGCAGTGTTCAAGAGAGGTACAGATATGCCTTGGACTAGAGTGATGGTTACAGAGACAGGGAGGGTCCAGGAATTTGAAGTATGATTTCAAGGTAGGATACACAGACTGGATAACTGATTCATAGCATATTAAGGGAATGAGAATCATAAAAAATGCAGGTCTTGAGCAACTGGGAAGTGATGATGTTATTGACTCAGGCAGGGGTGTGGGCAGCAGTCTATCACTTCTCCTCTCTTTCTTTATTAGTCTTTTAGGCATTTTGACCTGGGACTACACAATCAGTGCTGTGTAGTCAAAAGAGTCATTGCTGAAACATCTAAGCTCTACCCTTAATTGAATTTGGCTGTGGAGATAATTACATAGATTTTCTGAACTCAAATTTCTAATTTGTGATCTAAGCATTAAGTGAGATCATGAATGTGCATAGCAGGGGGTCTATACCAAAAAAGGAGCATTAATTGTTAATGTTTTACATAAGTGTTTTAGTCAGCTTTTTCACTGCTGTGACTAAAAGACCTGACCAGAGCAATTGTAGAGAAGGAAAAGTTTATTTGAGGATCTCACGGTTTCAGAGGTCTTAGTCCATAGAAGGCTGGTTACATTCCTTGGGGTTCTAGGTGAGGCAGAACATCATATTGAAAGAGTGTAGCAGAGGGAAGAAGCTCATGTGATGATCAGGAAGCACAGAGAGAGGTCTCCACTTGCCTGATACAAATATATACCCTAAAGCCACACACTCAATTCCCACCTCCTCCAGCCACACCCTACCACTTCAGTTATCACTCAGTTAATCCCTATCAGGGGATTAATTCACCGATTGGGTTAAGACTCTCACAACCCAATCATCTCTCCTGTAAACCCTCTTGCATTGTCCCACATGTGAGCTTTTGGGGGACACCTCACATCCAGCCATAATAATAAGTATTCAAGTATTCCTTAGTGCACTCAACCCCACTCACCATAGGATTTAGATAGCACTAATTGAAGTTGTCTCTTCAGTTTATTTTAGTAGATTTTATCTGAAATGATAGAGGATTATGAAGATTTTCTATATCTATATGAAGACAGGCCTATTTTGAACTATAATAACCTTTGTATTTACTTCTTTTTGTTGTTGTTTGCTTTTTTTTTTTTTTTTTTTTTTTTTTTTTTTTTTTTTGGCATGAGGGGTTGGACCCAGCAGTGTGAACCACCAAGCTGCATACCCAGCCTTTTTTAGTTTTTATTTTGAGACAGATCTTGGTAGGTTGCTGAGGCTGGCTTCAAACTTGTGATCCTCCTGCCTCATCTTCCCAAAATGCTGGGATACAATTAAGAAGGGGCACCACCAAGCCCATTTGTTTTTACTTCTTAATGCCAAATGTTTCTCTGGTTTATTAATGTTCAACAACGTGACCTTACTGGACATACTCTATTATTATTCTGACCTTGCAAAGCTATTTCTTCCTAATTGCCTAAAGGTAAATCATCACAACTAGAGGCTAGCTTAGCACTGGATAAAACTCAACAAAAACGAGACAGCTTGTTAGTTGGGTAAACTGATGAAAATTCAGCTGTGTTTCATTACATTTATGCTACAAACAGAATTTACATTTATGTTATGCACATATATTTTAATCATATGTGAATACAAGGAAGTAATTGAGAATGAGAGAGTTTATAAAATTCTAGATGTTGCTAGACTGTATTCTTTATTCCCATTCTATATCTTGTTAAAATATTAACAATATAAAATTTAGCATCTTACTTAGGTATAGGCACACAGTTCAGTGGTTTTAGAAATATTCCTAATGTTGTGTAACCATCACCATCATACATCTGTAACTCATTTAAAAATTTCTGTACAACATCATATTTTTATATGCACATAAATTGTGAAATAACTGTTTTAGGCCAATGAATTAAAATATCTGTTATCACCTACAGTTTTCTTTCTTTCTTTTTTTTTTTTTTTTTGTGTGTGTGTGTGTGTGTGACAAATGCACCTGAGTCCTACTCTTAGCAAAAATCCTTAATACGACATATTATTAACTCTGGTCCTCATGTGTTCAGTAGGTCTCCAGACTTATTCATCCTATGTATCTGCTATTTTGCATGTTCTTACCTACATCACCCCATTTCCTCCACCCTTCTTCCTTGGAAACCCCATTGTTTTATTCTCTATCTTTGTGAATTCTACTTTTATTTTTTAAAGATTCCATGTATACATGAGATCATGAAGTATTTTTCTTTCTGTGTCTGGCTTATGTAGCATAATACCTCCCAGACTCATCCATGTTGTGGCATAGTGCTGCATCATCTTTCTCTTTAAAAGCTGAATAATACTCTATAGTGTGTGTATATACCATGTATTCTTTATCCATTCATCCATAGATGGACATTTTGGTTATTTCCATATTTTGGCTATTATGCACAATGCTGCAATGACCATGGGAAAAGAGGTGTCTTCACAGGTGGTAATTTCATTTCCTTTGGATATATGCCCAGAATAAGGAGGGTAATATGTAGCTCTATTTTTAGCTTTTTTAAGAAAATAATTGGTTTTTTTTTTTTGTAATATTTTCTATGTGGCTGCACCACATTACATTCTCACCAGGTGTTCTAGAGTTCTTGTCTTCTCTACCCTCACCAATGTTTACCTTTCATCTTTCTGATAATAGGCATCCTAATGGGTATAAGATGATGTCTCATTGTAGGTTGGATTTGCATTTTCTTTATGATTAGTGGTATGAGCATCTTTGCACCTACCTGTTGGCCATTTGTACATCTTTTTTGGAGAAATGTCTTTTTAGTTCCTTTGCTCATTTAAAACAAATTAGGTTATTGGCTTTTATGTTACTGGATTGTGCCAGTGATTGGTAAATTTTAAATATCAACCCCTTATTATCTTTATGGTTTACAAATATTTTCCAAATAAATAGGCTAGGTAGGCTTCCTTTTGATTATGATTTTTTTTTTTTTTTTGGTTGTGCACAGCCAATTTTTCATTTGAGGTAGTTTATATTTATTTTTCTTTTGTAGCCAGAGCTTTTGGTACAGTGTGTGTGTGTGTGTGTGTGTGTGTGTGTGTCTATATCTATTTATCTATCTATCTATTTATCATAGCCACTGTTAATGTCCAGGAACTTTTGCCCTATATTCTTATCTAGGAATTTTATGGTTTCAGGCATTTTGAATTAATTTTTGTGCGTGGTGTAAAATAAGGGTCTTTTTGCATATGGAAGCTCAATTTCCCAACCCCATTTGTTGCATAGACTATTATTCATTGTGTCATCTTGGTGCCCTTGTCAAAAATTAGCTGACCATATGTGTTTGGGTTTACAAGTTCATAATCTGTTTTTCCCTAAAATTATAGAGTAAGCATTTTCCTACCTTTGTATATACATTGAGAACCCAATATCTGTGTGTGGTCACATCCTATTTTCTGACCACTAACAGAACTCAATATCACTACCAGTATCATAGTTTTCTAGTATTTAATAAAGTAGGATTGGACATTTAATAAGTAGGATAGTTGACTCAGTTTTTAGATTTACTTTGCTTTTGGCTGCTAATGTAAAGTCATGATCAGTAGTCGCCCAGTGAGGATACTCTGTATTTTGAGTATATACTCTCTTGGATATGGGATTTTGATGTACTATATCATAGCTTTAGACTTGTAATAGTTTTCATGGATGATGGACAAATTGAATTATTTTAGAAAAAGAAGTAAATGGTATGCTTTAAGAAGTCTGTATAATTTACCTTCAGCTCTTTTTTATATTTAAACATATTTTAGAGGAAAAAAAATCACAGTATCTAATACTTCTAAAGCTAGAATTAAAGTGCATTAAGGCTTTCTTGAATCTTGTTATCTGTCATTCTAAATCCTCTTGAAGTTAGGTATAAAGAATAATAGATATATATTCAGTCAGGATACTGAACATTTTTACTGGCTTTTGGATTAGAAGATTTTCAACTATCAGTGTTTAAGCTTTAACTTTCTGACAGTTAGTCTTGACAAGGCCAAAATAAGATTCCAATAGTTGTGATTGTAGAGAGGGTGGTTTTTCATTAGATGAGGCAAAGTGTCAATTAAAAGGGTATTGAGATAAAGAAATAGAAACTAGATTAAGTTTATACATTTTCATGGATGATAAGAAAATCCATTTTCAAGTTACATTTCATTGAGGATACACTATCAGAAGCAAAGCTGGAATACCTTACACACTTAAAAGACTGCCTTTAGGCCTCAGAGTCTTATTAACAGCCTAATAATCATTTCTAAAGAATTTTTGTATAGATGTAACAAACATTTTAAATAAAATGAAACATCAAAGTCAAATAGTGGGAGTAATTTATAAAGAATTTATAATCAGCAATCTTATTTTCCACTCAGTTTTTCCTCATAGTTTCTTACTATATAAGTGCTAAACATTTTCAGTCTTTCAGTGGAGTTTCTAATCTCATAAGGAAGCCTGAAAACTGTATCTGATATATATCCACAAAAATACTTTGCATGTTTCTGTGTGGCTGGCTTTTTTGGAAGCAATATATGGCAGACAAAGCTTAAGATTTTGGTACAATAATGAAAACTGAGAATGCATCTCTAAAGCACATTAACACCAAGCTAGAATTTGCTATTCTAACTAATCTATATAAATAAAATTAAGTTTTTCTCAGATGGCTACTGCATCTAGTAAAAATGGCTGAATAGATATTCTCAAATTTAAAGTCTCCTTAGAATCATTTGACTTAAAATGTAGGCTATGTATCAGATAAGAAATTCACTTAGAGAAAACCCAGGGAAACCTGGAACAAGATGCCTCCAGTGGCATTTAAAGCATTGATTTGCACAGAACTTCTTCTTACTGCAACTCAGTCTAGTTTGCTTCTAGTCAAGTAACATCAGGGCTTTTATCTATTTCTTTAGTGATGTCGATGATTCTTCCTGTTTGATAGAAAAATCATAATATTGAAATTTAACCAATTTCTTCTGGACACAATGGTTTTGTATAAGAAAGTTTCTGTCATTAGAAAGGGTGTTCTATAGCTAGGTTGTGGAATCAACCTAGATGTCCCTCAGTAAATGAGTGGATTAAGAAAATGTGGTATATACGCACAATGGAATTTTACTCAGCAATAAAAGAAAATAAATTAATGGCATTTGCAGGTAAATGGATGAAGTTGGAAGACATAATGCTAAGTGAAGTTAGTCAGTCTCAAAAATCCAAGTACCAAATGTTCTCTCTTATATAAGGAGGCTATTTCAAAGTATTGTTGGATGGGGTACATAGGAGGATTAGAGGAACACTAGAATGGTCAAGGGAAGGGAGGGTAAGGGAGGGAGCAAGAGGGGAGGGAGGGGGGGAAAAAAAGGTGGTTGAATGAGACGGATATCATTTTCCTTAATGCATGATTGAAGACCTAAATTGTACGAATATACTTTGTATACAAACAGTTGTATGTAAAAAGATACTAAATATATGCACTATGAGTTGTACATATTAAAAATTATAAAAATAAAAAAAAAAAAAAAAAGAAAGGGTGTTCTATAGACCCAGGAGTGGGATGGCTGGGTCATAGGGTGGCTCCATTCCCAGTTTTCCAAGAAATCTCCATACTGCTTTCCATAATGGTTGCACCATTTTGCATTCCCACCAGCAATGTATGAGTGTGCCTTTTTCCCCACATCCTCTCCAACATTTATTGTTGCTTGTGTTCTTGATAGCTGCCATTCTGACTGGAGTGAAGTGAAATCTTAGAGTAGTTTTGATTTGCATTTCTCTAATTGCCAGCGATGTTGAACATTTTTTCATGTATTTGTTAATTAATCGTGTCTCAATGTTTGTAGCTGCGCAATTCACAATAGCTAGGTTGTGAAACCAACCTAGATGTCCCTCAGTAAATGAGTGGATTAAGAAAATGTGGTATATACGCACAATGGAATTTTACTCAGCAATAAAAGAAAATAAATTAATGGCATTTGCAGGTAAATGGATGAAGTTGGAAGACATAATGCTAAGTGAAGTTAGTCAGTCTCAAAAATCCAAGTACCAAATGCTCTCTCTTATATAAGGAGGCTAGTTCATAGTATTGTTGGATGGGAGGGTACATACGAGGACTAGAAGAACACTAGAATGGTCAAAGGGAAGGGAGAGTAAGGGAGGGAGCAAGGGGGGAGGGAGAGGGAGAAAAGGAAAAAGAAAAGAAAAGGTGTTTGAATGAGATGGATATCATTTTCCTAAATGCATGATTGAAGACCTGAAGTGTACGAATATACTCTGTATGCAAACAATTGTATGTAAAAAGATGCTAAATACATGCACTATGAGTTGTACATATTAAAAATTATAAAATAAAAAAAAGAAAGGGTGTTCTATAAATGATACACCACTTTGATGGCTTTCAAGATTTTTTCTTGAATTTCAGAAGTCTAATTATGAGGAATCTTGGGAAGGATGCAGTTAGTTCTTCAATCTGCCAAATTTGGGATTTTTTCAGCAATTATTATTATCATTATTTTTGGGGTACCAGGGATTGAACTCAGGGGCACTGGAGCCATATCCCTAGCCCTATTTTGTATGTTAATTAGAGACAGTGTCTCACTGAGTTGCTTAGCACCTTGCTTTTGCTGAGCCTGGCTTTGAACCCACAATCCTTCTGCCTCAGCCTCCCAAGTTGCTATGATTATAGGCGTGCACCACCACACCCAGCAGCAATTATTGCTATTTTTTCATTTATTATTATTTTTTAAATTTGTAGTTGTAGATGGACACAATACCTTTATTTTATTTATTTATGTGGTGCTGAGGATAGAACCCAGTGCCTCACACATGTAAGGCAAATTCTCTACCACTAAGCTATAATCCCAGCCCCAGCAATTATTTTTTGATTACACTTTTAGTTCCATTTTTTTCTCTCTTGCCTTCTGGGATATATTAATCAATGATATTTTAATGATATATTATTATTTAATGATATATCTATATATATATTATTCAATGACTTTAATTTTGGATTGTTTTGTTGTCATCCCACAGGTCTCTGAATATCTGTTCATTTATTTTCCTCCAGTCTGTTTTCTATTTTTCAGACAGAGTAATTCTATTGGTCTCAAGTTTCTCTGTTATCTCTATACTATAGAGACCATTCAGAAAGTTTATCATATCTATTATTGTACTTTTCAATTCTATTATGCAAATTTATTTTTATCATTTATAGCATTACTGAGATTTTCTATTTTTTTTTTTTTACTTTTGTTTAAAGAGAATTTATAACTGATAGTCAAATCATTTTCATGATGACTGGCTCCTTTAAAATACTTGTTAGGTAATTATAATATCTAATGAATTTTGGGATTTGCGATTCATTTGTGGTTTCTTGGTTTTGGCATAATGGGTGATTTTTGTTGTTGTGTTTGTAACATAGACATTTCATCCAGTTTGATAGGGACTCTGGACCATTATGAAATTTTATATTTAGGAGATAGTTACCCTGTTTAGGTTTAGTGCACAAGTCATGGCCTATTGTTTTAAGCTGTGTTTCCAAAAACAGCTTAATTTTTAGCCTACATAGAGGTTATCTAGGCCAAGAGGGTATGTGATAAGATCTCTCTTGCCAGTGTTACCTGGCTGCCCTGAACCTCTTTGTGGAGGAGGGGTGTTATGGGTTGCATGTTGAGTTGTTCCCAAAACCTCATGTGTGAGACAATGCAAAAGGTTTAGAGGAGAAAGAATTGGGTTATGAGTCTTAATGCAATCAGTGAATTAATTCCCGGATGGGATTAACTGAGTGGTAACTGAAGGTGAATAGTTAAAGGGGATGAGTATTGGTGGCATGGCTTTGGGGTATATTTTTTGTATCTGATGAGTGAAGTCTCTCTCTCTCTCTGCTTCCTGACCATCATGTGAGCTGGTTCCCTCTGCCACACTCTACCACCGTGATGTTTTGCCTTTCCTCGAGCCCTGAGGAATGGAGCCTGCTGTCTGTGGACTGGGACCTCTGAAACTGTGAGCCCCTAAATAAACTATTGTAGGAGCCCTAATTAAGGAGATAGCTAAGATTGTGGTTAGCTGGGAGGCATAAAAGATGTTCAAGTTTCACCTGATATTCATACATTTATCTAAGAATCTTTTTATGCCCGTGAACACTGTGTGACACACCTGTAAGCTCGAGCTGTAAGCACTTGTCCTTGTTAAAGCAAAATATATTTAACTGGGTGAGGGTTAGTGGCTGGTGGTTGGAGTTAGAGTGGTTGGAGAGTTGGATTTGTGTTGTGATAGTGGTTGAACTTAGAGTGGTTGGAGTTAGAGGAGAGTTGGAGTTGTGTTTGGAGTTCGAGAGGTTGTTGGAGCCGGAGAGAGAAGTTAGAAGAATAAAAGAACTTTTTCATTTCCATCCTGCCTCCGAATTTTCTCCCGCGGCGTCTTAGCTGCAAGCGGCAGTAGCAGGCAGCTACAAGTGGTGGCCTGTACGGGGATTTCAGTCGGCAGGTAAGAAATAAGAAATTTATAAAAATGGGTGCAAAAATAACTAAGCACCAGATAATAAAAGCCATGGATGAGTTTTTTGACATTGCTGACTCAGTCGATAGTGAGGAGGAAAGTGATCAAGAAAGCATAGCCTCTACTGAGTCAGTTAAGACCAGCAAGGAGAGTCGTGGTGTGAACTCAAAAGTAAGAGCTGCAAAAGCTATCATAGACTTATTGAAATTAGCTGCAGAGTTCGTACTCTCCTTAGAAGCTGAAACTCAGGATACCAGTAAAAGTGATAGTAGTAAGAAGGAGCCAAATAACCATGAAAGCACAGCCTCCTCCACTGAGCCAGTTAAGAACAATGAGAGTAGTAGTGAAGAGGAATCAAAAAGTGATTTTGGGAGCACAGTCTCCAATAAAAAGAACAAAAAGAAATTAAAAAGGAGAAAGGACTGTCAAGTAGAGGAACCACTAGTTCCCTCTGCTCCCTCATGGGTGGAATCCATTATGGAAACCATGAGGGGTATTTCTGAACATATGCATGCCCTTGAGGAAGAGATTAATGGCTTTTCTGAGTGCTTATGCACCCTCGAACGCCAAAAACTGCAGGAACATTGGGACCTGCCAGTATTTGAAAACAAGAATGGACAGAGGTACCACCAATCCCTAGACTTTAAAACAATAAAAAACTTTAAAGAGGCGATAATGACCTATGGGCCTCGAGCTCCATTCAGGTTGAGTATGCTGAAGTCCCTTAACACTCTAACCTTAACCCCCTCAGACTGGAAGGGGTTATGCAAGGCAGTATTGAGAGGGGGACAATACCTAATCTGGAAGTCACAATTCCAGGAACTTTGTTTAGAAGCAGCAAAGAGAAATGCTACAGCAGGTTTCCCAGAACGTAATATAGATATGCTAACAGGTGAAGGACAGTTTGCTGAACTTACAAATCCAACTCCAATACGACCCCGGTGTGTATGCACAGATGTACACTGCCGCTGTTAAAGACTGGAAGACCTTATCAGGAACAGGTGATTTGCAGGGCAACCTATCAAAAGTAATACAGGGGCCTAATGAACAGTATGCTGATTTTGCTGACAGACTCTTTAGAACGGCAGGCAGAATTTTCGGGGATGTAGAACAAGCAATGTCCCTAGTCATCCAATTGGCATATGAAAATGCTAATAAATATTGCCAAGATGCAATAAGGCCGTGGAAAAATAAAAAAGACTTATCAATTTACATCGGATTATGTAAGGACATTAATGATGCCTTTGTCACAGGTAATGTGATTGCAGCAGCAATGAGAAGTGCTTCCCCTCAAAATTTCACAAGGGCTCAACCTAGAAATTATAATCAACCAGGATATTCTAGGCAATATCCCCAAAGAGAAATAAGATCAAGCTCATACCGTGCCCCAGGCCGCTGCCCCAGGTGTAAAAAGGGTAATCATTGGGCCAATAAATGCTGTTCTAAATTTGACATATATGGAAACTTTTTGTCTAGGAATTCAAAAAACGGGGCATGGGGCCCACAAATGTACGAGGCATTAGAGGAGGAATATCCTCAAACATCCATACAAATGATTCCTTGTCACAATCCCTCCTACCCATTGACTCCCTTGTCAGAGGGACAAGAGGAAGTGCAGGACTAGACCTCTGTTCCACCGCCCGAATAGTGCTAACACCTGAAATGGGGGTTCAACTGATTCCCACGGGAGTCAGGGGACCTCTTCCCTCAGGGACTGTAGGAATTATCCTCGGGCGAAGTTATAAAAGCTTATTAGACTTTCAAGTAACACCAGGTGTTATTGACTCCGATTACCAAGAAGAGATAAAAATAATGCTTAGTTCACCTAGAGGCATTATCTCTGTTAACCAAGGAGATAGAATTGCTCAGCTGCTTCTCCTTCCCAGTTTCCATAACTCTTTCAAGAGTATGCTGCAGAATAGGAACAATAGAGGATTTGGTTCCACTGGCTCGGGACCTATGGCTTGCTGGGTTCAGGATTGTTCATGGAGGCCTATGTGCAAAATAAAAATTCAAGGTATAGAGATGGAGGGGCTGATTGATACAGGGGCTGATTCTTCCATCATAAATCTACAACAATGGCCCAAGCACTGGCCTCTGCAGAAGGCCTCAACCAGTTTAAGAGGCTTGGGATATACTAACACCCCAGCACAAAGTGCTGTAGTCTTAAATTTGGAAGATAATGAAGAGCTTAAAGGAACATTCCAACCTTATGTTTTGACCAGCTTGCCAGTTACCCTATGGGGAAGAGATATTCTACATCAAATGGGGCTACACCTAGCAACCAAGCCTGCAGGTGTTAAAAATAAAAATCTAAATCATCATAAAAAAGGTAGAGGATATTTTTTATAGGGGCCACTGAAAAAACAATTTTGAAGATACCATGGCTTTCTGATAAGCCAGTATGCTATCCTAAAGCTAAGATCCCAAGGCTTTCTGCTTCTCAGATCCGGAACCTCAATCCTGTTCTTGGCGGGTCTGGGCCAGCTCTTACTGGACTTCGTAATTTGGGAAATACTTGTTATATGAATTCAATATTGCAGTGCCTATGTAATGCCCCACATTTGGCTGATTATTTCAACTGAAACTGTTATCAAGATGATATTAACAGGTCAAATTTGTTAGGGCATAAAGGTGAAGTGGCAGAAGAGTTTGGTATAATCATGAAAGCCCTGTGGACGGGACAGTATAGATATATCAGTCCAAAAGACCTTAAAATCACTATTGGAAAGATCAATAACCAGTTTGCAGGATATAGCCAATAAGATTCACAAGAATTGCTTCTGTTCCTCATAGATGGAATCCATGAGGACCTAAATAAAGCTGATAATCAAAAAAGACATAAAGAATAAAATAATGATCATCTCGATGACTTTAAAGCTGCAGAACATGCTTTACAGAAACATAAGCAGCTTAATGAGTCTATTATTGTTGCACTTTTTCAGGGTCAGTTCAAATCCACAGTACAGTGCCTCACCTGTCACAAAAAATCTAGGACATTTGAGGCCTTCATGTATTTATCTTTACCACTAGCATTCACAAGTAAATGTACATTACAGGATTGCCTTAGATTATTTTCCAAAGAAGAAAAACTCACAGATAACAACAGATTTTATTGCAGTTATTGCAGAGCTCAATGGGATTCTCTAAAAAAGATAGAAATCTGGAAGTTACCACCTGTTCTTATAGTACATTTGAAACGTTTTTCCTTTGACGGCAGGTGGAAACAAAAATTACAGACACCTGTGGACTTCCCTGTAGAAAATCTTGACTTGTCATAGTATGTTATTGGTCCAAAGAACAATTTAAAGAAATATAATTTGTTTTCTGTTTCATATCACTACAGTGGGCTGGGTGGAGGCCACTACACTGCCTATTGTAAAAATGCAGTAAGACATCGATGGTTTAAATTTGATGATCATGAAGTTTCTGATATCTCTGTTTCTTCTGTGAAATCTTCGGCAGCTTATATCCTCTTTTATACTTCATTGCGACCACAAGCAACTGATGTAGCCACATGAGAGTGGGAGCTGTGTTACTAGCACTATACTTTAGTGTATACACAATTGTAATTTTTCTTTTTATATATGTCTTTATGTCTGTGCATTTGTCTAAAATTCATGTTAATGTGACATCACAAATATATGTTTGTATGTGTGTCTGTCCAGTGTGATGTCACAAATAACAAAGGGCTTATGAAAATTAATATTACATATATTTAAAAAATGGATCCAAATAACTTTAATTCATTTAAGTTTAGAATATTCAAATTAGATAAACAATTTAAAAGTGAAGGTACCTTCAATTTTGATTTATAGGTGTCTCTGGGACTTCTCTTCAGCTATGAATATGACAAATACTACATAACCTGATATTTTGGTTTTGACATGGGATTGTTTATTTGTAATTAACTTTATTTGTTTAATAGCTGATTAATTTGAATTATTTCAACAGGTAATTTCATAGAAGGTTGCTGTGTATGCAGACTCAGGGGTTCCAGCTAACAAATTATTTTTCCAAAGTGCTTTTAGCTTTTCTTTAATCTATCTTTAATGCAGTAATACCCTCAGTCTTTTTTTGATTTGTTCTGAATGTGATATTTTGCCAGCTTATGTTTGTGGAAGCTCAAGCAACAATGTGTGTGAGCAGAGATCAACTTTAATTTTCTAATCTAATAATTCTATTTTTTAGTTTGACAACTCGCCTCTTGACTTGGTGCTGGAATAGCACTGCCTTTCCTTTAATAACTGATGCTTGAGTTTCTAGGTAGCGGGCCCTGAAGATTTGCCGGTGGCATAAAAATGACGGCTGCTGCTACAGCTGCAGGGATCGTGGTCGCTATAAGCATCCCTTCTGCTCAAGCATCAAACAACCTCACCAGCAGTGTGGCCTCTGCTCTGCATGCATGGGACCTCCTAGATCAACGTGTTAATACAAGTGGACATTTTGATCTTTTATTGTTTGGGACATTACAGGACAATGCCTTGTGGGTATTTGTCTAGTGAACTCAGTGCATTACTTGATGGAACTTAGGGCAGCTGATTTGTTTAAAGAACTTGATACGCTATGGAACTTGGCTCACCAGCAGTAGGCTTGTCGCCTTAAACCCGCAGCATCTCCTCACGATTGGACGGCTGTTAGTCATCATACACAGTTGATCCTGAAGGGCTCGATTGGACGACTGGTTAGCCAATGACGGGTAAGATCCCCAGAGGGGGACAACCTAAGACAGGCACAGTCGATCCGGATGAGGTCGTTATCCATCCACGGGACAGTCTCATGGCCGACATATCAACCTAAGACGGGAGTCAAGGGCACAGCCTTGATTATCCGATGATGGGTAAGAATGTTGGTTGCACATGGACGTCCTAGAGCATCCCCTCTTTTAAAACAAAAGGGGGAAAATGTAGGAGCCCTAATTAAGGAGATAGCTAAGATTGCGGTTAGCTGAGAGCCATAAAAGATGTTCAAGTTTCACCTGATATTCATACATTTATGTAAGAATCTTTTTATGCCCGTGAACACTGTGTGACACACCTGTAAGCTCGAGCTGTAAGCACTTGTCCTTGTTAAAGCAAAATGTATTTAACTGGGTGAGGGTTAGTGGCTGGTGGTTGGAGTTAGAGTGGTTGGAGTGTTGGATTTGTGTTGTGATAGTGGTTGAAGTTAGAGTGGTTGGAGTGAGAGTGGTTGGAGTTAGAGGAGAGTTGGAGTTGTGTTTGGAGTTGGAGAGGTTGTTGGAGCCGGAGAGAGAAGTTAGAAGAGATAAGAATAAAAGAACTTTTTCATTTCTGGCAGTCTATTATAAGTAGGGTTTTTTATCTATTCCCTTTCCCAGTGGTGCAGGTTCCTTTGGCATTGTCAGAAGTACTCTGTTCCTTCTGAAGGAAGTAATGAGCATCCTCTGCTGCTTCCTGTTGCCAGGTGGGGTTCAGGAAACCAAGATTACCTTCTGCTGATCATTGGGAAGGGAAGGGAAGGCATGTAAAATACCCTCCTGTTACTATTTTTCTAGTCCTGGGGTTTCAACCCATTTTGCCTTTTTCTTAACACATTTCAGATTTTTTTCTATGATCATTTCTTGTCTTATTTCCAAAGTTTGCAGTTATACTTAGTGTAAGCTGCCTGGTACCGTAAACCGGGATAAAAACTCTCGGAGGCAGAGTTAAGCTTTTACTACTTTTACTTCTACTTTCTTAGAGCTTAGAGAGGGAAAGAAAGATTTTTAGAGAGAAAGATTAAAGCGAGCTTTTCTTCTTGTCTTCTTAGCTTAGAGTTAGAGTTAGAAAGATAGAGCTTTAGAGTTAGAAAGATAGAGCTTAGCTTAGAGAAAGATTAGAGTTAGAGTTAGAAAGATAGAGCTTTAGAGTTAGAAAGATAGAGCTTAGCTTAGAGAAAGATTAGAGCTTCTTTCTTCTCTCTTCTTTCTTCCTTCTTCTTTCTTCTGTCTTCTGTCTTCCTCAGGAGTCTCGGCCTAACTCTGGCCAGTCATTACTTCTTCTATCTGGTTTCTCTTCTGTAACCACTCTGCCTACGTTCTGGCCGCTCTGATTCTTCTGACCGACCGAGTGACTGCCCGGCTGACTGAATTCTCCGTTCTCCTAACTCGGACCGCTTTCACCCGGTTATATACCTTCAGGTTTGCGGGTGCCTACAGGTGCGTCACATACATATCAGGTGGAACCCATGGCTTCCAGCTAGCTACAACAGCCCTTCCTAATTAGGGCTCCTTCAACTTAGTGCAGAGGATCAGGGCATAGTGAGTCTCTGGCATCTTGTTTACACTTCAAGCTGCCATCTGCCATGGCATATTGAAAGAAGAATTGAATTCACGGTCAGTGTCAGCTTGGAATCCTGGTTCAATCACTATTCTATTGGCCCTATATTATAGGAGATTTATTTAACTTCTCTAAGAGTCCTTTTCCTCATCTGTAAATTGGAGATAGCTCATTTGTCCATTTACTCTTTCATTCAACACGTCGTCTGCCACTGAGATCTTACTCTAATCTGGGCACTGTTCCTGGCACTGGGAATGCAGTGGTTTATGGGACAGCAAAACTCCCTGCTCTCATGAATCTTAAACCCTGTGATACACACAAATGAATCAATAGGTAATATGAATACAAGTAATGCCACAGAGTGATCAGTTCTATGAGAAGACAAATCAGGTCTATTAGAGAATGACTGATATGGGTACGTAGATGAGTGAGCTTCAGATACTCTTAACATAGTAGAGCTTTTTTCATTTTGGGTTATGTTGAAAGATTAGGTTTGGTAAAATGAGGGTAATGGATTATCTACATATTAAATTTATAGATTTGAGAATGAAACAAAGTTTTATTTATTCCAGAAAACACACACACACACACACACACACACACACACACACACACAACTAGAAGCTAGGCAAGAACATTAGATCAAGGAGAGAGGACTTGAGATGTAGCAAAACCATTTGCAAATGTGGAACTCTTCTCAGACTTCATGTATCACTTGAATAAGACATAGAACAGGAAGTCAGGACATAGGAAACAACATAATACACTTTTATGAGCAGTTTACCAGATAGGAAAAATGGTAGGAATAATAGTTGGAGTGTCCAAAGTTTAAAGATAAGATAGCCAGGCTTTTGAAAAAAGAGTAAATTAATATATATTTAAGGGTACCAAAACTTTGTTTTAATCAGATGTGATAAGACATGTAGACATAGGAATGACTGTCAAAGGAAGTTATTATACTCACAGATTCCTAAAAACAGGAGACATGGTGCAACACATAGGGTCACATGGGGAAACACCAGTGTTGATCAGGAGGCAAAAAGAGGGAAGAGAAATGATGGGCAATAATTTTTATTGTGGTTTCTATAGGAAGGAAAAGGCAAAGCAGGGTCAGCAGGCTTAGAAATGGCTAGCTTGGATATTTCCAGAAGGCTTTGGAGCATAGAGGCTTCCATGTTGTCTGGCACTTGGCCCTGGGTGATTAGGGCAGTTGGATAGTGGTCTAGAATCTGAAAGGCCACTGAAGAAGCTTGTTGGGGTATGGCTTCTGGATTGGTTGGTTTACACATGGAAGGTGTGTTTTCTCACAGACAAGATGTGTTATACTATTGCCAGACATAGGGTAACCCAAGTTGGGTCAGACATACAGCAACAGCTAGGCTCCAGATGTCAGAGCATCAAAATCCAGATAATGTAAAAAACATGGTTAGTAAAGAATTAAACATTTATTGTATAAACGAGGTATAAAATTTATTTTGTTTTATTTTTGTGACCACTCATAGGTAGGAGTTGTGTTTTACTTGTACAGATGAGGAAATTTATGTTTACTGATTGTGGGAAAAGACCTAATTTGGGATGAAAGTATCAGTGCACTAAGGAGTCATGTTACAGCATTAGACCACGTCATTTTGCAGTGCCTGAAGGCTGTGTCTGTGGGTGGTAGAGAGAAACAGGACTAGACGATTCCTAGGATTTCTCCCTGGCTGTGGTGTTGGTACTGTCTGGTAAGATCTGCAGATGGAGAGAGATGTGAGGAAGCATACTGACCATGTGTGCAGGAAGCACTGCTGGAAGGCAGCTCGCTCAGGGAAGGTTTGCAATGGAGGCCATCAGCAAATGGATCTGAACTAATACTCAGCACATGTACATTATAGCTTTCCCTACACCACTTTGTTGATGCAATGCATGGCATTGAGTGACTGTTTGTACCAAGGATTGAAAACAATTCTAGAATGCTTAGGGATTTAAAACTTGGTGGAAGAACTGACAGTGATGACATAGGAAAAATCATACAGTTAAAAAGTCATTTGGTTATGTAGAAATATAACCAGAAGTATAAATATGTATTCAATGGGAAGAGATTTCATCCAATGGTAGGTTTTCTAAGGGAAGCATGTTGCAGTTAACCTGAAGAATCTGGATATCCTTATTACACTTAAATGTAGAGACTTTTATTATTCATCTCTACCTTTTCTCAGTTTCTACAAAACTGGTTAGCTGCCATACACTTTATAGGAAATAACCTGATATGGCATAGTGAAATTGCTTTTTATTATGCTTTAAATGTTTTTCCTGTTTCTTACAAAAGTATACTATAAACTCTTCAAGGTAAAAAACTATGGCATAAGTACTTATAGAATCCAGCAAGTTTTGGAGATATGGATTCTCCATAAATATTAAGAGATTATGAATTTGTTGCTTGAAAGAATCTTTGGAAGCTTCTAATTCAGCACTCTAGTGCTTGTGATGAGAAAACAACATCGGGAGAGTTGACATGCTCATGCAGGTTCAAAGATGGGATAGTGATGGAGCCATGACTCGTCCGGTGCCTGGTTCTCTTCTCCATGCCTCCTGAGGAATAGATTGGATATTCAGTGCTTGCTTAAGCTTCCTTAAAAGCTTACTGGTTTTTAAAAGAAAAGCAAATCCATTTAAATGTTTTACAAATTCTAATTGCCCATAATTATATAAAATTTCTTGGATGATATAATTTTTAAGTAGGACTTTATTCTGTCATTTGTCATTGATATAGATGACAGGAATAAAATATGTATTCACGTATCACATGTACTAGCATAATGACATCTTATCTAAGTGCATAATTAAATCACATTTTGGAAGAACTGATAATCCTTATTTCCAAAGGAAGTGAATTATGTTTGATAATACTTTCTTGAGGCATCTCCAATTGGCATTCCGTAACTCTCTACAAACCAGAATTATGTGTCACCCAGAGCTGCCAAGGAAGGAGACAGGATGATGCTTTCCATGGCAACATGGGGAAGACTATGTGAAATGTACAGATGTCTGACTGTTTCCCCAAGGCACAGTGGAAGATGCACATTTTATTTCTAGTAGCATGTCCTGGGGCCAAAAATAAACTCCACACCTTCGTTATAAACATTGACAGAGGTATGATCCAATATGGGATAATTGAAAAATGTTTACTTACTAGAAAGTAATATCACTCGCAGGGCTGCAGGTGATACTAATAAAAAATGATATTTTACAGCACTAATGTTTGGCAAAACCTGTATTTTTATCTCAATTATTTGTAACTCTCAGATTGGCAAACTTTTCACTTGATCCCTTGTCAAAAGAACAATGGTGACGATTTTTGAAAACTTGAATGTATTGTGATTTACTTTATAGTCCTATAAGGCAGAGTGTTAATAATAAAATGTGTTCTATAAAAACTTTAACTTCTATTTTTTATATGTAGACATATGTGCGTGAATGTGCACATGTTTTTAAGTCAGAAGAAAACTAAATTAAAATTTCATGTTTTAGAATTATTTTAATGATTAGAACCTAAAATTATCTTAAACTTGTTTATATCTTGGTGCTGTCTTCATGCTTCTACTCTAGGCATGTGTGGTAAGATTATGTGGCTTTTAAATTTTATGTTATACTACTATGATGTATATAATGACTGTAATTGTGTTTTAAGTGGAACTTGAAATATATTTAAATGTACCAAATATTACTTACTTCAAAATCTTTCATTTTTTTCTGATTTTTCAGACAAATATGCAAAACTGATGGAAGTTATAAACCCTTAAACATTGTATTTTCTTATGGGTAGAATACATTACTTAATATACTCTTAATTAATTACCTGAGTGAACCATAGCTGTTTTTTTATTATAAAATTATTTTTACTTTCACTTTTTTGAAAAATTACAAGCTTAATCAAAACTATACACACAAATGTAGTAAATTCCACAGTCAACACAGATTTTTAAAGATAAGTTACTCATGTGAACCATAGCTCTTCTACTCTGTATCCAAAATTGCAGTTTCAAAATGGTAGAGAAACTTTCTTGTAAGGTGATCTTCTACTCTGTATCCAAAATTGCAGTTACAAAATGCTAGAGAAACTTTCTTGTAAGGTGAATACAAATTTTCATTCTAAACAGTAAATGTTTTGATATGCATGCATTAAGGAACAAGAAGAAAATACAACAAGGAGTTGTGAAGAGGTAAAATATAATTTGTTGTTCATGTTTTTGCTGACTAGTAATCCAAGAGTGGCAGTTGAAGACTTTCATTTTGATTTCTTTATGCAGCTAATTCAGGAATAGTGAACATTGTTAAAAGAAAAAAAAAAAAGAATGATGGATATACATCTCTCTATCACTTTATTATCATCTATCTACTTACTGCCAATCTATTTATCCTTCATCTATCTAATCTATCTTTTCATGTATATTCTATATACCTACCAATTTGTCATCTATCCAATGTATGACATATTACTAACATCCTGGATCAGTCAAATTCTAGTCAGGAAAACAGAATTACACAGAAAGAGACTTTAATTAGGGGAATTCTATCCATACATTTTATTAAGCTCATAGAGTGAAAAGGGTAAAATTTGTAACTGTAGGAGGAAACAATCATACTTAGCAAAGAAGGCATGTTACCAGAGACTTGGTGCTTGGGAGAGAGGACCCTGCAAGGTTTGTGCAGAGCTTTTGAGGAGGAGGCATGGCCTGGTATGTGCATGGAGCTCTGAGAGCCTCAGCCCAGTAGTTTCTCAGACTTCTGACATGGGTGTGGCCTAGTGGGTACTCAGCCAAAGAGAGAGAGAAGTAGCTGGAGTTTTGGCCTACCTGCCCCTGGTGAGAGCCTGATGATTTTCCATTTGGAGGAGGCTTGAAGCTGGAAACCACTGCCTACTACTACTAGAGTAATGCTGATAGCAACTGGAAAAAATGAAGAAAGTCCTTCCCTTCTTTCTAATATTCTTAAAATAAAACCTAATAAATAATAAATAAATCCTAATCAGGAGCTGGAAGGCAAGATGGAATATGTAATTCATAGAAAACTAGCCCCAGCCTCACAGACCCAAATATGGAAGGATTGACTTATACTAGACAGACAACAGCCGTCTTTTGTTATTCTTCATTTTCTTAGTTCAGACTTGTTTTCCTGACAGCCTCCACTTAGATGTCTACCAAACATCTCAAATATAGCATGTCTAAGAATAAACAATTGATTTTTGTCCCTCATCCCCAATTATGTTTTACTTATGTCAGTAAATGGGGCTCCCATCCATCCACTTGGTTGGATCAAACTCTAGTTGTCATTCTTGCTCATTCCCTCACATCCCAAATTTAATCCACCATGGAGTGTTGTTGGCTCTACTTCTGGAAGAGACCACAAATGTAGTTACCTTCTGGTGTCTCCACAGCTATGATCTGAATCCAGCCATCATCATTTCTTGTGGAACATGTTTCCTAACTGGTCTCTCAGCCCCACCGTCCATCCAGTGTCCTACTTCCCCTCACGCTCTTTGCTTCAGTTGTCATGGAGTGGAACAAGCTCATTTCTTCTTAAGGCCTTCCCTGTCTTGACATCTGTTCTCATCTACTTTTGCTCAGGTTCTTCACAGTTAGGCTCCAACTTCAATATCAGCTCCTAAGAAAGACCTTCCTTACCACCAGGTTAATGTTTACCCACCCTGCTCCTTGCCAGCTACTTTGCTTTCTAGACTACTGTGAGTCTTGTTAGTTTTCTTTATAACACTTGCTATTATCTATAGCCGTTTTTACTATTGTATGTGTGTTTTTAGCTCTTTCTAAATATTATATTTTTTGAGAGGAAAATATCTGGCATAAAGGGACATAAAACCACAGGGTTCTGAAGACTAGATAACTTAGGAAAAAGTTTATTACAAAGGACTTCATGATGAATAAAAAGAACATTTTTATTAGGTTGTTGAAGAGAAAACAAGTTGCTAAAGAAATGTTTATAATAAGTTGGTATATAAAAATAGTTCAGCATTAATCTACATGATTCACATATTGTGAATTTTAATTTTGGTGTTTTTTCAAGTGTCCAAAACATGCACATTATTTGTTTTTGGATGATATGGAAGTATTTTGAGGGATGACTAAGCCACTTGAGGTTTTATGTGCAAATATAAACCAAGAAAGTGACAGCGCTGTCACATTTCTTTATTTGCAAGACATTTATGTCAGCACTAGCTCCTGTGCTCTCCAAATGTAGGCCAAATAAGGAAGGAGAGAAATGGAAAGCAATACAAATTGTGTGGGATAGATGCAATGAAACATGACTCAGTTGACCAAAATCTCACTCGTTAGTTCAGTTAGAGGTTTTCAAATCTAGCATTTTTCTAGTGCATATTATTATTCTAAGAGTATGTGTAATAGGTGAGGCTGAGAGTGGTAGTTTTGTGAAATTATGGAGTCACTTAGAAAAACCCATTTAAGATGATTTTGGGAAAGGGGTAGATTGTGACAATAATAATAATTGGCTTGAGAAGCTAGTAGAGACACAGAGCTGCTTGACCACTAGAGCTCCAGGTCTCAGAGGGTCAAAGAAAACAGACAACTTGGATGTCTAGGAAGCACAGGACATAGTGACAAAGTAAGTGATGTTTTCCCAATGGGGCAAATACAAATGGTTTTAGAAATTCAGAGGAAGAGTGTCATGGAAGTACAAAGAAATTTTGAAAACTTGCTGTTTGGTGGTGCAAGGTTGTCCTAGTGGCATTTTTTGGTTCTGACTTATAAACAAATGTACAGAATCAAAGTACAGGTGAGAAGTCTAGCAGTTCCTACTTGAGGCTCTGAAGTTTCAGTCACTCTTTGGAGGTTCCAAAATCTTTATTTATCACTGACTCCATAATTCTGTCAGTAGACAGACTCAAGTATACTTTTGGTTCCCATAATCACGCTAGAATGCTGTTAAGTGTGTTTCCCTTTGGTAAAGTGGATACTGGATAGATAGGGAGAGAAAAGATATGCAGACATATAGAGGAACATGTTTTCACTTACAAACAACGAAGTTAACAAAAGTAACTTACTTCCAAAGCCATGGTCATGGTCTTGCTCTATTCTATATGACAATCCAGGGGAAAAATGTTTGAACTCTCAAACAGAAAGACATTATCTAAAGTTTTAATATTCACTGAATACTTGAAAAATATACAGGCACCATGAAGAGTTTTCTAACTATATGTAGGTGTTCAAATGTTTTCCCCTATTTTTTTACTTACTGTGTTGGAAAAATACAACTTTTTTTTTATTCACTAGTCTACCTGCTTTGCTTTGAAAATTAAGACAAAAGGGAATCTATTTTCCTTCATTGGAATTCTGAATTCTTAAGAACCACTAAAGACTACCATAAAAGAAAATAAAAAGAGAGAAAAATGTTTTAGGAAAAGTTCTGCAGTACAGTCAGAAGGTAGGACACTTTGGCAGAGAAAACTATTTCTTTGCCTATGCATATTGAAGGCTTGAAGACAGACAGACAAACAAATAAATAAGTAAGATAGTTTTCTGAAAGAGAGAATATTCTCTGATAGCTGCTGATATTGGAAAGTTTCCTGAGAAGGAAGTTCTGATATCTGGGAAGAACCAAAGTTGAGAACTTTCACTGATCAATGAGGAATCATTTTGGGCTTTCCTGGCTCCACATAGAAACTGAGTCATTGAAAACTGTTTCACTAAATTGAGGTGCATTCCACTGAGGTGAATTTCATTGAGTGTGTCTTTTCCATGTTCTGCATCTACTTAGAATCTCTTCCAGAAGTTTCTTTCATCAGTGTCTCACAAGACATCTCTTTCTCATACATAGTTCATTTACCTAGCAGTAGAGACACCTGACTTTGACTTGAAACTTCTTCATTCTTTCTTGTGTGTTTTAACTATTGCCATCCCTGCCCCTCAACTTCATTTTCCACAAATCCCCAAAATATTTGTAAGTTAAAAAAATTAGGGTTGAAATCTATGTTTCCCTCTACTAGAGAGATTTGAACAGAATTTTCTTGATACTTTCTCAGGTGGGATGCAGGTGAAATGTGGCATAGGGCCAGGTTATGCTTGAATCATCTCATTTACTTGTAATAATTTAATGGGGTAGCTTTTTCTTAGTAGTTCTTACCCAGGTTATATTTTCTAGGTACATGAAGGTTGGAGAGGTCACATAGTGAGAAGTCACTTGTAGTCACTGGTGCCACATGAGGGATCCTGTCTGATCAACTCCAAAGCCAAGTTTTTGATCAATTCTCTCCTCTCCTCCGTTTCTTTTTTCTTTTCTTCCTTCTCGTCTGTTCCTTTGGCCCTCCCCCCCCCCTTTTTGGTCTACTCTCTTACTGTTTTTATAACCAAATATTGACTTAGTTATACATCATTTTTTAACAAAATCAACTTTTAAACAAAATCCCACTCAACTGTCCTGTGTTTCCTCAAGTGACCTCACTTCATCCAATAACCCTGACTCTTATATCCATGATTTGGCCTTCTTGCCAGAAAAGAATATAAATATCTTAAATATTTAATAAATATGCTTCCTCAAAAGTTATGTAATGCATCACTAGGACTCTGGTTTATTCATGACAGGCCAGCCTGGTTAAAGGCTTGAATGTCCTCTGTAAATCACTGGAGGAGATGGGAGAGGCAAGACTCTCAGAAAAACCCCACAAGCTTAGTGGGATCCAGAGGTCTGAATATGGTCTTAAATGGCTGACTTGTCTCCCTTCCAAGTTAACTTTATAACTTGTCATCCTGAAAATGAGAGACCTAATCTCACTCAATTGCATTTAAACATTCCTTATGAAAATTGTTTCATTTCATTTATTTATAGTCTACTTCAGTCCATTGAAGGCTGTTGGATGTTGATTTCAAAAAAATTGGAGTTCTTAACATGCTTTGGATATGTTATTATTAAAGTTGCAGATAAGCATTATAACATGTGGCTGAAAATGATTTAATTTAATTATTTTTAATCACATTTAATGTCTTTCTCTTTCAATTACTTTTGAATGGGAAATATAAAAAAACCAAGAGCCACAGTGTTCTTTATCATCAATAATGAAATATTCAAAACACACCTACCTTTGTTTAGCAGCAGTAAGCCTATAAGTGATAGTTCCTAGAACACAAGGCTAACTTTCCAAGAGATGGATAACACACTATTTTTTAGCATTGTCTACATGGTCATGAACTTGAGTGTCAAATGTGGTTGCAACGCTAGATTGAAATGGAGCTGGGTCTAACAGTATGTGGGTTAATATTAGGTAACTTGCCTTACAAAGGGCATCTTGGTAATCATGTTATGGTTTAAGCAGTGAAAGGTAGCTCTAGATTTTGGTACAAAGTTGAATTATTGATTTGTAAGTGCAAGTGCCTGAGGTAAAGTGAGCAGTTTGTCAATTAAAACAAATTGTCAAATAAAAGAAACTTTCTTGCTTTTTGTATGTCATATAAAATTTACATTAATAGTTGCATAGGATATTTACTTTTTCTATTCAATATTTTTCTGTTAATTACTATTAATTTCCTGTTAAGCAGCAACAGCAGAGAAATAAACCTAATTATTGCCTGCCACTGAAAAATCAAGGGTTTTGTGTCTTTAACATAAAATTGTCAAGATGTCTGAAGTAGAAGTGTTTTGATAAAGATATCAATTCTTAATCAAGAAGGTGCTTCTCTCCTTGAAACAACAGAAAAAACAAGCAAGAAGAATTAAATAGAATAGCATAAACAACACATTTACATATAATTTTAGCCACAAGCAAGGCAAAAATGACAATCAGTTCTACTATTTTAATGGAACAAAGGCTTGAAGCAAACTGGGAAATTACTCAGGAAAGGATAAACAGAATAGAGGTCCTCCCATCCAACCCGCTGCCAGTTTTTTGTGTTTATTCTTACATCCTTTATACTTGCACAATCTAACACATTTATCCTTCCCACAGGAGTTACTCTGATATGCATTATACATTAATATGCACATTTCAATGAGGAGTCAGGTTCCAGGTTATAATAAAAACCACTTATAAAAAATTCCTTCCCGATCTCAAATCTTTAAAACAGCCACAACAGATTAAATTATTTTTTGAGGAAGGTAAGTTTTGCTTTATTACTTCTTTTTAAATGTTCAAAATTTACTTTATTAGTTATTTTATAGCATGTCCTTAATGAATACATTCATATCAGACCAAGGGGAATGAAACCCGTCACTGAGAAGGCTCTCAAATGAGCCATAGAGAACTGAAATAACTACATATGCATTCCACAAATGGGCCATTAATTGGAGGAAGAACCAAAGTGTGAAGATATAATCCTATAGGATGGAACTTAAAATGCTGATATATTTTTAAGACTTTTGAACTTTCGATTCACTTGTGTGGAAGAAGAGGTGAATGTGAAACATAATTCCCTTTTCTATCTATGCCCAAGCATTTCCATTCAGCCATTGTAGTAGCCTAACATTGAGAAGGAAATAATTTTTGGGAATTCTGTAATTTTAAAAAGAACTAGCCGGGCGCGGTGGCGCACGCCTGTAATCCCAGCACTTTGGGAGGCTGAGGCAGGAGGATCACGAGTTCAAAGCCAGCCTCAGCAATGGCGAGGCACTTAGTAACTCAGTGAGACCCTGTCTCTAAATAAAATACAAAAAAGGGCTGGGGATGTGACCCAGTGGTCGAGTGCCCCTGAGTTCAATCCCCAGTACCAAAAAAAAAAAAAAAAAAAAAAAAAAAAAAAAAAAAAAAAAAAAACCAACTCTCCTCTTGATCTAATACTTTTTCCTTTCTGGTTATTTAAGTAGCTTATTACCCATCATACTCTTTTCTTGGGTTGCTGGGGCTTCAGGAACTGGTTAAGGTACAAGGTCTCAGCCACAGGAGAACCAAGGACATCTCACCACTGTTGTGACACAAAAGTAGTGAGAACCAGGGTCTTGATTGCGTGAACATAATTTATCTTCCACATTGGGATCTTTTTGAGAGTTAAAAGAGGATGCTTTTAATAACAACAGTTGGGCCACCAGAATAAATCTATCTGGGACACCCTGGGATAAATGGTCATGTAACTTAGAGCAGCAGATCACTTTCTTTCTCACATTGAACCTGTCCATGATGATTCCTACATTATTTTCTTTTACCTCTAATTGAATGAGCCCTGTCTCTTCTGTTCTATACCTACTTTCAGCTTGGGTCAGCACTTTGAGACCCTCAACCCCCTGGCTTATCTTTATATCTCTCTTCTATGTACGACATTTCATCATGTTATTTTCAGGCAGTGATTTGCAAACTATTCTCTGTTGAGGGATTGGTGTAGGAGTTGGATAATGGCAGACTGGAGGTAAGAGGTGGATTTTAAAGTTCCACCTTTGCTTCAGTTATGGTAATTTCAATTTTTTCCCACTTTGTTTTTCCATCCCAGTAAGTTTTTTAGCTGAGGACAGATTAGTTGGCTAAAGTATATTTGAAAATCACTACATATTTCTCTTAGTGAGTCTATCAGTTTGCTTCAGATGATCCATGAAACTGCTGAAACTGTATATGATAATTTGTTTATATACAGGTATTTATATACAAGTATATGATAATTTGTTTATATACATGTGTTTGTTTATATACATGTGCACACAAGTTTTTCATGTATTTAAAGAGGTTTGTAACTCACAACTAATTAATTAACATCAGTCAAAGGTTTTGCATGATATATTAAATTTCAGAAGGAGATGTGATTTGGAAAGGGTTGGGAGATATGACATATGAGGGTTTTGAAGTCATTGATATTTAGCAAATCATCCTCTGTTTCTATTGGGTCACTAACAAAGTGTTGCTGAAATAATGCAAGGTTGCTTCATCCCTGGGGATGAAAGTGAAAAACAAAAAACAAAAAACAAAACAAAACAAAACAAACAAAAAAACCCAATGCCGTTTGAATCACTTAGGGCATCCGTTTTTGCCTTCTTGCTGGGGTGGCATATTTGATATATGGGGAATTAAGTATGTTCCTGCTCTGTAGCCTTCCCTAAGACATGGCTAAACAGAAAAATATTTTGAATCAGATCAGGTATAAATAGAAAAAAGTTCAGTTTTCTATTGCTGCATAACAAACATCCTCAATACTTGCTGTCTTAATAGTGTTTATTTTTCCTCTTGATTCTGTAGGTTGATTTGGTAGTTCTTAGCCCACATCGTGTTATCTGGGGTTATTCATATAATGCTTTAGGCTGGGAACTTGGCCAAAGTTCCTTGGTTCTCCACATAGTATCTTATCTTCCAGAGGGGTTATTATTAACCCCACCCCACCCCCAATGTGTTCTCTTCTTTAGCTTGGGGACTGGGTTCCAAGTGCATTAGCCTCAGGGAACAAGTGCTCATCAGCACTCTGCTTACTTCATGCCTGTGAATGCATGTGAAGGCAAGTCCTATTCTGAAGCCCAGAATCAAAGTGGGAGAAAGCTACCCAAGACAGGGATCATGGGAGGCTTGGGTCATTGGGAACCACTAGTGTAATGTCTAGCACAGAAAGGAACTTGATGAGGTGTGCACCAATCATGTTGGCTTATGATCAGTAATTAAAGCTATGGATATAAATATTATGCCACTTTGAATATTCAACTTAAGGAAATGTATCCACACAAATAATCCTAGAAAAACTTGCACCTAATAAATTTCCTTATTAAAGTAGGAAAAAGAAAAAATGCAATATTTTATTAAAAATTTAAGAAAATCTTAAAAAAATAAAATTAAGGAAAACATAAAGGACAGAATTTACTGATTTGAGAAACATTCTTATAACTAACATTAATATAATAAATTACTTCCATGAAAAGTACAACAACATACACAAAGCTCTTTAATTAAAAATCAAGTGTGATAAAGAGTAAAAGTTGATCTTAGGAAGAAAGATTATTATGCCTACTTATAGGCTAACTAATATGGACTTTTTAATACTATTCTATATTTGTAACCAAATATTATAAACTTGAAGTAAAATATATTGGAAAAGATGAAAAAAAATTATTATAGATGTGATTTTCTATCCAGATAAAAATGATAACTTAAAAGGATTAAACTTAGTAAGAAATTGGATATTTTGAAAATAAAGATAGAAAAATCAAGAGCTATATTATTTTCAGCAATGATTAGTTGCAAGCCATTGTGGATAATAGTTTTCATTCACATTAGTAGTAAAACTTTAACATATCAAGATATAAAGCAATATATTGTCTAGTCCAGGAAATGTTCTTCAAAATATTTCAGGATAACTGAAGACTAGTAAAAATAAATAAGAAGTGTATAGAACCTATATAAATAAATCAAATACGCTGTACTTGAGATGTGATGAAAGTCTTAATTAAATGAACACATATGATTTCAAGATGAGAAGTGTGAATATATTAAAGATGTCTATTTTATTCTATTAAATATATAATTTAATTCTACTATATGCTTCCCAAAAACTTCTTAAAACTTGAAGTCATAGCTTTAGTGGAAGAACAAAAAAGAGGAAGATGATAATCATTTCTTTTCTAAAAAAGCAGAGTGATCCATGAGGTCACTACCTAATAGTTACTAGTTAATAATGTCATAATAATCAAAGCAGGATGTTACTCACACCAAATCCCAGCACTGAGATTAATGAGACTAAATGAACTTGTCAGGAACAGGGTTTAGTGTAGCAGATCTGATATATAGTAAGGTAAAAATTCAAATCAGTGAAAAAGTGAAAGTTTAAGTTGCAGTGGTGAAAACATCATTAGTTATTAAAAAGTCAGATCTCCCTCAAATCATAATCCATGATAACGTAAAATCATTGATAATTGCTCCATTTGCCTGCATAAAAGTGCCAAAATTTTGTATGTCAACATGTTGTGAATAAAAGTTAAAAAATTTTGTGTAAATTATGCAGGATAAATAAGTTCTGAAGATCTGCTCTCCAACATTGTGCCTGTGGTTAAGCATACCTAATGTACACTTACTTGAAAGTTGTTAAAAGGGTAGATCTCATGCTAAATGTTCTTACTACAATGAAGAAAGTTACTAAAGTTATTCTTTAAAAAAATAAAGAAAGTGAATATCCTTATTAAATAAAGAGCTCTTTCAAAAAACAATGGAAGAATGAGTAATAAAAACATAAATAGCAAACACATGGTCAGGACATGGACCAGTAAAACAAAATAAAATGAGGAAAATGTATAGGAGCTGTTTACTTTCACAACTGCTTAAAGAAAATCAAAATGTTTACATTTTGCATTTTAAAATGTGAAATGCTGAGGAAAAACGATAGCTGGTTTCGGCAGTAAAACTTCCTATACGTTATTAGGGGAGTGAAAGTGATGCAGCATGTGTGTACAACAAATTGATAATATGTATAAACATATTTTAAATGATGATATCTTTTGATATCATAATTTCTCCCTAAAATTTATCCTAAAAATTATCACAGATAATTTATCTGTGATATCACAGATGAGAATTAGAGCATTAATATCATTGCGGTTTAGATATGAGGTATCCCCCAGCCCCAAACTCATATGTAAGGCAACGCAAGAAAGTTTAGAGGTGAAATGATTGGGTTATGAAAGCCTTAACCTAATCAGTTCATCAATACATTGGTAGGGATTAACTGGTTGATAACTGAAGGCAGCTAGCATGTGGCCATAGGAGGTGGATCACAGGGGATGTGATTTTGGGGTTTATATTTTGTCCATAGGATGGGGACTCTCTCTCTGCTTCCTGGTTCTGTGTTGTAAGCTTTTTCCTCCTCTACAACTTTCTGCCATGATGTTCTGCCTCATTTTGGGCCCAAAGCAATAGAGTGGGCTCTCCATGAACTGAGACCTCTGAAACTTGAGTCCCAAATGAACGTTTCGTCCTCTAATTGTTCTCATCAGATCTTTTGGTCACAACAGTGAAAAAGTTGACTAAAACAAATATTTAATGACAAAAATGAAACCAAATATAAGCAACCCCATTTACATCCATAAAGTATTATTAAAGGACTTATCTATATGATGAGAAAATATGTAGGCATTAGTGACTCATGACAAAAGAATAAACAGTTCATGACATGCAGTAATATTCAGGGCATGTTAATATGTGAATAAGTTATTTCTAAAATATCATGTATAATATAATCCCAATGGACACATCTTAGAAGATATATGCTAAAATTTTGATAGTGGTTATTTCTTGTTTGTGACATTATAAGTAATTTTTGTTTTTCCATTTTTTAGCATGATCTTCTGTATTTTCCATCATTTCTTAATCAATGTTTTTGTTTTGAATCAGAAGAAAATGATTGAAAGTTGCCAAATATCATACACAGAAAGGTGATAAAGTAGATTGGTCTTTCTGCTTTCATGTGCTAGGCCTTGTGCCTGTGTGTGTTCACACACCAGAG
The DNA here is from genome assembly GCA_025594165.1 of Tamias sibiricus. NCBI lineage: Eukaryota > Metazoa > Chordata > Mammalia > Rodentia > Sciuridae > Tamias > Tamias sibiricus. The sequence continues at coordinate 136,098,410 of CM046658.1, read as the reverse complement.
TACAGATCTCTTGCTTTGCTTTGCAGCATCATGTCTGACAATATTAATTGTGATAATGATACCCAGAACTCCTCTGATGTTTGGGACACATGTTGGATTTTTGGACTATTCTCAGGGTGTAGTCCTCAGTGGTGCCATAAGGCACTAAAGACTAGTTGGTGGAGAGAGAATTAGTCTGCGCTGGTTAATTTATAGCTGTCTGAAGAATTCTCTTCGAGCTAAGGCTCATTCTCAAATACTCACCATACTACTGGCTCAAAAGATGTTTATTTTATTTCATTTTCCTTTCAGCTACTCCCTGATACATTCTCTCTCAGTGATTGATATAGGATTTACTATTTCATATCAGTCAAGAAATAAAGCAATGCTATTTAATATTTATTTCTTCATCTTCCCTCGCTATGTCTTTATTCTTTCTTTCCTTTCTCCCCTTTCCCTGTTGTCCATTTTTGAATTGTTTTCATCTCTTTTTCTCTCTCTCAAGTAACTAATATATATCAGATTCAGTTGGGGTTGTTCACAATAGACTAAAACTCTTTACTTGCCTTTAGTGAGCTCAGAATTACTTAGGAGAATGCTAACAGCATAAAAGTAAAATTTACTATTGTGGTATTTTGTATTTTAAAAAATACATACGAAATAATATTTTTAATGGCTAAATTGAGTTCTTCTCACAAGAATTTAATGATTAAGGTGGCTAGAAATTTAACTGTATTCACAGAGTATTTCATGAGAAGCCAAGTGACTTACTGTATGACCCTTCAACTGCTATGGAGCAAAATACTCTTGTAGTAGTGGTGAATTTGGAAATTTTGTCCAGGAAAACTTTGTCTCTCTTCTCTAAATATCCTCTAAAAGTGGTTTCTGGCATCCTCTGACCAGGATAAACTTATTTTTCTCCCCATTCGCTATACTCTCTATATAGGAATACTTCTGAGCCTCCATCCTAACACCTGAAGATTATAATTTCATTCTCACTGTGTTTTCAGATGTTGGCCCTGACAAAACATCTGGTTTTCCCAGGATGATTAGAAAAGTAGACTGGAACTTTGCCCTCATTTTTCTTCTTCTCACCATTAATCTCTTTACCATCTTTTAATTTCTAAAGATCTAGATGTGAATATATCAACTTGGGACTTGGGATGAAAAAGGTGAAACAAGATTTTAATTTGTGAATGGAAATTTTCCCTTAGAGATTAAAAGAAAAAGAGTCAAGGCCACGCTACTGTTCAAAGTTCAGATAGTACATACACTCATGAATTAAATATAACCTAGTATTGGTAGAAAGGATTCAGATAGAAGAATGTTCTGATTTATTAAACTTGTCATTCTAAGTAAGATAAAGTAGTTGATCTAATAGACAACCTAAGTCTCCTTTTGCTGAGTCTCAGAAGGAAATAATTCTACTATAAGAGACTTGGGGGAGAGAGAACTATAAAAACTGGTTCCGCTCTGATGGACAGACATTGGGAGAACTATATAATTTTTGCACATTGACCGAAGCTAATTCAAATAGTGTTAATTGCTCCCATGCTTCCAGTCAAGGTGATGCCCTGAGACTCAACATAATTCTACTGAAACTGCTCCCGGATTTGAGTGTTGGAAGTTGAACTGTGATTTTTGCTTTAGCTGTGCACTGCAACCATCCCAACATGCACTGGAGTCTGGGATGGGAAGTGGAGGAGACAGGTGTTGGCATCATTTTTATTTTGTTTTATTTTATTTTTTGTCAATGCTTTCTACAGTTTTTGCTGTTAAGGGTATTTGACTTATTTGATTCATACAGGAAAGGAAGGAGGGGAGTTGAAAGAGGAAATAGAAAATGTTGATAGCTTTATTTTTAAAATATGAGTTGCATTTTAGCCTTCTGAAACTTCTTTCACTCTTTCTACCTAGGTATCTATGAATCTGGGATGAGATTTCAGATTTTGAAATCCAAAAGGAAGGTTTCTGTTTCTGTACTTTGCCTTTGTAATCCAGGTATTGTTTCATGAATTGTTTAAAGTTTATGTCTCATTAAGCATAGGGGAATCTTGCTTGCTATGCTTTATCACTAAGCTTTAAATATATGAGAAATCTAGAGGGGTAGAAGAGGAAGAGGACAAATGCAAATTGTCCCTTTGTAATCTTAAGGGAATGTGAGAAGGAGAAAGAGAAAAGACACCAAAGTGATGTGTGAAGTGCTCAAATGCGGGGGGTCTCAATTTGTTCTTTCAGCCTGGAGGGGCAGTGTTTCAGCAGTGAAAGGTAACACCAACTGTGGAGGGGAATCTTCCCCCTACTTCCGTTGGAGACTGAGGCAGAAGCTAGATTTGTACCTTGGAGACTGACACACATCATCCTAGGACATTTCCACATCACAAAAATTATGCCTAGAGAGAACTTGACAGAAAGCGTTGAGCTAGCTGGGCTAGCAGAATCGCTCTTTACCAGTGGCCACAGAGACATGGGTGGTCTGTGTTAGTAAGTTGTAATACCAAAGTCAGACCATAGCATCAGCAGGAAAACACGAGACTTTCTGGGTTTGAATTCTAAGTGGAAACATGGGAACGAACAAAGAAAACTAGACCCAAAATAATGAATACCAATTTGTATGCTGCAGACCAACAGGGCCCAACAACAGATTGGCATATCCTCTTTCAAGAACCTTGGGCCATTCTTTGCCTCTAATCTACAGCATGTGAGCAGCACAACTGTTTTCATTCTAATAAACAAAGCAGCTGGAAGTTATCTGTGAGGCCATGCATCTTTATCTAAGAGACCAAACCTATCCTGAAGGGCTCCTTTATAATATCAGACTGAACTTTAGATTGGATATCTACTTATACAAACAATGGGGGACACAGCAAGATGATTAAAGTAGTTACAGAAAAAATAATGGTATATATGTATACATATACATATACATATATATGTATCATGTGTATATATCTGTATATAGTTTATTGTGTAGCACACTTTCAGTTCTTTAGATTACAGTGTAAGTAAAAATTAGCAATTGCACTTCAGATGCAAATGATTGTTAGCCCACAGTCATTCCCTAAAATTCTCTACTTTCAATTTTTTTCAAAAATTAAATTCTGATCAAAGCTGTGATAGTTAAAAAAAAAAAAAAAAAAAAAAAAAAAAAAGAACCATCTTCTTTGTTCCTGTATCTTATCTTTTCTTCACACCACACCACCTCCTACCCCTTACCTGCATGCATATTCTTCTTCCAAGTTTTTAGCAGTGGTAAGTTAAGGGAAACCAGGCCAGATACAGATATTCCATCTGCATTTTTACATCTGGATCTGGAATTCACTTCTTTTAAATCTTTTAAAAACAAGGGGGGAAAACAGCTACTTAATACTCTTGTCTAAAGTTGTAAAGACTTCCATTTGTTTGCAACAGCTATGATTAAAGGGTACAAAAAGTTGTGTCACACAAGCAATCTGCCTCTGAGTTTTGTTTCTTCTTGTTTTTCTTTTTTTGTTTGTTTAACTCTGGGTGCTTCTTCTTTTGTCTGTCTAGGTCATGTGGTTTTGTTCTGAGATATTGATAGATTCTTTGCTTGACTGGCTCTAGAAACTTCTCCCAAGCCCATCTGTGTACTTCCTTGTAAAGTCCATTTTTAGCAAGGACCTTGTTAAGTCAGTTTAGCAAGAGCCTCTCGCCTTCACTATCTGATCCTCCTTAATATCTGGTTGAGTTCTTCACCCCTCTTCCAGGTGATATCTGATCACCTTGACCTACCTTCAGCAAGAATCCTGTTAGGTCAGTTTCCCCAGAATCTTCTTTACCCTCTTAGTGATTTTTCTATCCAATAATTCCACACCCTACATCTTGGCTATAAATTCTACTTGCCCATGCTGTATTCGAAATTTACCTGAATCTCTGTCCTTTATGCAAAACCTCATAGCAATTTTTCCCATACTATCATGATGGTCCTGAGTAAACTCTGACATACTGTGCTTTGAGTAAAGTGTCAATAATTTTAATAATTTGTGTCACTGAATATTTCTTAACAGTACACATATATGGCATAGAATCTATGAACTCATTAAACTTGTATGCATATACTACATAAATATGCATTTTCCTTATCTGGTGAATATTCATATTTTTCATTAGATTTTCAAAGAGAAATGAGACTGAATAAATTTGAGAACCCTATCCCATAACATCTTCATATGTCATGCTTATTCTTGTCTTATCAAATCCTATTTTTCTGTTTCTCTTCACTCCTTCTTTCTCCTCCATAATATAGATATTAACCTTTATCAATATTAAAAAATCTTACTTTTTGATCATATCATAGAAAAGAAAATTTTATATTTTTCTTTAAAATATAGAGCTGTTTTATTATCTCTTCTTTGATTTATTATCTAGGAGTCATTTTAAAAGCAAGAAAAAACAAAAACAGCAACACTCAATTTCTTTTTACCTTGAGAAGAAATATAGAAAAGAATTAATATTTTGAGAAGATTGTTTTTCAAATGAAATATTTTTATAACTATAGAAATAATAAATTATTTTTAAAACATTTAAATCATACTTAAAGCAGACTATATACGTGTGTGTATACATACATGTATATACATGTATATATAGAGAGAGATTCTAAATTTTTATCACCAAAATTCATTTATGTTTGATATATACATATAGTCTGAATGTAATTTCACACAATATTTTTAGGACACCTGCGTTTTGACTACAGCCCATCACATGAGGACATGTCTGGAATTTTCCACTTGTGGCATCATTTTGGCTCTCCCAAAATTTTGGATTTTGAGGCATTATGAATTTGTATTTTTTGATTAGGGGTGCTCAACCTGTAATTGGTCTAGAAGAGGAAATGATTAGAATAAGGATTAGCTAATAAATAGAGATGAATAGAAAGAACTTCTCAAGTGCAGAGCAGCATTTGCAAAGGCCAGGAATCAAAGAGTTGGTCCCCCTGGAATCATCATCTAGGATAACTGGAGTAAGCAGTCTTTTATTTTCATAATTCATTTATTTTTTATTATAAGTTGTTAGAAATGACAGCAGAATGCATTACATTTCATATTATACTTATAGAGCACACTTTTACATATCTCTGGTTGTATACAAAGTATATTCATAGAATTCATGGCTTTATATATGCACTTGGGGTAATAATATTCAACTCATTCTACTATCTTTTTTATTTTTTTAAATTTTTTTCTTCCTCACCCTTTTGCCCCCTCCTTTCCCCTCCCTCTCCAATGGCCCTTCTAGTGTCCCTCTAATCCTCCCATGCTCTCCGTCCCAACCCCACTGTGAGTTGACCTCCTAATATCAGAGAAAACATTTAGCATTTGGCTTTTTGGGATTGGCTAACTTCACTTAGCATTATATTCTCCAACTTCATTAATTTACCTGTGAATGCCATGATTTTATTATCTTTTATTGTGAATTGTGCTGCTATAAAAACACTAATGTGGCTGTGTCCCTATTGTATGCTGTTTTTAAGTTCTTTGGGTATAGATCAAGGAGTGGGATAGCTGGGTCATAAGGTGGTTCCATTCCCAGTTTTCCAAAGAATCTCCATACTGCTTTCCATATTGGCTGTACCATTTTGCAGTCCCACCAGCAATGTATGAGTGTGCCTTTTCCCCCATATCCTCGCCAACATTTATTGTTGTTTGTGTTCTTAATAGCTGCCATTCTGACTGGTATGAGATGAAATCTTAAAGTGGTTTTGATTTGCATTTCTCTTATTGCCAGAGATGTTGAACATTTTTTTCATATATTTGTTGATTGATTGTATATCTTCTTCTGAGAAGTGTCTGTTCAGTTCCTTGGCCCATTTATGATTGGGTTATTTGTTTTTTTGGTGTTAAGATTTTTGAGTTCTTTATATATTCTAGAGATTAGTGCTCTATCTGAAGTGTATGTGGTAAAAATTTGTCCCCAATTAGTAGGTTCTCTATTCACCTCACTGATTGCTTCTTTTGCTGAGAAGAAGCTTTTTAGTTTGAATCTATTCCATTTATTGATTCTTGATATTAATTCTTGCACTACAGGAGTCTTATTAAGGAACTTGGGGCCTAATTCAACATGTTGGAGATTTTAGAGCTTAGTTTTTCTTCTATTAGGCGTAGTGTTTCTGGTCTAATTCCTAGATTCTTGATCCACTTCGAGTTGAGTTTTGTGCATGGTGAGAGATAGAGGTTTAATTTCATTTTGTTGTATATGGATTTCCAGTTTTCCCAGCACCATTTGTTAAAGAGGCTATCTTTTCTCCAATGTACATTTTTGGCACCTTTGTGTAGTCTTAGAGAGAGAGCTGTGAGGGCTGAAGTTACAAATGAAATTGAAATTTGAGTGTTAGAAACAGAACTGTGATTTATACTACTGATAGCCTAAGTTGGAAATTAATTTTAGTAAAGTAGTAAGTAACATATTTGAAAGCAGAAAGGAAGAGTTTGTAGAGGGAGAGACTGAGGATATTGGAAAACCATTAAATTATCTGATAGATTTTAGTATATTCATAGCTCTATTTCTGCCATTAGTTCTTAAATTTTAAATATTTCCTTTTGAATATTTGAGGAATAAGTATGAATTTCTATGCCTCATATTAAAGACATGGCTTGCAAAAAGAAGTCTCTGGTTCTCCTTTGCATTCCCCCTCCTCCTGGCTGTGTGCACTAAAAGATGAAGCCAGTGGCTGTGCTTTTCAACTACGTGTTTCCTCTGATTTGACTGTACACAGGCTAGAGAATGCAGCAATATAAGATTGAGCTTAAATTGTTAGGTCTCTTTTCACTCAAAATAGGGCATTAATGGTCATCGAAAAGCAGTAAATTGGCATGCAATAGTAAGTTATAGGCAATTCTCTTTGAAGTTTTATCCAAAGGAATCATGTTTCCTATGGCAAGTTCTATATAAAATTTACAGCATTTCAGGTTAATGCTATTGACCACCAGGGAAGAAAGTGAAATTGAGAGTGTGTGCCAAATAATCTTCCATAATAGTAGGCTCATGCTTTCCTTATTTGACCTTTGATTGCTTAGATGTTATAGGCTGCAGTATCCTGGAACACTGTGCAACACTCTGGACCTTTGGTGTCTCAGCATCTGCTGGAAGCTCAATGACTCACATCACTCTTGGCAACTATACTCTGGGCTTACAGCAGTAATGCCAGTTCATGTGGATAATGGAAGCAGTTTTCTGCCTCTTTGGTAGTAAATGGTCTTAAATGAACTTTCTTTTTTTCAAAGAACTTTTCCTTATAGAACCATTCACACTGTTTTTGACCTTGTACGAAACTCATTTTCCTTTGCAAAAGTAGTCATTGCTGGTTAGAGAGATAAAATTACCTATCATATATGACTGGCATAACTTGAACCATGAAAATTGAAGAAAAGGGATTTAAAAACATTGCTTACTAACCTTTCTATGTAATATTATTGTTTCTTCTATTTTATGCTTGAAACTAGCATTTCTTTTTTTGGAATTTTTGTTGTTTTTTTGCAGTGGGACTTATATCATCCAAATAACTGCCTTTCTAATTTCCTTTGGGAATTATTAAGCTGCCTAATAGGCTAAATAGATTCATTTTCTGTGGTTTTACTATTAGAGATTTAGAATTTTAAGGGGAGATTTTAATTGTTCTAATTTACTTTGAAACAAGTAAGGCACTGAAGCAACATCTGATCCTTGAATTTTAAGGAATACCTATCTTTTAGTAAGTTATAGGCAATTATCATAAAACTTTGTTCTTATGTTTTTAAAATTATTTCACATGCTAAGTGTGTGTGCACACATGCACATGCACACGCACACTTACATGTGTGTTTGTATTCTACAAAAAGCTGTAATAGTAATTAACTTGAAATATTACAGGAAAAGTCAGGGGTTTGGAGGAAGCATTTGAATCTATGAGAACTTTCAAATTGTAGAAAAACTTAAATGAAACTAAATAAATCATGAACCCACTGAAAATAAGAAAGCTACAATTTAAGTTGCTAAAAAGGTCTAAAAACATTACTGGAACCCTATTTACAGGTAATTCTGAGTATTCTCTTTATGAGGAATATATTCATATTACTTGGTATGCAGATCTTCTCTTTCAAGAACTATTAAAAATTAGCATTAACTGGAAAATATATGCCAATTTATTGGGGGTCTTTCTTATACAAAGTTCATGGTAGAGAGTTTTAGTAATATGTATTCTCTCACTTCATACAAATGTTCTGAGTGTTTTCCCTTGTGCGGCACTGAAGGTTTTCTGTGGGAAAAATACTAAAATGCTTCCATATTTTAGGAAAAAAAAACCTAAAAATGCCCCGATTTTTTATCTGTGGTAAACTGTGATGATAATGGGGGAGTGGAATAAATCTGAAGTCAGGAATAGTTGTTTGGAAGTAATTCAATAGCCAAAGAATAGAATAGAAAGCACCTAGACCAGAGAGGTGGCAAAGGGAATAAAAATACAAGGATAGATGGACAAGCAATTTTAAAGAGGTGACTGAGTGTTAATAGGTAGGATGGGCAAAAAGGAAGGGAGAAATAAAAAAATTCACAAATTTTAGTTTTGTTACATTAAAATTAACAATAATAAAACAGGTGTAAGTAATAAATTCTAGAAGGGTAAATGGTTGGTGGGAAAGTCTAAGACTTTGATTGTTAAAATACATAGGTAATGACATAGGCTTCCAATCAAAGATGTAGGCTGGCATTTAGGAGATTATTGTAATGTCCTGGGATTGTCTAGTTCCATGGAGAAAGACACAGAGCAGGAAAATTGAAGATTTTTTTTATCCCAAAGCTCCAATTGTTAAGATTTCTATAAATAAGTGAATTTTGAACAAAATATTTTATATTTAAGACCTTTTATATAATAATTGTTATTACATTAGAGAACTATGTGGAAGCTTAGTGAAGTGATTGGGGTTTAGTATTTTATACACACCTAAATGTACATGCTCAAATAATGGATTGAGTGCCTGATGAGATTAGTTTTGACAGTTTTTTTGGATATTCTACTAACACAGGCAACAAAAGCAAAATAAATGGAATTATACTAAACTAAAAAGATTCTGCACAGGGTTTTGCTTTTCTAATAATATACTTCTTGATTAGTGTAGCTTTATAGGAAGGCTTAAATTAGGTAGTGTTATTCCAACTTTGTTATTTTCACAATTGTTTAGGTAATTCTAATTACTTTATCTTTCCATACAATTTTTAGAAGTAGATTATTGAAAAAAACTTCTGCTGGAATTTTAATTAAGATTGCATTGAATCCATGAATCTCTTTGGGGTAATAAACATTTTTATAATATCAAATTTTATATCTTCAAACATATTGTATATGTTAATTTATTTAGGTCCTCTGACTTTTTAAAATCAGTGTTACATGTTTTCAACACAGAGATCTTGGTCCATATTTTTAAAAATATATTCCTATGTGTTTCATTGTTTGGTACTATTACATAAATAGTTTTGCTTTTTTCAATTTAAATTTCTAATTACTTATTGCTAATACAGTCAAACTTCCTCATCTACAGGTTCCGTATGAGTGAATTCAACCAACTGCAAATCAAAAATATTCAGAAAAAAATTGCATCTATATTGAACATGTACAGAGTTTTTCCTTGTCTTTATCCTCTAAATGATATAGTATAATGCCATTTTCATTGTGTTAGTACTATAAATAATCTAGAAATGATTTGAAGTACATGGGGAGGAGGTACATGGCTATATGCACATACTACACCATTTAATATCAGCACTTGAGCACCTGCAGATTTTAGTAGTTGCAGGTGTCCTGGAACCAATGTCATAGATGCTGAGGGACAACTGAATGTAGAAAAAAAACCAAATGGTTAATTTTATATATTGACCTGACCTGATAACCTGTGACTTTCTGAACTCCCTTACAGTTCTAGGACCTTTCCCTTTTATTTGTAGATCCCCCTGGATTTTCTATGTAGACGTTTATATAACCTATTAAAAGTGATAGTTTTATTTCTTCCTTTCCAATATGTATGCCTGTTTCTTTTCTTAGTCTTCTTGGTGTGATGCTGAATAAGAATAGTATAAGTGAACATTCTTGCTTTTCCAAAGTTAGGGAGAAAACAGCTAGTCTTTCACCACTAAGCATGATTTTTGCTATGGAATTTTTTAAAAGGCAATTTATCTAATTACATGAAAGTTCTTTTCTATTTATTGAGAGTTTTTTAAAAACTGCAAATGGTTGTAGAATTTTATAAGATGGTTTTTCTACCTCATTTGAAAAGATCTTGTTGTTTTTAATCTTTAGTCAGTTTAAATAATTATATTGATTTATTTTCAAATGTTGAACCAGCCTTTTACTTACAGGCTAAATCCATTTGGTTGCAATGTATTATACTTTATAAATATTGCTATATGTAATGTGTTATCTGTTGGTAGTTTTTGTGTCTATGTTACTGCGGTATATAGATCTGTAGTTTTATTATTTTATACTGTCTTTGCATACTTGTGGTATTTCTGGTTTCAAAAATAAGAGGGAAAGTATTCTTTTATATGTTTGGGAAAATATTGTGTATAATTGGTATTATTTATTTTTAAATATTTAGAAGAATAAACTGATAAAACCACCTTGGTCTGGATATTTTCTTGTTAAAAAACATAAATGAGTACCTATTAGTTATCTGAAATACCGGTCACATTCTCATACATTTTCTCAGTTATTTCTATAATATATTTATTTTTTTTTTACAGAAATTTTGACTTAGGTTAGCATGGATTACCTGAAGTAAAGAACAATAAGTTGGTTGAAAGCAAATTAGATACTACTTTGTTAGAATTGTTGATATTTTACTGAGGAAGCTAAAATCTTCTGGTGGAGAAGTTAGACTTTAGTTAAAAGATGAGATGAACTTGGGAGTTAGATGAGTCATGTGACTCCCTGAACCCAAGATCTTTTATCTAAAAAATGGAGATAAAACATCATAAAAAATGCATTACAACAGATAAAGTGTTCAGAATTTATGCCAAATTCATGAATGACCGCATTAGTCAGATTTTAATGGAAGATAAACACTAGCTTTTCATCAAATTAAAAAATATCAAAGTTTTAAGTCATAATTGTGGGAGAAGCAGCTAGTAGTTGATCATCAGAATATACTTTCTGGGTACATAGCCAGACTTTTTTTTTTCCAACCACTCTTGAAAGTGTTTATGAACATGTGACTGAGTTTTAATCAGTATAATGGGAGAAGTATTGAATGTCACTTTCACTCCCACTACCTACAGACCTTTGGAATGCAGTCCCTCATGTGTGTTTCCTCTCAGGCTGGCTTGGAGGAAGGTAATCAATGGGGACCTTGGAGATGTCAGAACTGCTGAGCCTGGGTTATTGCATAATTGCTTTGTTAAGAGTTGTCTTGCCAACACTTTCTCCTGTCCAGTAATGTGTGAAAAACAAATGTGTGAAAAATGTAATGTGTTTGGGTTATTTGGGCATGGGTTTGTTAACAGTGGTGCTACCAACCCAATTTGTACAATTAAACAGGCTAAGAGTTCTTTCTCAATACTAATAGAATTTTATTAGGAAAAATTAATGTTCTAATTTGAGCAATCCTGAATGAAACTGAAGTATCCTATTTCAGAAATAAGACAATCTGTTATCTCAGAAACTTAAAAAAAATCAAAGTTATAAAACAAAATGAGAGTTAAGGGTTTCTTATTAGGTAAAAGATTACAGGGGAGGCTATTTGTAATTGTGTGGGGCTGTCCTTTGGTGTAAGGATAGGCAGAGTAATCTAAGAGATCTTCAGAACAAAGAAACTTTATGCAGCTAGAAACTTTACTCACACCCATAACTGTGCAACACAGTGCGTGAGCTGTGTTGATTTAGGAAATACTAAATGACTACAGGGGGAGTGACAAGATTTATTTGTATCTATGAGCAATAGGAGATATCAGGCATTTATATGACTCACTAACAATTTCCACAATTCTACTTTAATGCTAAAAATATTTGCACACATTTATAGAGCTTCATAGTATTTTAGAAATAGCAAACCAACAATTAAAATGAAGAGAGATTATAGATTCATGTGTTTTCCTTGTGATGGAAGATTGTTTAGATTTCAAGGTTTATTTTGTCCTGCCACCAGAGTCATTAATCATCTTTCCTCATTTCCTTCCACTGCTGGGATATGACAAGGATTTTCTTTCACCTTGAAAAACTGCACATAGTGGAGGGTTTGCCTGATTCCTGCAGTCTTAACATACCCTACTGAGTAAAAATAAATTGTTTTTTTTATGCTGTACTTTGTTATATTTTTGAAAAATGGTTTTCAAATCATAGATTTGATTCCTCTCTTGGTATTGAAAGATCATAAACAAATATATTTTTATGTTATTTTTCTTTAGTAAGCTTTATGATTTTATCTTCAGCAACTGAACTAATTCAATAAGCAGCAGACCATAAGGCAGTAAATGGATACACTATTAATTTTTATTGCTAAAGTTTCTTTTATGTACTATTTGATCTAAAGATGTTATTCACATTTTTATGATGATACTGACAGACTTGAAAAAAATCTAACTATAATTCTTATTGATAAAACCTGGATATTTTTAACTGTGAAGCCCAAGGAATGGGAACAATTCAAATTTCATGAACCAGTTCATTAAGTGAAAATTCTAGAGTGTGAAAGGGAAAGCAAAGCAGGTGGCTCATAGTGCAGTTGCCCAATCAATAGAACACTCCTGGGAAGTTTAACTGCAGCATTAACACAGGCTTACTACAAGAACTTGGTGGATGATTTATTCTTTTCTTTGTTCGCCTTCAAAATGAGAAGTATAGGCTTCAAGATAGCTTTTTAAAATTGCTTTGATTCTGTCGTTGAACAGAATTGGAGCTGAAGCATTTGACTGTTGAAATAGAATGGTGTAAGCTGCCTGTCACGGCCAGCCACGGCGCCGCCACGGGAGGAAAATTCTCGGAGGCAGAGTTAAGCTTTTACTACTTTTACCTCTACTTTCCTAGAGCTTAGAGAGAGGGAAAGAAAGATTTTTCTTAGAGAGAGTAAAGAAAGATAGAGCTTAGCTTTTCTTCTTAGCTTAGAGTAGAGTAAAGAAAGATAGAGCTTAGCTTAGAGAAAGACTAGAGCTTCTTTCTTCTCTCTTCTTTCTTCCTTCTTCTGTAGAGAGGGAAAGAAAGATTTTTCTTAGAGAGAGTAAAGAAAGATAGAGCTTAGCTTTTCTTCTTAGCTTAGAGTAGAGTAAAGAAAGATAGAGCTTAGCTTAGAGAAAGACTAGAGCTTCTTTCTTCTCTCTTCTTTCTTCCTTCTTCTGTCTTCTGTCTTCTGTCTTCCTCGGGAGCCTCGGCCTTACTCTGACCAGTCCTCTGGAGCCTCGGCCTAACTCTGGCCAGTCATTACTTCTTCTATCTGGTTTCTCTTCTGTAACCGCTCTGCCTACGTTCTGGCCGCTCTGATTCTTCTGACCGACCGAGTGACTGCCCGGCTGACTGAATTCTCCGTTCTCCTAACTCGGACCGCTTTCACCCGGTTATATACCTTCAGCTTTTCGGGTGCCTACAGGTGCGTCACATACATATCAGGTGGAACCCATGGCTTCCAGCTAGCTACAACAGCCCTTCCTAATTAGGGCTCCCTCATATTCCTTCCCTTTAGTTTAAAAAGGTGCTTTTGTTCTATTTTCTCTATTTTATTTTCTCTATTTTCTTTTATTTTCTTGTCCCTACCTAGCTTTTCACCTTTTATTTTTGAAAGGGTGGATATTTGAGCCCTTTTTGAGAAGGTGCTGTGGCTTTAAGGAAGCCTAATGCTGAGGAGCAGCTAACGCACCTAGTTAAGCACAATTGCATAAGCGGCTTTGACTTTTTTTTTTTTTTTTTTTTTTTTTTTCCTCCTCTTCTTTATGGCTTTCTTGCCAAAGCTCAATGGCTTTTTTTTTTTTTTTTTTTTTTCCTGCATGGTTTTTACCATGCTATTTAATTCTCTATTTTCTTTTAAGCTCATGGCTTTTTTCTTTATACTAAAGCTCAAGGCTTTTTCTCTATATTTTTTATGGCTTTTGGCCGGCTACTCTGCTTCGGCTTTTGGCCGGCTTGCTTCGGCTTTTCACTGGCTACTCTGCTTCAGCTTAATTCTTAACTGGCCTCAACTGAGTCAGAGGCTATGCTCTCTTGTTTACTACTCTTTTTGCTGGTCTCAACTGAGTCTGGCTTCTTCATTTTTTATGGCTTTTGGCCGGCTCGGCTTTTCGCTGGCTACTCTGCTTCGGCTTTTGGCCGGCTCGCTTCGGCTTTTTTCGGCTTTTGGCCGGCTACTCTGCTTCGGCTTAATTCTTAACTGGCCTCAACTGAGTCAGAGGCTATGTTCTCTTGTTTACTACTCTTTTTGCTGGTCTCAACTGAGTCTGAGGCTATGCTTTTTCGTTGCTCTCCTTATTTCTTAGCTTTTCTTCTCTGCCTGCCGAGCCCCGGACGGACCACCATTTGTAAGCTGCCTGTCAGGGCCAGCCACGGCGCCGCCACGGGAGGAAAATTCTCGGAGGCAGAGTTAAGCTTTTACTACTTTTACTTCTACTTTCTTAGAGCTTAGAGAGGGAAAGAAAGATTTTTCTTCTTAGCTTAGAGTAGAGTAGCTTAGAGTAAAGAAAGATAGAGCTTAGCTTTTCTTCTTAGCTTAGAGTAGAGTAAAGAAAGATAGAGCTTAGCTTAGAGAAAGACTAGAGCTTCTTTCTTCTCTCTTCTTTCTTCCTTCTTCTGTCTTCTGTCTTCTGTCTTCCTCGGGAGCCTCGGCCTTACTCTGACCAGTCCTCTGGAGCCTCGGCCTAACTCTGGCCAGTCATTACTTCTTCTATCTGGTTTCTCTTCTGTAACCGCTCTGCCTACGTTCTGGCCGCTCTGATTCTTCTGACCGACCGAGTGACTGCCCGGCTGACTGAATTCTCCGTTCTCCTAACTCGGACCGCTTTCACCCGGTTATATACCTTCAGCTTTTCGGGTGCCTACAGGTGCGTCACATACATATCAGGTGGAACCCATGGCTTCCAGCTAGCTACAACAGCCCTTCCTAATTAGGGCTCCCTCAGAATGGTCAAATTAAAAAAAAAAGGGAAATGGAAAATAAGGGATGTAAGGACATGGTCTTTCCTAGATGGACTGCCATTCTGCAGATCCTCACCACCTGGATGATTTTGCTGCTAATTTTGCAGTTGTACTACTAGATAAGTGTAGCAGAATGTTCCATCTCAAGTACATACTGACTACTAAAATGAAACAAGGTTATATTCCCTCATCTTTGTGTTTTTTTTTTTTTTTTTGGAGGGGGTACCAGGGATTGAACTCAGGGGCACTAGACCACTGAGCCACATCCCCAGCCCTACATTGTATTTTATTTAGAGACAGTCTCACTGAGTTGCTTAGCACCTTGAATATTCTCTCATCTTTAAAATAATTTGTGTTTTTTATAGAAACCTGAAAAAAGGAGCACTAGATATGATTTAAAATGCTGAAGTGATAATGACAACATAAATCTTGAAAGGTCCATATTATGTCAATTTGACAATTTATTGATTATTGTACAATTTATTGATTATTGTAAAACTGCATGTAAATACTAATAAATACAACCATGCCTCTTAGAAACTTAATAAAAGAAGTAAAATCTAGTTCCAAAGATACATAAAATATATTACAATAATCAGGCAAAAGCTGTCTTAAACCTGTTGAGTGCTACTTGATAAACAACTCCTGAGGGTATTTGCAGGTGAACTGGCTTATTCTAAGCTGGTGTGGTGGGGTAATGTTATGGGCGTCCATTTTCATATTTGAAGGTTGTTCAATGTTAATGTTAGAACACAAAAGATTATCATCTTTACATTGGTGAGGTAGGTGATAAATACTAAAGGCATTCAGAGGAAGACTTAATTCAAGGCAGGCTGGAGCAAAGTTTCTTTAAAGAGGGGGTCAAATATGTGCTGAATGTCTCCCTCTGAGTATCTCACTCTTTTTTAAAGTGAAGAATGAAATAAAGATGTCCATTATGACCATTTATGTTTAGCATTAGGTTAGAAATCCTACCAAATATCATAATAAAAAGTCACGAAGAGAATGGGAATTAAAAAGCATTATAAAAAACAACAAGGTTATTAGACATAGATCTGTAGTAGACACTTTTTGAAATAATTTTAATGAGATTTAACTCACACATATGATTCAACCATTTAAAGTATGCAATTCAATGAATTTAAATATCTTCACAGTTGTGCAACCAAGTATTTTACTATTAAAAGTCCCCTTCATCCATATACTTCCAGCTTTAGGTATTCATTAACATGTTTCTGTCTTTAAAATTTTCCTATTGCAGACTTTTTACATAAATAGAATCATACATTATGTAGACTATTGTGACTGTCTCCTTTATTTTTGACTGAGGATAATGTTTTCGAGCTTCCTTCATATTTTGTATATGTCAGCCTTTACTGATATATACTTTTATTGCTTTTTACTGCCACATGGATAAGGCAAATTTTATTATCTATTCATCAGCTGGTGGAAATATAATAATGCTTCTGTGACCATTCATGTATGAGTTTTGTGTTTATGTATGTATAGGTGTGGATGCATATTTTTTATTTCTTGTGGCTAGTTACTCAATTGCTGGTTTGTCTGTTAATTAGGATCATTTGGTAACTCTATGATTATTCCAACTCAAATGACTTAATCATTTGTGGAACTGCCAGACTGTTTTCTAAAACAATGTTTTGCCTACCTGTAAGGAATACATGAAGTTTACAAGTTCTCTATAATGCTCATTATTATCATCATTTTGATCAAAGCCAATCTAGCTGAATTGAAGTGTTGTCTCATTATAGTTTTGTTGCATTTCTTTGATGACTAATGACAATAATACATCTTTTCATGTGCTTTTTGTCATTTTGTATATGACCAATGAATGCACAAATGTATATTCATATGCTTTGCAATTTTAATTTTATTCTTTTTACTGTATCTTAAGATATGTGTTCCATAAAATTTTAATTTTATTCTTTTTACTGTATCTTATGATATATGTTCTATAAAATTCCTTTATCAGGTGTATAATTGGAAAATATTTCCTCGAAATCTCTGTGTTGAATTTTTAGTTTCTTGATTATGTTCTTTAGAGTCACCAAACTTTTTTATTTTGATGAAGTCCAATTTATAAGCTGTGTGTGTGTGTATGTGTGTGTGTGTTTCTGGGTCATATCTAAAAAATGTTGTGCCTAACTCAAAAGATTTACTCCAATGTTTTCTTATAAGAATATTCATGTTTTTGCTTTCAAATTTAGTTTCTATGGTCCATTTTGAGATAATTTTTTATATGGTAAGAGGAAGTTGTCCAGATTTATTCATTTGCATATGAGTATCCATTTGTCCAAGTATCATTTGTTGAAAAGATAATTTTTTCCCACTGAATTATTTTGGCAACCCTTTAAAAATCAATTAGCTATAAAGATGATGATTTATTTCTAGACTTAAAAAAAATCTTTTCCATTTTGTGGCAGTATCACAGTGTCTTGATAACTAAAGATTTGCAGTAAATTGTGAAATTTGGAAGTACGAGTTCTCTATCTCCATTTTCTTTTTCAGCAGTTTGGTTATTTTGAATCCCTTTAACTCTCATTTGAATTTTTGGATCAACTTGTCAATTTCTGCAAAATCTACCAGGCATTTGAGTGGAGATTGTATTGAACATAAAGATCAATTTGGGGGAATATTGTCAGTTAACAATAATGTCTCCTTTCTAATCCTTAAACAAATGTCCTTCTATGTATTTAGATCATCTGTAATTTCTTTCTGCTTTTTTTTTTTTGAGGGGGGGGACGGTTGCTGGGGATTGAACTCAGGGACACTCGACCACTGAGCCACATCCGCAGCCCTATTTTGTATTTTATTTAGAGGTAAGGTTTCATTGAGTTGCTTAGTGCCTCACTTTTTGCTGAGGCTAGCTTTGAACTAGAGATCTTCCTACCTCAGCTTCCTGAGCTGCTGGGATTATAGACATGGGCCACTATGCCTGGCTCCCTGCTGTGTTTGATAGTTTTTGAGTATGTATTTTGCACTCCTTCTATTACATTTATTCCTAAATATTTTAATTTTTGATGTTATTGTTAATGATAATGTTTTCTAAATTTTAATTTTGAATATTTTATTGCCAGTGTACATGAATATATTTTTAAATTTGATCTTGTGCTCTGTAAACCTAATGCATTAATTTATTCTGATATTTTGTAATTTCTTAGGATTCATAAGGATATACAAGATACACAAGATCAAGCAATCTGGAAATAAATTGTTCAGCTCTTTTCTGATTTGGATTTTTAAAGTCTCTTCTTACTCTATTTCCCTGGTAAAAACCTCCTGTTTAAAGTCAAACAGAAGTGTGAAGGCAGACTTTGCTTTCTTTCCAATCACTGTGAAAAAATGAATTAATTTTTTCATCAGTAATATAATTTTAGTTGTGGTTGGGAGAGTACATATTTATTATCAGGTTCAGAAAGTTTCCTTGCTTTCTCAGTGTGTTGAATGTGTGTACACAAAGGGATATTGGATTTCATGCAATCCTCTTTCAATGTCTATGATGACCATGTGATATTGACCTTTTTTCTGTTGATAGGTATATTACCTAACTGATTTTCAAATGGTGACTCAAACCTAGAATCCTGGAATAAATCTCACTTGGTAATGCTGTATAATACTTTTCATATCCAGTTTTTATAAGATTCATGTAATTTGCTAATAATACATTGAGAACATTTTATGTACATTTATGAGAAATATTGGTGTATAGTATAGTATTCATTTCTGGTGACATATTTATTTTTGGTATCAGTATAAAATTGATCTCATGCAATAAATTGGAAAGTGTTTCTTTCTCTTGTGTTTTTTCTTTTAAAAAATTTGTGAAGAGGGGCTGGGGTTGTGGCTCAGTGGTAGAGTGCTCACCTAGCATGTGCACGGCCCGGGTTTGATCCTCAGCACTACATAGAAATAAACACATCGTGTACAACTAAAGCAAATACATAAATATTTTTAAAAAATTGTGAAGAATTGTCAGTAATTATTCTTTGAATTTTTGGTAAAGTTTACCAGTGAAGGCATGTATATCTGAAAAACAATGATTTTTCAGAAGTTTTGTTTGTTCACAGCTGTTGGTAGCGTTAACCTATGATCTTTTCTATTTATGTAAGGTCAGCAGGATTGTTTTCTACTTATTTTTAATTTTGATAATTTGAGCTTTCTGTCTTTTTCTTGGTCAGTTTAACATTTGCTGCTATTGTTGATCCTTTCAAGGAACAAACTTTTGCTTTTCTTGATATTCTCTATAGATTTTTTTCTACTGTTAATTATTGTTGAATTGTCTATTTCTGCCTTCCATTATCAGTTTTAGCTTCAGGTACAATGAGTCTCTGTTGTTAGGTACATACATGTGTACTGTTGTGTTGTTGTTAGGTATATAACAATATATTGTTATATTATGCTGATGGATTAACACTTCTCTCATTCCAAAATTTCCCCATTTGTATCTAGTAACATTTTCTGTCTTAAAATCTATTTTGTTTGATGGCAATGATAGCTACTCCAGACTTCCTATAGTTTTTGTTTCCAAGGTATATGTATTTTTGTCTTAAACTTTCAATATATTCTGTTTTAAAGTCTCTCTCCCATACATGATATAGATTTTGATTTCTCATCCACTTTTATCTTTTTACCTTTTAACTGGATGTCTATTCACATTTAAGGCATCTTTTGGTCCAGTTTTCTTTATGTTTCTGACATTTTATGTTTTTGCTTTACATGTCTCCTTTCATGATCATTCCTCCATTCTTCTTATACTGTGTTTTTGATGTTAAATTAACATTTTCTAGTATAATGTTTTAATTTCTTTAGTGATTTTTCACTGCTTTTTTGGGTTTTATTGCTTGCTTTGGTATTTACCACATATCTCTTACCTTATCAGAATTTATTTCATGTTTATATAAAATATATAAAGTTCCAGGTATATTGTTATTATACATATTACACTTATATTTGTTGTATCCTAGGAACAAGGAAGCTGGTAGAAGAAATGAGGGAAAGCATATATTTACATTGTTTGTGATATTAAAACTTTTACCTTTTCTTATTCTCTTCATTGTTTTTGTGGACTTGAATTGCTGTCTAGTGATATTTCCTTATTCTGGTAAAACATCGCTCCCACCTGTGTCTTTTGTATTGTTATTTAAAAATATGCTGTATTTTTATGTTGTAGAATCATATGGATTTTTAAAATACGATATATTTTTAAATTAGTCAACAGAAAAAAAATAATACGTAATACATTTTTATTGTCATTAAATTTACAAGATTTTCTTTTTGGCATTCTTTGTTTTTTCACATGGATTTGTATTATGGTCTGCAGCAGTTGCTTTCATTTCTTCATTTTATTATTTTTAAAAGGCAGAATTGCTAGTAATGACTCCTCTGTAGTATCTATTGGTGAATGTCTTTATATTTCCTAAATTTTTTGAAAGATAATATTGCTGGCTATAAGATTCTTGTTTGAGAATAATTCCTTCAGCATTTTGAAATGACATTGTATTGCCTTCTAGCAGCAGTTCCTTCTGATGTTAAACCTATTTTGTTTCCCATTTATATGCTTTCAAGATTTTCTATTTTCTTTTGGTTTTCAACATTGTTTTGTAAGATGTGTCAGGGTATGGATTTCTTTACACTTATCCTACTTGGGGCTCAGAGATTTTTGATGTGTTTTAATTTTTTTTTTAAGATAAAATTTGGAAATTCTGTCATTATTTCCTCAAATATTGTTTTGGCTCCTTTGTCTCTCTCACCTGCTTCTGACAAACATACCAATTGTGTGTTTGTTTGAGGGCATGCTTAATGGTGTCCCATCTTAAGGAGGGTTTGTTCATTTTTCTTCATTTGTTACTCTCTCTTCTATTTTCAAGTTTCTAAATTTTTTCGTCTGCAAGTTCATATCCACATGGAGTCTTTCTCATCAGCTCTTTATTTATCTATCAATACAATACTCTTATTGTGCAATAGGATGGTAGTAATATAAAGTAATAGGATAATCTCTATACCTCCTAGATGCTACAAGAGAAAACCAGAGAAACTCATATTGAAGAAAAAGCTCTCCTGGATTAGAACCAACCCAAAGGACTGACCTCAGGATTACTCTTGATCATTGCAGGGCTATGGAACATTTTATACCACTAGGCATTATCAGAAATAGTAGAGAAATCAGCCTGCATGTCATTCGACTATTTTCTAATAGGTGTTATACCAACCAAAGTGGACAACTTAACAGACAGATCAGGAAGAGAGCCAGTCAACACAGCCCTGCTCTCTACAATCACCCCAAGTGACTATGCATCCTTTGCAGAAGTAGATTACACATTCTATGTTACTTTCTTCTGTAGGAGTCCTAAGAAAATCCAAGTATGTTTTCATCTATAGCGTATATTTGTGGTACTTAAATTTATATAGCTATTTTTGTCTAAGACATGTACCAATTTTTATATTTGAATTCCATGGAAGTCAAGATGATGCATGTTTGATTTGTAGCTGTGTCTTTATCATCTAATACATTAGATGTCACATAATAAACACTTAATAGATGAATGAATCAGTGAACAAATAAGTAAACAAATGACTGAAGATCTCTTCACGGACTCAGGATTTTTCCCAATTTATTATTTCTAATATTTGCAGATCCAACATTATGGGAAGTTTATATTAAATTTTGTTATGCAATGTTGAGGGCACTTTCTGAGCCTGGGATTTGGGGAGCAGTCAATTTACTGCTATTTTTGAAGCTACAATTCTGTGGTTGGTTGAATAATGGCTTTCCTACCCTAATCCCTGGGTCCTGTGCCTGTGTTACTTTATATAACTAAGACTTCACAGACATCATTAAGATTATAAATCTCCAAATAGGAAGAATAATCCAGGTGGACTCAATCTTATGAGTCCTTAAAATCAGAGAACATTTCTTGGCTGTGTAAGAGGGAGATGGCAATGAAAGGACTTGGACTTCTATTGCTGTTCTGAGATGTAGGAGTCTATGCACCAGGGTTGCAAGGGGAATTCTGGAAGCTAAGTATGGCCCCGGTGTTGGGAGTCAGCAAAGAAATGAAGATCTCAGGCCTACAATCACAAGGAACTGAATTCTGCCAATACTAGAATGAATAGGAAATGGGTTTTCCTCTAAAGTAAAAAAAAAAAAAAAAAAAAAAAAAAAGGAAGGTAGAGGAAGGTAGTCCTGTAGATTTCTTGATTTTTGCCCCGTGAGATCTACATCCATCTTCTTAAGATAATAAATTTGTGCAGCTAGGCCCGCCCACCTCAGAGACACCATCCCCGCTTGGGAAGGCAGGGGAATAAGCCCCGGCCTGCAAGAGTTCCAGCTAGGCCCTCCAGTGTGCTTTCTCAGCTCAGCCCACCCACCTTGGAGATGCCATCCCTGCTGCGAATGGTGGGGAACAAGCCCCGGCCTGCAAGTGTTCCGCTAGGCCTGCCTGCAAGCATTCCAGCTCTGCCCACCTACAAGCGTTCTAGCTCAGTCCACCTGCTTCCATTCCCTGCTCTGCCCACCCACTCAGGAGCCACAGATATTCTCCACCTCTGCCTACAGGTCAGGGAACAAGACCCTGGCCCAGAAATAGGAAATATTACATGGGGATACCTATATTTTGTTTCTCCTACTAACACCCTAATTCCCATGATTACCCTCTCACTAGTCAAGTAATCTAATACCTCTATCTTCTCACATCCTACTTGACAAACGTTTTAGCCAAGCCATAAGTCTCCCCTTCTACCATTAGATATTGTGAACCACGCCATAAAAATATTGACTAAATGGTAGAAGATAATTTATCTCATCATTTATGGTTAAAGTGTCAAATTATAAATATAAAAATAGAAATAACTGATATATGGCAACACGTTGGGTACTTTGAATGCTGTAATATTTATCTTTCCATTAAAAGTGAGGCATCGGGTAACCTGTAGGGAAGATATAAGACAATAGGACAGAAACAGTAATACCTCAGACTTACACTGCAAGAGGAGAAAACACATAGATATCATGAAAACACAAGGGAGGAAAATGCCCCAAACAAACCAAGACACTACAGAAATAGAATCCAAAGAAAGCACAGTGTGTGAAATGTCAAAAAAGGATTTCTGAATATACATAATTAAAATGATTCAGGATTTAAAAAATGACCTAAGTGAGCAGATACAGGCAAAAATTGATCTCTCCAACAAAGTGATAAGAGATCAAATACAGGCAACCATCGATGACACCAACAAAGAGATAAGAGAACAAATACAGGTAACAAAATATCAGCATGACATACACAACTTAAATAGATCAATTTCAAGCAAAGAAATAGAGGATGCCATCAAAAACCTACCAAGCAAGAAAAGCCCAGGTCCGGATGGATACACAACTGAGTTATACAAGACCTTTAAAGAAGAACTAACACCAATACTTCTCAAACTATTCCATGAAATAGAAAAAGAGGGAACCCTTCCAGAATCATTCTATGAGGCCAATATCACCCTGATTCCAAAACCAGGCAGAGACAAATCAAAGAAAAAAAAAAACTTCAGACCAATATCACCAATAAATATAGATGCAAAAATCCTCAATAAAATTCTGGCAAATTGAATACAAAAACACATAAAATAGTACATCACGATCAAGTGGGGTTCATTCCAGGAATGCAAGGTTGGTTCAACATAAGGAAATCAATAAGTGTTATTCACCACATCAATAGACTCAAAGATAAAAATCATATGATCATCTTAATTGATGCAGAAAAAGCACTTGACAAGATACAACACTCCTTCATGTTCAAAGCACTAGAAAAAATAGGGATAACAGGAACATACCCCAACATTGTAAAGGCCATCTATGCTAAGCCCCAGGCCAACATCATCCTAAATGGAGAAAAGCTGAAAGTATTCCCTCTAAAAACTGGAACAAGGCAGGGATGTCCTCTTTTGCCACTGTTATTTAATATAGTTCCTGAAACCCTAGCCAATGCAATTAGACAGACAAAAGAAATAAAAGGGATATGGATAGGAAAAGAAGAACTCAAACTATCACTATTTGCAGACGATATGATTCTATACATAGAAGATCCAAAAAACTCCACCAGACATCTTCTACATCTAATAAACGAATTCAGCAAAGTGGATGGATATAAAATCAATACCCATAAATCTGAGGCATTTCTGTACATCAGCAACAAATCCTCAGAAATAGAAACTAGGAAATCCACCCCATTTAGTATAACTTCAAAAAATAAAATAAAATACTTGGGAATCAACCTAACAAAAGAAGTGAAAGACCTGTACAATAAAACTACAGCACACTAAAGAAAGAAATTAAAGAAGATCTTAGAAGATGGAAAGATTTACCGTGTTCATGGATAGGTAGAACTAATATTGTCAAAATGACTATTCTGCCAAAAGCACTATATAATTTCAATGCAATCCCAATCAAAATACCAATGTCATTCCTCATAGAAATAGAAAAAGAAATCATGAAATTAATCTGGAAAAACAAGAGACCCAGAATAGCCAAAGTGATTCTTAGCAAGAAGAATGAAGCTAGTGACATTACTATTCCGACCTTAAATTGTATTACAAAGCAATAGTAACTAAAACTGCATAGTATTGGCACCAAAATAGATCAGTAGACCAATGGTACAGAATAGAAGACACAGAGACTAACCCACACACCTACAGTTATATTAGACTAAGGTGCCAAAAACATACACTGGAGAAAAGGCAGCCTCTTCAACAAATGGTGTTGGGAAAACTAAAAATCCTTATGTAATATAATGAAATTAAATCTCTATCTCTCTCCATGCACAAAACTCAACTCAAAATGGATCAAGGACCGAGGAATTAAACCAGAGACCTTGCACCTAATAGAAGAAAAAGTAGGCCCAAATCTCCAACATGTTGGATTAGGCCCCAACTTCCTCATTAAGACCCCTATAGCACAAGAACTAAAACCAAACATTAATAAATGGGATGGATTCAAACTAAAAAGCTTCTTCTCAGCAAAAGAAACAATCAGTGAGGTGAACAGAGAACCAACAGAATGGATGCAAATCTTTACCACATGCACATCAGACAGAACATTAACTTCAAGGATATATAAATCTCTCAAAACCCTTTACACCAAAAAAAATAAATAAATAAATAAATAAATAAATAAATAAATAAATAAATAAATAAATAAAAAAAAAAAAAAAAAAACCCCAAACAACCCAATCAATAAATGGGCTAAGGAGTTGAACAGACACTTCTCAGAAGAAGATATACAATCAATCAACAAATATTTAAAAAAATGTTCAACATCTCTAGTGATTAGAGAAATGCAAATCAAAATAACTCTAAGATTTCATTATACTCCAGTCAGAATGGCAGCTATCAAAAACACAAACAACAATAGATACTGGAGAGGATGTGGGGAAAAGGGCACACTCTTACATTGATTGTGGGGCTGCAAATTGGTGCAGCCAATTTGGAAAGCAGTATGGAGATTCCTAGGAAAACTTGGAATGCAACCACCATTTGACCCAACTATCCCACTCCTCAGTCTATACCCAAAGAACTTAAAAATAGCATACTACAGGGACACAGCCACATCAATGTTCATAGCAGCACAATTCACAATAGCTAGATTGTGGAAACAACCCCAATGCCCATCAATAGATGAATGGATAGGGAAACTTTGTTATATATACACATTGGAACATTACTCAGTACTAAAAGAGAATAAAATCATAGTATTTGCAGGTAAATGGATGGAGTTGGAGAAAATAATGCTAAGTGAAGTCAGCCAATCCCAGAAAACCAAAGGTCAATTAATTATTTTGCTATAATGATACTGAATTATAATGGCAAGGAGGGGGTATGAGAGGACTGAAGGAATGTTAAATAGAAAAAAAGGGGGGAGGAGAGGGAAAGGGGCAAAGGGATAAAAACAATGGCAGAAGGAGTTTAACATCAATATACTAAGTGCATATATAAAAACTCAAATGGTATGAAAATACTTTGTGTAAAACCAATGACTTGTAAAACTATGCTATTTATATGTAATATGAAAGGAATTGCACTCTAAAAGCATGTATAACAAATTAAAAAAAAAAAAAAAACATAGCATGAACAAGTTCACTGGGGGCATTTTATTTAGCCCTAAATGTAGAGAAGTACAAGAAAGCCAGTGCAATTATAAAGGAAAATCATACTACTACTGTATGTAATGTTATAAATATTCAAAACAACAATGTAGAATGTTAAAGAATTGTAAAACTAACTTAATAGAACGTCTTTTTCTTTTTGTCAGTATGTATTTAATAGTTTTTCTTATTTCAAAAGTACAGCATATTCCACTGTGAAGAAGTAAGAATCTGAAAATAAGCCAAAAGAATAGAGATAAGCATTATTTAACCTTTTTGTCTGATCCAGTTACTTTTTTGGTTTTGATTTTACAAAAATGAAGTACTACTATACATAATCTATTGAAACTAATCTGCTTTTACATTTTCAAATATTTCATCAACATCTTTTTTATTCAATAAACCCTGACAAGGATATTTGTACTGTGTTCTATATCTATACATTCTTTTGATCATATAAATAACAACCCAGTATCTTTTCATTCTTGGCAGTAAATTAGACTTTGTTTTGTACCCACTTTTCGGAAAACCTTTTTGGCTTTCCTGGAAATGCATTTTAGAATTAAACTACTGTCATTTTGTTCAGAATATGTAGATTAATGAGAAGGAAAAATATGTGAGAGGCACATTTCTTGTGACAAAAATAATCTGTAAATATTCAAGATGAAAAATGGCCTGCAAATAGTAAAAATACTACTGAATATTACATTGCAAATCTATTATTAACTCTTTTGGGTTAAAAATCCATTAATTTACTTCATTTCTTTGTTATTCCACTTAAATTTTAGAGGCAGGACATAAACACTTTGTTCTAGAATTCTGAAAATCAACTTCTACAAATTCAACAATATAAAATATAACATGATGATTATAAAAACAAAGATAATAAATTTGTATCGTTTCAAGACTGAATTTGTTGTTACCACAGTAACGAAAACCAGTACAAATTCCTATCTAGCTCTCAACTGTAATGGGATCCTCATGTTGAAGTCATTTATCTGGGGAGAATGCTTTTTATTATCCTTATATTTGGCAATACTTAGTGTTTTGCCTCATGTCATGAATCTCAAGCCTACTCATTCACATATGCTTTTCCAGGCCCATGTTATTGATGTGGATAGTTGGTAGAAATTTCTACCATATTACTGAAGAATCATCCTTACAACATACAGAAATGTAAGGGGAAGAAAATTGAAATTCTGATGGAATGTACAGCCTATTTCCAGGTTATTGCTTAACTTTTGCCTTTATATTAACATATATTCTACATATTTGAACAATTTAGATTTACGTCTTTTAACAAAAGGAAAATAAACATTTTGAAAGTACTGTTTTAAAATCTAGACATGATAATTTGGGTGGAAAAAAGTCAGCATCTATCAAGTATTTCATTTTTTAATAAACAGGGTAGAGGATAAATACGTATGTATGTACATATATGTGTGTGTGTGATATAAAATATATAAATAAAAATATATATTAAATTATAAATAAAATATAATAATTAGATAATTATACAATTTTAATGATTATAGATAAAATTTTATGTATGTAAATTAATTTCCTTTTCATTAAATTCTTGGGTTTGTGGAATGCAGTTTAGACCTAATTTATAATTAAAATATAGCAGTATTTTATTACATCATAGCTCATAGTATTTTAAGTCAATATGACAATAAAAGACATCCTGACAGTGACAAATGTTAATAAGTTTTAAATAAGTTGTATGTAAAATTGGATATTCTTTATAATATTTTCTCTACAGTTGTGTATGTATAAAAATTTTCATAATCAAAGAACAAAAAGAACATGTTGTAGTTCACAAGGTTAAACTGTCAAAGGAACATCAAATTCCATGGAGTTTTAAAATTTTGAAATTATCACAAGGATATTAAACTTTGTGTGATTTTATCATGTCATGTTCTTTGACTTTTTTTTTTTTTGTAGTTGTGTGCTCCGCATGTCATTCAGTCAAAAGAAGAAAATCAAGAGATCTTTTTTGTACAAAAACAGTAAAACTCCAGACATTTGAATTAGCTGATAGGGAAGAAACATGGAAAGCATTAAAATAAGATAGAGCTAGGGTGAATATCAATTCATTATATAAAATGTATGCATTCTGGATTTTTGCAAATGTTCATAGGTATGGCTATTTAAATTCTCTTCTCTATTTTAAATAACATTCACCTTTGTACTTCTTTAAAGAAAACAGAAAACTGTATTACAACTTTGACAAACTTGATGTTTCATTTTTGCATTTTTATAGTCTTTAGTATTCTTTGAGATTATAAATTTAAGGATAGTTAAATTAAACTTCTACAAATTTAAAGGAAATTAATGGAATAATGGAAAAGATCATTGCAATTTAATGACCTCCTTTTTTCTTCAACTATATGTATCTGGGGTAGCAGATTGCCCTGTTGATATGTTTTTGTGTTTTCTAACAAGCTGATGGAGAGAACCAGTTCAAACTGGTCCTATGTGTTGATTTTTCTTTAACACTCTGCTCATGGCACTATCAGAGTCAAGCAAAATTTCACATACTTTGATCTGTCAATTTTTTATTCTGTAAAGTTAAATACCAGTGTAATCTTATTTTGATTAGGAGAGATAGGCAATTTAGTGTTAC
This sequence comes from Tamias sibiricus, assembly GCA_025594165.1. NCBI lineage: Eukaryota > Metazoa > Chordata > Mammalia > Rodentia > Sciuridae > Tamias > Tamias sibiricus. Next base: position 136,069,555 of record CM046658.1, on the reverse strand, counting down.
AATTTATCTGCTCTTTCCAAGAAAGAAAAATGACTCATCAAAATGTCTGTGATTTTACCACTTATGCTTTCAACAACATACCCTGTCAAAAATTTCAGACTTGCACATCTAACATTAATGAGAAATGCTGTTTATCTGTTTTCCTGGCCCTCATGTTCACAATCCATACCTCCTGCACACATCTGTCAAAGGAGAGGAAGTAGCCTTTTTATACCATGAAGCATCCTAAAAAAATCCAAAATATTAATTGGAATTGGAATAGTAATGTCTTCTTTGGAAAAGTCATTCCCCAACACAATCTCAGGAATGAGTTTTTCTTGCTATGTGAATAAGAAGTTGGCTCTTAGTGACCTTCTCATTGGATCTATTTTCCCTAAATCTTGGACTTACAGCTAGCTGTATGGTTCACTTCTCAGAGTAAGATAAGATCTGAGATTTCACATATACAAAGACATACATATATATGTGTGTGTGTATGTATATATGTATATACAATTTACTCTATAAGTGAAATTTACTCTGTAAATGAAATTTGTTGATAATTTGCCAACAGTTTACTCTTTAAATGAAACTAAAATTAAGCATGTTTACATATCATGCTTCAAACTAATTTAAAAAAAATATATGGAAGACTTTGAGGAAAGGTCCAGTATTTCCTAATATTAACATTTCACTGGTTTAGAAAGTGACGAGGAATGTGTACATAAAATGCTTTCCTTTCATAAGCTTGGTATACTTAAGGAAGATGATTTTCATATCCCAACTTATATGAACACATTTGCTCCTCTGTTCAAAACAACAACACTGGAATTTCCTTATTGGCTCTTAATTTGGATACCCACTGGCTGCATTATTAGCCACTACCTTCTTTTGTTATCTTTTATTCAATAAGCCATCAGTTCTGAAATAGTTGTTATACAATAAAAACAAAAATCAAATAATCTTTTTTAATTTCAAAATACTTTTTGTCTCTTGAGCATTTTCTTAGCAGTATGATTCTGAGCTATCATAGGACCAGCATCTCTTCTGCTGCCACCAGGCTATAGGATGTGTGTAAAGAAGATGCATAATTTGGGAAAAGTGTGAGGGTTTATTGTCCAAGCAGAACTTATTTGAATCTGAGTTTCACTGGGTAGGGTTGTGAAGAATACATTTAGTAATGTATGCAAAGATTCTTGCATAGTGTTGGTGTTCAACAAATGTTATTTCCTTTCTCTTTATTTCTGGCCATCATTTCATTGCTTCATTATTCAAGCTTTTTGTTTTAACTATCAAGTAAAGTATTTGGCAGAGTGTGTGTTGTACTGTATCACTCAACAAATATTAGTTATTATTGAAATTGCTAGCTTTAAATTTCTACCCAACTTTTTCTTACTATACTTCCTATGATGATCTTTATGCCTTAAATAGCAAATATATATTTTTTGCATCTTCTAAATATATCCTAAGAGTATTCTTGTGTAGAAACTAGCTTTTGTAGTATCCCTCCCTGGAGGATGAGCTTCTAAGGTGAAAAAAGAAAGACAAAGTGGAGGGAAAAAATACTGCATTAAAATACAAGGAAAAGTCCAGGAAAAAAGAAAGACAAAGTGGAGGGGAAAAATACTGCATTAAAATACAAGGAAAAGTCCAGGAAAAAAGAAAGACAAAGTGGAGGGGAAAAATACTGCATTAAAATAAAAGGAAAAGGCCAGGAGCGGTGGTGCACACCTGTAATCCCTATGGCACGGGAGGCTGAGCAGGAGGGTCCCAAGTTCAAAGCCAACCTCAGCAACTTAGTGAGGCCCTAGGCAACTCAGTAAGAACCTGTCTCTAAATAAAAATATAAAAAAAGGGCTGGGGATATGGCTCAGTGGTTAAGTGCCCCTGGGTTCAATACGCTGTCCAAAGGAACAAAACAAAACAAACAAATAAAAAATCAGAAAAGTTGGAAGGGGAAAAAATGAAGCTACCTTTGCTTATTTGGATAATATTTAAGAAAGAACGTTTTTGAAGACCAGTGTGTCCTCTCTAATGAATTGTTATGATATTGATATTTTTAGATTCACTATTTGACCTTTAGATTGGTCTGTTATATTAATAGTCCATACTGTTGTTTGACCAATTTAGCAATAATTGAATGCAACACGATGCATGAAATCTGATGTGTGATTTCCATCAAGTTACAATTTTATTTCATGAATGATATGAAGGTTTTTGAGATGAGAAATTCAGATTTCACCTTAAGATAAAAGTTATAGTGGTTTTTCATTATAGGTGGGTAGATATATTGCTCAATATTTTTAATATGTGTGGTACTGGGATTGAACCCAGTGTTTCACGCATGAAGGCAAACATTCTTACACTGAGATATATGCCCCCATCCCTTTTAAAACCTTTGCATTTTTAGACAGGGTCTCACTGAGTTGCTGAAGCTGGCCTCAAACTTATGATTTTTCTGCCTCAGTCTCCCAAGTATCTGGGATTATAGGCATATGCCACTGCATCTCACTTTATATACATTTTCAACAAGATAGAATAAATAGTGGTCACTTGCTCTTTCATTAAATTACATGAATTTAATAGCCTGGAACTTTACTTAGAAATAAAACTTATTTGGTTTATTTCAACATTCTTCAACATTTGATATAAGTAATAAGTACTATTAGTTATAATAATTATATCTTCTTATATCATTGTTGGTTGTTCCTTACTAAAATTATTCTCTCTGTGGGCTACTATCACAAAGTGACTGTTAGCATGTGATTCCAATCTATTATAAAATGTTCTCCTTTAAGCCGGGCGCGGTGGTGCACGCCTGTAATCCCAGAACTTTGGGAGGCTGAGGCAGGAGGATCGCGAGTTCAAAGCCAGCCTCAGCAATGGCGAGGCACTTAGCAACTCAGTGAGACCCTCTCTCCAAATAAAATGCACAAAAGGGCTGGGGATATGGCCCAGTGGTTGAGTGCCCCTGAGTTCAATCCCCAGTACCACACACACACACACACACACACACACACAAAATGTTCTCCTTACTAGTCCTTTTCCATTAATAATGAAAGTAGGTATATGAGGCACATTACTTACTCCTCCACATATTTTTAATACTCAAGTTAGTATATAAAAATGCTACAGGAGTGCTCTCTTTGAAGGTTTCTCTTTTTCTGTAAGAGTGACAATTGCAGCATTCAAAAGACTTCTCAATTTTAAACAACCAAACCAGGTCTTTCTCCTGAATTACAAGCCTACATTCTGCCTAATATTCATTGTTACAGACATTTAAACTATAACTGTGAGGAACCAAACTCATTTTTTTCCTTCCATCCAAATGTTAATGAAATGAGGTAGCACCACACACAGACTTGCTAGTTTTCTTGCTGGGAATCAACAAAATGCCACCTTCTGTATAAGCAGCACCCTTATACCCACTCAGTCACAGCATGTTATGAATTCTACCCCCTTAACTCAATTCCATTTCCTGATCTCTGTCTCCACAGTGTAGGCTATCAGCATAATTTACCCAGTGTGCTAGTCAACATCTGTTGCTGTGACAAATTACTTAAGACAAATAACTTAAATGAGGAAAGATTTACTTTGGATCACAGTTTCAGAGGTTTCAGACCATGGTCAGTTGGTTCCATGTTTTGAAACTCAGCTGAGGTACAACATTATGGTGGGTACTACATAGAGGGCAAAGTTGTTCACATCATGGTGGTATGTGGTAGGGAAGCAAATATAGACAGAAAAAGAAACTTGGGTACAAATATCCCATGCAAGGATATGCTCCCCAATGACCTTTCTTCTGTTAAGCCTTATATTCTAAAGGTTCCACCACCTCCCAAAAGTGCTGTAGGCTGATGATAAAACATGGGCCTTCAGGGGACATTTAAAATCCAAACAACAACAATCTGCCTCTGACCTGCAAAGGAGGTTTTTTAGTCATGCAGAATGTTTTTAGTACCCAAAGTCATAACTGTTCCAGCATTATTCAAAAGAGCAAGTCCAAAGTCTCCCCTGAGACTCAAGCAAAGTTATCTGTGAGCTCCTATAAAAATCAAAATGAAAGTTATTTTTTCTAAGATAAAATGGCACAGGGTAAACATTCTTATTGTAAATAGGAAGAATAGGGGCATAGAAAGGAAGGAAGGATTGGGCTAACCAATACCAAAATGCAGGCTGGAAAAACTTAAGTCCTGTTGTTTTGTGTCTGGCATCTAGAGCACATGCTGATCTTATATGAGCATCAAAGAGCTTGGATAGCTCTTTCTCTATGACTTTACTGTCTGAAGCCCACATAACCTCTCTCTTGGGACCATTATGCTTATTTCCTATGTTAGCATTGGTGAGCATTTCATGTTCCTCATATCTTTAACCTCCTGAGGTCCCCACTGTAGCTTCAGGTTCACTTCTAGGACCTCACTATCCTCACTATGTATTACCCTGTTAGGAGCTTCTTTCAGGAAATCTAACTCTGCCTGACCTGCATGGTTTCCTTTAAAATCTTGGTGGGAAACTCTGTAACCCCATAGCTCTTCAGCATCATGTGTATTGGATGTGAATGACTTCAGGGTCTGCTGTCAGTGGGAGCTCAGCTTGAACCTGTGTGAACCATGGTTGCAGCAGCCTCTGAGTGCCCTGATGGATGAACTCAAGGAAACAAACATAGGGGAAATAATTCCCTATATAGTCTCATGAAAGCAGTGTGTACTGAGGTATTTTATACCCTTGAGCCTGAAACTGGGTGGGATCTTGCCAGATATCCTGAAGTCATCTTTCCTATCATGCCTGTACAAAGTACTTGGTTTGTTTGTAATGGCATTGATCTCTTTAGCAACTATACCCTCCTTAACCACAACCTAAAACACATTTCTTTTTCTTTCAAATTACATTTTTTCAACCTTTTAGCTCTGCTTTTTATTTTTTCCTGATTATCACTATAAATCTAGCTTAAAGCAGTCAGCAATACCCATGCTGTGCTGCCTTCAAGTTTTCTCTGCCAGATAAAATAATCCGGACCTTTGAACTCAGCCTCGCAGAGTCTCAGTACATGGATAAATAGGAGACATGCTCTTTGCCAAAATATATCACACACATCTCTAGTTCAATACCCCAATGAGTCTTTTTTTTAATTTTTAAATTTATTTATTGGTGCACATTAATTATACAGAATAATGAGCTTCTTTGTGGCATATTCATACATGTACATAGAATAATTTGGTCAGTAGTACTCCCCAATACCACCCCTTCTCCTCCCTTCTGTGCTCCCCTTCCTCTGCTTTAATGGTTTTGCTTTTACTTTCATGACACCCTTTTTATTCTTTTTTCCCCTTCTAGAGTCCATAGCTGAGAGAAAATATATGACACTTGTCTTTCCAGGTCTAGCTTATTTTGCTTAACATAATGCTCTCCAGTTCCATTCATTTTCCTGCAAATAACATAATTTCATTCTTCATTATGGTTGAATAAATTTCCATTATGTGTGCATACACATAATGGATATATACATATATATATATATATATATATATATATACTTTTATCCATTCATCTATTGATGAACATCTCTAGTGAGTCTATAACTTGGCTATCATGCTCATGCTCTGATAAACATGGAGTATGCACATATTGCCAAAGTATTCTGTCTGTAATTCCTCTGGGTAAATACCAAGAAGTGGTGTAGCTGGGATTATATATCAGTTCAATTTTTAGTTTTCTTAGGAACCTCCATACTGATTTTGACAGTGGCTGTAATAATTTACATTCCCCAAAAGTAACATGGAGACTCTAAATTACCTTAATAGGTTGTTCCCATCTTTTTAGAAAATTGATGATCTTTATTCGAATTTAAGGCAGGCCCTTAATTTTTTTCTTTTATTCCCTCTGGGATGTTTATTCTTTTTTATTCTTTTTTTTAATTTTATTTTTATAATTTTTAATATGTACAACTCATAGTGCATGTAATTAGCATCTTTTTACATACAACTGTTTGTATACAAAGTATATTCGTACAATTCAGGTCTTCAGTCATGCATTTAGGAAAATGATATCCGTCTCATTCAAATACCTTTTCTTTTTTTTTCCTTTTCTCCCTCTCCCTTCCCCCTTGCTCCCTCCCTTACCCTCCCTTCCCTTTGACCATTCTAGTGTTCCACTAGTCTTCCTATGTACCGCCCCCCATCCAACAATACTATGAACTAGCCTCCTTATATCAGAGAAAACATTTGGTACTTGGATTTTTGAGACTGATTAACTTCACTTAGCATTATGTCTTCCTACTTCATCCATTTACCTGCAAATGCCGTTAATTTATTTTCTTTTATTGCTGAGTAAAATTCCATTGTGCATATATACCACATTTTCTTAATCCACTCATTTACTGAGGGACATCTAGGTTGGTTCCACAACCTAGCTATTGTGAATTGCGCAGCTACAAACATTGAGATAGTTGTGTCACTGTAATATGCTGTTTTTAAGTCCTTTGGGAATAGACCCAGGAGTGGGATGGCTGGGCCATAGGGTGGTTCCATTCCCAGTTTTCCAAGAAATCTCCATACTGCTTTCCATAACGGTTGCACCATTTTTTAGTCCCACCAGCAATGTATGAGTGTGCCTTTTTCCCCACATCCTCTCCAACATTTATTGTTGCTTGTGTTCTTGATAGCTGCCATTCTGACTGGAGTGAAGTGAAATCTTAGAGTAGTTTTGATTTGCATTTCTCTAATTGCCAGCGATGTTGAACATTTTTTCATGTATTTGTTGATTAATCGTGTATCTTCTTCTGAGAGGTGTCTTCTCAATTCCTTAGCCCATTTATTGATTGGGTTATTTGTTTTTTTGGTGTAAAGTTGTTTGAGTTCTTTATATATTCTAGAAATTAGTGCTCTGTCTGATGTGCATGTATTAAATATTTGTTCCCAATTAGTTGGCTCTCTATTCACCTCACTGATTGTTTCTTTTGCTGAGAAGAAGCTTTTTAGTTTAACTCTATCCCATTCATTAATTCTTGGTAGTAATTCTTGCGCTACAGGATTCTTATTAAGGAACTTGGGGCCTAATCCGACATGTTGGAAATTGGAGCTTACTTTTTCTTCTATTAGGCGTATTGTCTCTGGTCTAATTCCTAGGTCCTTGATCCACTTTGAATTGAATTTTGTGCATGGTGAGAGACAAGGGTTTAATTTCATTTTGTTGCATATGGATTTCCAGTTTTCCCAGCACCATTTGTTGAAAAGGCTATCCTTTCTCCACTGTACTTTTTTGGCGACTTTGTCTAATATAAAATAGCTGAAATTATATGTATTAGTCTCTGTGTCCTCAATTCTGTACCATTGGTCCACCAGTCTGTTTTGGTGCCAATACCATGCTGTTTTTGTTACTATTGCTCTATAGTATAATTTAAGGTCTGGTATGGTGATGCCCCCTGCTTCACTTTTCTTGCTCAGGATTGCTTTGGCTATTCTGGGTCTCTTATTTTTCCAGATGAATTTCATGACTGCTATTTCTATTTCTTTGAAGAATGACATTGGGATTTTGATTGGAATTGCATTAAATCTGTATAATGTTTTTGGTAGTATGGACATTTTGACAATATTAATTCTACCTATCCAAGAGTAAGGTAAGTCTTTCCATCTTCTGAGTTCATCTATAATTTCTTTCTTTAGTGTTCTATAATTTTCATTATAGAGGTCTTTCACCTCTTTTGTTAGGTTGATTCCCAGGAATTTTATTTTTTTTTATGCTATTGTAAATGGGGTAGTTTTCATCATTTCCCTTTCAGAGTCTTTGTCGCTGATGTACAAAAATGCCTTTGACTTATGGGTATTGATTTTGTATCCTGCAACTTTGCCAAATTCATTTACTAGTTGTAAAAGTTTTCTGGTAAGGTTTTTTGGGTCTTCTAAGTAGATTATCATGTCATCAGCAAATAGTGCTAACTTGAGCTCTTCTTTTCCTATCTTGATCCCTTTAATTTCTTTCATCTGTCTAATTGCTCTGGCCAGAGTTTCCAGTGCTATGTTAAATAGCAGTGGTGAAAGAGGGCATCCCTGTCTTGTTACAGTTTTTAGAGGGAATGCTTTCAATTTTTCTCCATTTAAGATAATGTTAGCTTGGGGCCTTGCATAAATAGCTTTTATAATGTGGAGATATGTTCCTGATATTCCTAGTTTTTCCAGTGTTTTGAACATAAAGCGGAGTTGTATTTTGTCAAATGCTTTTTCTGCGTCTATTGAGATGATCATATGATTTTTATCTTTAAGTCTATTGATGTGATGTATTATGTTTATTGATTTCCGAATGTTGAACCAGCCTTGCATCCCTGGGATAAACCCCACTTGATCATGGTACACTATCTTTTTGATGTGTTTTTGTATCTGATTTGCCAGGATTTTGTTGAGGATTTTTGCATCTATGTTCATTAAAGATATGGGTCTGAAGTTTTCTTTTTTGGATGTGTCTTTGCCTGGCTTTGGAATTAATGTGATATTGGCCTCATAGAAAGAGTCTGGAAGAGCTCCCTCTTTTTCTATTTCTTGAAATAGTTTGAAGAGCATTGGCATTAGTTCTTCTTTGAAAGTCTTATAGAACTTGGATGTAAATCCATCAGGTCCTGAACTTTTCCTTGTTGGTAGCTTTTTGATGGCATCTTCTATTTCTTTGCTTGTAATCGGTCTGTTTAAGTTGTGTATAGCCTCCATTTCCAGTTTAGGCAAATCATACGACTCAATGTTTTCAATATTTTCTGTTTTATTGAATATAAGTTTTCAAAGTAATTTCGAATTATCTTCTGTATATCTGAGGTGTTTGTTGTGATATTCCCTTTTTCATCATGAATATTAGTAATTTGAGTTTTTTCTCTTCTTCTTTTTGTTAGCATTGCTAAGGGTCTGTCAATTTTGTTTATTTTTTCAAAGAACCAACTTTTAGTTTTGTCAATTCTTTGAATGGTTTCCTTAGTCTCAATTTCATTAATTTCTGCTCTGATTTTAATTATTTCCTGTCTTCTACTGCTCTTGGTGTTGGTCTGTTCTTCTTTTTCTAGTGCTTTGAGGTGTGATGTTAAGTAATTTATTTGTTTGTTTTTTTTTCCTCTTAAGGAATGAACTCAGTGCAATGAATTTTCCTCTTACTACCGCCTTCATAGTGTCCCAGAGATTTCTATATGTTGTATCTGTGTTCTTATTTACCTCTAGAAATTTTTTAATCTCCTCTTTGATGTCTTCTTCAACCCCTTGTTCATTCAGTAGCATGTTGTTTAGCTTCCAGTTGTTGAGTTGTTTTTCTTAATCTTTGTTTTGTCGTTGATTTCCAATTTCATCCCTTTATGGTCTGATAGAATGCAGTGTAGTATCTCTATTTTTTTATATTTGCTGGGAGTTTCCTTATGACCTATTATATGGCCTACTTTGGAGAAGGAACCATGTGCTGCTGAGAAAAAAGTGTATTCATTTACTGAGGAATGAAATATTCTATATATGTCCGTTAGGTCTAAGTTGTTAATTGTTTAAAGGAGGCTTAAAGTTTCTTTGTTTAGCTTTTGTTTGGATGATCTATCCATTGGTGAGAGAGGTGTGTTGAAGTCCCCTAGAATAACTGTGTTGTGGTCTATTTTACTCTTGAACTTGAGAAGAGTTTGTTTGATGAAGGTAGGTGCTCATTATTTGGGGCATATAGATTTATGAATGGTTCCCTTAAGTAGTAAGAAATATCCATCTTTGTCCCTCTTGAATAGTTTTGGTTTGAAGTCTATCTTATTTGATATGAGAATGGAAACCCCTGCTTGTTTCCACTGGCCATGTGAGTGATAAGACTTTTCCCAGCCTTTCACTTTCAGTCTGTTGATGTCTTTTTCTATGAGGTGTGTTTCTTGGAGACAGCAAATTGGTGGGTCGTTTCTTTTAATCCATTCTGATAATCTGTGTCTTTTGATTGTCGAGTTTAGGCCATTAACATTCAGGGTTATTATTGAGATGTGATTTTTATTCCCATCCATTTATATTTGAATTATGGTCTTTAGCTTGATTTGGTTTCTCTTCTGGTTGGTATTTCCCGTAGTTTAATATCTACCTTTGTTGATTTTCGTTGTTATCTTTCTCTTTTTCTTCATGAAAAATGTTGCCCAGGATGTTCAGAAGTGCTGGCTTTCGAGTTGTGAAATCTTTTAACTTTTGCTTGTCGTGGAAGGTTTTTATTTCATCTTCGAATCTAAAGCTCAATTTTGCTGGATATAAGATTCTTGGTTGATATCCCTTTTCTTTCAGAGCTTGAAATATGCTATTCCAGGATCTTCTTGCTTTTAAGGTCTGGGTTGAAAAATCTGAACATAGTCTGATTGGTTTCCCCCTATATGTAATCTGCTTCCTTTCTCTTGTGGCTTTTAGTATTCTCTCCTTGCTCAGTATATTAGGCATTTTCATTATAATGTGTCTTGGTGTGGATGTGTTGAGATTTTGTTTGTTTGGTGTTTGGTATGCCTCTTGAACTTGGTTTTCCCATTCATTCCTCAAGTTTGGAAAATTTTCTGTAATTATTTCATTAAATAAATTACTCATTCCTTTGGCTTGAAACTCTGCCCCTTCCTCTATGCCAATCACTCTTAAGTTTGGTCTTTTTATGCTGTCCCATAATTCTTGGATGTTATGTTCTTGATTTCCAACGAGTTTTGCTGTATAGTCTAAATTCTTCTCTAGGACATATATTTTGTCTTCATTGTCTGAGGTTCTTTCTTCCCAGTGGTCTACTCTGTTCGAGATGCTTTCAATTGAACTTTTATTTTGGTTTATTGCTTCTTTCATTTCTGGAATTTCTGTTTGGTTTCTCTTTAGAGCCTCTATTTCCCTGTTGAAGTAATCTTTTACTTCCTGTATTTGTTTTTGGAGTTCTTTGTCAAAATGATCTTTTCCCTCCTGTACTTGCTCCCTCATCTCATTTTTTATTTCATTCTTAAGTTCCATAAACATTTGGAATATGTAATTTCTAAATTCCATCTCTGGCATTTGACCAACTGTGTTTGCCATGGAGTCTACAGATGAGGTATCTTGATTTGTTTGTGTCACTTTCTTCCCCTTTTTGTTTTCATGTTGCTTGTGTGTCTTTTCTTCCTGCACTGTGGGACCTTGACTATTTCGATTTTACCTTAAAGCTTTATGTTGTTCCTGTAGTATAATGCTATCAGATCCCCTTATAATTCCTTTACACTTTAAAACCTAACACTATCTATTCAGAAAATTCAAGTTTAATCACACTGTACAGATTTGGTTAACCCAGATATTATTTCCAATTTACTCTGTACGCTTCTGATGGGGTTTTATAGCTTCAAGTATTGGATACAGAGGTGTTATGTTTAGGAAGAAGGAAGTGTCTTGAATTGTTCTTTCTTGGAAAGTATAAAAAGAGAGTTCTATTGAAGTGGTTTAGTGGGAGTGGTTTAGTATCAGTAGACCAGAGAAGAAAGAGAATGGAGTAGACAATTAGGTGGAAAGACCAATTTACATATGAAATAAGATGGAAAAGAAAAAAAAATGATAAAAAGTGTAGAAATTGGTGTAAGAGAGAGGAGAGAGAGAATCAAGAAAATAGAGAGTAAACTATAACACCTCTTTGCTATCCAGTTCAATTGTGCTGGTTCTAGAAATCCCAAGTTCTGTGTATAACTTGTTTTTGCCTCTGTTTAGTATGCAGTGTCAGGGTGTAAATATGAAAGATGAAGGAGAAAGAAAAGATGCAAGAGTGAGAAGGAAGAAAAGAAGGAAAGAGAAAAGGAGCAGAAGCAAACAAACACATTGACAATCAATGCAAAAAAAAAAAAAAAAAGCAAAACAAACCAAAGCCAAAAAAAGAAAAAGAAAAACAAACAAACAAACAAAACCCTGAAAACCAATAAAACAAGCAAACCCCCCCCAAAAAAATCGAACCCCAAGTCTCACATAAAACAGACCCTGGGAAGCCCTCCTTTTTTCCTTTCCAGTTTTAGCCAATTGTATTGGATCACATCTAGACAGTCTGCGATCCTGTTAGTGGAGTCAAGGCTGCACCTTAGGCCAGTGGCCGAATGGCTCAGTGGAATATTGGCTCAGGGGGGTTGTGTGTGAGCAGATGAATGGCACCGGGAAGGGGACCCTCCAGAAGGAACCCTTTCCCCACGCCCACCCACAGTTGTAGCTTCTTGCGGCCGCTGTGCTGGCCTCAGACACGCCCTCCTCTGCTGGTTACCAGAGCCTCACCCAGGTGTGCGTTGTTTTCAGAGCTTTGGCGGCTCCCTGGATGTCTGTAGTTGTTCTTCCTTTCTGTCTTTTCTCCTTTGTCTGGGTCAGCCACTGTACTTCTCAAAGATGGCAGTGGATACTTGCCTCCCACTCATCAGCAGCTCTGCAGACCCTTGTGTCAGTCCAGAGCAGGCGGGATCGGCTTGGCAAGCTGTGCGAAAGAGCTCTATGTGGACACTGCCCACGCCTTTCGGCTTCTTTCTATCCCTCCTTGTCGATTGGTTTCAAAGCCGCTGGGTGGATGTCTCCTTGCCGAGCTGGTATCGGGCCCCTGCGCCTGCAGCGCAAATAGCGCTGCTTTGGACTGTGGACTGCTGCAACTCTGCCCTTGCTTGTCGTGGTCCGGAGAACATTGTATTTCACTGTCCTGAGGTGCACGAATGTCTCGGCTCCCTTTCAGTTGTAATAGAATTCCTAGTAACGTGTTCAAACTTCCCACTCCGCATCTTTTAGCAACTGAGTCCAGAGAGCACCTCCCTCCTGTCGGCCATCTTCCCCCGACTCCCCCCAATGAGTCTTAATTTCCATCTGAAAACTCACTAGTACAGCCTTTACTATCCATTTTTTGTATTGCCTTCTGAGCTTCCTCCTGAATCACCCCTTAAGCTCCATATACAGCATTCTAGGCTTTCTCTAGTCCATTTCTCCAAAAAATTTCCAAATTCCTTCTGCAAACGAATTCCAAAGACTTCTGAACCACAGTGTGACAACAATGACCCCACTTTTTGTTACCAATTTTCTATGTTTGTTAGCTTTCTGTTGCTGTGACAATATATATAAGATAAACTTAATGGAGAAGTTTATTTTGGCTCACCATTACAGAGGGTTCTATTCATGCTTGGTTGAATCCATTGTTTGGGGGGTCTCTGGTGAGGCAGAACATCATGGCAGGGAGTGTGGGGGAGCAATGCTGTTATGTCATGACATCTGGGACGGAAAGAGAAAAAAAAAAAAAGAAGCTGGTGCCCAAATATCTACTTCAAGGGCATGTCTCCAGTGACCTAACTCCCTTCCACTAAGCTCCATGACCTAAAGATCCCTTCATCTCCAAATAGCACCACGGGCTGGTGGCCTCTTTAGTTCACAAGCCTTTTCAGGGAATTAGAGCCAAAACATTATACCCAGTTTACTGCAGCATTGGCTTATTTGATTTGCCTGATTCTTGCATAGGTACAAATGTAGGCAGAGAGTCATGTATATCATGCCACTCTCGTGACTAAATCATTTGAATGGATACCCTCTGCCCTAATACTAAAATTAAAACTATTCCACAAGATGTTTTACTTTGAATGTTACCTTTTAAACTCATGTGGAAATTAAACTGCCACTGTGATAGTATTGTAGGTGTGATCTTTAAGAGCTGATTGGTCATGAGGTATTGACCCTCAGGAAATGATTAATTCCATTATCTCAGAAACTGGTTATTGTATGAATGTTGTGTGTTCTCTTGCTCATATCCCCTCCTCTCTCTTTTGCATCCTCTCTCAGTATGTGATGCCTTGATCCATGTTATAATTCAGCAAGATGAGCCTCACCAGATATTGCCCTTCGGTCTTGGACTTGCCAGCTGCTAGAACTGTGAGCAATAAATTTACTCCTTTACAAATGACCTAATCTGTAGTATTCTGTTATATTAGCAAAACATGGTCTATGATGTACCAGATAGAGTTATCTTCACAATTTGTTCCCAGTTGCCTATTCTGGCCCCATCTCTGTGACCTTTCTCCTCAGCATTCTCTGAAATAGCTCCACTGAACCTATTCTAGTTCCTGGAGTAGTTTATTCACAGTCTTATTTCAGAGATTTTGGAAACACCATTTTCTTGCTTGAGACATTTTTCTCTACTCCATCTTCATAATTCATCCTTTATATTAATTAGGGTTCTCCAGAGAAACAGGACCTATATAACATGTATTTATGCAAGCATTTAGAAAGAAATTTATTATAAAAGGTTGAGAAGTCCCAAAAGATATAGTAGGCAAACTGGAGACCCAGAGAGCTGATGGTATAGTCCCAGTCTAAACTAAAGGCCTGAAGCAGGTCAGCTGGTGGTGCAATGTCCAGTACAGGTTCATGTACAAAGAATGGAACTGATGCCTCAGATAGAAGACAGGATGTAGGAAGACAGGAGAGTCTTCCTTATTCTACCATTTTGTTTTATTCATTGGATGAATCCCATCCACATTGGGGACAGCAATCTCTTTTACTTAGTCTACAGATTCTAATGTTCATCTCATCCAAAATTACCTAGACCCAATGTTGAAACAAATATCTTGTACATTATATTGTCTAGTCAAGAAGACATATAAAACTATCATAGACTTATAGTTTTAGTATGGACACCATTTTCTCCAGAAAAATTCCCATGATCCTTAAGTCCTGGACATATCCATTCATATGATCTGCTCCCACAATATATGTTGACCCCATCAAAGAACCCATCACATTCTATCCTCATTTAGCTCTTCCTTAAATCTCATGCAAGACTCTTCACCCTAATCCTGCATTTGACTTGTTCATTCTTACCGCTGTAATTCCTAACTTAAGAGTTACACTTTGGCACTTAGGAGGTGTTCAATAAATGTTCATTGAATGCATGAACTATTCCATTAACCTTTAACTTGAATCTTTACTAACATTAAAACAAAATAATTATTTTAGCTTGATTGCTTATATAAAGCCAACATTTACTCCTGGCCAATTATAGCTGAATATATATGTAACAATATTCAACATTCTGGTTTCATTAGCTTTCCTCTGGGGTTTATATACTAAACCCACTCAATCTGTGGTTTAGATATTTTATGCTGATTAAAGCCAAGGCTACCTTGTTAGAATTCTCTTTGTTGCTCACCACAAGGGAAAAGGGCATTCAATTTAGCTGTTTCAAATTAGAAACTAGCATATGAAAGGAAAAGAAGCTTTGGAATAAAAATGGCCCAGATTAGAAGAGTAGTGTTGTTTGCCTTTCTTCTGTGTTAGTAACTAACTTCTCCATATTTAGGCATCTAGAAAACTACTTGCCATAAATTAGATTCTAAAAATAGCTAGGTGAGTGAACTTTGATCAATTACAAAAATAGCTTGAGTCACACCCTTCTCATTTAGTAAATGAGTGTAATTGTCTTTGCAAAGGTTTTTTAGACTATAGATAAATGAGCATACTCAAATTGGGTACAGAATGGTTGCAAAATTAAAGTCTATTCCACTTCTTATTTTCATAGCATCAGAATATTTTTGAATATGTTAAAGTGTAAAATACTTTGTTCTATCCTGCAAACCTCAGTTATACATGTTTCCTTCATTTCAAAGCAACTTCTATGTTCCAGAAACTGTACTAAGTATTTTACATATACAATTTCAAGTCATTTTAATCAGGTATTGCTCCTCTTTTCAATTAACAAGGGAAATCTAGTCTCATAAAGATTCAATAACTTGCTGAAGTTCACATAGTTATGGATTTGAGAAACTTAAACTGGCTTCTGGATTTATCTGATACCAAAATCCAAAGGTCATAACTTGTATATAGTTTTAAAACACTTGAAATAAAGTCTGTCCATGAATAGTTAATTTCTTTCCCCTTCTTATTCTACAGTGTGAGCATTCTGTTCTAGACCCTTTGGACTTGTGCATGCACAGCATATGTGATGTTTCAGGGAGCATGGCCAGGAAAGTTTAAGGGCATTTCCACCATAGTGTGTGAAGATGCTTGCTCCAACTGTTCCTGGCTGCTTCCCAGCTATATTGATTGCCTATCCCACCCACAGGTGGACATTCATACCCAGTGCAGAGCCTGCCCCAGCTGCGTTGAAGAATTGATGATGGGAAGGTGGTTTTTCTTTTCTTCATCTTTGATAAGATGATAAGAAAAGATCCAGCTGACTGCATGCAAGTAAAGGGAAATTGTAAAGGTGAAACTTGCCCTATATGTCTGCCGAGTGTTCACCATGACATATAAAGTGAGTGGTCTATATTGACATTCACTCCTTGGTTCTGATACCAGATGCTGCCCTTACACCTGTATTTTAGAACCTTTCCTTTCCTTTCTTTTCTCAGATTTGCTATTCTCCCAGTTTTTCGACAGTGCTTTTTTTTTTTTTCCCCTTACTGGTCATTACTGTCATTATTCTTCCTCTCCATCTTTGAAAATAGCAACAAATATTGTGACTTGATTCTGATTTTTCTTTTAGTTACCATACTTGCCTTTTTATTTGATGCAAAACTCTCAGAATGTATGATTCCCTTGTTTTTCTAGTTACCTTCCAAGTTTTAAAATTTAACTTTTGCAAAAAAACCTCTAATAAAATGTTTGATTAATTAAAAAGCATTAATTGAATTACATTTGCAACCTTACAAATTGAATGGTAAAAGTTGATTTCATTGTTTTTAAACTGATGCTTCATATACGAAAAAAAAAATAACATATATAATCAACTGTTATTTTACCTCTGGAAAAATCAAAGTTTTTCTCTGTAATTAATAGGGCCATCTGTAATATTGTAACTACTTAGTGTATTTAAACATCAAATCTGATTTATCATTCAGTTATTAATAAATTGATCTTTGACAAATTTATTCAATTATACTAGGAACATATTCTTAATTAAATAGGCTAAAAATTCTAAAAATTAAGTATATGAGCACCTAGTTAGTTTTGTTGTTAATTACTTGTTCTTAATTACATACTTGTGTACATGGAAACACACATGCATATACAAACACACCCATAATTTTTCCTACTTTAACCCATGTAAATTCACTAATAAGTTAACTGTTGGGATGAGGAAATTATTTTCTACTTATAATTAGTTTTTTGGAAGAACTTTAATCACTTGGATTTTACAAGTGAAAATTAACATTTTAAAGATACAATGTTGTCAGAGATTGCAGCAATATATTTGTTAATTGTTTAGCCCCAAGAAGCAGAAACATTTATTTATTTAAATGTAACTGTTTTTTGAAGACTTTTGGCTTTTCTCTTTGTCTTTTATCTTTATTTGTGAGTGCTTGCATAATATATTCATAAGTGTATTTTTCTGGAAGTACAACTATTTTCAACAGATGCAATCCTTACTTTTATTGCTCTATATTTACAGTAGAGTTTAGCATGTTTGCCTGAATGCTTGGCAGACTAACATCTCTTTGTTTAGTTTTATGATTTTTGTTTTAAGTACTGGAGAAGTCTGTCATTGACAAAACTGAAATAATGTCAATGATATTATTTTCCAGATTTTTTGTGACATTGAAATTTTGGCAAAATATGTATGCATATAAATTAGGTGATAAAGGGAGAAGCTGAAGGTGCACATATAGAATTTCTTAGTATACTTTATGCAGAAGCCTACTAGGGCAAAAATTCAAATCATTATTCCATGTTCTTTTTATAATTTATTGGTATTTTAACTATTCTTTACTATGTTTATTTCTAATTCTTCAGTTCTTTTAATGAGAAAATTGATCTTTTTACATTATTCAACATTAAAATTAAATTCTACTTCAACATTCTTTAATTTAGGAAGCCAAAGCATTTGCAAGTGTTTAATTAATTCAGTTGTATAAGGGTTAATAGTTGGATGTATATCCAGGTCATCTAAAGCATACAATTGTCAGATTGTTGCTAGGCAACAGATATCAGGTTTGGCTGATGTGTGTTTCTAGGTAAAGCTTATAGTGTGAAAAGAAGAACAAAATTACATGATAGATACCTGCATTTTTGTGTTATTATGCTTTTGGAAAATAAAGTTGTATTTGGAGAAAAAAGTCTTGACATTTATTATGCACATCATCTTTCTTCTAAATGTCAGAACTATATCATTTTATAGTTAAGTGATAAGGGTACAGTAAATTAAAATGACAGATGACATTTTATTTCTTATGTGGTCTAAGATATGGACCTTTCACATAATCTCATTTTCATATCTTATCCTCAACTTAATTAATTTTCTAAATTCATTTTGATTGAAAAGAAGCCACAAATCAAAATTAATTGAAATATTATTAAATTAAAATATATGCATTTCAGTGCTAAATATATATGTAAAGGAAATCAACTTCTATTATATGACTCTGGCACAATACTGCAACATATTATCATTGATATAAATAAATGATGTTGAGAGACTGTATTTTAGAAATCTAGGATGAAGGTCTTTCTTTACAAATTATTTTAAAACACTTCTGTTCCATATTGCTAGATGATTTTCTATTGTTCTTTTTATTGTCTGTTATGATACTAGAACACTGATACGGTAAAAAATATAAAGCACCTTGCATAATGCCCACAACATGGTTATAACCTGAAATCTTCTTGGTACTTTCTCCCTGCTTTTAATCATTCTTAATGATTGAAATACAGACAGTAAGTAAAAGTTTTGTTTCTAGTTAAAGATTGTGCAAAGCAGATAAACTCATTATAAAATAACCAGAGCAATCCAACAGATGGTTATAAAACAAAAATATTGCTTGAAAATTAAGTTTTTAAACTGATTTTTTGAAGTAGAAATGTCAGATATCTGATTTTTATTCTCTAAGAAGGAGCTGTGGCAAGCCATTAAACTTTTTACTTTTAATTAGTTTAGTTATTATAAAAAACCTTTAAATCAAAATTTAGCAAAACCAAATTTGCATTTTTGTGAAATTAGGTGCAATATTTCACAAATTAAGAGTCTTTTAAGTGAATATTCACTCTTTGGGATTGGATAAAAATAGAAGGTATATATTCAAATTCAACAGTTTTACAAAAGAGAATTTGGTCAAATATGTATCTGGAATTATGATTCTGATGCTTCTCTCTGATTTCCAAAAGAAAATATAATCTAAAAGAATTCAATTGAAATGAATATGTATGAAAGATGAATTAGGTACAAGCATACAGTGACAATGACTTAACAAGAAAACTAAAAAATAACACCAAAAATGCTTCTATTCTTCTAATTTAGACAAAACATTCTGTTTACATATGCTTGAATTTTAGATTCATGTCACAGAGCAGACATCTGCTTTGTTAGTGTAGATTTTGAAAATTAAGACCATGATTTATGTTATCTCTTGTGTTACCTTATACTCTTCCTGTATTAAGTGAGGATGCCAGATCCCACATGACCTTGTTAGTTTAAGCACATTCCCAAAACAACAATGAAATGAAAGTAGTATAAATTATGAAATATTAAGTCATTTCTGTATCTGTATGACATAAAGAGATTATGATTGTGCTTATTATATGTTCCATGTATATTTCAAAATATGTTACCTTGTTCAGGAGCAAACCCTCTGCCTATATTTTCTGAAATTCAGAATATACTCAAATAAATATTGTTACCAGATGTTAGAAATGTTTTAACCTGTTATTAAATAAACACATTCAGAAAATCAGGATTGTTACAAATTGAGAAATAGCTTGCTCCAAAGGTGATGCTGTCTTCAAAGTTATGTCTCTTAATACTGTTATGCTCAATTTTTTTTGACATCCAGAAACAAAGGCATATCTGTGTGAATAATTTTAATTAAAAAAAAAAACTTAAAGAATTAGTATAGATGTTGATGCCTTAATATGAATCTTTGGGACTACTTTTGGAATTTGTGGAGTTAATTCACCGTTGCTCATTATTTCTAGAAGTCTTCCACATTGAGGGAGATATGAATCAATGGAAAAGAGGAGAATCAAGTTGTATACACAAATCCCAATCTTACTCTATTAATTTGGTGCTAACTATAGTAGTCTGTATTTTAATAATGAGACTTTTATTAGTATTGGGAATACTTCTTGCTTTAGGACTTCCATTAAGTTATTTAATCCTTCATTATTTTTATTCTTCTCATCCAATTTCTCATTTCTTCAATGGAACATACCAGATATTTTATACGGATAATCTAAGAAATGGTGATGATATACTCTAATTCTGAATTGAGGTAGAGTAAAATAGTAACCTTTTGTTAGGTCAATTGAATCATGATGATATTCATTTCAGTTATTTCATAAAACACATTTTGATGGAAACATAAGACAATCTCCCTTTTGAGCCATACTTTACTTTCTGTCTGCATATGAACATAAGCTTGAAGCTGACAGCATACCTTTATTGGATGAAGCAATAATTCCATTTATGCAGAAGAGATTCCAGATTTCTAAACCTGACTTGGAATATTTGAGAGGGCATCCTGGAATTACTGAAGAAAAACTCATCCAAACAGATTGTCCCTGCTCAACTATAAATAGGAAAACAGAAGAAAATAATGACTAAGGAGAATAAAAATTAAGAAAAATTCATGATGTCATTTATTTGACTTATATTAATTAATTTGGTTGTATAGTGATTATATTAGATAATAAGTATGAAATATAATCTAGTATTATATACCAGAAAACTTTGTCAGAAGATCAAGCCAGAAGCTTCAGGATGTTTATTGTACTTAGGAAAAAAAAAAAAATATATATATATATATATATACATGGGGATTCATGAAGGAAAAGGAATAGATAAGATGAAGGAATCTTGATTCCTTAGATGCTATATGAAGCACATGTTATATACCATTTAATACATATAACCCAGAAAGTTAGGAATGTCACCTCCAACATAAGGATGAGGAAAAAAAAAAAGAAATTTTAAGGATTTATATATTTGCAAAAAATCTTGAACTGATAGCCAGTGGAGAAAGGATTGGAACTCAGTCACATCTACTTTGTAGGCCTCTTGTTTATAGTGACTGCTCAATACAAAACTGGCAGAGGCAGCAGCATCTATAGCAAAAGATTTATTAATACATTTCTTGTTTCTTAGCTTCATGGGAGCTGCTACAGAAAGAAACCCTCAATGATACACACCTAATTTTAGAATGTTATTTTAGGAATAGATTGTCTTGACACATTTTTTGATGGAATTTAAGCATCTGTTTATTTCCTATATCTCATTTATGTAAGACAAATTTTTCTAAGGTAGATATTCAGAAGCAATCTGAGTATGTTCATTTTACTAAAAGACAAATGTTGGTATTGTGAAAGATGAACATTACTTAGCGGTTTTCAAATTCATGCTTTCAAATTTATTTTTGGTTATGATGAACAGTACAAAGATGGTGTTCTTTCATCACTAATACATACACAAGTACACATGCATACGCAATTTTAAAGAACAGTATTAAACCTTAACTACATGTTCTGTGGGTCTACTCTGTTATTCCATTCCATGCTATGCCATGACATGACATTCTACCATACTTTTAAAAATGTCCTGATTATAGGCTCATCACATTGATTTCATGACACTTTGATTCATGATGGGCCATGGCTTATAGTTTGAAAATTACTGTAGGAAATTATGTTCAGTCTATTGGCAAAAGAATGACTAAACTTGTGAACCACGGAAGCCACTTGGTAGATTTGAATAACAAATGGCAAATTCAAACTGAAAAAATGTATCTGAATTTTAAAATTTTGATCTCACCTTGAAGTTTACCACCCATTTCATCAGGGTGGAAAAACTTGCCAACTTAAGATAACTCAAGCTTATGTTTTAAAAAATAGTCAAACGGGGAACAAATACTTGATTAACTTAACATTCAAAATTCTTTTCATGAGTCCTTCTGTTCAACTCATGGGGTATTGCTTCCATTTTTCCCCCCCAGATAACTTCTTGGTAAAGGTGTCAACACAAATTGGGTAAAAAAAATGAGGACATCTAAGTCTTCATTTTGTCTTTATTCTTCTCATTCTTTCTTTTGTATACTTTCCTCAGTAGCTAGAAGTACTTATGTATTTAAACAAGTGCATACTTGTTTAAGCAGGTACTACCACCATATCATATCATTTTCTTTTTCTAGGAATAATGTTATTAAAGGGAAAACTGATATGTAGGAAGAAGGTAGAGGGATTGCTGAATTAAAAGTCCTAATGAGTTCACAAAATGAATGTGGCAGAAGTGTTTGAAGAAATGAACTGTAAGCATGGGTAGATGTGGTCAGGGAGGGTGATGTCTGAATTTAGTATTAGAAAGCTGAGGAGTTTTGATATAAGACCATGTCCGTAGTAGGCCAGAAGGAGTTGTTAGCTGAGATGAACTGGAGAACTTGGATGCTGCACATTAGTAATGCAGACTGGTGTCTTATTTATTACCAACATAACTTGGAATTGCCTAAGGCCAGTACAAGAGTTGGAGTGGTGGTAGAAACTGTGATCCAAAGACTTCAGTTAAGAAGGCAAGCATGCCAAATGGCAGTGCAAGTGGATTTTAAATTCCATTTTCAGTAAAGACTCTCTAATTATCATAGTATAATGGAATTTAAGGGAGAAATTTTAGTATGGATTTTTTTAGCAGTAGGAAGCAAGGGGAATTTATAGGGAGAAGGCAGAAGATGGTAAAAGAATAATCTTAGAATTTCCATGCCAAGATTTGTTGATGATATTGTAATTTCTGGTGTGTTTTGGAAGTTTTATCACTAATCTCCAAATGTTACCTTGGCATGAGGCAAATGTTTTCTTCATTTATCTATTAGGAAGTGAAAGGGATGGAAGGCAACCCTCTGTTGGCATTTTGCATAATAGAATATGGTAGTGAGTTATGAATAGCAGTCATTGTTATTATTTTCTTACATTTTGATCAAAAAGACATATTAAAATATCCTTGAACAAATAAACTTTGCTGAAAGTGGTGTCCAGATACCTCACCCTTGAATGTGGAATGAAGGAAGGTAGTTGGGTGTTGTGACAGGGCAGAAGAGGGAGACATAGGCAATTTATGGCTAAACGTCAAATGGCAAGTCCTTTGAAGTTTATTGTTTCATTGTGATTAACTAGTTATGCACTTGATTTAATGAGTTGTGGCTAATTACTGAGGAGAATTTGGTAAACAATTTTAGCAATTTCCCAGGCTTTATTTAATGAGTAGATTTCACCTATTGTAAAATATACTTACAAGTGAGACTTGTTTCTTCAGTTTCTTTTTTATAAAGAATTTTAGAATTGACACTTTGAATAAAGTTCTCTATTATGCAAAGTAATCTTTTAAGAAATATAAACCAAATTGTTTTAATGAATTCATAGAGTTATCATGTGGTTGCTTTATTTACAATCATTAGAATTTATGCTGTTCTCAGAAATTATACCTTATTACGTGGCTTATTTTTCTTTAATGCTAAAGGTGTTACCTAATTACACCATAATTACATGTAATTTATCAAACAGAAATAAAGACAAAACCAGTAATCAGAGGCTCTTCCTCCATTCAGAGACATTCACTGAAGGTGTATCATATAATTAGTTTACCAATGTTTACTCTAGAACAAGTAGAATAAAATCCTCATCATTTTTCCTTTCATCATCTGACAGCACACTTGGAATTCATTTGCATAGCTTTACAATGGAAGTCATTACCCTCATCACACATCCACTGTTGTATAACTAGCAATGAAAAAGTGACGTTTACGAAGAGGGTACAGACAAGATGATGGATTTGTTGTTGAATGAAAGAGTTCAAAGTTTCTTTTCTTTGTGAGGGGAGCAACACATGTGAACATGGAACTCTTGTGATCTCAAGTTTAGTCAGTCCCCAAGAAGACAGATTCTATTCACTCTCACACGTAACAATGTACCCAGACTTAAGAGGAGAGAGCCAAAAACTGGTGTTGGAAACT
The DNA here is from genome assembly GCA_025594165.1 of Tamias sibiricus. Lineage (NCBI taxonomy): Eukaryota > Metazoa > Chordata > Mammalia > Rodentia > Sciuridae > Tamias > Tamias sibiricus. The sequence continues at coordinate 136,045,686 of CM046658.1, read as the reverse complement.
TGTTACCCCACACATCCAAAGCAATAAAGGGAATAACTTGGGCAGGTGAGGTTAGATCTCTTCACAGTGGTGTGCTTTATGTTCCTCCCCTTCCTCAAAGTGCAGGGGTGGGGGCGGGGAGGAGGCATTGCTTTCTTCTCATCTGAAATCTATCAAGAGACCCTGAATGGAAACCTCCTCGAGAGATCCTGATACGTGTATGTGTGGTCTGTAAAACATTGAAGCTGAGACCCAAGCTGCTTGCTAAGCAACTAAAGGAAAAGAAAAATGCATTTGGGAAGTAGTTACACAGAACGACTATTGCCCCCAAGGTGTACCTGTCCAGTCTTGCTCCCTCAACAGGACTATTCAATTTGTCTGGATCATACATATTTAATATAAGTAAAAGAGCTTCTCAGTTAGTGACTAAGTGATACAGTTTAGGATAGGGAAGCATCTCACTTATTCATCCCCTCACCTTAATCCTTTCTCCATTCTTGGTTTTCTGTAGTAATATTCCCTCAGTATCTACTTATCATGGTGAAAAGCACAAGTATTGAGGTTAGATATACACAGAAAAAATATCTGGAGACTGGGAAGACCTATTATCTACTGTCTCCACACTGGAGACCCAAGGAACCTGGTGGTGTAATTCAGTCTAGGTCTGAAAGCTGGGGAAACAGGGGAGCCATGGTGTAAATCCCAGTCTGAGAGTAGGCAAAGATGAGATGAGATGAGTACTCAAACACTGAGCCAGAAGAAAAAAGAAAATTAAAAAAAAAAAAAAAAAGAGAGAGAGTGAGAGACAAATTCCTCCTTTTTCTGATTTTTTTCTATTAAGACCCATAATGGATTGAATCATGGGCATCTACACTAGGGAGGGCTACTGGCTTTACTCAGGCTACTAACTCAGGAAAACCCTCATAACAACAGCCAGAAACAATGTTTATTTGGACATGCATGGTCCAGTCAAGCTGACACAATTTACACATCACAACCACTCAAGTCTCTAAAGGCTCTGCCATTACCTTTCATTGGCAGCTGTTACCCACTATGAGCTAGGGCCTGTGTTAAGTGCTTTTTTCCCAAGTTAATATTTTTGTGATCTTAAGAGAATGTTGCATACCAGGAAATTATGAGTCAGAGGAGTTACATTCCTTGTGTATGTTTACATGGCTAGCAAGAGGCAAAATCACACAGTGTCTTACTCCAAAACCCATGCTGTTTGCATTAGCATTAATCAAGTTCATTAAGTTCATTATCCTTAGGTAGAGAGGATTGGAAAATGATCATTCCTCTGGAAGAAGGAACATTTTGATTTCATACTGGTACTTATAGTTTTTCATGAAATGAATTTTCCCAAAGGTAAAGAGATAGGGACAAATTCCATCTATTTCATTTTATGGTCTAGTACTCACATTGGGATATGTGTTTAATATTTAAACCTGTGGACAACAGACAGGGTGTAGCAGATATTAAGAACCTTCTATATTCCCAGTCTTGGAAAGAACAAGTAAGCAACTTATCTGACTTCTACCATTGATCTGCTACGTTATATGGTATTAAGCAGACAATTTAATATTCAATAAACTATTGACTCAATAGTCTTTTAAACATTTAACTCCAGTTTTTTTTTTTTAGTTTTCCCTCAAGACAATCCCATGCCCAAAGTTTTTATATACTATAGTATTTCAGAATCTCGTTTTTAAGACACTAGTTCTTAGATCATGAAATAGTTATTTCATGCTGCTTTATTATTCAACATTGTTTAAATTTTGAGCAGAAATTTCAGGTACAAAGGAACATTTAAAGCAATATTCAAATATCAAATAGGCCATATGCTTCTGCACTGGTTATATGCTCAGGGCAGGAAAATTAACATTTCTTGTCTAATGATTATCAGATTTTTTTTTCCCCAGAAGGAGCATGAATAATGGATTCTTGTCTTGGTTTTCAAAATCATGACTAAATAATTAGTTGTTGGGCTTGAGGCTGGTGTAGTCTGTGTAATATTCCTCTGCCTCTCAGGGAGTGACCAGTTGCCTATCTTTCATAGATAAATCTAAGCTTTTTTCACAGTTTATATGAATATCAGAAATATACAGAACAAGAATATAATGAAACATGTATACAGAAAATTATATTGTAGACTTTTATTTCCATTGTACATTTTTATACTACCTCATTTTGCTGCATTTAAAACTGGTCCACTGTGAATATTCATGGAATAAATCTAGGCTAACATTTAGGTAACCCTCTCTGGATATGCATATTACAATATATTACCTTGGACTAATATCTGTAATATGCATCCTTACACACTTAAACTTCCTTAATATACCATTTTCTGAATTTTGAAAAGAGTCTTTTATTTCTCATTTTTGTTAAAAGTTGTCATGATTACTTTATTGTTTTGCATTAACAAGAAAGAATGTGGAAAAAAAATCTAATATTCTTACTGGTATTAATATGGACTTATGACTAGCGCAATTCATGTCTCTTGATTTATGACTTCTTTTTTTTTAATCTCCTCTCTGTTTTAGCTCTTACTAAACCATTTCAATAATTTTCTACCTTTGCTATTAACTTTATGATTCTTTACTCTAAGAAGACCAGAATATGTTTGTTGAATAGAACAGGATAGGGGACACAGGAGGGTGGGTGCATTATGAGAGAACTGGAAATCTGGTGTCGGATCACTAGTATGATACCAAGAATAATTGAGGAATCAGATTTCCATGTGAACGATTTTTAGTATTTAGGGAAGATAAAGAGGTATTGCTATGGAAAGAAGGCAATTTCCACAAAGTTGCTTAAAACTGTTATCTTATTTGGGATTCTCTTCCTTTACATATTTAGGATGATGTGTTTACATTTAACAGTTCTTTCCTATCAAGATGTATGCGTTTATATTAGCACTCTTTCTTTAGAAAAAGGAGATTATGGCATTTCATTTTTTACTTCCATTTGGGTTTAGAAATGCTGTATACATCAGAAACTTAACTGTTACTGATCAGTTCAACTCTGTTTGAGTAAGGATGGTCAAGAGGCAGTGGGTGGAGGTAAATGGGTGAATGCTTATTTCCTTCTCTCCTTGTAGACCATAGAGTGTAGGAATAGGGTCTTCTGCTTTTCCTCTTGACTAGAACAACTTGTGAGCCCACTGCACTCACAGTGAGCACTGGAGCAGATACGCAAGAGAAAACCAGTAAATGAAAGGATGCCTCAAGGGTATTAGCTCTCTTGAGCTTCTGTTCCTTGTCCCATTTATTCCAGGAACAGACACTATATTGTTTTTTTACAAATCTCAGAACTAAAATAATTGCTTGGAATGGGAATTGGAAGTTTAGCTTATTTCCTCATGGATTCTTGTCTCCCAAATTGGAGTCAAGGTTGATATAACCCAGTGGTGATCATCATATCATCTAAAGGCTGTCTGCAAGGTAGAAATGGTCTTATAAGCAGTTTTGCAGACAGGAAAAATACAGGCTGTGTAAATTGCTGGCTCAACCTTTTTTGCGATATGATTACAAAATGAGAACTGTGATTTTATTTCTTATATCTTTTATACCAAGTAAAATGAGGGAGTGAAAACAATTATATGGAATCCATTGCATGGAGCAGGAATCTTGCCCTGAGTTCTCTATTTCCTAAGAATGAAATTAGGAAAAAATTGTACATATTCTCAATTTTAACTTTGGACATTTTGAGCTCTTTATATATACATATATTTAAGGCATATGATACAATGGTTATGTGTATATAAATAATTACTGCAGTCACATTATCCTATTCATCACCTTCCATAGTTACCTTTGTGTATGTGTGCGTTGATGTTAAGACCTTCTATAATATACTTAGTAATTTTTGGCATATATATAATATTAACTCTAGTTCCCATTCTTCACTTTATTTCTCTAGACTTATTCATAACAGCACATTTCTACCTTTTGACCTACTTTCTCTCATTTCCCCTACCTGGCCTGTAGTCACTGTTCCACTGTTTTATGTACTTGATACTCTCTCTTTTTTAAGAGTCTATGTGTGAGGCCATGTAGTATATTTCTTTCTGCATTTGGCACATGCCATTTTGCATAATGTTTTATCAATTTATCCATATTATTGCAAATGACAGAATCTATCTTTTTTTAGGTATTGTGAATTGAACCCAGGGGTGCTCTACCACTGAGCTTCATCCCTAGCACTTTTTATTTTAAAACAGAGTCTCACTAAAGTGCCCAGGCTGGTATTGATGTCTTCCTGCATTACCCTCCTACGTTACTGGGATTACAAGTGTGTGCCCCCATATCTAGTTCAATATCTCCTTTTTAAATACTGAAAAATATTTCACTGTATATATCACAATTTCTTTATTCATTCAGCTGCAGACAGATACTTCTGTTATTTTCATTTTTTGGCTATTATGAACAACATCACAATAAATATGAGAGTGCATATATTTCTACATGGTGCTGATTTCATTTCCTTTGTGTGTATATTTAGCAGAGGGATTGTTGGTTGCAAACAAGTGGAAAGATATACAAGGTTCATAGATTGAAGATTAAATATTGAGAAAATGGCCATACTATTCAAGTGACACATTTAGTCAACACAATATCAAAATTCCATTGTTATTTTTCACAGAAATAGAAAAAAACAATTCTAAAATTTATGTAGAACTACAAGACAAAAAAGTCTTGAGAAAGACAAGTTCAAGGCATCATATTTCTTGATTTCAAATTGTATTACAAAGCTACTAAAATCACATTACTGACATGAAAACTCAACACACAGACCAAGAAGACAACAGAATAGCTCAGAAATAAAGTGAAGCATAGACATTTAATTAATTTTGAACAAGGGCACCAAGACATAATGGAGAAAGGATAGTATTTTCACTAAATTGGATTGGGGAAACTTGACCCTTGTCTTAAACTGTACATAAAATCAACTCAAAATTAATTAAAGACCTAAACAAACATAAGAACTGTAATCATAAAAGTCTTAGGAACTGCAATCATAAAGTCTTAAAGAAAACAAAAAAAAAAAAAAAGAAAATTGCTTGATTTTGGTATTGGCAATGATTTTTTGGATATTGCACCAAAAACTCAGGCAACAAAAGCAAATATAATGTTTAGTTTGATGTGGGGTTACATCAGACTAAAAAACTGCAGGGCAAAGAAAAATACCAACAAAATGACAAAGATACATTCATGTTGGAAGAAAATATCTGCAAGTTATGTATCTAATCAAGAACTTATTATTCAAGATTATCAGAAATTTACAAAGCTCAACAGGAGGACAACTGCAACCCAATTCAACAAGTGTTGGTAAGAATGAAGGGGAACCCTTGCACACTGTGGTGAAAGTCTACACTGGCACAACCATTGCAGAAAACAGTATTGAGGTTCCTTAAAAAGTCCAAAGAGTACTACCATATGAGCTCTTTTTAAACAAAGACACTTAACAAATTTTCTTTTTGAGTCACAGTGAAAATCCTGTCTCAGTGTTTATCTGCTCTGGAAAGAAGCATTCCTCTTTGCCTTTTTATTTCTTTGTTTCATTTTTTCTAAGTTTGGTAGTTTCTTTGACTTAGATCCTGTGCTAGATCATTTTTTATTACTCATCTTGAAAAGATGTCCAATCATTCCAGATCAAAAAAATTACCTTTTGATTGCTTAATATGAGATATAATTTTTATTGTACTTGTAAATAAATTTTTAGATGTTTTTCTGAAAGTATAAAAGTAGAGGTCAGCAGAAGATTGCAGTATGGTCAAAGAAGAATAGGGATAAAAGAGTCATAGACGATGATTCTATTAAATTCTGAATTTTGCTGTTAAAGAGGGCTCAAAAAATGGGAATGTAATCGGATTAAGATGTGTGGTCCAGAAAGGTTCTTCCCACCATGTTTTGTTAGGACTAGGAAACTTAAATGGGAAAGATCCAAGAAAGCTGTTAAAGGCTTATGCATGAAGGAGAAGGGGAAACTCAGAGTAAGGTCCTTGTGTAGAAGAGAAGTTCGGACCTGGTACAAAAGGGGAGGAGGTGTCCTCAGCATAGCGGTTTATCAAAAACTTCAGGAGATTTAGATAAGAGTGTTTGAGGGTGATTCACTTACAAGTCATCTGCTCCTCCATAATTACTTATTTTTATTATAATTCTTTGATTTAGTTGCCCTTTGAACTCTGAATAATGATGTTCTGAAGCTGGAAATTTCGATATTTTGTCCTGAAGACATTACTAAGGCTTTTATGCAGTGGACATGGTTGAAGTTAAAAATTCAAAACAATATAAACAGTGTGCATTTATACAGCTAATATTGGCCTTGGCTCCAGTTTGGATAAGTAGCTATTTAAGAAAAAACAAGCAGGTATTTTACTTTATTATCCTCTGGGTTTGGTCCACCACCTGGATCTAAAATTATATTTCTTTCCTTATTTTGTTGCAACAGATCTTCACTAAAACTCCTATTGCAGGTATATTGTACCTTCATGTCTGAAAGTCTTGTTTTCAGATTTTCTTAATAGTTTTGTATTTAAAATTCTAAATTTGAAGTATTTTCCATTGTGAAATTTGAAGTTATTAATTCCTTAACTTTGAGCATGTGGTGATGATGAAATATCTGAAAATAATAGCTAAAAGATATTGAGTGCTTAATTTGTGTCATTAACCTCTCATGTTACTATCAGTGTTTATAACTACATCCACATTTATATCATATTCTTGCAAAATCCCTATGTGGTAATATTATTATAGCCATTTTATAAATAAAAAACTTGGGCATTGAGAAGTTAAGTAACATAGCCAAGATCACAAAACTAGCAAGTGCCCATGTCAGGATTCAAATGAGAATGTCTGGGTTAAAAAAAACCTAGACATACTTCATCATTTGTGGTTGGTCTGCTGTGACAGATGCTGATTCATTTTTAATTTTGTTACTAGCAGCTTTAAAAATTTTTTCTTTTAGTTGTAGATGAACACAATATCTTTATTTATTTATTTTTTATGTAGTGCTGAGGATCAAACCCAGTGCCTCACATGTGAGGAGCAAACACCCTACCATTGAGCTATAGCTCCAGCCCAAATAGTAGCTTTTATTATTTCCCCCTTCCTTGGAAAATTTTAGCATGTTCTCTTTACAACCAAAGTTTCTCAATGTTTTATTCAGATACAGGCTTGTTTTGTTGAGCATGGAGAAGGCCATTTCAATATGAAAACTTGTGGCCTATGCAGATCAGTGGAATCCTGTGTCATTATCATCATCATGATCATCAATTTTCAATGTATTAGTTTTCTATTGCTATGTGACAGATTAACACAAACTATGTGACTTAAAGCAGTGAGTGCTTACTTATTAGCTGATAGTTCTGCTTCATTTCAGTAGGTTCAGGTGGGTTCTTTGATTCACCTCTCACTAGGCTGAAATTGAGGTGTTATTAGGGCTGTGTTCCTTTCTGGAGGGTCTAGGGGAGGATCCCTTGCAGCTCTCCTTCAGGTTGTTGGTAGATTTCAGTGCCTTGCAACTGTAAAGCTGAGCTCCCTGTTTCCTTGATGTCTGTCACCCAGGGGCTGATCTCAATTCCTAAAAGCTGCCTCTGTTCCTGTATACATGACCCTACTTCAGCCTAAAAGGCAACAATTATATGTCAAATGCCCCTCAGGGCTTCAAATCTCTCACTTCCTCTTCAGTAATCAGTCAAAGAAAATTCTATGCTTTTACAAGGCTCTGCTCCTTAGATTGAGCCCACCTAGATAATATCCCTTTTGATTAACTTAATGCCAACCAATTTTCAACCTTAATTACATGTGCGAAATGCTATATCACACTAATAATAGGTGATATCTCATAGTTTCCTATCATATTCACCATTTTAGGGGTCAAATTTAGAATTATGTCAATCACATGCAGTCCTCCTTCTTTCTCTGTTCCCTTCAAATGGTCACATGTTGGATTTCCTCGAATAGTCTTTTATTCTTTTTTCACTCTTTTGTTCATATTTTCAGTCTTTCTGCCTTTTTCTTCTATATTTTAGGAAATTTCTTCTTCTGTATTTTCAAGTCTTAAATCATTATCTTCAGGATAAATGTGTTCTCTTAAAAAGACTTTTTCTTATTTACTTTCAAACAAATTGTTATTATTTTATCATTTTATGACATAATATATTTTTAAAATCACTGGTTGTATAAATAAAGATTTTAACAGATTGCTTTCCGTTCTCTGAATGATTTGTTCTCTTCAGTGGCCATTTTTACTACGTTTATTTTAATTTGTAACTTTTATGCTTCTGTAGTATAATATATGGTGATTTTTAGTCACCTGTTCATATTTTAGGCACTATTACTGACAAGGATGGGTGAGTTTCCTTTGATGACAAGCAGGTCTGCTTCCTGTAGAGATTGAGAACTTTAACTCAGGGCAAAGTATTGATACTAAGTGGGAATGTTTTCTGATAGATGTTGAGGAGAGTACATAGAGAGCTGTCAGGTAAATTGCAGGTCACACAAATAAAAGCATAAGGATTTTTGGAGGGTGCTTACTTTTAGAGTCATGCTTTGGTTTTCTCCAAGCAGATGATTTCATTTCTTTGGAGTATACTGTCAAGTGGCATGCCTAGGAGAACATTTGCCCATCTGTGCAGTAGTTCTGGAAGAGAAATTAGGTTTCTGACTGGTAACCTTTATATTTCATGTAAATATTTTTAATACATTTTTCTGTTTTCAGTCTTATTTTTCACTTTGGCTTTTTGTTCTACCACAGAACTTTGAGTCCTCATCAAGTTATATTCCATGAAATAAATTCACACCTATCTCACAACATTTCTATGGTATATTCTGGCCTTTAGCTGCCCCTCCCCATTTCATCTGTCCATCTGCTCACATATAACTTCATGTCTGAAATATATGGTGGGTAGGATAGGACAAGCTAAAAGCCAGAATCAAAGGCTGGGATTCTTACTCAGGTCCTTAGTAAGATAAGCAAACACCCTGCCACTAAGCCATACTCCCAGCACTCTGAAAAAAAAAATTTTTTTTTTTAAATCTCTTTCATTCTCTTATGTTGCCGCCTGCAGCTGCTGCTGCCTGCAGCAAAGATACCATGGGAAAGAATTTGGAGGCAGACTGGGAATGAGTAGGTTCTTTATTCTTGCTTTCTCTGCTAACTTCTCTCTCCAACTCCAACAACAATCCCCACACAACTCCAACCCTACCTGGTTAAATACTCTTCACCTTAACAAGTATACACGTGTCACAAGCTCAACTTACAGGTGCGTCACACAGTGTTCACGGGCACAGAAAGATTCTTAGTTGAATACATTAAGGTCAGGAGAAAACAATTAAACGCCTTCTCTTTGGCTGTCAGCCAGCCACCATCTTAGCTACCTCCTCATTAAGGCTCTTACACTCTTATATACCTCTCATTCTTTTCTCTGATAGAACATTTTTTACGTTGTGCTTCAAAATATTTTTAGGTGTAGTTGGTGGGAATGGGTACAATAAAGGAAAATCTACTTCCCACTTGTCATCATAAATTGGAGTGAGACTGACTTTTGCTTTTTAAACACATAGATGGATTAATTAGTTATGTATGTTTAGAGATTGTCAATTATGGCATAGTGATTTAAAACACACACTTTGACCTTACAAAGGCCTGTTAGCTATACTGTCTTTAGCTGAATGCTTAACCACAGTTGTCATAGGAGTACAACTGCTTAAACTACTAACTGAGATAGCATATGATTGATATTTAGCATAAAGTATATTCCATGTTAAGTATTTAATGTTCATTAATAACTATTTTTCTTAGGTAACAGCAAAACTTTGATAAATAACTACATGACAAAGTACTATGGGCAATTTGTTTTGTGTTTGTGGGAATAAACATTATCATTACCAAATGTTGATTGAAGCCTATTATGTCATGGGCAATGAAATACAATGCTTTAATGAGAAAAATGTTTTTCTATAAATACAACTAAAAATAGTTCTTGCATATAATATGTATATGTGTTATTTTTATTTTAATGGGGAAAAGATTCTCCTTTGGGGAAATGTTTTCAATTTTCATAATGCCCATGTATAGTAAAAAGTTTCATAAACAGACATTATTTTTGAATCAGATATTCTAAGGTTCCATGTTTCTTTTGTATGATCAGATAAATTTATTTCTTATTTATATGATTTTTGAAAGGAAACATTGCTAAATATAACATACATCTGAAACATAAAAATAACTTTAAGCATGCATAATTTAATGTAACTTTAGCATGTGTCTATAGTCTAATATATTCTAGTATGTTACACATTTTTATATATACATATAGTCCATATATTATACATATGTACATACATATACACACATATATACATACACATATATAAACACACACACACACACACACACACACACACACACACACACACAAACATAGGTAAATGGTCTCATTATTCCCTGTAAACCTGAATACTTGCTTTTTCATTCAGACAGAATTCATTCCAGATAATGAGGTGCTGAATGATTATTATCTTTGAGAATAGGAGGACCTGGCTACTTTTAAGTCTTAGGTCACTTATTGTGTGCTAGGAGATAACTCTGATAATATGTGTGTGTGTGTGTGTATATTATACATAGTATATATACATAATATATATTATATATGTATTACATATAGTTTAAAAATTAGAAACACTAACCAAATGTGTTCTGTTTAGGAAAAAAAGAATATGTAGGTGTTTTAGTCAGCTTTTTCACTGCTGTGACTAAATGATCTGACTAGCACAATTATAGAGGAGGAAGTTTATTTGAGGCTCACAGTTTCAGAGGTCTTAGTGCATAGATGACTGGCTCCATTCCTCAGGGCTTGAGGTGAGGCTGAATATCATAGTGGGAGAAGGAAGCAGCTCACATGATGATCAGAAAGCAGAGACTCCACTGGCAAGATACACATATATACCCAAAGCCACGCCCCAATTCCCACCTCCTTCAGTCATACCCTACCACTTCAGTTACCACTCTGTTAATCCCTATCAGGGGACTAAATCACTGATTGCCTTAAGACTCTTACAACTCAATCATTTATCCTCTGAACCTTCTTGCATTGTCTCACACATGAGCTTTTGGGGGATACCTCACATCCAAACCATAATAGTAGGTATGTGAACGGTCATCAATTCATCCTTTGAATTTTATCTTCTCTCTTCAAAACACATTATGTTATCATCACATCTTATGGGGCTCTGAATTTTTTATGACAAATTACCACATCAATGGGTGGCACAGAAAATATTTTGTGGTTAATGTTCCTGATTTTCAGATATGTTTGTTTTCATCTGTGAAACATGAATCTTTATATAATTTAACAATTGTCACACATTAATTTATGCATTGAAAAATCTTACATTTTTTCTTATCTCGTGATCTTTTTTGTATTTGTCATATTTATCAACATTTTCTTTAGAAATATTCTTTTTGGAACAAATTCTGATGTTTTGTCTAACTTAAAATATCATTTGTATTGCTACATGTCTTATGTTCTCTGATTATTTTTGTAGTCTACACTCATTTTACTGAAATCATTCAGTGGGCACTACCAAACACTAATAACTACTAATAAATTCTATGATTATATATCCTTGTCAGATCTGTTATCTAGACCTATCACATAAGAGCATGTGGCATGTGTTTTAAGCTCCCAATACAATCATTATGACTTGTACAGGAGCAAAATAAAGCCCACAGGTGAGACACAGGAACTTGGTATTCCTTGAGGTAGGTGTGCAGAGAGTCCTTTGCCTCAGAACCCAATACAATTGTAAGCTGCACTTCTACTTTGTCACTGAGTACTTCTAATTTCACACACACACACACACACACACATACACAAACACACTCATTCTTTGCTGTTTCATTGGACATGTCTTCCTCAATGTCCTGAGGGATGTCTAAAACTTACCATGTCAAAAACCAAGCTTACTTCTAGCCCATTCTGTATAAACTCACTCCATATTTACCCTCTCCATTATACACACCACACTCAATAACAGTCCTTAAATCTTATACTTCTGTCAGAATAGAAATATTATTAACCAATTATGTCTCATTATCCCTTTTATGAAATTCCTAAAAAAATTTAAATTGAGCAACAAATATACCACTTATGATAACTTTGAACTAAATATTTTGTCTATAGAATTCTATTCTTTTGAGAAAAATAATAGATAAATGATTAATGATAATATTCCTTAATATTATTGATAAAAATTACATAATAAGCTCTAGATTATAATTTCCAATCTATTTTGATGCACCTGTGTCAATATCATTGAAATATTTCCAGAATTTAAAACTTGGGACTTAGTGAGATAAGCCAGTTTCTCAACTGGTAATTTTAGTATTTTCTCAATTTCCCATTTTTTTCCAATTTAATGTTAGCTTTATTTTATTAAATTTTTCAAAACTATCACAAATTTTTTCTTCTTTTTTTTATCTGTACACAGATTTATATTTTCTTTATCAGTAACATATTTCGTTGCTTAATGTAGTCTCAGTATAATTGTTCTTTAATGTTCAAAGTGGAGTGAGTTTTTATGAAGAAATGTGCTTATATATTGTTTTATTTTATCTTTTATAACTTTTTTCTTTAAATTTATCACAAAGTCACATTGATTTTGCATTGATAATACTTCTTAAACATCTATTTATTTTATGCTGTTCTGATATTCTTTTATCAAGTCTAGTACCTTTATTCCTATTGTATTTCTATTTATTCTGAAAACTCATCACGGGAAGCCTTTGATGAGACATTATGCCAGGGGCTGCTTTAGAGAGTAGTCAGACCCTCAAATGGCAACAGTTGAGCTGGTGATAATGGAAAGATGAACAGGAACCAACACAATTCTAATAGATCCTCTGCTCCACTGCTGCTCATCACCCACTCAGATCATTCTCTTCTGACACAAGTTCCTGAGACAGGAACCCTGGGAAAATGCCGAGTTTATTCAATGACTTGAATTATCAATGGTGACAAATTCAAATTCCTTGAAGGTAATCAAGGATAGTTCCTTTCTTTCACAACATGGATTCTTTTTTACTTTTTTCTATACTACAGAAAGTCAGCACATTTTATATTTTCCAGAAAAATTAAGCAAAACAACAACAAAAATTACATGCTATTTGTTGTTGCTTTTGCAACACATCTGCAGTAACTGCTTTCCCTTCTGGTCTGCCTGACTTATCCCTCCAGGCTCATCTCCAATGTGAACTCTTCTATGACATTTTCCCAAGAGAATCATGTTCTTTATTCTGCTCCTATATTCCCTTAGCCTCCAGAAAATACCTCTGTTAAAACACCTGTCACATTAGAATTCAATCTTTTTTTTTTTTACATGTTTGTTTATCCAACTAGATTGAGGTTATTGGAGTCAGGGGTTGAACTATTCATCTCTGCTATTTCTGGCATCTAGGTCAGTGCCTGATAAATCAGACACTTAATAAAATTTTGATGAATGGATAGATGGATAGATGGAGAGATGAATGACAAAAAATGCTTTAAATATACCATTACTCTTGTTCTTATCTCAATGCCAACAGTTTAAAGATATTTCAATGACATGTCTTCTCTGACCCTGGAAATAAATTTCTATATTTTATAACTTCTGCACAAAGAGTGAAAAAATTCTCTTAAGTTGTGCATTAGATGCTTTAACATTCCTAAGATTTAAGGAGTGCAGGGAGAGCTTCATGGAAATTCAGAGTGGGTTTGAAGGACATCTCAGTTGTTACTTGTAAATGAGAATGTTCTGTTTATCTTCTTCCAGCTCACTAAGAAAAAAAATAAAGAAAACATAACAACACTGGGGAAAAATAGATCCTGCATTTTAAGTCACAACAAACAAAACTAATAAACAGCAAACCACAGAGACCTGTCAGCTGAAAGGAAGATACAGCATTCATTTTATAAACAATTCACTAGTGTGTCAACAGTCAGTCTGACAGGGAAAGAAAGTGAACAATATTTTTCAAGAAATATCTATTTTGTTGAATAAATCTTGAGCAAAATATTGTGTGAGCTTCATCAGTTGGGAATAAGGACCATTGAAATATGAGAAGGCCATGTTTCTGACATTAAATAAATATCATTGTGCTGTTATTGAGATATATTTCTGTTGAAATTTGAAAATCATTAAAGCATGATTAATATTAGACTCTTTTCTACAATGGGATATTAGAGTAGATATATAGATGTAATATAAAATATTATTTTTCTAATGATTAAAAGAATCAGATATGGTGCTAGAAGTGATAAGATACATATAATTATTTTCATATTAGCAGCATGATTCTGGATAAAAGAAGAGGTAGTCATAAATCCAAAAACAAATTAGGATTATTAACATATAAGGAGGAAAACTGATGTAATTACCTACTTAGTTTACTAAAAATTTGTTCGAATTTGTTACAAAGATTTTCAGATTTTAAGTTTTATGTAATAGGATTCTTCTTATATCTTGAGTTATCCTAAAAGCACATCCTTTAATTATGATTCAGGAATAATTTGTTTGGGAGATGATGTCAGAATACTGCAGCAAAGGAGTGGGGAGAATGCCACCGGAGGGGATGTAAAACCAATTGAAAGTGAACTATTGAGTTCAGTGTTATTCTACACTCTTGGGAGCAGTCCTGCTGGGGATTCCCCTGGGAAACTGTAGCAGGAACCTCAGAATTGTTTCACCAGAGAATGTGAATCTGACACCTATCTCTCATTGACCAAAACTGCTTCTGCAAATGTTTATCTGTTCTTATGGACTATGCCTCAGAGAAAGGACCATGGAAGTTGAAGACAGAAGTATATAGCATGTGCAAGACTGTCCACCACAGTTATTGCTAAAGCTATAGCTGCCCTGAGGGACATAGTGGAGAACACCAATAGTGACCGATATATGTTCATTCTTGTTCAATTTATAGTTTCTCCAGCAACCTCTTTAAATAAGAAGATGTCTATTTTTATAACTTAATTGATCTAAGAGACATGAAATAACCCAAAGTAAACAATATAGTACTGAAAAATTTGTTAAATGTAAAACAATTTGGAAGTTATAATGCATTAGTAGTGATGCATATGTGGTAAATACATTCTACTGTCTACTTGTTATTGCTCTGACTAGCTTATCTAGAGATAATCTTCCATTATGTAATCATTCCAATGAAGATATCCTCTTGTCATTGTTCAAGACATCTTTTGATAAAATGGAAAAAAAGAAAAAACCTCTAAAAGAACATCTTTACTACCACACCTTTTTATTATGAGTAAAGCAGAGCGCCTTTTGGGCATTGAAACTATAACTAATTTTCCTTTCCCTTCCATTTTACCTTTTTGCTACTAAGTGGTATGTTGAATTCTCTATAAACATACCACTCAATTTTTTTTCTTTTCAATTTTAAAATGGTTTCTTAAATTTATTTACTTTTAAAAATGTAACATGAGTAAGGTGTTAAAACCAGTGTAACAGCTCAAAAGAAAACATAGTCCAGATTTTGGGAGGGATGAAGAGGTAGATATTCAGAACCCTTTACCATAATCCACCCAACTTGATCATAGTGGGTTAATGATGTGCTTCATGGATATGGTTAGTCAATGACATCAGCTTAACCAACCTTTCTTTCTGCACCAAATCCCACTGAGTTATCTGGTTCCCTTGGCTGTTGAAGAAACATTAGGCAAGGAGCACTAGCATCATCCAGTGTGATGTTCTTCAATCAGTTGACCAACAGATCCCCTTGAGGAGCTGCAACACCCCTGAGGCACTTGCAGACTCGCAAAATATTATAGGCACTGCACTTGCGGCTAAGAAATCAGTGAAAACTCCACCTCATCTCCTGCCTGTAGATCAATGCCATCCTGAATGCCTTTCACATGGAAAAAGAGCTTCTTGCTGTGTCCTACTTCACAGTTAATGAAGCCAAACTGATCTTTCACACACTCTACTGTGGCCCTGTGCAGGGGTGTGATATTATAGCCACCATGTGTGCATTTTGGCCCAGGACACAGTATTGGAACTTGACATTCTCCTGTTTCTGCAAGAAATCCCTTTTGCTGGCCATTCCAACTATACCAAATGGATACACCTCACCTTTCATACCCTCCTCGTCCACGATCTCAATCACTCCTTGGTACCCAATCTGATATCACTCCATCTTTAACTTATTATAGTTACAAATTATTTTAAGAACTATGTGTCTGTCATGAATAAATTTTCAGCAAAATACATGGAGCAGAAGCCCCTTACCATGTATAAGGCACTGTCCTAGGGAAATTGACTATATTAACATATTTAACACTAAAACCATGTATACTGAGGAGGTTAAGGAGTGTCCCAGAGGTCATTGAGATAGCACAGATCTGAAGGAGGCTTAAAGACTCCTGCAGTGAAGCTCTCAGTAATAAAGCTGATAAGTGGCAATGCTAAGATTTGAATCAGACTGTGATTCAAAACCTGTATTGGTTTGATTGTAAAACCTATGTTTTAACCATTATCCAACATCATGTTGCATCTAAATCACCACCACTTCAACCCTCTTCCTGTCCAGCACTCTGATTGTTCAAAATGAAAACTAAATCATGTCTACCTCTCCATCTGTGTACTTGAAACCCTTCAACACCTCCTATTATTTAAAAGATCAAGTTCGAGCTACAGTTATTGTAGAGGTGGGAGGTAAGTTTCAGGCTAAAATGATACAGGGAGCTCAATAAAAAATTAAATAGATCTTGAGATAAAGTATTCTGGACTGTTTTTGATGTTGTTGATAATTCATTTCCTACTTAGTTTATATGAACAATATGATGAAGCAGATAAAAGATATGATTTATAAGATAAAGTGATAACAGAAACTTTTTATTTAAACAACCCTGTTTAATAATGGCCAAAATATAATAAATGATCTTTATTACTTCTTACAACCTAGGTCATATGCTCAAATACCATCTCATATTCTCTTCCAACAACTTACTTAGGAATCTTGACTATTTCCATTTTAGGAAAAAAAAAATGAGTTTTAGGGAGATCTACTAACATGTCAAGCCATAAATGTTGAAGCTGGAGTACACACACATGTGTATATGTGTGTGTGTGTGTGTTATGTGTGGTCCCACACAATGGTCATATTCACTGATTCTTGGCATATAGATGCTTAAATGATAATATTGAACTGAATATAATCATCTGAATATTAATAAACCATTTTCTTCTTTTATTTGTTGGGTACCTCTCTGGGACTACTGGTAGACAATCTACATTTGGGTTATTATATGGGACAAAATCAGCTTCCCTGCTCTAGGATTATGGTGGAAGAGGTGGTTTTTAATGAATGAGAAAAACCAAAATAAAGCAATCACACTACCTAAACAAGCACTAAGCTATTAAAATGGTATTCATATTCTATTGTCTAACCACATATATTTTTATTTAGAACCTCAAAATTTTATTCTTTACATAAAGCCACAACTGATCATTTTTTATTTGTTCACTGTTTTAGTAACCTGAAATTCAAAGTTAAGAGTGTAATTAAATCTATTTGAATAACCAACTCTTGAGGTATAAAGTCATAGATTTTTCATAATTTTCCTCCATTTCCTCTAGCTATCAATGATGCAATGATCATTTTTTTACTTATTATACCTAACCCCCTCACCTTTTGAACACATATAACTAGGTGCTAAGGGAAACAAGACCTATTCCTTCTTGCTACTTGCTTTCTTGGTTAAAAGAATATTTTGAAATTTATTTTGTAGTAATATCTGTATGCTTCCAATGGAGCTATTTCTCAGAATTTTTGTTATCCAAGAAATTTTGTAACTTTTAAATACTCCTCTGAAGCACAACTGAAATGTTGCATGTCTTTATATGTTACTTCCTCCCATTAGTGTCTTCCATTTTTAAGTTTTTCTTCTTTTCAAGGATTTACTTTATTAGATTTAATTTTTTCAGACATTTTCCAGAAATTTTTTGGAATGTTCATCCTGGTTTTGTTCATTAGCTTCTTGCTGCCTGTTTCTGATACTATAAAAGTCCTGTTGGTGCTGTCATATGGTTTTTACAAACTTATTCTCATATGATTATTGGTCAGATAATTATAGAACAAGTAACCTGGGCTTAGTGGCTGGTCAGTTTTTATTCAATTATTTTGTCTTCAAATTTGTCCTTTGTTTGGAAACAAAAATGCGTAACATGATAAAGTTACCTTGAAAAGCCATATGTTGTTGATCATATGATTTGAAATGTTTTCATGGTTTCAAGTATGTATGTGTTCATAATCACAATTCTTCATTATATAGACATGTATTTCTCTAATTTTATATGCACATATAAAAATTACAAATACATATCCATATTTATGATCAAAATAATTAAAGAAAACTATAATAAAATAAAAGCCTAGTGCTGTCAGTTGGGACAAATCAAAATAAATTTTATGATTGCTTCTAAGACTTGATCAATGTAGGGTTTGGATTGAGATCTAAATGGAGAAAGAAATTATTTTTTTCCCTTAGGCAAGTTGCTTCCACAATGGTTTTAGGGAACGATGGAATATAGTGCCCACTGTAGAAAACGGGATGAGATGCTGGGCCCATATGCTTGTCTGGTGATAATGGAAAATGTCTGAAAGCATTGGGTAGTACATTAATTCTACCACATGAGAAGCGTGACACTGCACTAGTGATATGGTCCCAAGTGAGCCACAAAAAGGTAGGGTTTTAGTGTTTTTGAGAGCTTCAGTATCTGCGGGTGGAAATCTGGGTGGTGTCACAGCTTCAGAACATGTAAATTTTCTTTCTTTCTTTTTTAAAAAGCATATTAATTCTGGTATGAAGCAGAACTCAGAACTCTTCAATTATAGGGATAAAACGGGAAACTTTCTTTCTTTCTTTCTTTTTCTTTTTTCTTTTTTTGTCAGGAGGGTATTGGGGATTAAACCCAGGGGGCACTTCACCACTGAGATACATCCCCACTTCTTTTTATTTACTTATTTTTATTTTGAGACTGGGTTCTGTAAGTTGCCCAGGGTCTTGCTTAGTTGCTCAGGCTAGTCTCAAACTTGTGATCCTCCCACTTCAGCCCCCCGAGTAGCAGGGAGTATAGGTATGTACCACAGTGCCAGGCCTAGAGAGGGGTGCCAATGCTAACACTTCAACTTTCTTAGTTCAAGCCCTCTTCATTTGTAACCTTGACTTATTCAGCTTCTTTTTCTCCAAAAGATTCAAAAAATATGGAAAATAAAAGTGAGTAGAAAGTTAGAAAGCTTTATTATGATTAATTCCACTCTAAAAAGAAACAAACAATCCATATCAACCAAGACTAAAATTCTAATCTGATCATCTAGTAATGCTGATAAGAGGGAATTGAGGGATATAGAACAGGTAAGAGCAAGGTAAGTTACTGCATTTAAAGTTCTATTAATAATGATGTGTATGCAACTGTGTGAGAGTGCGTGATAGTAATTTACATATGTAAAACAAAAATATGAAAAGTTACTCCTGCATAATTTTCTACTACTTTGACTTTTTCATATCCCAAGTGAAGTTCACCTTAATTATTTGAACCTGCACTTTCCTTAAACAGCACAAACATGCACAGCATATATGTGCCCTACTGGATTTAATTACACTTTCTTTAACTCCTATACTCAGAGGAGAGATTACTGAGTCACAGGGGAGGTACATGCCTACATTACTTATTTCACCTAAAAATTGCATAATGCTATTCAAAATGGTTTACTGACTTGGGCTCTGATTAATGGAGAATGAAGAATTCTGTTTTTCACATGCATGAGAATTCTTGACATTACCTATTATATGTTTGCCAAACTTATGGATTGAAAAGTAGAATATTTTAATTATTCTCTGATTACTTGTGAAAATGAGCACAAAGAATTTCCCTTTTGTATGTGGGCTATTTATAATTCTTACACATTTTTCTTCTAGATATTTTTTGTTGTATAAGTAGGATCTTTTATAGTCTTGATAATAACTACTTAATAGTTAGAATTGCAAATATCATGTTCCATCTGGCAATATCTGCTTTTTATATGATGTTCTTTGTTGAACTAAATTGTTAATTTTAATGTAATAAAATTACTGTGATTGTTTTGAATGCTTGAATATGATACATTGTTTATATACAGATTTTATACACCTATTAGGTCACTGTTTTAGTCAGCTTTTTTGCTGCTGTGACTAAAATCACTCAACCAGAAAAAAAACTATAGAGGAGGAAAAGTTGATTTGAGAGCTCTTGGTCCATAGAAGGCTGGCTCCATTCCTCAGGGTTCAGGTGAGGCTGAACATCATGGCTGGAGAGTGTGGCAGAGGGAAGTGGCTCACATGGTGATCCGAAAGCAGAGAGAGACTCCACTTGCCGGATACAAATCTATACCCCAAAGCCACACACACCAATTCCCACCTCCTCCCAACACACCCTACCACTTCAGTTACCACTCCATTAATCCCTATCACGGGATTAATTCACATATTGGATTAAGCTCTCACAATCTAATCATTTATCATCTGAACCTTCTTGTAGTGTCACATGTGAGCTTTTGGGGGACACCTCATAATCAAATCATAACAGTCACAGTTATTAATCTAGTTATTCAAATCTATCTTTGATTATTTTGTATTCATCTTTAGCTACTTCTAAAACTGATACAATACATTCTCTAGTTGTAATTTTGTTATTCAAAGACTCATTATATTTTTTTTGTGTGTAATTTTGTTATTCAAAGACTCATTATATTTTTTGTGTGTGTCTCTTGCAAAAATTTCATTTTGGAGAGTGTAGGAGGGAGGACTACAGATAAACAAATTATGATATACCAACATCAACAGTTAATGCTTGCATAAAAATAATGCTACATAAAACAGATCTTACTTGTTTTATTTATTTTTATGTATTTTTTCCTCTTCCTTCCCCATTACACTCCTATCCCTATCTCTACCTCCATCATTGAAAGCCACTCTCCTGTATTAACACCAGGTCATGTGAATTAGTATATCCTTCAAACGTTTGTATTTTTTTTTGTTACTTTCTATTCATCTCTGAAATTTAATTTAAATGTATGACTGTGGTGGGTATTACATTCTATTTCTTTCTGGATTCTTTTGAGTTTTTTTCTCAAAAACATTTTAAATAATTGAATCTATTTTGTTTGAAAACATCCTTCTCTTATTTTTGCATGTGAGTGAAGCAGAACATTAACACTTTAAGTTCAAATACACTTTCTTTTAAGACTTTATCTACTTTAAAGACTTTGAGCATTGTAACCTTGTACCCACAGTCAATTTGTGCTCCTTTATAGATAATTTGCTTCTTTCAGTTTCTTTTGCTATCACTTTATTTCTGATCTTACAAATCAAATCTATCTGCTGTTTTTAGTTTTGTGATGAAAAAAGTTTATTCTAGAGGATTACATCATTCTTATTTCCTCCCTCCATTCTGGGAGAGTCATAATCATGGTTTCTTTCTCTCCTATTTTCTTTTCATGTAAGCTTTCAGATATGAGGTGAAACTTCTACACATCTCTTCTTTATGTCTTTAGTACTTTATTTTTGCAAAGGACCTGCCTTTTGGTGCTCCTCATATGCCTCTTTATTTCATCCATTTGCACATTTCCTAGAAATGTCAAAATGTAGACAGAAGAAAAATTTCCAACCCAGTCCTGTTTTGTTCCTTTTCTGGCAAGTTTTAAGAGGTTAAGAAAACATATTAGTGCTGCTACTTCTACTACTACTATTACTACTAACAACTTTTGAAGAAACAGGTAAGCCAGTGGTAAAATGCACAAGACACTAAAGCATGCAATTAATGAAAAAAAAATCAGAGTAGAAAAAAAAAAAATAAAATGTTTTTAGCCACATAGGGAAAGTCAAATAAGACATAATTAGATATTACTACACACCACTAAATTAGCAACATGAAAAATGCATGACAAAATAGGGACTGGGGTTGTGGCTCAGTGGTAGAGTACTTGCCTAGCGCCTGTGAGGCACTGTGTTTGATCCTCAGCACCACATAAAAATAATAAATAAAATAAAGTTAAAAAAATATATATGTATATAATACTGGCAAAAATGTGGAGCAATAACAACTCTCATATATTGTTTTGGGGAGCATAAATTAGTACATGTATGTTGGTAAGGAGTTTCCCATCGTAATATTTATGTATACATACCCCAAGACTAGCAATTCAACTTCTTGAGGAAATACTTGTATATAGAGAGGATACATGGACATATTTTTTTTCATAGTGACACATTTTTAAAATAACCTATGATTCTCCACATCCAAAATGTTTATTGGCAATATAAAAATATTCATATAGTCATAAAATGGACTCTTATACAACAATGCAAATCGTTGAATATACCTTCACATGACAAAATAATTCCTAAACCATAGTATTGAGCAAAGGAAGCTTTACACTAGAGTTTACATTGTATGATTCCATTTATATAAAGTGGAAAATACTGTTTAGGGAATCCATTGGAGGTAAGGACAAGTAATGGATACATATTAATGTATTTTTTCCAAATAGTTTGGAGGAAAGGCAAGAAAATGTGGACAATCCTTTAAGACTAAAGTAAGAACACAATGATCTCAATAAGTAAGTGAGCACAGAATTTTGTTGGACATCTGTTTGCACAAAGCTTCATTTCAGTAAAAGTAAACCCAAGATTGGCGGCCTCTAGTTAAAGTCAATTTAGTGAAATGGTTAAACTAAAGAAACATATATACATAAGTAAATAATGACAAAAATTCCACCCTGTTAACAAAACATGCTGTGTATGGTGTTTGTTTGTAAGTAGAGGGGTAAATATTTTCCTCTGAGTTAATTTAAATGTGAACTGTCTCCCACATGGCAATGGAACTTGATTTCAAAAACATGTATGGATCAAACCCCCAAACTTGAGAAATTAAAGTAGCCTGGGTTTTTAGTTCATTTAGGCTTTTTGCAGAGGCAAATAAAGATCCTTCTAGAATACTGCAGTTTTATTCAAGATTCACACATTGGTTAAATTCCAGAGAAAATAAATTCATGATAAGGATATCACAGAAAAACTTTCCTGTGAGGAGAAGGAAGCAAAAATAATCAACAGATTCAGATTTAGACCTGAAAAAAAAAAAAAAAACGTTATTAAGTAATTCAGTAAAGTAAGTGAATAAAGAAAAAACCCATATGTGAAAAACATTTTGTAGAATTTAACAATCAATGCTAGAACTCCAATCAGGCTAAAAGTAGAGAAGAGTTTTCCTAGTGTAGTAAGATTCATGTTTTACTTAGGTTCAGCTTCATGTGACAGAAAACTAAAAGTAACAAGTGAGGGTGATTTCTGTTTCAAATAAGTGAAGCCCCAAAATAGAAAGAGTTAGGGATGTTCTAGATGCTCAGTTGTCAACTGTCCAGACAGATGCCTTTTTTCACTGTGTATCCTCCCAGGGTGGAGAGGGAGCACTGGAATATTATTATCCCTTTATAAAAGCACCAGTCCCCTCATGGGGATCTACACCCATGACCATGTTCAAATATTTTCATCTCCGAAAGACCCACTTCTAAATGCCATCACACTAGGGATCTCCAAGACACTAATTTTGGGGAGACACTAAACATTCTGTCTATAGCAGAAGTTGTATTAAAGGTAAAATGTGTAACTTCTATTAGTATTAAGTGATATAGCCATTTTTGTAAACCAGCATTTTAGCAAATATGATGGAAGAAAGTGAAATGTTAAAGAATGCACTTTAAATAAAAATTGAATAAGGAAAGCAACCATGATTACTCCTAATCAGTAATGAAATGGAATTCTGAGCTGCAAATTAAGGCATATAAGAAAAAGACAAATTATAAAAATATGAAATGAAGTAGCATCACTATCGTATTCATTAATGATATGGTTATATCATATCACACAGAGGAACCAATATACCCTTGAGATAATTACTAGAATTAATGAGTCAAGCAAAGTTGACATATGTAAGAATATACAAAAATAAAATTTATGTACATCAGAAAATAGCAATTAATGATTTAAAACTGACACTAATATTTATTAAGACAAATAAATTTTAAAAATTATGTATAAGAACTAAACATGTAGCAGAAGAGATGAACAGATAAAAAATACATTTGTTTATGCCAGTTCAACTTGAACTGGAAATTTATTTATTTATTTATTTCCTAAACTCAGGGGCACTTGACCACTGGGCCACATCCCCAGCCCTTGTTTTGTATTTTATTAGAGATAGGGTCCAATGATTTGCTACTTGCCTCACCATTGCTGAGGCTGGCTTTGAACCCGCCATTCTTCTGCCTCAGCCTCCCAAGTGCTGGGATTACAAGAGTGTGCCACTGTGCCCAGCCTCTGAACTGGAAATTTAAACCAAGGCAATTGAAATAAAAATTTTAATAAAAATGTACAAGAAACGTAGTTTATCCAATTAAGATATTATTTCACAGTATATTAAAATTCAGTTTAAAATGGACTAAAAATTGAAAGTGAAATGTGAAGCTTGCAATATTTTTGAAGGAAATGGTGGTAAATCTTGGAATTGGAAGTACATTTTTAAAAGTGAACAAAAAGTATAAAAAATAAATGGAAGTCTTGATAAGTGCCTCTATTTTAAAATTAAGGGAATATAGTTTTCATAATAAATTATAGCAAGGTTTGAAAAACACAAGCTTCAACTACAAGATAGCATAACCACATTAAATAAGATTTTCCCATTTTCAATAAGAACAATTCTGAAAACTATAAAACTATTCACAAAAGGCCAACCATCTACTCCCCAAACTGCCCAAACTACAAACAGGTATTTAAATTTGTTTTTTAAATACTCTAAGATTTCATTTCACTCCAGTCAGAATGGCAGCTATTAAGAACACAAACAACAATAAATGTTGGCGAGGATGTGGGGAAAAAGGCATACTCATACATTGCTGGTGGGACGACAAAATGGTACAGCCAATATGGAAAGCAGTATGGAGATTCCTTGGAAAACTGGGAATGGAACCACCTTATGACCCAGCCATCCCACTTCTGGGTCTATTACCAAAGGACTTAAAAACAGCATACTACAGGGACACAGCCACATCAATGTTTATAGCAGCACAATTCATAATAGCTAGGTTGTGGAACCAACCTAGATGTCTCTCAGTTGATGAGTGGATAAAGAAAATGTGGTATATACATACAATGGAATATATACAATCAGCAATAAAAGAATAACATCATGGCATTTGCAGGTCAATGGATGAAGTTGGAGAATACAATGCTAAGTGAAGCTAGCCAATCTCAAAAATCCAAATGCGGAATGTTTTCTCTGATATAAGAAGGCTGATTCATGGTGGAGCTGGGACGGGGAGCATAGGAGGATTAGAGGAACACTAGAAAGGCCAATGGGGAGGAAGGGGAAGGGAGGGGGCAAGAGGGTATAAAGGAAATAAAAAAAAAGATGTTATAATGAGATGGATATCATTACCCTAAGAGTATGTATGAAGACAGAATAGTATAAATATACTTTGTATACTTTGATATGTAAATATGTGCTCTATACGTGTATTACAAATTGTAATGCATTCTACTGTTATTTACAACTTCGAAAAAAAATTAAAAATATAATTTTTAGTTGTCAGTGGATTTTCTTATTTTATTTATTTATATGCGGTGCTGAGGCTCGAACCCAGGGCCTCAAATATACCAGGCAAGTGCTCTACCACTGAGCCAACTCCAGCCCTTAACTGGTTCTTTTTAGTTATATATGGCAGCAGAATTCATTTGATATAATTGTACAAGTTATGGATGTACATGATGGTGGTATTCACTATGGTGTATTCATATAAATATATAGGAAAATTACTTCAGATTCATTCCACTGTCTTTCCCAAAGAGGTCAAAATGGTTGATAAACATAAGAAAAGATGAGAAAAGAGGACCAATGTAATTTGTAAACACAGAAACAGTAAGTAAAATTAATAAGATTTTAAATTAATCAGTTCACCAAATTTTGGAAGTATGCTAATTCCTAGTATTGTTCAAGGTGTGAACCACTGGGAATTCCTGCACTTGCTGCAGCATTAGCTTGCATTATTAAGCAATTACCTCTAAAACAGCACTTCCACTCCTTTGATATATTCAGAGAAATTCATAACGTGCACCCAAACACATGCATAGACATATTAATAGTGGCATTTTCCATAGTAGCAGAAAATCATGCACAACCAAAATGTCCAAAGTAAATTGAATAAATTGTATTATGTACGACAGAACACTGTAAAACAGTGAGAATAAATAAACTAGTTCCATACAATCACAAGGATGAATTTCACAAACACAAGGAAAGTAAAAACGCCAAAAGCAAACTAACAGTATTATTCAATTTCGGTATAAACAAAAACAACTGCTAATAAAATATAAGTATTATCTAGTAAAACATATATAAAAGAATGAGAAAAACACAAAATTCAAGATAATATTTACTTCTGGGGTGAATGTAGGCTATGCCATCCAAGAGTAGTGCACAGAGAATTTTAATATGTGGGTATCTGTAAATATTTTAAAGCTGAGAAGGAAGTACATAAATATTAATTTTATTTTTATTCCTTAATGTGAATAAAAATTTAATAAGAAAAAACAAAAACTGAATGTACTAAATCTGGAAAAAAAACTGATGGAAGGCTTCAGTTTCAAAAGGAAATAAATAATTTGAATAGTGAGTGTAGAATATAAAAATGACATATTTATATATTTATGTTCATGTGGGAATGGGCACAAGAGTTCTGATTACTACTGGGGAATAGAGTTGAATATCTTGTGGGGAAGGAGAATCATGAAATAATGAAATACTTATGTAGTTTCCTGGGTGAGAAATAATGAGCCATTTTAATGGCATCTTTAGATAGATTCATATCTTTAAAATTTTCGAAAATTCTTATTAAAAATAATTTCCTCAAGGCAGTTCAATTGGAGTAAATAAAAAGATTTAACTTTACATTTTAGACCCTTTGGGTTTTGTTTGTTTTAGTTTATTGCTTTTTACAGGTATTCCTGTTAATAAAAAACAAATAATACATCCTGATACTGGAAGAGAGAAAACTATACTATGGTTAATAAAATGTTTTGCACTTGATAAAAGTAAAATACTTGACTTTTCAAAACTGCAAATTTTTTATTCATCAAAAGAATGGATTGAAAGCAATTACTGTTACAGAGTGAATTGGGTCAGTCACAGGGAAATAAATGTACTAAATGATAACTGGTGACTTATTTAAATGATTTTCTGGGTAGTATGTGGTAAATGGTTGTTAAAAGAGTTCAGCATTTAAGAAAATTGTTTATGGTGAACTTTTTCAATAAATTTTCAAAGCAGTTTTAGGTTCACAGCAAAATTGAGTGGGAAGTGCAGATTTCCCATATTTCATCTGCCCCCGAACATGCATAGTGTTTTTCATTATTAACACCCCCCTGTCCTGCTATCACTTACAGAACAATATTAGGTAGAAGTGACAAGAGGAGGCACCTTTGCTTTGTTTCTAATTTGGGGGAAATCATGTTCAGCCTTTTGCCATTAGGTATGATAAGGGCTATGAGTTCCACATAGATGCCTTTTAAGCTTAAACATTTTAATTTTAATTTGTGTTGTGTGTCTTTTATTATCTAAGACATTAGATTTTGTCAAAAATTTCTTGCCTCAATAAAGATGACCACACACTTTTAATTTTGTCCTATTAATATTAACATTAACGATTCTTCTATGTTGAACAGCCCTTGAGTTACTAAGAAGTCTCACTGTGTCATACAGTATAATATCATTTTTATATTTGGATCATATGCCAGATTTTGTTTGCTGGATTATGTTTGAGGATGTCGCCATTTGTATCCATAAAATATATTGGTCTGTAGTTACTTTTCTTTTTTTTTTCTTTTTCTTTTTTTATTTATAATAGTAGTATGTATTACAATTCATAATGCATATATATAGCATCTTTTTACATACAACTGTTTGTATACACAGTATATAAGTACCATTCAGATCTTCAATCATGCATTTAGGATAATGATATCCATCTCATTCAACCACTAATTCCCCCCACCTTGCTCCCTCCCTTCCCCTCCCTTTCCTTTGACCATTCTAGTGTTCCTCTTATCCTCCTATGTACCCCCATATAATAACACTGTGAACTAACCTCCTTATATCAGAGAAAACATTCGGTATTTGGATTTTTGAGATTGACTAATTTCACTTAGCATTATATTCTCCAACTTCATCCATTTACCTGCAATTTGATATCTTTGTATGATTTTAATATAAGGGTAAAACTGGCTCTGTAGAATGAATAGAGAAGTGTTCTCTTTATTCCATTTTGGAAGAGTTTAAGAGAAATTAGTATAAATTCTTTGAATGTTTGATACACTTCACCAGTGAAGCCAATCCAATAGGATCCTTTCTGTGGGTAGTGTTAAAATTACTAGTTTATTCTCTTTACATCTAATAGTTATATATTACTGCTGTAAATTTTAACCACAAACCTTGTGGCTTAAAACAAAGCAAATGCTTATTTTTCAGTACTGTAAAATAAAAATCTGAGATGAAGTCTACCTGGGTCAAGATCAAGGACTTTCTTCCTACAGGGTCTAGAGGAGAATAAGCCTCTTCTGGCTTCTAGAGGATGTCTACATTTGCTCATGGTTTCCCTCCTGCATGTATGAAATCATTCTTGGCAGACCTCCTTCTTTATATAGCATGTCTCTCTGACTTTTCTTCCATCTTCCCATTGCCCATGAATGCCCTTTAAATGGTCTCAACTCAAGGGATTCTTCATTTCAAGATTTACATGATTAGGTTGAACCTGTTTGGATAATCCAGGATAATCTTTTTATCTGAAGATCTTTTATTGTAATCACACTTGCAAATCATTTTTTCCATGTACAGACATAGGTTCTGGGGATCAAGTTGCAGATATTTAGGGAGATGGAACATTATTCTAGCAACTACAGTTTTAAAAGCCTATTCAAGGCATGCCAGAGACTCCAGAGGCTGAGGCAGGAGGATTGGAAGTTTGAGGTAAGCTTTAGCAATTTATGGACACTCTGTCTCAAAAATCAAATCAATCAGTCAATCCATCAACCAACCAACCAACCAACAAATAAAAACACAAAGGGCTGAGGGTGTAGCTCAAGTATATTATTCCTGGGTTTAATCCCCAGTCAACACCTTCCCCAAGAAAAAAACCTGTTCAATTTTATTCACAATGATTGATGAAATTGCTTCTTAAATTGGTTAAAGAATCAAAAGCAGAGAAAGAACAATTATACTGTTAGAAGAACGAAAGTGGAGAAATATCAAATATACCATCTTTTGTAATTAGTTGCATAATTACCTTTACTATCATTATTTTTAAAAATGTGTAAATATGAATTACTATTTGGTTCCAATTGCTTTTAGCATAAATAACTTTATTATTTCTTGTAAAACAGCATCTGCTAGCAAGAAATTCTCTTTATTTTTTTAATTTTTAAATCTGTTTTAATTAGTTATACATGACGTAGAATACACTTCGATATATCATATACAATGGAGTATAATTTCTCTTTATTCTGGTTGTACATGATGTATAATCACACCAGTTGTATAGTTATCTATGTACATAGGGTAATAATGTCTGATTCATTCTACTGTCCTTCCTACTCCCATACCTGCTTCCCTCCCTTTACTCCCCTCCACCTAATCTAAAGTAATTCTATACCTCCCTAGCCTTCTCCATTGTGAATTAGCATCTGTATATCAGAGAAAATTTTAGTTTTAAACTTGGGAATATATTTTTTAACTTTTATTTTAGAAACATAATTTTCATGAATATAAGAATCTTGATTGAAGCTTTTATTTTCTGCACTTTGAATATGTTGTCCACTGCCTTCTGGTCTCCATAATTTCTGACAGAAAGTCAGCTGTTGATCTTACTGGGCTTTGTTCTTGCTGCTTTTTGTAAGCTGCCTGGTACCGAAAACCGGGAGGAAAAACTCTCGGAGGCAGAGTTAAGCTTTTACTACTTTACTTCTACTTTCTTAGAGCTTAGAGAGGGAAAGAAAGATTTTTCTTCTTAGCTTAGAGAGAAAGAAAGATATAGTAGAGCTTAGAGCTTAGCTTAGAGTCTTAGAAAGATAGAGCTTAGCTTAGAGTCTTCTTAGAAAGATAGAGCTTAGCTTAGAGAAAGATTAGAGCTTCTTTCTTCTCTCTTCTTTCTTCCTTCTTCTTTCTTCTGTCTTCTGTCTTCCTCAGGAGTCTCGGCCTAACTCTGACCAGTCATTACTTCTTCTATCTGGTTTCTCTTCTGTAACCGCTCTGCCTACGTTCTGGCCGCTCTGATTCTTCTGATCGACCGAGTGACTGCCCGGCTGACTGAATTCTCCGTTCTCCTAACTCAGACCGCTTTCACCCGGTTATATACCTTCAGGTTTGCGGGTGCCTACAGGTGCGTCACATACATATCAGGTGGAACCCATGGCTTCCAGCTAGCTGCAACAGCCCTTCCTAATTAGGGCTCCTTCATATTCCTTCCCTTTAGTTTAAAAAGGTGCTTTTGTTCTATTTTCTCTATTTTATTTTCTCTATTTTCTTTTATTTTCTTGTCCCTACCTAGCTTTTCACCTTTTATTTTTGAAAGGGTGGATATTTGAGCCCTTTTTGAGAAGGTGCTGTGGCTTTAAGGAAGCCTAATGCTGAGGAGCAGCTAACGCACCTAGTTAAGCACAATTGCATAAGCGGCTTTGACTTTTTTTTTTTTTTTTTTTCCTCTATTTTTCTTTATGGCTTTCTTGCCAAAGCTCAGTGGCTTTTTTTTTTTTTTTTTTTTCTGCATGGTTTTTACCATGCTATTTAATTCTCTATTTTCTTTTAAGCTCATGGCTTTTTTCTTTATACTAAAGCTCAAGGCTTTTTCTCTATATTTTTTATGGCTTTTGGCCGGCTACTCTGCTTCGGCTTTTGGCCGGCTCGCTTCGGCTTTTCGCTGGCTACTCTGCTTCGGCTTTTCGCTGTCTACTCTGCTTCAGCTTTTGGCCAGCTACTCTGCTTCGGCTTAATTCTTAACTGGCTTCAACTGAGTCAGAGGCTCTGCTCTCTTGTTTCTACTCTTTTTGCTGGTCTCAACTGAGTCTGAGGCTATGCTTTTTTGCTCTCCTTATTTCTTAGCTTTTCTTCTCTGCCTGCCGAGCCCCGGACGGACCACCATTTGTAAGCTGCCTGTCAGGGCCAGCCACGGCACCGCCACGGGAGGAAAATTCTCGGAGGCAGAGTTAAGCTTTTGCTACTTTTACTTCTACTTTCTTAGAGAGAGCTTAGAGAGGGAAAGAAAGATTTTTAGAGAGAAAGATTAGAACGAGCTTTTCTTCTTGTCTTCTTAGCTTAGAGTTTAGAAAGATAGAATAGAGCTAGAGACTTTTACTTCTACTTTCTTAGAGCTTAGAGAGAGGGAAAGAAAGATTTTTAGAGAGAAAGATTAAAGCGAGCTTTTCTTCTTGTCTTCTTAGCTTAGAGCTTAGCTTAGAGAGCTTAGAGTCTTCTTAGAAAGATAGAGCTTAGCTTAGAGAAAGATTAGAGCTTCTTTCTTCTCTCTTCTTTCTTCCTTCTTCTTTCTTCTGTCTTCTGTCTTCCTCTGGAGCCTCGGCCTAACTCTGACCAGTCATTACTTCTTCTATCTGGTTTCTCTTCTGTAACCGCTCTGCCTACGTTCTGGCCGCTCTGATTCTTCTGACCGACCGAGTGACTGCCCGGCTGACTGAATTCTCCGTTCTCCTAACTCGGACCGCTTTCACCCGGTTATATACCTTCAGGTTTGCGGGTGCCTACAGGTGCGTCACATACATATCAGGTGGAACCCATGGCTTCCAGCTAGCTGCAACAGCCCTTCCTAATTAGGGCTCCTTCAGCTTTTGAGATTTTTCTGTCTCTCAACATTTCATCTGTGATGTTTCTGTCTATAGATCTCTGTGAATTTGTCTTACCTGGAGCTCACTGAGGTTCTTGAATGTGTTGAGTAGGAGTTTCCATAAAATTTGGAAACTTTTTAGTCATTAATTACTTGAATATTTCTGTCCTTTTAAAAATGCTCATTACAAATACACGGATATGGTTTTTGGTGACCCACATTCTCTGAAGTTGTGCTCATTTTTTTCAAAGAAAATTTTTTCTGAATGTTCTTCAGATTGCATAATCTCTATGTATCACTCTTCACATTTATTGGTTCTTCTGTCAAATACACTTATGAGGGCTTCTGTTGAAGTTTTTATTTCACTTATTCTTTTGAAATCCTAAAATTTTTAAAAATTTCTTTCTTATGTTTTATGTCTCTTGATTTGCTTATTCTCTATTTGATGATGCATTATCATTGTGTGACTTTTTAATATTTAAACATAGTTCTGTTTACTACTTTCAACACATTTATGATATGTGATTTGAAATCTTTGTTTGCTAAATCCACCATCTGGGATTCTTCAAAGGCAATTTCAAGTGCCTGTTTTTTTTTTTTTTTTTTTTTTTTTTTTTTCTTCCTGAATGTGAGTCCTAATGTTTTGTTGATAACCTGACATTTTAGATAATATATTGTAGCAACTCTGGATACTGAGTTCCCTAGGGATGCTGTTTGGGGTTTTCTTTGTCATCTATTTATTTAGTGACTTGGATTAACAAAGTCAGTTAATTTACAGTCTTTTTACAGTCTTTACAGTCTTTTTCCTCTGCCATGGAAAATCTCTGATGTTCTTGCTAAGATTATTATTTTTTCTTTTTTTCTTTTTCTAGAAACCTAGAAGAAACCAGGTATCAATACATTTAATCATTGAATTAAAGTTCATTGCATTGATTAAAGTTATGGTTAAGCTCCTTAGTCAGCTGATTTTTATCTTTTACTGTGTAGCTTGACAACCACTATATCAGTTCAGGGAGTTTTATGTTTCCTTCCCCACCACTGCTTTCTCTGGGACTAGGCTTGGAGGTTTCTTTTCTGATTTCTCTGGGGAAGTACAGTCTCCTGGATATCAGGTATTTATATTGTTTTTCAAATCCTGGCTTCTTATGTGTCTTCCCTAAATCAGAGTAGATTATTTTTTACTTAGCATTTGGTCATAAGTTGTGTTTAAGTTCTCTTAAGAAAAAATCTCCAGATTTAGAAGAGACTTTTAAAAATATAATTGTTATAAAAGGGAGGAGAGGACTACTCAACAGGCAGAATGAACCAAACAGAGCATCTCTAGTATTATGTAAAAATATAAATTTTTTGTTTTCTAAAGAAGAGTAATCAAGGCTAAGGATAACTATATGTGGGGAACTGGAATGAAAGAATGGAGTGTTGAGATAGAAGGTTAGAGAATATTTATACTAATATTGACCTATTTTCAGGATGGCGATCTAGGAGAAGTTGTATTCTGGCTCAAACTGAGGGTTGGTTAAAGTTTGGAGGCCTTTGGGAAAGAGAGAAACTAACAAACTTTGAGATAATTAGTTCAAGACATCTTTATGAGAAAAAGAGTGAAAACTTGGAGTGTCTGTGTCTGGTCTTGTCACAATAAACAAGTGGTGCACTCATGAGTATTATCTAAGTCACGTAAGGAAGCGTGTTTCTTAGTAGTAAGCCATTTCTAGAATGTAAAGGATAGGGGGTTTCTTTGTCCCTCCTCTTTGTATTTACAGCTGTTTTCCAGAATCAAAATTCAGTCCTGTCATCTCCTGGTGTCATTCAGACTTCCACCCCATGTTAATAGGTCTATATGTGGCTTGGTAAATCTTTCAAGCCTGTCTCATATATGGCTCTGATTCCTTCTGGGTGAGCACACTCTAGTCCATGGTCAACGCCTTCCTGACCCTAGAGATGATTGTAATCACAAAAAGACTCTGGCTTGTTTCTTTCCTTGTTTCATTCCATTAAACTTTTGGATTTTCTGAAAATTTCCTGTATCACAGTTATAACTTCCTTTTGACTGTTCTCCACGAACATATCCATTATTTTAAATAATATTCTTAAGCACAGAATTCTTTTTTCCTTGTTATAAATAATGTCAGTCTCCCAAGGTGGAGCTAAGGAAATCTTCATCCTTATGACCTCTCTTCTACTTGAGCACAGTCAGCATGCTACTGTTGGGGCAGAAACTGTTCTGTCAGAGTTGGGGGAAGAAACCTATTTTTCCCAAGGTGACATCCCTAGTTTACTTAGAAAACTAGGCCCTAGAGAGTGTGTGTGACAATACTTGGCCACTCTGACTTGCCTTTCTGGGGATGAAATGTCCTTCCTGCCAATGTGCTGGGGGAGAAACGATGGGTCCAGCATCTTCTGCCTTTTTCTCCTCACAGAGCTTCTGTAGGGTAGGGTGGGGAAGGTAGACCCAGGTCTCTTGCCATACCCCTACTTGGAATACAGCTTGTGGAGGCAGGAGGAGAAAAGCTGGCCTCCTGCCATTCTTGAGGCAGAGAGAACCCTGTTTTCTTGGTTGTACCTGCCTGGGAAATAGGTTTTGTAATATGGAGAGAAGGTAGGCAATTAAATAACCTTAGCAAGTTCCATACTCTCCCTGTTTTTTACCTGTATTTCGTAGCTTTTCTTGCAATAATGTATATGCATTTTCCTGTGTGCCCTGGGACCAACTCCAGCCTTATATGATTATTTTTTATAATTGCTTGTGTTGAATTGTTATTTTTCTGGAGTCAGGGTCTGCCAAGATCTTTTCTCCATTTTTTTCTGAAGTACCATAGCAGTTTATTCTTATTTTGGTTTCCTGTATGTTTTTCCCCTGTAAGCTTTTCTACTTGCACTCAAGTATCCTTTTCAAATTCTTCCCACATTTCTTAGAGATCTGCATTTACCACTCCCTGCAATTTCTGAATTAAGCTTTCTCTGTTAACTATTGTTGGAAATTCATAGGCCATTAGTCTTCTAATATTCAGTATTCAATACGAAAATATTTATGTCTAGCCCCAAACTGAACCACTTGGCACATCTGTATGTCTCAAAAATTCATTGTTTTAAATAATTTTTTATTCCTTTGTGCATGTGTACATGTTTCACTCATATGAATGCCTCAGATATTGTATTTAAAATATAAGGTCCAAGGTTACAGAATTCAGACATGTCTTTTTCTTGGTGCAATGGGTTGTACAGCAGCATAAAATAAAGTCAACGTTGAATGTTTGATTTAGGTGATGTCAATGTTTCAGCTAAAATGGAGCATTAGGTAGTGGCCAGGATCTTCTAAAATATCATGTTAGAAGAACTAACTTTAAGACAAAAGGATCCAACACATAACAGGTCAGTGTTCTCATCAAAAATAGTGTCAGAGTTTACTCAATCACAGTTATTCTCCTAACATAGACAATAATATTAGTTCTCCCTCCTTCATAATGTTGCTGTGATTTTTTAATGAAACCATAATGGTTGAGAGGTTTATCAAAATTATTAAAATGTGTATTTATAAGAGCATGTTTGGGGCTACAGTTTTACCTTAGTGGTAGAGTGCTTGCCTAGCATGTGTGAGGCACTGGGTTTGATCCTCAGTACCACATTAAAAAAATAAATAGATGTGTCCATCTCTAACTAAAAAAAATTTTAAAAAGACAGAAAAATTTTAAAAAGATCATGTTATTCATCATAATTGTTTTCAACAATATATAATTTTATGAGACCAATGAGATCAGCATTTGCCTGCTATAGTTCATCTATCTGTTAACTATCTTTGCACACAATCTGAAATTACAAAATGTCAAACCACTAGAAACACCTACAGAAGAAAAGTTAATATATCTAGCACTATAGGTAGGTTATAAAATATTTCTGTCCATTATTGATCAGATACTATGTTATTGAAAACATTTAGGAAAATATTTTAGAAAGGACACTAAACCAGTAGAGGAATTCCGAGTTAGACTTACATACTTTCATAGCCTTAGGAAAATCATTTAAGTCTTGGTAACATTCTCTGGAGGTATGATAGTACCTGTCCAGTCTAATTTGCAGGATGCATCTGAGGATCAAATGAGACTTATGTGAATGATGTTGAAAAGTCAAAAATATTATTCAAGTCTTAGGTGTTAGTCACTACCAGAATATATCCAGTTGAGTCATAAAATTCTCAGAGAAAAGCTGAAAAAAATATATAAAACTGCATTAGATCCCAGAAAAGAATTCTTATTTCTGAATGGATAAAGTATTGGCTTCAGGGTGATAATAAATAGAAAAGTCAACATTCATTGGAGAACACTTCTGATAAAACAATTGCAGGCATGAAAATAGGAGCCAGTGGCAAAGCACTTAGGGCCAGTTACATTGCTGTGTTGCTTTGGGAACACTCAGTCCACAGTGGAGCAGGATTCTGGCAGAGGATAAGGAGGAGGCGATGCCTTTAGCATAGACTTCTGCTGCATCTGTGACAGTTCTCGTCATTACTCATCTGCCTGAGAGATTTGATTACAACTGTGGTCTGAGCGTCTCTGGGAGAAAAAAGAAGTAGAGGCCAACACCTCTGCTATATTAGAGCATAATAAGTAGCAATAGAAAGTCAACCTCTGTCTGAGGGGTGTGGGAAAATAAATATTAATATATGATTTGCTCATTTCCCAGAGGAAGGGGTATTTTTACACCATTTTCTCCAAATAACAGAAATTAAGAGGCATGATATAAGTTAAAAGTATGTTAATTATGAGAGTAATTAATTGATCATTGCTTAGAACTTCATGTATATTTTCATTTATTTATTACAAGAATCCAAGTAGGTATTACAGTCTCCATTTAAATATATTTCTAGAATGGATGGCTGATAGATGGTGGATTAGAATTCAGATCTAGATGATTCTAATTCTCATGTTCTTTGCTTATATTCTTGATTCCCAGTAATCTTTAGAGCAGTGTTTCTTCATGTGAAAAATTTCACTGGTTACCAATAATCCTTAAGAAGAATCCATGACTTTGTGTTATATAAATCTTGTTGGTAATACTGAAAGTTAAATTGCATATCTGCTCTCTTATTATGTTGTAATTTTCTGATTCATGGAATCGAACATCTTTATACCATACTGCCTTATATGAGTAAATATGAAAGCAAGAAAACAAATATTAAATGCTTGTAACATTGCATCCCTAAAAAATACTAGTCAGATCTAGGGACCAAGTTTTTCTTTTATAGCCAAACATTTAAGTCATTTACAATCTTAAAGTCTATGAAAATAACAAATATATCAAAAAGATATGAGAACTTTTTAGCAATAAGCCTTATTTTTAAATGATTGACATTCAAAACATTTACTGTTACAAGACTCACTGGTTGTGAAGACCAGAACCACCTGACAGATATCCTTGGAGGAGGAGTGTTTTCCTTTCCTTTTCTTCTGAGCTCATCACTGCATTTCCTAGGGATCTTTTCATGAAATCTGCTTCTTTGTATGCTTTCACTGGGGCCCTCATCCAAGTTGTGGCTGAAAATATTAGAGTGGTTGCTTAGAAACACTGAAGTTGGAAATTTATGAGTTTTCAGAAGGTTGCATTGAAGTGTAGGGGTAGCATATGGTGAACTGACATATTTTGTTTCCGAGCCAAGGAGAGGGGTAGCCTTCTGTGATCTCTCTAATTATTTCATGGCACTTTAAGATGCCAAACTGCTTTTAGAAAACTTCAAGACAAAAAGGGATAAGGAAAAATACAATGTACTTTTTGTTTTCAATACTTAGGGCCAAAGTATTTGTTGTTCATTTTTTAAAATATGAATTAGTTTTGGAAATCTGAAAGCAGTGGAAAAATTTAACTTAAGCTTATTATTTTTGCTGGAATAGAAAGGACACATATTAATGTAGAAAGAATAAAAAGGCAGCATGGAAATGAAGATATTTCATAAAGAAGTGTTATAGCCCTCAAGGTAAATTTTAATAAATCAAAGTTTATTTAGTAACTATATATTGGAAGAGAACTCAAATTTTTTTCAAAAACTCTAGAGGATTGTGGAAGTTAGGAGATGGAGTGAAAAAAGACAAATACAAATAATGACTTAATAAATGATTATGGAATTAAAGGTCTCATAACTAAAGGTCTTATAAATGTATTATTTGTGCTATGCCTTCAATGTCAACTTGGTCTTGGGGAAACAACATGAAAATTTTGGATGAGTGAAATGAATCATCCATTCATTTCATCATTCTAAAATTGTTAATAAAATCCTGACTCATGATTCTAAGAATGTTCTTAGGATACAGGAATAAAAAGAGTACAGAGACATG
This sequence comes from Tamias sibiricus, assembly GCA_025594165.1. Classification (NCBI taxonomy): domain Eukaryota; kingdom Metazoa; phylum Chordata; class Mammalia; order Rodentia; family Sciuridae; genus Tamias; species Tamias sibiricus. The sequence goes on along the minus strand of CM046658.1, from coordinate 136,007,410 downwards.
TATTTTTCCCTCATTGAAAGTATGTATAGTTTATGAGACACAGGCACATAGACCATTATGGAGCCTAACTGGAAATAGTAATGATACAAATATGCCAGGGGGCTTTGTAAACAGAGGGACACTTAACATACTTATGGAAAATATTAGTAAGATATTTACAATTGCTGTAAGAATTCCGAAATATCAGTGGCTTAACATTGCAGAAACTTTTCTTGCTCACACATTTTCAGTTATATATTTTGTGGGCCCTCTGTCAAACACAGTCATAGTATGGCTCTGGCATCTCATAGGGCCTCGGCATTCACCACTGGATCATCCAGTGCATCAGACAGGCAGCTAGAAGCCAGAGGGATTGGAGGGTTCTACTATGGGCCAGGCCTTGAAATAGGACATAGTTTATTGACTATTATTTAGTTACATGGACACATTTAACCCCAACATAAAGGATGAACTGGGAAGAATTACAATATAAAATTTTATCTATTGACTAGTCTGCTTATAAAACAGCATTCTAAGGATGCCATCTCAGCCAAGCCTTAAAGATGTGAAGCTGGGATCCTGGTGAAGAAGATGGAGAAAGGACATTCTAGAAAGAAGAATACCAAGACAAAAGACACACCTATAATAAGAAATTATGAGATATGTTAAAGGCCAGTATTGTTAGAGTCTAGATTGCATGCCAGGGTTAATGAGAGATGAAGCATCATTTCTGATGATTTTTCCTCAGCTACACTTTACAATATACATAGCTGCTTATTTGATGTTTATCATCTTGTGATTCAAAACCACACCAAATTCAAACCATACAAACCAACTCCAGAATTTTCAGTCCACTTCCTGGACCTCTTCCTAACTCTTCTTTAAGCTGAACAATAGATAATTATTCTGTTAGAATGAGGTTTATCAGAGGAAAATAGATTAAAAAAAAGAAAGCGTGCATGCACTGCTGTAATTCATTTTCTGTATTTTCTAATTATTATTATTTTGGGTACTGGGGATTGAACTCAGGGGCACTAGACCACTGAGCCACATCCCCAGCCCTATTTTGTATTTTATTTTGAGACAGGGTCTTACTGAATTGCTTAGCATCTGGCTATTACTGAGGCTGGCTTTGAACTTGCCATCTTCCTGCCTCAGCCTTTCAAGGCGCTTGGATTATAGTCGTGAGCCACTGTGCCTGGCCTCTAATTATTTTTGATACTTGCATTTTTCTTTCTAGTTATGATGCTTTTTCACTATTAATAACCTGTAACTGAATTTCCATAATTAAGAAATTATAATTCCAAAACGATCATGATTAAGAATAGGTATAAATCAAATGAGAAAGTCATAATAACTTCTTATATAAGAATGCCAGGGGATTGATTGTATATCATCTTCTGAGAAGCGTCTGTTCATTTCCTTGGCCCATTTGTTGATTGGGTTATTTGATTTTTTGGTGTTAAGTTTTTTGAGTTCTTTATATATCCTAGAGATTAGTGCTCTATCTGATGTGCGTGTGGTAAAAATTTGCTTCCATTCTGTAGGCTCTCTATTCACCTTACTGATAGTTCCTTTTGCTGAGAAGAAACTTTTCAGTTTGAATCCATCTCATTTATAGATTCTTGATTTTATTTCTTGTGCTATGGGAGTTTTGTTAAGGAAGTTAAAGGCCTAATCCAACATGATGAAATTTGGGCCTACTTTTTCCTTCTATTAGGTACAGGGTCTCTGGTCTGACTCCTAGGTTCTTGATCCACTTTAAGTTGAGTTTTGTGCATGATGAGAGATAGGGGCATAATTTCATTTTGCTGCATATGGATTTCTAGTTCTCCCAGCACCATTTGTTGAAGAGGCTATTTTCTCTCCAATATGTGTTTATTTTGATGCCAATACCATGCCGTTTTTGTTACTATTGCTCTGTGGTATAGTTACAGATTTGGTATAATGATGCCACCTGCTTTGCTCTTCTTGCTAAGGAGTGCTTTAGCTATTCTGGGTCTCTTATTTTTCCACATTAATTTCATGATTGCTTTTTCTATTTCTAGGATGAACGTCATTGGGATTTTGATTGGAATTGCATTAAATCTGTATAGTGCTTTTGTTAGTATGGTTATTTTGACAGTATTAATTCTGCGTATCCAAGAATAAGGGGGATCTTTCCATATTCTTTTTTAAAATATTTATTTATTTGCTTTAGTTGTACACAATGCAATGCATTTTATGTTTACGTGGTGCTGAGGATTGAACCCGGGCCATGCACGTGCTAGGCGAGCACTCTACCGCTGAGCCACAATCCTAGCCCGATCTTTCCATATTCTAAGGTCTTCTTTAATTTCTTTCTTTAGTGTTCTGTAGTTTTCACTGTAGAGGTCTTTCATCTCTTTTGTTAAGTTGGTTACCAATTATTTTATTTCATTTGAGGCTATTGTAAATGGGGTGGTTTTCCTAGTTTCTCTTTCAGAGGATTTATAACTGATGTACAGAAAAGCCTTTGATTTATGGGTGCTGATTTTATATCCTGCCACTTTGCTGAATTCATTTATTTGTTCCAGAAGTTTTCTGGTGGCATTTTTGGATATAATCAATCAGCAAACATATGAAAAAATGTTCAACATCTCTATAAATTAGAGAAATACAAATTAAAACTACTTTAAGATTTCATCTCACTCCAGTCAGAATGGGAGCTATTAAGAATACAAATAACAATAAGTATTGGCGAGGATATAGGGGAAAAGGCAAACTCAAACATTGCCAGTGGGACTGCAAATTGGTGCAACCAATTTGGATAGCAGTATGGATATTCCTTCGATAACTTGGAATGGAACCACCATTTGACCCAGCTTGGTTTATTTGAACCACTCCTTGGTTTATACCCAAAAGACTTAAAAACACCATATTATAGTGATGCAGCCACATGTTTATAGCAATATAATTCACAATAGTTAAATTGTGGAACCAACCTAGATACCCTTCAATAGATAAATGGATAAAGAAACTGTGGTATACATGCACAATGGAATATTACTCAGCATTAAAAGAGAATAAAATCATGGCATTTGCAGGTGAATAGATGGAATTGGAGAATATCATGCTAAGTGAAGTAAGCCAATTGCAAAAAACCAAATGCTGAATGTTTCTTCTAATATGTGGATGTTGATTCATAATGGGGGTGGGAGGGAGCATGGGAGAAATGGAGGAAATTTAGATAGGGCAAAGCGGAGGGAGGGGTAGGGATGGGGCATGGAGGAAGGAAAGATGGAGGAATGAGATGGACATCATTACCCTAAGTACATGAATGGTGTGAATCTACTTTTTTTTTTTTTTTCAGAGACATGAAAAGTTGTGCTCTATATGTGTGCTATGAATTGAAATGTATTCTGCTGTCATATATAACAAATTAGAGTAAATAAATAAATTAAAAAAAAGACAGGGGAGATAATGCCACTGGATCTATGCCACTGAATAATAAAAATCCTTTTCTTATTTAATAGAACAACAATAAATAGTAAAAGAACATGCATATATTTAAAAAGAATAGCGACATATTTTATTCAGTGTTGGAAAAGTAAAGCAAGGATATGTTTGAATATCTGATCTGTATAAAAGTTTCAGTGTGGGAACACCTCTGCCATATTTAAGCCTACCATATTTAATTCTTTTGAAAACTGTCTTGTAAGAACAGACAACTCAACCATATCAGATTTAAAGCTATTCTTTGATAGCTAGGCTGGCCTTGTACAATGACTAAATCAAATGAACATTGGCTTAAGTAGTTGTCTCCTAAAGGCAAGCATAGTTGAATATTTAATTTCAACCTTTGCAGACAAGTCAGAAATTCTTCTACCTTAAAAATGCATTTATTCAATAAATCTGTATTGCATCTGTCTTTTGTGGTAATCCCTAGAGATCCATGATAAGTTAGAAACCATCTGTACCTTAGGGAGACCATGGTATTTCTGCATATAGAGAAAGCTAATAACTAAGTATGAAATTGCAGACTTCAAGCATTTCTTATATATCTAAATAAACTCTATTAAAGTATAGAGGTTACTTTTTCTGGCAAGATTTAGATATAATCTATAGATGCTGAATTTTGTAGAGGGACATTGATAATAGGTCTGCTCATTATGAGATAATGCAGGGCAAAAATTGTTTTACATGTTCCTGAAAAGAGTAATTTTTATACAAAATTGAATTAGATTAAGAGACCTGAATATGTTGTCACACATATTTAGGTTACATATATATTTATTAACAATTGTTTTTATTTGATATAAACCTAGCTTACCAATGGATATCATTGTTGTATATTTTTAGATATCCTATTTGATACTCTAATGGAATATCACACAACAAAGTAACATTTGTGTTTTGGGTGGAAAACATCGTATCATACCTGATTTCTGATAGGAAATGGAAATTGCAATCAAGGAGTAATTGTCATAAAATAAAGATCAAATTCTAGCATCATTTGTATGTAAACATGTGTTACTCCTTTTAGATATGTTGCTTTAAGACAATGATATTTGTTGATATAATTATAAAAATAAATGATAACCAATTTATATGCCTTATAAGCTGACATGTATGATAATTCAATTATGGATGCATATGTACATTCACCTGAATATGTAAAAATATTCATCTAGCATGCAATTCTGGAAGTGACATAAAAACATAGAATTACATATTTTATATTGAAGATCTGTTTTTTTCTGAATTTCAAGTTATTTTTTAGAAAGGGCTATACAATATGGGAGAAGGTGTGGTAATTCCTAAGAGTGATGGCTATAAATTAGTAAAAACATTGATGAGGTAATTCATGCTTAAAAAAATTCCCTGCTACTATCCCACTACTTGTCACTAGCGAATCTTTCTTAGTGGTTTTGTAGAGTATTTCTTCCTCATTCATTAGGCTGTTTGAGTGCCCTTAAATATAATTCACATCAGGAGAGTCAGGATACTTGTTTGATTTTTTTTCCTCTTTAATAACCAATGTCAATTAGTAAATGACACCTTTTAAACAAATACTGAATACATTTTTTTGTTTCATTTTTCTATTTCACATTCGAATCATCCCACCAGCCAATCTTAGCATCCCTGAGAAACAGATTTTATATGCCAGTATAGCGATATGGCACCATGTGATATGAATTGCACTGAACCAGCCATGATGTATTCTTTCTGTCTTCCACAAACAAATAGAACTTGGATCTGCATAAGTCTTCACATCTAACTTCTCATCAATACAACATATGAGGTAAAAAATAATCTTTATATTCAAAATATAGGATATTTTCCAATACATCTGGTTCAGTCTCTTTAAAAAAGTCTATTGTGTGACAAATTATGAAAAAAAAGAAAAAAAAGCAGGCATCTGTTTTGATTAAAAGGACTTGAGAGCCAGGCCCAGAGGAACATACCAGTAATCCCAGTGAGTTGGGAGGCTGAGGTAGAGGTATCACAATTTTGGGGCCAGACTTAGCATTTTAGAGAGAACTTCAACAATTTAGCAAGATCTTGTCTCAAAATAAAAAGTAAAAACAAGTGAGTATAAAACTTTACATTAAAGAGTCCCTGGGTTCAATACTCAGTACTACCAAAATAATAATAATAGTAATAATAATAACAACAAAAATACAGACTTGAGAGCTATAATATTGTTATATACATTGAATGGATTTTGTTTAGATCCTGACTTAAGTAATGCAACTGTATAGTGACCTATATTTTTAACAAGGGGAATTTGAAAATGGGTCAGCATTAAATTTTAATGATGAATTATTTTGAATTTTATTTGGTATAAAAATGCCATTGCAGTTTTATTTAAAAAGGGGTATTTGCTTATTTTTAAATATTTACTAAAATATTTAGAAAATAAATGATAATTTATGGTATATAGAGTTTGTTCTAAAACATACAGCAAACAAAAAAAGAAAAATGGGAAGTATAAGTAAAATCACAATACAAAAATAATGATTAGCATTGAAGCTTGATGTTACTTATATTTTTATATGTTCACAAATTTTTATATTGAAAAGTAAAGTAAAAAAACTCTTCAACATTGTTATAATTACATAACCATCTATCAACATTTGCACTGTACAATCATGTAAATGTTGTTGACAACATATATAACAAAATTAAGGAATAAAATGGTGGAAAAGAAAGAACAAAACTTTTGAAATATATCTGGATGTCATTACTTGCTTTCTGTTTACCTACCATTGACCTTGGGTAAGTTTACGTACCTCTCAGATTTGCAATTGTCCCTTACATAAAAGAAATATCATCCATTTTTTGCAAGGTTAAAATAAGTTTTTGAAAATAATTAAAATGGGTGAAATACATAGAAAGCTCTATAAATGCTTCCCATAGTAATTATTATTGTGAACAATGATAGTGATGATGAAATTCATGTTAATCTTATTTCAAAATTCTTATTTTAGTATTCTTATTTATGGTTTAAAAATCCCTTTGATCAGATGAATATAACACTTGATTTTTAGTTTATTAGTATTACTGTATCCAGAGAAGTCATTTTGCATTCCTTTCCACAAAAACTAATGGTCCTGACTAGCCTTTTGTTCAATAAACATTTGTTGAGCATCTATTATATCCAGGCATGGTCCCTACTCTTAAGACTTGGCACTGACCACTGAACAAGGTACACAATGTTTCTGTTCTCAAGTGATTTTTAATGAACTAGTGAAAACCTGTTACTATGATTGGAAATATAAAGATTAGTTATGATGTGTGCAGAAGCAATTAGTGAATAAATTTGAAAATAATCAAAGAAGCATTTTGAGTGAATAAATTTGAAAATAATCAAACCATACCAAAATCAATATTCTCAACTCAAGTAGGAGATTAAATATAGTTTTGTAAATACCATAACAAAACACATTTGATTATTTCTTTTACATTTTGATAATAGTGACTTAATTCTAATATTCATTTACTGAAGGAGCCTATAATCAAGGAGATAGCTAAAGATTGCGGTTTTCAGCTGAGAGCCATAAAAAGATGTTCTAGTTTCCACCTGATAGTAATACATTATCCAAAGAATCTTTGTATGCCCGTGAACACTGCGTGACGCACCTGTAAGCTCGAGCTGTAAGCACGTGTCCTTGTTAAAGCGATATGTATATATGGTGGTTGGAGTTATAGCGTTTGGAGTGATTGCTGGAGCCGGAGAGAGAATACCCCCAGCACAAAGTGCTGTAATCTTTAAATTGAAGAATAAAAGACCTTTTTCATTTTGCAAGCGGCCCATCAATTAATTAAAGAACAATTAGAAGCAGGACAACATAGAGCCTTCCACCTCTCCCTGGAATTCTCCCATATTTGTAATTAAGAAAAAATCGGGAAAATGGAGACTATTACAAGACCTAAGACAAATTTAATAAAACAATGCAATTATGGGACCCACCCAACCTGGACTTCCTAATCCTGTAGCTATTCCAAAAAATTATTACCTTATAACTCTTGATATAAAGGACTGTTTCTTTTTTTCCATTCCCCTACATCCTCTGCAAACCATACCAAAATCAAAATTCTCAACTCAAGTAGGAGATTAAGTTGCCCTGTTTACCCTAAATTTCTTAACTTAGATTCTAATGGACATTCGGCTGGAGATATAGTTTTGCCATAAAAAACACATTGCGGTTTTTATTTTTAGCTGAGAGCCTATAAAGGAGGTCTCTTGAAATATGCTTAAAGATTGCTTAGTTAAAAGATGTTCTAGTTACACCTGATAGTAATACATTATCCAAAGAATCTTTGTATGCCCGTGAACACTGCGTGACGCACCTGTAAGCTCGAGCTGTAAGCACGTGTCCTTGTTAAAGCGATATGTATATAACTGGGTGAGTTTAGTTAGTGTGTGTGGGAAGAAGAAGAAGGTGGTGGTTGGAGTTATAGCGTTTGGAGTGATTGCTGGAGCCGGAGAGAGAAGAAGAATAAAAGACCTTTTTCATTTTCATCCTGCCTCCGAATTTTCCTGCGGCGTTCGTTGCTCCAAGGCGGTTTCCGCTTCATCCTGCCTCCGAATTTTCCTGCGGCGTTCGTTGCTCCAAGGCGGTTTCCGCTTCAGGCAGCAACAATTTACTACATGTATTATAAAATACAGCAAACCATTAATACAATATGATAAATTTTACTTATTTGCTATAACTATGTCACTTAATTTTATGTTATTTATCTTTGAATCTTAACTGTCTTATCCATAATTTTCGTACAAATATTGCTGTGTTCAAATTCTCAAACATTACATAATTTTGAGGTAAATGTAATGTTTTATTGGTTCTTTTTAGTAATACATAATAACACTAGGATTCATTTTGACATGATTATAAAAGCATGATTATAAAAGGAATATAATTTGTAGTTATTCAGTCCTCACTATCCCCCCATTCCTTTCCTTCTACTCTACTGATCTTCCTGCTGTTTACTTATAGTTTTTTTTTTAATTAGTGCCTTGTGGATATGCATAATGCTGAGACTTACTGTGATATATTTATATATGTATATAAAGAAATTTAGGTCAGATTCATTTCACCATTCTTCTCTTATTTCATCCCTCCCTCCTTTCCCTAATCCCTTTCCTCTACTCCACTATCTTCATTCTATTTCATTGGAATCCCCCACTCCTTTATTTTATTTTTCTCTTTTACTCCTTATTTTGGATTAGCTTCCCCAGAAAAAACATTCATTCTTTGACTTTCTGGATCTGGCTTATTTCACTTAGCCTAAGTCTCTAGTTCCAGTCATTTAAAAGAAAATGTTCTTCTTTCTGTATGAGTAATACTCCTTTGTGTATCCAATCATCTGCTGAAGAACACCTTGATTGGTTCCATAGCTTAGCTATTATATATTGTGCTGCTATAAACATTTATGTAGCTCTATCACTGTAGTATGCTGATTTTAGATCTTTTAGAAATATATCAAGGAGTGTGATAGCTGAGTCATATGGTGGCTCCATTCCTTATTTTTTGAGAAATCTCTGTTTTGCTTTCCAAAGTGGTTACACTAATTTGCAGTCCTGCCAACAAAAAAGAGTGTATCTTTTTCTCCAATATCTTCACTAATACTTGCAATTATTTGTATTCTTAAAAATTGACATTTTGATTGGAGTGAAATGATATCTCAGTGTGGTTTTGATTTGCTTTTCCATGACTCAAAGAGATTTTAAATATTTTTCATACAGTTTCTAATACTAGACAAGGTGCCAAATACATATGTTGAAGGAAATACATAGTGCTTTTAACAAATGATGCTTGGAAAACTGAATATTCCGATTAGAAGAATGAAACTAGAGCCTGTCTCTTACCCTGCACAAAAATTGACTCAAAGACCTAAGAATTATGCCAGAAACTTCCCAACTGTTAGAAGGAAATGTAGGCCCAACATACCAAAATACTGGCATAGGAATTAAATTCCTAAATTGTAAGATATGTGTAATTTAATACTTAAGTGCAAAATGTAGATACACATGATATATTTGTCAATGATTAAATATTAATAAGTTAATAACTTAATTATATCATGATTAATTTAATATTAGTAATTAAATATGAAAATAAAAATATAAGTCCTACCAGTGGCAAGCTTATTTAGTTAATAAGGTAACCTACTGGAAAATGTGATTCTTTTTCCCCCTATTTAGTAATTTCTCCCCTTATCTCCTACTCTTGAAAAATGTTAAGAAAGCCTCTAGATATTCTAATTTGAAGGGAGGTGCAACACAGGTTCCTTTCAATTATAAACCTGAAAGGTAAATATTTTTAAAAACATATTAAATTTATCTTCAAACAACTTATAATTTTCATTAAATAAAATATTATGGGCCTAAGTGATGTTATATGTTTTGATATTGGCTTGTGTCTTTATAAAATACTATTTTAGATCTTTATCATTGCAGGAAGCTATTTATTTTTAAAGTTTAAATAGATGTCATGAAGACCTTCTGACAAGTGAGTATTTTCTATCCAGGGGGCTATTTTGTTACATTTCCCAATGAGAAATGACAGAGAGTATGATTGTTATATCTTGTCAGCATGTTCATCAGATCATCTTATGTATTATAAATTATGACAGACACAAATAATAAAAGAGAAGGCTGAATGTATGTTGATGACTTTTATGGGAGCTGGGGAAACAGAGCAAATTCTTATCTTGACTGTGATCTCTCAAGAATGGAGAGAGCTATAAAAATATAACTCATTCATAAAATAGTTTTGAATGAGAGGAGCTAGTGCTAAACTTGTAGGTAAGAATTAAAGGTGAATATGAAAGTTTTCCCCCAAGTTCAGTTTTGAGTCTGGCAGAGAGATCACAAGACTGAAAGTGGCAGGTCACATTTGAATTAGGGGAAAATCAGATCAGAAAGCTCACTTTGTCTCTGAAGCTGAATAGCTATGGTGCAACTTCATAAATAAAAGCTCCAAAATGGTGAAGCCCTCTGCCCTTTCTGAATGTTGGTTCATCAAGGCCCACAATGGGCCTTGTGCCTCAGTTGGCACAGACTGAACTTTTTTCTCTGTACATGTACCCAGTAGAGCCACTGGGCTGGGACTAGAACAAAAGCTCAGCAATTTCTTTTTCACAGAAAACAATACATTGGTGTGATCACTAAAGTCTTTAAATAGTTCAAGTATGCACATACAAAGCACTTTAAAGAAGACTTTGTGTGCAGTTTGTAAACAATTTCCCTGTGCAGATGTATATTATCTCTTCACGTAATTAAACTTCAAATAACTAGTTGAGAAAAGACAGGTAAAAACCAGCTAATACTTTCTACCACCACTCAAATCAAATATTGAAATTATAAAATAGTTAAGAATTGGCCTAGATAACTGATTTGTTCATTATTTCAATCCATAAACCACAGCAAGAGGACAAAACACACTCTAATAGCCTGTCACTCATGCACCATGCGTCACATTCTCATGTGAACACAGAGACCTTCCAAAGAAGTGAGTGAAAAAGTGCTCTCAGTTCAGCTAGGAAACTGAATAAGTGAGTTCTGAATGTTATATATAGAAATGAAGGTTAAGTAGAATGGAGTCATTACCATTTATGTAAACAATATGTGATTTTTATATATATCATACATATGTATATGAATATCTATGTGTATATATCTCATAAATCAACATTACAAGGCCAGGCAAAACTTACAAATGAGATGAGCAATGAAAATCATCTTAACAAAGACTGTACACTGAGGTTTGTAAATGAACTTAACTTCTTTTTTCAATTTCACTTGGGAAGAAAACAATAGAAATCATCAACATGGGAAAAAATTTAGTTAAGTTTGTGTTCTTTAATAGGCATCTGTGAAAGTATTCAAGCTGAATATTTTATACTTTATTGAATCTTCTCAGTTGCAAATTACTTAGAAAAACACTTTAAAGAATAAAGAAAAATATGACATGATAAAAATATTAAACATTACCTAGCAAATGAGAATTTTTTCCATATTTTAAACTACCAGCTGACAGTTAAAAAACATTATTTTACTGCCTAATTAGATGTCAGTATATTCTTTTTTCTATTTAACATGGAGGCAATGAGTTAAAAAGTGTATAACTGCTTTGAAGATCTCAGGACAAGAGAACAATAATCAAAATAAGATAATCATTAATATTGTTATATAATCAAGTGTCTTGCTTTGAATATGATCTTTAGAAAGTTATTAATTTGGAAAATGATATTCTCAGATGTATTTTTTTCAATCATACATCTTGGATGTGATGATCTTTCTTAGTTTTAATTAGAATTGAAAACAAGTCATAAAATTTAGTTCACACTATATTCAAATATGCAAAGGAAAATAGAATTTATTTATTTTCTGTTTAAGATAATTTGAATTTCTTGATGGTAGGAAACATAATTAAGTATCTATCTACTTAAACTTTTAAAAATGCAATGTTAGAATTAGTCCTTTCATGCAATAATCAAGTCTTCTGTTTGTTCCCCTGTGCTTTCTAAGCTAGCATTCAGGTCAAGAGGGGTGACTTACAGGATTTGTGACAGCAGAGTACATTCAATCCTGGGATCCATGTAGTGTCCTATAGTGTCCTTTCATAGATGGCCATCTCCACTGTCTGCCACTGTTGTCTTGGGGCCAAAGCATCAGGAAGGTAATTAGGGGCACAAATACCGCATTCTAGAAACCATAGAGTATTTTCTTTTAGTTTCTTTGTATTCTCCACATTCCTATGAAGCAACAAATAAGTCTTATGCATTTTAGGTTGTAGGCGTAAGAGATGGCAATTCTTCTGAAGATCTCTTGACATCAGGAGCTGGAAACTCCAGTTTTGGGCTTATGCTAAAGAAGGCAAGGAGGCCACAAGGATATTGGAGGTGTGGGGGAGGCAGTTCTTAACACAACAGGCTGGCTAGCAAAACTATCAGAATCTTGCAAAAATATTCCTGCCTCTAAGAAATTGAATTTTAAGATATTCTTTTTCTTTCTCTTTCTCCTGGAAGAAATCCTGTTCTCCCTACAGATCGAGGATCCCTGAGGCCAACAAAGTGAAAGTCAAGTTCACAGAAAAGTTAAAAGAGGAAGTTTTACATTAATATTTTTTTTTCTAATTAACTCGATGGCACTCAATTCTTTGTGGTTTTTCCCCCATTAATTTAATCTAGTTTTGATGCATACTGTTTTGAAAATGAGGTAAAATAGACATTTGACTCAAGCTGTAATAGCAAACACTTATTTTTCTATGCAACCCATGTCCCTGCAATCCATAATTTCTATTATATAATTAAAATTATTATCATATTTTATGACACATTCTTCCTCTCCCAATTTTCTTCATGTTTGAAGTTTGACATCTGCATTATTCTTCCTGCCCTTATACAATTTGTCACTTATAGGTTAGCATTAATGTATCCAATGACTTTACCCCTTCCTTCACTACACTCTCCAACATTTCCTTTTTAACTTAGTCAAGTGAAAATATTGACAACTATTACTTGAGTGTTCTTCTCTGTAAACAATGTTCTAGTTTGGGATTTTGCTTTTCATATGATTACGATATCTGCCTACCTTCATCTATCTATCTGTGGAACTCAACCAAATCTATTTCTAATTTCACTCTCTCTAAGAGGAATTCATTCATTTATCCTAGTTTATTTTGATCTTACTTTTTATTCTTTTGATCTACATTACCTGTTGGGATATTATAAGGGGTTGGGGTTTTTAGCTCCCTGTGCCCGGGGATGGAACTCTTTTGTCCAGCAAAAGAGGCCAGAGAGGCCTACCCCAACAAAGAGACTAGATTGGGAAAACGAAGGCCGCGGGAATTCCCTCCCCCACTCTCAAAGGACACAGGAACATACCGGGGAGCCCTGTCAGTGGTCAGCGCCGAAGCTCGTTTATTGAAAAGGTGCACAATGCTTTATAGTGGACATCAGCCAATCAGTAGGGCGGTTTTGGTTCTCACAGCCATGCCCCCTGCTTAGCCTAGGTCCCGTAACAGGGCGTGGTAATGTGGCAAGCAGCCAGAAAGCCAGAGCTTTTCCATCCCTCAGCTGACAGCGTCCAGAAGTTCCCGACAATTACCCATCAGTTCCATTATTTATTATGAAATATGATTCAATTTTAATATTTTTGGTGAAATATTTTAATAAGTTATATTCAGTTCTATTTCAGCAATTTAGAGAAAGTTATTTTTTCTATGTTAAATGTGTTTCTACTAAATACATTCCTATTAAAAAAATCTGGCTTACAACTCTTTTGATTTTTACATACCTTTATTTTACTTAACATCCCTCATTTCACCTCATTTGTTCTCAATGTATTTTAACAACATTTGTGTAATAACAAAAATACTTTACAATAAAACAAATACATGCTTACTATTTAAATCTATTATGATTCTGTCCCGCAGTGCTCATGATCTTGTCTCTGTGATATCAACCAATTATTTAGCTTTTTTTTTTTCTTCCTGTTTTGAGTTGTTTGGTCCCTTATTCATCTGTTGTTCATAAATGTTCTTATCATTTTTATATTACATTATATATTTAGTCTATTTTGTCTCCCTCAAATTTATTTGTTTATTTATTTATTTGGTACCAGAGATTTAACTCAGTGGCACTAGACCACTGAGCCACATCCCCAGACCTATTTTGTATTTTATTTAGAGACAGGGTCTCACTGAGTTGCTCAGTACCTTGCAGTTGCTGAGGCTGGGTTTGAACTCGCGATTCTCTTGTCTCAGCTTCTGGAGCCACTGGGATTACAGGTGGGTGCCATCGCACCTGGCCCAAATTTGTCTTTGATATCCTTATACTTTTATCATAATGGGATTCTTTTTAACATTGAGTAGGTTGATAAATAATTTGTAATTCTTAATACTTGTGATATATATTTTTATCTCTGGTGTAAATAGAAGACTTGAAGGTATGGAATTCATTTATGTATCTTACACATTCACCCAGAATGACCTCATTGCCTTCCAGGATGCTCAGGAGCATTTGTTACTATCAGCAAAGCAGGCATTCTGGGGAGTTTGAAATTCATCACTACTATCAGGAACAAAGCAAAAAGAGTATTCCAGATTCATACTTCCTAGTTTCAGAGAGTTCTTCACAGGGTGCTTCTATCTATAGTGCCTTCCCAATCATGAATACATGATTGTCCTAGTAGGGTCAGCACGGTTTTGTTTCCTTCATGAAATTACTTTTCACCTCTCCCAGCAACCGATGTGTCTTTTGAATCCCAGTTTGCTTAAATGCAAATTCAAGTCTCATCCCTTCATGTTGTATGTTTCATTATAAAATGGATTTTTCTGATAATAGGTCTGCTGTTGCTCTGAGATTATAAACATGAAGCCCTGACCCTGCAGTGCTCTTCATCTTTGTATCATCAGAGAAGAGCAGATAGATAGGAAAGGCAGTATTTCTATCACTGGGCTCGTATGGACCATTTTACAAGTCAGAATTTGCTTATTAAATTGTCAAAGAAACATACAAAATGAAACCTCTTGGGGATTTTTTTTTTTTTTTTTCTGGTCATGCATGTAGCTGGATTCCTTTGCTTGGGTACACTTACATGTTCTCAACTGCATTGTTTATTTCACACATTGTTTATTTTGCACTCTTGAGTATATAATTGTGTTGGAAGCACAGTGAGGTAGTTTGATGATAGATATAATAGGTAAAAAAAAAAAAAAAAAAAAAAAAGTGCTTATTGCCGGGCGCAGTGGCACATGCCTGTAATACCAGCACATGGGAGGCTGAGACAGGAGGATCATGAGTTCAAAGCCAGCCTCAGCAATGGCAAGGCACTTAGCAACTCAGTGAGACCCTGTCTCTAATAAAATTCAAAAAAGAGCTGGGGATGTGGACCAGTGGTCAAATGCCCCGAGTTCAATCCCCAGTACCAAAAAAAAAAAAAAAAAAAAAAAAATGTCCTTATTACTGGACTGGACTGTCTTCTTATGGTTGACTTTTGTGTGTTTGTATAAGATAGTAGCATGAGATAGGTAACATTCTGTGGGTATTTAAAACTTGTTACCTGTTCACTTTGAAATATCTTAGAATATATTGATAGAATTTTTTTGGCATTTTGGAATTAAAAAAAAAGATTATGTGTAAAAGTAGAGATTCAACATTTTTTTTTCTGAAATCATGGTACTTACATTTATTAGAAGGAATACGACACAAATGTTAGCTACAATACCCTGGTTTTGTTTATAATGACAAAGATAGACTTTTTTTTTAAGAAAATATTTAACACAATTGATAATATGTAATGTTTGGATGTTGAAATATATCTTAGTCTATTTTGCATTGCTGTAACAGAATACTTCAGAATGGGTTAGTTATAAAGAACAGAACATAATTGTCACAGTTCTGGGAGCCAGGATGTACCTGGATACCAGCATTAGTTCTGATGAGGTTCTTCTTGCTGCATCCTCACTTTGCAGAGAGTGGCAGGGATAGTGATCCAAAAGCTATGTGAAGCCTCTTTCACATGGGCCTTAATCCCATTAACAAGGAAGGAACCCTCCTGACCTCATCACTTCTTAAAGACCATAGCTCAATACTATCACCTTGGCAACATGTGAATTTGGGTGGGGGCATATTCAAAACCAAAACAAAGAGATTTCTATTTCTAGCAATATAAACAAGATTAATTGAAAGTCTTCCTAAGGAAACAGAATAATAAAGGAAATACAACTTGCAATGCATAGAAGAGAAAATGTGCAAACATCCAAATAAAATTCATGGCTGAATTAACAAGAACATAAAGGTCAGTCTTAAGCATCAGAAAAACAAAAACAAAACCTGAGAAGAAAATATTTAAGCTGATGCTGAGTTTTGGCAGTGTTAACCAGTCTAGGTAATTATGTAATTAGGAGATTAAGTCTTAATGCTCACAAAGAAACATAGAAAAGAGTTGTAACTAATACCTGGTTTAATCTACTAAATAAATCCATAATTATCTACCGATTGCCTGAGGGAAGTAGTTTGCTAAGGAGAAAACCATGTTCTGGATAAAGAGGTGACTGGAAAGACCAACTTTGGGGTCTGTTCTATTGACAAAATTTTATTTCCTGTGATAACTGCTTTTTTATACCATGATTACTTTTTAGTTAGACCAGCGCTGGCAATTGCCTAAGTATTTTAATGGATTTTTTTTTTTTTTTTTTTTAGCCACTATCATGGTTTTGATCTGGAATGTCTCCCCAAGTCTCATGTGCACAGAACTGAGGTTTTTAGGCAAAATTGGATTATAAGGGCACAGACTTCATCAGTGGGTTAATCCATTGATGGTGGAATGAACTACTGGGAGGTGGGACCTATTTGGAAAAAGAAGTAGGTCAGTAAATGTGTCCCCTGGAAGGTTTCTCTCCAGACCCTTCCTCTCTTTTTCTTCCTGACTTCCATTAGCCACGAAGCTTTCCTCTTCCATGTCCTTCCACCATGATGTTCTGCCTTGCCTCAGGTCCAGGGCAATGAAACTGGCTAGCCATGGATGAACTCCTCTTAAATGTTGAGCAAAATAAAATTTTCCTTCTCTAGATTATTCTTGTCAGTCGTTTTGGTCACAGGGACAAAAAGCAGATAAACAGAGCATATTCAGCAATGAAGAAGAAGGATATGATTGTCATAGAACGAAGAACAAAATATTTTTGTTCACAAGAGTGATCTGCTAAGAATGGGTGAGAATGTGAAAAGGAAGGAGGAGAGAAGAGAAGAAGAGAAGTGGAGTTGGGGAGGGTGGGTCTGTAAAGCTTCCCTGTGATGGGATGACCCAACAGTGAAGCTTTTTCCTTCATTGCAAGTTGTCGTATCTCTATAATGTATGACTCTCCTTAGGTTTTCTCCTGTGTAATAAGTAGGCTTTGTAGAGTCAAGAATGTTACTTATAACTTAACATTGCTAAGAGGGCAAATAAGATGTTTGAAACTGTTACAGTTAATTTATTTGGAAAGGGGCACTAAGGAGATACAAGAACCAAGTAAAAATCTGTCATCACAGATAATTATACAAATCCAATAGACAGTCTGATTTTCACTGGTTGTAGAATTTTAAGGGTTGGAAGTACTGAACCAACAGGCTTGAGTGCCCAACTGAAATCTGGGCTGTGAAGATATATTTCATTTGGAGAAAGGATTTATATTTAATTTGCAAAACATCCTTGCAGTAGGTGATTATTATATATTACAATTGTATCCTGTTTTGAGAACAAAAATAGCTATATCACTTCCCTAATACCATAAGAATTTTTGCTGACATTGAATCTACTTCAAGAAAAACAAAAAACTGTTTTCACCAACACTTTCTGTCTAGAATGGAGGTAACATCCACACTGACAGAACAGACGTCACAGTCACAGAAGAAACTATTGATTTCTTAGAGCTAAGGCAGGGGAACCTTAGTTACTTCACACTTCAGGAGACTTCTATTTAGCTTCTGGAGAATACACTATTTGTTGGTCAGTACCTGGCTCCACCATCTAAGTCACTGTGTTGATTAAAGTGTAAGTCTTTTCTAAAAACCTACCAAGGTTTAATATAGTATCTGATCAAATGTTTATGTTCAATATTATTTGGCTGAATGAATGGATAAATGTCATTTAAAGCTTTATAGATATCATTTTATCTATTAATGAAATCATTCTAACTTGCGTTTCAAAGATTCTTTTATCATAAAAGGAGACATGTAAATGAAAATATTATCTTGCTAACTCTGATGGTAACAGCAATAGCCAATAAGACCATTCTGGTAGGATAATTTTGAAAGTCTTTGCATGAGATCCAAGAAGACTTCTGAGTAGATGCTCATCCGAAGATTAAGAAAAATAATCTGAGAACCAAAGAGTGGGATTAAAGAAGAATTGTGATTTGGGGTTTTTGTTGATAATGTTAACCTTCAGTCTTATTGACTTTTCATCTTTTTCCTTTTTCTAGACTTTTGTACCACAGTACAGAGGAGTGAAAATTATAATAAAATATCCAAAATAGCTACTTCATTAAAATACCTGTCATACATTTGTAACATAAATAAGTACTACTCCAGGGTTAGGGTTAGAATTAGAGAACGTGATGAAAGAAAAGGGAGAGTGATGTTTCTTTCTTGGGATGAGAACTCTGACCACAAGGAAGCCATCTCTGATACATGTTATACCCCTTGGTGCTAACCAGATGCTTTAGCAGCAGGGGCCCCTTTGGTGCTTAAAGATGACGAATGTAGAGAGGTATATCCCTGTGCATTCATTCACTTACTCATTCAGCCAACATTTATTGAGGCTTTAGACAATGTGTTAAGAATTTAATTATAACACAACCACTTTACTCAAGGAAGTGTTGAGCTCAATAAACAATTAGATCAGCAATTTCAGAACATAAACAAAGAAGAATACTTGGTGTGATGTATAACTATTTGGGTGGGCAATGTAGACACTTGAGAGATTTCTTAGATCAGGTTCATGGTCAGACTGTTTAAAAAGTTGACACTGCTTAGAAAAGGGCATTTTCATGGCAGGGAAAATATAGTGAATCACACAGATAGGAGATTAAAACTAAATTTGCATGACATTTTAGTAAACTAAATGCGTTTATTTGTTAATCCTTTGGGTTTATTTACATGCAGATAATAGGTCAAGAAAATGATTAATTCTGAAGTAGTCAGATGAAATAGAGCTCAAAGTTCCCCAAATCTAACTGGATATTCTTTCTCCTAGATGCTCTGAGTTGCTAGGCTCCTCAACTGACCACCTTAGAAGTGGACAGTTTTTCATAATGAAGTAAAAAAAAAAAAAAAAAAAAAAAAAAAAAAAAAAAAAAAAAAAACTGAAATGACTTTAATTTAAACTTTGTAATGTGCTCTGATATCCATTCCAGGTGCCTGTGGTTCAGAGAGATATTTTTGGCAATGTTCTGCAAAGTTGGAGAAACACTGCTCTGTGGGTTCTGTGAAACATTTGTGATTTTTCTTATGTGCATCTTGCTAGTAGCAACTTCTAATCAGCAGGAAACAGAGAGCAGGAGCAATTTATCCATTAAGTGAGTCATGTAAGGCAAGCAAACGAGAGAGATTTGCTGATGCTTAAAAGTGATATTTTTACATTTTGGTCAAAGACTATTTCTCATAAATGTTTTAACATATGCTAAGCTGAAAGTATTTTGGTTCAATTGTGAGTGAGGTAACAAAATCTCAATCTTTTTAACATGAGTTTTTTAAAAAAGAACTAAAAAATAGCTATAGGGCTTTTTCCAAGACTTACTTAAAAATCACTTTTGAGTTGTGGTGCCAGTTTTAAAATCACTTTTAAAAAAGTAATGTATACATTTAAATTTACCTATAAATATAGAAATCAAAATTTAAAACCATAGGACAATAAAAGAAGGAAACCAAATGGTAAAAATACTCTCATTTTTAAGGAAATTTTAAAAACCTAACTGTTAAAGTACTTCTGTTGATATCACTGTCTAGTTTCTGAATTATTTTTCCTACTTTTTATTCTGAAAAATCCAAAGCTATTTAAAGTTAAGAGAAAGCACATTCACCAAGGGATAACATTTTGTCACACTTGATTTGTCTTTCTCAAACACTTCACCATGTATCTTCACAAAACAAGGAAACTCTTCTACATTTGTAATAAAATTATCACACTCAGGAAATGTAGCATTGAAAAACATAATTATCTAACATATAGCCCATATTCAAATTTCCTGACTATACTGATGGAACTCTTAATAGATTTTCAAAATGTGGACCATATTAATAATATTGCATTTAGTAATTCTTTTTAGTCTCTTAAAGCAAAGACTTCTTAGTTGTTAATAAAGCATAATAAATAATTACAATTGAATCTATTATAATTAGCTAAAGGAAGGAAGAACACATCTCAGAATTCATTGTTACAGCTCAAGTGGTCTCCAGTTGGACAAAAGACTTCAATCCTCCTGATTTGAATGAGGTTAAACATTTTCAGCAGGCAAACTGTAAAGCAATTTTTCATGAAGAAGATGTCAGTTTATCCCATTATTGGTGATGTGTGGTGTGGTTTAATCATATGGCAAAAGTGTTAGTTCTATTATTTATCCAGTAAATAAATTTTTGTTTAAAAATATCTCACTAGCTTGTGTTTATTTAAAGAATATATTACTTTATTTCCTTAAAGTCTTTATGAGGATGTGAATATTCTGTTCTGCATTAATCCACATCTATTTTTAGCAACTATTGATTATTTTATTACAATATATGATAATACAAAATGATAAAATTAAAGTTTCATAATTTCTTCAGCTTTGTTAGTTGATATTTCTCATAGAAAATGTTTTCCTTTTTCCCTTTATTATTATTGGTTAATAACAATATTGACATTGGATTCTGTTTTTTTTAAAAAATATGTTCTTATTCATATTATTGTTCAAAATGCCCCAATTTGGTCAGTTAGAGTCAATTCAAGGTGTCTCCTGGATCTTATCAACATGTCAAAAGCATTTAAAAAATAAATGCCTACTCTCTACTGCAGGGAGACTTTCTAGTTAAACTTGTACTTTCCCAGGCTTATCCCTGGACTCAGCATTTCTCCAAGGAATGTAGCTAGTCAATATCATTGGCTTCAGGTTTTCCTTTCCTCTCTCTATATTTTTCACAATTAAGATTATATATATAATCTCCACATACATGTGTATATATTACACAGAGGTACATATGAATATACATATACTCATTCTTTTTTGTTCAAAAAAGGGTACTAAGTTTCTTGAACTTTTTTTTTCATTTAACAACATTTTATGGAAATTGCTACATTTAAATTCATAGAAGTTTTCTTCATATTTTAAAGCTACACAGTAGTTGATTTTATGGTGAATGAAGTTTTTCCTTCATTTGTTCAATCTCCTATATATATGGATAGTGTTTTTAAATTTTATTTTTAAAGTATGTTAAGTGTAAACTCCAAAAGTGGAGTCATCAGGTCAAAGGGTAAACACAATATGAACTTATATTAGATACTGCCAAATTCGTCCCACAGAATCAGATCTACTTTGCTTCATACCCATAATATAATAGAGTGCCTGCTTCCCAGGCTTCAAAGCATCTTTTCAAACTTCAAATTTTTTTTAATCTAGTAAATGATACATAGAATCAGAATACAAGATTAATATTTCTTTTTAAAATCATAAGTGAAGTGTCCTATTTTTGTTTATATTTAAAAATTATATGTTTGTTTCTTATGTCTGTTTCTATAAATTCTCTATTCATACTTATTTTGTTTTGGTATTTTCCCCTTTAATTTAAAGGATTAAATGAGATAATATATGCAAAATGTTTGGTAATGTGCCTGGCATATAAACAAAATTCCACTAAAGGTTGGACACATTATTATATTTCCCCATGGAAACTAACATTAAAAAGACTTACAAGCATGTTCAGTGTCGTTAAATAAATGATAATACCAGTATTCAGGAAAAAGTGAAGGAGAGTAAAATTGCCTCTTTCATTTGAAAGCCTGCAATCTCTTTATGTTTGTAAATTTCCAGCTTTAGGTCTTTTTAATGTCTCATTTCTTTCAGTGTATAAAGCTTTGTATTTAATTTTCCAAAACAAAATATCTCAAAATAACAGTTTATGTCTTTAATATATTTCCTTTTGAAATAAAAAGCATAGAATCATAGTTAGAGGAAATTTTTTCACAGTGTTGAATTTGAAACAAGAGTTAGTGACAATCTGATCATTAAAAACTCATTGCATATTTACTTACATGCTATACCTTACTTGTATGCTTATTTACTTTGTTAATATTACCTTCTCAAGGTTGATTAAGTAGCCTACTTTAGAACCAGTGCAGCTGAATTTGAGCTCTGGGAATAGGGTTTCAGTTAGAGCAGGAGACATGAGAAAATATAAAACACCATTTTAGCTTATTGCTTAAAGTTGGATTGGTATTATGAATAATAATAATAATTAGTAGTAATAGTAGTAGTACCAGGGATTGAACTCAGGAGCACTCGACTACTGAGCTACATGCCCTGCTTTATATTTTATTCAGAGAAAGGTCTCACTGAGTTGCTTAGCACCTCAATTTTGCTGAGGCTGGCTTTGAACTCCAGATCCTCCTGCCTCAGCCTCCCGAGCTGCTGGGATTACACGTGTGTACCACCAAGCCCAGCAAATTATAGTGACTTAAATTGCCTCTGTGTCTGACAACCTTCCACAACCTTCTGGTTAATTATTCCACTTCCTGTTAATCTTCTGTTTCAGTTGACTTAAGTTCACAACATGCAGCAGTTTTGTTATGGCTATTTCTTTTTTGCTATATACACCCACAACTCTCCTTTCTTCTTGGCTTGAAGAAGTCAGATATTTTTAGGGCATGTTACTACATTGGTAGGGTCTTTAGATACTACATCTCTTGATGAGTCAAGATGAATTTCTTTAATTTTCCATAGATATTCAACTTTAACAAATAATATATGTGCACATTAATATAAGCACCTAATGGGCTATTTTCCAGGCTTGTGAGTAATAGAATTTTTGACAAGTATGCTCCAACTTATGTTCTGTGAAGTCTATTGTCTCTAAGCCAATACTGATCTTTTTATCTTCTTACCTTTTCCCAGTTTTGAAAAAGTAAGTATTATTAGGGCATTTAGCCACAAAACTCATGAAGAAGTCAGATTGAGGAAAAATGGAAGCATGAATGAATGTTGGGATGGTTGCATGGTGAAAGCACTGGAGTGGGTTTGGGAGTGAAAGGAAGGCAAAGGGCTCTAAATGCAAAAAACTAGCTCAGAAGTGCTTGTGGTGATTTTGCACTAAGTAATTTCAACAGAACAGAATTTCCATTTTGTTTAAATATAGGGAGTTTTGAATTAAACATATTCAAGTTTGTTATTGACCTATGTCAAAAGGGATGAAGATAAAAGGCAAAAAAGCAAGAAAAAAATGAAAGTGAATCATCATCTCAAATGTGGGTAGACAGGATGATTTCATGTTTTTCTTTGTAAGCTTCTGGCCATTTAATTTTTCACTTAATTCATATTTTTGCTTTCCATGCACAGTGTTAACATTCTTTCATATATTTGTAATAGGCATGTAGTCACTTTTAAAAGCTGATTACAGTATTTAATTGGCTTAGATTTTTTGAGGCTGTGTCCTGGTAGAATTCATAAACAATTTTCATATTAGTGTACACACTATTTCTTACATGTTGGGATCTGATTTTTCTTTGAAATTGAGATTTGACATTCAGATGCATTGATAGTTAAGTGATCAGAACATTTGAAAGAAATTTAATATCACAGAAGTGCCCTTCCATTGGTGAGGTGCTCATATATCAGAGACATTCTGTTGAATTTATTTAAAAGTTAGAAACATGGAATTGCTATTTAAATAATTTCCCCACATAATAATTCCTTAAAAAGTTGTAATTGTTTTAAACTTTACTAGTGATTGTAGTCATTCATGTGATTGTATCTATGATTGATGCATTTTAATGTTGCAATTGCCTGGCAATTTTCTATGATTATATCCATGACTGGTATTCTTTATGGTGTGATTGTGTGGTAATAGTCTGATTATATCTCTATTAAGATTTTACATAACTTTCTCTAAGGACACATTTGAAGAATAGAGGCTTTATTTCCCAGAGTATAAGCTTTTGTGCAAAGCAAATCTATTCACCTGGTTTGGTGAATTGTCTTTTCATCATGTCAACAGGCTGAATGATTTCAGAAGAAAGCCATCCAGTTCACTTTCCATATTACAATATTAAGAGAATATAATTCAGAAATATATATTACTAAAATCATTAACTTCTTAACCTGAAATCAGATAAAAAGTTTTAATAACAAAGCCTGAAAAAGAGTGACCAGAGTCTTTAAGAATATTCTGAGAAAACCACTGGAAGGAGAGAGATTATTCAGATGCTCACAGAGATCAGGTAAATAAGTACAGGGGGCTTTCCCAATCTATGGTCCCTCATCTGCAGATTCGCCCAACCACAGAGAAAAAAATATGTGGGAAAATAATTTTGTCTTTACTGAACATGTACAGAGTGTTTTTTTCCTTGTAATTGTTCCTTGAACAATGCAGAATAACAGCTATTTACATGTCATTTACATTGTATTGGGTACGATTATTTACCTAGAAGTGTTTTAAAGTGTATTGGAGCATGTGTGTAGGTTATGTGCCAACACAATGCCACTTTATATAAGGGATTTGAGCACCTGTTGATTTTGGGATCTGCAGGGGGTCTTTGAGTCCATCTCCCATGGATACCTAGGGAAGATTGTACTTAGAAGAATTTTTTGCATGTGACACTTCAGACTATAATCTGTGACCTCATTGGGCAGATTTAGTGGAGCAGTAGAGATGGAAGTTGGATGGGAGACCCAACCAGAAATCAAGGAGAGACAAAGTTATATGATATGGGAGATTTTTTTTTCTTTAAGGGCCAATTTTGCAGAAGAAAGATAATATAGTCTATAGAGGGAAATAAATGCCAAGAGGTTCTTTATTTTGCATTTTATTTTTAGCATAGGAAAATGATTATACACTGAAGGTAAGGGAAACAAATGAAAGAAATATCAATAGTAGAGGGGGAAAGGTGTCTGGGAGGTTTAGAGTTTCATTCATACTTAAGTACATCTCACTGGGATGGAAAAGGAGGCAAGGGGATGTATAAAGACAAATTCATTTGTGAATAGAGGTAGGAAGTTGAGGGAATTTCTGCTCCTTGGTTCCTACATTTGTTGTAATTTATGAAGATGCCTTTTCCCTGTCAAGGAAGACATGGAGGTGTGTATGGGGGTGGGGACATGGAATACCATGTTGAAGAGTTGGGGACCTTGCTATTGAAGCTGATGGGTGGGAAGAAACAGAAGGTGTTTTGTTTAAACCAGGACAGAGGATACCTATTTAAGATAGTGGTGTGATTTTTTCCATTTAGTAATTAATTGTCTGTTATATAAAAGCAGAGGAAGCAAATGTTTGGAGTGATCTCCTGAAGGTAATTTACAGATCCAGTGTAGTAGAAGGAGAATAAAATAAAGTGCTCATGAGTTGTGACTGGAGAGTACTTGAAAGTCATGGACTAGTGTGTGTTTCCAAAGAGTTACAGCATATCAGTAGGAGGCCTATGACTCAGAGTACATGAAATGGTCAAAGTTCTACTGTCTTCATGAAATTCAACAACTCATAAAGGAAGAGTAAGAGAACAAAGTGCTTAAAGGGTAAATATTTTTAAAATAAGAAAATATGATTTTAGACTCAAAGTTTTTGTAAGTAGTTTTTGTGAGTAAAATGACAAGAGAATTGATTATAAGTTCAACAACAGACCATAATCATTTGAATTAGCTTACTTATTTTCTTAAAAATTTTTTAAATGTCTGCAAAATAACTGACTAATCACTGAAAATCACTGTTTAATCATTAAGGGAGAAAAGATTTGTCTGGGTAGTAAGTACTAACCACATGAAACTTTTGAGAAATTAAATTGCGGGAGATATAGCTGAGCAACTTAATTTTTTTATTTTTATAAATTTAAATTTAAAAGCTGAATTGCTATAATTCATTTTTCTATAGTAAATCTTTATATTTTGGGTGGACTACATTTCTTCATAATTACTGAATTTTGTAAACTTACTCTTGTAGCATAGTGAATATGACAGGTATATCATCAAAAGTATCTTATCAATACTTTTTACATTGATTATGTCAGAATAATATTTTGGATAAAATGAGTTAAATAAGATATATTATTAAAATTTATTTTAACTAGTGGCAGGCCCTGTGGTGCACACTTATAATGCTAGTGATCCAGGAGGCTGAGGCAGGAGAATAGCAAGTTCAAGGCCAGCCTTAGCAACTTAGTGAGACCCTGTCTCAAAATTAACTGGGGATGTAGCTCAGTGGTAAAGTGCCCCTGGGTTCAATCCCCAGTACAAAAAAAAAAAAAAGCTAATTTAAAAATTTTATTTTCTCTTTGAACTATTGCTACTAAAAAGTTTAAAATTATATTTAAGGTTTGTGATAAATCTCTATTGGATGTCATGAGTGGCAACTGAATTATGGGTCTTGAACTGTCCTATGACAGAGGCAATGCCTTTCTTGGGAACTCTCCATGCAAAGGCTTCAATTTGATACTGCCCAGTTGCTATGGCAACACCCTGATCAATAGGAGATTCTGTGCCAGCCACAGAGCTATTCAGTTCTTGATCTTGAGGTTCAGATGCCAGCTGCTCCAGGGCGGAAAGTTATGGGTGCAAGCAGATAATCATAATCAGGGCTGCTCATATTCATGACCTTGGTTCTGCTTTCTTTGAAGAAGCTATCTCACAATAAATCCTTTTGTTGTTTATATCTATATAATAAAACTGAGCTTGTTGTGTGTCACTACTTCCCTACCAAGAAGTAGTCAACCACTGAGACCCAACTTTTTCTCTACGTGTGTCTGTTTGTTTTTTCTCCACGTGTGTCTGTTTGTTTTTTCTCCATCCCCTCACCTCCGAGTCCAGGAACTTGAATTAATGGCCATACAAGTCATGGCAAAACCTATGGACAAAGTTAGCATAACGTATTCTTGATTATAGTTAATTTGGAAACTAAAAAGAAAAATAATAAAAATGTCTGTGCTAAAATTAAATGTAGAGAGAGAATGCTTTTACATTATCTATGTATAAAAAAGCTAACATTTAAAAAATAAAATATTTTTGAATTATCTGCCATATCAAGGATTTTCCTTGTCATATTTTTCTTAGATACATTTAGAAAATTAACTTCATTGTTGAAAATCATATTACATTTCATATTAGGAAAACGAAATGTAACAATGAGATGCCAACTTTCCAAAGAGTAAAGAAACCAAGGAGTTGGGCCTCTCAACATGCTGCAGGTTGCTTTCTCCTTTCATCCAATGCACTGAGGGGCCTTTGCTAATTCTTGGTTAGAGAGGAGAGAGAAGCAGGCAGAGAAGAAGTCAGCAGAGCTTTTGAATAAATTTTCTGATCTGAGGAGACAAAAATCATTTTGGTTCTGCCTAGGCTCCTGGATTTTGGGACTGTCAAGATCTAAGAGTCCAGAGCAGAGAAGTGAAAAGCAAACATGCCACAGCTTTTGTTTGAGGTCTTCTCAGGACAAGTAGCTAAAGTTCAGCTGCTTCAGTCCCCCAGAACTCCTATCACGCTATCCACAGTCAGCAAGACTGATCTACAGATGCTCCTTGACTTATAATCAAATCATGTTCCCAATATGCCCATCTTAAATTGAAAACAGCATAAATGAAAAATACACCTAACCTACCCAACATCACAGCCTTGCAGCACAGTCCACTGTGTTCCACACATCGTTGTTTGTATGACAGCCACTGTACAGCTCAGTGAGACTGTATGTCACTAGTCCAAGGAAAAATCAAAATTTGAAATTCAAAGTATGATTTCTACTATGTGAGAATTGTTCTCCCATCATCAAGTTAAAAAATTGTTAAGTTGAACCCTCACAATTTGGGAAATGTAAATTTGGTTCAGGTCCCTCTCCTTGCATTGAGCTTGGTAAATGTGGGTCTATAAAAAGATTGGGCGATTTAAATGTTTTGTTCCTTTGTTTTCTTCCCAGGAATAACAGCCTTGCATAGTGCCTCTTTCCAACACCCAGAAAAGAATTGTTTCACACCTTCTGGCCACTTTGTTTCTTGCCAGAAGGCAGATCCAGTACCAAGGACAGGCCTTCATAGCTAAAATAGTAATAATGTTTTACTTTAAAAGTTTTCATAACATAATTTCCTTTTCTCTTGTACAAAATTGTTTGCCTTTTCTTTGTTTGTAACTTGTCTGTAAAAAGGTTTCCCCCACTACTGTAAAAAAAAAAATATGCATGAATAGTAATTTGGATTTCATTCTTTCCTTATCTTACTATCATTTCACTGAATAAAATAATTTCTTGAGTGATAGTTAATAGATCATGTTTGGAAATATTTTTGTGTTTTCTTCAGATTATTTTATTTAGAAATTACCATGATCTTGGAATTTGTGGTTATTAAAATTTGTGCTTCCCAAATTGAGATGAGTCATCAATCTACATAGATAAGTGAATTCAGATTAAGTTAAACATCAAGGGCAGCTAGTTAACGAATATCAAACAAAGTTCTAAATAGGAACATTTCAAAAAGAGGCTATTTCAAAATGACAAGCATTTGAAACTTTTCCAACTGGGAGAAGTATACATCAGCATATCTGAGGCTCATGTTCTTTTAGACCTTCAAATGATTTTTAAAAAATTTCTGGATAAGCTGCAGTATTTAATTTAAAAATGGATTCATATTTAGTGACTCAATATAAGTGTGTACATACATATTTGTATATATACCTAACAAAAAATCCAAAGCTCACAGGTTACCTGGTGGTTTACTACTCTCTGGACACTTAGTAGAAAGGTACACAAAGAACCACTGTATATGTGATGGGTAGGAACCAGGATTTAGAATTAATAAACAATAAATTTAAAGTCTTTCCTCTCCTAAAGAAAAGTGGAGGAGGTCTGGGACTGTAAGAGAGTACTATGGGGGAAGTAAGGAGCAAGAGATATGCTATTTCTGCCAGGAAGCTTCCCATCAGAGCTCTTCCACACGGCACCATTTTTGTCCCTCCACCTGTTCTTGGAATGGTATAAGATGAAAGATTGGGGTGGGGGGAGAAATAAATAAAGAAAGAAAGAAACTCGAAGAAACACTAGTGGAAAGATATGTGAAATACACTGCTTGAAACTGAACTCAGAAATATAACCTACAGATGAAACACACATCAGTCTGTATCTGTATCTATGTTCAGATCTAAAACTATATTTTTATCTAAATCCATAATGTAAAAATCCTGGGGTATCAAAACAATTGAACCAGTTCTTCTTCCCCAAAGCCAATACTGTGTTAATTTCTGTAGCTGATGCATTTATGATGAAAACTATTTATTTAGACAAACAGTAGTAATAACTGTAAGAATGTAAAAATATAATGCTGGCTAAATTTAAAGTGCTACTGTGACATATATTACTGATTTTCAATTTATTTTGCAATGCAGACCATTACAGGAAACATATGTATACTAAATGAAATGATTTATTTCCAAAAGTCTTTTTAATAATTAGCCAACATTGGATAAAAT
Source organism: Tamias sibiricus (assembly GCA_025594165.1). Lineage (NCBI taxonomy): Eukaryota > Metazoa > Chordata > Mammalia > Rodentia > Sciuridae > Tamias > Tamias sibiricus. Next base: position 135,977,798 of record CM046658.1, on the reverse strand, counting down.
ATTCAGAAATTCATTAAGTGAAAATTGTGAAATCCTCTGCTACCACACTATTTTCAAGAAGACAAAAAGAAGCTCTTTCAAAATGAAATAGTTTTCTTTGATTTATTAAAAAAAAAGTAAGGTAACAAAGAATGTTTAAATTAATGGCTCTGCACTTTGATATATTAAAAGTAAAAGATGCATTAAAAATGTAACTAGCCTTCTAATTTAGGATTCATAAAAATAGCATCAGCGAAAAGTGCAATGCATAATTGCAGTTTTTTTTCAGCATGTTTACATCCTTGTTCTCATTGTCTTGCTTTTGAAAACAAATCTGGGCACAAAATATTAAAGTGTTCAACAGTTAGGAAAGTATTTTAAAAACATCCAACTGCACAAAAATAATTGTCTTAACATCTGCTTCTTTATCAATGAAATCCCAAGTTTCCTAAATCATCTGTAAAGTATCACAGGCTGTTCATTTATATGCTATTTAAGTACATCAGTCTTTAATAACCACTTTTTGAAAACTGTATGATAATTTGAGTATTCAAAGAAGAACTATGATTTGCTTTTTGAAATCTTATCTCTCAATGAAAACATATTTCGAATCCTACCTCCTTCTTTGAGAATTCTCTGCCTCTCCTATACTGTGCTGGTTGTCCCTTATCCCGTGCTTTTCTGAATTCCTACTGAGTGATTTCTCTAGTCCATGTGTAGTCTTCTTCATTTTTGTATGGGAGGAAACTATGCTTTAAATTCCTCAAGGATGGGAATTTTATTCTTCCACATTCTTTCAGCACAGTGTCAGATATAGAGCAAATGTTCCAAACATATTGTTGGGTGAGTCTTAATTATTTTTCAGAAACAAGAAGCTCTGGTGGTTGAGTTACTGCTATGTGGCCTTCAGAATATCTATGGGGGATCAAAGGCAACACTGAGTGCCAGATTAGCCATTTCTCACAGCCAACCAGTCTGAGCAACTTCTAAGAGAATGTCTGTGGTGATACATAGGCTGAAGAGCTTGGGCGTGGCTGGTCCCTGGTGTCATTGTTGAGGCATCACAGTCTCATAGAGGCCTATGTGGACCTGTTCCTTTCCAGTCCTAGCAGGCACTCTTCAGTCAAATGCACATTTCAAACTTTTAACCTAAGATTTTTGCAGTGTGGAGGCTGAGAAGCATTTTTATAGAGCATCTTCTGAACACAACAACCAAAAACGTCAAGTGTTTGAAGAGTATTTATAGTTAGGTGAAATGTGCCCCAAATCTTCAAAAGGAATTAGAATTTAGAGATAGAGCACCTTTGCATTTTCTTCTTCCTTAGATTTAAAAAAAAATGAATTCAAAAGATTTAGATGGAGATATTTGAGAACTTAAAAATTACCAAACTCCTAATCTGCCTGTCTTGGCTTTGGCTGTCTTTCACAATTCTAAAAAAAATTGGAGGAAACATCTTGCCCACCCAAACTGTTTTTAGTTACACTCAGCTGTGGTCTATTTGGTTTAGTTGAGCAGATACAGTTTAATATATTTATCATGTACTCAAAAGATTTTCTGGGTGGGTTTTTCTTGTCACCAGTTCCTTTTGAAAAGGAGCAACAAATACATAGTAATGATTCAATCTAATAAAGAGTTTAAAGGTTCCTTCATTCTAGGATGGCTGTCCAAGTAAAGAGCCCTTCATTGCTCCTTGACAAACAGTATTTTCAATTGGTTAGCCTGCCCTATTTCTCCTTTGTAAAATCTTCTAAACATTGTCTTATGGAATTCCATCATTTTTCCTGATAGAGAGCACAGTTCCTGAACTTGATGGATAACCTATTGACTTGAGTCATGCTTTGCTTTTCTAGAGAAACAGAACTCATAAAACAATCATAAAATTTCATTTAAATGAAATTCCACAGTGATATGGCCTCCTCCATTCTGTGCAAACACGCATGGAGTTTGGTTTCCATGGTTACTTGTTACCAGTCCTGCACTCTCTGTGGTTCTGTACTAAGCTGGTCCAGAGATCAACAAGCCTAGAGAGGCATCTTAATGAGGCAGAAACTGAGAATAATGCTTTATTGGATGACTATCAATAAACTATCAAAGGTTTATTATCAGAAAATCCCACAGTTTAGGATTCACACAACATTAAGGTGACAATTGTAAATGAAATTAATAGCTTGGGGGTCTTTTCCCCCCAAGAATAACTGTTTGCTTAATAGTGACATAGGGACAAAGATAAGAACAAAGGAATAGATCATCTATCTCTCCATCCACCCACCTAGTATGCATTACTAAAAGATGTATTTATTCAAAATACTGGATTTTTCCACAAGTGTAGAATTTTTTAAGTACAATATTTTAATTTCTGAGTTTATGTGTGTGCTTATTATTGAAAGAAAATGTCAGTTTATTAATGTTTAGTATTTATTTTGGCCCAAGAAAAACAAAATGATAAAATTCGAACCCCTTCCAACCAAGGATATTTCTAGAATTCTCTGAATCAAGGATAGCTCCTGATTTTTCTTATGGAGCAAAAGTAACAAACAGATTTGGAATGGTGTTCAAAAACTAAGCTGCACTTCAAAAATTATATTTTAGCTGTGTATGTGGCCTTTGTGTAAAATTTAAAAATTAGATGCATATGATTTGATATGGTTTGGTTTAACATGACATCTGGATAGCAGTCCTGAATGTAGTTATTTCCAAGTTATGTTCAAAAATGTCAAGATTGCTATACAGATAAAGGAATAAGAGAACATACAGTGGGATTTTCTGATAATAAACCTTTGATAGGCAATTGAAATTAAACATGAAGAAATACAGTAGCAGTAGCAGCTCTTATTACCTGATGGGCAATATCAATATGTTATGTTTTCTCATAATTATTTTCTAACTATTCTTGTACAAAACAGATCTGCCTAAAGTGGCAAATTGAGCAACACTCTGCTTCAAAGTGAGACTTTTTGAATAAAACTGTGTATAATCTTCTTGTTATAACTTCTAGAGCCCCAAGTCACTGCAAGGAGGCCATGGGGTGGGTGGTAAGGGCAAAACCAGAGCAATCTTGAAAACTGTGTTCCCATGTCTCACATTTATTTCTAGAATTCATTACTTTATGGAGTTTTAAAAATGCTAGGCAAGGGCATATGCGATTTTGTCACTTAAGCCCAATTAAGAACTGTCCTGACCCAAGGTCTGAATTCAGAGATGCCTATGAACATGGATGGGAAAAAGACATGTTTTTTCCCCCCTCTCAAATTAAGTATAACATTCCCCACTAGTGTGAAAGGTGGGAAGTAAACCACAGTTATATTGTTAAAACTTTTGACTTCTCCCTGATAGAAGTCAATAGTTTTATATTATATTTCAATGACTTCAATTGTCTTAAAATATCACTTATGCTCAATGATACTTTGAATATTTGATAGTTTTGAGACTTCTTATTAGATATTTATATTTAATGATTAGTGGGTTAATAATGAAGCACTTATATTTATACATAATATGCATCTCATTTTTAAAGTACATTACTATGTTTCAATATAATTCGGTATCTGGGAATCTTATTTTCTTAAGGATTTCCTTATGATTCATCATACTGTACATCTTCCCATGGCACAAAAAAGTGAATAAAACCTGCTCTAAGCATAATGTTTGTTAGAAACTGGCAAGTAAATTGGGAATTTTGCACATCTATCTGCTCTACAGCTCTGACTCCAAAACAAGGGGTAGACCAGCACCCATGCATAAAACAGCATCAAAACAAACCAACACCAGAACTCTTGGGTCAGCATCAACTTTAGATTCTTACAAAAGTTAATGATGAGCAGAGGAAAACCCTACATATCAAAAGAAATGATCTGTTGAAACGAAGACTCAGAAGAAGACAATGCTTCTGAAAATGAGTTACTATTATTAGGAAAATGGGAAAATTACTTCAGAAAATTCTTAGGCCTCCTTTATACCCAAAACTATCAAGTTTGAACAAGATAAGATAAAAAAAAACGAAAAGGATGAGATAAAGTAGGCCAAGGAAATAAAATATCAAGTCTCTGAATAAAACCTTCAAGAGTGAAATTAAAGGACAGAATTTCAAAAGGAGAAAATTGATTCCACTACATAAAAGACACTTTTCCTATGTAGCAAAGGAAAAAAAAATAAAGGGAATCACAGAGGATGGAATTATAAGTGCTTCAACGTGAGAGGAAAAAAAAATAACCAAGAATTACAAACATGTACAGATGAAACAGCCTCCAGGGGAAAGTTTACCATCTCCGTATGTAAAGCATTTTAAAAGAAAAACTTCTATTTCATAAAACAGTTCTCTATGATACAGATCAAAGAAAGGAGAAAAAAACATTATCTAGAAGAGAAGTATTCTGGCTTCAAATTCTGTCACATTAGCTGCCAGTAGCAACAGGACTATGTTTATGAAAACTTGAGATAATTTTTATCCAAATAAATTTTCTAAATAAAGCAAGTATTCAAATGTACAAAAGATTGATTGATTGACTGGTTCCTCTGAAAAGTTGGTCCAAGTCTTGACTAATAAACATGATGTTTGTCCTGCTGAGAAGATTATATCTCTGGTAAATTAATCATTCAGAATTAATTTCCTGAATGAAATTAATAATTAGTTTTGACTTTCATGTGCTATTTTTTTTGGGGGAATAAGTCACAAAATCATATTGGTGTAGGTGGTCTTCAGGTTTATCTAAGACACACTGATTTATAGGGTCACAGTTTTGATTAACTAGAGAAACGAAATGATATTTTCAAAACTTAAAAAATAATCATGCTACCACTTTAACATGGAATGAATAGTTATGTTAAGATGAATATTTGTGTATACATGTGTGTGCATATATATGACAAAATTATATGTCAAATATTTAAAAAATCTGGCTAGGCACAGTGTCACACACCTGTAATCCCAGCAGCTTGGGAGGCTGAAGCTGAAGTTCAAAGTCAGCCTCAGCAACAGCAAGGTGCTAAGCAACTCAGCGGGACTCTGTCTCTAAATAAAATACAAATTAGGGATGGGGATGTGGCTCAGTGGTCAAGTGCCCCTGAGTTTAATCCCTGGAACCAAAATAAAATAAAATAAAAATCTGTTAAAATATAAACAATCTCTATACTATATTGAAAAGAAAAGAGCTTGAATAAATGTTACAAAATCTTAATATATGATGTTTATAAGAAATATGCATGAAACCAAGTAACAACAACAACAAATGTACCCTAATGGGCAAACATTGAAACAGCAAATGCACAGAAAAAAAAAATTAATGCTTATCTAAGATAAAATTGTTGTTAAAGTAAATATCCTGGAAAAAATATGAATTTTAAATAGAAAAAGAGATTATCTTTAAGTGATGAGATGACGTGTTTTATATGCTAAGTAGCAAAAGTGAAAATACAGAAATAGCTTTTAGGAGTATGGCAAAAAATGAATATGAAGACAATTTTAATATAATAATAGTGCCAGCCTTTATCAGAATAGGCAGAAATAATTTACACATAGTTTTGCAGAATTATAAGTAATGTACTGCAAATTTTAATTATTGACAAAATGGAAAAGATTGTGTGTGCATCCATTCAACAATATCTCAAGTAAATTCTATAAATATGAAAAGCCAATTATGCCAGGCACATTTTGAACATGATTACAATATTCAAACATTACCAATAATCACAGCAAATTAAAACTATTATTTTACTAAATTAAAAATAATACAAAACTTTCCCAAAGTTGTATTGTGTCAAAATATAAATTACAGGGATTGCAAAGTAGTAAAAAAAGAGAATCCCAAGTTTCCATTGACTAGTAAATAATCATGAAAGTAGTAATCAGTAGTTTAAGAACTGAGAACAAATTAGAAATAAAACTACTTAAAGCTAGAGAAATAGAATGAGAAAGATGTGTAAAGAAAACCATGATTATAAAATATGTAAGTGGGGAAATCTTGTAAATTTTTTTTCAATTGATATTGTATGTCAGATATTTTCCATGTATATATCATAGATCATGGTAATTGTCCCTCAGAACTGTCCCCCAGAGCAGTTACTGTTGTATTTGTTTTATAAATGAGGAATCAAAATCTTAGAAAAATGAACTTTCTTAAACAAATCTACATAATTTCTTCAAGACCCTGAGGGCCAGTTCACATCCTGCCTCTTCAGTCTTCTAGCTGCAGATGCATTCCTCAACACATTGCCCACCTACCTTCATCTTTAAAGCCAGCAATGGGCAGTTTACTCTTTCTCACATTGCTCTGATACTATGGGCTTCTATAATAACCTTTCTGATTACATCACATTTATCCAGATAATCCAGTATCATGTCTCTATTATAAAGTCAACTGATAAGGAATATTAATTCTATTCATGAACTTAAGTTCCTTTTATCATACTCTTTGACATTTTTAGTTTACAAAGAATAGGATGTGTATATCTTCAAGGAGTCTACCATAACAATATGCTATATTATTGTTCCATGTATTGCTTCTTTGAAGGTAACATATGCAATTAATTGTGATATGAAAAAATGTAAATATTAGAAATGAAAATATCTAAATAAACAAGTTAAAAGTGAAATGGTATATAGGTAAGGTTCTCACTTGCATAAAGCACAAGATCCTCAGCTTGTTTAGGCATAAAGGGATTTATCAGGAATATGCATTTCTAACAGGGTCTTTGGGAGGGTTACAACAATCAAACACAGAGTTGTCCCAAGGAAGCCAGCTGCTTCATTCCAATGATGTAGAGGCCACCTGCAGCTACTGCTAGCTCCTGACCATTCTACTCTTCTTCTTCTACTCTACTTCTTCTTCCTCTGTTGAGATAGGGTTTCTGTGCTTGCCCAGGGTTATTATGCCACTAAACCCAAGCTGGGCTATAATTTCTAAACACATGAATCCTATTGGCACTTTGATTGGTGAAGCTCAAATCTGATATCTAATATCCATATCAAGTATGGTGATACAGATGCAAAGAAATGCAGTGGTTGTATGCATTTGCTTGTTAGATTTTGGAAGGCAAGATTCATTTGTGGAGACTATTACACTGTCGGAAAGATATTGAAAATATTTTAGGCAGTCACAAAAGGCAGAAAGTATATACAAGAAATATGAAAATAAATGTATTTTTAAAAGCATATTAATTTCAAGGTTTTTGTGAAATACATGAATAATTAAGCAATTATCAAAATTGACCAGAGTCATTATAGAAAACATGAGAATGCTGAAGTGAATTTGAATATTGTCTTATCCCCAGGAAAGGAAATCCAGGTTCTTTATAAGACCATTTTTCAAAAATCTCCAAGGAGTAGATAATTTTCAGGCTATTTAAATGTTTCCAGGACATAAAGGAAGAAGAAAAGCTACCCAACAATGCTTTGACAAAACCTAACAAAGAAAGTATAAAAAGAAAATATCAATCTCAATTATGAATGCAGATGCAAAAATAGTAAGTAAATTATCAGTAAATGATATCCAGCTGTATTTAAAAGACTTAATCCATCAGGGCAATTGGGGTTTGCTTCATGAATGCAAGAAAGGATCAATACTAAGAAATCTATTAATCAGATCCTTCATATTCACAGATCTAAATGGAAATTCATTTAACTGTCTCCATGTGAAATTTGATTGAATATAGCGATCAGCTCTGTCTCAAAATAGAAGATTAGAATTTTTGCTTGACCCAATAAAACTATATGCAATATATTTCTCAGACTCTCAGTCCATGATTAGCTGGCCAGTTCATTTAGAACAAATTAATAAGCAGAAATATTTTAAAAGAGAGGCAGCATTTTCATTATTTATAGACAATTATCTATGTTTCTTTAGGCAATAGAGTAATCAGAAAAATAAAAAGATGTGTAGCAGCCATAGTGATGAACACAACTTTGAGGTCTGACATCTAGCTGGGCCATTTCCTGCCCTGGGCAATTCTTTAATCTTGGACAATAGGTTACCTTCACTAACTCTCACTTAATGTAGGTTAAAATGGGGTGTTACATGAAGCACTAAGCATGAGCCCATGTGAACTATGGTACTGCTCTTCTTCCATTATTTATTATTGGTAGGATGTAATGCATAACAATTAAATAGAAAGTAGTTATACAAGAATCAGAAGATTCCTTATAAACCAGTATGATGCAGTAAGGATTTATAACGTATGACATTCAACTTCCTTTTGTTTTATTTATGAAAAGAAAAATACTATCACCCTTTATGGCATCAGAAAAGCAATCCCATAATTCCATGTTAACACATGCAAGAAAGCAAACTAAACAATAAAAACAAGAAAAAGATGCCTTGATTGACTTACTGACACCTTGATTTAGAGCCATATTTGAAAGACTTAACAGAAACAATGATTTTTTAAATTATTTTGTTATTGTTGTTCACAAGTTTTTACTTAATATGGATAAATTCGTGGAGAGTTGGTGAGGACTGTTTGACCTTCATGGTTATTTTTTATGAATTTGTACTGGCACCACACCATTACTAACATAATTGTTGAAGAATTAAGGAATCACATACTATCTGTGGGATCTCCAAATTAATGCTCTGATCACTTAAAGCTAGGAGAATGTACCTTTCTCAAGTAGAAATCAGTTTCCTGTTGTGAATTCATCCAAGTAATATATAAGCATATCAGAAGGAAGACCAGTACAAACCTTTCTTTCTTTTATTATGTCATTTTTCTTTAGTTTTACACACACACACACACACACACACACACATTACTTTATGAGTATGTTAACTTATATTTTGAAATTTTATTTTATTCTTCCTGATTCAATAATCCAAATGTGATAAAATGGCCTCTAATCTTCAGTTTCTCATTTACACAACATGATTATGACAACAGGGAGTATGGAATATATTAGTAAACAAATTCTAATAGTAATTTCCTACTATTACTGATATATGGTTGCTGATTTTATGTGTATTAGAAAAATAAATTTTAATGCATCTAAAAATCTCTAAATATGTTAATGTTATTTTGCCAAAGAAATCATATTTGGAATTTTTTCAGTACTGGGGATTGAATCCAGGGGTGCTCTACCACTGAGCTACATTTCAAGCCCTTTTCAATTTTTTGAGACAGAGACTTGCTAAATTGTCCAGGCTGGCCTTGAACTTGTGATCTTCCTGCCTCAGCCTCCTGAGTTGCTGAGATTATGAGCATGGTCCACTGTGCCCTACCATATTTGGATATTTTTAACATCTTTTCCATATATCTTGTATTCAATCATATGGGAAAAATATTAACTGTCCTCATGCATCAGAAGATAAAAAAAAGAAACAAAAAAATGAAAGAGCTTTAAATAGAACAAAGGGGGGGCAGGGAGGGGGGAGGGCAAGGGGATAGGAATAATGGCAGACTGAATTATCCATGATTACCCTAAATACATGTATGAAGACGCAATTGTAAAAATACTTTATATTAAACCAGCAACTCGAAAAATTGTGCTTTTTATATGTAATATGAAATAAAATGTACTCTGCAAACATGTATAACAAATTAGAATAATACAAAAATTAAAAATAAATAAATAAATAAATATATAGGAAACTGTAAAAAAACTTTAACCTGTGTCAGATTCAGTTTATAAAATTTGACCAAAAATCTGTCTCTAATACCATTTTTAAAGCCCTAACCATACTATGTATACAATTATTTGTATAATATATTTTGTCTCATTAAAAGCTTTAAATTTTATCTCCATTATAGTGAAGGGAACAATCAATTCAACAAAGGTTTTCGAATAGGCATGATCATGTTAGGTATTATTTAGCTTTTGAGATTAATCTGGAAATCCTCAAGCACCTTACTTTACTGGATGAGACTACCAAAAGATAATTAACTGTAACTTAAACTGGGAAATGATAGGTGAAGAAAAAAAAATAAGGAAAAAAATAAAATAAATAAAGGCTAAAGGTATATTCATGAAATTTCACCTTAAAAATGGACAAATATTAATGAACAGATAATGAGTGAAGGACGAGAGGAATGTTCAGTGTGAAGGAACAGAATTAATTTACAGAGGCACAGGAGTGAAAAGTATATTTGAAAATTGAAAAACATTGAGAAGTTCAAAGTGGCTGGAAAACAGTACATGGAAATTATCACAAAAGAGGAGTCTGACCATGTAATAGCAAAGAGACTTAATGTCATGTAAGGAGTTGACACATTATTCTGTAAATAATGGAATATGCTAAAAGCAATTTGAGGATGCAAATAGTAAGATCTAATTTAGGTTTTTGGTTTAACAATGTCTAATAACATTGAGTTGAGTTGAGTTGAGAGAAGGTAGAGATTAAAGGTATAAAGATCCAGATAGAAGTCTATCACCATGATTCAGAAGAGATGTGATTTGGATCTGAAGTAGGTATTGAAGGGTGGACTGGGGAGGAGGAACTTGATGTCCAGTTTTTAAGAAGAGCTATAACAGGGGTGCCTTCCATGTAACAGGGGCCTCTTGTATTAACGTGGGTCCACTTTATGCTGTGGATATAAAACTTGTTGCTCTACCTGGTGGCATTTTAAAACTGGTATGTTGCTTTCTTTCCTTTTCTCTCTCTTCCCCTCCCCAACTGTGAGGGAAGAAAGATTAACAGTCTTCCTCTCCTAATGAATTATTTATCCTCAGCTCACCATCCGTGAGAGTAAAGAAACTCCAACTTGGAAATTGAAACAGCAGCTCTTTCAGATATAAGTTAAACACCTGTTACATCTATTGGTAACAATGCTTGGAAAACAGTCTTGGAATGGCCCCTTTTTGAAGCCCTCTGTTTCTTCTAGCAGTTAGAACACAGCCTCTGTGACCTGAGTGCATTGCCTTTCTCCTTTGGTAGCAAAGCTGTAGAACTTTTTCCTTTTTCTCACAACCTTGTCCTCATTACTGGATTGGCATTAGGGATAAGGACTGAGTTTTCAGTATCAGAATTTACAGATTAGATGTGGATAATATAAAGAATAGGAAGTGACTTAATTATTCTGAATGTCTGAGAGGATGGGAATGCCATTTATCAAGAATGAGAATACAGATAAAAATGGAATTTTTCATGTAAAGAAAAGTTCTTTGTTTACTTTTAGCTTTGGTTATGTTTAATTTGTGTTGTGGGAGGATTTAATGTGGGATACAAGCTGGCTGCACAAATTTAAATTAAGATATCTCATGTCCAAAATTCTAGTTCATATGTGTCTTAATGTTCTAAATATCAGTGACAGTAGCTATACCTTTTATAATGTTATGTATATTCAGAAAATATTTCACATGTTGGTAAGGTTGGATTGGATTTGAGGGTTAAAATTTTAGCAAAGAGAAACAACAAGGAAAGGATAGTTATCATTCACATTTATCATAAAAGAATGTGGGATTTCTCTTGATCCTTTCCCTCAGATTGTGAACCAACAGGAATACAATTTTGAAGCCTTGCTAAACTTGTCATGAAAATAATGTTCAATTCTGCCAGTGCATCATGCTCAAACCTTGGCAAGTGTTCTCCAAGGCAAGCACTCATAGACTTATTTTACTTATGAAAGAAGCACATTTTCAGATCAGTGGATCTCAACTGTTTATAAAAATCTAATGCACCTTAATGTCAAAACTCACCTTCTGAATTAGGAGGCCTGGAGAGGAACCCTGCATCCTGCATTTCTAACAAGCTCCAGGTGACACTGGAGCTCCTGGTGTATTTAACGCGTTTTTTTTGAATGTAAATGATCTAAATTTGTAGTTTAGGGGTAAAGCAGATGAATTTTATGATGTAAAAATTCTCCAATAAATATTTTAGTAATCCATAGGGGGAAAAGAATAAAGAAAACTGTGGGACTTTGTGTTAACTTATTGAACTCCGTTTTCATACCTACTTTGATTTGATTCAGTTTCTGAGCACTGGCCATGTTGCTGGAAATGACTGATCACATTGCAGAATGTGAAGTCACAGGTCTTTTTCAATCTCAGTTACCTGAAAATTGAATCTTGAATTGTGACGAATTCTTAATCTTGGCTCTGCACAGGATGGCCTTAGGTGCCATACATCCCTGGAAACAGTGCCTCGTATTCTAATGTTGCTGTGAGATTCTCAGTAGACCCTTCATTTTTTCCTCTCTGCTTTGAAGTTTCTTTGATCTCTCAGCTACCTGAAGAGAACAGGCAAACTTTCTGGCCTATCATGAAAATATCTCTCATCCAACCCCACTGAAAGTAAAAACAAAAGATAAAACATTAAATGCAGAATTGAAATTGTGGCCCCTCTGGCTTTCTTTGCTGAATATTTCACTATGGATTCAGTCAAAAGTTATGAAATGGCTAAACTTTAACTTCATACCTTCCAACCCTTTAGAGACCCCTCTTTTATAAACTGTCCCTATAAATATGTAATTTTTATTTTTTTCCTCCTACTTGTTAAAAAGCCAGTTAGTTGATTTGTATTTGCATGAAGGTACATATGAATAATGATTGAATTCTTTACTTTTTCCTGGAAGAATTTACATGGTAGTCAATATGAATTGCACTGTAACTACTAGATTTCAAGTACAAAGTCAAGAATGGTAAATAATTAGTATGAAATATGCAATTCCTTCTCTATGGTTTTTAAATCACTCATTTATTCTCAAATAGGTATATAGAAGAATGTTAGCCAAGGCAGGGGTTTGAAAGAATTCAGGCACAAGTATGATTTTGCTGATGTTGACTTCCTGAGCACCCATCTAGTAAGGCAGAGATGGTTTCTGTCAATAGAGGACAAAGGCATTTCAAGCTCTCAATATGAATATCACTTCAACTATAAGTCACTGTGGGAAACTTCACAAAACAATGACACTGTTTACGGTTTTAGGTATCTATCCACGTTAATTGTGTTACCTTTTCATAATTTGATAGTTTGTATAGTTGGTGAAGAGCTCTGAAATTTTGTTGAGGCAAAATGTTAAATTGGTCATTCTGTGAGAATTACCTCCTTAATGCTAAATGTTCTGATTGACACATGGTATCTGTGTGTCAACATGACATTTTTGTTCTGCACTCATCTTTACTTTTACATTAATTCTTATAAAGTTATATAACATAGCATTGAACCACAATATTTGATCTTGAAAGGATATCAAAGCATTATTTTTAGTCATAATCTAAGAGTTGTGAAAATAGACCGATGGCAGAATGTTTTTATTCTTTTATGTTTATATCTTAATTTCTTGCCTAATCCTTGTTTTAATAATGGATTTGTGTTTCTAAAAGTCAAAATTCTAAACCCATAAAAGCTATTAAAATTGGTCCAAGAAAGTTGACCTAAAGCCTAGATGAAGTTTATAGGAAATGCTACATGTATATTTTTAAAAAATGGAATGCATTTCTACAAGCCATTTCTTCCTCATAACAATTTCTTATCTATATAAAAGACCATACAATTATTTAGCATCTAATGTTGAAGACACTAGGGAATTTTTCCTAACATATATGCATATTAAAACATCTTGATTCATCATAACAGGACCTGAATGTCTTCTGGTTATTCTTTCGCATGCCTTTGTATTTTGTTATTTGTGGTTCAATAGAATATTTGTTTTCTCTCTTTTGTTTCTTTGTATTTCAAGGAAATAAGTATCATAACACACAGTATAATTTTTTAGATTGTTTTTAAGTTTTAGTCTACTCAGATTTTGCAAATCATGAGCATTGTATTTCTTTATCACTACATTAGCTCTAAATATCAGGTAACTAAAATATGTACTAAATACATGAAATCAAAAAGAACAATGCTCTGCTAGAATTTTACCATTCTAACCAAAGAGTACAAGAACACTGTTATTTCTGTATTGATTCAATCCCACATGTTGTCTCAAAAGGAGGCACTTGGAGTCTTATGAAAAGGACAGGATATTTTGATGCTAGTAAGTCAAAATATCCCTAAATTACCCATTAAGTTACTTTTAAAACATTTTTTGATTTTATTTTTCTGAGGGTAGTTTTGATTCTCTAAGTGGACTATTTGGGCATATGGTGGTGTAGGAACAAGCTTCTTCTCAGAAAAAGAAACAATCAGTGAGGTGAATAGAGAACCTACAGAATGGGAGCAAATCTTTACCACAAGCACATCAGATAAAACACTAACCTCAAGGATTTATAAAGCTCTCAAAAGCCTTAAAATCAAAACAAACAAACAAACAAACAAACAAACAAACAAACAAATAACCCAATCAATAAACGGGCCAAGGAACTAAACAGACACTTCTCAGAAGATGATATACAAAACATCAACAAATATATGAAAAAATGTTCAACATTTCTAGTGATCAGAGAAATGCAAATCAAAACTACTCTAAGATTTCATCTTACTCCAGTCAAAATGGCAGCTATCAAAAAAACAAACAACAATAAATGCTGGCGAGGATGTGGGGAAAAAGGCATACTCTTACATTGCTGGTGGAACTGCAAATTGGTGAAGCCAATCTGGAAAGTAGTATGAAGATTCCTAGGAAAACTTGGAATGGAACCACCATTTGACCCAGCTATCCCACTCCTTGGTCTATTCCCAAAGGACTTAAAAACAGCTTACTACAGGGACACAGCCACATCAATGTCTATAGTGGCACAATTTACAATAGCTAGATTGTGGAACCAACCCCGATGCCCATCAGCAGATGAATGGATAGGGAAACTTTGGTATATATACAAAATAGAACACTACTCAGCACTAAAAGAGAATAAAATCATGGCATTTGCAGGTAAATGGATGGAGTTGGAGAAAATAATGCTAAGTGAAGTCAGCCAATCCCAAAAAACCAAAGGTCAAATGATCTCTTTGATATGAAGATACTAACTTATAAAGGCAAGGGAGTGGGGATGAGAGGAATGAAAGAACTTTAAATAGAACAAAGAAGGGGGAGGGATAGAAGGGGGCCAGGGGATAGGAATAATGGTAGAAAGAGTTATCCATCATTACCCTAAATACGTGTATAAAGACAAAATTGTTGTAAAAATTCTTTATATAAAACTAGCAACTTGAAAAATTGTGCTCTTTATATGTAATATGAAATGAAATGTACTCTCCAAACATGTATAACAAATTAGAATAATACAAAATTTAATAAAGAAAAACAAATCAATTCATTCTAGTTGAATTTTGCATAGAAATCTTTGTTCATCTTTCCCTACCAGTCCCAATTTTATTGCCTTCCATTTCTCTCAATGGTTACAATTCCAAATGAAAACTCTAATCTTTTCTATTTTCTTCATCTCTTGGAAATTTTAGTTGCCTTTTCTTAAATATTCCTTTTGTTGCCTGTTGGTAAAAGTAATATGCAAAAATAAATACATTATCAGCCGGGCGCGGTGGCGCACGCCTGTAATCCCAGCACTTTGGGAGGCTGAGGCAGGAGGATCGCGAGTTCAAAGCCAGCCTCAGCAATGGCGAGGCACTTAGCAACTCAGTGAGACCCTGTCTCTAAATAAAATACAAAAAAAGGGCTGGGGATGTGACCCAGTGGTCGAGTGCCCCTGAGTTCAATCCCTGGTACCACAAAAAAAAAAAAAAAAAAAAAAAAAAAAAAAAAAAAAAAAAAAAAAAAAACATTATCATATATTAAAAATTTGTTAAGATTTTTTAAAAAAGGGAATTTTAAGAGACCAATTGAATGATGTAATTGGGATCTAGACTTGGGAATAAGGAATAGTATTTTGAGTAAATAATATTTAGTGATTTTTTTCTACAACCAGGAAATAGGTAGAACTTAGCTGGAAGGAATATATAGAAAATTTATGTCTTGATAAAGAAAAAGCATGTGTACAAAACCCGAGTCCAGACATACTTGATGAGTTAAGAAGCTGAAAAGTTGCCAGTGTTTTTAGGATAAAATGAAATTTTTGAGAGAGACAGGAGCTGATCATGGGAAAGTAGTTATTAGAAGCAGTAACACAGACTTTGGTCTTTACTCAAAGGTCAATTAGAAGTTTGTGTGATTTAAAACTAGGATATTGATAATGATGAAGCAACTGAAGCCTTATTTGAGAGTTAAAATCACCAGGACCTAGCAATGGACTCAGTGTGTTGGGTAAAAGGAAAAGGAAATTCATGGAAGACTGAAAAATTCTGGCTTGGATTTTTTTTTTAATTAAAATTAGAAAACTGAGTGAGGTATTGCTATCCAGGTAGGGGCACATGATTAACAGTTTTCACCATGAAGTATTATTGATTGTGACTTGCCTCTGTGACTGTGTGATGTCGGTGAAGAGGTCAAGTGGATAATTTAAATGTGGATGCAGAAAAGACACCTAGCTAAAGTCATAAGCCATAGTCATTGAGAAAAAGATGGTATTTAAACTTTTAGTAATAGATTGGGTGAAATCATCTCTGAGGAGACAGTAGATAGGAATCATAAAAGGACCTGGTACCTACACCTAAGGAGTCCAATATGTAGAAGTCAGTGATAAAAAGAATTGACAGTCAATCTGACAAAGAATATGTGTCCAGAAAACTAAAAGTCAGGAACCTGTGATAATATGGAAACTAAAAGAAAACAAGAATAGCAAATTCTTTTCAGTGCTCTTTGGTGGTCTAATGTATTAAAGGTGGTAATATGGCATACACTATTTTGTGTCATCAAAATGCTTCATGGGTTTAGCTAGACTATTTTCAATGGAGGATGGTGACAAGATACAAATTGGCCTGCATTGGTGAATGAATGTTGAGTAATGCAGATAAGCTTTTGTGGGCATGTTGGGCACAAAGTTAGAATGTTGCTTATGAAGAGCCAGGAGAATATGAGATGCGAGGAAGCGTCCTAGAAGCAGGATCCAAAGAGTATGTAGAACAATCAATAAGGTACTGTGGGATCTGTAGTAGCCGTTACTCACGTGGATGAGATGAGTCGGTGAATTGAGTGAAAAAAAATATCCATGTGTTTACAGAAAACAATAAATTTTCTAAATATGTATATATCTTAAATCATTAGAAACTGAATTTTTCACATTCATCAGAGTATCTAATTTTAATAAAAATTGCATGTATTTCTTCAGACCCATTCTTATAATTCTGAAATAGGATTTTCAAGTAAGTATAAACATTTCTTGAATGAACTTTAAAAGCCCTCTCCTTAATGTCCCATTATTCAATATCCTGTCAAAATGTTTTCTTAACTACCTTCTATCAAAGAAGAGACAGTGTCCTAGGGTATTAACTTTTTGCTCAATAATTGCTGATAAGAAGAATTCATATATGAGTGTTTTTTTGCCCATCAGATAGTGTATCAAGAGAGTATTTTATACATATCCCTGAGAAAATAGTCAAGGTTGTGTGAGGTCATAAAGAGGAACACAAGCAATAAACCTTTCAAGGAAGCAGGAAACGGGACAGAAAGCCAGAAAAGGACAGAAAGCTAGGAAAGTGGGGCTAAGAGATTTTCACCATAAAGGGAAAATTAAATGGGCAGCCATTGATATGATAGAAGTTTGAAATGGGGAAAAAGAGATGAAATGAAACAAGAGTGCTTTTATGAACTGAACAATTGTGTGAGTAGGTTTTCTAGTAATGAAGTTACTCATTTAGTTTTCTTCTTCTGAACAAATTTTGTGCTCTCCACATTTCCCTTATTTTGAAAGATCTTTTAAATTGGTATTGTTTTCTGGGTTGGCAGATATCCTTTCAGCACTTTAGATGTCACTTCAGTTTCATTGGGGCTTACATGTCTTCTGATGAGAAATCTGGTATGATTCTTATTCCCTCGCCCCTATATATGATGTGTCTTTTTTTTTTTTCTCTCTCTCTCTCTTGCTGCCTTCATGATTTTGTTTTTAATTTATGGAAGCTTGAATATGATAAGCCAATGCTTATGGGTATTTTTAAAATTTTCCAGTTGCTGATCTTTGAATTTCTGTGTGTTAGTGTCAATTATTGAATTTTGAAAATTCTAGGCCATTTTATTTTCCCCAGTACTTTTCGTTTATCTACTTCTCTTCATCTGGGTTTCCAATTACACATATGAAGGATCATCTGATATTTTTATTCAGCTCTTGGATTCTTATTTCTGGCTTTTTTCATTTTCTATTCCTTCTGTTTTTAGTTGGAGTAACTTCTTTTGTCCTGTGGTCAATTTCCATATTTTTTCCTCAGTTGTGTTTAGTGTACACTGTTAGGTTGAGGTATTATCTTTGTCACTGTGGTCTCATTTCTAAAATTTCAGTTTCATTTTTTCTTGTAAGTTATGGCTTGTAGTTTTGCATATTATATTCTTTTTTCTATTATGTTTGTACATTGTTAACATATTAATCATAGTTATTTCATTTTAAATTTCTTGTTACTTTTAAGTTCTCTTGGGTGTATTTTCTCTTATTATTTAGCCTCTAGGAGAGGCTGGTATAGAAAGACCCTGTGATTAAGCTGGAGCAATGTGTGTTTGACCTTCAACATGAGTTTTTTTTTTTTTTCATTTTCATTTTGTTGTATACCTCAAGAGGAGAGCTTTGCATGACTTCTTTCTCTGCTGTTTCTCTACCAAAAATTTCTATTACTAGGTCTTGCATCAGTTTGGTGCTGCGGGTGGTAGTTAGGAATTTTTTTTTTGTTGTTCAGATTAAGCCTTACTCCTAGGCAGGCACATATCTCTGGATGTTATACTCTTCCCTGGCTGGAGTTCTGGGCATTGTCTGTAGAAACTCCTCTCCTGGGGCAGGCTTTATGCTATTTTGCTTTTCCCCTATCCCATTGCCCTGTTCTCAGTGGCAGTGAATTGTCATCAGTGCCTTAAAGATGGCTGTTTTTGACTGTCCTCACTGACTATAGATTGAAAGGTCTTTAGCATAGTGGACATAGGAGAAAAGGATCCAGGCAAGTTGTACCCCCTGCGCCCCTCAGCCCCCACCCCACTGCCACACCAGCTGCTGTTTCTGTCCTTAGGCCTGTGTCACAATATTCACATTCTCAGTCATCCCTCTCTGCTTTCAAGTGAGGGCTAAGGGTGGTTCTGGGGAAAGAGTATGCAAGGGTCCATGGACTTCCCTGGCTTTGTTACAGTCTCTGTCAGCGCACACTTGATCTTTGCCTATTTGTCAATCTTCCAGCTGCACTGCCGTATTACCAATGCCTAATTGCATCTTCTTCAGATAGAAAGGTTCTCATGACTCACATCTTCCTCAAGTTTCTTGTCATTCCTGTGAATTTTGAACCAGTTCGTTACTCTGCCCCTTAGTTTTCCAATGGCCTAAAAAGAAATCATGAATTTGCAGTTTGTTTGGCTTTTTTAACTTAAATTTTATTTTATTTTTAGTTAGAGTTGAAGGTATGCTCTTCCTACTCTTACAAATACTATACATTTTTTACATTCTAAGAGTATACTCTTTTACATTCTAAAATAAGGCAGTTCCCTCCTTTCCTTCCTGGGGCATACATCTGGTATACAGAGACAACGAATTTGAATTATTATCCTGTTTCTTAACAATTTTTTTTTTGGCGGAGTGGTGGGGGGTACCAGGGATTGAACTCAGAGGCACTCAACCACTGAGCAACATTCCCAGCCCTATTTTATATTTTATTTAGAGATAGTCTCACTGAGTTGCTTAGCACCTCACCATTGCTGAGGCTGTCTTTGAATTCTCAATCCTCTTGCCTCAGGCATCAAGCCGCTGGGATTACAGGTGTGTGCCACTGCTGTTTGGCCTTAACAGTTACTTCTTAGTGTGTATGTTTGTCTTAAGTTTGTATGCATACTGCTATTTAATTGTGTATTTATGTATATTTTGCACTTTAATAAGAAGATACTTTTATATGTGTGCGTATATCCCCCCATGTACTATTTTTGCATTAGAATTTTTATGTAAGCTGCCTGGTACCGAAAAACCGGGAGGAAAACTCGGAGGCAGAGTTAAGCTTTTACTACTTTTACTTCTACTTTCTTAGAGCTTAGAGAGGAAGAAAGATAGAGCTTAGCTTAGAGTAAGATTAGAGCTTCTTTCTTCTCTCTTCTTTCTTCCCTCTTCTTTCTTCTGTCTTCTGTCTTCCTTGGGAGCCTCGGCCTAACTCTGACCAGTCATTACTTCTTCTATCTGGTTTCTCTTCTGTCTTCTATCTGGTTTCTCTTCTGTAACCGCTCTGCCTACGTTCTGGCCGCTCTGATTCTTCTGACCGACCGAGTGACTGCCCGGCTGACTGAATTCTCCGTTCTCCTAACTCGGACCGCTTTCACCGGGTTATATACCTTCAGGTTTGCGGGTGCCTACAGGTGTGTCACATACATATCAGGTGGAACTTATGGCTTCCAGCTAGCTACAACAGCCCTTCCTAATTAGGGCTCCTTCATTTTTATACCTAGGTACTCCTAAATATGTGCATGATATATATTGTGCATCTTGTAATATTTCACAAAACTTCAACATACGCCCATTTTTTGATAAAGCAGTTAGTCAAACAAGAAGTCTAAAAATAAATACAAGATTTATTTGTATTGAGTGAGCATTCAGATTTAGATTGGGGGATTTTTTTTTTTCTTTCCTCCAGTTCCCATATGGAAATTTCATCACAATTTTTAGGAGTTTCATAAGAATTTTTTAAAAGCACCCTTCTAATAAAAAAAATGTAGATTCCTGTGTTGTATTACCAGACATATTTTTATTTATTCTTGCAATATATTTGCTTAAAAAATTATATATGTGTATAGGTGAAAAATATAGCTTTCCTGTCAGTTATGGAACACTTAGCTTTATCAATTTGATAAATATTACTCTTTCTAACATAAGGAATATATGAAAAATATTCTGACTGATTATCTGTTGAAACCAAGAAGTCATCTTCCTTGATATATGGAGGATATCAAAAAGCTACTTTATTAAGAGAAAGTAGATCCTCAGTAATATTTATTTTATATTTATTCATGTTCTGATGGAATATTTTGTTTTCTTCTTGGACTACTTAGTCCATTTCCTTAATGAGACAATTTGCTTCTTAGAGTTTGGGGTTGAGATACATTTTAATTATGCCATATGCTTCAGTATGAATAGAGCTATTACAGATATCATTAATTTCTAACTTTTATCACAATTGTTCCAATTGGATGGGTTTACGTGAGGGAAAAAAGCAGAAAAATATGAATAGTGAGAATAAGGTTATATGCATAAAATCCTTGTTGCATTAAATCTGTTAAATTTTAGCTGATTTAGATATTGGGATGTCTGTCATTTTGTTTGAGAAGATAACTTAAAAGAACAATTCATATAGATATAGGTGAATATATGTTTAAACACAAACACACACATATGCATATGTATTTGTATAAATATACCTACATATGTAAATATACATATGTATGTGTATGTATAATATATATCTCTATCTATATACATACATACATATATACACACACACTTGAAAAAAAATGTATAATATTGCTAACATCCCCAACTGGAAATGACTCAAAGTGTTGATTAAAAGTAGATTTTGGTATATATATATATATATATATATATATATATATATATGCACATATATATATATGAACTACTGTTATTCATAATAATGTGAGACATGATTTTGAATAAAAGAAGACAGACTAAATATTGTGCATAGTGTACATAAAAGTTGAGTACATTTGTATAAAATTTAACAGACAAGATTTTTTAAACTCTATTAAATGGGTACATAAAGGAGGGGGACCATTCTTCAGAGTTGGTATAATTATGGTATGCTGATGATATTCTATTTCTTCATGTGATAGATAGTTGTATGCATGGTTCACTTTGTGAGAAGTCATCAGTGATTTCAGTAGTTAGATTTTTGTACCTATTTTGAATGTACAGTGTATAGGGAAGTTTAAATACTAACCTTCAATTTCAAAAATGTCCTTTACTTTTAAAATGCTTTTTAAAATTTAAAATTCAAGGTAATAGTGAATAAGGGAAAAGTCAAGAGAAAGGAGAAGAGGGGAAATCAATTAGAAGTTGCTTTATCTATTTCTACAAGTATTTTTCAAGTGATTATTATTTTTATTGTTAAGTAGCAAGTTTTGCAGAAAATAAATGATAAATTAGATCTTATCTCTGATGAGATAAAGTTTTTTGATATGGTGTATAAAATAAAGGCCAAACAAAGTAGAAATAAAATGAATAATTCAAACAAATCTCAATGCATACAAAGGACAGGAAGTGTCTATGTGCAGCCAGGAATCAGGAATCCTGAATATCGAGATGATGCCTTGGCACAGCTCTTTAAAGATGAGTAAAATACTATAATGAGAAATTTCCTACCTTAAGAAGTAGGGTAGTATAGGGAAATTTGGCAAACCCACAAATTATAGACTTCTGAAATGTGAGTGCTTAGAAGTAAAAATGGGAAGTAAACAATGGAAAAGGTAGGTTGTGTTCCCTTACTGGGTAATGTTGAATTTTGTCCTATATAATTTGGACCCTTTTTCTGTCAATTTTGAGTTGCTGTGGAATGATTTGTGTGAGATATTGACATTTGATTTGTTTTGATAATGGACTTGGAAGAAATGTGAAGGGATTAAATCAGAGAAAGTAATATGAGTTTGGGTGAATTTTGAAAGCACCCAATGTACTTATTTAATACACAATAGCAGAAGTTTATACTAGTTGATAGCATAATAAATTACAGAATCAGGGTTTTGAATTTTTAACATTTCTCTAAAACTAGAACTAAGAATAAGTAGCTAGAATAGGAGTTGTTCAGTACCCTAGGTGAGGAGAGATTATGGCATGAACTAGTGTAGTGGGAATATAAATAAGCAGGTATTTGAAAGGGACTTTGAAAACGTGTGACTGACAGGACTTGCTAACTAACTACATGTGGGGCATGAAGAAGAATATTTTTGGATGCCAGTTTGAATGACTGGAAGAAGGAGGAAGTTTTTAATTGAGCCATGAAGAGGAGGATGAGCAGGATTGGGAGGGAAGAAAGATGTTTAATTTATTTCTGAATAAAAATAACCAATTTTAGTCAAGAGACAGCAATGATTCAGAATTTCTGTTCAAGGCTCCTTTTGTGGCTGAAAAAAAAAATAACATCAAAATGACTGACTGGTTCATCCATTTTAGAGACTTACTCAAACCAGCTTCTGGGAATTAGATTAATTGTTAGGGTAACCAGATAAATAAATGCACTTCCCCACAATATTTCTTAGTTGTTTTATCATTTTGTAAAGAAATGAGGAATTTTCCCTCATAAATGTCTACATAATGTTTGTGCTGTATTTTGGAGTTCATTTGAGTTAACTGTGCTGGGAGGTGACAAAGAGGTCCATTGTTCAAGTACAGTCACATTTTCCCCCAGAAAAATAGCTTTAAAATACCCCACTGAGAATTCTTTATATTATTTGAAAATACTGAGTTCTCACTGTGAGCCAGGCACTGTGCAATGACTGGGGACCCTAAGGTGAATAAAAGCAGATACATACATACATACATGGACCTGACTGACTAGTGTAGAAGTCAGGAATCAATCTACTCACCACAAAGTTTAATCATCAATACTGATAAGTGCTCTGAACATATACCACACTGTACTGTGTGAGGATACGTGAAAAGAAAAAAAGCAGTCCTCACCTATAATCAGTATATAAAAAAGAATCATGTGTTAGTGACTCTAATTTGAACATGTTATGTTGAAATAACATAAACAGAATTGTACTAAGGATTGAAACTAAGTTTGATCCAGATTAGTGAAGTTTGTGATTAAATCTTGTTTTAATATAATTTGGTAAAAGTTGACTATATGGGTCATGGTATGCTAGGAACATTAATATAATTTTTTCCTATGGATGTGTTTTTCATTTCAATATGTCTAATTCGTTTGAATTTTTATGTGAAGTCAAAATATATGACATATATGGCCAATATAATTAATTATAAGTCATAACTTGAAAAATACTATTTTCTAAGATTTTCTAGACTCATCAAGTCTATGTAATTAGTGTTTTATTTTCAGAGTATTTTATTAACATAGAAGTATATTTGTGTTGTTTAATACAAAACTTTAAAAAATAATAAATATTCTCCTTGTCTCAGTAATACAACTCTTGTTTGTCAACCCCAGAACATGCAGTTTGTGGATTAGATCTCCCAGGAATCTCAAGCTTGGGCTCTGAAACAAGAGAACTAATGGGAATCAAGGCATCTGCTGGGGCTCTGTGTCTGGATCTGCAAATAACTTCAAAATATTGGGCACCAACTCATATTCTTGACAAATAAGTCCAGCTAGAGGCACCTGTAAAAGAGCTAGACAAAGGAGAGTGACAATTAAGAGAGAACAAAACAGCTGGATAGATGAGAGAAGGCATGTAATATTATTATGACAAATACTACCAATTCCAACTGCATTGTGGGACCTAAATGAGCTGATCACATAGAAATAGAGAGTAAATGAGGTGACTGGAGGAGAGAAGGGGAGAGGTGACAATGATAGTAGGTACATAAGGGTACATTTGTGGGGTGAAAGAAATTCTAATGTTTTGTAGCAGAATAGGGCAACTGTATTCCACAGCTTAATTGTACATTTCAAAATAACTAGGAGAGCTTCAAGGTTAAGGCTGAGAAAACATTTGAAGCACATTTAATACCATGTTAAAGAAGACAAAAGGAACAATTTCCCTAGATGAAACAATTTTCTATAATATTCTGATAAAAAAAACTTTAGGACTTTGAAGTACCTGTGGTGGATGTTCAAAGAGGGAAATTAGTATCTACTTTCTATGAAAACAAAGAAATTTGGTGTCAAACAGTATATTCTAAGCCCTCCAACAATGTATACCATGTGGTAAGCACTCAGTATTCCATGACTAATGAGACCCATATCTCTTACAAATGTAAGTGTAAATACATTAAAGAAAATGTTAGCAAATATAATTTAGCAGTGTTTATAAAAAGGTACAAGATATTAGCAAATGAAATTGGAGTAACTTGCCTTATCACATATAAGTTCACTATAAACCTAGTATAATCAACACAGAGTAGTAATGGGTGGAGATAAATAAAAATAGCTCATTCACAATCTGTGAATATATATGACAGGTGTGGTACATTGCACATCAGAAGAGAAAGGAGGCAATAAATGTTTCTGGGACAGCTTACTAATTTTATAAAAAATAAATTCAGATTCTAATTATGCCATGCATAAAGATCAATTCCAAGAGGTTTTAAAAGACTTTTAATCTTTTTAAAGAGAAAAACTTCAGAAACATTTTAGAAGAAAGTATTGGCTATCATATTTATGATTTAGTGTTTGACAAGGATAATTTCAAGAAGACTGAAAAACAAATAAAACCCACAAACCATAAAGGAACTAGTTGGTGAACTGAATACATTAAAGTTTAAAACTTCTTCATACCAAATGATATTCTGTTACTTTATTTTTATTATTCCTTAACTTGTTTTATTCTTTATCATATATTTATGGATTTGCAAATATTATGATATATATTACTTTGCAGGTTTGAGTATTTCATAGACAACATCCTAACAGTTTTTACTTAATTTGAATTTATATTTTAAAATGATAGATGTAGCCTTAATTCAATAATTTTAAAATTTTGTAACTTATTGGATTACATTTTTTCATGATGGAAGAAATGAGGATTGTGGTGATTTTTTTCCTTTTATGAATAATGTGACCATGAACTTGCAATATGATCTTGTTCACAGGTTTTTTTCTAGAGTAAAGTTAACAAGAAAGGTAAACAAGGGAGACAGAGAAATAGGATAGGGAGGACACATGGAATTTCATGCAACACAATGAGAAAGTAAGGATGGAAGGAGGAAAGGAAGATCTGAAGGAAATATGGCATAAAATTAATATTAGCAAAAATTGGGGGAGGGCACATAGCTAGCTGTGTATCCTGCTATACTACATGAAGACACACACTTGAAACATTTCATATATAGGAAAAAAACTCCTTGTTTTCATAATGCTTCCTCCTTTCAGTGCATCATTACATGGTATTGATATCATGAACTGTGTTTTGTTTGTGTATTTTCAATGTGTAGTTGCATAATCTGTTATTTGCAAATTTTCTGAGTAATTTTCTTTCAGATGCAGCTTTTAAATATTATAAAATAAATGTATTTTGTTTCTTGATCCAGTTTAACATCACTTTCTTCTTTCCAACAAAGAGATGGGTTGGACCCATTTATAGTTTTTTTTTTTTTTTGCAACAACTTCAATAAAGTATAATTGGGATACCATAGAATTCACCCATTTATATTCACTCAATTGGACTATATAATTCAGTGCCTTTTTAGTATATCCACTGGGTTATGAATCATCACCACAATCTAATTTTAAAGCATTTTTCCTTCCCCCAAATAAACTTGATATCCCTTATAATTTCTCTCCATTTATTTCCACTACTACCCACACTCTTTTTTTTTTAATATTTATTTATTTGCTTTAGTTGTACACAATGCAATGCATTTATGTTTACGTGGTGCTGAGGCTCGAACCCGGGCCGCGCACATGCTAGGCGAGCGCTTTACCGCTGAGCCACAACCCCAGCCCCTACCCACACTCTTAGGCAAGCACTAATCTAGTTTTCTGTCTCCCTAGGTTTATCTATCCCTGGACATTTCCTAAAAATGAAATTATTTACTCTCTGATCTTTTGTATCTGGTTCCTTTCATGTAGTATAAAGTTTCCAAGGTTCATCCACCTCATAGTATATATATTATCACTTCATTTCCTATTTAACCAAATAATATTCCATTCTATGAAGAGATCATATTTTATTCGTAATTTGTAAGTCAATAGATATTTGGATTTTTCTTCATTTTTATATTTTTAACAAGGCTACTATGAACATTCATATACAAGTTTTTGTATGGTTGTTTTTATTTTTTTCTTGGCAGCATATCTAGCAATGGAATTGCTGGGCAATATGGCAACATTTTGTTGAAGATACATGGAACTTCTACACTGTTTTACAAAGTGCCTGTACTACTCTATGTTCTCACTAGCAATCTGTAAGGACTCTTTTTTCTCTCCATCGTTGTCATCACTTGTCATTGTGTGTCATTTTAATTGTAGCTATTTAAGTGTGTGTAAATCAAAGTTTAGGTTTGATTTGCATTTTTCTACTGAGAAATGGTGTTGGGCATCTTTCATGTGGTTACTGACCATTTGTATATCATTATCAGAGAAATGCTTATTCAAAACTTTTCCCTACTTTTGAATGGCATTGCCTTTTATTATTGAGTTTTAAGGTTTATTTATATATTCTTGACATAATCCTTTACCAGTTACATCATTTAAAAAATGTTTTCTCCCAGCCTGAGTTGTCAGTTCACTTTCTTGCTAGTGTCACAATTTGTTTTATTTTGATGAAGTTCAATTCATTGTTTTGTATGCGTGTGTCATGAGCTTTTGGAGTATCTTCAGAAACTAAGAATTTTTTTTTCTAAATATTTTCTTATTTCAATTCTTAGATTCATGCCTATGATCCATTTTAATGAATTTTTGTATACAGAAAGAGAGAGGGGTCCAAGTTCATTGTTTTCACATTTGGATCATTTGGATATCTATTTGTATTTGAATATCCAACATTCATTGAATAAAAAAAGTTACTTTTCTGTATTTCATTGCCTTGTCATCCTTGTCAAAAGTCAATTGGGCCTAAATATATTAATTTATTTCTGGGCTCTGAACTCTATTGCAGAGATCTAATGTCTATCCTTATACCAGTACCACTATGTATTGATTATTATAGCTTTGTAGTAAGTTTTGATATCAAGAAATATCAATCCTCCAACTTGATTTTTCCCATTTATAATACATGTTACATATGTATTATATGTTTTGTTCTATGTAATAATATAACATTGTTATGTATTACATAATAATTATGTATTATACATTATGTGATAATGGATATTATATAAATTATACTCCAAATTGTTACTGAAAGTTTTATGTTGTATTTTCCTTTTTTTTCAAGTTTGTTTTTTATTCTAAGTTGTTAGAAATGACAGCAGAATGTATTACATTTCATATTATACTTGTAGAGCACATTTTTACATATCTCTGGTTGTATACAAAGTATATTCACACCATTTGTGACTTCATACATGCACTTAGGTTAATGATATCCATCTCATTCTACCATCTTTTTTTTTTGTATTTTCATTTTAATGGTACTGTTCCTTTTTATTTTTTGTTCATTGCAGTTATTTTTATTATTTACATGCATTTTCTTTTATTAATATCTCTGGTATTCCTTAAAATATCCATTTTTCATATTCTTGACTTAAATTTCCTGTGCTTTACATTTTGAATTTTTTATAATTCCTAAATAGCATATGTATTCTTACAAATGCTTGTGTACTTTCCATTTAGAATGAACACTTTTAAAATATTTTCTCTTCTTTAGCCTCGACTTTTGGAAAAAAGAAATTGATTGCCCCAAAGTTACAGTCCCCTTTGACCTGTCCCCATATAGAAAGCTAAGAGTCATTCACAGTCTGTGAGAACATCTACTATCTCTGTCTCACTGTGTTTTTATCTCTCTTCCTAATTTTTTCCTTCTTTCTTCTCAATTTTTCTTTTTCACTTTTTTTCCTCCTTCCTTCCTTCCTTCTTTTCTTTCTTCTTTCTCTAGAAACAACTGCTGTAATGAATTTAACATTTACGTTTAACATTTTTCAAATAAGTTTTAATATTCATCATTTATTTAGTTCTTGTTAAATATATATGGAATGCATAATAAATCTAGCATTATTCTACATGCTAAGTATATAGCAGTAAAATATGAGAAGAATTTCTTATTGGAGTTTATATTCTAGTAGAAAAGATGACAAATACAGTTTTATGTATAACTAGTAGCATATAAAAAGGCAATTATGGGGAAAAAGGTGATGAGAAATGTTTTTTTTGTTTGTGAGGGGTATTTTTTTGGTATGTTGGTCAGGGAAGGTAGCTATGAGCATATTATATTTGAGCAGAGACTTAAATGACACAAATAATCAAGAAAATCAAGAAAACTTGCAGGAAGAGCCTCTCAGGCAGAGATTTCTCTTAAGTTATGGGACAGTCACTACATTTTGGGCTATTGGTTTCCTGCTTAGTCATCTCTGCTGAGTTGACTCTGGTAGATAGCTGTGTAGTGACTATGGCTTCTCTCCCTTCTACTCCTCAAGTCCTTGCTATTCTTCCTGGTTGAAGGTTTTCATAGAAAATGAGAAAACCTGCATGTTTGAGTGTTATCTTCTTTTTCTCCAATTTTTCTGTAGACTAGTTTGAATCTTCCCTGATTTTGCCATTGGCCTATCAATGCCTTTTGCACCATGTCAGGAGGAGAGAGGTGTTTGGGGAATTTTTGAGGACTTTGGAAACTATTAGAGGCCATAGTGTGTGAGAATAATGCATCTTGTCATATTTCTTGGCCTGTAATTGTTGTCACTGGTGTTTTACTTGATTTTTACCACATTCCATTCCATTTGATAGATAATCACACATTTATTTGCAGATAGCACCTACTGCATAATAACATTAAAGATCGTTCATTTTTATTGATTTTTAATTTTGTTGATTTCTTGAAGTTGCTAAAATGGAAATGGGTAAAAAAGCCTTTGATTCAGACATCTTTTACAGAAAGTCAAAATATATTCTATTTAGAATTTCTTCCTTACATGCAAATTATATCTCAATTCTAATTTGTCTCAACATGATTACTCTAAAAACATAATTGATACTTTCAAATACTTTTAAAATTTATACCTTTTGTTTAGGTTATTATTTATCTAGGTTGACACCCCAAATGCTTTTAATACAAAACCATTGCCATATATTTTGTCTGCTGACATTTTGCAAATAATCAATATTTTAATCAATGGACAGCTTTTTGTTTTCATTTGGGTTTATTTTTAAACGGAACCCATTATTATTTAAAACTAACATTAATACAAGTATTTTTTTAAAACATTTGCTCTTTTAAATACTAAGATTATACTACATATTTGAAGTAAGCAGGATTTTTAAATGGGTTCCATGCCCCTACTCTTCTGGTATTAATTCCATAATCATGTTACTTTAAATGTCAAATGGGAATATTTCCTATTGGATCTAACTTAACCCAGAAAACATTCAAAAGTAAGTTTTTGCTCCTAAGAGCCAGAATCAAAGCATGGATAAAGAACCAAAGTTGCATGTTTGGCTTTGAAGATGAAGGTACAAGTCCGAGGACCAATGGGACCCTTTAAAAGTTGAATAACCCTTGGTTGATTGTCAGCAAGTAAATAAGCAACTTCTACCTACAACCACATGTAAATGGATTCTGTCAACAACTTCATCAGGTCTGGAAGTGCATTCTTCTTCAGAATTTCCAGATGAGAGTCCATCTGGCAGAACTGGAAATTTGATTTTAATTTGAAAGGCACTAAGCAGAGAACAAGTGAAGTCCACCCAAACTTCTAACTTATGCAATAATGAAGTAATAAATGAGTCTTCAGGTACTAAGTTTATGGTCATTTGTTATACAGCAATGGAAAATAAATATAATATTAGAACAAGAAAAATCATAACACTTTATTTTTAACTAGTGAAAATCTTTCAAATTATTTAGTATATTTTAAACATCTAATTTGGTTTATATCATAGGATATATATTCCAATAGAAGATTCATAACATTCATATATATATATATGTATGTATATTAGAGATCCTGTTTAAAGAGGGCCTGGAAATAAAAGTAACCATATAATGCAGTTCCTAGAAACTTGAATTTTTTTAAAAAAAATATTGTTTTAGTTGTAGATGGACACAATACCTTTATTTGTTTATTTTTATGTGGTGCTGGGAATCAAACCCAGTGCCTCACAAGTGCTAGGCAAGAGCTCTCTACCACTGAGCCACAACCACAATCCCTAGAAAATTGATTTTTTAAAAAGTATTTCTAGGTTTAGGTTCAAATTGTGTATCTGATGATATAGTGAGCCTTGACAAGTAAGTGACTCTCTTGGAGGAAATAAATTTTTCCCAGTGTGAAAAATTAAATCTTGTGGAGCAACATGAACTATTTAGTAAAGTTCTCCCTTCCTTTAATACACTTAATGTTTTGAAAGAGTTTGACTCATTTCACATGTGGGATCAGTTTACCACAAGCTCAATATAAATCAGAGTAGTAAGTAACTTGCAATGTTAGGTGATAAGGTTTGTGAAATTCTTCATAATGGATAACATTTTTCTTTATAACAAAAATGTCCGAGCAGTGTTATTCCAATAAAAATTCATTCATTTTAAACTATGTCAAAGAAGATGTTTATCTTAATACTAATTAGACATTTACATATATGATATAAATATATCATATACTGCAGATTTCAAGGTAATCCCTATCTCTTGAACATCTTTGGCCTTGGCTAAAAACTATGATTTATTACCAAGTTATATTGTTCAAAAATTTATTCATTGAATGTCGAATAAGCACCATGCCCAAGCTAAGATTTTATATACAAACTGAATAACTTATGGACTCTACCTTTCAGTAATAGCATATAAACAGATGAGAAACAAAAATGTGATACATTTTGTAAGCACTATGTCAAGATAAAAAATTTTGATTAATTGCATAGAGAAATTTATATACTAAAGAAATTTTATTGTATTTATTTAAATGCCTCATGCAATACTTTTCTGGATTCCATCTTCACTAAAAACAACAAAAAATACAAACAATATTATTCTATTGATGATATAATTTTAATATTCTAAAATAAAATCTAAAAACAAGTATATTATTCTTCATTTACTTTTGTATGGTTTTTAGGTTTTAAAACAGTGAAAATAAAATTGCTTAACTTATATGGTATTGTAGAAATACTAATGAATTAATTTTTCCAATATGTTAACTATACCTTCATTAGCATGGGAAGAAATTGCCAAGACATACATTTTATTCCAATAGAAGGTTCATAACAAAACGGAAGAGTTCTTGGTTTGATGGTTCTTGTTACTACAATTCCTAAATATTTGATACTTGATCATATATCCTATGCCATAAAAATTATGTAATTGCGAAGGATACATGGAAAAGGAACACATGAATATGATGAAAGATGTACAGAGAATTTTTAATATTTTGTGGTTAATTAGAAAATTTTAGTCTTGGGCTATTACCCAGAAATTGAATAGTTGTAAGTATAGGCTGAAGGATCACATATAAAGTCAAAATATTAAACTTCGAATCCTAACACTGAAATAAAATAACCTTATTTATGTTTTGTTTATTTGTTTATTCATTTACGTTTGCTTGGAATAAAATACTTGAATTCTCTTGGTTTCAGCTCCCTCTGTTTAAATGGCATGGAGTCTGTCTTTCCTTCAGGGATATATCCATGACATATGTGATATTTTGTTTTAAGCTGTAAGATATACCAAAGCTGTAAAAGTAATGATTATGATGATTTATGATAATAATATCAAATAAAAAATTGGTAATTTCTACAATTAAAGACCAAAGACTCATGATGTTCTCTCATCTCAACAAAGACCTGTTAATAGTTGCTATAAATAGGATTTGGAAGGACCCCTAAAGGCCCATGTGGTTAAGCCTTGGTTCCCAGTTTTTGGGGTTACTGGAAGATGAAAGAGCCTTTGAAAGGTGGAGCCTAGTTAGAAGTTTCAGATCATTGGGATGTGCCCTCACAGGGGATTCTGGTCACCTTCTGTTTCTTGCTATCAAGTTCCTACTCATCAGGAAGTAAACTGCTATGCTTTACCAATTGCTCTGCCCATGATATTTCACCACAGGCCCCCAAACAATGGGCCAACTGATCATGGACTAAATTTCCAAAACTGATTCAAAATAAAACTTCCCTCAATTTAAGTTGATTGTCTCAGGTATCTGTTGTAGTAACAGAAAGCTAACAGAACCGTTATTGTTCATTATGTATTTACTTGGAAATGGAAAATTATATGAAGTAAGCATTACTGTGTAAATGTGTCCTGCAAAGTTTATATGTTAGAAACTTAATCCCCAAGGTGGAGGTTGAAAAATAGGACTTTTAAAAAATATGGAGGGCAGAGCCTTCCTGATCTAAACACTTGCATTCATTAATAGCTTTAGATAGCTATTTGCTTAATGATATCAAGTAATGGGTTAATGATTATCATTGGAGTGTGTTACTTATAAAAAGTTTGGCACTCTGTTGCTTTCTCTTTCACCTTTCCTTGCCATCCCATCTTGTACCATATGATAATGCAGCAAGAAAGCCCTCAATTAAAGGCTAGTCTTTCAATCTTGGACTTCCTAACTTGCAGAACTGTGAGAAATAAATTTTTAGTTCAAAATAAATTATATGGTCTCAGATATTCTAATACAGGAACACAAAATGTACTAAGAAAATTGGCAGTGAAGAAAAGAGGTCTTGCTGTAACAAATGCTTTAAAGTACAAAAATGGCTTTGGAATTAGGTAATGGGCAGAGGTTGAAAGAGTATGGAGGAACAGGCTAGAAAAATGCCTGTATTGCTATAAATAAAGCATTTAGGGCAATTCTGGTGAATGTTTAGAAGAAGAGATGAAACCTAGGGAAAGAATGGAACTACTTAGAGATTACTTAAGTGGTCATGATGACAACGTTGATAGAAACATGGACAATAAGAACCAGTCTTGATGATGTTTCAGACAGAAATGAGGAATATCTTACTGGAACCTGGAGTAAAGGTCATTATTCTTACAAGTTACACATAATTTGGCTAAGCTGTGCCCATGCCTAAGGGATTTATGGAAATCAGGATGAAAGAGTGATGGTCATACAAAAAAACTGTACTTGAATATTCATAGGAGTCTTATTAAAGCTTTCTACCCCATGAAATTTCTGAGAAAAATACTGAAGAAGTTTTTTTTTTAAACTGCATACAGTAAAATAAGAGAAGAGAGAAATAGATTTAGAATTCAAAAAGGAAGCAAAATGTGAAAATTCAGAGTGTCCCACAGACTGGCTGTGCAAAGAATAAAAAGCTTGCAAAAGTGTGGCTAAGGGGGGGCCTCTGCTAAAGAGATTAGCATGGATAGAAGATGACCTGATGGAATTTATCAAGATAGTGGGAGAGTGACTCCAGCTGTATTTTGGAGATTTTCAAGGCTCCCCTATGCTTTACCATTTGCTCTGCCCATGATATGCCACCACAGGCCCCCAAACAGAGCTTGACCCAGAGCTTGAGAAAAGCATCATGGAAATCATTGCGCAGGGCTGCCTCAAGATTCTGTTTCTCAAGTTTCAAGTGCTGCTTGATGACCTAAGCTATGGCTCATGTAGGCCAAGAGATACTTGTGCCTTTACTCCAGAGGGTGTGGGTGTTAAATTTCGGCAGTGTCCACATAGTGCTGACTTTATAGATCTGAAGAGTGTGCGAGCTGTGCAGACAGGGCTACCTCCATCCAGATTTTAAAAGAAATTTATTGCAGGGTAACAGCCACTGCAGAGAGTCCCCACTAGGGCAATGCCCAGCAGAACTATGTATGAGCTCAGGCTCATAGTGAACCCAGAAATGTAGACCTCCCAGTGTGCAATGACAGTATGGTAGAACTACAGGCATGAGACTTCAAATGGAGAGAGCCACTGCAGGGGTTGAACCAAGCAAAGCCGTAGGAGTAGAACTGCCTGAGATCTTAGGGGTAAAATCTCTACCAAATGTGTCCAGAAGGTGGGAATGTGGAGTCAAGGAAGCTTATTCTCCAGCTTCAACATTTAATGTTGCTTGCCCACTGAGTTTTGGACTTGCTTGGGACCTGTTTCTCTTTTCTTCATTTATTTGCTGCCTTTTGGAATAGGAATATTTATCCTATGCCTGGCCTATCATTGCATTGTTGAGGTAGATAACTTGTTTAACTTAACAGGTTTACAACTGGAGGAAGTTGCCTTAGGATGGCCTATACCTAAGTATCACTCACATTTGATTTAGATGAGGCTTTGGACTTTTGAGTCAATGATGAAATGATTAAGACTTTATAGAAGAACATGAATTTTGGGGAGTGATTTAGAATGTTCTGTTTTGAATGTGTCTCCCAAAGTATAGGTGTTGGAGACGTGATCCCCAATGCAAAGGAGTTGGGAGGTGGAAACCTTAGGAAGTATTTAGGTCATGAGGGGTCTATCATCAACAATCTCTTTCCTTTCTTGTTCTTCCACTTTACTCCATGGGATGACAGTTCAAGAAGGCTCACCATATTCCAGCCGCTCATCTTAGACTTCCTAACCTCCAGAGCTATGAGAAATAAATATCTGTTCATTATAAATTACTCAGTCTCAGGCATTCTGTTATAGCAGTATAAAATGGACCATCAATATTATAAAGAACATATGCCTGACACGTGGAGCGTATACTTCTGAGGATAAAAAGGACAATAAAGTGTAGGATACAATAAGAGGGAAACAATATGGGCAGATGGTATATAATCAACAGCCTTTTTGATGCAGTATTTCTTTATCCTCCAATGAAATAAGAGTCTGTGCAAAGGATTTTGTTCAACTTTGTGTTAGACATGTTTTGAGCCTTTTTGTACACTAATGTAGCAAGAACTTTTTAATATACATTTTTGATTGGTTGGTTGGCTGTTTGAATGCTAATACATTCTTAGACAAAGTAATCAGATTACATTGTTAGCAGTTTTCAAGGCAGAGAGGCAGGGTTAAATTCACAAGGGCTAGCTCTGTGTAAATGGTCAATCTGTTTCCATGGTAACAGGCTGGCTGAGTAAACTATAAATTTGTAGGTGTTGGTTTGTGCCCTCTTATCTTAAAGAATCTGAAAAAGATTGTTACTATAAATATGGTTTCCATCTCTGGGCTAAGTACAGGTCTGAGGATAAATTTAGGGAAGAGAGGGCTTTTAACGTATATAAATACCAGCTCATAAGGACACCTTTTCTGCATCTTGCACCATGTTTTCATATTAAGTATGATCTTATTGCAGTTTCCGCTCTTCTAATTATAAGGAAGCATACTTCATAACATTTTCTGAAGGCATCCATTTCTATGATTTCCTTGGCCACAGGTGCTGATGTAGATCTCAGTAATGCAGAAAGCTATTGTTTTTAATACAATGTATTATCATCTTTTCAGGGCTATCACAGCAACCAATTTTAGTAGACACAAAGAAGATTTTAAAATATGATACACAAGAGACATTTTCAAATCCAGAATAAGATTTAGAGACTTGTAATGAACTTAAATGAACATTTGGACACTATTTAAAACAGTGGAGAGTTTTCATTTTTTACACAAACAGGTATGTGGTTGTTTTTGCTTTTTTCTCCCTTTTAAGCTTGTTTCTTCATATAAAATAATCTTTAGAATTTAATTTCTTTTAATTATGAACCGCAGCCTTGCCTCCTGTTTCTTTACTTTGAAACCATTGAACGGGGTTTTTCTTTCTATATGCTTTGATTCTTTCCAGTGTGATGGTGCAATTTCTTCTTCTTCCCCACACCCATTAGTCCCCTGCTGAGTTGAATTGATCGTGGAACTCCCATTGATTTCAAAGGGAATTCCATACTCTGAACACCTGCCTGGATGTGCATGTGCATATATAGCCAAGTGATAAAGTGGCTGAGAATTACTTACAGCATGTGCAAGATGAAGATTAGAATAATAATTTCATCATTATCATTATTATTGCTATTTAATATTTATTTAGCACCCTTACTCTTAGAAGCTCAGGAAACTTTATGAATTTTAAATTAGCCAATGGGCTCTAATCTTAACTACACTCTTACATACCAGGTAAAGCACAGAATTAATAATGGATTTGAGTGACATATATTGTTAGGGGGATCAAATTTCATTTCTGTTTAGCTTTCTTCTGTTATTGGAAAACAGCATTATACATTTGCCTAGAAAACTGGGTAGCCATTCTTATTTTAGTACTTAGCATCCATTTTACATTTATTTTGGAATAACTCCAGGTGACATTTAAATTAAAAAAGAAGCAAACTGATATATACACGCAAAGGTAATTTTTATTTTTTGCAAAACTAAACTTGTGAAAAATAAAATTTGCTATTTTTCTTATGAAGACTTATAAAGACTGTACTTATTACATTCAACACCTAAAGTTGGATACATCTGAATAAATTTTTGTGGTTCTTCAAGGTAAATAGATTCAATGTTCTATCTTTGGGCTATATTAAATGTGGAAGTGAATTTCAAAGTATTAGAATGGATTACTTGATACTACTCTCCTTGTCTAAAATCATACCACTATAAAACGCAGACATTTTGTGACCTTAATGGAGTTATCCAAAATATCAATTTTATCAATAATACTTTGCAAAAAAGTGTTCATTTCTGAAGCTTTCAAAATATAATATTAGCTCTTCTGGATTTTGATGCAGATTTTAGGTATTTTTTTTTCTTTTATAATATACTACTGATTTTCTCTAAGACTTTCTGTTATTCTTTCAGTAATCTACTATCTTGAAAAAGGTTAATCAGACTTATTAATTAATATCTAGGAAGATATTTGGAATTAATTAAACAAAGTAGGAGTTTTTTATATAGAGCTGGACATATTTTAAAATTTCATTAAAAGAAAATTCTAATTGCAGTATGATCAAGTAAAGATCGCGATTTTGCAAAGGATTAGGGGAACAGATAGATGATAGAATAACGTTATTGATTACTGTTTCCTTCAAAAATTTTTACCTTGTTTAATAATAATAAAATTCTAAAAATAAGCTACTTAACTATTTTACAAATAAAAGGAAGTTGATATTGAAGAAATTTGTGTAATTTCAGCAGTCATACAGCTGGTGATTGGAAAAAAAGAAAATCTATGCCTCTAATCCTCCATCCTTCCT
Organism: Tamias sibiricus; assembly: GCA_025594165.1. NCBI lineage: Eukaryota > Metazoa > Chordata > Mammalia > Rodentia > Sciuridae > Tamias > Tamias sibiricus. The sequence goes on along the minus strand of CM046658.1, from coordinate 135,940,027 downwards.
TTATGAGCAGGTCAGTAACAGATTTTGACATGAAGGAACACATGTCAAGGGCTTCTCAAAAACGCAAATATGTGACAGCTAATATAATATGTAATTTATTCATGGTACTACTATTTTTTAGCTTAGGATCATTGCTGTTTTGGGCCTTATCAAATACTTTTCACTCCTAGAACCACTCTCATACTGGGCTTTCATTTCCATATTATTTTACATTTTACATAAACAAATGAAGTTTGCAAGAGTTTTCCTTGTGAATAAATAATGCAATTTCAAATACTTTCATTGATACTATGACATCATTGAGTAGTGGTTCTTGTCACAAGCATTTCAAGTCACATCCATAGCAAAACTGAGTAACTACATGTCACAGACATTTGAAGTCTCTATGGTGGAAATTCTAAATGTCAGATCTAGAGATCTAGCATCTTTTACTTAACTTTTTAACACTTTCTTTAATTATTTGAGGAATCACCTTACAATAAATGTGGCTGTCACATGAATGTGTCATTACAGAAGAGACTTGATAACTATGTGGGAGAAATTCTGGGGAAGTCATTTGGTAATTGTGTGCTAGTTATAGTCCCCCCCCACCCCAGTTTATTTGCAACTGATAAACCTTGTGTGTGTGTGTGTGTGTGTGTGTGTGTGCGCGTGCACGCGCGTGTGTGTATGTACAAGTATACACTCATGTGATTGTTTATTTTTTCTTTACATTTGAATAATAACCCCCCCACATATGTATACCTATATAAACACACATTTGTGTATGAGAGATGTATGTGCTTATGAGTAATAATGAGACATGGGGTTACTAAATTTTATTTGAAACATTTATAAATATCATTTTAGGGTTGGGTATGTAGCTCAGTGGTAAAAAACTTGCCAAGCATTCACAAGTCCCTGGGTTCAAACTCTAGTACCACAAAAATAATTAAATAAATTAAAGCATTTAAAACAGATGGAAAATTCTTTTTGTACTGAGAATGAGAGTTAAACAAAGGTAGGAGCAGAAAGAGTAGTTAAGGGATTATTAGACTATTTCCAATGAGAATGGATTCTGGTTTGAACAATGGTGGTAACAGTAGAATTGGTGAGAAACTGGTGGATTCTAGATTTATTTTTAATATGATTAGAACAAAATTTATTGATGGATTGGTCTGTGCTTGCTGATGAAATTTGATGATGGCTTAGGAACAACAGAAAGTAACTCAAAATTTTCCTTCCTGAGTTTTTTTGTGAATGGTGTTACTGAGACCCAAGACAGGAAAGAAGAGGAAAAACAGAGTTATGTGGAGTTTGGGGACAAAAATCAAGAGCTCAGTATTGGATGTTTGAAGGTCAGAATGTATATTAAATAATTAAGGAGAGATAGTGGCTAGATAGATATGTGAACCTGAACTGATGGTAAAGAGCCAGTATTTAAAGGCATAAGACAAAGCATATCACCAGAGTGTTATATATATAGGAAGAAAAAGGAAGGCTGAGAGCTGGGGCATGTCAAAGTTTAGAAGACATTGCAAAGGAGGATGAGAAAGAGTAACTGTGGTAGAAAGAGAGCTAATAGTGAATGATGAACTAAAGGTGAAATGAAGAAAAATTTCAAGAATGAGAAAGTTGACAGTTGAATCAAGTACTACCATTTGGTTGAATGAGAAAAAAGACTGAACATTGACAATTGGTTTTTAGCAACAAGGAAGTAAGTAATTCATGACCTGATGAACACCACCTGATCACTCTACGGCACCACTTGGTGTAATGCAGACTGAAAGAAGAATTTTAAAGAAAGCATAAGAGAAGTCAGGCATGGTGGTGCACACCTGTAATCCTAGTGACTAGGGAGGCTGAGGCATGATGATTGTTAAGTTTGAGGACGTCTTCAGCAACCTAGGTAGACCCTGTCTCAAAACAAAACAAAAAGGGATAAGAGTACAGGTATGCTCCCTGATCTTTTCAGGGAAATCCACATCTGGTGACTGAGCAAGGCAGGGGATAAATACCTGGCCATTTTGGTTTGATATAAAGACAATGTGTTTGATAACTACTCTGATATTACCCTGTAAGCTGCCTGGTACCGTAAACCAGGATAAAAACTCTCGGGGGCAGAGTTAAGCTTTTACTACTTTTACTTCTACTTTCTTAGAGCTTAGAGAGGGAAAGAAAGATTTTTAGAGAGAAAGATTAAAGCGAGCTTTTCTTCTTGTCTTCTTAGCTTAGAGTTAGAGTCTTAGAGAGAAAGAAAGATAGAGCTTAGCTTAGAGTAAGATTAGAGCTTCTTTCTTCTCTCTTCTTTCTTCCTTCTTCTTTCTTCTGTCTTCCTCAGGAGTCTCGGCCTAACTCTGACCAGTCATTACTTCTTCTATCTGGTTTCTCTTCTGTCTTCTATCTGGTTTCTCTTCTGTAACCGCTCTGCCTACGTTCTGGCCGCTCTGATTCTTCTGACCGACCGAGTGACTGCCCGGCTGACTGAATTCTCCGTTCTCCTAACTCGGACCGCTTTCACCCGGTTATATACCTTCAGCTTTTCGGGTGCCTACAGGTGCGTCACATACATATCAGGTGGAACTTATGGCTTCCAGCTAGCTGCAACAGCCCTTCCTAATTAGGGCTCCTTCATTACCCCATTGTACCTGTCTGGGGCTTATTAGTGTTAGCATGCCGAGCAATGAGCAGTCCAGGGCAATGTACAGATAGAGAACATCAGTAGATCTTCTCCATCAGACTTTCCACTTCTGGACTATGTTTTCCCTTTGATAAAGGCACATAAATAAAACTTTTCTCAAAAATTGTCTATTAGTTTTTTAGATCCAACAATTTCTTTGTTGATTCTGTCACTTCCCTAGGGTTGCATTTAGGAGGAAAGGCCAACAGTCTATGTTAGTTCAATACTGCCAAAAAACTATTGGTAGGGTACTAAAAATCAATAGAGTGCTACTGGTACATGTATTTGGCCACGAGATAATAAGCTTTAATATATTTGGCACTTCAATCAGGAATATATGAAGATCTTTTCAGGTCATGGTATTGAGATTAAAAATATATTAAAAATTTTACCTTGCAATATTTGAATTGAATAGAAGTTCTACACTGTTTATCCCCACCAGAAAAATAGTCTTAATGGTTATTTGCCTAAAGAAGTAGGCTTAGAAGAGAATTTGTTTTCTAGCAGTTAAAATTTAATTGGATAATTTGAACTAAACTCATTTGAGGTTGACATTTTGTGTTTCGTTGTCATTCTTATCAATGAAATTTTGCCATAATAGCTAAATGTGACATCAAATGTATAATTGTAAGGCTGCAAAATAGGTACTTCATAAAATTGAAGGTACTCTCTTTAAGACTATACTCTTTAGTGAAACTCTAAGTGTGTCATTAACCTCAGACTACTAGTCTGGATTTTCAGTGTCAAATGTGCAATTACTTGATAAAGGTGCCAGAAAGGAAACTAAAACCCTGATAAAAATTTTTTAGCAATCCCCATGGTATAGCCATGAGAAAACAATAAAAGCTTTGCCCCACAGACATTTGTGTGAATAAATATCGTAGGGCCAACTCCTGGGAAAAAAGCTGAGAGATAACACCAGGTGTTCCATTTAAATGAGATGGGCATGCCAGTTAACTATTATTAGGAGTCATTCAAATGCACTCAACTAAGTCTTTGCCTTGCTGATTATTCCAATTAAGCAGGCATGCTATTTAACAGGGTAATGAATAAGTGGATCTCTCTTAATTGGGGCACTCAATTTCTTAGTCCATTCTTCTCAGCAAATTGTAGTATAAAAGTTTATTTTCTTCTTCCCTCACTACACCAGTTTCTCCAGTATGGATTCTTGGATCAGGACAGCCTACTTGTTTAGAAGTGATTTTTTTTTTTTAATTATCATGGTCAATTTCAATTTGACCACTGAGGATATGAACAGTTCTAAACAGGGACTCATTCTCAAGACTCTTTAGTACTGCTCAATAAGCCAATATCAGGAAGCTTATTTCAGATTTCATGTATGTAGTCCTATAGAGAAAATATTAACTATGGTTAGGTGTGGATGTTAGGACTAGAGATAACTATCATTTTTCCTCCTGTGAGTCTTTAATTTAAAGCAAAGAACATGTAGGGCTGTCTAATACAGGAAGAAACAAATATGATTTTTTAAAAAAAATACATCCTCTATAACTGGCATATTTAAATGAGGGCAATGAAAATGAAAGTTTTAGAATCAGGAACTTATATAATTGCTTAAAAAGAAGCATGAAATGAAAGTACAATAACTAGATTTCCTTCTATAAATTGTTTTGATATCATTAGTACTGACTTTTTGTTTTCTTTCACATTTCTCTCAGCAAAAGTGCCTGTTATCCATCTGTTTCTCTTACAAAAAAAAAAAAAAAAAAAAAAAAAAAAAAAACAGATAATAAACACAGAAAATCTCACAGTTAAAAGAAACTTTAAATTTGAGCAACTCTCACAGATTTTACACATGGTAATTCTTAATTCTTGAGCTCTGAGCATTTATGTGGTCATGGCTGAGTCATCTCTAGATTTTGAGGTGGGTTCACTTATTATAGTGGGTTTTATTGCTCAATTTTTGGAAATCAGGAACTCCAGATCCAACAGTTACTATTTTTATAAGATGACATTATTGCTTTGACAGTCCATGTGACCTCTCAATTCATTTCTTAGTTATGAAATATAGGGGCTGTTATTAACCCCTCAAAGGTCTCATGAAGATCTCTGTAAAATACTTGAAAACACTGCTTTATTCTGGGGTTGGAACTTGGTGACTCTTCCCTTTCATTCACAACTATGACACAGAGTCCACTTTATTTTTACCATCTTTAGTAAAATTTTCCTTTCCCCCCCCTCTGGCAGCTCAATAAGAAAAAAAAATATGACATTGAAGTATGAAATATGAGTCTGAAGATCAAGAAGTAATAGGAGAATGAGTGAGAAGAATTGCTTGTCATTTATTCTGCATTTTGTGCAGCTGCAAAGACCCATTCCAACAGATGCAGCTGTTTAGGCCTGCTTCGCCTAGTAATTTTTCCAGCAGCATTTCCTTTAAAAAGTGTCATTGACTATTATGATAATCTATCTTATGTAAAAATAGAGTGCTATTAAGTTTGAACAAAGTTACTTTTCATAACTGTCTTCTCACAATAGCAAAATGAAGTAGAGGGAAGGTTTGTGTTTTTCTAACTGCAGTCTGGGCTATAGCTCTCACTGGCTTAACTTCATTATCACACTGGGGTTTACTGGTCCTAGCAAACATGGGCACAGGTTTTTCCGACCTTCGCTTGTAGGATTCCTCAGAATTGCACTGGTGTTAAAAGATGGGATAGCTCTCTGTTTTTTGTTTGTTTACTTTGCTTCAAGTGAAGAAGATAAATCTGAGTGTATTCATTAGAAAGGAGGAAACAAGTCAGTATATTACATTTCCAAACCAATGATTCACTTTTCTTCTTCCCAGGCTACTAAACTGGATTGGGAGCTGATGTTTAATTCTCAAACTGTAGAGGTATGGAAGATGGCAAAGCTCAAAATTTTGATTTGTAAATGTGTATTTATTTTCAGTGAAGTTGAATATGCCCCAAATTGAGGCATTTGGGGGTCCCTAATAATCTTCTTCTCTATTGAGATCTTGAACCATTTAAGCAGAAGATGAAAAGGCATATTGTCAGGAATTTACGGTAATGGCTGAAGTTTCTAGCCCCTTGTACCGGGATGGGCCTTTCTTTGTCCAGCAAAGAAAGGTAAGGGAGCGTACCTCAGCAGTGAGATGAGACAGGAAAGGTAGAAGTCACTGGCGACCCCTCCTCTGCCTTCCAAAGACCCAGGGACACACCAGGGAGCCAGGTCAGTGCTGGAACTCAGGTTTATTGAGGAAGGTGGACAGTCTTATAGTGGACATGAGCCAGTCAGCAAAGAGATTATAGAGACAAGTAACAAACATGGGCAAGTCCTATTGGCAGAGTCTCCTATCCTATCCTTGGGGTGGTTTCGGTTCTCATGATACGTCAGAGCAATGCCCCCTGCTTGGGTCAGGTCCGTAACAGGGCGTGGAAAGCAGCCAGAGAGCCAGAGCTCTTTACCCTCTTGGCCGACAAGTTCCAACAACCCCGACAGCATATGGAAACTGAGACATCACCTTTATTACTTCTAATAGATGGTCAGGGTCATGTGGTTTGTAGTTTGTGCAACAGTGAACCCAAGAAGTAGCAGTCTTAGGGGTTTACCAGGGTGAGCTGGATAGGCCTCTCTCCACCTACTCCACATTGCTCCTTTAAAATCTGTAGCTCAGAGGAGCAGATAGCAACATGCATTCCTATGGGAAGCTCACTTCCAGGAAGATCAGAAGAAAGATCTGTTCTACTCACAGGGAATTCTACTTTCAATCTCATAGTTATGAGACAACTGAGAGAGGGAATGAGAAAGACTGGGATTGTTACAGCCTGGGAACCTCTTCCCCATGGAAAGAAAAATTAAAAATGAGACATTTCTCACATCACCACTTTGTTGAAATGGTCTAAAAATAACATATGCTGGTTTTAAACGCAACACTTTACCCGTGTTTCTAGCAATGTCTATATTGTGCCTGTTAACCTTTCCTTTTATTTTATCTTTTACTAAAATAAAAACATCAAGACATTTAGGGAGGAAAACAATAGTAATGAAACATCTTATTTATGTTGACTGACTGCCAGGTGAAACAGTCTGTGCCAGTTGGCAGCAATATCGAACATGCCATTGTTCCATGATATAAAGGATTAGGGGACATTCTGATCATATCCAGAGTTGCTGCAGACATCTGAATCTGATTTATTTGTCTTCTTGAGACCTGCAGATGGTCAAGTCTCCTTTTCATTGCCTTTGGGATCAATCCATTTCCTGAGCTGATGGAACTAACTAGCCTGATATTCCTAGTGCACCTGTCCCCATTGACTGAAAAAAGATCTCTGATTTATAGTCAGCATTCTTATTAGGGTCTTATGGCAGATGTTGGTTTGTACTACCCATCCAGGGTTAAGATCTGAAGGACAGAAAATAAAAGACTGCAATAGAACTTCCCATCATAATGAACTGCTCATCATATGAAAAGGTAAACTTTGAACTTCTACTTCGTATAGCTTTTGTCTTACTGTTTAATCATAATAACTTGGCAGATTTGGGGAAGTCAAATGGAGCCTAATATTGGCAATTTCACCTGGTTCATCCTATTATATGAATTCATTCAAAGTTCTCAGTGTGCTGTCTGTATATTCCCAAGAAATTTAAATGTTTGTGTATTTATAAATACATACAAATAATTACATATTGTGAATAACAAGGTGTAGGCATTTTAAGTGTTACATGTGTATACATGTATACATGTAACATCTAAAGGTTTTAGACCAAGTAGATATAATATTATGAATATATATAGCACGCATTTGTTATAATTAAAAAACCCTCATAACTTCAAGGTTAATTGCCATGTGAAATCTGAAAACCATATGAAGTTTCAAACCTTGTACACTCATGAGACAATGAAAAATTTAAAGGCAAAAAATCTTAATATTTTGAATATAGTTTTGAATTATAGTTCTCCTGAAGGATTCTACTAGCTCCCCAGACACTCTCAAATCACAAACTTTCATTTATAAATGATGCTAATATAGTAGAGAATAGCACGTGTGTGTGTGTGTGTGTGTGTGTGTGTGTGTGTGTGCACATGCATGTGTTATTGAGGGGAGTAGTCTACATATGGTGGCTAGGAGAAACTTCTCTCAGGAGAAAACTACAAACCAAGGGATAATGATGAAGAGGAGCCAGCCAGTGACTACCCTGGGAAAGATCATTTTCTGCAAAAGCAGTATCCAGTACAAATGCTCTGACCAGAGAACTTAGGAGTTTGCATTATTGACTAACTCAGAGAATGGGATGATCTCTTCATAGAAAGATTTGTAAACTTCAGTCACTCTTGGAACATCAGTTTAGATTAACAAAGTATCATAGAAGAAGGAATGTGGCACTCTTTTGGAAAGATGCACTGATTTTATGGTAATGCTACTTTATCAATGGCCATTCCAGTTTTGCTCAAGCTAAAGGATGTCCCATGCCTCTTTTCTACTAAGTGTGAAGATTTGAATTGCAAAGAAAAGAGTGAAAAAGGACAACTGCTGACCCAGTCATTGTCATTTCTGTCGAACCCAATTGAATAAATATTTAGTAAAGATATATAATAATTGCAGCACTATTCGCAATAGCTTAGAAACGGAAGCAACTTAAGTGTCTATAAACTGATAATGAAAAAAGAAAATACAGTACACATACACCATGGAAAGCTATTTGGCCATAAAAAAAACAACAAAATCCTGTCATTTGTAACATGGATGGAACTGCAGATCATTACGTTAAGTGGAATAAGCCAGACACAGAAAGATGAGTACTGCATGATTCACAATGTGCTACCTATATACTCTCAAGAACTTTAAATGTTTATGTATTTATAAATACATACAAATGATTACATATTGCAAATAATACAGAAAGATAGTACTACCACTTGTATGTGGTAAGTAATAAAGATGATCTTGTAGAAGCTGAGAGTAGAAAGGTGGCCGCAAGCCTGGGGAGAATAGGGAGGGATGAGGAAGGGCTGATGAATGGGTTCTAAGTTGCATCCAGACAGGAGCAAATGGCTGTAGTGTTCTATTGCACAGCACGGTGACTGCAGTCCACAATAACATACTGTATATTTTGAAAGATTCCTGAAAGTTTTTAACCATAAAAAATGATAAATATTTGAGTAGACATATTTACCCTGATTAAAACATTGCACAGTATATACGTGTATCAAAATAACACATGGTACACCAAAAAATATGCAATTTTTGTATTTTTCTGTATCAATTAAAAATTAAAAACAAAACAGCTTTCTGCCAAAACAAAGTGAAAAAAGACATATAATAATTAAGCAATTAAAATGTATACTTTATTAACTTAAGGATGTGAATATGGAAAAGTACACAATTTGTTAGAATTAACCATATGTGAAAAGTTTAAATCTGCACATTTCTAATAAGTGTACAGTTATATACATGTCGGTCAAAGAATTTAAAGTAGGAATTTCACTTATTATTCAAATAAGAATCTGAAAAAAATTATATTTATATATCATTTTATAAATTAAAAATTTTAAATACCTTTGGTATCTGAATATGCCTGAAAAAAATGTTTTGGAAGGATAATATACTTTATATTCCTCTTCAACTTAAATTTGCTACCTGTTTCATACACTAGCTTTAGAATGTTTATTGGTGATCCCTATGCAAAAACTCTAGAAAGATCATATGCAATTGATATAGTTTGGGTATCAGAATTGGTAAAATTTTAATTCAAAATAAAAATGGTGTACTCCTTAACTCATCTTTGCAATCTGCTTCAAAATGTGGCAGTTCATCCTATTAAAGAAGGTCTTAACCTTTCACATACCTAAGTATTATCATTCACTGATATAATTTCATTGAAAAGTAGCTTTCTGTCCTTGGTAGATGGACAGTTACTCCATATTACATTTACCCAAATGTACTTCTTTAGGTTCTTTTAGACCCATGAGCTCATTAGGAATGTGTTGTGTCTTAGCCTGTAAGGATTTGGTCAACTGCTTCACTTGAAATATCCCCAGAGTTACCACCATCTGTGACAGCTGGGAAAGTTGTATAGGAGGACTGGGCAGGATGTACAAATCCTATTTAAGTGTGAAAAGGCACTTTTATAGCTTCTGTTTCTAATGTGATCCTTTATGTTTTTGCTATGATAATTCATTTGTAAGTTCTTTCTGAATCATTTCAAGATCTGGGTCCAACTCAAATACCACCTCTCCTGGGAAAACTTTCTGAATCCTCTTTCATGAGTCCCTAACATTGTTTTTCAAAACCAGATGGAGTTCTACTGAAAGATACTGCTTTCAAAAGCACTCCTACCACACTGTGGGTCTGCTTTTATGGTATGACAATCACATTCTGCTTTGTGTTAGAGTTATTTGTGGATTATAAACTGCTGAGTTGCTAAGGTGGTGGAGGAAAATGTACAAGGTTTGATTTCAATGAACTCTAGGTTGGAATTCACTTTGACTTCTGGAATCTTTACTATATTTCTGTCTCATAGTTTTCTCATTTATAGAAGAGGGCAAATGTATTTTTGTGATTTATTTGATAATTATAAAAAATTTTTTCCCATAAACCATATAGGACACATTGAGTACTCTTATATATTTATCTTTTCTTTCTTACCTGGTGTTTGGGGTTATGATATTTTTAATCATATAATTTCACAGAAGTGTCTATTATTCTATTTTGGATGTCTAGGAAAACACAATTTAAATCTGCTTTTTTTTAAGTATTAGAAGAGCTACTCCTGTTATTAACTGTGTTCCTAATCTAAAAAAAACATTGAATTAAAAATACTACAGTGTGAAACCAGTAAGAATTATCTAGGAAAATGGGAAAGGCCCTGGAGGACAGTCTCCAGTCCTGAAGGAAGATAAATCATATATATATATATATATATATTTAGAATTTAATCAAGTAGTACAAGCCTGCCTAGAATAGTTAAGAAAGAAGGAGGTAAGAATGGGCAGAACTTGGGGACAGATGGATTTTTCAGAAGTATTCAGGCGTTTGACTTAATCTTCAGGGATATGGGAAGATATTGAAGTGTGATAAACTTCAAGGTAACATCATCAGAATGTATGTTTTTCATAATCCTTTTAATTATAAAGCAGGGAAAGGTAAATGGTAAATAAAAGTGACTACAGATAGATCAGTAAGGATGGCATGGGACTAAAAGAAGAGATATTGCAGGTATATACATACATATATAAAAGTATGTTTAAGCTTGTATGAGTAACTTTAACAGCTTCTTTTTGAGCTCTGGAATAATAACTTTATAAATTCACTTTATTTGATTTATCATTGTATCCTCCTTTTTGTATAATAATTAGTTATGGGTGTGATAATCAACTATTATAAACTTATATCAAAGATTATTTGTACAATTTCATTTTACTAACCAACATACTGATCTAAATACATTGATGTAGAATTTTTGACAATTACATAGAATTCCTTTTAGATGTGCAATATTTTACTTAATCCTTTTAATGGTTTTCTTTTTGAGGATTTTTGCTCATTTTCAAAAATTATTCTCCTAGTCTCTTGGTGTTTCAAGTGCGTTTTCTTTTATATTGTTTTATCATGTTTTTTCCCAAGCTACATTTTTTCCTTGGCTCAATATGTGAATTCTGTTTTCATTTGTTTTTCAGGGACAAATTTTATTCTTTTCCCAATGATACAGTGCCCTAATATTCCCCTCAGAGGTACTTCTGTAGTCTACATCAGTTGTGGGTTTGTGTGTGTGTGTGTGTGTGTGTCTGTTGGTGAGGACTGAACCCAGAGCTTCACACATGCTAGCAAGGCTGTACCACTGAACCATATCCCAGTTCAGTTGTGTGTTTGTATTGCCCTTCTACCCAATCTTAAGTAGCAAATGAAAATTTATAATTACAACAAACACTGCTGCAAGTATTATCTATCTTATTAAGCACCTGCAATAAGCTTCCTGCATGGAGAATAAATAAGCAATTCCCAGAGAACACTAGCCACCAGCACATTTATTTTGCTAACAGGTATTTCTGGCTCCTTCCCAGCTGTTTGTAACATAGTACATTTAGATGGGACCTGGACATACATACTTTTACCTGTCTTTGCAGATGATTTTCAAGCTTACCCACTTATATGAACCAGTAGATTTATGCACCATGTATTAGACATTTGAACTCATTTAATCCTCACAACCCTATAAGTACTGCTATTATTAATATTACTTCCTATTTCATGAGAGAGAAAATGAAGGCATTAATTTCACATACTTAATAAATGATGGACCTGAGCTTTACACCCAGGCAGGTTGATTTCAGAGTATATACTTTTAACTACTATGAGATCTGATTCCTAGAAAGTGCCTTTAAATATGTATTAGGCTACCAAGAGTTTCCTTCTAATATCTTGGCAGGTGTTTTCTGAGATTTTACATAGAGACTTTTTAGGAAGAGTAGAAGGATGGGTGGACTTGAGAATACAGGTCAGAGAAGTAATGTTCTGTCATAACTATAACTAGTTTTGGTGGGATTTAGAAAGTGAGCTAGTCTGTTTTCTGGTGAATAGATATACCTGCATCAGGGGCTGTGTCATACGGGGTATACAACTTCATCCCACCATTTTCAAGCAGTTTCTGTCTCTCACTGTAAAGTCTACTTTTCGATCCCAGCATAAAGACAAAGCCTGTGTATAAAAATTGCCAATTTTATTTACCACTTACCATACACTAGGTGGCTGTAAGTAGTTTCCCGTATTTAAGCTTCCTACCTACTATATGATATGGCTCACCCATGTCTTTCATTGGTCAGTCTTCATGCTTCATCTCATTTGACCTATCAGTAACATTTGGCTCATCACCTGGGGTGAAATCCTATGTCTTTCAGTGGCCTTCAAGACTAGGTTCAGCTTTCCTCCCAGCTCGCCTAACCCTACTCTCCATCCTGACTTCTGCACTCCCCTCTTTCTTGGTCCCCTGAAATGCATTGACTTTCTTGCTGTTCTTGGAAAACACAAGCACACTGCTGCTTCCCAGGATGTCACTCTTTCTTTCTCCTGGAAATCTCTCCAGTTCTTCTTATGGTAGACCTTCTGCTAAAAAGGCCTGGGATATAGGTCAATGGGAGAGCACTGCTCAGTTCAAGCCCTGGCACTGTTTAAAAATAAGAGAGAAAATAAAAAGAAAAAAACCCAGACAAAATAAAAAATCATTTGTTTTCTAATGTTAACTTTGTATTTCTCTTAATATATTTATTTATTATATGTAATAATTATAAATTCATACATATTATATTTATTTCTATATTTCCAATTTTATGGTTACTTGTTAAAATAGGTAAAGCTAGTTAAACTTACATCATTTTTTTCTTCACGTCAGATATTTTGGAGAAAAAGAAAAATGCAATTTTTCAAAATGACTTCAGTTCTTTTGTTTGTTTTACTCTTTTAGGTGGTTTTGATAGCATAATGACAATCTGTGCAATTAAATTATAGCATGCAGTTGAGGTAGTGTATTTTCACTTCCAGGCAGGATTGCTGATGAAGATACTATCTCATGTATAAATTATTGGGCTAGAAATAAAGATAATGCAAAATTATTTTTTTACCAAGATTATTAACCAGTGTGAATATGCAAATATTTCCATAGATAAATTCAAATATTTTGGGAATATTTATCTGAGTAGTTTAAGTAACTGCAGCAATTAAAAGGTTTATTTAATTTTGGGGAGTAGATAAAAACATAGGAAACCTAGTATTTCATCCTCAGTATCTTTACCAGGTTTTTTGATATCAGAGCTATATCAATCAAGTGAAGCAAAAATTCAGAATCTTGAATTCTAATAGTTTCTTGATTATCTGTCTCAGAATTTTTGTCATCAAATTTTAGGATTTAAAAAAATAAGAATATCTGACATTTTAATTTAATGGAGTAATTAAGTAAGCAATGACCACATACCTTGCTGATGGAGATAAGATGGCTGGTAAGGACATATGCTCAAAAAAGGGGTGTTTGAGTAGCTGAAATTTTCCATCTGTGGTAGAAATGAAACCATTCAGTCCACAGCATAGAGTTCATTCTTATTCCTTTGCTTGAAGCACTGGGCATTAGTAGCTTGACTACTGATGTGTACCAGAGACTAATATATATACCTCTAATTTAAAAGAACATTATTTATGATTTATTTTAATGTTTTATAGAGCATAATTAACAAGCCACTTTTTAAGAATACATATTCATAGGTTTGTATCCCCTTTGCCCTTGATGTATATATTCATAATGAACTAATTTCATTTTTATTTCTTTTGAAATCTGGAGATATCCTCCAAAATTTCCTGAATTTATTAAGTGAAATACATTATTTCCTTTTTATGTTGATTTGATGCAAATTAAAGTTTTTCACCCAAGTGTTTCCCTATAAATTACATGGGATATATTTATATTTTAAAAGTTATTCATCATTTATCTGGTTATCTTGTCTCTTTTTAAATAGGTGGGGTTTTTTTAGAGCAGTTTTTGACTCACAAAAGATTTAGTGTATTGTATAGATATATATTTTTAACACTTTGCAAATTTATATTATCCTTTAGTAGAAGACAGAACACTGTAAACAGTAAATTGTAGTGTTCAAATTCCAAACTCAAAAAAACCACTAGTTGGATTATTCCAATAGCAACGATGCTCATCTAGCTTTTTAAAATGTTCTTTTTGGTTATACATGACAGTGGAATGTATTTTGACATATCACATATACATGGAGTAGAACTTCCCATTTTGTAGTTGTGCATGATTTGGAGTTACACTGGTCGTGTGTTCATATATGAACATAGGAAAGTTATGTCTAATCAATTCTACTATCTTTCCCATTTCTATCCCCTCTCTCTTCCCCCCACTCAGTCTTATCTAATCCAGTGATCCATTCCTTTTCCCTTCTCCCCCCAATTGTGAGTCAGCGTCAGCATATCAGAGAGAAATTACAACCTTTGTTTTTTGGGATTGGCTTATTTCACTTAACATGATAGTCTCCAGTTCTATCCATTTGCCAGCAAATGCCACAATTTGTTCTTCTTTATGGTGAGTAATATTCCATTGTGTATATGAACCACATTTTCTTTACCTATTCATCTGTTGAAGGGCACCTAGTTTGGTTCCATAGCTTAACTATTGTAAATTGAGCTGCAATAAAGACTGATATGGCTGCATTACTGTAGTATGATGATTTTAAGGCCTTGGGGTATATGCCAAGCAGTGGGATAACTGGGTCAAATGGTGGTTCCATTTCAAATTTTCTGAGGAAATTTCATACTGCTTTCCATAGTGTTTGCACCAATTTGCACCAGTAATGTATGAATGTACCTTATGCCCCACATCCTTGCCAACATTTATTGTCATGTGTATTCTTGATAACTGCCATTCTGACCAGAGTGAGATGAAATCTCAGTGTAGTTTTAATTTCCATTTCTTTATTTGCTAGAGACGTTGAATATTTTTCATATATTTGTTGACTAATCATATTTCTTCTTCTGTGAAATATCTGTTTAGTTCCATTGCCCACTTATTGATTGGGTTTTTTGTTTTATTTTTTATTTTATTTTATTTTTAGTGTTAAACTCTTTGAGTTCTTTATATATCCTGGAGATTAATGCTGTATCTGAGGTGCAGGTGGCAAAGTTTTTTCCCTTCTGTAGACTCTCTCTTCATGTTCTTGATTGTTTCTTTTGCTGTGAAGAAGCATTCCAGTTTGATAACATCCCATTTATTGATTCTTGATTTTACTTCTTGCACTTCAGGTGTATTGTTGAGGAATTAGGTTCCTAAGCTGACATGATGGAGAGTTGATCTAATGCCTAGGTCCTTGATCCACTTTGAGTTGATTTTTGTGTGGAGTGAAAAATAGGGGTCTAAGACAGGCACGGTGGAGGTGCATGCCTGTAATCCCAGCACTTGGGAGGCTGAGACAGGAAGATCATGAGTTCAAAGCCAGCCTCAGCAATGGTGAGGCACTTAGCAACTCAGTGAGACCCTGTCTCCAAATAGAAATACAAAAAAGGGATGGGGATGTGGCTCAGTGGTCAATTGCCCCTGAGTTCAATACCTGGTACCAAAGAGAGAGAGAGAGAGAGAGAGAGAGAGAGAGAGAGAGAGAGAGAGAGAGAGAGTCTACTTTTATGTTGTATTTACAAATGGATTTCCAGTTTTCCCAACACCATTTGTTGAAGAGGCTATCTTTTCTCCAATGTATGTTTATGGTGCTTTTGTCTAGAATGAGATAACTGTATTTCTCTGTGTTTTTATCTGTACCATTGGTCTTCATGTCTGTTTTGGTGCCAATACCATGCCATTTTTGTTACTATAGCTCTGCACAGATATTTTCCATCTACCTGCTTCTCCAATCATAAAAATTTCTCACCAGAGTGGTACATTTTTCACAATTGATGGACCAATGTTGACACATAATTATCATTCAAAATTCATGGTTTACCCTTTTTGTTGTATATACTATGGGCTTTGATACATGAGTGATGACATATGCTATAATTATAGTATCATTCAGAATAGTTTCCAGACCCTAAAAATTCCCTGGGCTTCAACTTTAATCCCTCCATCTTCCCTAACTCCTAATCCTTTTGCTATCTTTATAATTTTATCTTTTATTATGGCACATAGTTAGGCATTTTTACTTACAAATATACATTTGTTTCCTTCATGCCTTTTCATGTCCTGATATATTATATATTATTTCTTTTTTAAAAAAACATTTATTTATTTGCTTTAGTTGTACACAATGCATTTCTGTTTTTACATAGTGCTGAGGATTGAACCTGGGCTGCGCACATGCTAGGCGAGCGCTCTACCACTGAGCCACAACCCCAGCCCCTTATTTCTTTTTACTACTGAATAATATTCCATTAACTGGGTTCAACTATCCATTTACCCACTGAAGGATGTGTTGGTTTCTTCTGAGATTTAGTAATTGTTAATAAAACTCCAATAAAATTTCAAGTGCATATTTTTGTGTAGACATAAGTTTTAAACTCATATAGTTAAATAATACATAGTTAAATTGTTTGATCACATAGAAAGAGTATGCTGGGCGCGGTGGCGCACGCCTGTAATCCCAGCACTTTGGGAGGCTGAGGCAGGAGGATCGCGAGTTCAAAGCCAGCCTCAGCAATGGTGAGGCACTTACAACTCAGTGAGACCCTATCTCCAAATAAAATACAAAAAAGGGCTGGGGATGTGGCCCAGTGGTCGAATGCCCCTGAGTTCAATCCCTGGTACCAAAAAAAAAAAAAAAAAAAAAAAAGAAAGAAAGAGTAGGTTTTGTTTTATAAGATTCCACTAAACTGTTTTTCCAAGAGATTATACCATTGTGCATTTTGCCTGATTTTGTTCCACTCACAATGAATGAGTATTATGGTTTGGATGTGAGATGTCCCCCAAAAGTTCACAGGACAATGAAAGAAGGTTTAGAGAACAAATGATTGGGTTATGAGGACCTTAACCCAATCAGTGAATTAATCACCTGACCAGATTAACTGAATGGATACTGAAAGTGGGTGAGGTGTGGCTGGAGGAGGTGGGCATTGGGGGCGTGGCTTTGGGGTATGTATTTTATATCTGGCAAGTGGAGCCCCTCTCTCTCTCCCCCTCTGCTTCCTGATCATGATGTGAGCTGCTTTCCTCCACCACACTCTTCCGTCATGTTATTCTGCCTCATCTTGAGCCCCATGATTAGTAGCCCACTGTCTATGGACTGAGACCTCTGAAACCATGAACTCCCAAATTAACTTTTCCTCTCCTAAAATTGTTCTTGTCAGGTCTTTTAGTTCCAGCAGTGAAAAATCTGATTAAAACAACAGGATCCCTGTTGCTCTACATCCACCTGAACTTGGAGTCTTGGCAATATTCTGGATTTTGACTATTCTAACAGGTATAAAGTGCTATTTTAATTTTTAATTCCATAATGGTGTATGATGTATAGACTTTCTTAGGCTTGCCATTGTTATACTTCTTTAGTGAGATGTCTGCTAAACTTTTTTGGTACTGTTTGAAATCAGGTTATTTTTCTTAAAAATTTTGGGGGGTCTATGTATATATTGGATAATAGTTTTTTTTATAGTCCTTTGGAGATATGTCTTTTGCAAGTGTTTTCCACTTTGTGGCTTATTTTCTCATTCCCTAGTGGTATCATTTGCAAAGGATAAATTTTTAATTTTAATTAAGTATAGTCTGTCAATTCTTTCTTTCATGGATCATGACTTTTTGCGAAGGGTGCAAGTTCTACGTCCAGATTCATTTATTTTGTTTTAGAAGTAGATGATGTGATGTCCAGTTGCTCCAGGGCTATTATATTGCCTTTGCTCCTTTGCCATAGACCGGAGTGGTTTTAAATATCAGAAATTAATTGTACCCTAATTCTGGGAGAGAAATATTTAGATAGAATTCTCTAAATCAAATGACTGTGAGTATCAAATGAATGAGTAGAGCAGATTAGTAACCATTATAGCAGGACTGGTGGGAACTGTGGCAAACTGGAATGTATACATAAAGTCATCTATACCCAAGTCAATAAAGCAAGTAGGTGAGTTAAATTTGATCAGAGAGGGGAGGCAGTTTGTTACCTTGTAACTCTTGGTTTATATATAGTAAATGTCATATTTATCACTTTTTTTTATCCTACCTTTCCTAAATAACAGTCTTTTAAATGAATCATAAATGGTGGTTCAAGGAAACTTCTAATAGGTGAAATAGCATATATGTATACATACATACATATATAACATATAACGTATAATATATAATATATAATAGCAGTTAAATATATGTGTGTATATGTATGTATATGTATACAATTCCATCAATTTAAGAAAAATGTGTTTAAGCATCAATCTTATGACAAAGAATAAAGTGTCCTGGTTTGGTATATACACACTCTACAAAGTCTTTCTGCTTCTGATGCTTGTGGCTTTTATCAATTGATTTTCATAAGGGATAACTAACTAGGTGCTCAAAATTGCCACATGCTTTTCTTGTACTTCAAACATAAAACCTTTCTGGCACCCAGAGCTAGGATGTGAAAATGCTAAGCATTAAGCAAAATGGATTAGCCTTCAGAAGGGGAGCTTCAGACTGTCAGTGCCAGAGGGGTTAATGGAAAACAGTGTGTCATATTTGCCATTTCCCCTATATTATCTTGCCTAGAACACCTGCTTAATGAACTAGACATAAATTATCATGCTATAAGCACATTCTTTAATAACAAAAGCCTGTGGAAGCATTTCTTCTTGTTGAAATAATAAAGTCAGAAAAATGATTTTGATGAAGTTTTCTTAAATACTATGTGCAAAAAAAAAAAAAAAAAAAACACATACAAATCCATTTATGTTTTTGCTGGATGTTTTCCCTCTCTCTAGAGGTAGTAAAAGAAATTTTCTGAGCTTAAGTGATTTGTTTCAACGAGAGTTTGGATATTTCTTTGTCAGGGTCATAGGTATGTTTTAATTTGGTATATTCTCCAATAGTCTTAAAAATATTTTCTTTTGTTTCTCATGTTTTTCTCAGTTGTAATAATCTTCTTGCAATTTCTCCCTTCTGTGTGTGTGTGTGTGCACGTGTGTGTGTATGTGTGTGTGTATAATTTAATAATGTTCAGATATCATTAGTTAAAAACAAGTTTGGCTGACTATGAATATATTGATAGGAAATATTTCCTTACATTTAGATGTAATGCCAACACATGATTTTTTCCTATAGATATATAATTGTAGAAAATAGACAAAACTGAATAACATCATTAAAATAAATATTATGCCTTAAAATGGTTTATTTACATAGGAAATTAACTTACACTTACAATATAGATTAATATATCTCTTCCTTGATTCCAAAACATTTCTCCAGTTAGATATTTTTACTCCATTCATGTTGCTCTAATATTAGTTATTATTGCCCTTTTCCCCTGTCTGTCCCTTTTCTTGCTGCCTTTTCCCACCTACTTGTTAAAAAATTCCTTCATTGCACAGATTTGATAGTATAGGAATATCAAAATCAACTGAGCACAGAATCTCAGTTTGTTCAAATATTTTACTTCACTGAAAATTTATATATAATAGTCTGCACATAAAATCCAAACAAAATGTATAAATACTTTTGGAAAACCAATGAGTAAATAAAATATAATGATAGCTTTTCCTTCTGTTTTGTACTATCTTGCTTCTAGTACTTTCTTTGTTTTCGAACATATTTAGTCTCAAATGCTTCAGCTGCAGTGGCTCTCAGATTCCACAAGTAAGTGTTAAAATATAGGATATTCCTTACTGTTCATCCTTTACCTAAGCACCTGGCTTTTTTTTTTTTTAAATAGCTGTAAGTCTATAATTTTATAAAACTAGCAACATGTTTTACTTTTAAAAACTTACTTTATTGTTCTTTTAAATTCATCAGTATTGGCAGAAAACTGCTACCTGGCATTTTCAGATTCATAAGATAGAGTTTAGTAGAAAGTATTAGTGAAAAGCATGATGTTGGAATCATTCTTCAGTGGCATCTTCAAAATTTGTCTATGAAGTCTTAGAACCTAGGCTAGAGCTGCCTTTTTTTTTTTTTTTCCCACCTCACCTGGTGTATTAGCTTTTTACTACTATGACAAAAATACCTGACAAAAACTACTTAAAGGAGGAAAAGTTTATATTGGCTCATAGTTCCAGAGATTTCAGTCTATGATTGGCTAGGTCCATTGCTCTGGGCCTGAGATGAGGTAGAGTATCTTGTTGAAAGGCTGTGGTAGAGGAAAGCTAATCAACTCATGACAGTCAGGAAGGAGAGAGAGGGAGGTAAGAGACAGAGAAGAGATCTAGTCCACAAGGGCATGCCCCCAGGGACCTAGGTCCTCTAACCATGCTCCACCTGCTTACAGTTTCCATTTCCTCCCAATTATTAATCCATCAAATGAATTATTCCACAGATGAGGTCAGAATCCTCATGATTCAATCCCTTCTCCAAAGCCCCATCTCTGGACATGGCTACATTGGGGACCAAGCCTTCTTCTATACATGAGCTTTGGGGCATATTCCAGACAAAACCACAACACTTGGGAATAGAAAATATTCTTTAAATTTGTATAATTTAGTTTGCTTTAAAGATGCATTTGCATATTCATTTATTTTATAAATAAGTTCTATGTTCATTCTGAATTGTTAGGGAATAAAGGAAACATGGTTATGGGCTTCAAAGCCTTCCTCAACTGCATCCTTCTTGCTACCACTAGCAGTCATAGGAAGATAATGCATTTCTGAGCCAGCTCCCTTGAGTCAAATTGTCTCCTTGTGTATCAAAGCAAAGATAACTTGTTTTCAAATATAAACAAACAATGCTTTCTATATTTGATTTTCCACTCATTTAGGAAAAGATTTGAAGTGGCAATTATATATTCTAACTCTGGAAAAAAAAGAGGTGGTCTCTGGATCACTTAATAAGCTTGCCAGGTAAATTGATTAATTGCATAATTCCATATTTTAGGGGATCTAAGCAAAAAAAGTTATATGCTCTTGATTGGTTTATTTATATATTAAAAAATCTTATATTCTAACATAGGATGTAAATGAGAAAAAACATGTGAATAGAGAATTCTCAGTCCAAGAAATTAGTCATATGAGATTATCTTTATCATTAGAATAAATAACAATGAATATAATCTGAGAAAATATTCTGAAAAGACAATGGTATTCTTTCTGTAAGGTCTTCAAAAAATGTTTCTCATAGATCTTGGAGTATAATGAAGAAATATAGTAGTAAATCATGTTTGCTAATATGATCCAATGAACTTTTGGCTGGGGATGGATTGCAAGCACCCCAGGACTGAATTCTCCAGTGAATACTTAAAACATGGAAAACAATGACTGACCATGCTGTTATATTGCTGTGCTGGGTAAGGGCTCTCTGCTCAACTTACCAGAAGTAAGGAGAGGAATGAACTTGTCATTTAGTTTTGACAGTTTAAAAGACAGATGTCTAGTCTCAGTTGGATGTTTATTAATGTTCAGACCACCTGTGGCAGAGGCAAGAATTTTCCACCAAGACATTTGCATGCCTCTAACCTATGTACAGAGATTTGTAGAGGCCTCCGAGTTGTGGAACTTCTAACAAGACTTAATTAGAGGTTTCAGTTTACAGATTTGAAAAGGTCTTACATTTTCTATATTTTTCTTGGGAATTAGTGTATGTGCTAAGAAATGCATCCCACAGTGAGAATTATGATTTATTAATTAACACTTGGTTATGATACTAGCACTTGCCAATATATCACAGTAGGTGAGAATAAATATAACAAACACAATTCAAATCCTGTCAGTTTTTTTGGCTTACATCATGCTGTTCATTGTGCAATCTAATTAAAAACAAAGATCAGTATTAGCATTATGATTCCTCCTTTCTCATTTAGTTTCCATCTTTTCTTCTTTATTATGTCTGCTTTAATTTTATTTATTATTTTTGAAATCTCAGTGTGCTAGGCTACATGTTTTTAAGCTATCGATTTAATTTTTTTTAAGATTAATTCTAATTCTTATAGGCCCTTTAGCTATGCTCAAGCATTGAGTAGAAGTTGAATTCTGACATTAGAATTTATTCATTAATGCATTTGAATATATTTAAGCATTTGATTACCTATAATTAGTATTTTACATTCTTATTCATCATTTGATTTATGCTTCTCTTTGAAAATTCCTTATAATTGCTAAAACACTGCACACACTGGATGTAATACAAAATATCTAATTGCTAAATCAAATGTACACAAATTAGAAACCTCACTAAAGATCAAACTTTCCTAATCATTATTCAATAGTTAAGAGACTTAGGTGAAGCAAGATGTTTGAATCCCCAGTGTGACTCTTCACCCTTTCTTCTCTAACAGATGTATGTAGATGCCTTACCTAGGAGAAGTATTTTACTTGTCCTAATTTTATGCTCCTGTAGTTATAGAGGTTATATGACACTTTCAAAGAAGCCATGCCTAATAAATATTATTTTGGTTTTGTTTACTTTTTGCAATCTCTAAACTCAGGTATATTCAGCTAAGAGACTACTAGAGAACATAAGTCAGCTATAAAAAAAAAAAAAAAAAAAAAAAAAAAAAAAACCAACAAAAACAAAAATACCAACAACGAACATTTGGTATACATACAGGGGATCACACTGGATCACCTACTTTTTTTTCTTGTCTAGAGGAGTTTCCTCCCACAGAATTTCCCAGGTATAGGGTATAAAGATTTGTTATTATAACACTTTATTTCATAACATTGCTCATTCTTTACTTTTACTCTAAGATAAGTTTATCATGTGTTTGTAATAAGAGCATAACAAGTTAACATTTTTTCTAATGGCTAAATAGTGTGCTCATTATAAGAAAACATTTTACTCAATGTGTTCCCTATTAATGGATATCTCAAGTATTTGCTATGAATAGAAATTGCCAAGTGTTTTACATAGTTCACTATGTTTTATTAGTTTAATATTAAAATATTAATTCTTTTCTCCTTATCTTCACAAGTGCAATGAATTTCCTCCTCTTTGATTTTGAGTTTAACTTGCTTTGGCAAATTTCTACTTAGGGGGCAGAAGTTACTGTGTTCCAATTCCAAGCCTGGGCCTTTGGAAGCCTTGCATATTTCTGCTTGCTCCCTGGAACCTTTGTGATCTCCATGAGGATAACATGCACAGGTTAGTACTCTGGATCCAGGAGAAGCATGACACATGTGGGGCATAGCCAAGTCTCTGCAGTCAAGCCCAACCGATTATGAGAAAGTAGTCTCTTGGATGCACAAGTAAGACTGGTCTAGATCTGCAGAGCTGAAGATAAGCTCTGCCTAGATCCGTCTTCCCTCAGCCCATGCATCAATGAGTAGAAGTAAATACTTTTTGTTTCAAGTAACCAACTTTTGGAATGGTTTGTTATGGAGAAACTTTTGTGGCAATAACTACAAGTATATTCAAATGAAGGATAAATTCCTAGGCCTACAATTGCTGTGACAGTAAACATTTCCCTAACTTAGTGCATTATAGATTGCATTCTTTTCTAATATTTAACGATAAAAATGTAGCCTAAGTTATTTTGATTCTCGACTTATAGTTTCTACATTTGGGAAATTTATCCATCCAAGATACTATCCAGAAAACAGTCTTAATAGCTTATTCTTACTTTGTTTGTTTTATTTATCTCTTTATAGATCTGAATGTATTATTTCTATAAAAGAAAAAAATTCAAGAAAAGAAAGTCTACTGCCTAGAGTAATAACGTAAACACATTGGCACTATCTCTACTAAACTCTGTCTTTACCTGTTTTTCCCCCCAGCAGATTTCAAGCCTAGAGCATCCTGAAAAGAATTTGGATAAGGTCTGCCTGCCATTCATGGCAATCAGGACTCTCAGCAGTGGAAGCCCAAACTTACATAATACAGATATTTAAAATTATTGAATGTTTTTGTTGGTGGTGGCGGTGGAAAATAATTTTTTTGCAAGCAATCTAGTCTGTCTGTCTGTTGAATTGGGATGCACTTGTTAAATTTTAGTTTTGCTGAAGAAATATGGACTCCCAGGTTACTCATGCATATGGCAGTGTACACAACAGAAAATACTATTGTATTACAGATGCTCACAAGGGAGTAAGACCAGGAATGGAGAATTGCTCAATAGTTATAAAAATCATATTGAAGACAACTTATTCCTCTGAAGTATAGCTGATTCCCCCATTTCAGTAGGTACTATAAATATGGGTCAAGAAACTTTAGAGTGGTATGTACCTGGATCATAGTGGCTTCTCACTCTATTGCCTGTTATTGAATGGTTGTTTTGTGAGTTGCCATTATCTTATACTGAGAGATAGTACTAGAAACTTCTCTGTGAAGGTCATTGTTGCACTTGAGCTGTGGATATAGTTTAGTATATAGTAGCATTCTTTCTGAAATTTCAGAGTAAATATCTTTTTCTCATATTGTGTGCACAGCCACATTTTTCCTTGCCCCAAATTTTCATCTAATTAAAATCATTTTGTATTTTGTGCTACTTATATCTTTGAGAGCCACTCTGAGCCTACCAAGCATATAGCAAAGTATAAAATGTGACTATAAATAAAGAAAAAACTGGCTGAAGTATGATAAAGTGAAACAAACTTCAACATATCCTTTCTATGTGACATGAAATTATGACATGGAGATGGGTTCTCCAACTCACATTACATTGCTCTCCCCAGATTTTAATTGACCTGCCTACTAGTTTTGACATTCATTTACAAAGGACACATGCACAGTACTGCTCCTTGGCTCTTTTTCTCTTTGGACTGTAAAGAAGGAAGTGTGGCCTGGAAACCAGTTTCAGGGTAATGTTCACAAATTCTGTCCAGGCTTTCCTCTGATTTATGACATGCTACAGCTCTTGAGACACTAAAAATAATGTAATGCACCAGGAGTTTATGGAATATCAGAAAAGCAAAAATAATGGCAGAACTATCACTCTAGTAAAGCAAATACAAATGATTGTCTTATTCAATTAGACCCAAAATTTGCATGCAAAGCCGTGTAATCAGTGCCTATAATCATACATGTATCAAGCATATAATCATCATGGGGATTTAAAGTGGTAATGATAAAGATTTATAACTTACAGCATTTCAATTATTTAAGTAAATATGAATTATTGGTATCTAATGAAAGTTCTATTATTTTTCTCTGCATATAGATCTTTAAATGAATTGGACTTTATATTTTAAAGATTTTCAGGTTATTTTATTTAACCTTACCTGCTTGAGTTGGTCATGGCAATTATAAAAGAAATAAAAGAAACAAATAATTAAAAAAAGAAACATACAGACGTCAAAGAGCATTTGTTTTATAATACTCACAAATAATATACACACAAAATATTTGTTATCAAGGAATAACTGATGTTTTTTCCAACTCTAGGGCACTTATGTTTTCTGTTCTATACTGCAGAGCATTTGCTTGGTATTAGTTTATTATTTCACATTGCTTTTTAAAATTAAATTCAAATAAATATGTGATTTAGGTATGCATGTCATCAAATGCTACCATGGGACAGAAGCATCACTTCTCCAGAGGACATGTTCCCTGACACTTCCATTCTTAACTTCCAGTCTGTTAAGTTTTATTTACTATTTATTATGTTTGCAAAGAACTGTGTTCATCTTCTTTTTTTAAGTTAGTGCACATTCGAGTATCTTTTTTCTTATATACATATTTAATGATGAGTTCTTTTTTCATTGCTTTATCACATAATTTAACAAAATGTGGAAAGTTGATAATTTTTTTGACTTAATGAATGAAATGATTCTTGCTCAATTCAAATTCAAAGGTTTCTCTTTTTTATCAGACTATATATATGTCTATATATGTCTATATATCATGTATATAGACGTATATATTCATTCTCTTCAGAATGTAGGTTGATGGTAAATACATGAGTGTTTCTTGTTTAGTATTTAGACTTTCATGTATTGTAATGTATTTTCTTTTATGCATAGAAAATTACAGTTTAGCAAGATGCTTTCTATTCTCATTAATATGCCAGGCTAAATACTGAAACCTATTTTTTTGTGAAATAATTCTTTTATGTATTCATGTCTTCTGGTCAAAGGGCACTGACAATTATTTTTTGCAATTATGCTTGAGTTACTGACAGCCTTAGAATGTAGAGACAAAGAATTTTTTTTTTTTTCTGAGCAGGATTATAAACATAATGTATCCCCTTGGGGAAAAGGTTGGGCAGATTTACTAGTTGCAGGAGCCCTGTTTGGGGATTGGCTTGAATTGCGGTTGACTATGAGCCGTGGAGATTTGGCCTTTGTCGCCACCCGTAGTCTCACGGGATTGTTGCGTGATCTCGAGTGACTTGGCCGAAATTGCTGATCGAGTCAGCGCCATTTTAGGGTGTGTTTTTTGGCGTGTGTTAGTCGTTATTAGAACCAGAGAGAAAAGTTATCAGAATAAAAAGCTGTTTGTCTCCAGTTTGCTTCTGAAGTTCTTCCCGCGGCTCCGTTGCTTCAAGCGCTTCAGGCAGCAACAGGTGGCGGCCCGTACGGGGAACTTCGGAGCGGACAGGTAAGAACTGAAAGGTCTCTAAAGATGGGTTCGAATATAACTGAATCCCAAGTGATAGAGGCTATGCAAAGACTCCTTGATATACCTGACTCTGTTCTCAGTGAGGAGTATATAGACAAAAGTGAAAGTGATCAAAAAAGTGTAGATTCCACTGGGCCAACTGAGACCAGTAAAGAGAGTATTAGAAGAGACCCAAAAAATGACAAAAATCCAAGCTATTAAAGCTATTCGGAAGTTATTGGCGAAAGCTGAAGGATACTTGCTCTCACTGCAACCTGGGCCTCAGGATATTGCTGTCAGTGAAATTAGCAGTGGTGAGGAATCTAGTAAAAGTGATCCTGAGAAAATGAGGAAAAAGAAATTTAAAAAGACCGAGAAAAAGGTCCGTCAGGCAGAGGAGTCACTTGTGGAAGTGACTACTCCCCCATGGGTGGAATCCATTACAGAAAATATAAAGGGTATTACTAGGCATTTACATACCCTAGAAACAGAAATAAAATGTCTTTCTGATCGCTTATGCGCCCTCGAGGACAACCTAAGACAGGCACAGTCGCACGGGACAGTCTCATGTGGCCGACATATCAACCTAAGACAGGAGTCAAGGGCACAGCCTTGATTATCCGATGACGGGTAAGAATGTTGGTTGCACATAGACGTCCTAGAGCATTACCTCTTTTAAAACAAAAAGGGGGAAATGCAGGAGCCCTGTTTGGGGATTGGCTTGAATTGTGGTTGACTATGAGCCGTGGAGATTTGGCCTTTGTCGCCACCCGTAGTCTCACGGGATTGTTGCGTGATCTCGAGTGACTTGGCCGAAATTGCTGATCGAGTCAGCGCCATTTTAGGGTGTGTTTTTGGCGTGTGTTAGTCGTTATTAGAACCAGAGAGAAAAGTTATCAGAATAAAAAGCTGTTTGTCTCCAGTTTGCTTCTAAAGTTCTTCCCGCGGCTCCGTTGCTTCAAGCGCTTCAGGCAGCAACAACTAGTCCTTTGAAAACACTGGAAGTTTATTAATTTTGAGACTCTTAAGCTGTGATAAACTTCCATGTGCATAGTATTCACCTTGGCCAAACTCTGCATTGTCCCCATGAGACTTGGTAAAAACGAGGGTAACCAATGTGCGCATGAGGCTAATTCTGCCTGCAGTGGTATAATACACTGTCTAAATCCCTCTAGGCTTGTCTGCTGTTGACCAATTCTGAGAGTATAGCAACCTGACCTAGCAGTTATAGTAGATGCTGTTGCTTAGGGAATTGACACTTCCCGTCTGAAAACTGTTTAAAATTATAGATAACTATATTTTATTCAATTATCCTTAAAAACAATAAAAAAATTCACAAGCTACTATGGCATCATCAGATAAAAATCTAAATGAAAGTGGAAATTCAAAATATTGTACTAAGAAAATAAATTCTTTTTTCCCTAGGGGCTTTTGTCAAACTTGGAGAATCTGAGTTTAAGTTTTCAACCTTTAGTCAGGAAAGAGAATATGAACAAGAGAATTTCTCTTCCCTGGCTGAAAGAGGGAATGCTTTGGTAACCATCTATAAAGTAGGAAGGACTGTAACTTCTGTGCATGTGTTAACCAAGGGAAATCAGCTATACTCAAGTGCTAGGAGGACAGTATTTTTTCTCTGAGTGAAAATAGAGGAAATCCCATAAGACACTGCAATCACAAGCTTGCTATTGATTGTTCCTAGGGCAAGTCACATCACATGGGCATTCCAAAATACCTTTTAATGTTAGTTCCATTCAAAGTGGGAGAAACTTGAGCTATTTCACTGAAGCAAAAGCCAGAGTTTTATGCAAGAAGTCCTGTTAATATATCTCAAAAAATTTCTGTAAATTAATATAAAAATAGAGTAGCTGACCAGGAATAAGAACCAAAACCAAAACAAAACAAAGAAAAGAACACCAGAAAGAAGAAATGACCTTCAGAGACCAAATCCTGGAGCTATTAAGCACATTTTATTAAACTACAGTACTTCTATGTTCCAAAGATAACAAGTTTAAAAATATATTTAGGGTGTAGGAAACTATTAAAAGGCCCAAACTTTTAATAGAAATATTTAAGGAAAGATAAATAAATAAAAATAAAATTTGGAGCCGGGCGCGGTGGCGCACGCCTGTAATCCCAGCACTTGGGAGGCTGAGGCAGGAGGATTGCGAGTTCAAAGCCAGCCTCAGCAATGGCGAGGCACTTAGCAACTCAGTGAGACCCTGTCTCTAATAAAATACAAAAAAGGGCTGGGGACGTGGCCCAGTGGTCGAGTGCCCCTGAGTTCAATCCCTGGTACCAAAAAAAAAAAAAATAAATAAATAAAAAAAATAAAAAATAAAAAAAATAAAATTTAATGAGTTAATAGATGCATTTAACAGCTAATTAGAAGAAAAATAAGAACATTAGTGAAGTAAAAGATTAAATAGAAAAAATTATCCAGGATACAAAAAAGAAGTAAGAAAAGAAGGAAACCTTAACATTGAGATCAAAAAGCCATGGAATATCATCATAAGAAAGTCCAGAATATGTTTTACTAAAGTTCTGGAAAATAAAGACAAAAGGGGGCTTAAATGGAATTGGAATAAATGATTCTTGGAGATTCTTTGGAAATAAAGTAGAAACCAGTTCACAGAACTGACAGTCACATTTGCGACTTACTTCTCAGGACCAAGGACAGCAACAGTGGTCAGTGAAATGACATTCACACTGCGTTGGGTGAAAATAAAGTGCAAGCCAGAATTTTACATTACTTTAAAATAGATGTCAGTAATAAAGATAAAGCAAAGACACTTTTAAATAAACAAAATCAGAAAAAAATTCTTCCTATCAGAAAATCCTCAAAGGAAAATCTAAAAGATGTGCCACAAGGGGAAGTGAAGTGAAATTTCCCAGGGAAATATCAGAGATTGTGGAAAGGAATAAACTGTAAAAGTGGTTATATATGTAGTAAATTTAGATTTCCCTTACAAAAATAAAATGATAATGTATTGTGAGCATTAAGGCAAACAACAACAATAACATACAATTGGGGGAGTAGTATTGAGATTTATGTATTGACAAATAAGAGAATAAATGTATTGATTCATTGTGACATTAATAAGTCATATGTGTGGGTTGTAATTTCTAGACTAATTCTGGGAGAAAAAATAGAGAATACATATTATAAGATATTAGGGTAAAATAGAACATGGAGAAGTTACCTATTTAAACAGAAAACAAAAACCAAAAGATAAGAAAGTAGAGATGAAAAAGCAAAATAAAACTTAGAAAAGAAGGAATAAATGGAAAGTGAAAAAAAGTGTTCAATATAGATCCCAATATATCAGCAATTGAATTATATACAAAGAAATAAGTATCCCTTATAAAACCCAAAAAAGACTGCATGAAAGCATAAATTCCAACTAAATACTATTTCAATGGTTATATCTAAAAATATTAGAAATTTAAAAGTTTGAATAAAAACCCAAAAAACAATAAATGCTCTCTGTTGCAAGTACATTAATATGTGGCAAATAGACATAAATAAAATTTGTTAATATTCACAAAGAAGTTCACGTAAAAAGATAAAATATCCAAATTGTTAAATATATATGAAAACTTATTTTATGAATATCGTAACATAATCTAAGTAAGTCTTTAATTTATAGAACCAATAACTTGTAAAATATTTCTCAATTCAAGTCACAAATCTCAATGAAAATGCATTGTTTTTATTCCATATTTATGCTTTGAAAAATTCCAAATACTTTCAGAGTTTATAGTGTTACATACATAATTAATCTTAGTGCTAAGAAATAAAATGAAAACGCCTACTGCTCAATTTTTAAATCTTTATTATTTATGGCTATCAATCATGAAATTAACAGATAAGGTTTATTAAAATGATAAATTGCCTCAGACTTTTTGCTTTACCTTTGCTGTAATGACTAGCCACTGCTTGCTCTGCTACATTTCTGATAAGCCATCTCTTGTCTATACTGATTCCCCTTGCAATATGCTGCAAGTATGTGTTTTTCCTTATTCACAGTGTGGTCAAATCTGATTTTGTTGCTTGAAAAAGCTCTTACGTGGGTAGTAATTTGAAATGAATGGAATAAGTATTGTAATAATAGAACAAATGATTTGGAAGTTTAAAAAATCAGGTAATCTAGTTTTGACAAGTTTTGTGATTGAGTTATATCTCTTAAGACTCTCACACTTGATCTTCATAATAATGATGGTGCAAAACTTATTATTACTATAAGCTTTTCTGTTCTCCCTCCTATGTCTGTTTCCATTACCACCATGTATTGAGTTCCTACATAGCTATTGAACATTATTGATTCATAAATATTTGCAACATATTCTAAGTACCATATCTTTACCAGTTGCACACATTGAAAATATCTCTTCTTCATTGGAAACTGCTTTTTAAAACTGAGGTTAATTGTCAAATGAATCATTCATTTCATATAATCACTATAATTATGTTAAATACTATTATTAGAGTTTGTTTTGTGCCCTATTAAAAGAAACTACATGGGTTTTAAAATTCCCATTTATTTAGTACTAATTTTATAAAATCCCTATTTAATATATGTTCTTTGTCCTTTTATATAGTTTTATATTTTTTTCTGAATATGTGTATTTATGTATATATACATATTATACATATGTATATATATTTATGTATGTATATATTATATATGTATGTATATATACATATATATATTCAGTGTTTGATTTCTTTCAGGGTTCATAATGATTTATATTTGTAAAGAGACTCTTAAATTTTGTGTTCTCTTTTCACCCCAGTTTATTGAAATTTTCCTTGTTTCAGAATATTGATCTGGTTATCTAGTAATTTTGCTGAACTCATAATTTCTAATAATAATCTATACAATTATTCAAATTTTACAATTATTCTGTTTTTATATGGGTGATCCTGTAACATAGACATAATAATTCTTATTTATAATTTTTTCCAATCTGTATGCCTCTTATTATTGTTTTTTTTTTCCCTCATGCAATTGCACTGAATAAGACCTCAGTACAATTTGAAACAAATGGTCATAATCAATATCATTGTCTTCTTTTTTAATTTAAGAGAAAAGTTTCTAACAAATCACTGCAAAGCATAAGGTCCTTGAGGGATTTTGGCAAGTATTATGCTTTTCTATTATACCTCACTGCCTTAAGAAATTACATCTTTATATTTTTAAAGAAGAGAGACAACCATTTATGAGAGTGAGGTCATGGTACCCTTTAAATATCTGATGAAATATGGGCATTTTATCCTCAGGACCTGAGTGAATGTTCATACATCAACTACATGCATTTTATGTACAATTTTAGAGGCTCATAGATTTGGTAAAAGTCTTGTATTGATTCAAAATTGAGACCCCTTGATCTAAAAATGTTAGTTATTAAAACAACCAAGAAACATTTGTTGAACACCCATTATGTGGCACTAATTAAAATGCATGGTGTGTACAATGAAGATCACATTCAAAGCTCACACTCCAGTTGCTCATAGTGTGAAAAATAAGCTAAGCAAATGTTAAACTATGCTCCCTGCAATCTTCAAGAGGATACATGAATTGTTACCTCAGTGATTCGTTTCTAAGAATTTTTAGTAGACGCTTATGGTCTAATTTCAAATTCCATTTTTTAATTCTGTAAAAACTTCAGATTTTGTGAATAAAGACTTTGCTAGCCAAATGAAAATGAACTTATCTAATAGTAAATTACATTATATCTAGCCTTGTACCATTTGTTTTTTTTCCTCCAAGTTTCAGTGCATTTTATCCTATTACTGTGTTATGTGCTTGAAAATATTTACTTTGCTTCAGCCAACATAATGGTGTTCAGAGCTTTTTTATTAGTAGTTTTGCAAAAAATGATTTCAGGTCATTTTCTTCGAAAGAAATAACAGATCCCTTAGGCTTTTTAGTAGCAGCTTCATCTGCCTTTGCTTTCTAAAACATCAACCACTTGAAAATAAATAACTGAATATACTGTTGTGGTTGAACTGATTGTAGCGATGGACAAGTAGCCTTCTCCAGGGATGTATGGCCACAGGCCTCAGCACTGAGGATGGATTTTGAGCCTGGAACTTTATCTTACCTGCAGTGCTTGTTATTTCTTGGCGTGAAGAGCTGATGATTATTTTTGCTGGACCTCTCCACAACCTCCCAGGTCTCCTGCACATTTCTCCAGTTTATATACTCAGGAGACATTCTGCCTGTGGCTGGATTAACCTCACTTTTTTCCTGGATCTTTAAAAAGAGGATGTCAAATTGGTCAAAGCTTGTATGGGTGCATTTCTATTCTATTAATCTTTTGAAATAAAATTGCTTACTGCTGTTTCCAGGAAGGCTCCAGGAAGGAGATTTCATTTTAAATGATGAACATATGCATTGTCTTCCTCACTAACAACTCAGGCTAAAAATAATACATCTGTGACACCCCCTTAAGCTTTGAGGTAAAGAATGGTCACTAAATTTGCATTAATATCTTAGCCTATTAGCTTATATTTAACATTCATAAATATGAGATGGTAAAAATTTTGAGAAAGAACCACAAATATGAGCTTGATATAGTAAAAGCAATCAGTGCTTCTGCGAACTGGTTACAATCAGGTCTGAAACTCAGGGTAACTCATCAATTGACTAATTCTCATTATGTATGTGGTTTTGGGATATAGCTATCAATCAGTTTTTTACCCAGAATTGGTGAAATTAACTTTCAGTCAATTAAATTAAAATGGAATCTGTTCTGATTTTGAGTTTTGAGTTATTCTTCTACTAAATGTTTAATATTCATATAAACTATTGGATCATTAGTTCATGACCAGTCCTGAACTTGATCTAAGACTTAATGCCTTGATCTTTTGTTTCATGAATATTTAATTGGACTGAACTCTTTTCCTTTTACAGTGTGAATGAGAGTGAAATGTTCTTTATTGCTAAAGTTATCCGCTGTGCTTGGCATTTTAATTTACTTTCTTAAACTTTTTAACCAAGGACCATTTCAATTCCAATGAGCATGCTTTATCACACTTTTTCAGATGATTACATTTTCTCTTTGAAGTTTTTTCCCCCCAATTCTTGTGAAGCTTTAGAATATTTCCCCTCAAGTTCTAGCTTACTAAATATGACATTGAAGTTATACAGAAATCTTCTATGATTTGGGGATTTGGATTGGAAGGTGACTAATTCAGGAAATATACCATATTTCTACATATCTTCTAGAAATCATCTCCAGTTCTCTGATTAATCATATATGTGATTTATCTTAACCAGAACAAAACATGTTAGTGTAAATTAATGTATTTTGGAAAGAACTTAATTTACCTGTGAGATCTTAACCACTCTTTCCCTTCAAGACCATTTTTTTTTTTTACTTCATTAAATGGAGAAGCACAGTGAGAAGGACCATATTGTGATGGTTAGGATGGAAGGACAAAAGAATGATATGAATTTTCACTGTACATTCTGCATAGCCCATACACAATGCAGATATGCATTAATATGAATTACAATGCTACATTGAAGTTAATGATTCCAAATAAATGATAATTACTAATACAGTTTAATCATAATGTTATAATTCTACTATTATATTATAACTTCTTAAACATTTTCTGTTTCTCATTTTATTCTTATCAAATAGATGATAAATAGCAGATATTCATATATTCATTAATATAATCAGGATGAAAGCATTGGTTTTCTAAAACCCAGTCTGGTCATCTTTTAACTACATTGCCATTACATAAATGTCAAAGTTTCACACATACATCAAGAAAATTATTGCCCATAATTGGAACTTCTTTTATTTCAATCAGATGTTTCTACATTGATTTTATCGAAATAGTACAGAAACCCCATCATTACCAGACTGAAACTAACCTATAGATATATTTTTTTCATCTTAACAACTGTTAAAAATTTTAAGTTGGGACCAGTCATTGTGGCACACACCTGTAATCCCAGCAGTTTAGAAGGCTGAAGCAGTACAGTCACAAGTTCAAGGCCAGCCTCAGCAACTTAGCAAGACCCTAAAAAAACTCAGTAAGACCCTGTCTCTAAATAAAATATAAAAAAGGATTGGGGATATGGCTCAGTGGTTAAGTGTCCCTGGGTTCAATCTCTGGTACAAAATTTTTTTTTTTTTTAAGTAGGGAGTTTGCATAAAAATCTATATTTCCAACTTCTCTTGAAAAGTGAGATGACTGGGCAACAAAGATTCCAAGTATCCACGTAGAAACCATAAACTAATGGCTGACGTTGCCATCTCCTTCATGTAAATCTCTCTTTCAGTAACATAACCCTTGTGTCTTTGTGACAATGAGTTAGCACCAAAGGCAAGAACTGGGAATAAAATGCAATGCTACAACACTTCCAGAATTCTTGCAGGAGCTCCCCTTTCTTCTAAGTTAAGAAGCCGGACAACCACTGGCAGCTGACACTGTGAGTCCTGAGTGTTGGGTTTAATGCTATCTTTGGGTTGTTTCTCTTCAGTTCTTCTTCCACCTTCTCATCACCTATGCATCCCTTAAGTAACAGCAGCCTATGTGGAAAAACAGATAGGAATTGCACTATAAAATGTCTTCTTTTCATCCTACCTTTTAGGAGACTTTTAATGCTGATTATTACAGTGAAAATGTTATATCTGTTTCTCTAAACCAAAGTTCTCTTTTTCTTAGATGTTAAAGCTTCTGTTTTTCACTCTGTATCATACATCTCTACTTGCATGTCATGTAGAATCTCGTCCTTTAGAAGCTAAAATTTTCATACTATTACCTGAATTTTGATCTTCCTTTTTTATCTTTATTCCTCAATTCAGGATATGGTAATGCCATACTCTGGTTTCACACACACACACACACACACACACACACACACACACATACACCAAGAAAAAAAGAAAAAGAAAAAAGAAAAGAAAGAAACATTAGAGTTTTCTGTCTCTCTCATTCTTTTTCTCAATCCTGAGGACCTAAAAAATAACTGGATAATGTTCACTGGACTTCTGAAATATACCATTTTGGTTTTAAAACACCCCCCTTTGTGGATTAGAAATGTACAATGAATACAAACAAAATAAATTTTTATGACTTCAGAATACCCCTAAATAGACATATATATATATATATATATATATAATATGTATGTATGTATGTGTGTATATATATATATATATATATATATTTCAACTAAATGTGACATGAAAACTGGTAGATACATGAAGAAGATGTCACAAGGCTCATAGGAATGATATCTTGTCCACAAGGGGCGAAGGTGTGAGACTGCTACAGGAGGTGGTGATGCTTCACCTGTGTTCTGTTTAGAGAATGGAGATTCCATATAGAGAGGAAGAGGCTAGGTTCTTGCGGGAAAATTTATAAGTACTATAATTTTCTTGAAGATAGAATATAAGTCGAAAGTGTGGTAGATAGGTTGGAGACACAAATAAGAATTGCCTTATGAAAGGCAGAGACGTAATAGAGTAAAAAAATGTGTGGTTCACAGTTTGTATTTGATGCTAACTCTTCATGCACAGTCCAGTTAGGGTGTAATGAAATGGCCATAAAGATTTTTGAGTGAGTGAAATTGAGTGTTTATATAATAATATAGATGATTTGATTGAATAAGTAGTTAAATCTGGTGATTGAATCAAATGTAGGGGAAGAGAAAAAGAAACCAAGAATATTTTCTAGCTTTTGCACTTGAGTAATAGGTGATGTGACCAATGATAGTATCAAATATCTGTTGAACTGGAAGAATGTCTGTGGCAACTGAAAAAAAGTTTGCTAAGTAGAATTTGCAGTGTAATTCTATTTTTTTGCACAAAATTAAAAAATCAAATTTGTGTGTGTGTGTGTGTGTGTGTGTGTGTGTTTTATAGTACTGAGGATTTCATGCCGGGGTGCTCTACCACTGAGCTACACCCAGCCCTTTTTAATTTAATTTTAATTTTGAGATAGTGTCTAAGTTGCTGAGGCTGGTCTTGAACCTGCAGTCTTCCTGCCTTGGCCTCCTGAGTCACTTGGATTATAGATGTGTGCATTCACAGTTAGCTTCATGTGCTCTTAATTATCAATGGTTACTTACAAAAGCTTATAAATGAAAAATTACAAGTAGAAATGTGTGTTGGATTTTTTCATGTTGAACCAGTTAAATGTGCTGAGTTTGAGAGCTTTAAAGGGTGTGGTAGAGCTAAATAGATGTTCATATCCTTCTATAAATATCTGAGTGCTTTTTATTGAACTACATAAATACTTATATATTTCTAATAATTAGATAAGCTATAATGATCATAATAAAATAATATACAATATATTTACTTTATCAAGTACTTTAGTAGTTTTTTCCATATTCTTTATATTTCCCTACAACCATAGAATATTTAATGGGTAGAGAAACTAAGGATAGAGAAGCTAAATGTAAAATGTCAACACTTAAACCAATTTAGTCTGAACTCTTAAATACTACTTTATAGATAGCATATGTGTAACAAGGGTGCCTGCCATTAGGAATACAGCCTGTCTCAAGTCTGCCGAAGAAGGTAGATGTCTAAGGAAATTCAATTTGATTTGAGCTTATTTGCATTTGCTCAAGAAAAAAAAAGCATGATGAACATCAATGAAATATAAAAATATCATGATGGGCATAGAAAATATATCCAAGGATTAGGATAATGGTTTCTTCCAATTATGAGAAGTTGCCATAAGATATTTCTATTTTTGTACTTCTTTAGTTTTATCTTATGATGCC
Organism: Tamias sibiricus; assembly: GCA_025594165.1. Taxonomy (NCBI): domain Eukaryota; kingdom Metazoa; phylum Chordata; class Mammalia; order Rodentia; family Sciuridae; genus Tamias; species Tamias sibiricus. The sequence goes on along the minus strand of CM046658.1, from coordinate 135,902,524 downwards.
TCCCTGTAGTTCCAGAATTTCATTCTGATCTTCAATGTCATAACATCAGAAAATATTCTTTCTGGGGGAAAATATGTCGACTAAACATAATGTCTTTTTCACAAATATAGATTGGAATACTTAGTAGACTTTTGTGAGTTGAATTTATATTAAGAATTAGTGTAACATCAGAGGCTAGAAAATAAAATACTTAAAATCTGATTTTATCATCAAAGATGTTGATTTTTATTTAGATATCATAGTACAGGATGCCAACCTCTGACCAAAGTGATTATAACTTCTAATAGAAGTTTTAATTAAAAATGAAATATGATTATGAAAAATGTATTGTATAATGTTATTGCCTTCCTCAAGAAAATTTTACTTTGAACCTTTACTTGCTATAACATACACTCTACTACAAGGGCTCCATGTGAACCAGAGCAAAGGTATGAACCCTTGCATCATTTACATGAATGTACAAAGACCATGGCATAAGGGAATCCCAGCCTGGAGTCCAGCCAATGCAAAGGCAACAAAGATAGTCTCCTGAGCTTAAAAGCTGCTAACCCATATTTCAAATTTGAAGTTAATAATAAAGAGCACTGAAGAAGAAGAAAATGGTGATATAATATTATGGAGATACCTATTTTATCTTTTGCCTTGTGAAAGTAAGCTCAAGGTGGTAAAATTTTTTTTAATTGTTGTTTGTAGATATACATGATAGTAGGGTGTATTTTGACATATTATATATACATGGAGTGCAACCCATTCCACTTTTGATCCCATTCTTGTGGTTGTACATGATGTGGAGTTACACTGGTTGTATATTCATATATAAGCATAGGAAAGTTATGGCCAATTCATTCTACTGTCTGATAAACATACTTTTAATGAGGAGATACAGTTTTATGATGAAGATAATTTCATATATAATACATAAACTGCAGAGTCTAATATTTACATCACAAGGAAATTAAAACTTTTAATGTCTTTGGTGGATATGGAATAATCACCTATGGCTATGGATTATATTACTGATCTTTACTGATTGACCAGATATTTGGGGCATGATGAATTGTGACTGAGAACAATTAGAATCTTAGTTGACTATTTGCTTAGTTGAACTTAAGATTAATGTTTAAGTCCACATGAAATTGCCAAAGAGAGGCTTTGTTTGAAGGCAGATTAATTTACACAGGACCAGCCATGCCATGAACTTCTATACTTGATCCACTTACTTTTGTTATGCAAATTGAGTAAGGACTTATAACTTGTTCTGTCTTCAGTTTCTTTCCATTGTTCAAAGTTATACAAATGTTCTTAGGACTCAAGATATTATATACATTAACAAATATTATTATTTTTTTACATTGCTTCAGCTTAATCTTTGATGATTTCCCACATTCTAGTGAAATAAGAATGAATTTCAAGAATATGAATAAGTTAATTGAAAATTTCAAGTCATTTGATAATTATGAAAACTGAAAGACCATAATACATATCATCCTATGAGTCATGCTGTTTGGATAACTTATAGACTTTTTTCAAATATTTATTTTTTAGTTATAGATGGATAGAATATTTTATTTTTATGTAGTGTTGAGGATCAAACCCAGTGCCTCACAAATGCTAGGCAAGCACTCTTTACCTTTGAGCTAGAACCCCAGCCCCAAACTTACAGATTTTGATATTAAAAATCTTTTTCACTGGAATTATTGATTATTGTAACTTGTTTTGATTTTGTGTTCACTGTTTTAGTTGTCTCTTACTTTACCACATTCAAGGTTCTGGGAAAAGAAAATTGGGAGGTTAGGATCCATGAAAGAGGAAGGGCCCAAGCAATTGCCCCAGTATTTCATGAAGACTATTATACCATTAGACAAGGGATAAATCAGAAATAGATTGTCCCTCACAGAGATGAACCACTTGATTCCTATCATCTTATACTCCTGATTGGAGCAAAATGCTTTCTGTATTTAAATTGTCAACTTGTTCCAATCTGTCTGCAAGTTAAGGTCTCTTGGAAAGAAGGTAAAATAATCAGAAAAGAGTTTTTATATTTTGTACCCAACATCTGGAATTTGATAATATTATTCCAGGCATAATTTGATCAAGGAAGAATTAATCACAATAGAAGGAGAAACAAGTTAAGAAACTAAAACCTATAGCCAAATATTTTAATATCCTATTCAGACTAAAATATCTGATTAACAGTTCCATGAAAGCATATAAGATAATAGTAAATTTTGTCAGAGAAATGAAATTTACAAAGATAATCTAGTGGAAAATATATCAACTGACATGAAGAACTTAATATGTAAGTTTAAGAATAGATTAGACACAATAAAAGATAAGTTAACTTGAAGAAAATAAAGTCAAAGAGATCTTATTGAAAGTATGAATAGAAAGAAAAGACTGGAAATATAAGGTAATTATTGTAAGAAAATTTATAGATTATGGTGAAAAGCATTAATATACATGTAACTTGAATCCCAGAAAACATGGCAGGGGAAAAGGAGAGAAGAATAGACAAAAGTTAAGTTTGAAGTGAATCTAGTTACCACTTTTCCAAAACTGATGAGAGATATAATAACAACAGATTCCTGAAACATCAAAGCATATCTCAATAAAACTGCTAAAAATCAAAGGTAAAGTATATTTAAAGCAGACGAAGTTATTTAACAATAAGGTCACAAGTCAGACAATAGTGTGACAATTTTATAGTGGTAAAAGGAAATTACTGCCAACATAGAGTTAAATAATCTGCAACAATATTCTTTAAAAATGAGGGTGAAATAAAAATATTTTGGATAAACAAAGGTAAGATTTCCTAGCCAGCAGACATGAACCACATGAAATATCAAATAAAGAAAAGTAAGAAGAAAAAAGCTTCCAGACGAAAATACGAGCTTTCAAGGAAGATCACTGGAGATGGTAAAAAGATGGGTAAATATAAATACATTCTAACTGTATATACCATAATAATATCATCTGTGGACTTAAAATACATGTAGATTTGAAAATAATAACATAAAAGAGGGGAATAAAATAAAATCTTGGTAAAATAAAATAAATTGTTGAAAGCCCCTCTGTATTCTGTTTATTCCCTTATACTGTGATCATTATTATTTTCTTTCTTCTCTTTGTTAATTTCCTCTTGTTTTTGTAGTTTGTTAAGGTAGGCTTTGAGGTCGTTGATTTGAGACCTGTTTATTTCTAATGCAGCCATAGAATGCTGTATATTTCTATTTAAACTGTAGTTGTATACCAGAGATTTTATATACTGTTTTTATTCCATTTGATTTCATTATAATACATTCTAATCTTACTTTGGTTTATTTTCTTGACCTCTTGATTAATTAAAAATCCATTGTTTTGTTTCCATATGTTTTGGAAAACTGGAGTTTATGGGTCAAGGTCTGAGACCTCCTGGTTTCTGAAAAAGGATAATGTAGATTTGTTTGTCTTAGATATGCATTCAACAAACTAGATAGATATGGATAGATAGATGATGCAGTTGATTGCTGTTATTTGCAATAGTATTGTTTTATAAAGTTGCTTCAAACACCAAATACTGAAATAATACTGAACAATTGAATATATCATTATCCTAAATGCATGATTGAAGACCTGAATGGTACGAATATACTTTGTATACAAACAGTTGTATGTGAAAAGATGCTACATATGTGCATTATGAATTTTGATACATACTACTATTATAAATAAAAAATAAATTAAAAAAAACACTATTGAACCATGGCTCCTGGATGAATACAGGGTTAGGTTCCTGCAAGCCCTCTGGATACACACAGACACACACACACACACATATACATATATACCATACATATGGTGTACATATATATACATATAATATATTACATATATATGTGGGACATACATATATATAGTAGAAAATATATTTATATATTTTTTCTTTAGTTAAAGAAAAAATAAATATATTTTCAGTAATCAATATATAACATTGCTTTATGTGCATTTAAAGTAACTTTATTTAATAAATATAACTTATTAGCATTGTACAATTGAACTTATGGCCAAAAGTATTTTAACTCATGCCTCAAACTTATATAATATTTATAGTATATAGTATTTTATATAGTATTTTTTCTATAAGGTATAAAACTTTTTGTCCTTGATGTTGAAAGTACTTAAACACAACATTTTAGGCATTTTAAATAGTGAAATCACAAAAAAAAGCACAAAAATTCTTTAAAAAATAGTAGTAAATGGACTATCTGAGGAATATTTGTTAACAATAAGAGAGCTAAAATAAGAAGAAAAACCTTTGTCTTGCTAAGCAGTGACAACTTTTTGCCACTTTGGACATACCCATAGTGAGTGAGAAAGACCAACCAGTATGGGGTTTGAGGTTACAAGTAAATTTTAGCAAGTAGACATTTAAAATACTAAATCAGAAGATCACGAGGATCACTCTATGAACCCAGCGCATGTCATCAGGTTGAGGTTCCTGAAACTTCAGAGCTGGAGGTAGAGGATTTAGGCCCCTAGGAATTTTGAAATTGCCCATTCTGTTAGCTGCATTGACTGGGCTCTTCCAGAACATATATTTTAATTGAGAAACTTGTTTTAGTTCATCTCAAAGGATTCAGTACATCTGTGAGCAAACCCCATACTTTGCTTTCCTCTTTAGGTTTTCTGACCAAACTCCACTTGAAGCTTTCCTACTCCTAAAATAAAAAATGAGAAAACACATCCCTCTCTTCCTCTTTCACAATAGATTTGGATGATTACTCATGAAGCATTAGCAAAGTAAAAATTAGTTTCTTTTTCCAGAGGAAAGGGACAACTTAACCTTCCAACCCACACTGGAAGCTAATAGCATACTTATATTCCATCTTTCAATGCAATGAAGAAAAAGGTTTAAAGTCACTTGTCTGGAAACTTCCTCATTCAAGGGCCATTGACTGGGCTCTTTCAATACAATGGGGCATTTTTTTTCTCTCTTGAGTAGCTTGTTTATGGTTATTGATGAGCTTTGCTTATGGTTAAATAATTTAAAATTTCCAATTTTCTTAAAGACACAAGTATTTATAGTAAAATACCAATAAATATTGTATTCCTACTTGCATATCTTTAATATAAAAGTTGACTACAGTTTAGAGACAATATTAATGCCATGCGTAATTACTTTTATGTAGACATAATACTTTTAAATAACATGTCCCCCTAGAATAGTACTGCTCTATCTTATTTTTGGTTTTAGTGTATGGAAATATTCCAATGTGCATGACTGACTCAATATATATTCTTTTCCTTTTAAGGAAAGTTACTGACTTAAATTCATAATGTATAGGTCAATTTTGGGCTTAGAAGAAATTCATTAATCTGTCAACCTTTGTCTTCCTTTCTTTGGAAATCTAATTAAATTAAACTAGTAATATTTCCCAAGAGGGTGCTGCAATTCATGTTGAGAGGTAAAACCATGTTTCTCCAAAAGCAAGTTTTACATGGGTGTTGGTATACTACCAAGTAGGACCATATTGTCACTTCCTCTCATGTTTTATTCCTCAAGATTTTGGGAATTTGTGACTATGATATTTTTGGTCTCTTGTTATATAAAAATATTATAGATATTCCTATTGTCTTAGTATGTTCAAACTACAATAACAAAAATACCATAGATTGGGTGGCTTATAAACAACAGAAATTTATTTTTCACAGATCTGGAAGATAAGAATTTCAAGGTCAACGTGTTGGCAAATTTGGTGTTTGGTAAGATTCTCCTTCCTAGTTCATGGCAACTTCTAGCAGTGTCCTCACATAGTAAAAGGGACAAAACAGTTCTCTGGGGTCTCTTCTATAAAGGCACTAATCTATGCACAAGACCTCCTGAGTTAGTCAGCTTTTCATTGATGTGATCACAGAACAACCTATAGGAGTTACATTTTATTTGGGGCTTATGATTTCAGAGGGTCAGTCCATAATCTGCTGAATACATTTATTTGGGCCTGAGTGAGGCAAAACATCATGGCAGAGGACATGGTAGAGGAAAGCTGCTCAGTTCATGGTGGCCAGGAAGTAGAGAGGGAGAGAGGAAAACATAAAGACAGAGAGAGAGAGACACAGACAGGCAGACAGACAGACTGAGAGAGGATCCAAGGACAGATATAGTCCTAGGGCATACCCCTAGTGACTCACTTCCTCCAAACATACCCTTACCTTTCTTACCATCCCATGCTCCATTCAAATAATAAATCCATCAAATAGATCAACTTCCTGATGAAGTTACAGTTCTCATAATCATATCATTTCACCTCCTAATATTCCTACATCGCTTAACACAAGAGCTTTGGGGGAGTCATTAAAGATCCAAACAAGAACAACTCCCCTATGACCTCTAAAAACTCCACCTCTTCATAATATAACATTGGTTGTTAGGTTTCAACATACAAATCTTGAGAGAACACAAACATTCAGCCTATAATTTGAAAGGATCATTTTTCTCTTTTATATATCAACCTTTTTTCTAATTATAGAACACACACACACACACACACACACAAACACACACACACACAAACATGATCCAAAGGAAATCAGACCCTTCAACTGAGAGGTGAAATCCTGCATTTTACATTTAAGAAACATACATGGTCAATTTTGTTCATTATGTTATGAGTCATTTTATCCTCACAGTCTACAACTTGTACAGGTATGACTCATAAATCAGAAATGTTCCCAACCATGACTATTGCAGTTCTTTGGCAATCAACTCTCAAGCATATAGATTAACAAGTGGATTTAAATTATGAGATAGTATGCCTAGAAGCCATTATGATAACGCAGCTTCTTTTCTTCATCATATTTTAAAGGTTTCAAACAAGTTAGTTTAATTCTCTTTCCCTAGGAATGAGGGAAAGTTCTCTTATATTTGCTCTTATAACTTTTATATTTTACATATCAAAAAATATTTTGCATAACACATTAGAAAATATGATAAGATGTATGCACTTATTATTTAAAATATTGGTTTGTATTAACCATACATCATGCCATTATATGACCACATTATAGTTTATTTCTAAAATTTCACATATATTAAGAATGATTGTTTTCATTATTCTGCTATTGTCGACAGTGTACCAATATATATATATCCTAAATCTATTACTTTGGTTACGTCTATAATTATTTCCCTGCGATTAATTCCTAGTGGTAGCATCAAAATATCTTTTAATATTTTAAATATTTTTATATATGAATTTTGTAAAATCTATCAATTGATACATATTTTCAGACTGCTTTTATAGCAAATTGTACTGTCCTATTCCACCAACACATCCCAAAGTTTGATATTAATATTGATATTATTTTTAAAATTCTTAAAATTAGCATTGATGTTGGTAAATAAAAGGTTAGATATTTATGTGTATTTATTATACTTAGTATTTTATTTTTTGGTTTGAATATAAATTCATTTTTAACTGATACATAAAAACACAAAATTATTTCTGAGATAACTTTGAAATTTTGATACATATATACATTGTACAATGTTTAAATCACATTAAACAACTCTATTTCATGTACTATTTCTTTATGATGAAAATGCTTAAAATCTTTTTTTCTAGCTCTTCCAAATGCACAATAAATTATTATTTGTAGTCAGCTTACGTTGTGATAATAGCACAGCAAAACTTCTTGCTCCTCTCTGACTGTAACTTAGTAACTACCACTGAGCAATTTTCTCTTATTCCTCCCTTTTTCACTCTTCCCAGCCTCTGGGAACCACCATTCTATTCTCATCTTCTATGAGGTCAATGTTTTTAGATTTCACATATGAGTGAAATCATGAAGTACATCTCTTTCTGTGCTTGACCTATTTCGTTTAACATAATGATCTCCATTTCCATCCATCTTGTCACAAATGACAGAGTTTCATTCTTTTTATGGCTGAATGGTATTTTATTGTGTGCAGGTACCCCATTTTCTTTATCCAATCATGAGTGGATGGACACTTAGATTATTTTCTTATTTTGGCTATTGTGAATAGTGCTATAGTAAACATGGAAGTTCTAATGTCTCATCAGCATATCAATTTCATTTCTATTGGCTATATCCCAGTAGTTGGATTTCTGGATCATATTGTAGTTCTATTTTTAATTTTTGAGGTACTTCTGTGTTGTTTTCCATAACAGATGTACTATTTTACATTCCCATCAACAATGTGTAACTGTTTCTATTACTCCACATACTTGCCAGCACTTGTTATCTTTTGTCTTTTTGATAATAGTCGTTCTTACTGAAGGGAGGAGTGATCTCATTGTGGTTTTGATTTGCATTTTTCTGATGGTTAATGATGTTAAGCCATTTTTTAATACTCCAGTTGGCCAATCTGTATGAATGCTTTTGAGAATTATCTGTTTAGGTCTATTGCCCATTATTATTATTTTTTTCAATTGGGTTATTTTTCACTTCTTTGCTATTGACTTTTTGGAGTTTCTTATATATTCTGGATGTTAACCACTTATTAGGCCTACAGTTTTCAATTATTTTTTTTTTCCTATTATGTAGGTTTTCTTTTCATTCTGTTGTTTTCTTTGCTGAGCAGCAGTTTGATGCAATTCTATTGGTCTATTTTTTTTTTTTTTCTTTTTCTTTCTATGATTTGGGGTTTTGTTCAAAAAGCCATTGCCCATTCCAATGAAGTGTTCCCCCTATGTATTCGTCTCATAATTTTGTAATTTCAGGTCTCTTGTGTAAGTCTTTAGTGAATTTTAAGTTGTTTTTTCTAACTGGTGGATGACAGGGGTCTCACTGGATCCTTTTGCAGGCAATGCACCATTTTCCCAGCACCAATTACTGAAAAGACTGTCCTTTCTCCATTGTGTGTTCTTAGTAAATTTGTTAAAAATCAACTGACTGTAGATGCAAGGGTATTTTCAATATTGAAATTATCAAACAATATCCTTTACACATTTCATACATTGTCTACTGGAGAATTCATCTCTTCCTTTTGCATTTATCTGAAACATTAATTATCAAGATAATGGCTTTTATCCATTATATTGTATATCATTTACTCTAGCCAGTTATGTGCCTTTCATATCACATACACTATTTTATAACCTAGGAAAACCACGTACACATACAGATAAAATGTCTCTCTTACTCTCATTCTCTCCTCCCTCTCTATTTTGATAGTTTTTCTTCCTGTTGAAAAGATTTTTATGTAATTGCCCAATTCTATGTTCTTTTTTATTATTTTGAAGATTGCATCAACATTGTTAGTTGAGCTGTAGTTTATCTGTGTATTCGTATAGCCTGGGGATTGAATTTTTTATCTTTTAAAGAATGATTTAAAATTGCTGTAATATAAAATGCTTCATTTGTCCAAAATTTTAAATTTCCAAAGGTCTGTTTCTGAATTTGTATTTGCTTTATAGACCTATAGCTTACATATTCCATTCTATATCTTTTTTCCCATAATTGGACTTTCTTTTATATATAAAAGCTTAAATACTAATATGAAAGAGTCTTTTGACCTTATTTTATTACTGGATTAGGTTACAACTGTGTTAGTGGTTGCTTACATAGAGGTAAAAATTAAATTAGATATATAATTAATATTAGTAGACAATTAGTAAGAGAAGTTGAACTAATTGGCCCTTTATCTCCTCTGAACCTTATATCTCAGACACATGAGTTGCTTAGAAAACACTCAGATTAATACCACAATTCCTTCACCTTGTCTTCACTCTGCCTTTTACTCCCTTTTTTATTGCTCTCCCAAGACTTTCTCACTTGAGAGCCCTATAGATAGCTCTGATAAGGTATATTGCCTCCGTGTCTTCTCTTGTCAATTTCGACACTGATTGACCCGATCTAGCTCAGGGAAGTGGTAATACACTACTTTAGTCTTACTCTTCTATTGCTTTCTTAGTGACAAAAGAAAAGATTATGACCCTTTTGATAAAACTTTGAACTATAGTCTGTGTGGGCAAAATACAAAACTGGAGAAATGTCTCAAAACACTTGAGGTTTTTCCTTTTCCTAAAGAGTCATGTGTTTAAAATGCATTGATTTGATGCTCTTATTATGTTCATCATGGTTATTGCAGAGATGTTTATATAAGCTTTCCAGGAAATTTCTCCGGGAGCTATAATTAAAGAAATCTGATAAAAATTGGAGAATGTTGTATAAAACTAATAAATTCAATTGCATGAAAGTTTCATGCTAAATTTTAGTTGTATTTTCTACCTGTGAAATTGTTAGCTTCATGATCTGACAATATTTATCTGACTTTGACTATTGCAAAATATACTATGACAAGTGTGATTTTAAAATAACAGATTACTTACTTGATACTTGATTCTGATATCCTTGGAGCACCATTTATTTAATCTTTAAAATGTAATTATTAATGCATATTATTGAGGTTGACTGTGACATTTTCATACATGCATATATTGTGCTTGATCTTATCCATACTCCCTATTACTTGCCTCTTCCATCTCCTCCCCCTAACCTCTTCTCCTCCCTAACAATCTCTCTTCTACATTCAGGCCATCTCTCTCTTTTTCCCCACCCCCCCTTTTTTTAGAGAAAACATTCAATACTTAGCATGTATGATAATCCCCGTTTTCATCCATTTTCTTAAAATGACAAGATTTTGTTCTTCTTTAGGGCTGTATTACTCCTTTTGTGTATATATATACCATATTTCCTTTATTCATTCTTCTACTGACAGACATCTAGGCTGATTACATAAGTTGGCTATTGTGAATAGTGGCGTGATGAACATGGGTTTGCAGATATCTCTATTGTATGCTGACTTGATATCTTTGATTATACACCCAGGAGTGGTATAGTTGGATCATAAGGTAGTTCTATTTTTAGTTTTTTAAGGTACCTTCATAATGTGCATAGCACTATATTAATTTATATTTTCTGTCCAGTGTATAAAAATAGCTTTTTCATTTACATCCTTGTATCATTTGTTAATTATTATTAATTTTTTTAATAATCATCATCCTTACTTGGGTGAGTTAAAATCACAATGAAATTTTGATTTGTATTCCGCTGATGACAAAAGATGTTGAATATTTTTTCATGGACATTTGTACTTCCTAGAGTACGAAGTATTTTTTCAGATATTTTGCTTACTTATTGATCAGATTATTTGTTCTTCTATTTTTAAATCGTTGAGTTCTTTATATATTCTGGATATTAAGCCACTGTCAGACCAATAGCTGGCAAAGATCTTCTCCCACTCTGTAGGTTCAATCTTCACTTGTTTGTCTTTAATATGCAGAAGCTTTTTAATTTGATGCAATCCCATTTGTCAATTCTTGCTTTTATTTTCTGAGCTACTGAAGTCGTATTTAGGAAATTGTTGCCTGTGCCAATACCTTGAAGTGTTTCCCCTATATTTTTCTCTAGTAGTTTCACAGTTTTGGGTTTTTAAATTAAGATCTTGGATCAATTTTGAATTCTTTATGTACAGGGTGAGAGAAACTGATCTAGTTTCAATCTTCTACATGTGGATACCCAGTTTTTCCAGTACCATTTGCTAAAAAAAGTTATCCTTTCTCCAATGTATGTTTTTGGCACTTTTTTGAAAATATGGTGGCAACACATACATGGGTTTATTTCTGGGTCCTATATTTTATTGTTTGGTTTACATGTTTATTTTTATGCCAATATCATGCTGTTTTTGCTACTATATAGAGTCTGTTTTTTTGACTTATTACCTAAATTAAGAAAAATATTAAGGAAAAATAAACATTGGGGTAACAGTCAAGGGAAGAACACAGTCTACAACCAAAATCGTGGTAGACTTGGAGCATTATGTCTGCCTTTCTTTTCAGATCCCTTCTTTTTCCCAATTTTTGATATTCTCTCTCAATTCTCCTAATTGTGATTCTTGAATATGTTTTAGTTCAAGGTTTAGAAAACTACTGGTAGAATTACCCACTGATTCTCATATTCTGTCTTGCTGCTCGTCAGGCCCTCGTTTTTTATCAGTGACTCAATTGTCCTTCCAGCCTCTAGCTTGTTGGTGAGTGAGTGCTTTGCCAAAGTTAAAGTTCTGTGTTACTTAGTTTCGGGAATCCTTAGTGACCTTGTTCACAGTTACCATAGTGTGGCATTTCCTGTTTGGCTTCCTGGTCCTCATTCATTCAGTTATCCTGTTTTCATAATGACTATGTTCTGAGTATTTCTAATTCTTCTCTACACACACATATATATACACACACAGAAATGCATACACAGAGACACATCTGTGGGTGCGTGCACACATACATATGTGCACATACACACAGGGAGTCCTGTTTAACACATCTTATTCTATAGTTTCTCTCTGGGATATCTCTGAATGTAATTTACTTCTTTATTTTAAACAATACAGCCAAAATCTCCTTTACAGAATTATACTTTTTATACAATTTAAATTCCTTTGATTTTTAAAAATTAAGCTGTTTTGAAGAATACCAAAAAGAGAAAGAAGGTCTTATTCTCATTCATACACAATGATAAATATATCAAGTGTAAGGAGGAAATAATGATGATTAGCTTAAGAATGTAGGATAGTAATGAAAGGGAAAATTGTTTTAGCTTGCCTGAAGAGTGAGGGAGAAAGAGGGAGGGAGATCACACCAAACATAAGAATTGTCCTGGGCTGGGGTTGTAGCTCTGTGGTAGAGTGCTTGCCTAGCACATGTGAGGCATTAGGTTTGATCCTTAGCACCACATACAAAAAATAAGCAAATAAAATAAAAGCATGCTGTTTATCTACAGCTACAAAACCAATAAATAAAAAAGAATTGTCTTGTCACCTAAATTGAATTCTGTATAATAAAAATTTTTAAATGAAAATATTAAAAGCTTTCACCCCTTATCAATACCAGATCATAGAATAGACCATAATTTATTTGACATTTTTCTTCTAGAGCATGTTTCTTTAATGATTTAAAGCCCTTCCACCTATATATTAATTTGATTTATTCCCAATACATCTTTGTTTTATCAAAATTATGAAATTCATTGTACTGACTTAAAGTCACATCTCATTAGTCATTTTGATTTTTCTTCTACTAAATACCATACTAGATACACCATGACTAAATCATTAATATTATGGAGTTATAGTTTATAATACAGTAATTTTCTTTATCTAAAATGTAAATTATTGTGCATTCTTTAACAGGAAACAAGTGGGAAAGGACATGTCAGTAGTTTCCCTATTGCATAAAAATAATTTCTGGCATTCAGTAATACATATGTATCTCTATCTCTCTGTTTATAGTTTTCTCAGGATATTTTATCTGTTTTATTTTTTTTTTATATTACACTCATAGCCTTCTAACACACAGGTACTTCTTCTATTAATTATATTTACTTTTATTTACTATTTTCCCTGATCTATCCCTGTGGGTAGAGATTTTAATGTATATATTTAGAACTCTAAATATATATGCATGCTAAAGTTTTCCGGACTTGGTATGGATTTTCCGGGAGTCAAATAAAAATTAAGGAACTGCTTTTTTTTTTTTTTTTTTTTTTTTTTTTTTTTTTGTACCCGGGGATTGAACTCAGGGGCACTCGACCACTGGGCCACATCCCTAGCCCTTTTTTGTATTTTAGTAGAGACAGGGTCTCACTGAGTTGCTAAGTGCCTCGCCACGGCTGAGGCTGGCTTTGAACTTGTGATCCTCCTGCCTCAGCCTCCCAAGTGCTGGGATTACAGGCGTGCGCCACCGCGCCCGGCTAAGGAACTGCTTAAATAGTTCAAGTTGCCTTCTGATGCAATTCACATTCATTTTTCATAAAAATAATGGAACTACTAAGAATATCATAACATTAGAACAACAAACGATGAGAGAATACATAGGAGATAAACATTTGTATAAATGTTCGTATAAACCATGAGAATAAGAATGAACAAAATGAACTAAGTTAGGAAAATTACATAGAGGAATCAAGGTGAAAAACATGATTAAGGGGCAGAGATCTATTTATTATCTTCACATACTTAAGTTTGTCCTACAAAATATGTATTTAAGAAAAAAGTCTACAATGAGCATGATGTGCGTAACATATCTAACATGACAGCATTCTTGAAGTTTAAAATGGAGTTAAATAAGTCATTTTTTCAAAAAATACAGTCTAAGACACTAAAAGTAACCATATGAAGACAGGAGGGGCATTTAAAAGAACTTCACTTGTATGGATAGTGTTTAAGATATCAAACAAATTAAATAGTCAAGGAAGACTGTTGAGAATGACCACATTGGGGGAAACTGAGACACTGGTATGAGATTGTTTAGGAGAGGTCAATGTGAGGTGGCCATCTGCATTTGCTAATCTGTACTTTCTATCAAAGTTAGTCTCCTACACTCCCAGAGGGAGTGGGAACTGGGGGTGTTCTCTTTCTCTAAGATTATATTTCAAAGTGATGGCTCCCAGGTCCTTGTGAATGACATTATTTGATTGTAGAGTTTGGCAACAATTTGGGAAAAATTTACATTTCAAAGGGCAGAGAAAGAAATTACAAGGGGTCAGCCTGTAGGCCCTGCTACCTGTGGGCGGAGTTCCCAATTCAGCAGCTGGCTTAAATTCCCAGTTTGGCCTGCCCTGGGAGATCCTGGTTCAGCCAGCGAGCCCTGCGACCTACGGACCTAATTCCTAGTTCAGACTGCCAGTGCACCCACCCCGAAGGAGAGACCCAGTCTCCAGTTCGCCTGGCCTCCAGGGCCCAGAGTAGCAGCTCCCTGCTGCTGCATGCAGGACTTGACCTGAGGAAAAGCCCCCTCCACTCCCAGGGGAAGTGCCACCTACACAGCTGAAACCAGAACAAGAGGGGAAGTGCGACCTGCCCAGCTGTGACCAGAACAAGAGGGGAAGTGCAACCTGCCCAGCTGTGACCAGAAAAAGAGGTAGGCACCCACCGAGCCACTGTTCTGCTGTGCCATTCTGCAACTGGCCAAAGGTGCAGCCTTGACTCCACTAACAGGATCGCTGACTGGACGTGAACCAAGTCAATTGGATTAATCTGGAAGGGAAAAAAGAAGGGCTTCCCAGGGTCCATTTTGTTTGAGACTGGTTCCTGGGTTCAACTTTTTTTTTTTTTTTTTTTTGTTTGTTTGTTTTTGTTTTGATTGACAGTGTGTTTGTTTGTTTGCTTCTATTCCTCTTCTCTTTCTTTCTTTTCTTCCTTCTCACTTTTGTATTTTTTCTTCTTCCTTCATCTTCCCTATTTACACCCTGCCATTGCATACTCAACGAGGCAAAAACAAGTTATACACAGAAATTGAGAGTTCTAGAATGGGTACAATTGAAATATATAGCAAAGTGGTGTTATATATAGTTTATTCTCTATTTTCTTGACTCACTCTCTGCTCTCTCTTACACTAATTTCTACTCCTTTGTCATTTCTTTTTCTTTTCCATCTTTCTTTATTTCTTCTCTCAACCGCTGTATAAGTTAGGCTTATGTATAAATCGGACTTTCCCCCTAAGCATTCACTCCATTCTCTTTCCTCTCTCATCTGCTGATACTAAACCACTTCCATAAAACTCTCTTCTCATACTTTCTAAGAAAGAACAATTCAATATACTCACCTCCTTCTTCCTAAACATATCACCTCTGTGTTCAATTCTTGAAACAATAAAACCCCATCAGAAGCATACAGAGTAAATTGTAAACAATATCTGGTTTAACTAAATCTGTACATTGTGATCAAAATGGGATTCTCTGAATAGAAAGTGTTTGATTTTGAAGTGTAAAGGAAATATAAGGGGATCTGATAGCATTGTACTACAGGAGCAACATAAGGCTTTAAGGTAAAATCAAAATAGTCAAGGTCCCACAGTGCAGGAAGATAAGACACACAAGCAATATGAAGAAACAAGGGAAGAAAGTGACACAATCAATCAATATACCTCCTCAGTAGATTCCATGGCAAGCACAGTTGGTGAAATGCCAGAGATGGAATTTAGAAATTACATATTCCAAGTGTTTGTGGAACATAAGAATGAATTAAAAAATGAGATGAAGGAGCAAATACAAGAGGTGAAAGATCTTTGTGTGTGTGTGTGTGTGTGTGTGTGTGTGTGGTACCAGGGATTGAACTCAGGGGCACTCGACCACTGGGCCACATCCCAAGCACTTTTTTGTATTTTTATTTAGAGACAGGGTCTCACTGAGTTGCTAAGTGCCTCACAATTGCTGAGGCTGGCTTTGAACTCGCGATCCTCCTGCCTCAGCCTCCCAAAGTGCTGGGATTACAGGCGTGCGCCACCGCGCCCGGTGTGAAAGATCATTTTGACAAAGAACTCCATAAACAAATAAAGGAAGTAAAAGATTACTTCAATAGAGAGATAGAGGCTCTAAAGAGAAACCAAACAGATATTCTGGAAATGAAAAAAAGCAATAAACCAAAATAAAAGCTCAATCGAAAGTATCACCAAGAGAGTAGATCACTTGGAAGAAAGAACCTCAGACAACGAAGACAAAATATATATCCTAGAGAAAAATCTAGATTACACAGCAAAAATGGTAAGAAAGCAAGAACAGAACATTCAAGAATTATGGGACAACATAAAAACCAAACTTAAGAGTGATTGGGGTAGAGGAGGGGCAGAGTTTCAAGCCAAAGGAATGAGTAATTTATTTAATGAAATGATTACAGAAAATTTTCCAAACTTGAGGAATGAATGGGAAAACCAAGTTCAAGAGGTTTACCGAACACCAAACATACAAAATCACAACAGATCCACACCAAGACACATTATAATGAAAATGCCTAATATACTGAGCAAGGAGAGATAATTAAAAGCCACAAGAGAAAGGAAGCAGATTACATATAGGGGGAAACCAATCAGAATAAGTTCAGACTTTTCAACCCAGACCTTAAAAGCAAGAAGACCCTGGAATAGCATATTTCAAGCTCTGAAAGAAAAGGGATGTCAACCAAGAATCTTATATCTAGCAAAACTGAGCTTTAGATTAGAAGATGAAATAAAAACCTTCCACGACAAGCAAAAGTTAAAAGATTTTGCAACTCGAAAGGCAGCACTTCTAAACATCCTGGGCAAAATTTTTTATGAAGAAGAAGAGAAAAATAACAACAAAAATCAACAAAGGGAGATATTAAACTAAGGGGAATACCAACCAGAAGAGAAACCAAATCAAACTAAAGACCATAATACAAATAAAAATGGATGGGAATAAAAATCACATCTCAATAATAACCCTGAATGTTAGTGGCCTAAACTCGCCATTCAAAAGACACGGATTATCTGAATGGATTAAAAGAAATGACCCAACAATTTGCTGTCTCCAAGAAACACATCGCATAGAAAAAGACATCAATAGACTGAAGGTGAAAGGCTGGGAAAAGTCTTATCACTCACATGGCATGTGGAAGCAAGCAGGGGTTTCCATTCTCATTTCAAATAAGGTAGACTTCAAGCCAAAGCTAATCAAAAGGGACAAAGATGGATATTTCAAACTACTTAAGGAAACCATTCATCAACAGGATCTAACAATCATAAATCTATATGCCCCAAATAATGGAGCACCTACATTCATCAAACAAACACTTCTCAAGTTCAAGAGTAAAATAGATCATGACACAGTTATCCTAGGGGACTTCAACTCACCTCTCTTACCAATGGATAGATCATCCAAACAAAAGCTAAACAAAGAAACTTTAGGCCTCCTTAAAACAATTAATAACTTAGACCTAACGGACATATATAGAATATTTCATCCCTCAGTAAACAAATATACTTTTTTCTCAGCAGCACATGGCTCCTTCTCCAAAATAGACCATATATTATGTCACAAGGCAACTCTCAGCAAATATAAAAAAATAGAGATATTACCCTGCATGCTATCAGACCATAAAGGGATGAAATTGGAAATCAACAATAAAACAAGAAATAAGAAAAACTACTCCAACAACTGAAAGCTAAACAACATGCTACTGAAAGAACAAGGGGTTGAAGAACACATCAAAGAGGAGATTAA
Source organism: Tamias sibiricus (assembly GCA_025594165.1). NCBI lineage: Eukaryota > Metazoa > Chordata > Mammalia > Rodentia > Sciuridae > Tamias > Tamias sibiricus. The sequence goes on along the minus strand of CM046658.1, from coordinate 135,884,518 downwards.
AAAATACCTAGAGGTAAATGAGAACACAGATACAACGTATAGAAATCTCTGGGACACTATGAAGGCAGTAGTAAGAGGAAAATTCATTGCACTGAGTTCATTCCTTAAAAGGAAAAAAAAAAAAAAAAAACAAAAAAAAATAAATGACTTAACATCACACCTCAAAGAACGAGAAAAAGAAGAAGAGATCAACACCAAGAGCAGTAGAAGACAGGAAATAATTAAAATCAGAGCAGAAATTAATGAAATTGAGACTAAGGAAACCATTCAAAGAATTGACAAAACTAAAAGTTGGTTCTTTGAAAAAATAAACAAAATTGACAGACCCTTAGCAATTCTAACAAAATGAAGAAGAGAAAAAACTCAAATTACTAACATTCATGATGAAAAAGGAAATATCACAACAAACACCTCAGATACACAGAAGATAATAAGAAATTACTTTGAAAACTTGTACTCTAATACAATAGAAACTACTGAATGCATTGACAGATTTCTAGAGTCCTATGATTTGCCTAAACTGGAACTGGAGGCTATACACAACTTAAACAGATCGTTTACAAGCGAAGAAATAGAAGATGTCATCAAAAAGCTACCAACAAGGAAAAGTCCAGGACCTGATGGGTTTACAGCAGAGTTCTGCAAGACTTTTAAAGAAGAACTAATACCAATGCTCTTCAAACTATTTCAAGAAATAGAAAAAGAGGGAGCTCTTCCAGACTCTTTCTATGAGGCCAATATTACATTAATTCCAAAGCCAGGCAAAGACGCATCCAAAAAAGAAAACTTTAGGCCAATATCTTTAATGAACATAGATGCAAAAATCCTCAACAAAATTCTAGCAAATCGGATACAAAAACATATCAAAAAGATAGTGCACCACGATCAAGTAGGGTTTATTCCAGGGATGCAAGGCTGGTTCAACATTCGGAAATCAATAAACATAATACATCATATCAATAGACTTAAAGATAAAAATCATATGATTATCTCAATCGACGCAGAAAAAGCATTTGACAAAATACAACTCTGCTTTATGTTCAAAACACTGGAAAAACTAGGAATATCAGGAACATATCTCAACATTATAAAAGCTATTTATGCAAGGCCCAGAGCTAACATTATCTTAAATGGAGAAAAATTGAAAGCATTCCCTCTAAAAACTGGAACAAGACAGGGATGCCCCCTTTTACCACTGCTATTTAACATAGTACTGGAAACTCTGGCCAGAGCAATTAGACAGAGGAAAGAAACTAAAGGGATCCAGATAGGAAAAGAAGAGCTCAAATTAGCACTATTTGCTGATGACATGATAATATACCTAGAAGACCCAAAAAACTCTACCAGAAAACTTTTGCAGCTAGTAAATGAATTTGGCAAAGTAGCAGGATACAAAATCAATACCCATAAGTCAAAGGCATTTCTGTGCATCAGTGACAAAGCCTCTGAAAGGGAAATGATGAAAACTACCCCATTTACAATAGCATAAAAAAAAACACCTGGGAATCAACTTAATGAAAGAGGTGAAAGACCTCTATAAGGAAAATTATAGAACACTGAAGAAAGAAATCATAGAAGAACTCAGAAGATGGAAAGACCTACCTTGCTCTTGGATAGGTAGAATCAATATTGTCAAAATGTCCATACTACCAAAAGCATTATACAGATTCAATGCAATTCCAATCAAAATCCCAATGACATTCTTCAAAGAAATAGAAAAAGCAGTCATGAAATTCATTTGGAAAAATAAGAGACCCAGAATAGCCAAAGCAATCTTGAACAAGAAAAGTGAAGCAGGGGGCATCACCATACTGGACTTTAAATTATAGTATAGAGCAATAGTAACAAAAACAGCATGGTATTGGCACTAAAACAGACTGGTAGACTAATGGTACAGAATTGAGGAAACAGAGACTAATACATATAATTTCAGCTCTCTTATATTGGACAAAGGTGCCAAAAATGTAAAGTGGAGAAAGGACATCCTCTCAACAAATGGTGCTTGGAAAGCTGGAAATCCATATGCAACAAAATGAAATTAAACCCTTATCTCTCACCATGCACAAAATTCAATTCAAAGTGGATCAAGGACCTAGGAATTAGACCAGACACAATATGCCTAATAGAAGAAAAAGTAAGCTCCAATTTCCAACATGTCGTATTAGGCCCCAAGTTCCTTAATAAGAATCCTGTAGCACAAGAATTAGTATCAAGAATTAATGAATGGGATAGATTCAAACTAAAAAGCTTCTTCTCAGCAAAAGAAACAATCAGTGAGGGGAACAGAGAGCCAACTAACTGGGAACAAATATTTAATACATGCACATCAGACAGAGCACTAATTTCTAGAATGTATAAAGAACTCAAAAAACTCAACACCAAAAAAACAAATATCCCAATAAATAAATGGGCCAAAGAAATGAACAGACACTTCTAAGAAGAAGATACACAAATAATCAACAAATACATGAAAAAAATGCTCAACATCGCTGGCAATTAGAGAAATGCAAATCAAAACTACTCTAAGATTTCATTTCACTCCAGTCAGAATGGCAGCTATCAAGAACACAAACAACAATAAATGTTGGAGAGGATGTGGGGAAAAAGGCACACTCATACATTGCTTGTGGGACTGAAAAATGGTGCAACCACTATGGAAAGCAGTATGGAGATTTCTTGGAAAACTGGGAATGGAACCACCCTATGACCCAGCTATCCCACTCCTGGGTCTATTCCCAAAGGACTTAAAAACAGCATATTACAGTGACACAGCGACTTAAATGTTTATAGCAGCACAATTCACAATAGATAGGTTGTGGAACCAACCTAGATGTTCCTCAGTAGATGAGTGGATAAAGACAATGTGGTATATATACAAAATGGAATTTTACTCAGCAATAAAAGAGAATAAAATAATGGTATTTGCAGGTAAATGGATGAAGTTGGACAATATAATGCTAAGTGAAGTTAGCCAATCCCAAAAACCAAATACCGAATGTTTTCTCTGATATAAGGAGGCTAGTTCACAGTGTTGTTGGATGGGGGTACATAGGAGGATTAGAGGAACACTACAATGGTCAAAGGAAAGGGAGGGGAAGGGGGGAGCAAGGGGGATGGGGGGAAAGGAAAAAAACTGGTGGTTGAATGAGATTGATATCATTATCCTAAATGCATGATTGAAGATCTGAATGGTACTTATATACTTTGTATACAAACAGTTGTATGTAAAAAGATGCTATATATGTGCATTATGAATTGTAATACATACTTCTATTATAAATAAAAAAGGAAAGGAAAAAAAAAGAAATTACAAGGGCAAGTTTTCTAAAGTAAATGCTGTAGGGAGGTCAGGAGCCTGTAGTCAAGAGGCCTGGCTGAGGTTTAGTCAAGTTGGGGGAATAATAAGTCTTAATAATAATAAGTCATATGTAAGAAACTAGGTGAGGTCTCAGGTACTTGTCACCACAATGATTTCTCTCTCTCTTCTCCAGAGAAAACTATTCTTTCACTTTTCTTCACCAAAGAAAGTGTGAATGTCTAATTCCAATATAAGAATTGTATTCAAGAAAGTTTTGTTTTCTCCGTGCATGTTTATTATATATTTTTATTCATTATACTCTATTATTACATATTTCATCACATTATCTTTATATAGCTACAATATACTACAGTATAATATTATACATTAGAGATATAGCTCATGGCCATGTATGTTTGGTCAGAATGTGCAAAACAATCAAAATATTAAGATTTCTGAAATGTAAATTATTACCCATGTAGGAATCCACATTATGGTAGAAGTTGAAAATGTTTATGTATATACATATATGTGTATGTATATGATTCTATACATATTTTTATTATACATTGACCTTCTCTTTATTATCTCTGATTAATCTGGAAATATTAAAATAGCCAACATAAGTACTGTATCTAAAGAATTTGTTTGTTATTTTCATATTTAGATATTAGAAATCTTTATATACCTACCTGAAGTAAACAGAAACAAATAATTATATGATATAAATCTGTAATACAGCACATCACCAAGTAGGGAAAATAATTTTGCCTTTTTCACTACATTTAATTATGCAAGTCAAGATAGCTACTTATGTATACAATAATATACTACTTAGTATAAGGTAAGTATATACATATTATATGTATAAAATATTGTCTGTTAAATATTTAAAATATTTAAGAAGGAAGATATCTATATACACACCCACACACATATATTTGTAATTTTAAAATATAACATTTTGTTTGTGTTCTCCAAATAACTTGGTAATATATTAATAACAATTTAACTGTCAATGTAGATATCAACTATTACTTTTTTTTTTTTTTTGATTTGGCATTGGGTATTGAACCCAGGGTCTTGAATACTAAACATGAGCTCTACTACTGTTCTACATCCCCAGCCCCTAAAATGTTTCAATTTTAATTAAAATTTTCCCTAGGTACAGAAGGAAACACATACATATTATATTTCTTACTTTTGCTTCTGTTGCTGAAAAATTCAGAGTTCAATTTAATGTTTAATTACTGCCCTTGCAGGTTGATATATTTGCTGGTTTTGCACTACTGATTCTAAACAGCCAAGGGAAGACAGCCTCCCCTAGGAAGGTGTCATTCATGAAAGTTTTCATCAAATTATTTCAAGAGCTTATAGAAACATTTGAGAAAACTACATGTTTTATTACCTGCAAATTTAATAGCTTTATATGATTTTTATTCTTTTATCTCAAATTATTTCTAGAAGAACAATATTTTGCATATTCTTCACTCCAACAGGTATGCACATTGCTCTTGAAAAGTTCTACTTAATTTTAAAAGAATATAATTTAAAAATAGATTTCAGTTCAAAGAACATTTATTGAACACTGTGATATATAATGTGCTATAGATAAGAATATGAATGAGGGATTTTTCCCCCTTGGTAAATTATGGTGGGAAGATGGAGATCTGAAAGGATCTTTTTCAGGGTAGTGTTGTACATGAAAAGTATCAGCTACACAGAGGTTAAAGCTAAGGAACTCAAACCCAGACTAACTGAATTTGAATTCTTAACTTTGCAACTGACCAGCGGTGTGGCCTTTAGTAAATGAATTAAACTTTCTATATTTTTATTTCATTTTTCATAAAAGAATAATAATTTTAACAACATTAGTGCATAAAACTTACTTAATGTAGAGCTACAATTATATTGTTAATAAATATAACCTATCAGCATGACTGGAAGAGCCTAGATTTGTGAGGAGGCTTAGGAATGACTGCCTAGATAGCTCTCTTACAGAGGTGATTCTGGCTTTTGGAGACTGAACTAAAAAAGTCTTTAAACAAAGACAGGGGTTGTAGAAAAGCCCAGGAATGGAAATGGATAGGTTGACAAAGACAAATGGATGTAATATTTTAATCTGGAAATGTCATCAGTTCTTCATGACCAAATTGCAAAGTGTATGGTGGGGAGTGAAAAGGGGGCATTAAAGAGATAAGCAGGGACTTGCTCATGAAGAAAATGTGTATGTCTATCAAAGGAGATTTGACTTTATCTTGTGGGTAAAGGATATAAATTAAAAGTACTTTCTAAAAAAAGGAAGTGAACTGGTCAGATTTTATTTTGGACAGGTCTCTCTGAGGGCAATGGTTTGAAAGATGTAAGATGAGATGCAGAAAGCAGGTTAGAAAACTATTGAAAATATGCCTGGGTAGTATAGATTAAATGAGTATATTTACAGAAGGGTTAACTCACAGGGCTACTGTTTTTGGAATATTATTTATTTTACATTCATTTCATGTTTTAAAATTTCAACAAGAAAAGAATTCTAAGCACAGGGAAACCAATTCTCATAGGCAAGTGGTACCTTGGGCAATTTAAGAATTTGCTCTGTGTCAAGGGAGTTAGTGAACCTATGTCCTGAGTCATACCAAAGCAGGCAGAGACAATTGCAAATGTCAAAACCTGGGTCACAGTCTATGTTCAATTTTGTAGGCACATTGTTTAATCTTGCCAATTCTCTTCAAACAATTCATCTAGTGAGTTACAGTTATCTAAGAAAGAAAGACGGTTAAATAATGCTATACGCAAAAGACTGAGTATACTGTTTGGGAAATTATGTTCTTAATATACACCAAGCCTTTTCCCTTTATTAGTCAACTTTTGATTTCTTAAGATGGGTTTCGTTTTGGGCAAGGTTTGGTCTAGGACCAGTAGGGGGCAGCAGAGCACCAGTGCCAAACCCAGAAATCTACTATCTTCTGAAGGATTTACATAGGTGAGACCAGCTCTTGGATTTCCCCAGAGATCCACACTGATTGGGAAGGGGCAGAAGAGCTAACATTGTGGTAAATGTGCGTATGTAACTAAAAGTAAGGTTTGAGAAAGTAGACATCTATACTGAAGATGGACAACAAAGCTGCTTGGGAAGACTTAAGTATTGATAAGGATGTGTAGTGCAAGTTTGAGGGACAGTGAGTAGAGCAGAGGGCACTTGTAGTTAGGTCAAGGGGGTAATCAGTTGTCTTGATTATTGAATCACAGTGTGTATGTCTTTCAGTTCTTTTAATTTATCAGAACAAAAAAGGTCATGGAATAAAAATTATAATGTCAAAACTCAACTTGCACCAAATCATGGTGCTTATGTTTCTAAAGCCACACCCTGCTTTGGAAATCAAAGGGATCTTAGCTTAAATTCTATTTTTTTATAATCAAATTCTGTTAAATCAAATGGTATTTAGTTGTAATTTTAGTGACCACATTTACCTACTTCTAAAAATATATAAACACAAAGAGTAGACAAATGTCCTCTTATATGTCATTATTTGGATAGGGCTGAGAGTTGGAGGGAGCACAATTTTCCTCAGAAAAAAATGAAGTTGATCAAACTATGGTATGTATATATATATATATATATATATATATATATATATATATATACATACATATATATATATAAATATACCACAGTGAATTTCACCTTTATGTATATCTATAAAGTAATAATTGGAAAAAAAAAACCCTATAAATAGGAGGAAGACCAGATGAGTAAGTAAGAGGAACAGGGAGAAGGAGGAAGAGAGATATAGGAGAGGCACTGGGGACTGAAGTGGAGCAAATTATATTCCATGCTTGTATGATTATGTCAAAATAACCCCCAATATTATGTATAACTTTAATGCACTAACCAAAAATGAAAAAAGAAAAGAAAGAAAAATGTCCATTTTGTTAAATTCTTTCTAGAATTTAAAAAATTAACAAAACTTTGATTTTTATTTATGGAAAAAGTATCCTGAATTACTACTTTCTTGAATAGTCCATCGTGTCCAAGTTCATGACTTGCTACTCAATTGTTACTAACACATGACATTAGATTTTTTCCCCCTCCAGAAAAGAATGTTTAAATTTTGGTTATAAGCCATTCTGCTGCCAAAGTGATAATGACTTTTCTGTTGCTCTCCCTGTATTTCCAATAGCTGAGGTCCTTCTATCAATTTATGGGTTGTCTTCTTCCTGATAGTTCCTTGCTTCACAGCAACAAAACTATAAACTTCACATGGAATTTTACCTGTGTCATTCTCTGTCCAGATTTCCTCTTTATGAGAATATTGGTCATTATATAATTGAATCTGCCCTAATGACTTCATCCTATCCAATTACATCTAAAACAATTCTATTCCAAATAAGGCTGTGTTCATAAGTTACAACTTCATCATATCAATTCAGAAGGGAAGCATATGGAAGCATAATTTTTAATTGTGAAAGTTATAATGCCATCAGAAAAATGTGGACTTTGACTTCTTGATCGACAAAGCCAATATGAAAAAGGACTCCATGCATCCCTCTGGTTGGGGAGGAATCACCCCCAGACAGATGCTACCCTCCTCTCATCATCCTGATCACTTCTTTTGGCTAAATATCCCTAACTTATTAAGTTGGCAATTGTCATGTCTGAGATGATCCAAATGTTTGATTATTGGGAAAGTATCTTTCCAATATGTAGCGGTTAAAATTAAAAAGAGAAATGATAATATAATTCAAACCTAAAGCATTCAAAGTTTGGTTTAGGGCTAGGAATGGTACCTATAATTGGCATTTAATATGTTTGCAATGTGTAAAATAATTTGATATGTTGGTTTATTTGAAATTTTATTAAATAAAAATTTACAATCTAAGTGCACAATTTATTTTAGACTTTATTTTATGAAGAAAAATGCAAAATCATTTAGCCAATACCATCTACCATCTAATAAAAAAATGAGTAATGATATTTATAAGCTTAATTTACTAGATTCTCAAATATTATTTTAAGCACTTGGGAAAGGTTTTGTATGTTAAAGCATATATATGAAGGACGCAAAAAAAAAGCAGAATTATTGGACTTTAAGTGGATTCAAATGTAAACTATAATTGGGCTATAAATAAAACTTTTTTTAAAGGTGTTTATTTTAAAATCATCAAAGAAAGAAAAAGTAAAAGTATTATTTTTCTAGTAGATTAAAAATAAAATAGTACTATCTGTTGAAATGATTGGGAAAGCAATGTTTCCAAATTTTTCTCTTTAAATACTGAATATTGATTTTTAGCCTAAGAAATAATAAATGCCATTCTCTAAGAGTAAAACCACCATGAAGATCATGAAGTCCATTTGACACTTTCTGCCGTCCAAATCTTATTATACAACAGGTACTTGAAACCTGCTTATTCCAGGATGGTTCTGATCTTCCCAGAAAAATCAAACGATGAAAAACTATGACAGATGGTGTTGTCAAACTGTCAGATTCTTCTTGTGAAAAAAGTTTTGAATAGCAAAGCGTACCCAATTTCAGCCCTTCATTTATAGGAGCTCTTACAGATCTTGTTTGGGGAACTATTACTATTTAAAAGTTGTACTTTAGGGCTTTGTTGCCCTGTGGCATTGATCTCTATTCTTTGGATTATCTAAAGTGTGGTTTTTGAAGGAATATTATACATCTTTCTGAAATGACACGGTCAAATTCACAAAATTCTTTTTTTTTTTTTTTTTGGATAAGAAAGCAACTCTTTTAATATTTGATGATTGTATATCAAAAGACATTTGACCCCTTACCAGGAGAACACCAGGAATTTTTTAGCATCAAGCTAAGTTGGAATTGCAAAACATGAAGTTCAGCCACATGTCTGTTAGCTATGGTTCTTAAACTGCTAAAGGTGCCACATAGTGACTATGGGAAAAAAATTAGCATTGCAGTTCTGCATTACATTCCACTTCTTGAATTAACTAAATTCTACTTCTGAGAGTAAACTACTTTACCTGTAACTTTTGCTTTCTGTATCTATAAAATACATCATTTAAACCAATGATCAACTTTTTTTTTAGCACAAACCTTTGAATTCTTGAAACTCACATATAGTTATGTTATTATTTTTAACTTATAGTAGATAGCTTCAGCATTTAGTTAGATATGTAATAATGGGTTTGCTTGATCTCTGTGTTTTTGTCTTGTTTACATTTAGTTTTCCTGTTCCATCTAATTGTGAATCCTTCTCCTGGTGTTCTCTGTGATAAAGAGGGAACAAGGGTAAGGAGTTTTGGTTTTGGCCATAGAATACAATATTTTCTGAGTCAAGAACCAGTCATTTGACTCTGGTTATACGAATATGTTTTTGGTCAAATCAATTAGTCAGCCTCAACACATCTTCAAAGAAGATGAAAGGTATTATAATTACAGTGCAGTTATCCAGGTTACTGAGGGGAATTTCTTTCCTTCTACTTTCCTTTCTGTTTTCCTAAGAATATCATAAATGCTACTTAATGACAGATTAAAGAGAGCAGAGAGATTTTTACAATCAAAGTCATTATAAAACAGTGTGCTGAGAAAACTGTCTTTTATTTTTATTTTTCCCCTTCTCAGTAAGTTGAATATTGCCTTATCTTTGTCTCTAACCTTCCAGTCTGGCACTTGGTTCAAGACACTCCATAAACACTGGAGAAAAGAATGAATGAGCTATCCTATTCTAGTTGTTAACCATTGTTACTTAACAAATTACTCCAACACTGATTGGTTGATGGCCAGAGTAGAGGCTTACTTTGGATTATTAGGAACATGAAATTGATTTCTCCATAGGTCTACATTTGTGCATTCATGTCATAGAAGCTGGTTTCCCCTAGAGTAGGTGATCCCAAAGAGATCAAGTCATAATTTATAATGTCTGTTTTGATCCCACCTTAAAAGTCACACACCAACATTTCATAGTATCCAATCATTTAACAAGACCAGTAATCTAATCTCTTGAATATTAGGGAGTGGGACAATATTAGAACTATCCTGGAGTCTGTCTACTGCATATTTGTAGATATTTCATGTGTTTCCTAAACTTTTACATTTATTAAGTCATTTTCTCATCTTGTTTGAATCTTTGCAGGTATCTATGAAAAAATTGTAGCCCAAAGAAAATGAGTCTGTTAATTATCATTCTTAGGTATCAAGAAATATATTCTTAGCAAATTCTGGGAATTCACAGTGAACCTAAGAACTGTGTTAACAAATACATCTCTACTTCACTTTTCTTAACTATTTTCCAAAATTATTGCTGGAAGCACCTATGTATATCCTGATGAGATTCAGAATATGGAGCACTTTTATCAATCTCAGATTTGCCTACTTAAAGCCTTAGCTTTCATAGGAAAGAAACAACTTCAGTTAACATCAGTAAATCCCTTTAGCTTAAATGGGAGAAGTCAATCATAGAAAAATCACAAAGCGTAAAGTAACCCATAAAATAACACTGCCAGTTTGATTTCTTAGGAAAACGAGCAGTGGAAAGGAAAGATGCTTTCTGAAAGCATGCATAACCTCTCCCTAGCAAAACAAAAACCAAAAACAAATTATAGTGTCTGTTTACACTAGAATGGCTATTTCCTGAAAAAAAGAAATCAGAGCAATTTTCTATGAAAAATCAGGTCATCACATCCCAGAGTAAGAACAATCACTAAATTGATGTCAAATGTGGTGACAAATAAAGTGGGAGAAAGACCATACTCTGAACATTTAAGAAAATCGCACAATTAAAACCACATTTGCTGTGATTTTGCCTTTGTTTATGTAAAATTTTGTTTTACCTAGATTTCTTTTTTGATTATTTTTGTGACTTTTTTTTTTAAATGCCAGTGCATAATATGTCCCCTTCTGTTTGGAAATAAAACTGCTTCTTAAGCATTGTGAGAAATTAACTAATTCCTACTATACCAATGTATTCCAAACCTTAAAATGACAGTTGTCTTAATTTCTTAGGATAATACGCCTAAGGGAAAAAAGTATTTAAATAACATTGTTGAAAAACTTGTTAAAATTCTTCTTATCCAATGCCCAGCTTCCATGGAAGAACTGAACACATACATAAACATCCTATTACTACCCAGGCCATGTACTGGGACTTGACAACCTCTTTCAGTTTCTTGCCTGATGTCTGATAGTCCTCTTGTCATGCAGTTCTTTATTTAGTGGCTTTAAGTTTCAGTGTACTCAAGTCCTCCTAAGCTCTTTTCAATCTTTTGTTTGCTTTCAAGTGATCAATCCACATATATTTTATCCTTCAGTCTAAGTGATTCATTGTCCAATTAACATTTCTTGGCTTCTATAAATTATTCCTCAATTAAGTTTAGTGTAGGGTAATTGGTTTAACCCTTGGCAGCTCCCTCCCATCTGCATTACCATGGAGGCTCTGCCACAGAGCTCTGCTGTTCCTGATACAATATGTAGTCCACTGGCACCTTTTCTTCAAATAGAGAAAGTACTATTGAGGTCAAAAGAAAGGTTATGACTTATTTAAGGTCAGTATTTGGCCATAAGCACAGAATTTTCAGTATTTCTGAAATTTGCTACTATCATTCGTCTTTGTGGATTTGTGTGACTCCCTATTATAATGCAGCATATAAACATCATGTCTTCTTTATCATCATCATCATTATCATCACAGATAACATCTGTATCTATATCTGACCATTTTGTGTCTGATACTGTTCTAGTAATCTTTTTCTTGCTATGATCAAAAGAATAGACAAGAACAATTTTAAGAAGGAAATGTTTATTTGGGGCTCATAGTTTCAGAGGTGTCAGTCCATAGAAGGCAGTCTTCATTGCTCTGAGCTCAGAACATCATGATGGAAGAGAGTGGTGGAGGAGAGCAGCTCAGAACTTGGCAACGAGGAAGCAGAGAGAGAGAGAGAGAGAGCTTTCTTCAGCAAGGACAAAATATAAACCCCAAAGCACCCCCTTAGGGACACATCTTTTCAGCCACACCCTACCTGCCTATCGTTACCACCCAGTTAATCCCTATCAGTGGATTAACACATGGGTTAGGTTAAGGATCTCATAACCCAATCATTTCACCTCTGAAATTTCTTGCATTCTTTTACACATGAGCTTTTGGGGAACACTTAATATCTAAGACATAACAGGTGCATTTATTCAATTGCAGAATATCAACATTGTCCTTTCATGAAATGACCAATTTTGGATGGAAGGAAGGAGGAACCACCATGGCAGGAGTTTCCTGAACCTCTGCAGTTGTTCACACACAAGCATAAAGGTAACCTGGGCTAGGAAATATGCAAATAGAATAATAAAGGCCTATCTCCCAATTGTTAGAATTAGAAAAAGGAAATTTATCTGTTTGCTAGAAATTTGTTGTGATCAGATGGAGGAATCAGATGAATCAGTGAATCTGGTTTCTAGTCCCAAGTTGATATTGCCTGGTCAGTGTTCCTAGGTTTTTAATGTGTATTAAATCAGTTGGGGGTCTTGTAAAATTGTAAGAGCCCTAATTAAGGAGATAGCTAAGATTGCAGTTAGCTGAGAGCCATAAAAGATATTCAAGCTTCACCTGATATTCATACATTCATCTAAGAATCTTTTTATGCCCGTGAACACTGTGTGATGCACCTGTAAGCTCGAGCTGTAAGCACTTGTCCTTGTTAAAGCAAAATGTATTTAACTGGGTGAGGATTAGTGGCTGGTGTGGTTGGAGTTTGTAGTTGTGGTTGGAGTTAGAGTGGTTAGAGTTAGAAGAGAGTTGGAGTTGTGTTTGGAGTTCGAGAGGTTGTTGGAGCCGGAGAGAGAAGTTAGAAGAGAGAAGAATAAAAGAACTTTTTCATTTCCATCCTGCCTCCGAATTTTCTCCTGCGGCATTGTAGCTGCAAGCGGCAGCAGCAGGCAGCTACATAAAATTACATATTTTGTTTCAGTATGTGTGGGGAAGGGATTTCCCACAAGTGCCTATGTGATGTTGATTCTGGTTCACAATTTGAGTAGCAATAACTTGGCCAACTAACTTTGAAAATACTCCTTGTCCTTTTTGAAGTTCAACTTTTTTCATTGACAAAGTGGCTGGACTCAACAATATACAAAAACCTCATGTTTTAAATTGGGCAACCCCTCAACACCTCAACTAAATGTGTATCAAACCATATATTTTATCCCTGGGTGATTTATTCTAAATCCACATAAGAAAATTTGATCCCACAACTCTTTGTTTTCATGACTTAGATCAATTTAGAATAACAAGGAAATATATGAAATTAAAGAATTTCTTTTCATAATGAAACTATAAACCGTAACTACCCCATACAAAGACATAATAATATGGAAATAATGGAATGTAGCAAAGATTTTCTAAATACGTATGGTCATTATTTTTAAGAATATGGCACTTGTTTGTGAATACATGCATATGTATATTTCATGAATAATCTGCCTATACATAAATGTATATGTAAATATATATGTACCTGAATTTTGTTCTTTTAATGGCTCTTAATAGAAAACATCATACAGATAAAATTGCAAAGTGAACCCATATGCCAATCACCAACAATATAATATTAATATTTTAACCAGTTTTGTTTTATTTACTTCCTCATGCCATGCCATCTCATTTTTAGAAAGATTAGATTATTTTAAATAAAGTTGATATCATAATTTGTGCTTATTATTTTAATATGTGTTTTACTGCATCACTAATCTTTTATAAAGATTGTCACTGTTTTAGTGCCATTTTATTTTGGTTGTATAATTTTGTGAACACAGTGTATAAATCCAGTGGTAGGCTGGTAAGTGTTTATTACATGGATTTCTAAAAACAAAACAAAACAACAACTACCACAACAAATACTAAAGAAAATAATCAGTTTGCTGCATTTACCAATTTCTGTAGTGCAAATACTTCCACCACTACCAACACTACCAATTTACCATTATTGAACTTGTATTTGAAAAGAGACACAAACAACAACTCATCGGAGCCTGTACAATTCGGCTCCAGTAAACAACTATGTAAATCTGCATCTTTAATTATGTGGTTTGGATATGTAAATTTGTGTTTTCCTTTGCAATTCAAATATTAAAATTCTAGGTCAAAATTCTGAAATTCTGAATGAACAATAGATACCTTATCTCAGTAAATATTTTAATTTATATCAGCAAGTTATCAAAGTGTTTCTGTCACGTGTTTGCAAGAGAGGAGTGGAATGTGCTAGGAGTAATGATTTCCTAATTAAATGAAACAATAGTATAACCCCTATCTTGTTGGTACCTTGTACCAGTGGACACTCAATAAAAATTAACTCAATGAACAAATGATATGCTGCAAACTTAAGCTATAATCACTCAAAAATGCATATTTTTGTTCATACATAATTGAGACCAGAGAATTGGTATTTTACTTAAAATAATGTTCTATAAACTCTATAGGTGATTTATATTCAAAATTTAAAATGCCTGGGGCTGTCCTGTTTTCAAGCATGTGAGTCATTGAAAATCAGGAGATGGAAATCCAGGGTGTATGATGTTAAATAATGCATGAGTGATTTAATTTTATTGTGTATCTCATTAGTAAAATGCTGCAGGAAATAGTAATGTTAAAAAAAGGAAAAGATTTCTTTTCTTAGACACCATTTTTCAGCATCATCACATTTAAAGAGTCAATTTTCAGACAACCTGATGGGAAATCATATGAAGTTATATTGTGGTACAGGCAGTTGATATTCTGTGGATCAAAAGGAAAATCATGAATCTCATTTCTGATTCAAGCTTCAGTCTCTTTCTGTCTTTTTATTTCCTTTCTTTTTAATCTTCTGCAACAAACAATTTCAAATCTCTTCTACCTAATAAAATGTAAATTACCTCTTGGGTTCAAAGTTATTAGAGCAGTTTTATTAGCTCTTGCACTGTACAGCATTCTGGTAAGGAAACAGGTTATATAAATAATCATCTCTCCCCTTATCTCCTGACTTCCATCTATAATTAATGGTCTATATCACCTTATCTTACAGACAACCATTTCTTCTCGAACAAATATGTGACCTGGTGTAGATGCAGCTGAGTGTTCTAAGAAGCCAATATATCAAATTTGCTGCATTTTAAAGCCTGTAATTTCATGCCTAACACTTGGCATTGTAGCCATGGTATCTGTGGTTAAATTTTGGATCCAGAAACATCAAGCAAAGGATTATTTCTGGGTTTGTTGTACATAGTCAAGTACTCTAAAGATGAAACCTGTGAAAGCATGTGAGAAGAGTATTTGTAATAAAGGTATTTATCTTATTTTTTCAACAAGATAATTTGTTTAGTGAATTTGTTATTTGAAATTCTCACCTGCAAAATAGTTATAAGCAAATTTGTGTATCTTATACATTATCATCAGTTTATACAGCTTCTCTTCAAATAAAAATATATTAACTGGGTTTTTTCCCATGCCTCCTTGTTCAAAATGAGGTGCTCTGGGGAGTAATGGAGTTGTATGTTTTTTGTTTTGTAGATCAAAAGAGAAGCATGCACACACACACACACACACACACACACACACACACACTAAGTGTAAAACTTTGAAGTAATGTTAGCCTTTTCCAGATTCCAAAGCATTTCTAAAAATCCAGTATGTTAATTAGAATATGGTGTATATTCATTTTTAGTTTTTGCTGCTTAGCCTCTAGTTCCTCTTCCTAACAACTTTCCAATCTACTTTTTGAAATGCTTTTCACTCACTTTTTAGAGGTTATGTGGGGTAATTAATATAGGTCCTCTGCCTATGATCAACATAAGCCAGAGCGGTCCCTGCAATTCCTTCATCCAACTATTTCATATGAACTCCCCTACCGTCCCCCAATTAAATTACGGTGGGTAGTAATATGATCCAGTCTAATCATATCTTAGGAGTTGTGAGTATTGTTTCTCACAAAAGATAAAACAGACCAACTTTGTTGTTTTGTTCTTTCACTTGTTTCTTGATTCAGTTTTCCTTGCTTCAATCTTGAGGATTGATTTTTACAACAATCAAAAGACTTATCAATGAATTTAAACTAGATGCAGTTTACTCTTAGCAGAAAAAGCTACCCTGTGATCTAAAGTGTATCCATCAGCATTTTTTTTCTTTTTATTTTGTTAACCTCTTTCTCCATTTCACATTATGCATGGGGATTATAGTATAAAAGACTAGGATCACAGGTCTCTAACACTGCCATCCAGAGATATTATCTATGCAGAGGCCATTTATGAAGCAAGACATCCAGTAGCTACTCTATGATGCTTTGTAACTGTCTGGGTCCAAAGACTATGAGTTACATCTAAGCAGGCTTATTTTTCAAGTAGATGGTTAACAGACTGTCAGTCAGCAATGTTTTCTGACATCTCTCTATGAACCCTGTGATTCTAGAAGAGAAAAGTACAAATTCTTTAAAAGTCACCTTCTTAATCATTAGAGAAAAAACCTTTAGATTTTCTTCAGTTTTGTGAAAAATGCATTCTAAGCTATTCTTGGTTCAGACCAAGGACAAGGGACATTCTTGTTTCACCTTGGATAAGTCATCTAACCAGACCTTATTTTCTTTACCTGTAATAAAATTTAGGCTAATTACCCATATAACAATGTGGTTGGCCCATGAATTAAAGCACTTTCTGTTTTCTAGTTAAAATGAAATATGTGGCATAATTAAACAATAATACAATGATGATTA
Source organism: Tamias sibiricus (assembly GCA_025594165.1). Lineage (NCBI taxonomy): Eukaryota > Metazoa > Chordata > Mammalia > Rodentia > Sciuridae > Tamias > Tamias sibiricus. The sequence goes on along the minus strand of CM046658.1, from coordinate 135,867,527 downwards.
ATCATTTTTCACAATTTAATTATGCAATGTGTATGATTAATCATTGTAATTTAAAGGGTATAATAAGCAAGCAGAATAATTATGTATAATGGAACATGAGGTACAGGTTAAAAGGTATATATTAAAATTACTCATAAGTATCCTGGAAAAATTATTAAATGATATTACTGAATATGCCCTTAACATAATTAACTTCAAAGCTTTATATAAAAAGGCAGGCATCTCCCTCCCCTTGTGGCAGGCAAGGAAGCTTCTCTTATTTTCTCTATCTTCACTCTCCAGCTGAATGTATATTTTTAAGTGTTCTGCATTTTTTATTCAAGTCTTCTAAAATGGAAGCAGGGAGAGATCTGAGATTTTTGGAAGGACAGGCAGGGTCAGCTCTCCTGGTAGAATCTTTAATGCTAGTCCTCATTTGAGCAAACTATTTAAATATAGATAGTTTCCATTATTCTAACACCCAATCTTTAATTACCCGATTTCTGGGTGAGTTTATCCATACAATGTCAAAGAAAGGTTAGAATTTCTTTCAGAATTTATTTTAGCAGAAAGTAAATGGCCAACGAGAGGATGGAATCCAACATTCCCTATGGTTCTTGCTGTTGGATACCCAAAAAGGCAATTATTAACATTTTTCTTCTGTCCTGGTCCATGGGGGAAAAGATATCTGCTCATTAATTTACTTATTTATTTATTCAGCAAATATGTGTTGCTGAATATGTGGCCATGCTTCATATATACATTGAGTGGATGAAATGTACAATTACAAAATCTCCTTATAGCTGCCCAATACCGTTCCTGGTAGGACAAAGGAAAACTTGTTATAGATAGTGACCATGTTTTTGGTAGAGTTTACTGAAAAACAAAAATCTATTTTTACTATACTAAGCATAATGGACTATATTAAGTGTACTTAGAATTTTGTTTAAGTCTATTCCAGGAAATTACATTACAGGTTAAGTGGGAAAAGACATTTTAGTTTCTAGACAAATGACTCAGCTGGACTTTATAACATAATTTCATTATAATTTAAGGCCTGGATGTTCTAAGAAACAGACCAAAGGGATCATCATGTTATGGCAGAACTGGTAAGACTAATATAAGTAACATTTTCCTTCTTTAATATTCTTCCACCCATGATACTTCAGTTAGGGCACTGTTTGATGAAAATCACTGAACAAAATCAAAAATAAAGAATTTGAAATGCACATGCCATTTGTAATGCCTTTCGGGAATCACTCCTTAACCCCATGCTTGCAAATAACTGCCAACAACATCATCAGGAATCAAGCATGTCTCCGGAGAAGCACTTAAGCAATCTGAGGTGACAGGGCTACCACTGGATCATGGCACTTAAGCAGTCTGAGGTGACAGGACTACCACTGGATCATGGTATTATGGATTAAGCTGAAGCATGATGGTAGACAGTGCAGCAGAGCCAAGTATGCTGGGTAAAAGCATGCATCCAGAGGCATTAGCATGTCTTCCTTTGGAGTGGTCTTGTACACGGGGATGGGGAAGAAGGCAAAAAGGAACTGATAGAAGAGATGCCACAAAAATAAATGGAGAAAAACAGGTTCTGCTGCACACCCACCAAGAGGCAGTTTTACTGAGCTACAAATAATTAATTGACTTCTCCACTATTTGTGTTCACTTTACCATTGGAATACTCTCTGAGAAAAGGTAGAGTAGTATATGAATCACATACTCTTTGTCTGATAAAGACTAGTTTGGTCATAATCACTTCTGACCTCTTTGTGTATCAAAAGGAATACAAATTTACATATGTACTCTTTCAGTTTGCAGTCTAGCTGGGGGGATATTTCTGAAGTTGAATGGATGAGAATTGTGAAATTTATGTTATAAACCTTACCTGCTTTGGAAGTCTAGAGCAAATTGCTCAATAAGCAATCTTCACTCTGCAATTATGCTTAAGTTGAATCTTCAAGGAAAGCTATTATTTAGAGAGCAGGGTAGAAGAGGCTGTTCCAGTGAAAATGTGGCCCTGAGTAAAGATCTGGAAGTATTAAACATAGGTCAAGTCAGAGGGACAAAAAGTTGATCATTTTACTCTAGAATTCCAGTATATCTGCAATTTTACAGGTAAGAAAGCAAGTAGATGGATGCTAATTCATTCATTCAATTTTGAATGTTCTAGAGTCAGATTTGTGTATCAACTTGGCTAGGGTAGAGGTGGTAATTGTGCATTCAATCTTGGTGCATTCAAAATTGGTGTTTTTGTGATTAGAATTCATAATTAGTTTACTAGAAATAAGGAAAATTGCCTTAGACCATCAGGGTAGGACTAATTCAGACCTAAATGGCTTTAAAAGAGTAGAAATCTTGCTTCTCAGAGAAAGAGAATTTATGTCCTTGGGTAAAAGACTTAGCTCATGCTTGAGAGTCCCAGCCTGTCCTTCCTGATGACTGCTTTCAAATTTCACTCACCTAGCCTATCCAAGCAGTCACATAAACCATTTCCTTCCAATAAATTTTATATACAAACATACATACATACACACACACACACACACACACACACACACACACACACACACCCTCTGGTTCTGTTTCTCTGGTGGAATCCTAAATGCCTTAAAAAATAGATATTTTGAGAGAATGGGGAAGTAATGGGAAAATAATGTTTGGGTAGGACTATATTATGTAAAACTTGAAGGTAAAAAAATAAAAAAGAGGGCTATGGTTGTGGCTCAGTGGTAGAGCACTCACCTAGCATGTGTGAGGTGCTGGGTTCGATTCTCAGCACCACATAAAAAAAATAAATAAAATAAAGGTGTTATGTACAACTACAACTAAACAAACAAACAAACAACAAAAAAAACAAACAAAAAGACTGAATCTAGTGATAGTGTATAGGGTAGAATGCTGGGAAATCATTAAATTCCTTGTGGCAAATGACAATATTGAACCAATTCAAATAAAAATTGGGTTTGGGACTCAGTTTTATAGAACTGGGGAGAGCATGAGATTTCTGTTGGGGGAAAAAAGGGGATATGAATAATCTGAGTCATAACTGAAGTCTATTGAAGAAAAATAATTATTGATAATATACTGGAGACACCACATTCAATTAATTCAAATTCGGGAACATGGTGGCAGGCATTTTGGAGCAAGGCAGATTTCAGTAATAACTGCCACTAAAATATTTAATGCCATGCTAAATGTTGCTACATTTATTCTTTTGGTTTTGTTATTGAGGGGCTCAATTGTGCTAGTTTACTGAGCACTCTTTATTTATTAGACAGTTGTCACGAACTAGAGTTTGGAAGAGAGAAACAAGACTGTAAAATTTCAAATACAGTTAATGCCATGAATGAAAATGTGTGCACTTTATATTTTAAAGCATTTCTCCTATTTCTGTATAAGACATGCTGGCAGCTTGTGAACAAGGTCCTGTGCTGCACAAGTAAAAGAGTTTTTCCTTAAAACCTGAAAATTCTCAAAAAATTGCCCTTCACCCTGGTGGTCAGGTGAAGTTGCCTCTATAAGTGAATTGTTGTGCCCATAGTTGGTCTTTCTAATTGTGAATTTCTGGGTCTGTCAAGCTTGGTTTAACGGTCAAAGTTTCAGACCAGACTCAGTGAGTAAGAGTTACACTTCAGAGCTTTGGCAACCTCAGGCAACTGAAGTTATTCTGAAGGAACTGTATCTCCAAGAGTGAATGCCCTGGGTTGGTATATTCCAACAGCTGTAGTGGAGACACTGAATTGGAATGAAGACAGTCTATAGGTTTAAAATGAGAATATATAATGCTTTCAAGATTGATCCACAGTAGCATATTTCAGTACTCCATTCTGTTTTATGGATAAATGATATTTTATTGTTTGAATATGCTATATTTTGTTTTTCCATTCAACATTTTGATGAACATTTGATATTTTTACAAGTTGGGGTTATTATGAGTAATGTTGCTGTGAAAATTTGTGTATAATATTGAATGGCCATATGTTTTCTTTCTTGTGTGTATATACCTAGAAATAGAATTGCTCAAGAAAGTGGGATAAACTAGGATAACTCTACATTTAGTATTTTGGGAAACCATAAAACTATATCACAAAGCAGCTGAACCATTTTGCATTCTCATCAGTGATGTATAAAGCTTCTTGTTTCTCCATGCCCTTGCTTACATACATTGATTCTATTTTTTTATTATTGTTATTGTCACCATCCTAATGTGAAGGAGCCCCAATTAGGGAGATGGCTATTGCGGTCAGCTGGAAGCCATAAGTTCCACCTGATAATAAGTATGTATGTGACGCACCTGTAAATGCACGTGAGGCACCCGCAAAGCTAAAGGTATATAACCGGGTGAAAGCGGTCGGAGTCAGGAGAAGAATGAATTCATTCAGTCAGTCGTGCTGTCGCTCGGTCGCTCAGAAGAAGAGTTCGGGTCGGAGAAGAAGAAAAGAATCAGAGCGGCCAGAACATAGTCAGAAGAAGAAATAAGAGTCAGAGCGGTTAAGAGTTCGGACAGAAGAGAAACCAGATGGAAGAAGTAATTGCTGGTCAGAGTCAGGCTGAGGCTGCCGAAGAAAGAAGAAAGAAGCTCTCTCTAAGAATCTTTCTCTAAGCTAAGCTCTCTCTCTCTCTCTCTAAAGAAGAAATCTCTCTCTTTCAAGCTCTCTCTCTTTCTCTCTAAGCTCTAAGAAGAAAAGCTATCTTTCTCTCTAAGCTCTAAGAAGAAGAAGAAGAAGAAGAAAAAGCTATCTCTAATCTTTCTAAGCTCTTTCTAAGAAGAAGAAAAATCTTTCTTTCTCTCTCTAAGCTCTCTCTAAGAAAGTATAAGTAAAAGTAGTAGTATCTTTACTCTGCCTCCGAGTTTTTCTCCCGCAGCGCTGTGGCTGGCCACGACAGGCAGCTTACACTAATGTGTTTGAAGTAATATTTTACTGTGGTTTCAATTTCCAATTTCCCAATGACTAATGATGCCATTTGTGTAGTTGGCTACTTGTATATCTTCTGAGAGAAATGCCTACCCAACTTTTTTTTTTCCTATAATTTAATCGGGCCATTTGTCCTTTTATAGTTTGGTTGTTACAATTGTTGTATATTCTGTATATCCTTTGTCAGATATGTGATTTGCAAATATATATTCCCAGTCTGGAAAAAAAATGAGTATATAATTTGTCAAGAAAGGCTGTAGAACAGCTGTAGGGAAAAAAATGAGACATTTCCTGTGGCCTCAGTGATGTCACATTAATTAATTCTAGTACATATGCATATTATGAACAAAGATTATTTAAACCAAAGAGAGAGAACATAAGTGGTGCTCATGTTGGAGATGAAACAGCATATCTAAAATCCTTCTTCATGAATCCCCTTTTTAAATAATCTTATAAGCAAAATATATAGCTTTATTAGTAATCAACATGGACAATACATTTTCAATATACCAAACTGTAAAATTATGTTCATTTGATTACCCTAAATACATGTATAAAGACACAATTGTTGTAAAAATACTTTATATTAAACCAGCAACTCGAAAAATTGTGCTCTTTATATGTAATATGAAATGAAATGTACTCTGCAAATGTGTATAACAAATTAGAATAATAAAAAAATTAAAAAAATAATTAGAAGAAAAGCATACTGTGAAGAATTACTGATAAGCACTCTGTGGAAATAATGAATAGATTACATGAAACAAAATTGAAATTTGAGATAAAAATAAAACTATTTAGAATATGCTAGATATTTCAAATTAATAGAAAACAAATTTATGCTGGTATTTCAAATTAATAGAAAAATATGAATTTTTAATAGATTACAATACAACTGAGAAACTCTGGTGCCCCTCTGGAGAACTGGCAAAACTTCACAAGGCAGTAGAGATTTTAGGTTAGTTACAAGACTGAAACAAAGACAGGCATCACAAAGAAGAAAAAAAAAAATGTTGCTTTTCCTGGATTAAGTACAAGAAAAAAAATTCTCTAGATTACTAAATATTTTCTCAATTACTCAATAGTGTTTTATCATATTTTATATGCTATATGATTTACTTAATCATATAACAATTTTTGAAATTTGGTTGTTTCTAGTTGGTATTGTAATAAATACTACTTTAAGAAATTATGCATCTATTTTATTTAAAAAAAACATTTTCAATTCTTTGCTTAGAAAAAAATTCCTATATTTGGCAATCAAGAGTGAAATATGTATGTATTTTTACATCTTTTGATACACAGGGGCATAAATGCTCTCTACAAAATTTGTCTAATTTAGAATCCATCACAAAGTGTGTGAGATGGCTCTTCACTATCATTATCTTATTTCCCCATTTTTCTAATTTAGTGGGCGAAAGCTTATATAGTTATTTTAATTTGTATTTTTATCACCAGAGAGGTACTTACCTTTTAAGAAATGCTTTTGTCATTTTGCAATGATTTTGTTTTTAAGAAAATGTCCTCTTGTTCCTAATGTGTTTTAATGCTTTGTAAGAACTTTCCATACATTAGAAATGTGGCTTGTCCATCAAATTTGTTGTAAAAATATTCCCCATTTGCCTTCTACTTTTTGTTTCGTTGTATCTTTTAAAATGAAGATTAGCTTTAAATTTTTATTTAACCCCTAATTTTCATTTTCTTTTATTTTTATTATATACCTTAATTCTATTTTCCTTTAGAATTAAGTTTAAAAAGTCATATGCAATTTGTTTTATTACTCCTATGGTTTTTGTTTGTTTGTTTGTTTTTAACCATTAACTATAACCAATATGGAACTTACTTTGTTACGTTATAGTCCCAAATAATTTTCCTCATTTTTTATTCAGTATTACAATTGCTGGGTAGTTATGTGTTATGTCTAGGAATAAGATGGCATTTAAGATACAGTTTATGCCTTCAAACATTTTATTCCTTTACATGTGTCACTGTGAAGCAAAAAAGAAATTATAGCATAATATAAATGCTCTGATGGTGATAAAAATAATGTGCTGGCGAGAGCACAAAATCTTGGGAAGTAGAGGGTCACTTCTAAAATTCTGCTTTTATCCTAGAAGTGATGTCTAGGAGAAAACACATCAGATTTATTAAATTTACACACCTAAAATGACAGTAAGGAGATTCCATGAGAATAATAGTAGTAAATATGATGATGTCTGGACTTTGGAGACATGAAGTATTTGAAAGGATTTTATGTGGTGAGTGGAGAAAGTGACAGAAGGAAAATGGAAATTTATTTATTTATTTTTGTTCTACTCTTCCCTGATATTCAGTACTGAGTTTCAGTCATGAGCAGAATGATTTTAATAGATAAACAGTGAAAAGGGGAAATGGGCTTTAGAAATTGTCAAATATATATATGTATATTTATGCACACCAATAGTGTCTATTTGTTAAATTAAGATTTCCTATACGGGTTAGGAGTAATCATTATTGAGTATTTTGGATTAGTTTAGTAGAAATGTGGAACTTTTAAAAATCAAACATATTTTTGGATAATTTTCTTCCAATTCTCTATTTTTTTTGTATTTTTATTCTTCCAAGAATAGAACTAAACCATAAAAGATATTTAATATAACATTGCAATGAAATTATAGAAATAATTTTTCACTTATTAGTCATCAGGAATCTAGATACTGATGATATAAATTTTCAAAGATGTTTGTGAGCCCAAGATTAGAAAACAACATTCTTACTTTCTAATTCTAGTTTTCCTGTGGGGATTTTATGCTCAGTTTTGGTGGTTATACCACCTATAAATATGATTATAGTTATGAACAGACTTAAGTGTTGTAAGACTAAACTATGTTACCACCATGCCTTTAATTACATGGAATGACTTGTATTTCTCTCAGTAGATTGCTTTATTTTTAGAAGGTGCTTATACTGCTGAAGTATTGGATGAAAAAAGAGTTTTCTCTTTAGTGTCTAATAATAGGCAGTGTAAACAGAGAAGTCAATTGAGGTTGGCAGGTTGGGGGGACTAGGGTTGGAGTTTATGCTATTATCTCCAGAAACAAATTGTACAGGCAAAAGCAATAAGCATAGATCAATTTAGCCTGTGGAGTTGAGTCTCTGGTAAAATACTGTTCTACATTCTACTTCCATTTATACTTGCCCTACAGGTTATTATTTATTATTGAACATTATTACAAATTCTTAAGGGAAAATAGTGTAATTCATTTGAAGTAATACTATACTATTGTGAATGTGGTACACTCAAATTCTTGCAATTACTACTCTGACTTATAGGGTAATGAGATGTTATTCAAGAATTACTTCTTGTGGTTCCAACTTCAATAGATTCATTTTTTTTTTTGTTAATGTATTACTCTCATTTATAGTCAACAAGAAAAATAGTTTTTAATTTAGTGAACTTTATGAATCATTATCTCTGAATAATTTGTATGCCTTTTGTAAAATGAACTAAGCAAAGTGTTTAACTAGATATAACATAAAAAGCCATGAACTATTTTAGGCTATTAAGTATTGAGGGAATTTCCATCTGAATCAGATTTCTGTGGTTAAAGCACACTAGAGATCTTGAAATATTTATTTTCAGGTCATATAGCTATTACAGGGATTATGTCCTGATATTTTCTTTGTATTACAAGAATCACATATTGATATTTTCTTTGAATGTATTCTGAATGCATAATACATTGTTATGATCAGTCATATATCCAGTGTTACTTACCAAAATATTTGTCCAAAAATCACAGAAAGTATATAGTAAGTAATTTACCAGGAACTTATTGAATACCTGTGGTATTCCTTATGTCAAACTTGGTGTTTCACATTGTGCAAATTAGGTATAAAATTGATACATGATAAGTAACTAGAGATAGAAGATAATAAAGTAGCAAATCACATAGTAATTGAATAGAATAAAAGTTCAGAGGAAAAGAAGGCGAGTAGAGCCATTAGTATTTAGAAGTAAATTTCATTAAGCAGTTTAAATTTAATTTGGGGTTACAACATGAGTATTGTTTGGATAATTAAAGAAAATTACCCATTCTAACTTGTAGAATAACAAGAGAACCCATTTATAAGTTCAATGTAGCTTTGTGTGCGAAGAAAAAAGAGCAGGGAAACATGGATTCTGAGAAAATAAGTTGATAAATTAAAGTGGGTGAATTTGGGGAAAGTTTTATATATATACCACATATATTTCTATTCCTCAATTTAATTCACAAACAATTGAGTCTCTTAGTCAATGATGGAGATTCCTTTGTGTTCAAATTGGAACTGTTTGACCATCATTAGGGTGAATTTCAACTTCAATATATTTTCTCTTTAAACCCTTCACCAAAAGCTGTTGTTCTTAATCACTTAAGTAATTTATGTGTAAATTATGATTTTTTTTCTTTTTCTTAAGATAACTAGCTGATTGATGTAGGGAAAGTTACTCTTAATTAGCTATTACATTTTAGATGTGGGACTGTACATTCAAATTATACAAAGTAGTGGGATTTATTATGCTGTATTTATACATGATATAATTTGATCAATCTCATACCTTTTCTTCTCTTTCTCTCTTTCCATGATGCCTTTGCCTTGTTTACTAGTTTCCCTTCTATTGTTATTTTTAAAAATTAATGCAGTATAATTACTTATAAAAATGGGATTTCAGTGTGGTATTTTCATACATGGAGATAGCATAATTTGGTTGATTTTGTTGATTTTGTTCTGCTATACTTGCTAATGCCTTTTCCTTCTACCTCCCTCTCCATCTCCTACCTTTACTCTATAGGTGGCTGTTCTATTTTTGTGAGATTCCTTTTTTTATTCCTTTTTTTTTTTTTATAATTTCTAGCTTCCACATATAAGAAAAAGCATCCCTTGACTTTCTAAGTCTGGCTTATTTCACTTAACATGATTCTCCAGGTCCATTCATTTACTAGAAAATGAACTAATTTCATTCTTGTTTATGGCTGAGTAAAATGCAGTGTTTTATCATATAGTTCTTTCCACCAGTGCTTACAATTATATGCTTTTAATATTTAACATTAGGAATTGGGGACACTAAGAATAAATGATCAACCAAATCAAAACTCTTCAAGACTACATTTTCTATAATCAAACTGCCATGTAAGGTTGTTAGTGATTGTTTGGATCTGTTAGATATATTCAGCTTAACTTTTATACCCTCTAAAGTAATATGCATCCCCATTTCCTATATCCCATAGCTTAGATGGGCCTGTAAGTACTAAGTGTTCTTATATCTTAATTTGCACTTGATGGAATCAAATATAGGCACTTGATCTAGGTTGAAGCAAATTGTGTGTCTTGCTATAGAAATTTGAGCCAAGATGCACAGAGATGGATCAAGCTGATATGGCTAATTGGGGCTATAAGTAATGGAAAGGTGGGACCAATCATTGCCATGAAAAAAATTTGCATGTTTCAAGCGAAAATTATGTAGAAACATAAAATATAAGCCATATAGAGGAATAGGAATCAAGTCCCCAGGGAAGAAAACAAAATAGATATGAATTGATAAAAAGGAGAATGCAGGAGTCTGTGGCATTATATTATTAAAAATACTTTCATTAGACTCTGATTATTTAAAAGACACAGGATTCTATTTTCAAATTCTATTTTCATTGCAAGTTGTAGGTTTTAATTTTTTTTTTTTTTTTTTGGTACCAGGGATTGAACTCAGGGGCACTCGACCACTGGGCCACACCCCAGCCATTTTTTGTATTTTATTAGAGACAGGGTCTCACTGAGTTGCTAAGTGCCTCGCCATTGCTGAGGCTGGCTTTGAACACACGATCCTCCTGCCTCAGCCTCCCAAGTGCTGGGATTACAGGCGTGCGCCACCACGCCCAGCTGTAGGTTTTAAATTTTATAGCATATCCTGTGCAAAAGAAAAGCATCATTCTAGGTTGGCTTTTTCTATTTGTAAATAACCTATTGTCTTGTTGGAAGCTGTATGTTTTCTTGTTGTTTTTATTTGTTGCTGTTCTTTAGAGGAAATAATCTCAATTAGCCACAATAAGCTAGCTATGCAAAAATGACAGATTTATTTAGTTCTGTTTAATAAAATTCTAATTATAATTTTCAATGAGAATAGAAATATAAGGAACATATCAATAAAAGAAGTGGACTGTATCTGTCAAAATAAATATCTTCTTTCCTTTTTAATGGAGGGGCACTCATAGTAAAATAATTAAGCCAAAGTTTCACTTTCCTTAAGTCACTAGGAAAAAAAACTATTTTAAAGACCATAAAAGGCATTTATCATGTATTCTGGACATGTGAATATAATATAGGAATAACAGGTAAATTTATAAAATGTATAAACAGTGAATCTAATAAATTTAGGCAATAATTTAATAGGAGAACATAAAGCCATAACTAGTTTGAGGTGCCCTGCATTTAAAAATTAGTTTTAGTATTAATATAAAAATATGACACCAATTTATGGACCTATATACTAGTAATGAAATTTTAATTAGACACAATGAACAACGTGTCTTGAAGGGGTCAATAGATTTTTTTTACTTTATGAGGTAGTATGGCAAGACTAGAAGTATTTTGGAGAATAGATATAATTTAATCATTTTTTCATGTGTTGTTTTTCAAAGATGGTTAGGTGATACATAGATTATTCTACTGATAGTTTTAGATAGCTAGTGATTTATTTAACCATACAGAAAGGAAATGATTCACCTTCCCTCTTTAAACAAAATTAGACTTCATTTCATGAGGTTAAGAAATGATAGGAGATAGGAGGAAAAGTTTAAAAGAAGTTTACAAGGCTTTATGAAAAATTATAGTGAACTAATTTCTTTAAACCAATATTTTTTCACTTTAATAGATACATGTTTGGTATGCCTGGCTTGTGCCATGCAGTCCTCCAGGTGGCCAGAGTACACCAGTAAGCCAATAGACAAAAGTACCTACTTTTGCTGAGCTTATACATTTTCCTATATCCATTTTCCCACATGGAGTTAAAATGAATCATAAGTACTTGGCAGCTTTCACAACTAATAGATAAAATTTGATGCTTATTTCTTCCTCTTTGCATGTACTTATTCATCTGATTTGCTTGCTCTCTGAAATGTTAAAAGAGTTTGTAAGTCTTGAGATTGCGCAGTATAGGACCATTTACCAAGACCCTCAGGGGTTCAGAGAAGAAGAGACTATGGTAAAAGAGTTGACTCCACTAGGGCACCAATTCTTTGAAACATAAGCTAGTTGTAAACTCAGATCATTCTTAGACATTAGTTTGCATATCTAGTAGGGAACTATGAGAAAATCATGGCTACACTTAGAATTCCATTTGTACAAAATGCTTCATCAGGATGATAAGGAATAGAGGCTGTAAGGGAAGACAAATGCAGGGCTATTGCCTTATCCATGCAAAATTTCAATCTAGAAATCTCCATAAGGTCAGTGCTGACTCTACAAGGAAGATATGTATTTTAGAGGATAAGAAATCTAACTATAATATCACTGAGCATTAATTTACTCAAGGTAAAAGTTGAGAAAGGAAGAATGTATAATTTTTATTATTGTATGTAAAAAAAATATGGCAGTTTTTGTCACTAGAAGTTCTACAATAGATGAGAGAGGATACAGTTAGTGGTGGCACCAGGAAGTCAAACCAAGGGAGTCAGGGACTGTTTCAGGTGGCTAGAGATGCCAGAGAGAAGCCCCAAGTGCTATTAATATGATAAACTACAGAGTTGCTGGAAACAACCATTAGTGTAGAGAATAGCCTGTAGGTACTGCCACCAGAGGTACTGCTATGAAAGAAAGTGGTCACCAAAGCTGTAATTTATATCAGGTCATGCTTGCAATATAATACTGAATAAAAAGCAATATGGACAACTTTATATGTAATATAGTATAATATCTAAAAATAAGTATATACATATAATACAAGCGCATTATAGAAAACAAAGAAGGAAATCTACACTTTCTTCAATGAACAAAATTTATTTTCATGCTCATGAAAAATTATTTTTATGTTTATTTCTATTAAGACATTATAGTTACTATCAAATTTTATGGAATACACACTCCATTACTGATTTAGGGTCATCTTAATGTCCACTTGAAAGACTTTTACAATTTAAAAGACTGGTGTGTTCTATACATGAAAGTGGATTAGTAGCCAAAAGGGATGGCAACTTCCAAAGCCATTCTTTCTTCTTCCTGTACAGAATTTGACATTAGTCTCTTGCTAATACAATTTTTTTTTCTTTTAATAAAGAGTCCACACCTTACTAAATGTGAATGAGATTATATGAGCCAAAAGCTAGGAAAAAAAAATTAAAGACTCAACCATAAATTGAGAAAGCAAGAGGATGAAGGTCTAGATAGTTCCAGGCATGTTAGCCAGGTGAAATAGACTAGGTAACCTGTCCCTTTAGAAAGCTATGGGACACTAAGTGTTCAGGAGCGTCAGGATAATTTTCCTTAAGCATGAAAGAGAGTATTCTTTTCAAAGATTATTAGAATATATTTGAGTGCTTGCAAAAATCCACAGCACGCAAATGAACTACTAATTAGTCACTTTTTTGTTATACTTAGTTCAACATGTATTAATTACATATATTAAAGGGGCTCAGTCTGATATTTTTGTATATGAATACAGGGTCCACTGATTGGATCCAACCTCCCTTTAGCTACCTTCTCTCATCATACATTCTTCTCAATCTCTATTAATTCCTATTATACACTAAGTTAAACTTTTTTGGCTTTTACATATGAGAAGAACATGTAGTACCTATCTTTCTGAGTCTGTCTTATTCATTTAATATAATGTCTTCCAGTTCCATCCATTTTGCTACAAATGGAAGGCTTCTGTTCTTCTTTATGGATGATTTTCAATCTGATATCTGCTATGGTAGCTGGGATCTCAGATGTCCCTCAGAGTTCCTCGTGTTAAAGGCCAGGTCCCCAGGGTGGTATATTGGAGGGTGGTGGAAACATTAGGACGTGGAGCCTTGTGGGAGGTCTCAGGCTGTTGAGGCTTTGTTCTCAAAAAGAATTGTGGTACTCTGGCCCCTTTCTCTCTTTCTCTTTGTTTTCTTGCTCATGATGAGTTGAGCAGTTTTATTTTACCACATACTCCTGCCAGGATGTGTGCCTCTCCACAGGCCCAAAGCAGAAAGGCCAAAAATTTTTATGCTAGAACTTCTAAAACTTTAAGCCAAATTTAACTTTTTCTCTATAATTATCTAAGACATTACAATATCTGTTATATTGAAAGCAAGATGGCTAACACAGTTACCATTAAGAAAGAAGAAAACGAGAATGAAAATTGTTAACAATCAAAATGATTTTCCATATATAGTAAAACTACATAGTTCTCAATTTGGGATAGTCAATTAATAACATATACATGATGAAATAAATTGAAATGAATCAACCTGTGTCTGTGAAAGATTATGAATCAATGCAAATCAACTAAAATAATATGCTCATACAGATTAACATGGTACTCAATAGGATCACAGATATTGCAAAATGTCTAGTATGTCCATTCAGCAATTAACATTTTCAAAAACATTTATGGAGCTCCTATATTATTAATTTTTATGTAACTGCATTATCTTTCATCTTGACCATGGGCTTATTTTGCTGAAGCATGCAACATACAATTAAGAAGACTGATTGGTTCAAATATAAATCAATGACTGAGGCCTTCTTTTCTTAATGAAAAAAAAAAAAGGAAATTTATTCAGCAAGTATACCTGTGTAAAGTCTTTGCCCATTATTTATATTTGTGATACAGCTGGAACTAAAACAAAAATGTGAGGACTTTCCTCAACAAACTTAACAAACGTTAGGGAAATGAAAATGTCAATTTTGACAGCAATGGTGAAATTGCATTTGCCAAATTCAAAGAACACATTAGTGTTATATTTGAGAAGGAAGAAAGAAGTACAAGTGAAGTAAAAATCCCCAAATATAACTGCTTTTGTTATTCTTTCCTTATGGGAATTGAAATTGATTTTAATTTTGAATTTTATTTTTTTCTGTTATTTGGCATAATACTCAATTCAAGATAGCAAAACATTGTTTAATATATTCCTAGGCTTATTACCAACTTCAGTTTTAATTTGCTGACCACCTTCATTTGCACTCTGTATTTCAAGCTCCTGCCTGGGATTCTCTTTCTAAATACCATTTCTACCAAAAACGTCACTGAACTTTGAAAGTTTGCTCCAGCTTTCTGATCCTATCCAGTCCTGATCTCATGTTTTTAAAGCTTTTCAGTCTTTACATTCATGTCATGTCTTTGACATTCATAGCAGGTACAACACAATAAGCTTAAAATAAAACAAGTGATACTTATATGAAAGGTATAAAACCTCTTTCTGGCAAGGTTCTTATCTTTCCAATAAACTACAGAATTTATAGCCTATGTTTTTAAGAGAAAACTCGACCTTGTTTTATACTACATATTGTTGACACTTAAGCTGTAATGAAATGGTTCCTTTTCTGTTTTATTGCTGCTTTCTTTCAAAAAATTAAATCTTATATAAGGAACCTTCTCACTAAGGACATCTAATTCTTATCATTTGATGCTATTTTTGGCTATTGCCAGAAATATATATATTTTAAAGGCTATCTCCAAAGTTAAATTTGTGTAGAAAGCCTTTAACTTCATATGGCTAGAGTACAGTGCTGTGTGTTCTCTTACAAAAAGAAGCAATATGCAGACTAAATTGTAGAGAAGTTGAATTTCACTTCAAGAGTCAACAATGAATATTCACATAGCTCTTATTATGAGTCAAATAGTCTTTCAAATACTTTATATTAATCATTATTTTGTTTTACATTCATCTCATTGTTATTTGAATTGACACAAGATGAAACTGAAGCTCCGTTAAGTTAAGTGACTTACTCCAGGTCATTGAGCAATTAGATAATGGAGTCAGGGATTGAACATTTATCTACTCTCAGACCCTGAAACCTTAAGGACTATGTTATGCTATTTTCAATTTTTTTTGTTGTTGTTGTTAATGCTAGTTTTCTTACTTTTGTAAAGCACAAAAGCTAAATAAATCATATGTTTCAAAAATTAAAAGTATCATTCACATGGAATTCATAAGAATTTTAAAAGCATATGAATGATCCACACATTTTATGAAAGTTCTGAAAAAACTAACAAAGCTTCTTTGTTTCATCAAACTGTAGTCAGTCTTTATAACCTTCTTCTTGGTCCATCTCTGTACATTCTTAAAAAATCTAGTTGTAGCAAAGAACCCCACTAAAATAGAATCCCCAGCCTTGATATCGAATCACCCTGCACATCTGATCAGATCTCCTGTTCTCTACCACCCCTTGGGTGAGCAGGTGATGTCTGATTACCCTGGTCTGCCTTTAGCAAGAATACTGGCTAAAGATTGTTTTAGACCAATGCACTCCTAATGCATCTTGGTAGTTTCCATCCATTGGCTTCTATCATGCTTCTTGACTATAAATTTTTACTTACTTATGGTATAAAATCTCTCTACCCCACTCCAAGACTTCATTGCAGTGGTCCGTATTTCTAATGCAATGATCCAATCTGTGCTTTTGCAAGTATCATTGAATAATTTTAATTTAACATGTTTGTTTTTAAAGTAAATACATGTCTGACAACTGTGTAGGTTTTATTCTGGAGGATGTGTGTACATTATAAATTTCTTGGTTATATAAAAAATAATAAATGTGCTTTGTAAATATTTCTAAAATTCCCTGAGATATTAAAACGTTTATTTCTTAACGTTGATGTCATTTACATTATAAAGATTATATATTTCTAGCCGGGCACGGAGGCACATGCCTGTAATTTCAGCACTTGGGAGGCTGAGGCAGGAGGATTGTGAGTTCAAAGCCAGCCTCAGCAATGGCGAGGCACTTAGCAACTCAGTGAGACCCTGTCTCTAATAAAATACAAAAAAAAAAAAAGGGCTGGGGATGTTGCCCAGTGGTCAAGTGCCCTTGATTTCAATCCCCAGTACCAAAAAGAAAAAAAAAAAAAAGATTATATATTTCCTGGTATGTTGGGTATACAACCTAATGTGAAAAACATTACATAGCAGATAAAATATAAAGAAAGTTTATTACATAACATTCTCATGCAATATAGTAGAGAGTCTTTGTGGAGGTAAAGTAAAAGGGGATACATAGAACCATATAAATATTGTTTATTGTTCTGTCATGTTTTAGGATAGGAGAATAGTAGTCATCTATGTAAAGAAATTCTCATATTTTCAGTTAAGATCTTGAAACTATTAAAAATGAAAGAGCAAAATCACTTTGTTAGGGTTCTAATTTTCTGTTGTCCAAATTTATATGTTGAAATCCAATCTCCCAGCACTTTAGAACCGGCTTCATCTGGAGAAAGGATCTTTCTAGAATTAATCAAGCTAAAAGGTAGTCATTAGGGTGGTCCTTTATCCAATAAGACTGGGATCCTTTTACAAAAGTAAAACATGAAGATAGGCACATATATAGGCAGAACATTACAAGTACATGAAGATGGTCACCCACAAGCCAAGGAGAGGTCTGGAATGAATCCTTCCTCCATGATTCTTAGGAGATGCTGACCCTGCTAATACCTTGATTTTGAACCTTTAACCTCCAGAACTGTGATGCTCAATGTCTTCTGTTTAAGCTGTCAAGCTCTTGGTGCTTTGTTATAGCAGCCATGGCAAACTAAAATACCCAAATTATTCTTCACTGGCATAATGGCATGTCCCTACCATTATCTTTGTTAAATGGAGGTTTAGTTGACAGTTGCTTTAAGACTTATATATTAAACCTCTAAGAACATTAGGAACAGAATCATCAAGGGAATGGATTTTTAAAATTGTTCTTACTATTCTTTATAATATATGATCATATATATGATATATGTACATATACATACATATATATATATACATATATATATATATATATATATCATATATTATGTGGAATTGCACTTCACTGATTTTTCAGAATGAAAACTAATTGTAACCAGACTACTATTTTGGTTATTTAGAAATACTCTTTTTAGAAGCACTTCCATAAAAGTTATAAATAGTAAGTCAGTAGCCTTCCCTATTGCAAGGGCCTGAAGAAAGAAGTTGTTAAATATGCATTAAAATTTCATTACTATCAAAAGCCCAGAATATATATGTCCACTGTTGAATGCTATAAAAAGCATTTGGAAAACATGAATTTGAATGAAAAAAAATACCACTTAAACCACCATCTATTCCCATTCTGGCTAAAGGCATTTCAGCAAATGGCAAAAAAGCATTCAGTTTTAATTCAGCAAG
Organism: Tamias sibiricus; assembly: GCA_025594165.1. Taxonomy (NCBI): domain Eukaryota; kingdom Metazoa; phylum Chordata; class Mammalia; order Rodentia; family Sciuridae; genus Tamias; species Tamias sibiricus. Next base: position 135,849,283 of record CM046658.1, on the reverse strand, counting down.
AACTTGCTGTACAGCATCATCTTCTGAATTCAATATCTTTTTCTGAATGCTAACTTTCTTTTATCATCCACACACAAAAACCAGTGGTAATTGTCGTGGTCTCTGATTCATCATCCATAGTATCTTCATATATAGTTTTAATTAAATCTGGGAAGGTTCACTTCCACAGTTATAGTGGCTCCACGTTTTCAGGTTGCAATCTTGGTACCCAGCCTATAATAGTGTCCCTTGCTGTGTTAAACAGCTATTCAGTATGTATAGTTGTTGGGCTTGACCTTTTCATCTTCTAGTGCTCAGATTAATAGAAGGTAGAGTGGCTGAGAGGCCTCACTGATGAAATCTTTGTGGTTGATTTTTAATTCAGAATACGTTGGTGATAATAGTTCTTGGCTTAAGCACATTTCATTTTTAAAGTTATGTAATTGCAAAATTACAATAATCATAATAATGTGAGAAGACAGCAAGGAAGGAGAACAGGAAATACACTTTTCTGTTTTAAAAGGATTTTTATTTTATCCATTTTTATTTATGCCTGCTTAAAGCAATACACAACCAGTATTTCAATTATGCAATTTTTCAGAGACTATCACTGTAATAACTTACTTGGAAATAATGAAAAACTTTCCATCCCATCACATCCTGCAATAAGAGGGTGTATGTACCAATCTCTGAGAACTACTTGCAATCAGTAGCAGGATCATAGCAAATTCTTTGAATTGGCTAGGCAATGGCTTTTAAAATAGATGGAAAGAGAAAGTATATTTACTTCCATTTATCAAAAGTATATGTGAATAATTTGTGCATTTAGTAAACTTTATGCTCAATTTGGGGATTACCGATCTTCGTGCAAAAATGACCTTCTTATGGCTTAACCACATAAACGAAATAACTTAACTAAATATAACTTTTATCCTAGAGGCACTTGACCTACTGGTATTTTCATCTATTATGAGGAAAAGTAGAGTCTACATGTTTCATCATTTTAACTCTTGTAGCATCTTGGCAAATACACTTAACTATTTAAAATCACCTTTTATGTTAAAAGCTTTAAAAAGGATTTTAAAGATTAATATTTAAAATAGGATAGTTGAGAAGTTATTCCTACATGGAAAGAACATTTCACATAGCAACAAACTTAAGCTTAAAGAGAACTAAGGCTTGAGGATTGTAGTAATGCAGGCTGAAAAGGGGTTTTCTCCTGTCAGATACATGTTAGCAAGCTTCCCATGGTATAAGTTGATTGAATTCACATATTTCAAGTCAATTCTAGTAAAAACTGATAAGCAATGAGTATTACTTAAGACATGAGGCAATAGATAAGCTTCTGTATGTATTACATTGGTAATTTTTGTAAGTCCTACTGAAAAGAAAATCCATTTTTAAAGCTAACTTTGATATAATTTTAATTCTTATATTTTTCTAGATGAATAAATTGAAGTTTAAAGTTGTTAGGGGATTATGAAGAGTAACATTTCAGATACTCTTCATTTCAGAGGATCATGAGTTCAAGAATATCACACATTTTTCTACTTCCCATGTATTTTCCCAGATAGAATGATTTAGTTTAAAATTCTGTGTTGACCATTGAATGTTTTGAAAAAACAACACAATTTAAGCTGTAAAGAACCAAGGGTTCCTCATTCTAATGGATGAAAAATATTAGAAGATTTGATGATATTTTTAATTTTAGTTTTATATTTTTGGTGCTCACCTTCCACCACTGAGCCTTCCACCACTTAGCTTCATTCCCAGTTTGAATGTGTTTCCATGAATCATCATATGGGAAGTGCTGAGAATTGGTAGACATTAGTATTAAAAGTTATTTATATGACTTTGTTTAGATGGAGTTAACTAATCCAGGCCTTATTGGTTTTTTTTTTAATCTGTATATAATCAGAGAGAAAAAGAATAAGCCACACATTTCTTGGGCTTTCCATGGATGAAAAAAGTACAGTTTTATACAAAGCCTTACTGTCTATATTAACTAGGATTTTAGTAGGTACTATGTAAGTATTTGATCATTTAGAGAAACAACTGCTTGGGTCCTTGGTAGTACTCTTGAGTAGAAAACCTGCAAAAAAAGTACCTGTCTTTTGTAAAAAAGTTTAATGAGCAATGCAAAAGCAGATTTGAGATTAAAACTTAACTTCTGTTTCTAAAGTAGATACCTAAAGAACTGTCTTTCCAAGAGAGAGGATTTTGGAGCTTTGGCTATTACAGATGCAAAGCCACACAACATTGTCTCAGGTGAAGGCAGCATATTCAAGGAGAGAAGATGAAACCAGCGTGGAACTTCTCACATGGGAAATGGCTCAATAATTTTCAAAGTACATTTATCTAATATTAAATTTGGTCTTCTGAAGTATGTTCAACCGTGCAATAGAAATTAGAGGTTGAACTTGATTTAATCCTTTATTTAGCCAAAAATTATTAACAAATCTTCAGCTTGCATACAGTTGTGCTAACAAAAATCAAAATTACTCTGTTAATGATTTTATCATGCAATCTGTAGTTTGAACAAAATGAAAGGAGGGTGCCTAGACACAGTCATTTCATAGCTTATCATCTCTCCCTCTGCATTTTCATAATCATTATCTGGAAAAAGGTGACAGCAGTCAGCCAGGTCACTGGAATGGAAAGGGAAAGTTGACTACTATGGACCACTTTTGTCATAGCTGAGCAGCTTAACTGAGAGTGATGTGGCTCACTAAAGCAGGCAATCCCACATGGAATGGTACTTTTCATTCTAGAGGAGCCTGCCCAGTACGTATCTTCTGTAGGTCCACCAAGGGAACAGTCATTCCACATGATCACTTGAAAAAAACAAAAACAAAAACAAAAAACAAGCTTAAGGTCTCTGACAAAACAATAAAGCATTTACAAAAATTAATAGTCTCTGTTTATGTTGACTTTTGTTCAAAGATATTTTGTATGTTAGCTGGGTGTCGTGGTGCACACTTGTAATGCTAGAGACTCAGGAGGCTGAGAAAGGAGGATCATGAGTTCAAAACCAGCAACTTATTGAGAATGTGTCTCTAAATAAATAATATATAAAATGGAGCAAAGGGGCTGGGGATGTGCTTTAGTTGTTAAGTGCCCTGGGTTCAATTCCTGGTACCAAAAAAAAAAAAAAGTGAGTATGTTTATGCAAGTTTCTGTGTTTTACAACTGTGACATATGTACAGATTTATATGTGTATGTATATACACATTTCTCTATATTTATGCATGTTTACAAGTATATATAAAGATGCATGTATATATTCTAATATATTCAGTCATCAGAAAGCACACTTTACTCCAATATACAGACCTAAAGAACCCTCTGACAATCTTGTGCCAGAAAGAAAAACAAGAAAACAGGATAAATTAACTGTTGAATGCTAAAAGTTCCTATGAAATTTCTTTGGTCATAGTAAGCCAACCTGACACCAATAGGGCAGAAAAATATAATTACCCCATCCAGAAGAGTTGCAGTTAAGTAAATGCAAACAAATAGTACAGTCAATCTCAAACATTAGTTAAAAGTTTACAGTGTGCCAATATGAACAGTTTTAGGTTAAAAAATAATGAACCAAGTATCCCATGTTCAAATGTTCTCAAAGTCTAAGTTTGTAAATGTGATTATATATGGTTAAACAACAAAAAGAGGTAAAAGTACTTCTCATAAGAGTATATAAATATGTACACAAATTGAAGTTGTAATACTGGTTACACAAATCCAAATCATATCGCCAAAATCTAGAATTTTAAAGAAGTTTGTGTCTCTTCCAATTTCTTATCAACTGATTTAATTTTGGAAAGAATATTTCCATATACTACTAAAATCTTATTAAATCTAGGAATTATGCTAGTGGCAAGTATAGCAAACTAGAAATGTTATTTATTTTTGTGCAACTAAGGTAACAAACTGCTTCATGATATAAAATAGGGACTACCTAAATGACGTCAGGAAATGTCTGCTACTACCTCATCACCTAAGAACATACTCCTTGTGTGAACTATATGGGTGGCATCTTTCCTTTCATCTCTGAGAAGTAGTAGTGAGAGTTGCCTCCATCTGCAATCCACCATTCCACTCCCACCTCCATGTGGTATTCATCAATATGGAAATTGTACTACTCTGAGTTTAAATTGAATGAAATGACAGAGCCATGGGATTCTGAAGAAGACCATGCATTCTGAGAGCCAAGTACCCCAAAGTCAAACCATGTTTGTGTGGATGGAAAGAAGGAAATCTAAATTAATCAGTCTTTCTGCCTGTATTAATTTAGCACCCACAAACTGTGAAGCAGATTTAAAGATAAAATGGGGGGAAAGACATGCATGATTGCTTCATCCTTGCATATATGGAGAATAAAAGCATGCTGTTAATATTTAGGAATAGTAAATATTTGTAATACTAACTAAAAAATATTCAACATTTGGAATAGAGGAAACTCTGGTATGATATGGTTTTAGCAAAGACAGAGAAGATGAATGTGCATTCACTAAATGGAATGAAGTAGAAAAGAGGAGGAAAGGGAACAGTAGTATGAGGACCAACAGCAGGTGGCATCATGAACTGGAAAATAAACTAAACTGAAAAATAATGACATTGATGGGGAAGGAGATGAAGGTTAAATCCGATGAGAATGCAGAATTATCTAAATGATTCAATATGGAATGGGTCAGTACAGAGTGCTTTAACACACATTAGGAAACTTATCCTATTCCAAGGAATCAGGAAATGCCTGCATAGAAAAATGACACACACAGTGTGAAGTCAGTTGGGAAAATAAGGGAGTGGAACACAATGTCAAAGAAGTGGTGACATTAAATGTCACAGGTTGCATGAGAAATGGACTCTGAAGCAGTGTGTTAGTGCTCTTGGCAGGCATTCATCCCTGTTGAAGGGACAGTGAAGCCAGATGCATTTACAAGAGAAGCCTCATAGCATTGGGACTTTGAAGGTTCAGTGACTCTTCAGAGCTGTACCAAGTCGAGGCTAGAGAGCCAAGCTTTTAAACTCCCTTGACAATGAACAATTTGGTGCAGCCTGCTCTCTCATCCCATCCCTAAAAGGATACAGCTTTGAGGGAGGCAATTTTCTTTCTTATGCAATCCTTGAAAGGAGTTGACAGTTGGCAATCACAGAAGCTGGAGTAATAAGTCTCTCACACCTGGAGTGGGATCTGGGAAACACAGTACCCACCATAACTTGTGAAAGATTAGGAAAGACTTTGAGACACTGAGACATATAAGATGAATGACAACTGGAGAAACCAAAGGATGTTGTAAATAAGTCTTTGTATTAGGGTTCTCAAAAGGAACAGAATCAACAGGAAGTATGATTATAAAAAGGGGTTTTATTAGACTGGTTTTATATTACCAGAAGCTGGATAGTCCACAGTGGCTGTCTGGAGGTGGGAGAGCTGGAGGAACCAAGAGCTTTGCAGTCCAAGATGCTGAAGCCTCAGAATAAGAGGGAGAAATGGTGCTACCCTAGTCCTAGAACAAAGGCTTCTGAAAACTCCCTGGAGAATCACTGGCAGAGTCTGCTTTGGCAGTGAAGAAGTAAGAGTCTGATATCCTCAGGTGATCACAGCAGTAATCAAGAACCCATTCAAGATCAATCCAGCTTGCATCTGCTACTGCTTCCTTGTTCTTCCAAATTTTATTCTGTCCTATTGGATGGCACTGCCCACACTTAGGGAGGGTCTGCACTTTAGTTTGCTATCCCACATGACAATCATTCCTAGACACACCCTTATTGACACACCTCTTAATCATTTGCATCTCTTAATCCAATCAAGTTGACAAATTAACCATTACAGTCTGGAAGCAACACCTGAGGTAAAATCAAGTAGGTCTGCAAACCCAAGACAGAATTCTGGGATTTAACGTAGAAACAAAGAGGAACCAGTGGTGCCTTTATGGATGACATGGATATATTTGAATTGAAAGATCCCTCTAGCAGATTTGTGAAGAAGAGATTGGAGAAAGCCAGTGGCAACTAAAAGTAACCAACGCGAGGGTGAGGAGGAGTCTGAGTGAGAATCAAGGTGAACTGGGGGTGAAATGTTGTAGGGCCAATGGTAAAGTCCCAGTTCCAACAGTGGGTCTGGAGTTGAGGAGTATTTTACAGAGGTTAAGATTTGGATGTGAAGTCAAGGAAATGTGTGGGATTGTGGTGGGAGTGAGTAGAGATATAAGAAAGTGGAGATCCTAGGAAAGAAACTGAACTATTCCAACATTTATTACAAGTGAGAGAAACAGGGACTAGCAAATTAGAGAGAAATTCCAGAAGTTGGAAGGATCCCTAAAGTGGGGTTTCCCTGAAAGCAAGGACTGAGAGTTTTTCAAGAAGAGTGCTTCTAAAGATTAAATTAAATGACTATTGAAAATTACCTGTTACATATGGTAATCAGGAGGTAAGACGAGGAAAGGTAATTGACTTTAGTCTTGAGCAGTGGGTGCCTTTTTTTCTGACTTATTTTCTCTATAAAATGATAAGCTAAGTTGGTCAAGAAAATAGAGGGAGATACTAAGTTTTGAAGCTAGAAGAGATTAGCAAATGTTGGTGATATTTTGGGGGGATATGGAAAAATATTTAAAAGATGACTTATACTTGCTGTCGGTATTATAGATGTGGCTGAAGCTCCTAATGATGAAATTATAATGCTATTGAGCTGCTTATGTTACTTATTTGTTTATTTATTCATTTGCTTGTTTGTAGCACATATATCACTCCTCTACGTGGATGTAAGCAAAGAGAAAATATCAGTGTTTAGCTGGGTTGATGCTAACAGAGTAAAAGAACAAGGCAGTTTTGATAAGACTGGTTGAAAAGATGGATCAGATAATCAAAGTTGGATAGGAAGGAAATTAAGAGAAGAGTGTAATTACATTTTATAGCAGAAACAGTTTCTAAGCTGAAGATACAGACAATTTTGAAACTAATGGCAGTACTTCAAATTGAACATGGCAGACCAAATATACTTGTTTACCTTCATTCACTTTGAGTTAGCAAAAAATGACAGTAACAAGAATTTTTATAAAAGCATAAGTCTGGAAAGGTAATGAGAACCTTCAAGAAGAGGTGAGTGTAGTCATATTTGGAAAGTGGGAAGTCAGGCCTCAGTAGGTCATGATCATGTCAGCCCAGGGACAGCACTCGCTCAGGCTGAATAGGGAACTCTGAAGACTCGGAATTTGGATGTACAAAGTACTTCTCAAAGTGAACTTACGAATAACCTGAAAAGAAGAATATTGGTTAAAACTATCTATATACTTCTTAGGACATTATCTGCAGACAGCTTCTCTTGTCTCCTTATTTTTTGAGATAAGTGTTAATAACTTTACCTTTCCTCCACCTATTCGCTCTCCTTTCTGCTTTTCCACCTCTTACCTGTACAAATATTGTACTTTTATTTTTATTTATATTTTCCTATTTCTACTGTTATATACTTATATACAGGATGGTGAATCTAAATGACTATACATTTTTATCACTCTCCTGTGTTTGGAATAAAATGAGAGAGAGAGGGGGAGGGAAGGAGAGAGGGAGGGAGGGAAAGAGGGAGAGGAACAGAAGAAGGGAGGGAGAGAGAACACACACAGAGGAAGGCTAAAATCTTTATTGTTAATAAAAGCTGAACTGGAAAACAAGAGGTCAACAATACTTAACTCCACAAATTGAAGGGAACAGTGGCAAAGCTTCCTGCAAGGCCACAGACAGTTCCAACATGAGAGAAGTTCAAGGAAAGGAAGAGAAAGAACAGATCAAAATGAATTTCTTGGGAAAGAAAAGGTAGAGAAAGGAGGAGAAAGAGAAAAACCAGAAACTTCTTCTCTAGGCCAACCCCACAGGAATTTACAGAGAGGTGAAGGTGAGGAATCTTGAACTGAATCTTGGAATGTTTCTCCCTTAATTTGTTTTTTTCTCTATAGAAAGCCAATGAAAATTCCCTTCCCTCTATGGCAAATATTAAGAGAGAAAATAGTTGTCTCTCTAAATAATTATAAAGTTAAAATCAATAATGTTTATGTACTATGACCATGGAACTATTATTTACTGCAGGTCCACATAGTGTACTATGAATGCATTTCTTTTCCTTTTGCTTTGTACAATATTTTTTTCACTTTTGTTTCTGTTTTTTTCTTACTCAATTTTTCTTCAACTCTCTTGGAATCAGACTGACCAGTTTCAAATCCAAAGTTCAACATTTCCTTGTTGAATGAATTAACAAGTACTGATACTAATAATACATACTTCATGGATTTATTGTGATGAATAAATAAATTAATACACACAAAATGTCAAGAACTGTGCCTAACACACAGCAAACACTTGAAAAGTATCTTATGAGAATATTTGTTACAATAAACTTTATTTTTACAGTTTATGTTCTTTTGGTTTTTCAAGGAATGTTGTCTAAGTCATATGGATGAGCATAACATTTTTTACCAAATATTTCTTCTGTTTTCCTGACCAAAGATGGACAGATTGATATTACAGGCTCACAGACAAGCAGTCCCCTGGGTTTCCCCCGTGGCTCTTGAACATCCATCCCCAGTGGTTCCTTTCTTGTTACCCATGATTGCACTGAATACGTCTTCAATAATACAAGAAGATAGGTATATACAATAAATTGTCAGAGACATAACAGTTTGAAAAAGGCTTTGTTCTCAGTTTTGATTTCTAATTGCTTTAGGATTTCTATTATTTTCTCTCTGGAATTTGGAAGCATATTTTTTTCCCTTGACTAGGGATAACTGGCCTGTTTGCCTGTTTGCAGTCTGAAAAAGGTTTATTTGTAAATAATGTTTTCTTTTCTATCTAAATTTTTTATGGATTTTCTTTTTATTAGTAGAAATATGAAAATTCAGCATATGGCCACTTGTTGCAATTCATTCTGCTTAATAATTAGTAGGTTCTTTCTTTTTCCTCCCTTAAGTTTTGCTAAATTACCTCCTATTATTCTCCACTACCATTTTCTGTTCTTTTTTCCCTTTGAACTCCTGTAGTCAAGTGATTATCTCTTATAAAATATTTTTCATACATGTGCATTGTTTATGTTATATGTTGTTTATATTAAGCAAATTATTGCATGGAACCTATTGCTTATATTAAGGAATTTTTTTACTTGTTTTCTAAAATGTTTGTGATTAGTGTCTTTTTTAGCCTAGTGATTGTATATTTTATTTCTCAACAGATTTTTCTTTATCTCTAAATGTACTCCCTATAGCACTGAGACTACAAACTAATTTTCCTCAAAAAAATTTTAATTGTTTAGTTGTATGCATTTCTTCAAGTCAATGTTGTTGTTTGTATTTTTGTTTTGTTCAATATGTTTTTAATTTTTTTTTATTCTAAGATGTTATAAATGACAGCAGAATGCATTACATTTCATATTACACATATAGAGCACTTTTATTTTACAAATCTCTGGTTGTATGCAAAGTATATTCACACCATTCATGACTTCATACATGCACTTAGGGTAATGATATCCATCTCATTCTACCATCTTTTTTTTTCCCCTTCACCCTTTTGCCCCCTCCCTCCCCCTCCCTCCCCATTGGCCATTCTAGTAGAATGCATTACGGTTCATAATACACACATAGAGCTTCTTTTCACATAACACTGTTTGTATACAAAGTATATTCATACTATTCAAGTCTTCAATCATGCATTTAGGATAAAGATATCCATCTTATTATACCTCCCCCTTTTTTCCCCACCCCCCATGTCCCCCTAGCTCCCTCCTTTCTTCTCCCTCCCCTTTGGCCACTCTAGTGCTCCTCTAATCTTCCTAAGTACCATGACACCCAACACCACTGTGACTCTGACTCCTTATATCAGAGAAAACATTTGGTACTTGGATTTTTGAGACTGACAAACTTCACTTAGCATTATGTCCTCCAACTTTATCCATTTACCTGCGAATGCCATTATTTTATTTTATTTTATTTCATTGCTGAGTAAAATTCCATTGTGCTTATATACCACATTTTCTTAATCCACTCATCTACTGAGGGACATCTAGGTTGGTTCCACAACCTAGCTATTGTGAATTGTGCAGCTACAAACATTGAGATAGCTGTGTCACTGTAATATGCTGTTTTTAAGTCCTTTGGGAATAGACCCAGGAGTGGGATGGCTGGGCCATAGGGTGGTTCCATTCCCAGTTTTCCAAGAAATCTCCATACTGCTTTCCATAATGGTTGCACCATTTTACAGTCCCACCAGCAATGCATGAGCGTGCCTTTTTTCCCACATCCTCTCCAACATTTATTGTTGTTTGTGTTCTTAATAGCTGCCATTCTGACTGGTGTGAAATGATATCTTAGGGTAGTTTTGATTTGCATCTCTCTAATTACCAGTGATGTTGAGCATTTTTTCATGTATTTGTTGATTGATTGAATATCTTCTTTTGAGAAGTGTCTGTTCATTTCTTTGGCCCATTTATTTATTGGGATATTTGGTTTTTTGGTGTTGAGTTTTTTGAGTTCTTTATACATTCTAGAAATTAGTGCTGTGTATGATGTGCATGTATTAAATATTTGTTCCCAGTTAGTTGGCTCTCTATTCACCTCACTGATTGTTTCTATTGCTGAGAAGAAGCTTTTTAGTTTGATTCTATCCCATTCGTTAATTCTTGGTAGTAATTATTGCGCTACCGGATTTTTATTAAGGAACTTGGGGCCTAATCCGACATGTTTCAGATTGGAGCTTACTTTTTCTTCTATTAGGCATATTGTGTCTGGTCTAATTCCTAGGTCCTTGATCCACTTTGAATTGAATTTTGTGCATGGTGAGAGATAAGGGTTTAATTTCATTTTGTTGCATATGGATTTCCAGCTTTCCTAGCACCATTTGTTGAAGAGGCTGTCCTTTCTCCACTGTACATTTTTGGCACCTTTGTCCAATATAAGATAGCTGAAATTATATGTATTAGTCTCTGTGTCCTCAATTCTGTACCATTGGTCTACGCATTTGTTTTGGTGCCAATACCATGCTGTTTTTGTTACTATTGCTCTGTAGTATAATTTAAAATCTGGTATGGTGATGCCACCTGCTTCACTTTTCTTGCTAAGCATTGCTTTAGCTATTCTGGGTCTCTTATTTTTCCAGATGAATTTCATGACTGCTTTATCTATTTCTTTTAGGAATGTCATTGGGATTTTGATTGGAATTGCATTAAATCTGTATAATGCTTTTGGTAGTATGGACATTTTGACAATATTTATTCTGCCTATCCAGGAACAAGGAAGGTCTTTCCATCTTCTGAGGTCTTCTATAATTTCTTTTTTTAGTGTTCTATAATTTTCTTTAAAGAAGTCTTTCACTTCTTTCGTTGATTCCTAGGTATGTTATTTTTTTGATACTATTGTAAATGGGGTAGTTTTCATCATTTCCCTTTTTAGAGGGTTTGTCACTGATGCACAGAAATGCTTTTGACTTATGGGTATTGATTTTATATCCTGCCACTTTGCTGAATTCATTTACTAGTTGTAAGCGTTTTCTGGTAGAGTTTTTTGGGTCTTCTAGGTATATTATCATGTCATCAGCAAATAGTGCTAATTTGAGCTCTTCTTTTCCTATCTGGATTCCTTTAATTTCTTTCATCTGTCTAATTGCTCTGGCCAGAGTTTCAAGTACTATGTTAAATAGCAGCGGTGAAAGGGTCACCCCTGTCTTGTTCCAGTTTTTTAGGGGGAATGCTTTCAACTTTTCTCCATTTAAGATAATGTTAGCCTGGGGTTTTGCATAAATAGCTTTTATGATGTTGAGATATGTTCCTGTTATTCCTAGTTTTTCTAGTGTTTTGAACATAAAGGGGTGCTGTATTTTGTTGAATGCTTTCTCTGCATCTATTGAGATGATCATATGGTTTTTATCTTTGAGTCTATTGATGTGATGTATTATGTTAATTGATTCCTGTATGTTGAACCAACCTTGCATCCCTGGGATAAACCCCACTTGATCGTTGTGCACTATCTTTTTGATATATTTTTGTATTTGATTTGCCAGGATTTTGTTGAGAATTTTTGCATCTATGTTCATTAAAGATAGTGGCCTGAAGTTTTCCTTTTTGGCTCTGTCTTTGCCTGGCTTTGGAATCAGTGTAATATTGGCCTCATAGAAAGAGTCTGGGATAGCTCCCTCTTTTGATATTTCTTGAAATAAGTTGAAGATCAATGGTATTAGTTCTTCTTTGAAGGTCTTGTATAACTCGGCTGTAAAGCCATCCGGCCCTGGGCTTTTTCTAGCTGGTAGTTTTTTGATGGCATCTTCTATTTCCTCACTTGAAATTGATCTATTTAAATTGTGTATATCCTCCAGATCCAGTTTGGGCAGTTCATATGACTCTAGGAATCTGTCAATGTCTTCAGTATTTTCTACTTTATTAGAGTACAAGTTTTCAAAGTAATTTCTAATTATTCTCTGTATATCTGAGGTGTTTGTTGTGATATTTCCTTTTTCATCACAGATGTTAGTGATTTGAGTTTTTTCTCTCCTTCTTTTCGTTAGCATCGCTAAGGGTCTGTCAATTTTATTTATTTTTTCAAAGAACCAACTTTTAGTTTTGTCAATTCTTTGAATTGTTTCTTTAGACTCAATTTCATTAATTTCAGCTCTGATTTTAATTATTTCCTGTCTTCTACTGCTCTTGGCGTTGTCTGTTCTTCTTTTTATAGTGCTTTGAGGTACAATGTTAAGTCATTTATTTGTTGTTTTTTTTCCCTTTTATGGAATGAACTCAGTGCAATGAATTTTCCTCTCAATACTGCCTTCATAGTGTCCCAGAGATTTCTATATGATGTATCTGTTTCTCATTTACCTCTTGGAATTTTTTAATCTCCTCCTTGATGTCTTCTTCAACCCCTTGTTCGTTCAGTAGCATGTTGTGTAGCTTCCAGTTGTTGGAGTAATTTTTTTAATTTCTTGTTTTATCATTGATTTCCAATTTTATCCCATTATGGTCTGATAGAATGCAGGGAATTATCTCTGCTTTTTTATATTTCCTGAGAGTTGCCTTGTGGCATAATATATGGTCTATTTTGGAGAAGGAGCCATGTGCTGCTGAGAAGAAGGTGTATTCGCTTACTGAGGGATGAAATATTCTATATATGTCCATTAGGTCTACGTTATTAATTGTTGTAATGAGGCCTAAAGTTTCTTTATTTAGCTTTTGTTTGGATGATCTATCCAGTGGTGATAGAGGTGTGTTGAAGTCCCCTAGAATAACTGTGTTGTGATCTATTTTATTCTTGAACTTGAGAAGGGTTTGTTTTATGAATGTAGGTGCTCCATTATTTGGGGCATATAGATTTATAATTGTTATATCTTGTTGATGAATAGTTCCCTTAATCAGTAAGAAATATCCATCTTTGTCCCTTTTGATTAGCTTTGGCTTGAAGTCTGCCTTATTTGATATGAGAATGGAAACCCCTGCTTGCTTCCTTGGCCCATGTGAGTGGTAAGATTTTTCCCAGCCTTTCACCTTCAATCTATTGATGTATTTTTCTATGAGGTGGGTTTCTTGGAGACAGCATATTGTTGGGTCGTTTCTTTTAATCCAGTCTGATAATCTGTGTCTTTTGAATGGTGAATTTAGGCCATTAACATTGAAGGTTATTATTGAGATGTGATTTGTATTCCCATCCATTTTTATTTGTTTATGGTATTTACCTTGATTTGGTTTGTCCTCTGGTTGGTAATTCCTTTGGTTTAATATCTCCCTTTGTTGATTTTCATTGCTATTTTTCTTTTCTTCTTCATGGAATATTTTGCCGAGGATGTTCAGAAGTGCTGGCTTTTGAGTTGCGAACTCTTTTAACTTGTGTTTGTCGTGGAAGGTTTTTATTTCATCTTCGAATCTAAAGCTTAATTTTGCTGGATATAGGATTCTCGGTTGACATCCCTTTTCTTTCAGGGCTTGAAATATGTTATTCCTGGATCTTCTAGCTTTTAAGGTCTGGATTGAAAAATCTGAACATAGTCTAATTGGTTTCCCCCTATATGTAATCTGTTTCCTTTCTCTTGTGGCTTTTAATATTCTCTCCTTGTTCAGTATAGTAGGCATTTTCATTATGATGTGCCTTGGTGTGGATCTGTTGTGATTTTGTATGTTTGGTGTTTGGTAAGCCTCTTAGACTTGGTTTTCCCATTCATTCCTCAAGTTTGGAAAATTTTCTGCTATTATTTCATTGAATAAATTATTCATTCCTTTGGCTTGGAATTCTGCTCCTTCTGTTACCCCAATCACTCTTAAATTTGGCCTTTTTATGTTGTCCCAAATTTCTTGGATATTTTGTTCTTGATTTTTGACCATTTTTACTGTGTTCTCTGCATTTTTTCCAGTTTGTATATTTTGTCTTCATTATCTGAGGTCCTTTCTTCCAGGTGGTCTAATCTATTGGTGATGTTTTCAATAGAGCATTTAATTTGGTTTATTGCTTCTTTCATTTCCAGAATTTCTGTTTGGTTTCTCTTTAGAAACTCTATCTCTCTATTGAAGTAGTCTTTTGCTACTTGTATTTGTTTATGAAGTTCTTTGTCAAAGTGATCTTTCACTATCTGTATTTGCTCTCTCACCTCCTTCTTGAATTCGTCCTTGAGCTCCATAATCATTTGGATTATGTATTTCCTGAATTCCTGTTCTGTCATTAGATCTGGACTCGTGTTCCCCGCTGTCTGTTGAAGTCCCTCCCAGTCTCAGGTTCCTTTTTGCCTGTTCGCTGGTCTCCGTGCCGCTTTCTCTGGGGCTTTACTGGTTAGGGTTGAGTCCGGCCTAGTGTGGATTTCAACTGGCATTGTTGTCCTGCTGTCTCCCGTGGTCTCCCAGCACTAATTCTGCCGGCTGTTTTCGCTGGCTTCTTGCTGGCTTCACGCTGGCGTGTCATGAGCGTGGATGGGGAATGCAGTCCCTGCGTGGGCTCTGTCTTTGTTCTGCACTGCCTTTGCTGTGGCAGAAGCCATGAGGCTCTAGCAGCTGCAGACAGCCAATGTGTGTCTCTCTCTCTCTCCCTGGGTCGCGGTATTCAAACCATCCAGGAGATGGGTAATTTCAGCCTAAATATATATGATGAAGGGCAGTTTATCTGCTGTGTTGGATTCTTTCCACGGAGCTGCCCTGAAGTGCGGCTTCCTCTAATCCGCCATCTTGGATCCTCCCAGGAGGATTGAATTCTATTATAGCTGAGCTTTTGAAAGGTTAGTGGGCTTTCTAGCAGAGGCTTGAACTCCTCCCCGCAGTAGAATCTGGTGAAACTGAGTCTGAGTGGTTATGGTTTCCAGATCACAGGTGGCTTTGTGAAACTTCCTATGGTAGGCTGGAATCCTCCAAGGAGCAAGGCTGAAGAATGTCTCTCAGGAGCTCTCTATTTCAGGAGGGAGTCCAGGAGACTTGAATTTGAATGGATTAAATTATTCAATCAAAGGACATAGGCTGGGCACAAGGAGGAACACCTTTAATCCCAGAAACTTGGAAGTCATGACAATTCCTTGCTTCCCTGAATGTTGAAGTATAACACTGAAGAAGCATGCTGAGACAAGGGTAGAGTGGAAAAGGCTGTTCAATATTTTTTATGTCACAGGATGCCCTAAAATATCTAGCAATTCTTGGTTGTGCATTAATATTTAACATCAGGTAATACAAAGGTCGATCGAAGTACTTGTGGGTGGACAGGATTTTCAATGAACTGCCTCCACTTTGGACTAAACAGGATATTTTACTGAGGCTATTAAATGCTAGAGGACTGCTAAAATTGCCTTAACTCTCCCCATATGATTTATTCTGGTTTTGTTTTGTTGTTTCAGTTTTAAAAGGTAGTCATACATTGTTTTATCAAGGGCTTAAACCTCTGTGGCTTTCAATTTTTATCTCCAGTGTCTGGAAAAGTATTGGGATTATTGCCTCCTTTCTGTTTAAACCTTCAAATAGTATCTTTGTTTTCGTTTCCACTCTTGACACTTAACTTCTGGTAGACTTTCTGTCTTTGAGTCTGTAGCCTTCTTAAGCATTTGAGGGTGTACTGGCCATCCTGACAGAATTATAGGTGATTTTTCCTTCAACTCTACTTCACCAGAAATAGTTGAAATTTCTCCCCCATTGATAGTGTCCATCCCATTTGACCATATTGTCCATTATACAGTTCTTTATAATAGTTTTAATTACTCTCTCAGGAGAGAGAAATATGAACAGAAGGCTCAGTCTGCTATCTTGACCCAGGCCCCCTCTGTCAACTAGTACTTTGGATATTTAACATTATATTACTTAGTAACTTGGAAAATAAAATCATATTTTTTACTCTTCAGGTTTTTCTTCATGGTTTTAGTATTTCTTTGTTAGTTTTTGTTTTTTTCAAAGGTGATTCTAATCTGTTAAATCTCCCTTTCCAAAACAATAGCAATATATATTTATTATTTTATTTGAAATTTTATTATTCTTCTTGAAGTCTGTACTATTCCTTAAAAAATGGAAATTATAAGTGTAAATAACACTCCAGACATTGACATACATTATATTTAAAATTTTAAAATAATCAGTCCCTGTTGCCCACAATATGCAGAAGAGGTAATTCCTAAACCAGTCTTGGCCAGGTCAAGGTAATAAAAGAAGCCTCATACCCAATGGGGCTGAGAATATTTTTGGTAGGTATTTTATTATTAAGATTCCAAGTTTTATATCTATGATTCAGAATCCCTAAATCCTTGACCTGCTAACTACTATAGCAATAGATATTCATTGGGGAAATCTTATGCTCATTAGATTAAGCCAAAGGAAGACTTTATAAATAGCCTGAATTTGGCTTAAAAAATCTTTCTTGGAAGACCATTAGTCCTGGCAATCTGCAGTATACCCACATCAGAGTGTTCTACACCAAATATTAATTGTGCACACTAGATCTACAGTGAAAAGTTCCAACAACCTTCTCAAGTAAGAGACTCTTCCTAAGTAGGAGGTATTCACAGATCATATTGTTGCATGAAATTTAGAGTTAAATTTCATGTTAAAATTCAAGTTAAATTTCAATGCCTGGATAAAGTACATTTTAGAATGTGACAAAATACAAGGCTGGGGTTGCTTACTGATGACCTTTGAGAAGTGAAAAATGAGACAGAACATGGAGACTGGATTAGGTGACTTATATCTGAAAACAGCAAAGGAGACTAAGCAGATATATATCATGAACATATAGAAGACAGTATCATATATTGAAGTTTACAGAATTATAATGTAAATTATCTATGGGGACCAGAATATTTCACTAAACATAAATTCTGTAAGACATCATATCCTTTTGATTGTCTGTATAAGTTTTGCATATTACATTTTCTAATTTCAACGAAGTTGTTCAACATATTTAACCACTTACATAGATCGATAACCAGTTAATTCACAATTCAATAGTATTGACTAACAAATTGATATCAAATGACAGTGCTTAGTTATATTAAAAAAAATTTAGTCAGTGACCTCAAAGAAGATATGAAATACATGGTTTTAAACTTTCTCAATGACAAAGTTGGGAGCAGATTATAGGCATTTTAATTGCAGAATAATGGTTTTAAATTGCTACCTCTTGGAAGATCAAATTTAATATGATAATATTAGGTTTATCTTTTAGGTATAGAAGTAAATTTAAAAATAGAAGCATATGCAAATGTATATGTAGAGAATGGCAATGAATTCAACAGTGGTATGTTTTAAAATATCTAAGTGACCATTTTCCTACATGGTTAGCTCATAAGCATCAGATATAGGGTATAGATGACAACCATATGAATTGTTCTACGAGGAAGAATAGAATCTGGAATAAGTAGAATAAATAGTTTTTCAGTATTCTTTGCATGCTAGACTATACAACATGGTGTCTGCTTTGGGTTAAGAGGAACTCTTTATTTTAATTTATGTATTAAAAGGGTAAATAAGTTTTTGATACAAGTAGAGCTTATAGAATTTCAGGGATGATTAGAAACTAGTCTATTAATTTATAGTGCCTTGAGCAATGTATGTGATGTATCTTTAGTAATATTTTACAGTCACTGGACTAACTTAATGTCTTAAATTTTGGTTCAATAAATCTATACCCATTCTTCTTTTCTTTCTCACATTGCTTCAACTAAGAATGGGGTACTAATCATTGTACTGAGACTCCTTAGATGGGCTATCATGAATTGTTAGGACATTTACAGATGTTAAACTCCAAATATGTAATTAGGAAAAGAAATGTGAAATTTAAAATCTTACAAATTATGTCCCCCTGTTCTTGCACTCTGCACCTATTGCATACTTATTTAAAGCTGTGCTTTATTTTATGCATCAAGTAATTACTATAGGAAAATACATATCTTATAAAGCTTAGGGGCAAGTAACTCTGCTGAGTTAGTTGTTTTAGAAAATGGAGACAAGAATCTCAATGAAAATTTCTTAGGTTATTAACAGTCTCACATATTACCAAATAGGGAAAGATTTATAAATCACTATACACGTTCTATATAGCTTCCAGAAAATGACTCTGTATAAATTTGTTACTGCTATTATTCAAAAAAGAGACAATAAAACTCACAAACAGGAGAAAAACAATGAAAAGGGGAAATTTGTACTGAAAAAGAGAAAGTAACTTTCAAAGTGACTGGTGTGTAGTCCTCCTCATCCACAGTGTCACTTTCTGTGATTCTGGTAACCCAAGGCCAACAATGGTCCAAAAATATTACATGGAAACCCATATTTTGAGGCAGAGAGGACAGAACACATTCTCAGAACTTTTTTGACTGCATATTACTATGTTTTCTGTTATTGGTTTTTGTTGTTAATCTCTTGCTGCACCTAATTTATAAATTAAATTTTATCATAGATCTGTATCTGTAGGAAAAATGGTGCATACAATATTTGGTAGAGCCCACAGTTTCAGGCATCCACTGAGGGTCTTGGAATTATTTCCTACAAATGATAGGCAACTACTGCTTGCAACTCTTATGATTCTTTGATGCTAATGTAAAATGTATACACTTATTTCATAGCTAAACATGAAATTTCAGAATGAACATTAATTATTAATGTTTTGCTTTTGGAGCACACTATTGACATAATATTGGTGTTTTTGAAATAATATTGGTGATAATCACCTGAAAACAATACTGACAGTGATAACATATTGTGTAGCTCTGACTTTCCTTGTCGTGATAATTTCTACTCAGTCGAATTCTTACAGATGTGTGAAAAACTGAACAAATCAAATATATTTATGGATGATTTCACTTAGATACCTCCTGTGGATTCTGTTGACAAGAAAAATAGCTTAATAAAAAGTAGAAGAAGAAGAAAAAGATTGAGAGACAAAGATACTAAATGAAAAGAAATTCTACAAGAATAATCAACTGTTCAAACAAGAGATTTAACTGAATCTTTTAAATTGGACTTCCTGTAAGCCACTGTCAAACAATAAAAGACCATACACAGCACACTGCTTTAACATCAAATTAGCAGAGACTGTTTTTTTTTTTTTTAATGTAGTGCTTATGGTATTACTTTTTATTAATCATCATCTCACATTTTATTTTCTCAGAATAAAATATTTTGAAAAGGTCTGTGTCTTCCCTTGTTGAATTTTGTGCTTGAATTTTTTCTTTCACATATTTTCATATCAATAGAGATAACTGATTTTCTATAATATATATATACATATTCTCTAGTTAGCAAGTATACATTCATCATTTTAAATTATCCTATCTGTACAATTTAAATGGTCACCTATACATTATATATATACTTGCATTTAAGTTATTTAGAAAACTTCAATTTGTTAGCTCTTAGCATATTTTGAAAGGAAATGAAAAATAAATGAAAATTTTGCATATAAACATTGTACTCTTTAGATAACTGATGTATAAAACATGAATGCTTTACTGTCAGAGGCTGGAGTTATTGTAGAGATTATCTCCTATAGCAGAATTGTTACATGTATTTTATATTATTTAAAATTATGATTCATTTTTGCCCATTTTTATTCCACAAATATATGCAGAGAATGTAGCATGTGCTGGAACTAAGCTAGGAAATCAATGTGAAATATGATACTGTTCCAGGCCCCAAGAAACTTAAGAAATATTTTTTTTATTGAAATAACCAAATTTTGCCAGAATAGTTTGGAGGAACATGAAATCCTAATAGGGGAGAACAAACCAATCTGAGATGCAGTTTCTGATTGGTATGTCTAACCAATTTTTTTTCCAGGTCCCTTTTCCTACTATGTAGCACCCCACCCCCCAATTTAATGTCCAGGGAACTCTAGTTTCCACATTTATACAAAACCTAATTTTTCAGAAGCACTAAACATTATGATAAGTTCTTTAGAATGAACTGATAAGGAAATAATTGAATGAATTGATAACTTTTAAGCCAGATCTCAAATTGTGGAAACTTAAGCATTTTAAGGTTGGAGAATGTTTCTCCTTTTATTGAAGTGGATGAGCTTTATAGAAGGCATAAGTTTCAACTTCAGCCTTTGTCAACTGAGCCAGGTGGAAGTCAGCATGTGTTTATAGTCTACTTCCTACCCATCCCTTAAATCATTTTCTATCCTGAATTTTGGCATGCCACTAGCAGAAACACACACACACACACACACACACACACACACAAAACCCAGTTCTAATAAATTAACAGAATGAAAAAAAAATTACTAATACCTTCATATTAAACAGCTCAAATTAATTGTTTAAATTACAATGGTTGGCTAAATTGTATCTCTTCATGGTTTTCCTCCAAACATGTAAAGGTAATCCAAGTTGGATTCTATTTGTATAAAATTATTAAACATGCAATTTGATTGTTCGTCTGATGAGGTTGACTGCATAGTTGATTTAGATGAATAAAGTGCTATCAACTATCAAAATTATCCAAAGACCTAGCTTGATACAGTAGCTCCCAGTGAACAATGCTGGAATAAGTTGAGGACAAAAAGAAATGATAGCTTTATTAGTATTTTTATTGCTGCCTTAACAGGTTACCACAAACCTAGTGACAACACAAATGCATTATCTTACAGTAATATAGGCATGATGTCTGACACAGCTTCCAGTAGGCCAAATCAAGGTATCTAAGTCACTGCATGCCTCTCTGATGGCTCTAGGGAATGATACATTTCTTTACTCTGTTTTGTTGCTGGAAGACTTGAGTGCCTTGTCACTGCAGGTGGAAGTCCCCATTTCCTTGCTGGTTGTCAGGACCTTATTTGAGCTTCTAGAGGCTACTTTATCACTTGGCAAGTGACACCTTTCCTTCATCTTCAAAATCAGAAATAACAGGTCAGATCTTTCTAGGTTGAATTCCTATGAGCCATCCTATTCTTTCTTTTTTTCTATTTTTAGGGACTTCTGTGATTATATTGGGTCCACTGGATAATAAAAAATAATCCCTTTACCTCAAGATCTGTCATGTCCTTGGTTACATTTGCAAACTGTCTTTTTCCAAATATGGTACTATATTAATAGATCCTAAGGATTTTTTGGAGGACCCTTATTCTCCTTATCATAATAGTACTGAGTAAAAATATAGAATTAACTAAATATTCATGAGTCCACACTGATGTAAATAATTAATGTAGTAAGCACATAAATAAGGGAGAAGGGATAATTCTCCTTTATAGAAAACTTCCAGTTGATAAATGTAGAAGTAATTAAAGAAAGTTAAGCATTATTGTAATAATTATTTTAAACAAGATCTAATGATGGATGCTAAAATTAGACAAAATGTTAAAAGAAAAATGTTACATGCATAATTTCAAAAACATCCCCTTCAAAATTTTTATTAATTACAAGAGGAAAGGTAACTATAAATGGAGAAATCTGCAGACACCACCTTCACCAATGAATCAAGGTTAACTTACCAGTGATAAGATATATCAATATCATATAGTACCTGAAATGATGTACTAAGAAGGGCAGGTCGTTTTTGTCATTGTCCCACCAAAAGTGCATTACCTCATCTAATCATGAGAAAAACTTGTCCATCTCAAAAATGGAAGCCCTTGACCAATGATCCTCAAAAGTGTCAAGTTCATGAAAGAGAAGGGCAGACTGAAGAACTGCCACAGATTTGAGAGACTAGGAAGACAAGAAAACTTAAAGTAGTATAGGATCCTTGATCAGAATCTATAACCAGAAAGAAAGATATTAATGGAAAAATTGATAAGACATCTGTAGACAATAGCACATGGTTGATGCTAATTTTCTGATTTTGATAAAGGAACTATATTAACATAATAGGTGAAGTTCATGTAAGAATTTTCTGTGTGCTACTTTTACTACTTTTCTGTCTAAAACTATTTGGAAAAAAAAGTTAACAAAAATACTACCTGTGAATAGTTATGAATAATTTTAGTTTTCTTCTTTTCATTTACCTGTACTTTTAAACTATCAATATGTATGTTTTGTTTTGTTTTGTTTTTAATTTCAAAAGAAAGATGTTAGGGCTGGGGTTGTGGCTCAGCGGTAGAGCGCTCGCCTAGCACGTGCGCAGCCCGGGTTCCATCCTCAGCACCATGTACAAATAAACGCATTGTGTACACCTAAAGCAAATAAATAAATATTTTTTAAAAATGAAAGAGGTTAAAATGAAAAGAAAATCTGGCTAAACCCAGGAAATCTAATATTCCTTCCACAAGTACATAAGTAGACAAGATGCTCAAGAAGTTAGATCCTAAACAAATAACCTCTTCAATTTGTAGGGTTCCAGGAAAGACACGTATACCTTTCAGCTCAGAGATGAATAGTATCCCCATAAAGGGCATCTTTCAAATCAATTTGATGTTATGAGAAAAACAAGATTTTGAAGTCTGAAAACAAAGTTTACCTTTTACTTATTATGGATAGACCTTCTTCAAACTAGTTAGGTCTCAGCCACTCTTTACTCACAATTATTGTAAAATCATCTTCAGTGGTGGCTTTTGCAAAGATCAAATGGGACAAATGTAGTATGTTTCTCAGATAATTGCAAAATGCTGCCCACTTACCCATTCCTGTTATTTCTGGTATCTCTGATTGACAAATGAGACACTGGCAGATAGGATTCCTTGTGATAACTGATCTGAGAAAGTTAACCTAAGTCAATGCAAAAGCCTATTTTACCTTCACTTAACTGAAGTGTGGCTGCAGGGAAGGCTTTGGTGAAAAGGAAGATGAGTGAGCACTTTTCTCTTTTGAGCCCGCACTTAGGATGAAATATGTATGGAAATTAAGTCATTTTCAGTTCATCTTGATTTTTGTTGCTCTCCTCATACCATCCTGACCTTCCTTTGCCCCTGAGTTTTTTCAGTGCTGAGTGATGATCACGTAGGTAGAAATCATATGGAAAGCATATCATGCATGCAGTATGCACAGGGATGCAGGAATTTAATTTTCTTTCAGTGCAAAGAAGCCCTGCCTGTTTAAGACTGATTTCCCTTTACATCAAAATCTACAAAAGTGTATTGGGAGAAAAAGTTTTCCACTTTAAATAAATTCTGCTGCTTGTGCTTTACGTGAGGAGATTTATGAAGTTCATTTAAAAAATTGGCTAAGTAAAGGGAGTTTTCAATCTGAAATGAAGACAAACTAAGGGGAAAAAAAAACATAAAAATATATGGGGATCTGACTCATCCTAGCCCATTAGCTCAGCACTAGTGCACGCATACATAATCTCAATGCAGGAGTACAGTTTTAAAACCTGATTAGAGTATAGACTATGAGTTTAAAAAATAATCAAAGGAATCAGTGTTAGAGTACATATCAAAGAATATTCTTTTGTACAGATAAGAATGAAAAGAAACAGAGAAGTATTTAATTATTTATTCTCAGGGAAAACTTTTTAAAGAAACAAATAAAAGATTAAAGCTTGATTCAGATACAAAATAAGAAAATTAGATAGTTTTATGACCTGAAAACATAAATTTTATTGATCCTAATGTAATTTCTAGCTAACCATAACTCCAAAAACCTAATAAAAACATTTATAATACAGGATTAACATAGAGAGCACATTCTTAATTCCTATTTACATTCTTGTCATTTGATTTTGAATTTGTAGTTAAAGCTCACAACCCAGCCCCTTTCCAGCAAAGACAAAAACCTTTTTATCAAAAGAATTCTTCTTTATTTCTTTCTCTTAGACTCGCAGAGAATAATAAGGCATATTCCTAACACAGAGGAAAGAGAA
This sequence comes from Tamias sibiricus, assembly GCA_025594165.1. Lineage (NCBI taxonomy): Eukaryota > Metazoa > Chordata > Mammalia > Rodentia > Sciuridae > Tamias > Tamias sibiricus. The sequence continues at coordinate 135,825,093 of CM046658.1, read as the reverse complement.
TGATGTGCTACGAATGGATGCATCAGCCTCTAATATGATTAGCATATCTTTGCAGGTAATTTTTTTTTTCCTTGTGAGGGGAAAAAACATTCCCAATCTTTGTCACATTGCTCAATTTATATAGAGGAAAATGAGTCATTAGGGACTGGTTATTGTCTGTGGATGAGACAGTCCACTCATCTTGTAGTTGTATATATTTTTCGTTTTAGATTTTGCACATTGTTCTAAGTTACCATGCATTGCCTTAGAAATTAAATGTCTTCCTTTGCACCGAGAAACAAATGCAGAGCAGCTCATTTTCTTTCGCTGAGAGGCAGAGCTAGAGCATAGGTATGAAAAGAATTATTCTTAATATAGATGAAAAATGTTTCCCCCAAAGTATTGAAAATTCCCTTTTAGTCTAAGCACAGTGGCTCTTAAAGAGAGACTTGCACAATCATTAACACCAATTTATGTAGGAGGTAATTTGAAAAGTCTTTTAGAAAGCCAGGGAAGCCAGAACTATAACACATCTGTTCATTAGCTCTCAGTCTAACTACCATGCAGCCATTCACCCTCACCTTCCTGAATCAATGTTCCTATTAAATGGAGGATGTCCGTCTGTGGACTCTGAGGAACTTAGCCCTGCCAACACTGAGAGTGCACAACACAAGAGCCCTGCTGTTCATCTCTAATGTCTGATCTGTCACCCAAGAGTGCCATAAGGGTATTCAGTATTAATGACTGTAAGAATTGAATCTAGAAATTAAATTTTGAAGTATGATTTGAAGTTGTAAATGTTACAAGAACAAAAAAGGATGGGTTCAATTTTAGTATACACTATGTTATGTTTGGATGTGAGGTGTCTCCCAAAAGCTCATGTGATACACAATGCAAGAAGGTTTAGAGGAAAAATGATTGGGTTATGACAGCCTTAACCCAATCAGTGAATTAATCCTCTGATAGGGATGAACTAAGTGGTAACTGAAGGTGGGTAGGGTGTGGCTGGAGGAAGTGGGTCCCTGGGACCACGACTTTGGGGTATATATTTGATCTCTCTCTCTCTCTCTCTCTCTCTCTCTCTCTCTGCCTTCTCATCATCACGTGAGCTGCTTCCCTAAACCACACTCTTCTGTCTTGATGTTGTGCCTTACCTCAAGCCCCAAGGAATGGAGTCAGTCTTCTATGGACTGAGAACTCTGAAACTGCGAGCCCCCAAATGAACTTTTCCCTCTCCTAAAATTGTTATTGTCAGGTCTTTTAGTCACAGCAGTGAAAAAGCTGACTAAAATATACTATGACCAAAATTTGGCAAAATCATCAGTATAGCAGTTCAGTTTTTTGGAGGCCTCTTCTTTGGAGAGTTAAAAGTAACCCAGTATGATGGATTCTAATGTAGGTGTAATTGGGAAACCAAGAAATGGCATAACTAGATCTTTGTTGCAGCAACCTAGAATCCTGCAAACTCCAAAGAAATTCTGAGCTATTGTTTATATCTATTGTATTCAAGTGATATGTGTTCACTTAAGTTGAACATTGATAAACTGTTCAATTCTTTGAAGGTTCAATTCATATTATCCAAAATACTTAGCACATAATCAACTGCTGGGGTGGGCTGGGTGATCTTCATACCTTTGCAAGAGGAATATATAATTAATTAGAAATTAATTAATTAGATAACTTAGTGATTAAACTACATAGTAAAATTATTTTAATTTATTTTAAATTGACAAAGTTGAAGAATGAATTCAAAGATCACAAATGTAAATAAAGAGGTGACTACTTAATGATGATTTAATGGTTTATGAAGTACCTAGAGGTATATCATTTAACTTTCAAAATAATCCTATATAACTTTCAAATTATTTTCTCTTAAAACATACATCAAATAAGGGGTAGAGATGGAAATTAAGTTATTGTTTATTGTGCTACATCTTTCTGGAAGTCACAGGGATTTTTATCATGAAGGTGGGTCTTAAAATTGCTTTGGATTTCAGAGGAGCAGGCTAAAGAGAAAAATAATTGGTGTAATTCAAGAGCCTTCTTTTATTCACAGTTTGCATAAGAGATACCAGTAGACTGTTTTTCAAGCACATCTCTGCACCAAAGCATAAAAACACCAATTTGATTTTGAATTATTCTTAATGTGACATAAAAGGATGTCAAAGTAAGAAAAAAATTAGACAAGGAAATAAAATCAATTTAGACCTTCACATTCAATGAAATAGTTTTCTGTGAGAATAATTGTTATTGTTTTATGTCTTTTATTGAATAGTTTAATTTATTGTTTATAAGTTGAGATGGAGGAAAAGCTAAACCACTCACTTCTGTGCTGTGTTCATCTTTCTATCAAACAGAAAAATGTCTATAATGCCAATAAACAGACATCAGACATTAGGAATTATCAGATTTGAGTCACCAAATGTGCTTGCCATTCTTCCTGTAAGGTGCTCAAGTAACTAAATATACAGAGATCATATTGAGTATGGGAAATGTGAATTCCCCCATCCTGCTGTGAGACAGCTCAGATCACGTAGAACAATTCCTTTGACTAAAGCTGATGCAAGAAGAAAACTGAGATAAAAATTCTTGAGCCAGAAGTGATTTATTCATGTTTATTTCAAGGAATTGGCTTATGTGACTATGGTATTAGGTATCAAATCCAAAATCTATAGGCTAGATCTTCATGATGAGAAGCCTAGAAACTCTCCAATAGGAGCCAAAGATGCAGACTAGATAGAATTTCTTTTTCCTCAAAGAAAACTCAATTCTGTTCTTAATAACTTTCAACTGTTTGAGTGACCTGACCCAAATTATCAAGGATAATTTTCCTCTGCTTAAAGTCAGCTGATTGTAGGTATTTGTTGCATATACATAGATAGCATTTCACATCACCTAGATTGGTGTTTGAATCAGTGGAGATTATAGTACAGCCAATCTGACATAGAATTAGTCATTATGTCACACTGATTATAATAAATGATAAAATGTTGCATAATCTTCTCAACAGATACAGTTGACAAAAACAAAATCAGTTTTCAGGATAAGCAACACACACACACTTTATAAAACAGAAATATTCTTATAAAGAGCATTTATAGAATCTTGATAAAGCATCTATAGGAAAAAACAAAAACAACCTCAGCCAAATCATACTTAAAATAAATTACTGAAAGCTTTCCAAAATAATGTTAGTAAAAAGAAAAGATTGTCCACTTTTACTAAATTTATTAAATATTGTATGGAGGATCTAGCTTTGTCTATTGGATAAAAAAAATAAACAAGACATTCAGAAGGAAGGGAAGAAATAAAATACTCCTTACAGATAATATGATGATGATTTCCACATTTCTTATATGTGGACATTTCTTAGGAATCCACAAGTATGTTACAAAAAACTGTTTGTTTTAATACATGAGTTAAGGAAAACTACAGGACATAAATTATGTATCACTAAAGCTATTTAAATTTATGGAAATATTTGTAACATGGTATAAGACATGAAGTTTCCAGGAGGGAAAAACACTATGTACTATGTATATGTGTTTTCAAAGTATGCTAGTTGTCTTGAACAGTAAGCTTGAATCTAAAAAGTAACACAATTTAATAATATAAAGGGTAATCCCAATTCTCAAAATGTCAACATTATTACAGGTAAGAAGGATTAATATAAACCTAGAATGCATGAATGGGTTTAACCTGGTTGTCAAATCAGAAGAGAAATGTTTATGAGAATATCTTTTTTTTTTTTTTTTGGTACTCAGGGGCACTCAACCACTGGGCCACATCCCCAGCCCTTTTTTGTATTTTATTTAGAGACAGGGTCTCACTGAGTTGCTAAGTGCCTCACCATTGCTGAGGCTGGCTTTGAACTTGAGATCCTCCTGCCTCAGCCTCCCAAGTGCTGGGATTACAAGTGTGCGCTACCGCGCCCCTCTATGAGAATATCTTAATAAAAGCATTATGTCCAGAGCAAGGGATAATGCTTTCTACTTTGACAGACATGCAAAGCAATTTTTAATCCAAAAAATTTAACAGATTTGTCAAAGTGTATCCAATGAAATTATTTTAAATGAGCAAAACTTGCAATAGAAAAGTATATATTACCAGGAAAAAAAGTCTTCACAGACAATTCTCTTTAAATATTTGATAGAAAGTGATTTACTGTAATATAAACTAGTGCCTCTTGCTCAAGAAAACTCAAGTAAACACAATGATTAAAGTTTGAGAGAAGCTGATTACAATTTCAGCAACAGAACAACTTCTATTAGTTTAATGAAATTAGTTGGCTTAGTATGAATCCATCTTTTCATCATTAGTAGAATTAGAACAAACACAGCATAGCCAAGTGGGGATTTTCTTCTTAGAAATTACCAAATGTAATCAGGATAAAGAATTTCTGATGCCAAAATAAGCATTGTAATGGAAAGAATAGACTTTGGCATTGGAAAACCTAGTATAAAACCGTCTCTGCAATGCTTACCAATGTGGCTTGGAGAAATCACTAAATTTCTGAGACTTCTCATTTGGATCATAGGATTTGTTAGAGCCTCTTCATTTAGGTGATTGTCAAATTCTAAGAATGTGTTTCTTTCTTTCTTTTCTTGTTTTTTTTTTTTTTTTAGCAAAATGAGTATCCAATAATTTAAGGTGGTTGTTATAATTAAATTTATTAAGCTCAAAAAGTTACATAAACCAGCGGCTCGGGAGGCTGAGGCAGGAGGATCACAAGTTCAAAGCCAGCCTCAGCAAAAGCGATAGTGCATCGCTTTTGCTAAGAATGTGTTTCTGATTGAATGGAAGTCATTCCAGTCATTTTAAAGAATGATGAGGAAGCCTGGGTACCATAAAGACGAACAGTAAAGTATTTCTCTCCTTGTCACTATGGCAATGTGAAACCCTAAATAAAACATAAAGAAAAATAAGTACTATAACAAATGCCTTTTATTTTATGTGTTTTAAGCTTTAATTTGCTTGATTAATTCAAAAAGTCATTTTAATTAAGAATAGTGTAAGATGAATATTCATGAGTTTGGTTAATGAATAGTGGTCATATAAGGTAATTTCCTCTCTTAATTAAAAGTAAATCTAAAGAACATGTGTAACTACCATTGACTTACAGACGTCAGATATTTTAAAATAATCATATCAGATTAAGGAAAATATTTAAAGGTTCTGCAAATATAAAAAAAAATAAGGAATGATAATTTTCTGTCAATATGAATGAAAGAATTGAATCTGCCTTGCCTGGTTTTTGATAACATTTATAATGATAAAAGCCTTTGTAACTGTCAATTCTTTAGACAAAGTATTGAAATTATTAATATTGCAAATTTAAACTTTCACATTAATCACTGTTAAACAGTGTTAAAAAAGCAAGTTTCATTATGGGTAATTCTAGGTTACTCATTTTAGCTTCTTCCAAAAAGATTTCCTTTTCATAGTGACTAGTATAAAGTATATTACCATTAAAGGATACCTAGTTGTCTTTTAACATATAATAGAAACAAAAATATGAAATTTTGCAGCCAGAGATAATCTCTTAGATCTAATGATATGTACACCTAAAAGAATTAGCCAGCATGGTGGCATATGCCTATAATCCCAGCACTTGGGAGACTGAAGCAGGAGGATTGCGAGTTCAAATCTAGCCTCAGCAATGGAGAGGCACTTAGCAACTCAGTGAGACCCTGTCTCTAAATAAAATACAAAAAAAGTCTGGGGATGCGGCCTAATGGTCTAGTGCCCCTGAGTTCAATCCCCAGTACCAAAATAAACAAACAAATAAATAATAATAATAATTTCATTTGAAAGATATTACATTTAAAAGAAATTGAAATACATTTTGACAGCCTAGCTAGTGATCTCATCTCTTTAAAATTTTTATTTTTTATTGTCACGTAATATTTGTAACTACTTATGGGATACGGTATTATAATTTGAGTACATAAAATGGGATATGGTATTATAATCATTACATATGTTACATGTAATGATAAAATCAGGTTAATTATCATTTTAATCTCTTCAGATACTATCATTTCTATGTGCTGTGAACCTTCAAACCCTTCTTTAATTACTTAAAAATATATAACTAGTTGTTGTAGACTATAGTTACCCTATTGTGCTATACAGCATAGAACTGTGACTCCTTGTGTTTTATATCTTATATTCACTCTCTCTCTGTTTCCCACACAACCCCTTCCTAAACTATAGTTATCTCCATTGTACTTCCTACATTTATGTGATCAATTTTTTAGCTGCTCCCAAGTCACTAATAACATGCAATATTTGCCTTTTATACCTGGCTTACTTAAGGTCCAACAACTCTTTTCATCTTTGGGTACAAAGAATAGTTCTATTCAAAAGTGCTTCATACAAAAGGTATATTTTCTATGATTAATGATTTAATAGGATGAAATTCTTCCACAATAATTTATGGTTCAAAATATTTCTCTCTTCCTCTTTGGTGTATTTCCTGAACTTTAATCATTTGTGTTCCTTAATAATTTTTTTGTGAGAGTAATTAAGTCATTTCTTGACTCAATTTTGAATCAATTAAAATTAGATAATAAATTTCTTGAAATGATTATAAAATATTTTAGATTCTTTTATACTAAGTATGTTTTACAATTCTTTGTAGGCAGTTTTTGAATAATGATTGACATTTTGACTTGAGTGAGTGACAGATTGATATTCTGACTTATATAATAAAACACCTTTTGATTATTTGGACAAGCATATTAGAGTTGGTCTTAATGCTCTGTCTCCTGATCTGTCAGCATTTCCCATATGAGTAGAAATTGACATTAGTTTGGCATGAGAAATTTAGGCTCCCAGAAAAATTTTTGAATAGTTGATATTGGGAACAAGATATATTGATGCACATTAAAACGTGTTTCAAGCATTTCTGTAAAATGGTGTTGTCAGAATTAAAACGTGTTTCAAGCATTTCTGTAAAATGGTGTTGTCAGAAAGATATGTCAGGCAAAATATCCTGATGTTATTTATTTATTTTTTTTTACTTTCTTCAGGGCCTATGAAAACCTTTATAAGGAAGAACAAAATATGAATATTTACAGTGACTTAGAAGGGACCTACATATATAAATAAGACAAGGTTAAATAATTGGGGAATGGTGTAGACCAGGGAAACTAGAGGATATCATATTAGCTTTTTAGGTTGGTTTTGAAATCCATTTCTTAAAATCACTTTCTTATCCAACCAAATGTTCTTGCTGGTTAAAGTAGCAAAGAGTTCATCTTTCTTCTGGAATCTCAATAAGATTCTTTAAAACATTGATTTTAATACTTTGTTCACTTGAGTACTCACTATAGTGTGTGCTGCAAGGGGTCAGTCAAAATTAGTTTCAGTGCTTTCAGAAATGAGTTAGATCACCATTTTTGATCTGCTCTGATCTCATATACAGATATCGCCCACTGAGTTTGCTTTACTCTCTGCTTGTACACGCATATATCAGAAGCTAAATAATTTTGAAGTCAATCAACCTCAAAGCAGTAAGTGAGTGAGAATCTTCTAATAATGTTTATGTATCATTCCCAGGTTAACCAGAAGAAGTGTAAACAATTTAGATGAGTAGACAGGACTAACACTGATGAAAAATAATAAATAATTAAATACTAGGGACTCCACAGAAATCATCGTAACTTTGATAGACATTAGGATTAGGAAAGAACATCTACAGGCTTAGCAGAAAGGGAAAGCAGATTAAATGGAATTTTTTCTTAATTTCCTATGCAGATTTTTTTAAATGTGAGTATATAGAAATGCAACTGATTTGTGAGTTGACTTTGTATTCTACTGTTTTGCTGAATTTATTAGTTCTAACTTATGTATGTGTGTATGCTTGTATGTGTGTTTATATGAGTGTAATCTTTAGGATTTTCTAGATATAAGATCTTATAATCTGCAAGAATAAAAATTACTCATTTTCCAATTATGTTCAATTCTTTTTCTTGCCTACTTGCTCTATCTAGAGACTCTAGGACTTTGTCAAATAGAAATGGGGATAAAAAGGGCAATCTTTCCTTGGAGTATAGTTTTAGTAACAATGAATAAGTTCAGAGATCTATCATACAACATAGATACTATAGTTAATAAAACATATTGTATACTTGAAAATTGCTAGAAGAATAGAATTTCATTTACCATAGCCCCCAAAGAATAAAACACCTAGAAATTAACTTAATGAAAGAGGTGAAGGACTTGTACAATGAAAAATTTCTTTGCTGAAAAATAAAAGACATAAATAAATGGAAATACATGCCATATTCATGTATTGGAATATTTTTAAAATGCCAGAAGTACCCAAAATATCCTAAAGATTCAATACAGTCTTTACTAAAATCCCAAGCACATATTGTTTTTGGCAAAATATAAAAATACATCTTGATATTTTTCTGGATTCTCAGGAGACCCTGAATAGCTTAAACTATCTTGAAAATAATAAATTTGAAGTATCCTCTTCTGTTATTTAAAACTTGCTGCAAAGCTATGGTAGTGAAATTAGTACTGCTGGCATATATACAGTGATATAGAGCAATGCAATAGCATAGAGAGTCCAGAAATAAACTCCCACGTACATGATCAAATTATTGTTGAGAAGGGTACCAAAAATAATACAATAGGAAAAATACAGTCTTTTCAATAACTATTTCTGGAAAAACTATTATCCACATGCAAAACAGTGAAGTTGCACCTATCCCTGTAACCACATAAAATAATTAACTAAAATAGATCAAAGGTCTAAATGCAGAAACTTAAACCATAAAAGAACTAGAGTAAAACATAGGGAAAATATTCATGATGGAGGATTAAAAATAATTTCCTGGGTATGCTAATAAAGGCATAGTAAACAAAGGGAAAAAAAAAGAAATAGACAAATTGAACTGCTTGAAAGTTAAAAAGTTTTCATTTTTTTTCACTAAAAAATGACACTAACAGAGTAAAAAGGCAACCCATATATTTTGAAGAAATATTTACAAATCATACATCCTGTAAAGTATTAATATCCAAAATATATTGAACTCCTAGAACTCAACAATAAACTCAACCTGATTAACAAATGAGTAAAGAACTTGAATAGATACTTTTACAAAGAAGCTATTTGAAGACCACTAAGCACATGAGAGACTGAGCATTACTAATCATTAGGAAATGCAAATCAAGACCACAAGGATATACTATGTCAGATTTATGATTGCTACTGTCAAAAATCAGAAAATATCCACTGTAAGATTTCATTTCACTCCAGTCAGAATGGCAGCTATCAAGAACACAAGCAACAATAAATGTTGGAGAGGATGTGGGGAAAAAGGCACACTCATACATTGCTGGTGGGACTGCAAAATGGTGCAACTGCTATGGAAAGCAGTATGGAGATTTCTTGGAAAACTGGGAATGGAACCACCCTATGACCCAGCCATCCCACTCCTGGGTCTATTCCCAAAGGACTTAAAAACAGCATATTACAGTGACACAGCTATCTCAATGTTTGTAGCTGCGCAATTCACAATAGCTAGGTTGTGGAACCAACCTAGATGTCCCTCAGTAAATGAGTGGATTAAGAAAATGTGGTATATAAGCACAATGGAATTTTACTCAGCAATAAAAGAAAATAAAATAATGGCATTCGCAGGTAAGTGGATGAAGTTGGAAGACATAATGCTAAGTGAAGTTAGTCAGTCTCAAAAATCCAAGTACCAAATGTTTTCTCTGATATAAGGAGGCTAGTTCACAGTATAATTGGATGAGGGTACATAGGAGGATTAAAGGAACACTAGAATGGTCAAAGGGAAGGGAGGGGAAGGGAGGGCGCAAGGGGGAGAGAGGGGGAAAAGAAAATATAAAGGTGGTTGAATGAGATGGATATCACTTTCCTAAATGCATGATTGAAGACCTGAATTGTACGAATATACTTTGTATACAAACAGTTGTATGTAAAAAGATGCTATATACGGGCACTATGAATTGTAATTATTATAAATTAAAAAATAAATTAAAAAAAAAGATATGAGCACAGGTTAACTTCCCCCTATGGCCCTCACATCTAGCACAAATACTTATGAAAGCTTAATAAAACTTAAAACATGCTTAAAAAAATCAGAAAATAATAAGTGTTAGCAAGAATGTGGAGGAATTGGAACCCCCAGGCATGACTTGGTAATGTAAAGCTGTTATGAAAAACAATATAGCAGTTCCTAAAAAAATAGATTTACCAAATAATCCCACTATTCCATATATGGATATGTACCAAAAGAACCAAAAGAACAGTCTTACAAAAATGTTTGTACATGCATGTTCATAGCAACATTATTGACAATAGCATAAATATGAGAGCAACTTAATTGCCCATCAACAGATGAATGGGTAAGTAAAAAGAAAAGAAATTCTGATATTTTCTACAACATGAATATTCCTTTGGGATATTAAGCTAAAAGAAATAAGCCAATCAAAAAGACAAGTCTGTGTGATTTTAGCTATATAAAGTAACTAGATTAGCCAAAATTATACAGACAAAGTAGAATGGTGGTTGCCAGGGACTGAGAGTGGGGGGTATAGAATGAAAAGTTATTTTTTATTGGGAACAGCTGAAGTTTTTCAAGAGGAAGCTTGTCTTGGAGTGGGTGATGATGTTCATGGCACACACTATAAAATATACTGAATGTCACTGTCTTTTGCACTTAAAAATATTTATGATGGCAAATTTTATGTCATGCACATTTTACCACAATCAAAAAGTTGAAAAACCTTTTTATTGTATTTTTAAAATTATCACTGATTTTGGTTTGTTTTTGAATAAGTTTATTTGTATTATTGTCTGCATTTCTGTAATGGAAGAGTGCAGTTTCATTATTCAGCAGGTTGGCAACAAGCGTGACAATAGTGGGTCTTGTTAACAAGAAGGTAAAAGCAAAACCAGAAGCTAATCTCCAGATATGAAGTCTCAATGAACTAAATGTGTGTTACTGACTTCAGGTGTGTTAGCGAGAAACTCCTCATTCATCATAGCTCTCTCTTCCTCTATCTCTGGCTCCCTCTTTTAGAGATTGGCAATTAGCTTGAAACTTATTTATTTGGATTGATTCTCCAATGAGTGTGTGTGTGTGTGTGTGTGTGTGTGTGTGTGTGTGCGCGCGCGCGCGCGTGTGTGTGTGTGTGAGAGAGAGGTGGGGGGAGAGAAAAGGATTGTTCCCTCACCCAGAATGTGTGCCATGGAAAACTAAAAAATGCTAAGAATGATGAGGATAAGGAAAGTTATAGGTATGGAAGTGTTGACTTTCTATTCTAGCATAAAATCATTCACTGGTACAGGGCAGTTTCATTCCTAGATTATAACATGCTCTGTCAGCTAAAGACTGATTTGTTGTTAGGTTGGAAGTGCATGAATGAATAAAATGTGAATATAAAGATAAAACATTTTATCCTGCAAGTTGAAGTAGAAAGCTCTGACTATCAGTGTCGCATTATTCTCTGAGGTCCAATAAATGTAGAGAGGTGGAAAAAAAGAACAGGACCAGAGGGAATGATTTATAATAAAATATTAGAGAAATTATATATGAATGCTTTGGCCAAACTTGAAGTAGTATGGGAAATGAGTAGAAATGGATCATATATTTTATTCCATTCAGTGCCAACTCAAATGTTCACGTTGAAATTGCTTGTGGAAATATGAAATTGTGGGCTCCAAAGCTACAATAAGGATGATCATAGTACTGCTGTATTTGAAATGTGATTTTGAGTGACATTCTGACACTAATTTTAGATATGTTCTATTTCCTTAGCTAGGTTGTAAACTGTGGCACAAGTATGCATTTTATACTCTGAAGTTTAAAACTTCCTTTGTCTTTGATATGTTTTCCTTTGCCAATACACTGTTATTTTTTATTTTGCCTCTAAAATTCTTAAGCACATTTTGTTTCAATTTCAAGTGTCATTTTCACCTTATATAGTTTATTCTTGAAAGTTCACTTTCTAGTTAATTAACTTTGGGGTGCAAATTAAAAATATAGCATGTGTATCAGAAATATTTTAAAGAATGCCTCCGCTTTGATAAAATTTGATTGTATTACATATAATTTTTACAGCATGGAAAATCTCTTTGGGCTCAAAATATTCTAGAGATAAACATTTTATATTGGCTTATGTTTCAGTTGGATAAATTAGTTGATGCACTTTAACACTTAAAAGATGAAAATGGAGGATTAAAGTGCCTGAGTTCAAATCACAGCCATATATTTACATAGCTCTGTGATTTGAAGGAAGTTGATTTCTCTCAGAACCTCCATCTTTTCATCTGTAAGAGATAATTCCACCTACAGAATACCCTTGTGTACTTAGAAGGATATCTGGCATGTATACATACTGAATAAGAGACTAGTTATTATAAAATTTTCTGAAAATCAATTGAAGAAATTGAAAACAATAGTAATAAACTCTCATTTTTCCAACTTTATCTTAAGAAGATAGAAGTCAGTGCAAAGTCTCTTAGTTCCAATGGACAGAAACTAGAGGTGGGAGATGGAACTAATTACAGCTCAAGTCTCATCTGAGGCTTAGGGCTACTGCATTGTTTGGAGGCTTGTTCACATGATGCACAGATTCCAACCTTGGTACTTGTGGATTTCTTTCATAAGCACATGCTAAGCAGTTTAAGTTCTGTCCAAGGTAGAGTAGCTAAAATGATCTCCACCTTCAGCTACATTCATAGTGAAAAAGAAAATCCACAGAGGGAGAATCTACTTTAGGACCAGAGATGGAGGTCTCAGAACAGATGACATTGACACCATTACTCATTAATTTGACTTGTGTTATTATTATCATTAGCCACATAATTCAATTATAAAAGTTACTTTTTTTTTTCCTTTTTGAGGCCTTGACTTGAGCATCATGCATGCTTTTATTTATACATGTGAAGATAAATGGGATTGAAATAAGCTTTTTGAAAAATCCCTTAGGATAGTCAATAAACCATTCTCAAGCATGAATCATGCCTGGTTTATTACAGTGGCATCATAACTGACATACTACATTTTCTCAGTTCTCCCACATGACCCTGACTTAATTCTGACCCTGCTATTAATCTCAAGGCCAGGCATGCTATCATCCTATCATCTTCAGTTTTTTAGTAAATGTTCTTTTGTCCTTAAAATAGTTTGTCATCTCTTTGTCTCTACGATTGATTGCAACAAATAACTGGATTTTCCTGTTAGGAGTTTGTACTGTTTGTGTAATGAACTATCCCTCAGTGGTTTTTCAGAAGCTTTCTGGATTACATTACTCTCCTGCTTTAACAATATTTAAAAGTCCAGATATTTTATAGTACTAGGCACAGAATTCTTAATATATCAAACTAAGTAATTATGTATGAATCTCCAGCCACATTGACTTATCCTCAAATGAGCTCTTCTTCTTTGGCAGTCATTTTCATTTTCCCAAAAAGGATGTGTGTGTATGGTCTTATGTCTGATCATTCTTCTTCCTCTTCTTTGGATGCTTTTCTCTGTGCCAGAGCATTTAACAGAAAAGGCTGAAGCTAAGAGGCTTCTTTAGCCAGAGACTAAAATGGCAGGGATACACCTGGTTGGAATGTCTGCCTTAAGGTTCATGGGCAGGCGTTGGATACAGACTGGGCTGTAGGGAAGTCAATGAAGGTGCTACTGAAGTAAACCAGGTCTTTTCTAGACTGACTTCAGGATAACCTAAGGAAATCATAATTATCTTTTGAGACTTTGCTGATGTCTCTTCTTATATCTTTTTTCCTTAATATGCTGCACCTTATCTCTAGGTCTGGCCACTGTAACATTTGAGTCCTATTACAAGCTGTCCATGAATTGCATGTGAGTTACCACTCATGGAAGCCTTGTCGATAAAGATATCTGGTGTCTGGGAATAACTAGTGAACGTTCCCTCTGATCAGTTGTCCAGTGACAATGTGAATCTCTTTTCGGCTGTGCCTTGGCCCACACAACACCTGAGATGGGTGTGACCTTCCAAGATGTCAATCAACCTGCTGACTCCAAGACATCAAGAAGGAAGACTGCTCTTAAAACCTCATCCCTCTCTTTGACATACCTCCTTAAATAAACCACCAGAGTCATTTTTCCTTTGTCCAGTTCCAGAACCCATGTGGACTAGATCTATCAGGGGATTCATTTTCTGTAAATATATTTCCAAGTATTTATGTTTTGTTACTTATTCATTATTTGAGATCGTAAGTTTTAGTGTGGCTTGGATTCTCCTGGGCAGAAAGAACCCCATAAAGAGATGCTGGCCCTTTTCCCTCCCCTAAGAGTCCCAGGCATACTTTATACAGCTCTCTCTCAAAGCATCTCTTTTGTGCCTTTTCTTATGGTAGGGATTACCTGTCTGGATTTTTATATGTGACCAGACACTTGGGGGTAGAGAATTGTCATTTCATGCTTTTGTCACTAAGCATTTTGCCTGTGGTTCAAATTGATGAGTAATTAATCCATTCAGTAAATCATCCATCATTCATGTTAATCACATGTTAGTGTCTCTATCTCACTTCCATCAGACATTTTCACTGTTCAATTATGTGCTCATAAAGCTAGTACCACATCTGCAATGGCATCCTGTTGTCTGAGGTTTATATGACAAGTCCTTTCTCTTCTATTTAATGCCTGTTAAACAAATGCCCCAAAGTACTATCTGTAGCACCCTCTTCCCCAATACTTGGATTCCATTTCCTGAGCTATCAGGAATGCTTATTGTCCTCCCAGCATACTGTGTATGTTCTCTGCTCCTTGCCTTTGTTCAGGCCATCGTTATTGCATTAACATCCTATACAAAATCAACTGGGTAAAATCCCTCCTCCACACAGCATCCCATCTTCTCTGAGACACCCTCTATTTCAATGTAATCCTAGAGATCGATCTTTTTTCTGTAAAAGCCTTTTTCTAAAGCCATAAATTTAACATACCATGTAATGCTTTGTATGGTTGGATGTTCATTTTTCTCTCTTTGAGTTTCTTATGTTAACCTGTCAATATAGGTGTAAGTGTTGAAAGTTAAAAATGTACGAGTCTGAAAGAAGATGAACAAAGGGCATCTTTTCAAAGACTTTGAGGAACTTTAAATAGGGCATCATTGCTGATTGTATTTTGGTTTTACTGTCAATATTATCTTAAAGAAGTTTTTAAGAGATTCTTATAGGTGGTTGAATTATTATAATTTATTATTCAAATCCTCACTAGAGTTCTATTGAAGTTTCTTTGCATGTGAAGTTCTTTATGTTTCTGATTGTCATGTGAGGTTCAAGAAGCTAAATGTATTTTGTTTTTTTATATAATAGTGTTACTTCGAGGAAAAATGACAAGCTGAGAAGAGAAAGAGCAGGTTAGAGAGAAAGAGAGAGTATGTGAGAGAGTGAGTGTGTTTGCCTCTGTGCATATGGATGTGCATTTTATAGTTTAAGAATTGCTTTTGTCAACAGAAGAAATTTGTTTTAATTATTCAAAGAGTAAAGTTCAAAATATAAAGGTAAATTTACTCAAAAATACTGAAACATACTCCAAAATATTGTTTTAAAAGTCATTTGAATGGAAGAATGAACATAAAGAAAAAGGGACATACTGAGAAGAAATCTCAGTGAAACAGAGTAATGTTTTAGTTCCAAAACTGTGAATTATCAATGAAAGATGTTTGGTTGCATCATCTTGGACTCAAGAGTAGGAACCACATGATATGAATTATGTTTAGTGTATAATAAATGAAGGATCTTATAAAGTAAAAACTACATATAGTAATGCATTTTATATTTGATCAGAGCAAAGTATATAAAGTATATTAGAATAGGCTGTTTTACTTTTCTCTTTAAATTTAAGAAATTGTGGAAAAGTTCAGAGGAGAAAATAAAGTTTGGCGTTGTGGATCTCAATCCTGATTACACATTCGAGTCACCTAGAGCAGGTTTCAACAGGCTAATGCTTGGGCTTTACTCTTGAGGAATTAGAGCAGAATCTCAGGGTGGAGCCCAGCTATGATATTATTTTAAAGCATACCCCTGCCCCAGACACCATACCCGGTGATTTTAGTATGTTGACATTGTTGATAACCATGGTTTCAAAGAAACAAATCATAGGCGTATGAATGCAAGTCATACTAGTTTTGAAAAACTACTCCAAAATTTCTGATTCTTCAAAGACATGTTATTGTAATAAGGGATTGCATATCTCAAAATGGCTAGAAGAGAGGACTTTTAATGTTCCCACCCACAAAGAAATGTAAATATTGGAGATGATGGATTTACTAATTACTTGAATTTGATTCATGGTACATTGTACACATGTACCAAAACATTACATTGTATCTCACAAATATGTGTAATCATTAAGCATTAATTAAAAATAAAAACGAAAAAAATATATATTAAAATGGATTTTCTACACATAGTACTGTCTTATAGAGGTTATTCCTGCTCTTACTAGTGGTAGCTGAGGAGATGTAAATGTGGCTTTCTTATAACAACTAATAGATAAAAATATATGTAGACAATTATGTGCTCTGAAAGGAAATGTTTGAATGGCCCCAGTCACTCTAAGAATATTCCCCTCTGCTTTCTGACTGCAATAACATCCTTTTCTTTGCCCCAACTTTATTGACCTTAAAGCTTTCAAATGTATACTGACCATGTTCTTTTTCACCTAACATATATTGCAAATTATTTCTCTTACTCATTTTGGTTAGGGCATTTGTAATTAGACTCTGTGTTTTACTGTGGAATGCAATTTCTGGGAATCACTCCATGGAAAATAGTACAGCACTCTTTAGCCTTCCCTGGATGTTTAATTAAAGCTCTGCATCTTTATCTTCTTAAAAATAATTAAATGCACAACAAAATTTTGAGAGACAGCAGTTGGGGAGGCTTCTGGTTCTTTCCTCTATGTATTTGCTAAACCACAGAGAGAACATAGAAAATATAATTTTGCATTTTAAATCCTCACCTGCTATTGAATCATTTCTGAGACCATAGTCATTAAATTAGTTGTATAATGTTGTGATCTTATTTATAACTTCAGTATTTTCAGAAGTTTATATTTTTAGAAAAAAAGGAAAGTCTAACTTTGGTGATTTGGGGTCTCTATATAGTTATTTTAGTTCTCCAAGATAAAGAGAACTGACTGTATTTTTTAAATTTCTGGGAAGACTTTAACTCTAGTGTTAATATTAAGCAAGGCCAAATATTCCTTTTCAGTCTCAGAAAAAGCAAGTTTGTAGTGATTTGATTTAATCACACTTTTGAAACATTACAATTCTTTTTCTACTCCATTTTCTCTCCTCTTTTTCTTCTGTTCCTCTATCTCCTCACTTTCTTTCTTTCTTCCCTCCTCCTCCTCCTCCTCCTCCTCCTCTTCTTCACCTATTTGCCTCCTTTCCCTTCCCTTCTTCTTTTATATCATCCTCCTCCTCCTCATCATCATCCTTTTTATTTTTTCTGAGAGTCATTTTAAGCTATGATAAGCAGGGAACCTCCAAGATGGCTCCATGGAAGGTTTTATAAATCTCTGGGGATGGGGATATCTGATTACATGTTTTAGAAAGTAAGCTGTGATTGATACAATAGGAAAATACTGAGCAAGAAAGAGATTCTTCATTAGAATTTCTAACCTTTATGTACATGAATGCTGGGCTTGGGATGTAGATCACTGGTAGAGTGCTTGCCTGGCATGTATAAGTTAAAACCCTGGGATTTATCCCCAACACTGCAAAAAAGAAAAAGAAGAATGAAGAATTATGTGAACCTTTTTATAACCAATCAAAATGATTGTTGTACCTCAAAAGAAAGTATATCAGTCCTTATCATTGGAATGGATAGTAACCCAACACAAGAAATTGGATTATTACTATTAATTATTATTATTATTATTTTTGATACTAGGCATGGAACTCAGGGCCTCATGCCTAGAAGTCAGGCACTCTATCACTGAACTATATTCCCAGCCAAAAAGTGAATCTTTGAGGAACTATTGCATTTGAGAAGTTCTGGGATACTTGACAACTAATAATTGATTTGTAGGAGATGCAAAATTTCAAATAAACGTTTCTGATTTTGAAGGAGTAAGATTTTTTCAATGATGACTCATAAGCACAATAGCATTTTATTTTTCCCTACATAACAATGTTAGTGGTTACATTTCTTACATATCTAAATCTTGAGTCATATATAAGTCTTCATAAACTTTTTTTAACCTATCTAATAAAACTCCTGCTCCTTTCACAGATATTAGCAAATGCCAGGCCAATAAATTCCCTGCAGTGTTAGCTTACCAGTTATTCATTAACCAGTTCTCACTCATTTTTAAAAATTTTCCTTTCAAATAAAACATCTTAGTAGCATTAATTATTTTCTTTCTTGAAACACTTTTACCACGAGGTTTAAGGAATATCACATTATTTGATTTTCTTTCTGTTTAATTGTCCACCTTTTTCTTTTGCTGACTCATGTTAACAAGAATATTATATTTATTTTAGCCAAAAGCCTAAAGTCTAGCAACAGTTGAATGGATAAAGAAAATGTATTGTATCCATACAAAGATTATGATTTATGAGAAGGAAATCCTGCCACATGCTACAATATGATGAACATGAACACTGAGGACATTTCACTAAATTAAATAAGCTAATCACAAAAGGATGAATACTAAGTGACTCTACTTATGTAAAATAATTAGAGTAGTATAAACAATGGAGATGGGTAGTAGAATGATGTTTTCCAGAGGCTAAGGGAGAGGGAAATGGAAAGTTATTGTTTCATGGTACAGAGTTTCAACTTTACAAGATGAAAATGTTTTTGACATGTTAGATAACAATGTAAATATAATTAACACTACTAAACTGTATAGTTAAAATTGTTTTTTATTTGTTCTAATTAGTTATCCATGACAGTAGAATGCATTTTGACTAAAATTGTTGAGGTTTAATTTTGTGTGTTTTTTAACAAGTAAAAAGAAAAAAATTGCTAACTTAAAAAGCACCAAAATACATGAAATAGGGATAAATCTAATAAGATGTGTATAAGACTTCTATGCTGAGACAACCCCAAAGTTTTAAAGCCATCCAATACTTGACAAATGTTCCAAAAATATACATGGGAGAAAAGACAGACTTTTAAATAAGTTGTGCTGGGAAAACTGGATATCCACCTATCTTTCACCCAACACAAATGTCAAATCAAAATGGATCAAAAAGACTTAGAAATGATACCAGAAACTTTGAATATATAGTGTCAACACTCCATCATATACTTGCAGGCATGAACTTCCTCAACAAGACCCCTAAAACTTAAGAAATAAAACCAAGAATCAATAAGTGGGATGCCATCAAATTAAAAAGCTGTACAATGAAGGAAACAAGAGAGTGAAGAAAGAGCCCACAGAATGGAAAAAAAAAAAAAAAAAAAAAAAAACTTTCAGCCACTCTTCTGACAAAATATCCAGAATATATAAAGAACTAAAAAAAAACTTAATGCTAAAAGAAAAGAAAATAGCCCAATCAATAAATGGGCAAAAGAACTAATATATGAAATATATGAAAAAAAACTTTCCTTATCTCTAGGCAATTAGGGAAATGCAAATAGAAACTACACTCAAATTTCATCTCACTCTAGTCAGAATGGCAATTATCAAAAACACAAATAATAAAAAATGTTGTGGAGAAAAAGATGTGGGGGGAAAAGATATACTCTTCCATTGTTAGTGGAACTGCAAATTAGTACAACCACTCTGAAAAACAGTGCAGAGATTCCTCAAAATACTAGGAATGGAACCACCATATGACCCAGCTATCCCACTCCTTGGTATTTATCTAAAAGATCTAAAGTTAGTATGCTCTAGCTATAAGCCACTTCAATGTTATAGCATCACAATTCATAATAGCCAAATTATGGAATTAACCTAGATGCCAGTCAGTAGATTAATGGATTAAGAACATGTGGTATGGGGCTGGGGTTGTGGCTCAGTGGTAGAGCGCTCACCTAGCACGTGCGTGGCCCGGGTTCGATCCTCAGCACCACGTACAAATAAACGCATTGTGTACAACTAAAAGAAATAAATAAATATTTAAAAAAAAAAAAGAACATGTGGTATATATACCCAGTGGAGATTTACTCAGCCATAAAGAAAAATTAAATAAAGACATTTTATGGTAAATGGATAGAAATGGAGAAAATCATGCTAAGTGAAATTAGCCAGACTTAGAAAATCCAGGGTGGTGTAATTTTTTTCTCATATATGTAAACTAGAGCAAAATAAGGGAGGGAAGGCTTTTGGGGAGAGGATCAGATATTGTAAAGATACAGGAAACATCAGTGGAGTAAAAGGAGAATGAGAGTAAGGGAGGGAGAATGGGAAGGGGAAGACAAATGGAATGAACTTAACAAAACCATGTTATATTCATATTTAAAGGTACCAAAGGTAATTTCACTTTTATGTGCATGCAGAAGAAAGGAAGTTTAGTATAGTAGGGGAAAAGTTTAGTATAGAGGGCAGAAAAGTTGGGGGGATAGGGATTGAAATCAAATTCCTTGCATGAATGATTTTATCAAAATGAACCCAAATGTCATGTATAATCAGAAAGCTCTAGAAAAAAAAAATTGTTTCTGTTTTGAAAACAAAACAGAAATAAAAAAGACATAACTATATAGAAAGGTATACTATGTATATTCATTAAAGGCAATGTTGTTATATCAGTTTTGCCAAAGAAACTGTACATTTAATAATATTAATTAACCTCTCTCAAGGCAGTTTATAGAAACTCATGTTTATTCCAAAATTTGTATACAAAAGCAAAGGACCTAGGATGGCCAAAATAATACTGAAAATTTGAATAAATTTGAATGATGTGTACCACAAGAATTTCCATAAATCTACAGTAATCAAAACACTACGGTGTAGAAATGAATAGAAGATAGGATATAAATATATGAAACTAAAATTTTAGTTGAATTGTAGAAGGTAACATAGGTATGTATATATAGTTTACTACAGAAATTCACTAAGAATATTGAGTTTAAGTCTATGTAGGGTGGAACATAGAAATATGATAATAATGTTCAAAACATTGTTGAGAAAGGATTTACCATCCTTAGGTCCCAAGTCCTTTATATAAGAATTCTTTAAAGAAGTTAGTGAAATAAATATTAGTATATTAAATTTATTGGAATCTGAAATACTGGTTGGTTGAATAGCTTTACTGTAGATCGAACAACTAGTTAATTGTGGAGTGTGGACTTTGACACATGCATATTTCAACCTTTAGACTTGAGCATTTTTTAAATTATGATTTTATAGTAAACTATTAATCATTTAAAATTAGGATCCATTTGGCCTATATAGTATTAATTATTGTTATTTTGGCTTATTTGTGCCTATCTGACATTAATTTAGTGATATTTATTGAGAGTGTGGATCAAATGTGTGCTCAAATTTTATAAAGTTTTATGTTCTAAGTGATCTCAAGATGTCTATTTTATCATTGTGTTTGTGTTATTTTAAGGCATAATTATATATAGGTCAGTTGAAAAGAATATGTAATATTTGTTTATAAAATTTATATTGTTACATGTTATAGTTTACGTGGTCAAGTATTATAAAAGTTGTGATAAAATCTTCCACTAAGATTTCAGACTTGTAGAACATTCTTTGAATTTGTCAGTTTTTCCTCGATTTTCTTTTAAACTTCATTATCAGCTGCATAAAACATTTCCAATTTTAAGACATTTTTTTTCTGAAATGAATCTTTAATTATTATGCAGTTAACCTCTTCATTTAAAAATATTACATTTTTATTCCCTCTTGTTTTTACCTTATTAGCTTATTAAGACCTTTCAAAGTTTACTTTTTCCTTCTACTGGATTTGAGATTGTCTTCATTCTCATTTTTTTTTTTCATGGCAAACCTTAAAACATAGTATATATTTTCTATATTCTTCTTATTATAGAACAATACAACATAAATAATATATATCTACTATATCCACCATAAAGCAATACAAGATTCTCAGAGCTCTCACTTTAATCATCCTCTGCTATCTTCCAAGACATTATAATACAATATTATATATCCACCTTGTGTTTTGTGTGTCCAGAAACAGACTCTATTACCATTTTCTGCAGTCAACTTTATCATAGATTTGTGCACCTGTTTTTAATTTCTTTCAGCATGCCTTCTGTTAGCTCAGACTTTTTGGAATCATTTTCTTTTCCTTAAAGCTCCTTCCTTAGAAATTCCTTTCTGAGGATTAATAGAGATAACTTGCTATCTAGAAATGCTTTTCTCCCCACTGTCTCTTTGCATGATCATTTCACTATTTCTTTGCATGTGTTGTTATTTTGATTTGCTATCTCTTGTGTGTCAAGACTTTAGATGTGAAAACCTTATGATACCTGTGCTAATGGAGAATACTTACTGAGTGTCTTTGTTTTTACTTCTTCATGTGTTCCCTGGCAACAACAATCTGAGATCCCTCTCACAATAGAATATTCTTGTTCTCAGTTTTTGAAATTATGCTGGTGATCGTTAATACAAATCCAATACCCTGAAGACATTTGTTTCCTTTATCTGGAAGCTGGATCTGCTTCTAGTTGTCACCCCTTCATTGAATTTGCAGCATTTTATAGACACCAACTTCAAATCCTCATTTGAAGGAGGATTTCCACCCTCGTCTTGGTGGAAATGCTCAGCTATCCAGTTCGGTACTTAAAATGCAATGCAAACTTAACCCTTTTACTGGGCAAGCTTCTGGCTCTTGTGATTTCTTTTACTTTTGCAAGTCATTATTCTATGTTTAATGGACTTTTGTTGAATTTTGTATGGCATTCTTAATTGTTATTAAATATGAATATTACAAGAGATCATTTTTGCCATTTGGATTACATGTAATAATCCATTTACCTGACACTTCAGAATTTTTCCTGATTTCAAATATTTTATATTTTCCATTTACATATCAATGTCTGTATATTCTTTAGAAGATATTATAATCTTGCTTCATGTTTAGCATTACTACAAGTGCTCAGACAAGAATTATCATATTGTTCACTCCTTCTCTGTTCTTACTGCTTCCTTCCAAAAGCCAAAGAACATCAATAATTACTTCAACAAAAATTTATTGAGCACTCTGTTAGACCCATTGCCAGGCTTTGAAGATGCAAAGGGAAAGGAATAGAGCCTCTGCAGTTCAATGGCAAATTAATATTTATAGCAATAAGTAGGGGCTAAGGTCAAGTGTTTATACAGTGCTGTAATAACACTGAAGAGTGAGTCCTCAGCTGAGGTGCAAAGACATAAAGATCCCACAGAGAAGTCTTGGCTAACAAGTCAACACAAAACCTGGTGACATCATAGCAGTGGAGGAGGAGGAAAATAACAGGGGTCAAAGGTGTTGGCTAGAGTTGAAATCTTAAAGGGATTATGTAGCAACTCTAAGATACTGAACTTTACCTCTTAAACAATAAAGATAAATTTTCTGAACTTAGGGAAATATATGACCATATTTGTGTTTTTCGAAGAATTATGGAATATGGGTTGAACAATAATGACACTGGTGTCAGATGAATATTATAGTAGGCTCCATAATTTAAAGAGGCTCTGAAGTTTTCAAGATTTTGGAAATACTTGCTTTGTGAACTTCTTTGACCTAGAACAAGAGTCATGTGAGAGTATTGTGACTTAAATTCTAAATCTTTTAAGCCATTGTCATTCTCACTAACATGCTTAAAAAATTAAATATAATCCATCTTTAGAGTTGCCCTTCCCTCAGGAAGGGAAACCTCACATTATCCAGAAATATTATTTCAATGTTAATGGATAAATTTCTTACAAATGTATTTAAGTATATAATGTTTTAGTAATTTTACTTCTCTGATATTCTACTATAGGCCCTAGAAATAGAGATTCTTTTATTGAGTACAGATATTGCATCCCTAATAGTCTCACTTACTTCAAATGATAGTCATGTAAAAACTGTATTTATTCCACAAAATTTCAATCTTGTATTGATCACAACAGTGGAGAAGCTGACTAAAACAATATCCACAAAGCCAAGAAAATATTTATACTCTGGGTCGGTCCATGCTTCAGGTCTCAGAGACCTTTGAACACTTGCCTAAGTCTCTTCAGTTTTCTTTTTCATCTTTGTCCACCTAAGAGTTATTCTTTGTAGGGGTGAGTGAATCTTGGGACTGCATACAAGAAATTTCATACACATCTGCAAGATTCCCAATTTATGTAGTGGATCTGAGGTGAAAAAGAAGATTGGTGCAGCATTGCCACAGGGCATGGATTCTGACATTCAAGATCATTATCAAGTTATTTCAAAAAGGTAGAGTTATGGAAATATTTGATATAGTAGATTAATAAATTCAATATTTAGATACATAGACATAGGCTTCTTTTTGCCTCTTATCATGTATCAAAAAATGTCAGAGGAAAATGTATGGAGGGAAGTCTAAAGACATACTTTTCTTTTCACAAATTGTTCCTGTATGTTTCCATTGTAGTCACCTCTGAGACAATGAGTTTGATTAGTTTCACACAATCAAAGAAGACAGTCAGAAAATGAAATGGAGGACTTAATCTTTTTGCTCATACTCTTGAAGATAAGTTAACTGAGGTTGTGAGTCTTGTCCCAAACCATCTAGAAAGGCAGTGGCAGAGCCAAGATAAAAATCTAGATTTATAATCAACTTTATAATTCCCTTTGCTTTCATACCATTATTAAGGTATTTATTTTATGTCTGTCCAAGTAGACTCCCTAAACAACTCCTTTTTAATCTTATCAAAATTTCAAAATGTAAAATCTTCTCAAAACATGCTGTAAGATTGAGAATTGATTTTTGTATTACATTTTTTATTTTATAAATAACTAATATTATTTAAAATGAAACAATGACTGACTTTTAAAGGACTGTTAAATTGTATTAATTATATATTCCATTAATATTTCTAAAAAACATTCTACAAAACTGAAATTATGATTTCCTGATTCAGGTATTTACATAAGTTTTAGAAATTTTAAAATAACATGAAAACATGAACAACTAAAATTATGAAATCCTATTGAGCAAATAAGACTTCCAAATGTGGGAGAAACTAATATAGATCAATTAAGAAAACATAGTAAATGAGTTAAATCTGTGCTGATGAGCTATATTCATTTTAAAATTGATTTAATAGTTGCATTGCTTCAAAATGAAAAATCTTCCTTAGGAAGCATAAATAGATATTGCAGTTCTAATAACTAGATGAAGTTATTACAGTGGCTGTCTTTATACTTTACAATTCTCCTTTAGATGTTAGATTGCATGTATTAGAAATAAAGTACTAAAAATTACTACTTATAAACTTGTTGCTTATTTTCTGTGCAAATATTACCCAGCTATTTAGTCAGATCTGATTATGTCATTCAGTTAATTAAAACTTAATGTCCACTCACATTCATCATTTATCAGCCCTCATTTAAATTTCAATAAATAGGCATTGCAATTGGCATTCTTTCTGGAGAACATACCTGTTCAATGATGGGCAAGAGGTCATAAAATGTGCTTAAAATTGAATCAGGGTAAAAATGAAGAGTAAAGTATTTTTCAGGAACTATTATTCACATGAAGGTATTAGATTATAAATGTGAAATTTTGATGTTTCCATAACTTCATCTATTTACTCTCAGCATACATTATCCATTTTCACAAATTTAACAAAGATGATCAACCTATAAACCTAAATATCTTTATATGTGATCTCTTTCAATTATTTGAAGAAGACATTCAAAAATATAAAAAAGCAAGGTGAAGCAAGTGTCTTCTCATACAACAAATTAAATATTTCATTTACAGAATGAGAATCTACTTTTATATATTTATTGTTCAGTTGAATTCATTTATACCTCATTCATTTCACTGACAATCAATATCATTGAGAACTAATTTTAATCATTTATTTTTAATCGATAGAGGCTTTTTTTCTATCTAAACCAATATTGGTTTGTTCTTTTATTAATTGCACCACATGTATTTTAATTGGAGATAGGCTGCAGGTGGGCAAAATCTTTGAAAAATTTTTTTTTAATCTTGAAATAAACAAATGGCCCATGGTAATATAAGTGTAGATAAGTAACAACAACCATAACTTCCAAATGGTGGCAGCTATCTTGGTTGACTAGTGATCAATCTCATCTTTAAAGCAAGGATATTAGTGAGCTTAGTAGGGACATTCATATATTAAAATAAATGGCATACCAACACTGTGACCAAGGTTGTTCTGACTATGCTGGGATGCCTGGGATTGATTACATTGACCAAGTAGTAGAGACTGTGACCCCTCAAAGGAAAGAGAACCAGCCTACCATTAGACACTCTGAAATCATAGTACAGACAGAACTCATTTAATTCCTTTTAGATAACATATTTTTATAGATTATGATAGAAGTTTATATTATTTTATGTCCTCCTGAAAAGTGACTTCATCTCCATGAAATCTATGAGGAGATAGATGCATATATGCCACAAGTATGTTTAGATGCACAAAAAGGAAGAAGAAGAAAACTGGAAGAAGAGTCGCCCTATAATACAAAATATACAGATGTCATCGGAATGCAGAAATGCTGCATTAAAGATGGCCATGAACTCTTAGACATTTCTCCTATCAAAAAGTGCTTGTTTTTTCTCCCTCTGAATATGGACTGGCCTGTCACTGCTCTGACCAATGGAATATGGAGAAAGTCTTGCTGTGCCAGCTCCAATCCCAGACTGTAAATAGACTTAAAATTTCCTGAGTCTTTTGGAGCCCTTGAGTATGGTGTAAGAAGTTAGACTTCCCTTCTGGAGAGAATAAATGGAGAGGCCCTGAGATTTCATGGGGAAGAACAGGAACTAAACAAAATCCAGGCTTCTGGTCATCCCTACCAAGGTCCAAGGACCTGAATGAGGCTACCTCAGATACTGAGACAAATGGAGCTTTTAGCTAAATATCCTTGAGTGATCATGTTCAATAAAAACATTCAAAAGTGAAATTACAACCAATGTCACACTGCTATTATGGGATAATTATAATTCTCAATGGATTTATTATTGTTATTTACTTGCTTTTAGGCACAGAACCCTATAAAGGCCTATCTAAGTTCAAATACTTTTGGGGAAAAAATACAAAACAAAGTACTTCAGCTAAGTTTTACCTTAATCTAATCCCTAATTAATGAAATTAATAATTCATCATTAGGTACCTATGGCAGAAAGATGTTGAAGTTTCCTTGGGGGGAGAAAAAATTATCAAAATCATCTTCATGTTCAGTCAAAAGCACCAGTAGGCAGTCAATAAAATTTTTAGAGCTAATTTTGCATATAATTTTTAAAGTTTTAAAATTTTAAAAGTTCAAATAGCTCCCTCAGAAAATGTGAATTTATTAAAAGTCCATTGAGAAAATGATAAAGATCAAAATACTCAATAGACAGTGAAAATATTCACATACTATCAAAGATTTTAATTGACTGAGTCTTCATATAAGAAATTCATTAGGTAACTATATTTTTATTACTTCAAATGAACACAGTTACAATTAAAGTGACATAACCTTTAATCTTGGGATGGCTTATTCAGACTATTTGCAATTATGACTGAATGGGTCACCTTTACTCATGTACTAAATGAAAGATGCTCATATATTGTCCCTGCCACTGTTTTATAATTTCACCTTGGAAGTTAATCATATTCAATTGGCCCCTACAGGCACACACCAATTTCAGGTGGAAAGTTTAATATTTCACAAATTTAGTACTGTTAATAGAAAACACAGACATGAGTTCTACGTAAGGGATTCTTAGGGTAAATTTATTGGGAATATTTACTCATTACAACACAAGAATTTTAGCTTTGAGGTTTGCTGGCAGGAGGTGGAAAGTGTTCTCCAGCAAGAGCAAGGGACCTGTAGAGCTGTCCAAGCAGAAGGTTAGCCAGGGCAGCCCTGCACAGCTACACAACTGTGCTCTGTACATAGCTGAAAGAGTTGAAAGTGGGGGTTAGACCTATTTGTGCTCTGTCAATCTGTACACAAAGATACAGATCTCACCAGCCCAAACAAAGACATGCCTTTCACATACAGGTATATAGGTGTACTCAGAAGAGATATCTATTTATAAACCTCACAAAGGTACCACTGTCACTGGACATGGCCTTGGGTTCAGATTTCCTGCTCACTATGTCCTAGAGACACCATGAGACTTATCTGCATTTTTTATCTGACATAAAATGAAGCAGAAATGGTGGGGTTTTAAGGTAGACACTTAACACAGAGGGATTTAAAACTAGTTCTGTGAAGCCTGTGTAAGTTAAAGAAAGTTATTCTTTTTGGCATATTTCTGGATAGAGATAGGATTAAGTTTTTGATGGGAATGCAAAAGCAGGAGCTAATTTGAGGCTTGGTAACCAAAATTGCTAAGAGGTTTAGGGCAGGGATGGGCACCAGTGCCAGCAGGAACCAATGGCAGAAGCACATTCTGGGGTTAATTTATAATCCATAGCTTGGTCCTCAGTTATCAGAGGCTGGGTGAGTAAAGCTGAAGCTGTAGGTTGTATGTCTTAAATGAGATATTAGAAAGTAGACAAATATTAAAGTTCAGCAAGACGTTTTTATGCTGTTACTTTAATCATCTATACTTCCACACTCCCTAAGCATATGTGTGTTAGTCAGTTAAGTGTGGTTGTTACCAAAATACTTAATAAGAACAATTTAGAGGAACAAAAGTTTACTTTGAGCTCATGATTTCAGAGGGTCAGTCCATGGTTGGTTGACAATGTTGGTCTGGGCCCAAGTTGAGGCAGAAGGGTGTGGTGTAGGAAATCTGCTCATCTCATAGGGGTCAGGAAAGAGAAAGAGGGAGAAGAAAGGGAGACAAAGTTCAGTTAGTTCCCAAGGGCACATCCCAAGAGGCCCACTCTTCCAGCCACACCATGCCTGCCTACAGTTACCACTCAGTACAGTGATTTTCCCAAATTATTAATCCATCAACTGTATCAACCCACTGATTACATTGCTGTTCTCATAATCTAATAATTTAACTCCCACATTAATGCAGGGACTTGGGGAGGAGGTAGTGCCTCATATTCAAACCATAGCAGTATGATTTTACTCTCTGAAAATATTAGTGATAGAAATATTTATTAAAATACACATGTATTAGCTACTACTGATTTATAATAATTGCCAAATCCCAAGTGCTATGGGTTGCATAGTATATTTCATCTAATTCTTATAATATCTCTTTTGCTATAATTTGGATCTTAAACGTCCCCAAAGACCCATTGGTTAGAGGATTGATGCCAGCATGGCACTATTGGGAGGCAATGGGATGTTTAAGAGGTGGAGTCCAGTGGAAGAAAGTGGTCACTGAAGGAGGATACCCTTGAAAGGGAATGTGGGACCTCAGTCTCTTCCTCTTTATTTCCTTTAGCTTCATGTCCATGAGATAAACTGTTTTGCTTTCCCATGGCCTGTGCTGTGACATAACTGTCTTCTGACAGATATAATAGGGCTATTTGATTAAGGACTGAAATTTTCACAACTGTGACATAAAAGAAATGCTTTATCTTGATATATCAATTATCTCTTATTTGTTATAGTAATAGAAAGCTGATTAACACATCTTGAGATCGATAATATTTTCCTGTATTATTATTTACAAAATCAAGGTTTAGAGACATCAAATCACACACAAATGCAGTAAAGCTGAGACAAATCCAAGGTTATTTTTTAATGTTAATATTATTCTAAGATACCTCTCCCCTATAATAGCATGTAATTCAGTGAAAAGGTTAAAATCTTTTTCAAGATTTTAAACAACTCTTAATTTTGTATGCAGCACTCTGTCACTAGACAATTTCATACTCTTTCTTGAGTTTTGTGTGCCCTCTTATATAGAAGGCTACAAAATGGTTTCCAACTCTGATTTTACTCAGACTTGCCTCATTTCTCCACATCTTTCCTTCAAGGTCTTTAATCTCACCAGGTTCTAAAATTCAAGTGTTTGTCGCACTAGACATTGTACCCTGCTCCCCATTTTTCTTCACTCTTTCTTTCTTTGTGTCTTGGGAGACAGATGTGTTAGGATTGCATCAAAGGGCCCCTTATCTCCCCTATCTGGTTGAATTTTGCTCTTGGGGAGAAGTGGCAAGAGACCACACTGAGAGAGGGAGGCAGGATGTTCCTCTTTGGGTTTCACCCCATGGTCACTATGGATCTGTTAAGCTCCACTCCTGCCCAGAGCCCCAGTTCACTTAGCTCTTCAGTATCTTGGTCATAGTAAGCACTCTTCTCTCTCTGCTTCAGGCTTTAGACAGGGCAGAGGTCCACTGTCTGCATCTTGGGTATATTAAATTGTAACTAAAATTCTTCCTATTCATAGCCACAGTTACAAGTGGTCCCAATTAAATTCTCCTCAAATTACCACGTTTGAGTGTATGTCATCTCTTTCCTCATGGATGTGCCAAACTGACAAACCAATTAAGCAATACCTTTTCCTGCTCTTAATAACATTACCTTGTAGTTTTGAAAACAAAACTATCACAAATTCTTCCTTTTTCTCATTACTGTGAATTACTTTACCAACAAATGACTGAATATTACTCATTTTAAACATAAACTTTCTTTTCTTGTTCCTCACCCTATTAATTTGTAATATTTAATTTAACAAATTAGGTTCTCTACTGTGCCTGCAAATGCTAATTTCTAATCCTTCCTGTGCATAATCTGTATTTCTATGTTATAAAGTGGACACTGTTATTATTCTTGTCAATGCCTTTTGGTGATTTCTTTTGTTATAAAAATACATTCTAAGCCAAAATATGTCTCTTATACAAAAATGTTTCTCTATTACTACTCAGGATAATTATACAAAATTCAAAGTCAGTGGTGAAAAAAATAAATGAAACTGTACCTAACTCAATTTTCCTCTTTTGGCCTTACCTCCTTATTTATCACAGTTCTCCCTTTTTAGCTTTGAACTCCTATGAATGCACTGTTTTTCTCTTAGTTCTTTGATGATATATGAGATTTTATTTAAAAAGTTTATATTAGGTAAAGATAATTGCAGAGGTTTTTTTTTACTTAGCACTTAAAATCCCCTAAATTTACTTGTAGTTAATCAGTATCCTAAAGCAGGAGTTCTTATTTTGAATGTGTAGCCCATGAGTGAATGTTTGTTGTTTTTGTTTACTGTGGTTTCAAATTTCTATTTTAAATGCTTGTTCCATAAATGCTTGTTTTATTTTCAAATATATTAATGTGAAAAATTATATTTAAATAAGAGAGATAATATTCAGAAGATATGTAACAATGTATTTACCTAGATGTATCTAAGTATCGAGAGATTAGAAAATATAAAATAAAAGCACATAGAACTTTAAACAGAAAATAACACATCCATAACCACGTATAAGACAAAAATGTAAAAAGGTACAAACGAAAAATGTATACCCATTTATCTGAAATAGACAAAGAAATCTATATTTGCCTGTTTTTAATTGTGATTCCAGGTCTCTGTTGCCATACATTTGGAAGAATGAGATCTAAAATGGAACCTAATAATCTGTAATGTTCAAAAAGCACTTTAGTACACATTCACAGCCTTGTTGGGGGATCACTGGTATGTCCTTAAAAGTTTATATGCTTAAAAGCTGCTTAGGATCTGATCAAGAAATCTCAGGAATCCTTAGGAATCTCAGTTGCTTAATCCATGAAG
Organism: Tamias sibiricus; assembly: GCA_025594165.1. Lineage (NCBI taxonomy): Eukaryota > Metazoa > Chordata > Mammalia > Rodentia > Sciuridae > Tamias > Tamias sibiricus. Next base: position 135,793,346 of record CM046658.1, on the reverse strand, counting down.
ATAATGTAAAGATATCCATGTAGCATCTTTAGTCAATTCCTTTCTATTAAGATTGGATTTAGTTATATGTTCTCAAACAGTTTTTAAAATTTCACATGATATTTATTCAAGTTTGAGTGTTTTGTTGTTGTTGACTCTTCAGTGTCAGTCTCCCTGAGAAATAAGGAAGATGTATACCAAAATGTACAAGGCAGTCAGAGTTCTTGCTAAATTGCTGGATTCAACAAACCAGAACCCATTTTCTGTCATAATACTTTCTGCCAAGTTTTGAAATCTTCTCTTTTGTAAAAATGGAAATAATGCTACCTATTTGCAGGGAATGGGAAGAAATGCCTGTAAATCACTAGCTCAGAGTAGGTTATAAAAAGAAAAAGTCATTTCTCCTACAGAAATATATAATCTAGTTAGGGAATAAAAGCATAGAAATATGCAAGCTTCTTGTAATACACTGTGGTCTGGGTCAGTGAAGGGCTTCTCAGTATGTGTTCAGTCAACTTGTCCTTCCTATACCCAGGTACTCATATCTACCTAGGGGAGATAATCAAAAGAGGTTCACTTCAACAATAGGTTTTCCTGCTGTTTCTATGGCAACCAAATGAAAATAATCACAACATTTCACTTCAATCCTTAATGCAATTTAGTCAGCAACATTTGCTGAGCACCCACTGTGTGCAGAGAAATGCAGTGGAAGGTTATGGCAACAAGAAATCGTATTGTCATAAATGGAGATTACTAGGAGAAAATAACTTTCTCTGTGAATATATCCTCTGAAAACACAAAAACAAAACAAAAAAAAGTCTGCCTCATTATTTGCACATTAGGGTTCCCAGACTTACCTTGAGCTGTAAGTGCTTCCTGGCAAACTTCTGCATAATAAAAATTACTAAGGAAAGAGTGGCATCTGTCCTCTACACTGACAATGACATTTTACCAATACTAGCACATTTTTAGAACTTCCTCTTGGGAATATAAATACACTTGTTTTTCCTAATACAAACATAGGTAAAAGATGTTTCCCCCAAATTTTGCATTCACATGAAGGAGCCTCTGAAGGTATGGTTTAACAGAAAGAATGTCATTAAATAAAGACAAACTGTAGAATGGTACAGTGACCTTTCTCATAAAAGCCAGTCATATGTTGACCAGTTACCAAATGTTAAGCAAAGAACAATTTCCACATCTATTAGTGCTCAGTCCACACTATGAGAGAAGGTATAGGAAGTACCTCCATCTGACCTTCAAATCTATTTAAAATTATTAATAAACAATGATTTGTCTTGATACCCAACTTTTCAATTTATCCCTTTCCACTGAGATTTACTTCACTCAGGTTAATTTTACACATGTAATATTATATAATATTATGCTCTTTTTTTCCCCTGAGCTCTATTACTCAACTAACCTAACCAAAGAGAAATAGTGAATACTATGATATTACATAATGACACATGGTTATTTAAGCTATTACAAGCTTGAATTTATTCAATTTTAAATATTTTTTAAAATGCCATTTTCTTCTTGCCACATAATTAGTTGCTTTCATTAAAAATAGAAAATATGGTTAAAAAATAAGACTAATAAAAGAATCCATAATTTGATCCCCTTGAACCTGAATTATTAACATTCCAGGAGGTAAGTTTTTTGCTTTTATTTTATTGTTAAAAATGATATTCTTTTGCATAATATGTAACTTCCCTTTGTATTTATTGATATATCATGTTCATATCTGTATACTGTTATGAACTGAATTGTGTCCACAGTTACCCCACAAATTCACATATTGAAGTTTTAAACCATAATGTGTCTATATTTAGAGAAAGTACTTTTAAGGAGGTGAAGTTAAATAATATCATAAAGGTGGGCCCTAATCAAGCAGGAATAGTATCCTTATGCAAAAAGGAAGAGACAACAGAGATTTTTTATTTCCAATCATTTATGACAATCATTCATTTCAAAATTATATGAAAGGTATGCATGTAAATATCTAATAATTTTTCTCTTGCATTCACAAAAAAAAAAAAAAAAAAAAAAAAAAGACCAAGAGAGGACACAGCAAGGTATTGTCTAGAAGCTGAGGAGAGAGGTTTCACCAGAATCCATCGTTGCTGGCACCTCAATCTTGAATTTCCACCCTTCAGCATTGTGAAGAACTACATTTCTGTTGTTGCGGTCACCCAGTCAGTGGCATTTTTGTTATGGCAGATTGAGGGAATTTATACACATAATAACAATTTTTTATAATGACATTTTAATAATCATACCATATTTACTGTATATCATAATTTATTTTGCTTCGTTATTTTTTAGTATTTCAATTAAGTATACTTAAGTTTTAATATTTTCTTATTTGCATAGGAAAATTTTCAGAAATGATACTGAATATGCAGCAAGGCATATTAAAAATGTCTTTGATACATATTGCTGTCAGTCCAATTTATACTTCTACAAGTTGTATAAGAGTAGGAACATTTCACAATATTTCCACAAGCAAAGAAATTATAACTGTTTGAAAATCTCCATAAATTTGGTAGTCCAAAAGTTATATCTGATTTTGTTTATTCATTTTGAATTCTTTGGTTTATAGTGAATTACACTTATTCATCTTTTTTATTTATCTACTTTATGACTTGCCTTTGCATGTCATTCCAGGCATTCATTTTTTAAAGTTACATGAGAAAATACACTTTCAAATATTGATTTTCTATTACAAGAGAACTTGTTGATTTCAGTGAAGCAAGAAATAAATTTATTGTGATGAGTGTGGTGTTGGGTGGTGGTTGAGATGTGGAACACTGGAAGTCTGGGTTTCCATGTCATCACTCCATACATCTTTCTTCAAGCTACTGCTTCTCATAAGAATTTCACTCCCTTTGCCAATCCACAGTGACAGAGGGAGTAGTGTTATTTCCCAGGCCAGATTGCTCATTTTACACACTCTAGGTTAATCAATATTCTACATGTACATGCTGAATACTATTCCACATCTATGACTTCTACTTGGGTCCATCTGGACCCAATTTGTCTTTTCTCATTTCTTTCAAAAAATGACCTTAACATCCACTCGTGCCCCATATGAATAAAGTGGTTGCCATATTAGACTCATGTATCTCCTTTACTTTTCACCCTCTTATGAACCAATTCTTTGAAAACCTCAATAAACATTTCTTAATATGCTGCTGTAGTTCCACTTGACAGCAGAGAATGTAGCTGAGGTACTACTGGCAATGACCTGCAGGTGGAAACTACGTGCTGGGGAATGATGTGCTTTGAGGCACACTGAGGCACCAGCAGAACTTGCTGGAACGCTTCCCCCGCAATGCCACTAAGACTGTGCTGAGAAGCTGTTCACTGGGGTTTTGGTAAGTCTTGTTGGGCCAAGCCAGCCAGCAGCTGGGGTGCTACTAAAACTCATGGGCACCCCCACCCTCACTTCAACTCCTACCTGAGACTAGGATGAAACCCATAGGAGGGAGGTGCCACTGAATGTCCTGTGTACCAATGGCAGCAGGGCACCATGGGAAAAGGACAAAATTGCTTCAGGACTGGAACCATTCTTCTTCCACTATTCTTGCACTTTTAACTTACAAAGCTTAGCAATGTACTAGCTGGCCAAAGGGTTCAGATTCAGTATCTTGAACAGGGCAGAGAAGATGCTTTTGTAGCCAAGAGTCAAACATTTGTTATATGGCACAGTCCATTCCTTTGGTTACTAGTACAAAACAATTCTGTTTCCACCTAACCAGGCACAATTATAAGAAACACAGGTGAAATTGCTTCCTGTTCTCTAAAATGAGAAGAAACAAGAGTCCCAGTAGTCATTTTATCCATCACTGGCTACATTTAATTACTACTCAAATTTTGTTACAGTCCTACTGAATATTATGCTACCTAAAAACACAATGATAAGGTTAACTAGTATATAAAGTAATAGTGATTATAAGAAAATAAAAGAATGACTAGTATATATTAATAAGCATATACATAAACAGAGAGAGATTAGGCAAAGTTACTACCTCAATTCCATAACTCTTCATAAGTCTTTAACTGACTTATGACTGCCTACTTGTACTGCCATTCTTGAATTCCTTGCCTCAGCAAAAACCTTGACGGCTTAATTTTTATGTGTTAGATCACTCAAACTTTCATCCCCAAAGGGTTAGATTGATCAATAGTCCTGACCTTTTTGGTTTGCTGTAGTTTTCTTATTTTTCCTTTAAGTATTAAAGGAAAACAGCATCACAGATAATTCCCCAGGTTCCAGACATAGTTCTTTTTATCCCCTATTGTACAGTAGCTTCCTAATTTTTCTTTGAATCTATGACTGCAGTCTATAGGATAACCCCATTTTTTGTTTATTCAATGGCATTAGCAGCCCCAAATTGCAAAGTGGCAGGTTCCTATTACAATCCAGTAGAATCACTTTTATGCTCCATAGTGGAAACATTTCTCACATGGAGAGAGATAACTCCAAGTCAGCAGAGTCCAAAGTTTTTGAAGAGAAAGAAAAAGATATGTTTGTTCCTCACTAAATATAACCATGGAAGAATTCTCACAATCATTTTAGTATTCCATGTATTCTGGACTAAGGGACAACACTGCTTTAGTAAACTTTTTTTTGCTGTTGTGATTAAAAGGACCCAACCAGAACCGTTGTAGAGGAGGAAGGGTTTATTTAGGGGCTCATGGTTTCAGAGGTCTCAATCCACAGGCAGCAGGTTCCATTCTTCAGGGTCTGAAGTGAAGCTGAACATCATGGTTGGAGAGTGCAATGTAGGGAAGCAGCTTATGTGGTGATCAGGAAGAAGAGAAAGAGAGACTCTACTGGCCAGATACAAATATATACCCCCAAACCCCACCTCAATTCCCACCTCCTCCAACCACACCCTACCACTTCAGTTACTATTCAGTTAATCCCTATCAGGGGATGAGATTTTTACAACCCAATATTTCTCCTCTGAACCTTCTTGCATTGTCTCACATGTGAGCTTTTGGGGGATACCTCACATCCATACCATAACAAACACTATTCTATGATCTCTGATTCAAAGCATGTATGACATCCTCTAAGAAAGGTTTAGCTGCCTCCCCAATGGAACCATATTTGCATTTTTAATAACCTATGACATCTTCTAATTAGAACATTTGTTTCAGGGAAATTGAGAATAAGGAGTACAGAAATTATTTCTGTGGACATAAATCTTTGCTGCATGTCATCTGCTATGAAATGAATTCCTTGATCAGAAAGAAATGCTATGTAGAGTATCATGCTGGAGGATAAGATATTCTGTTTGTGGATAGTTGTGCTGTTAGAATTATTACTGGCAAACCACGAGCTTTTCCACATCTAGAGGATGTGTCTTATTCCAGGCAGAATGTATATTTGCCTTCTTTATGATGATATAGGTTCAATGTAATTAATCAATTACCAGGTGGCTTAATGGTGCACTGGAGAATGGTGCCATATTGGAATTTCAGAGTTGGCTCTGCTATTGATACATGAGGTAGTCAGCAGGAATAGTTGCCAGGACAGAATTGACAATGGCCTTGATGTTGAACCCAGGCAGATTCTATCCTTGCTATCATAGCAGTGTTGGTTTTGGGCACAATGATCTAGCAGAATTTTTGAGAAGAGGGTTTGACCAACATTCCCAGAGTTGATCATTTTGTCTACCTGATTTTTATGAGCCTCTTCAGCAGAAGCTGTACTGTGAGGGTCTGGACATGGAAGAGGACTATCTTCTGAGTCTATGTGCCATGACAGATCCATGCACATGCTTCTTCCACAGACTTTTTTGGTAATAATCTTTCATTCTTGTTTAAATTTCATGACCACTCAGCCAAACTGTTAGTTGCTACATAATTACTGTGAATTTGTACTTCTGGTCATTTGTCTTAAGGTAAAATAGACCATAAAATATATTTTCTCAAAGTTCTGCCCACTAGAAAGCCCTGTTTTCATCACTCTAGGGTGACTTCTGAATTATGTACTAGAATTTGAGCTGTGTGTTATCAGATGATAACAACATATTTTTCAGATATTTCCTGAACTAGACTCAAACTTTTTCTTCCACAGTTAAGCATTGTCTTGAAGAAAATAAATGCTCTCTGTGATAGAAAAGTTGATGTAAAATAAGTTGGTTTCAGATCAATCTGTTCCCAGGAAATCTACTCACACTTTTCAAAAATGCTCATAGTTCTCTTAATGTTGGTAGATTGCTTTTGTTAAGTGACAAATCTTATGGCTAGATAGGTCACATGGCACCAAATGTCATGGGAAGCTTTGCCTGAAAGGTCTACTGATGTTCCATGGTTAAATTCTAACTCTATTGAGGCAAGCAAGAAGCCCCAGAAACTCTTTCTGAAAAGGATAAAAGTTATTTACAAAAGCAGCATTGATTTGTTCTAAAAATGTTGATTTCTACACTGTGAGTTCCTATTGGTGCTTGCCAAAAACTCCATGGAGCATGATGGTTTCATACAAACACATCTTATCTCATTGATCTGCTGTGTTATAAAACTCCAGTGGTAAGAAGTTTAATTCTACAGCCTGGATTTTCTACAAAGATTTACCTTGCTCTGTTCCTATTCAAAACTACCATGACTTTGTAGGTACATATATATACATAGTACACTCATATATGGCATAAATTTACTCTTAAATTCAAAAAGGTTGCCATGCATTTAGCCTCCTTTCATTTTTTTCCCCGTGGTTGAATAGTATAATTTGTCTTCAATCTCTTAGGAAAATTTGAATTCCTCCAGATCACTGAACCCCAGAAACATCACTAAAGTGGTAGCCTCCAAATGATTATGAGGTTTCTTTCACTCTCTAGTATCATTAAGTCATATAAACTGTTTGCAACTGTTCTGCTTTTCAGATCCAGTCAGCATGTTATCAAGGTAGTAGATTGGTATGACACTTTCAGGCTGTCATATAGATGATAATCTCTGAGCATGGTATTATGGCAGAGACCAGAAAAATTTGCATGGTTCTGAGCTTAAGCTGCAAAGGTATTGTGTTAGCCCTACCAGAAAAAAAAAAAAAAATTAGATGCCTCTGATGCTTCTTAGATTAGCATAGAGAAATGTGCATTAGCCAGGCCAATAGCTGAATAGCAACTGCCTATGTAGATTTGTGCCAGTAAGGACGCTGTGGTTGGAAGACAGGTTTCCTGTAGAGTCGCCATAGGCTTTTTGACTATACACTAAAGCCATTCTCTAAGGCTCATCTTTCTTTCAGGAATGCTAGAGTTTAGTTAAAAGGGAATGTCATTGCCAGGTGGGTACGGTGGCTCACGCCTGTAATCCCAGCATCTTGGGAGGCTGAGACCTGAGAATGGCAAGTTCAAAGCCAGCTGCAGCAACTGCAAGGTGCTAAGCAACTCTGTGAGAACCTGTCTCTAAATAAAATACAAAATAGGGCTGGGGATGTGGCACAGTGGTCAGAGTGCCTCTGAGTTCAATCCCTGGTACCAAAAAAAAAAAAAAAAAAAAAAAAAAAAAAAGGAATGTCATTGACACTGGGCCCTGTTTCGAGACTCCTGTTTTATTGTGATTCACATTTATTTTATTCTGATCACTGGGATATCACTGCTGGCCCTGATTTTATGATGAATGTGCCTTATTATGGATGGTCAAATAGTCTCCACATTCCATAATATCCATTACAACCAGAAGATTATCTTAATGATAATATTCCAACAGCCATATATGATCTAAACTGGCGAATAACTATCAAGAATAGAAATTCTTTCTTTTCTTTTTCTTTTCTGGGGGACACTTAGCCACTGAGCCATATCCCAACCCCATTATTTTAATTTTTAGATAGGGTCTCACTAAGTTGCTGAGGGCTTGCTAATTTGCTGAGGCTGCCTTTGAACTTGCAATCTTCCTGCCTCATCCTCCTAAGCCACTGGGATTAGAGAAGTTTTCCACTGTACCCAGCAAAAATAGAAATTCTTGACTGAGTGTATTCTCCATGCCTTAGAGCAAGCATAGCTCCTGTGGTTCCTTGGAGGATATATTTGTGGTAAGTTTATAGGTCACTTATGATAAAGCCATGCCAACATTCCCATAATTTTAAGATTTTAATTCCTATATAATTTAATTCTTATAAAATTTAGTTCTTACCCATAAATCTTCTTGATTCACTTACCACATCATACCTAGAGTTCAGGAATATTAATCTCATTTCCTATAGCCCACAATTGAGTTTGAGTTTCAACCAGCCAAACAAGTAATTTGGCAGTGTCATTTCCCACTTCAAAAAGTAACATTGCAAATATGCAACCTCTGTTATCAATAAAATATTAGTATAATATCTGTGAAATCAATGGAATATTAGCAAAATACCTAAGAAATGAATGAGAGATTAATTAGATAGCTGAGAAACAGTGATTAGTAAAAACATCCCTCTGGTTTATAGAATATGATTTTAGGAGAGAACAAAAGGAGTTTGGTATTTTCCTTCCCCAGTTGTTGTAGTGAAGATACTATAGTGTCTATATTCATTACCATCACAATCATGCAAAGTAGTTACTTGGATGCTGAAACCCTTATTTCACTTGGCACACTTTCATAATCAATGGTAGGGGAATCTACATTAATTATGACTCTACTGTACTCCATTACAAGAATTATGAGAACAGGGATTATAAGAGTTCCATTTTCCATTGAAAAGAATCTGAGTTCTGAGCTTAAAACTGAGACCTTGAGCAAACCAATGCCAAAATCTCATCTTGAGGAATTTGTCTCTTATAGCTACTCCCAGTATAATTTTGTCCAGCCAAGAGACTTAAATCACATTACTAATTTGGAAGGAAAAATTTGATATAAGTAATATAACAATTTAATTTAATATCATCATATAGCATAAATATAATGACATTAACTTTGAGGGGGATCCATTTTAACAGTAGAGAAAGTATATTTGCTTTCTCTTGTTGCTGTAACAAATTACCACAAACTGAGTGATTCAAATGCATAAAAAAATGTGACTCAAATCTATAATTCTAATTCTCTTGGTCAGAAATATGGCATGTGGCTTATTAAGCTAGAGCAAAAAAAAGTTGTCAGGAGGCCCTTATTCTTTAATATGTAATTGATTTACTTCCATTTTCCATCTTCTAGAGGTCACCTGCACTCTTTGCCTGATGCCTACCCTCCTCTTCAAAGCCAGCCATACTTAGATACTTCTCAGGTTGCGTTTCTCTGGCCTTTCTCCACTATTACATCTATCTTGAAGCTTTTTTCAAGAATTTAACAATTAGATTGGACTCGAATGATCTAGGATAATCTTCCCATGTCAGAGTCGGTCTTCTAAATCACATCAGTAAATTCCCTTTTTCTTTAAAAATTAATATATTCACAGGTTCTAGAGATTCAGGATGGATATTTTTGAGGAATATTTGTCTCCTTGCTATAACAACTCTAAAAATACAAGTGTAGCTTACATAGGGAGTAGTCTCTACTACTATGACTAAGGCAGAATACTGAAGGAGGAACAAACTTGGAAAAGGACCTCCCCATAGGCTGAGATTTAGAATTCTTTAAAGAAGGTGAAACTATGCAGATGAGGTTGGCATAAGTTGTTCTACCTTTGATGTTTTCTCTATCCAGTGTGAAAGATGAATTATTAACATGTAAACAAGTTTAGTTAGTATTTTATGCTCTGAAAAAAATTTTTAAATGATGATATGATGAAATGTTATTAGAAAATATGACTACTTTAGATTTGTTAGGAAGAAACCTCTTAAATTATAATAGTAGCTACTTCAATGGTCATAAAGACACAGTCCTGTAAAGTTCTTAAGCAGAGAAATGCAAAGCTTTTTTTGCCCCTAAGTGGGAGCAAATATGGTAACTTTTTAGATACTAAGAAGGACTGGATCTTAGAGAGTGAGGAAAAGAGTGGAAGATATTAAGTTGGAGAGGTAGACAAGGGTCAGACTGTCTAACCTAGGAGATAATGATTCAAGTTTTGAGTTTTTATGGAAGTAGGATGGTAAAGCATTTACATGTTTTTGCAAGATAGTTACCTGACTTGATTTATATGTTTTTAAATTCTTCTTGTAACTTTATATAAAATATATTGTGACTTATTGATTTATCATTTTGAACCTCATGAGATTTTTGAAGTCAGGGACTATATCTTTTTTGTTTTGTTTTGTTTTCTTCCTTAGTATCTAGCAAAATGTTTGAAATTGGGTAGGTGCTTTCAAAAGTCTTTTAAATATATAAATTAATGGATGAAAGTGGAGTGATTAATAAAATAAATGAAACAAAATAAATAAATTGGGAGTTTTCCAGATATGAGAAAGGAATACCAAGTGGTAGAAAAGAATGTATATTTTTCTGGATGAGACCATCTTCCATGGTGGTAACAAAGGCAGGGAGATTAACCCATTAGGGGGTTACCATACACTGAATACCAACCTGTAGTATTAATAGGGTGAGCATACATGAATACATGAGTTGTTTCCAGTTCTGAGTTTCCTTATGAGCACCATTGCTGGTAGAAACAGGCTAAAGAAAATGGAGGTGTCATTCCGTAAAGTATTTTTTAACATTGTTCACAATCAAAGGTGACTACATAAATAACAACAGATCAGCAGCTGGATACTTTCCCTTTAAAGAAGAAGTTAAAGTGAGTTCATTTGTACATAAGTCATATTCTTACTCCTTGCGATCTTATTTCTTTTCTGGATCATAAATTCTTCCTAAACTACTCCCACAGGCTTCTCACAAGGCAGAACTATCTGGAACACATACAATTCACTATGTAATTATATCTATTTCTTTTTACTGAATCATGTTTTACTAGAGCATTAGGTACAGGGCATACAGATAAGATAGCCAGGAGTAGAATGTGAGTGATCCGCCTTTGATTGAGGATCAATGATTTTATCTAGTAGTTTTGATCTTGGCTTTTCTTAGGGTTAAGGAATAAACTATTCTTCAATTGCATTTTCTCTCTTTGTTTATGCCCTCTCCTTGTTTATTTTCATTATTGTTTTCATCTATTCCTTTATCATGCTCTAATTTATCTATTCTCTTATTCCTGAACTTACTAATTCAGTTCCAGTTTCTACTAGTCAACCTTGCAATCTGCCTCCTATCATGACATTGTTTCTCCTTATCATCAATATTGTCCCAGAGAAAACTAATACACATGGATTTATGCACCATTTTCTAATTTTCTGCACTTTAGAAGAGGACTGGAAAGGATGGAGAGAGATGGGCTGTTTAAAACTGATAGAAAGCTTAGTTAGTCAAATGCTCTTGTATAGTAGAAATATATGAATGAAGTACTAAGATGAGGATCAAAATCTGTTTAGAGGAACTACGAATGTACCAAGGAGAGTATTAGATGTATAAACAGAAGAGAATCATAGTGCTAAAAGACATGTTGAGGGTGAAAATAGCTTTTGGCAAATTTCAAATCTAACAAGAGAAAACAAAATGGTGGTCAGAAAGGATAGTACTGCATTTTAAAGCCTTGATATGGAGATTTGGATTGATGATGAGATCTAAAGTCTGACTATACTGGGTAGTAGCTGATCAGACTAGAAATGGAGACATGAGACAATGTAGTATAGGTAATTAATGATAGAAGAGATCAGGTGTTTAGTCCTTTATTCAAAATTTTTTCATGGATTTTTGGGTTTTTGAAACACCTAAGCCATATAGAAGTCATATATCATTTTATTACTTACATATTGCTTGATCTTATTCTATTCATGAAACATCTCTATGCCTCCTGATTCCTCATCTATAAAAGATTACTTTTTGTTGTTGTTGTTTTTGTGTCAGGAATTGAACCCAGGGATGTTGAACCATTGAGCCATTTCCTCAGCCCTTTTTAACATTTTTTTTTTTTTTAATTTTAAGACAGGATCTCACTGAATTGCTTAGGGTCTTGCTAAGTTGCTGAGGCTGGCTTTGAACTTGTGATCCTCCTGCCTCAGCCTCCCAAGTTGCTGGGATTGGAGGTATACATGACCACACCCAACTCATTTATAAAATATTGACTTTAATAATTCCTTAAAAGATCTATCTACTGTAAGAAATTTAAAACATAGACTTTACATACTCAAAAAATTACTTTCTTCTTTCTTCTTGCCTATATTTCCCTCTAATTAAAACATAAAAACTTTGACTAGTTATCTAGACATTTCAGTTCATAGTGTGCTATTCCAAATCATGAAATATCTGTCCATTTGACCACATTATTTTCTGTTGTTTATAAAAATTATAACTATTTTCCATTTTGGTAGTCTGCAGTATTGATTAAACTATTCTTTAAGTTTTTAAGATCATGTGGTTATTAAAAATTGTGTCATATTATTTTAATATTACTAATGCTTTTGTATTTTTTAATGTTGTTACAGACTAATCTTAGTGTTTTGTGAAGATTTTGTCTTACTTTTCTAAATTAGATTAAGTTGGTAATGCATAAAGAGTGTCAACAGTTAATTTGATCAAGTTGCCTTTTATCTCTGTTTCCTCATTGGTAAGCCATAAATGTTGACAGTGCCAAATTCAGAGGGCAGCAGTGATGATTCTGTAAATTAAAGATGGTAAGTTTTTGAAACTGTAATTGGTACTAACTGATCATTGAACAAATATTAGCTATTATTACTATTATCACCTCACTGTCATTATTAGTTATTAACAATTTTGATAAGCATACATTTTGTTGTCTGTCTAAAGGAAATAACTTTATGGAAGTTAAAACTTTGAAAAGTTGTGCTTAAAGTAGAACAAGTCATTGCATGTTCATCACAGTTGGCAAATTTCACCTTTTAGGACTGAAGTATTATTTCAAGTATCAGTGTAATCCAGAAATATGATTCACAATTCTATATTTACTTTTGTGTTCATTCTGAGTTGTGGAAGATAAGCAAGTTGAAATTTTCTTTCTCTTTGTTCAGAAAGAAGTGGTTAAAATAAGTAGTGTTCTCTTTGTCATTTGTAAAAATCAGTGACTTGTAAACTAGAAAGCTTTATTTTGTTTGGCAAAGGTTCACCATTAATAACTTAAAATCCCTTCATTACAAATATCTACATGCTGGGGTTTCTAGCTCCACTAACCCGTGTTTGGCCTTCTCTGGCCAACAGAGAAGGCTGGGGGAACATGCCCCAGCGGTGAGGTGATATCAGGAAAGGCAGAAGTCAACTGGTGGCCAAGCTCAGCTCTCACAATAGAAGGCAATCAGGCATACACCAGGGAGTCCGGTCAAGGCATGAGCTCGTTTATTGAGGAAGTTGGACGGCCTTTATAGAAGACACAGGCCAATCAGCAGAAAGATCATAGGGGCACATAGGGAGCATGAGCAAATCACATTGGCGGAGCCATTATCCTATCCTAGTGGCAGTCTGACCTCTGTCAGGGGAACACCCCTTGGCTAGGCCAAGTTCCTGTATCAGGAAGTGGGAGAAAGCTAGAGAGTTTCTATCTACGGGCGTGTTGTTAATGTCCCCAACATCTACACACATAATGCACCATTATTTTACTACTTTTGAAGACCAATTGTTGATTTCTAAATAAAGTTAACATATACCACCTAACAAGAAAATAATGTCTTTTAAAAAAATATTTATTTATTTATTAGTTGTACATAACGCCTTTATTTATTTTTACATGGTGCTGAGGATCAAACCCGGGATACGTACATGCTAGGCAAGCACTCTACCGCTGAGCCACGACCCCAGCCCCAAATATGAATACACAAAACCTCTTCTCATTAATATTGCCATACATTATTATTGTCCTACTGATCATGCAGTGCCTCAGCCTCCCTACCCAGAGAGCTCCACTGCAGTTAACCATGCCCTTCACGGGGAGAGTAGCCATGAGAGTCCTGCTGCTTTCACTGGTTTCACAGCTGGAGGCTCAATTTGGCTGTAGCTGTCCCCACAGCTGTGCCATCAAGGTGGCCTTGCAGAGGACAGACTGGGAGTCTGATTGTGAGCAAAGTGACCACTTTGCCCTGAGTCAGCTAATGAGTTGTACAGCAACCTTCAAGTACCTGAGTGTGTGTGTGTGTGTGTGTGTGTGTGTGTGTTAACTTACTGGGTGGCCAAGCCTAGGAAACCTGTTGGAGTGAATATGTGATTTCTTTTTAAATGTTAAAATAAAGGTTTTTGTATGGACAAAAATAAATAAATAAATAAATAAATAAATAAATAAATAATGTATTTTTCTTCTTTAAAGTCAGAAACCTTTTATAATGGTTTCCACCCTTAAAGAACACATCAGATTTAAAGTGCCCACTTAAAACATTCAATTGTGAAAATGTTAAAAACCAATTTGACTTTTTTTTTACCCCTGAAATACTTCCATGTCAGTGAACAGCACACAATATCCATGGAAAACTAGTTATGTTACAAATCAAATGTTACAAATGTTACAAATCAATGTTACAAATCAATCAAATGATTGTTGGTTTAAAACTTTTGCATATATTTTAAAGAAATTACCTTGGCTTCTATGAATATTTAAATTAATCACATTAGATGATTCTGGAAATACCTTTGTACCTGAAATGTACCATAGAGTCTGAAACAAAGATTTAAACAGGAATTAACTAACACCAGCGTGATTGTAATCAGTACGCACTTTGCTCAACCTCTGGGATCCTCAGGAACTGTTCAGAAGGGTTGAGAATAACCACTGAAAAGATGGAGGAAGTGAAGGCAATATTAATGAGAAGAGCTTTTGTGTATTCAGAATTTACAACATATAAACATCCATCTTCAAATTCTTAAACTCAAATATTTGACATTATACTTATAAATACATAAAACTCATACTGAATAATTTTAATGGACAAGAAAGGAAGTAGAATACTTGGGAAGAATATCTTTTAAACTCGGGAAACATGATAAACTTCTATAGATAGTAATGGAGTATAATGTGTGTGATTAGGTAAATATAGTACACCTGGTATGGCAAACAAATATCACACAGTAAAATATATTTTATGAGCAATTGAACTAAAGGCTGATATATGTGAATATGCTCTATTCCAATACTAAAATTTATAGCAAGTATACTTGTTCTCTGACAATGTTTTCTTTATAGCTGATGAGTGTATGCCTGGTATTTTTCATTAATTTTATTCATTCAGGATGTTGAAATGTTCAACTATGCAACCTATCAAAGAATCATATCTGGAATAAAAACTAAACACATATTTTTTTAATTGAATTGTGGTTAAAAATACATTTACCAGAATGAGTTTCTTCTGTAAAGAGACAATAACTAATTTCAACCAGCCCTCTGTATCTGTGGGTTCCACAACTGTGCATTCAACCAAGAGCAAATAAAAATATTTTTTTAAAAAAACTACATCTCTACTGAACATGTACAGACTTTGTTTCTTGTCATTATTCCTAAACAATGCAGTATAACAAATATTCATATAGCCTTTAGATTGTGTTATATGTTATAAGTAATCTAGAGATGATCTAAAATATAAGGTAGGCTGTGTAGCTTATATGTAAATACAATGTCAATTTTACACAATGAATCTGAGCATTTATTGATTTTGGTATCCATGGTGAGTCTTGGAAACAAACCCCGACTCATATTGAGGGATAACTGGAAATACAAATACAGGTACATAAACTAAAATAATCTTTTCCATAAATTCAAGTTGCTTGCAATATATTACTTGAGAATATAGATAATCTAATATTTTCCAGATTATGAAAAATAATGCTGTCAGAAACTACAGGAAATCTACAACATTCTTTCCTAGATCTTTACTAAAATAGGTATTAATGGAATACAATAGTTGTTAATGGGATATTGAACAATAGAATAGAAAGGAAGCTAGACTGGAGTGATTGTTGCCAATTAGTAAGTACTGAAAGTAGCCACAGGGTGAAGCATTACTATTTCAGGTATCAATCTAAGATAGTAAAAAAAAAAAAAAAAAAAAAAAAAAAAAAAAAAAAAGATTCAATTCTGAAATAGATCACACTTGAATTTCTGCTTACTAGGAGATTTCATGTTGCTTGATCAACTTACAACTAGCATGGCCTATGGCAGAAAAACTTTTCTATTTGAAAAAATTAAAAGAGATTCTAAACATAATTATCTTACTAGAATTTGTCCAGAAAATCTAAACATATTTCCCAAGTGAAGAATAAAGCATGGCCATTTGGGAAGGTGAAATGAATTTTAGAATATCTCAGACTCTAAATTTCATTAAAATTTTTTCTCTGGGAAGAGACACCTAACTTCATTATTTGCATATGAAGTATGACCAATGATTCGCTCTGAAAATAACATGTAGGTAAATTTACAATTTAACTCAGGGTCTACATAGCATGGTATAAATGAATCAAACAATATACAATAAATTTCATGGATAGTTAAGTTTTAGTTCTGGTGGTGTAAATCACAGGTGGGTTCCCATTACAGATAGATATAATGTTGGGATGATAAAAACAGTGAAGTAAAAATGTCTTATCCTACTTTAAGTATTTGAGCTTCAGAAGAAAGAGAAACTCAGTGGGGGAGATAACGAGCAGTGATAGGAACAGAAAAGAACTAATCCCAGTGCCAAAAATAAAAGGAAGAATCAAAGTAAAGCCACCTGTGTGACCTAGCAGAACAATCCCAGGGTGAAATGAATCAATCCAACTTCCAATTTGTGGCCAAGCTGTAGAAATGGATCTAGAAAAATCAAAGAGGATTGGTCAGGGGAGGAGGGAGGAAGAGCCTGCTGAGTAGTTGTTTGATCAAACTCAGCTTTGCTCCATCAGATGAGAAAAAAAATCACACAGTTTTACTGTGTAAGGGTGGAACATTTATGGATTTTAATTCTACTGAAATGCACATGTTCATTTTGGCTAGGAATAGAGTGAGACAGACTATGTCACCTAATGCATTTAATCTGTGTTTATCAAACATTCAAACCCATTCCTTTCATTGATCTGAAGAGCTAAAATCAGAATTCATAAAAAAACATTTAGCAAGTAAAATCAAATAATTGGAATCACAGATATACTTGTTATGTTTGAAGACTTAGATGCATTTTCAAAGCCTAAATAAGCCTTCTTGAAGCCTTTTAAGAGGAAAACAGAATAAAATCATTTCAGTGTTAGGTTATTACAATTTACAATCCCCCTTATTGTCTATTCTCCTCAGAGGAAGCTAATATTTCAGCACAAAATTTGCATGACTATAAATCTCCTGAATCGAGTAAAAATTTACCTTTTAGTAAATCTTCAAGCAAATAATAAAACACATTTCTAAAGCTAAGAGATAAATAGCTCAAGACAATTCCATGCATCATTCTTTGTGTCATTAAATATTACAGTAAAGTGTTGTTAAGGAATTTCTTTTCATTATTTTCAGTAGGTTTCTATTCAAAGATGCACATGCACAATAAAAGCTCTTTTTCCTAGAATTTTCTCAATAGCTTTATGAAGTACTAAGTGTATAGAGACCATGCAAATTACCCACTCCCAAATAATTTTATTTTCAATTGCATGATCATTTAAGACAGAAGGCAAAAAGCATAATAAGTGTTATTTTTGAATGAAGATATCCATCTGGATCATGTGTTCATAGAAGGGATTTGAGCCTTGCAACTAAGCTTTATTAAGGATGATCTTCATATTCTCATACAAATAATAAAATTGTTCCACTTAACTGTTGAAGTTTACACTTAAGCATTCAAAAGTTGATGACCATCAGGAAATATATATATATATATATATATATATATACTTTAAATATTCACTTACTTAGCTGTACACAATGTTTTTATTTGTATGTGGTGCTGAGGATTGAACCCGGGCCATGAACGTACTAGGTGAGCGCTCTACCACTGAGCCACAATCCCAGCCCCCATCAGGAAATATATTAAGACAATGAAGATGATGTATATATGCATTTTTACTTGTTAAATATTATCATTAAGTTTGTTAAAAGAAAGTTGTGGATTAATTAATTTAGCAGAGTCTATTTAAGCAAAGAACAATTTGTAAGCCAGGCAGTACTCAAAACCAAGAGAATTTCAGAGTTTCACCTAGCAATGTGGGCAAGTATATTTTAGAGACAGAGAGAAGAAGGGACATATAGGAACAGTTTCATTGGTTTCAGATTAAAATTGGCTTTTTATATACCTGGTCTGAATAGTTGGCAGCTTGTGATTGGCTGAAGCTCAGCTGATGCGACTGAGTGAGTTTCAGCTATTTATTTTCAGGTATATAGCTTTAAGTTTCAGTTTGCTTCCATACCAAGTTAGCTTGTAGTTTGCTATATAGAAACTCAAAGTATGGAAGCAGTTTAGGCCAAATTTAATTTAACAAGTTAATTTATTGGTAAAATAATATTAATAATGATAGTAATTCCATTAGATAGTATTTATTTGTGAATGAATATATGGAAGTAATGGATCTGCAATTAAATCCCAGCTATTCCACTGTCTAGTTGAATAAGATTGGGAAAGTTAGAGCTTATCATTTGAGCTTTGGTTATCTAATTTACAAAATGACAATATAAAGAGTAAATATTAAACAAAACAAAAGGACCTAGACATGTTAAGCACACAGTAATATTTAATCATTTTTAACATTGCTTTTATTCAATTATAACAACTGATTAATAGCAGTGTGTTGAGTTTGATATGTAATGAATGTTAATGGATATAACAGAGCGGCCACAGATTCCATTATCAATGATTTTAGGACAAATGGTGATAATTAATATTGGTGAGAAGAAAACACTATACATGGATTAATTTTACAAAGTTTTCAGGCTAGTCGAGGTGTTGAGTTTTGTCAATATATGGAAAATGGTGAAACTTTATTTAACTGAGAAATAGAAGTCTAAGTTGAAGTGCTTCATTGGAAGAATTTTTTGTAAATAGTTTAAAAGAATAACAGAAAATCTCTTGTATAAACTTAATGAACTAACCAACTCATTGATAAGATTGTTGTCAATTATTACCAAGAGATACTTATGCAAGAATTCTTTAGTGACTCCCCTACAGAACCTCAGAAGACTATCATCTAGTGAATTTTCCATATAAAAAGACAATTTTAATCTGGAACCAATTTTATGTATTATGGTTTGGATATGAGCTGTTCCTCAAAAGCTCCAGTGTTGATGCAGGAATATTCAGAGGTGAAATGACTAAATTATGAGATCTGTAACCTAAGAAGTCCATCCTGACTGTGTGATAACTTTGGTCAGGTGGGACATGGATGGAGGAGGTAGGTCACTGGGGGCAGGCACTGATATGGTCCATCTTCTCTGTGCCTCCCCAACCCCTGCTTCCTAGTTGCCATGAATGGAACACTTCTACCATGCCCTTCTGCCCTGATGTTCTGCCAAATCTTGGGCCCAGAGCAATGGAATCAGCTGACCATGAACTGAAACTCTGTAGCCATGAGCCAAAATAAACTTTCCTCCTCTAAGTTGTTCTTCACAGGTATTTTGGTCACAGAGACAAAAGGCTAACATATTTTATTGGTTTTTATCTATCCAGAGTGGTGCATATCATGTGATTGAGCATAAGTATTTTTACATTAGTTCACAGAAGCAATAATGTATTAAAAAACATGATATAAACTAGTACTAGTTAGGAACACTATTTCTGTATTCAGACTAAAATTGTGTCAACTCTGTTTACCTTGGCTTATTTTGTGAGATTCCATGAGTGATCGGCTTTTGATTTCAGGAACACTTGAGAATTTGAAGAATTTGGCAAGGTGAATTCCAGGACATTAATATTTTGTTCAAGAATATGTATTAAACCTGTGTTCTGTATCTGGGACTTTGCCAAACCTTTGTAACACAACAATGAACAAGACACATTCTCTTCCTCCCTGTCAAGTAGAGAAGACAAAGTAGGAATAAAAAATTATAACAAAATGATGGCTGAGAGCATTTTTGACAGTGTGTGCAGTGCCTAAGGATTTGATCACACAAAGGAAATTTCACTATATTGAATTAAGGCAAAAGTACTGGTTAAAACTTTAGATATTCTTTGATACAAGCACATGAAATTTCAAGTTTCTTTACACTACTGCAGTAATTGATCCATACAATTGATCTATACTATTTTTTTTATTGTATTTTTTTTAAGTTTTAGTACAACTCATTTCAGTATCTTTTTACAACTGTTTGTAAACAAAGTACGTGCAATTTAGGTCTTCAATCATGCATAAGAAAATGATATCCGTATCTATATTAGAAGGATTTCATCATGACATACAGATGCTACTAGTTTATTAGAAGGTTGCAACATATATTTGCAATGGACTGAGTGTCAAGTCAAGAGATCAACCCAGATAGTAGCAGTTTATCCTTTTTATCTTAAATCTTTTCTGTAATATTTAGGGCAAAAAAATATATATATAGGACAAAAACATATATATATGTATATATATATATATATATACATATATATATGTTCTTTTCATATATATATATATGGTTATGAGGCCTGCAGAACATCAGGTCAGAAGGGCATGGTGGAACTGTTCCATTCATGGCAACTAGGAAGCAAGGGTGCAGGAGTCACAGGGAAGATGGACAGTACCAGGGCCTGCCCCAGTGACCTACCTCCTCTAGCCATGTCCCACCTGACCAAAGTTACCACACAGTTAAGATAAAAAGTCCATTCAAACGAGAGTGGACTCCTTAGGTTACAGATCCCATAATCTAGCCATTTTACCTCTGAATATTCCTGCATCAACACTGGAACATTTTTTTTTATTTGAAGTTGTGGTATATATAACAGTAGCATGCGTTACAATTCATAATACATATATAGAGCACCTTTTTACATAACACTGTTTGTATACAAAGTATATTCATACTATTCATGTTTTCAATCATGTATTTAGGATAATGATATCTATGTCATTCTACCATCTTCTTACCCCCTTGATCCCTCCATTCACCTCCCTCCCCATTGACCTTTCTAGTGTTCCTCTAATCCTCCTATGTTCCTGGACCCAACCCCACTGTGAATCAGCCTCCTTATATCAGAGAAAACATTTGGCATTTGTATTTTTGAGATTTGCTAACTTCACTTAGCATTATATTCTCCAACTTCATCCATTTACCTGTGAATGCCATGATTTTATTCTCTTTAATTGCTGAGTAATATTCCACTGTGTATATATAACACATTTTCTTTATCCACTCATCTACTGAGGGTCATCTAGGTTGGTTCCACAGCCTAGCTATTGTGAATTGTGCTGCTATAAACATTGATGTGGCTGTGTCCCTCTAGTATGCTGCTTTTAAGTCTTTTGGGAATAGACCCAGGAGTGGGATGGCTGGGTCATAGGGTGGTTCCATTCCCAATTTTCAAAGGAATCTCCATACTGCTTTCCATAATGGCTGCACCATTTTGCAGTCCCACCAGCAATGTATGTGGGTGCCTTTTCTCCCTACATCCTCTTCAACATCTACTATTGTTTGTGTTCTTAGTAGCTGCCATTCTGACTGGAGTGAAATGAAATCTTAGAGTAGTTTTGATTTATATTTCTCTAATTGCCAGCGATGTTGAACATTTTTTCATGTATTTGTTGATTGATTATGTATCTTCTTCTGAGAAGTATCTGTTCACTTCCATGGCCAATTTATTGATTGCATTGTTTGTTTATTTGGTGTTAAGAATTTTGAGTTCTTTATATATTCTAGAGATTAGTGCTCTGTCTGATGTGCATGTAGTAAAAATTTGTTTCTAATTAGTTGGTTCTCTATTCACCTCACTGATTGTTTCTTTTTGCTGAGAAGAAGCTTTTTAGTTCGAATCCATCCCATTTATTGATTCTTGATATTAATTCTTGTGCTACAAGAGTCTTATTAAGGAACTTGGGACCTAATTCGAAATGTTGGAGTTTAGAGCTTACTTTCTCTTCTATTAGGCTTATTGTCTCTGGTCTAATTCCTAGGTCCTTGATCCACTTTGAGTTGAGTTTTGTGTGTGGTGAGAGATAAAGTTTTAATTTTATTTTGTTGCATATGGGTTTCCAATTTCTCCAGCACCATTTGTTGAAGAGGCTATCCTTTCTCCAATGTACATTTTTGGTGCCTTTGTCTAATATATGATAACTGAAATTGTATGTATTAGTCTCTAACACTGAAACTTGTGAGGCACATGTCATATCCAAATTTGCTGATGATAAAAACCAACAAAGTCAAATCTCTAGTTAAATTAATAGAGTATTTTATTTCTTTGTTTTCAATAATCATATCCTTTAACTTTTCTTGTAGACTTTTTCGGGGGGGGGGTTTGTTACTGAGGATTGAGTTCTAATTTTTTATATGTATGTTTTTAGTTTTAGGTGGACACAATACCTTTTTTTATTTTTATATGGTGCTGAGGATTGCAACCAGTGCCTCACATGTGCCAGGTGAGTGCTCTACCACTGAGCCCCAGCCCCAGCCCTCTAGTTCTAATTGATACTGGATTTACTTAAAACTTTTTCTTTAATTACTGAGAAAAATCACATGATTTACATAGGAGTTCTTAGCTACTATTGAATTATTTAAATGAACTCACATTTTTGATACATCATTCTTTTGTTTATTAATATATTTAACTTACTATTTTTTAGAATCATCATTGTATCAATGAACTTAAGGGTGGCTTGAAATTTTTATTTTCTGAATGTTGAGAAATTTTGGTATCACATTATACCAAAATCAGTTGCATTAGTAGGATTATTAATATTTAGAACTAAATAAGTATGACTATTCATATTTTCCATTTATTCTTAGGTTAATTTTGTTAAACTGTGTTTTCTAGGAATTAAGCAATTACATATATATTTTCAAATTTACTGCTATGAGGTATTTGTGTGTTTGCTTTGTTATTTGGTATTAAGATGAATCACTAGAACAGATTTTACTTTTTAGAATTGTATAATGTTCAAAGGAAAACTGAGCAAGAAGTACAGACATTTCCCATATAATACCTGCCCTGTATACAAATATGGCTCCCCATACTTATCAAAAGCCCCACCAGGGTGCCACATTTATTATATTTGATGAAC
Organism: Tamias sibiricus; assembly: GCA_025594165.1. Lineage (NCBI taxonomy): Eukaryota > Metazoa > Chordata > Mammalia > Rodentia > Sciuridae > Tamias > Tamias sibiricus. The sequence continues at coordinate 135,770,309 of CM046658.1, read as the reverse complement.
CTATACTGACTTGTCATTATCATCCAGTCTGTGGTTTATATTAGGAGTCACTTCTGAGGTTTTACGTTAGAATAAATAGATCTACATTCACTTTCATAGTAATGTACAGTGTGAATCCTCTGTAATCTTCCTCTTCATCCCTCTCTTCCCTCTAACCTCTGGGAACCACTACTCTTTTTGCTGTCTGTATAGTTTTGCCTTTTCTACAGTGTCATAGAGTTGCAGTCATACCATATGGTGCCTTTTTTGGAATGGTTCTTTTCTTTGAAGTGTACATTTAAGATTTTTCTATGTATTTTCCTGAATAGATAGCTCTCTCAATTTTATTGTTGAAAGATATTTCACTGTTTGTATGTAATTACTTACAAGCATATCAGTTGTTTGCAAATTTTGGCAATTATAAATGATGATGCTATAAATATACCTGTGCATAGTTTTGTGGGGGACATAAGCTTTTGTGGAGGACAACTCCTTTGGGTGAATATTGGGAATATGATGGTTGGACAGTATGGTACGTTTATCTTAGTTTTGTAAGAAACAGATGAAATGTCTTTCAATGTGGTTGCACAATTTTATGTTACTGCCAGCAATGAATGACAGTTCATGTTGCTTTACATCTCATCAGCATGCAGTGTTCTTAGTATTCTACATTTTGTCTAGATATTTTGTATGTAACCACACTAATAGTTGTTTTAACTTGTAATTAATTCTCTAATGACTTAAGAGGATCAACATTTGGTTCATCAATATTTTTTTCTTTAAGGTTTTGTGGCTGTTTTTAAATTGACCTTAAGGTCTCTTAAGGTTTTGTGGCTGTTTTTAAATTGTGTTGTTATAGTTTAGAATTTGAACAGGATTTTAAAGAATTTTGCAGAATTAATAGGATAGATAGAGTTTTTTTTAAAAATAAGTTTAGTACTATTTTCTTTGTATGTTTTGCCTAAGTCAAAATCAAAGAGATCCCTTCAAGGGAAAGAACAGAAAAAAAAAAATCACACAAAGAAACTAAAATTGAAATAAGTGCATAAATGTTAATGTTAACTAATATTTATAAAGAAATAAATATTACATAATGATAAAAGAAATGATCTGCCAAAACATATCAATCATGAACTTTTTTAGCTATAGGCATATATTACATATTAAAAACACATATTTATGGAGATAGACATATATACACACAATGCAATGCACATATTAAGCTTTATGTAGCACCAATCAATTGTGTTTGTTTCATGCACTCTTTCAATCACAATTATAAAATATGTTCAATAAACTTAATCTAGATACTCTTATTATTCTCTTTTTATGCATGAGGTTTAGTAACTGGCTCAAGATCATAACAACAGCTAAGTGGAGAAGCTGCTTTGTAAACCATAGAAGTCTAATTCCAATGTCCTTGGCTATTATTCTAAGTGTATATAAATTTATGCATGTAACACATAATATCAACCTATACAAAAGCAAAAAACACAATAAAAATTCTGAAATCAATAATTCAAACCAAAATATTAAAGATACATATTTAGGAACAACTCCCTCAATAAGACTATAAAATAGAGTAATGCACAAACTTGGACCCAATCAATAATAAAGAGCCATACTTTCTAAACTCATTGAGAAATTTGCAAAAATTGATTATTTCATTTAAATAATATAATTCAGACTCTATTATATGAATGACATCAAAAGTTAAAAATAAAATAATAATTTCAGGCATAGCCCAAATATTTCACAAATTAGAAAAAAAAAATCACACTTTGAATTATTAATAGACTTGCTTAAAAATTATAATAATGAAATATTTAAAACTAAATTTTAAAGAAACAGCATGTGAGGTGCCCCAATAGAATGGCAATCAGATAAATAGTTGCATAATAAACAGATTTACTGGAATATAAAGAAAGTTTAAAAACAGCCTAGAAAAGCAAAAGCCTCAGGGATGTAGAAATAAAAATTCAATTAAAACAAAATTTCAGGATTTTAAAGAAAATCAAACAAAAAGAGAAGATTTTTAAAAACTTGTAGAAATACTTTTAATAAATAGATGATTTTTTTTTTTTTTTTTTTTTTTTTTTTTTTTTTTTTTTTGTACCGGGGATTGAACTCAGGGGCACTCGACCACTGGGCCACATCCCCAGCCCTTTTTTGTATTTTTATTAGAGACAGGGTCTCACTGAGTTACTAAGTGCCTCGCCATTGCTGAGGCTGGCTTTGAACTCGCGATCCTCCTGCCTCAGCCTCCCAAAGTGCTGGGATTACAGGCGTGCGCCACCGCGCCCGGCTAGATGATCTTTTTTTAAAAAAAAATTATTTATTTAGTTGTACACATTGCTTTCACGTTTATGTGGTGCTGAGGATCGAACCCGGGCCGCGCACATGCGAGGCCAGCGCTCTACTGCTGAGCCACAACCCCAGCCCAAATAGATGATTTTGATCATAATGATCATGATGATCGTAATGATCAAGATGAATGAAAAGTGAAACTGACAGCTTTATTAAAATATATTTCAAAATTTGAATAAATGAAAGTAAACAACTTAGACATTCAGCTCAAAAAATATCAACATATTGCATATTTAAAAACTTAAATAATTTTTCACATGCATTCAGGGATATATAAATATATTTGTATAATTTAGATTAGGCAAATATACATAATTTTTGAAAGGAAATTTTTTATTAGAATGTTAATAAACAAAAATGTCCTGGAGATTTCTGTGAAGATGGGAGGGAGATACTCTTGACAATGGTCTCTCTTCAACCCTATAATGTTTTTTGGCTTAAGCTGGATGGTGCCTACACAGGTGATTTTTTTATTACTATATAGAGTTTTAACATCTTAAATATTTAAGAATAATTTAAAGGTATCTCAATAAATGTACTACAAGAGTACATTAAGTCTTGAAAGAGTTTGGTCTCATTTTCTACAATCAGATTTTATATTCTGCTTGAGATGCAGTGCACATCTGGTCAATCAGTCTTTTCAGTGGCTAAGCAAGTTTTATTATGCTCCAGAACTGAGAGAGAGAAGGGTCTTATTAGACTACTTTGGAGCCACTTTTGTTTTATATGTGGTTTAATATATATGCTGCATCATTTATTATCACATAAATAAAGTAACTACTGACAATTCTGAGTATTTCAGTTTGGGACAGATGGTTTTAGGGTCAATAAATTTAACGAAAATAAACTATGTAACCCTTTTACTCGACCATACTTAAATAATGTGTGATCTGGCACACACTGTGGAACAGGTATGAGTTTCTAAAGCTGCTTATATTAATAAGGGACAATACATGCACCCTAGAACATGATAGTTTGTCACCTTGAATGATTCTTTGTAGACATTAATGTCTCTATCATATTGAATTCCAAATATTTCACATTTTAATGAAGGCAGCAATTAAGATAGTAAAATATGACATTTAATAAATATGTATAATATTATATTCCACTAATATAAACATCTGTATTTTGGTAGGGAATCAGAGGAGAGCCTTTTGTGGGTTATCATAGTTACTTTCCAAGAAGCTTATGAAATAGATCTATGTCCTTATTTACATTTTACAGATGAAGAGACTGATTTGCAACAAGCACTTAATAAACTATCTGAGTTCACTATTGTATATTCAGGTAGTAACACAGTTGAATATATTCTGATTTGGTCAAGTATAACAGGAAAGTGTACAAATCATAAGTGTGGATTTTAATAACTTTTACCAAATTTAACTGAAACATAACTGCCACTGAAATGAAGAAATAGAATTTGCCAAAAAGTTTCTTTGCTATGGTTTGGATGTAAGGTGTCCCCCAAAAGCTCACGTGTGAGACAGTGCAAGATCGTTCAAAGGAGTATATATTGGATTGTAAAAATGTTAATCCAATCAGTTATTTAATCCCCTGATAGGGATTAAAGTAACTGAAGTGGTAGGGTGTTGGAGGAGGTGAAAATCGGGGCGTGGCTTTGGGGTATATATTTGTATTGGCAAGTGGAGTTACTCTCTGCTTCCTGATCTCGGTGATGTGAGCTGCTTCCTTCTGCCATCCTCTCCCACCATGATGTTCAGCCTTACCTGAGCCCTGAGGAATGGAGTTGGCTTTCTATGAACAAAGACATCTGAATGGTGAGCCCTCAAATAAACTCTTCCTCCTCTATAATTGTGCTAGTCAGGTCCTTTAGTCACAGTATCAAAAAAGCTAACTAAAACATCCCTTATGGACCCTAAAATTACCTGTTCTCAATTTTTATTCTATTATTATGACTTAATTTTTCTATTATTGCTAATTATATAAAATAAGTAATGCAATCTGCATTATTTTGTACCTATGTGTTTTATTCAACACAATGTCTATGTTATTCATTCGTGCTGTCACACTTATCATTGTCATTGTTATACAGTATTTTATGTATAAAATGGAATTGTTTTATATTGATGAAAATGTATATATTTTGGCTCTTATGAATAATACTGCTAAAATAATTTGTATGGATATATATATTTTGTCATACCTAAGTATGAATTTCCTGCAGGTTTATCATCAGAAGAGGGGATTTGTGTGTCTTGTGGTATTTTGTGATCAGTTTAGGGAAATAACAAAACAATTTCTATTTTGCTATCCCAGCAGCTATTATAAAAGTTACTCCATATCCTTCTCAAAACTTAATATTGGTAGTTTTTTTCTCATTTTAATTTTTCTGATCTATGAATAGTCCTTGGTGGTTTTAATTAACATTTTGTCAATAACTAAAGAGGATTAGCACCTTTTTAAAAGTTTTATTTATTGATTATCTAGTTGAATATTTTTATCTTTCTGAGATGGCAGTTCAAATGTTTTTGTTATTTCTCTCTTTTTTTCAAATTTATTTTTTATTCTAAGTTGTTAGAAATGACAGCAAATTGTATTACATTTCATACTATACTTGTAGAGCACACTTTTACATATCTCTGCTTGTATACAAAGTATATTTACACCATTTGTGACTAGATTTTTCAGAATTTCTGTTCAATTTATAGGAGCTGTTTATGTGTTTTGTTAATTAAGTCTTAAATATATATGGTAGGAATTATAGGTATGTGGTACGGGTCACATATATTATATGTCATATAGCACACATTAATGAATGTTCAGAATGGAGCATAATGGAGGTATAATGCATACATATCTGACTACGCCAGGCTTGGGGGAGAACTCCCAGTTGCACTCCCTGGGAGTTCTCCATGCTCCCCCTTGCCCTGTAAGATTCATTCCTATTCTCTCACATTTTATTTTCCTTTTGGCAGACAGTTTGAGTAGAACCTTTCTCTTTTGGTCTCTTACCTAAACACCTTCAAATATCTCCAGGGAAAACAGACAAAGTAAATAAAGGAAACTCTTGTGAAAAAGGGTTTCTTTCTTAAATCATAACCCTTCAACATCTGACTGCCTTGGTGGCTGTGAAGTTCACATTTTAATTTTCCTTCTCTAGTTTTATTCTACTCTCTTAGCCACCATCTTTTAGTTTTTGTGTTTTTTTCATGGTAATGGGTAATGGTACTTGATGGCAGCGGGGGTGGGAATTCTGATGCAAGCTAATCCTACAGTTAGAAGTAGAAACTCCTCCTGTGTCTTGTTAGGTGTGGTTGGGAATTCTATTCCAGCTGAGAAATATAATATAAAATTCATGATTTCCAAACTTGTGCTTTGGGTAAAACTTAATAAAACTTTCCACAATAATTTAAGCACACACTTGCATTTCAGCAGCTTGCAATGAATTAAGGGTATACTCACATGCTCTACAAAAAATAATCTCAAAAAAATTTTGGTGATCCATTTGCAAAGAGAATTTTCAGGTATGAAATTTTAAAAATGGGAAAGGAGGAAACATGTCAAGATTTTGATTGCATGTTGTATAAGAAGATGAGCATTTTAAATAATATTAAAATAATGAGCTTAACTGTAATGAGCATACAGCAAATGTTGATCATGTTTGGCTCAGTGGCTTTCAATAAGCTTGTTCAGTCTTCACAACAACTGCATATTATTCCCATGTTTTGGATGAGGAAAATCAGGCATGGTAAGAATAAATTTATTGATCCAAGTTTATGATGCTGAAGGGTGGTGCTCTAGCCACTATCTTAACGCAGTCTCAGTTGCTGTCAACTGTCAGGCTTTTTTGTTGATGTATGTCCAAGCCATTCCAACCACAACCTTTATTTATTTGTTTGTCAGAAGGTATTTATAAGAAGATAGCAGGAAGTACTTACATAAATTTGTTATATAGTTCAGTTAGGATGGGATTGACACTCAGAGAACTTAACAGAAATATTTCTAGATAATTCTGCCACTGATTATGTGGACATGATATCATTAAGCATAACTTGGAAAAGCTATTATGTATCCAATTTCTGACACAGTGGTTGGAAAATTAAAAAAAATTAAATGTGTTTGTTGAATAGAGTAGTAATTAAATATTAATATTATTTATTGAATTAGTAAATGATCAGTGTTGCCCTAGAAATCATAAATTTGAAAGAAAAAGTTGAGATCACTGGTTCAGTCTTCTCTATTTATAAACATACAAATAGTATTCATTAATATAATTTGATTTTACTTTATAAGTTGCAGTTTTGGGGATCAAACTGAGGGCTCATGCTAAGTGCTCCCCCACTCAGCTATACCTCCACCCTCTAATTTTATTTTTAATTAAGCTTTTGTAGATAAAGCTGGCATTTCTATAGACTATTCACTGAATTTTTGTAAACAATGGGTTATATATTTGAAAAAATAAATTACAATCCAAATGCTCATTGTACTGCTTGCAAAATTAGAGATTGATTAATATGTACAAATATATAAGCCAATGCAAAGTTAAAATATGTAAGTGGCTATTTCTCTAGTATTAGATTGGACAAGACTCTTCAAAAGAAAACACCAAAGACAGATCTCTAGGAAAATATTGGTAGAAATAACTAAGTAATCTAAAATGGCTTTATGCCTAAAAAATTCCTAGCAATGTTAAAAAATGCAAAATTAAAAAAAACCCATTTGTATATTTTAATATTTAACAAAATACTCCAACACTGTCCTTATTCTCATTCTACGAAAGTAGATACTTTGCATCTCCATTTCTGGATCTTCTAAATTTTAAAATTTTCTTAGTCACTCTTTGCAATTCTCAGTTTTATTCATTTCCAAATCCAATATATTAAATTATATATATATATGTATGTATGTATAAATGTATGTAAATAAATTACTATTGTATGATTCAGCCACTTCATACATAGATTTTTGTCCCCCAAGAATAAAAAGTATTCTTGCAAAAACTTGCACATGAATATTCATCTCAGCTTTATCCATAATAGTTAAAAATGGGACACAATCCAAGTGCAATCAACACATGAGTGATAACTTGTGGTAACAGTGAGATACTTCTTAGTATTTGATACATGGTACAAATTAGATATATCTTAAAATATGTATGCTGAGCCAAGGAAGACAGACAAAAAAGTGAACCCATAAATTACTCACTCACAGAAGATTCCAAGAATGCAAACTAGACAAGTGTGATGGACCTGAACTAGTGATTACAAAAGGGCATGAGGAAATTGTGGATGATGTGGCAGTTCATTATCTTGATTGGGGTCATTGGTTCAAATGACCCCATACTAATTGAATTGTATAACTTAAATATATGCAGCATAGTGTATGTCCATTAGATATCAATAAAAAATCACAAGTATGTATAAATGATAAATGAATATACAATAAACATATGTGTACTCCATGGAATCATGGAAACATAATAAAGTCTGCAGAAAATGAAGTTCTAAAACACCATATACCATATGCATGATTATTGCAAAGCTCAAAAATAAAAGAAATTCATTTCCCTTTCAGAGGATTTGTCACTGATATATAGAAATGCTTTAGATTTATGGGTGTTGATTTTGTATCCTGCTAATTTTCTGAATTCATTCATGAGTTCTAGAAGTTTTCTGGTGGAATTGTTTGGGTCTTCTAGGTATAAAATTATATCATCAGCAAATAATGATAATTTGAGTTCTACTTTACCTATCTGTATCCCTTTAATTTCTTTCATCTGTCTTATTGCTCTGGCCAGCATTTCAATTACTATGTTGAATAGAAGTGATAAAAGAGGGCATTCCTGTCTTGTTTCAGTTTTTAGAGGGAATGCTTTCAATTTTTCTCCATTTAGAATAATGTTGGCATGGGGATTAGCATATATAGCTTTTACGATGTTGAGATATTTTCCTGTTATCCCTAGTTTTTCTAGTGTTTTGAGCATGAAGGGGTGCTGTATTTTTTCAAATGCTTTTTCTGCATCTATTGATATAATCATATGGTTCTTATCTTTGAGTCTATTGACATGATGAATTACATTTATTGTTTTCCGTATGTTGAACCATCCTTGCATCCCTGGAATGAACCCCACTTGATCGTGGTGTATTATATTTTTGATATGTTTTGTATCTGTTTTGCTATCAGTGACAAATCCTCTGAAAGGGAAATGAGGAAAACTACCCCATTTACAATAGCATAAAAAAAAAAAAAACCTTGGGAATCAACAATCAACTTAACCAAAGATGTGAAAGAACTCTATAATGAAAACTACAGAACACTAAAGAAAGAAAATATGGAAGACCTTAGAAGATGGAAAGATCTACCCTGTTCTTGAATAGGCAGAACCAATATTGTCAAAATGACCATACTAACAAAAGCACTATATAGATTTAATGAAATGCCAATCAAAATCCCAATGACATTCCTCATAGAAATAGAAAAGGCAGTCATAAAATTCATCTGGAAAAATAAGAGACCCAGAATAACTAAAGCAATCCTTAGTAAGAGGAGTGAAGCAGGTGGCATCACTATACCAGACCTTAAATTATACTACAGAGCAATAGTAACAAAAACAGCATGGTATTGGCATCAAAATAGGCTGGTAGACCAATGGTACAGAACAGAGGACACAGAGACTAACACATATAATTTCAGTTATCTTATATTAGACAAAGGCGCCAAAAATGTACATTGGAGAAAAGATAGCCTCTTCAACAAATGGTGCTTGGAAAACTGGAAATCCATATACAAGAAAATTAAATTAAACCTCTCTCACCATACACAAAATTCAACTCAAAGTGGATCAAGGATCTAGGAATTAGACCAGAGACACTACACCTAATAGAAGAAAAAGTAAGCTCTAATCTCCAACATGTTGGATTAGACCCCAAGTTCCTTAGTAAGAATCCTGTAGCACAAGAATTAATACCAAGAATCAATAAATGGGATAGACTCAAATTACAAAGCTTCTTCTCAGCAAAAGAAACAAGCAGTGAGGTGAACAGAGAGCCTACTAATTGGGAACAAATTTTTACCACATGCGCATCAGATAGAGCACTAATCTCTAGAATATATAAAAAACTCAAAAATCTTAACACCAAAAAAACAAAAAACCCAATCAATAAATGGGCCAAGGAACTGAACAGACACCTCTCAGAAGAAGATATACAATCAATCAACAAATACATGAAAAAATGCTCAACCTCTCTGGCAATTAGAGAAATGCAAATCAAAACCACTCTAAGATTTCATCTCACACCTGTCAGAATGGAAGCTATTAAGAACACAAACAACAATAAATGTTGGAGAGGATGTGGAGAAAAAGGCACACTCATACATTGTTTGTGGGACTGCAAAATGGTGCAGCCAATATGGAAAGCAGTATGGAGATGCCTTGGAAAACTTGGAATGGAACCACCTTATGACCCAGCTATCCCACTCCTTGGTCTTTACCCCAAAGACTTGAAAACAGCATACTATAGGGACACAGCCACATCAATGTTTATAGCAGCACAATTCACAATAGCTAAACTGTGGAACCAACCGAGATGCCCATCACTATATGAATGGATAAAAAAAAATGTGGTATATACACACAATGGAGTAGTACTCAGCAATAAGAGAGAATAAAATCATGGCATTTGCAGGTAAATGGATGGAGTTAGAGAATATAATGCTAAGTGAAGTTAGCCAATCCCAAAAAGCCAAATGCCAAATGTTTTCTCTTATATAAGGAGGCCAATTCACAGTGGTGTTGGGATGGGGAGCATAGGAGGATTAGAGGAATACTAAAATGGCCAATGGGGAGGGAGGGAAGGGAGGGGCCAAAAGGGTGAAGAAAAAAAAATAAAGATGGTAGAACGAGATGGATATCATTACCCTAAGTGCATGTATGAAGTCACAAATGGTGTGAATACACTTTGCATACAACCAGAGATATGTAAAAATGTGCTCAATGTGTTTAATATGAAATGTAATGCATTCTGCTGTCATTTATAACAACTTAGAATAAAAAATAAATTAAAAAATAAATAAACTAAGAAGTATAAGTTATTGATAATGTTTTGTTCTTGATATAAGTAATGTGCTCGCATGTATTCATTTTATTTTTACTAACAATTGTACATTGCATAATTTTTCACATATCAAATATTATTATACAAGTTAGAATAAGGAAGAATAAAATATATAAATAAAATCAGTAATAGAGTATTGGTTGTAATAATTATGCCTTAGCAATGGGTTGTTCTTAGAGTTTAGTGGAGTAAAATTTACTTCAAGGTATTCATGATGATGGTGATAGGAATGTAACAGATACACAGAAAAAGTTTCAGAAGGAATCTATCATTTGGAAATCATATTCCAACTCATACTTTTGCCAATTTACTTATTAGTCTTTATTAAGATACACAGACCTTTAGTATATGACATTGTAAATTATAAAAGTTATTTTTATTTAGTCATTGAGTTTGCTCACAGACAAATCTATAACCCATAACTCATGTATTTTTTATTCTAATTAATCATCATTTTATCTCACTGAAACATCTTGAATATGAGATATAGTAAAGACATAAGAGGAATCAATCAATAAGAATCAATTCTTAACAGCCTTTTCAAGACTTAATAGTGCAAAACCGTGATTAAATCTGTTCTTATTAATTTAAAAATGCTATCATGATGGCAGGAATTTTCTTTACATTTTATGTAAGTAGAATTATGCTGCTAAATTCTTTAAATTTAACTGCAATGTTAGGTATTTCAATAAAGAACATTATTTGTATGGTACATAGCAAGACAGAAACATCTGGTGTTTATGCATTTTCTGCTAAATCACAGATGACTAATTATTTTCCTTGTGTCAGGAAAAAAATTGATTAATCACCCATTCTTGTTTAGCCTAATGTTCTGCAGCTAAGGTCTATTTCTTGAAGTCTTCAGCCTTCTTTGGACATTTTGTGGCCAGTCTTAAATCTAGATGTATTTATTTCCATATTTCTTCAAAAATTTTCAAATACTCTTGAACATTTTTGCATGTACATACATTTTAAAAGTATTATTTTCAAGCAATCAAAAACATAAGAAATTTCACATGCCTGAACACAGATTAATTTGACGATATTTCCTATCTTTACCTTGCTAAGACCCCCACTGCCAAAAATATCTGCTGACTTATTTATGGGTTTACATATATTTCAGTAAGCTTTTATGGTTTCGTTGTGTAGTTTGTACACACTTCTAAAATTTTTTACATAATTTGTGTTGAATTATATTTTCTGATATACAAACAGGTTATGGGTTATTGTATATGGATTATTCCATAACCTGTGAGTGGGAATCATAACGACTGATATGGGGTGAGAAAAAGACAAGAGTTTGCAATTTAAATACAGAAACAAATTTAGACTAACAGTTCTAAAGGGAACTAGCTTCAAATCTATGTCACTCTGTGTTATTGTGCTTTCCAAGTAATTCAGAAGCAACAGTTTCCCTAATGGCCACTTTTTGTTTGTTTGTTTGCCTTCCCCAGCCAGAATCACCCACACTGCATCTTGCATTTAAATGACACTGTTTTTATGGCTCTATTTTTAAAAAATCTGTTTTACAAAATTAATGTTCAGAGAGCAAAAATAAATGATATAGAAAACAGTGGGCAAAGCATTCCTTGCTAGGAGCAGAATCAGATTATGGCAAATGTGTTAACAAAGGAATTTTCTTTACTGTCAAAGCAGTTTTCATAATCCCTGATCTTAGCAAGATTTTATCATTTTATGCTACTACTGACTTTTATGTGTTACACATTTTAACTTTTCAAAATGGAAATAACTATTATAGTTATCTTTCTTGTTTTATAAGTAATCAGACCACAAGAAGTCACAGAGAGCTGATGGAAGAGATGCACAGAATCTGGAATCTGAGCGAGTACAGTCATTTGGGTAGGACTAGGGGTAGCCTTCCTTAGGAAAAGTGTATAGGTGCATATGTGGGTGTTTAGCAGAGATTATGCCACAGATAGTTGTCCCTTTACAATCGTTCTTTCTTTCACTGTAGAGAATCCACACTTTTTTCCTTAGTTTTTTAACTGTTGCATTATCATTATACATGATAGTAGGATTCATTGTTACCTATTCATAATGCTTTATGGTTTTTATATGAGATGTCCCCCAGAAGCTCATGTGTAAAATGATGCAAGAAGTTTCAGAGGTGAAAATGATTGGGTTACAGGAGCCTTAAACATATCAGTGAATTAATTTTCTGATAGGGATTAATTGAGTGGTAACTGAAGGCAGGTGAGGTATGGCTGGAGGAGGACATGTTTTAGGGATATATTTTTGTCCCTGGAGAGTGGAGTATGCATGCATGTCTCCCCCCCCCCTCTCTCCCTGCTTCTTGATATGATGATTTGAGCTGCTTTCCTCCACCACACTCCTCTGCCATAATGTTCTACCTCATATCAAGCCCTGAGGAATGGAGCCAGCCTACTATGAACTGAGACCTCTGAAACCATGAGCCCCCAATAAACTTTTCCTCCTTTAATTGTTCTTGTCAGTATGTTTGGTCAGAGGAATAAAAAAGCTGACTAAAACTTATATACATAATATAACAGTATAATTTCATCAATTTTGTTCCCCAGTACTTCCGCTTTCTCTTCCTTCTTCCCTGCTGCTGGTCCCCTTTCTCTACTTTACTTATCTCTCTTCTATTTTCATGAGATTTCCCCTTATACACACACACACACACACACACACACACACACACACACTTTTTTTCCCTTTCTATTTTCTCTCTCTAGCTTCCACTTTCTGAGTTAGCCTTATTTTCATAAAACATAATGCTCTGGAGTTCTGTCCATTTCCTTTGTTGTCTTTTATATAGTGATTTTTAAAATGTATTTTTTGTTTTTGTTACATGTCAATAGATTATAATTTGAAATATTATTCAAACATAGAATAACTTGTTCCTATTGGGATCCCATCATTGTGGTTGTACATGATGTGGAGTTAAATTGGTGGAGTATTTATATTTGTGGATAGGAAAGATATGTCTTATTTATTCTGTTGTCTTTTCCTATTCCCATCCTCCCTTCTTTCTCTTCATTCCTCTGTGTCTAGTCCAAAGAATTTCTAATCTTCCCTTCCCTTGTTGTTAGCATCCACATATCAGAAAGAACATTCGACCTTTGTTTTTAGGGGACTGGCTTACTTCACTTATCATAATATTCTCCAGTTCCATCCATTTACTGGCAAATGCCATGATTTTATTTTTCTTTATGGCTGAATAATATTCCATTGTGTGTATATGCCACATTTTATTTATCCAGTAATCTGTTGTAAGGCATCTCTCTAGTTTGGTTCCATAGCTTGACTATTGTGATTTGAGCTGCTATAAGCATTGAAGTGGCTATGTCATTGTAGTATGCTGATCTTAAGACCTTTTGGTATTAAACCAAGGAGTGGGATAACAGGGTCAAATGGTGATTCCATTCCATTTTCCTGCAAATTAGAATCTAATGCAACCCACACAACACTAATAAAGAATCTTGAGTAGGGGCAATGGGAGATGGAGTAAAACACAGGGACAAAGAAAACACAGACAAATTTAAGCAAAGCTGGGGCCAGGTGGGACACTGAACTTTGATTAAGGATCAATGACCCAGAAGTAGCTCTGCAGGTTTATTATATAGGATCCCATAATCAGGAAGTTAAACTATAGGGGCATTGTAAATTGTTCAAGGCTTGTGAGTTATCAAAAGGCTTCTTTGTGCACTAAAAATTATAGAGCTAGAAATATTTTTGCAGCTATCTTATTACAGTGCTAGGATCACCCTGCTGTCATCTTGCTGCACGCAGGAAGCCCACTGTACCGGAATGTCTGATAATTGTTAGCATCAGAGCTGAGGGTCAAGGCTGTTAACATCTGGCAAGGAGTGTTTCCCAGGCTTGGCTTTTGCCAACACCACAGGATCAGCCAAGGACCACTCTTCCCAGAAATCCACATGTTTTAACTTAGCACTTCTCTCAGGAAATGACTGCTGTCTTAAAAATTTTGCTTGAAGGTAGGTACTATGGCATTATGACCGAATTCTGGATGATGGGACATGAGTTTGGATTAAGGCCTATAGTAACCATGTACATTCCTTCCACTCATTACCTTTCCATTAGATTTAATATGAAAATGATATTATAAGCTATGACATATCTTAAACCATATAATATACAGGAGTAAATCCTTGAGGAAAATATACAAAGAGATCTGTTTCTCACTACCACATGGCTGCCATTTTAAGCACTGGCAATTCCCCAGGTTGTTACTTCAGAGGGAAAGAGTTGTCTGTCTTGCCTAAACAACTATTACTCTTAAAGCAGCTAAATTTTTATGCTAATCAATTTGTTTGTATTTATTTAACTTCATCATTCAATGTTTAAACCAACTCTATTAATATATCATGAAGTTGCAATCAAATAAAATTACTTAATTCATGAAATCAAAAGAATTAAGGCAGAGTTTTTTTTGTTTGCTTAATCATTATACATATTCAAATATACTGTTCTGAACATACTGCTAGTAATATTAGCACATAATTAATTAAAAGCAGTTAGGGAGAGTGAATGTTTTATGCTATTAACACACAAGTTATTTTAAAATTAGAATAATTTTATCTTAATTTTCCCTCTTAAAATTTCATTTTTTATATATTTTATGCTGTCTAAATAAAATAAATATTATCTCATAAATTATTGACATGTTAAAAACAACTTAATGGCTTTTGCATTTTTCAGCCCATTTCAAAACTTAGGGTTTTTATTAAGTAGCACCATATCAGGCACACAGGGGGACAACGTGTCTAAAGGGTAAGGAGGAAAGAAAAATACAAAGATTGAAAAGAGCGTATTACTGACTTGGTCACAGGTTCAGAACAAGCTCATTGCTGCTTGGTCTGGCATGTACATCAGCAAGAACACAGATGCTGTATGTCAAGGTGAGAGTGCTGAAATGCAAGGCAAGGTGCTGTGCCATAGTGTGCATGAACAACTTGAGAGACCTGATTAGCAGCTAAGATATTCAAGATGGTTTACTAATTACTATAAAGTTGACAACAAAGCTCTTTCTAGTTCTTTCCCAGGCAAAGTCTTGAGACTTGCAAAAAAGAAATTTAGTGCCGGGCAATCTTTCTGCAAGTCCACAGTAACATTAAACACTAGTTATCTGAAGAAGCAAAGCATAGGACTGAAAACTGGTGTGGAGACCAGTTTATAATACTTGGACATTTAAAAAAAATGTATCACATGGAAAACAAATACTAGAAGCATCTCTTTAAATGATTTGGCATCTTTTAAGTAATTGTGGTCTACTTTTAAGGTTAAAGGTATTTTTAAGATTAAGCATCTGGACAGGATATGCAGCCACTAGGGAAACCTGACATTTCCAGGAGTCAAATGAGTCAAAGTCTGAGAAGCCCTGAGTATTTTGGGAAGCCGCCTGGCTGTATGTGGAGCATCCAAGACACTGGCAATGCTTATGAAAGATATAAATGTTTAACATCCAGTAAGATACAGAGTAAACCTGACTAGAAGCCATCTTAATGGATCGAATATATTCATTTACCTGATCTGGGTTGCACTGTAGGTTCATAATCCCTGGAACCTCTTTTAACTCAACGATAGGGAGCTATCTTACTATATTCTAATCCATTTAATTCTGCAATTTTTCCTGAAATATCTGCAAATAATAGAGAACTTTACAGGCTAGTTTTTGATGAATTATATGAATATTTGACTCTTTCAATAAAAGGTACCTATTATTTTACTAAAAGAAAATTGTCCATAGAAATGATTACATTAAAGTAAATAATCTCCACATATTGAATAATATTGTTATGGTTTGGATGTGAAGTTTCCCCTAGAAGCTCACATGTGAGACAATGCAAGAAGGTTCAGAGAAGAAATGATTGGGTTATGAAAGTCTTAACCCAATCAGTGAATTAATTACCTGATGGATTATTTGAGTGGTAACTGAAGGCAGGTGGGGTGTGGCTGGAGGAGGTGGGGGGAATTAGCGGTGTGACTGTGGGGTATATATTTGTATCTGGTGAGTGGAGTCTTTCTCTGCTTCCTGATCATCATGTGAGCCACTTCCCTCTGCCCCACTCTGCCACCATAATATTCTGCTTCACTTCGAGCCCAGAGGAATGGAGTCAGCCTTCTATGGATAAAGACCTATGAAACAATGAGCCCTCAAATAAACATTTCCTCCTCTATAATTGTTTTGGTTGGATCTTTTAGTCAGAGCAGTGAAAAGTGACTGAAACAAATATTGAATCCAAAACTTGATATTCAAAAAAGATCCAATCTTTTGTAATTGTTTGG
Source organism: Tamias sibiricus (assembly GCA_025594165.1). Lineage (NCBI taxonomy): Eukaryota > Metazoa > Chordata > Mammalia > Rodentia > Sciuridae > Tamias > Tamias sibiricus. Next base: position 135,753,594 of record CM046658.1, on the reverse strand, counting down.
TAATTTCAAAGCACAATATTTTATGAAAATTTTAAGAACCGTTAAAAAAAAGGAAAATATTCCAGAGGAGTGAATATCAATAATAATATATGTTAGTGGTCAAAAATCCACTATTTACTTTTATATATTTGTGCTTTTTTGGAATACAACACTGTGATTAAATAATATTTCATGCTATCATAAACTTTTTCCATATTTATAAGAAGCCTCTAGCACTGGAAATTAGTTATAACTTCATTTTAGAAATGTGAGAATAAAAGATCACCATTCTAGTTCTCTGAAGATAGTGTATAACTTAGCTATATATTTGTTGAATCACCCTGTGAATACAGAATAATGGTCTGTGATGTTTAATACTTTTGGTTAAAATCCATTTTTATGGTTCAAGAAATGTGTGTTGACCCATGCACTCTATGTACTGATTTATCTACTTCGCATCTAGTGAACCTCAAATGGTTTTAAAAGAGTTCTGAAGATGTCATTGAACATCTGAAAGTATTTTATGATACTTATATTTTTTAAAAAAAGATTTCCCATTACAAAAGAGTTTAAATTGCCCAAACTATAAAAGGATTATTTTTCTAGCAAGTGAACCTGTGTTCTGTTCCATGTGCCCTTCCTGTATTCTACAGACTTTCTCAGTAATGCAGGATCAATTCTACTGGAGCTCAGGCAATTAACTCTTTGGCTGCAGTTCACCTGCTAACTTGATATCCCATCCTAGTGGATACCAGGACTTGAATTTCACCCACCCTAGATGACTCTTTGAACTCAGTGTGGGGTTGTTATATGAACTAGATTTTAAGTCATTTCAAAATTGCTCCATGACACTCACAGATGGAGAAAGGCAAGAACAGCTTCCCCAGGAAGTGTGTGTTCATTACAGATCACTTTTTTAATAAACATGCTTTACTTTTTTAAAAAAGGAAATTTGTATTTCTTAAGCCAATTAGGATTGTAGGGTCTTCTAAAATACGTTAGGTTTCTTATTAACATGTGTTAATGACATGCTTAAGAATTATAGACTAATTTTTCTTAAGAAGGTGGAGGAAGTAATTGTTTTAAAGCTTTTTTACAATATTCTGAGATACCGATTTTTCTAATAGGATGGAAAGAAGTATGAAGTAGTTAAAATATTTATTTTCTATTTCCCCAAAGAGTATCCTTGATAAACTGCAAATAAAATTCCCCCCTGACCAACTCCTCAAAGCTATTCTGTTGTTTTTCTCAGAAATGGCAGGTTCCTCAGAGAGAGAAACCTACCTTCCAGTAATGAGGACAATGGGAGTTCCAGCTGCTGTTATGCTGCCACTCTGAGTTATGAAGTATAGCCATTGCTCTCATCTGTCATAGAAGACAACAAAGGAAAGACTATATGCTAGCTTAATACAGGGGATATGTAAGACTTGCTGTCTCTCCTTTTAATCTAGAAAATTAACTAAGTGATTGCACTGAAAGAAATGTGTTTGTATCTGAATTAGTGATGAATAAAATGAATCCAGATTTCAAATATGCAGTATTTTAGATTTTCTTAAAATTCCTTCATTTTAGCTGGGCACAGTGGTGCATGCCTATAATCCCAGCAGTTTGGAGGCTGAAGCTGAAGAAGGATCATGAGTTCAAAGGCAGCCTCAGCAATGGCAAGATGCGAAGCAAATCAGTGAGACCCTGTCTCTAAATAAAATACAAAATAGGGGCTAAGGTTGTGGCTCAGCACTAGAGCACTCACCTAGCATATACGAGGCCCTGGATTCAATCCTCAGCACCATATAAAAATAGATAAATGCATTGTGTCCAGCTGCAACTAAAAAAAATAAATAAATAAATATTTTTTAAAAATACAAAATAGGACTGGGGTTGTGGCTCAGTAGTCAAATGCCCCTGAGTTCGATCCCCATCCCTCCCTCCCCCAAAAAATCCTCTCATTTTAAATTCATATTTAAAACAAAGTCTTTATGATGAATACTTAAAAACAGCTTTTGCATCTGGGGTGGTGGCACATGCCTATAATCCCAGGCTCAGGAGGCTGTAACAAGGGGATCAAAAATTTGAAGCCAGCCTCAGCAACTTAGCAAGACCTTATCTCAAGATGAAAATTAAAAAGGGCCGGGCGTGGTGGCGCACGCCTGTAATCACAGCACTTTGAGAGGCTGAGACAGGAGGATCGCAAGTTCAAAGCCAGCCTCAGCAATGGCGAGGCACTTAGCAACTCAGTGAGACCCTGTCTCTAAATAAAATACAAAAAAGGGCTGGGGATGTGGCCCAGTGGTTGAGTGCCTCTGAGTTAATCCCGGTACCGCAAATAAATAAATAAATAAATAAATAAAATAAAATAAAAGGGATAGGGACCCTGTTGTGGTGTGAACTAATCAATAAAATCAGTAAGAGTGTAAGTTTAGGTTATAGATTAGTAAAAAAAAATATAGATTGTGGACATAAGATTTTGATAAGTAAAATAAGGTAAGACAATATGTGTTATAAGATTAATGATGTTAAAATACCTTAGCCTGCTCTAGTTGTAGTTATAAGAGAAAAGAAATAATAATATAGTGGTAACTACATAGCTTTTATAAGATATAAACATAAGATTAAGCTTTAAAAATGTTTGTAATAAAATGATAAGTGTGTGTGTGTAAGGTCCCATTTACTTATAGTCATAAGTAAATGTTAAGATAATATAGAGATAATATAATTAAATTACAAGATAGTTATAGCTGCATAAGACAATTATAAAGCAAGAACTGTCATAAACAGGCCTAAGACTCCATTTTGGTGCCTTCTATTAAAAACCTGTTACAAGAGCTGTTTCTGAGAAACTGAAATGAAAGCTGTTTTTTTATATATTGTTTTTCTGTACTTTGTACCCCATAAAAAGTACTCAACCCAGGACATGGTGGTCTTGGTGACCTATATGACTTTGAAGTAGATTCTCGCCCCCACTAACCACCTGCTCAAACCCAGGATATGGTTGTCTAACACCTGCTGGACCCAAGATGCGGTTGTCTGAGTTGCCCTGCTAACAGGGTTCTTCAGCGTCTGTAATCTGCTTGCTTGCTAACTGGAAAATTCCAGTCTTGCCTCGGGCTCTCGGTTCTGCTAACTACTATTCTAGCTTCTGTGATTAGTTTGCTTACATGATGCTAAGGAAAGTCCCTGAGCTGTGGTTTTCATCCTTAAATTCTCAAGACACAGGCCAGGAAATTGCTATTCTCCCACAGAGCTTCAGTCTCTACAGGTGACAGTCCCTGGCCAGGTAATAAAGCTCTCTAAGTTGTTTTAAATTTGGACTTTGAGTGTTTTCTGAGTGGCTCCTTATAACAGACACGACTCAGTGGTAGAGTGCCCTTGGGTTCAATACCCAGTACCACTAAATAAATAAACAAAAGAATAAATAACCAGGTTCACAATATTTCCAGTAAGCATGTACTTTCTAGTGAAAACATTGATCTTTATGTCAGCAGTCTTGAAAGGGATTCTAGATCTTCTATTAAAAAGCAGTTGCATGAAAACAAATTAGCCAAATATAATAAACTTTTAATTCTGACATATATATATACAATATTTAAATATACTCCTTTGACTTAGTTTAATCAGATTCAAGTATTTGTAACATTCTTCATCATTAAAAGCCAACAATATCATTCAGTATATGGTCAATATGCAAATATATAGTGTGGGAAATTACCACAGCCTATATAATATAAACCCAACATCCATTTATTTGAATGAAAATGTTATGAGGTGACTTGAATTTATTAAAAAATATTAGTTAATATCACCAAGGAAATGTTTTCTAAATATTCACTTATATTCTACTTCTAGATTTCTTAATTCTATAATAAGGGAAACTTATCTTAGGAATCCTGTGTCTTTTGTCTAAATTTTTAGAATAATACAGCTCTTGAGTTGGGTTTACAATCCATGTCATCTTACTTTAATTCCACTGCTCTAAGCTACCCATAGATTAATAATATTTTTAGGAAGTGACAGCATTAATTGAAGTAGAAATATTCCCCCAAATAATTGATTTGGTATCTTTATTTTATGATGATTTTTACTCTTTTACAATATATTCTATTTCATATTTACTGAATGCCTTTTATGTGCTAACCATGTGTTCAATACCTGGTCAAGCCAGAATAATTGAGTTACGTGTTCCTTATGAGGAACTTTCAATGTTAAGAGAGTTATACATGTCTTTAAGTAGCTCTAGTGACAGGAATACCAGGGTTGCCAAAAGGAAATAGGATGCACTGTCAAGTATGTCACAGGAAAATCTTGGTGCTTTTCAACTGATGTTTATTTTCTTTTAGCAAAATTTAATCATGTGTTGCTCAGTCTAGACATCCACCATCTGTGGTATAAAATATAAACAATATCGAGGATTTAGAAAACACGAAGAGATGACAGCTTTCTGAACTCCACTAGACACCTATCTATCTCAAGATCCTTTGTAGGTAATGCTTCTAGATGAGCCAGAGACTCAGTAAGTATGATGCTTACAGTTTATTTTCAGACACTATTTAACCCCATATTATGCTATTTTTGATACCTTCTCTCTGTCTGAAACTTCTTAAATCTCAGCTAACTTTTCATAAGTTCTTTTAAAGTAAAAGAGTAATAGTTATGCAATTGTCAAGCTTGATCTTGTATCTTACTTTTAAAGTTTTAAGAAGACTATCTCAAGAGATTTCTCAAATATTCATTTTATCATTTGTTTAAACACCATTTAAAACCTGTCAAGTTTATGATGAAATCTCATGTCATATTCTAATTAAACTGAAAATAACTTATGTGATATTAACAACTTCAATACAGTGGGAATGTATATTTCCTTTTATTTTAATTTACAATCAATCTTTAACACTACTTGCCTAATGTATTAAATTCACTCTTTTTTTTCCCAAAGTATGACACTTAGTAAAAGAAAGTACATTTTATAGACATTTCTTTATGCAATTCAATTAGAACAACAGAATTATTGTTATTTTTTTAAATTTATTGGTTCTTTTTGGTTATACCTGACAGGAGAATCCATTTAAAATGATTATACAAGCATGGAATATATCTTATTCTAGTTAGAGTTCTATTCTTGTGAATGCACATGATGATGAGATTCACTGTGTTGTTTTCATATATGTACATGGGGAAATTATGTCAGATTCATTCCACTGGTTTTCATTTGCTTATCTCTCCCTCCCTTCCCTTCATTCCCCATTGTCTAATCTACTGCACTTCTCTTCTTCCACTCACTCCACCCCCTATCACATATCAGAGAAAACATATGACCTTTGTTTTTTTTTTTTGGGGGGGACTGGTTTACTTCACTTAGTATCTGTGCATTTGATGGTAACAGAATTATTTTATTAAGATGTTGGTATATTATATTTTTAGAGCTTTTTGTTTCTTTTTTTTTTTATTAGTTGGAATATATTTTATTCTAGTTAGGACCCCATTCTTATGGAGGCATATGATGGTGGGATTCACTGTGATGTTCTCATATATGTACATAGGAAAATCATATCAGATTCCAAAAATATGGAATGCTTCATGAAGTTGCGCAGGGGCTATGCTAATCTTCTCTGTATCGTTCCAATTTTAGTATATGTGCTGCCGAAGTGAGCACTGATATATCTTTTTAACTCAGAAAATGCATAGATGGATAATATAAAGACACTGTACCTACAAATATAAATGTTTGATCAAATATATTACATTTAAAGAGATAGAGAATGTATAATCACGGTGAGGTTTGGAATGCCTTTTATTATTTTATTACTAAATAACCATACACTGTATGGGGTTCTTCTAAAGAAAGGCTGGGTATTTATCTTTTTGCTTTATTTATTTCTAGAGTTATTTTTATGGATAATTAAAATACTAAATTTCAAATGCTTGTATTTAGTATATTTATCAGTCAGGATCCCAGCTGGAAACAAACAGCAGTTAAAATTAGAATAATTGTTGCAGGGCTTAATAAAGAGACTAAATATAAAATAAGTAAGAAATTTTTAAAAATACTGCATGAGATGTCCCTTGACTTTAAATCTAATGACTAATGTCATAATCAGACATAAATCCTCTGTAAAGAGCCTGGGAAGAAGAGTTTTTGGAATCTTGAAAGGAAGTTTCCTGTTGTGAAGGCTGCCTTGAAAGAGCAGCTTCCTTTGGTTGAGGGACCTAGGCAAACCCAAAATAAAAGTAGTAAGGGGCTAAATGTCCTGATTTCCTTCTCCTCTGATCCTGTAAAGCATCTGCTATTTACTAAATTCAACCAAGAGTGTGAGTACATGGGTGTCCTTTGATGTGCTTTATATGGTTAGTCTTTAGAGACACCAGTGCAGGGTGGATCTTGAAAAGCAAACAAGATATCAGACATAGTAGTTAAGAAACAGTCAAACTGCTAGGCTAAGTAAACAGTGCACAGACCATTTTTAGCCCATCAATATAAGGCAAATAAACTAAAAGTTTTATTAATAAGGCCTAATTGATATCAGACTAATTTATTCAGAGTTGTGGGCAAACAAGTGGAAGTAGTATTAATTACCCTCCTCTGAAAGTCATAAGTTGAATACCAAAGCATAATATCATTTGGTTATTTTAAGCCTATACATACAATTGGACTTGTTCATTTCTTTACAGTGAAATTCGGTTGCTACCTGGTCAGGGATATATCAAGGTACAACTAGGTGTTGATGACACATTCAAACAAGTCACTCATACCCTTTTATTACCAAGCCTTCTGGCTGGGCTTGTCTTCTCACACTGTTCTCTCCCTTGTCTCTTGCTCAGATTTTTATAAACTAAAAACAAAGTGGTGGAACAGGTAGTTCCAAATTTTGCTTTCTCTTAGAATTAAATAAAAGCAATCAGAAATGATTAGAGACAATTTTGTCAGAAATTCTGGAAAATGGTCAAAGAATTAGAGGAACCAAGAAATGATAAATCAAGAAAAGATAACTAGAACTGGGATTGTAGCTCAGTGGTAGAGTGCTTGCCTCACACATGTGAGGCATTGGGTTTAATCCTCAGTACCACAAAAAAGTAAATGAACAAATAAAACAATGGTATCAAAAAAAAAAAAAAAAAAAGGAAAAGAAAAAGAAAGGTGACTAAGGGGCTGGGGTTGTGGCTCAGTGGTGGAGTACTTGCCTGGCATGTGTGAGGCACTGGGTTCGATCCTCAGCACCACATAAAATGAATGACTAAATAAAATAAAGGTATTGTGTCTGTCTACAACTAATTTTTTTTAATGAAAAAACAGACAACTTAAAGACAATAGGACGTCTCTGTGATGATTTTACTTTCCCTCCTCTCTCTGACATAGCCTTGAAAAGAAAAGCTTACATTCCTGTGGGATCTGGCCCCTGGTTCTAGAAGTAACAGAGCATATCATATTTATAGATTATTGCGTATATTTGTCCTAACCTGTCTGGGAAATATCTAAAAGACTGACGTAAATATCTTGTTTTCATTTCTAATTCAGAACTCAGGCCAAAATAATGGTAAGGAATACAATTGTCACAAGAGTTAATTTTGGAAGGGCTCAAAATAAATGGATATCTATAGATTTCAACAAAAGAAAGAAAGAAAACAATAACAAAAATTTTCTTCAGACCAGAAAATCCTGGATAAGTGGAGTAACTTGATTTCTAGAGTTAGGACATTAACATCTTACTCAGAATTCAATTAAAAGTTACATGCAACACAAGGAAAAATTAATGTATGTAAATAATACATAGGAACTATCCCTCATGAAACTCAGATGTGGTACTTAATCAACAAAATCTTAAAACACTTGTCTTAAATATGTTCAAAGAACTAAAGTAAAATATGGACAAGGAACAAAAGATGTCAGAAAAAAAAGGATGAATGAAAAATGAGAATATCAAAGAGATTGATTAGGAAAAGAAATGAAGCAGAAACACTGTAGCTGAAAAGTAAATCTGAAATAAAAACTGTGCTTGAAGGTTTGTGTGGTAAATTTGAGCAAGCCAAAACAAGAATCAGCAAACTTAAAAAGAGGAGAATTTAAATTATTAAGTCTGAGGAATAGAAATTTAAATACAACGAAGTAAAGTGAGCAGAGCTCAAGGGACAAGAGGGACACAGTCAACAAACAAACAAAAACAATATATGCATATGAAAGTATCAGAAGGAGAAAAGATAAATGAGTAGAAAATACATTTAAAAAATAATACTCAGAAACTTCTTAGAATAGTTGAAATACATGAATATACAAGTACAAGAATCTTAAAATTTCTGGGTAAGATAAGCTCAAAGAGACCCACACCAAGACACAAGAAAATCAAACTATTGCAAACCAAGGAGAACGCACAAATCATGGAGACTAGGGAGAAGCAACTTATGCAGTATAAAGAATCCCAAATCACATTAACAGCCATTTATTATAAGACTATGAAAACCAGAAGATATTGGCATGACATATTTATAGTACTAGAAAAACAAAATAAAACTGTTAACTAGAATTGTCTGTTGGTGAAACTATATTTCAAATGTGAGAACCAAGACTTTTCCAGAGAAATAAAGACTAAGTTCATTAGCCCTATACTTGTCTTCTATTATCCACAATTTCACTTTGCATTGTTTCAATTACTTACAGTCAATTGCAGTCTGAAAATATTAAATGAAAATTTCAAGAAATAAACAATGTTTTAAATTTTACACTACTCTGAATGGCATGATAAAATCTTCTGCCTTCCCACTTAGTGCTATTCTGCACTTTTGTTCAGTGTGTCCATGCTGTATAGTCTACCTACACATTAATCACTTATAGCTGTCACAATTATCAGGTCTATGCATATATGTGATAAAGGTAAATACATAGGCAAAGACAAATACTAGTATTATGTATTTTGGGTCTGTAACTCTATTTTATTTTCTACAGGATTTAAAAGCCAATATATAAAAGTAATTATAATCTATACTACTGACCACAAAATGGATAAATATGTATTTGTAACAATTAAAATGAAAAAAGGGAGGGATGGAACTGTAGGAAACAGTTTTGTAAAATATTGAAGTTAAGTTGGTATTGATTTGAACTAAGCTTTTGTTCATTTAGAATGTGAAATACCATGGTAAACACAAAAACTGAGAAATGAATTAAAATGATTAGTTACAAAAAAATAATTAAAGAAGGCAGTAGGAAGGAATGAGGAACAAAAAAGTATAAAATATACAGAAATTTTAAAATAAATGGTAGAATAAAAACCTTCTTTACCAGTAATTAAATGTAAATGAATTAAACTTTTGAAACAAAAGACAAATGTCTGCCAAATGGAAAATTAAGAAAAAAGGAAAAGAAAATAAGAAAAGATAAACAAGATTCAACACTATATCATTTTCATGACACTTACTATATAGATCAAAAGCACATAGATAGATGGCCCTCAGTATCCAGAGGTTTTGCACTCCCAATCCAACCAATTACATATTTAAAATATTTTTAAAAAATTCATCTGTGCTGAACACGTACAGATTGTTTTTCTTGTCACTATTCCCTAAACAATACAGTTTAACAACCATTTACTATTTGCATAGCATTATATTGTATTACTTATACAAGTAATTTAAAGATGATTTAACATGCCTAGGAAGATGGGTATGGATCATATATAAATGTCATATCACTTTATATAAAAAACTTGAGCATTCACAGACTTTGATATCTGTGCATGTGTTCCTGGAACCAATTCCCTCAGGTACCAAAGAAAACTATCGATCGATGGATCGGAACTGAAAATATGGAAAAAGATATTCCATGCAAATAATAATAAAAGGAAAACTGTGTGGCTACACTAATGTTAGACAAAATAAACTTTAAATCAAAAACCATTATGAGACCAAAAGAATATTTAATATTAGGTTAATTAATCAAACAATATAATAAGAATGCCAGTACAAAGAATAAAATGTGAAAATATATGAAGCAAACATTGATAGAATTAAAGGCAGTAATTGATTGCTCTACAACAAGCGTTTGAGATTTAAGGTTTCAGTTTCAATAACACACAGAAATTCTAGATTGAAGATTAATTGGAAATAGAGACTAGAATGGCACCATCAACAACTAAACCTAAGAAGCAAATCATATGCAGAATACACCACCTAAAACAGCTCAGCACACATTCTTCCTAAGTATTGCAGAATGGACCATATTTTACTCCACAAAAATTCAGGTATCATTCAAAATGTCTTCTCTAACTAGATAATTTAGAAATCAATAACAAAAGGAAAACTAAAATATTCTCAAACATGTGGAACTTAAACATCCACTGGATCAAATAAGAAATCACAAGAGAAATTAAAAACAATTGAGAGGTGAAAGCAAGTAAAAACATAATATGCCAAAACTTATGGGATGCAAAAATATAGCATTCAGAGAGTTATAGTTGTATATGCCTACATTTAAAGAAGAGATCTCAAATCAATAACCAAACTTTACTCTTTGAGGAACTGAAAACAAAAAAGCAAACTAAATTCAAATGTAGAAGAAGAAAATGAACTATAAAGAACAAAGTGAGATAAATAAAACAGATATAGAATAATAGAGATGCAATGAAAACAAATTGTCACATATCTCTTTTATATTTATTTCATATGTTCTAGTCATTTTTAGTAATTGAATCTCACTTTTTAATAGAGTACATTCTTATTTTTCAAAGGAGAACCAAAAGCTAAAATATGAAAAAATGCACAATAATGAATTCTTAACACAAAATTTGTTACCAGATTGCTCTTTGAATGATCAAAAATAAAATGTATTAATTCATAGAAAATAGGAGGCATCACCCCTGTGGAATAGCTGCCTCAGATACATGTAATCAGGGGATTCCTCAAAGAACAGCCCACTACAATAGTAAGTACATAGCAAATTCTGTAGAAAACCCTTTACCTAAAACTTCAATAGAAGTGGACATCTTCTTTTCACTAATGTTTTCATATATTTGTTTCTTTATTGCAGCCTTTAGTTCTTGCCATGGCAGGCTGATTCTAGATTTTTTTTTTTTTTTTTTTTTTTTTTTTTTTTTTTTTTTTTGGTACCAGGGATTGAACTCAGGGGCACTCAACCACTGGGCCACATCCACAGCCCTTTTTTGTATTTTATTAGGGTCTCACTGAGTTGCTAAGTGCCTCACCATTGCTGAGGCTGGCTTTGAACTTGCGATCCTCCTGCCTCAGCCTCCCAACTACTGAGATTCCAGGCATGCGCCACCTTGCCCGGCTAAGGCAGGCTGATTCGATTAAAATATATCAAAACATATCCTAATGATTCCATGTCATCTCAGTGATTCTGCTCAATACCAAGATGCACAATGGTGCTAGCATAGTGGACAGTGCCACTGATGTTTTTATCTTGTGTGGCTTGTGTTGCCTTGTCTTCTTGTCTATGTAATTTCTTTTATTATTATTATTATTATTCATTTATTTATATGTGGTGCTGAGAATTGAACCCAGGGCCTTACACGTGCCAGACACATACTCCACCACTGAGCCACAACCCCAGGCCCTGTCTATGTAATTTCTGACCAAACCCAAATCAATATGAAATAACTTATTACAGTGCAGCCCAATACCCATTAGGAAGTTATCTGGCTTAATGTCTCTGTATATAAATTTTTTTGTATGCACATACTCAATTCTACTGATCATCTGGTCAGCTAACACAAGTACAGTTTTCATTGTGAATCTTCTTGAACAAAAATTGAAGAAGTCTTCAAGGCTGGGTCCCAGAAGATCCACTTATATTCCTTTTCATGATGTGGGGGATGCCAACCCCACCTTGAAGAAGCTTTATAGAGTTTACTCTCATACAACTGGAGATGCCTGATTTTCTGAGACTCTAGCTTCACTGCCACTTTCTCGCAGTTGGTGAAGATCATCACCAGATAAATGTCCCCAAAGGAATCTGTCATACCTAAAGCACAGTGATCCCCCCAATGTTGAAAAGTAAAAAGAAAACAAAAAGCACTTGCAATGTAAGAAACTACAAGTAAGTCCAATTGAATATTTATTAACCACAAATGGAAACATTTATCTACATCAAATAGTTTAATAAAGAAAATATTTCTGCCAGAGATAGCAGTATATGACTTGTTATCAAAGCCCTTGGTGGGTTAGACGCTCGGTGAAAACTCATACTCTCCACCAGTCTTTTCAGTTTCCACAAAGGTTTATTTCCTGCAATACTTCTTAGAGATGTTAAGATGGGTAGTAGAAAATAAATGTCCTCATGTACATAAAGTTCCACAATTCTATATTGTGGCCTGGAATACCTTATTATAAATCTTGGGAATATGATGAATTAGTTGGAATTGTTTTCCTCTGATTTTGAAAAAGAAAGCCAGTTGATGAACAATATATGAGTCAATTCTCTGCACACTATGTATGAATATTCACACTAAATATGAAACAAATAAAGGCCATAGGTCATCTCATATCAGTTTAGTGCAAATCCTATTAGCAAATCAATTAAGCTAAAACAATTTTGATTTGAAGGCTTTTGAAATGGTAGCCAAGGGAATGTGGTCTGGAACAGTATCACTTCCTTTGAAAGCCAGAATGCAAGCTTGTATGCAAGTCTTTAAGCATTCCTGCATTACAGAGAGCTATTTGGTTTGACTTGGTCCTCTGTTGCATAGTATTGAGTATCCTTTTATTTATTCCACTAAATATTGACTGGTACCAGACTTCCTGCCAATAAGAATGATTCCAGGGTGAACCAGACAGATGATGCTCCTGCCCTCTTAATACTGAAAAACTAGAAGAAAGAACATTCAGTAAGATAAAATTCCATGAATAATTAGATAATCACAACTGGGGCAAGAGATGCAAAGTCTATGGAGCTCTGAGAATGTTGTTGAGGGACATATCCAAGTGTGAGAGAGAAGGGAAGTCTTTCTCAAAAAAAGTGCTAAATTGGAAGCTAGAAAGGGGTTGGAAGAAGAGAGTCTCTAAGCAGAGGAAAATAGCAGCCAAGAGAGGCAGGGAAAGCCTGTGGGAGAAGAGGGAACATGAGCTCTGATCAGAAGGTTTCAGGCTTTATGAATGACATCGTGGACTCGGGCCTTTATCCCAACCACCATGAAACACTATTGAGGGATTCTAAAACAGATCATGCCCTGACTTACACTGAAAATATTACTGTGCTTTTTGCAAGGAAAATATATCAGAGTTTGGGAGACAAGTTAATGGTCTATTTTGAGAAATACTCCCTTTTTACAGCCCTTGGACAGTTGATTCTGGCATTATAATTCACAGGAAGAAAGCACATCTAGTGGTCCTTAACACTGGGCATTAAAATTGGAAATGGATAAATTTTAGGTCTGGCCAAAGTTATCACAGACACAGAAATACATAAGAGATGAAGAAGGGCATAGTCATAAGACAAAGGGCAAAGGACTGACACACAAAGAACTTTAAATGCTGACAAGACAAACTATTAAGTAAATAGGCAGTATTAAATACAGGTTTGCCAGCAAAATATATTTTATGTTGCTCAAATTCAATAATAACCAAGAAAATGCAAATGCTTAATCTCAATTAGGTGATTTGATGCTATGCTATTTTTTTAAATAAGACAGCAATGGTAAATTTTTGCTACAAAATGGAAATTAACTTTGTGAGAATATATATGATCATGATTGCTGATGCTTTAGATTTGTGTTATAAAAATATTTCAGACCTGAAGTGTGAGAGAAAATGTCAGACACCATTCACCCTATTCTAGGATGAATCCAAGGGAGACAAAGAGTAGTGAAAACAAGATAAAAACTTTCTGAAGTAAAAGTCCAGAAAAGTGAAGATATGTAATATTGTTGGTGTACTATGAGACATATACTCTTTCTAGAAACTAGGAAGTTAACCTATGACTGTATAATTTAGACTATCAAATTAATCAAAATGGGAATTGCTAATGACATAAAAGTAACACTAAAACTTACCCCAATGGAGATGTCTATTCTCCCCTGTTTTAATGAAATCACAATGCAGATAGGCAGGGCCACAGAAATAAATTCAATTAAATAAATTCCAAATATTCTGAATTTTCTTGAAAAAAGAATAATATCAATATTTTAATTAAATATTTAAAAAGGAAAGATAAGAGTTTTGTTTTGTATTGCATTTAACGAATTGCAAATTTTTTTTATTCCTTTGTTTAGGAAACATCAATATAAATAGTACATTAATCTGAATCTTCAGAAGTCAGATAAAAAATATATGTATATATATTTTATATATATATGTTATATGTGTATATATATATATATATATATATATATATATATATATGATGCATCTTGTTTACCTCTCACATGAGCACATCTATCTATACAAATACCTTGGTAGTATTACATGTCAAGAGCTTTCTAATGTACAGCCTTGGACTGATAATTGACTCAAAAAAATGTACTTACACTACATTTGGCATTATTTCAATTTAAAAAATGTAGGACAGAATGCTTTGTACATATACACTGCATATAAAAAATAGAAGTATTATTTTTAACCTTTGTTCAAACTCTTTAGTCATGAAATGTTGCCTAAGTTCCGAGAAATCCTGAAATCTTTTCATGTAGTATACAAATTAAAAATCTTCCTCCTTATTCATAGGAACTGGAGTAAACTAAACAATAGTTTCCTTGACCAATGCTACTAATTTCAAATATCACTTTATCATATTAATGTTAAAAATGATAACAGCCATGTTTTCTGAAATGAAATTAAATGCAAATCAACTGTGACCCAAGTTTTGTTTTATGTATAATCCATTCTTTAAAACTATATATATATATATGAGACTAAGGGTGTAGTTCAGTGGTAATGCTTGCCTAGCATGTGCAAAGTCCTGGGTTTGATCCCCAATGCTGATGAAAACAAAAGCCAAAAAAAAATGTATTATCTAAAATAAAAGTTTAACCCATAATACATGAAATTCAATTTTATTATTTTGTTTTATTTTATTTTTAATATTAATTTCTGGAGATATAAAAAATCATCAAAATAATTATGTAAGAAAATTATGACTCAATTATCTAAACTACATATTGACTGCAAAGTTTCAAGAGAAGTGAACTGCAAACACTATAAGTAAATGTGATTTATCTTAATTCAGATCCTGATTTGCATACTGGAGATGGACATATCCTTTGAAGTCTTCTCTGTTTGACTTTTCACCTGGAAGTAAATGTCATTATCACACTGTCATGTACCACACAAAGATAATATAGCCTTTATAACAGAATTTCTAAAGGATTTTCAATGCGTTGGGGAAGATGTTTTGTTACATGATAATTTTCCTTGAGGCTTGAATACCCACGTCACAATGTGAAAATCATTTTATTTTCAGATTTATTGTATCTATTTTAAGTGCTATTATTATTAAAATTATTAAAAGCAGCTGCTTTTAAGAAGTGTGACTATTAACCTTTTTTATAGTGTATTAGTATAGAAATTACTTTAGCATAATACTTATGACTAATAAAATCATCATTTCTAAAGCAAGCAAATGAGATTATGATAAATGTGGATATTAAATTATCTATTAATTAAGAATAGTTGATGCCACAAATCAGTGGCTTTGGTTTAATTTCAGTAAATTCATTGAAGATAAAATTTCTTTTGAACTTCAAGAACCAGAGCAAGGTGTACTGAGTTCTATTGCAGAACTAAGATAAAAACCGATAAAAACCGTACCTGACAATGTGTCTTCCTTCCTTTTATTTTTCAGTTTTCAACTTGTTTGGTTTATAAAAAACTTCAAAAAATTTTGGAACTCTGTAATATACACTGTATGTGTGATGTTGCTGAAACTATTTATCTTCCCTTTTACTTTGTAAAGAAGAATTAGTACTGCACCTATGTTTGAAGTTACATGAACACATCTCAAATTCAGTAAGAAATTTGGTCTAAAACTGGAGCTATTTCAGCAATTTGCTAGTGAAAGCCAAAGCTTTAGATTTATAAATTTTAATTTTAGTATTTAAAAACAAAATGGTTTTGGATTTCCTGTACTTCCCAGCTCTCTCATCATCTCTTCCTGTTCAGAAAGAAAGATTTGGAGAAGGATAGTTTAGTTTACCTAAATTGAACGAGTACACAAAATAAGAGCTCTGATCTGACATATGTGGTTCTGGGCTTAGGAAATTCAGTTTAATACATGTAATAAGGCATAAGTTACAATAATTATAACATAAAATACACTATAGACATGCATGAGGCCCTGGTTCAGATAATTTAATATACTCATTTATTATAATCTTGTTTATTTACTTTAGAATTCTATTATTAGCTATTAATATTATACTAAATAATGCTATCATAAACCTATAATAAACAGGTTGTGATAAGCCACACACAACTAGAATGCTCCATCTCTAGTTCACATGGCCTTAAAGATCATCAGTATTTTTCTGAGTTTTAGAGAAAGATTGTTTTTATAGACTTAAGTTATTTATATTCCATCTGTTTCAAATGTCAACTTGTGGCCATTTCATCAGCAACACCCCACATTTTTTCCCCCCTGAATGGCAACAACTTAACTAGAAAATAATAGATTAAAATCTCAAAAATCTCACATGTGTGATGTTTTTGAGAAATTTAATGTATGTTTAAAGCCCCTATTTCTGGAAGTTACCATAAGTTCATCCATAAAGGACAAAGACCAAGGACACAGACTTCAAAGCAAGCCATTCCCAGCAGAGAAATCCTGCTGTTTAAAGAGCAAGCACCTTTCTTTCCTTTTCTCCTGAGCTCCTGCCAATCAATGCCAGTGTGGCTCAGCCTTGAAATCAAGATACATGAGGATCAAATACCTTAGTGCCAATAATTGAGACATTTTTGTAGGCTTACTATGTTGATTGCCAGAGATGAACTATTCCTGATAGCATTTAAGCATTTTTAACTCCCATGATACCACTGTAAATGTGTTTATCTGTAGCCATAAGTTTAAGATTGCTCTTTTCCTGAGGCAGATCTCAAGTAAAATTTGGTAGCTGATTTGTTGAACAGTTTGAACTCAGTAGGACATAAACATGAAAATCAATTAGCATATTCTAAATGACTATTATGTGCCAATCTCTATGGGAGGGACCCTGAGTTATATGAAAATGAATTAAACCTGACCCCAGCCTCAGAGATTGAGCTTAGTAGAGGAAATAAAACATGAGTGCAACAATGGTAATATAAAACAGGCTGCGACATACCACAGGACTGTTGGGATTTTACATTTAGGCTATTATGTAACTTTACAGACCATCAGCTTCTTTCTGGGTTCTGTTAGGAAGTCAATTTGTATAAACTCAAATGTTGATTAATGGGAATTTTCATTAAATTTAAAAAGAAACATACAATTAAAAGTAGTCTGCTTCTGAGAAAGAGCTTTAAAAGTAGAATCTTATAGGAGGTACCTGTGTGGACAAATAAATATTAGTTTGTTAACCAAGTATATTTAGCAACTCATACATTGATAGTATCTTTTGACCAAATAGGTTAGACAGACTTAATTATTTTGATTATTAAATAAAGTAAAAAAAAAATCTAACTGATAATAGAACAATAATTGCTATCTCTAATATGTTTCAGGTTATTGAAAGCATAACACAGATCTTTGTGTTAATAAAAATTAATTTATTTAGACTATTTTCAAAGAAGGTTATTTATGGGTAATTTAGATATGTCATATATTATGTGCCATTGAATTATCTAATCTTTTACTCCAAAGTTCTATCTTTTAAATCAATTATTTATTTTCAATTATTTTAGTTTGTGACTACCTATGTGCTTTAAGGGACATGTGCAGATGAACCTCTTATCTTTAGAGAATCCTTTAAAGCAATTACTCTTTGGCAATTAAATTATGTAAATCTATATTCAAATTATAGCTTTCATCCTCCTTTTCATTTTGTACTCTGCTTCAATGTATCCATCAGAAAAAAATTAATTGCATATTATTATTTTGGTTAGATAAACAATAATTTTGTAGGCTGCTATGAAGAATGTAAAGGTATATTTTTGAAACAGAAGTACATCTCTGGAAGTTTCTAAGAAAACTTAGATTAAATTGTTAAAATCATTAAAAAATAGCCAAAACATAGCAATCTGAATCACATTTTGGAAACCCAACTTTTCTGTATTTTCTGCTTATCTTAAGATTTTAATTAGTCTCATTAAATATCAAATAAAAAGTTCAAATATGAAATAAAATAAGACATTTGCAAGTCCTTTGTGTAAAGTAGTTATAGATTCTGGAGTTTAAAAAACTGGTAATATTTCATCTCCTTGAAATGAAATGATATCTGAAAGAAGCTACTGTAAAGTTAGATAAAAAACAACCCCAAAATTTGTGTCAAAAAGCAAAGTGAAGAACTTGTAGTTTAATGGTACAGTTAATGTAGCACATTGCTTTTAGAAGAAAGTATTTAAAAGTAGAAAAGTAGAAGAGAAACAAAATATATTAGAAGACCCCTATGATGGTGTCTTAGTCTGGGCAGTTACAATGCAGTATCTTAGTCTGGGTGGCTTATAAACAACACGTATTAATTTCTAATAATTCTGGAGTTTGAAAGTTCAGGCAGGAGGATCCAAAATGGTGGACCGGAGAGAGGTGGCATCAAGTGTCAGTTGGTAAATTGAGGTTCAGTAGTGATAATACTGCTTAGTTGTTAGTGATACTCCTGCACCCTCAAAGGAGCCAAGGCTATTGTACCCCTCTGGAGCAGTGGGATAACTTTGGGTGAGTCTCCCAATTACTTACTAGCGAAGGACTGCCCTGGGGGAAACAAACAGCAAACAAGGACACCTGCCACCAGTGTCCGCAGGGAACAGTGCAGAACGTTTGGCTACCCAACTTGCTTTTACACAAGTCACCTGACAAATTCCCATGCACAGGAATACCAATCAGATCCTGTGTAGTTCCCCCTACTCCCAGGTGGGTTGATCACTGCCATTTTTGAAAGCTGCAGCAGCAGAGGGAGAAAAAAAAAAGAAAAACAGGAATCATCTACAGGCAATAGCCTGCATACATCCGAGGAATATACACAGGCTCTGAAGTCAGCCAATAATCACACATACCACACACAGACAGCAGTGGAGCTACTATCTGAACCCAATGTTCAGTGCCATAGCACTGCTCCCTCCATTTGAAACTATATTGTGACGTCGAAAGTAGGTGCCCACATCTGTGGTCACCTTTTAGCACCATTTTGGGGGGATGGGGCGGGCAATTCCCAGCTTGGAATTCCGGCTGACAAGGTAAGCAGTTTGTAACTCCATCCCAACTCCTCAGCAGCTGCTACTGCTGGTTCTGTGACTACTTGGTCACCTTTAACATCTAGAAGGTGGCAATAAAACCTGACAGCTAACAACAGATGACCACACCTACTAGATGTAAAGAGAAGCAGGAAATCTTCCTACAAGTTTTTTTTGTATGTGATTTATTTGTGTGTTTGTTTTTGTGGGGTTTTTTGTTTGTGTGTGTGTGTGTGTTTTTTTTTTTCTTTTTCTTTTGTTTTGTTTTCTCTCTTCTTCCTATCTACTCCCCTGCTTTCATACTCCCAAAATATGTGAAACCAAGTATTGTTTGTACATGAATTAGTATTTTGAGAACTGGGGAAACTGAATAGTATACCAAAGTTGTGTTATATATTGTCTTTTCTTTTCTATTTTAGACTCATTTTATATTTCTTCTCTTTTCATCAATTTCTACTACTTTGACATTTTTAATTTTTTTTAACATATACATGAGTTCATTTTATGTACACCTCGGTCTTCCCACTAACTTGTTCAATCCAATTAATTTCCTCTCTCTTCTGCTGATATTAAACTACATCAATAGATTTCTCTTTCACACTTCTTAAGAAATAATAATTCAATGTCCTCACCTCCTTCCTCCTCAGCATATCATATCTGTGTCCAACATCAGAAACTATAAACCCCTTTACAAACCCAGAGAGTATATTGGGGACAATATTTGAATTCACTAATTTTGTACATCTTGACCAAACTGTGAACATCTGAATAAAAAATGTCTGGTTTTAGAGTGTAAAGTGTTTATATGGGGATCTATTAACATTGTTCTACAGGGGCATCATAAGGCTTTAAGGTAAAAATAAAAATGTCATAGTTCCACAGTGCTAGAAGAGAAGTCACATAAGCAATATGAAAAGATAAGGGAAGAAACTGTCCCAAACAAATCGACATATCTCCTTAGTAGATTCCATGGCAAGCACAAGAGATGAAATGATAGAAAAGGAGTTCAGGATGTATATAATTAAAATGTTCTGTGAATTGAATAATGATATAAGAGAACAAATACAGGCAGTAAAAGATCATTTTGACAAAGAACTTTATAAACAAATACAAGAAGCAAAAGATTACTTCAATAAGGAGATAGAGGTTCTAAAAAAAAAACCAAACAGAAATTCTGGAAATGAAAGAAACAATAAACCAAATTAAATGTTCAATGGAAAGTATCACCAACAGACTAGACCACTTGAAGACAGGACCTCAGATAATGATGACAAAATATATAATCTTGAAAAAAATGTATACCAAACAGTGAAAATGGTAAGAAATCATGATCAGAATATTCAAAAAATATGGGATAGCTTAAAAAAACCAAATTTAAGAGTTATTGGGATAGAGGAAGGCATAGAGTTCCAAACTAAAGGAATGAGTAATTTATTCAACAAAATAATAGCAGAAAAATTTCCAAACATGAGGAATAAATGGGAAAACAAATTTCAAGAGGCTTACCAAAAACTAAATATACAAAATCACAATAGATCCACACCAAAGCACATTATAATGAAAATGCCTAACATACAGAATAAGGACAGAATATTAACAGCCACGAGAGAAAGGAATCAGATTACATATAGGGGGAAACCAATTAGATTATGTGCAGATTTTTCAACCCAGACCTCAAAAGCTAGAAGATCCTGGAACAATATAGATCAAGCTCTAAAAAGAAAATGGATGCCAACCAAGAATCTTATATCCAGCAGAATTAAGCTTTAGATTTGATTATGAAATAAAAACCTTCCATGATAAACAAAAGTTAAAAGAATTCACAACTCAAAAACCTACACTACAGAACATCCTAGGCAAAATATTCCATGAAGAAGAAAAGAAAAACAACAATGAAAATCAGCTAAGGGAGATATTAAACTAAAGGAAACACTAATCAAAGCAGAAACCAAGACAAGTTAAATACCAAAAATAAATAAAATGGCTGGGAATATAAATCATGTCTCAATAATAACCCTGAATGTTAATGGCCTAAATTCATCATTCAAAAGACACAGATTGACAGACTGGATTAAAAGAAAAGACCCAACAATATGCTTTCTCACCTCATAGAAACTTACCTCATAGAAAAAGACATCAACAGACTGAAGGTGAAAGGCTGGGAAAAATCTTACCACGCACACGGGCTGCAGAAGCAAGCAGGGGTTTCCATTCTCATATCACAGAAGGTAGACTTCAAGCCAAAGTTAATCAAAAGGGACAAAGAAGGATATTTCTTACTGCTTAAGGGAAACATTAAGCAACAAGTAATAACAATAATAAATTTATATGCCCCAAATAATGGAGCGCCTACATTCATCAAACAAACTCTTCTCAAGTTCAAGAGTCAAATAGACCACAACACAATAATTCTGGGAGACTTCAACACACCTCTTTCACCACTAGATAGATCATCCAAACAAAATCTAAATAAAGAAACTTTAGACCACATTAATACAATTAAAAACTTAGATTTAACAGACATATATGGAATATTTTATCCTTCAGCAAATGAATATACTTTCTTCTCAGCAGCACATGGCTCTTCTCTAAAATAGACCATATATTATGCCACAAAGCAAATCTTAGGAAATATAAAAAAGTAAAGATACTACCCTGCATTCTATCAGATCATAATGGAATTAAATTAGACATCAATGATAAAATAAAAAATAAAAAAGTTACTCCAACACCTGGAGATTAAACAACATGCTACTGATTGAACAAGGGGATGCAAAAGACATCAAGGAGGAGATTAAAAAATTCGTAGAGGTGAATGAGAACACAGAAACAACATATCAAAATCTCTGGGAAACTACAAAGGCAGTATTAAGAGGAAAATTCATTGCAAGGAGTTCATTTCTTAAAAGAAGAAAAAAAACAAGAAAAAAATGACTTAGCATTTAACCTCAAAGCCCTAGAAAAAGAAGAACAGATCAACACCAAAAGCAGCAGAAAACAGGACGTAATTAAAATCAGAGCTGAAATTAATGAAATTGAGACTAAATAAACAATTGAAAAAAATTGACAAGTCAAAAAGTTGGTTCTTTGGAAAAATAAATAAAATTGACAGACCCTTAGCCATGCTAACAAAAAGGACAGAAAAAAAACTCAAATTACTAATATTCATGATGGAAAAGGAAATATCACAACAGACACTTCAGAAATACAGAAAATAATTAGAAATTATTTTGAAAACTTGTACTCTAATAAAGTAGAAAGTATCAGAGGCATTGACAAATTTCTAGAGTCATATGAATTTCCCAAACTGGATCTGGATGTTATACACAATTTAAACAGATCAATTTCAAGTGAGAAAATAGAAGATTCCATCAAAAAAACTACCAACCAAGAAAAGCCCAGGACTGAATTGATACACAGTTGAGTTCTAAAAGACCTTCAAAGAAGAAGTAATACCAGTTACTCTTCAATTTATTTCAGGAAATAGAAAAACAGGGAGCTCTTGCAGACTCTTTCTATGAGGCCAATATCACTCTGATTCCAAAAACCAGGAAAAGACACATCAAAAAAAGAAAACTTCAGACCAATATCTTTAATGAACATAGATGCAAAAATTCTAATGAAATACTGGCAAATCAAATACAAAAGCATATCAAAAAGATAGTTCACCATGATCAAGTGGGGTTTATCCCAGAGATGCAAGGTTGGTTCAACATATAGAAATCAATAAACATAATACATCACATCAATAAATGTAAAGATAAGAACCATATGATCATCTCAATTGATGCAGAAAAAGCATTCGACAAAATACAGCACCCCTTTATGTTCAAAACACTAGAAAAACTAGGGATAACAGGAATGTATCTCAACATTATAAAAGGTATCTATGCTAAGCTCCAGGCCAACATCATTCTAAATGGAGAAAAATTGAAAGCATTCCCTCTAAAAACTGGAATAAGACAGGGATGTCCCCTTCCACCACTTTTATTTAACATATTACTTGAAACACTGGCCAGAGCAATTAGACAGATGAAAGAAATTAAAGGGATACAGATAGGAAAAGAAGAACTCAAATTAGCACTATTTGCTGATGATATGATTCTATACCTAGAAGACCCAAAAAACTCCACCAGAAATCAGAACTAGTAAATTAATTTGGCAAAGAAGCAGGATACAAAATCAATACCCACAAATCAAAGGCATTTATGTATATCAGTGACAAATCCTGTGAAAGGGAAACAAGGAAAACTACCCCATTTACAATAGCATCAAGAAAAATAAAATACTTGGGATTCACTTTAACAAAAGAGGTGAAAGACCTCTATAAGAAAACTACAGAACACTAAAGAAAGAAATTAAGGAAGACATTAGAATATGGAAAGATCTACCTTGTTTTTGAATTGGCAGAATCAATATTGTCAAAATGAATATATTACCAAAAGCATTATACAGTTTCAATGCAATTCCAATCAAAATCCCAATGACATTCCTTATGGAAATAGAAAAGGCAGTCATGAAATTCATCTGGAAAAATAAGAGACCCAGAATAGCTAAAGCAATCCTTGGCAAAAAGAGTGAAGCATGTGGTATCACAATACCAGACCTTAAAGTATACTAAAGAGCAATAGTAACAAAAACAGCATGGTACTCGCACCAAAATAGACTGGTAGATCATGGTGCAAAATAGAGGACACAGAGACTAATGTGCACAACTACAGCTATCTTGTTTTAGATAAAGGTGGCAAAAACATACATTGGAGAAAAGATAGCCTCTTCAACAAATGGTGCTAAGATAACTGGAAATCTGAATGCAACAAAATGAAATTCAACCTCTATTTCTTACCATTCACAAAACTCAACTCAAAGTGGATTATGAGCCTAGGAATTAAACCAGAGACCATACATCTATTAGAAGAAAAAGTAGGCCCAAACCTCCATCATATCAAATTAGGCCCCAACTTCCTTAATAAGACTCCTAAAGCACAAGAATTAAAATCTAGAATTAATGAATGTGATAGATTCAAACTAAAAAGCTTCTTCTCAGGAAAGTAACAATCAGTGAGGTGAATAGAGAACCTACTAATTGGGAACAAGTCTTTACTACATGCACGTCAGATAGAGCACTGATCTCTAGAATATATAAAGAACTTAAAAATCTTAACACCAAAAAAAAAAAAAAAAAAAAAAAAAAAAAAAAAAAAAAAAAAAACCAAATAACCCAATCAATAAATGGGCTAAGGAACTGAACAGAAGGTGATATACAATAAATCAACAAATAGGTAAAAAAATGTTTGTCATCACTGGCAATTAGAGAAATGCAAATCAAAACTACTCTAAGATTTCATTTCACTCCAGTCATAATGGCAGCTATCAAGAACACAAACAGCAATAAATGTTGGAGAGGATATGGGGAAAAAGGCACACTCACACATTGCTGGTGGAACTGCAAAATGGTGCAGCCAGTCTGGAAAGCAGTATAAAGATTTCTTGGAAAACTGGGAATGGGACCACCTTATGACCCAGCCATCCCACTCCTGGGTCTATTCCCAAAGGACTTAAGAACAGCATACTACAGGGACACAGCCACACCAATGTTTATAGCAGTACAGTTCACAATAGCTAGACTGTGGAACCAGCCTAGATGCCCTTCAGTTGATGAATGGATAAAAAAATGTGTTATATATACACAATGGAATATTATGCAGCAATTAAAGAGAATAAAATAAAGGCATTCACTGGTAAATGGATGAAGTTGGAGAATATAATGCTAAGTGAACGTTAGCCAATCCCAAAAATCCAAATGCCAAATGTTTTATCTGGTATAAGGAGGCTGATTCACAATGGGGTTGGGTTGGGGAGCATAGGAGGAGGGGAGGGAGAGGAATGGAGGGGGCAAAGGGGTTAAAAACAAATAAATAAAGCTGATGGTAGAATGAGATGGATATCATTACCCTAAGTGCATGCATGAAGACACAAATGGTGTGAATATACATTGTATACAACCAGAGATATGTAAAAATGTGCTCTATATGTGTATTATGAATTGTAATGCATTCTTCTGTCATATATAACAACTTCCAATTAAAAGAAAAAAAAAAAAAGGAGAAAGTTCCTGTTCACTGTGTCATCATGGTCAAGTTCTATAAAGGGCCTTCTACCAGGGTGCACTCTACCGACTCCTTGCTCTTTTCTCATAATGTAGAAAGAGGGCCTCTTCTTATAAGGACACTGATCTCATGCATGAGATCATCACACTTGTGACCTATGTACTTCTCAAAGTACACACATTCAAATACCATCACACTGAGGATTATATATCTACCTATGAAATTGGGGAAGGGCACAAAATTCAGCGCAATGTAGATGATAAGCCATAAATTTGGAAAATTTGGTTAAAAAAAAAAAAAAAAAAAAAGGTTCACCTGGAGATTCCTCCAGAAAGAAATCAAAATGATTTCCAAAATTTTCCATATGGAAAAGCATTTAATGATGGACACTTCTCAAAAGTGAGATGCTATGAGAAAGTGTAGGGGATACAAAATAAGGAAACATGAATATGTCCCTGTGATACTAGGGAGAACAGAAACAGCACAGTGAACCATAATAATTATGGCTATCTCCATTCTTCAGGGAGACTAAAAATTAATAAAACCACAGACAACAATTCTTAGATCATAGGAGAATCCTTACTAGCTTGGAATATTCTGTTTTTCATATGAACTTGTAATTCATCCTTCCTTCGTCTCTGAGCAATTTTAAATCAATACAGGATGAGTTCAATATTACAAAAAAAGAAAAGGAAAGTGAAGGATAAATCGGTGGTAGATGAAAACTGTCAAATAGAATAAATACATATTTTATGATAAATATTCTGTCCAGTTATCTTTGGAAATTAAAAAGAAACATTTAAAGAGGTGATTGAAGTGAAATCAAAATCAGAGCTAGAAAAAAACTCAGAGGAAAATAAAATTCCATGGATATATTAATTTTAACCCAACTACTATGATAACTGTAATGCTCCAAAAATTAATTTAAAAAGAAAAAGCTCAAAAGAGAGATATAAAAGTATAATAAGGAGAAAAAAGACAAAATGAAAATGCTTAAGTAATACATGTCAAAACTCACATGTAGCTATTCCCTCTCTTAGCCAGTCTTAAGAAGGAGCATTCCTCTAAACAATTTTGGGTGATTTTTTTTTCTTTGCTTTTATTCTAAGTTGTTATATATGACAGCAGAATGCATTACAATTCATAATACACTTATAGAGCACATTTTTACATATCTCTCGTTGTATACAAAGTATATTCACACCATTCGTTTCTTCATACATGCACCCAGGGCAATGACATTTGGGGTGGTGATATTTAAGCCCCTTCAGTTGCTTCATCTTTATTGTAGCTACATATCAAGAGAATATATCTATATGTCTATATCTATATAGCTATATATCTTGAACAAATGATCTAGTAGAGAGGATTACAAAGATATCATTAGCACTTATAAAATTATAGAGGCATTATAGAAAGAAAAGTACAATTTGTTTCCTACCTTTGAAAAAGGTTGCCTAACATGTCTGTTTTTTAGAAGTAATTATGTTTGTACAAAATACAGAGAACGAGGATTTAATATTTTTCAACCTTCCTGTAAGAGATGTATTTGAGGGCTGGGTAATATTTTCTGTGCTAGTGATTTGAAAAAATGGATGCTTATTGTGTTTTCCACTTAATCAAAATTTTGTAGCAAAGATATGCTCCTATATGCTTTGACTATAAAACATTCTGTGAAAGTTCCAGGCACATGAAGTGCATTCTTGGAAAACTCAATCACTTTAATAAATTGATGCTATTGTAAAGAGCCAGTGTATCCAAGGATAAGATACATAGGTTAATAGTTTCTGTCTCAACACATTGTAATATTTTTGAAGAATAAGAAAAAAAAGAACTTCACCACTTATTCCACTAAATAAGAGGAAAAAATTCCCTCATCAAACAAATGCTTTGAAACAGACAGTAACTACAAACATAATGGTATCAATTAACAGATAAAAAGCATCAGAACTATGTTATTGTTTGCCATTATATTAGAAAAGTGAAAGAGTTAGAGTCATGTAGGCTATTAAAGGTTTAATCACTCTCTTTTCTCTCTCTCTCTCTCTCTCTCTGTCACACACACACACACACACACACACACACACACACACACACATTTGTTATTTTTCCCTGTGGAAAGACTGAAAAATAAAGCAAAATACCAATTTGCTAGGTTGAAAGAATTACATTGATAGGCTCTGAAAACTTAAGAGACAAATCAATGCAGAGCATCATTTAAAATCCTTTGACTAATTTGTTTTGAACTCAGCTCTTCTTTGTTCCTTGACACAATTTTCCCAGCATTTTCCACTGGGAGAATGCTGTTTTATTAATAAAATTTAAATTTCAATATAAACATAGAGAATAAACATGCCTCTAACGATAGTCCTCTATAAAGCAGTAGTTGAAATAGTTTTAAATAGCAGCATCCTAAATTCTAATAACATAAACAGTTTTCCTTTTAGCTCTGGAGTTATCCATTGGCATGAGTTTTCTGATTATACCACTATGAATATATATATATATATATATATATATATATATATATTCACAAATGCCCTTTCTTTCAATAATTAATGAGAAAAATATCAATGAAGAGTAAAATTCCTTTTCTCTAAGTGTTTATAAGTGAGTTAAAAGTAGTTAATTAAATCAAACAGTGAGAAGATTTCAACAAGAGCAAGGGTCACTAAACAATTTGATTTATTAAGCAAATTGATCAGGTGATTATTTGGCCCATAGACTTAGGATGAACTTTATACTTTTAAATACTAAAAAAATGTACAGAAAAGTAAAACTGAATTTGATGATATATATAAGGAATGTGAAATTCAAATTTTACTCAAAAAATTTTTATTATTGGACACAGCTCCACTTATTTGTTAGTGTATTGTCTGGTAGTTTTAATGCCATTTCAACCAAGTTGAATTGTTGGGTATTAAGTAGTACTGATAAAGGTCATTGGCCAGCAAACTTAAAATATTTACTATCTGGATCTTTGCAGAAAAACACTGGTTGACCTCTGGGCTGGTATAACTTAAAAAAGCACAGAGTTAATTTACAGAAACCTTTTAGAAGTTGTCAGAAGAGTAGAAAGTAATGGTGATGTCAGCAAAATGGAAGAATGGGAAGACTTCTTCCTCTGAAGGCACTGACTAAACAAAAATACTCAAATAATACATAATCCATTTCCCTTTGTGAGAAATCCAGACAACAGTTAAAAGACTTCTATAGACCATGTGACTATGGAACCAGTCACATGGAAGCTGATAAGAAAATCCATGGCATTTGCGTGGCTTTGTCTTTCCCCTCATAACAGCAAGACAAAATCAGAAAGAAACTCCAAGCTCCCAACTCCCAGGTAGGAAAAGAAATATAAGATTGTTCCATATTGACATTCTGTCTTTTCTAGTTGAACATCTGCCTGAAACACAGGCTTCTCCCATGCCTGAAACTAAGTGCTTGCATGGAAGGGATCCACATCAGTGTTACAAATACTGAGGTGCTAAAAGCTTTGATGGGGGAGCCTCACTGCAGTATGCTGATTTTAAGTCCTTTGGACGTAAATTGAGGAGTAGGATAACTGGGTCAAATGGTGGTTGCATTCCAAGTTTTTTGAGGAAACTCCATACTGCTTTCCATAGTGGTTGCACCAATTTGCTGTATAACCAGCCAATGTATGAGTGTACTTTATTCCCCACGTCCTCACCAACATTTATTGTTATTTTATTCTTGATAATTGCCATCTTGACTAGAGTGAGATCAAATCTCAGTGTAATTTTAATTTGAATATCTCTAATTTCTAGAGATGTTGAACATATTTTTTCATATATTTGTTGACTGATCACATTTCATCAATGTTTATAGCAACTCAATTCACAATATCTAAACTATGGAATCAACGTAAGTGCCCTTCAACACATGAATGGATAAAGAAAATGTGGTATATTTACACAGTGGTATATTACTAAGTCATGAAAAAGTAGGGAATCATGGCATTTGTCAGTAAATGGTTGAACTGAGGAATGTCATGCTAAGTGAAATAAGCCAAGCCCCCAAAAGCCAAAGGCCAAATGTTTTCTGATATACAGATGCTATTTTATTGTTAGGGGAGATAGGGAAGAATATAAGTGCTTTGGATTAGACAAAGGGGAATGAAGAGAATGGGATTTGAATAGAAAGATAGTAGAATTAATTGGACATTACTATCCTATGTGCATATATGATTATATGAACAATGTAATTCTACATCTTGTACAACCACAAGAATGAGAAATTATACAAAATACATTCTACTATCATGTATAAGTAATAAGAACAACAACAAAAAAAAGAAATACTAAAGTGTTGTAAAAAATCAAGCATGCGCTCGGAAGTGGGTTGGCAAGGCATTTACTCCTGTCAGGAATCTGTGCCACTGAAACTTGGCTAGGGAGCATGCCTGGGAAGGCAGTCCAGCCTGCTTTTATCCCTAATGCAGAGCTGCCCCTTCTCCTGACTGGAGGAACTCTGTAGCACCATTTATTCAAATAGTTAATTTTAAAATTGGGGTGGGCAAAGAGAGGGGATAAAATGAAAATGGCTATAATTGGATCCAATTAAGGCTGAATACTATATTCTGAAAATAGACCACCAGAATTTCTATTTCTTATAAATGTTCTCTTTTTATACCTTTTGGTTTTATTTTCATTGTATCATTTGGTATTGCCATCCATCCTAAGTATTTGAGGTGGAAATCTCCCATGGTAATGAGTTTGGATATCCATCTTGATGATTATGAGCACTTGGTAAGGTCCTTCTCAGCCCAGTTGAAACTTGACTTCTTTCCAGGTCTTTATTAAGTCACCAGGCTGGAAGTGATGAATTGCAAACTCTAGAAGGGAAGTCTGAGCCACTGTTCACAATAATCATGCCAAAACAAGGAAAAAAACACAGATATATCTCAAATGGACTCATAAAAAACTTGTCACTCTGATAGAGCTTTTTTGTAATATTTATCAGGCACTTCTTTATAAAACCCCTTAATTTATTACCTCCAGTTTTACTTACTTTTTATAGAACTGACACAGATATACATCTCAAGTAAAATAACCATTGTCTTATATTTTAAATATCCAAGTATGACTGTGTTTTGACTATACTCTCCTGCCAGGTGTTTAAGACCAAGTTGGTCAAAATTGACCCCTTTCTTCTCTACCATTACAATCAGCTGAGGTTTGTCATGGATCACTCTCGGGAAGTTGTGTGAAGTCTCTTGGCTTCTTTAGCTTTTCCTCTACCAGTTGTGCCATCTCCCAGGTTGGGTCAAGGTTTTGATGATCACATGTGATCCCTGACCAGGATGTCAAGTGATTAGCCAGGAATAGCCAGAAACTTAGAGAAGTCCTATTGTTCCTTGGGTCTTAGCTGATGTTAGAGGGCAAGGGCCAACACAATGGCTACATTATACTTGGAACTTTTACTTCCTTGCCTTTGGTTTTCAAGTTTTGGATTAAAACATCCAGTAGGTTAGTTCCACCCATAACATTAATGTCTACAATTTTATAGTTATCTTTTTTATTTAACTGGTGTTATTAGTACTAGAAGTCAGCCTCATATCCTATTCTGCCCTATAGGCGATGGCTTATTATATCAAATCAACTCAGGCTATACTGTTAGAAGGAGTACATCTTCAAAAGTAATAAGCAAAGTTATAAAGTTTTATAAGAAAAATACAAAAATAGATTAATAAGACCAAAATCATATTTAGTTTGTATAATAGTTTTGAAATATTTCTTTAATAACACTAATACATCTCTGGTATCTATTTTGCCTCCACAAAGACAAATAAATTTATTAACTCAATGAGATATAAGATCCTTTACAAATTTTATTTTCTTTTAATACTCTTATAATTTTATATATCTTTAATAATTTACCCAAAGTTTTACTTACTTTTGTATTATATCCATTGGTTATTTTTAAATCACAGTAATATTTGCAACAAAAATCTATTTTTTCAATACAACTTTAAATAAATTTAGGTCTAGCCTACTTTGGAGCCATCCTCACGTGGAGTAAGGTGAGATGCAGAGACTTATCTCAGGTAAGGTGGGGGCTCTCGACAAATAACAAAATACCACATTATATCTGAAACCTGAAAAAAATAACTTTTTAATATATACATATATATATATATATATATATATATATATATATATATATATATATATATATAAAAACTGAAGGAGACTATTGCTACAGATGATTTTAGTTTGGAGAATACCAACTTGATAAAGAGTTCTCTTAAGCTTTACTTTTTAAAAGGCTTATGTACTTGAAGAACATGAATGCATCTAACATACAAAGAAGCCAGTAATTGTTAGTGACAAATTACACATATGTACTTATGTTAAATAAGTTTAAATTTTAAAGTAAAATTACAGAATTCATAGTGTATGCTAACAATAATCACAGAGCTTCATGGGTTAGAAGTACTAGCAAAAATCAAAGAATATCCTTAAATCTCTTATACATTTAGAAAACAGTGTTAATGATCAGAAATAGACTTAGTCAAAGCATACAAATGTAAGTCAATTCTTCCAATGACAATGTGGCCCTTCTATATCATATATAGTATATAAAAGAGAATATATTGACTATCTTGCCAGTAAACCTACATAAACTTTCATTTTACAAACTTTTACATAACATTTAGACAAGGCTTTGAACAGATGAATACATATCTATGGTCACCTATATTTATGGTGTCAACTATATTATGATAAACTTAAATAACAGTTGTTTATTTAACCAGGTATGAAGTAATTATTTGAAAAATTCTAAAACATGTACAAACCCTAATTCCTTTAAGACTTAGCTTCCTTGAGTAATAAAACCTAACACAAACAAGAAAATCATTTTGAAGATAAGAGCAGTTCAGTGCTCAGATTTTGCTTCCTATCAGTACATTAAAATTCCAATAACCTTTACTGATAATGTTAATTATAGACAATTTAATCACATCCACAAACTTTTTTGAGATTTACCTTCCATAAACTTTCTGAAAATTAGATATTTCACAACTTGTTTTCATCCTTAGTTTTGTCTTCTCTTTAATCTTGGACTTTAGTATAAGAATATTACTTTACCATACCAAATATTCTCTCGTCCTTTTACCCTATATTTTTAACTTTTCCCTTTACCTTCTAATTTTTTATATTAAATATATATTCATAGCTATAGCTTTCTTTTCTTTTACCTTTTCTAAACTCAGACCCTTTCTTAAATTTATATATTGAAACAATCCTTATAAATCTTACCTGTGCATTTAATTTACACAACAAACTTCATCCCAGAAAATGGATCAGACAATCTGGTATATGCAAGAACTATGCCTTAATCTTTTTTCTCCCAGGTGGCATTCAAGAAGTTGGAGCACAGGATAATTTTTAGCATGACCAGTATCCCTTAATATTATCACAATGCCATCAACATTGAGTTCCCCACTGTCAATTTTAACCAGAGAGTCTATTTGGTTAGATTATCTTATTTAGATTCCAACATTTTTAGCCCCAACATTTTTCATAATATCTTTTTTTTTTTCATGTATTCTGATCAAAATGTCTTTAACTAGAAGCCATAAAACCATTGTTAGATTCCCCTTTGCATTACAGGAGTTCTATCTTCTCTCAATTAAACAAATTTTACTCCTTTATTAATAAAATAAAATATTTTACTCTTTACAGCACTTTAATAAAAATACAACTGGAACTTTTTGTATGCATATAGAATTACATCTATTAGAACTTTAATTCTTAGTATCCTTGCTCTTACGTTAAGACCCCACAATGAGCCATCTTAAACTCCTTTTTAAAAAAAAACCAATTTTTTAAAAACACATTTAGTAGACTCAGATATATGTTATCTTATGGAATTCAAGAAGTCAAAGAGTTCTTGAATTTATACTTAGTTGATGTTTTAGTATTTCAACTTTGTAAATTAATCAGATGTCTTCTCTAATAAACACATTTATGAAGATTAATCCTATTTATGTTAAAACTAATTTTCCCATTTCTTACTTAGATTACCCATCAATACCAAGGTATCAAACAAGTCTAATTAACAGTTTAAAGCAGCTACTTCTTCCAAAGAAAAATACTTAGAAGCAATGGACATTGTGCTTTAAACATTTTAGAGAATCCAAAACTCCAATTAGCCAGCCACCTAGAAAACCAGGTGAGTCAGTAGTTTCAAAGTTATATTTGTCCTTTATATTTAGATTTAACCTTTTAGAGATTAAAATAGAGCCTATCACAAATTTTTACATTATGACTCAAACAGGGCAGGACTGAAAAGCTGGAAATGCTAGGTGTGGAGTCTGGCAGCCATGGTGGATACTGAAATCAAAGGTTTAGGAGGTCACTTGTCCTCCATGGGGGTTAGAGTCACTCCATCTATCACCACTGTTTACATCCCTGCTTAGGACTCTTCAAAGGAAAAGAAGATTTGTATATGGGATCTTTCCATTGTTCTTCCCTGTCACTGGGGCTAGAATTTTTATTCCCCATTTTTTCTTCTGGGTTCCTGTAATTAATTTTTTTTTACTGTGTTACTCCATCTCCCTCTGTTGGAGATTTCTTGTACACTCCAGTGCCCTGCCCCACCCCGCCGTGTGCTCTTACATTTTGTTCTCCTAGATGTGGTCCCTTTCTGAATACAGTCTCAGTCAAACTCACACAACCTCTGGTGTTTCCAACCATGAAGGAAGTACTTCTCTGTCAAATTCAAGAATATGTTGTTTTGCCTTGGTCCATGTTTAGGCTTCTATGGTCACTGAGGTGCTTGCTTTTGTCTCATCACATGGCATCAACCCACTTTCATTCTTGGGGTTATTGCCAGCCCCAAGGATTGTAGCTTCTTTCCCTCCTTCAAGCCCACCCCAACAAGGCAGAGGTCCATGTCTTCTCTAAGGAGGGAGGGGCATATGACCCCTAGGTGATGTAAGGAATTCCATAATGGGTACCAAAATTTTTAGAAATATCGAGGTGCCACAAGAAATTGAACTTCCTCAAAAGTGGATGGGCAAGGCAGTTACTCCTTGCTACTGGAACCTGGTCAGGCAGTCCTCCTGTTTTTATCCTAATGCACTGCTGCCCTTTGCCATAAATGAAGGAGCTCAGGGTACAATCTGCACAATTAGCTAATTTTAAAATTGGAGTGGGCAAAGGGAAAGGTTATAATTTTTTAAACTAACGTATAACTGGATCTAATTAAGGCTAAATACAATATTATAAAAATGAAATACCAGACTTTCTCTTTCTCACATTATGGACCACTGAAGACAAAGATGATTGTTTGGAATTATACAAACTCACTATCTGTCTGAGTGAGCTTGATATGATTGATACTGACTTCCCCTGGAGAGGAGATCTGAAACATAGGTCCAATATTTAGACATTTAGTGTACTGTCTAGGGACAGGTTTCTCTTTTGCCTGAGTCTGAATGCTGATGGGAAAAAGCAGTAGGTTGCAAACCACTAAGATCTAAGATCATAGTTTGGACTAGCACACACACACTCACTCTCTGTAATCATATCCCTCAGCTCCATTGGAATAATTGAAAGAAAAAAGCCCAACTGTCAGCTTTTCCCTAGAGAGAAAAAATACTTGGAACATATGTCCAAATTTCTGGCTTTTCAATGTGATCCCCCAAATTGATTTCTACTTCACCTGTCTCAGAATTCTACTAGATAATACAATATACATATCCGTGCTCTTCTGAGAACAAAAGAGGTCTGTGTGTATTTCTTCTGTACCAGAGGACCAAAGATAGAGACCAATACAGTTTGGCAGATTTTTCCATAGGGTGGGGAAAGAGACAAATAAACCATGTGTCTATTAGACTAAAAGACCTGACAGCAACAATTAGAGGAGGAATACTTTATTTGAGGGCTCATGGTTTCAGAGGTCTCAGTCCATAGACAGCTGGCTCCATTCCTTGGGGCTCTAAATGAGGAAAACCATCATGGAGAAGTGTGGTGGAGGGAAAAAGAGAGAGACTCAACTGTCACCAGATATAAAATATAAACCCAAAAGGCACACCCCCAATGCCTACCTCCTCCAGCTACACCCTACCTGCTTTTAGTTACGACTCAGTTAATCCCCACCAGGGGATCAATTCACTCATTGGGTTAAGGCTCTCATAACTCAATTATTTTATCTCTAAGCCTTCTTGCATTGTCTCACATATGAGCTTTGGGGGTTACCTGATGCCCAAACCATCACAGAAGTGAATGGACAAGAAATCACAATCTCCTAAAAATAAGAATCTACAAATCCTTCTAATTGAATCTTTAGCTAGGTTGACTGGTAAGGAACTTTTCCTGCACAAATCTGGTTTGTAAGTCTAGAATAGGTGAATGCTTTTTTATATCTGGATTTCAAACAACACAAAATTTTAGGACATGTGAAGAAATAGCGAAATATAACCTAATGAAAAGATCAAAATCTCTTAGTAGCAACTCTACAGAAATAGAGATACATGAAGTACCAGAAAAATAACTCACAATGACATCATAAAGTATTCAATGAGGGGGAAAAAAAAGCATGAAAAAGAAAGAATATCAGGGGCTGGGATTGTGGCTCAGTAGTAGAGCAATCACCTAGCAAGTGTGAAGCACTGGGCTCATCTACTCAGTTTACTCAGTTTCCCAGAACCAGGCTGATGAGGGGATTAGATAAAGATGAACAAACAATAAATATACAGAAAATCAGGACCAGTGGTTCAGCCAACTTCTGATAAAGGAGGACCTACAATGAGCAGGATCCACACATTTATTATATAGGTATTTACATCAAAGGGATTCATTGTGAGAAAGTTACTTTAAAACACAACTAAGGTAAAAAGTTTGAATAGCACAATTCCAGTCATCAGCTTACACCCACAATCCATCCCTGGGTGCCTGGCACCACAACCTTAGGTCATGAACTGATAAACTCCATGGCAACCCTGGAATTTCTCTTTGAACAGGGCATCACCATACAAACAGGCAGTTTTCTTGGCACCTTTGCATCGAGAGATTCCCAAGGGAAGTGTCAGCCTCTGTCTCTGGGCAATTCAAACACCCATAATTTATTTGCCACTTCCAACATCTCTGCCTTTTTTATTTTTTATTTAACCACAACTGATGGACTATGTGAAGTTCTTCAATTTCTTTCCAGAAGATACAGCATCTTTTCTTATAACATAAAAGAGAATTAGTACCAAACACATATTTCCAAAAATGTACCATATTCAATGTTTTAACATATTCCAAAGCTATTTACATCATTAAGTGTTTGTTCAACAAGCCATGCAGCATACACAAACATGGTGGCTGGAGATTTAGGGCCTCCCTGCTGTTTGACTCTCTGTTCAGTCTGATGTGTCAAGTTCCTCAGTCATCCTCACATTGGCAGATTGGCATTCTGGGTCTGCAGAGTTTTCTTCATCTTCCTCTTCTTTTTTCTCAGCTTCTTGTTCCTGGTAGGGATTGGGGTCATCATCTCCAGTTTGAGCTTAAGTCATTTGAACCTTCATGATGATGATAGATGGTGCATTCAGGTATCCAGATGGGATGAGCTACACCTTCTAGAAAGATGCAAGCATAGCCTCTACCCCACATTATCACTGGATCTGGTCCATTCCATTGTCCAATTTCTAAGGCTTTCCACCAGACCAGGACTACTATAGTGGGAGTCATGGATACTCAGCAACAGTGTGACATTCAGCATCACAATTTTAGAAATTTAAAACAAAAATAGAATGATTCAAACAATTTTGTGGGGTTTTATCTCTCCCCCCCCCCCTACATTTTTTTAAGTTGTATTTATTCAACTTTGTCTCTTACCAGTCCTGATTGACAGACATAGAAGGAACATTCTACCCTGAGGAAGAGGCAGAGGTAAATATGAGCCTCACAAAGCAAAAAATACCTCCAAATTTTGGGGACACTCTACATCTTAAGTTCCATTAAAAGAATTATTTTGTTTTCTTTCAAATGCTCAGGAATGGCCATCCTTTGGGTATAAATGTTTTTGCTAGGTGTTCAAGACCAAGCCAGTCAAATTGACCTTGTTCCTATCAATTATTAAGAGGTAGCTGAGTTTCCTCAGGGAGTCACTTTTGGGGAACTTGAGAGCAGGCTTTTAGTTCTTTTAGTGCAATCTGCCAGGATGGTTCAGTGTCTCCTTGATGGTGTGGCTACCCTTGGAAGCATGAGGGATATCCCCCTTCTCCAATGACCCTCCTCTTTTGCAGCATATGTACTTGTTGGCTTTCTGGTCTCCAGAGCCTCATGGATCCCCCTGATCAGGAGGTCATGTGGCCCAGAATTGCAAAGTCCTTTAAAAAGTTCCTTTGTTCCCTGGATTTAAGCTGACTCAGAGGGCAAGAGCCAAATATTGGCTATTTTCTTTCTTGGTCCCTTTACTTCCTTAACTTTAATCTCCAAGCCTTGGTCTTAAACATTCAGCAAGCCAATTTCACCAGTTTTAAAGTAAAAGTACTAGGTTTTAACCTTAATATCTATAGCTACAGTCATTTACCCCTTTTATTCAACTGGGGTCCATATTAGTACAAAAAGTTAGTCTTACATGCTGTCTATAAATGATGGCCTACTATTTAAAAAACTCAGATTGTTATATTGAAATTTGTATTTCTATAAGCATTAACAAATAAGAGTTAAAGTTTACAAGGAGCATACAAAATGAAATTAATAAAAGTAAAAAACACATTTAGTTGGTACAATAACTATGACCCAAGGAACATAAAGTTTTGTAAACTCAATTTTTTACTTAGCTGTATATTATATTTTTGTTTATTTTAAGATCACAGTAATTTTTATAGCAAAAATCTATTTTTAAACTTAATTTTAAATGAGTTTGAATGGTTATCTTCACATGGAATAAGATGAGAAACAGAGTCTTAACTTAGGTAAGGTGACCTCTTGAGGTAAAGTATTTTATTTTTGAAACTAATTTTAGTATCCTTTTAAAAAATGTTATTTTGTAAAGTTTTTACATACCATCCCTTCATTCTATATGAATCAGTTAACACAATTTAACACCATATCTAAAACATGAATCAAACAAAAGCTAGAAGAGCTTTTAACCACCTTTCGTGGGAAAGTGTCAAAATGTTTTTGTTTCACAATATTAATTTTAGATAAATTAGGCTCTCATTATCTTTTAAAAATACATTTAAATTTCTACCTCCCTGTAAAAAAGAACACAAAATCTTACAAATATCTTATTGATAACAGGTATAGTTACATAACATTATATGATATAAATAAATCCCCAATTAAATTTTCTATTGTTATAAATCTAAAATTACCATTGTAGATAACTTTAATTTGGAGAACGCCAGCCTGATAAAATGATCTTTTAAACCTCATACCTGGAAGATACGAATATATTTAGTATATCAAGAAGTCAGTAATAACACCAAACTTACATTAATGTTTTATAGTAACCAAGTTTAGCTTTTCTAGAAAAATCTGTACTCTATAATGTAGCATTATACTAAAAAATAACAGTTGTAGTTTAAACAGTTTTACAAAACCTAATTCCTTTAAAACTAGTTGTTATAACATAGATTTAACTTTCGTTTATATGAGTACATTAATAGTTGACCTTATGAAAAAGCCTTAAATAACTTTAATTGATTATTGTGTGTGTGTGTATGTGTGTATGTGTCTGTGTGTGTGTGTATATCCAACTTAGTTACAAATGCACACTTTTGAAATTTACCCTTCACAAACCCTTTTGTAACTTGCTTAGACATTCTACATCTTTACTTCATCACACAAAGATGTTCCACCCAGAAACATTTCCTTTTCCTTTTCCTTTCCCTATGAAAATATATTTCCATACCTAGAACATTGTTATTTCTCTTTCCTGGTTGTTGATCCCTTTTTAAAATTTACATTCTGAAGCAATCCTATGAAATTTCTAAATTCAGAAAAATTACCCCACATTAATAAGATGAAATACTTTCATGTTATTTACAGTATGCTAATTAAAACACAGTTGAAACTTTTTGGACACTTTGTATGTAGAATTATACCTGTTACAACTTTAACTCTTAGCAATCTTGTTTGCAGTGAAGACACAGACAAAGCAATCTTAAACCTTTTTCCAT
Source organism: Tamias sibiricus (assembly GCA_025594165.1). NCBI lineage: Eukaryota > Metazoa > Chordata > Mammalia > Rodentia > Sciuridae > Tamias > Tamias sibiricus. Next base: position 135,714,066 of record CM046658.1, on the reverse strand, counting down.
TACTGATTTATGAAAACATATCCAAATTTTAAATATATTTCCTTATGAAATTTAAGAGATTAAGACTGCTTGATTTTATATTTAGCTGTTAGCACTTTAACTTTATAAATTAATCAGATGTCTCTAACAAACACATTTATGATTAATCCCATTTATGTTAAATCTAATTTATTTATTTTTAAATGTAAAACCAAGATATTAGACAAGCATAGTTAACAGTATTAGCCATCTCTTTCTTGAAGAAAAACCCTAGAAGTATTGGATATTACGTTCTAGACATTTTATAGAAATTAACAATCTATTAATTATCTGATCACCTAGAAAAACTTGTGAGTTAGTAATTTTAAAGATATGTTTATTTTTATCTGTTTACCCAATTTAAACAAAACTTGCTTTTAGATCACATAAATTTAAAAAATGGATCTGTGTTTTATTTTAATTTAGAAGCACTCATTTATTTATATGCCAATTATAGTGCCATGTACAACACATATGCAGATATGCAAAACAGACAAGAAACATTTTATAACTTACACCTATGCAAAACAGACAAGAAACAAACATTATATAATTTTTTGCAAGTGGAACTCCACAGGTAGTAGGCATTGTTATAGATGTTCACTAAAATCACTGTTAGATCTAAACTGTTAAAAATTAAAATAGAGCCAATCAGACTTTTACATGATGACTTAATTATAGGACAGGCCTGTACAGTTGGAATTGTGAGGTATAAAATAGAACAGCCATGAGGACACTGAAATAAAAGATTTCAGGTGGTCACTTGTCTTGATGACTATCAGATCCACCTCCAAAACCTACATAGCTAAGTACTTTTGAGGATTTTGTGAAAGGAAATTTTTTAAATGTATTTGAGAGTCAACCCTTCAAAAATTGGTCTCTGAACAAAGATGCAGTGCAAAGATTATACTAATTAGAAAAATACACTAATTTAAGTATGCAAAATCAAACGTGAATTCACCATAAAACCATAAGCTAAAAAATATAGAATCTTAAAACAGAAGTTCTTAAAAAAAAAAAAAAAAAAAAAAAAAAGTTACACAGCCACAATTTCTGAAAGAGCATGCAAACCTTCTTAGCTAAATTGGAGTGCACTTTTAGCTTAGCTTAGAGTCAGTTCAGATATTTTAAAAATGTGGGACCCTGTACAAATCCTCAGGAAAAAAAAAAATAAGTAAAGGAAAATTTGTAGATTTAGAATCTTTCCATTTTTCTCTCCAGGTGCTGCAAGATTAGGGAGGGGCTTGTTAACAAAAATCTCGTTTTTTCGAACAGTGCCCATTCTCTCTATATGCCTGCATCCATAATGCTTAGTGAGGAAGACAACCCCATAGGACCTGCCACCACTGCCTATCTGTGCCTGGATCTCAGCCAGCTGCCCACAGGAGCACGGCCACTGCTTCCTGTTTCTCATCAGTTTCCCTCTGTTCTTCATGCACGCCTGGCGCTGACCCACAACGTCTTGCCTCTGGCGACAGCAACTTACCCCTGTGCTCTGCCTGCCTGCTCTGCGCAGACAAGCATCTAGGAATGGGAGCGGGGTGGTTGTTGCAGTTGGCTGAAGATTCTTTGTTAGCTATCTGTAATCTTTAAATTCATTCTTGATGCCAGAAATTAAGGCTGACCATTTTACACTGTCCTGAGATGGAGTGAGAAAATCTGGTATTAAGGACCACAAAATAAAAGTTTCCACGGAAATCTTGCCTGGTTCCTCACCTAACACTCAGCTCTTCACCAAGTGCCTCCCAAATATCTACATCTACCACTCCCTCACCAAGGAAACAAAGAGAAGTTTCAATAACAAATTCCAAAAGATGTGCCAACTGCACCTTCTTTAGGAGGCCGCCCCATGATTTCTTAAGCATTGTAACATAGAGCCCTCTTTCTTTATGCTCTCTTTCTTTAGGATTAAAATGTCTTTTGCTTTACACCAAAATATATATCGAGACTCACTCCTCCCTTTCCTTCAATTGACGGGCATCTCTTTTTGAGGACTGTCCCACTCACCATAACAAATTAGAATTCCAAGGAGTGTTTGCAGTCCCTGGTCAGATGCTAACTGTCATGACCCACAGGACATTTACTCAGTTTCCTCAAGCCGGCTGATGAGGGGATTGGATAAAGATGAACAAACATAAAATTAGAGGAAAGTGGGACTTGGTGGTACAGCTGATCTCTGATAGAGGAAGACTGACAATAAACAGGCTCCACACATTTATTATATAGGTATTTACATCAAATGGATTCATAGTGAGAAAGTTACTTCAAAACAGAACCAAGGTCAAAAGTTTGAACAGCCCTGTTAATAGTCATCAGCTTGCACCCACAATTCACCACCCCTAGGCAGCTTGTGCCTGAATGTGAGGTCATAACTGATAAACTTCATGGCAACCTCAGAATTTCCCTTTGAATAGGGCATCACCATACAAATGAGCAATTTTTTTTTTTTTTTTTTTTTTTTTTTTTTGGTGTTTTTGCATCTAGAGATTCCCAAGGGAGGTATCAGTTTCTGTCTCTGGGCAGTTCAAACACCCATAATCCATTTGCCACTCCTGACAGGCTAGGTCCTCAGCACCACATAGAAATAAATAAATCAAATAGAGGCATTATGTAGAAAAAAAAAAAAAAAAGTGAAGTGAAAGAAAGAATATCAACAAAGATAGAATATATTTAAAAATTTAAACCTCAAGAACACAATAAATGAATTGAAAATTTTACCACAGAGTGGAGCAAGCAGAATAAAAGATGACTGAACTCAAAAGACCAGTCATTGAAATCACCTAACTGAAACTGGGTGTGGTGGTGCAAGCCTGTAATCCCAGCATTTGGGAGGCTGAGGTTGGAGGATCATGAGTTCAAAGCCAGCCTCAGCAAAGGCAAGGCACTTAGCAGTGAGACCCTGTCTCTAATAAAATACAAAAAAAAAGGCTGGGGATGTGGCTCAGTGGTTGAGTGCCCCTGAGTTCAATACCCCGAAAAAAAAAAAAAAAAAAAAAAAAAAGAAATCACCTAACTGGAGGAATAAAAACAAAATGAATGAAAAAGAGTAAAGAAGGCCTATAGCAACTATTGGACATAATACAACAGACAATGCATACTTTTGAGAGCCCTAAAAGGAAAAGATAAAGAAGTTAAGGTAAAGAAAGTGTTTTTAAAGAAATAATTCTGAAAATTTCCCACATCTAAGGGAAGGAAATATTTTCTATTTTCCAGATTTTGACCAGGAATCATTATATTAAATTGCTAAGGGTTAAGTATTTTGAAAGCAGAAAGAGAAAAGTGACTCACCACAAATGGTGAAGGCCACATTAGACTTTCAGTGGATTCCTCAGCAGTAACTTTTCACCCCAAAAGGAATGAAATCATATAATGAAGGAATAAAGGAAGAAACTTGCCAAACTTCTTGATAAGAAATGCTAAAGGGAGAGTCTGACGGAGGAGTATCTCAAGTTCAAAGCCAACCTCAGCAATTTAGTGAGGCCCTCCCTAAGCAACTCAGTGAGACTCTATCTCTAAACAAAAAATTAAATAAGAGCTTGGGATGTGGCTCAGTGGTTAAATGCCCCTGTGTTCATCGTGTTATTAGAAAAAGATATTAAGGGGAGTTCTTCAAGTTGAAATGAAAGTGTATCAGCAACACAAAAACATGTGAAAGTGTAATGTTCATTCATAAAGATAAATATATAGACAAATATAGAATACTTGATACTATATATAATGGTAGTATGTATATAAGTCATTACTTGTAAGATAGAAGTTAAAAGAAAAAAAAAATAAAACATTAATGTATACCCAATATTAAAAGTTATACTTCATGACATCAATAACAAAGTATGTGGTTATGGGAAATAAAAAAAATACATATTTTTTGAGATTAAGGGTGAGTTGTTATTATTTTTTTAAAAGATTATTTTAACTGCAAAATGTCTCATGTATGGTAACCACAAAGAAACTGCCTATGGAAAATATACAAAACAAGTAAGTAACCAAGGCCATATCATCACAAAATCAACAAAACATAAAAAAGACAGTATGAGAGAAAAAGAAAAAGAAAAAGAAAAAAACTATAAGAACAATACAAGAAACTTGACAAATTGGTTTCTTTCCTATAAGTAATTACTTATAGGACATGCAAAAGCTTTAGATTTCCCAGTATATAGACATAGAGTAGCTAGAATAATAAATACACATATGTGTATATATTTACACACATATGTATATATGTATATGTATATATGTGTATATATTTACACATACATATATGCAATAGGTAAGTTTTTAAAAATTACAATAACACATCACAGCCAAACTACAAATACTAAAGACACAGTGTGAGGCTACATAATAATTTACTAAGAATATGATCAAAACATTACATATAAAGCATCTAAAACTTTAATACCAGTTTCATTAATGATTCCTGACAACTGCTTCTACTTGCCTTTTTTGATTGCTGTGTGTTGCAAGGAGGAAAATACTGTAATACTATATATAATGGTATCTTGAGGGATGACACTGAATCCTCAGGGATCCCAGGGAACCTTCCATAATAGAACAACTGCATTATATGACAATAATTGATCATTAAATCTGAAGTTTTATCACTACATAAATTCTAACTTGCAAAGGAGATGAGCAAGTAATAGATATATATTATGATGTTGATATGAGGTATCCCTCCAAAGCTCCTATGTTAATGCAGAATACTCAAAAATGGTTAGATTATAAGAGCTGTAACCTAATCAATAAATTCTAGTTTCAATAGACAGACTAGGTGAAAACTGTAGGCAGTTGCGGTAGAGCTGGAGGAGGTGGTCAGGACAGTGCCCTGGAAAGGTGCATCTTCCCGCTGCCCCTTCTTCTCTCTTTGTCTTTGTCTCTCTGTTTCTCTCTCTTTGCCCCTATCTGTGCAATGAGCTCAACAGTTCTCTGGACCCTTCCCTCAGGATGTGCTGCCTTAACGTGGGCCTACAGCAGTGGAGTCAGTTATCTAAGGACCGAGACCTCTGAAACATTGAGATGCAAATAGACTTGTTTTCCTGTAAGTTGTTCTTGTCATTTGTTTTGGTCACAGTAATGGAAAAACTAAGTAAAATAGCATAATAATGAATATGCCAGTTAACTATTTGAATTATTTTTAAACTAATCTTTTAGAATACTCTCAAAGCACAAAAATAATATTTTTTCTCATTTTTAAAACTACATATAGGGCTCATTAATTTTAACAAATGAATTGCTAGGGTGCAGAATGCTGCTGGCTGGGGAGATAGAGACTTTGTTCCATGGCAGTGGGTACATAAGGACTCTTCATGGTATCTACTTAATTTCACTATGAATTTAAAGCTTCTCTAAAAGATAAAGTCTATTAAACAAATAGAAGCAAAATGAAGACCCCACCTATACATAGAATGGTAGTTTTCTACTGTATATGCACCAAAATTACCTGGAGTACTGATTAAGATATAGATAATTGGGCCCATTTTAGTCTCTCTCATTCGATTTGAATAATGCCCAATAATTTGTATTTCTAGAATTTCTTTAAATATTGCCAATGCTTCTGGTCCTTGAACCATAATGAAAATATTTCTTCTCTAACACAGAAAAATTAATGTGTTCAAAAGGCATTTCTGTGCAAGTTAACTGGTTAGTTAGTCTTGAAAAACTGGTTAGCTGTGTTTGAGAGATTATGTGTTATCAACCAGATAATCAGAATAAAATATTGTCTATGCTTGTATAATTTTATCAAATGGATTCTACTGTCATGTATAACTAAGAACCAACAGAAAACGAAACAAAACAAACGATCCTCCAAGACTTTCTGAATGATTTGTCTTACGCTTTTAGCTGTATTGATTGGAACTTTTTCAAGATATGTTTATGAATATTTCCACAAATATAATTTAATGTTTAGAAAAAGAAAGTTAAGATGGTTTTTATTAGAAACATTTAATACTAACAAATTAGAATAGATAACATAATTGGCATTTTGGTAGATTTTCTGAATGATGATTTACTATCCTGCCTAAAAGCTATAATAATTACAATTTTAGTAAAATATTACAAAATTCAGTGTTATTATAATTAATAACTTGAGGTTGAGGATATATGTACTTCATGTTTTGGGATAATAAAATATTATTAAATATTCTATCAACATCATTAAATAAATCCTTTTACTGATATTTGAGAAGGTTGAAAGTGGCAATTACCCAAATATATTGTGTTACTACAACTACTGGATTATTAAACAATTTTATCATGTTAATACCACTTATACTTGCCTTCTAAGTCAAGAAAACATAATGAAAATTTGGCCTGACAAAATTATTCATTACTGGCATTATTATTATTGCTAACATCATTTAGCTTAATGCATTCATCATATCTCTAGATAAAGCTTGAACCCAAGGCACTGTACAACTCACTAGGAACATCACTTTGCAACATTTTAGATTTTCTGTCTTAGTTGTTGATTCAAATTCATATAATTATGAAAATACATCAGGATGCATTTTTAGAGAGAGTGATTAGGAACCTTAAAGCAATTAGGAATCATCTAACAGAGGCCCAGAGACGTTCTGTGGCTTTTCCATTGTAGCCTAGTTGGTGGCAGGACCAAGGGGAGACCTGAACACAGCTCAGTACAGCACTCTTTTCTGAGTAACTCTCTGCTTCTCTGCTTTTAAACCTGATGAAACAAATGAAAAGGACAGTTGCATGTATCACAGCAGATACTGCGAAACAAACTAATGAGAAGCAGCTTGTGACTGCTGCTCTACCCGAAATTCCCCTCAGGCAGCTAAGGTGAACAAAATAGTTTCTGCTGAGTGTAAGGAGAAAGAGAATAGGCCAAGGGCAAAGTGTTTCAGGGGAAGGCCACATATCCGGAATTTCCCACTCATTTAAGAGCTGATGGAGCATGATTCCATCAGTTTTCCAAATTCCATAAAAGGCTTTTAATTGTCTTTGGTGTTAGTTAAGGCTTCCTTCCTGTTCAGTCTTTCAAAATCATATATTCATTCTCAAATATTGTCTATATACTATATGTAATAATGCTTTTTATTTTAAAAAGAAATTTCAAATAGAAAAGGGAAATTTGAAAAAAATACTTGTAAAATATTTTAAAGTGGTATTAAAGGTTCAGGAAATTATATATTTTAAGATGTAACTAATATTTTAGAAGAAGTGGTTTCTGTTGTGCTCAGTGTGGAAGTTAGACACCTGTAGGCAAGCAACACTGGTTGAATCAGAAGTTTTATTTTCATGACCAACACAACAATCTGCTCAACTTCACGGAAATGAAGACTCTTAACACCAGAAAATAGAAAAAGCAGAAACTGGAGAATCAAAAAGAACATGACAAATTCTAGACATTCCTCTTATGAAACTGGGCAGTAGCACACAGCAAGAGGAGGACCCCATTTTTCGCATCATATCTCATTCAGATCCTGAACTCCACTGAGTTAGCCATAACCATAATATGTTGCCCGTCTAACACACTATGAATATGAATACCTGGCTTGGAGAGTTATTGAAAATATTCAGCAGGATAATATTTGGGAGAATAACTGGCATGGTGAGTGACACATGTGATTATAATACTTCATGAAAATATTTGTTATTTGTTTAATTATTGTGTTTTTTTTTTTTACACCTTCATTTCCTTTTTTAAGTTGTTCAAATCCACTTGTCTTTTGGTTACCTAATGGATTTTAGATATAAAGTATGTGGAGGAATGAGTTTGTTCTAAAATGCAAGAAAACAGATGAGATTAGAGTCAGTAGTAGATTAAAGGAGAATTTAAAGAAGAACATGTAAAAGTTGTTAGAATTTTCAGTCTTCTCATTCTTAATTTAATATAGTTAAAATGATCAGCTTTAAGGTGTACATGCTTATTTATGTTTAATATCTGGAAAGACAGGTTAGTGAAATGAAATATTTAATTATGCAACAATATGCCAAGGGCAGCCTAAAGGGAGAGTTGAACTGTTAGAAGAAGTTGTATTGCTTTTAGAAAACTGCTTTTCTTTTTATGATTATATATTTTAATCATGAACAGAAGAAATCTCAGGGAAAAAATGCATTTGTTAATTTTTAAAGGTACCGTTTGAGAAAATGTGTCATTTGTGTAGAGTCTTATCTCACATTAAAATGACAGAGCAAGAAACCTAAAGGGAAAAGAATGGAATGAGTTAGCGTAAATCTGTAGACAACCTGAGATATGGTTGTCCTAAGGAATTTTTTTCAAAATAAAAATCATAAAAGCCTATTAAATGTACATAAAAGGCCAAATAATATTTTCATAAAACTATACAAATATGCAAATACTATTAACTTAAATAACCTGATAAAATATAAAATATTTCAAGTACTTTAATAATTTTTATTGCTTCGTGGATCAATGAACACAGAATATTAAATAATTTTTTGAACAAATGGCTCCAAATGAACTCTTTAATAAAAAAGTGAGGGAAATTTATTTTAAAAATTCAGTATATGTAGTTTATTTCTCTAAAATAACTCAAATATTCATAAAGATAGTGAGCAATCAATAAAGCACAGTGAAGAGAATATTCCTATTTTCTAATCTAAATGCAACTTTGGAGAATATTGAGGTAGCCAATTAAACAATGCTAAACTATACTAAGCCCTCAAACTTCAAGTCTGAATATCTGAATTTTAATTCTGATTTGTCACTCTCTCATTTTCTGAGCCTAAAAATATAATATAATATAATTTTTTTTCTGGCACATAGTTTCCTCCTTATATTACATAAGGAGACTAAATAACATAATTTCCTCACAGGAATTTATCAGTCTTCTACAGTCAGAAGTCTACTTGACTGACTCTTGCATTATTTGGGATTCTAATCATAAGTAGATTTCTCATCATGTATTACTGTTCCCCTTATTGTGGGTTAGCATCCCATATCAGGGAACTCATTTGATCTTTGTTTTTTTGAGACTGGCTTGTGCACTTACATTATAGTCTCCAGTTCCATCCATTGATGGCCAATGCCATAAAGTCATTCTTTATGGTTAATACTCCATTTTGTATATTTACCACATTTTCTTTATCCAGTTATCTGTTGAAGGGCACCTACATTGGTTCCATACCTTAGCGATTATAAATTGAGCTGCTATAAACATGGATGTGGCTGCATCACTATAGTATGCTGATTTAAACTCCTTTGGGTATATATTGAAGAGTGGGATAACTGTGTCAAATAGTGGTTCCATTCCAAGTTTATTTTTTTTATTTTTATTTTTTTGGTACTGGGGATTGAACTCAGGGGCACTCAACCACTGAGCCACATACCCAGCCCTATTTTGTGTTTTATTTAGAGATAGGGTCTCACTGAATTGCTTAGTGCCTCAGCCTCTCAAGCCACTGGGATTACAGGCTGGATTAATGGCCGCCTCCTGGACCAGCTATTCCAAGTTTTCTGAGGAATCACCATATTGCTTTCCATAGGGGTTGCACCAATTTGCAGTTCCACCAGCAATATATGAGTGTATCTTTTTCCCCACATCTTTGCCAACATTTATTGTTACTTGTATTCTTTTTTAAAAATTTTTTATTTTTATTCGAAGTTTTTTTAATATAATAGTAGACTGCATTACAATTCATAATACACATAGAGAGCACATTTTTACATATCTTTGGTTGTAGACAAAGTATATTCTTACCATTCGTGTCTTCATACATGCACTTAGGGTAATGATTTCCATCTCATTCTACTATTTTTATTTATTTATATTTTTACCCCTTTGACCCCTACCTTCTCCTCCCTCCCCATTGACTTGTCTAGTGTTCCTTTAATTCTCCTATGCTTCCCATCCCAACCCCACTGTGAATCAGCCTCTTTTTATCAGAGAAAACATTCAGAATTTGGATTTTTGGGATTGGCTAAATTCATTTAGCATTATATTCTCCAATTTCATCCATTTACTGGTGAATGCCATTATTTTATTCTCTCTCTCTTTTTTTTTTTTTTTGATGAGTAATATTCCATTGTGTATATATAACACATTTTCTTTATCCATTCATCTACTGAGGGGCATCTAGGCTGGTTCCACAGCCTAGCTATTGGGAATTGTGCTACTATAAACATTGATGTGACTGTGTCCCTCTAGTATGCTGTTTTTAAGTCCTTTGGGAATAGACCCAGGAGTGGGATGGATGGTTCATAGGTGGTTCCATTCTCAGTTTTCCAAGGAATCTCCATACTGTTTTCCATATTGGCTGCACCATTTTGTAGTCCCACCAGCATTGTATGAGTGTGCCTTTTTCCCCACATCTTCTTCAACATTTATTGTTGTTTGTGTTCTTAATAGCTGCCATTCTGACTGGAGTGAAATGAAATCTTAGAGTAGTTTTGATTTGCATTTCTCTAGTTGCCAGTGATGATGAACATTTTTCATGCATTTGTTGATTTATTGTATTTCTTCTTCTGAGAAGTGTCTGTTCAGTTCCTTGGCCCATTTATTTATTGGGCTATTTGTTTTTTTTGGTGTTAAGATTTTTAAGTTCTTTATATATTCTAGAGATCAGTGCTCTATCTGACATGCCTGTAGTAAACAAATTTGTTCCCAATTAGTAGGTTCTCTATTCACCTCATTGATTGTTTCTTTTGCTGAGATGAAGCTTTTTAGTTTGAATCCATCCCACTCATTAATTCTAGATTTTAATTCTTGTGCAATAGGAGTCTTATTAAGGAAGTAGGAGCCTAATCCGATATGATGGAGGTTTGGGCCCACTTTTTCTTCTAATAGATGCATGGTCTCTGGTTTAATTCCTAGGTCCTTGATCCACTTTGAGTTTTGTGCATGGTGAGAGATAGAAGTTTAATTTCATTTTGTTGGATTCAGATTTTCAGTTATCCCAGCACCATTTGTTGAAGAAGCTATCCTTTCTCCAGTGTATGTTTTTGGCATCTTTACTATAAGACAGCTGTAGTTGTGCATGTTAGTCTCTGTGTCCTCTATTCTGTACCATTGGTCTACATGTCTATTTTGGTGCCAGTACCAGGACTAAAGTGAGATGTAATGTCAGTACAGTTTTAATTTGCATTTCTTTAATTGCTTTAGATGTTGAACATTTTTTCTTATATTTGTTCACCATTCATATTCCTTCTTCGGTGAAATGTTTGTTCAGTTCCTTTACTCATTTATTGATTGGATGATTTGTTTTTCTTTTGGTGTTAAGTTTTTTGAGTTATTTATATATCCTGGTAATTAATGCTCTATCTAAAGTGCAGGTAGCAAATATTTTCTGTCATTCTGCAGGCTTTCTTCACACTCTTGTTTCCTTTGTTATAAAGAAGCATTTTAGTTTGATACCATCCCATTTATTGATTATTGATTTTACTTTTTTTTACTACTTAGGAGTCTTGTCAAGGAAATTGTTTCTTGTGCTGACATTCTGGAGTGTTGGGCCTACATTTTCTCCTAGTGCAGGGTTTCTGGTCTAATACCTAGGTCCTTGATCCACTTTGAACTGAGTTTTGTGCAGGTTGAGAGTTAGGGGTTAAATTTCATTCTACTACATTTGGAATGAAAAAAATGGCAGTCTTTTAAAAATATCACTGAGCTAAATTATATTTTATACAATAAATTTCCAATTCTTTAAAATTGTAGCTCCTCTAATTCCTCCAATATTTTTCACATTTCATTGTCTTTAGATTTTTTTTAGTTTATATATTCTGAATAACAAACAAGGCTCATTTTTCTGAGAATATAATTGCTTTATATTTCTATTCCAGGTAAAGACTCTGATGGATCAAAGTGAAATGTGTAATTACAGCTCTTTTTAGTACAAATACAAAGCTCTTGGAAAACAACTTTATAATTTAAATTTAACACGATCTAATAGATTTTATTTGGTAGATGAAAATATTTTACTGGCAAGGTACTATAGTCAATATTTCTCACTATATAAAATAGGTGATTAAACACAGACATTCCTTTATATAAAATGATAAGTTATCCACAATTTTCATTGGAGTTGCAACAGTTCAAGTGTCAAATTTAATTGTACATATACTGTATGTATGCATACACACACACATTACATAAATATTGAATAGAAAGAAAGCATCACAGAAAGTGAGGATTTCTTTGTCTTCTTTATTTTTATTCTTATAGATCAATAAGCTTTCTCATTTTGTTGGTCTAAGGAATTTCTGATGTACAATTGTCTTTAAAAATCCTCTTCAACATTTCATGGTTTGTATTTCTCATTGGGTCATTTTCTCATAGCTAAGTGAAAAAACAAATAAATACAATGTTTGGTAGGCTTTTTCTAAGAACAACTTTGTTTAATTAAGTTTGAATAAAAAGTTAGGATTTTGAAATTCATTTTGGAAACATGTTACTCTATGAGAAACAATATCATTAAAATATCACATAACATATCTACTATTACCTGAGAAACAAGAAAGTCTACATTTTTGATGGATTTTAAAAAAATAATTGCACCATGGCTGTATTATTTCTAATTTCCTGCAGGAGCATGCTCTGATGTCTTGATCCAAAATAGACAAGGCCTTACTATCAAGACATCTTTCTTTGAAGAGGGTCACCCTGAAGCCAGATTCAGTGATCTTAGAAGATGAGAGAGAATGGCAAACCAAGAAGGAAGACAGATATGTGAGCCAAGACTGGAAAGTCATTTAAAGGTCAAAATAAAAAGATATATTCAGTTACATTGTTTGAAAAGTAGCTTCTGCTCATGCATAAATGCCAACATTTGAAAGTCATTATCAGGAATATCAAAGGGGAAAAGTCTCTTGTTTGGCTCTTTCAAGGTATTGCACAAGAAATTCTTTGGCATAGAATGAATTAAAATGTTAAAAGGAAAGTGCATACAACCTTGGAATTTTAATGTTCCAATGTTGTTCCTTGGTAATGCTTGATAAAATATCATATTTGTGACATATTTGTGACAAATACCTTCATTGGTAATTGAAAATTACAGATGTTTGCTTTGCCTTTGAGTGGAAAATTATACTAGTAACAACTCAGCATCTATGTGTCATTCAGCCACATGTGGTAAATTTAGTGTCTGTTAAGTGCTACCTCTCTAGTCTGCTGGACCATAGCTGGAATGGTGGCTGGCACAGTGATGTAAAAGTACATTTTTCACAGGCCTTTATGTTAGACTCTAACTAAAAAGTAATGTAGTAATCTAAAACCATGAAACCAGACTATGTCTAAAATTATCAAGATTGTCCTTAGGTTGTCAACATCATTCTCATTCCCCAACCCTATGAATCATGGTAAGTTCATGAGGAAAATAATGCCAACTAGTACTGCTGGTAGTAAGGGCAAGGTGAAGTTGAAACAGGTGGATGAAAGACAAATACAGTGAATAAGCAGGGTCCAACTACATGCAGTTCCCTGTCCAGATTTGGAGAAACTACCTTAGATGTCAATGCTGGACCTAGTTTTTAAAAGGTGACTAATAAATATGGATTCATTGGTGATTAATATAAATAGGATTTTTGGTAGTGTCCCTAATCACAAACTTGTCTAGGCCACAAATTTGAATTTATTTGATGATCTAACTATTAGAAAACTGTATTGTTCACTTTGGTTAAAATTAGTAATAGAATATACTGATTGAAGTTTCCCCTTTGAAATAGAATCAGATCATTTATTTTCCTCCTCATTATTGAAGAGCTTATTACCTAGCTTTGTTAATTTTTCTCTATGACTTAAAAAATTAACTTTATACTAACTTTAGGCTTACAAAAATGTTGTACTCCCCTAATTTTCCCCCAAGATTAATGTTGTACAAAGTCATGGAAAAAGATATTCAAATGCACAAATATATTCAAATCAGAATAGTAACAGTGAGGAAATCTGATTAACTGAACCATAAACTTTCTCAAATTTTACCAGTTTTTCCAATAATGTGCTTTTCTCTTCAGTGATTCCACATTGCATTTTTGTCTTCATGTCCTCTTTGTGTCTTTGAATCCTTAACTGTTCTTTGGTCTTTCCTTCTTTCTCTTGGTGATGACACTTCTGACATTGCAAAATTCTACCTAGTTATAATGCCCTTTCCTGATGCTCCACTGCAATTGTAATTAATTTTCACATTTTTATCCATGATAGCACAGAATTGATGTAATGTTTTAGGGTATCATATGAAGGACTTTATGATACCACTCTTTTAGTTGGGGGTATTTATCATGATCACTTGATTAAAGTGATATTTGCCAGGTTTCTCCAATGTAAAGCTGCTACCATTCCCTTTGCAGTCAATGAATATATTGGGAAAAACACTTGGAGGAAATGTAAGCCTGATTCACCTCATACTTGTACCAATTTTAGAATCCATTGTCTTCAACTAGGTAAACATACTTCAATGTCACTTTTAAGTCATTTTTTTTCATATTTAGGAAGGGATGTGCTTTTTTTTTCTAGTGGCTACCTTTGGATTTGTACCTTTATTAATGTACTTAATGCTATGTTTTCTTATCTGATCATTTCATATAATTTACTCATCTATTGCCTTTATCACAATAACCTTTTTATGTTTTCCTTTTCCTTTTCTTTTGTTATTTTAGCTTCATTATCTTCTACTCTGTCAAAATACATAACATTAGTTATCCATCTTTATTTTCATCTTTGTTTCAATTATATATATAATATATTTGCATGTATATATATTTCATTTTTATTTTCTTCTCTTTTATTATTTTAGCTTTATTTTTTTCTACTCTGTGAGAATACATAACATTAATTAATTATTAATTAACTATTCTCATCTTTGTTTCAATCATATGTAAAATCAGAGTGCTCATTATCAGTCCAGGCAAAGTTGTCTTAGTCTTCATTTGGACATCCTCCAGGAAATTCTGAGTTTTCACAATGCAGAGGTAGAGAATTCTCTTAGATTTGTATGTTAAAATTATTTTCCAAATGGACTTGATATTCAAAGAATATATTACCTGAGGTACAGACTCCTGGGTTCAAACTGTCTTTTATTAAATCTTTATTTTTATATCTATATTTAAAACATACTACACAATGTTTTTAGTAGACAGTGAAAAGCTTACTATACTGAAGTAAACTAGCATATCCATCATCTCACATAGTAACCCATTTTTTTATTGTTGTTTATGTTATAGGGGCAGTTACATGTTAGTCATTTTTATGAATCCCACATAAAGTACAATTTTATTACCTGTTGCTCTTACTTTTTTTTTTTTTTTTTTTTTTTGGTACTGGGGATTGAACTCAGGGGCACTTGACCACTGGGCCACATCCCCAGCCCTTTTTTGTATTTTATTAGAGACAGGGTCTCACTGAGTTGCTAAGTGTCTTGCCATTGATGAAGCTGGCTTTGAACTTGTGATCCTCCTGCCTCAGTCTCCCAAGTGCTGGGATTACAGGCGTGCACTACCCCGCCCAGCTGTTGCTCTTGTCAGATAAATTCAGCCAACAGGCCATACCCCCAAGGTGCCTTAAATTGGCCACACTCCATGTGCCTTAGGTTATCCAGTGAGCCTTAGCTTTAACTTCCTGTAAGTGCCCATCTCTTGTGAGAATCCACCTTTTGCAGGCTCTGATTCCCCGCCCTTTCTGATCCTGGGAATACTCACCTCTTGCGGGAATTCACCATGGGGTAGGCTCACCCTTACTGAGCCAATCCCGAGCCTACAAGTCCAGCTTCCACCCCTCTGTAACCTGAGTCACTACTTAAACCCCAGCCAGTCCAGAACTTGTCCCTTTTCCTCTTTGCCGCATTCTTCTCACCAGCTTCCCTTTCCCCTTCTCCCCTTCCCCTTTTCCCCTTTTCCCTTCCCTTTCCCTTCTCCCCTTCCCCCTTTTCCCCTTCTTTGCCCCTTCTATGCCCTTCTTCTCCCTGCTGGTTTCCCTTCCCTCCTTCTCCTTCCCCTCTCTCCCCTTCCCTACACATGCCCCTTCGGTCTAGACCAGCCATCAGGGGCCATTTAATAAACCCCTTTGCTGCACAGTGGTTTCTGGTTTCTGGCATGGGTTTTTGCCCTTCAGCTCTTACTTTTATGTTAGATATCTAGACTTATTCACTTTACATATCTGCTGGTTTGTATCCTCTGATTTCTTTCTCTTCATTACTTCCCTACATCTCATCCCTTGGTGCTGGTAACCATTGTTTGTTTCTATCGTTGAACATTTAATTTTTGTGGGGGAGGGTACTAAGGATTGAACTCTGGGGTGTTTCATCACTGAGTTTCATCCCAGCCTTTTTTCTTTTTTATTTGTTTCTTCTTTTGTTTTTAATTTTGAGATTTTTCAGGCAAAGTTTCCCTAAGTTTCTGAAGGTCTCATTAAGTTGCTCATTTGCTATCATTCTGCCTCAGCATCTCAAATTGCTGGGATTACAGGCAAGAACCAACATCCCTATCTGTATATTTGAAAACTTTTCTTAGATTCCACATATAAATTCCACATGAGACCACACAACAGTTTTTCTGTCAGTGTTGGTCTTATTTCACTTAGTATTGTGTCCACTAGGTTCATTTTTGTTGTGGCAAATGACAAGATCTCATTCTTTTTTTTAAGGCTGAATAATATTCCATTGTATATGTGTACCATAGTTTCTTTATCCATTCATTTGTTGATAGACACTTAGGTTGTTTTCACTGCAATGAACATGGGAGTGCAGACATCTTGCCAAGGTGATGATTTCATTTACTTTGGGTATATGCCCTGAAAAGGATTGTAGGGTCCATATGGTAGTTTTATTTTTAATTTCTTTCAAACCTCCATACTATTTTCTCTAATGGTTGTAACAATTTATGGTCCCACCAATTGTATACAGGCGTTCCTAGCACTTGTTATCATTTTTTTTTTTTTTTTTTTTTTTTTTTTTTTTTTGTGGTACCAGGGATTGAACTCATTGACCACTGGGTCACATCCCCAGACCTTTTTTTTTTTTTTGTATTTTATTTAGAGACAGGGTCTCACCGAGTTGCTAAGTGCCTCCCCATTGCTGAGGCTGGCTTTGAACTCGCGATCCTCCTGCCTCAGCCTCCCAAAGTGCTGGGATTACAGGCTTGTGCCACAACGCCCGGCTACTTGTTATTATTTGACTGTTTGAAAATAGTTACCCTAAAAGATTGGAAGCAGTATCTCAGTGGTTTTGCTTTGCATTTCCATGAGGATTAATGGTGTTGAGCGCCTTCTGATATACATTTCAACATTTTTATGTATTCTTTGGAGAAATATCTATTTATGGTTTTGTTCATTTAAAAAAATGTTATTTCTTTTCCCAGTCTTCAGTTATAAGATTTATTTTTAAATTTTGGATGTTAACCCCTTATCAGCTTAAAGTTTTTGTAGTTTGCAGATATATTTTTTTCCATTCTTCAGGTTGCAGTACATTTTGATGATTGTTTCCTTTTCTTGCAAAAGGGGTTTTTAATTTTTTTTTTAGTTTGATATAGTACCATTTATTTATTTTTTGCTTTCATGTCTGAGCTTTTTGTTTAATATTAAAAATAAAAACAAACAAAATAAACATTGCCAAAGCCAATATTCAGGAGGTTTTCCCCCTATGTTCCATTCAAACAATTTTTAAATTTTGTATCCTTTTTGAGTTGATTTTTATATATGATGTATAGGTCTACTTTCATTTTGCATGTGGAAATTCAGTTTTCCCCTTTATTGAATAGTCCATTCTTTCCCCATTGTGTTCTCTTGGTACTCTTGTCAAAATATATTTGACTATATGTGTTTAGATTTATTACTGAGCTCCATGTGTTATGTTCCACTGGTTTATAGATTTATTTTTATGCTAGTACCATAATGTTTGGATTACTATAGTTTTATAAGATCATTGTAAATCAGTAAGTGTGTAACTTTCAACTTCATTTTCTTGTCTCTGAATACTACTGGCTATTCAGGGGCTTTAATAATCCCATGCCAACTTTAGTTTTATTTTTTTCTATTTATGTGAAAAATACCATTGGGATTTTGGTAGGGATAGCACTGGATGTACTGCTTTTAGTAGTATGGAAATTTTAACAATTTTAATTATTTGCATTCATGAGCATGAGATAATTTTCAATTTTTTTCTCTAACTTCTTTCATCAGTGCTGTATAGTTTTAGGTGTCACATATTTTCCTTCCTTGATTAAATTTATTCATAGGGAATTTTTATGCTATCATAAATGGGATTGAATTATTGATTGCTTTTTCAGTTAAGTCATTATTTTTGTATGAAATGGTACTGATTTGTACAAATTGATTTTGAATCCTGCAATTTTACCAAATGTATCTGTTTTGACAGTTATTTTATGAAATCTTTGTTGTTTTTTATTTGTTTTTCCTTTTTTATATAGATCATGACATCTGCAAATAATTTTACTTTTTTCTGATTTGAATGTTTTTATTTCTTTTTATTGTCTAAATGCTTTTGCTAATATTCCATTACTATGTTGAATACAAGTGGTGAGAATACTCATCTTGCCTTGTACTAGGTCTTAGAATAAAAGCTTTTTCTAAGTTTTGCTCTAATGTTTGCTCTGAGTTTTTCATAAATGGCTTTTATTGTGTTGAGGGACTATTCTTCAATAATGAAACTTTTGAGACATAAAAAAACTATCATCTCAATTTATGTAGAAAAAGCATTTGACAAAGTTGAACATATTTTCTTCACAAAAACTTTCAATCACTTTTTACTGATTTAAAAAAACACTACTCCACTAATATGCCTTCCTCTGTATTCTTGTTTTTGAAAAGTCTGATGGATATCCAATTACTTTGACTTTCTGAATTATTTGATCTTTTTGTTTGAAGACTAAGAATTTGATCTTTATCTTTGAAAGACAGTAGTTTTACTGGGCAATGTCTGTGCATTTATTTTTTCAGGTTAATTTTCCTAAGTGTTTGGTAAGTCTCTTCACTGTATAAGCCAGATGTGGTAGCACAGACCTATAATCCCAGGAACTGAGGAGGCTGTTGTGGTAGCACAGACCTACAATCTCAGGAACTGAGGAGGCTGTTGTGGGAGGATTGGGAGTTTGATGCTAGCCTCAGAAACTTAACAAGACCCTCAACAATTTTGTGACTCTGTCTCAAAATGAAAAATAAAAAAATGACTGTAGATATAACTCAGTGATAAAATGACCCTGGGTTCGATCTTTAGGATCCCCCCAAAAAAGAAATATTTCAATGTGTAGATTCATGTGTTTTCTATCTTTGAAAAGTTTCCTTACAGTTTTAAATATATTTAATTATCTTATTTAGGGACTTAAATTTACATATTTATTGTGTATAACATAGTCAATATAAATTTTTATGTTTAAATTCCTTCTTTAGTAAAATTCTTTCTTCACTTGTCTTCCAGTTTCACTACTTTCTAATTTTTTTGCTTCTTGATGTTATTTTCATTTTCTTACTTTTTCTAGGTATATTTCTTCTTACTGATTTCATTGTATGTTTACTCAGTTGATTTGTTTGAAATTTTTGTTTTGGTATTTTTCTCTTATGTTGATATTCTTTCATTTATTTAAGATATTAAGGAGTTTACTAGATTCCTATATTAATCACACAATTTCTTGCCATACTAGGAAAAATGTTACATTAACAGAGTTTGTTTGTGTTTGTTTGTTTGATTTGGTGCGCTATGTGCATTGTAGGTCTTCCAATGTCATTGAGGATTTTTTTTTTTTTTTTTTTTTTTTTTGCCATACAGAGCTCCGAATCTTTCTTCTTTCTTCTTTATCCCTCCACACTCAACAACCAAAGTGCCCTTAGTCCTTGCTATGTACCATTCTCCTTTCATAGAAATTATTTAGACTCCTCTTCCTTTACACCTCACTCATCCATTTGAACTCAAATTGTCCCTTAAAGTGTACTCCTGGTTCTTGCTATGACAGTCAGTATTTTAAATGAGGCTTTAGTAATTTGTGATATTTTTTGCAGCTTGATGGCTGCTGAATAATCAGGGTGATGTTTCCTGAAGGATGAGGGGGCTGTGGCAATTTAAAGTTTGCATTGATAGATACTTCCTTTTATGAAAGATTTCTTTGTGACATGTAATGCTACTTGATAGCATTATACCTATGGTGGAACTTTTTTTTTCAAAATTGGAGTCAATCTTCTCAAAACTGCTGCTCTTTTATCAATGAACTGTATATAATCATCTAAGTCTTTGTCATTATTTCAACAATGTTCACAGTAGCTTTACTGTGAACACTAGAATTAGACTCCATCTCAAGAAACTTTTTTTTTTTTTTTTTTTTTTTTTTTTTTTTTTTTTTTTTTTTGCTCACTCATAAGAAGCAACTCCTTATCCATTAAAGTTCTATCATGATGTTGTGGTTTAGATAGGAGGTGTTCCGCAGAAGCTCATGTGTGAGAAAATGTAAGAAAGTTTAAAGATGACATGACTGGTTTATGAGAGCCTTAACCTAATCTGTGCATTTTCAGCTGATAGGGATTAGTTGGGTGGTAACTGTAGGTAGGTAAGGTGTGGCTGGAGGAGGTAGGTCACTGGGGATATGCCTTTGGCATATATATTTTGTCTGTGGTGAGAGGAGTCTCTCTTTCTCCTTCCTGGGGCCATGTTCCCAGCTTCTTTCTTCTGCCACACACTTCTAACATGATGTTCTGCCTCTCCTCAGGCCCCGAGGAATGGGATTAGCTGTCTATGAACTGAAGCCTCTGAAACCATGAGCCCCAAATAAATTTTCCTTATTAAAAGTCTTTTTTTTTTTTTTCTAGTCTTTTGGTCACAGTAGTGCAAAAGATGACTAAAACACATGAGATTCAAGCAATTTAGTCACAACTATAAACATATGTGTTATCATTATTCTTCAATTCATAGAGCATCTAAATTATAAATTTATTATAATTATTACATGGCTTCAGAGTTTGAAAAGTAAGAGAACATTGGCTTTGTCTTCAAGTCACAAGCTGCAATGACTACTATCCTCTAGCTATAAAAGTCCTTAAGGGCTTCCTTTTCCAATATAAGGTCACTTTGTGTGCACTGAAAAATCAGTGTTTCAGTGTGGCCTCCTACTTTAGGTTGATTTTCTGGGTAACTTCCCCCAATTTCTACATCATAACTTGCTGCTTCACCTTACACTTTTGAATTTTGTAAGCTATGTTTAAACTTCTCTTCTGAAGCTTCCTTGTTTTGCACAGAATTTAGAGAACTAAAGAGTCAGCAGAGCCATCAGGACCCATGTAACATTCTATTAACAGATACACTAATAGAAAAGTCTGAAATATTATGAGAATGTCCAAGATATAGGTAAAGTGTGAAATTCTTCCCCGTACTATGGCCCAGGGTTCATCTCATTTGATAGGAAACATCTTTCCTTGTCCCACAAAATAATGGTGTGGAGAAACATCAGGTAAGGTTCTTCTAATTATGGTATTTTTGTAAACTTCCTCTCAAGAAAGATCTTTGTCAATTTTCTATCAATTCTGGTTGCTCTAATTCATACTAACTGAATTATGATTTTATTACCCTAATTGTCTGAACCTCCATTTAGTTCATACCCAACTGATTTAGCTTCTTAGGTAAGTATATAGTAAAGCAGTTTTCTGAGAAATATTTTTCCCCAATCTGGTTTGTGCTTTCCTGCAACTTTGAAATAATTTTTTGCACTTAGATTTCTATTATTTTGTGTCTTTGTATATATAAACAATATTAATATTTATGCCTAAATTTAAAAATCCCCTTTAAAAACATGTAATAATGGAGGAAATAGTGGATTTGTCTCCCATATAGGGTCAATACCGTATATCCCATCTGCAAACTGCTTATTTACATAGTTATTAAATGCTTTTGAATTAGGAAAAGACTTAAATAGTATCAGGATACAGGCAGGTGGCAGGTAACTTATAGAAAAAGTAAAGCATAGACAGAAGAAAACTGGCTTATTTCCTTGACTAACACAGAAAATTCTGCTTGTGAAAGAAAATACAGTTTCTTTCTAGATACCAACTAAAAGAAGCAGACTGCAGATTGATTCAGAGAAACCTTAAGAATGAGAGTAAAGATCAATTCAGCCTGGACTTGGTCCAAGGGAAACTTTTCTAACATATGTTACAGCACTCCTAAGTAAGAACTCTGATTTTCCTGATGAGTTAAAATCTTTAGAAATACAATAACAGGCTAAAAAATCATCCATTAATAATTTAATGAAACGGCATCATAAAATTGGCCAAATACTTTTGCTCTGCTAAGCTGTATAAGAAGAATCATAGAATTTATCTTCTAATAGAGGCAAGTACATTGGAATCTAACAGTGGGTAACATTACAATGTATTATGAAGGTATAGTAAATTGAAAATACTTTACAATATGCTTTTTTATTGCCTTAGGGTAGTATGAAATTGTGTTTCTGTGTCTAAACAAGGATTTTTCATTTGCTCAGGAAACCTTTCCTGTGTATATTTTATTATTTCTGGTCAGCATCAGAGGAGAAAGAAAAAGGGAAAGAAAGAAGAGAAAAAGAAGAAAAATATCCCATTAATTTGTATTGATCATTTTCCTATGTGGATTGTTTTATCTAAAATAGTAGAGTTGGATGAATAGGTATATTTATATCCTATTACATATTTTGTAGACTTTTCAGTAACTATATTAAGGAAATAAATCAAGCTTGTCTTTTGATAATTATAGAACTTCATAGATAATTATAATATTCAGTAGTTTGATGATATTTTGGATGGCTGTCTGCCTTTTAAATCATGACATAGAATGAGTACATAAGAAAATAAAATATAAATTTATGTCAAAGAAATTGGATCTCTAATAAATAAAATGATTATAATAACCCCCTATATGCCAAGAAATTGTAAAATAGTACTCCACCAATTAGAATATTTTAGGATATCTTTTCATAAAATGCCCAAGTGAAACTACTCAATTTGTATTATTTCTTACATGGCAAATGTGAGGTGAAAACCTATTTCTGGTTGTTTTCATTTTTCCTCTATATTCATAGGTTAGATAAAAGATTGAAATGTAATTGAAAACGAAATCCAGACACCAGAACTTATCTCACCTGTGCACCTAAGTTAATTATTAGAAATGGTTGAAATTTTAACCCTTGAGACTCTTCTGATACAAAAAATTTGTACTCCTTCCAAAGTCAGAACTAATTCTCATACTGAGAGTTTAATATTTTCCAGGGAGCCTTTATTCAAAGGATATACCAAGTCCCATAACACAAAGAGAAAATTACAGGAAACTTATTATTGTGAGACAGAGTGCTTCAATGAATAGATGTGAAAATTAAAACCACAGAAGGTGCCTATCTCCTGTTTGCAACGTA
Source organism: Tamias sibiricus (assembly GCA_025594165.1). NCBI lineage: Eukaryota > Metazoa > Chordata > Mammalia > Rodentia > Sciuridae > Tamias > Tamias sibiricus. Next base: position 135,690,755 of record CM046658.1, on the reverse strand, counting down.
CATAGAGATATATCTTTTATATCCCTACAGAGAAAAATTTAAATATTAAGGTAGTCATTTATGTCACACAAGGGTGCAACTAAATATGCCTTAAATTTTAAGCTTCCTACAGTGCCCTGATAGAAATCCACAGCTGCTGAGGCAATAATCTATAACAATCAGCTGACCGACTGATCTTGTAATGGTAAACTATCAGAATTCAATTTGTCTATTGTAAACCCCATAATTTAAACAGAACACTGCTGGGATTTTCATACATTGAAGTTAAAAGTAAGTGCCAGAAGCATCTTACTTTTCTCATTTACCTATTCGGTTTGGATTATTCTAATTTCTAAAGTACACCATTTTTATTGGAGTTTTTTTTAAACCACCCTATAGTCAAAAAACAATCTCCAAGGGAACCTGAAAAAGATATAGCTTTATTTAATACAAAAAATATGCATGTAATTAAATTTTTCCAGGATCAAAATGGATTGATAGCTAGGAATATTTTTATAATTATTTCAATAGTGTGGTTTAAGTATCTTGGTTTCCATTATCTGTATAGACTAACATGTTAAATAGCTCCTAAAATCAAAGTTGGAGATACTCTTAATTGCATTCTCTTACATTTATATTTATTCTGCCTTCATCAAAATAAAAGAAGCAACCTAAAACCCTATAGAAAAACAGGTAGATGTATAAATAAATAATGACTTTTGGAAGAACTACAGCTGTCCAATAAAAGTAAGAAAAAATTTCTAGTAACATAAAATAAGTAAAAATTATAATGTAACATTATTTTCTATTGATTTATAAAATATTTTAGAAGTATTATATTCTCAATAGTAATAACATTAGATAAGTGTCTCATTTGTACCTTTAAAGCCACCTCTTATAAAGACAAAGACATTAAAATTTGTTGTATTTAGATTGGTTTCAATACATTCACTTCTAAGTAAAATGAGCAGTGAAATGAGCAATGCATATGTAATATTTCATAAAAATTTTATGATAATGAGGATGATAATGATAGGTAACATTTAAGGATTGGGTGCTTCTCAATTTGTCCTCAAATGGCAGAGGGATGGGAGTGCCCTATGAGGTCTCTTTAATAAGGGCACTAATTCATCAGTGAGGCCTTCACCTTGAAGATCTTCTTACCTACCAAAATGACCCCACCTCCTCATAACATTAACTTGGTCTTCAGGATTTCAAATATATGAATTTTGGAGAACACAAACATTGAGTCTGCTGCACCCTCCATTTCCACATTCCATTAATTTGGTTTCTCGTGCTGTAATTGCCCATTCATTCATTCAGTGAACCAATATTTGAATACCTCCTTCACAAAAAGAATTATAAGAGCACATATTCGATATAAGAATTAAAAATATTAACATATAAAACAGCAAAGCTAGTCTAGTAAGTGCTATATAAGATATCTTAATAAGACTAAGTTTCTATTCATTTTTCAAACAAAATGGAGATCTTTAAACCAAATTTTGGAGGGTTTAGTATTCTGTATCTTAAAATATAGACCTTTTGGTATAGAGGGAATTCACCTTAAAAAGCTTAGGTGCATCTCACATGGAAATGAAGTCATACTCCTGATCATCTGAAAATACAGTACACAGAGAAGCTATGTAATTACTGATTCAAAGATGTGGTGTAAATCTCCTCAGAAAGAGACAACACACTATTTTCTCAAAAATGAGCTCAAAAGCTAACCACCAGGGGATTCACTGGGAATTGCAGGTGTAGATTTGTTCCAGAGGGACTTCTCACATGGGCAGCTCATGGAGGGCTCCTGCACATTGCAAATCAGCAGGGGTTTGTTAGACTGTGGCTGTGATTCAGCTGAGAAAGGCCGGGACCACTCAGCAGCCACTAATAACTCCTAGATGTTCCAGGAAGAACTGGCTTGAAGAAAGTACAATCTGAATTACCCTAAAAAGAAAACAGATAAAAGCACAGGAAAAGCAGAGGCTCTGAAGTAGGTCAGAGTGTATTCAATTTTGGCTTTAGAACTTAACAATAAATCTGTCCTTGGAAAAATTATATGGACTTGTCATCTTTTTTGTGCTATGTGAAAAGTGGAAATATTTCTTAAGGTCCTTGTTCATAAAGTGCCTTCAACCCACAATAATAATGACTGTTATCACCAGATTGCATGGCAAATTCTTAAGTAGCTTCCACATGTAGATTCCAAGGGGGCAAATCAGAGTTTCTGTTATGGAGTAATGTGGAAATGACCTTGTCTCTTACAGAGAAGCTGTGCATTCCGCTGGCATATTTTTTCTAGTGTTCAGGTTAGTGTTTGTATCAAGAGACAAGAATATTGGTTTTTGTTAAGCTACAGCTTCCTAACATTTGGAGTGTCTGGATATTAAAACAGGAAATGATAATTAATTTTGACCCCCATCTTTCTCTCTCCCTCTCCACCCTGCCACCGTTCTCTCTCTTTCTCTGTTCTTTTACTCTGAAGAATCTTAACTCATACATGGAAGGAAATGACAAAAAAATGATGGAGACAGTAGTAAACTTTATTAACTTTATAAATTAAAGTTTTCAAAAAATAGAAGGTACATTTGTATTAAAATATACATTGTAGCCAGGCGCGGTGGCTCACGCCTGTAATCCCAGCACTTTGGGAGGCTGAGGCAGGAGGATAGCGAGTTCAAAGCCAGCCTCAGCAACGGCGAGGCACTTAGCAACTCAGTGAGACCCTGTCTCTAAATAAATACAAAAAAGGTCTGGGGATGTGACCCAGTGGTCGAGTGCCCCTGAGTTCAATCCCCGGTACCACAAAAAAAAAAAAAAAAAAAAAAAAAAAAAATATATATATATATATATATATATACATTGTAGGAACTATTTTTTTCATTGTCGTTTTCTAGAATCTGGTAGCTAAAAAAAATGAATGTATTTTAGGACTGAAAGGACTAAGAGAATTATCCATCAAGCCAGTTTTTTAATAAAAGCAGATGACTGGAGTAGATTATGAAGGTCTCCCAACTTTCCATCCATTAGCTCTTGTAATACCTGACACATAAGCTCCGATGTTATTGGCAAAATTAAAGCATGGCAGAGTTTGACTTTGAGGACTTTAAAAAGTGCATTAAAGGGTCACTATTTATCAGCTTATTTGCTGACTTACCTTGGCTTGGCTGGAAGGGATATTTAACTGCTGAAGCACACAGCTGAGGCAATTGAAATTTATGATATTTTTGTAGGTCACCTTTAACATAATTAAACCAAAGTTAATTATACATATATTTTATTCTACAGGTAATAAAGACAAATAAAGTAGGTAGTCCATTCACTACATTTTCAGTCTCAAAATTGGCTCAGAATGTCATATGTACAGACATCTTCTTAAAGCTTCCATTGCATTCAGATTTGGATTAGGCAACTGTCCAAAATTTACAATGAGTATGAAAGAAGCTATTGAATTATATTATTATTAGTCTCTTCACTTCTAGAAGAAAAAAAAAAAAAGGTAATCTTTCCACTTAATGTACATACATCTTAACCTGTAGAGAAAACATATTTCAAGGAAAAGAAAAATTATGTCTTTTCAGATAAAATTAAATCACCACAACAATGACTCTATTCTCCTTTGTATCTAATTATTTTTTCTGAAACTAGATTAAATTCTTAGCTCAGTGTAATATTGTCAAAAAGTGACTTTCATTTCTGACTCTTCCCTAAAGAAAAAAAAAATAAACTTGTTGATTTTAATTTCGACTCATCCCTGACTTAGTTTTCTAAAGCACTTCAAAATTCTTCAAATTGAAGCTCCTAGACAATAACTACATAACAGGTTTTAATAAGATTCCCTTCTCTACCTGAGCCTATTTTTGTATATGATTTCTATAGTTCATTTTTGCATTCGACAATTCAAAATATGAACTGTGGTAATTTTGCTGTAATTGTTAAATGTCAAAGTGCCTGTATGTTCCCTTCAGCACACAAAAAAGTTTTCTTTTGTTTTAAAATTTGGCCTCAGCTATCGTCATCTTTTAAGATTCAGATAAAGTGAAAATAAGAGCAGATATTCTGTCAAGGAAAGAATTTAAGTAACAAAAAAACCAGACAAAACAAACAAACAAAAAACCACAGAGAAAAAATCATTAAACTATAGAATTAGAAGTGCTATAAAAGCAAGTCAAGCATTGTTTTACCCTCTACCTCAGAATTACATTTTGCCTTCATGTCAACATAAGTTCATAGTGCAAAGATCATAATATGCTAAGACATTTTTAGAAAGGGTAAGTATATCCCATTTATCCAAACACACATAGTAGCATTGATACTGAAAATAATATCAATGGGAGTTTTGCATTTAATATAGTTTTGTGATGGTATAATGAAGTGTTAGTATCTGTTGAAAGTTTCCTTAAAATAATATGATTATACTTTATTATTTGAGCATCATTATGGGAGTTTCAGTAATAAAACAGACTCGATTAATTATAAAATTAAAATGCTTAATTAAACACTATTGATGAATTCCTGACCTTTAAATCTACTGTTCCTACTTAAATACTTGGCATTCATCAGTAATTCTTTACCCATAATTCAAATTACATTTACTTCAGATTAAACTGATATTTAGTTATTTTTATCTTCAACATAGACAGTCACTATTATCGTTAAATAGGATTCTTTTGTGTATCTGAAGCTATTAGCATATCATGGCTAAAGAAAAATCCATCTCTTAATGTGTAAGTAAATTTCAGTCATGTATTGCCCAGTTTTAGTAATCTAAATTCTTTTATTTGTTTATTTATTTAGTCTGTAACTACCAAAGTCATAATTTATGGAACATTGTAGAGAATGTACATGAATATAGAAAGAATTAAAAGAATAAATAAGTAAAACCAGAAATGTTCTTATAGAAAGTTCAATGTCCTCTTTTGAACAGCTTAAACTTTTCAGTGTCATGCTAGAATAGGAGGCCTGTACTGAGTCTAATGATCCATGTATGACATTTCCCTTACCTTCATGAAGACTTTCTATTGGGCAAGCAAATCATACCAATAGTTTGTATGGTATTAACAAAGTGTTAGAATAGGCTGTCATCTGTTTCCTTTTTCTACCTGATCCTAATTCTTTTAGTAATATGTACCTATATATACATACATATACCTATCTTTCTAGTATCTTCAGTTTTATTTTTCTTAAGTGTGTTTTCTATTCAATATTTTACTTTGGAGTAATACAATAGCTCTATTTCAATATCTATTAGAAGGATTCAGTTCCTTCTTTTGAAAACATTAATGACTAGATACAAAAATGAGGGAGAGAAAACATATAAAGAGGAAGGAAGGAAAAAAGAAGGTGAGAAAAATTGAATTTGGCAAGTAACATTGTCAAATTTCCTACTGAAAAATGAACAAATACTGCCTACAGTATAACTACTTACAAAAAAAAAAAAAAAAAAAAAAAAAAAAAAGCATACCAAAAGAAGGAAATAAGTCCAGTTCCCTGTCATTTGATTTTGTTTTATTTTCTTTTGTTTTTATTTTCTACTATTTTTTATACAGGTTTCACTTTCATACAGAAAAATGTACAAATCTTAAGAAATTAATGAAAGTCGGCAAATGTATACATCCGTGCAACCAATGTTGAGAGCAAGCTACAGGACATATGTAATAACCCAGAGGGCCTCTTCTGCCCCTTTAACTTTATTTTCTTCCCTTTACCAGAGGTTACTACTATCCTTGGTATTTTTATTTTTATTTTTTTGACTACTACAATTCTGATCTCTAATAAAATTTACTTAGTTTTCCTATGTCCTTTCTTTTTAAAGACATTATTTTTAAAAGAAGTTTTACGTTCATAGCAAAATTGAAATTAAGGTACAGATCTCCCATACCCCTTCTGTCCCCACTTTTGTACAGCCTTCCCATTTTATCACTATCCTGAACCAGAGTGGTACATTCATTTCAGTTGAATGAATGGCACAGTATTATCACACAATCAATAGTATACATTAGGACTCACTACTGGTGTATATTTTATAGGTTGGACAAATACATATGGGCACATATTGTACAAAATATTGTCACTGTCCTAAAAGTCCTAGGTATTATGATCATTCATCTCTCTTCCTGCAACCCCTGGTAACCACTCATGTTTTCAGTGTCTCTTGTATTGCTTTTTCCAGAATATCATAAGGTTGGAATTAAATATAGCCTTTTTAGATTGACTTCTGTCACTTAGTAATATGCATTTAAGTTTCATTCATGTTTTCTTGTGACCTGATAGCTCATTTCCTTTTCATGCTTACATAATTTGATTTCATTGTACTTTGAAGTCTTCCAGTTATTCCACATTTCTTTCACATGTGCTTTCAAGGTCCTGACAAATAATCAAAGTCTATGTTAACATTGTCTTCAAATACTAGGAACTTAAGATTACTCACTTTTAATATTTGAAATATATGTTGTTTGTATTCCAAATTACCCTAAAAATACTTTTATATATTTTTAAGGTAGAAATCAAAAGTTGTGTTATCATACTTTTATAACTTCAGAGGAAATTCTATACATAGAAAATATATTAAAACTTGTACACAAGAATAGTTTATAAGTATATTGTTGCAAATGTAGTTTGGAGATAAAACAGTGTTAAAGTATGTGTTTTGAAGTCAGTGAAATGTACCCAAATACCTATTCTCATATCTTAGTTTTTTCATTTATCAAATTTAATAACACACGATAGAGATTGTGATAATTCTATTAGATAACTCATGTAAAGTATTCGAGATGGCTTTCATTTAATATCAGCTGTAAGAGCCCTAATTGAGGAGATAGCTAAGATGGCGGCTAGCTGAGAGCCATTAAGGTGTTCAAGTATTTTCACCTGAATCTTTTTATGCCCGTGAACACTGCGTGATGCATCTGTAAGCTCGAGCTGTTAGCACGTGTCCTTGTTAAGGCAAAAAGTATTTAACCGGGTGAGGGTTAGTTAGGTGGTGGTTGGAGTTGGAGTTGGAGAGGTTGTTGGAGCCGGAGAGAGAAGAATAAAAGAACTTTTTCATTTCCATCCTGCCTCCGAATTTTCTCCCACGGCATCGTTGCTGCAAGTGGCAGCCGCAGGTGGCGACAATCAGCTATTATTTTCATTATACAACCAAGTAATTTTTTTCATTACTTCTTTATTAAGAAGCAAACAAATCTATTTTACTGAAGAACTTGGAGGACATGTCTATATTAAAAAACACTCAACTCACTTTACAGTTCTAAAACACAAACAAATCGATTAGATATAATTTTATAAATTGATTTGCATCTACTTTTCATTTGACATTTTTAGTTTAAAGTCATATATATAATAGTTTAGTTCAATATCTATTTCAAGAATCCAATTTCTTTCTGTAGAAATGTTACTGATCATATATAGAAATTAAGAAAGAGGAAGGATGAAAGAAAAGAAGGAAGGTAAAAAATAAGGGATAATATAAGCTTAAACATCAAATGAAATATAAAATTCATCTTGTAATACTTCCTTCTGTTGGTTTCTCTTACCTTAGGTCGTCATTTCATTAAGCCTGCTGGATGTTCCTTAATAGACTCAATTCTTGTTGAAGAATGATGTTAACACCAGCAGGTATATCTACTTTCCAGGAGAAGTTTTGAAAGCAAAGTTCAGTGATCAGTAAAGGACTATTTTAAGGTGGAAAAAATTTACTCTATTGTCATTCTTTAAATGTGTTGATGATGAGATATGAAATGGTCATATTTAAATTTTGAATGATCACTTTGTCTTTAGTACCAGAATCAGTGTGAGGAAAACAACCAGGAAAGATATAAATCATCCAGAAAAGAGAATGGTAATTTGTCAGGCCCAGCGGTGATGAATATGTGGAGAAGTACATATTATTGTGCTATTTACACAAAAGAACACACTGAAAAATGCTCAGTGTGTGGGGATAAGAGGAGGCAACCCCTATGAATTTAGTTTGGACATGTTGAGTTTGCCTTTGAGACAATTACCTTTCAGTCTTAAAATAATTCATGTCCTTCCCACATGAAAACAAATTAATTCTACACCAACTTTTCTTAAGTTCTTAATCTATTCTACCATCAACCTGTGTGCAAATTCTCATTTAACTATTAACTTAAAAAATTCCCAAATATCATCTAAATCAGTACAGGTGATGTTCTGAGAATAACCAATTCTGGGGCAAAATCCCTGTGTATCTATGCACCTGTGGACTGAGAATAAGACATATGATTCCAACATGGAGTGATAGACAGGCATAGGGGAGATATTGCCAATATAGAAGGGAGAAATTAGAAGAAATAAATAAGTCATTGGTCATAATAAGTTCAAAACCAAGTAGTACAAATTACAGTAAGTTTCAAGGACTGAGATAAGTAATACTCTCTACTCTCTGAACTTGTGCAGGTCCCTTAGCCTCTGCTCTGGCCATGCCTCTCTGGTCATTGCCTCTATGTCTGTGGCTCTGCCCTTGAACTCATTATTTCTTTCTCTGGAAAATTAGCGTGTATATACAACCAAATACCTCTATGAGTCTACTTCCTGATTGTAGAATTCCCCCAAATCTGAGAACATTCTTTTATTTTGTCACATTTATACCCCTTTCAATTCAGCCTGGCAATGTTTCTTCAGGTATAGTATTTCCCCAAATTATGTGGGTCTCCTGTCCATGTCAATGGGATAAAAATCATTAAATTAAAGAATTTTCCATAGATCTTCCTTAGATTACCGCATCTCTTTTCCTGGCTTCAATGAGACATGGTACATAGAATTGCATGTGTGATACTTTTATATGACTGGCAACAGAGTAGATTTGTGTACATTGACATAACCACAAATATTTATGTAATGTATTGCTACTATTATTTGGATCTCATATGTTCTTAAAAGGCCTATGTCTTAATCTCCAGCCTGTTGTGTTATCAGGAGGTAGTGAAACTTAACAGGTGGAATCTAGTGAAAAGGAAGTATGCCCTTAAAAGCTATAATAGGACCCAAGCTCTTTCTCTTTTTGCTCTTGGGCTGCAGTAAGGAAAACAGGCCTCCTCCACCACACATTTCCACTGTGGTGTTCTGTGCCACCATAGGTCCAAAATAATAGTCAAGCAGTCATGAACTGAAACCTCTAAAACTCTGAGCCAACATAACCTTCACTTTTCATAAGTTTAGTTTCCCCAGTATTTGTTCATAGTGACGTAAAATTGAATAACACAATTGTGATCTGATATTATGATATTATTGTACCACTAGGTAACCAGCATTTTTAGCTTCATTATAATCTTCTAGGACCACCATCATATTTGGTCATTATATGTGGCATATGATTATTTATCTATATAAGTAACATATACATGTGTATTTTGATACATATTAAATGTATATAATTTCTGAGAAGAATTTTATTTCACATTTTGGCATTCTTAATTTAGCTTTGTCCTATATAGCTACACATATTTAATTTGATTAGAGTTTTCTTTTTCCCTAAATTTGCTGTTAAAATATATTGGTCTTTCTTTGAATTGAGGAAATATGATATTTCATATAATCTTGACTCATTGGTTAACAGACCAAAATCATTTAAGTTATGCTGTCCACTTAACATGTATGTATGGCATAGATATTTGTGCATGGGTGCTTAATGGTTATGACTTAGAAAAGCAATCGCAAATCAATTTTTGATTGGTATCAAATGGTTTGGAGCAGTTTATGTGAGAAGTTTCCAAAGATATAAATTGATTATAGCTAAGTATAATTCTACCATATGAAAAGTCTGCTAAAAATATTCTTGTATCATTATTACTTTTTACCAAAAGTCATAGATTATTCTTTGATCTTGTCAGTTCACTTCTGAATCACTATGTTTAATATAGAGAACCACAGTTTATGATGGGCATTGGCAAAACAGGGCATAAGCAGAGAGATTAATTAATGCCTTTAGGAGGGAAAAATGAGTTAAAGAATTAAAGGTTAAAACATGGAAAATGGAAGGCTTACAGGAAGATGTCAAACTATTTTTTTTTAATTTTGAAATAATTTCAGGTAATAGGAGTAAGAGTTATAGGTTTTTTGTTTATGGCCAGAGGAAAGAATCAGTGAACATTGAATTATTTTGTATTACTGTCATAATTATTTACCACATTTAGCATGTTAATGCATCATAAAATTGTTTCAGAAATAAGGTGGGTTTGGCCTTTCTCTTTGCTTTGGGTATGAGAAAGAAGGTCAAAGTGGGATAGTTTCTGGAGGGTAAATAGGAAAATCCACATCTAGGTTACTGGAAGTTGTTTACAGAATTCACTTTATCACTTAGGGTTCTGACTGCAGTTCTCATGTCCTGTTTTTCTTCTAGAGAAACTTGTTCTCAGGCTCTAGTAGCCCACCTGCACTTTTGCATTCTCAGGTCTATGGCCTCTTTGTCTTGAAACCAGTTCCCCTTGCTTCAGACTTCTCTGCCTTTCACTTCTATGTCATGTCTCCTGCCTCCACCTCTAGAAAGTTCTGTACTTCTAAGGTCTCATGTGCTAAAATAGGAAACACCCTGGTTTCCACAATGATCTACCCACATCAAAGTCCTTAACCTTATACACATCTACAAAGTCCCTTTTTCCTTATAATATAACATATGCAAATGTTCCAGGGATTATAGTGTAGATATTTTTGCAATGTCATTTTGCTGCCACAACTATAACTGTGGGTTTCAGAAAAGCAGATTTTCATTAAATATGAGAAAGAGCTTTCAATAACATAATTTTGTCCAACATTGTTTATTTTTTATTTGCCTTAATGTGTACTTTCCTTATCAGAATTGTTGAAGAACAAGTTGAATGTCTATTTTTCAGATTTTAAAAGATGAATATTCCTCAGAATCCAGTGGTACACACCTGTAATCCCAGTGGCTCTGGAGGCTGAGGCAGGAGGATTACAAATTCAAAGCCAGCTTCAGCAAAAGCAAGGGCTAAAACAACTTAGTGAGACCCTCTCTCTAAATAAAATACAAAATAGGGATAGTGATGTGGCTCAGTGGTTGGGTGCCCCTGTGTTTAATACCTAGTACCCACTCCCCTCCAAAAAAACAAAAAGGACTAGAGTGTAGTTCAGTCATAGAGCACCCTTGAGTTATGTCCCCAGTACCACACACACACGCACACATACACACACACGAAGATGAATATTCCTAAATTCAGAGCCATTGCAAGATTTTTATTCAATTCTATAATGTTATGCTTAAGTATGATAAACACACTTTAAAATGAATGTCACTTTGCCTCACTATTGTAATTTTGGAATTCTCACATTTAGAAAATTTTGTATTCTCAACAGTGTACTTCCTTACATTCATTTTCACAATTATTTTATTATATATTTAAAAAATAAGGAAAGTGTTCTTATTCTTCTAATCATAGGCTAAAGGTCAAAAGGGTGGGAATCTAAGGAGTTCTCAAAACCTGACTCTGTAAAAGATCTTAAACTTAAATTGGCCTCTCTTACATTTAAAAGGAAGTGAAGACTTTCAATTCTGTCATGAATGTAGCTTTCATTTCATTTTCAGACCTTTAAGCTCCATTTTGTCTAAGCTTTGTCTTTCATGATTTCAAAAGAAAAAACATAGAATAATAATTATACATGCAAAAAATGATCAGACTTATAATTATTTCACATACTGCATATAACTATGCACTATTATTTAAAATGACACTGAAATAAATCTGTAGAATATGAACTCCTAACTTATTGCTATTGCCAATACATAGGTTTAGAAAAACATGTATTGACAATGGCAAGATTTATGCTGTAAAAGAAAGTGATAACCTTTAAAATGTCAAGCTATTTAAACTTTTCAATTAAAAAAAAAAAAACATACTATTTGTGAGGTCCTGTCAAGAATATTTAAATAATAAGAACTCTGCTAGAATGTGCTGATAGCAGGCTGACAGGCTCTAAGCCAGAGCAGGATCAAGGCTGCCTAGAACCTTGTAGCAATTATCTACGTAAGTCATATAATGGTCTTCTAAATGTCATATTTGCAGGAAAAATGGGAGGAGATGCCTTAATGAGATATAGGATGCCAGTGTTAGAAGACTTTAAATTATGACTGCCATTAATAAGTGGTGGCAGATTAGTAGGATATATCACCAAACCAGAATTAGGAAAATTGTAGACGTTTGGCAGTGGAATTTCAAAAATGACTTTATCTTCAAATATCCCAAGTCCTCTCCTTACAGGTAAATTTTCCTATGCTGAATTATATCTAGGTACCACTTATTTTTCACCCACTTTGGCAAGGAGTTTGATACGTTGCGCAAGTCAATGAGCAGCTGAACGGAAATGAACACAACCTGTCACTTCAAGAATCCATCTCCATGGAAAATAATGAAGCTGGAATAAAAAAGGAAACAAAACATATTTCCTGTCAGTCAACTGTCAGGGTGTTTATTTGTTTCTTTAAGCAGAGTACTCAGATAATAGCAGGGAAAACAGATTTTCACTTAAAATGTTGTTTAATAAAGGATTTGGGTGAACTGAGGATACTTTCCCTTTATCTCTCAGGTAATTCCAAAATAAAATTGTTTTATGATACTAAAGAAGTCAAAATATTTTTCTTCAAATTGTTGTACTTATAGAAGACTGTAAATAAGCTCAAATGTGTTTGAAAAAGTAGTGAATAATACTGAAAAATGTAAAAGATTTTAACTCATACTTTTCCATGCTTAAACTTTCAGCCTGTTTTGTGTGAGGTTAAATGACTGCAAGTGGAAGTTGCTTGACCCAAAATATCTTTTATCATTTGTTTTAACTGTCTTCAAAACTGGTAATGATATGAATAAGAACAAAATGATTTATGTGCGTATTCTTGCCAGGTGAATGAAAAATCAGGACTAAATTTTACCTAGTCCTGGAGATATTTCCATAACAAAGGCCACCAAAATAAATTACTCAAATCACCCTACTTGAAGCCCTCTACTCATCCATAAACCACTTTATAATCTGAAAGTCTAAGGATATAAATTATGAATAGAAAAGTGAGATAACACATATAAGTCAATAGAAGTGTTTTTCTTGTAAATTATGGTCAGATTCATTGCACCAGGTAGTTTACCCTCCTTAGGATGCTCCTGTAAAAGGAAAATTGTTTGTTTGTTTGTTTCTTCAGGCTGGTTTGCCCACCTAGACCCAGTATACTCTTACAATTTTTCATCTGCTGACTTTTGGCTCCTGAACTGTCTGCTCAATTTTTGCTTTATGGATTTCTTCTGTATATATCAAGTTCTAAGTGATGCTACTTTTAATTCAGGTTATTGTCCTACTTGAACATATATTTTGTTGTTATAATCACTCGATTATTGTTATAATCACTCTTTTTCCTAAGATTATTACCATTTTCCTTTGCTTTTCTTCTCCAATTCTTTGCCAATCTTTATCGACAAATAATATTTCTGTCTGATTATCCCTTCTGGTTTTCTAAAATTTTCCCTAATCTTAAATTGCAAAGAAAATAAAGTTTAGTACTCTATATTAGAATATAGTATAATTAATGAACCTGGAGAAATGATCACACAGTGTGATACATTGAAACAATCCCAAAATGTATGCATGTTCCATATAGGAATTTCACAGAAGAAGCCAGAGTAAAGTATTTGATCAGATTTATCTCTCCTTATGCTTAGTTTTGTCTCTAGTTGCTGAGGACCTTCATGATGGAGGGTAGAGTTGACAGGGCTCTTTCTTGTTTGACTCATCTTACTGCTTGATTTTTTTCAAACAGAAAATAGTGGCACCATTTCCATTAAAAGGAATCATAAGTGTGTGCTGTTTCAATCATTTCCTTGTATTTATTTAATTGGATGAAAAAAATAAGTACTTTTCATTAAAAGAAAACTGAAGATTCAGACATGATAAAAATAACAATTAGGATCTTGTAGATTTTTTTACACATTCTTATAGTTAATTTCTAAGCTACCATTTCAGTGAGGGAGCCTACCTCTTGGAGAACTGTGTTTATGGGGTGTGAACATAATATTAATTTAACTCAAAACTGGAAGAATAAATTATGTATCCTGTTTCTCTTGAAATCTCATATGATATTTATGTTGCTACAAACTGCTTCTGAGATAGTCCAAAGAAAGTTATCTAGGAGTCGGGTGTGATGGCACATGTCTGTTATCCCAGCAGGTTGGGAGGCTGAGACAGGAGGATCACAAGTTCAAAAACAGCCTCAGCAACTTAGGGAGACCCTAAGCAACTTACTAAGACCCTGTCTCAAAATGGAAAAAAATAAAAGGATAGGGGGATGTGTCTCAGTAGTGGTTAAGCAGCCCTGGATTCTGCTGATACCTTCATGGCCATTATTTCAGAAATCAGTGAGGGGTGATGGAGGATTAAGAAAAACACGCAAACATTTAGAGAGAAAAGTGGGATCAGGTGGGAAACTAATCTCTGGTTGAAAACAGTGACCCAGAGCTGGCTCCACACGTTTATTATACAGGTTTTATCATCAAAAGGTTATTTGTGAGAAAGTTTCTGCAAAGCAGGTAGGCTTGAAGGTCACAGCACTGATGAGACATTATGGTTTTCTTGCTATGCTCAAAATCCTCTATTTCTGGGAGCCGGTGCCTGAGTTCTAAGGTTAAAACTGGTAACTCTGAGCTTTTGCACAGAGTGACCGTGGGCCAGTGTTGCCATGGCAACTGGGCTTTATTTACTGATGCTTTTGCATAGGAAGATCCTAGGGCAAGTGTACCACAGCCATGAGGCGATCAGACACCATATCACCACTCCCCATAGGGTTCAATCCCCAGTACTGAAGAAAAAAAAAAGAGAGAGAGAAAGACATAAAAAGAAAGTTTTCCAGGAATAATGGACATATCAGTACATTATTTTTATAACCATTATTGACAAAATGCCTCACAAAACAATTGTAGAGTAAAAATAAAGCCTGATGTCTGAGGTCAGAGAACCTTAATTAATTAAAAAGAGCTATCTCACAACTTGTTAATTTTATCCTTAGCCATTAATATAACTATCTTTGAAACTAAGTGTGCTTATTTTCTAAATAAGCATCAAACAAACAACTGCAAAATTAAACAAGTATTGAGAAGTAATTATAAACCATATAAGACTAAGCAATTGGTTAAAATGGGGAAATGCTGTGCATTTTGAACACTTTAGTTTGGGGATCAGACAAACGTCAAATCCTCCATGTGACATTTACTTGTGTGATTTTTTGCAGATATCGTTTCATTTGTGAAATTGTTTCCTCATCTATAGACTGATGTTAGTAATGTACAACTTGCATCAATGGACCTAGAGAATAAGGATTAAAAATCCCACAATACAGTTGTTTGCCAATGATTATTTAGTATGGAATCTTACTTTTAAAGCCAGTATTATTTGTTGTGAATATAGTGCAAAAATAGGGAAAAGTGAGAAAAAAAAATATGTGTTATCAGAAACCTGGTAAAAAGAGTGTTTCATTTTTCTCACAGTGGGAGAGGATAAAGTACTAATGATTTCTGTGGTTCTTAAAGAAAATTGATATATAAGACTGTAAAAAAATTCAAGATATTCACTTTTTTTACCAGATTGTTGCAGATAAAAATAATTACAATGATAAAATCATGTTAAGTTATGCTTTATAGCCTGTGATAAGAATTCTGCATTCAATATCTAATTAACTCTTTTAAGCAGCTCTATGGCATATGGCATTTTAATTGTCTTTTTTTAAAGGATTGGGAGGAATAAAGGTAGTAGTCAGTATAACTTTTTATCAAATCTTTCCAAGAATTTTCCATGTGAGTGCAAATTAGGGGTACTTTCTAGTCCTATCATTGCTGGTGGAGCCATGTGACTAACTGTGGTCCATGATTTAATCATTTCCAGGTTGAAATCTATGAAGTCTTTTTGCCTTCTGGGGATGTTACAGAGAATATTCAGAGAATGTTCAATTGTGTCTTCCACAATTGAATGGGATGAACAGAGTTTGAATTTGCATCCCATTTTCTTAGATAAACCTAAATGGATGTATAGCATGAGTGAAAAACTAAATTTCTTTTGTTTTAAGTCACTCAGATTGGGGGTCTTGCTACTCCATCAAGACTTTGTCTAGCCGGATGACTACTAATGCATCAAAAATATGTTTGTGATAATGTGACTCTTAAATGAATGATACATGATTTGAACTGCTAACACCAGAGCCTTTTCTCATAATCCTATATTTTTTTGAACTTGCCAAAATATTGTATGTATGGGATGAGATAAATTTAACAATTAAGGAACAGTATTGTCTAATGACACATAGACTGAGTCAGTGAGCTCTCGTTATTGCAAGTGTTATATTGAACCAAGCAATATTGATTAAGGAGACTTATACTTTTAAGAGGATTAATGATAAATCTAACTAAATAATGCATAATAAACCCAAAGAAACTCAAGGAACCCCCAAAATTATAAAAAATACTAATTTGTAGCTTAGTCTTGTATACACAATTAGTAGTTTTTAAAAAGTGATTTCTGAATGCCTTGTTTGCTTAAGGTCAGCATACATCCTTCATGTCGGTTTTACCTAGACTTCCTGATTTTCACACTTAAAGTTGAGTTCTAAATAGTACTGTCAAAATTTCATCCAAGGGTGATGAGTGAGATGCATCATTAGGGATAGCACTCAGAGGAGTATTTTTACTGGGTTTGTTCCTAGGACTTTTCTATTTTAAAGAGATAATTTAAAATCATATTAAAAGGTTTAGAAATCAGCTGACCAATTTAATAAAAGTAATTGAAAAAGTAAAACCAAGATTGGCTGAACAGAGGAAATATAACTGACTTTGCAAAGTTTAAATAATAATTTCAAAGCCTATAGTTAGAGATTTTGAAAGTTTTTTTGGTGAAGTCATTTCTCAGCCTCTTTTCTAGAAGATTTACATTTTCAATAACACAAATTATAGAGTACACAGAGAAGTAGGAAGATGCCATTCATCAGAGAGACAGAGAGAAGGCATATGCTGTACAGCCAAAAAAAAATTATCTGGAGATACATTAACATGAAATGGAAACACTCAAGAGTCTCAAGATTCAGTGTATTATATCTTATTAAAGTAACACCTTATAATTTGCAGCAGTTTTATACCTGGGTTTTCAAATATGTTAGAGACAAAATATTATCATTATCTTTATTCTATACATGCAAAATTGATTATAGCTAAACTAGTAAGAGCCTTTAAAGTTATGTACATTTACAAGTTGGAATAATACAAAAGTTTGTAGTTTTCTGCTCTGTACCTGAAAGACCAAGAGAGATACATTAAATTTAAGTCAATTCATATATTTCTTTGATCGCAATGAACAAACACATAGAATATATGATCTATTTCATTATAATATGAACTTGGTATATATTCATTCTATTGTATTGAATTTTGAATAGTCTAAAGCTTAAAAGAAAAGGCATGTGTTAAGATCATTCTTAAAAGAATTTTTTTAAAATTTGAATATTTTTTCCTTATTGTTTTATTACCTTTTTGAGTTCATGTAATTTGTTTTTCATTTTTCAGTGTTTTTGCACTATGCCTGGATATATGCATCTTTATATTTCTGCACTCCATCTGGTTTCATTGTGTCACCTGATATTCAATATGACAAATGTACAAAAATATGTTTATATCATACCATCTATGCTACACTTCTTGTTACAGATTTCATTTCTAAATGATATAGAATTCACAGTGGTGTTATGCATTCATCTTAAATTTATTGACATTTCCTCTCTAGTGTCCAATATACTGATAAATTGACTTCTTTTTATATTTCAGATCTAGAATTTCAGTTGAGTCTCAGTTTTAGAATTTTCATTTCATTTTGTTCCTGATTTATATTTTTGTGCTTATATTTTGTTCCTATCATATTAGTCATGTCCATATTTTAAAGAACTAATAAAAATATTTATAATTGAGGTTTTGAAGTTTTCATATGATTAATTCCACATCCTTATCATCATGGAAACGGTTTCAATTTACTGTAATTTTTATTAATTACATGTAATGTATTTTAGTTTCTAATTTCTGTTAATTCTGATTGAATGGTAGACAATAAGAACAATTATTTTATTAAATTTGAGCACATTGTCTTCTCATTTCTTTTCTTTTCTTTTGGTAGGACATTATGTTACTTGAAGACTCTGCTTCATCCTTGGCTTTTAGTTTTTGTTAGGAATGATCTGGTTCAGTTTGATATTGGTTCCTAGTGTGTATTACTTTCTCCTAACATATTTCTAGAGATTTGATTTTATTTCTTCCTTCCTTCCTTCCTTCCTTTCTTACCAGGGATTAAACTCAGGGGCACTCAACCACTTAGCCACATTCCCAACCCTCTGTTGTATTTTATTTAGAGACAGGGTCTTGCTGAGTTGCTTAGGGCCTCACTTTTGCTGAGGATGGCTTTGAACTCATGATCCTCCAGCCTCAGCCCCTGGAGCCACTGGGATTATAGGGATGTGCCACTGCATGTGGCTTGATTTCATTTCTGAGTTATGGACTCAATGCTACAGCAGGTCTCTCCTTTCTGGCCAGACAAAAATTTTAAAAGCTCCCCAAACGGCATAGCCTTCATCTTCTACTGCCTCTCATCTCACAGGAGCCACTGTTAAGGTTCATGAAGTCTTCCTCTCACATGAGAATCTTATTCTTAGCCATGAACTTGCAGGAAACTCCCATGCAGACTTCTGGTGCCACTTTTCTGTTCAACTTTTTTCTTTGCAGTGTCCTACTTCACAAATCCCATCCATTTCATCAGTCCCAATCTCTAAGATTATTGTTTAGTTCAGAGTGGCCCACTACTCTACATGGGCTCTGTACCTCTGCCCCAGAGACAGGAAAGTGTCTTTAGGCAGAAAGTTGAAACAATTTTAGGACTTTGCTTATGTATTTTCTTTCCCATGTGTCATAGTCTTATACTATCTCTTTTCACTTCAAAACAATTTTTAGACATTTTAAATTTCATATCATATAATGGTGTAATTATGCAACAGCAGTGAAGCAAGACTTATTTTCTTTACTCCAACATGATCAGAGGTTTCAAAGAATTCTAGGGATTTTTAAAGTTTCCATAAGACAGGCAATATGCGTATGAACTTGCAGGGATTATTCATATAAATTGGAATGTAACTGACTCCACCTAGAATTTTACATTGCACTACCCTCCACAGATGTACAGTTATTGGAGTTTTATAAATGGCAATAGGACAAATATATTTAATTTTAAATTCATTTAGTTTCTTAAAAAGGGATGTATCATTAAAAATAAATAAATGAGCCCCTGTTTTTAGTATGCCAAAGATTTTGAACTAAAGCCACTCTAAGGCTTGGGAATGAATTTTGATTGACAGAAAAAAGTTCAGGTTTGATAATAACACATAAATCTGAAAGGATAGGCATGTTTTTAATATTGAATAGTCCAACTTATTATACCAGAGTAAAATGAAAATGAAAAACTTCTAAGAAAAGTTTTATTTGGAAAACCAATTCATTAGATTTCATTATTCTTCAAAATTTGATCCCATATAGTTTTTAATATTGGTTGAATTCTGATTCCATTTCAGAGACCAAGCCAACAAATAGCCCTTGCAATTTCAATAATTAAATAATAACTTGGTGCATATTTCTTCAGTTTTTCAGAATATGTGTGTACTATTAGTGATGAAAATGTGGATAACTAAAGACCCTATCATTTTTATATTTGTTTGCTTTTTAAATTTAATTAATTCATCATAAATGTTCTTCCATCCTCCAAGCTGACTGACAGAAAATCACACAGCTGTCAAGTAGATTCATGTTACTAGAGCAATGTGAATTATTATTTTCTTATGTGAGGAAAAAGTAACACAAATGGAAAACAGCTGTCAGACATAATTCAATTCATTATTATTTAATGCAATATACAGAGGTAGAGTCTTTTGAAATATTAATTCCACTATAAATAGAAGCACAGTCATGGACACTTCCCTGAGTTCCTGACAGCACTCAGGGAGCCAACATAAAGCTGTGTGATCGCTGTGGGATCCTGTGTGTCAGCCAACCTTCACCACAGGAAGGGCTTAAACATGGTCACCTTGTTGTGTGCAGCGACATGAGAAGAGTCTTATTTTATCCTAAAATAAATACTGTGCAGTATGAGAAAAAATAATTTATATAAAAAATTTAAGATATTACTAAAATTCATTTTCAAGGCACTTTTAAACATCAATCTTAAAGATTATGTGCTGTTTCCAATGTCCTTTATCTTTGTCTGGAAAACAAAATAGTTATAATTCCATAACTTAATTTCTTTTCCTAAGTAAGGGAATGGATGTCCACTTCTAACAAGGAAAATGTGACAGTGATAATAGCTCTGTGAAACTAATGCCCTCTTGTATGCTCTCAATTCCTTCTAAATTGTGAAGAATGTTTATGTAAAGCACAATTCTACTTTTCATCCTCCAAACAACTGTAGGTGAATTTTGGTGTTTTCATTATTACAAAGAATAATATCACAACATATAAATAGGACTTTACTTGACCATTCCTTCCTTCATTCTCTAATTTCCTCTAAGACATCTAACTTCTCAACTCCATTCTGTGAACTTTAGCTAAGGTAATTTTCTCACATTATGCTCTCCTGACCTGATAATTTTGCATTAACACCTCCTTACTCCCTACCCATAAACTTTTTCATTCTATCACTTAGTCATTTTTATTCTCTAAATTTCAGAATTTCAGGTGGGTGTGGTGGCGCATACCTGTAATCCCAGCACTTGGGAGGCTGAGGCAGGAGGATCATGAGTTCAAAGCCAGCCTCAGCAATGGCGAGGCACTTAGCAACTCAGTGAGACCCTGTCTCTAATAAAATACACAAAAGGGCTGAGGATGTGGCTCAGTGGTCAAGTGGCCCTGAGTTCAATCCCCAGTACCAAAAAAAAAAAAAAAAAAAGAAAGAAAAGAAAAGAAAAGAAAAGAAAACAGAATTTCAAGTCCAGCATTGTTTTCTTGGGGATATCATCTAGATTCCTTCTGCTTTCTACAACTTAAAAAAAAAAATGACCTATTATTAAATTTCTTACCTCTTAGTATTTTTCATAACACTTGCCATTCTTAAGTATAAGGAATGATTTTTTTAAAGGTTATGCCTCTCTAAGATCCAGAAGGTCTTATGGCCTCTCTGTTTTATTTCTTTATTGGACATCTAGAAAGTAATAGATGTTACTATTAGTTGGATAACACATCAAGGATTTTTACTACTCTAAAAGTCACAGATTAGGAATGACATAAAGGGGGATTATTTTGAATCTGTTCTAATTAGTTATATAGGACAGCAGCCTTTTAATTCATTGTCACAAATGGAGCACAATTTTTCATTTCTCTGGTTGTACACAATATAGAGTTGTACCATATGTGCAGTCATACATGTACATAGGGTAATGTTATCCATCTCATTCCACCATCTTTCTTGCCTCAATGCCCCTCCTCCCTCCTCACTAACCCTTTGCCCAAAGTTTCTCCATTCACCTCACACCCCCACTATTATGGATCAGCATCCACTTTTCAGAGAGAACATTCAGCCTTTGGTTTTTGGAGATTGGCTTACTTTGCTTAGCATGATATTCTCCAACTCCATCCATTTACCTGCAAATGTCATAATCTTTTTCTCTTTTAATGCTAAGTAATTAATATTCCATTGTGTATATATACCACAGTTTCTTTATTCATTCATTTATTGAAGGACATCTAGGTTGTTTTCAGAGTTTAGCTATTGTGAATTGAGCTGCTATGAACATTGATGTGTCTACATCACTGTAGTATGCTGATTTTAAGTTCTTTGGGTATAGACCAAGGAGTAGGGTAAAATGGGTAAAATGGTGGTTCCATTTCAAGTTTTCTGAGGAATCTCCATAGTGGTTGTACCAATTTTCATTTCACTGCTTTCCATAGTGGTTGTACCAATTTTCAGTGCGTCAGTAAACACAAATATTCATAGCTAATCCTATGGCAACCCATAGGACACACAAAGAATATGCGCAGCATTTCCAATGAGTTTTGTCTTGGTTTCATTAAGTTCAAAATTTCTTTATAATCCTTTAATTTTTTGCCCATTATCTACAATGGCAGCTGTCCTGCCAAGTCCTTTTTCCTCATCCTTCATATATTCTAACCCTAGTTTCAGTATTTTGTAGACATGTGATAAATACTTGGTTTATTACATTGAAATAAATTTCATATCTCCACATTTTAATAAAAGATTCAATAAGTGTGATAAAGAAAAGTTATAATAGGCTGATTACTTATTTTCTCATAGAAAAATAGTATAATGCATTAAAATTGTGGTTAAAATTATTTGGGGGGTGACACTGCAGGGACACAGATACATAAATAATACAGCAAACTTCCAGGTTGCAATGACTCTTTGGTGGCCAGGAGGAGCAGATGGGCAGGGAGCATCATTTTCAGGCAGCTACTTAATCTTGGGTTTGATTTGTGGTTAATGGAGAAATAATTTGTGACAATCAGGAAACAGGCATCAGAGGAATCATGAGGTTTGTTTTGAAGAAGTTTGTGCTGAGAAAATGGAAGGCCTATGATGATAAGAAAAAATTGAGTCTCTTGCTAGGAAAGCAATTTTAATGTTGAACTCTTTGTTCATTTTGTGTTATTATAGATATCTGATAGGAACATTGAAACTAAAACTAAAATTATATTATAGGTACAGAAAATCAAATTATTAACTTAATTAATTCTTACTTTTCCTTCATAATTGATCAAATCAGTTTTTATGTAGGGTTAGAAATTATAGTAACTACAGTAATTAAATAATATACATCTTATATAATAAAATCCTGCTTAAAAGTTCATGATATTCAAAGTGGAATCCCTATCAGAGTAATTTTCTCTCAAAAAAGCTGGAAGATTATTGTCAGGAACATTTTCCTTGGTAGAAAATGAGAAAATTAAAAGTGCAATTATCTTCCCTTACCTACAAATTAAGCCACCAGAGGTATAAAACTGTCAATTAGACAAATAACTATATTTTAGGAATTACATTTTGGAGCCCATGAAATACCTGATATCCTTAAATTGGATACAACTCATTGTCACAAAGGAAAGAATAGACCTTTTTTCTCTTTACAGATAAGATTGTTTTCTTTACTCAAAAATATTTAGAGCAAAAACATGTATTTTCCAGTTTCCCAACACTTATTTCTTATATGTTAACTAAATTGTGTTTTTGACTAACATAGTATCAAGATAATAAACTACACAAGATAGGAAATGTACATAAGTATCCTTCCTAGATTCTCTCTTCTATCTTCAAATCCTTCATGGGCATCTAGGCTTGAATTTTATTTTTTGATTCTCATACAATTTTCTTCTTCTTTTACTCCAAACCTACTTAAAAGAATTTCCTCAGTCATTTGTTCTTTAGTATGTGTTCTCCTTTTTCCTCCTCATCCTTCTGTAGTAGAAAATAATTTACATGCCAAGTCCTAAAATATTTCACCAGAGTAAGTTGGTTGAATATAAAACTGTGAGTCAATAACTCCTCTAAAAAGATAACTTTTTTCCATGAATGTCTTACCTTTGGAAATAAGAATTTTAAAACTGTCTCTCAGCTTGCTGTACCTCAAGACCTTTGGCTTTACGCAGATGCATAGGTACATTTTTCTGATTTTGGTATACAGTGTTGATGTGTGTGTGGGGGGGTGTAAATCTGTATACTCCAATGGATTAATATATACATCAGTTCACAATCAGATGGCATCTCTTAGCCCATGATCTCTCTTCCTTTTTGAAACCTATGATCATCTACTTTCCTTGCATATTGTCTTCTTTCATAATAAGAAAACTACACTGGAGAAAATATACACAGGGCTTATTTTCACTTTTCTTTTCATTTCTAACAAATGATATGCTCTTCAGTCCTTAGAAAAGGAAAATGCTTCTTTCTGTTTATCCCTCTAGGCATTAATTAAAGCAAACTTCATCCCACAAATATGTCTATTTAGACAAAAAAAAATCAGCGTTCAGAAGAACATATCATTTGGTATAGGATTATTAACAAAGATATTTACAAAGCACATATTAATATGAGGTTCTATAGTCAGTGGTCAAGTTTAGCCACTGTTCTTTTATTTCCTTTCAATTGCTTATAAAATGCTTCATTCCTAAAAATAATATTAATAACCTTGCTTCTAAATCTTCACTTGTAGAAAATATATCTGTTTTCAAGGTTGGTGTGTCAACTAGGAATAAGTTCAGTTTTGCTTCAGACCTGGAAAAAAATAGATTGTTAACTCACCAAATTTTTTACTAAGCTTGGTATGCCCTATAACAGTGAGATCAAATTATAATTAAAAGATAAAAGTTTCATTGGTATGATATGCAATCAGTAACTATTTGCTAAAAGAAATATAAATAAGCCAAGTGATTATGGTAGAAAAATAATTTAGCCCTGAAATGAGATTTTTCACTTATATTAGTTATTAATTCAAAAGCCTTTGCCAAGTGGCATACATCATCCCCTATAGCATTAGCATAAGGTAATCAAAAAAGAATAAGGCATGAACTCCGACCTAATAGATTTACAACCTAATAAGGGGAAGAAAATATCAATAAATTACTACTAAAAACTATATGCCATATACATTCTAAAATAATATGATATGGATTTTCCAGGGGTGAGAGTTATTTTATTCCTGTATAGAAAACCTTAATATAGGTTCTGGCACTATAGAAGTCAGAAGTATTTTCTCTTGATGATCTTTCAGTTTCTTTTTTTTTTTTTTTTTTCTTTTTTTTTTTTTTTTTTTTTTTTTTTTGGTAGCAGGGTGCTGGAAACTTTTAGGGTTGCTGAGGTTTTTAACTCTCCTGGGGCCCGAGGAAAACCTTCTCTGGCCAGCAGCGAAGGCCAGGAGAGCACGCCACAGTGAGAGGCAAGATTGGAAAGGTAAAGCTCGCTGGCAATCCCAACCCCGCCTTCAAAAGACCCTCAGATTGCCAGGGAGCCGGGTCAGAGATGGAACTCAAGTTTATTGAGGAAGTTGCACAGCTTTTATAGAAGACATAGGCTAATCAACAGAAAGAATACAGGGACACATAAGGAGCATGGGAAAATCGTATTGGCGGAGTCCCTAGCCCATCCTTAGGGCAGTTTCGCTTTCCCATGACATGTCAGGGGAACGCCTCCTGAATAGGCCAGGTCCGTAACAGGTAGTGGGAAGCAACCAAAGAGTTAACATTCTCTATCCTTTTGGCCGATGTGTTCTTAAGTCCCCAATACCAGGGATTGAACTCAGAGGCACTTGACCACTGGGCCACATCCCCAGCCCTTTTTTAGTATTTTATTAGAGACAGGGTCTCACTGAGTTTCTAAGTGCCTTACAATTGCTGAGGCTGGCTTGGAACTCACAATCCTCCTGCCTCAGCCTCCCAAGTGCTGAGATTACAGGTGTGCACCACCACAAACAGCCAGGTTATTGTCTTTCTAATATCTAAATTTTTTTATTTTAAAAAAGCAATGTTAATTATAATCAACTTTAGATCAACAACAAAAACAAAAACAAAAAAACCCTGAAGCATTTGGTAAAACATACCCATTACTTATCATTCAGAAACATTAAAGCATGATTCCAAAATGTTGTTAGAACATGTAATCTCTGTACATTATGAATGAGATGCCTTGTATTACTTTGTTGTGCTTTATTTCTTGGAAATCCAAAAACTATGTAACTGATACACACCTCAGTTTGGTCTTGCTTCATTTTAAGTGCTCAATACCACATGTGGGTGATGGAAAATATTGAACAGCCTAGCTCTGTTTGGGGTAAATAGGTCAATTCAGATGCTCCTTGATTTATAGTGGAATTACGTCCCCATAAGCCCATCATAAATTGACAATACTGCAAGTCAAAATGTATTTAATACACCTAACCTACAGAAAATCATAGCTTGACTACACAGTACCCTGTCATTCACCTTTAAAAATCTGCCCCTTACGACAGCTGCCCAGCTTCACCAGAGTATTGGGAAGGATCTAAATCTGAGTTTGAAACGTAGTTTCTATTGAATGCTTATTGCCTGTACACCATTGTAAAGTGGAAAAATCATATGTTGTGCCATTATTAAGTGAGGTGCTGTCTGCATACCAATAATCACTTATATGTATTTTCAGAAGTCCTAAACAATTACAGCTTTCCAATGTGCTACTTTTTTCTCTTTCTTTCTTTCTATCTTTTTTTTTTTTTTTTTTTTTTTTTTTTTTTTTGCTTGTTTCTGTCAACTTCTTTTATGGACTAATAATGTTTCATGCATTTTCCTACTAGGCTATTATTCATCTATGAACTTTTATGACTTTTGTAACTTTTCTAGGTATTTTCTTAAATGTTATTGTATAACTGTCATTTACTTACTGTCGTATCCATGATGATTTAAATTCTACTTCAAATTTTAAAATTTTCTGGTTTCCCTTCTGATTGCTTCTGTGACTCATGAAGTACTGTGGTGTGCTTTTAAATGTCCAAACATTTGAGATGATTTTTTTAAAATTTATTTTTGTTGATTTCCAATTTAGTTACAATTGCAGTCTTGAAACACACTTTGTATAATGTCAGTCTTTTATCCAGATTTCTTTTGCTTTTTCTCTTTCAGCACTTTGAGTATATCATTTCAGCTCCCTGACTTCTGTTTTACTTAGAGAAGTAAGCTCTTAATTATATTAATTATATTTATGTTTTCCTCTATACATAACGAGTGTATTTTTCTCAGTTTTCAAAATTTTCTGTTTATGTTTGGTCTTGAACAGTTTACTATCATGTGGGATATATATAGTTTGGGGATGCATAGATTGTTTTTCATCAAATTTGGAAATTCTTTAGCCATTTTTTTCTTTTTTCTTTTCTTTTCAACTGGGGTTCAAACCCAGGATGTCCTACCACTGAGCTAGTTTCCCAAGTTCCTTTTATTTTTTTCTATCTATTTTTTGGTGAGGTGGGTACTGGAGATTGAACTCAGAGGTACTTGACCACTGAGCCATACCCTAGCCCTATTTGGTATTTTATTAGAGACAGGGTCTCACTGAGTTGCTTAGTGCCTCACTAAATTCCTGAGGCTGGCTTTGAACTCGCAATCCTCCTGCCTCCACCTCCTGAGCCACTGGGATTCTAGGCATGCACCACTATGCCCAGCCTTATTTTTTATTTTAAACAGGGTTGTCGGGGACCGACCCCAAAGATCTGGGGCCGCCCCCGCCCTAGCCAAAATGGCGCCTGTTGACCTGCTGACTTGTCTGCTGACTCTGATGCAAGGCAGTCACCACTCAAAGCAACAGACTCCTGAGTGGTTTGAGTAACAGCCTGTATGTGTGGACAACTCGTGCTCCGTGTCATGTACTGTGCTATGGTTTTGAGAAGCAGCATGCTCTCCTTTCTGATTGGCTGATAAACTGTATAAATGTAAACTGCTATTTCGGTCCGGGGGCCCCCTCGGGAAAGAATAAAGACTGAACTTGTCACCCACGCAAGATTTGTCGATGATTCTTGCTTGTCGAGATCCGACACAGGGTCTCACTAAGATGCTAAGTCTTTGCTAAATTTCTGAGACTGGCCTTGAACTTATGAGCCTCCTGCCTCAGCCTCCAGAGTCACTGGGATTACAAACATACACCACCACAGTTTGCCTCAGTCATTATTCTTTGAAGATTTTTTTTTTTCTTATCTACTCCTTTCTCTCTCCTCTCCTTATCTCATTCCTATTACACATACATTAGTACATATGATTCTTGTCCCATAAGTCTCTGAGGCTCCCTTGGTTTTTCTATAATCCTTTAAGTAATATAATTTCTATTTCTTTATCTTTAGGTTCACTGATTCTTTTTTCTACCAATTGGAATTGAGTCCTTGTAATTAAAGTTTTTATTATTAGTGCTATTGTTGTTTTCAACTTGAGAAATCTCATTTAGTTATTTTTCATGATTTCCAGGTCTTTATGTTTTCATACTTTTTTGAGTTCTTTAAACACAGTTTGCCTTAGTTCTTTGAACACACTCATAGCAGCTGTTTTGAAATATCTGTCTATTGTCTCTTAAACCCAGCATATACAAACACTCAGAAACTGATTTCATAGAATTTTTTTTTTCTTAAAGCAGGGCTTGAACTTTTTTATTTCTTTGAAAACTGAACATTTTGATGTTTTAAATAATGGCAGCAGCCATGGATTTACTTCCCCCCTAGAGATAGGTTTTTGTTGTTTTGTCTGTTCATTTATTTCTTTGTTTAGTAAATTGCCAAAATGAATTTCAGAAATCAGTCTCCTTTGCAGTGGGTTACTGCTGATATTTCTGTTGGATTTTTAAAATAAATATTCTCGATTTTCTCTGTAAGCCTGTCTTTAAAAGTGTCACACCACTGTGTTTTTAAGTTAATGGCCAGTAAAATCTGCATGGAGATTTGTGCTCAACCATCTCAAGCAGGCAAAACTTCTAATATATCTGTTCATGGATAGGGTAACATATGGAAAGTTTAGTCTATTTTTAAATACCTTTAGTTTGTGCATTCCATTGGGCTATTTTGCATGTTATTCACATGGGCAAAGCTTCTGGAGTCTCCAGGAATGTGAGACTGCATTAGACTCTTTTCTTTATTTGTTACATATAGAGACAGGCCAAGTCTAGCATAGTCTTCTTCCAACTCTGCCACTTTAGACAATTAGAGCTGTTGGTCCTTCCCACTTTACCCCCTCAAAATCTCCTGCATCAAGATCCATCAACAATGCACCTGGACTTGAGAATCATTAACTGATTTAATTGTGTGAGTTTCCTCTCAAACAATAAAATCCTAGCACTCCTCTGACTTTTCCCCCACTTCCAAGAAAACTGGATGGTAGGGATGAGTAGCAGGGGCATCCTTAGGCCAAAATGCCACAGATGTTCAGCTCTTCCTACCTAAAGTCAACCAATTTTTCAAGCATAAATGCTTCTCAGAGTTTGCTTGCTTTGAGGAGAACTGAACCAGTTGCTTTTGTCAATTTTCCAACTTCATATTTAGTTTTTGGGAAAGACTTTGCCAATCACACTAGACACTAGAATATTTTTCTTGCACATAATACAACATACATAATATTTTCCAAATCATGCTTTAGGAATAATGTGAAGTCTAGAATGATGTGCTCTTTCCCTGTAAATTATTTGCTTTTCTTCTTTTCATGACCCTAGTGTGTTAGCACTCTGGATTTAGATGACTCCAAGATAAGTGGAGGTTGTTTTCACAACAGACTTGTAGCTTAGTTGAACTCACAGGGTGCCCTGCTTTGCTACTGATTTGTCCAGTCCTCACTCCCAGGGAGAGGTAAAGACCCCAATCTTACCACTGTAGACCTGTGGTGGTGATACTGGTGATAAGAATCAATTGGACCAAGTTCCATTTCCCCAGATTGTGAAGATTGAACATGGAAGAAATGCTTAGGCAAGCTTAGAAAGCAAGTTTTATTTAATGGATAGAACAGAGGCAGACTCCTCTGTAGAGAATGGGTTCCAGAACTGGGAATCCAAAGAAGTGGGGGTGTCCTGCCCCTTTTACTTTAGATTTCCTTTGTTCTCATGCCCTTCTTCTCCCCTTATCTTGCCAATTGAACAAAAGGTGGGCCAAAGGTTAGAGTGATCCTGGGCCTGAGTAGAGCAGCATAGGAGGCATTAATTAACAACTCCTACAACTCCCTGTGGGGAGGAACAATTCCCTGGAGTTAGGTCACCTTGACAACAGGTTTGAGGAGGAGGGGGAAGGGTTCTGGAGATATCAGCATTTTATTTCCTTTCCTTTCCAACCAGCCCCCATCTTCCTTATTTATTACTTACATTGACTGTCTTTCTGTCCCCTGGCCTGATTTTTTAATCTTCACTTTTGGTCATGATCTAATTCCCCAGATAAACAATGTTTCCCCACCCTGTTCTCAAGTCCATGGCCTTTAATAGTCACAATCACCTAGTTTGCCATTAATAAGTCCTATGCTATTGTTCCAATGTGATACTTATTTTTGTCATTCACTGTTAGCTCTCATTATCTTAAGTTGTATTTTTTTATTTTTAATTCAATTTTTCTTTTGAATACTTACTATTGAGAATGCTTTATATTTTAGACATGATATTTGTAATCCTACTGGTAATCATATGTACATTCATAATGATCAAGTGTAAGGTATTTAGCCAATAAAGATCTCTACAAAAATAAATCAATAAATTATAATGACTACCAGAATGATTTTGTCTGCTCTTAAATTCCACTTTTTTTTCCCAGTGAGACCATATTTCCTTTGATCTGTATTGTAGAACATGTAATTATACTGACATTTTCAAAATTTTTTATTGGAGTTTGCCTTCAAGCTTGCTCTCACATCTACAACAGTTCTGTTTTGCTCCATATGCTTCACTGGCCTCAAGTTTACAAGCAGTCCTTTTAAACACTAACTTTCTTTTTTGAAAGAATAAAGCATGTGATGAAATATTAGGCATATAGTCAAATTTTCATTCATGCATGAAAGCAATAGTGAGATATTCTCACATATGCAATGATGTGGAGAAGAAAACAGTCATGAACTTCCTCAAGAAAGAGTGTCATTGTTAGAATCCTTAACCAAACATGTTATATGGGTGCACTCACTCATATTAATTTATGTTGCTTTCTAATTTAGCCATGAGTTATAAATATTTATATCACTCTTTAAATGTTCTTCCAAATTACACTTTTAAAGCCTCCATAGAGATAAAGTACATACATATTTCACAATTTATTTAAGCATTAATTTATGGAGCTAGATAATGATTAGCTACAAATGCTGCTTACAGCACCCTATTACCTGAGGGTTTAGTCCTACCTCTGGCATTTAGTAGCACAGTGAGTTCTTGGAATAAGAAACTTAAATTCCTTTAGTAATATCTTCTTCATAGGATTAAGAGGACTAAACAAGTTAATGCACATAAAATTCATAGAAAAGTCCTGGCACCTTATAAGTTATGACATTAATGCTCTTTACTTTTAACTAACCCGTAATGCTGCCTGCATTTAGTTATTGAACTAAAAGAGACTTCTATAAATTAATCTCATCTTCACAGTATCAAGCAGAAATTTGTTGAAATGTCTTAAACTAGAATGACATTCTTCCTGAGTTTATAGTGCTTATGCTGATACCTTACTCTTCATTCTTCTATTTTTAACATTATTTTGTTCATTGCAATGACAATGTTCAGTGTGTGTGTGTGTGTGTGTGTGTGTGTGTGTGTGACCATCTCATCTGAAAGGCTGCCGTCACCCAGTTTGCATTTAAATGGTTTACCACCACCAAATGCCTGTTACCACTCTCATCATTACTTTTTAGTAATTCAAGACATTTTTACCTTTGAATGGGTCATCTGTTTGTCTCTTTCATTGATAATCATGTGCTTATTTTGAATTGTGGCAAAAGTTGTGACTCTAAATGCAAAATTTCACTAACATTTTCCTTTTAAAAATGTTAGTTTGTAGTAGAATGCAATACACTGCACCAGATTAAAGTGGAGAATTTCATCTACACAGTTGCAGACTGAACACAATTTCAGGCAAAATATCAACTGCAGGATATTCAGCACCTATTAAAATTAAATTGCCTTTAAAAAGAAAAATGAGATCAATAATATATATCATACATTAATAAAATAAAGAAATTCGTTTTGTAGAAAAAGGAAAACATTAACACCTAGAAGTATGCTTCCATTCAAGGATAAAATATGAGCCTTGACTTTTTAAATGTATTTTTTCTATTATATTAAATCATGGTATTTTATTCATTCATCCTATGAATAATAGTTTATTGTTGTCTGTTGGGCACTTACAACACTTAAGACACTTCTCTTGATTCTGAGGACAGAAAGGAAGCAAAACAGTACCACTGTGCTCATGCAGTTTTCACTTCAACTGTGGCCTCATATCAAGATTTTCCCCAAGAGGATTTGCCCCCTTCTAATTCATTTTCAGTTATGATTCTCACTAAGTTTTTGAATGACTCATTGTTTTTGACCTTCTAGTGGTTTTTTTTTTTTTTTTTTTTTTTTTTTTTAATAGCCATAATGTCTGTTTTCTCTGAGGCAATTTCTATGATAAGAGAAAGTCACACTAATGACTGAAGTATCCATATTTTTCTTTGGAAGGGGTTGAGCTAAATTAGGATCTTTAAATTCTTATATCCAATAAAAGTTTGTTGTTCAGGGGCATTAGATAAAATTGATCTACAAATGCAAAGAATAAAAAAAAAAAAAAAAAAACTATAGTGATCACATTTTTCAAACTCAAAGTCAAAATTTGCTTATCATTAAATGAATAGAAATCCATCAAATTAAGTTTGAATTATGATATTTGAATTAAGATATTATGGCTTGGGAATTAGATGTCCCCTGAAAAGTTCATGTTAGGCCACATAGGAATGTTCTGAGGTGAAATGATTAGATTATGAGAGATGTAACCTATTTGGTGGATTAATCCATTTGATGGATTTATAACTTGAATTTTCACCTGGGTGGTAACTGTAGGCAGGTAAGAGACATGGCTGGAGGAAGGAGGTGATGGGGTTTTGCCATTGGGGATTATATCTTGTCCCTGACTCCAATCTCTCTCTTCTCTCTTTTTTTCTCTCTGCTTTAGGCCACCTTTGTGGCCAGCTTCCTTCTGCCATGCCTTTTCATTATGTTTTGTATCACTTTAGGCCCAGAGCAATGGAGTCAGCTGACCATGGACTGAGACCTCTGAAACTACGAGTCCAAAATAAACCTATCCTCTTTTAAGTTGTTCTTGTCAGGTATTTTGGTCACAGTTATGAAGTGTTGATAACTCAATAGATAAATAAAATTTATAGAACATTTCCATCATTCATGTTTATTAAAATGAAAATATTTAAAATTGGGGATGTTTTTCCAATATAAATTGTAAAATCCAATATCCAGAGAATTTGAGATTAAAATGAGATGCCAAATTAGGTTCAGGCTCAAACCTAAAATGTATCCACAATCTTGTGAATAATAAACCATAGGAATTTGAAAATCCTTAGATATAAGCTCTGACCCCCAAAGGAATTACTACTTTATATTCCATTTTTCCAATATGCAAGTAATTTCACTCAACATATCTGGCATATATAAATTCAAAGTCATTAAAAACAATTTTCTTATTGAGAGTGACAGAGCATGTATCTTAAGACATATTAAAACTGAAATTTTGTAAAAGAGAGAGAGAGGTGGAAGAAGATATTGAATAAAAATAATTGTAAGTTGCATTGATAACCTTCCTGAAAAGAAACTAAATCAGGATGGAAAATGAGGCAAGTGAGCCAGGTTCTTTTCTTGGGTCTAGCACAAGTAGATGTGCAGTCTTGATAAAGTCACTTAATATTTCCAGGCTGCCTCATTTTAAGTAAGAAATGTGTTCAGACAACCTTGTTGGGACATATCTTGCAGAAAACCTTGAAATAACATCTTTTTACTTTTCCCCTTAGACTGTCTTCCAAGAAATTAAAATATAAGTATTTTAGATTTAACTTTTTAAATGATGGAAATATTAGTTAACTAATAAGTTGATGGTAGAAGATAGCATCTAGTACAAGAAATTACATTAGAATTTCTTACATATGCCAATTTTAGCATTTCATGGTCTGATTTCAAATTCTATATAACTTAAAAATTTTTCCACATAATTATGGATACAGACATTCTGTGAGCACAAAATAACTACATTCATTTAGTCATCAAATAAAAGTGGTAAGAAATTTATTAAATATAAATATCCAAAGGTATATTCTGTCATGTTGCTGACACGTAATTGTCTCTTTAGAAATAATATTTTTAACAAATTGATTAGTTGACAACATTGAGATGGAAGTTAGCATCAGTATTAGGTGGTATAATATTCTGTTTTATTCAAACCAAATTTGTGACCCACATAGCTAAATATGGTCAAAACCTCAGTCCTGGTTGATTTAGTAATTTTGGGATGATTTACTATAAGTTTTATCAGTGGTAATTTGACCATTTAAACACTTCTAGATTGTACAGCAAACCTGACACTTTTACCTGTTGTTAAATGCTCATTGTGCTCAGTGATAGACCTAGGCTAGAAGAGGAGGTATTTGTAATTGTTATGGCCTAAACATTTGTATCTACCCCCTAAATTTATGTGGAAACCTAGTCAGCAACGTGATGGTATTAGAAGATGGGACTTGGAGAGGTGCTTAGGCTATAATGATGGAGACGGAGTAGAATCAGTGTCCATATAAAAAAGACTCCTGAAAGCTGCCTTACATCTTGCATATGTTAGTGCACAATTAGAAGGCATAATCCAAGAACCAGTACCTTGATCTTGACCTTCCTATCCTGCCAGAATAACCAGCACCTTGATCTTGACCTTCCCAACCTGCCAGTACATAACTTGAATAATTAACTTCTATTGTTTATAAGCTATGCCCAGATTATAGTGTTTTCATATAAGAGTCCAACTGAACCAAGACAGTAATCAAAGCTGCCTTCTATCTTCAATAACTTGGCCACTGGATTTGGGAATATCCAAGCAGCAAACTCATAGCACTATGGAATAAATCCCCTTAAAGTATGAAACAGCAGCAACAACAAACAAACAGATAAATAAATAAATAAATAAATAAATAAATAAATAAAATGTGGATTTATAATATACATTTCTTGTGCTCAATCACTTAAAAAGTATTTAAAACACCTTTCCTAATATGCTGTGTTGACAGCAAAAACAATAACAACAAAAACCTCTTCTGTTGCTACTGTTATAGCTACAGAATATAAGTATATAAATATTCCCTTTTTTCCAAATAAAATTTATGATTCACTATGTATAACTTTAATTTTAAAAACCACTTATCTCATGATGTCCTTTCTACCAATTGTGATAATTGTGATTTATTTAAAGGCATGATGCTTGTCATTGAACCTAGGTTTATCATTCCCAACAAATGTGTCTTTAAAATCAATCAAAATCTCCAATTATCAATGTCTACTATCTAAAGGCTGTCCAGTGACTAATAGCATTACCTTGAAGCAAATTTTTCTTATCAGGATACAGCAAACACAGGTGTAACAATCAATGGAACAGGACTCTAGGTCTAGTTCCACCATTAATAACCCTATCTCACCTTGAAGCAATCATACATGCAGATTTTTGAGCCTTATTTTCCTATAGTATAAAATAATGAATTGGACTATTTGACTTAAAAAGTCTGTTTACTATTTGGCAGTTATAATATATCCTAAGGTTTTAGTTTTTGTATGTTTGTTTATGACAATAATTCTGAACGTGTGGTCCTGAGAAGAGTATCTATATTACCTGGGAACTTGTTAGAATTTTTAGGGCTCATGTCAATCCTATTAAACCAAAAGCACTGGGGGTGGGGGTCCAAGAATATTTGACTTAATGTTTTTCTTCCAAGTGATACTAATGCATATTAAAAATATTAAAATGTGAGAACCCACTGATCTTTTCAATTGAAAAATGGAAAATTAATTTCTATTGTTTATAAGCTATGGCTAGATTAGTGTTTCCCCCCCACCCTAACATCCTAAGCATTAAAAGTAAGGTTGATGATTTCAGGCTTGTTCCCAGATAAAGAATTCTTCCCTTTGCCAAGACCTGCAAAGTTCCTTGGCAACCATCTACAGCATAATGTTTAAAGTAATTAATCTATGTAAAATACTGAAATTTTAGATTAGACTTCTGGCCATGTAGGTATGGTCCAGATTTGGAACACATATATCAGATTATATACAGGAGAGCCTTAGTGACAGAACAGGACTGAAGGACAAGTTTCTCTCATAAGTTATTATTATTGGTTACTGGCTTATACTCCTGCCAGAGGAGAAGTTGTCATTTCCTAAATTATGAAATTTTTAAACCCTCACAACTTAGACCAATGCTAGAAGGTGAGAAATAAGCAAGCTAGCCTCAGCAAAGGGGTAGTACAGTGAATAGGAATTTTGGCAATCTCATGATACTAAGTAGGCCAAAAACAAAATTCAAGTCTACAATGCAGATAGGACATAAACATGCAATATTTCTGAAAGAAGAGAGGAGCAAAACAGTAAAATCAGAATATTTTGCCTATAGCAAAATATAAAAACCTTTTTTAAAGCTTTTGAAAGGCAGAAGGAAGGTTTTGTCAGGCACAAAATGTGAAAGTAACAAAAATCAGAGTTTACATGCAACATGAAAGATGGGCTCCAGTATAACCTCCACTGTTAGTTGGGACACTCAAACAGCTACTAGCAGTCTGGGAAAGGAGCAAACATGGTTAGATCAAGACTTAACAAACTCCAACCCAACTTTGATTTAGCCCACTTCCAGATTAGATCTTGGTCTTCTACCCAGGCTACACATCAGTGGATATAGTGAGTCCCAACCCAGAAAAGGGTAATATCACTTAGAACCTCCATAATTTCCAACATGAAATATTTTGCACTGAATATAAGATACCATGCGTAACAAGAAATAAAACCATAAGTCCAAGTAAACAACATGAATAGAATCACACATGATCCAGGCATTCAGAATGTAGGAAAGAGATTATTAAATGGAGAATTTCAGCAGGAAAACTGAAATGCATTAAAAATTGAATTTTAGAACTCAAAGAAAATACAATAGGAAATAACTCAATAGATGGATTTAATAGCATATTGGACATAGCAAACTAAAGGATTATCTAACTGGAAATCATCAGTAGGAGATATCTAATAACAAATAAAGGAAAAGAGATACACAGATGATATGGGAGAAAATATGGGACAAGATGGGGTGCCCTCATATACATTATAGGAATCTCTAAACAATTGAGTGAGAGGACAGGGAAGAAATGATATATCCTATAATAATGCCATAATATCCTCATATGAATAAAATATATTAAACCACACAGTAAGAAATTCCATGAAATCCAGTCAAATAAGTAAGAAGAAAGAAAGTTGCAATAAAAGTGCTGAAAATCAAAGTTAAAGAACAAATTTTAACTAAGAAGAGATTTCAGTTATATTTCCTTTAAAGGAACAATAAAACTGACAGGTGAAACTATTCTATTGAAATGATGGAAGCCAAAAAACAACAGAGGTAAATAATTAAAGAATAAAACAAAACATCTGCTACCCCAAACATCAATATCAAAAAAAAAAATCTACTAAAATAAAGGTGAAATAAAGGCATTTCCTGACAAATAAAACTGAGTCATACTATATTCAAATAAATGTAGCTTGAGTATTTAAGTTATTAAAAATGATTCTATAGGGAAACACTGAAAGTCAGATGAGAATGAAGACCAATAGAAGTAGTAAATATAGAGCAAATAAAATTATACTTATGGTAAATATATATTAAATTATATATCTTGTGCATTTAAGTATATATGGAAATAAATACATGATGAAATTAAAAAAATAAATGGACAAAAGTGTATAAATGATGCCAAAGTATTGTGAGATTATAATATTATTCTGGGTATGGCAAAACCATTCATTTGTATTAGTTAAAAGATTCATGATGTAAAACTTAGGACAATTATGAGAATAGAAAATATATACATATACATAGCTAAAAATCTAATATAATGTGAGACAACTGAATAATTCTTGATTAATCCAAAAGAAAAACAATTAAAGGAGAGATACATATTTTTCTAATATAATGTAGAAGAAAAGTAATACGATAATCTAAAAGTTAATATTTTATTCAAAGTGTTAATACATGTGGAACAAACACTATAAGATAAAAATAGTGTTTGACAGAGACAAATCCTTAACTATAAAGATGTGGAAATATTGGTTTTTAAATGATTGAAGAAGTAATGCCACACAGTATGTACCTCAAAAATAAAGTGGGTTTAGTTTTACCATTTTTTAAAGAACCGTAGACATTAATACAAAAAGCAATGATAAAAATAAAAAGTTCATTTAGTAAGGATCAAATTGCTAATACACCATAATTATGTAAATAATTCCAAATCTGTATGCATCTAATAATAGCATGTAATCTCTTTATAGCAAGCATTAACAGACATAAAAGAAGCAATAGATGAATCTGCAATCATAGTTGTAGATCATAACACATCTTTCTTAAAAACTAATAGAATAATACATAACATATAGAATGTCAGACTAACACAATAGAAAAAATGACTTTACATGTACTTATATCGTTACTAAGCTGATTATATGCTAGAATATAAAGGAAATCCCAGAATATTTCAGATGACATATATCAAATAAGACATGTTTTTTGATCTCTGTGAAATTAAGCTAGAAGTAAACAGAAAAACATAATTGAAAGGTTCCCAACTATTTTATTTATTTATTTATTTATTTATTTATTTATTTATTTATTTATTTTTATTTATGGTAGTAGTATGTATTACAATTCATAATGCATCTTTTTACATACAACTGT
Source organism: Tamias sibiricus (assembly GCA_025594165.1). NCBI lineage: Eukaryota > Metazoa > Chordata > Mammalia > Rodentia > Sciuridae > Tamias > Tamias sibiricus. The sequence goes on along the minus strand of CM046658.1, from coordinate 135,652,288 downwards.
TTGTATACAAAGTATATAAGTACCATTCAGATCTTCAGTCATGCATTTAGGATAATGATATCCATGTCATTCAACCACCAATTTTTTTCCTTCCCCCCCCTTGCTCCCTCCCTTCCCCTCCCTTTCCTTTGACCATTCTAGTGTTCCTCTAATCCTCCTATGTACCCCCATCCAACAACACTGTGAACTAGCCTCCTTATATCAGAGAAAATATTCGGTATTTGGATTTTTGAGATTGACTAATTTTACTTAGCATTGTATTCTCCAACTTCATCCATTTACCTGCAAATGGCATTATTTTATTCTCTTTTATTGCTGAGTAGAATTCCATTTTGTATTAAGTGTACATTTTGAAATAGTTTATGGGTGAAAGAAAAACAATATTGCAAATAGAATAAAAGCAAAAAAGAAATAAAAAGGATCAATGAAAGGGGGGAAACGCATGGTTTAGAGAATCAAAAAGCTAAAAGAAAGTTCTTTAATAAGTTAGCTTGGAAAGATTAATCAGGGTTGAGGGGAGAAAAAAACAGCAACAGGATTTAAAAAAAGAGCACTTCAATATATAACCTGTGCATAAAAAAAGTAATAAAAGAAGCAATTTATGGTATGCATTTGAAAATTTAAATAAAATTCAGTTGGTCTGAAAAAAATACAACAGCCAAAGCTGATGAAAGAAGAAACAGAAAATAAGATTATTACTAATCAACTAAAGAAATTGACACTGAAGTTAAAACTTTGTGCTAAAGAAAACCTCAAGTCCACACAACCCAACTGGTAAATTCATCCATATTTTTAAAGAAAATATGATATCAATTTTCACAGACATAGAGAATAGATAAAGAGGGAGCCTTTTCATAGTGGCTACTCGAACACATCTACAAGACCCAACACCTCTCCCTTTCAGGACAAAGTCCTTCATTTTGCCAACCATTGGAAGTGTTGCCTGCCCTTGGTTTACCTTTGAGTCAATCCCTAGGAATTACTTTCAGGTAAAGAGAGTTGCTACACTCAAGTTATTCATTACCCTAAGTGTGGCTCACATCAATTATTAGTCTATGTGAAGGAAAATGTCCTGGCACTCTTGCGTCAATTCAAAATATAGGAAGTTTTATTTTTCCCAAACTCCCTTCGATTCTGTCAGTAAAAAGTGCTTATTTTAAAAGTATAGGAACACAACCCATAAAGTGAGGGAATCTACTGAATTATATATACATAATGCTATTTCTTATATAATATGTACTATAGTTAGATATAATATATGTATTATATATGTACATATATATGTGTGTTTGTATATATATAAAATAGGGAATAATTTCAGCTTAACAACTTCAATTACATTGGTTAACCACGAATCTCCAGGAAACACATACCAATTCTAGACACTTTCACTATATCTATTCTGTAACTTGATGTTTTCACTGGTTAAAACTATTATTTATTTTCCTCTCCTCTTCCCTCAAATCTCCAAAAACTTGCTCTCTCTCTCCCCTCACATAAAATCCTACCTCATTTTCTGTATAGGAACACAATGCAATAGAAGAATAGGATTTATTATTCATCACCCACCTGATTCAAATATCCTTTTCTCTTTTTTTTGTATAAATGCAATGTTTCAAAATTCATCTTAAACCATCCTTCTTCTTAAGTTCTAAATTCCAAGTCTCTTATGGATTCATTCTTTTTTTAATTTTTAGAATTACTTTAATTTTTAAATTTACTTACAATAAAAATAACTTCATGGTGTAGAGTTTATAGGTTTTGACAAATGCATAAAGTCAAATTCCCCCACCACCACTATCCTGAAGCAAAACACAGAACAGTTCCATCATACCAAAACTTATTTTTGCCTTTTATTTTTTCAAGATAATGAACATATTGTTTTATTGGTTCTTTTTAGTTATACATGACAGTATAATCTATTCTGATATATTTATAAAAGCATAGAATATATCTTATTCTAATTAGAGTCCTAGTCTTAAAGATGTACACAGTGGTAAGATTCACTGTGGTCTAGTTATGTATATTTCATTCTTAGAATAATTCTCTCTCTCTCTCTCAAAAACAAACAAACAAAAAAAAAACAAACAACAACAACAACAAAAACAAATCCTCTACTCTCTTTGGGGTGATCTCAGTTGACAGACAGATCTTAACCATCTTAAACAAAAGTATCATTTGATGTGATATTTTCCTCTAGTTATTATCTTATTCCTTTTCCTCCCCTCGTCTCAAAATCCCCCTGCCCTTTGTCACTTCCACAGCCCATTTGTGCCAGCGCAATGTAATTGGTTGCAGAAAGGCCAAAGAAAGCCTGGAGACTGCATGGGACAAATGATTTACTGAAGAGAGTTTACAAGAGATCAGGACTGCTTCAAGAGGACTTCACTGCCAACAGATGGACAGCACCTCCATTCCTCATGAAGCTTACAAAGCAGTACCTCTGTCCATCACAATGTTTTTTCCATTGATGTCCAGATGGACAAATGATAGAGTGACATATACATTTTCCTCAGTGTCCTCAGTTTCCTACCCATCCCCACTCAGGGAGGGGTATTACATTAGACTGCAGAGGCAGTGAAATCATTAGCATTCATTTGTTTGTTTGATCAACATCAGAAGGTTTAACTGTCCTGATGGATATGCAAGAAAACAGCTTTCTACAGATAACCCCAACTTGCCCTATTTCCCAGAGTGCATGAGAAAGCCAGAGTTCTTCAAGGGCAATATATCTGGCTTGCTCTCATAGTGCCCAGAGAGGGGTAGTCATTAATATATGTTTTACCATCTCCCTTTTCCTTAGGGATGATATACTCTCTCAGTCATTTTCTTCCGTAGGTGTATACATCCAACTGTATACCCAATATGTAAGGAGCATCTCAAATCTACCATGCAAATGTAGATTTGTTTTAATCCATGAACCTCTACTCCTCAATCTTACTCAATCTCAGAAGTTAGAAACAATGACTGATCCAGTAACCAAAGCCAAAAGTTAGGAGTTATTCTCAATATATATCCTTATCTCACACTTTGTGCTCAACACCTTAATTAATTTTTTGTTTGCTCTGCCTCTGATATCTGGAAATCAAGCCATTTTTAGTACCTTTCATGTTCAAATCCAAGTCCAAAAACTAACACTTCTTACTCGGGCTGCTGTAATCATCTGTTAACTAGTCTACCTTCTCCTCTCTTTCTGATTTTGCCCAAGATGTCTGCATCAATTTCAACTACTTTCACATGGTTCTTTCTGTGCTTAAACATGCCAGACCTATTTCCATTTCAGGATTTTAAAATGTGCTCTTTCTTTTGCTTGCAACATTCTCCCCCTAGAAGTCACTCTCTGTCACAGTATTTTATTTTACTTCTTATCAGATTTGAAAATTAGCATTAAAATAGTGGGGAAATGCCACATTAGCATTCTGTCCCTTCACACTGGAATGTAAATGCTTCAAGGGCCCTAAAGTGCATAGTTCATTGATTAACTATACTCTGCAGTGGTTTTCACTGTCTTCATTTCTAGAAAAACCCCAAGCACATAGTTCATCCTCAATAAATATTTTTTTTTTTATTTAGCTGAATGACTAATTTGTTTGAGATCAAAGAATATTTCTCAGAAGAAGCAATATAAGCTAAGTCTTCCAAAATTAGTAGATGAGAGGTGACCTGAAAGAGATGATATGAAATTTGCAATGTGGGGCTGGGGTCGTGGCTCAGCGGCAGAGTGTTCGCCTCGCACGTGCACAGCCCGGGTTCGATCATCAGCACCACATAAACATAAAGGCATTGCATTGTGTACAACTAAAGTAAATAAATAAATATTAAAAAAAAAAAGCCATTGTGGCTGGGGTTGTGGCTCAGTGGTAGAACACTTGCCTAGCATGTGTGAGGCACTGGGTTTGATTCTCAGAACCACATATAAATAAATGAATAAAATAAGGGTCCATCAACATCTAAAATACTTTTTTCTTAAAAATATGGTTATTTGTTATTTTCCCCCAAAAGATAATATAAATAGTCTATATATTTGTTTTTTCTCAAAATACTTAATACAGTTTAGAGAAAAATTAAACATTGAATTAGAATAAAACTTAAATTACAGACTGTTGTGAAAGCAATTTTAAATGACAAGCTCATTTGTAGAACATATAAAATAATCATATTTGATTAAATAATTTGGTATTTGCTTGGAACAGTTTCTTAAATATGCATAAATTCTGTGATAAAACATCTTTAGAAACATCCTTAAATTGATAGTAGTCATCATCCCTTATTGTATCATAGATGTTGTTCTTACTAGCTTGAATTCAAGCTTTTACATTTAGTCAATAATCTATTCTTTGCCAACCCTAGTATTCATCAACTTAACCTCATTTTGAAAAGAAAAAATATCACCTAATCTGCTGCCAAGAAACTGACTTAATCTCATTTATATCATGTTTTCATTTTTAATTAGCCTTCTCTCTCTCTAGATAAATGTGATCTAGGCAGGTAAATACCCCAGCTTATTCCTTCAGGCCATAGGACTTTGATCATTTATTCCTTAAACCAATGTATCCCAGCACAAGAAGGCTTATTGCTTAAGGAGAACTATGCATTTGTGATTATTTATTTGGCCTTACCCATGGAATCAGTTTCCTGTGAAAAGGCGTGATCGTAACTCATTTGTAATTTCCTAGGATACTTGGAAAAAACCCCATATTCTTCCCTGGAATATAAAATCCAACAAGATCTGGATGCTCCTCATTTGGTCCTTTTACCAGGGTCCTGCTGGTTTTCTTATAGTTCTTAAAATACATGGCAGCTTATTAACCACTCCATTTGAAGTCTCTTCCCAGCGTGATTTACTTCACTTTACTTTTCTTCTTAGAATTTATTACAACTTTATATTATACATATTTGGTAATTGAATTGATTAGTGCCCCACTCCCATAATGAAATAGAAACACTATAGAAAATCCCTCTATCTTGCTAATACTATAGCCTCAGTGCTTAAAATAAAGCTTTCAACATAGCAGATACTCCATATTTGTTGAATGATTAAGTGAAGTCAAAAGTCATTAACAGAAACAATTTTCTGAGTGGAGTAACATAACACTAAAGGAAGTTTTGCATAAAGGGTCTACAAGAAGGTTAGGAAAGGCTGGGAAAGGAGAATATTTAATAGGAGGAGCTGTTAAATTTCAGGCACATCATCAATTAAACTGATTGCAAATATTTAGCTTCAACATGATCTGAAGAAGCTCATCTTCTTGGCTCAGTTCTTACATTCCTTTGCCCTATAATCTTAGACATTTATTACATTCTTTTATTTTATCTCAGTTTCATATTATATTGGGACTCTAAATTTGGTTCAAAAAACAGTATCTATTTGTCCTTTACATATATGCCATCATTAATGTAATGTGCTTTCTTTTCAAAACTCCTGGAAGACAATATTTGAAAAACGTTTTTTAAGACAAAGCAAAACAAAACAAAAATGTGTGCGTGTGTGTGTGTGTGTGTGTGTGTGTGTGTGAATGAGTGTTTTTAAACATTTTATTTTTACCGTAATGGTGTGGTACACTTTTTTTTCAAGATATTTCTAGTTTTTCAAAAGTCAGTATTTGTTTCTTTTTATCTGATTGCATTGATATTTGTTCAACTCTTAAATTTAATAAAAATAATAATTGCACATTTTTAAAAAATAATTTTTTTCAAATGTTATCTTGATAAATCATTTTTTGTAAAAGAAATCAATATTCCAGTGGGCATGATGGTAAAGTCCTATAATCTCAGCAACTCAGGAGACTGAGGCAGGAAGATCACAAGTTTGAGGGCAGCCTCAACAACTTAGTGAGACCCTCTCTCAAAGTAAAAAATAAAAATAGGAATGGAATGTGGCTCAGTGGTTAAGTACCTCTGGGTTCAATCTCCAGTACATAAATAAATAAATAAATAAATAAATACATATTCATGGACTATATTCCATCATTTTGTCAAAGTGCTGAGATAATTTTCTTCTTGAACCTCATTCACAAAAATTAGATTGTTTATATATACACACACAAATATATATTTATGTTAATTTCTCAAAAAAAGTCAGATAATACACTTTTTTACAACTCTCTCAAATTGCTTGAAGTGTGCCAGAAATCAGGGTGTTATTTTTGTGAAGTTCATTTCCATCTGGATGACTGTAGCTATAATCAATGAGCTGCATTCTAGCAAAGAATATATAATTTCAAAGAAAACTATTTAAAATGTGCCAACTGAAGTTCTAGTTCCTTCTACTGAAATCATTTCCCAACTGCTGTTTTCTGCTTCTATACCAGGGAGATGCATGCCTCAGTCTAGCATTTCTAGCCCTCAAATTTGTAGTTTGACTCTTATTACAAATTACCCATAAAATATTTTATTGATACCTGGCTATAGAGGAGGATACACATGAAATGTTCCCTCTGGACCCAATAAGTTTGTGTCTGCATTTTGTAGTTTCTTGTGGCTCTCAAAGCAACACTGTCAGCATGAAAAACTCATGAGGGTTGGCAGTCTATTTGGGTATGAGTAAAATATATCAAATTTAAAAACCTCTTTAGGCTTAGTGTCATAGTTTTCCTTCAAAACTGCATGGACTAAGTGTTTATAGGAAAGGGAGCTTTAGAAATGATATGGTTTATTAAATCAATAGAAAATTTAATTTGATGAAAAGATTGGCCATGACAACTGAAAGGAGATTCAAAACCCCCCAGTTTTTCTAGCATTTTAACATTTTGATGTTTACCTAATCTGTACCATGTTTACAAATTTACTCCCTGCTATTTTATATGAAGAATTGCATTTTAAACTTACATTTTCCCAAGAGTATGTTGTTATACCAAACACCTGTTAATTAAAGTGCTCATCACGAGATATGTAGGTGCGTAGGAAAATATGTGACGATCTATGCAGCTTTCATCTGCACCCCTTCCCTCTACACTGCTGTGTATTTTTACAGGAAACAGAGTCTGTAGTTCTAAGTTGTAAATTTCCTTCTACTCACATTTATATGTGACTTAATGTTCATAAACAATAGCGAGATTTATAGGATGCATCATATTAACAATTAAGCAAACTGCAGTGTCCCCTGGCTCATTTAAGAATGATTTCTAGTATATTACCAGAATGCAAGTTAATGTAAAAAAAAAAAAAAAAAAAAAAAAAAAAAAAAAAAAAACACCGAGGAAAGAAATCATTGCCACAGGAAAAGGAATGCTTTAGACAATAATCAGTATGACAAAGAAAACACCAGAATAAAATATACAGTTATATCTGAAACCTTCAAAACTAGGGAAGAAAAGCAATGGTCTCAGGATAAATACAGGACACAGTGAAGGGCATTACAATGAAATCTATGAGAAATGGCCTTGAGAATTCTGTACCTAAAACATGAATATTTTAAACAATACCTCTGAGCTTATGTTTTTCTCTAGATATTTTCTTGAGCTCCAATAGATTTGCTCCTTCTTCCTTTTTATCACACTAATCTCAAATTATCTATTTATTTATTTAAGTTTAGCAGTGAAATTTTTGAAAGTGAACGTATTTGAAGAAGTTAAGTAATCTAAATAAAATTGGAAATTAATCCCGAAATGGATCTAATAGGAACAAGCAGAAGTCTTTTCTATTTTACTTCTCCATCTTTCTCTCTGAATAGGCACTCACAGATTCAGATGTTAGGTGAAAATCATTCAAAACATATGTAAATTTATTCTGGAGTGCACAAAAACTGTGCACAATTGAGCATCATCAGAATTCAGACAGACCTATCCCTGAATTCAGGCTCTATCCTCCCTGGGATGATGACTTTACCCAAGTTACTCGGGCAAGGCTGCATTTTCCCAGTTGTAAAGAAGTGTTAATAAAACAAGCCTTGAAAGTTAATTGGGGAATTAAATAACTCATGTGTGGAAGACTAACTGCAAAAAATATTTCTTGCTCCATCCTGTATTCTCTACAATGTGATTTAATTTTTTACTATGTTATTTTTTTGGTGGACACATTATTGCAGATATTTATGGGGTGCAGTGTGATGTTCGGATTCATGTGCACACTGGGTAGTGACCAAATCAGGGTGTTTTGCATATTGTCACTGTACTACTTCTCTCAGTGGATTGGGTGCTGCCTCTTCCCCCTCTGTGGCCATCACAATGTGATGGAAGTAACTGAATACTAATTTGAGGTCTGGTTTAGATAAGTCTTTCATATTTTCCTTTTGAAACTTGCCCTATCATCACAAGCATCAGCACAGGCTACCAAATAAGGAGAAAACAATTGCTCAGTCCTTCCTATCACCCCAGCTCACACCCATTTAATGAGAAGACCTGCTAATAATGCCAATTTCAATCTGCCAGTTCCAGATGATCCTCCATGTAACAGTAGAGTGTTCCTACTACAGCGTATAGAGTGAAATCCCTCACATAAGTCAATACGGGAAGACCCTTCCAGCTAAACCCATCTCAAGTTTTCAATTAAGAGAATCATAAACTGTTTACATCATTGTTCTTTTGAGACACAAAGTTCAGGGATTATTTGTAATGCAGCAGGAGGTAATGGAACAAAGTATTTAGATCAATGTCTGACCCATAGTCAATATACCTATAATCTAGCTGATATTATCAGAACCTGAAATTTGTGCTTTAGTTGTATTTCTACTGATTAAGAGAGAAAACCTAATTTTTACTAAAAAATTAAGACATAAAAATAGAGGTTCCTTAAAGTTAAAGCTGAAAGTGATTTCTCATTAGAAATCTCTTCACCTTTTATGCATTAATAAATTAATTAATTATACCTAAACCCTACTTTATTATTTGAAAGCCTCATAGATTTTTAAATTTTAAATTTTAAATATTATATCTATTTAATTGAAGTTTAATTTCATATGTGTATTAACACTCTTACTTCTCTGGGCTAAATCTTCAGTGTTTTCTCATTTCAGATAATAATTTAACATATCACACTGACAACCATATGTGGTAAATAATTTATCTTTAGTCCTTCACATCAATTAAGAAGTATTTATTTCTCAACAATTTCTTAGATAACTAAATATCTCAGGAGGCAAACCAGAGGATAAAAAAAATTCTGGAATAAAAGTTCTTTTTAAAGTTCACTTCAAATACTCATCAAGTACAAAACTTCACATAATTTCAAAACCTCCTCAGAGATCTGAGAGAAAGTAAAATTATTCGTAAAATTTTAAAATCTGACATTTAAGTAAAGACAAAGTGAAAAGAAAAAAAAGCTCCAAGTCACGATTTGCCATATGTCATTTGTGATTTACTTAGGGCTCCTTGCCCTCAGCTGACTTGGATTATTGATTGTAAAATTAAAAGACTATGCTTACAACCTTTTCAGCAATAAGTTAGCTCCTACTGTCCTGTGTGATTCATTCAGTGTTTACTATTCCCTCTCAATTTTTATTGACATCCTTGAGGACTTACTTCAAGGTGAGATTTTTTTAATATAAATTGAGAGCACATGAAAACAAGTACAGGACTGGGAAAAAAGATGGCCAAAGAAATCTTAGAACTTATTGTTAGGAAAGGCCCCTTCACTTATTATTTTCTGCCCCTTTGACTTTCTGTTTATAAACACAATATGAACAAATTATAATGGCATTTGTCTTAAATAACTACAAAAGTAGAATGATTTTTACCAATCATCATTAAATTGAAAAGTTATATAATTATAGAAGATTAAGCAGAATTTAGTGATGATTCATTGCCATGTAAGTCTTTTGCGGCCTAACAATATGGGTGAAAACTTTTATGGGATTTCATTTATACATTTCAGTCCTTTCAATTTTATACAATTTGAGATAGAAATTATTTTATTCAGTAACTCCTTGTAATATATGACTATTTGTCTATGCTTTATACATTTGCCAAAATCTTCATCTAAGTTACTATTGATGATATAGGTATAATCTGAAAAATATGATATTTTATTCCAAGAATGATATATTTCTAATACGTTTTTAAACAAAAATGTCTTCAAAGTTAATTATGAAGATACAAGAAGCAGGAGGATAATTTCACTCATTTGTACACCCTTATGATGACAAACCTTGTTTATTTAATGGTGTGAGAATTACACACTGTGTGCAGACAGATCACGGCACAAGTGCAAACCTTTGGTCAGTTGAGATGTGTATAAGGTAAAGAACTCTGGGTGGGAGGAGAAAAGGAGAGAAAAGACAATGAATTATTTTATGTTAACCTGTGTTCTCCCTGGGGTTTCTGTAACTAATTTTTACAGGGATATATTTTAGTGAGTTTCTTCTGAAGTAGAAGGGAACATTCAGTACTTCAGGAGACACAGAGGGATTAAAGGGAAGTAGAATATGACAACTCAGAGTGAAAAGAAAGGAAAATCACTGTGTCAGTTCTTTCATTATTTAACGTAGTCTTTGACTACTTTAAGTCAGGAGGTCTTTTGGCACATAATGCAAATCAGTAACAGTAGGAGACTCTGAAGTTTGAAAAATCAAGCCTGTAATCATTACTATTTCAGGTGGGGTGATTTTCAAACATACAAAGAGGTATCTTAAGAATGCAGTCTAATCACCCAGTCATTAAATGAGTTACATGTGACCTGACTATTGATTTATGATCAGTAATTAGGACTCAGTAATACTGAAAATATCTAAAATGCAGAATATTAAGACCATTCCTTGCTAAAGATGGAAAATTGTGAATGCTTTTATACATGTAAAATGTAATAGTTTATAATACAGTGATAAATTTTAATTTTTTAAGTTAAAAGGAGATACAGAATGACAGCAAACAATGTGTTCATGGAAGAAAAAGGAAAAAATTAGTTAACCATGTCTTTGGATAAAACACAATGAAATAAAAAACAGGAAAAAAAACAATCATTTGTTAATCTTTAATATAGAATATAATTCATAACACAGAAGGGAAAAAGCAGGGAGCAAATGATTCCTTACATAATTCCAAAACACTAATATTTGTTTCCACTTACATTCACCAGTAAGATCTAGGAGAAAGAAAAAATTCTTCAAAAATATATAAGGTTCCTTATGATGCATTTCCCCCTTTTATTCTGAAGATATTGAGTGTCCTTGTATCTTTAATGTAGCATATCCAATATAATAATCTTCATTTGAGGTACAATATGAGGTATATTTGAGTTATAAAGCCTTATGTATCTCCTTTCATAAATCATAGTATATCCTTACATAGAATAAGAGTCAGGTTTGTCTGTCTGCCCCAGCCATTAACTATGTGAGGCTTTATACAGGTTGTTAAATCACTTCAACCACAACTGACTTTAGTGTGTAAAATATTTAGAATCCACCTGTGTTAGCTTTCATTACTGTAACAAATGCCTGAGAGAATCCACTTATAAAGAGAGAAGGTTTGTTTGTCTCACATTTTTTGAACTTTTAGTTGATGATCATGGCTCATTGTTTTAGACTTGTGGTGAGACCATGCATCATGGGGGGGGGTGGGGCGGGAAGACAGGTGGAGAACACTACTCTTGTTATGAAGAAACAAAAGAGAAGAAGGTGCTGGCATTCTACCATCCCCTTCAAGGACAGGGCACCTCCCACAATTGTGGGAAAACCTCCTGCTAGACCTGACCTCCCAAGAGCACCACAGGCACCAAACCTTTCCACTCTTGCAACTTCAGGGGATACATGTTCAAACCATAGCACTACCTCATACATTGGTGAAAAATAAAGTGAAATAACATGAGGAAAGTTCTTAGAAAACTGCCTGACACCTGCTAAGCATTATACACTAGCTTTGTTCCTTACTTTTCTTTATTCTTCATTAATACCCTCTATAGACATAAATTTCTTGAGGGTAGGAGCTGGGTTTAATTTTTAGTTTAGTAAAATATTTTGTTTTACTGAAATATAGCATGTGATTGTTTAGTGAATTTTTACCATGATTCTATAAAGCCACATCCTTAATATGGGTTGAGCATTCAGCAGCCTCCACTGTTTTCTTTCCAGATTTAATCATCCTAAAATTAAAACATTATTTTGATTTCCATTATCATATATTAGTTTACTTATTTTTTTATACTTTATTCAAATGAAATTTTAGAGTATATGTTCTCTTCTCTCTTATATTATTCTTTTGAAGGTTTTTAGGAAAATCATTCAAGCCATATATAAAAAATGTGTTAACTTTCTTTGATGTGTAGTATTCTACTTTGTCAACACAGAACAAATTAATTTTTGATCATGGTTGATCAATTGTGGATTATTTCTATTTGTGGCTATTATAAAGTATACACTTATAACTATCCAGATAAATGGATAACATGATATATATATATATATATATATATATATATATTACTCATATGTACAATCATGTTTTCATAGATTTGAAAAGTATATATGAAACATATCTATAATTGCATCTATATTGAGAGGTGGTGCGCCCTTGAAACAGAGTTGTTTAATCATTACGCATGTTCATGTTCAATTTGTTTCATAATGCCCAATAGCTTTCTGAAGTGCTTTAACAGGTTGTACTTCAAAAAACAAGATCTTTATTCGCTTTTATTCTTTAAAATCATTTGCTCTATCAGGCTTTTTTAAAAAAATTCACTCTTTCAGTGGTTGTAAAGTAATATCTCATTGTGGTTCTAAAGTGCATTTCCCTGACGACTAATAGGCCATGTTGGGGATCTTTTCAAATGTGTTTTGCCCATTTGGAATCATTTTCTGGTAAGTAATTATGAAAACACTCCTATTTCTCTTTTGCTATCTTGTAATTTTTAAATTTTTATCTTTTTGCTTATAAATCTTGTATACTTATAAAATATATATTTCTTCTATGTGAGAAGAGAGATGCACGCCAGCCTCTTGCTCTAAACTGCCATGTGACATAGTACTCCATGTTATGATGCAGTCAAAAGGCCCTCACTGGAAGCCTGGTGGATACTTACCACCATGCATGCCCCTGGGCTTCCCAGGTTCCAGAACCAGGAGCCAAATAAACATCTAATCATTATAAACTATCAAGGTCTTCTTATTAATATTTGAGTTAATACTACTTTATCTTATTTACTAGTTTACCATAAATTTTGCTTTGCTATGTAAGTTCTCCAATTTTTTCTTCTTGAATATTTCTTGGTTAATGTTAGTGGGTAGATTTACATATAAACTTTAGGATTATCATGTCAATTTCTATAAAACATAATGCCGTGTTTTTGAATAAAGACTCTAGCTAGGTAATGACCATATAGCTAGGGTGCCAGTGATAAAAATTTTACTCTGTTGTCCAAACATGAGTATTAAATAGCATCGAATTCCAATTTTTAAAATTTATAGAGAAAATTATGAATTGTACAATTAACCTGTGAATATTTTTAACAAGAGATCACATCTTTCCAACCTTGGTAATCTAACATAAAGCATATTACTCTGTAAATTCAGGTATTATACAATTTTTTTCTCAATTACATTTTGTAGCTATTAATGTTGGTATGTCATATTCCAAAGAATGAATTTCTTACAACATTTGTGTTACGTGCAATGCTGAATAAAAATAGTGAACCTGTATTGTATCATTCCCTAACTCAAAGAAAATAACTTTGATATATATTATTTTATTTGAAGTTGTTGTATATAACAGTAGAATGCATTAAAATTCGTAATACACATATAGAGCATATTTTTACATATCATTGTTTGTATACAAAGTATATTCATACTATTTGTGTCTTCATACATGCACTTAGGGTAATGATATCCATCTCATTCTACCATCTTTTTTTTTTCCTTTATATACCTTTGTTCCCTTCCTTCCCTTCCCTCCTCATTGGCCTTTATAGTGTTCCTCTAATCTGCCTATGCTCCCCGTTCCAACCCCACTGTGAATCAGCCTCCTTATATCAGAGAAAACATTTGGCATTTGGATTTTTGAGATTAGCTAACTTCACTTAGCATTATATTCTCCAATTTCATCCATTCATCTGTGAATGCCATTATTTTATATTCTTTTATTGCTGAATAATATTCCATTGTGTTTATCCACTCATCTACTGAGGGGCATCTATGTTGGTTCCACACCCAAGCTATTGTGAATTGTGCTGCTATAAACATTGATGTGGCTGTGTCCCTGTAGTATGCTGTCCTTTGGGAATAGACCCAGGAGTAGGATGGATGGGTTCCATTCCCAGTTTTCCAAGAAATCTCCATGCTGCTTTCCATATTGGCTGCACCATTTTGCAGTCCCACCAGCAATGTATGAGGGTGGCTTTTTCCCCACATCCTCTCCAACATTTATTGTTGTTTGTGGTCTTAATAGCTGCCATTCTGACTGGAGTGAAATGAAATTTTAGAGTAGTTTTGACATGCATTTCTCTAATTGCCAGCGATGTTGAACATTTTTTCATGTATTTGTTGATTGATTGTATTTCTTCTTCTGAGAAGTGTCTTTTCAGTCCCTTGGCCCATTTATTTATTGGGTCATTTGTTTTTTTGGGGGGAGTTAAGATTTTTAAGTTCTTTATATATTCTAGAGATCAGTGCTCTATCTGACATGTGTGTAGTAAAGATTAATTCCCAATTATAGGTTCTCTATTCACCTCACTGATTGTTTCTGTTGCTGAGAAGAAGCTTTTTAGTTGGAATCCATCCCATTCATTAATTTTAGATTTTAATTCTTGTGCAATAGGAGTCTTATTAAGGAATTAGGAGCCTAATCTGATATGATGGAGTTTTGGGCCTACTTTTTCCTCTAATAAATGCATGGACTCTGGTTTAATTCCTAGGTCCTTAATCCCCTTTGGGTTGGGGTTTTGTGCATGGTGAGAGATAGAGGTTCAGTTTCATTTTGTTGCATAAGGATTTCCAGTTATCCCAACACCATTTGTTGAAGAGGGTATCTTTTCTCGAATGTATGTTCTTGGCACCTTTATCTAACATAAGATAGCTGTAGTTGTTTGCATTAGTCTCTCTAACTTCTATTTGTACCATTGCTCTACATGTCTATTTTGGTGCCAGTACCATGCTGTTTTTGTTACTATTGCTCTGTAGTATAGTTTAAGGTCTGGTATTGTGATACCACATGCTTCACTCTTTTTTGCCAAGGATTGCTTTAGCTATTCTGGGTCTCTTATTTTTCCAGATGAATTTCATGACTGCCTTTTCTATTTCCATAAGGAATGTCATTGGGATTTTGATTGGAATTACATTGAAACCGTATAGTGCTTTTGGTAATATGTTCATTTTGACAATATTGATTCGGCCAATTCAAAAACAAGGTAGATCTTTCCATATTCTAATGTCTTCCTTAATTTCTTTCTTTAGAATTCTGTAGTTTTCATTATAGAAGTCTTTCATGTCTTTTGTTGATTCCCAAGTATTTTGTTTTTCTTGATGCTATTGTAAATGGGGTAGTTTTCATCATTTACCTTTCAGAGTATTTGTCACTGATGTACATAAATTCCTTTGACTTACTGATGTTGATTTTGTATCCTGTTACTTTGCCAAATTCATTTACTAGTTCTAAAAGATTTCTGGTGGAGTTTTTTTGGGTCTTCTAGGTATAGAATTATATCATCAGCAAATAGTGCTAATTTGAGTTCTTATTTTCCTATCTGTATCCCTTTAATTTCTTTCATCTGTCTAATTGCTCTGGCCAGTGATTCAAGTAATATGTTGAATAATATTGGTGAAAGGGGGCATCCTGTCTTGTTCCAGTTTTTAGAGGGAATGATTTCAATTTTACTCCATTTAAAATGATGCCAGCCTGGGGCTTCACATAGATAGCTTCTATAATGTTGAGATACTTTCCTGTTATCCCTAGTTTTTCTAGTGTTTTGAACATAAAGGGGTGCTGTATTTTGTCGAATGCTTTTTCTGCATCAATTGATATGATCATATGGTTCTTATCTTTAAGTCTATTGATGTAATGTGTTACATTTATCGATTTCCAAATGTTGAACCAACCTTTCATCTCTGGGATAAACCCCACTTAATCATGGTGCACTATCTTTTTGATATGTTTTTGTATTTGATTTGACAGAATTTTGTTGAGAATTTTTGCATCTATGTTCTTTAAAGATGTTGGTCTGATGTTTTCTTTTTTGGATGTGTCTTTGCCTGACTTTGAAATCAGTGTCATATTGGCCTCATAGAATGAGTCTGGAAGAACTCCCTCTTTTTCTATTTCCTGAAATAAATTGAAGAGTACTGGTATTAGTTCTTCTTTGAAGGTATGGTAGAATTCGGCTGTGTATCCATCCAGTCCTGGGCTTTTCTTGGTTAGTAGTTTTTTGATGGCATCTTCTATTTTCTCACTTGAAAATGATTTGTTTAAATTGTATATAACCTCCAGATCCAGTTTGGGCAATTCATATGACTCTAGAAATTTGTCAATGCCTTCAATATTTTCTATTTTATTAGAGTACAAGTTTTCGAAATAAATTCTAATTGTCTCCTGTATTTCTGAGGTCTGATCATAATGGAATGAAATTAGAAATCAATGATAAAATAAAAAAATAAAAAAGTTACTCCAAAACCTGAAGACTAAACAACATGCTACTGAATGAACAAGGGGTTGCAAAAGACATCAAGGAGGAGATTAAAAAAAATTCCTAGAGGTGAATGAGAACACAGATACATCATATCAAAATCTCTGGGACACTATGAAGGCAGTATTATTCATTGCATGGAGTTCATTCCTTAAAAGAAGAAAAAAAACCAACAAATAAATGACTTAACATCACACCTCAAGGCTCTAAAAAAAAGAAGAACAGATCAACACTAAAAGCAGTAGAAGACAGGACCTAATTAAAATCAGAGCTGAAATTAATGAAATTGGTACTAAAGAAACAATTGAAAAGAATTGACAAAACAAAAAGTTTTGTTCTTTGAAAAAATAAACAAAATTGATGGACCCTTAGCCATGCTAACTAAAAGAAGGAGAGAAAATACTCAAATTACTAACATCTGTGAAGAAAAAGGAAATACCACAACAGACTTTAATATTTTATTATTATGTATGATGTTTCCTCTAAGTTTGTTCTGATAGAGAGCCATTAAGAAATTAAGGAATTTTCATATCTCTTGGAAATGAGTTATTACTATAAATTTATTATTATTATGGAATTTAAATAGTTTCATAGCATATTTCTATGCTAGGAGAGAGTCACATGATATGAGACTTTTTCACATGATATGAGAGTTTTCATGATATGATAAATTTCACAGATTGAGTTTTGAAAATTAACCCAATCTTGCATTAATGGAATAAATCTAATGTGGTCATGACATATTGTCCTTTCTTACCTAAAGGGAAATTGTTTGGATAGTCATTTTGTTTGAGATTTCTGCATGTATGGTCATGAGAAAAATTTGCCTCAAAACTTTTGTATTCAAGATTAGAAATATTTTCTTCCTCTTTCTCTACTCAAATAAGCAAATATTGTTTCTGTTTTTCTCTTATAATTGCTTAGAGTAAGTCAGTAATGAAGTAATTAGATATATTTGGGGATGGGATGCTATTAAAGAAAAAAATTAATAGAGTTAGAAATATTCTAATTTCTATATCATTGTTTTGGTAAATTGAGTTTTTCTGAAAACATGATCATTTCCTTAAATATCCGAATGTATGAGCACAAGGTTTTTCACTATATTGTACCATATTCTTTTTTTTATTATTTTTTTTACACAAATGGAGCACGCCTTTTCATTTCTCTAGTTGTACATGATGTAGAGTCACACCATTTATGCAATCATACCCATAGATAGGGGTGATAATGTCCACCACCTCCCCCCCTCACACACACACCCCTCCACTCCTCTCCCTCTGCTTTGCTCAATCCAAAGTTCCTTCATTCTTCCCTTTCCCCACACCCCCAGTTATGGATCAGCGTCCACCTATCAGAGAAAACATTCGGACTTTGGTTTTCTGGGATTGGCTAACTTTGTTTACCATGATATTCTCCAATTCTGTCCATTCACCTGTAAATGCCATGATTTCATTCTTCTTTAAGGCTGAGTAGTATTCCATTGTGTATATCTACCACAGTTTTTTATTCACTCATCCTTTGAAGGGCATCTAGGCTGTTTCTACAGTTCAGCTACTGTGAATTGAGCTGCTATAGACATTAAAGTGGCTGCATCACCGCAGCGTGCTGATTTTAAGTCTTTTTGGTAAAAACTAAGAAGGGGGATAGCTGGGTCAAATGGTGTTTCCATTCCAAGAGTTCTCAGGAATCTCCATATTGATTTCAAAGTGGTTGCACCATTTTGCAATCCCACAAGCAATGAATCAGTGTATCTTTCTCCCCGCAACTTGAATTCTTGAATGTTACCATTCTGACTAGAGTGAGATGATTTGCATTTCTCTAATTTCTAGAGATGTTGAATATTTATTATTATAAATTTGTTGATCAATTGAATATCTTATGCTGTAAAGTGTCGGGTCATTTCCTTAGCCCATTTATTGATTGGGTTATTTGACTTTTTGGTGTTTTCTTGGGTGTTTCCTTATATATCCTGGAGATTATTTCTCTATATGACATGCATGTGGCAAAAATTTGCTCCTAAAATGTAGGCTCTCTCTTCACTTCATTAATTGTTTCCTCTGCTGAGGAGAAGCTTTTCAATTTGAATCCATTCCTTCTTTTTTTTTTTTTTTTTTATTCTTAGTTTTACTTCTAGTGCTTTAGGAGTCTTATTAAGGAAGTCAAGGCCTAAGCTGACCTGGTGAAGATTTGGACCAACTTTTTTTTTCCATTAGCCCTGGGGTCCCTGTTCTAGTGCTTAAGTCAGATTTACCTTGACTTGAGTTTTGTGCATGGTGAGAAATAGAGGTTTAATTTCATTTTGCTTCATACAGATTTCCAGTTTTCCCAGCACCATTTGTTGAAGAGGCTATTTTTTCTCCAATATGTGGTTTTGACACCTTTGTCTAGTGTGAAATAACTGTATGTGGGTTTGTCTTTGTGTCTCTTCTGTACCATTAGTCTGTTTTGGTGTCAATACTATGCCATTTTTGTTACTATAGTTCTGTAGTATAGTTCTGGTATTGTGATGTATCCTGCTTCACTATCATTCCTTAAGATTGTTTTGGCATTTCTGGGCCTCTTATTGTTTCAAATGAATTTCATGATTATTTTTACTGTTTCTATGAGGAATGTCATTGGGGTTTTGATTGGAATTGCATTAATTCTGTATAGTGATTTTGGTAGTATGGTCATTTTGACAATATTAATTCTGCCTGTCAAGAATAAGAGAGATTTTTCCATCTTCTAAGGTCTTCTTTAATTTCTTTCTTTAGTGTTCTGTAGTTTTCTTTATAGAGGACTTTCACCTCTTGTTAGGTTGATTCCCAAGTATATAATTTTTTGAGGCTATTGTAAATGGGGTGTTTTCCTAGTTTCTATTTCAGAGCATTTGTCACTGATGTACAGAAATGCATTTGATTTATGGGTGTTGAGTTTATATCCTGCTACTTTGTTGAATTCATTTATTAGTTCTAAAAGATTTCTGGTGGAATTTCTAGGGTCTTCTAGGTATAGAATCATGTCATCTGCAAATAGTGATAATTTGAGTTCTTCTTCTCCTATCTGTAGCCCTTTAATTTATTTCATCTAATTGCTCTGGCTAGAGTTTCAGGAACTATGTTGAATAGAAGTGGTGAAAGAGGGCATTCCTATCTTGTTCCAAGTTTTAGGGGAAATGATTTAAATTTTTCCCCATTTAGAATGATATTGGCATTGGGTTTAGCATAGATAGCTTTTACAATGTTGAGATAATTTCCTATTATTTCTACTTTTTCTAGTGTTTTGAACGTGAAGGGATGTTGTATTTTGTTGAATGATTTTCCTGCATCTATTGAGATGATCATGTGATTTTTATCTTTAAGTCTATTGATGTGATGAATCACATTTACTGATTTCCATATGTTGAACCAACTTTGCATCCCTAGGATGAACCACACTTTATCATGGTGCACTATCTTTTTAATATGTTTTGTATTCCATTTGCCAGAATTTTATTGAGAATATTTGAATCTATGTTTATTAGCGATATTGGTCTGAAGTTTTCTTTCCTTAATGTGTCTTTGTTTGGTTTTTGTTTTAGGGTGATATTGGCCTCATAAAATGAATTTGAAAGGGTTCCCTCTTTTTCTATTTTATGGAATAATTTGAGGAGTTTTGGTATTAGTTCCTCTTTGAAGGTCTTGTAGAACTCAGTTGTGAATCTGTCTGGTCCTGGGCTTTTTTTTTGTTGATAGGCTTTTGATGGCATCTTCTATTACATTGCTTGAAATTGCTCTGTTGAAATTAGATATATCCTCCTGATTGAGTCTGGGTAGATCAAAAGACTCTAGAAATTTGTTGATGTCTTCAAGATTTTCTATTTTATTGAAGTGTAAATTTTGAAAATACTTTCTAATTATCTTCTGTATTTCAATAATGCCCATTGTGATATATTCTTTTTCATCATAAATTTTAGTAATTTGAGTTTTCTCTCTCCTTATATTTGTTAGGATGGCTAAGGATTTGTCCATTTTATTTACTTTTTCAAAGAACCAACTTTTTATTTTGTCAGTATTTTTCATTGTGTCTTTTTTTTTTTTTTTTTTTACATTTTATTGATTTCAGCTCTGATTTTAATTATTTTCTGTCTTCTGCTATTTTTAGTGTTGATTTGTTCTTCTTTTTCTAGGGCTTTTGAATGTAATATTAGGTCATTTATTTGTTGACTTCTTATTATTTTAAGGAATGAACTCAATGCAATGAACTTTCCTCTAAGCACTGTCTTTATAGTGTCCCAAACGTTTTGATATGTTTTACTAGTGTTTTCATTTACCTCTAAGAATTTTTAGCCTCCATTTTAATGTCTTCTGCTATCCTTTGTTCATTCAATAGCATGTTATATAATCTCCAGGTGTTGGAGTAGCTTTTATCATGTATTTTATCATTAATTTCTAATTTTATTCCATTATGATTTAATAGAATGCAGGGTACTACTTTTTTGTTTTGTTTTGCATTTTCTGAGTACATCTTTGTTGCATAATATAAGGTCTATTTTAAAGAGGGATCCATGTGCTGCTGAGAAGAAAGTGTATTCACTAACTCATTCTATATATGTCTGTTAAGTCTAAGTTATTTATTGTATTATTAAGTTCTATAGTTTCATTTTTATATAAATATTTCTTTATTTATTTTAGTTGTACACATAAAATGTACACAAAGCCTTTATTATTATGTGGTGCTGAGGATCAAACCAGGGCTGTGCACGTGCTAGGTGAGCGCTTTTCCGCTGAGCCACAACCCAGCCCTCTATGTTTTTTTTGTTTAGTTGTTTGGAAGATCTATCCAGTGGTGAAAAGGGTGTGTTAAAGTTACCCAGTATTATTTTGTTGTGATCTATTTGATTCTTGAAATTGAGAACAGTTGGTTCGATGTACGTAGATTTGGGGTCATACATATTTAAAATTGTTATGTCTTGCTGACGTATATTTCCCTTAATCAGTATGAAATGCCCTTCTTTATCTCTTCTGACTAACTTTGGCTTTAAGTCCACTTTATCTGACATGAAAATAGGAACCCTTGTTTGTTTGCATAGTCCATATGAGTAGTATGTTTTTCCCCAAACTTTCACCTTCAGTCTGTGGATGTCTTTTCCTGTGAGATGAGTGTCTTGTAAGCAGCATATTGTTGGGTCTCTCCTTTTTTTAAAAAACCAATCTGCAAGTCTATATGTTTTGAATGATGAGTTTAGCCTGTTAACATTCAGAGTTATTATTGAGACATGGTTTGTATTCCTGGTCATTTTGGTTTATTTTGCTTTTCAATTTAACTTGGCTTTTCCTTTGATTTGCTTTTCCTTTAGTGTAGTTCCTCCCTTTTCTGATTTTCATTGTAATTTTTCATTTTCTCCTCATGGAATATTTTGCTGAGGATATTCTGTAGTGCAGGCTTTCTAGTTGTAAATTCTTTTAATTTTTGTTTATCATGGAAGGTTTTCATTTCATCATCAAATCTAAAGCTTAATTTTGCTGGTTATAAGATTCTTGGTTGGCATATATTTTCTTTCAGAGCTTTGTATATGTTATTCCAGAACCTCCTACCTTTGTGGGTGTGTGTTGAAAAATCTGCTGAAATCCAAATTGGTCTCTCCCTATATGTAATCTGATTCCTTTCTCTTGAAGCCTTTGCAATTCTATCCTAACTCTGTATGCTAGACACTTTCATTTTAATGTGTCTTGGTGTAAATCTGTTGTGATTTTGTACATTTGGTGTCCTAAAAGACTCTTATATTTGATTTTCCAATTCATTCTTCAGGTTGGAAGAATTTTCTGACATTATTTTATTGAATAGATTGTTCATTCCCTTTGATTTAAATCTCTTTGCCTTTCTCTATCCCAATCTTTCTTTGATATTTTGATGTTATTCCATAATTTTTGAATGTTCTGCTCATGGTTTCTTACCATCTTTACCTCTTTATAAAATTGGTCAACTTTAGCTGGGCACAGTGGTGCATGCCTGTAATCCAGCACTTGGGAGGCTGAGGCAGGAGGATCACAAGTTCAAAGCCAGCCTCAGCAATGGTGAGGCACTTAGCAACTCAGTGAGACCCTGTCTCTAATAAAATACAAACAAAAAGGGCTGGGGATGTGGCCCAGTGGTCGAGTGCCCCTGAATTCAAACCCTGGTAACAACAACAAAAAATTGGTCAACTTTATTTTCAAGATCTTATATTTATCTTCATTGTCTTAGGTTCTGTCTTCCAGGTGATCTAGCCTGTTGAATTTTCTATTGCGTTTTTAAAATGGTTTATTTTTCCTTTATTTCAAGCATTTCTGTTTGGTTTATTTTCAGTATCTGTAACTCTTTATTGAAGTAATCATTTACTCCCTGTATTTGTTCATATAGCTCTTTTTCAAAGGGATCTTTTGTTTCCTGTCTTTGCTTTCTTATATCATCCTTTTGATCTCAAAACATTTTAATCATGTACATCCTGAACTCCTTCTCTGACATTGGTCTCCTATGCTGGCCATGGATTCTAATAAATTAGTATCTTGGCTTGTTTGGGGTACATTCTTCATTCTTTCCTTTTTTTTTTTTTTTTTTTTTTTTTTTCTTCATGTGTCTTCCCTTCTAGCAGTGCAAACCCAAGGTATTACAGTTTCTACCCTATAGACATATAGTGTCCCTGCAGGTTTCCAATACCTCTCCTTTAAGGGTGAAATCAATATTAACAAGTCTCAATGCAAACAATATGCAGCCTTAAAGCAAAGAACTCCTATTAAGACATTTACAGTTTTGTCACAATAGACAGAAATGATGTGTTCAATTGTTATCTATAATATAAACTGTAGGTTTGTGAAAAGGTCTACAGTTTCTAGTGGTGAACAAAGAGTACTGGGGGGGGGTATAGGATAAGATGTTAAAGGGGTAGGAGATGAGGATATAGAGGTATTAGGTCTTAGAAAGTGTGTAATGAGGAATCAAAAGGCTGAGCTCTGAAGCCTGCACACCTGTTAAGGAGAGCTGTTCTGTATCCGGTAGGAAAGAACTAGGTTTTGATAACTACGGGATGGTCACATAGCTGCAAGCAGTGTGCTGGATTAGTGGCTGAAGGGGGGGGGGCACAATTAGGGGAGTATAGGTACCTTGATATTGCTTTTGGGCCCTGGCCAGTTGTCACGAGTGGTTTCTATAGACTCAGTCTGATGCACAGTTAGATTCTACCAAATCTATTTTATTAATGCTCATCACACTTCAGACACACATCCTAATTCTAAGTCCTAACTGAGTTTACACCCAAGGGTCCCAGATGTTCACCTGTAATGTGTCTAAAGTCCGGGTCGCTGGAACTTGACTGGGCCAGAGGAGTCTGGTGCATGGGGGACAACAGCAACCGAGGTTTTGGTCTTTCTATGCAGGTCCTGTTAGTCCCATAGGACACTGGAGGCTGGGTTTTAAAGTCCTAGTTCGGTTGTGCTTGCAGCTAATAACTGGGTGAGCTCTGGGGTCTACACTCTGGGTGTAGACTCTTACATTATTATCTTAAGTCTATCTAAGTTCTGCAGTTTATCTAAGTTTTGCAGTTTTTATTACATCATGGACATAATGTCATTATCTAACCCACACACTAATTAACATACTCCATAGTCAATAATCTTACCATTTTCTGGTACTCATATCACCAAGATGACAGTTGTCCCAACTAAAAATGGAATGGTGGCAATGGAGGTAATCCAAAATGGCAATGAAGGTGTCCTAAGATGGAAATAACCCTTCTCAGAGATGGGGCAGCCAGGGTGGGCCAAATGGTGGTGTTTTGCGGTGTGTTCGGAAATGCAGCACTGTGGCATGCAGTGATGTGGTGGGTGACTGTCACCAGACCCTGTCCAGTGTCCCTAGGTGCAAGCTACCACGTGGAGGGGACTACAGCAATAGTAGCAGTGTCCCAAGATGGAGGCAGCGTGAGGAGCCCCCAGGTTGGCTGATGGGGAGCCAGTGCAGCAGGGTCCATGCAGGTGTGGGCGGGAGTCCCACGCTTCGCATCCAGGTGCTGGTGGTGGTCCAGCGCGAGGCCTTATATTCTTTCAATGCCAGTAAAATCTTCAGTAATGTCCCATTTTAACTCTTTTTATGATTTGTATCTTTCACTCTGTCCTCTCAGAGGTGTAATCTTTCTATCCATATTTTCAAGGACAAATGACTGACCAAGATTCTTTATAGCATGTTTTTTTTTTTAATGTATATTTGAAAATGTCTTAGAAGGATGTTTATGTTCTTACAATACACACACACACACAAATTGATAAATATGTGATATATGATATGCTGATTACCTTGGTTTAGATATTTCACAATTTATACGTGTATCAAAACATGTCTTAAACCACAATTATGTACAATTTTTAATTAAAAATAAACAAACGCAATTTATATGCTATTTACATTCTTTTGCTTTATATTTAAGTTGACCATTTCTATGCAAAGAGATTAAATGTTTGAATTCAGCACTTTGCTTGTTTCTCATTTGTGCATTTAAGACCATACTTTATCTTAGCACAATGCTAAAATCAACAATCTTCCCTGATTTTTATTTTCATTATTTCTCTTTGATTCATTTATAATACTCACTATGCTTTTTTGATCCCTGGGGTATTTTGACATGCTTCACTTTCAAATACATAGGCATTTTTCAAGTTATCTTATTGTAGATATTTCTAGATAATAATCTCTTTTGAGTGAGAACATAATGTAATTTCCTGTTTTGAAATATTTACGATGTAACTCATGGTCCAGTAATGGAAATGTTCTTCATGTACTTGACACATTTTTCTGCTCTGCAGTTGAACTCAGTGTTCTCTGTATGTTCTATATTAAAAGAAAAATTATTTTAATTCTTTTATTCTCTTAATTTTTTCTTCATTTGGGTTCTACCAATTGCTTTTAGAATTAAAAAATAAATAAATAAGCCTCCCAGTATGATTATGTATTTGTCTTGTTTGAGTTCTTTCAGTTTGGCGAGATATATTTTTAAGGCCATATAATTACAAGAAAAAATTTATTATTTGATTTAATTTTTATCTTTTTATAATATCTTTATGTAACATGCATATTTCGTCATGTTTTTAGCTCTAAATTCTGTCTGATATTATCAGTACAAATACTCCCACATTCTGGTTGTTTCTTCAAGTTTTTTTCTTCTTGTTTGAATATTTGACATTTTGTTTTTAAGTTTTAGATTTCCCATCATTTTACTTTTAACTATTTTGAGTAATTAAATATAAAGGTTCATCTCTTATAAGTTGCTTGCCATTAAAAATAAATTTACTATATACGTTATTGCATCTTAATTGGATTTTTCTCAATTTTTATAATAAAATCATTGATAAATTTGACTTAATTGTATAGATTTACTACTTGTTTTTCCATGTTTCTTTTTCTATATTGTCTTCTTTTTTATTAAAATTGTATTTTGATTATTTCATTTATACTTATTCACTTTTATTTAAAATTATAATACATTTAGTTTCTTTGCATATAAATGGTCAACTTAAATTTAGCAACAGTAAAACACTAGCAACACTACAAATTGCAATGTGTATCTTTGATTTATGAAATTATGATAGGATGGTATCTTTAACACTTCCCAGCCCCATGAAAATTCTGAAGACACCTAGAATCTGTGAGTGTCTTCTGAATGTTTTGCTGTTGTTGCCATATATTTTAAGTGAAAATATATTAACCAAAACATTATTATTTGTGTTTTGGACAGTGAACATTCACTTATGATTAATCCTTTTCAGTTTTCTTCCTTTTTCCTTGAACTTAATGTTTACTTTAGGATCATTTACCTTCTGACAGGAAGAAATGATATCTGATATATATATTTTAATTTTTTTATTTTTTTTATTTTTGGGGGGTACCAGGGATTGAACTCAGGGGCACTCGACCACTGAGCCACATCCCAGCCCTTTTTTGTATTTTATTAGAGACAGGGTCTCACTGCGTTGCTAAGTGCCCTATCATTGCTGAGGCTGGCTTTGAACTCATGATCCTCCTGCCTCAGCCTCCCAAGTGCTAGGATTACAGGCATGCACCACCATGCCCGTCCTTGATATATAATTTTTGTTTTCCATAAAAATCTTTGCTTTCACTTAATGTTTAAAACTTATTAAACATTTTATTGTAATCACAATGCCATTACTGCATATATTAAACATTTAATACTAATATCTTAAATTCATCAATTGTCTACGAATTGTTTATCTAATTGTCTCATAAAAGTCAAAAATGCCCATCTGAATGTTTACTTAAGTCAGAATACAAATATATTGCTATGGGTTACCTGCTTTTAACTTTTATTTCAAAATATGGTTGCCCCTTCCTCTCTGTTGATTTTCTTTACAGTTTATTTTTATCAGGAAATTATTCTATTTATTTAGTAGCATTATATCGATTCTGGATTTTGCTGACTTTATCCCATGGTTAGATACAAAGATATTTCTCTCTCCATTTTACATCTTGAAAATTGTTATATGCATTTTGGTTAGTCATATGCAGATTTATTATTTTATTTTTGTAAGACTACAGCAGTATAAGATTCTTCACTTAGAAGACACATAACCTCTTGTGACATTCACATCAACCAATATGTAATGCCTATTAATTAATTTAAGCATGAAAATGAAGATAGTATAATGCTATTTTTATTACTGATTTATCAGTTGGAATCCCTCTGTAATGAAAACCTACTACTCATTATTACTTGCATAAAAAAGGTTCTAGGGAAATTGATTTCCTACATGTTTTGTTGTTGGCATGTTTCAGTTCTTCTTGTGGAAACAAGATCCCAATTTTCTGGCGCTGTCTTCAAGTCTTTTCCAAATGTGACAAGTAGCTATGACTCATAGCCCCTCCTCCCATTTTCAAAGCCAGCAACATCACGTTGAGTGCTTCTGAGGACTCATCTCTTTGATCTCCTTGGGAAAGATTTTCTGCCTTTTGGGATTTGCTTGATTTGACTAAGTTCACTGAAATAATCCAGGATAATCTTTCCATATCTAGATGGATTCACTTATCACATCTGTGAATCCCACCTGTCATGTAAGGTAACATGCTCATAGGTTCTGATTATTTTGGTACCAACATCTTTTGGAGAATTTTACTCTGCTGACCCCAAATTTAAAGCATAGATGGAAAAATCCATAATAAAACATTAGGGAATATAATCAATGAATACATAAAGCATTTTATTATATCACATAGTAAGAAAACACAAAGTGTGTTTTATTCCAAGAAGATTGTACTTTACCATATTAAAAGAATTCTTTTAAAATAAAAAAAACTCATCATAATAGATGAAGAAAAAATCTTTGACAAGATTTAACATTAGGGGGCTGGGGTTGTGGCTCAGCAGCAGAGCGCTTGCCTCGCACGTGCGCGGCCTGGGTTCGATCCTCAGCACCACGTAAACATGAATGCATTGTATTGTGTACAACTAAAGTAAATAAACAAACATTTAAAAAAAAAAAGATTTAACATTAGTAATTGTAATAAAGCTAAGCAAACAAGAAATTAGAGAGAACTATTTTCTTTTTGATTCTGCTGGAAGAACCCATAGTTTTGCACCTTGCATATTCTAAGCACATACACTACCTCTGAGCTTTATCTGCAGCTTCAAGAAACTTATTTTGCTTAATATAGGTCATCTATTTAAAGAAAAAATAATGTCCTATTTATTGGTAAATAAATGAATGTTTCTCCTTAAAGTTTGGAAGTTGTTAATTTATTCTCACCACCTCTATTAACATAGCAGTAAAATATAAAAAACATTATATGTATGGAAAATGAGTGTTAATGTTGTCTTTATTCACACATATCATGATTGTTTTTGAAAAAGAATGGTAGAAAATCCACAGAAAAACTAATAGAACTATTACATGGATTTGGCAATATCAGCATATGCAAACTCAAATTTAAAAAATCAACTATGTTTTATATTTTAGTATTCAAATGATTATCTCCTTCAGATCAATACAAAAGCTTCAACATAATGAAATTCTTAGTAATAAACAATATAAATTTATAAGTTTAATGAAAACTACAGATCAATTCTGAAAAGAATTGAAGAAAATATGAATAATTAAAAATATACGTACCACATACCTGGTTGAGATTAATCTGTAGATATAGTGCAATGCTAGTTAAATTATGGCAGACATTTTAAAATAGAAATAAATGCATTGAATATAAATGCATTTGATTTTTAAAATACATTAAGAAACATAAAAGCTAAGACTAATATATACTACTAGTATACACATGTATCTTCAGTTATATGAAACATAAAAATAATAAGAAATTAATTTTTTGTCAATCAGAGTAGATATTTATTTCTCAGTGATTTAAAATACAAATGGAAGGTTTTAGGGCAGAGTTGGGGAGAGTTCCTCTCTCTAGTCACCTCCTATCTTAAACTATGGCAGCTTCCTCCCATGTTTTATCTTCCAATGCCATGATGGAGGTCAAGTAAGTTGGTTTAAATGTGGATAACCTTGTAATAAACAACACGCCAAAGAAGAAATATAAATGCCAAAATAAGTTCTCAAAAGCTTCTTGACATCATCAGTCATTAGAAACATTAAAAAAAAATCCCAATATTTAAACTAGAATCACTTAAAATCACTTCCTATAGGAAGTATTTTCACAAAGGTGGAGCAACAAGTCCCATGTATTGCCAGTGCTAATTCTAATGATACAGCCAGGGAGAGAAGAAGCACTTTCTTATAATATTAAAGGAACAGTATTTTACTCATCAATCTTATTATTAAAGATTTACCCCAAGGAAATGAAAGCATGATAACACAGAGACTTGTTCTCAAAAGTTTATAGAAGAATTATTTATGGTAGTACAAAAATTGGAAACAACCCATTTATCTAACAGCTACTTATTTATTGAATGAATTTTATTTTATCCATAAAAAGTACACTTCATTGCACTAAATGAAAATCAGAGTGACAGAAAGCAATCACCAGGGAAAGATGATAGGGAATGGCTGTAAATGGGTCCAAGACAAGTTTTTGGAAAGTGAGTGAAATTTAATATATTATACTGGTAGTGTTTTTAAGACAAAATACTTTGAAGTTTAGAAGATTTAAAAAAAATACACGTGTGAAAATGCCTCAGTTTAGCTTAGAATTTGCAATCCTTTAAGAAGAAATAAGCTGCTAAAAAGATGAAATTCCATCAAAAAATCAGTCAGTTTAAAATTACAGAAATTATATAGAATATGCTCTTTGAATTGAAATCCTAAAATGTAAACTGTTTTTAAAAATAGCTGGAAGAACTTGG
This sequence comes from Tamias sibiricus, assembly GCA_025594165.1. Classification (NCBI taxonomy): domain Eukaryota; kingdom Metazoa; phylum Chordata; class Mammalia; order Rodentia; family Sciuridae; genus Tamias; species Tamias sibiricus. The sequence goes on along the minus strand of CM046658.1, from coordinate 135,622,443 downwards.
CCTGGTGGAATATTTCTATAATATCAGCTGATCAGGATGCTGACGCAAAAGGATCACAAGTTCAAAGCCAGACTCAGCAACTTTGTGAGGCCCTAAGCAACTGGGAGAGAACTTGTCTCTAAATAAAATACAAAAAAAGGACTAAGCACCTTGAATTCAATCACTAGTACAAAAGAAAGAACATATTAAAAAAAAAAAAAAAAAAAAAAAAAAAAGGACTAAGCACCCTGGTTCAAACACTGGTACAAAAGAAAGAAAAATCTGGATGATTTTTTTTTTTTCATATCAGAAAAATTTCAGATCACACTTGTAAAAAACACAAGTTAAAAAGATCACAAGAGAAATTAAAAAGGTCCAATGTTCTCTTTGAAAGGATGCTAACACGCAACAAGGTGCTGAGGAGGGAACAATAGAAGTTCATTAGATTAGACAAAGGGGAATAAAGGGAAGGGAGGGGGAAATAGGAATAGGAGAGACAGTAGAATGAATCAGACATAACTTTCTTATGTTCATATATGAATGTACCACCAGTGAAACTCCACATCATGTACAGCCACAAGAATGGGATCCTAATTAGAATGTTATACTCCATGTATATATGTCAAAATATACCCTACTGTCATGTATATCTAAAAAGAACAAATAAAAATATTTATAAAGAAAATATTCTGAGCATAATAATAATGAAAATAAAACCTATCTACATTTCTGAACAACTGTCATAGCAGTGCTTACAGGTAAATTAAATAGTAAATGGACATAAATAATGAAATTAAATTTGAGGAAAAAGTAATAAAATTGAGAGTAAGTGAGGTAAGAAATGGAAATACAATTGATCACATTGTTATATCTGTATATAGATATGCCACAATGAAACCTGCTATTCTGCATAATTAGTATGCACCAATAAAAAATATAGCTTACAATAAAGAAAATGGATGCCCATTAGAGAAATCAATGAAATCATAGCAATTTATAAGGGAGGATTGATAAAGGTGACAAAATTCTAGATTTTTCTAGGGAAAATATAATCAGGAATAAAAAAATTATGATTTGAATACACATCAGACAGAAATTAAGAATTATAATAAGGAGTATTTATAAAAAGTACTGCCTAACAAAAACAACAAGGACAAAATGAATAAATTCCAAAAAAAATAATTTAACAATAAGAAACCTCTGCAAAGAAAACAACAGTCTAAATGTCTACATTGGTGAATTCTGTCAAATATTAAATGGGAAAATAAAATCAATCATATATAAAACTATTCAGGAAAAAGAGAATGAGATAATGGCATACAATTTAATAAATGATGAAAACTTTACCTTAACTTTGAATTCTGACAAAAACATGAAATGTCAAGAAAAATTACAAAGTAATTTACCTTCTGAATATAGAAGTGAATATCTATAAAACATATTTGGCAAATCTTAAAGCAATATATAGAGAGCATTTTTCCATGATCATGTGAATTTTGTTGCTTGGAACACAAGAAGGGATTTTAACATTCAGAAATAAATCTATCACAAAGTAAAAACATATGATCACATTAATCAACAGATAAAAGGCACATGTCAAAATTTAACACACATTCTATCAAACTACTGACAATAGGAGAAAATTCCCTCAATGTTAAAAAGGGAGTTTTTACATAAACCTACAGCTAGCATCATAACTGTGAAATATTAAATCATTTTTCAATATGTTTGATAATGTCTGCTTCCACAACTTCTGTGCAACATGATATTGGAGGTCTGAGCCCACACAACAAGTCAAGGAGAAGGTATAAAGGGGTACAAATCAGACAAGGACATGAATCCAACCTATTAGTGGATGAGATATCTATGAATATACACAATTCTCATCAATTAAGCACAAAAAATATAGTAGAACAAAAAGGCAAATCTAGCAATATACAAGCTCAAAATGTAAAAATTGTTTTTTCTATCTCAGCACAGAATAACTGGGAAGTGGAATTTAATTAAAATATTGTTTAAAGTATCATTCTCACAATAATCATCACAATGACACTGAAATATTAGCATAGTGATACATTATTAAATAAATACAGTACTTGTATAAGCAGAGTTAAAACATTTCCTAGACAAATGTATATATCCTTAAATAAGTGGAGGGATATACTTTGATCTTGAATTGATAGACTCCATTTTAATTATGCAATATTATATGGATGTCATTTCTACCCAAATTGATCCATAGATTTAATACAATTCTAGAAAATTCCTGCAAGCTTTAAGTGGATTCTAGAATTTGTGTGATATCTCAAATATCCTAGATTACCAAAGATAACTTTGGAAGATCAGGACAAATTAGTAACATATATTATAAGTAATTTGGGGAGAGTTTGCAATGCATCAAACAAAAGTGAAAGGAATTAAGTTAGAGAATGAAATAGTAGATCAACACAAAATTTATTTATACCATATTCAAAACCTCACATGAAATAGAACACAGTCTTAACTCTAAAAGCTAACACCAAAACAGTATGTAAAATGATACAATTAGTTCAGAAAACAGTTTAGTAATTTCCTATAAAGGATCCAGTAATTTGATTATTAAGTACTTACTCAATATTAGTTGAAATAAAAATGTGCTTAAGTTTTGCTTATAATCATCTCAAATTGGAAACAATCCAGATGCATATCAATGGATAAATAGAATAACAGAGTCAGTATGTTCATACAATTAAATACTAATCACTAATAAAAACAAAATGAACATCCTATAAATGCATTGAGTATGAAATCTCAAAAATATTTTGAATCAAAAAATTATATCAAATTGTATCCAATTTCTTTTATATGAAGTGCAGAATAATCAAAACTAATTTATATACATCAACGGTGATCACTTAATATGTGAGCCCAAGAACAAGGGAAAAAACTGAAAATGCTCATGATGACATTTTTGGGGGGAGAGAGGATGCACGTATATATTGATTAGTTTAGAATTATCTTGGTGAACATAAATGTCAGAACTCATAATGTCTGAATAAAATCAATCATTTTATTTCATATAATTCATATGTCAATAAATGTTTACAAAATTTAATATATTTAAGAAATGTACCGATTATAACACATAAACACATCTGAGAACAGATTTTTTTTTTTTTTTTTTTTTTTTTTTTTGTGGTACCGGGGATTGAACTCAGGGGCACTCGACCACTGGGTCACATCCCCAGCCCTTTTTTGTATTTTTTATTTAGAGACAGGGTCTCACTGAGTTGCTAAGTGCCTCGCCATTGCTGAGGCTGGCTCTGAACTCGCGATCCTCCTGCCTCAGCCTCCCAAAGTGCTGGGATTACAGGCATGCGCCACCGCGCCCGGCCTGAGAACAGATTTAATTAAACAAATTTGAAACTAAATGTTACTAAGAAATAAACTTCATTTATTGGCAAAAGAATGAAACCATGTTTATGTTTTTAATATAGACTCTCCTCTACACAAAGCTAGTAACATATTTGTGAATAAAATTTCATAATATTTGGAGTTTATTTCAAAATAATTTAGAGAAGAGGGAAATGGGCGGGTACACAGATGAAAAACATATTGTCATGTTTGACTCACAATTGAAGCTGGCAGATTGTTACACACGTCTTTTATAGCTTTTATATACTTCTTTTAGATGTTTAAAATTTTCCATAGCAAAGAATTTGTTAAGTACAAATTATTTCTTAATAATATCATGATATTGGTGCTTCTACACATTTTTATACTGCTATCTAGAAAGAAGATGCTACATTGTTTGATTAGAAACTGAGTCATGGTTGTTTTTATTAGTATTTTAACACTGTTTTTGATAAACTATTCAAAGAAAATTAATTGATGTTTATTTATTTCAGTCTTAAACATTTTGCTTTGTCAAAGAAGCCAAACACAAAAACATATGTATGCATGGTTCTTTTTTGTTGTTGTTGTTGTTTTAAGTTTTGAACTGGATAGGACTAAGCTGCCATGATTTATATAAGAGTACTCTCTGTTTCTTCAGGTTTAGATTGATTGACAGTGAATATGGGGAAAATTTTCAAGAGATGAAAATGTTCCAAGTTTTGATCAAGGTGGTAGTTCCCTTAGTAAAAACATTTCTGAAATCTCTTTGAAATGTGTATTCCAAAACCACAATTTAATAGTATGTAAATTGTATCTAAATAAATTTTATTTCTTCAAAAGCTAAATAAATGTACCTCACTGAATCTGGCAATCAACTTGGTATCCTTTTGGCCAGACTGTTGATGGCTTAACGCTAATATTTATATGATTGTAATCTGTGTCTCTGATTATTTGTAAACCTTGTATAACATGAAGAAATGTGAATTAAATTTGAAGACTGAAATGGAAAGAAAACTCCTTTTGAGCACATCCTACATCTGGCACCATAAAATTGTGTTATTATTTCTATTCTAGTTTCTGGACCCCCAAGTTTCTTGAAACACAAAGTCTGCCATTCCTGAGATCTGACTTTCTCTTGCAAAGGTATACATATGCCCTCATAGTCATTTATGGTGTGGTAGAAAGATATATGCTTCTCTTCTTTTTTCCTTCCTTATATCTTTAAGATTATATCTATGATGCAATATAATTATGTATTATAGTGGCTTTTTGTTACACATTTTAAAAATATTTTTATTTGTAGATGCACACAATATCTTTATTCTGTTTATTTAGGTGTTTTTTTTTTTTTTTTTTTTTTTTTTTTTTTTTTTAACATGGTGCTGGGGATTGAACCCAGTACCTCACATGTGCTAGGCAAGCATTCTACCACTGAGCCACAACCCCAGACCTTTTAACATATTTTTGTAAATACACATAGCAATTTGTTCAATTTTGTCCCCTAGTACTGCCTCTTTCCCTCCCCTCCTCTATATTAATGGCCAAGTAAGAAACAAGTCCTGTTCTCTGCTGCATGATTATCTTAATCTTTTTATAGACTCTTAAAATTAAAAATTGTCTCACGTTTTAGAATTAAAAATAGAAGTTTAGCAATGTGCCTAAATAGAAATGTGATTTTAATATAAAATAAAAACATACCATGAAACGTGATTTTCCAGCCTTGGTAAAAATAATTAGCAATAATAATTTAATTATTTTATATATGTGGAAACATTGAATTAGTAGGAGTTATACTTTACATTATTGTTTGAATACAAATTTATAATTAATTTATAATTAATTTATAACATACTTCTAAAAAGGAACATAATGCACTTAGCATTTTTCTGAAATGTTTATGCATATGAATTATCTTTACTAAGCCATAGTGAAATTTTACCATATAATACACAAAATCTACATTCTGTCTCTTTTCAAATCCTTTGATTCCCTCCCCCTGAAGGATACAATCAATTATACAAAACAGAAATCCCTCTTCCTCTCACTTTTTTTCTGATATTTAATGGTTTATTTAGCCACTTTCTTTTTCTTTTTTTTTTTTTTTTTTAATTCTAATTTGTCATACATGTTTGCAAGGTACATTTCTTCATACATGTATTTAGGGTAATCATGGATAACTCAGTCTGCCATTATTTCTATCCCATTGTCCCCTCCCTTTTCTCCCCCTCTTTGTTCTATTTAAAGCTCTTTAATTCTTCTCATTCCCTCTCTCTTGCCTTTGTAAGTTGGTACCTTCGTATCAAAGAGATCATTCGACCTTTATACACAATGGAACACTACTCAGCACTAAAAGAGAATAAAATCATGGCATTTGCAGGTAAATGGATGGAGTTGGAGAAAATAATGATAAGTGAAGTTAGCCAATCCCCAAAAGCCACTTTATTTTTCTTATCCATGATTTGCATCAAACCATGCAAACCTTCATTCAGGAGGAAAATATTTTTGTTTCTTTCTTCCTCCTTAATCCAAACCCCACTTTGGAATCAGATATCCTGTTAAAACATGGATTGGCAGCATTTTTTATGCAATGCTGCACAAAGTGGCTTCAGCATCATTTTAAATCTGGCACTTAATTTTCTCCTGTACTTGTTATTGATTAATTTTTAACTTAGCTTTCCTCATGTATAAATCCTTTCTCAATCATTAAGAATAACTTATTTGATTTTGGGGGATGGATTTAATAATATTTTAAGAATTTACTGTATCTCTCAATCTCACTTGTTAAAATGAAAATTAGTTGTCTCTTCATTAGTGACATACATTATTTTCATGTGTAAATGTTGGTGGAAGCACGGGCACAATAGATCTTTACATCTTTGAGTTGTAAATTTAAGACAGACATAAAATTCTGATCAATGACTCTCATTCATTTAACAAATATTTAGCATCTGATTTTTCATCATGCACTGTTTTAAGAGAGGGGGACACAACAAACCCCTTTAGCTTATGTATATGAGCTCTGTAAATGTAATTTGTCTTTTTATTCAGCAAATTATTTTTTTAAATGTATTATAATCAGATTGTTATCCTAACACTGTTAATACCTATAGGAATAAGATGTGGTTCAACACAACATGGGGAAAACTGTTAAGAAATTCACTTCATAAATTAAATGTAATATGGGGCACAATAGTATTATATGTGTTACAAATAGTTCCATAATGTTACATGAGGATTTAGATAGTGTGTGTGTGTGTGTGTGTGTGTGTGTGTGTGTGTGTAGTGTGTAGAGTCATGTGGAGAAATTTTGAGTTGAAGCAGTTGAACATAGCCATTTTTATTTTTATTTTTTTTTCCTAGCAAGATTTCTAAGCCAAGGTACTGATATGGTTTGTATTTCCTGGAAGAATCTGTGTGTTTGACAAGGTGTGTAATCACGATTTTACTCTACTGTTTTCTTTTTGATAACCTAGAATTATTAAATTAAACCAGCAAAGGTAAAATCTAACCTTGCTTCTAGAATATTATATTGTCTTCTTTTTGTGGCAACATCACTTTTTTAAGCTTCTTTAGTTGACTGTCATCCTCCAGCTTCAAGCAAATCTACAGGCACACTAAACAACTCCTGTGATAACAATGAGTCTGCTGTCATCCAGACTTCTGTGGTCTAGAAGCCTTTATCTCCTTTGGTTCCTTGCTTTGTTATTCACAATGACAAATCTTTTCATTATCCCAACCTCTTTTCTCTTTGGCTTATTCCTTTTACCTTATGCATATTTAATTTATTTCCATCTACAAAATGAATTATGTTCCCATTTTGAATCCCTCTCATGACTGTATTCTTTCTGTGTTGCACAGCTAAGCTTCCCGAAATAATAATCCAAATGCACTGCTCCCATTTCATTAGCTCTCCCTAACAATTAAATCTATTTTACGAAGATATATTGAATGTGTATGCTGCCCTAGTCCCTGTTGTAGATTCCCAGGGTGCAGTCATAAGACATAGTCAAATTCCTTCAGGGAGATAAAGAGTAGATCAATGGCTTAAAGAAAATGTCTGCTCATACTATATAGATCCAAAGAAAGGATATTTAAACCAGAATAGAAGATTTATATTGGAGAGTTAGTGAAAGTAACATGAGTTGAGTTTAGAAGAATCAGAATGGATAGGAAAACAAGGGCATTGAAAAAACATGGAGAAGATGTAAATGCACACTGCTAAATGAAATAAGCCAGACTATTAGCCTAACAAAATTAAAAAAAAAAAAAAATGCCTGGCTTGGTGGAGCACACCTGTAATCCCAGCACTTGGGAGGCTGAGGCAGGAGGATCATGAGTTCAAAGCCAGTTTCAGCAATGGTGAGGAATTTAACAACTCATTGAGACCCTGTCTCTAATAAAATATGAAAGAGGGCTGGGAATGTGCCCCAGTGGTCGAGTGCCCCTGAGGTCAATCCCTGGTAACAAAAAAAAAAAAAAAAAAAAAAAGAGATAAGAAAAATATCATTGATTTCTGGGAATTGAAGGGAGGGAAAGTGCAGAAAGTTGATGAAGCTTGGAAGACTTTTAGGACAGTGAAATTATTCCACATTATACTACAATGCTGGATAGATGGCACTGTGGGTTTTTCAAAGCCCATTGAACCATACAATGTAAATGGTGAACTCCATTGTAATGTGTAGACTCTACTCTATTAAAATTATTACTATTGATTCATCAAGTTCAACAAACATGCCCAACTAATAACAACATGTGAATAACAGGGAAAAGGGAGGTCAGAGGGCCCTGGGATATTTGGAAACTGTGTACTCTCTGGTTAATTTTCCATTTCATTTAAACTTTCTTTAAACAAATGAAGTCTATTTTAAAAAATCAGTAGACATCAAACAGGAAAGGCAATAATTGAAATGGTGATAATGTCCTTTTGCTTTTTCATGGAATATCGAGAGTCGTAACTCAAAAAAGTAAGAGAGCACATTCTTGGTAGCACTGAGAATAAAATGCAGGTTTAGTATAGTGTATTGTGGAAAAGAATTTATAGAAGGGACACATGTCTGAGAGAGGTTGTGATATTGAAAACTAAAATATTATGTATATCATTGGTGATGTTCCTTTCTTATGCATTAAATTAATCTTTTTAAAATTCTGAACAATACCAAATAGAATCTTTCCTTGAATTATTAATTTTTAATTCAGTGAGCATTAAAGGGTAAGATAGTTCCCCACAATTAAGAATTGTCTTTCTTCACAGACTGCTATGGGTGTTCTCTTGGGTATTCAAGTAATTGAAAAACACTTTTTACATTCTACTCACCCATAAATCTACTACATCATCCACCTTAACTCGATTTTACCATTTAACCTATAGCAAAGCTTTTGTTCTCTACATAAAACACCCTCTTACGAAGTCACTCAGATGATTTAGATCATCATGAGGCCTCTTTCCCTCCGTTAATGGCAGACCTAAGACCCATTGTGTGCTGTATTATTAGAAACATGTCCAGGAGTATTGAGTTTGTAGCTTCAAACTGGCATGGTGGTTCATTGAAATTATTAATTATTTATGTTAGAGAGCTGATTTTTAAGCATCTACTAGAATAACAATGATTAAGCTCACACTAAAATCCAACCAGACTCTAGCACTTCTTCCTAATTCCTTTAAATATTGGAAGTTATTAGCAAGGAAAAGAAGTGAAAATAAAAGGGATATACAGAACTATTATAGTCCTTTGAAAAAGATCTCTCTAGTAGCACCTACTTCCTCCTCCCAGTCGATGAAATGAGCAGGCAAACATAAATCCTGAGCTCCAGCTGGAAGCAAATCCACCTGTTTGATACTTGAGGTGACTGACCAATGACTCATGAACACGATGTTATTGTGCTTTAAGAGAGATTTCCTCTTCATTTATGCATCTATCCCTGGCATTAAGAATTTACAGAGAAAACATTGAATAAAAATGATTACTATATATAGACTTTTTTACTTGTCAACTCTACCTTAGTTTTTGACTGAAAAATGCCATTGGCCCAATCTGTAGATTTTCCATAGAGCTATATGTGTCCTACAACACTTGTTCTCTCTCACTGCCATAGCAATTGTTGTAAATAATTTATGAATTTTAATAACAGCACAACACTTGAAGAGAGAACATTTTCTTTCCCTCCAAATTAGTAATAAAAATACATCTTCAACGTATGAACATGTCATTAGGGCTTTGAGAATTTCCTATGCTTTATCTGAATATATCATTTGTGAACAATGATTTCTCTAAGCTGCTGTAGTGGCTGTATGTCTTAGGAATGCAGTGAGCTTCCTGGTAAATCAATTTGTGTTAGCTGTGCAGCACAGATTTGCAGCAGCATAATTCAGACTGACTTCTCCAAATAATACTTACTCTGACAACACTTTCAAAGTGGCAAGATAACTTGGAAAAGTATAGAATTGTCTTGAGATATCACATCCCCAAGCAGAATTCACAAAACTGTTGCAAAACTGACAAAATAGAACCTAAATCGTAATGTGATATAGTAAAGCAGCTGATAGATTGCACTCTGCACCAACAATTGCTAACTCAATGCCCAATAGAGAAACCACAGAACTGTAGCAAGAGAAAAGTCCCAATTCTACAGGGTGCAGAGCCCCAAATGAATATGGTTTAAGTAAGTAGTATTTTCCAACTTGGTGAAATACCTAATGGCACTGTTTTTAAAATTCAAAGGAGACACAAAATGTTGGAGAAAGTATACATATGACTAGTTGAAATATTGAAAATTCCTTTTAGGTTGTTTTTTAAATTTGTTTGATATGTTGTAAAGAATAAATTTAAGGCTAGAAAAATGTAGTTTTGGTGCATGGATATTTAAGTGCTGTGTTTAAAGTTGGTTGATGCACCAATACAGTTTACACTATGATTTAAAGAGTGCATGCTTCCATTTGCAAATAACATTTCTCTCTAGTTATGAAAACTCATGTTATAAGGTTTTACATATCACAGTCTCTTAATATAGCTGAATATTTTTCCATATGTGTGATAGGAGAATAATTGCATCTTTTGATAATTTGAGGAAAAAAAATGTTCCCATGAGATGACATGTCATACATAATGTTTTTGCCCTTTAGCTAACTTTATATTTACTGCAATATAACACTCTGTTTTGTATAGAAAGGCTTCATTTTAATTTCACTCAATACTGCTATTTATTTAGTTATTATTGACAAACATTTTATTGCCATGCCACTGAAAATGCTTTGGTTGCTGATGTGTACATGCTTGAAGATGGATGTGCCTATAGTTGCTAAAAATAATGCAACACACATAGTAATCTTTAATATTGTTGATTGAATCATTGATTGCATTCTTAAATCAGGATGTGGAAAATAATTAAAGTGAATTGTGAACCCCTAAAGATTTAGCTTGTCCAGTAGAAGGGGCTAGTGACCTTTGGAGCTATCATTCTCATCTGTATTTCTTGAAGTTTTGAAAGTGCTTATTGACCATTGCATATAAAATTCCATTTTACATAAGTATAATCAGAAGGTGAAGCTCTCTCATTCTACAAAGTGATGGACAATTACTCTTGTACTTTCTTCTAACCTAAAGGTTTACCCCATCTTCTATTGTCTGCAAACTAGACCATCTTAAAAGTCATGCTACCAATACATAGTTAGAAAAAGCTTTAATATTATATTTAAAGCACAAAAATCTCATACTGTTAACAACTGCTGAGAATAGTTCATTTTTTATCAAGAAAAAATAAAAATGGAAAAATCTCAATGCCAGGAAGAAGAAAAGAATATTTTGGTGCTTTAAAGAGAATTAAACATTATTTCTATATTTTGGGCTTTTTCAATAGAGAACACACTATTTTTTCCCTACTAGTACACATGTATCTGTCTTGTATTACAAAAGAAAAAGCATAAGAAAATGGAAATAAGAGGAATATAGTCTGCAACACAATTAGAGGTTTATAGGTAGCAAGTTAAATGAAACATGGGCTGTCAAGGTGGAATAACTCTTGGGATGTGATGTGCTATATGCTATTTCATGAATGAGGTTTTTGTTTGTTTATTTTTCCCCAACTGGCGACATGTCTGTCTGGGCTGCTATTACAAAACATAAACTGGTGAGCTAATAAATATCAAAAATGTATTTCTCACAATTCTTAAGTGTTAGAAATCTGAGATCAAGGTGCTGGCTAGCAGATTCAAGTTCTACTTCATTGCTGGTGACCTTTATCTAGGTCCAAACTTGTGGAAGGGGCAAGGGAGCTATATTGGACCACTAATCCCATTCATGTAGGATTCACTCTTAAACTAGCAGCTCTCCAAGTTTCTACCTCCTAATATGATAACTAGGTTTCAATATATGACTTTTTTTAGGGGGGCACAAATATTCAGACAATAACAAGGCATAAATGAATGTAGACATTTCTGGTAGCTATTCATTAAACTAGGTAAAACTTTTCTCTTGCAATCTGGAAAATACCTTCTACCTTAGACTTAAATCCATAGTATTGATAGACAGTTTAATTGTGCAACATTATTTTAATGTGTTAGTGTTACAAATAATAAGTAGTAAAAATAAATCACATTAAATTAAACAAGGAACCTTCTCAGAAAATTCCCTGTTGCCCTTTATTTGGCAAGTTTGGCTATTCATATCTGCAAATAAAAAAACCCCCCCCACCCCCAAAAAAACCCCACCCCCCCCCCCCCCCCAACAACACCCCAAAAACCCCCCCCCCCCCAAAAAAAAAACCAAAAAACAAACAAAAACAAACCCCCCCCCCAAAAACAAAAACAAAAAAAAAAAAAAACCCCCCCCCCCCCAAAAAAAACACCAAAAAAAACAAAAACACAACCAAAAACCCCCCCCCCCCCCCCCCCCCCACATTCAACATTTGTGGAATAAATATTTTTAAAGAAAAATATTACAAGACATTGGTAATATATTTTGATTAAATAAAATAAACACAAGGGCCTTCCTAAAATAGTCTGATTTTTCTAAGCTATTTCACTAAGAAACTGAAGATAAATTATTTGACTTCTTTTAACTGATGCCTAGTCTATTATAAAATGTGTAAAACCTCATAGATTTACTTGATGAAAATTTGTTGTGTATACACAATTCAATATATATCAAATTTTACCTGGGACACATTAGCTATTAAAAATGTTGCATTGCTTGTGTTGTTTCAGCTAGTCTGGGTTGCCCACATGCTTATCTGCAGGTCTGCCTTAAGTATGATGGTACGCCATGGCCAAGGTTACAAAAATCATGTTCTATAATCACAAATGTATGAAATGTATTAGAAACAGGTATGTGCATTAGTGTGTCAGCATCATTCAATAATAACTGGATTTTTAAAAAATATATATGTATTTTTATATATTTGGTACTGGGGATTGAACCCAGGGGCATTTAACCACTGAGCCACATCCCTAGCCCTTTTAAAAATATATTTTATTTAAAGACAGGGTCTTACTACTTTGCTTAGGGCCTCTAGGGCCTCACTGAGTTGCTGAGGCTGGCTTCAAACTTGTGATCCTCCTGCCTCAACCTCACAAGTCCCTGAGATATAGGTGTGGGCCGTCATGCTCAGCTTTACTTGGTTTTGATAAAACTTGGAGTGTTTCCACTCTTGTAACTGGTCAGGTAATGCTGGGGCAGCTCACTATAAGACTTTAAGTTTGCTGGCCATAAGATGACTTTGAGTTTGCTAACCATAAGGTGCTGCAAGACCTAGAGACCAAAGATGTCCTGTGGGACCCAGTGATCTGAGGAGAAAGAATTCTATATCTGCTACCTGCATAGCACTTTCAATGCATGTTCTCTTCTTGTTGTGGCTGGTTGGTTTCTTTTACCTACAATAAATCTTTTTGGGAAGTAAAAACTCTCTGAGTCTTTTGAGTCCTTCCAGCAATCAAACATGTAAGCAATTACTGCAAAATTAATGCAAATGTAAACAAGGAAGTCAACAAACAACAACAAAAAAATGTAGAAGCAGAGTAGAAAAGTGGACTAATGATATGATTAAAAAACTGGCTTGCTACCATGGATTGGCTTAGGGGCATTAAAAGCATATGGGTATTAACCAGGGTATGTAAATTGAGGAGAACAAATTAATATGAGAAAAGAGGTGTTATTTAAAGCTTTATTCTAGAAACCTGAATAGGAAAATTTTAGTTGCATTTCTTGGCAATGTGGTAGAAATAAAAATTAATTGAATAACTAAGAGGTGTATAGGTTAAGAGTGGTCTTTCTTAAAGCTTAACTAAAATTATTTTGACTATGAAAGGGAGTGACGAAGACATACTGGCATTTTAAAATTCCTTCTAGAATTTAGGAAGTGATTTTCAATACAAAATCCAAAATAACAGGCAAAACTTTTACAAAATAATTTCAAATATGGAAGCAATGTACATGTATTTGTTAATATTAGGTAGCATAGTGTGTATTTAATACATTAATTAACAAATAATCCTCAGGAGTATTATTGTTTGAGTTCATCATTATGAAATCATTATCAGAACTTCTTCCAATGATTGTTTTCATTCAACAACAACCCTTTGAAGGATTTTCTATCATGATCCTAATTTTTAATGGAGAACTTGAAGCCATGGAAGGTGTTAACTTGCCTTAGGCTACGTGGTTAGGAAGTAATGTGGTCTCTAAATCCATGATACCTAGTTCTAGAGCTTTCCCTCTTAATCCTTAATCCTTAATAAATCTATTACTACTGTGGGTATTGTGGTAAGCATGTCATGACTAATATTTCAATTGCATCACTGTACTTATGAAGTAGCTAGTCCTCTGAGTATCTTCTATTTTACAATGTGCTTGCATATTTATCTTCATTTATTCTTAATTACACAGTCCCAAGGACTATACTGCTATTTAGTGGATAATATTGTCATACACAATTCAGTTTAGGTAACTCATTGTTATAAAATTATTAAAGTGTAATTTCAGCTAGGGATTTCCACATCTCTATGTTGAACTTTAACTGACGAAATCAGTAAAGAGAAAATCAAGCTCCTTGGCTTTTGGTGCATCTTCACGCTTAATCTTTCCTGTGGTCTGAACTGTATTATTCCCAGAATTTCACAGTGAATTTCTAACTCCCAATCTGATGACATTTGGAGATGGGGCTTTTAGGAGATAATTGGCATTAGGAAGATAATGATGGTGGAACTTTCATAATGAAATTCCTAACTTTCAAAGAAGAGGGAGGGAGGGAGAGAGGGGAGGGAGGGAGAGGGGAGAGAGAGGGAGAGAGAGAGAGAGAGAGAGAGAGAGAGAGAGAGGAGATAGAGAGGCATTTTTTCTCTTTATTTCTGCCATATGGGGACAGAATAAGGCCATGCACAAGCCAGGAAGACAGCTCTCACTATAACCTGACAATGCTGACGTGCTGATCTTAGACCTCCAAGAAATAAATTTCTATTGATTAAATGACCAAGTATATAGCATTTTGTTATAGCAACCAGAGCTGACTAGGACAATCCTTTCTTAAGTGCTTCCTATTAATGTTTTTTTTTTTCTTTTAGGGAAATAATTTGTATATGAGTTCCAGGGACTCTGGGAAATTTCAGTTATGACCAAGAATGTTAGCATGATTCAAGTATGACCTATGAAGGACTATTCAGAATTTATTTATATAATTCATGCTAAGATGATGGTTAAAGCAAGCTTGACAGGACAATGACTTTGCTTTTTTATCTCAAAACCAATTTAGCTATTAAGTAAAATGTACTATTTGATATACATCACAGGATATGGTTTTATATTTTCTTAAAAACATACCAGAACATTTTGATTTGGATTGACTTTCCTAATAAGTTAATCTGCAAAGAACTGAGTTTTGGTAATGTTACTTAATCAAATTCATGGACACAGCCCACTGGTCTGTTTAATGTTATGTGTTTGCTCCACATGCAATGGAGTACATGGCATTTGGTGGGCACTAAATAGAGTGTGATTTGTTTTTTATATGTTTATGCTTTCTTGTTCTTCTGCATTTACTAGGACATTTACTTCTGTTAATAAATTTAATTTTTCCAGAAAGGTCTTAGAAAGTTAAATCAAAGAAACTTTATAGATTATGTTGAAAATATGTTTCATAGCTTTATCTTCAAACTTATTTTCTACCACACTCCTGAGGTAGACAGAAACAGTCCTGATATTTATTGGTGGATCTTGCATTTGACAGCCTGGTTGATTCTCTTATTTATTCTAAGATTTTATTGATTCTGAGGGTTAGCTGTTTTTTTTTTATTGTTGTTGTGACAATTTCTCTTCCAGTCTTTATTCTTATTCCTTTTCTTTATATAGTGATTTTAGAACTTTTGATAATTGCTGACTTTGTTTTATTTTTAATAGTGTTTAAAGGAATATATCTACTATAAAATATAATACCTCCCACAGTTTCTCTTTTATTTATTTTCTTCTCTCTTTTCTTCATTTTCTCCTCTCTTTTCTTCATTTTTTGACTTTATTAAATGAAGAAAATTCTGTTAAAGTTTGACTTGTTATTTTTGCCATAAAAGGAATTCTGTTTTGTCAAATATTTGTTTTTGACTCTTTAGACATGCTATATTTTTAGTCTATATTAATATAAAATATATTGATAGTTTCCATATTACTTCTATTCCTGCATTTCTGCATTAAACTTTTGTTGCTGTTTCTCTTATTTACAAATATATAAATGGATTATAAGTATAAAACAGATTGATATTGTTAACATGTAATTTAGCTAAGAGGACATGCTATGTCGCTTTATTTCATCTGTGAATTGAACTTTTATTTTTTCTTATGTTCTTAATGGGTACTTTTGAAGTCAAGGCCTTAATTGTTGCTAAAATGAAATAGGGAATTTTCCTCATTTTTCTATTTCTATGATAAATACATTAAATGAAATTTATTTGGAAAAATAAGAGACTCGGGAGACTCAAAGCAATCCTTAGCAAGAAGAGTGAAGCAGAGGCATCACAATACCAGACCTGAACCTATACTACAGAGCCATAGTAACAAAAACAGCATGGTCTTGGCAACAAAACAGACATGTAGACCAATATCACAGAATAGGAGACACAGAGAAAAACCCACATAAATCAGTAACCTCATACTAGACAAAGGTGCCAAAAACATACATTGGAGAAAAGATAGCCTCTTTAACAAATGGTGCAGGTAAAAAAGGAAATCCATATGTAACAACACAAAATTAAACCTCTTATCTCTCACCCTGCACAAAACTCAGCTCAAAGTGGATCAAAGACTTAGGCACTAGAACAGAGACCCCACAGGTAATAGAAGATAAAGTAGGCCCAAGTCCTCACCAAGGCAGCTTAGGATGTGAATTCCTTAACAAGACTCCTAAGCACAAGAAGTAAAAATCAAGAATCAAAAAATGGGGTGGATTCAAATTAAAAAGCTTCTTCTCAGGCAAAGGAAACAATCAATAACATGAAGAAAGAGCCTACAGAGTAGAAGAAAATGTTTACCACACACACATTAGATAGAGTGCTACTCTCCTAAAACTTAACACCCCCCCCCAAAAAAAAAATCCAAATAAATCAATCAATAAATGGGCTAAGAAACTGAACAAACACTTCACAGAAGAAGAAATATAATTGATAAACAAATACATGAAAAAATGTTCATCATTTCTAGCAATTAGAGAAATACAAGTTAAAACTACACTGAGATTTCATCTCACTCCAGTCAGAATGGCAATTATCAAGAATGTAAGCAACAATAAATATTGACTTGGATGTGGAGAAAAGGTACACTCATACATTGCTGGTAGGACTACAAATTGGTGCAACCATTCTGGAAAGCAGTATGGAGAATTATCAGAAAATCTGGAATGGAATCACAATTTGGCTCAGCTATCCCACTCCTCAGTTTATACTCAGAGGACTTAAAACCAGCATACTACAGTGAAGCAGCCACATCAATGTTTATTGCAGCTCCATTCAAAATAGCTAAACTATGGAACCAACTTACATGCCATTCAACAGATGAATGGATAAAGAAAATGTGGTGCATATACACAATGGAGTGTTATTCCACCTTAAAGAAGAATGAAATTATGGCATTTGCCAGTAAATGGAAGGAGCTGGAGAGTATCAGGTTTGGTGAAATAAGCCAATCCGCCCAAATCAAAGGCTGAATGTTCTGTCTGATATGCAGATGCTAATTTACAACAAGGGGGGAGTGCATGTAGAAGAATAGAAGTACTTTGGGTTAGGCAGAAGGTAGTAAAGGGAGGGGAGGGGGCACAAGGATGGGAAGGATAGTAGAATGAATGGGACATTATTACCCTATATACATGTATGATTACATGATCAGTGTGATTCTACATCATGTACAACCAGAAGAATGAAAAGTTATACTCCATATATGTATGGTATGCCAAAATGCATTCTACTGTCATGTATAACTAATTAGAACAAAATTTTAAAAACAATAATAATTACTACTCAAATACAGCATCTTTCCTCAGTGTTTTTGTCATTCTAAATTTTGTTTTCACAATCTCTTTTTAATTTTTAATTTTTTCAGTCATCAAAATTTTTTTGTATTTGCACATTCAAAGATTATCATTTAATCCCCCACAACATTTGTGTTTTACATTTTATTAAGGAGTTATTTTTATTGCTTATTAGCTTTTTGATTAAAACCTCTTCCCATTTTCTAAGTTGTCGAGTGAAGTATTTGTCTTAGTTCAGACTTTTTTCTTGGAGCACAGGTCAAATAGCAGCATCTCACCAGGAAAGAAGGCATCCTGCCTTATTTCTACCATATTAGCATATTTTATTAAATAATTTATTGATATCAAATCACATTAAAACTTTAATTACTCTAACACCATTAAGCTTCAATGACCACTCTCTACAGTGTCAATGGACATTGGCAGCTTATCTTCTACCATCTTTTCAAACCATGAAACGCCTGGGTGATGCTGTCTAGAACCCACAGACCAGCCCATCTGTAGCTGATAACTCCATGAAGGCTATAGCACAAGCCCTCAACTGGGCCCTGCCCACATCCCTGACTCACGGAATCCATGAATTAAAATGAAATGGTTTTGTTTTAAACCACTAAGATCCAGATAGACATGTACTAAAGGAAAAATCATTCAGTTACCCAGCAGAATGATATAAGGGAAAAAGCTTAGCTGGGTTAGAAAATAAAACTATGCATAATCCTAACACTCTGCCAGCAGAAGTTCCTCTAACATAGAAAAGGCTTTGTGCTAAAAAGGAAATCACAATTGTTCTCAGTAACATATTCTTTAGTCCAAGATGAATGAAGCCCATGTGACCTTCATAAAAATTTAAAATTGTAACCAGTAGATCACATCCATCAGACAGAAGTCCTTTTGAGGGCTGACTTTTAAAATTTTTGGGGTGAAAATTTAGAGAGCTTCTATGTTGTGTGTGTTGTTTTGTCCGATAGTAGCCTTAAAAGGAGCCCAAGGTAGAAAATGACTTCCAATTAAAAAACAAATAAAAAAAATAGTGCATGAGTGACTCCTGTCTAATTGAGTGGATTGTAAATTGATTTATAAAAATTATGCAAAGCTTTGGAAGGAATTGTAGAATCCTAGATTGAAAAGGACAGAGACAGTATGTAATTAATACAGACCATTAGATCATTGCATTTTTGGATGGTGGGGGAAGGAAGTGGGCTTAGAAAACACTCAATTTTAAAGACAGGTTATTCGTTATTGAAAAGCAAGGAGGATTTAATGAGTGGAATCAAGAGCCAAGAAGGCTGAGCCAAGAATCATTGAAGTTATTCCCAGAGAGCAGTCATCAGCTCTAATAATACATGTGCTGCTTGTATTTCAGATGTCCTATGGCACAGTGACAGCAATTCTTTTTGTTTTAAACAAGAGTGCCCACTGCAGTTATCCAATGTCTGCACCTCCACTGTAGATTCTGAATGTGCAGCAGATAATTTTAATCTTTAGTTCACAGATCTTGATAGGAGAGTAACTGTATCCGACAAGTTGTGGCGCCTCCAGGGCCTACATCTCAATGTTGAATAGTTGACAGTGGTAATCCTCCTCATGGTCCTGGTCAGATGAGGAAAGAACTCAATCTTTCAACATTTACTATAATATTAGTTGTGGAGACAGGGTGTATGCTCTTTATCAGATTGAGGAAATTTTATTTTATTCATTGTTATAATATTAGATTTAATTTCATCAAGTATTTTTCCCATATCCATAATTAATTTAGAAAATAGAAAATACAGATATGTTCTGCCATGTCATTTTTTTTTCTTATTTTAGGTCAAGATTGCTTTCCTTTTTCTAGTTTCTCAAAGCTGAAGTTTAGATTACTAATTTGAAAACAACTCTTTTTTTATATATATTTTCTTTCAGATATAAGTGTTTTAATATACTTAGTTAATGACTGCCATATTAAAGCAGATTTAACAAATTTTGATGATTTACCTTTATTTCATTAATTCAAAATATTTTTTATATTCCCTTGTGATTTTTTGACCTATGAGTTATAATTTAATGTATTTTCAAATTATGAATGTTTGAGTGTCTTGGTAGAAACCTTCTAAATTCCTAGTTTAATGCCATTTTGTTAGGAAATGTTTTGTGTATAATTTTAATTGCTTTACATTCATTGAGAATTATTTTGGGGTTCAGAAGATATTCTACCCTGTTGAATATTCCTTGTACACTTCAAACAAATGTGTTTTTTTTTTTTTTTTTTTCACTTTTTGGGGTAGGGTTATGCAAAAACATTATTTGGATCACATTTTTTGATAGTCTTGTTCAAGGGTTTTATATGCTTATTGAATTTCTCAGTAAGAAATTTTAAATAATTATTGAGAAATGAGTATTGAAATTTACAATTTTAATTTCCTTTTTTTTTTTTTTTTTTTAGATAGTCTGAATGTCAGTTACTAGGTTCATACACATTTATAGTCATTTGGTCTCTCCATCAATTGATGCTTTATCATTATGAGAAGTGCTGCTGTTGCCCAGGGATAGTCCCTGTTCAAATCTAATTGGTCTAACATAATATGGACACTGCACTTTTTGCATAACATTTGCACTGTATTTGCTTGCCTCCCCCTTTGCCTTTATTACAAAATAATAAATTGTATTTAAGTTGGTTTCTTATACACCACTCACAGTTGAATGTTTTCTCTTTATTCTGACAGATGTGTGCCTTTAATTGGTGATTTGAAAATATACATTTACAATATCTACTGATAGGGCATGTTTAAAATTATATTTTTGTGAGTTGATTTCTATTTGTTATTTGTTTCATTTCTACTTAGTACTTTTAAAATAGTCTTGTCTTCAGTTCTCAGAAGAGGAAATACAAATGGTCCACAAATATATGAAAAAAAGTTCAATATCTTTAGCAACTAGAGAAATGCAAATTAAAACTATACTGAAACTTTATCTCACTCCAGTCAGAATGGCATTATCAAGAATACAAAAAACAATAAATATTAGTGAGAATGTGGGGAAAAGGGTACACTCATACATTGCTGGTGGGACTGAAAATTGGTGCAACCATTCTGGAAAGCAGTATGGAGATTCTTCAAAAAACTAGGAATTGAACCACCATTTGATCCAGCTATCCCACTTCTCAATATAGAGCCAAAGGATTTTAAATGGTCACACTACAGAAATACAGTCACATCAATATTTATAGCCCATCAATTCACAATGGAATCAACTTAGGCGGCTTTCAACAGATGAATGGATAAAGCAACTGTGCCAAATAGACACAATAGAGTATTATTCAGCCATAAAGAAGAATGACTTTATGACATTTGCCAGTAAATGGGGAGTGAGAGGGAAAGAATAGATATTCAGTATATTAGGCAAAGAAGAATAAAGTGAAGGGAGGGTGAATAGTAAAAGGAAAGACAGTGAAACTGTCTTTAGCTAAACTGCCTGGTTTTATATTTTTAGTGGTTGCTCCAGGGTTTATTATAGATAGATAGATGGATAGCTAGCTAGCTAGCGGCATTTTGGAGGGGGGCAGACTTAGAAGATACTCAATTGCAATGAGAGGTTATCTGTTATCACAAAGCCAGGAGGATTTAATGAGTGGAACCAGGAGCCAAGAGGGCTGAGCCAAGAATCATTTGAGATCACATAAAATATAAAACACAACAAAAATGCACTTTTTTTACTTCATGCTATTTTGTGATACATTTTATTTATCATATGTCAAAACCTTATATTACTTAGTCATTACTTTTATTTTAAACAGTTTTCTCTTAAAGAGATTAAAAAATACTAAACATACATTTTACATTTTCCCTCCAACTTAGTATTTTCTGCGCTCATCATTTTTTGGTAGGTCCAAATTTGCTTTTGACATATTTTTCTCATTACTTAATAATAAAATGATAATAAAAACTTTTATCATTTTTCTTTATGTAGCTATGTATATATAATATATATATATATGTGTGTATATATATATATATATATAAAAATATGGATTTGTGTTGATGCTTTAACTGCATGAGACTGCTAAGAACCTGGGGAAGAAGTAAGTGTATTTTACATTTGGAATAAATACAAGTCACTGAGAATCAGAAAATTAATTGTGGTAAAAAGGCTTTAAGACAACCCAAAAGTCCTGACTTTCATGCCCTTCCTTTGACTGTGGGCTTACCTTAGTGACTCACTTGTATAGAACATGGAAAATGTTTAATGGCATATTATTTCTGGTCAATATAAAATTGTGATATCTCCTTCTCCCCCCACCCCTCTCTCTCTGTCCTCTCTCTGCTCTTGTTTGGAGAGAAAACAAGATACCTTGCTGTAAATAGCTCTAGCCAATACTCAAGGAGGACCTGGACCTTTCCAACAGCTAGTTTGTCCTGAAGCCTATCAATAGTCATGTAAGGATTCTTGGAAGTATATTTTTGAGGCCTAAGTCATCAGATGGCAGTAATTTAGTAGATTCTATTTCAGAGAGCCTTGATTGAAATCTTATGAGAACTCCTCAAAATATGTAGTAATTGTAATGGTAAGATAGTAAGATCAGTGGGGCATGGTAGATCATGCCTATAATCTCAGAGAGTCTGGAGTCTGGGGCAGGAGGATCACAAGTTTATGGCCAGCCTCAGGAATTTAGGAAGCACTGAGCAACTTAGTGTGACCCTATCTCAAAACCAAAACAAACAAACAAACAAACAAACAAAAGGGACTTGGGATGTAACTCAGTAGTAAAACATCCCTGGGTTCAATACCCAGTACCCAAAAAAAGGCAACAAAGAAAATAGTAAGATCAAGTGGGAAAATCTGACAGGCACCATCAGTAACCCAATGATGAAGGTTAATATAACCAGCAATAGAAATAGACATCAGGCAATCCATGAAATCATGCACTGAGTAGGGTTTACGACTCCTTTAGAATTTTTTTCAGAAGTAAATCACCTCAATCTATATTTGAAAACACACACACACACACACACACACACACACACACACACACACAGTAGATAATCCAAAATCAAAGAGAACTATAAAAATATAAGTAACCTGTATGAAAATGCTGAGTTCCTGAAAGACAAGACTGAAGAAGTATGCTCATTAAAGGAAACTAATGACCCCAAGCAACTAAGAGCATGTGGGATTCTAGGTGAGAGACAGAAAATCTGAGTCTCCCTGTGTTGTCCCAATACTACCTTTTACAATTTTATAAATATTTTATTTTATATAGAACATTAGTTTATGTAGAAGCTGGGAGAAAGTGATATGGAAATTCTCTGCACTATTTTGCACCTTTTCTGCAAACATAAAAAGAAATAGTTAAAATTATCTCAAACATAAAAAAGACATAGTTAAAATACAGAAATAAATAAGGAAAGTAATGATTTAGAACAAAGGGACATCAATGACAATTAGTCTGAAGCCTTAATAATAAAATGTTCTTCCAATTTTTCCTTTATTTTGCCAAAGCTTTTTTGTTTTACAGAAAGTAAAACTTAAAAAAAATAATCTGACTAAAATGAACAGATTTATAAACACTGTTTTGTAGCCTACATTAAAACAAACAGACTTATATACATTGTTATGGACTGCTGTGATAATTTGTTACAATATAAGTAACTAGAATATTTTAGATCATTAATAAAAGGAAGATGGCAATGAGATCCAAGGACTTTCAGGTTTAAGTATGATAGATTCACAGAAGCATCATTGTGTCAACTGAAATTACTTTATCATGAGTATGCAGAACAGAATCTAGCAATTCTTTCATAAGGATATTGGGCAGATGGACTTATAGTGTATGTGTGGTGGTGTAGGAAAGATTCTTTTAATAGAGCAATAGTTCCAACAGCCGACAAGTTCCGGAAACATAATGGTCCATCATATCAATGATCAGTGACCTTAAAGGCTATAAATACACTGTAACTATCTTTTGTGTCAAGAATCTGCAAGCTAAAGGGTGCCCAAGAACCATAACTTGCAATGGTACAGTCCCTAAATATGACTCTACCTGATGGACTGTGACTGCTAAGAATGAGCCCTCATTGTCGACTGGATCAGTAATCAGCATTGTTAATATTCATAGGAGTTGTCCTGCAAACTCCTCCATACTTGCCAGTAAAAGAAAAATGCACCCTTTGTCCTTCCCTTGTCTAGGTTAGTTTCAAGTAATGTCAAGCACGATGTCTTGAAATGCTATTATAAAATTTTGTTGGCAATATCTACATTGAAGGAGAAAAAATGGATTTAGAATTTCTTTAATGGTATGAAGAAGAATTTATGTTAAGGAAATATTTCTTGCATATTTAGATCATTGTCATGATATTTCATGATCCTAAGCTTGGCAATTCCCAGAATAACTGCTTTCATTTCCTGTTTAAATTATCAGCATATCATCAGCTTTTCATTTGCATATTTGGACATAAAAATGGAAGCATAATGGTAACTATTGAACAAGAACAAGTATCAACTTTTATCTCAATTATTGCTTATGTTCGTCTTAAGTGCATAGGAAATTGCCTCAATTTTCTCTGTGTATTTGCAAACTCAAAATAGGTTTCCTCATGGGTAAGTTAACATTATTTCAGAATCCCATTCCATCTGTTATACTTATTGTTTAATTCTTCCTAGAATTAACAGAAAAGAGCTAACAAGATGTGAGCAAGGAAATATAAATGTATTGCGCTCTACTATTTTTGACTCCAAATTTCTCTCTCTCACACACACATACACTCTCACACTTATGAAAAGTCAGAATGAAAACAAAGGCTGATGTTCTCAGAAATACTGAGATTAGTTGCCAACGTAAAACTAAAAAATGATTTGATATGAAATATCTGAATCTGGATTGAATTTAAAAGAAATATTTTTCCTCCCTACTTGGATTTTTAACTTCAATTATTCAAATTTCACTGTAGCTTATTAGCATCATAAAAACATATAAATTGTTAGCAAGTATTAAGCTACATGTGAAAAATGTAGGTAAAATAATACAAAACACAATAACTTAAGAACTTTTAATACAATTTGAAAGAAGTTAGATTGCATGAAAATAATTGCAAAGTAGAAATGAGAGAAAAACAATGATTTATTTTTAATGCAGTATTGCACTAAATAATTAATTTTTATGGAAAGAAAATTGCTTTCATCAGCTTACCCTTCTAAATGATTAAATGTAACATCATCATGTCACAAGCCTGCTTTTAGTAATATGGTAAAAGCCATTTGACTACTATACCCTGATAAATAATTTAATGATACTTACCTAAAAATATGTGTTGTGCATGCTAAATTAGATGTTAAAACTTTAAGCCATTTATGCAGTCAATAGTACAAACACTGCTTCTTGTACTCTGAAAAATATTTGGGAATACACCAAACATTTGTCAACTTGACAAATATAAATGTCCTTTTAGTCATTGAAAAATGCAGAGGAAAATTTAAAATTAAGAATTATACCATACAATACAGTTTCTTTAATGATTTAAAATGCTTACCTTGATGTAATAAAAGGATCAATGGATTCAGAATCAAAAGTTCTAGGTTTAAATGCCAACTCTAAAAGTCATTAATAATATGACATGTAGAACATAATGTCATTCTTTTAAACTTTGTGTTTTTTATTTTTTTCTGGGATAGAAAAATCCTGTTTTGGATATGCATTTAGTGTACAGGTTTTTACTAATATAAATTATTAATTATTACTTTGTATTTCCAAAAGTTAATTTAGACTTTGATGTGTACAGTTTAGTGGGTTTTATAAAATGCATAGATTTACATATCTACCACCACAATCATGATATAAAATTTTCGTCAATTCAAATATTCCCTATACTTCTAGCCCTACTTTCCTTTCTACTGTTTTTCTTACAGATGTTGTGTATAAGAAATTTTTTTTAAATGTTACATTTTGAGTCTAGATTTATGCACTTTGAAAAATGTACTTGTGATCCATAAGTAATTTTTAATGTATCAATATCTTGCTCTTTTTATTGTTCACTTATATTCCAATCTTTGATTATATATGTCTGTCACACACACAAACACACACACACACACACACACACACAATACTGTCACAGTTGAAGGATATATGGGCTGTTTTCAGTTTTAAGTGGTTACAAGTAAAGACTCCATAAACACTGTTAAGTTTCATGTGAACGTAAGTTTTTGTTTCCTTGGAGGAAATAGGTTGTACAAAAAATACTTTTGTCATGTATATATTTAATTTATGAGAAACTGCTAAAGAGCTTTCCAAAGCAACTCCACCAGTTTGTCATCCCAACAGCAATCAGAATTCTAGCTGCATCCTTTCCAGGACTTGGTATTATCAGTTATTTATTTTTCTAGATAATTATTTTGGTGGGGTGACATTTTAATAAGTATGCCATGACTTATTATTGAAATTTATACTTGCATTTCCCTAAATGTCAGTGTTGAGTATATTTTCATTTGCCAACTTTTCATGCAGATTTCTCCCTTGATGAACTTTCTACCTAAATCTTGTTCACATATTCATTGAGTTATGTGATTTTTTTTTTTTATTTTGGGAATTCTTCATATGTTCTATTGACACTTCCTTTCTAATAATATGATTCATTCTTTTACCAATGTTTTTTGCATGGCAAAATTTTTAATTCTGAAGTCCGTTTTTTTTTTTTTTTTTTTTTCCTACATTTAATATAGAATCTGGAATTGTTTAATTCAAGCTTTCGGATTCTTGTCTAGGCTGTTTACTTCCAAAATTTAGAATTCTCTAATTATGACTCTGATCCACTTTGAAGTAATTTTGTGTGAGTGTAAGCTCTGGGTGAAGGTTTAGGTTTTTACACATGAACATTGTTCTACCACTATTTATTGAGAAGAAGGCCAATGGATTGTTTTTTTAACTGTCACGAATATATTGAATCTGTTCACTAGTCAATTGAAGAAAATCTTTTGTTCTATTGACCAATATGTTTATTATTTCACCAACATCACACTACCCTTATTACTTTTATGTTAACTACCCATTTAGAGTATTATGATCCTCTCTGATGTTCTGTATTAAGGTAATCTCGCCTATTCAAATTTCTTTGCCAATCTTAATTCTTTTGTCTTTCCATATAAAGTTTATTGATAAAAACTTCATTTTAAAAAGCATGATAGGCTTTTGAAATTTTACTGAATCTAGAGATTAAATTGGAGATAACTATTACCTTCCAATCCATAAACATGTTATATATCCCTATTTCATTGGACTTACTTTAATTGCTTCTAAATATGTTTGTAGTTTTCAGCATGCAGATAATACTTTTATGCTGTTAGATTAATAAATACTTAATATTATTAATACTCGACCACACCTCGCACAGACGAGACAAACTGGGTTTAAACAGGCTGCCTGTACCATTAAGCTAAGAAAGAGGCGGCAAAATATCATAAAACACAGAAATAATTTTGGGATTGAGGGCAGGATGGCTCTTTGACCTTAAGTGTCAAGCTTCCACAATGGAAAGAGAGAGCAAGCCCGTGTATCCTTTATTTTAGAGCGGGGACATCATCAGAGAGGGATAAGGTTTCAAGGGTGGAGTCTTGCTTCCTGATGTCTTGTGGTCAGCAGATTGATTGGCATCTTGGCAAGTCACATCCACCTCAGGTGCTGTGTGGGATCTTAGGCAGAGGTAGAGGGGGAGGCTCACCTGCATGCATCATGTGATCAATCCCTGACAGGGAGTTCACAGTGCCAGACCTATCCCCTCAGGAGGCTACTATGTGCAACACAATCCACACAGAGCCCATGGATGGCTTAGGACAGTACAGTTTTTAAAAATTTCAAATTCCAATTGTTTAATGCTGGTATATATAAATAGATTTTATTTTTGTATATTGCTATTTTTCATGTGATCTTATTAAATTTTAATGATGTAACAATAGGTTTTCATTTTCATTTTATCTATGAATATAGAGTTTAATTTTTCCATTCCCATATTTTTGAGTTTTTACATGAATAGATGGAGAATCTCTTTTGAAAATGACATTCTGCATTTATTGAGGCATTAACTGAATATTTTCTTCTAGTTCATGTGAATTATATGGATTAACTTTTGAATACTGATTAATTTTCCGTGATCAAAATTAGCATCTTTATCATGGTGCATTCTTCTTTTCATATTTGACTGGATTGATTTTCTAACACCTTATATCTGTATATGAACTAGTAGGAAATTTTGGTCTTTAGCTTTCCCTATAAAATGTTTTCCTAAATTTGCTATTAGGAGGGTGCTGGTCCCACAAAGTATATTAGGAATATTCCTTCCTCTTATATTTGGTGGAAGATGTTCTGAAGAATTGATTTTTTTTTTTTTTTCCTTTCTTAAAATGTTTGGGAGAATTCACCAGTAAAGATTCTTCAGCCTGGAACTTTCTTTGTTGAATGGTGTTAAACTATAGATTGCATTACTTTAGTACATTTAGTGCTACTAGATTCATTTTGTTTTGAGTTAGTGTTTATGATTTGAGGAAAGATTCCATTTAAAATTTTCAAACTTATTAGACTGCAGTAGTTCGTACCATTTTCTTGGTATATATTTAATATTCGTAGTGTCTATAGTGCTACAATTTTTTATTATGGTAATGGTAATTTCTGTCTTTCTTCTTTTTTCATCTGTCAGTCTGGCCTTATGTTTCTCAATTTTATTGAACTTTCCCAAGAAACAGGTCTTGGTTTGTTAATGTACCCTATTATTATTATTATTATAGTTTTCTTCTCTGATTTCTACCCTTTCCTTTTTACTTCCTCTTGCTTGTTTTAAGTTAATTTGCTCTTACTTTTCTTGGTTTTGAGATATATTCTTTTATCACTGATTTGAGAAATTCCCCCCCCCAAAATTTAATTCATGCTACAAATTTCCCTTGAGGCATTGTTTATATGTGTCCTTCATACATTTATATGTTTCATGTTCATGTATGTTAAAATAATTTTTAATTTCCCTGAGACTACTTGAGGTACATAATTTTTTTATTTTCCAAATATTTGGGATTTCTAAGATATTTTTCAGATATTGATTTCTAGTCTAATTTTGTCCTGGCTCATTCAAAGGATATAATTTGCATGAATTCTATTAAACTTTTCAAGTAGAGCCTTTTAGTTCATAATATATCTTGCTGACAGTATCATGTTGAGTTTTAGAAAAAATATGTGCTTTCTTTCTTGGCTTCAGTTTTCTATACACTTAATTATGTTAGTGGTGATGTTCAGATCTATATCCTTACAATTTCCTGTCTACTCGTTTTATCTGCTATTGAGAGTTTAAGCTTCGAGTCATATGGAGATTTGCTTATTTATCTTTTTAATTCCTTTGGTTATTTCTTCCTTTATTTTGAAGTTCCATTTTTAAGCAAATATATCTTTATTAAATTATTTTATCTTCCTTGAGAATTTGCTAACTTATTATTGTGTAATGTTTATTTTTATTTTTGATAATGCTCTTTTGCTGAAATAGACATTGAGTCATACTAATACAATTATTTCAGATTTTTAACAGCATATGCATGATATGTGTATATTTTCTATTATTTTGCTGTTGACTCGAATATATTTTAGCATATTTTGCTTTAATTTCCTCATAAAATGTGTATGTGTAACTGTGTTCAGATTAATTTTGTTAGACGCAAATATAAAATTATTAGTTCAGTGTGTGGGATGTACAGAATTTATTTGACAATGCTAATATTAGAGTTCTATCAACTCTCAATATTTAGAAGTGTAACTCATGTGTCAGTTGATATTAATAAACTTAAAATTATTTATTTCAAAGAAGCCAGGATAGAACTTTTCCACTTCAAGACATTTATAAATCCAATATCCTAAGTTTTCTGATTTTTTTTCTTCTGACTGTCCTTTATTTCCATTTGGTAATATTCTAATTCTCACACAATCTCCTTTACTTTCAGCATAATTTTCTATTTATTTCTGCCCTAGCCTAATCCATTTAAGATCCCTAAATACAAATGGCTTCCAAGTAGTCGAATTTTATAATCTCATTAAATATTTGCCTTGTCAAAAATGTTTCTCAACATCCTACACTTAGAATTTTCTCACAGACTAAATGATCTATAGTATCATATTCATCTTAAACCAATATCTCTCTGATTCTTCTTTACCATTTTCTTATTAAATTCCCCAACTTCATCTATTTTGCAAAGTTAATTCTCTACCAACTACCAACAAATCAGGTAAGCACCATAAATTTTAAATATATAATCATCCTTGTCTCTCACATGAAAAAAAAAAATTGTTCTAGTAGCACAAACTATTACCACCTATGCTAAATATGTAGGAAAAAGCTGTGACATCTGTACTGTGTTTTAATATCATTTTCCTTATCATTTGTACTTTCATAGATTAATTTTGAGTTTGGTTTTAAAGCTCAAAATTCTCCTCATTACTTTTTCAGAGTCAAGCACATTTAGATAACTCTCCAGTTGGGAATTTTCTTTCCTTATTTGACTTTAAATTAATAACAATTAGTTCTTATAGAAACTGAAAAAAAAAAGGGGGGGGGTGCTAGGAATAATCCTAAGTTAACTGGATAAGTTATTGTTAGTCTTTATCATGGATCTATTAGGTAATATTTTTGAAAGTTAACCAATTTTCTGATTTCCACAATATGATTACGTATTCATGGGTGCTGGGAAACTGAATTATTTCTCACCTAAGGGACTGTCAATGGTGGGTGTTTTATTCCAATTACTTATCTCTGAAATGTAGAATCATCTGGTAAACTAAAGAATGCTTCTCATGCAGAGATTTGAAATACTTATTAATGATTAATACAATTCCTGACATAATTCATGTGATTTTTCACAGAATTCTTTATTAGGATGGTAGGTGAGATGTCCATCACCTATCATTTCATCTTAGCTTTCAGGTTGAATTATTATTCTCATCTCTGAGACTATAGTAGTAAATACATCAGCCTGTATGGTGTTATGTTTATTAGACTTTGTTTCTCCAATGTAGGTGTAAAAGTAAGTAATTAAATTTTCAGGAAAAGTATGAGGAAGGATATGCCAAAAGATGCAATTCCCAGGTATTTGTCATGTTACTCGCAATGTGAAATCAGTTGCAGTTAGCATGCATTTATTCCTTTCCAATGTACCATTATAATTGCATTTCTTATTAGATTTTCTTATTTTGTTTTCTGGAATCAAAGGAATTCCAATTGTGTTATGTGAATGGAACATAATACAGCAATTTATTTTTATTAAACTGAATTTAGAGAGTGGCTTATGGACCAGCCTAGCAACAAGGAAAATAGAAGAATTAACCAGAAGCTCCTCCATCATTGAATCAAGTGTTCATTTCAGTTCAGTCTGGGGAAACCAGCAATATATTTAATCCACTTGAATCAGGACCATTTAGTACTTAGAAGAACAATTTTGTGCCTAAAACTTTTTGAAAGGCATTTGATCAGAAAAGAAAAATAATCTAAGATAATACATGTTGTAAAGTTAACATTGTTTTAAATAAAAAATAATTCAATGTGAGGCTATAAACTCCAAAAACACCTTTCAAAGAAACATTTTTAATAAACAAACCACATGCAGGGCTTAGATATGTTAATACTGTTCTTTTGGGAATCATTCAATCATTTTTTTTTCCCTTGTACTAATTTATGTTAAAAAGTAACAAAATGAAACAATACATGATTTTGATATTGGAACTCAAAAACATTGACCTTTTAAAAAAATATTTCTTGAAATTTGCTTCATTTCTAATTGGTCTCCCTTCTAAACTTGACCATTGTTTTATCAAAAGAGACCCCTGACTGATGTTTGAGACAACATTAGATCTTATGACTTTTAGGCATTAAAAAGCCTTGAAAGGCTCCCCGGTACTTGCAGAATAAGACTTCACCACACTTGACTTCACCACAGTGCAATCCAAAACTCCCAGACATGTGACTTGTTTAGCTCTCTGACCTCCCCTCTACTGATTTTTCCACTTGGTCCATTTCAGTTAATTACTTTTCTTTTGTTATTCACACATATATGCCTCACAATTATTCCTTTCTGCTTGTTTTCCCTCTTCATGAAAATTTCTTCTCTCATGTCTTGACACATTTGTTTTCCACTAAATGAGTTCTAGTGTATAAATCAGCTCAGAGAAAAATCTTTTCACTCAGCTGCTATATATTGTTGCTGTTTTATTTTCTTATTAGTGTTTGCTACAGTACAAAATTACAGTATTTTTACATACCTAGCTTATTCTTCCCTTCGCTGAAATGTAGACTCTAGAAAATGAAAGAATCAGGATGGGAAAATACTCTGTGAAACTGAATTGGAACTTCTGTTGGCGCAGATCTTATAGAAAATGATTGGCTAGAAAAGCAAGTGAATTTAACCTGACCAAAGTTGCATAGTTAATGGCTTTCACCAACACATATGAAGAATCACATAACTACAGTGATGGAGAGAAGAGAGTAATCAAGTGGGTAAGAAGATTATTCACAACCTTACAAATTAAAATAAAAAAAGAAAGAAAAGAAAAAAAAAAGATTATTCACAATCTTGAGTGTGATTGGAGGGAAAGTGGCTAAAATTAATGTCTCTGTGGATGTTGTTGAAAGTGTAGTGGTTATCAGCACAGAGTTTTCTTATATATTTCAGGGAATTTTGGAAAATATGTTTGAGGAATTTGTGTTAAAGATATATAAACTGTAATTTTTTTGAATTTCAATTTTTAATTTTTTAATAGAATTTTTGAAAATATGCCTGAGGAATATGTGTCAGGATATGTACATATCAAAGTCAGATTGTAGAAGAAGGTATTAAATTAGTTTCAATCATTGCTGTCTGGGTTATGGGAATATGAATGTCCATGGAGAACAAAAGAAAGGAAAAGTTTCAAATTCTTTTAAATATACTGATAACTGACCTATTGGTAAGTAGATGAATGATATTTTCTACACTTTAAGTCATTTCTTATAAAATATATTTCGTATAGAATTCCTAATTTAAAATTCTTTATGGTTCACAAATATAAGTTCCATAGACTTATGAGGCATATCGCCTTGTAAAGTACAAGAATCTAGGTGACTGCGGGATATAAAATGGGGATATTTTCTAAACATGCTTCACCTTGTGAGGTGATCTGAAAACCTCACTTGAAGAATGCACTAGTTACCCTGGGTCACCCTGGTGTGTATGATAAGAAAAGGAAGGGCCCAGGGTTCCACATAGTATGGCCCCACTTTCCCTCCCTTTGCCTAGCTTCCTTGTCTGATCACCTGTATAAATACAAATTTTACACACACACCCACACACACACACACCCACACACACACTTACTATAATAAGAATAATCTGTTTCATATATATCACAAGAGATCTCTTAAGCCCTGTGATAGACATTAACAACTCTTGGTAACGTTTCAAATTTATGTTACCATTCATTTTTTATATATTACTAATTTGACATAAAGTTGCAAATGAAGGTATTGATACATATTGAATTTTATGTACATGATTGTTGTAAAATTGATGGAAGTAGGAATTATTAGTTCCATTATAAAGGTAACTTAAATGATGTTCTGTTAACTCATTAACTTACCCCAAACTATATAAAAAAGCTGGATGTGTAGATAAGTCATGCTTTATTTCAAAATCTATTCCGAAAAGACAACTTTACATGGATGATTCATTCCATGGATTTAATAAATAAAGGTGAAATGATTTCATTTCTAGAGTGAAGGTTCAGGGCTGTTGTTGTTTAACAGTTAGAAATGTTTATAGTTTATATTTTTATGACCTGGGCAGATAAAATCTGACAGAATTTTTCATTAGTACAGTCCACTTTTTTTAAATATCTAGTCAAATATGTATTGCATAGAGAAAGTGATTTTAAAAGTGTTAGTAAACGTCGGGCACGGTAGCGCACTCCTGTAATCCCAGCACTTTGGGAGGCTGAGGCAGGAGGATCGCGAGTTCAAAGCCAGCCTCAGCAATGGGGAGGCACTTAGCAACTCAGTGAGACCCTGTCTCTAAATAAAATACAAAAAAGGGCTGGGGATGTGGCCCAGTGGTTGAGTGCCCCTGAGTTCAATACCTGGTACCAAAAAAAAAAAAAAAAAAAAAAAAAAAGTGTTAGTAAATATTGTTTTAAAAAAACAGTAATTGAAATTTCAAAAACCTGTAGTTTGATATGGATATACATGACCATAATTATTTTCAGGTCTATGCTCTGGTTGAAGAAAGAGGAGGAAGATTCAAGTGTACCAAACAGCTTGAATTTTAGGTAAAAAATAACATATTTGGAGTTTTATATATTTTCAAAGAACTAAATGAAAAACATATGGTATTTTATATAGTAGTTATGAAAAAATCTCATTTATTCTTTCAAAAATATTAAAAAAGGGTTAGAATGAAAAAAAACAGCCTATAAATTTAGAGGAAAATAGAATATTTATGTTAAAATAGGAAGAACTTTTCCTCCATCTCAGTGTAAATTTAAATCTTGATCAAAATACACTGTTCTTCAATCAACATATAATCTTTACTGGTGGAAGAAAATTTAAATATTTACTTGGAAACATATGGAGTTGGAGAATATCATGCTAAGCAAAATAAGCCAATCCCCAGAAAACAAAGGCTGGATGTTTTCTCTGAATTGTGGATGTTAATTCACAATAAGGGGTGGGGGCTATGGGAGAATAGAGGTATTTTGGCTTAGACAGAGGGAAGGGAGGGGAGGGGACATGGGGGGATGGGAAGGATAGAATGAATGGGATATTATTCCCCTATGTGCATATATGATTACATGACCAGTGTGATTCTACATCATGTACAACTAGGAGAGTAAGAAATTGTACCCCATTTATATATGATTTTTCAAAATGCTTCTACTGTCATATATATGACAAATAAATAAATATTTACTGGGAAATTAAATGAAAGCAAATAGCAGAAGAACTTCTGAAAAGGAGCTGAAAAGGGGTTTAATACTTTGCTTCTCTTAAGATTCAGCTGAAACAAGAATAGTAACATGGAAAAATGATTTATCATCTCAGAAAAGGCTTCTGCCAAAGTACTGTGTTATAAAAATAGTTGGGGATATTTTTCAAATGATTTATTTTCCAGAAATTATTAAGCTAATTTTTTCTTTACATAGATATAGACCTTTCTACTTTCCCTGAGGATCTGTATACTTCCGTGTGTTGCTCCTTTGTACTTTCAATTCTGGGTTTAATGAAGTGGTGCTTACTTATGTGGAACCATAAGTAACATGAGTATGAACCAGAAAGAGTGTAAAATGCAGCTTATGGTTCATAAAAGTGACATTCATATCACATGATATAAACTTTGGTCCACCTGCCTTCTAATGGACACCAGAATTTTAGAATAAATTCACACTGTATACATACCTCCCCAACACAAAAACACTTATTTCAGAACATAATATAGTTAAGAAGAATGCAAGCTGAACTGGAATCTAGTGTTTACTCTGATAAATTTGTTTTAATGATAAAACTGGAAGGAAAATTTGAATGTGAACCTAAGGCATAATCTGTTACCTGGAAGAAATAAAATGATTTCACTGTTAAAGTTACAATGCATTTTAAAATTAAATTATTTCTATAAGGGAGGGTGGAAAACAAAAGCGTTCTGGGCTCCTATAATCACACATATTTTTTTTCTCTGTATGAGAAACGCTCAGCACAATGGGTGCCATTATATTTTAAGATTTAAAAATGAGGATTTTGTAGAGCTATAATTCACAGCTCCATGGTAATTTTGTCATTAAAACATTTACCTCTAAGATAGACTTGAAGTAAAATGTTACTTAAAAGACTTATCCAAATAAGGGGCAATTTAAAACCTTGTTTAATCAGTTATTTTATATTGTTTAAATAGATGTGTCAATATATCATAACTATAATATATTATGAATCTTAATCATAAGTGATTATTATTTATATAAACCAAATGTAATCTAAATGAAGTCAAAGTTTTCTTTGCAGGAAAATCATTGATTCTCACAGTGCAGAAGTAGATGCTTAGAGTTGTGTTTCCAACTAGCCTAGAGCACTTTGAATAAATTATAAGTCCTCTGTTCCATTATTTGCCTAAAGCAAAATTGAGTTCCAGAACCCTTTCAGAATTTCTGATTTCTGTATTTCCCAATTACTAAAAAATACTCATAAAATCAATGTTAAAGTATTTTATCAAGTAGGTATTTATCTCAAAGTTCTGTTAAATTTAAATAGACCCAAAGTTGGGTCTTTTCATTGAAGGAAAATTCTTTCTCTTAGGGAAAATACCATAACTGCTAAATTACCCTAATTAATGAACACTAAATTACTAATATCTATTTCATGACACCAATCCAATGTGAAAAAACATTGTCCAATCCAATGTGAAAAAACATTGTAGTTCATTTAATAAGCATATATTGTTTTATGCTTACCAAAGTATATAGAGATCTTTGAGGAAATGAATAAATATAAAACAAAATAGCTTCAGTTTTCACAGAAATGATAATCAAGTTATGCAGAATAAACAGGAATAAGTTCTCAAATTCTTTATATAAATTTTCTCTTCTGAAAATTTCATAGAAACATTGTGATTATTAAGTGAAATTGTATACAGGCTACTCTCTGAAATACTTAACCATCCATATTGGGTGTGGTGGCACTTGCTTGTAATAGCAGGGATTTGGAAGGCTGAGGCAGAAAGATTCCAAGTTCTAGGCCAGCCTCAGGAACTTCGCGGGAACCTAAGCAACTTGGTGTGATCCTGGCTCAAAATAAGTTAAAATGAATTGGGTATGTGGCTCAGTGGTAAAGCACTGTGGGTTCAATCCCTGGTTTCTCATAAACAAAAAGAAAAAAAAATACCATGTAGAAGCTAAGTTCTAAGTTATTATTTTATTATGTTAATCATTATATTTTCCTACATTAATTATTAAAATTAAAATGCATATGAAAGTTGTTATGAATACTTTCTTTTGATGAAGATAAACCATGTACCTCTTCTGGTTTAGGAACTATGTTGTGCGGAATACACTAAAACCAAGGGCAAAAAGTTGAGGAATTAGAAACCTCTACTGATATTTTACTTAATCATCTACTTATCAGACATCCTACAGACAGAAGGAAAATTCTGTGTCATTTCCCTGAACATGCCTAAGTCCCTGTTGTGTTATTCAGTTTAGATTTGAGGTAGAAAACTAAACTATGAAATATAGCAATCTTTGCAGAGATCTGATTTGGCAATGGCAAAAAAATAAAACTTTGACAAATATTCAGGGCAATGGTACCTGCTTTAGATCAGAGGACTCTCCTGTGGTTATTCCCTATAGTGACATTCAGAGGGTGCCAAAGAGAATCAACAGGGTAGGAATAAGCATACACAGATTTCTAAGGGAAATACCAGGAAAGTGACTAGAAGGTCGGTGTATTTAGACCTTGGACCTACACTTGCAACAGGTTGCAGCTTCTGAAAAAAGAAATTGAGTTTCCTGCCAGGCCTCTGAATGTCTAAAGCCAAACAGCAACACAAAAGTAAAAGATTAAAACACAAATCTAAGAAGTGGTGAAAACTCTGTTAAACTTTAACTTTAAATTAAACTCTAAAACATTGATAAAAGAAATTGAAAAGACAGAATAAATGGAATGATGCCCATGTTTATGGATTGTAAATATTAATAGTAGAAATGTCCATACTACTATTAATAGTAGAAATGTCCAAGCTACTTACAGATTTTATGAAATTTTCATCCAAATTCCAAATACATTTTTCACAGATATAGAAGAAAAGCTATGTAAATTTTGTATGGAAGCACAAATGACTATGAACAGCTATAGCAATTTTG
Organism: Tamias sibiricus; assembly: GCA_025594165.1. Taxonomy (NCBI): domain Eukaryota; kingdom Metazoa; phylum Chordata; class Mammalia; order Rodentia; family Sciuridae; genus Tamias; species Tamias sibiricus. Next base: position 135,584,732 of record CM046658.1, on the reverse strand, counting down.
AACAAAAAGAACAAAACAAGAGACATCACATTCTCTAATTATTGAATCTATTACAGTGCTACAGTAATCAAAATTTCGTGGTATTGGTTTAAAAATGAATGGAGTCAAATAAAAAAAAACATAAATAATTTAATATACTATGATCAGTTAATCTTTGACAAAGGTGCTAAGAACACACAATGGGGAAGGAGCAATCTCTTCAACAAATGATGTTAGGAAAAATGAATATACCATAAAGAAGAATGAAATTGAACCCTTTTCACATACCTTACACAAAAATCAAATCAAAATGGAGTATAGAGTTAAACCTAAAACCTCAAGCTGTAAAACCACTAGAAGAAAAAAGAGAAGAAATTCTCCATGACATTGTTTTGGAAAATAAGTTTTTGGATATGGCCTCAAAAGCACAGGCAACAACAACAACAAAAGATAAATGAGATGCCATTATATTAAAAATTCTGTACAACAGAGTAACAATTGACAAAGCTAAGGGAAAATTCATAGAGTGGGAGAAGACCTTTGTAAAGCATAAATATGAAGAGATTGATATTTGAGGTATATGAGGAATTCAAAGAACACAACAGAAAAGATCTAAAGATAATTTTCAAAACAAGAATTACAAGCCCGGCGTGGTGGCGCATGCCTGTAATCCCAGCACTTTGGGAGGCTGAGGCAGGAGGATCGCGAGTTCAAAGCCAGCCTCAGCAATGGCGAGGCACTTAGTAACTCAGTGAGACCCTGCTTCTAATAAAATACAAAAAAGGGCTGGGGATGTGGCCCAGTGGTCAAGTGCCCCTGAGTTCAATCCCCGGTACCAAAAAAAAAAAAAAAAAAAGAATTACAGGGCTGGGGTTATGGCTCATTGGTAAAGTGCTTGCCATGTATATGCATATAAATATATGTATATATATACATATATATATATATTACATATATACATGTACATATATACATATATATATATGCATATATATTTAAAAAAGAAGACATACAAATGGCTAGCAGGTATGTTAAAATATACTATCATCATTAATCATTAGGGAAACAAAATTCAAAATCACCATATGTTATTATCCCACAGCAGGATTAAAAAGACAAAAGATAAGTATCAGTAAAGATGTAGAGAATAGGGAACTATTCTATATTGTTGATGGGAATGTAGTATGGCCATTTTGGAAAACACTGTAGAAGTTCTTAAAAAATAAAAATATAAATATAGCCAGGCCTGGTGGCACAACCTATAATCCCAGCAACTTGAGAGACTGAGGCAGAAGGACAGCATGTTCCAGGCCCATCTTGGCAAATTAGCCTAAACCTGTCTCAAAATTAAAAAAAAAAAAAAAAAAGTTTTAAAATGTAAAAGAGCTAGGGAAGTTACTCAGTGGTAGGGCACCCTAGTGTTCAATACCTAGTACAGAAAAAAAGAAAAAAAATTAATAAACTAAAAATAGAACCACAACAAGATAGCATGATCCAAAGGAAGTGAAAACTAATATGTTAGTCTAAAAGTTATCTGCACTCTCATATCCATTGCAACAATTATGCATAATAGGGCTCAACCTAAAAGTCCATCAATGGATGACTGAATAATTATAATGGGGTGTACAAATACACAGTGGAATACTTATTATTCAGCTGTAAAATATAGGGAAATGTTGTCTCTTGCAATAAGATGCTAACTCTAATAAGCCAATCACAGAAAAGTCAGATCCCAAATGATCTCACATGTAGAAAAAAAAATAACTAAAGTAGAAAGTAGAACAATGGTTACCAGAGCATCATTGCGGGTGAAGAAAGGGAGGGAATGGACAGTTACTCATCAAAGGCACAAAGTACACAGGAAAAATAGGTGTGGGGATCTGTAGCACAGAAGAATGACTCGAATCAATAAAAATGCATGTTTCAAAATAACTATTAGGTAAATATCAAATATCTCACCATAAAAAACGTGACTGGTAAGGGAGGCAATAGGTATCTGTGTTGATTTAAGCATTCTACACTATGTATGTATATCAAAACACCACATTATGCAATCATGATTTTAAAAAACAAATATAATATTATTAATAAAATGAGAGAAATAGGGATCTTTTCACACTTTAATAATTCACACTTTAAAATGGGAAGCAGATTCCTTTAATAACAGAAACAAAAGCAAATAAATAATTGGATCCAGTTGATGCCTTTTAAACCTACACTGTTTTTACATGGGTGATGTTTTATCAGGAGTTATTTCATCGTGATCAACTCACTGTATATACTAATTTGGATAATTATATCCTATGCTGAACCATGTAGATAAATACAGTTTGAGATGAAAAAGACTCAAGAGTCAATTTTGAGAAAAAATAAAATCACTTTCGTTTATATATATATTGTTTTAAGTCAACTGGTTTTACATACTTCTAAGAGCAGTATTAGAATATCAATAAATGTTAAATCTTTTCCAATTATCTATATTGAATATTTTTAAATAAATCAATTGACTAACAGTTGATTTTTTCATCTCTGACAAAAATAAATCCAATCTTAATCTAATGGCTATACATAGGTCAAGAAAGTTATAGCCATATTAAAGAATTCAAAACAAAATATTTCTAAGTATCTGTACAGTTTATGAATTTGTATACATACTACTATGAAACTATTTTCTTTGTTTGGGAAAAAGAGATACTACAAATATTTAATTTTGAACTCTTTCCACTTTATGTATAACATGAATTTTTTTATGAAATCATAGGTAACACATTAAAAACAACATGTAGAAAATTAAGTGTGTATATGATTTTTATATTCAGTTTTAAAATATATAGCTGGTTTTCCTACTTAATGAAATTATGGCATATAGCTTGTCTTTTTTTTAGTGTTATTTTGGTGCCATAGTTTTTTCATATGAGTATTCCATGATCACATGATACTAATGACCACACAAAAGTTTATGCTATGGTTGTACAACATCATAATTTATTGTATTATTTCCCTAATGTGTGATATTATGTTAGTTTTCAATTTTTAAAAATATTTATTTATTTACTTTAGTTGTACACAATGAAATGCATTTATGTTTACGTGGTGCTGAGGATCGAACCCGGGTCGTGCAAGTGCTAGGCGAGCGCTCTTGCTGCTGAGCCACAACCCCAACCCTTCAATTTTTTATAATTGTAAATAATACCTTAGAAAACAAATTTGAACATGAATAATTTGCTTTATTCATAATTCCCTTTCTTTATTATGTATTATTTACATATTACAAACTTATGCTCTGGTATGTCTAAATTTTGAAATTTATTCCTTTTTCTCATAGTAAAACTGTCAAATTTTTCAAACAATAAATGTGTATTCTCTCTGTGTGTTTTTCTATTTCTAATGTAAGTGTATCTCAAATTATTCTCAAAATAACTTGGGTTTCTCATATTCAGAAGCTAAAGAGAAAAAAAGGAATTAAAAACCAACGATATTACAAAAAGTAGAAGGGAGAACAAAGAAGCAAAGGAAGGGGATCCGAGGGATGAAGGGAAAGGGAATGTACTGGAAAACAAAATGGAGCAGCTTAGGTTATGTTCATATGTGAATATGCCAAAATGAACCCACTATTATGTACCGTCATCATGAACTAATACAAACATAAAAATGTACTTGATCTAAGATATTTAAATGTACCAGGTCGTGGTTTATTTTTATGTATAAAGAGACAGTTGAATTTTATTTTTGATTGTCCTGTAGTTTTGTCTCTTAATCAGGATGAAATTTATTTTCATAGAATGCAATAAAGGAACTGTTTGGATGTCTACCATCTTGGCATTTGGTTTCTATCTATATCATCTGCTCTTGTGGTTACTCTGTTATATTTTCCTTTTCCTGCTTCTATTTGGTGAATATATTTTATTGAATTTGAGATACATTTTTCTGAACTCTCTTTAGTGATTTCTCTAGAATTTAAAATATGATTTTTTAATGTATCATGTTATACTTTGGGTAGTATAGTATATTAAGGTATAATAAAGCATATTAGATATATAGTAAAGGCTATCAACCTTAGCCTACATTTCAGCTCTAATTAAGTAGTTTACATGTCCAGTTATCAATCATCCCATATGACTTCTATGCTGAAGAATATCACATAAATGACACCAGCTGAGGTACAAATGTCTCCCTCCTTTTTCATTATAACACAGATTTAGCAACAGATAAAGTGTTGAATGAGACTGTGCTGAAGACAGTAACAGTTTTAAGTACAGAGAGGAAAGCATGGAGCCAGAAGAAAATTGGTACATGACTACATTAATGTAATTTGTCTTGATGTGGTTTGGTTCATCTTTGTATCTCTGTACCAAATGTCATGATCATAAGGATTGAGAAATATTTATAGCCAGGCACCAGTAGTGCACACCTCTAATCCCAGTGATTTGGGAGGTTGCTGCAGGAGGATTGCAATTTTGAGGCCAGTCTGTGGCATTAGTCCACCCTACCTGTAGAGATAGCCAGAATCCATTCCACCTTAATCCTGAAAAATGTTCTTTTCTTAAGAGACAGAATAGTCTTCTTCTTATGGAAGAAGACTTGTAGAAGTGATGTGCAGGTGAATCTCACAAATTAATTCCATATTTGATAAGAATGGAATCAACAAATAGAAGTAATAGCTATACTTATCTTCTTGTGTCTTTTTCCATGAACACATGCTTCTTCTCATTCCCTCTTCTCTCAAATTGTTCTCTCGTGTTTGTCTAAAAGCCTTTTCTCCAAATTTGTGTATGAATCATCTTTGTTTTCTCATTTTCAATATCATTTTCACCAGGATGGGTTTCTTTACCCTCAAATCTAGCATTATTCAAAATCTGGGACATTAGATAATTATGTTACATGAGTGAAAAAATTAAGTTATACATCTGTATCTATCTTTGTTAGAGGAAAAGTTTACATATATTTGTCACCATGGTTCTTACCATTCCAGGAAAAGTATCTTTAATTTGATTTGAAGCAAATTTTTTGAAGTTATATAAACAAGGATACAGATAGGCTGAAATGTGGCAAATACCATCAAGTAAGAACTCACTAATGATGGATATCAGTAATCACTCACCTGGTCTAGTATGTTGATCTTTCTCCGCACTCCCAAATGACTGACTACTTGAATGCAATTATTCTCAAATGGGCTCTCTGTTCCTTGAAGTAGATAAGAGTATCATATCCACTGTTTGTATTCACAATTTCTTCTTCCAATAATGTTTGGTGAGTAATGAATGATAATGGATGCATTAATGAATGAACTTTTTAACTCGGACCAAGAGCCAATCTGTTACAATTGCCATGTTGCATATCTCTGTACATTATATTTTTTAAGATGAATTTTCTATTTTTTTCTTAATCTTAGTAAATTCAGTAGTGCTTTTAATTGCTAGAGGACTCTGAATATTGAATAGTGTAAAATGAAAACACCTACACAGCTGTCTTTGTGTCTGAAACAATAGTTTGTTTCTTGAGGAGAAACTGTAAGACGTCAAAGAAATGTCTAAGACTAATACCCCCTCATTAGAAGTTCTAGGCATCTCTGTCACTACCCCTGTGCTTGGATAAGGCTGTTGTTTGTGCTCTGCAGGTAGTGTTCCTGTTTTTAACTAAGTTGAATTCTTGAGCTGTCATTTCACATGGGTTATTTTTGCATAACTGACCCTACTGCTGTCAGATTACTTTAACATACCAAAGCTTTTCTTTTTCTGTATTTAAGCTTCTTGCCCAGTTCTCCTGATCTATGGACAATTGTGTTTTAAGTGTGCATAATAAGATCTGACAAACACCCAAGTTCCCACAGGTGACCTGCCTACATACACATTTATTAAAAAAACAGGTATATTTCAGTACATAGATTCATTCCTTAACACTGTATTCACTAATGTAAAAATGGTATATCTTTACTAAGGTGTCATCTGTACCCTATGCACCATGTACACATCATTATCTTTTTATTATATAATTATAGTCAAAAGTTTGACTAAAACACATAATGCAAATTGACACATACTCTCACCTTTTACCTACTCTTCACATTTTTCCTATTCTTGAAGCTTTGACATAAATACAAAGCACAGATGATTATGATGATGATGGTGATTATGATGATGATGATGATGATGATGATGTATGAGTCAAATGTATGCAAGTTGCATAATGATAAATCAGGGAGAAAAAAGGTGCTAAGTAGTTTATTGGTTTAGCTTTTCAGCTAACTCTTGGTTACTTTTCTATGTTTAATAAATTAATTGTTTAACTATACTCTCACCACATTAAATATCCCTATTATTTAACATTATTAAAATGAGTTAAAATCTAACATATTTTATGACTATTACAAGATGCCTAATTAGTTAATAAGAAATTTTTAGGTATTTACCTTATGAACTTAAAATAATACTGTGTATTAAAGTATGTGTATATATTTCAAATATATATTTAACATTTTACGTTATTTTTATAAATCTTATAATTTTACATGAAATATGTAATATCATAAAGCATTTAACTAGTAATTATTGGCTCTCTAAATAGAATATGAAAGAAAAATAACATCTGAAAATCTATTTAAAAATTAGCTAAAGTACATGTATGAAGACACAAATAGTCTGAAAATACTTTGTGTAAAACCAGTGTCTTGAAAAATTGTGCTCTATATATGTAATATGAAATGAATTGCATTCTTTAAGCATGTATAACAAATTAGAATAAATAAATCATTTTTAAAAAATGAAATAAAATAAAAAATTTCAGGTACCTGCATCTTTAATGGACCCGTCTTCATGATTGTTTTGGTTTTGCAATAACACTTTTCTACAAAGATATTTCCTAGCTTTGTTAAGGAGCGGGGAGTCAATGTGCCAAATGTAGAAGTTAAAATTGTCATTTAGTCATCCCTCAGTATCCACAGGGCCCCCCTCTGATACCAAATCCATAGATTCTCAAGACTCATATAAAATGGCATAGTATTTACATATAAGCTAAGCATCCTTCATGTTTTAAATCATCTTTAGAACACTTATAATATCTAATTCAATGAAAATACTACATAAATAGTTATTATACTATATTGTTTAGGGAAGAAAAAAAGTCTGTAAATGTTCACAATTTTGTCAAATAGTTTTTATCTTTGGTTGGTTGAATCCACACATGCAGAACACAAGGACACTGTAGTTATTTTCCCCAACTTTAATGTTTGACGCCTCCAGATTATAAAATTCATCCTCCACATTAGTAGTTGATGATGCAAACAAGATATGGGAATATCCACTCTGAAGGAAGGCAGCAGCAGTTACTCCACGTCTGGATATCAGACAGCAAGGACAGTGACACCAGCAAGTCTCTTGTGGCCTGGATTTGCAGTACTTGACAGCTAGGACAGTATTCAGAGTTAATACAAACAGAAGCAAAAACTTCAAGGGACAGACTGAGATGACCTTTTGGCTGAGGCTGTAGCTGTCCGGTGTCTGATCTTGCTTCTTCACTCAGGATACAACAAAATTCCTTTTCATTTCAGTAGGAAGAATCTTCTTCTTACAGTTACAGCCAAGAACCCCAAGACTATACACAACACTACTCAGTTTTTTCAATGGATAGAGTCTGATTTCTCACCAATTTGAAGACTGCACTTTATTTCCCTTTGATTTGCTGTTGAAGCAATTCCTATATTTTACACATATCACTAAGGATCTTTCTTCCCCCCCCCCCCAAAGCTCTTTCTTTATGGAAAACTCATTTCAAATGCTTTCACATTGTGCTGTAAAAAATGTACGTAAATAAAAATACATACTTATGCAACGTGTCTCTTCTGACTTCTTCACCATCTATAATCAAATTTTAGTTTTTATTTATTTATTTTTTTACTGTATACAGCCAATAATCATTTTAATAGGGAACTGTTTACACTGGAATTGTTGTTTGGTCAAAAGCAAAGACCTAGGCCTAAATGGAAACCAATGGATTGAGGAGGGTGATCACAAATGTTAAGCAAATAGTGAACAAACAAAGAAAATCAATGACATTCTTACATTGTAATTTCTCTTCACAATATTTGATACAATTTACTTTGAAGCAATTTGCATGTCTTTTTTTCTGAAGAGATAATGTATCCTGTCATTAGAAAGTTAGAATATGAAATCAAAAAGGCAATTACCAAACCAACTTCCATTAATTTGACGAAATATAAGGTAGCTCTTAAAATAGCACATTTAAAAATATTTTATATGGTATTTACTTACTAATCTCAATATTCTGGTTTTCATTTTAAAGTGTAATAACCTCTTACCAAACTAATATTAGGTGTTTTTAAGATGCAAAAATGTCAGGTATAAATAAAAGTTATTAAACTGTCAAAGACAAGTTAAAAAAATGGTTTCAACAATTCATTATTTTAAGATTATGGGTTTATTCAAAGGGAAGATAGAATGTTATTTAAATTTACTTGAAATAAATTATCTATTTTAGAAAATATGGGGAAAGCACCAATTTGTATGTTTTAACAGGAAGAAATATGTTTCCTAGATCAACGTAAAAAAATCCATGGGAAACATGAAATTCCCTTGTCAGGTTTCCTTCCAGTGTGTGGTCCATCCATTCCCAGCTTCCCTTGCATTCATGTTAGCAGTAATCTACTTGCTGCAGAGATTTTTCTGTTTTCCTTTCTAGCTAGCCCCTGCCTTCTTCATCATGCTCTGTACCCTGGGAATTTGTCTTCTCCAGATTGCAGAGTCTTTTGTCCTCTTTCTTATATTTGGCTTGACCATTGGGGAACACTAGCAGTGGATCAAGCAAGCCAGGAAAAGATGAGGTGTATATTCCTGAGCCTCCTTGCTGTAAATTGGGAGTTACCCAAGTGTTAGATGATGGCATTCCTCTCCTGAAAGCCAAAGCTCTCATCAGGTCAGTGACTGAATATGTACCACACTGGGATTTAGTAATTGCTCTCCTTCTTGTCTTTTGAGCTTTGAAATGAAACAGTTTCTAGATATTGCTAGCTCTACATTTTCATTTGCTGTTTCCCTGAAACCCTGTTTAAAGCCTTGTAAATGGTCTCTCAGATTAATAAGCTGAGTTTGTTATCTGTTTATTGCCCAGACCCTGACTGATACAACACTGCTGTTGCCTAGGAAATGTTTTATCACTTATTTATATTGGTAGAAGATAACAGTTGAACTCCAGAAGTATAAATGTTTAGGTAATCCAATTTAATGCACTGTATATGGCATTAGTGTTTTTGTATTATTTTACCATTTTTGAACAATTAGTATACTTTATTTTAAATTAAAACATAATTAATTAATTGCAATGATATTTGCAATACCAAAAGTCTTTTCCCTCAAACAGTACACTCTGTATACATGTAGATAAACATTAGAAGTCAAATCCCTGTCAGTTGACAGGGAATAAGAAGACATTTATTATCTGTCACAAATAATAACTACATTTAAAAATTGGTAGAGACTGAAGTGAATCTAAATTTATGAAGACAAATTTTCTAATGATTTTGTAACTATTCCAGTGAACATAGGCCAGGTAATAGAGTATTTTTTATGAGAGAATGTGAGAAATATCTCTATTATTTCCTACTTCTGCCTATATGGTCTTCTTCCTCTCATCCTTTCTCCTTATTTGTTGATTTCTAGATTTTCAGCTTTAGAAAAAAACTCTGAAGAAATAATAAAAATAGAGCAGTGCTAACTATGTAGGAACATCAACACCATGTTCCAGTAATACATGTAAAATTTCTAAGATACAATATTTTATTTTAGAAAAGAAAAATTTTTCTATACATACTCTTATCTGCATTAGATTATTTTATTGCAGTTATTTCCTTGGACCTATTCATTTTATATTCATCTTAGGAATCATCACACTTTGGGTCATATTTCTTCAAATAAATCTTTTGGACATTTTTGAAGCTGATATTAACTATAGCAGGAAAACAGAATTTATGGGAATTGCCTGGATAGCTTGCCAGTCACAGTGGGAAATGAAAAATAAGAACTTCAGAAGAACAGGAACAAAGAAAACCCCAGAGATCTAAAATTCAGCAACTTAAAGGCATTTTCCTAAGGACATTGGCATCAGAAATACCCTGCGATAGAGGTAATGCAAGCTCCAACTGCCTTCATGCCAATGTGGCACTGTTCATGACAATCCCAGCATGACAGCTGCTCTCCATTTTGTATTGGTTGAAGGAAGGAGTCTGTGCTTCTCCACAGGTGATAATTCTACTACAATTATAAGGCCAGGAAGGGACAGCTGCAGTCAAACAAATGCTGCTGGAAGAGCAAAAACAATTGCTGTTCCCAAAAAGGAATCTACTAATTTCACAGGGGAAAATGTTTCCTTTTAAGGATGCTAAACATTTCACAAGAAATATTTCACATTTTCTAGCATGTCAAATATCCTACAATGATTCACTTTTTAAAAAAATTTATTTCACATAATTGAAAAAGTTATCTTTTTCTACCTTGCTTGATTTTCTTATATTAGCAGCATAGGCTAATGTTAGATTTTATTGTGGGGTTCAAACAGATGAAAGATAAATAAATGATAAAATATTTCTTTCTTGATGGAATTTTCATAATGATGTGAGAATTTAATAAATGTTAGATGCTAAGTGCCTTTATGAAATTTAGCAAAGATGGCATATAAATAGAGACCTCATAGGGATGTTCTAAAACTTACAATAATTTTATTAATTACATGAACTTCTCACTTCTCACTTTACAAAAAAACACTACATTTGTTAAGCAATAGAATTTAATAAGCATGATAATCTTAGGAAAGAACCACAATTATTATTTTCTTTTACATGTAAAATCTGTGGCACAGGATAATTCAAATATATCCCCCCAAATCCTGGAAAAAATATATTAAATCCATTAGTCTGCATACATAGCTACCACCACCCATAGTACCTTTCTCTGAAGAAAAGTCACCAATATGAATATCTGTTTACTAAATTCTGATATTTATGCTGAAATTTAGGCAATCAGAAGACAGATATTACCTTTTATTTCACTCCAACATACTATCCTTTGATGCATATAATTTTAAAATTATATTTATAAGAAGTATATGTTATGTTGCTAATATTTGTGGTAGTAATATGGTCACAGTGAGAGTATTAAGAGTAATTGTAAGGCTGGGGTTGTAGCTCAGTGATACAGTGCTTGTCTAGCATGTGTGAGGCACTGGGTTTGATCCTCAACACCACATAAGAATAAATGAACAACATAACAATATTGTTTCTTTCTACAACTAAAAATACATACATACATTTAAAAAAAGAGTAATTGTAATAGTAATGGTAGTGGTAGTAGAAATAATGATGCTGGGAATAGTAATCGTACAAGTAACAATTTACAAAACACAAATCAGGCTAAAGTTGTATGATTTTACATAGGTTAAAGCTTAACAATCCAAGCTTCTTCAGTCTGTAGATAGTTATAATGACTATGTGGGGTTCTGGTGGTACATATCTGGCACTGGTTTTATAAAACTACCATTCTGACCACCCTTGATTTTCTCATCACTGAATGATCTACCAAAACTTTGTACTCAAGAGGTGGGCAGATTCTGAGAGAGAGAGAGAGAGAGGTTAGGTATGTACTATGCTTTAGATATTAAGTGTTGCCCAAAAGTTCATGTGTGAGAAAACGCAAGAATATTCAGAAGTGAAATGATTGGGTTATAATAGCTTTAACCCAATCAGTGAATTGATAACCTAATTGGGATTAATCAAGTAATAACAAAAGGCAGGTAAGGTGTGGATGGAGGAGGAGAACATTGGGAATAGGACTTTGGGATTTATATTTTGAATTAGGCGAGTGGAGACTATCTCTACTTCCTGATCATGACCTGAGCTGCTTTTCTCTCCAATACTCTTCTGTCATGATGTTCTGCCTCATCTTGGACCCAGAGCAATGAAGTCAGCCATCTATAGACTGAGGTATCTGAATTGTGAACCCCCAAATAAACTTGTCCTCCTCTAAAATTGTTCTTGTCAGGTCTTTTAGTCACAGCAGCAAAAAAGCTGAGTAAAACAGTATGATATTGGCAAACACTGATTCCATTTTTTTTTGTCCAAAGAATGGTAATAATATCAGCCAAAATATTAGAGTCGAGGAAGAGGAATCCAATTCTCACTGAAAACTCAGATTGTGAGAGCAACGGTTATAGGGAGAGAAGTAATCGTGACCCTTTTTGTTCTCTAGCACAATCTATTTTTAATGTGAAGGTATGCACTGTTAATGTAGTGGTTTAAACTACATGTAGATCTTTAAATTTAAATGTAATAGAATTAAGTAAAACTAAAATTTCAGTTATTTAGTTTCACAAACCATATTTTAAGCACTTGGCTACACGTCTAATAGCTACTTCATTGAAATGAATTAGAGAGCTTTTCTACGTTCTCAATAAGTTATATCACAGAGTTCTAGGTAGTGAAATACCACTGTAAGTAATTTGTGTTTCTTCCAAGCTGAGAAGAGATGTGCTTTTAACCTAACCATTTGCTGATTAAAGACCTTTCATGAAGTTTAGCTGAAGCAAGTATTGCTCAGTTAAGACCAATCTAGATACAATAACCCCAAATTATGAACTAAGTAGATGACTGTTACTTAAAATAGGGTTGGGAGTGCTTGTTATGCACTAAAATCTAGCTGATTCACATGCTGGAACTCAATTTCAGTAGAAGTTGTAAAATACAATCTAGCTGTCTGACCAAATAAGGAAAAAGAAGGAGTCATTGGCAAAGAGTTTTCAGTCTATTGTCTCATAGTAAGCACTAAAATGGTCATTAATGTTATGCATATTGATTTTTCATCCCTAAATGCTAATAAATATGCTATAATTTAGACATCATTATCTATATTATATGCTTGAAGAAAGTGTGACTCAGAAGTTTAAATCACTGAACCATATCCATTTATTTGGCAAGTATTCCAGTTAGCCAAAGCTGAGCAATCTTTCCATCAGGCTCTGTGTGCTTCTACTTTACACATCACACTACCTCTGGTATTTAAAGTGTAACTTTTATTTTATTGATTTGTTTTCCACATAAAATTTGCAAAATATACAAAATAAAATTCTTGAAATAAACCTGCAAATTACCCTGCAAAAAAAGTTGTGGGAAATATTTAACTATGTTCCTTTATAGTTACTTCTCTTGTACGCATATTTATCTACATTCTTTGATCACACACTAAGTAAAATTTTATGCTTTATTATTGTTGTTGTCTTTCCAAAGGGGCAAACAACACTAGCTCATAATATTTGAATCATATCAGTACAATATTTTTTCAAAAATTTGCTTTTTCTTGGCTTCTTTCCTATGAATTATCAAATTATTTTGTCATTGCCCAGATTTTTAGTCAACATGATGTTTCACAGTTTATTATGTATGTGTGGATATATATGCAGATATTATAAATATTTATATTTGTAATACCTTCTGTTTGTTGACTAATTTCTATGTGTCTAGACTATATGATGTTTCCTACACATTATTTCAATTAATCTTGATATCAACCCTATGCAGTAGAAATTATTATTTCTATAAAATGAGAGATACAGTGTCTGGGGCTCAAAGTATCTTTGCAATGTGCACAAGTTCACAATGCTAGTGGGTGATTTTGTCCCTATGCATGCACCACTCCCTAAACACAGGGGGTATTAACATCTGCAGCTACATCTCTCAGGGTCCTGGCTGGTTCTGACTGTGCTTGGCTAGTGAGATATAGTAATGAGAGTTTGGGTAGAAAACAAGGTAGACAAAACTGTGTAGGAAAGCGATGGCAGGTAAGATGGATTGTTCTTCCCTACCAGCAAAAGCTGGTCTTTATTGTCCCAGATTATCTTAGACTCAGGACTCTTCTACTTCTCTCAGGTATTTGGCAGTTCTTTCTGTTAAACTGTGATTTGATTCAGTATCCTTTATGAATTTTTACTTCTTTCTTAACTTATAAAACCAATCAAGTTCCTTTCTAAATCTCCAATGCTGGCTGGGTATACAGGTCCTGGTATGGTGTTTGCCTAACATGGCTGAAGCTCTGGATTGAATGTATAACACCACAGAATGAATAAAGGAAAGAGGAAGGAAGGAAGGAAGGAAGGAAGGAAGGAAGGAAGGATAAGTAAATTTAAGTGGTTCTTATTTCCTTCTTGAAGTCTGTGCTTAATATAGAATCTCTCAAGTGATATTTCTAGGCCAAAGTTTCTGTAAAAATTAAAGCTTTAGAAAATATTATCTAGGTATTTAAAGGAAGAAATTAGCATAAAATTTCTGGCTTCCTGATGGATTAATGTGACTTGGGCATGTTTAGAAACTGACAATTTACACTTCCCAAAATGCTTTAGGGAACTGTGGAACTCTTTAATGAATTGCAATCTCTCCTGGGGATTTACCAATTATTGAAGAAAGAAACCAATATTGTATAGCCTTTGGGCCAACACTCATTTTGCTTTCTATTTCTCTAGGTCTGTTGTGCAGCACTATTACTGAATTCTTTATTAAACTCTGTTTTTCTTTTCAAATGTCTACAGATTGTTTTCCAGAATTCTTGTCATTTCCAATTATCCTAAATTGACACAAATACTTTCAATTTTTCTTTGAGATGAATAATTTCATAGATATAATATTCTTTTTATAGGGTAAGAGTTTAAGAAGAAACTATTATTGGGCATTTTCCATAGTTTATTACTTCCTTTATCTGTATAAGGGTTTTCATCTATATCTGGATTGTATTATACAACTCCTCCTATGATCACTCAGTTTGTAATATTATCGTTCAACTATGTTGCTGTTTCTCCTTTCATTTTTCTTCTTCAACATATTTTATATAGAGATTTAACTTCCAGAATAACAGAGTTCTAGACAGGTGTACTCTATCTTAATATAAAATGAGATTCCTCACTGCCTACTAGCTTGTTAATGATTTTGAACAAGATCTCCTCTTCAACTGAAGTAGCATGGACACCAGAACATTACTACTACTTCTGGTAATCCCTATGTCAGAATAGCAGGTCAATTTTTATCCGTTTTTATGTTTGGTACTCGAACAATGAATAATGAAATGGCCTCCATCAAATTAACTTTTACATTTTTATCTGGCTATTTTGTTTGCTCTCTCTCATTTCAGTTAAAGCCCTCTTTGATCAATTAAGCAAGCATTTTTGATAAAATTAAAAATTTCTTTTTTATTTTAGTGTGATGAAATCTATCATCATCCAGTATTTTGCACACAGATGTAAACTGTTTCTAATTGTATTGATACAGTTTTATACATGTCTATCTTTTCCTAAGTTAATTCACTCAAATCAGCTTACTATACAACAAAAATAGAGCTCCAATTTCACTCCAAATTTCATTGTTTTAATTCACTGTTTCACTTATGTACCCATCCATTTATTAATGTTCTTACTTGTCATTCATCGATTTTTTCAACATGGATGTATCAAATTCTTGCTCTTTGAAATGCTTCATAATTTATTCTTGCTTTTTAGCTTCTTTTTTTGCAGAATATTTTGACTACATATTAACCACTGCATTCAAGATTCAGCTATAGTAATCTCTAGGATATAAAAAGAAATTTAAAAAATTAATGCCAACAAATAACCCAATCAATAAATGGGCAAAGGAACTGAATAGACACTTCACAGAAGAAGAAATATGAATGGCGAATAAACGTATAAAAATGTTCAACATCACTAGAAATTAGAGAAATGCAAATTAAAATTATACTGAGATTCCACCTCACTACAGTCAGAATGGCAACTATCAAGAATACAACTAACAATAAATGCTGACAAGGATGTGGGGAATAAGGTACACTCATATGTTGCTGATGGGACTGCAAATGGTGCAACTACTATGGAAAGCATTATGGAGATTTCTCAGAAAACTTGGAATGGAACCACCATTTGACCCAATTATCCCACACCTTGGCATATACCTAAATAACTTAAAATTAGGATACTATAGTGACATGGCCACATCAATGTTCATAGCAGCTCAATTCACAATTGCTAACTTATGAGACCAACCTAGGTGCCCTTCAACAGCTGAATGGATAAAGAAAAAAAAGTTGGTATATATATGTAGTAGAATATTAGCCATAAAAAAATGAAAATATGGCATTTGCCAATAAATGAATAGAACTAGAGACTATCATGCTAAGTGAAATAAGCCAATCCCAAAAAACCAAAGGTCAAATATTCTCTCTGATATGTGAATGCTGACTCACTAGAGGTGGGGATGGTAGAGAGAAGAGTGGAGTTTCATGAAATTGGTCAGAGAGGGATGGGGCTAATGGAGGGAGGATGGGACTGGGAAAGAGAGTAGAATGAATTGGATAACTTTCCTATGTTCATATGTGAATAAACAACCACATCATGAACAACCACAAGAATGGGAAGTTATATTTGATGTATGTATGATATGTCAAAATCCTTTCTGTCATATATAACTAAAGAGAACAAATAAATATAAATCTCAAGTTTGGGTAACTTTATCATTACCAACATTTCAGAATGTTCACATTTAGGAATATAAATTGTTTTTGTAGTTATCTTTGTTTCTCCTGTTATAAATGGTCAGAATTATCTTTTATCAATTATGTAATTATAAAAAAATGTTGGTAATTATTTCTTCCTCAAATCTAAAGCTTAATTTTGCTGGATATAAGATTATTGGTTGGCATCCATTTTCTATCAGAGTTTGGTATACGTTGTTCCATGATCTCCTGGCTTTGAGTGTCTGGGTTGAAAAATCTGCAGTGATACGAATTGGTCTCCTCCTATATGTGATCTGATTCCTCTCTCTTGCAGCCTTTAAGATACTATCCTTATTCTGTATGCTAGGCATTTTCCTTATAATGTTTCTTGGTGTAGGACTTTTGTAATTTTGTATATTTGGTGTCCTGTAAGCCTCTTGTATTTGGTTTTCCAATACTTTCTTCCTGCTTGGGAAATTTTCTGATATTATCTAATTGCAGAGATTGTGCATTCCTTTGATTTGAAACTCTGTGCCTTCCTCTATCTCAATTACTCTTAAATTTGGTCTTTTACTGCTGTCCCATAATTCTTGGATGTTCCATTCATGGCTTCTTAATATCTTCACTGTGTGGTCAACTTTATTTTCAAGATTATGTAGTTTGTCTTCATTTTCTGATGTTCTTTCTTCCAATTGACTTCCATGATAAACAAAAGTTAAAATAATTTACAACTAGAAAGCCAGCACTACAGACCATCCTTGGCAAAATATTCCACAAAGAGTAAATGAAAAACAATGACAAAAATCAGCAGAGGGAGGTATTACACTAAAGGAAAAACTAATCAGGAGAAACCATGTCAAGTTAAATACTAAAAATAAACAAAAATGGCTGGAAATGCAAATCATGTCTCAATAATAATTCTGAAAGTTAATGGCCTAAACTCTCCAATCAAAAGACATATACTAATAGATTGGATAAAAAAAAATAAAAATAAAAAAATACAACAATATTCTGCCTCCAAGAGACTCATCTCATAGGAAAAGATACCCACAGGCTGAAAGTGAAAGGTTGGGAGAAATCATACCACTCACATGGACTGCGGAAGCAAGCAGGGGTTTCCATCCTTATATCAAATAAAGTAGACTTCAAGCTAAAGTTAATCAAAAGGGATAAAGAAGGACAGGATATACTGCTCAAGAGAACCATACACCAACAAAACTTAACAATTATAAATATATAGGCCCCAAACAATGGAGCAAGTTCAAGAGTTAAATAGACCACAACACAATAATTCTGGGTGACTTTAACACACTTCTTTCACCACTGGATAGATCTTCCAATCAAAAGCTGAACAAAGAAATTATAGAACGCAAAAATACAATAAATAACTTAGAGTTAACTGACTTATATAGAATATTTCATCCTTCAATGAGTGAATACACTTTCTTCTCAGCAGCACATGGATCCTCCTCTAAAATAGACCATATATTATGCCACAAAACAACTCCTAGCAAACATAAAAAATAGAGATAATATCCTGCATTCTATCAGATCATAATGTAATAAAATTAGAAATCAATGATAAAATAAGAAATAATAAGAAATAAAAACTACTCCAACACCTGGAGACTAAATAATGAACTACTGAATGAGCAGTGGGTTGCAGAAGACATCAAGGAGGAGATTAAAAAATTCTTAGAGGTGAAAGAGAACACAGACACAACATATCAAAATTTCTGGGACACTATGAAGGCAGTTCTAAGAAGAATGTTCATCGCATAGACTTCATTCCTCAAAAAATAAAAAGTAAACAAATAAATGACTTAACATTACATCTCAAAGCCCTAGGAAAAAAAGAACAATCAAATACCAAAAGCAGTGGAAGACAGGAAATAATTAAAACCAGAGCTGAAATTAATGAAATTGAAACAAAAGAAACAATTGAAAAAACTGACACATCAAAAAGTTGGTGCTTTGAAAAAATAAGTAAAATTGACCAACCCTTAGCCAAGCTAACAAAGAGAGAGAAAACTCAAATTACTAACGTAAGTGGTGAAAAAGGAAATATCACAACAGACACTACAGAAATACAGAAGATAATGAGAAATTATTTTGAAAACTTGTACTCCAATAAAATACAAAATATCAAAGATATTAACAAGTTTCTAGAGTCCTATGATTTGCCCAAATTGAATCAGGATGATATACACAATTTAAACATACCAATTTCAAGCAATGAAATAGAAGATGCCATCAGAAGCCTACCAACCAAGAAAAGCCTAGGACCAGATGGATACACAGCTGAGTTCTACAAGATATTTAAAGAAGAACTAATACCAATACTCTTCAATTTATTTTAGGAAATAGAAAAAAGAGAAAGCACTTCCAAACTCATTCTATGAGGCTAATATCACCCTGATTCCAAAACCAGGCCAAGACACATCAAAGAAAGAAAACTTCAGACCAGTATCTCTAATGAACATAGATGCAAAAATTCTCCCCCCCCCCAAAAAAAAAAAAATTCTGGCAGATCGAATAAAAAAAAATATAAAAAAGATAGTGCACCATGATCAAGTGGGGTTCATTCCAGGGATACGAGATTGGTTCTACATATGGAAATCAATAAATATAATTCATCACATCAATAGACTTAAATATAAGAACCATATGATTATCTCAACAGATTCAGAAAAAGCATTTGACAAAATACAGCACCCCTTCATGTTCAGAACACTAGAAAAACTAGGGATAACAGGAACATATCTCAACATCTTAAAAGCTATCTATGCTAAGCTTCAGTCCAACATCATTCTAAATGGAGAAAAATTAAAAGCATTCCTTCTAGAAACTGGAACAACACAGGGATGCCCTCTTTCACCATTTCTATTTAACATAGTTCTTGAAAAACTGTCCAGAGCAATAAGACAGACAAAAGAAATTTAAAGGATACATATAGTTAAAGTAGAACTCAAATTATCACTATTCGCTGATGATATGATTCTATACCTAGAAGACACACAAAAAATTCCACCAGAAAATTTCTAGAACTCATAAATGAGTTCAGCAAAGTAGCAGGATACAAAATTAACACCCATAAATCAAAGGCATTTGTATATATCAGTGACAAATCCTCTGAAAGGGAAATGAGCAAAACTACCTCATTTACAATAGCATAAAAAATAAAATAAAATACATGGGAATCAACGTATCAAAAGCCATGAAAGACCTCTATAATGAAAACTACAGAACACTAAAGATAGAAATTATAGAAGACCTTAGAAGATGGAAAGATCTACCTTGCTCTTGGATAGGCAGAATCAATATTGTCAAAATGATTATATTACCAAAAGCACTATACAGATTTAATGCAATTTTAAAAAAAAAAAATCCCAATGACATGCCTCATAGAAATAGAAAAAGCTGTAATGTAATTTATCTGGAGAAATAAGAGACCCAGAATAGCTAAAGCAATCCTTAGCAAGAAAAGTGAAGCAGGTGGCATCACCATACCAGGTCTTAAATTATACTGCAGAGAAATAGTAACAAAAACAGCATGGTATTGGCACCAAAATAGACTTGTAGACCAATGGTACAGAATAGAAGACACAGAGACTAATGCATATAATTCTAGTTATCTTATATTAGACAAGGGTGCCAAAAATGTACATTGGAGAAAAGAGTTTAGCCTCTTCAACAAATGGTGCTGGGAAAACTGGAAATCCATATGCAACAAAATGAAATTAAACCCCTATCTTTCACCATGCACAAAACTCAACTCAAAGTGGATCAAGGACCTAGGAATTAGAACAGAGACACTATGTCTATTAGAAGAAAAAATAATTCCTAATCTCCAACATGTCGGATTAGGCCCCAACTTCTTAATAAGACTCCTATAGTGCAAGAATTAATATCAAGAACCAATAAATGGGATAGAGTCAAACTAAAAAGCTTCTCAGCAAAAGAAATAATCAGTTAGGTACATAGAGAACCTACTAATTAGGAACAAATATTTACTACATGCACATCAGTTAGAGCACTAATCTCTACAATATATAAAGAACTCAAAAACCTTAATACCCAAAACAAACAAACAAACAAAAAAACAAACAAATAACCCAAATCAATAAATGGGCCAAGGAACCTAACAGACACTTCTAGGGAGAAGATATACAATGAATCAATAAATACATGAAAAAAATGTTCCACATCTCTGGCAATTAGAGAAATGGAAATCAAAACTACTTGAAGATTTCATTTCACTCCAGTCAGAATGGCAGCCATTAAGAACACAAACAACAATGAATGTTGGAGATGTTGTGGGGAATAAGGCACACTCATACATTGCTGGTGGGACTGCAAAATTGTGCAACCAATATGGAAAGCAGTATGGATATTCCTTGGAAAACTTGGAATGGAATCACCTTATGACCCAGCTATCCCACTCCTCGGTCTATATCCAAAGGACTCCAAAACAGCATACTACAGGAACACAGCCACATCAATGTTTATAGCAGCACAATTCACAATAGCTAAACTGTGGAACCAACCTAGATGCCTTTCAGTGGATGAATGGATAAAGGTAATGTGGTATATATATACACAATGGAATATTACTCAGCAATAAAAGAGAATAAAATCATGGAATCTGCAGGTAAATGGTTGAAGTTGGAGAATATGATGCTCAATGTAGTTAGCCAATCCCCAAAATCCAAATGCCAAATGTTTTCTCTGATATAAGGAGCCTGATTCACAGTGGGGTTGGAATGGGGAGCATAGGAGGATTAGAGGAACACTAGAATGGCCAATGGGGAGAGAAGGAAAGGGAGGGGACAAAAGGGTGAAGAAGAAAAAAAAAGATGGTAGAAGGAGATGGATATTATTACCCTAAGTGCATGTATGAAGACACAAATTGTGTGGATATACTTTGTATACAACCAGAGATGTTTAAAAATGTGCTCTGTAAGTGTAATATGAATATTAATGCATTCTGCTGTCATATATAACATCATAGAATAGAATAAAAAATTGTTGGTAATAGTTGGACAATTAAAGTCTGGAAATCATTTAACATAATATTGGAATATGACAACTTGAATTAACTAACTTACATTCCTACATATAATGGTTAAAGTATGCAGTATTAATATAGACATACACACACACACACATACACACATGCCATGAACACCATTACAAATGAATCCTATGAATATATATAAAAATACAACCAAGAGGGGCTGGGGGTGCAGCTTAGCACTTTTCTAGCATGCATGAGGCCCTGGTATAAATCCTGGTACCACAAATAAATAAATAATAGATCACAAAGAAAACAGGTGTTTGAGGAATGTATACTGATGAGCATTTGTTACTAAGCATATTAAATATTTAATAGTTTATTAATACCCAGATAAGTTATTTATAGAATATGAAGCGATTGCAAGGTGGCTGTATATTAACACACATTAAAATAGCAAATATTAAATATACCACTTAAGAAATGCTAATAACAGCATTTTGCTCTATAGTAGTTTATGAATTAGATATTGTCATGTACAATATTATCATAGGATGAATGAAATTAATGATAAAGTTGATATGTACTGACAAAATATTTGTAGCAATGTGTTCTCATATGAAATGTATGATCTGTTTTTATGCCACTAAGCTACAGTAAATTTTGTTTTCTTCCATGTTATCTTGTTTAACTTGATAGCAATAATTGGTTTTATGTCATTTCTTCAATTTTATTTCTTGTAGCTATGAGTTTCAGCAGTTCTCCAATATGTGTATTGATTTTGAAGCTTTGCCAATATTTTGGCTTTTGTTACTATGCAAAGAAGTACATGTTAACCTTTCAGATTATTGATCCTTGGAAGAAAGAAAGAAAGAAATATATATTTTTATTTAGTGTTAATGTAAAGTCTATCATAATATTTTTCTGACATTTGTTGTGTTTTAAAGATTATGTTCAAACTTCAGAGAAAATCATCAAAAATGTAGCTATGTTATATTTTCCTAAACATTATTTTTCTATTTCTGTAACCAATGCATTTGCAAATTGTATTTGCTTTTACCAAATTCTATAGTGAGTAAATGCTCTGAGTTCTTTTAATATGCATATTTTAAATGTCATTCAACTCAAACTAACATTTATTGATCACAGATATAACCAGGCACTTTGCTTAGAGATGGCAAGTTAATTCTACGTAAATATATGCAGCCTCTGCCTTCAGACATTATTAATAATCCACTACAATATATATTTATGTTACATATATTTAGACATACATATATGTTTCATTTATTCTTAAAATGGAGAGAAAAATCTTTTACAAAAACACTGTTTAAAAATTAATGCTGATGAATTAACAATCATATGATATGAAAATAAGTTACAATTGGAAAAAAGTTGGAAAGCCTATTAATTTAAATTCTTGTTTCAAATAATAGAAACCTGTTTCAAATTTGCTTCTGGGGGAAAAAAAAAAAAAAAAAAGGAGGCACTTGAAGAAAACAGGGTTAATACATGGAAAAACCAATCAGTAATGGCTGATTCTTCCTGGAACCATAAATTGCAACCATCAACAATCATGTCAAATACAATTTCCATCACATGGTCTCTTTTAGCAACATTTTTTCCTGCTTCCCTTTCTCTCTCTGCTGAATGCCTTTTCTCCTCTTTTGAGCTGGCTGTCCCAGAGCACTGGTGTTGCAATCCAGCCTCAGACACCCTCTCTCCATCCACCCCTCAGGCTTAAGCCATCCCTAGGGCATGCCACCATCTGTTAGGATTGCAAGCACACATTGTTATGAGAAAGAATGTAATGCAAAGGTATGGAATACTTGGAGGCTAACCAATCAGCCTGCATTAGCTATCTCTTATCTAGGTCTCCTGTACCTGCACTAATACAGAAGTATTTATTAAAAATTTCTTCATTTTACAGAGTAAATACTTTGCATAGATGAAGTGACTTTTAGAAACCATACCACTAGAAAGTGACATAGTCAAATTAATTTGAGTTTATTATTCCTAGAAACAGAGATGGACACCAGAAATGCACGCTGACATTTATTTGGAACATAAAATTCTAGATCACAAGAGTAAACAAGAAGAAAAGCAAGGTCAGAGAGTATGAAGGAATGTGCAGGAGATTATGTGGCAGTTCTGGCCACCTCTTCACAGTGGCCCCCCACAAAGGAGACTTAGTGAATGACTCAGCATGTGCGAAATTACAAGTCTTTTTTTTTTTTTTGGTAGTGAGGATAAAACCCAGGGATGCTTTGCCATTGAGATACATCTCAGACCTTATTTTGAGGCAGGTTTTCACTAAGTTGCTGAGGATTTCATTTAAATGGTGAAGCTGACCTAGAACTTGTGATCATTTTACCCATAAGCCATCTCTGCAATGGAACACAACAAGGGAGAAAATGGTCCATCATGTTTGCCCTTTTCCATTTTTTCTCTCCCATTGAACAAGTTAGCTCCCTTTAGAACTGGCAGATGCTTGAGGATAGATATAAGGCCCTGTGATCTGCCCTCTCAGTGCGGTTGGGAAGTGGACCAAAAGAGGTAAAAGAAGTGTTTTGACCATCTCAGTAAAGGAACACTATGGTCCTGTCCAGAGAAGATCTACTGTGGTAGTTACTGAGGCAAAAAGAGGAGGCTAGAGTTCAGGATCAGGTGAAACTGGAAATTTGAACTGACTTCTAAAGCATGCTCAATGTAACTACCAAAAAATATAATAGAAGAGGTGTAAGAAAGGTCACCTCAGGTTCTATTTCTCACAATTTTCCTGCAAAGAAGTTATAAAAATCTTTTTATACCAGTGAAAACATAAATCCTAAAGAAGACAGATGCAAGGAGACAGATGTACTGTACTGTAGGTAGGAGCACAGACTTTGAATCAATGTATGGGATTGATTATTTTAACATGGTTTATGTAGCAAATCTCAAATATATTGGATTTAATTGTAGATTCATTGATAGAGACTAAAATTATGGTGTTAATTGGAAAATAAAACATAATCATCAACTATAATGTAGATGGTACCAGGTCTTTATATTTACTGATCACTCTCACTTGAACAAGAAAAACAAATCACAGACTACAGAATTCTAACAATAAGAAAAATAAATATCTGGTACCACAAACAAATCTATGAAAATCAAATTCTAAGTATTAACAAATTTTTTGGAGTAAAGGCCAACAGCTTAATTATGTCCTACAGTGTGGAAGCAAGTTTGTAAATGTAAATCCAGCTTTAGTGGATAGGCTTAAGGACAAACCAGGTGGTTATTTAATAGCCACATGCGCTTGAATAATGGATTAGAAGCCTAATGAATTCATGCCACACAGTGAGTCTGCATCCACCTGCCCATTCTTTCTTATTAATTTTTACTAGGTGCTCAATGTTAGCATACTTATGACTGGAGACAGAGCATGACATCTGGCTTCTTCACGGTATAAGACACTATAAAGCTGCTCTGCAGTGAGTAGGGGCAGGACCACAGAATGGTTAGCTATTTTCAGGAGTGGAAAAACAAAGTGTGGGACTAGAGAGCAAAGGTGACTCTCCCACAGTGTAGGAAGCTAGTATGTGTCTTATAAAATACGGATATTTCTCATAGCTGAGAAAATTCTTCTATTATTTGGAAAGCAGTATATAATATCAGTTCAAAGTAGACATGATAATTTTATATACAATAAGTCAACAAATACATGAAAAAATACTCAACACCTCTAGCAATTAGAGAAGTGCAAATCAAAACTACTCTAAGATTTCATCTCAATCCCATCAGAATGGCAGCTATTAAGAATACAAATAACAATAAGTGTTGGTGAGGATGTAGGGGAAAAGGCACACTCTACATTGCTAGTGGGACTGAAAATTGGTGCAACTGATTTGGAAAGCAGTGTGGAGATTCCTTGCAAAACTGGGAATGGAACCACCACT
Source organism: Tamias sibiricus (assembly GCA_025594165.1). Classification (NCBI taxonomy): domain Eukaryota; kingdom Metazoa; phylum Chordata; class Mammalia; order Rodentia; family Sciuridae; genus Tamias; species Tamias sibiricus. Next base: position 135,559,269 of record CM046658.1, on the reverse strand, counting down.
TGACCTATCTATCCCATGCCTCAGTTTATACGCAAAGGCTTTAAAAACAGCATACTACAGGGACTTCAATGTTTATAGCAGCACAGTTCACAATGGCTAAATTTTGGGGTCTGGGGATATAGCTCAGTTGGTAGAGGGCTTGCCTTGCATGCACAAGGCTCTGGGTTCAATCCCCAGCACCACCACCACCACAAAAAAAAAAAAAAGTACTAAATTGTGGAACCAAACTAGATGTCCTTCAATAGATGAATAGATAAAGAATCTGTGGTATATACATACACAATGGAATATTACTCGGCATTAAAAGAAAATAAAATCATGGCATTTGCAGGTAAATGGATGGAGTTGGAGAATATCGTTCTAAGTGAGGTAAGCCAATCCAAAAAAAAAAAAAAAAAACAAAGGCCAAATATTTCCTCTGATATGTGGATGTTGATCTATAAAGTGGGTGAGGGGGGCACATGGGAGAAATGGAGAAACTTTAGATAGGGCAAAGAGGAGGGAAGGAAGGAAAGGGACATGGGGGCAGAAAAGATGGTGGGATGAGATGGACATTGTTACCCTAAGTACATGCATGAAGTCATGAATGATGTGACTCTACTTTGTGTATAACCAGAGACATGAAAAATTGTGCTTTATGTGTATACTATGAATTGAAATGCATTCTGCTGTCATGTATAACAAATTAGAATAAATAAATAAGTTAAAAAACTTGAAGCAAAGGAAAATTTAAAAAGTAAATTATAAAGGAAATATTAAAACACACAAAAATATATAACTATAAGGACAGTTAAAGAAAAAAAAATTGGAGTATTGAAAAAAATAGAGCTCTCAAACTAAGAAAAGAAAGAAATGTTGGAACAAAGAAGATATAGAATAGAAAGAAAACAAATGTAAGTAGTAAACATAAACCCAACCTATCACTTTAAATAAAATGTTATTAAACTCCTTAATTAAAAGCAGAATTTGTGGACTTACTTTAAGAAAAAAGAAAAAAAAAAACCTATTGTATGTTTAAAAAACATTTTTTTAATGAAGTATTAAAGGCATGGTGAAATTTAATAGGTGAGACAATACAAATTCTGAAAACACTAAGAATAAGAAACCCAGTAGAGATAAAAAGGGGCATTTCCAAATATAAGGGTTAATTCAGAAAAACACATAAAAATTCTAAATAATTATGTAATACTATACAATGGACAGTTTATCCAAGGTTATAAAAATGATATATGTGCTTATAGGCTGTAATAAATCTTCAAATGTTAGGAAGAAAATATTGATACAAATAAAAGAGAACTAGACAAATATACAATCATAGTTTGGAATGTTGACATAATTGTCTTTTAATTGTGTAAAATAATGTACAAAAAATATCAGTCAATATGTTGAAGATTTGAATTACATAACAAATCACCTCCACCTAACTTAAATTTGTAGAACATTCCATAAAGAGTTTCCAAATGCATATTCTGAATTCTATAAACTGAATTCCACCTAAATAGATCATAGTGGTTATATTAAATGAGTCTTAATAAGTCACAATTCAAACTAAGGGTAGTTTCTCTGATAACAATGCTATATATCTTTGTCTTCATATGACTATAAAACTCCTAAATATTTGGAATTATGAATTATAAATTACCAATGGCTAAAAAGAAATAATAAAGGGAATTTGAAAATGTTTTAATTTAGTGGTATTAAACACAGCAAACATATCAAATTGTGGAGGATGAAGCTAAAGCATCAATTAGAGGGGAATTTGTTTAAGAGTCTATTCTAGAAATATGTCTAGGAAAACAAAAAATCTAGAGCCAAACTGAGTCCAATAATATATATATACATGTGTATGTGTATATACACATATATACCCATATATATATATATATATATATATATATATACACATAGAGAGAGATGCACTGCATATACATACATGTGTGTGTGTGTGTGTGTGTGTGTGTGTGTGCATGGAGAGAGCTTAGAGTTAATTACTACTTACAATAGTAGAAATGAAAGAGATGACACCATTACTGAACACATAAATGCTGAATATATACTTCACAAATTACATAAATATACACACATGACAATATGTGCTAATATGCAAAACTGAATATGTACTTTTAGTTGTATCAATGCCAATTTACTTGTTCTGTAATTTAACGATTGTTAGGCAAAGTATTAATATTGAATAAAACTAGATAAAGGGTCACCAGGACCTAACTGTTATTATTATTATTATTATTATTTTTTGCAATTCTCTGTTAATTTGTAATTACATAAAAAGAAAAGAAGTTAAAAGCAATAAGGACATATACTATCTAGTTAATTCTTAATAAATGATGTTATGGTTTGGCTATGAGATGTCCCCCAAATGCTCCTGTGCTAATGCAGAAATATTCAGAAGTGAGTTGATAATATAATGAAATCTATAACCGAATCAGTCCATTCTAGTTTGAAAGGACTAACTGGGTGTTAACTCTAGGGAAGAAGAGGAGATGGCTGAAGGAGGAGGGTCATCAGAGATGTACTCAGAAAGGGTAGATTTTTCCTGTGATACTGTCTCCCCCATCTTCTCCCTGGCCAGCCATAAATGGGCAGGGCTCCTCCACTATGCCCTTCTACCATGATGTGATGCCTCACCTTGGCCCCAGAACAGTGGACCCAACCTTCCAAAACCATGTTCCTTAAATAAAATTTTCTTCTAAGTTGTTCGGTTTGGTATTTTGTTTATAGTGATGAAAAGCTGATTAAACAGATGACAAATGTTATCAACATCACATTATAATATCAAAGAAAGGATGATAAAGAGTTATTATGAAATCCTTAGGTTGATACATTTCACAATTTAAATAAAATGACAAACTTCTTAAAATCAAACTTACCAAACTTTTCACAATAAATATGTTACAAAATACAAATGGGCACACAGTTATTTTAAAAATTAAGTTCATTATCATTAACCTATCAATAAAGAAAAATGGTCGATATTATTATTCACCATCAAGTTAAAACTATAGAAAATTGCTACTTAATACTCACTAGAATGACTAAAATTAATCAAGAAGACAGTGCCAAATAATGGCTTGGTTAAAGAGAAATGAGAACTTTCATATATTATATATTATTGGTATCAGTGTAAAATGGTAGAACAAATTTGAAGAATGTTTTGTCATATAAAATTAAACATGCATTACACTATAACCTATATTTTACCATATGTATTTATAAAAGGAAGTGAAAATGTGCTGACCAAAAGAACTTTAGCAAGAATATGCATAAACAGATTAATTCATTATAGCCTAAAATCAGAAATTATCTAAATAATTATTGACAGGAGAATGGACTAGCAAATCATGGTACCTTCACACAATGAAATGTTACTCTTCAGTAAAGAGGAAAATATATGCAGTATTCTATGCAGATGAATCAACAACAACAAAACAAGGTGGAGAGCCCAGAGAAGAATTGATATTGTATGATTCCATCATCTAAGAGGGGGTAAAACTAATCTATTCTGAAGAATGATTTGGTAAGGGCAAGAAAGATCTCTTGAGAATAATGACTTTCTTAAACTGTTTTTGAGTAGTTTATGAATTATATACTTGTCAAAACATGTCAAATAGAATGTTGGAGACCTGTGCACTGTGCTAAATGTATGTCTTAAAGAAGTGTGAACAAATATAAAAGACAATTGTGAGTTTTAAGATATGTAGAGTAACAGGGGAAATGGCCAGCATCTCATTGGGGGGGTTCTTCTTCCTGCAGAGGAGAGTGTAAGCCACCTGAAAGCTTAAAGTCTCAAATAACTAGTGAAGAACAAAACACAAATAGTTATAAATATATTTACAAAGTAAAACCCCTGATAAATCTAGTCCACATGAGTGCTGGAAATAGACAAAAAAAGATGGCTCTGATAGTTTATTTAAGGGGGTATATCAAAGTCATGAATATGGTTTTCAAGGTCAAAGTCTTGTTTCCTGATGTCTTGCAATCAGCAGGTTGATTGACATCTTGGCAAATCACACCCTTCTCAGGTGCTGTGTGGAATCTTTGGCAGAGCTTGAGGGGGAAGTTCACCAGAATCAGGTATCAATCCCTGTGGGGTGCCATGGGAAGTTCCCAATGCCAGACTTATTCCTTCATTAGGCTAAAATGCACAACATAGTTCACACACAGCCCACGGAAGGCTCTCAACAGTAGAGTATACGAAATGTTAATATGAAGCTCTCATATAAAGACCAGAAAGAAGTTACTCCCTGGGCAAAGGAGGGTTAAAGAGGCTGAGGATGAGAAAGAAAAATAACAAAGTGTACAAAATAGGAAGAAATGTTGATTTTCTTTGCCATTGATCATCTTCACCCATTTTGAAGTGAAAGTGATACCTTATAAGTTGGCACATTCTTTTTCATACAACCTTATAATGGGTGAAATCTTCAGAGATCTTGCTTAAGAACCAATTTATGGTTTCAGAAGTGCTTTCTAAAAACATTTACTAACTTTTGGGCATTTCACTTTCATTTAAGAAGTATAAAACTTGCCTTCTAATATTTTTGAATCCTGCAGAATTTGATTATTTAATTGATTAATTTTTATTTTTGGTACTGGGGATTGAACCCAGGGATGCTTAACCACTGAGCCACATCCCCCAGCCCCTTTTAAAAAAATATATATTTTATTTTGAGGCAGGGTTTCCCTAAGTTGCTTAAGTCCTCACTAATTTGTTAAGACTGGCTTTGAACTTACCATCCTCTTGCCTCAGGCTCCAGAACCACTGTATTACAGGCATATACAACTGTGCTGGGTTATATAACTTATTTTTAATAGGATTTATAATAAGTATTCTGAAGAAAACACTAAAAAGTCTAAAACTGGTTGTTTAAATGTTGAAAAATGTAAATATATCAGTACATGCTACTTTAGGGTGCCTTCACCCAAGGGCACCTTGCCTTTTATTCATTTTGAAATACCATGCTTTCAGTGTTCTAGCAACCAGAAAAAATCTCCTAGGTTTATTTTTTTTTCTCCACTTGGGTGTATTGACCTATTCTGATACCTCAGTTTGGTTAACCTCCTGGTTCATATGACGTAGAGGCAAACAAATGCATTTTCCTCAAAAATGCTCAATGAGATTCTGCCATATCAATAAATGTCAGATATTGAAAACATTTCCTATTGAAAATCTTGTATTTTCAGTGCACGGGGAGATTGTTTATTACTTTGTTTCAGATAGATTTTGTGGAAGAATTTTTTTTCTCCTTGCATTACGCTGTCTTTCTAAAGTTGGAAGGTGATTTGAAATCCCTATCTGGGATCTCTTCTTAAGTAAAGGGAAATTTGGTTTATACTTTTCTTCATGTTTCTTCTAATACCCGCTTTAGAGATCGCCCTCAATGCTTGCTGCTTGTTGCTGACATTTTACAGCATATTTTTGGTTGGCAAAGACAAAGCTTTCCCTGAATTTGTTGCAGAGTATAATATAATGTCAAAAAATAAACAACACATTAAAATAATAATATTTATTCTATATAATATATTTCCACATTAAAGATAAAATAGACTTTGTTATAAGTCTTTTGGGGAAAATCTTTAATTTTTTCCATCAACAAGTAATTAAGAGCATATTGCAATTACATGGAATAGTTTCAATGGATGGCATAACAAATAGAGGAGAAGGGCATTTAAAATGTTACCATTGCCTTTATGGTAGAATTCACTACAGTTTTAAATGAATATATATGTCTTTGTGCATATCTATATAGTATTTCTCTTATTGTTAATAATACATTCAGTAGATAAAATGTTTATATTAATGGATTCTGTGAAATGATCTCTATTTGGTCATTCTATACCAAGTGGTCAAAAGTTTTCATGGATTTAGAGTATCCTACAAAGAGTAAGTCTTTTTATGATTAATGTGCTAGCCCATGAAGCTTCTGCATTTTCAGAGATTATGTTCAAAAGTGAACTATGGAGAGGTTCTTTTAATCCACTAACCTTTCCTTAGAATTGATTAAACACTCTAGGGGAGCAGATTTGGGGTTAAACATCATGCTTATGAAGCCAAATATGACATTCTTATCCTGGAAGAATATCTACAGTTAAGAATTTGTCATGTTCAAAAGTATAAAATTATAATTTTCATGTTTTCCTTGAGGTTAAAAACACAGTTACAGACATACCTCCTTTTTCCTTGAATAAATAATTTCTTCTTGCTAGGTTATCTTTGTCTCTCTGTCTGGATCTCTTTCTTTTTTCTTCTTTTTGCAGAAGCAAGTGAAAAGAAAACTAAAGGTTCTGGAAAAATTCAAGTTATCTGTGTATTAGATCACTGAATAAGAGAAGAAAGCCCAGAGTGGGACAACTAGGTTTAGGGGAATTTTTCATTGATACTTCAACTGAGAAGGCATGAAGTCATACATTTCTCTATGAAAGAGATACTTAAAGGACAGGTAATTGAAGACTATAGTATCTTACTGTATTCTGGAAATTCATATCATCTATTTGTGATATCTCAAAAATACTAAGGAAAGGCTTTAAGATTTTAAATGATGATTATTGAGCAAATGTGGTCTCATTCTATTAAGGGAAAGCATATGTTAAGCTACACAGGCTGCCAGTTATGCTTGGGCTTTAAGGCATACCCCATTTATTACAGTAGAGGTTACATGAACATAATGGGAATATGAAAATCCCCCCAAAATTTAGGTATGATTTCTCAAAGTTGGCAGTGTTTCACTTGCCTTTTGATGAGTTAATAAAAGTTAATCAAGCTAGCAATTGGGGGAAAAAAAGAATAAGAAGTGAAGAAAGCAGCATGGAAAATGAGAGAAGCATTGCAGAGCATGTATCATTTGAGAAATACTTATAAGTCAATGAGGGTGGGGAAGGAAAACCAGGTAGAAGAGTGAAAAAAAATGACAAGCGTTCATATTGAGAAGGAAGATCTCAGAGATTCACATGAAGCACTATTATGAACAATCAAATTCATTCTTCACTATATTTCCTTCACAAAATAATATTGTTTACTACATTTTGTCAGAAATTGATTCTGAAAATTTGGGCTTCCAAAACAAGAGCTTTAATTTAAAGCATCTAACTTTTTTTTTCTTCAAAACTATACCTAGTCAGGTCCAAGGCTACACACAGTAAGACAACAGATATCCTGCACACTGCACACTAATAATTGAGTAAAAGTGTGTGAATACACACACACACATATATCACTTTAAATTTGAATTTTTTGTGTTATCACAAAGTTAGAATATTAATGACAAATCAAAAAGGAAATTATTTAGGAGGATAGCAGAGGTAGACATATAGCTATTCTTTGAGAGAGAAAGAAATTTAGTTTCAGTGAAGTTTTCATATTATTAAGTATTTATAGAACTTGGTTTTCGGAGTGGAAGAACTGAGTAAATAATTAAGATGAGAGAATACAGGCTATAAGACAAAGAAGTAGCCATACTACTGCCTATTCTTTGACTAGAAAATCGATTTGAAAATATGAAGGCCCATCAGTGACAACTTTGAAGAATTGAATACCAGGTAAGGTTGGGTGACAGAGGGCACTCGAGTGCTCTCAAAAAATTAATGGGAATATTAAAATCACACTTTATGTGGAAGAAAGATGATATTTGTAAACCTGAAAAAAATGAGTTTGAAGTAGTAGTAGGACACTGGTAGGAATATTTGATCTGGTTATTTACTAGAGATGTGAAGATGGACTTTGGGGTGTACCAGCTCCTGGATTTGGATTGAAGAGGGCAAGAAAGCCCACAAAATGAATTTATGCACATGATTCACTCTTTCCCTGATGAAGGGGAAAATTGGAGAAGGGAATGAAAAACTGTGGTCAGACTTCCTTAGAAATGTGCTAGCACTATTACCACTTGAACATTAACTGGAGTGCTAAAATAAGGGGAAAAAAAAACTGCTTCTTAGTAATACATGTCTGACCAGTTCAGACTGCTCATGTTGATAAAGTTAGGAAAATGTGCAGCTTGATTGTCTGAATAAAGGGAATTTGTTGCACAGGCATTTCCTGTATAAGAGTATTAAACTACGGAGTATGGAAACTGGAACAGTGTTTTTTGAAAATATTTCCACACATGGTTTGGACCACAAGATTTTTATGAAACCAATTTGGGAGCTGTGAATTATAGAAATGAACTTCTACAGAAGGAAAAGCTTCATCTGGTTGTTTACACTATTAATATGGTTTGGCATTGGGCATGATCTGTGATTTGTGTGGGTCTGCCTTGATGATCCAACACTTTTGGTGAAACAATGATGTTTTCAGATCACTGGAATTTCATTAAGTAGAAGGAAGAGTGATAAAGACATGGGGTTATTTACATGGTAGAGTGAAACCCACAAATGAACAAAGTCTAGGGGAGAAAAAAGAAATTTCCGAATTAATTTGTCAAAAATGTCAAATTCTGGAGTAATTTCTGAGGAAGAGGGCAGAGAAAACGTCATTTCATGCCTATTCAATAACTTTCTTTGAGGTAGTTCAGAAGAGTTGGTAATGAGAATATAGATTCATCCTGAAAATATTAGAAGATACAGTGATCAAAAACTAGTTGATAAATGAAGGTTAAAAGTGGTAAAGACATTATATGTAATAATAATGTTAATGTTAATATTAATAATGTTAATTATTAATGTTAATTAATAATGTTAATGTTGATAATGTTAATTATTATTTGATAGCCAATGTACTTTATTTGAGTTATATAATGTTGCTGCCTGACTTGGAGCAACAACGCTGCAGGAGAAAAACTCGGAGGCAGAATGAAGATGAAAGAAGGTTTTTTATTCTTCGGCTTTAGCAACCTCTCAAACTCTAACTGACTCTTTACTTCTTCTGATTACTGACTCTTTACTTTACTTTCTTAGAGAGAGCTTAGAGAGAGAGAAAGAGAGAGAGAGCTTCTTCTTTCTTCTTTCTTCTTCGGCAGCCTCGGCCTGACTCCAACCAACAACTACTACTTCTTCTTTTATATCTCTTTGGTTTCTCATTTCTTTCTCTAGCTTCTTCTGACCGAACTCTTAACTGCTCTGACTCTTATTTCTTCTTCTGACTATGTTCTGGCCACACTGACTCTTTTCTTCTTCTCTGACCCGAACTCTTCTTCCGACCGAATGAGTGACTGAACGACTGACTGAATAAATCCCGCTTCTGACCGCTTTCACCCGGTTATATACTTTTAGCTTTGCGGGTGCGTCACATGCATTTACAGGTGCGTCACGTGCATACGATTATTATCAGGTGGAACTTATGGCTTCTAGCTAACCGCAATAGCCATCTCCCTGATTGGGGCTGCTTCACTTCCCCCTTTTCGGTTTAAAAGGTGCTTTAATTCTATTTTCTATATTTTATTTTGTATATTTTCTATATTTTATTTTCTCTATTTTATTTTCTTGTCCCTACCTGGCTTTTCACCTTTTATTTTAAAGGAGTGGATGTTTGAGCCCTTTTTGAGGAGATGCTGCGGCTTTAAGGCGGCAAGCATACTGCTGATGAGCCAAGTTTTCTTAGCGTAAGCAAATCAGCTAACGCACTTAGTTAAGCACATCTGCATGAGCGGCTTTGACTTTATTGAATTTTCATTTTCGCCAAGCTGCAATTTGATGGCTTTTGCAGCTTCTCTGTAAGCTCATGGCTTTTTTAAGCTCATGGTTTTTTCTTTTGACTTTTATGGCTTTTCGCCAACACTCATGGCTTTTCTCTGCATGGCTTTTTTTTTTTTTTTTTTTTTTTTTCACAGTGCTTTTTCTCTATGGCTTTTCACCAAGCTGCAGTTTTTCGCCAAAGCTCATGGCTTTTCTCTGCATGGCTTTTTCGCTGTGCTTTTTCTATTTTCTCTGCAGCTTTTCTCTTTCATCAAGCTGTAGTTTAAGCTTTCTCATTTTCTTTACATTTGGTGGTCTTAACTGAGTATGGCTTTTCGCCGAGCTTTACTTCTTCACTATTTTTTAAATTTTCTGATTTCTTATTTTTTCTTATCTGCCAGCCGAGTTCCCCGTACGGGCCACCATTTGTTGCTTCCTGACTTGGAGCAACAACGCCGCGGGAGAAAAACTCGGAGGCAGAATGAAGATGAAAGGAGGCTTTTTTTATTCTTCGGCTTTAGCAATCTCTCAAAACTCTAACACTGGCTCTTTCAGCAACCTCTCTGACTCTTTACTTTACTTTCTTTTTACTTTTACTTTCTTAGAGAGAGCTGAGAGAGAGAGAGAGAGAGAGAGAGAGAGAGAGAGCTTCTTCTTTCTTCTTTCTTCTTTCTTCTTCGGCAGCCTCGGCCTGACTCCGACCAGCAACTGCTTCTTCTCTCTTTTCTAATCTGACTCCTCACCCGGTTATATATCTTTAGCTTTAACAAGGACCTCAGGTGCGTCACACAGTTCACAGGCATACAAAGATTCTTTCAGGTGGAAACCAGAACATCTCTTATGGCCGTCAGCTAACCGCAATTAACCATCTCCTATTAGGGCTCCTTCAATATAATTACATTTTCTTTAACTGACTTTACATGGTAATAACTGATTATTCATTTTCAAACGTGAAGATTATGTTTCAAAAATGTAACTTCTATCATAGTGTGGCACACATGTAATCCCAGTGACTTGAGAGGTTGAGTCAGGAGGATCACAAATTCAAGGCCAGCGTTAGCAATTTAGAGAGACCCTGTCTCAAAAAATTAAAAAGACTATTGGTATAGCTTGGTAGTAATGCATGCCTGGGTTCAATCCTGAAAAAAAAGAATGAAAGAAAGAAAACAAGCAAGAAAGAAAAATTCACTGCCCAGGATCATACACATAGTATATTTTAGAGATAGATTCAAAACTTCAAAGCAAATACTTTTATCCACACAGTCCAAAGTTAAATTGTGATTCAACACAAGGCAGTGTCACTGAGAATGTAGCTCACATTGTTCAGACTTAGTAGAGTGGAAAGAGAAATCAGAAGATGGCTTATACAGTGAAGTATAAAGGACAAAAAAGCCCAAACATTGAGTTAAGTAGGAATTAGGAAGTGAGAAGAATAAAAGCATGTGGGATCTTGATTGGGAAGGAAATTTCACACGTCAAGTCCTAGTGACTCTTGGAAATTTTGAGCAGTGACTAGGCTTGGAGTGGTTAACAAGGAGGAAACAGGTCCAATTCACAAATTTTACTTTGAATATTTACAAATACTGCAGATGCTTGAGTATATGCACCAAGTAAGAAGACTGTAATGTCTGTGGATGTTCAAAAAAAGTTTAAATGCAATTGTTTTTAAAATTGTATACAAGAATAAAAATGTTGTTAAAACAGTTTTGTCATTAGATTTCTGGAAATTAGTAGGGATTTTGCAAATATTCTCAACACAAAAGAATTAGAAGTCACTACAAAAGAAACATTTGGATAAATGAAATTGGATTTTAAAAGTAAACCAGTCAGGCTGAGCTCTTTTGTCCCTGCAATTCCTCTAAGTTGCTGTGACCTTGGAAATGGTTCTTGACCTCTTGCAGTATTTTCATTTCCTTGCGTATTAAATAGGGATAAAAACAAGACTTGCCACCAAGGTCATTGTGTTAAAAGAAATATGTGCAGCTTCTTATCACATTGCCTTGCATACTAAGTCTTTAATACATACTGAAGTTAGTATTACTGTAGATTTTTGATAAAAATATTATATCTAATTTTTTAGTAAAATGAGAGTATTGATGATTTTTGTAAACTATTATTTTTAAAAGATACTTTATCTTATCACACCTGAATTCAAAACACAAAGAAACATTTACTTAATGTAATTTTGTCCTATTATATTAAATTTTGCTACATTATCCACCTCTTTCCTCTTTAAGGACCTGTTACCTTGTCAGAAACCATTAAGATGTCAATACACTGGCATTCACCTTATTTTGACTCTTTCAAATAAGGTAGATACTAGGACTAACTGCTCAACAATTGAAATGACTTATTTTTTTAAGCAATTGTTTGTTTAAAAAATGTACGACAAGTAAAGGAAATCAATTTGAAAGGCTGAGAGCAGAATGTTAAAATATTACCTTCACATCGAAGTGAATTTAACAAGAGAGTGCATTTATTTATTGTGCCTAGAATTCTCCATATAATTGCATTGTATTTCCAGTCTGCTATTTGTGTATGAATAAAAGTCTCACTCTCACTCTGCAGTACCTCCTCTCTCCTATTAGACCTTGGGTTTGAGTTATAATGGTAGATTAAGTTTTAACTGCAGACATAAAGCTGCCTCCCTATCTGAAAGTGTAGCTTTATGCACCTACAGTTTCACTATGCTGCTTTCAGTATCCCTTTATGCTCCGATTTCCTTTTTTTTTTTCCCCCCTAGAATTCTTCAGGTGCTTGAATGCAATTGTTTGTATGAGGTATATTTGGTCAGTGAAGCATGTAATACATTTATAAATTACATAGTCAAGATTTTGCATAGAAGAATTCTAGGGTTTATTTATAGTGCTTTAAAAATCACACTCTTTGTCATAAAATAAGATTATCATTTAACTATAAAAGAAAATAAATAGCACCAAAACTAGTTGAAAACCACGTTTGTATTTTATTCTCTTTATAATTTGTCTTTGATAATAGTTGCTAACCCTAAGTCTGACTTCTTATGTTTTTGTACCATTGAGAAAAAAACAAACAAACAAACATAAAGTCAGGGAATTTTCATGGTGAGTATGTGGAAGCTTTTAAGTATTATGTTTAATTCTTACAACCACCCAATAAGGTAAGTAGTCATATTATCATCCCCATTTTAGGAATATGAAAAGGGTTGTTCAGCAAATTTAAGGAATTTCAGAAAATGTCCTCAGCTAATACATGGTAATCTAAATGTCCCCTCAGTTGATCAGGCCGTGAAACTCATGACTTTTACCAGGAAGTGCAATGCTTCTAGTGTCTATGGGCCTGTCATTTGTAATATACTATCTTAATCTTCACAACAATGCTTGAGTGGATCTCTTTTCTACATTAAGATCCTCAGAGAGGTCAACTAAACACATCATTACAAACAGACAAAATTCTTATTTAATTCTCACTGTTTTCAACTCCAAAAAGAGTAGCCTATTTACACCTTTTTTAATGAGTGAAAACCTTGTGGATATGTGTTCTTGAAAGGTCAAGGAAACCTCTTTAGAAAATGTGGTGCAAAGAAGGAAAGAAGGCAGACATGAAAATCACGAGATGGTATTTTCAGTTATGCTCTAGTTCCATTGTCTCTCTCTCTCTCTTTTTTATAATCTGGAAAAAACTCTTTTGCATATTACACTTCAATGTGAAGAATACCTTTCCTTGTCTGCTAAGCATGGCTGGGTCAGGGAGAAAATCTTGAGAATATATTGATTTTATGCTAAGCCTTCTCTGATAAATTGACAGTGAGTTTGACAAAGGATTTTCTTTGTTACAGAGTTCTAGAAAGCTAGTTACGTTATTCTGAAAAGTAAATATTGTAGACAGTAAAATTTCAATAAGAAACAGAACTATATTTAAATAAACAATAACAGCAATGTGAGCTGAAAGGTCTATATTACAAGTATTTCTGAACAACCATGTGCATGGAGAGAGCACTTCACCCCTCTGAACATCATGCATAAAATGGGATAATGAAGTGGTAGTTTCTAAGGTAGCTGTTGAAGGGCAAAAATTACACTGGAGACAACCGTGCAGCCAAGAGATTTATTCACCAGCCTTTATGGTGTGCAAGCTCTGGTGGGGGAGAGAAGTCAGGGAAAGGGGAGTGTGCAAGCTCTGAATGGAAGGTGAGTTCCTGGTCGTGCTGGCTGTGGTCTCTGGAGCTGTTTGCTGGGGCAGCTGCCATCAGGCTGGAGACGGTGAGTCTGGAGCTGTCACAGTGGCTGCCCCCTCTCAGCAGGGACGAGCTGTTGTGTCTGAGCTCTTGGCAGACAGGAGCTTTAAGTAGGGATTTCTGGTGGGGGGTGTACCAGAGCAACCTTTAACACTATTGGCTTTTTGCCCAGGGAAAAGGGCGACCTTTAAGGCAATGGGCTCCTGCCCAGGGAAAATGAAACCAGGTTGCTTCTCATGGAAATTTCCATGGGGGAGGTGGCCCATCGGCCCAAGCATATCTATCATTCCCAACTTTTTGTTTTCTTAGAAAGTGGGACATTGTGTGTCTGTCTGGCTACTTACTGCTGAAATGGGGCAATGTGGGGTATTATGGGGGGTGTTATGGGGGAATATGACAAGACAGGTAGGTCAGGCTTGAGGGTAAAAGGATTCTCAGGAGGCTAATGCCAAAATGATGAATCTCTGCAGGTGTGCATGAAGGTTTCCTAAAGCCGTAGGTCGGCGAGGATGTCCTCCCAAAGAGAGGAATTGTAGGTATAAAGGCAGCATCTTACCACAAAGAGAAAGAAGGAGAGAGGGATTATTGTTCATCAGCCTGTCCCTAAGGAGAAGCTAGTTAAAGGTTCAGTACAAGAAAGACAGAAAGGATTATTTTGAGTTGGTATCGGAGACATGAGAGAAGTGAATTTTTAGGGGATCAGTGGGAAGGAAAGAACAAGCATACTGGGATGGGCGTCTGTCATCCTTTTATGGATCCTCAGCTGACTGGGCAGCTGGGCAACTGCTTTCAGTCTGGAGATATGAATCCAAGATGTCAACTTCCCTGAGGTTTCACAAAGCTTAGCAGCTGTGGGTGTACACAGCACAACCTGGAAGGGGCCTGTCCACTTTGGGGCAAGGGAGACTGATTTTGTGTCCTGGAGAGGGGAGAAATATACCCAAGAACCAGGTGTTAATGGGAATGAAGTGGAGAGTCCACCTTGGTCTGGCAGGATGCAATCTTGGCACGTCCACAGCTGATGTCCGATGAAGGACAAGAGGGGAAGAGAGAGAGGTCTTTGGGCAAGGGTCCCTGAACTGGGGAAATTCTGGGTGGAAGAGCTGGCCTCCCAAACACATCCCCAAAAGGGGATAGTGAGGAAGGCTTCACTGGGAGGACTCGGAGCCCAAAGAGGGCGAGGGGAAGTAGCCCGACCCAGTCGTGAAAACTCTGAGGGAGGCCTGTCCAGGTCAATTGTTGGGACCATTGAGTATCAGGATCAGTCCAGGTAAAGGCAAAGATGTCTTGTGATTCCTGAGCTATAGGGACAGTCAAGAAGGCATCCTTATGATCAATGACCAAGAAATGGGTAGATAAGGAAGGAATCAGGGAGACAATAATATAAGAATTCAGGACCAGAGGGTGAATGGGACTAACAGCCTCATTGATGAGACAAAGATCTTGGACTAGCTGATACAACACATTGGACTTTTTAACTGCCAATATGGGAATATTATAAGGGGAATGGGTGGGTCCAAGAAAGCATTTCTGCAGGAGGTCTGAGATAATAGGTTGGACACCTCTGAGGCTAGTGGCCTGGAGTGGGTACTTGGCTCTGTTGGGGAAATGCTGGGGATCTTTAAGGTGTATTTGTACAGGGTCACAGAGAGCAAGGGAGTGAGTCTGGGTGTCCCAAACTTTGGGGTCTACCAGATGGGCAGGGGCAGGGTAATGGGAGGTTTCTGCACTGTTAGAGCATTAAGAGGTCTTTTCAGGGTTATCAACTCCCAATATGGTGAAGAGAAAGACGGAGGAGGAGACAGAGTGAGAATAGTCAGGGAGCACAACTGTGCAAGGAAGGCTGGTCATAGAGCACAACAGAGGCCTGAAATTTGACCAGTATATCTTGGCCCAGTAAAGGCATAGAACATTGTGGCATTACTAGGAACTGGTGGGCGAAGGGATGGAGGTGGAGGCAGCAAGACAACATGGAAATCTTGTCGGGGTGAATGGTGTGTCCCTCTACCCTAACAATAGGGGACGATATGGTGGTGGGCCCCAAAAACTTGCTCAAGACTGAGAAAGTGGCTCCCGTATCTAGTAGGAAATTTATGGGGTGGCCATCAACAAGAACAGTGACCCTAGGCTCTTGTAAGGTGATGCCAACTGTCAGGAGAGGAATCCCAGGGCCCCGTCAATCTTCTGTAGCCAGTCCCAGCAGGTCGGGTTTCATGACTGACCCAGTCCCCCTACAGGAACTGGGGTAGTCGAAACTCCAGTGGCCCATCTTGGAGCATTTAGGACATGGATACATAGGGAGCCTGGGGTTGGGGGTCTGTACATAGGGGGCCTGGGGTTGGGGCAAGCTCTAGACCAATGTCCTTCATTCCTGAACCTGAAACAGGGTCCTGGAGGTTCCCTCTGCATGTGGTCATGGCCCCCTGTTTGTGAGGCCCGAGCATCGGAGTCCCATAAGGCCTGGGCCAGCATTTGGAATTTTGTTCATTCGGCCTTTTCATATTTCTGAAACCTACAGCGTTCAGTGTCCTTATCTCTGTTATGATAGACCTTAAAAGCTGTGGCCAAGATCTCGGTCTGAGGTGTTGCAGGTCCTTACTCTAATTTTCTCAATTTAACCCTTATGTCGGAGTAACTTTGGGACAAAAAGTAAGTCATAAAGACCTGATGTCCCCTTGGAGAGTCAGGATCTAAATTGGTGTATTGTTAGAGAGCTTTGGTCAGTTGATCTAGAAATTTGGAGGGCGCCTCTTCCCTTTTTGTATGATTTCCTGCAGCTTGTCAAAATTAACAGCCTTTTGTGCTGCATGCTTAAGACCAGCTAGTATACAAGTGGAAAACTGCTCTCGCAAGGCCATGTCCCCTGAGGAATTATAGTCCCAGTTAGGGTCCCTTTTGGGGACAGCCTGAAGTCCAATGGGATGGTTAGGGTTAGTTCTATAGTTCTCATCAGCATAGGCCCTTGCCTGCTCCCAGACTCACCTACACGCTTCAGGATGGAGGGTATTTGTCAGAATCATATATATATCATATCATGGAATCATATATATATATCATGGAAGGTAAGGCTATAAGCTTGGAGGACCCATTGAAATCCCCTAAGGTATGTAGTGGGGTCAGTGGTATAAAAGCCCAACCGTTTCTTGATTTGCACTACCTCGATCATTGAGAAGGGAACATGGATACTGAC
Source organism: Tamias sibiricus (assembly GCA_025594165.1). Lineage (NCBI taxonomy): Eukaryota > Metazoa > Chordata > Mammalia > Rodentia > Sciuridae > Tamias > Tamias sibiricus. Next base: position 135,542,245 of record CM046658.1, on the reverse strand, counting down.
AATTCCTTCTGGCCCCACAACTTCCCAGAGTGGGGCGAGGACTTGGGCGGGGGCATGTGAAGGAGGGCAAGCAGACATTGTGCGAGTTCACGTGGAGGGTGAGCTGAAGGAGGAGGAGGTGGCAGGAGTGTATTGAAGTGAGGCTGGAGGGGCTGAGGGAGGGGGAGAGATTTCAGGTAGGGTTTGGTATGGAGGTGGCCTGTCCATGGGATCAAAATCAAAAAAGGAGGGGGATGGTAGGGGAGCAGCCGGTTGACAGGCTAGGAGGACATTGTTGGGGCTGCAGCGGGTACAGAGTGAGGGATTAGAATGGAAGAGGGAGAAAGCCTGAACACATGGAATTTCTACCCATTTTTTTGATCGCTCGCAGAAGTCAAAAAGATCTCTCAGTATAGAGGGATCCAGGGACCCAGAAGCATGCCATTTGTTTTGGTTATCTAAGGGGTATGTGGGTCAATCTTGGGTGCAAAACTTGACAAGTCTTGTTGGTTGTATATCAGGAGATAGGCCAAGAGTTGCTAGGTTGTTTAAGAGGAATTGTAGAGGGGAGTTGGCTGGGAGGGATAAGAGTGGGTAGGAGGGTGACAGAGAGTGAGTGATAGCGAAACCAAAGAAGAGAGCGAGGACAAGAGCGAAGAAGAGAGTGATCAGAGTGTAGTCGGCCAGGAGGGATGGGAGTGGGTCAGCTGGGTGGGATAAAGAAGAAGAAGCCCCCATTTTCCTGTTCCGAACGGGAGAGATATATTATCCTGAGAAGCGTCCACCTCGAGATATATATCAGAAAGATCCAAGTCCATGAGACCCAGTCGTCACTGGAGTCAAACAGACATGGGGTCCAAGGGGACCGGAGGACAATGGGCCACCCTGCTCAAGGTTTTTCGTGTCCCGTTCCAAAGGAGAGATATAAGACCCAAGTCCGGACTAGGCCAGAGGCCAGAAAGGGCTTTTTCAACTGTTCCCAGGAAGGGAGAGGAAGAGATAGAGCTCTGTGAGGTCCACCGTGACCGTGAATGTCTAGGTGGGGTGCAGTCCTCCCCGAACGGGCCACCAGTGGGGCTGCCAGACGATCAACAGTCAGTTCCCACTGTGAAAGGCCCGACGGGTTTAGGAGCTCTGGGGATGGCGGTGGGGCTTACCAATCCGATGGCTGGTGGTGGATGCGTCGGAGCAGTGATCGAAAAATTGCCGAAGGCTGAAGCAGTCCTAGGTGATTATGCCCTTCATCTCTGGACAGGGTCCCGGGTTTCTGCACCAATGAAGGTCAAAAATTACCTTGGAGACAACTGTACAGCCAAAAGATTTATTCACCAGCCTTTATTGCTGGTTGGAGGTAGAAGTATGGGGAGAGAGGAGTCAGAGAGAGGGAAATGTGCAAGCTCTGGTGGGGGAGAGGATTCAGGGAAAGGGGAGTGTGCAAGCTCTGAATGGAAGGTGGGTTCCTGGTCGTGCTGGCTGTGGTCTCTGGAGCTGTTGGCTGGGGCAGCTGCCGTCAGGCTGGAGACGGTGAGTCTGGAGCTGTTGCAGTGGCTGGCTCCTCTCAGCAGGGACGAGCTGTTGTGTCTGAGCTCTTGGCAGACAGGAGCTTTAAGTAGGGATTTCTGGTGGGGGGTGTACCCGAGTGACCTTTAACAATATTGCCTCTTTGCCCAGGGAAAAGGGTGACCTTTAAGGCGATGGGCTCCTGCCCAGGGAAAATGAAACCAGGTTGCTTCTCATGGAAATTTCCATGGGGGAGGTGGCCCATCAGCCCAAGCCTATCTATCAGCTGTGAACTTTAATACTGTGTGAAATCATAGAAGCAGGTGAAAGAAAGCATATTGTTTTTAGAAGAAACTATCAAATATGAAAGTAAGTGAGGACTATGTAAATAGATATATTTGTTAAATGTTTTCAGTGAAATTTCTTCAACTGATGCTCATATATTCTGAGAATCAAAAGTGTAAAGAGTTTCTTGTTTAAGAATAAAACAATACCATCAGAAGAAGGGAATAGTTCAAGTCTTTAACTTGGAAGCATTTAACGGGGAAATAAATCATCTGTCACCAATTGGAAGAACTTTGCATGAAAAACACATTAGTAGATCACACATGTAATAGAAGATATTGCCCTATATTATTATCCCACATAAATAGCTTTTATGATTTTATATTTTATCTTCACAAGCATACAGTTAGTCCTACTATAATGTCTGATGTAAAAAAAAAAATCTATTTCACGTGATTGTCATATTAGTCAACAATTTTAATATAATGGAAATTTCATGTTTGCTTATTTATGATTTTGTCAGAAACAACAGCTGAATACAGTTAACTGCATCCAAATGAAATCAGCTGTGTAGGAGTACACAAAAGACAAGCAAGCACAGACCTCAAACATCTGCCACCTACCTTGGAACCACTATGACCAAAATATCTGAGGAGGAGGAATGATTTATTTTGGGTCACAGTTTCAGAGGTCCATTTATGGTCAGCCAACTCTGTTGCAGAAACATCATGGCAGAAAGGCATGATTCAGGAAAGATGCTCAGCTTATGCAAGCCAGGAAGAAGAGGGAGGGAGCTAGAGAGGTGCCAGGGACAAGATATATTCCCCAAGGGAATGTCCCCAATAACCTACTTCTTTCAGCCATGCCCACCTGCCTACAATTATCATCCAGTAGTCAGTTGAAATTATTTTCCATCAGAAGAATTTAATCCACATGGTCCAATCATTGTCTAAAAGCCCAGTCTGTGAATTTTGCCAAATAGGGGACCATGCTTTCAACATATGAGCTTTTGGGGAAACATTCTAGATTCAAATCTTAACAGCACCTCATAGGTAAATTGAATACATGCTCATTTTCCATCTCTTCATCATAATTAATAGCATTTGACTCATGTATGCCCTTTCAAGGGCATGAAAAGATTAAAGGCATAGAAGGATTAAGAATGTGAAAGACATATAAGAAATTCTTACCACACATCACAGTTTGGGTTTTCTGGGGAGGACTCTGAGGTGGACTGTGGGACTAATCAATACCTATGAAAAAGAGAAGCAAGAAGCAGAATGTAGCAATGGAAGTAGTTGAGTTCTGATGCTGGCCAGATGGAACTTTAACAGACTTCAGGAGAAAACTCTGCAGCTATAACAGCATATTAAAGTTATCTTCTATTAGGCTAAAACATAATCATTTGATCAGTCATTTGATGTGGGATACCCTCCAAAATGGTAGGACCACGGGAGAGGAAGTTATTTACATCTAAACTATCCCTGAAATTGCTGCCAGCATAAACTTGCCTGCCAACAGCATCTGTCACAACTGGGACAAGTCTTTGTTGAAGAGAGACATGAACAATAAAGACATTTTAAAAGGAGTAAATGAAGAGGGCATGACCATGATGACTCTCCTTTCTTACATTTTCATTAGGTAGGAAAAGGCTATGTATAGGGTAGATCTCTGATTACTCATAAATATTAAGTAAATTTTACAATTTGTATGTGACAAAAAGAATGCAAATGAGAAATAATAATAATAAATATGTTTTGCAATTAAATCCTGACAATACCAAATCAATTTACATAAAAAAGAGAAAAAGGATTGTGATCTTCCTGCAAGGAAAGTGGGATCCTGTGAAGTCACTTTTTCTCTCTGTTATTCCCTGGCATAGGTCTAACATGGTAGATACTATATCTGTTTTGTGAGTTGGTATTTGAGTATTGGAGAAAATCAAACTAAATATTAAAGATTTATACCATTTTTTAACTAAAGAAAGAAAATGATGTACTTCGCAGATGTGTCATTTTGATTATATAAGAGAACAGAGACCTAGATAATTTTTTAGCAGATATTCAAGTGTGAAATACAAATAATAATAATAATAATAATAATAATTTCTTCACTGAATATGGTACTTCAATAAAAATTCTAAATGTCTATGGAGTATTACATTTAGATTTATATAATAAAATTTATATAATAAAATTTAAAGTTATTAAATAATTTCTATGTTTGTGGTACCTGGGTGTCAACTACCTCATTGTCTAAGGTCTTCATCAGCAACTTGACTTGGAGCTTAATGATCAAAGGGCTACATACTGAGTTTCTATTCCCAATTCCCAGAGAACAATTCTTTGCCCATTATATCTGATCCAAGGAGAATCTAGACATGAATTTCTGAATAATCCCACTGTATGTGAAACTTGGTGCTTTTGAATAGATGTTGCTGTGAAAAGGTTATCTTATCAAACTAATAAATGAACTGCTGAATGAGCTGACAGACTGTGGCTGGAAATGGCTTTTGCCCCATGGCTCAATTACAATCCAGCCAATAGGAAGGTGGGAAGGAAAGCAAAAGGTGATTAATTGATCGCCATGTCACAGTGAGCAAGTTAACTCTCAGTGCCCTAAATGTAAGTTGACACTACAAATGAGAATAGGGGAGAAACAAAACAGTTAGGATGAAAGCTATCAGACTACAACAGAGAACAATTGGGAAACAAGTAGGGGCTCAATTAAAGAACATGAGGATATGCTTCCAGAGGATACAACTTCCCCCCACTTGAGGTCATAATAATCTCTGTCTCAGCCTTTCTTGTTCTCTGCATTTTCTGATTTGAAGAAATTAGAACACATGAAAAAAATAGATTTCCCATAGAAAACTATTTGAAAAATATTTGCAGAAAGGTTTATGCTTTATCAATAATTCTATGAGGCTTAAAATAATCCAGTGAACAAAATAATAAGCCATCTCTTCGTCACTTTCCCTGAAGTAAGGAAAGACATAGAAGAAGCAGCTCAGTATTTTTTTTTTTCCTACAAAGGATATCCTTCTGCAGACAATCCCATTTCTCTAACACGAAACTTGCTTTCCAAACAGTAGCCAGACCAATGTGACCTGCCTGCTGAGTAATTTCATGTCATGACAAGGAGGCAGTGGGAATGGAAACCAAAAGAAAAAGAGGGAAAAAAAGGAGGAGAAATGAGAAGAAAGGGAAGAAAAGGGATCCAAGCAAGGTTGGAATGCTATGAAAAGCAGAGCAGAGAAAGATGTGTTAAAAAGCCGTTTATAAAAAGGAAGATTTTTTTACAACCTGAACAGAATGGTGAGAAAGCTGCCAAAGAAACTGCAAAAGAAGGTGACAATGACAAAAAAGGAAAATGGAAAGATTTAATGCCTCTTCACAGTACAGAGACAAGGAGAAAACCCAGAGAACAAAAATTCCAGCTTGTGCTATATGAATTACAAGGAACTGAGGTTGCTGCTTTCTTCCTATGTCCATATATCAGCTTAAGTTTTGACAAGGGGTGCAGAACAATAACAGGGAAATAAACTATCCACGTTGTGATTAATATATACAGATCTGAGTTCCCCAGAGCATAAAGCTCTCTGAGAACATTTATCAGGCACAGGTTTGTTAGAAAATGAAAGAGAGTCAAACTACTTCTTTAATCTAGAGCCATTGAAAAATTAGGGGCACTCCTGGGGAATAAAGACTAACGAAGAAAGAAATCTGGTTTGAATGTACTTCACTTCATGTACAGGTTTTCAGTGGAAAAATAACCTTGCCTATCATTAATACTATAGTTACTTTAAATGATTTTTGGACCTATACTTGAATATATATTGTTAAAACAATAAAAATTCAATTAGCTATATGATTTATCATTAATTTCAGCAATGAAAAAACTAATTTGGAAAAACTAGAAGCCAACTGCAATGGTGTCACTTACATAAGTATTATGAATTATCAGTTATTGTGTCTAGCCTGAACAATCAGAGCACTTTATCCTGTCTGCCATTCACTTATGCTTCAGACTAAAAGCATTTTCAAACAATTTGTCATTTTGTTGAAGTGGTGGTTATTAGTGTCATGTAACTTTTATAATAATATATAATGACTAAAATTGACCTAAGAATCAAAGAAGATGAATAAATGCTTCTAGGCACAGTATTATACCAATATGTTGAACATGATATAAATTTTTAAATGAATATTTTCTTACTTTCTAAAGGTAATTTGCCTAACATTATAGAAATACACAATGACACATTCTGTGTTAGACAAATAAATGAATCTTTGTAACTTAGAAAACTTTTGCTTTACAAGTAAGTACAATGGCTTCTTTAAAATTTACTTAAAATATTGCTCTATGAGTACCCATTATTCAAGGCAAAGTTATTGTACATTCAGTGCAGGTGGAAAAAAATATTCAGATAAAGAACTCATTAGTGAGTTTTTTTTATATTATATTGCACATGTAAGATTTTTATTTAACAAATAAAAAGTAATTAAATAAAGCATATATAATGACATTTAAAAATATTCTCACAAGAACAAAAACTAATCATCAGAGTATACTATGATTACTCTTTAGGGTCAATTTATAAAATTAATTTTCATTCAAATCAAGTATACTTTAAAATGAAAAGACAAACCCCCTTCCCTTGCTTTTTTCCCATTATTTTCAATAATTTGTTAAAAAAGTGACATATAATAATGAAAAAAATGCAAAAGTATATTTTATTATGAAGTATACAGTTGGAAGAATTAGAATGTCATTTAAAATAAATGCTTTCCAGTCCTAACATGTATATATTAATAAATTTTGTTATTTTACAGTATAAGAATAAGAAATTTGTATTTTAATGTAAAATAGATGCTTAAGAGAAATTAAGAAAATTGCCAAGTAGTAATTTTATTGCTTACTTTTACATCCTTAATTTTTATTTGATAAAAATTCAGTAGTTATTTATATGATTAATAAATATATTGTACACATTTAGTGAACTTATATGCATTATTACCTTGAGTCAAAACAATCAATTCTTATCAATTATGTTCTAACATAGCAATAAGATATTTTCTTCATTGTAAGCCTCCGCATTCCCAGTGCATGTCTGACAAGGCACTAAATATAAAAATTAATTTAATTTACTTCTTTGATATGATTCATCAACATCAAAATGGAAAGAACAATTTTTAAAAGTTCTTTTAAAATAATATTAAAACACATTTGAGCAGATTCCTAAATAATTTTGTTGTTTTGTCTCAATCAGAAATATTTAACCCTTAACTCTTATTTTGCTCTAGAATAAACAAGAACCCTATTACCTAATAATATTACAATGCTTGCCATCCTCAAATTAATTTTTTTCATTATCTGTTATGTTTCAAGCACTATTTTTAGCCATTGGGATAGAATCAATAATAAACATAAATGTCATTAAGATAACCAACTCAACTTCAGTGAAATATAATTAGCACTGTTATAAGTAAAACACAAGATATTCTTATGACATGTAAGAGTGTAACTCAAATTCAGTATTATGTGATTATAAAACTTTCCCTAAAAATTATCATTTGGGATATTGGAGAGTTGGTAGAAAGAATAAAGAATTTCAGGGGGTAGGGGCATGGTGCAGGACTATAATCCTAACTACCAGACTCACAACTATAATGCCTTCGACTTGGGAGGATGAGACAGGAGGATCACAACTTCCCGGCCAACCTCAGCAATTTAGTGAGGCCCTAAGCAACTTAATGAGACACTGTCTCAAAACAAACAAACAAAAAATTTAAAAAGGGATGGGGGACTTAGCTCAGTAGTAAAGTGCCTCTGGGTTCAATCCCTAGTATTAATAGAAAAGAAAGGGAACAAACAAACAACAAAAAAGAAATGTTTAAAAGCTTTATATGAAAACAAAAGAAAAATTGAGTTAAAAAACCAGCAACAAAAGAAATTCTAGAAAATGAAAGATTTCTTCCCACCAAATACTCGTTTTTTTACAATAATATAAGCTCCATGGGGCAGGTACGTTTTTACCTATTTCCATACATCAGGAATTAAGTCAATACAAAGATTTGTTAAATAAAATATGAGTTCAGTTATAGTTGGATAGCAGAGATACTGTTAAGAAATAGAGGATGAACATTAATTTTTTCGTCATCTTTAAACTTTATCCAAATGTGGCCCACTTCCCTTTCAAACCATGTGGAAGAGTATAAATCCGATACCAGGTTTTTACCCTCTCTCTCCATAAATGATGAGACTATAGGCACTTTGAGTTTTGCTAATTGGAGGAAAGTTTGACAGACAACAATGCGAAGTTATCAGGAGGATTATCCTCTAATCTTATTTCATAGAGTTTTGTTTGTTTGTTTGTTTTTTGTTTTTTGACAAATCAATTGTTACTGTAGGACTGAAATGAATATCACTATCTACTCACAGTACAAGGAACAAGGTGGTATCACAGCATCTATCTGTTGTCTATGTTCCTTATATGGGCAACTGGGCTTTCCATTTCCTATTTCAATGACTTGGATTCTTCACTGAAACTATCCATTTCATTGCTGAATTACCTATGTTTTTAAATTCATAATTATGACATGACTTTATTTATTTTTCCTAGTTTTAGTATTTAATGTTATACAGATAGCCTGCTTGTGGAATGCAATGGTGGAAACATTAATTAATGTAATATTATTGTTTGTATATACATTTTTACTTTAAATGTTACATAGGCATGCTAATATGGATATAAATACATGAATAAGATAAGGGAAAAAAGTGGGAAATTAATATCATACAAATATAAGAAAGATTGGTGGACTAGATGAAGGAGATTGGAAATTGAGAGAGAAAGAGGAAAAACAAAAAAGGGGAAGAAATGCAGAATGAATTTAACAAAATCAAGCTATGTTCATATATAAATATACCATAGTGAATTCCAGCTTTTTGTGTATGTAGAAAGCACCAATCAAAAATCAATAAATAAGTGAATGAAAATAAGAGCAGTAGAGTGGAGGAAGTAGAATGCAGAGGGAGTAAGGGCAAGAAAGGGGTGCACAAAGAGACTAAAGTGGAGTCAACAAAATTCCGTGTGCAATTTTGTCAAAAGAACTCAACTACCATCTATATCTGCAATGCTGTAATAAACAAAGAAAAATTGTTATTTGTTGATAGTATAGGAGTAGTGACAAAGCACTTATAAGGAGCTTAATATTTTCTATCAACATCAAAGTCACTTGTCCATCCAATAATAGTCAATTTTCTAAGGAAATTTCTGAGAACTCTTGAGCTGAAGTGCTAGTGCTTCATTATAACTTCATTTTTTTTTTTTTTTTTTTTTTTTTTTTTTTGGTACTGGGGATTGAATTCAGGGGCACTCGACCACTGGGCCACATCCCCAGCCCTTTTTTGTATTTTTTTATTTAGAGACAGGGTCTCACTGAGTTGCTAAGTGCCTCGCCATTGCTGAGGCTGGCTTTGAACTCGCGATCCTCCTGCCTCAGCCTCCCAAAGTGCTGGGATTACAGGCGTGTGCCACCACGCCCAGCTTCATTATAACTTCTAACTGAAGAAATGATTCTAATAAGCAGAAGGTGGTGTACTAAGTGGGTTAGTTCATCACTATGCTATTGTTTTGACATAATATTAATTAGAATATTGACCATCGTATAGGAATAAGTACAAATTATGTTATGGGGCAGGGTGTTAAATTTTAACTTCTTTTTGAATATGTGTGTGTATGTGTGTGTGTGTGTGTGTGTGTGTGTGTGTAAATACCATAAAAGTTTAAGAACAGTAGTTTGCATTATATATTTGAAACATATATATATATTCTATATACCTATATACACATGTATATCACATATACACATACATATAATCACACACACACACATACATACATTTGACCTCATAGAAATATTGATATATGTCACATTTTCAGTTTCATTTTTCTGTCAATATATTTAAACTTATTTGGAGTTTATTATATATTTCAATATGCTTTCCCTATCTCTCAAACTCTTGGAAGAACAAGACTTGTATGTGAATATACATTACTGATTTCATAGTCCACAGGCTGTATATGGATCAGGGACATTGTTAGGGATAAAAAGGAGAAGTTTATACCATGTTAATTAGTTATAGTAATGCAAAAAAAAAAATATTACCTTTTTATTCTCATCCCATTTGAATTAAACAAATTCAGATAGATTGCTATAAAAAAAAAATCATTATATGGCCTACCTTCAGGTCGTTTTATATCCCCTTGCTTATTGTACACTACAGCCATTTTTTTTGTCAATTGCAGTAATAAAACACAGGCAATGAATTAGCAAGAGTCAAACAATTTTTTAAATTATTGTTGTATTTAAGCAAAATTAATTGCAAATTTTCAAGTACATTCCTAGATAGAGACAGCATTGTTTATCTATTGCTTCTATTCACATTTGAATTTGATATCAATTGAATAAATGACAATGATATATTCTATGAGAAATAATATTACATCTATAGTCATCTAGGAAAAAATGTACTTCCTACAACACTTTCTTGCTTAATTGAAGTGTTGCTTACAATTATACCATATTATAATAGGTTTATTTGCAAAACAAACAAAATATGCAATAATAAAATAGAAAATGAAAAAATAGGCAGAAAGTTTTATTCTGTTGTAGATATCACTGCTAAATCTAGGACTCAGGAGTGTGTAAGAGTATTAACTTTGCATTATATATCACTCAGAGAAAGTAAAAACTGATATGTCATAAAAGTAATTTTATTTGCATCTAATAAAATGTCTAGAGATAGTATGAGTTTAGCAATGTTGAATCAATCATCCTCAAGTGTCATTAAATACCCTCATTTTACATTTTATCCTCATTTTGCCACACAAAAGCTTAGCTTTCTTTTAGGAATGGTGGAAAACATGGAGAGGAAGTTGTGTTCTTTCTCATACCTAGTAAAAAGTATATTTTTCCATAGCTTTTTCTTAAGGTAAAAATCTCCAAACAAATACTTCCTTATAATTCAGCCTTTTTTTTTTTTTTTTTTTTTTTTTTTTGGTAACGGGGATTGAACTCAAGGGCACTCGACCACTGGGCCACATCCCCAGCCTTATTTTTGTATTTTATTAGAGATAGGGTGTTACTGAGTTGCTAAGTGCCTCACCATTGCTGAGACTGGCTTTGAACTAGTGATCCTCCTGCCTCAGCCTCCCAAGTGCTGGGATTACAGGTGTAGGCCACCACATCCAGCTTCAGCCTTAATTTAATATACTGTTCTTTAGGCAATCAGGGAAAATAGACCAATTGGAAATACTACTGAGGATGGGACAACTTCCCCTGAGATATGTGGATGACATCAAGGACGAAGTTTCTTTATGAAAGAGGGGAATGGATTGTGGGTAGGCAAACAGCAATGTCCACTATCATTTAAAATGTATCAGATAATAATATTATACAACATGTATCTTTCATTTAAGCACTGGAAGTGGTTCATCTTCAATATATAAGATTTTTTCTAAATTGACTATAATTATTTTAAGCAAGTAATGTAGAAAACTTAAAATATTGACAAATTACAAAGGCTGAAATGACTAAGCAGAATGGTGAGATATATTGCTCTGTACACCCAGTCTTACATCAAACATCATAGGCTGAGGCAGGAGGATCACAAGTTCAAAGCCAGCCTCAGTGAATTAGTGAGGCCTTAAGCAACTCAGCAAGACCCTGTTTCTAAATAAAATATTAAAGGGCTGGGGATATGGCTCAGTGGTTAAGCACTGCTGGGTTGATACCTAGTTAAAAAAAAGTGTTAAGTATTTTATTTTATATTTTAAACAAATATATTTATATTAAATATACTATGGTATTTTTTTAGAATCAAAAATATTTTCAAAAATAAAAATCTTATTTAAGAGCTTTATATGAGGAATATTTATTTCAGGTGAATGTACCCAAAAGAATTATGTCTTCCCATTTATGAGAAGATGTGATAAAAAGAATGGAATTTATTAATATGTTAGAAACTAAGAGCCATCTTGAGGATAGCAGATTTGAATAATTTTGGAATAAAGCTGTTGTGTTTTTATTAGTTTTCCCAAATACCCAGGTTTATAAAGACATTGTGTCCAAATCATTGCAGATCCTGGCATTGTTTGAGATATACCATTTGATATTCTGAAGTGATGTTAAACCCAAAGGACTCTTCAGATTTTTACAGAAAAAAATGCATTTAAAAATATACACACATATGTATATGTGTATGTGTATGTACATATATATGTTCTATATATGAAATGTTTCAAACATTTCAAAACAGTTCCTTCAATCTAAATTCAACAATTAAAAAAAAAGGAAGAAATAATATGGCATAAGCAAAAAATTGCTTTTTTCAATTAAAATTCTTGAAGCAATAATTAGAATTGCCAACTTTTAAATAAGCAAAAAATAATTTTCAGGAACATTTAATGAATGATTACTTTTATTATCCAAAAGTTGGAGTTATTTATTTATTTATTTATTTATTGTTAGAGGTTACATATTTGTAGACTCCTGTAAACCTACCGAGTGGTTTTGTTTTCCATTCCTTTGCTACAGTAGTACAGGTTGAACCTGCACAATACATACTGCTTGGCTCTTAGCATTCCTGTGTAGCTTGACCTACTTGTTTCCATTGATAAGCACTGGTGACTTTGAAACCTTGCTCTGACTCACTTACCTCACTTTGTTTTCCTACTAACCAAATAAAAGTGCCAGGGAGTCACTACCCTTTTGAGGCAGACATGAATCAGCAACTAATAGATCATTCTTCAAAAATTGTCTAGTGAGATTCATCATAAGTTTTCTACATGAAAAAGTGCTTTCAATTTCAACCTTTATAGGATTATCTCTTCCTTCCCCTCTCTGAGATAAACAACTTCTACTCACATTATTGTCTTAGAATCTGCTTCTAGAGAAAGCTAACCATAGACATTTGCTCTTGTTTTTTTTTTTTTTTTTTTTCCTTTTGGCAATATATTTCTTTACATTCTCACCTATGATTTGGACATGGATAACCCTACTTTCAAATCCACTTAATCAATAGATGTAGAATACTTTCATGACCAAGGCAATTGGTTTAGGAATAGTGAAGATACATGATTTTGGATAATATAAATAAATAAATAGACTCAGGGATTAGTATAATGCCACAAGTTACTATCACTATTTTGTTCTCTAATACTCAAAACAAAGATTTTGGAAGCTGCCAAAACTCTTTTGTAACTATAAGAGTACAGTCGGGAAACAATAGAAGAGTGCATACCTCACTTACAGTAATGAATAGAACATCTGGCCAGAAGACCAAAATGTAAAGAGATCATAAATGACATTATAAACCAAGTAGACCACAGCAGGTACTTGCAGAATACTCCACCCAGCAACAGCAGGAAATCTATTCTTCTCAAGTAAACACAGAAAATTCTTCTGCATAAATCTTATGTTAGGACATAATATAATTCTCAATAAATTACTAAATATTCAAATTATTATGAAATAGCTTCTCCAGCTGCAATGGAATTAACTAGAAATCAACAGCAGAAGGAAAACTGAAAGGTTGAAAACCAACAAAACAACCATTTGTGTGTCTTAAAAATATATGGACAGTTCTTTTTATCAAAAGGTTAGAAAATAAAGTTATTATTTAAATTTAACATTAAGAAGATGTAATAGAAGATGAATTTGGAGAGAAAAATGACATGGTTAACAAAGCAGAAATCTATTGTAAGTGGTTGTAGACAGTAAAAAAAAAAGTGAGAAAATTAAGGATAACATTTATGTTTCTGTCTGGAGAAAGCAGGTAGATGATGCAACTACTAAAGCTGTTATTAAGAATTTGGAAAATTTGTATTCTATATGTTGTAGTTTAGGCATTTGCAGAACACGCATGAATATATCTGCATGCAATTATACATGTTTGAGAAAATGCATGGCGGAAACTGGATGACTTCATCATTGAGTGCAAAGAAGGAAGCAACAGAATATAGAAGTGTCCTTTCTTGATGCTGTCAGTATCTTGCTTCCCACTGCTAGAACTAGCACCTTTCACGCTCATATGAATAATTCTCAAGTCCAAATATGACTTTACTTATTGAAAAATTGCTCTTGTTGGACACTTTTCTCAGTAGGAGATTTCTACTTCATAATTGTTTCTAAGTAAAGTTCTGGTTTGATTCATCCCAACTCAAAGAGATTGGGAGGGTAAGAAAAAACAGTGGGAAAAGAAGAAGTCTAAGCTTTGCGCAGTGGCAGTATCATAGCCAGTGAGGTTTATCTGAGGCACAATTATTGCTAATTGAAAACTTTTCCCAATACCCCGCCATGACGACTTGAAATATAGTTCGGCATTGGCAATTTTTGACAGTCTCTATGGAGACTGTAAAAAAAAAAAAAAAAAAAAAAAAAAAAAAGTCTAGTGAACATGAATATTAAGGAAGCAAGTCAGTTCAAGTAAACAATTTTCATGGTGGACATTTAAAAAGTATTACCTGGGATATAAGAGGAAATGCAGCTAGGAGTAATTCAAAAAGTATTACCTGGGATATAAGAGGAAATGCAGCTAGTAGTAATTCATGTGCGTCAAACAGTGAAAAGTGTTTGTAATGATAATATCTGAAATGCAGTAAGTGCAACCATGGCCACGAGTAAATTAAAGATGTGGATTGTGTCCTATGGTTTATTACTGTGAGGACATTGCTAACTTTGAGGAGATTTAATAATGTTAATTTGAAGAGGAAGCACCCTGGGTGAAGCACACTTTTGATTGAAGAGAGTAAAGATGGAAGTGAAGGCTGTCTCAGAAAACACCTGGTGCAGAGTGTCCTATTGCTCACTTACATAATGATAGGTCAGTGATAATCAAAGGAGTAGCACCTCAACTAAGAGTCCCCTCTGGCAGCAACTCCTAAGTCAGTGTAGCTAGCATGCTGGTAGTATCCCATTTCCACTTTTCCTTTGTCATCACACAATGTTTAGTATTTAGTTCTAAAACAGACATTAGGAATTATGAATAAATACAGGTTAGGGAAATATTAAGCCTGAAATATTAGTTCATTACCAACTAGTTTTGGGGAAAAGGTTTCTACAATTACAAAATATTTAGGTATGCTAGTTAGGATCTCAGAACTCAAATTCAGTACGATGCTTCAGGATTTGCAGCAAGGTGATGATAGGACTTCAACTAGTCTGATATATTAAATAGATATATTCTCATGTACTAAAGTCATAAGAACTGTGGGGAGAAAGGGCTAGCAATGATGTAATACCAAATTTACAATCTATTTTAAAAAGTCAATGTTAAAATTTTTAGACATCAGGTTTATTGCTTTCTGTAGTGATAGCTCCAACAGTTTTATATAGTAGTTATTTCAGGCATTCTGATTGGAAATTGAATAATGTGTAGAAACTGATGGCAAGCACTTTGTTTTCATTTAGAATGTGAACTTATTTGATGTTGAGTTAACCGATATGAGATTGTTATGAATCTGCAGGGTTTTTTTAAAAAGTTTTTCCAACTCAATACTGTTTGTAAATTACCAAACAGTTCTAGGAGCAGAAGGGAAAGTTTATTCAATGACCAATGAATGGAGAAGGGGGTTTTATGCTCTAAAGACACCTCTGAGATCTGGGTTTGAATGAGAACTGGGTTCTGAGAGGTATGGTTTGCATGCTGTCATCAGAGCTTTTCACAAGAAGGGGAGGAGATCTCCAGGGGTCTGTTACCACCTCTCCTTTTCTCTAATTTGGGCATAGTCCAGATCTGACCTGACAACAATGAGTAGTTTTTGTCATTATAATGAGATTATAATAAGCCCCACATAGCACCTGGTCCCGGTAGAGCCCATCTGGAGCACCAGCCTCCCAGCAGTTGGAAGTTTGTGATAGCTCAGTGGGCAGCAGCTGGGAACATGTGGTTATCAGCATCCAGACTTTAACTTTCACACACATAGAGGCATAGCTGACAGGACAGCAGGCTATTAGTAATTTCAAGATTCAGTCTGGTGACAAGATTTGTTCTAAAAATCCACCTAATGGCAGCCATGGTGTACAAGTCCTGGCAGTATACATTGGTTAGAAATTGTCATGGTTATAAGTCCATAGATATTCCTTATCATTCAGCTGAAGGACTTCAGAGATGGCAGGGGCAGGCAGAGTAATAAAAGTTTTGAAAATAAAAGAAACTTAAAGGCAGTATCAAAGGATTATCTGTGAACTTAGGAAACTCATCTAGCGATCTTTTAAGTTTATATAGAATTAAAAAGAAAGCCTTTACATCTATGTGCTCTATGATTATATTCAAATACAGAGAAAGACATTGAGTTTGGGCCACTGGCTACTTCATTAACATACAATCAGGAGATAAGGGCTGGTGGAACTGAAGTGAATAGTTTTGTAGTTCTGAGATGTGTGGTTATTGTGAACCATGGGGCTGGTATTTCTGGAATCATGCAAATCAACATACCATATCATTGTGAATATAGTTTGGATAGTATTCTATCTTGTGTTAATTTTGTAGATAATTATATAATTTACCCAAACCATTGGGCAATCATTAGTGGTTATCTCAACATATATTTTTGTTTTGTTTTGTCATCATTGTTCTTTCAAAAACAACATTTGAATGAATTTTTTCAGATGATCAACTTAGGTATCTCCTTGAAAGAACATGCTAAAAGAAGTAGCATGTGTGTGTTTAGTCAGCTTCCCATTAGTATAACAAAACACCTGAGGTAACTAATTTATAAAGAGAAAAGGTTTAGGGACACAGCCACATCAATGTTTACAGCAGCACAATTCACAATAGCTAGGTTGTGGAACCAATCAATCTAGATGCTTCTCAGTAGTTGAGTGGATAAAGGCAATATGGTATATATACACAATGGAATATTACTCAGCAATAAAAGAGAATAAAATAATGGCATTCACAGGTAAATGGATAAAATTGGAGAATATAATGCTAACTGAAGTTAGGCAATCTCAAAAATCCAAATGCTGAATGTTTTCTCTGATATAAGGAGGCTGATTCACAGTAGGGTTGGGATGGGGAGCATAGGAGGATTAGAGGAACACTAGAAAGGTCAATGGGGAGGGAGTAGAAGGGAGGGGAAAAGGGAATATAAAGGGAAAAAAAAAAAGATGGTAGAATGAGATGGATATCATTAACCTAAGTGAATGTATGAAAACATGAATGGTATGAATATACTTTGTATACAACCAGAGAGATGTAAAAATGTGCTCTATATGTGTATTACGAATTTTAATGCATTCTACTGTCAATACAACAACTTTGAATTAAACAAAATAAAATATATATTAAAATGTATTTAAAAAAGAGAGAAAAGGTTTATTTTCAGTCACAGTTTTAGAGGTTCTAGTCAATAACCTACTGTCACCTTTTGTTTTGGGCCTGTGGCAACACATCATAGTGGAAGACATGCCAGAGAAAATTGCCTACTTCAATGCCAGGAAACAAAAAGAAAAAGGAAGGGGCTTAAGTCCCACAATACCTTTCAAATCCATGCCCCTCATGACCCAAAGACCATACACTAGATTCCACTTCTCAGTGTGTTCACAACTTCCAAATAGCACCTCCCTGGGGACTAAGAGTCCCCATAGACATACTCATGCCAAGTCCATACACCCTATGGACTTTCGGGAATATTCAAGATCTGAACTATGGCAAGGTGTAAACAATCACATGAACGTAAAATTAAATCACATCATCTTGGAAGTGGAAGATGAAAACTAATTTACCATATTAACCAGCATGTAAAATAGGAAATATTTCTCATGTGTGGACTTGTGAAAAAATTGGCTGGGATACAAGTTACATATGGCCACTTTATTCTACATTAAATTCTGAATACTCACTATAAAGCCTCCAATCTATCATCTGTTTTTGCAATTCATTGTGATCTTGTCTGAAGGATGACATGTCCTATAGATAAGTTGTCAATTTTACTTAAAAGTATTAGGATGGTGTTGTCAGACCACAACATGTTATAGAAGTTTGAGGGGTTATTGAATGAAGTTTTAGAGAAGAAAGAAATATCTTAAATGTTGAAGAGTCTCTAAAGTAAATTTTATAATCTCACAGTCGTTGAACTTCTAACCTATATAAATACATACCAATATCTGAGTTCAGAACATGTGGCAAAGAAAACAAAAGAAGGAACAAATGAACAGGCAAAATTATTATTATTATTTTAATTATTAATTTTTGAACCCAAGGAGAGTTCATTGAAATTAGGAAAGAAAAAGGAAAAGAAAGAAACAAAGAAGCTAGCCAGGAAGCAAGTGCATGTCAGGAACTGAAGTGGACATCTTTTAAAATGGACAAAGTTAAATGCAATTCTCTTCTGGTTTCTTCATAACCAAGTGTACCCCTATACTACCGTGCAGAGCTGATGAAGACCCTCATATGAATGTTAATATCCAGAGCACATAACTCAATGTTTAGACATACTCGTGCTGAGAGAGGGAATGGAAGTGCATGGACTAAACGAAATGGGAGGTGGAAGGTGAAAAATAGTTTTATATATATAAAGGCTTGATAAAAAGAGAAGAGCATATTTATGCTTGAGTAGCAGTTCAAAATGAAAGAAAATCCTGTCACTTATCTGTTATTCTCTATTTGGAAAATTGGATTTGATAAATTAACATGAAAGAAAAAGAAATCAGTTTTATTATTTTTTTTTAAATAAGGGAAGATATTTTTTTAACAATCTCAAATCTAAAATTATGGTAATGGTTTGGAACATTTTTTGAAGCAGGAATGAGAGAAAGTGGCTTAGAATTAAGCTGAGGATAGAGACCATGGCTTTGAAGTGACACCTGTTTACATAATAGGACCATTTTCTTTTTGCAGAAACAGAGAAAGCAAATTATAGTGGTCTTGCCAGAATGTGTGTGTGGGGGGGGAGAGGGGAGCTGCTTGTATGTTGCCAAAGTATAGCATTATGGATGATACCACTGAAAGTGAGGTAGAAGTGATTCAGTCTCAGATGTGTTTGGTAAGGTAAAAGAAAGGCAAAAAGATGGTATGGAGTAAGGAGAAAGGAGGAGACAGGACTGGGTATCTCAGTTATGGTGTGTTTTTGTTGTTTTTGTTGCTGCTGCTGCTGCTGCTGCTGCTGCTGTTTGGTCAGTGATTTGGATTGAGTTTAAAATTTTAAAGAGATAGTCATCCTAGATGATGACAAGAGCCAGCCTATTTTCATGGAAAGAAACACCTGATGAGGTGTGAAGACATCGTTGAATGGAGAAATACATAAGACTATAAAGGTGTGCTGCTGGACATTACCAAATATGTATTTGGAGTCACTGTCAAGGTGAGGAAGGAACTCAGGGCATTGAGCAAAGTAACAGAAACCAACACCTTTTTAGGGTATAGAGGTGAAAAATGGAAAAAGTCAGAGGATAATGTATTTGAATGCTATTGAATGTCAAAGAAGCAGTGTTTTTGTTTGTTTTCTTATTTAAGATGGAGGCACAATGTCCTAGAATAAAGCAATAGAATTTGGAAGAATGCTGATCCACTGTTAGAAAAAAGTAGCACATGTAATGGAACAATAGCATGTGTTAACTGACTCCAGAAAGACTAAATTCTAGACAAACAGAAAGATAAATCACACTTTAGTAAATCCTAAGAAGGTAACCAGAACATTATTTTGATGAGACATTAAGAAGGTAAAAGTATTCCAGGTATCATTTTCTGAAATATAGGAAAGCTCTAAGACACTTTTAAAACTTCACAAACTGAGTCCATCTAAAATTAAATTAACTTCACATGATAATTCCCTAATCAAAAGAGTATTCTTGAAGACAACAAAAATAACTATGATCCAGTTTTTTATATGTAATTTAAGAGAAAAAATTGTCAATTTTATGCAATTTAATATAAGCACTTAGTCTTTGGAGTATTTCCCAACAGATACTTTTATTTTAGAATTTAGAAGCAATGAATAGAAATATGTAGTAGTAACCTTGAATAAGAATCATCCACTACAAAATCTTTCTTTTTTCACCAAAGCATTTAACTTTTCTAGAAGAGAAAGTTGTGCTTAAAAATGCGTGTTTAAATTCCTTATCAAAAATAATCAGCTAGATTAAAAAGCCAGAATAGCAAGCTAAATAAGTCACTGTACAATAGAAACATCTATTCTGACAACTGTGTTTTGAATCTGAAGCTCTGTATACATTGTTGACTTAAATCAAAGAAAGCATATTTCTGAGGCTCAGAGATCAAGGTAAAAAAATGTATAATTTGCCTTAGTTTATTGCTCCTTTCCACACCAAATATAGGAAAACACTTCTAAAGTGTTTATTTCTTTAAAGAAAAATAGATATTATTTCTATGATTAAATAGCAACATATTCATAACTTACCAGAGACATTCAAACTGAGAAGAAAAAGACACTGAACAATTCCTACCAACCTTCATATTTCATAATTGCAGAGGCAAACAATAAGCAATGAATCTGACTAAACTCCAGCACTTCATTTAGATATACATCATGGCTGACAGTTCAAGAAAATTGATTTAAGCTTCTCACTGACTATGTGCCAAATATGTGGATTCCTTGAATAATTTTATCCAGTTACCAAACCGTTTTCAGGCTCCCAATTATTAAAATTGCACAGATAAGAGGAAAAGTGAGAAATAACAAGACACTACACCAGCTGTGCTGAGCTATTTAGGCTTACACAGCTTGAATATTAAATTATCCAGAAAGTGAAACAGTGTAATAAACATGAAAAGTATCTTCTCACAGAGACTCAAACAGTTCTCAGAATTCATGATGGCATTTTCGCCTGTCTAGTCTGCATGGTGAGGGTCCCAGTCAGGCTGTGGTGTATAAAATACATATGGAGAGGCGTCCCTCCTTGGACATATACACAGCAGACACGAAGCAAAGCATGGATTCTCATAAAGCTATATCTAGATCTGCTGTCAATTAAGAAGCCTGGGAAATCGTTTGGAATCTCAGTGATCATCAGGGTATCAGATTATTGAATAAAAGGAAGCAATAAATTGTATTATGCTTTGATGAAAGAATTAGTTTTTGAAAATACCATGACTGTCTGTGTGCTAAATAGGAATCTGGAGAACAGAATGAGTGAGAACACCTTCCAAAAATGTTTAATTTGCAGCAAGGGAGTAGTTTAGGCATAACTAAGGCATAAGAAGAATAACTGCAGTTGTAAAAAGGCAACAGTGAAATTTCATCATGTGATTCCTTAATGGGGTGACAGGGGTAGAATTGATAGCTCAATTAGAAGTGAAATATTTTCATAAAAATATTTATTTGCTTTTTGAGTCTTATTTTAAGTGGTATATTTATCATTCTATTCATTTTTATACTCTCCAACTGGTTTAAATTTATGGCTCAGTGGGGGGAGCATTGAGGCCGGTTGGGTAGGTGACCAGTGTCAGGCATACTGCTTAACTCTAATCCACTGAAGATGTTGATGAAATAATTAGCATCATTTCTCTGGATCCTCCTCCATATGGGTCTGGAGAGTAAATAACCTTAAGGAACAAATGGAGGAGGAAATGGGAGGGAAGAGGTAGGTGCAGAGGAGGAAGAGAAAGAGAAGGTGAAGAAGAAAAGCAGAAGAAAGAAAAAGAAGACAAGATAAAGTGAAGAAGAGGAAGAAGATGAGGACAGAAAAAGTTGTGTAGTGTAGGGGAGTGGAAAGGAAGTCATTTCTTACCAGGACCTGAGTAAATAGGGAAATGGTAGGTCTAGCCACAGGAGTCTACAATCAAAGGGGGTGAGTAGTTAGAAGGTGTTCAATGGTATTCTGCCCTCAGTCTGAAAAATCCTACCACTGTTTTCCTGATCACAACCAGTCCACATAATTACCTTGATTAACCTCTGCACATGCTATGAATATCACCATAAATGTTCCTTTCACTGGGAATCATTTCTTATCCCTCAGCAATGGGATACGTGTACTTATTGCATTCCTATTTCTCTCTTCTTACTCCATTAGATTTTACTTAAACAGAGTATGTGAGTTTTAATGCTGCACTCCCATAAATTGTGAACACTTCTTAGATCACACACTATTTATTCATATATGCCATTAGAATAAATGATTAAACTGAATCTCAGAAAACTTCATATATTTATGGGGATTGCTTGTTTTTATATGGCTTTAATTTTTCCATACAGGAAGCATAGAATATCTAAATTTTTTTCCCTTCAGTTACAATGATTTAATACAACTTCAATTTTAGAACAGCTGTGGATTTACATAAAAATTGGAAAAATAGTACAGAAAGTTTCCTTAAATATCCATCTCAGTGTGACAATTATTAGCATCTTATGATATATCATAATTAATAACAAATAATTATACATTATTAGTAGCTACAGTACATGTACTATTGGATTCCTCTGTATTTTACCTTATATCACTTACTCATTTCAAGATTCATCCAGGATACCATGTTAAATTTATTCATAGTTTTTTTTAAGATGCTATAGATTGAATTTCTCAGTATTTCCTTATTTTTGATGGTCAATTTTAATAACAACTGAAGGCCCCTTGTTAGTGGAGTTTTTGACACTTTACTTTTAATTATACTAGAGTTACAGGCTTTTGAAGACCATTTTCATTACTTCCTATCAAGAGTACATTGAGATTAACCACACTCATCTGGCTAGAGTAGGATTTGTCACATTTTGGGTACTGTAAAATCACCCTGCTATCCATTTCTAAACTGTACTGTTGGAAAGGAATTAACTGTGCACAGCCCATACTTAAGGAGTTTTTTCTTTAGATTTTTTTGGAGATTTTTCCATATAGTAGTCATGTCATTATCAATAAAGTTCAAAACATCCCTTGAAAACTAGATTATTGTCAAATATCTCTTTTGAGCCCTAGATTACTAAACTTTAGACCACAAGGTGTTATGAGACACAGATTTTCAGTCTGGTTGTTAATTTTGCATAGGTCCTCACCAAACTATACTAAGTACATAGTTATAGACCTCTATCAACTGGTGAACATATAAGGATGTGAATTCTGATCATGATTTTACTGTTTGTCATCATTATGTCTTCAAAGAATATGAGGACTATTTGATTTTTCCATATTCAGTATAAGTTCTGCTAATTTTTTATATGCATCATTTCATTTTCATCTCAAAATGGCACTGTGAGTGTAGTAACATTATTGTCAACATTTTATAGATGAAAAAAGTGAAACTTCGAAATTGAACATGTTAGAACATACCCATATAATAAGTGATGATGTATAATCATATTTAATAATAGTCATGATTGAAATCCACATTTTCATCTTAGACCTCACAATAAGGCAAAAGGTCCATAATTTCAGCAATGTAAATATTTTTACTCATATACATAATGACGTAGCTGTCAGTTAGATCGGAAAGCAAAAGTAGATTTAATGCTATCTACAGGAATTGGGATATCTTATTTTTAATTTATATCAATCATTGCTTTAGTTATATGTTAAATTTTGACCCTGCTGATGTTTTGTTTGCATGGCTTTTAATATTGGCAACATAGAATTCAAGCCAAAGAAGTTAAACCTAACAAAAAAGTTAATATTGAATTCCTAGATGGTTCAGATGTCTCTGATTCCCAGATGTTAAAGATGACACCCTTGCAATTCTCATAGTCTCACTGAAGAAGTAATAGCTAGACAAGTTATTCACCAAATGGCAAAGCAGTACATTTTTTGAAACAAAAATTGTTGACCATACAAGAAAAACTAGAAACTATATTAGGAGATGATTATTTAGGTCCCTAATTTAAGAAGAGCAAGTAGCCCAAAATAAAGAAGGTTAAGTAATCAAACTTTGAATAGTAAAATATTGAGTGTATACTTTCTTTTAAATTATACTTGAAATATTTATGACATTTGACATAGGTTAAAATAACGGAAGGCCTTAACTTTTCTAAAATATAAAAAAGCACATAAAATTCAGATGGTATATTATTATGGTTGGGAAGTAGTAATAATATCAGAAAATTGTTTTTTTTTGTTTTCTCTCCTTAAAAGATTGTATTATGTCAACTCAGTGAAGGCTTATAGCCACAGCTTTCAGAACTCCTTTCCTGTATGGATTTGGGTAAGAGATAGCTTAGAACTTTCATAGAATTCCGGAGTATCAAGTCATAATCATGTGACAAAGTGAGACTTCACTCACTGCTGCTAGCTTGGCTTCAGAATTCCTGTTATTCACAGTCCCCACCTCCCCGCCCCGCCCCCAGAGTTAGGGTTAGGCTCAACACTCACCTAGGTAGGAACTGCACAAAAGAAGTCCCTTTTCCAGCATTGCCAGCTCTTATAACTTTTCACCACAAAGAAAGGTGAATGTTAGAGGATATACACATTTAACCATTTTACAGTTTGCACGAAGTATACATGTATCAAAGCATCATGTTACTCCATTGATATATATAATTTTGATGCCTTTATGTGTGGGTTAAAATAAATTTTATTGAAAAATTCTTCACATGCACCTATTTTGATTTCCCAAGTTGGCAACTGGTCATGCTTGGCTTCTAATATATTCTTTTTAAGTTCCATCTTTTCGTTTTGCACTATTGATTTAGGAATGCTAGTGATTTTTCTAACTCTTTAATTACTTTTTAAAATTTAATTTCTAATATTTAAAGTCTAAACCTGAAAATATGTATGATGTTCTCATTATTCTTATCATGGTTCTGTTTGCCTGACAGAACTTTGGCTCCTATGCAAATGGAAATTGCATACTTTATAAAAACAAATTAAAAAGAAACAATAATCAAAACACTTCTTATACTTCTTATGACAACTTTTAGGATTTAACTAAGCAATATTTAGATAAAAGTTCATAGTCTTGATTATTGTAATAGAAAAAAATTGAAGTAAAACATCAAATTCAAATATGAGAAAATCAAATATTTAAAAAAGATTATTCAAAAGAAAGGAGTTAATAAATATAATAAGAATAATTTTTAAAAAGTGAAAACAGAACCATAGTAGAAAAAACACAGCAACTTAATGAACAATAATACATCACGATTACTTGATTTGTGTTTCAGGAATAGAAAAAGGGGGTCAATATTGTGAAATCTATTAGATAATATTGACCACTAAATAGATTGTTAGAGCACATTGTATAATTTCCATAGAAGACTTATGGGTTCAAAGGGCCCAATCAAAAGCTTAAGAAAAGTACCAAGTATTCTGTATTAATAAAACAAACAAACAAAAAAAAAAAAAAACAGGTCTTTTCATTTCTATAGGTACATGTGTTTTAGCAAAAGTGAGATATCTAAACTCTAGAAGTACAGTTCAGAAATGATAACATAAAGATATTGCAATTTGTGTCCATTTTACTAATAAGAAAATGAAGGCTCAAAAATTTTTCGGTAACTTAAATTCACTAAGAAAGGAAGTATCAATAAGATTTTGACAAACTCATTGCTACTAAATCATTTTCAAATTCATTTCTCAAACAGCTTTGAGTTGTATGCACAGATCAAACTGATGTATACCCAGGAAATTGATGGGGATTCAACACAACCAGACTATGAAATGACTCTGCTGTATGCACTCACATATTAGCTATGTATGTCAAAATATGAGGCAAAATAGCTCAATAAACATATCCATAGTAAAGTTTCTTAAAATATATTTTATACCTCCACTTAGGAATATAAATATGTTTCACACTTTTTAGATGAGAAAAATGAAACTTAGAAATTGAACATGTTAAAACATACCCATCTAATAAGTGATGAAGTATAATCATATTTAATAATAGTCATGATTGAAATCCACATTTTCATCTTCTCAGCACTTATAATAAAGCAAAAGTTCCACCATTTCAGCCTTATGTTTTTAAATGTTGATCATAAAGATATTTGATATGGTTTTGATCAAATAGTAAGAACTAGTAAGTTAAAAAAAGTAATATATTATTTCATTAATAACCAATAAAACCTATTTTATATTTATTCCTCAGGTTCTATACCCCATCCTGGTGCCTCTTATCTTTTCGAAGCAAAATAAAATTGCATTCAAATTGAAATCTTTTTTTTTCCAAGTAATATGTAGAGAATATTATCTTAAAATCTATGTGACTGCACCTGTGTGTAAAATCTGAAATTACATATTTGGAAACAATAAGGACCAATTATCATGAGAAGAGGTATATGTTTTATTTTATGAATTTTAAAATATGCATATGTTATAAAGGATAATATCTTAAATACCAATAGATTTACCAGTCACTTTAATATAAAATATATTGTTTATCAGATTTCCTATTAATTGAAATGTTAAGTTCCTGACAGATACTAAAAATATATATTAGCATGTAAAATCTAATCAGTTCTTTTGACTTTGTTAACAATGGCATGGAAATGGGTTTTCACTCCCATGACTTGTAAAGATCTCTTTACACAAGAGACACATGGATTTGTGTGCTAAGTGTCAAATTGACTCTTCTTGTCAATTTAGGAAATGACTATTTGAAAATTTACTATTGACCATCTGTTCTGTCTACAGAGTGGCAGGTGTTTCTATTTTGCTTTACCAAATCTTAATAATTTATTGGATAGCTTAATGACACTCACAGAGATATAAAGATTGCTTGTTGTTTTTGGTTCACTAGTCAAAGAACATAGCTGTTTTCATTTGAAAAATCTACACAATTTCATCCTAATATGATTGTCTTCAAACAGCCTTCTTTATATGTGGAAAAGTAGAAGGAATTATCTTTAATGCATGTCTAATATATTAAGATGTTCTAACTGAACACAAACTGGAAAACCAATACTTGATTATGTGTGTAAATGGTGTGAATGTGTCTGTAACTCTTCTGCATTTATATAAACATCTTTCAGTATTTTAAGTTATGTTATTATTTTTCTGAGAATAGTATTACAAATTTGTGCAATGTTTACAAATGCACACTAGTAGGTAGGCAGTCTCAGAATGAGTAGCAACATACCAGTGAATTTTCTATTAATGGAGTAGACTGAAATATTTAATCCCTAATATTATTTTCATTCAATCAATAACAAAAATTTCCACAAATATTTTAAAATTCATAATGAGCCAGGTGCAGTGGTGCACACCTGTAACCCAGCAACTTGGGAGGCTGAGGGAAGAGGATTTTAACTTTGAGGCCAACCTTATCAACTTTGCAAGACCCTGTCTCAAAAATAAACAAACAAATAGCCTAAGAACTGTTTTAGTGTATCAACTTTCCAAAACTATCATCTCACTTGAACTTTTTCTATAGCTTCATATTTTTTTGAGAATTTAAAGTTATCTCTAAAGCCATGAATAGGTTCGTGGCCAACCGTTTTCTTTTCTTCTCATTCTTTTTCTTTTTGTTTAACATTAATCCTACAAGATAGTACTTCCCATTGCAGCACATGAGGAGCATTGATAACTGATTATACTACTCTTAGGAATACAAAGACTGTTTAGTGGGTCAGGCAATTACTGCTTAATTTGTCTTTTGTAAAGCCTCAAACTGAATTTTTTTTCTAAAGGTTTTCTTCTACTAATGATCTTTACTAGAATAAAGCATTTCATTTAAACTGAGATTTTAATTTCTTACAAACAATATTTTAAGCAGTTTGTAAAATTTTGTCATTTATTGTTATTTATGTATTCATTTTCTATTGGAAATGAAATCTTACCCTAATGTTAAATGCAGCTCTTTCTAAATAAAATTTATTTTTAACTAATAAATAAAAACAAAATACTTTACATATTAACAGGATAATGTGATGTTTCAGTACAGCAAGCATAATGCTTTTGTCAGGCTAAACACATATTTTTTCATAATTTCATTTTGGACAAAACATTCAAAATTTGTTCCGTAGCTTTTAAAAAATATAGTATATAATTGTAATCTATAGTCATTCCACTGTGAAATTGCACATCAGAACTTCTTCTAACAGTAACTTACTATCCATGAATCAGCCTTTCCCTATTTCTGGTTCTACCTACTCTTCCCAGACTATGGTTACCATCATTCCATTTTCAATTTTTATGTACTGAACTTAAGGATTCCACATGATCAAGATCATGAAGTTCTTATCTTTCTGTGTCTTGCTTTTTATACTTAACACAATTATCTCCAGTTCCATCCAGGTTGTCACAAATGACATGATTTCATTGTTTTTGTGGCTGAATAATATTCTATAATGTATATGTACCACATTGTCTATATCCATTCAACAGTTGATGGATGGGGCGGAGTGTTCCATTTCTTGGCCACTGTGAGCAAACCTTCAATAAACACATGAGTTCAGATGTCTCTTTAATATACTGATTTAATTTCCTACATACAGGGATTGTTGGATAGTAAGGTAGTTTGATTTGAAATTTTTAAAGAAATTTCCATTCTGTTTTCCATAATGGCTGTACTAATTTTACTCATCAACATCATACAAGTTTCCTTTTATTCTTCATCCTTGCCAGCACTTGTTATGTTTAGTACTATTTTTAATAACAGCCATTCTTACTGGGATGAAACAATCTATTATTGTGGTTTATATTTTCATTTTCCTGGTGTGTAGTGATTTTCAATACGTTCATTAACCTGTTGGCCATTTTATGTCTTCTTTTGAGATATGTCTATTTAGATCCATTGTCTATTTTAAAATAATGTTGTTGTTATTATGGTTAATATTATTACATTGAGTATATGCAGTTCCTTTTATATTATGGATATTAACCCCATGTCAGGTTATAGTTTGCAAATATTTTCTTCTATTCTGTAGATTTTTCTTCATTTAGATGATTGTTTCCTATGCTGTGCATAAGCTTTTAGTTTGACATAATAACATTTGTCTCTTTTTGCTTTTATTTCCCATGCTTTTGGGGTCTTGTTACAAAAAAAAAAAAAAAAAAAAAAAAAAAAAAAATCTTGGCCCATTCCAATATCCAATATTCTGAAGAAATTGCCTGGTTTGTTTCTAGTAATTTCATAATTTCAGGTCTTATTTAAATCTTTTATTCATTTTTATAACTGGTGAGAGGTAAGGGTCAGTTTCATTCTTCTGCATGTAGATCCTTTATTGAAAAACTGTCCTTTGTTCTAGGCATGTTATTAGTATCTTCTTCTAAAATCAGTTGCCTGCAGATGTCTAGTTTTACTTATATGTTCTCTATTTCGTTAATTGGTCTATATGTCTTTATTTGCACCAATTATCATGTTGTTTTGATTACTAGAGATTTAATATATCATGTAACACTATAGTATATTTTTAAGTCAAGTAGTGTAATGCCTCCTGTGTTGTTGCTTTTGCTTGAGATACCTTTTGCTATTTGGAATTTTTGTGGTTCCTTATAAATTTTAGTTTTTTTGTTGTTGTTGTTTTCTTTTTCTAGTTCTGTGAAGAATGTCTTTGTTTCCTTGTAAGGATCGCACTGAATTTGCAGATTGCTATGGGTAATATGGACATTTTAACGATATTGATTCTTTCAGTACATGAGCATGGGATGTCTTTCTAGATAGTTTGTCTACTTCAGTTTATTTTAGTAATTTTAATAATTCTCATTGTGAGATTCATTCACTTTTTGGTTACATTTACTTCTAGTTATTTCATATTTTGTAGTTATTTTAAATAGGTTTGCATTATTTCTATTTCAGGTAACTTGCTCATGTCATCAAGTAATGCTATTGATTTTGATATGTTGATTTTGTGTCCTGCAATTTGCTGAGTTTTTAAATAATTTTAATAGCTTTTTATTTTCTTTTTTGATGGAATCTTTGGGGTTTTCTGTACATAAGATCATGCCATCTATAAACAGGGAAAATTTTACTTGCTCTTTTCCAGTTGAGATTCTTTTTCTTTCTTTTGCCTGATTGCTCTGTCTAGGACTTTCAGTACTATATTGAACAGAGATTAACATCTTTTTATTGCTCCAGGTCCTAGATAGAATGCTTTCAATGTTTCCCATGCAGTATAATATTAACTGCTTTTTTATTATATATGGCCTTCATTGTGGTAATAATTTTTTGAATTCCAATCCTCATGATGTATTTATTTTTATCAAATAATTGGAAATTTATATCTGATATTAGGATAAAATAACTCCCAAACTTTAAAAGATGCTAATAGTTCATATTGTTCCCCATAATATTACTTTCTGTATTGCTCAGAAGATTTGTATGACATTTTATTATTAACGAATCACAATCTTCAAGTCAAACCCTAGAGAAGTATATTCTGGCATTCACAATTTTGAAATATTTTTATTACTTTGTGGCTAATCTTTAAATAATAATAAATATTGACATTTCTCATGAATTTCTATGTTCTGTACAGAAATAATTTATTAACTAAACTGCTTGAGATAAACAGCCATTCATCTACTTGGGGCTTTCAAATATCTTGTGTTTCAATATGCAGTGAAACACAGGCACATTCATTAAATCATTGTTTGATAACATACATACTGTTTATCTAAGTATTTGTGTGTACCAGGAACTGGATTTACAATAATGAATAAAATATAATCACTTTCCTCAAGGTCTTTGCAATGGAATGTGATTCCCTGACCAGTAAAATGGTAAATAAAATAAAATAAAAAGTGTGAAAATTCTATCATAACACCTAAAAGAAGGATTTCACCTGGCTTTAGGAGATATTGAATCGTTTCCTATAGTGATAGTGTTCAAACTAAATATTGAATTCATTACTTAGTGGAAGGAGTAAGGGGTGGTTTTGTACAGTCACGCACATAAATATCTGATAAGAAATCTTACATTATGCCTTATCAAATAACAAAGAATGTGTTTACTCTAGCTGAATCCTGAATAAAAAATAGAACATGATGAGAGATAAAGCTAGACAGTCTGACTTAGTTGTTTTATGTGTCAATATAGCAAATTAAAACATTTTAAGCATTTGTGTGATTTTATTTAAGAAAGAAAAATACTGTTTAATAAGTGAAGAACTACTAAATATAAGAGGCAGAACTTGGTGAATAAATAGCCATATTGTATAAGTTCTTCCAAGCAGGTAGGTCTGCAGATTACATTTTATTATTAAGGTTATTCTCAAGCAGTAATTTTTGGTAGCCTTTTGCCTTTAGTCTACTGACTATTTTAAATTTTGCTACATGTTAAATTATGATATTAATTATGAGGATGTATATTCTATGATGATTTCATTTTAAGAGGATATAAAATGATTACAATGACCAAAGTGAAAGTGTATTTTACAATGTAATTAACTAGCACTCCAGAAAATATCTGAATTCCTTCTTTTTGACTACATAGAGATCATGTCATCTGACTGCTGCTGTAGATTTTTTTTTACTCTTAAAATAATGACCTTTATTTCTTTAGACTTTAAACCTGAAAATCTTAGTCACTCTTAAATCTATAGTTTTTGTAAACTCAAATACATGTATATATATATATTTTTTTTTTTGGGGGGGGGGGTTTCCAGTTCTAACTTGGGGATGGATAATGCAATCCAAGCTACTCTGATGGAGTGATTCCTGATTCTGCCCATAGGTCTTCACATGGTCTTCCTCCAAGTAAAGGTAGGTTAATCATTCATTTAAGTAAATACCTCGTCAGCCTTTCCACATACTGTATTAGAAGATTGCAATTTATCTTGTTTCAATTCTCTGCCTTTATCTTTATTTGGTGAAAACCTTGTAAAGTTGTAAAGATTAAAGTTGAAAAACAAATTCAACAAGAGTGGTTAATACAGAGCTTTGCAAGGAGTAAAATTTCAATGAAATTGAATTATTCCTTTATCATCTTGATGATGAGCATTTTGGTATTAAAGAATATGTGCCTAGTTCCCTGGAAGGCAAAAAGTTATATTCTTAACATATGTATTAAGGGAGTATAGCTTCAAATTCCTTGGCCCTTAAAACTATTCACAGTAATGATATATGTAAAAGTTTGACTAAATACTATTTAGTCTATCCTTCTAGATAATGAATGTCCCAGATAGTTTTTTTTCATATGGAAGATGAAGTCATTTGGTACTGGTTAACTACAGCAGTGAGAAAAAAAAAATTATTCTGAATGCCAGGTGTGGTGGTACACACCTGTAATCCTAGCAGCTTCAGAGCTGAAGCAGGAGGATAGCAAGTTCAAAGCCAGGCTCAGTAATTTAGCAAGGCTCTAAACAACTCGGTGAGAAACTGTGTCTAAATAAAATACAGAAAAGGGCTGGTGGGTATGTGGCTCAGTGGTTAAGTGTCCCTGGGTTCAATGCCCAGTACCATAAAGAATAAAGAAAAAATAAAAAGATTCTGAGACCAAGTTCAAGTTCAGAAGGAAAGAGAGAGGACAGTTAAAAGGGCTGTCTTACATGTGCCATTCAAATGTGCTGATGCTCTGAGAAGTAGCTATGTAGTAAATCAGAAAAGAAAGGAACTACATACCTGAGTTCCTTTATTTTGATAGTAGTTTTGCTAGATGTATCTATAACTTGAAACCCTCTGCACTAAGGAACAGGCATTTCCAAGAATAAACTTGTATAACTTATCACTGTCTTTTTTGGAATGAAGTTTATGAGGACATTGATTATTTATACAATATCTGGTTTCATGAAAAGTACAATGGAAAATGTCATTTTTCCCTTTTGTCAGAAGTACCTGGGCCTACTAAATAATTGGGTTGACAATAGGTATCCTGTGAGTACAAATAATGATTCCATTTTTACTTTTATTATTAGAAATTTTATAGGAAAGTATTTTGTTCTGATGCTAGTAAATGTATATGGAGAGTTTTAAAGAATTATTTTTATCTTGTAACTCCATTCTTGGCTTTATTTTATGTTTCTTATTTGGCCTTTTTCTTTCATTTCTTATCCATTTAGTTCAATTTTAATTCATTTTCTTGTGTGGCACGTGTGTGTACACATAAGAATATATGAATATATCACCTTAGATTCTCTTAGAAGAAGACATGGTTTACATAAATCAACATTAAAATCAATTAATTAAAAATGCTTAAAACTGCAATACAGACATTTTTTTCCATAGCATGCATTTTTATAATTAATGCTGAAAAAATTTTTGAGTACCTATTATCTTTCAGGCAATTATCAAGATGCTGGGAAAACAACAGTGAAAAGTAAGGCAAAAATAATTAGTAAATCGTGACAACAGTTAAGAGGTCATGTTAGAAGAAATAAAATCAACTTAATAGCAATAACCCTAAGTGATTTTCTTTTAATTTTCATAACAATAGGTGCCAAATTGATAAAAATAGACATGTATGGCTGTGTTAATGGTCCTCAAAACAATTAAAGCTCTAGAAATGGAAAAGTTGCTCTTGGTCAAAAGTCCATTATTAACCAACAGAGGCTTGTTGAAAAGTTTTTATTTTTGTAGACATAAAATTATAGCTATATTAAGAAAACACCTTTGTCAGAGGAATTACTAAAGGTGAAATGACATGAGTATAAATGCCCCTGTTACCTAGTCTTTCTGTTTTCTTATAGAAATAGTCTACACAATTTTCATACAAAGTCACCATATAACATTGTGAGGAAAATATGTATTTCCACAAAATGCAGTGTTAAGAGGCGTGGCTACCAAGTATAAAGATTTAAAGAAAAGGAAAAAAGACAAAAATATTCCACTTGCCAGTGTTTGCCATTTCAATTCAATGAATGATTACTTCATTATACTGGGTGTATTTCGATAAGTTTTCCTTTTAATTTTTAACAAATTATTTTGAATAATTTTAAATGTATTTAAAAAATAATGCAAGGCATTCCCATCCACATTTCAGCCATTTTTTTCTAATATTAACTAACTATGTAATCATGACACATTGTCAAAACTAAGAAATTAACATTGGTATATTATTATTATCAAAGTACAGAATTTACTAATATTTTCACCAGTGCTGTTGTATTGTCCTGGGATCCAATCTAGTATATATCACATTTCACTTAGACTTGAATCATTTGGAGGAATCAGAGTATTTGTGAGACTAAGAAATTTGTGTTGGTATATTACTGTTGACCGATATTATATCAGACAGAACTGGCCTTCAAGTACTGAGTATTGCATGATGGATACTTTTAGAAAAGTAGATTAACTTCATTGAAACTTGTTTTATTCATTTGCAAATTAAGTTGGCTTAGTATGTAACAATATATATTTCAGAAGGATTTGTAAGGATTGAATAAAATGATCAATGTAAACTATTTACACTCTCCCTGACACATAAGCTCTCAATAAATCTTCAGTCCCTAGTAAGGTCTTAAGATTTCTTTTTATAAACTCTCGGCACATATCTTCCTACCTTATGAAAAAGTTTAAAAACTGCCAGCAGGTGCTAAAGTGCAGAATGGTGGTGTTGCAGAGTTGGGAATGTGCACAACTCTGACTTCAGTAACCTGGAAAGATATTTAGAGTGAAAAATAAAAAATTGAGGAAAGTTTTTCAATACATACTGTGAAGGTTCTTATTGCTGTGTCCATTTTGATATGGAATGACATTCAGGGGACAAGGGTAGACTATAAGCAAAACTGAAGAAGTGTACTACACTGCATAGTCCCTATAGTGTTGTATAAAATTTTAATGCATAATCTAGATCTATAATAATGACTTTATCAGTGATCTAAAGGAAATTCAAAATTTAAGGCATTAGTTCTATTATTTCTTTTTGAGCAATACGCTACCTCAGTTAATTTTAAGGAAAGATCATTTTAAACACAGTGTATGTCACACATTTTTTAAAACTTTTCTAGTTTATAATTTCTAAGATGAATGCAATACTTGGTTTAAATTAACTTGGGATTTTGATATTTTTAACAATTTTATTTCATGCTTCATCTGCACAAAAGCAACATAAAGTAAGTGACTTAAATCTTGGCCTCCCACTGGTCCTTTGAATCATTATTTAAATTCTATAGAATTTCTTTTCTCTTTCAACTTAAACCCAAAATCACATGGGCTCTAAGAGTGCCTCACCCCTGTTTTATAAATGTCAATGCTTCTTAGGTCAAAATAAAATAAGGAATTGAAACTTCATTGTGATTGTTTTCTAAATAAAGTTAGTAATTTATTTATTCTTTTATATACATTTATTTGTTATTCCATTTCAAATTAGAAGTGACTTGTAATTTAATGAATTTTAGAGTGGGCTAGAATTATATCATTTTATCATAGTACAAATGAAATAATCACATATGATGTGGAGAATCACTTACTAATTGTAATATCGTCATGGTTAGTGGGTTTGAAAATTGTTTCATGTATTTATTTGAGGGACAGTATTGCAAACAATAGATGAAAGTTGTTGTCATAGGAGTGATCTAATATTGGTTGAAGTTAGAGAAAGAATTCCTTTTTTGATCCAAATAACTATTTCAATTATAATTCTAATATAACAAATAAATGAAAAACCAGTCTTCATTTACTTGCCATATAACTATTATGCTAGTAATTTACTCAAAGTTACAGTTACAAGTTTTAGCTTGGATTTTGCATTAAAATTATTCTGTATATTGAATTGCAAATTGCTGCTTTGAATAAAATATCTTTTTGCTTTCCATAAACCTGCTAGTTAATATTTTAACATAGATACCATTAATAAAAAAAAAGTCCAGATCATTTTCTTTAACCATGTATTTTTACTTCTTGCTTTGCTGTATCACAATAAAAACCTGTATTTCTTGAAAATCACCCAAATACATGCAATTTCATTATATTAGAATACATTCTTGAGCTATAGTCACAATGATCTGAACAAGTATTTCTTTTATTACAAAGGTTATTTATCCTAATATATTTACCCAAACAAGAGGATATTGTGATAAATAATATCACATATTCAAAGTATTGTAATAAATATATTATATATTCAAAATAGCAAATGACATGGTTTGAAACAGTGGGGTAAAGTAGTCATCAAAGTAACATGAAGAATCACTGCCTAACAAATGTCAGGACAATGAGGACAGGAATTGTGAAGCACCTGAAATCACTGATTTAGGATTAAGTGAAATATGAGTACAGCATAAGAAAACACCTAACTACTTTAAAAGCATTCAATTATCCACTCAGTTACAGCTTAAATCTTGAAAACCATCCTTTCTAGACTGGGGAACATAGATTGCTCTTTTATGTTAATTATATATTTTTATATTATTTGAATTAGTATTTAATCAGTTATTACCTTTATAAAGAATAAGTAATGTAAAAATCATTCTTCTTTCAACCAATAAGAATTTGTAATCATCAATTAGAAATGCTCTTAAAACAATTCCGAGAGCTAGGAAATTATTACTTTTTTTTCTTTTTTATTTTTATTTAATTCTTTTAATTTATTTTAATTAGTTATACATTACAGTATAATGCATTTATGCACTATGATAAGTCACACATAGATGGGATATAATTTCTCATTTTTCAAAGTGTACATGTTGCAGAATCATATTGGTCATGTAGTCACATATATACATACAGTAATAATGTACTTTTTAATTGTCTCTTTTCTAATGAAAGATTAGAATAGTCTGTTTTCTTCCCTATAAATATTGATAGAAAAAAGAAACTTTCCTATGGCAACCAGTGATGTGAGCTTTTAGTTGTTCACTTCTAAATCCAGAATAGTCTCACTATCACTATACCAGATGCTATGGTCATGATGGCTAATAAGACAAGCCCTCTGCTACTCAACATGCTCATGTTCACAAGAGGAAAGATTAGGGTTATTGCAGAATTATATAAAGTAATACAACATATAGTCAGAATAAAACATGGCCTGCAAAAATTACCTTGTTCTTCTTAACTTGTTAATATGTAGATACAAGAAATAGAAGATGGAAGTATTCTCAACTTCATTTGCATATACAATTTTACTATGGGAAAAATTATAGAGATACTCAGATTTCTTTGAATTAAATTAGATGTGATTAAGTGTATTAAAAATATAAATCTAATTTTTTAAGAGAAAAGTAAGAAAAACAGAATTTGACCATGGATTATTCACATTGTAACATATGTAAAATGTACAGGAATCAAATGGAAAATCATCAGAGTAAAAGTTTGGGTAGACTTTATCTAGATCTGGTATCACCTCCAGCTGGGCAAAATCTTCTTGCTATGTTACTCTGACCACAGCATCACTTTCTATGTTACTCTTACCTAGTGATGTTCTACAGCAGGGACTATATCTTTCTAGCTAATCTCCACTTCCTAGCACGGTACCTCATACAGAGTAGGCACTAATTAAATGTTTGTTGATTGATTAATCAATGAAGCACCCACTTATGAAACACCCACTAATGGTTTAATACCATTAGCATTAACAACTCATCAAATGCCTAACTTCCCTGACCCTGAATCTGAACTTACTCAAACACAGGTTAAGATATGTCATTCTGTTGGAATATTTTGGGGGGAAGAAAAATGGTTCACAACCATATAATCCACTAATCAAGTTTATCCATCAAGAGAAATACTTAAATTGAAATTCTACCTTACACATTGAGCAATTCTCCAGTTAGTTGATGTGAGGCAGATTTTTTTTTTTTTGCCAGATTAAAATAATGTTTATTCAGTGTTCTTGAATTAAGTTAAAGAATATGCATTCATTAAATTTAATGAAGAATTTAATTTTAAACAGTCCTATTAAAAGAGATGAACAGATATTGCTTGTGGCCTTTGTAGTAGCAACAGTGTTTCTATATTTTAATAAAATAATACAATTAAATTAGACACTCTTTAGAGATGACGGTCTAATTTAATTTAGTCTAGATTTTAGACCCAACTCCTTTTTTAGATGAGGCTGCAAGGTGGGGGCAGGTTGTGTGGTGAGCAGTGGTATATAGCACGTTAGTGGCAGAGGTGGAATTCCTGGTTTCTAATTCAGTATGCTTCTAATCACACTTCAGAGCCATCATCTTGTTTTTAGTCTAAATATTGATCCTGCCTACTAATCTGCAACCTCTTGTCCTAGCTGTTCCATCTCTCCCTATACCCTAGATTTCTATGCATCTAGCCCAACTGAAAAGGGGTGCACTTGCAATTTTATAGAAACATTTTGAGGCAGATTTTTAAAAGACCAATAATCTTCTCTTACAAATAAGACTAAATGTTCTTTTTGAAACTGTGGAGTCAAGGACCAGTTCTGGAAACGTTCTAGCTGAAGGACTGCCACTCTTCAGAGAACTGATTCAGATACGAACTTTATCACACCTTGTAATTTTTAAGTCAATATCTATTTTGAGAACTGGAAGAAAGCTTTTGAAACTGTCTTTAGAAATATAAATCATGCTTGAAATGTATGTATGCATGTGTGTGTTTAGAAGAATTTTCTGAATTCACTGATTTTCATCTATTTAAAATCTTAATGAAGTACATCATTAGAAAATGTTATCAGAAATGAGGATAATTATTTTTAATCTGATGAATTTACTTTCAAAGATAATGATGCCACAATATTGTCTAAAACCATGTTAATGTGAGGTTTGAAAATTATCTTTTATATTCGGAAACCAAAGGAACTCATATGAATAATTGAGAATGAATATTTTGCCATTTGCAAATTTTCTTGCCAATAGCTGACATCAATTATAGTGGTAATTTACGAGAGACAACATATATAGGCTTTAATTTTAAAAACTAATATATACCATAGAGAGGAGTTTGGGACAGAAATAATTTAAATTCAATGCATGTGAAATTTATTAATAATTTGAGTATAGGAGCCTGTTATTGAGCTGAATTATATCCTGCCAAATTTCAAATGTTGATATTTTAAACTTCGGTACCTCGGCATGTGATAATACTGGGAGTGATAAAGAGATGGAAACATTTATTACCCTGATTTTTATCAGTACATATTGTATACATGTATTGAAATACCACATTGTACCTTGTGAATAGGTATAATTATTATATTAATTAATATTTATTAAAATGTTTAAGAAGATGGAAATGTTAACTACTATAATTTAAGCATTATCTACTCTATGTGTATCAAATTATCCACTATACTCCGTAAATTTGTATAATTAAAATAATTCTTAATGAAAAATAAATAAGTTAGTGAATTTATAAAATATCAACACTACTTGATCTGAGACTTCTAGCTTGCAGAGCTGTTAGGAAGTAAAGTTCTTTTGTTTAAGCCACATAGTCTCTAGTACTTTGTTATGGCAGCCTTGGGAAACTAATAAAATAGTGTTTCCTTTTTCAGGTGAATAATCTTTTATAAAACTAGTGATTATAAATACTAATAGTACATAATTCTATTACTGAGCTTCATCCACCTCTGAACATACTTTGAGAAGCAGACTCAATAAGTTTTCTTATGGTGGTATATTTATGAATTTTAAACAATGTTAAATGCTACTCCCCAAATATAATGGACAGACACACTCTATTTAACTACCCTCCTTAGGTGTGAAGAACATGGTTGATTCTTTCTTTCCCTTAGTGGATTCACTTACAATGACAGGATTTCCCTTGGATACAGTGGGAAGAAATATATTGGAATAAAATTTCGAAACAGCCAAGGAAGGACTGCATTCAAACACCTTTGTACATTTAAGGGAAAGGCAAAATGTACTAATAGGAATTGGCCAGAAAAGGAACTGTAACCTTCTCTGAAGTCTCAAACCTAACTTCTTCACTATTTCCTTATAGATCTATTCAAACAAAAGGGAATGCAAGGAAAGTGGTTGGTTTGCAATTTTTCTTTAGATTTGCTACTTCGTGTTGTTTTAACAAAGCCTTTCACTTATTTATGAAGATGTCTTGAATTATTTGCATCATTCCATTTGCCTGCCGTCTACTCACATTATTTCAAGGTTACTCTCTGAATTCATTAATATTTGTGTTCAGAATGATCATTTTTGATTTCCCAGTTGCAGCCAAAGAGGCTGTGCCATTTCTTAATGTCCGTCAGTATCACATTTCTTCAAGGTTTTTTTTAGTAATGGGTAAGGAGATTGAAAATAGCAGATTATAGTCTTCTCTGACATTATTCATCAATTAAGAAAAAACAGCTATGAGACATTCAATTTCTCTAGGTTCCCTTTAAGAAGCATGTTCAAAAAAACTTTATACATTTCCTAGATAGGTTTAAAATCTACATTTAAAGTTTAGTTCATGAGTTGATGTAGCAAACATTTACTGAATACAAACTTTGGATGAGAGGTTAGATTGTGAAGTAGGGGCACAGGAAAACAGTCATAATTTTTCTGCTCAAAAACTAAAAACAACAGCAAAACTGTGATGATACTGCTGCCAAGATTTAAAAATGTGTAATTTGGATTGTGTTTCATATCATTGAAAGGAGTAAATGATTTTGTTTAAGAAACTTCTCATACTTGTTTTATTAGCAATATGAACTTTCATGATTTAGCAGGTTTTTTTTAAAAGTATCAAATTTTTTAAAAAAATAATATTCTATTTTCTTTATATTTACTAGTTTTATAATCAAAATTAGATTTACTTCCTTCTTTAAAATATGGAAAATATAATACCTGTCTTGCGGATTTATATTTGCAATAAAAATATGAGTTTGTATATGAACATATATAAACATACACCTATATATAAATACAGATGCAATGTATATATGAAGTTGTCCACAGTATATGTGCATATATGTACAGTCATGCACCACATAACATTTCAGTCAATTGCAGACTGCATATAAGTCAGTGATACTATAAGTTTATACCACCCCATGACATCATAGTCATCTTAGTCTTTGTAAGCTCTTTCAAATATAATTAATAATATTAAAATATTAATTTTAATAATTTATTTTTTAAATTTTTAATTTTTGTGACATTCCCACAATGACAAAATTGTCTTAACAATGAATTTTTCAGAACATATCCTTATAGTTTAGTAGCAGGTGACTGTGTATGTGCATATATGTATATATGCATATATATGTATGTATATATATATATATATATATATATATATACACACAATATGTGTGTATTTTTTTTTTTGGAAAGTGGGTTTTGGTTATTAAACACTTACCAGAGAGTCAATGCGTGTAAATTCTGTCTGTGTGTACTTACACACACACACACACACACACACACACACACAGTAATGCTTTGGCAAAAGTTTGCTTATCCAGAAAAGTTCTAATATGTAATGTTGCCGATTTCTCTGGTATAAGTATTCCCTTCAGTGCTGAGGGGCCTGCCCTTTCAGCATTGACTGTGGGCAGCTTGAGAGCGCAGAGAAACCCCTCTGGAGATGGTTTCAGAAAACTGCATCTGCTTTATTGTGCAGCAAAAATAGCTTTTATAGTGGGTATGTGCCAATTTACATATAACCGTCACGATAGGCCAGAGGTGATACACAACATATCATATTACCAGAGTCCAGACACCAAGAGTTCAATAATTGCCACATAGACTGACCTTGTACCAACAGGGCAATAACTTCTTGTCAAAGGAGCAAGGAAATGGAACTTGCCAGTGTTCTGACCGCATTTTTGTCCCCAAACATAGTATTCTATGTTAGGACTTCCCTGCTGCACAATGAGCAAGATAAGCATTCTTCCATGAGGGTCCAGAATCAAGCCCACCAACATTTCAGGGCTAATACTGAACTATCAACATTATGTGTACCAGCTCGTATGATCTCTGAAAACTTAATAATTGGGTTTGAAATCTAACACAAGCCAGTTCTGGTCACCACCATACTATAATCCAACCATGTAGTATAACACTAGGAATAGCTAGGTACAGTATAAATGCCAATTTTTATTCATAACTGAAATATGAACATATAGAGAGAGAAGAAAAGAGAGAAGAAATGCATTAAAGTTTATGTGTTCTCTGCTTATTGCTCAGGATGTGAGCCAAGAGATTCATTTCTGGCTACTCTCTTTAACTGTTCTTTATAATTACTGGGGTGGGTTGGAGCAGATAACATCAGAGGAAGGCATGTTTCTCAATATGTAAATACTGTGTCCCCAAGACTTAAAGGGTGCAAAGTGGGTTGCACCCTTAACAACACATGTACCTATTATTCATTTGGATGTCCAGGCAAAATATAACACAGTTTATATTTATTTGTTTTCATCTAGATTTTATGCTCTGATTACTCCTTTCTAGATGCCATAGAAAACAAGGTATGTGTACAGTCACTTGATAGCAGTGTTAGTGGCATTAAGACTATATGGTCATGTTGCCTTAAAAAAAAAAAAAAAGAAGAAGAAGAAGAGCTTTTGAGTTCATTTTTAAGCAGACACAAAATCGCAGTAGTAGGATTTCATGTGAGAAGCAGATTGGGTTAGAGACAAGCTGGGTTTAAGAAAAACTGACAATTAAAAAAAAAAAAACTCTGTCTTATGGGAAAAGAAAACCTAATTATTTTATTTTGAGACTTTGTTTTCCCTAAAATCACACTTTGAAAAAATTCTAAACTGAAGGAAGCAAACATTCCCTGTGGAGAAAATTGTATTGTTATCTGTTCAAGATAGACTTACATGCTTATAAATATGTGGATAATAAGAAAGGGGTGAAGAGCTTTCTGTCAACAGGGAGTCTGGTTTCCAATCCATAAACTTTTGGGATAGTTTCAATAGGAACAGAGGTTACCAATTTAAAGTTTTTTCATTGTGTGAAAAAAAAAATCAATCCTAAATCATGTACTGGATTGGTAGTTGGACCATCTGAACATAGAAAGGCAATGAGGAGCAAATCATATACTGCTTAGATCTCAGTTACAGATTCCACCTCACAATACTGCTCCCTGATCTTTCTGGTCAGCATTAGGCATCCATTCTCTAATGTCCCCCCAAAATCTGGTGTTTATTATTCCCATTGCATTTGTTAAACTTTATTAAAATTATCTTTTAAGTAGTTTATATCCAGCATTGACCTGGATTTCTGGAGAGAATAAGACTGCTCATGTTTGTAGTATGTATGAAAGTTGTTTCTGCCCAGACACTCAGTAGAAAGGTCTATGAGAAATTGAAAAATTCTGCTCTCCTTCCCTTCCCATGTTTCCTTGCACTGTTCATTAGCTTTGACTTAATAATTATATGTATCCACTAGTGCTAGTGCCTAAGGAATAATCCCAGGGCACCACAAATCCCTGTTGGGATGAGGAATTGATGCAACAGGTGTTGTCCTTCAGCATTCATTTCCACTTTGCATACTCCTGAAAGCCAGACTCATGCTTTAAAATGTATACTCTCTGTCTACTCTTAAAGATACTTCTTCCTCACAGTATAGAGTCAAACCCTGTTGACTTATTCTGTTTGTGCTGTGATAACAAAAGACCTAGGACTGAGTAATTTATAGGAAAGAAAAATTAATTTCACACAGTTCTGGAGAATAGGAAGTCTAAAATTAAGACATGTGTAGGTTGTGTTATCTGGTGAGGGTTGCTTCCAAGATGGTGCCTTTTGTTTCCTCACACCATGGAAGAGCAGAAGAAAACAAACCAAAAACTGTGTGAAATCTCTTTTATCAGGTTCTTAATTCCACTGAGGAAAGATAAATTATCATGGTTTAATTACCTCTTAAGTGACATGCCTCTGAGTACTATCACACTGAAGTTTCAATGCTTGAATTTTGAAAAGGACACATTTAAACCATAGTGTCAATCAGAAGTCTTGTCTAGTATTACAATTAACAATGGTTCTCTGATAGCTATAACACACTGGTTGAAAGACAACACTTCCTAATTCACTGTTTGGACCAAAATCTGGTCTAGTATCCACCCTTTAACACTTGCAGAGCTGATAGCCTAAGGAAATTTTAGCTCACTAGCTTAAATCTTAGCCTCATATGGAATATAACTGATATATATACATATATATTATATATGACAAAGTAGGTTGGCTAACATTTAACTATTAAATTTAACTATTAGAACAAATTTAAAAATTAATAAATACATGAAATGAGAATTTAAAATATATGTGTCTGAGATAGACAGGAAAGTAAAGCAGAATATTAACATGAAACAATAAAAATCTGTACAAGAACCATGCAGAAATGTTAGGTCTGAAAATATAACTTTTTATAATTGTTTAATAGGCTCAACAAATGGATACATATCATAGTAGGTATGTATGTCTTGACATTCGTTTTTTGTCTTCTCTAGATCTATTCTCCAGATTTGTCATCTTGTTCTTACTCCAAGACTTATGCATTAAGGAAAAATAATGCCCTCTTACTTTTTCTTAGCATTAGTCAGTGGGTTACACAACAGGAGATCTGAGAAAGAAGAGGTGATTCATATATTCCTGTGGCACCTCCACTTCCTACAGTGGTTTTGCTGTGTCTGTTTCTTCCCTATTAAATTTGATTTGGTGTTGGTAACTGTTCTCTCACCTTGTCTTTCAGGCACAGAGTAGTAACAGTTAGATGTTGCTACCACTGAAGTATTTGACTATACTTTATTGGTTTCCTTTAGCCCTGCCTATGCCTTTGAAAGAGATCCTTTCATTACACCATTCTCAAACATCTCTTTTGAAGGTACTTACATGTTTCTTGGACCCTCACCTTACTTGCCACAAGTGACGGAGGAAACAGACCTTTAAAATAGAATTTTGAGATTTAGACTTTACATGTTTGAAGAATGCACTAATTACTTCCCAACTTGGGGCAAATAGAGAACCTATAAACCACCCACACAGTGGCAGGAGATATAGTACAGGTGTAGGTCAGGATGATGGGAGACCAAGTGGCTGAACCATTAAGTTATTGTAGTGATGCAGAGGTTTCAAAGACTGTGGTGAGTTACTGTAACATTTTACATATTGACCATGGAAAGAGTACATGGAGAAAGTCTACTGAAAGTCATGATGGATTTATGGCTGCTTTCCCACAGAAAGCAGCTTTCTGTGGAAAAGGTATGGCAGAAAATTGGTAGACTTGAAGGTACTGAAGATGGAATCTAGAAAGTGATCTTTTTTTTTTTTTTTTTTTTTTTTTT
The DNA here is from genome assembly GCA_025594165.1 of Tamias sibiricus. Taxonomy (NCBI): domain Eukaryota; kingdom Metazoa; phylum Chordata; class Mammalia; order Rodentia; family Sciuridae; genus Tamias; species Tamias sibiricus. The sequence continues at coordinate 135,497,516 of CM046658.1, read as the reverse complement.
TTGGTTCCAGGTTTTGAACTCAGGGGCACTTGATGACTGGGCCACATCCCTAGCCCAGTTTTGTATTTTATTCAAGACAGGGTCTCACTGAGTTGCTAAGTGCCTCACCATTGCTGAGGCTGGCTTTGAACTTGCGATCCTCCTGCCTCAGCCTCCCAAGTGCTGGGATTATAGGGGTGAGCCACCGCGCCCAGCTTCTAAAAAGTGATCTTAAGTCAATAAAAATAAAATATCAGATAATATAAAATTTTAAGTGAATAAATCCTCAGTATCTTTCAGTAGGTTTGATTCTGGTTTGTTGTTGTTGTTTTTTGTTTTTTTTTTTTTTTTTTTTTTTTTTTTTTTTTTTTTTTTTTTATTTCTACAAAAGTCCCAGGTGCTATCAGTGTTGCTGACTTACCAATGCAAAATTGTAGAAAAAAGTCAAAATATTCAGAGTAGGAATGTCAAATTGGATCTATCATGTGCAATCTTCTCAGTTTCTCCTTTCTTAATCATAACTTGCAGAAGAATCCAGGAGAGAGTTCCTTCATCATGGCATTAAAAAAAATGTTTCATGAGTAAAGTAGCCTCATTGCAAAGCACTTTGTGGTGGCCACTACAGGCTGGAGAATGATTCAAGATGTAGCTATGAATTTGGATTCCTGATGTCTATGCGAATGTGAAGAAGTATAGGTCAGATATCTGTGTCTGATCATCAGAAACAATGACAGGGGTAGAACATTTCAGTTCAATGAGAATCTGTGGCAATGGCTAGACAATTGTTATGTCTCTAGAAATAAACCAGATGAACAACTTGGAAGTATGTTACTGGTACATATTAGCATAAAAAATTAGGTATATGGTCAGACATTAAAATATCTCATTCTGCTTCCAGAAATAAGTAGGACCTTATTAGCTGGGGTGGGGGGGGGGGGTCTTGTCCCTGAGGGATAATTATGAAATCCTGCTAGAAATATATTATGTGATTCTATTTCCAAACCCTCTACAGAAATGCTAACTAACATTTTCTAAGGAAAAGAGAAAATTCAGATTTTCTAAGAAGTCATAAATATTGGCATTGTGCAATGATAAATTCTATAAACCCAAAACTTTACTGTAGTTTATGACTTAGTGTGAGCATTTAGGTCATAAATAGGCTCTCAGCCAACATGTACTTCTCCATCTAACTACTACAAAATAAGTCTAGCTATTCATGATTTTCTAGTTCCATATATATATATATATATTTTTTTTTTGTTTGTTTGTTTGTTTGTTTGTTTGTTTTCTCCTGAAGTGATTGTCTCCCTGGATACTTGTGGGAAGGCAAATTAAAATCTCTAGGGGAGTTCTACCTGACTCCCTGACAAGGTATGAATCTTCATTAAACTCAGTTATTCAAACACAGGAGAGACTTTGAAATGACTATGGATTATTACATATCTCAATCCAGTAAGTGATGATAATTTTAGTTGTCACTTAAAAGTCCCTTTACTGAAGCAAATCAAAAGAGTCACTCCATGATAGTATTGGCCTAGAAAATGCACTATTTGCAATTCCTATCAATAAAGATAAGAAATAGTTTCCTTCCCTATGTTAAAGATTGCAGTCCATCTTTACCGTAAGATCATCAGTGAACATCATTTTGGTGTATTGTCCTCTTTCATATTACAGGTTGGGGAAACCTTCAACACTTTTCTACAAATCAAATCATTCTGATCATAGAAGTGGAGGCAGTAGCAACTGTACTAAATCTAATGTCTTCCCTCCCTTTGTCCCCAATATTCTATATACAAACCTAGCATTTTAGTGATTGGGAATATAGATTGGGAATTTTGATTGGGAACATAGTTGATAGGAATTTTTGTGTTTTTCTGTTGAAAATATAAATTTTCAATGAAGGAAGAATAAGAGTGGAAGCTGAAGAATGAAGATTGTGCTATATTAAATAGTCTCTGACCATCTGTATTCTGGTTTTGCTCTTCTACACTTTATGATGTTCATAAGAAATGCAAACTAACCAATGTGGTATTTAAGAGATTATTATGTGTCTGTCCATTGATGGTTCTTGTATTTGTTTCCTCCCAGAAGAGGCCTTAAGTTTTGATATGTGATCTCCTTGTCCTAAAACTTTACAGTATGGACCATGGTTTAAGTACTTAACTCTTCTCTTTCCCCTTGTCAGTATCTCAGGCCCACCCTTGCTCCAAAGTAACAACATAATAAATCATCTTTGCTTCCACCATTGTTTTAGGTACTCACACACATCTATATAAAATTGGAAACAAACAGAATGGGGAATGGGGAAAGTAGGTGATGCCCATGACTTTTAGGAATATATGTTCAACCTAGAAATCATAACTAAGTAAGGGATTAAGAGGGTTAGCAAAACACTCATATATCAAATGGAGTGAAGAAGGCATACCTAATTAGTCTTAATACATTATATTACATGAAAGGGTATGTGCTCCAAAAGGAAAAAACCTTGGAGATCCTAATACCAAGCAATTCTGGATTTCAAGTTCAGATAAAGGAAGACTACACATTGTTTTTTCTTAAAGGTTCATGGGCATTATTTAAATCTGCTATTATCCCTAAAGGAGGAGCTCTTTATATCTTTGGATTTTAGAAATAGATCAAAATTATTATTAGCAGTAGTACTAGTAGTAGTAGTAATGTTTATTTTATGGCAATGACCATGTTGTTCCTAATAATTTGTTTTTCTGTTTTTGCTCAGTCTTTATCTTATATACCATTACAATACATACATTACACTGAAATCCTAATAGGACTCAAGTAAGACTATGTAGTGTAGAGTTCAGACATCAATTTTTCTGGGTTTGATTTTTGCCTCCATATTATATATATACACTACAACTTGAAAAGGTTATGTAAACTTTCTGGGCTTTGGCTTTTGTATGTGAAAAATGGGGATAATAACTGCATAATCGTGTTGTTGCTAATCAATGGAAATACGTGAAAACCACTTAAGATAGTGTACAGAACATAATGATCACTCTGAAAATCTCCAATTTTGGACACACTCTGAATCCGCTGGTAACACAAAGATGAAAATGATATAACAGATTTATGGGTTCCTGGTGAGTAAGATATATTGTAAGTATAGACCAATTTACTGGATGGAAGGAAGAAGTGAGAGAAAAGTATGAGTCGATACTGAGATATTGAACATAGCTTTATGGGAAGCTTACCTGTTGGAGAGCAAGATGGATGAGGAGATCTATGTTGAAAACAATGAGGAGGCAGACAGCACTTCTGTTTTCTTTCATTGCTTTTAAGAATGGAAAGTGATTGTGGTTAGCAATAAGCTCAGGAAAGCCATTTGTATTTTAAAGCCAAGCCATTCCAACTTGCATTTGCTGACTGGTCCAACTCATATAAAAAATAATAGAAATTCTTGTCCCAAAGTTCCAGAGAAGTATTATTTTATAAGTTTAGATGTTTTTAGGACCCTTGAATTCAGTCATTTACAAGTCACATATATGTATAATAGCAATTTCCCAAGCTTTCCAAAAATGAAAATTGCATTTTATTATTCCCACCACATTTTTATAAATTGTCTTTTGCTAATATGAATAATACCTGCTGATTTTAGCAAGTTAAATAGTATATCAAACATTAAATATTCAAAAAAGTTTAATTTTTTTCTCCATCTCCTCCCTTTCTATTGCAGAGAGAGAGATCAATATTTGCCTAGAATCTTCTATGCCTTTATCTATCTTTATAAATTCATTGGGAAATACAGATACAAAAAGAATATCATACAAATTCATTCCTATTTATAGTACTTTGCTTATTTTTCCTTATTTCATTTTACAGAAGTAGGATTATACTATACAGGGTTCATTATGTAAACTCAGTGGAAAATCCAGATGTGTTTACAGGACAATGCACGTTTAGACTAGAGTGGCCCAGGCTATTAATTAACTTTGTTTTGTATTTTGTTTGTAATGCCAATCAAAGTTTCTGAATAGCACAGGGTAAAAAGTGTCACCTTGTCCAATTAATACCATTCTGGGGAAGAGAAAAATTATTTGACATTTAAAATATTTCCATGATTTTTATAGCTTTTGGAAATAGTTTGAATGCCATTACTAATTTCCTCAGTCCTTTGGGGTTTATCATCCACAGTACTAGATTTACCTTTTCAAACTGGAAATTAAAATAACAATTAGGAACTGAAGTTGTTATATCAGAATTTTATCATAATTCCTACTGAGCAGGATTAAAATGTTAAATGGATCATTGTACAGGTTACCTAGTTACTTTAGGAAAGTATTAACACTTAATTCAATTATTTTATTTGACACAATTGAGTAAAATATAGAATAAATTCTAGAATCATATAATAGAAATATCATTTTGAAAAATCACACCATTTTAATTATTAAACCTTAAAAATATGTAAATTAAATATGTCTGTGTAACCTTATACAGTTTTGAAATATATGAGTATGTGTGTACACACAAATGTTATTCAGCTACCATGTTTATAGCTTTTGAATTGTAAAATACAGAGACTGGCAAATCAGATCCACAAGTCAGACACCAGGCAGCTATCAAAATTTTCTAATAATTTCAAGGTTATGGATAAATGTGAGATACAGGGAAATCATTAAAGAGTTCTACACAAAATTGAATTATATTGAACTTCAACTTTCTAAATTTTATATGAAAATAATTACATGGTATACATATACATTATTTTCTAAGAATACTGGCCTCTAAATACATAGATTTGAGTTGTATTACAAGCAAAACTGCAGAGTCTAGGTCAATCCTCCTAAGAGCATTCTGCAGATAAGGAAACACCAACTAGCAGAGACCATGGATGTGTTTCTCTTGTGTTCTGACATTAGTAGGTTTGCAAGAGATTTTGACCTAGTTACATGTCTTCATTCTCTGGATGGACATGCCTCAGCAGGCAGGAAAGACTGGATTTCAAACGTGTAGTTAACCCTTTCCTTTTCAATGGTGAATTAAAAGAAAAAAAAAAAAAAAACAGCTGCTCTCTCAATTCCAGCATTATATTCACTTCACAAATCAGGATTTTTAAAAATAATTTGTTCAATTATATATAGCATCATCATTTAACTCAATTATTGAAAAAAGTTCTTTTACAGTCTTCTATAAAAGCAACCCAAATTAATATGAGGTGGCACAATGTTAAATTTCTTGATTTCAGTTTCACAGAATTGAGTTACCCCATCTTCAAAACCCAAATGATTCAAGGTTTGGGTATTGTTTCATCACATCAAGCAAACACACTTTGCTTTCTCACATAAAATCTAGGAACCTCTCCTGGAGGATTACAGAAATGATGTTTCTTTAAGGCAGTATTTAGGTGGTGGGGAGGACAGAGCGACAAATTTTCACACCCTCTCTGCTACTGGTCAAGTTCTCAACTGGCATTTCATCCTCTACTATACATTGAGAATGCTGGTTACTTTCTGCTAGTCAACAAGGCTACAGTTCTTAGTGGCTTATTTAATGGGGGTTCCCAGACTATCATCCTGGGCTGTGAGCCCTATCCTTTATGATGTTTCAAGACATAGTTGTTCCATTTATTGTGAACTGGGCAATAGAGCAAAATGTGATGTCAAAACAGATCATCTTGGTTTCGAACTATTTTGCATCAAAAAATTAGTATAACAATCTCAAGGTTAAAAAGAAAACAACTATCATCATCTAACGTGAAACTAATGAGATTTATGAAACTAACATTTGAGAAACAGATTCTGTTGCAAGTCAATTAGTTTCTATATTTTTGTTTTTTTAAAAAATAAATAAAACATGTTATCTGATACAACATAAAAATAACTTTTTCAAATAACTTTGGCATAAAAATAAAAGTATAGAGCAATGGAGTAGAGTATGGAGCCCAGAACTAAGTCCACAAATTTATGTTCAATTAGTTTTTGACAAAGGTGCCAAGAATAAGCAGGAAAAGGACAATGTCTTCAATAAATGGTTCTGGGAAAACTGGATGTGCATATGCAGAAAAATATAATTGGATATTTTTCTCTAGTCATATACAAAACCAAACTGAAATTGGATTAAAGACTTAAATATAACACCTAAAACTATAACACTACTGAAAGAAAATGCAAGGGAAAAGCTTCATGACATTGTTCTGGGCATTGATTTAATTTTTTTTAACCTCAAAAGCACAAGCAAAAAAGGCAAAAACAAACAAATGGGATTACATTATGCTAGAAAAACTCATGCACTGCCAAGAAACCAATCAACAGAGTGAGGACAACCTATGAAATGGCAAAAATGAACAAACATACAAAAAACACAACTGATAAGAGGATAATATCCAAAATATATGAGCACTTAACTCAGGGAAACAACTCAATTTAATAAAAGGCAAAGCACCTGAGTAGATATTTCTCAAAGTAAGATAAAAATTCTCAAAAGATTTATGTTCAAAATGATAATATAAGAGAAATGCAAATTTTTAAAACCACAATGAAGTATCAGAAAACATTTTATTCCTGTGTGAATGGCTATTATCAAGAAAATGAAAGATAGCATAAATGTTGGTGAGGATATATAGAAAAGGGAACTGTGGCTGGCTGGGAATGTGAATTAATTCAGTCATTATAGAAAGTGCTATGGATGATCCTTAAAAATACTAAAAAGAACTATCACATAATCCAGCAATTCCACTACTGAATATATATCCAAAAGAAATGAAATCAGGATGTGGAAGAGGCATCTGCATGCCCATGTTCTTTGCAGCACTATTCACAACAGCCAAGATGTTAAATCAACCTAAGTGTCCATCAGTGGAAGAATGGATAATAAACAAAGCTGTACATACACATAATGGAATATTATTCAGCCTCAAAATGAAGGAAATCCTATTTTGTGACAATAGGATGAATGTGGAGAACATTATGCTAAGTAAAATGAGCAAAATCTAGAAAGACAAATATCTCATTTATATCTGGTTTCTAAGAAAAACTGAATTCAGAGGAGTTTAAAAAACTTTAGAAATCAAAAGAAGAAAAGAAAAACCATTCATTCATGTGTCATGCTGAGGTAAAGGACAATAGCCTTTTTCAACTTGTTCATATATTAACTTATGCTGTTTCTTTTTTAATTTGATGAAACATTGTTCATATACGAAATGAGATTTAGTTATTCTTATTAAAACATAAGAATAAACTTACTAACTTCATTACATAGAGTAAAACTCTGGTATAAGCCAGCAATTGAAAATGTTTAATTTGTATTTTTTTGATCCCCAAGTAGAACCATATATTTTTATATATCTATGTTACTGAAAATATCATATATAATGAATATATGAATCTGAATAAACTATACCAAGATGTTATACATGTTATAATTGAGAAATCATTTATTTGTAATTTTTCATCTAGAATAAAAACATTTTTATCCATTTACTGGTTTAAAGAATTTATAGTGTGTCTCTATTCTTTCAATTAATCAGATAAAGGATAATATATTCTAAATTTAATTTGAATGAATCCTAAATATCTAATTTTCCTATTTATTAGTTGGATCAATTATGTACATAAAATCTGAAATTCTCAATAATGAATATGAGATTCTGATTCAAGGATTCACATGGATAGAGTACGAATCAACTCTCACAAAAAATCTCAGGTTTGACTAGAAATGGGAAAATTGGTATTGTCAAGAAAGCAAAGGCCTGAAACAAGGAGAAATTTAAGGTATCAAGATGTCAGTGGTAAGTGGTAAGGCCACTGACAGCAAGTAGGAGAGTTGTTTAAACAAAAATGGGGCAAAACCAAGGACCAGCATAAGCAGCAATGGGTCAAGGACAAGCAAGTAGGAGAGTTGATAAACAAAAATGGGGCAAAACCAAGGATCATCTGCAATGTTCTGTCATCACTGTTTTGTTATTACCCTCCTGATCTGAACTGTTTTCTCCCTGGGAACTAATGAAATCAAGGAAAGTGAAAACATTCCTTGTTGAGCTGCTCGGGACCTCATCAATGAGCAGGTACTTGATCTGAGAAAAAAGAAAATAAGTAGAAAATTGAGAGGAAGAGAATTACACACAGGAGGATTATGGATAGTGGATTGTGGACATCTATCTCAAGATGTATGAAGGCATAAAGCAAGTTCAGATCAATGATGTTCATATTCACATGTTTACCTGGAGACATGATTAGAGCTTGACAGCACAGGGATTTACATTTTAACCAACGATGCATGGAGTCAATCCTAGGCAGTTAATGCAGACTTTTATAGAAGATCCAGGAAAGAGATAGTCATCTGGGAACTTGTGTACTTTTGTGTCCCTCATTATAGATCCGGACCCCTTTCACTCAGCTGCTGCTACATGTGCAAAATTCTCTATTTCCCTAAAGTATCTAATAGCAGGTACACCCAATTGCTTTAGTAATTTCCAAATACTTCACTATTTTCAAAATCAAGCTAACTTTTCAAACTTGATTCCAGAAGAAAATACATATGATAGAAAAATATTCAAATATATATAGAATGGGTTGAAATTATTTTGTTATTTTACATAAATAATTTCATATTGCACATGAAAAATACATCAAATCAGTTTTGAAGTTCACATAAATGAAGCATTTAATAAAATAATAAAATAACCATTGTCACAGATGACAAAAATATATCTATTAACTGCATAGTCTCCTTTTGGAATGGGAGTATTTTATTTCCACAAAGAATTGAACCACTTAATATATCTCCAAAAAAGTAATTACATTGCAACTGACAAATTTTTATTATCAAAAATTTGATTCAATCTGCTGACCCTGAGGTGGAAATTTTCTTTATTATATTACTGATCGCAAGGGTTTTCCTTGTTCCTTTTCCATCCTTATTTTTCACAATAAGTGCCATGAAATAGTATATACTTGCCCTAAAGCCATATACCATTACTACTATATCTTCCCTATGTTAATATAAATGAAACATGGCAGATGTTATAATATTAAGGTTTACATTACAAATACTTTTTCACTTGTCCATCTTAGAAAGGTTCACTTGGTACTCCATGAGGCAAACAATTCTGCCTGTCAGCTTACCTCACAGATCTAGAAATAATGAACACATCAGATGCTGACCTCAAGCAATATTCCTTCTGATTTGTTCCCTTTCACAGCACACTTGGGTTATGCCCCATTACTTCCCATGCATTGTTTCATCTCATGAGTTTCGCAGAAAATGGGAAGGTGGGGGAGAGGGAGAAATAGAAAAGAAGATGGATTTTCAAGTTATAGAAAAATTGCTTTCAATAAGAACCAAATATGTTGAAAGGTAAAATCCACAGCAACTCTTCAAATAAGAGGCAGATCGCACAGGTTTTTCCGGAAGGCTGTGTGGTCCTGTGCTTATTCACTTCCCTGCTCTATAACTAATCCTGAATATGACAAAAGCTGATGGCCCAGATTAACACATTGCTTTGTTGTCGATATTTACACCTCCTGCTTAGTATTACTTGGAAAGTCAGCCTCACTATAAAAATAAACTACATAAAGATAATTTTAACAATTACTATATTCAATGGACTTTCGTTCCACAGTTCCTTGAAAATATTTTTTATATCTCTAAAAGCAAATGGAACTCCTTTATGTCACGTGTATTTACTATATTTAGAAACTAAAATAATTTTTTTCTTTATCTTGTTCTTTTCTTTGTTCCCAGTATGCAAATATTCTGTTTGCTTTTTGTCTCTTCTTGTGATTCATGGGTATGTTCCTGAATTGCAGTGTATGAGGACCAGGAAAATTAGACCAAGTATTTCACTCCTCATAAGAAAACTGAACCTGGCATTAATCTCATACAGTGAGAGAAGTGTTAGCTCATTAAAAGCAATGTCTTATTTTTAGGTGCAATATCTGGAAGACACTATTATCGTTACACAAAACTTGTCTATGGCACAAATTGTTGTCTTGATTTGTTAACTAGGTATATAAATTGTATTCAAATTTTTGTTCTTGTGTATTAATTCTATACTTTGATTCCCCAAATCAATATATTAGAAACAAATATATCTATTACTAGTCATAAAAGTAATTGGGATAAATCTGCGGAAGATATATGCAAGTGGATTCAAAATTAGATTTCTATACTTTATAGAAAAAAAATAAGACCGAAAAGTAAAAAAGCAACCAATGTAAGAATGATTGAAAGATCAAAATAATGGGAAAAAACATGTCAAGAGAGTTCTATTAGAAAAGAGTCTAAGGTTATGATATTTCTGAGAAAAGAGTAAAAATTTATAACATTTTTTATAAAAACAGTGCCAAATCACAGAATGATCCATAAACAAGCTATGGCAGTAAGAATAAAGTAGGAGAAATAGTGGAAAGATAAGAAAAGATGCTCCAACTGTCCAGAGACAATGTTAAAAGTGTAATAACATATTTATTAGACTATTATAAGCAGTAAAAACAAACAAGGCCCAGAAAATATATGAAGAGAGAATAGCCAAGAATTTACCAAAAGTAATGAAAGACAATGAATGACATGTGCATTATTTATGTTGAAGTCCAAGCATAATAACAAGAAATCAAAGCAAAAAAAAAAAAAAAAAAAAAGCACATAAAAGCACATAAAGATAAAGAAGAAATCTTAAAGGAAGGCAGAGTAAAAGGAAGAAATACTACTGTCTTTGCATATTGATGCTGTTTTTTGATTTCCTAAACCACTCTATTAGAAACAAATATATCTATTACAGTCATGAAAGTAATTGGAATAAATCTACAGAAAATATATTGTATTTGCATATGCATTTTGTAAAATGGATAGAAACATTTCTCCTATGTATGTTCATTCTAGATCTTCATGTAATTAAATCAAGAATTGGAAGCAAACAATTTTTTTTTCACTGCTGGTTTTAGTGAAGAAATATGTGCAGCTATCAGGAAATTATACTATTAGATAATACCAATTTCTGTGGAGGAAAATTATTTCATGCCATGTATCAAACAAGTTTTCAGTTTACAAGGGACCCAAGCATAATATCCCTTTCTCTCTTCTCATTCAATATTAGAGGCAGGAAATAAACTCTGTAACTAACTTATCCTGGATAATTCTAATGTCAAAAAGAACAAGCTAAAGTGACAATTTTTTGGCATGTGTATCTCCTGCTGGTGAGCTTATCAAGCTCAGCCACAGCAGGAATTTCTTCTTCCCTTCAATCAGAACTACTGGGTCTGTCTCTTCATTTTTAAATACATCTCTGGCCTTCATTGTATTTAACTGCCACAAATTCAGCAAATAATTAGTTCATAATTAAATAGGATTTAACCTTTTGCCAACAAAGACAAAACCTTGATAAAAGTTTTTTTTTTTTTTTCAATTACTAAATCTACAAGTAAATTTGAGTTCTTGTTATCTATATAGGAAAATTTCGAATTTATAGGGCATGTCAGAGAAATGCCACTTTCTCAGGTCAGTTTTATTATCATTTGATGGGATTATTGCAGCCACCATCTAACAGTTCCACCTGCATACATTATTACCTCTTTGAACTGAGCAAAATTAATTGTTCAAAATTCAGTCTTGGACTATGGCTTAAAAGCTGGTAATTTCCCTATTACTCTTGAGGTAAAGTCCTGAATTCTTAAAATGGATTAAATATACATGTTGTTTGATCTTTAGCTTCTTTAGTCCCCACTTACATTGAACTTTACATTGAACATGGTACGTCCCTCAGTAAAGTGCTAATTGCAATTCACTGGGATTGTCAAGCTTCCACTCACTTCCGGACATGTGCACAGCTTCTTTTCCTGAGGCTTGACTTCTGATCTTCCCCCCAGAGGCTGATTACGCCCTTCAAATATCTTCCTTTAGGAATCATTTTTATGTGTGTTGCAGCAATAAATTAAAACTGACTGTTGTGTATCTCCTCCACAGACTAGCTTTAATAAGGTAGAAATCTTTATTCTATCATTCATTCCCCTCATCATTAGTCATGTTCTGGTGTATTAAGGCACTTGGGCATTTATGGTATGGATGAAGACTAGAGATGCAGGAAGTAGTAGACTGGAAGGCTCCTGAGAGGCCAACCTGCCTGCACGCTGTTAGAAATTCTGAGGGTGATACAAAAATTTTATACCAAGGAGTCAGGGAATGGGGAACTCAGCAGCCTGTGCTATTGTAAATACAAGACCTTTTCTTCCTGAAGACTTTTCCCTGAAGCAAAGATTCAAGATGTCTTAACAAGTGTAAATGTATGGCTTGCCTAGATAGTTTTCAGTATTGGAGTAAGGCAACATTTGTTGAGGAATTAGAAATCAAGTTCCCATCTGTAATGTATGAGTAGATTACACAGAATCTCTAGCTTCCTGAGAGAAAAGCAAGCTGCATAATCCATTCTCAAATGTTATTTTTTTTCTTACCTCCCATGACTATGAGATTAAAAAACCCTCTAATATTAAGAACTTTCTAATAATTTTGACAATTTATTCTGCAGATTTAATATTTGTCCCATTAAATATTTTATATTTAATATATTATTATTGTTGATGTTTTTGAGTAACAAAACTATCAAGTACATTTGGGCATTTCTCTTCAAGTTTTCTTAAAGCAAAACAAAGCACTAGATAAAACAACTCATCAAAAAAACAAATAGGCAAGAAACTCCCAGATACTTTCTGGAGTACTAGGAGACCGTGGTATTTGTAAGTGCAGAATTCCAAAGTTAGCAGGCAATGGTCAGTGTCTCATAGGCATTGATACAGATACAAGCTAAAGCAATAAGATGTTTAGATTTTAAAATTTGGTCTCATTTTCTTTTCTTTTCTACCAGAAAGCAAGTAGAATGAGATCAATCATATTATGTTGTGTGCTTGAATGAACATGTTAAAATAAATTACACTATTACTTACAATTATAATGTACCAATAAAAGCCAACAACAACAACAAAAACTTAATAGAGTAAGTTGGGAAAACTCTGGTAAATGATAAATCAAGGCTATTTTCAAATGTGTAATTTATTGAAAGTTGTAAACTCCATAGAACAAAATTTAGATTATTCAATTCATTTAATATTATTATTTATCTTATTTAAAATAATTCACTAACATGAATTATAGAAAAGAACAAATCAAGAATATTGAGTCCTTATAATATGTAATTTAATCCTTTTGTTGTTGTTATTGTTTGAGAATTTTTAGTCTTCCCCAGAGGATATGAAATTAACTCCAAGTTAGGAAATCTCTCCCTCTGCCAGATACATTATATTTTTATAAATTATTCTTATAATTTTTGTTTCTTATAATCCTATTCTAAGTCTTGAAAGCTTATGAAAAATCATAACTTTCTTGGGTTGCAGTACCCATATTTTGTCATGTGAGAGAAATGATTTGATCTTAATTTGCCACATTTATGTGAGACAATAAAATATGGCACAAATTCGAGGGCAGGATGTAAGAATGATATGAGAACAGTATGACAACGAATTCAGTTAGGGTGTGATAATGTTAAACTGGTGGCAGAGATTATAGAGAGAACTATAAGGATATCTTCTATCACTGAAGAACTATATAATGGAATAGGAATAGATGGCTACATATAGCTCCAAACTGGTAAGTCTGGTTAAATTCCTTCTTAAAGTTCAATGTAAAGAACTCTTCAATAATTGATACTTCAGATTGGCTTGGTGCCTCCAGATGTGGTTGGTCTCTGCTACCATACTGCTGGATCTGAATCCCCACATTCTGATTGGATTAGCTGTGGAATGGGCACATTTATTGACATTTCTTTTATATTCATTAAATTGTAAATGACAATAATATCCAATCAGGGGGTTACCATTTGAATAAATGAGATAATGTTTCTAAAATATTTTAAAATATTTACAACATGTACAAATGCTAACTGAATCAATGCTTTCTATGATAAATAGTTCTCTGCCATTTGATGAAGAACATACAGATGTATCTTTCATGAAATTTTTTCTTGAATGAAGAATAATAAATCTATTAATAATGATATCTAAAATAATCAGAATTCAAATAATCTAGTACCATCTGAATAAGTGCTTTAAATAAAAATATTGCCTTTGTAACTAGAAAATATATAATTGGTTAGATATGGAAATACATTAGTCATTAACATACACAAATTTCAGAATGCTTACTGTGTGAAATAGACAAGGTAGATAGTAATGGATTTTACTAAATTGCCCTTTTTTTACATTTATGTATTGAGAAAACACAAAATAAAACAAAATACCCCAATATTCTGTTCTACAGTAGGTCCTTAATAAGTACTTGTTAAGTTACTGAATATCATAAGATAAACTGGGAGGGAAACAGCTGTGGATCTCCTTTTATATATAGTAGTATAATTTCTGTTATTTTTCTTTCTCTCTGAATCTTGAAACCATAGGCCAATAGTGCTGGCAGTTAGGACTTAGACATTTTATGTTGAAGTCAGTGTGAAGCTCAATAACCTTATTGAGAGAAAACAACCAGAAATAAATTGTTACAAAACCGATTTCCCAAAAGAAAAGCTATCAAGTTACTATGTAGCAAAGCAAACTCATATTGCCAGCAAAGTTGTATCCCCACTGAAAGTTAAATTTGCTGTTTCTATAAATTGTTTATCTTTTTATCTCACTGAAAACTTGAGAATACTTGACCCAATCTACTTAGCTTGCTTTCTGAGAAAATTAAATTTTACTTTAAAAAATTTCTATTTATAAAATTCAGTGTGCAAATATTTTATATTGAAATTTCAGTCTCAAAATTTTTAAAAGATTCTAAAAATCATGAGCGTATGTAGAACGTGCTCTATATATTTCATGTGAAATATAATTTAAATATAAAGTAGTATTCTTCAGGTCCTAAATATACAATGTGTCATTTTCAGTTTATTCAACCTGCTGCAGAGTGAGAGCATTTAGGCTGGTACATATTATTGGACAATGGACTAACCAAAGAAAAAAGTCTGAGTTTGTGGTCTCATTTTCTTCCCATTTGGGACTCACCGAGGTCTCAGGCAATCACATTATTTCCTGCACAGTCTTGAAAATTGTCTCTTGGAAACAGAAAATTATATAAAAGATGAATTTGTCCAGGCATTTCTTAGCAGGAAATGAATGGATAAAATTATAAATTCACATCCAGTGATCTTTCCTTTATGGAGTATTCATTGTTTCCAAGCATTATGAATGTAATCTTTAAAACACTTTTATTTTCACCTTGATAAATCTTCCCATTGGATACATGTATAATTTAGTTAGTCAAACAATAACGTTCTGCCAATAACACTATGTAAAATATTTTCAGTAGGTAAGTACTTAGATCAGAAAAGCTACAAATGTTTAGATAATCATTTCTGTCAACAACAACAACAAAAAGATCAATATTAATTATAGGCTAGATCTCTAGGTAGTAGTGGGACAATGCCATAAAATGTTAATAAGAATTTTATGTTTTAATTTTCATTGCTTTGAAAATACATTCTTATTTAAAGCCCATTTTTTTTTTATAATCATTGTTATTTTTTGCCTTTAATATACATCAAGTATACTTGGACGTGGTAATATAATTGAACTCAGGAAATTACAAAAAAACTTGTTTTTCATCTCTGACATCAGAAAAGCAAAAATAAAATATTGAGAAAATAATCAGGACTTTTACAGACCCGCAAGCACATGCTTATAATTTATAGAAAAATTAGCTTTCATTTCATTGCTCACACAAATAATAAATTAATTACCACAGCTAAAAAGATAATTAAGTGCATGGTTTGGGTTCTGAAATGTTCAAGAGAGTCCTGTGCTACAGTTTGGTTGCTATCTAGTTGTGCTATTGGGAGTTGGTGGAAACTTTAGGAGGTGGGGTCTAGTGGACAGCCATTAGGTCTTTAGGACTTGACCTTGAAGGTATATTGGGACTTTCTCTTTGCTTCCTGGATGCCATAAGGTGAGAAGTTTCCTCCATCAGCTGGTCCTGTCATGATATTCTGCCTCACCACAAGCCCCAAAACAATATAGGTGACTTAACTTGTTCTGAAACACTTGAACTGTGAGCCAAAATAAATCTTTCTTCCCTTTAAGTTGTCTCTCTCAGGCATTTTGTCACAGCAACAGAAATCTGAGTAACATACTCAGATAATATATGCAAATATCTTCCTACTTCTAAAAGAAAAATTAATTATAAATGAGTATGTACATGTATAATGAAACTAATTTTTAGACTAAATTTAAAAAATCATTCTACTGAATCATCTGCTCTCAGCCCTTTTGCTGATTATATTTCCTCCTCCGAATTTCACTGAACACTAGAAACAGTTGTCTCTCTCTCTCTTTTTTTTTTTTTTTTTTTTTTTAATAAGGAGTTAGAAAGTCTGTGTTTCAACTACTGCTGAGATGGTTGATGGAGACATGTTTTATTTTAGAAGAAAATAATTTATCAGAAATAACATGCTGTGCTATGAGTTCTGTAAGGGCAGGGACATTATGTTATTCACAGTTTGTCTCTTGGTTTTCTTAAATTTATTTTCTCATTTTATTAACATATCCTGGTCTACAATTTCCAGGGAGGTTAGAATTATATCGTTTTTATACACCCTGTATCTCTACCCTATGGGTGCCAAACTTTTATTCATCCATTAATTCATTCAACAAATATTTGAGTGTTTATAAGCACTAAGTATGTAATTCAAAGGCATACAGGTCTCCTTCTCATTACATTTTAGAACGTACAAAGGCTATTTTTTTATAAATGAATCATGTATTTTCTCTTTGTAATGGTTTAACAACCAAGTGAAGCTGACATTATGGTGCATATGCTGTGGATGAGGAAACTGAAGCAGACAAGTTCAAATCTCACTATGGTCACAGAGCATATGGTGCTGAGCCACCAGAGTTCACATCTCAAAGACATCCCCTCTAAGGCTTTCTTGGTGGTGCTAAATTCATTTTCAACCCTCTCCTCTTTTATCTTAGGGATGATTCTGAATTTACATTCAAAGTGCTTAATGTAAATTCATGTATTAATAATACTAAAGACTTAAGAAAGATGGAAACTTCTCTGGAGAGTATAGACAGTGATGTGCAACGAAGCATGAGAGCAACACTTGGTTTCACATCATTCTATGGCCTGCCTGACTTGCCGCAAAACCCTAAACTCTGCCTATATTTATAAAGTCAACTAAGGAATGTAAAATGTTAAATTGAATATGACTGTGCACTTAATTACACTAAAATTTGAAAAATGATAGTTAATAATGGCACCGCCATATCTCCAGTAACAACATCACAGAACAATTTATTTTGTATTAGGGTATTTTCTTAGTGGCTGAGATTCTTTTAATCAATCTTTATTACTTTCTTTTAATATTGGTTGTTATTTTGCTTTTCCTTGATTGAACACTATCTCAATTTATCTCTATAAGCTTTATTTGGTAGTGTTGTGATGGATTCTTTTTAATATTTTTGAAAATTCTTCCATATTAGGATATTTGTTTTCCCACCTGTCTGTTCTAGCAACATGTCTATCTTTAAACTTTCTACTTATCTTTTAGTGTAGAATTGAGGATGAAAAAAAAATGTATTTCCTTACAAATAAGGATTATAGAAAATGCTTACCAGAAATCTATATGCACTCTTGATGGGAAAAAAGGAAGAATATCCTTTATACTACATGGGTCATTTATAGGAAATTTTGTGCTATTTTTTTTTCACTTTATACTACATTTCAGAAGATTTACCTCTTTAACTTATTAGAATCTGTATTGAAAAACTGCTAATAAAAACTTTCAGATAAAGCTTGTTGAGTCTCACACATTCATGCGTGAATAAATAGTAGAGCACTGTACACTATAGCAATTTATTTGCCTGTTAACACTTAAAAATAAGATGACAAAAAATACTGGCAACTCTAAAATTATAGATTTGTATCATTATTGCATAGAAATGACATAGACAACCTTGAATCTATTTACCTTTGTGTCATACAAGGTACCCATTGCCGTAGAGAGGCATTCTACCATTTATCCTGGTAGACTTCACATTTATTGTGTCACTAAATGTGTGGTTTTAGGTAATGAGATGTATCATTCATTTCTTGTTCATATTTTGTAAAATAAAATTCTCATAAAATGATGTAGAAAAATGAATAGAATAAATTATTTTAAATATGAAGAGAATAGCCTTAACTCTAGAAACTGTTGAAATATTTACTTTATATATTAGTAGGCAAAATGTGGAAAGATGATATTCATATGTATGTGCGAGTATGAAACACAATGATGGATCTAAATAAAGTTCAACTTTCTGTTTTTCATTTGCGTACTCACTAGTGATCCTTGCTGTCTTTCATAAGTCCAATAATCTTCCAGTTCTGTCATATTAAGATTCTTAAGAAAAAAATTTATTTTAGGCTTGATCAAAACATTATATAATCATAATTTCAGAGTTTATAGTCACACTAGGTGTTCATGAAAGATAAACAATTTTCTGAACTTATTTGCATCTACGTAGTTATTTAACTGAATATGAAAATATGGGAATGAAATGAACTTCCTTCCTGACCTCACACTATTAAAATATCAAAGCATAATATTTCATAGCCTTTGCCTTTCTTTCATTATGTCTAACTACAGATTTTATTGACCATAAAACTATGTAACCCTTCTTAAAAGCTATCCATATAATCTCTTGGAACGATTTCTCTCATTTTATCATTTAAACAGTCCATGGGATTTTATTGCTTCTCAGAAATATTCTTAGAATAATAAGGAAATTGAATATTATTTTCCATTCAGCATCATACTGCTAGTATACTATTTTTTGTACACAATTAAAGGAAATCATTTCACTTGGTCCTGTGCTTCTAAGAATCTCTTCTCAGCATCATCATGGGCATCAGTAACATTAATTATGAATATTCAATTTCCAAAACACAATGAAGTTATCAAATTTCAATAGTAATAGTATATATAACATGTGATTATAATTAGATGCATGTAATGAGAAATATATACTTTTTTGTTTTAATAATTCTTATAATTGTATTACATGAAGAATACTTTATCACTTTGAAGAAAATAAGTGATTCTTTGTTTTAAAATCATCAAACATTTTCAGTAAATCTCTTTGTCCTGTGAACTAAAAGAAGCACATTCTTTTCCGGTATTCTTGAAGGCTCTAACTTGCTTTAATTGTATGTAATCTGAACAAAGTGTTTTTTTTTGTGTGTGTGTGTGTGTGTGTGTGTGTGTGTGTATGGAAATTATCTTATCTGTACATATATTCACTTATGATGGTAAGTTTTCTTTTTCAATAAAAGATTGTGGTATCCCTAGACTTCTCCAAAGAAAATACACCTAAGATCAACTCAGAATTTTCAGATGTTGTAAAAAAGGTTGAACTTTTAAATGAAATCTTTCCTCCCTCTTCTTGTTTTCTTAAACTTACTCAATTCATTCCTCAGTAAATTAGAAGAAACATGAAATTGAAATCAGTTAGGTTACAGAATATTTGTGGTTCTACATAATATAGCATCAGTTGGAGGAAACTTGAAGCTTCATTACTATAAAATTTGAGAATTATTTGTGAATACCAGAAAGTCAATACAATTCTTGACTCTTACTGGCATAGATTATAAAAGTTTCAATATATAATGAAGATCATAATAAACCTATATAACCCATGCCAATAAAGTAAGAAGCATAAATAATATGCCATTTTTCTATAAATACCTAACAATTTAATCTATAGTAGATATAAAAAGTAAGGCAACTCCTACATGAATGCTTTCTGCAAACATTTCTACCATTAACTTATGTCATAAGATAATAATTATATGTGGACATGATAATATTCTCATTACGGGCTTGGGGTGGCTGTCCTTTAAACTAATCTCTGTTCCATCTTGCTTCCAATTCCAAATTTCTCTATATTCTAGCATCTCATTTTATGAATACTATGCTCCACTAATTCATAATCAACTTTTAGAAGACAGTTACACATATTTAACTTGCTTCCATATCTGAGATTTTTTAATGTAGATTATTATATACAAATAATTTAATGTTATTTATAAAAGAAAATAGTGTATCATTTTATGTTGTTGTTGTTTAGTTTAGTTTAGTTTTGTTTGTTTGGTATTGGACACTTAACCATTGAACCACATTCCCCTTTCCTTTTTATTTTTGAGACAAGATCTTGCTAGGGCCTCACTAAATTACTCAGGCTGGCTTTGAACTTGTGATCCTCCTGCCTTAGCTTCTTGAGTTACTGGGATTACAGGTATGTGCCACTGTTCCCAGAGAAATTTTAAAAGACTGAGTGAACAAAATCTGGGAAAAATATCAAAATAAATTCTGTCAAATTGTACATAGTAGTGTTCCACCTTCCTCACTGGAAATATATAAATAAATATTAGTCTCATGAGTTTATATTTCTTATTACATAAATTATTTCAAATATAATTTCATTTTTAAAGTCATACACATTTTTATCACTGTACTGAGATATGAGTTAGCTGGCAGATAATTTATATTTTATAAAAACCATGTGGGACTTGGGCTTTATTTTATTTGGTGGGGGTTGGAGGGTACTGGGGATTGAACTCAGGGGCACTTGACCACTGAGCCATATCCCCAGCCTTATTTTGTATTTTATTTAGAGACAGGGTCTCACTGAATTGCATAGTGCCTCACTTTTGCTGAGGCTGGCTTTGAACTCAAGATCATCCTGCCTCAGCTTCCGAGCTGCTGGGATTACAGGCATGCACCACTGAAACAGGCAACTTGAGCTTTCCTGAAGTCTAAAAGGAATAAGTGCTGGCAAGAGTTTCCAACCTTGATCCTGTGACTGAACTGAAGAACTTCTGCATTGGCTGCTAAGCATGGGCTGCAGGCTATCATTTGGTGATGAGTAATAAAAATGCTCTTGGATGGATGAAGGAATATCTGGCCAAAGTCATCTCACAAGCAACAGACACAGCTAAAGAGGCCAGTATCTTCTTTTCCTTTTTAATAATCAAGATGATATATTTTCCTTGAACTGAATAATAATGGATAATACTACATGATAAGAGGGCATGACAGAAAACCTCTGGTTATCCTGGACCCTAAAGCTAAATTTTCCATGTGGTTCTCTGAGATGAATACATAAAGCACTAGCCATGTAAGACTTATTTATCAGAGAAATGAGGCCAACAAAGGCTATCTCACATACTGTGATCATTCAGGCATATGAGAAGAATTCTCTAAACTGGAAAGAGGAATTAAAGTAGAGCAGAGTAGTTAAAATGAACAAATGACTCAAATACCCAAAGGGCCTGACTTAATCTCACAGAGTACACATTGCCTAGACAGAAATGAACTCAAGCTGTTTGCATCTTGAATTTGATATTATGCAAACAAACACAGTCTCTCTCATCTCCTGAATTTTATCCCTAAATGCATCCCCTCAAAACTTGTATGTTGAAGCCCTAATGCCATTGTCTCAGAATGTGATTTTGTTTGGAAATATGGTCTTTAAAGAGGTCAATCTAGTTAAATGAAGTCACCAAGGTGGCCTATCCACTATGTCTTATGTCTTTACTTAAAGAGTTTAGAACACAACCACCAAACTAAGGAAGACCACTTGAAAAAAGCAGAAAAAGATGGTCATTTGTAACCCATGCAGAAAGCTCAGGTGCTCTGAAGACAAGATGATCACATCTTGATCTTGGACTCCTAGCTTCCAGAATGAGGAGGAAATATACTTCTACTGTTAAGCCACTCACTGTGAGGTAATTTATTATGGCAGACCTAGCAAACTAATACACCTGCTGAATTATTTTTCTCTGAGATTCATGCTTTATTATATTAATCTTAAATCCTGTTGTGTTTTATTATTAGCTTTTTAGGTCTGGTGGCCTATGTAGATTGGATACTCAGTACTTTTTAAAATTAGTGTTGTTATCAGAGTCATTTTTTATTGTCACAACCCTTTTAGAATAGAAGCGATATGACGTCTACTCTTGTAATGAACAAAAAATTGAAAAACAGCATTGTGGCCTTTATTATGAAATGTATTTCACCTTGGTAGGTAAAAACCATAAAAATCATAGTGTTTTTATAATCTTTCTTTATCTGGGTATTCTTAAATGCATTCAGCCTTGCATGGAATTTATAAATGATTCACTTTTTTGGATTTCAACCTACGTTCTTTTAGGGATAATTTTTGTTTGATGATTTCTAAAAAAAAAAAAGAGTCTGATTATATTTTGATTTACAAATCTCATACCCTTAGGCAAGTAAAAAAAAAAAAAGTATCACATTGTTTCAAGTGAGTGTGTAAAACAGATTATGTAAAATAACCAAAAGAACTAAAACTATTTTTTCCCCTACTAAAATGTAACTTACTTGGAAATTTCAATAAGACATGCTTCATTTGAATTTTTGCATTTCTGCTTAAATAAGTTAAATATTTATTCAATAAAACATAATACTTCAGAAAGAAATATCTTCTCTATAATAATGACTAGAATGATGTGCAAAAACACTGAGTGTCTTAAAGATCCACAGGTACAACAGAATTGACAAAACACTTGTAAGAGTCCAATATATGGAGAAGATATTAATATCATGTTAGTTTTGATTTATGATAAGCTGGATAAATTAATGAATGAATCAAATAATAATAGTCATGAGATAATCACCTCTTAGAACTTCAAAACTGATAATAGGTCTAGTTTCTTAAATCAAAGTCATTTTAATCAAGACATATGATTTTGGTTTAGATTTGGAAGAACAGATTTATCAAAGACTCTCCACTTCCCTTTACTGAGGGGAGACAAAAATATATATATTTTTATATATCTATATCATATGATATATGTGTATATCCCAAGCTTTTAATTAGTCAATTTCTTTGACAAATATTTAATAACTGTGAAAATAATTGAGAGTTGCAACTACACATAAAGCTAGATTATCAGCTAAAATCTCATGGTCCCTACACTTGACAGATGATTATGTCTCAGTTAAGCCTTTTCTAATCCATCAGAGCAGAAAAAAGGATATGAGTGGTAAATTTGAAAAGGAAATAAATGCTTCTCTTTTACTTTGTTTATTCACTCAAATAATGTTTTGAGAAATATTATCCACTCTTATAAAATTGCAGACATAATGCATACTTGTGTAAACAGTTAACACATAAGAAGATTCTCATTCTGCCACCAATTTTTGGTCTTATCTTCTGAGTATTCATTCTTAAGATTTTGTAATCATTCTTTGTAAAGCAAATTTCTTTGAAACAATCATAGGAAAATCTCCTATAACTTACTGTAAAAAAGTTAATCTGTTTCTATTAGCATTTAACCAAAAGATATGTCTTTTTTTCTCCTTACTGAAGCTTACTTAACTTCCTTACCCCTTTATTTAGGAGTATAGCAGTAATAGAACTATTCCCACTAAGTAAGTCATTTGCATTGTTCTCTGCACTACTCATCTGAAATGGTTATATATTAAAAGCTATTCATCTTAGAAATGCTGTTTAAATATGTGAGGAATAGAACTGAAAAGGGGAGGGGAATCATTAAATACAGCAGTTCTTAAATTGAAATCTATGTCTCCAAATGCTCAAATTGATATAACTGTGTTTTCTGATACTAGGAAGCTTAGTTGAAGCCTCTTTCTTTGAATGTTTCTACATGACCAATACTCACCCCAAAGAGCACTCTGTTCAATTGCTCTTTTTAAGTGCACCTATAAATCAACATTATGAGAAATGTCTTCAATGTGTATGAATGGTAAACAGTGATTTGAGGCCTTTCATTTGACCTTAAACCTTTCCTATAAAGGCTACCAAGGGAAATCCTATCTTTATTCAGTATCTTAAGAGCAAAATTATTGATTTACTTAGATGACTTTTTTTTAAAGAGCAACAAACTCTTCAGATATATTTCCTTTTCCTATCTACCCTATTTGGTGTTTGCTGATAGCTTAGGTTTTTATTAAAATTTAGAGATGTCTGTACCTTTACCTTCTCAATAATTGAAAATTTGGAGGTTTACTGTAAACACATTACATCAAAGTCTGAAAAGTCCTTTGTTAAAAAAGAATCAATTTTATTGAAATTGAATTCCACAAACAAAATGCAAGAGCAATCGACCAGTTTAATGGGGTTGTTGGTAGCTTTGTGCTTTACCCTGAGATGCCCTGCTGTCTCGAGTTTCAAACTGACTTATTAAAGTCATGAAAGGCTGTTGGAAACCAGAATGTTATGGTCTGTTATCTGCTTGGTCACATCAGAATAGGGAAGTCACTTTTGATCTATACTCAACTCTACTCAGAGTACTTTTAAAAATAGTCAATTATAGTTAAGAAACAACAAAAGATAGTATTTTGGCAATGCCATAGAGATTCAGCCAAAACTAATTCAGAATTAACTGATCATTAGACCTTAATAAATCTGCTTTTATTTTTGTCATAGAGGAAATTTTTTAAAAACCTACTTTGTATTTATTTTGCTTCATGTTCATCAATATTCAGCTCTTACAATTAATGTCTTCCATGATTTAACAAAAATCCTTTTTACATTTATGTCGATTTAGTACCAGATGTACTAGGTCAGGGAGAAGTTCTCAAAATTAATATTTATATTTAATATGAAGAGAGAGGCAATTACACTTTGTGTCACACTAATGAGATTTAAAGGATTCAACTCTCATCTATATATTAAATTATTTTATATTAAATTAAATTTAAGATGTACTGAAATTAATAATATATACACATTAGTACATGAAGAAACACAAATACTAATAATTTGATCTAAGGAAAACATATAAACGAAGTATTACTAGCAAGGAAGAAAGGAAATCCCAAATAGTGTATTATCAAGCAAATTCCACACTGTTTGTAAGTACAGCTTATCACGTTGGTATTTCTGGGATATAGTGCATCCAAGTGTGCCTCAGTTATTTCACCCACGGAGCAATGGAGTGGGGTATGTATACACCAGTTCATCCATAAGTGGTTGAGGCTCTTGAGAATAAAGAGCTGGCAGTGAGTCCTAGTCATGGCTGGTCAGTTGTACTCTCAGAGCAAGATATTTTGGTCAAAGAAACCTCAGGGAAACTGATGAAGGTGCTGGCTGTGGAAAGAAAATTATAAGCGTGCTGAAACAGTACTAGTTAAAGGACAAGGTACCAACAGCCCTTGTAGAAAATTTTTGTTTTCTGAGACAAAAATCTCTGTACCAGTGAAAAGCCTCAGAAATAGTGTCAGACATGCCCCTTAAAAATGAAGCTTAATATGTACATAAAGTATGTGTGTTGCCATTTTTTCCATCACTATAACAAAATAATTGAGATAATTAAGTTAAAAACAGAAAAGTAATTTTCAGTTCATAATTTTCGAGTTTCCAGTCTGATTGACTAGCCCCATTGTTTTCGCTCTGTGGTGAGTCAGCATATCATGACAGCAACAAAACCATTTATACAGGCAAGGGATCAGAAGAGTGAGGAGAGGGCCACTGTACCACATTCTTCTTCAAAGGCACACTTCTGAATGAACTAAACACCTCTTACTAAACCCTACTTCTTAAAAGTTTTCACCATCCCCAATAACAACATTCTGGGACTGAGCCTTTAACATGTAGACTTGTGTGGGATTCTTTACCAAACAAACAGGAAGCATAGGAATACAGTGCAAAGATATATTTCATGCGTAGAATCTCATTATAGCCCTGGAACCAAACCAGAACTCAAAAAAAAAAGGATTGATATGATTTAATTGTTAAATCCTCAGTAATGGTAACATCAAGCCTTACATGAAAAAGATTTTACAATTTTTCCAGGCTGTGTTAGTTAATTTTCCATCACTGCAACAAAACACCTGAGATAATCAATGAAAAACGAGGGAAAGATTTATTTTGGCTCATGGTTTCAATGATTTGAGTTCATGGTGGACTTGCATGTTGCTATGGGGACTGTGGTGAGGCAGAACATGGTGGAAGCACATAGCAGCAGAAGCTTCTCACCTCATGGCAGTCAGGAAGCAAAAACAGACAGGAGGAGGGTGGGGTTCCAAAATCCCCTTCAAGGACAGACCCTCAACGATTTAATGGCTTTCTACTTTGCCTTATCTCTTAAAGTACACCTTGAGAGAGCATCACCTGCAGTTCAACACATTGCTCTTTGGGGAACATGCATCCAAACCAAAGCAAGATGCATAGAAATATGTTGTAAAGGTACATTCCCTGAATAGTCTCACCATAGCCTTGGTATAAAACCAGAATTTACTAAAACAGCTTCTGTGATTGAATTGTTGTGTCATGAGTAATGGCAACATTGAATATTATAAGATCTTGTGTATTGTAGAGTGTGTGTGTGTGTGTGTGTGTGTGTGTGTGTGTATATATATATATGTGTGTGTGTATATATATATATGATCATTTTCATTTGAAACAAATAGCATATGAATATTGCACTTTTCCCAATCATTTATCTTTCTTTCTACAGAAATTTATCAGAGTCATCCATGAAACAGATATACACACATATAAATATACACTAACCATAGAAATCATTGGTAACTTATGAACAATTACACATTGGATTATTTTTCTTTTTTATTGCTTTTATTTATTGACTGTTTTATTCTAATTTGTTATACATGAGAGAAGAATGCATTTCAATTCATAGTACACATATAGAGCACAATTTTTCATGTCTCTGGTTGTACAAAAAGTAGAGTCACACCATTTGTGTACTTAGGGTAATGATGTCCATC
Organism: Tamias sibiricus; assembly: GCA_025594165.1. Taxonomy (NCBI): domain Eukaryota; kingdom Metazoa; phylum Chordata; class Mammalia; order Rodentia; family Sciuridae; genus Tamias; species Tamias sibiricus. Next base: position 135,470,785 of record CM046658.1, on the reverse strand, counting down.
TCATTCCACCATCTTTCCTACCCTCATGCACCTTATCTTCCCATCTCTCCCCTTTGCCCAATCTAAAATTTCTCCATTCCTTCCATGTTCCCCTGTACCACCATTATGGATCAGTATCTGCATATCAGAGAAAACATTCAGCCTTTGCTTTTTTAGGATTGGCTAACTTCATTTAGCATAATATTCTCCAATTCCATCCACTTACCTTCAAATGCCATGATTTTATTCTTTTTTAATGCTGAGTAGTACTTTTTTGTTTATATATACCACATTTTCTTTATCTGTTCATCTACTAAAGGACATCTAGGTTGCTTCCACAGTTTAGCTATTGTGGATTGTGCTGCTATAAACAATGATGTGGCTGTGTTACTGTAGTATGCTGTTTTTAAGTCCTTTGGGTATAAACTGAGGAGTGGGATAGCTGGGTCAAATAGTGGTTCCATTCCAAGTTTTCCAAGGAATCTCAATACTGTTTGCCAGATTGGTTGCACTAATTTGCAGAACCATCAGCAATGTATGAGTGTGCCTTTTCCCCCACATCCTTGACAACATTTACTGTTGTTTGTATTCTTAATAGCTGCCATTATGACTGGAATGAGATGAAATCTTATAGTAGTTTTGATTTGCATTTCTCTAATTGCTAGTGATGTTGAACATTTTTTCATACATTTGTTGACTGACTGTATATCATCTTCTAAGAAGTGTCTGTTCATTTCCTTGACCCATTTATTTATTGGGTTATTATTATTATTATTATTATTGGTTTTAAGTTTTTTGAGTTCTTCATATATCCTAGATATTAGTGCTCTATCTGATGTGCATGTGGTAAAAATTTGCTCCCATCCTGTTGGCTCTCTCTTCACCTCACTGATTATTTCTTTTGATGAGAGTAAGCTTTTCAGTTTGAATCCAACCCACTTATTAATTCTTAATTTTATTTCTTGTGTTATACGAGTCTTGTTAAGGAAGGAGGGGCCTAATCTGACATGATGAAGATATGGGCCTACTTTTTCTTATATTAGGTGCAGGGTCTCTGGTAATTCTTAGGTCCTTAATCCACTTTGAATTGATTTTTGTCCTTGGTAAGAGATAGGGGCTTAATTTCATTTTGCTACATGTGGATTTCCAGTTCTCCCAGCACCATTTGTTAAAGAGGCTATATTTTCTCCAATGAACAATTTTGGCACCTTTGTCTATTATAAGATAACTTTAATTATGTGGGTTATTCTCTGTGCCCTCTATTCTGTACCATTGGTCTACAAGTCTATTTTGGCACCAATATCATGCTGGTTTTGGTACTATTGCTCTGTACCATAATTTATCTGGTATAGTGATGCCACCTGCTTCACTCTTCTTGTGAAGTATTGCTTTGGCTATTCTGGGTCTCTGATTTTTCCAGATGAATTTCATGACTGCTTTTTCTGTTTCTTTGAAGAATGACATTGGGATTTTGATTGGAATTATATTAAATCTATATAGTGCTTTTGGTAGTATGGTCATTTTGACAACATTAATTCTGCCTATCCAAGAACAAGGTAGATCTTTCCACCCCTAAGGTCTTCATTAATTTCTTTCTTTAGTGTTCTGTAGTTTTTCTTGTAGAGGGCTTTCACCTTTTTTGTTAAGTTGATCCCCAAGAACTTCTTTTTTTTTTTTTAGGCTATTGTAAATGGGGTAGTTTTCCTTTCAGGGGATTTGTCACTGATATACAGAAATGCCTTTGATTTATGGGTATTGATTTTATATCCTGCTACTTTACTGAGTTCATTTATTAGTTCCAGAAATTTTCTGGTGGAATTTTTTAGATCCTCATGGTATAGAATCATGTTTTCAGCAAATAGTGATAGGTGAGTTCTTTTCCTGTCCATATCCCTTTAATTTATTTCATCTGTCAAATTGCTCTCGCTAGTTTTAAGAACTATGTTAAATAGAAGTGGTGAAAGAGGACATCCCTATCTTGTTCCAGTTTTTAGAGGGAATGCTTTCAATTTTTCTGCATTTAGAATAATGTTGGCCTTGGGCTTAGCATAGAAAGCTTTCACAATGGTGAGATATGTTCCTGATATCCTTAGTTTTTCTAGTGTTTTGAACATGAATGGGTGCTGTATTTTGTTGAATGCTTTTTCTGCATCTATAGAGATGATCATATGATTCTTATCTTTAAGTTTATTGATGTGATGAATTACATTTATTGATTTTCATATGTTGAATCAACCTTGCACCCATGGGATGAACCCCACTTGATCATGCTGCACTATCTTTTTGATATGTTTTTGTATTCAATTTGCCAGAATTTTTGTATTTATGTTCATTAGAGTTATTTGTCTGAAGTTTTCTTTCTTTGATGTGTCTTCGGTTTTGTAATCAGGGTGATATTGGCCTCATAGAATGAGTTTGGAAGTGTTCCTTCTTTTTCTTTTTCATGGAATAATTTGAGGAGTATTGGTATTAGTACTTCTTTGAAGGTCTTGTAGAACTCAGCTGTGTATCCATCTAGTCTTTGGCTATTCTTGGTTGGTAGGTTTCTGATGGTGTCCTCTACTTCATTGTTTGAAATTGATCTCTTTAACTTGTGTATATCATCCTGATTTAGTTTGGGCAAATCACATGACCATATAAATTTGTCGATGCCTTTGATATTTTCTATTTTCTTGGAGTACAAATTTTCAAAATAATTTCTAATTATCTTCTGTATTTCTGTAGTGTCTGTCATATTTCCTTTTTCATCATGGATATTAGTAATTTGTGTTTTTCTCTCTTTTTCTTTGTTAGCATGGCTAATGATTTATTGATTTTATTTGTTTTTTAAAAGATCCAACTTTTTGTTTTGTCAGTTTTCTCAATTGTTTCATTTTCATTGATTTCACACAAATTGGCTGTGTGTGTGTGTGTGTGTGTGTGTGTGTTATTCAACTACTAGACAGGATGAATCTGCATGTCCAACAGGGGTCCACTTTCATCTAGTCACTTGTGGAAGTGACCGGAAGGCATGGCTCTAAGGGCCTCTTCAGCATGCAGTCTCTGGATAGGTGTATTAGTTACACTGTGGCTCATTAATTCCAGAAATGAATATTCTAAGAGACAGGAATGGAAGCTGCAAATTTCTTAAAGTCAATTCCTAGAATTGGCCACAATATCATTCCCATTATATATATATATATATATATATATATATATATATATATATATATATATATATTTGGTTCCCATTATATATATATATATATATATATATATATATATATATATATATATATATATATATATATATTGGTACCAGGGATTAAACTCAGGGGCTGAGCCACATCCCCAGACCACTTTTGTATTTTATTAGAGACAGGGTCTCACTGAGTTGCTAAGTGCCTCGCCATTGCTGAGGCTGGCTTTGAACTCATGATCCTCCTACCTCAGTCTCCCAAGTGCTGGGATTACAGGCGTGTGCCACCACGCCCAGCTCTATTGAGTTTTTAATTTGGTTTATTGTTTCTTTCATTTCAAGGATTTCTGTTTGTTTGTTTTCAGAACCTCTATCTTTTTGTTGAAGTAATCTTTTGCTTCCTGTATTTGCTTATGTAGCTCTTTATCAAAATAATCTTTTGTTGCCTGTATTTGCTCTATTATGTTACTCTTTAATTCACAGATCATTTTAATTATGTACATTCTGAACTCCTTCTTGGTCATTTCTTCTGCTGTGCTGGCCATGGATTCTAATAATGTAGTATCTTGGTTTTGGGGGTTTTTTTTGTTTTTTTTTTTTTTGTGTGTGTGGTACTGGGGATTGAACTCAGGGGCACTCGACCACTGGGCCACATCCCCAGACCTTTTTTGTATTTTTTTATTAGAGACAGGGTCTCACTGAGTTGCTAAGTGCCTCGCCATTGCTGAGGCTGGCTTTGAACTCGCGATCCTCCTGCCTCAGCCTCCCAAGTGCTGGGATTACAGGCGTGCGCCACCGCGCCCGGCTCTTGGTTTGTTTGAGGCACTTTTTTCCCTTGTTTTTTCATGGTGCTTATATGTTTTCCCTTCTAGCACTGTGGATCTGAGGTGTTACAGTTTTTACCCTATAGACTTATAGTGTTCCTGCAGGGTTTCAATACCTCTCCTATAAGAGGGAGAATAATATTAACAGATCCCAATACAAAAAAGGTACAACCTTAAACCAAATAGCTGCTATTAATATGTTTATAGTTTTGTCACCATATACAGAAATACTGAGTTCAATGATTATCTGCAATGTAAACAGTAGTTTTGCAAAACAGTCTACAGTTTCTGATGGTGGACAAAGAGAGAACCAGGGGTGGGGTGTAGGATGAGATGTTAAGGAGGTAGGAGGTGAGGATATAGAGTCATTGGATCTTAGGAAGCTTGAAATTGTAATCTAAAGAAGTTGGCTAGTAGCAGGAGAAAAGAGAGAAAGTGATTTTGGGGAGACAAGTAAGTGGGAAGACAAAGAGTACAAAAAGCAAACAAACATAAAATTAAAAAAATAAAAAAATGGTAAGATAGGAGATAAAATATTATGCAACTCAACTGTAATATACTATTCAGACATCCCAGTCCTCAGTAGCCTAATTCATGAAAAATACTTGGTTTCAAAAATGTTTGGTATGTGAGTGCGGGACAAGAGAGAAAAAAAGAAGAAGGAATAAAAAAAAAAAAGAGAAAAGAAAAAAAAATTTAAATAAAAATACAAGGATTGCTGGGAGCAGTGGCACATGCCTGTAATCCCAGCACTTTGGGAGGCTGAGGCAGGAGGATCCTGAGTTCAAAGCCAGCCTCAGCAATGGTGAGGCACTTAGCAACTTGGTGAGACCCTGTCTCTAAATAAAAAATACAAAAAAGAGCTGGAGATGTGACCCAGTGGTTGAGTGCCCCTGAGTTCAATCCCCAGTACCACAAAAAAAAAAAAAAAAAAAAAAAAAAAAAAAGGATTGTTTTTATTGGAGTTCAGTATCTTCCTTGCTTTCCTTTCATCCAATGGGTGGGGTTGCCTGTTGTTTGCTGGTACCTCCACTCTCAGAATGGTGAAGGTTATTAAAGTGGGAGAGTTGGTCTTGGATATGGAGCTCCTGGAGGTGGAGTATAGCACTTGCTGGATGGGAAACTGCACCCCAAGGATCTCCATTGGGGCCCGCTTTTGTGATATGGGCATCTGGTCTTATCTCCATATATCACCTGTAGACCTCTAAACTTTATCTCACTCACCTTCTCAATTTCTACTTCCCAGTCAGGAATTTCTCTCTCTGGAGGTCTTGTGAGCGGCACTCTGGGGGCTACGAACCTGCCAATGAGAGCTGTTTTGTATTGGGCAGTTGAAGGCCAAGCTTTGTGAGCTAAGGACCAACCATGTAGCATAGACACTGTGCCTGGTTAGTGGCTGCTGGGGAAAGGGAGGAGTTGGGGACTATAGGTACCTTGATATTGCTTCTAGGCCCTAGCAGGTGTCCCAAGCTGGGAGTTGATCCAACTAAAGATGGCAACAAATGTGTCCCAAGATGGAAGCGACTGCTTTCAGAGATGGTGTGTGGTTGGGTTGGGTTTGGCCGGGTGGTGGTATTCGGTGGCATGTTCAGAGATGCAGTTCTGTGGATACAGTGTTGTGGCTGGTGGCTGTCTCCAGATCCTGTGCGGTGTCCCATGTGTGGGACTATGGCAGTAGTTGCAGTATCCCAAGATGGAGGCTACCAAGGGAGCCCCACTTTGGTCGATGGGATTCCACATGGGAGTGATGGCCAGAGGTCCTGCGTGTGGGAAGCAACCAGGTATCCTGCGTGGGAGTGGTGGCCTGGATTCCAGCACAGTATATGGCCAGGGGTCCCCTGTGGTGCTGATGCCTGTCGTCCTATTCGGGTAGGGCTGGAGGTCCTGCATGGACGACTGGGTAGGAGTCTTGCGCAGACCCCTGAAGCCTGAAGAGTTAATCGGGCCTAGTGGCAGGCAGGGATTCCTGTGTGGAAGCAGCTGTCAGATGTCCTTTAATAATTTGCAGAGAAACAGTATTCCCAGTACTTGAATCCCAGGTCAGGGAGTGACATGGAATGTAGCCTCCCTCTAGCCTTCCATTTTGGATCCCTTTACATTGGATTATCATTCTAAATAAAGCTATTTGACCACATTCAAAGTTTCATTGGCACTTGTATGTAGCAAGTATATGCTAATCAGGCTGGGATTGTGGCTCAGTGGTAGAGTGCTCAACTAGCACGTGTGTGGCCTAGGTTCAATACTCAGCACCACGTAAGAATAAAGGCATTATGTATAACTAAAACAAACAAGCAAATAAATAAATAAGTATACACTAATCATGAGTGCATTTTTTTGGTCTACTATTGTAAGCTGCCTGTCATGGCCAGCCACAGACCGCCGCGGGAGAAAAACTCGGAGGCAGAGTAAAGCTATTACTACTTTTACTTCTACTTTCTTAGAGCTTAGAGAGGGAAAGAAAGATTTTTAGAGAGAAAGATTAGAGAGCTTTTCTTCTTGCTTCTTTCTTCTTTCTTCTTTCTTCTTTCTTCCTCGGGAGCCTTGGCCTAACTCTGACCAGCCATTACTTCTTCTATCTGGTTTCTCTTCTGCAACCGCTCTGTCTACATTCTGGCCGCTCTGATTCTTTTCTCCGACCCGAACTCTTCTTCTGACCGACCGAGCGACTGCACGACTGACTGAATGAATTTCTCCGTTCTCCTAACTCGGACCGCTTTCACCCGGTTATATACCTTCAGCTTTTCGGGTGCCTACAGGTGCGTCACATACATATCAGGTGGAACTTATGACTTCCAGCTAGCTGCAACAGCCCTTCCTAATCAGGGCTCCTTCATACTATAAGTCTCAGATTTTGCCAAGAACATATGTCAGCATTTGACTGAAATAAATATTTTTGCAGATATTATTATTATGAACATATTACCACAATTAAGATAAGTTTAGATATGGAAAATTTCCTAGTGAAGAATGCCAACTAATCAGCACAAACTTTTGAGATGAATTAATAAATGCACTAATAAATCTGATACCATAGTTTTGCTCATCACCTTTTCAAGTGTTTCAAACTCCTTGTGGATATTATATATATATATATATATATATATATATATATATGCATATATATACATATACACAATATATATACACATATATACGCATATATATATACACATATATATATTCATCCAATCTAGAATTTATATTTGTTTTCTCATGTTCTTGGCATAAAATCAGATAGTAGTATTCTCCATTTAATAAAGCAGTTTATACATTTAAGTCTATTATTGAAATTCACCCATTATCTAACTTATTTATATCAACTGTCTAAATATCTGTTCACAATGAGTATTTTTCAAACATTATATTTTGTCTTCATTCTCTTGTTTATACATTCATACATTCATACTTCAAATAAACATCTATGCATATAAAAAGTGAAAGTTACTTCTTTCTTATGGAACTGTTATGAAAGAGAGATAAAATTTTTCTGTTCTGACTAATTATTTTTATGATTTACTCCTCTCTACAATCTCTGCAGTCTTTCACCTATCTAAGAACCCGATTGTACATAAGGATTTGGTTTTCTTATACTGGAAAGGGGTAAAGGACCTTCTATTGATAATCACTGATAACATTTAAATACAATTTTAGAAGTCAGTTTTCTTATAGTAATTTTCTTAGCAATGATTTTGCTATAAAATAGACTCCATATGATTTTTCAATTGAACAAATGACCTTGAATATTACGGTCTATAATTAATACTTAAATGAGAGAACAACTTATGATAAGCAAATAATAGAATTTTAAAATATCTTCAAATAAGCAACAATAACAAACAGATTTTTATGGGAGATAATATTATTTAGGGCATTCTGCATTTTCTACTAAAAACTGCTATTTTAGGTTAACATCTGCCTTTCTTTTAAATATTAAAAAAGCTCTGTCTTCTATATTTTCTCATCATATATTGCAAATTCAGTTTTGCATTTTGATAATAAATACCATAAATTATATATAAAATTAAACATTTTTTTATACCCTGAGAACTGACACATTTTATTTTATGTGAGAGATATTCAATAAGGACCCTAAGTATAAAGTTTAATGGTGGTAGGTTAGGAAGCACTAGAAAGGTACCAAAATCTGATTTTAAATATGTCTGTATTTGGCAAATTTTATGAAATTTGTCAAGTTTAATATTATGAAATTTGTTTTAATATTATGAAATTTGTCTGAACTCCCACCTTTTTAATTTTTTTTCTCATCTATACCCTTTCTTCCTAGTGATTTGTTGCTTTGAGTCATTTTAATGAAAAAAAAAGAAAGAAAAATTACCAAATTCATTCATATAGAAAAATATGTATTTAATATTTACATGGTAAAACAGAGCTAAATCTAAAAAAAAACAGATAATGTTTAATTCAAAGAATATTTACTATACAAGTCATATGTGTATTGTATTGTAATTGGGTTGTTGAGTGACTAATGAAAGTGTACTTTGTCTTCAAGACAGTTATATTGTTAGATATCACAAGGGAATTGTGATAACACCTTATTGGGTTGTTGTCTCATCCAAAGTTTGAGGTCTTTATTTGTGTCAATCACTCAGAGAAGAGATGGTAAATAGGTCATTCATTATAGGTAAACAGGTGAGAGAGACCTGTTGAAGTCTTTTGGTCTTGACTTAAGGGTCTAGGATTTGGCTCTACCAAGAAAAAATTCCTGACACTAAACACGGAGGGAAATGCTGACATAAAAGATCTATAGGCCCTGAGAATAAGCCATGCCTTTAATTCAAATTTTGCACTTTCATGCTTCTCTGAACTTTTTCCTTTCTGTGTTTAAAGTATTTTTGAATAAGCCTAGATTTGGTTAGTTCTATTAGGGCAAGTAAAAAGTATTTACTAGATCATTGCAAAGAAATCCACCTCTTACTACCCTGAAGCCACCATAACTAATGGAAGCAATAACCAAATAGAGGAGAAAAGCTACTTCTAATCAGATATTGTTTTATTAATGACTATCTTGAGAATTGTAAGTTTTATTTAAATTAATGAAGTAATTTCCAGCTGATAGAGACACTATGAAGGGACTGATTTTCTTGAAACCACTGAAATTCTGATTTATTTTATTATGATTATGGCTACTGTAGATGCTGCTACCATTACTGTCTCTCCACTCCTGCTGCTGCTGCTGCTGCTGCTGCTGCTGCTACTTTTTCTTTATTACCATAATGACTACTCTGTCTCCACCTTATAAATGTGCAATGCATCATAATTTACTATGTGCTTTCAAATATACTGACAGCTATACCAGTGTCCACCCCACAGCTTAGCAACATGTTCAAAGGAGGACTCAGCTTCCACAATTCCTGGGGCTCCTCCAGGACAGTCTCTCCTCAAGGCGTGCACTAATTCCAGGATGGAGTAGAGTAATTGACTTTCCTACTTCAGCTGAACTCAGGATAGTCTAAACCCTCAGGTCTGAGATTGCTGGCACTGGAAAAATGAGCATCTCTTCAAAAAGCTTTGTGGTATTTTTTATTCATTTCTCTTTTCTAATTTTGTTACCTCAAGTCTAATGGAGTTATGTAAATGCATGACTGTTCCTAATTATAAAAATAAAGACTTTCAAAGTTTAAAAAAAAAAATAAAAATAAAAAAAAAAATAAATGGCCACTTTAAAAAAAAAAAAAAAAAAAAAAAAAGCTAGATATCTCTTTAGCTATTCTTCATATGCTCTCAGATGAGCTGACACTTGGGCTGCAGCTGGTGTTTGTCATGGCACATGCTGAAGGCCACAGGATTTTGACAGCACCATGTAGTATGCTGAGGATTTTCTATTCAGTTTCCTAAAGCTGTATCCTTGGAGAGAATAATTTTAAATATCCCAGTAATACTTTAAAGAAACTGTATAATGTGTAACATGGATTGCCATCTTTCTATCAGGGCTGAATAGATTCTCATTATTCTGTGACCAAGAAATTTTTTTCTATTTTCAGGTCCTAGTTTCTAAATTAATTCTAATTGCTAGCTGGTCATGGTGGTATACAGCTGTTATCCCAGCAACTTGGGAGACTAAGGCAGGAGGACTAAAAGTTCAAGGCCAACCTCAAAAATTTAGTGAGATCCCCTTATGAAGCAATTTAATGAGGCCCTGACACAAAATAAAATATAAAAAGAACTGGGAAGGTATTTCAGTGGTAAAGCCTGCTGGGTTCAGTCCCTAGTACCAATGAAATAAATAAATAAATAAATTAGCTAATTAAAAATAATTGTACCAGGAATTGAACCCAGGAGCACTTAACCACTGAGCTACATCCCCAGCCCTTTTTAAATTTTTATTTATTTTTTAAATTTTGAGACTGGGTCTCAATAAGTTGCTTAATGACTTGCTGAGTTGCTGAATAGGGGTTTGAATTTGTGATCCTCCTGTTCAGCCTCCTGGTTGCTGGGATTATGATGGGATTAAACTGGGATTATGCTGGGTGGTACACAGCACTAATTAAAATTTTTTATTCAATACAAATTATCCTATGTAAAATACAATATTTGGGTGATAAAAATCAATGTTACTTGGAGCAAATGGATCAAAACTATGGTATAATCAGTCTGGTTTATCGCAAAATCAGATCTTTTTATATATACCCTGGTTTCATTCTTTTCTATAGTTTATTGACGAGTTTTGTGTTCACACTGGGAAGGATGGACATCCACAACTTCTGGTTTCACATCTCAAATTACACCACATGAAAATTGTCTCTTATCTGGCTGAATATACCAGTTTTGGTATATGTTTACCTTAGAATAAGTCCTAAAGACTAACCCAGTTGGTTTTATGAATATCTTATGTTTCTTGTGTATGATTCTTTCCAAGAAGGCAAAGTAATTTTGACAAGAAATTCTTAGTAAAGTTCCCACATTGAGAAAAGGGGTGAATAGATAATAAGAACAGTGGGATGTTTTTTAAGAAAACAGGGGCTGGATGAATATGTACATGTATGACCAGGCTCAGTAGTTTACAACTGTAATCCCAGTCACTCCAGAAGCTGAGGCAAGTGGATTGCATATCCAAGGACAGCCTCAGCAATTTAATGCGACCCTAAGTAACTTAGTGAAACCCTTTCTCAGAATAAAAATAAAAAAGAGTTGGCAATGTAGTCAGTAGTAATGTGCCCCTGAGTTCAATCCACAGTACTTAAAAATAAATAAATAAATAACAAAAAAAAATCCTGAAAAAAAATTTTAAGTATACATGCACACACACAGAGAATCATATTCAAATGCAAGACTGTCATTCAGAGAAGTTATACCAATAGATGATTAGTAATTTAGGGTTCTATCTTCAAAGAGAGGTATGGATGGAACACACTAAAGAAATAAGCACAATGTCATTTTATACTTTGTACTGAATTTTATTATTTTCATAGACATTTGCTTTGATCTGCAAATATAACTAAGATTGGCAAAACTGAAATGATGGTGAAAATAATGTGGGATGGGTTTATCTACAAATCCTTTTTTTCACATTTTATTTGTATAATATAATTTTTTGCTTATAATTCATCTCAATTTGAACTGAGAGATTAATGGAACAAGGCTTCATTTTTTCTTCCATATATTCATCTAAATTCAAACACTAATGCTTATCTGAGTGAAGAATTCCCTTTGCCCTAAAGAAATTGGTTATAGGATTATACACCTGAAATGAGGGCTCAGCTTTCTAATCTAGATTAAACAACACCATGGTTTCTAAAATTCTAATTCCTTGTCATTTGTAATTCCTGTCATTTCATCTCATTTAAGGAAAAGCAGTTTGATATAGAATATTCACATCATCTGTTTTTGATCTTCACTAACCAATGTCAAATGCAATTGGCCTCTGGAACATTTTCATTTTCTTTATCTATTTCCTCCCCTAGGAAATATATAACAATGAGCAATTGCATATAATCTTGATTTTATCATCAATCCAGTCAATGATGAGCTTCATTTATACAGATGTGCTTAAATGAGCAACTGAAACCTGCCTAAACACCATGAATAGCAACTGCTTAGAATAAAGGTTTTAAATTAATAAGAAAATAAGATATATTTTTTCATGTATTTGTTGATTAATTGTGTATCTTCTTCTGAGAAGTGTCTTTTCAATTCCTTAGCCCATTTGTTGATTGGGTTATTTGTTTTTTTGGAATTAAGTTTTTTGAGTTCTTTATATATTCTAGAAATTAGTTCTCTATCTGATGTGCATCTATTAAATATTTGTTCCCAAATAGTTGGCTCTCTATTCATTTCACTGATTCTTTCTTTTGCCGAGAAGAAGCTTTTAGTTTGAAACTATCCCATTCATTGATTCTTGATATTAATTCTTGTGCTACAGGATTCTTATTAAGGAACTTGGGGCCTAATCCAACATGTTGGAAATGGGAGGTTACTTTTTCTTCTATTAGGCGTATTGTCTCTGGTCTAATTCCTAGGTCCGTGATGACTTTGAATTGAATTTTGTGCATGGTGAGAGATAAAAGTTTAATTTCATTTTGTTGCATATGGATTTCCAGTTTTCCCAGCACCATTTGTTGAAGAGACTATCCTTTCTCCACTCTACATTTTTGGCGCCTTTGTCTAATATAAGATAGCTGAAATTATATGTATTAGTCTCTGTGTCCTCAATTCTGTACCATGGGTCTACTCATCTGTTTTGGTGCCAATACCATGCTGTTTTTGTTACTATTGCTCTATAGTATAATTGAAAGTCTGGTATGATGATGCCACCTGCTTCACTTCTCTTGCTAAGGATTGCTTTGGCTATTCTGGGTCTCTTATATTTCTAGATGAATTTCATGACTGCTTTTTCTATTTCTTTGAGAAATGTCATTGGGATTTTGATTGGAATTGTATTAAATCTGTATAATTCTTTTGGTAGTATGGACATTTTGACAATATTAGTTCTACCTATCCAAGAACAAGATAGGTATTTCCATCTTCTGAGGTCTTCTATTGAAGGAGCACTAATTGGGAAGGGCTGTTGTAGCTAGCTGGAAGCCATGGGTTCCACCTGGTATGTATGTGACGCACCTGTAGGCACCCGCAAACCTGAAGGTATATAACCGGGTGAAAGCGGTCCGAGTTAGGAGAACGGAGAATTCAGTCAGCTGGGCAGTCACTCGGTCGGTCAGAAGAATCAGAGCGGCCAGAACGTAGGCAGAGCGGTTACAGAAGAGAAACCAGATAGAAGACAGAAGAGAAACCAGATAGAAGAAGTAATGACTGGTCAGAGTTAGGCCGAGACTCCTGAGGAAGACAGAAGATAGAAGACAGAAGAAGGAAGAAAGAAGAGAGAAGAAAGAAGCTCTAATCTTTCTCTAAGCTAAGCTCTATCTTTCTAACTCTAACTCTAAGCTAAAGCTAACTCTACTCTAAGCTCTATCTTTACTCTAAGCTAAGAAGAAGACAAGAAGAAAGCTCTAAGAACTCTAAGCTCTATCTTTCTTTCTAAGACTCTAAGCTAAGAAGAAAAATCTTTCTTTCCCTCTCAAAGCTCTAAGAAAGTAGAAGTAAAAGTAGTAAAAGCTTAACTCTGCCTCCGAGAATTTTCCCGCGGCACCGTGGCTGGCCACAACAGGCAGCTTACATTCTATAATTTCTTTTTTTAGTCTTATATAGTTTTAATTATAGAGGTACTTCACCTCTTTCGTTAAGTTGATTCCCAGATAATTTTTTTTGATGTTATTGTAAATGGGGTATTTCCCTTTCAGAGGATTTGTCACTGATGTACAAAAATGCCTTTGACTTATGGGTATTGATTTTGTATCCTGCTACTTTGCCAAATTCATTTACTAGTTGTAAAAGTTTTCTGGTAGAGTTTTTTGGGTCTTCTAGGTATATTATCATGTCATCAGCAAATAGTGCTAATTTGAGCTCTTCTTTTCCTATCTGGATACCTTTAATTTCTTTCATCTGTCGAATTGCTCTAGCCAGAGTTTCAAGTACTATGTTAAATAGCAATGGTGACAGGGGGCATCCCTGTTTTGTACCAGTTTTTAGAGGAAATGCTTTCAATTTTTCTCCATTTAAGATAATGTTGTTTGGGTCTTTGCATAAATAGCATTTATGATGTTGAGATATGTTCCTGTTATTCCTAGTTTTTCTAGTGTTTTGAACATAAAGGGGTGTTGTATTTTGTCGAACGCTTTTTCTGAATCTATTGAGATGATCATATGTTTCTTATCTTTAAGTCTATTGATGTGATGGATTATGTTTATTGATTTCCAAATGTTGAACCAACCTTGAATCCCTGGGATAAACCCCATTTGATCGTGGTGCACTATCTTTTTGGTATGTTTTTTTATTCAATTTTCCAGAATTTTGATGCTCAACATCGCTAGCAATTAGAGAAATGCAAATCAAAACAACTCAAAGATTTCATTTTACTCCAGTTTTTAGGATCCAGTTTCGCTAATTTTTCCCACGAACCACAAAGAGCTGGTCAGTAATGTAATACACAAATGGAGTTTATTGATCCAGCTAGCTGGGGTCAAGCTCTCCCAGACGAGATGCAGGAAGCACAAGACCCCGAACAAAGGAAAGCCTCAGATTATATAGCATTACCTATGTCATTGCCCGCATGTGCAAAAGTGAACAAAGAGAAGCCTTGAATTACCTACGTCCTTGTTGGAGCAAATAGCCTGTGCGCACGAAATTCAAATAGCCCACCTGCGGGCGGGAGTTACTATCCTCACATTCCCCCCTTTTCTTATTTGTCTTTTTCAAATCTTTGAAAGGGTAGAGGAAGGGCTATGGAGGAATTAATATTTCAATCTTGTAGACGAACAAATCTCCAAATTTCTTTGGACTCACTCAAAATTGTCTTTCCTGGTCCTACCTAATTCGAATCACCTGACTATACTAACTGCCCAACAGACTCCGGCCTCATTTCCCTTCTAATTTCAAGAACTCCTTACTACTGTAAGGGAATGGGACGATGACCGAATCTAGCTTCTTTGAGCTGAAAGTGGGCGAAGTGATGAGGCAAGTAGTTTGGAGTTCCTTTTCTAGAAGTCAGGTTAGATTGAAGCCTGGGGAAGGTTGTAAAGTCATCAGGGATGGGAGCTTCTATTAGAGAAACAAAAAACATGAGTACTCAATAAATGTTGCAGCATCTGGAACATTTCAACGTATACTATGAAGATGATAATTTCTCACCAGGAGGTATGAGGTCTGAGAAGTTGTCCCCATAATAAGGCCAGAGTGGATATGGCCTTTATTTGGGAATATAACTTTAACATCCAGAGTTATAAGGAATGTAAACACAGCATTTAACTTTTAATCTTACAGATCAAATGTCTATCTTGATAATATGGTAGTCAAGCTACTTAATGTCATCTGATCATATAAAATCTTTTTACTGGTATGACCTCTGTGTCTACTAGTAGAGAACCCTTTATTTCTGTTACTTAGGGCTAGAAAATCATACTACTGAATATTAAGCCTACCTGTGTAGGTAAGGAAGATCTGCAGACCGTACTGACTGAAAACTTTTGCCTTGGCAGTTACTTAGTAGTTAAACTGTTTCTTTTTATAGTTATCAGACACTCCTGACTAAGAATCTCTTTTGTTGCCTCTAGTCTTACTAACTTTGGGGGCTAATATAAGTGTATATCTTAAGTTACATATAATTATTATTTTTTAAGTGCCCAGGAATGGCTGCATTTTTGGTTTTAACTGTTTTTGCTAGGTGTTTAAAATGAAGCAAGTCAAATTGACTTTTGCCTTTATCTATTGCTAAGAGTCAGCTGAATTCCCATGGGAGTAACTCTTGGGGGAAATTGAGAGCAGCTTTTCCATTTTGCTAGTGCCTTCCATGTGGATGGATCCAGGTCTTGCTTGACCATGTTGCTTCCCTTGGAAGCAGCAGGGATGTCTCTCTTTTTCAGGACCCTCCTCTTCATAGCAAGGTCTCTGTTTGGCTTTCTCTTTTCCATTGGTCTCACAACCTCTTTGATCAGGAAGTTATGTGGCCCAGAGTTGCAAAGCTCTTTAGAGAAGCTCCCTGTTTCCTGGATTCAGACTTGACTCTCAGGGCAAGAGCCAAATATAGGTTTTCTTGACCCTTTTAATTCAACTTAAAGTCTTGATCTTTAACATCTAGCATATTGGTCTCACCAATCTTAAATTGAGAGCACGGGGCTTTAACTTTAATGCTTATAACCTTACAGTCATTTAGCTGGGGTCTGTGCTCCCTATCTGTCCTGTAGGTGATGGCTTAAACTAACTCAGGTTGTTTTCTTGAAGCAATACTTCTGCAAGACCTTAACAGGCAACTTTTAGACAGTTTACAAGGAAAATACAAAATAAAATTAATAAAAGTAAAAAAAAAAAAAAAACATTTGGTTTGTGAACACATCTTGAATTTTGACTGAGTTATATACTATAACCCCTGTTTCATAACAACAAGAATCACCCCTTTGACCTTAACAGTAAACAAATTAAAGTTTGGCCTACTTTGGAGCCATTCTGGAATGTAGTAAGGTGGAAGGAAGAGTCTTAATTTAGGTAAGGTGGGGCTCTTTATAAACCTTAGGCCAAGTGTTTTAGTTCTGAAGCTGATCTTTGATTTTTAAATAGAATTTCACAGAGCTTATATACATTGTTACTCAAGTTCACATGAACATTAGCTAACACAATATATTACATAAAAAAAAAAAAAACTAAAGAAAGGCTGAGAATATTTAATCTTTTGTGGAAAAGTAGTAAAATGTTCTTGTATTTTACAATATTAACTTTTATATAGATTAGGCTCTCATGAACTTAAAATACAATACATTTAAATGTATCCCAGTGTAATAAGTAACATAAAGCTTTATATCTTATTGACAACAGGTCTAATTGTAGAACACATTTTAAATGATATAGATAAATCTCTAATGTACTATCTTTATAAGCCTAAAATTATCATACAACTCTATTTTGGAGAACACCAACTTGAGACAATGATCTTTGAAGCTTTTGCCTTGAGGCTTGTATACCTGAAAGATATGAACACATCTAGTACACAAAGAATAATAGCACCACAATTACATTAATGTTTTTATATTAATCAAGTTTAGCTCTTAAAGAAATAACATTATAATATCTTAAAACAATAGTTGTTTGCTTAACCACAGCTGTATAATTTTTAATTTGTTTCAGATTACTTGCTCAAAAGAAACCAAAACATCATAAACACAATATTATGTAAATTAATGTTTTAAGAAATCCTTGTCCTCTTACCACATAGATTAAACCTTGGTTTATATCAGTATATTAACATTTAACCTTAGGGAAGAAAAAACCTTAAATAGCTTTTCCTGATTGTTTTATATACTTATTTAACCGACTTACACAGGCCTTTTACATCACTTACGTAAACACTCTTATTTACTTCATCACATAAAGACTTTCTTATCTTGAAACATTTCCTTTTACTTCTATTGAGTATGGTTTCCATACCTATAACCTTATAATTTATTTCTCTCATGTGTTAATCCCTTTTTCTGTTCATCTTTTGAAACAGTCCTTATAATAATTTGAATTTAGACAAATTATTTCATCTTAGTAATATATTTTGTTATTTATAGTACTCTTAATTGGAACAATAGAAACCTTTGAGCCTTTGCATACATAGCAGTCTTTTATAAACCCTTGTATATAAAATTACACACATCTGTTAACCATTTCATGAGAACACAATGTTTAAGTATATAGAATTATACCTGTTGAAACTTCAACTATTTTCAATGATGACAAAGCAACTATAAAATCCTTTTTTTTTTTTAATTTACCAATTTATGAAAACAACCAATAATGTTACCCAGTGGTATTCAAGGAGTTAATTAATGGCATATTTAACAGTTAGCATTTTAACCTTGTAAATTAATCAGATGTTTATCAAAGTTGCTCACAAATGAGGAATCCCATGTCATATCTACTTTACCAAAATATCAGACTGAACAGTACTAGTTATTTCCTCCATGCTGAAGAGAAGTTCTAGGACCAAGGAATATTAGATAACATTTTACTAGGTTTTTTTTTTTTTTTTTGACCACCTAGAGAGACTTGTGAGTTATGTTTCATTTTAAAGGAACCTTTATTTTCATTTACCCAATATAAATTGAACACTTTTAAATCAAGTGAATTAAAGGTATCCATTTATAAAATTTTTATGAGTGCTCATTTTCTATTTGCCAATCTTTATAACACAACTGTGCACACATACACAATAGCAAAGGCCTTGTAGCTTTTTAGGCAATATCCATTTGCAATGGTACAGATGTTTATAAACTCCATAGCTGAATAGGACTGATCAGTAAAACATTAACCTACGGCTATAGGATCAAAATCATGATCTCAAATATATATATGTATATATATATAATAAAAAAAAAAAAAAAACAAGAGTCTTGAGAAAAATGACTAGCCGGAAACGTAAGCCCAGGTAAAAAGACACTTTTATTTATTTATTTATTTTCTTTTCTGGGGCTTTACCTTGCTTGCTTCCTCATTTGCATTTCCATGCCAGTCCTGGCTGAGGTCTGGAAGTGTGGGGAAACTGCTATTTTTTTTTTTTTTAAGTTGGTAACTAGACAGGTCTAGATAAAATTATGATACCTTAGTTTTGACTGTTAAAACTTTTTATTAATCATTTTATCTCTGACAAATCAACTTTCAACTGCAAGATTCTACTATATATTAGAAAACCATTAAAGACCAGATTGTTATAGTACAATCATCATCTTTTTAAACACGTTTACATCTATAGGTGACACATTAACCAAGACCACTTCTAAGAAACAATTTATAAGATAAGTA
Organism: Tamias sibiricus; assembly: GCA_025594165.1. NCBI lineage: Eukaryota > Metazoa > Chordata > Mammalia > Rodentia > Sciuridae > Tamias > Tamias sibiricus. The sequence goes on along the minus strand of CM046658.1, from coordinate 135,451,957 downwards.
TATTATTGCCCATGTCTTAAGGGGCCAGAAACAGATACAAAAAAAAAACAAAGAAGACCCACAATGACAGACAAACAGAGAGGATCCCCAAACTATGGCAACAGACAGAAGTCTTTAAAACAGACCAGATAGGGGAAATTTCTCCAAGTTCCCAATTCCCACTTAATCACGGCTCTTACTCCAGGTGTCACTGAGGTCCCCACAAAGGAACCAGAAGTGTAAAATCAAGGGTCTCTATGTGGTGACTTTTCTGCATTTAGTTTTCCTAACTTCCCAGTAGTCTGCTTTCAAAAGTTCACCTTACATCTTCAGCATGGAAGTATAATTGCATGCAGTGCCAGGCCTGCCCAAGAAAGTGGAGAGGGGCCTGCTCTGGAGTGCTAAAATTTGTAATAGAAAGTTCAGTCCCTGTCCCCAAAACCAATTAATGCCAATTAAATAATGAGGACATAGACTCGAGGAAAAAGAAATGAAGGTTTATTGCTTTGCTAGCCAAGGAGAAACACAGGGGCTTCCTGTCCCAAAGGCTGTGACTCTCTCGGCCAGGAAGGACAAGAGTTACATTCCAATAGGGGTTCCCAGGGTGCCCAGGTGGCTGCTAGGATTCACTTGTTAATTTGGGAGATATTCATTTCTTAGATCCCCAGCAGTTATTTCCCTCCTGCAGTGGGTCTGCTCAAGGCAGCCAACTAGGAAGAAAGAGATAAAATTTTCTCCCTAATCCTGCTTAGTAAAGGGGGATAAGGTTTGTCAAAGTTCTTTAAAACAGCTCAAAGGAGTATCAGGCTTACTTGTCTCATCACCCATTTTGCTGTTCAATTTTCTTATATTTATATCAGAAAAGACACAAAATGAAAAAGCAGACCAGAAAGAATGAAAGAAAGGCTGTAAAAGTCACACACACAAACCCAACAACCACACAAATTCTCAAGGCAGCCTCACATTCACTAGGACCAGTCCTCCGATCACTCTCTCTCTCACATACACTCTCTTCCAGATCTGGATCCTTACTTGGCACCAATCCAAATGGCATCCACCTGGACTGCCGGTAATCAAGGAGCTCTAGGACATCCTCCACGATGCTGACCCGTCTTCTGCCCTAGGCAGAGGTCCCCCAGAACAGATGAGAGCCTTGCTCTCCCAGAAGAGAACATAGTGTTCCCTCAAAACAGATGAGGGTGGCCAGCCCTCTCGCCGCAGTCTTCCAGAATCAAAGACTCCGATACCATTGGCTGTTTGCCAGTTCAAGGGAAAGTGATACCGGGCAAGCCCCCAGATATTAGGGTCCAATTTTGCTAATTTTTCCCACAAACCACAAAGAGCTGGTCAGTAATGTAATATACAAACGGAGTTTATTGAGCCAGCTAGCTGGGGTCAAGCTCTCCCAGACGAGATGCAGGAAGCACAAGACCCCGAACAAAGGAAAGCCTCAGATTATATAGCATTACCTACATCATTGCCCATGCGCGTGAAAGTGAACAAAGAGAAGCCTTGAATTACCTACGTCCCTGTTGGAGCAAACAGCCTGCATGCGCGAAATTCAAATAGCCCGCCTGGGGGCAGAGGTTACTATCCTAACACAGTCAGAATGGCAGCCATTAAGAACACAAACAACAATAAATGTTGGAGAGGATGTGGGGGAAAAGGCACACTCATATATTGGGGAATTAAGAACACATCGACCGAATAGGAACTCTCTGGTTGCTTCCCACTTCCTGTTACAGACCTGGCCTAACCCCGGAGGCTTTCCCCTGACGTGGAGTGGGAGAAAAAACTACCCTAAAGATAGGGTAGTTATTCCACCAATAGGACTTGCCCATGTTCTTTACTATAATCTTTACTATAATCTTGCCCATATTCTTCTCTATAATCTCTTTGCTGATTGGCTTATGTCCCATATAAATGTGGTCCACCTTCCTCAATAAACTTGAGTTCCAGCACTGACCGGCTCCCTGGTATTCCCTGTGTCTTCTGAAGGTGGAGGAGGGAACACCAACGACCTCTTACCTTCCCATTTTCGTCTTACCTCTGAGGCAGGCTCTCCCAGAATCTCTGCTGGACAGAGAAGGTTTGATTCCCAGGTTTAGGGAGAGCAACAAACTTCAGCCCCTACCGTAATTTCCCTACACTCATACATTGCTGGTGGGACTGCAAAATGGTGCAACCATTATGGAAGGCAGTATGGAGATTTCTTGGAAAACTTGGAATGGAACCATCCTATGACCCAGCCATTCCACTCCTGGGTCTATTCCCAAAGGACTTAAAAAGAGCATATTACAGTGACACAGCCACTTCAATCTTTATAGCAGCACAATTCACAATAGCTAGATTGTGGAACCAACCTAGATGTCCCTCAGTAGATGAGTGGATAAAGAAAATGTGGTATATATACACAATGGAATTTTACTCAGCAATAAAAGAAAATAAAATAATGGCATTCACAGGTAAATGGATGAAGTTGGAGAATATAATGCTAAGTGAAGTTAGTCAATCTCAAAAATCCAAATACTGAATGTTTTCTCTGATATAAGGAGGCTGATTCACAGTGGTGTTGGGTCAGGGTACATAGGAGGATTAGAGGAATGCTAGAAAGGTCAAAGGGGAGGGCGGGGAAGGAAGGGAGTAAGGGGGGATGGAGGGGAAAAAAGAAAAGGTGGTTGAATAAGATGGATGTCATTATCCTAAATGCATGATTGAAGATTTAAATGGTACAAATATACATTGTATACAGTGTTTTGTAAAAAGATGCTCTATATGTTTATTATGAATTATAATGCATACTACTATTATACATACTACAACTTTGAATAAAAAAAGAAATTAAAAAAACTGTCCAATCTTACAGATATCTGAGTAGCAATTTTCAGCAATTTTCACAAAGAAAGCTTTTGCCACTTTATTAAAGACCCGAATGATGAGAAGATAATCCAGCAAACACAACAGGATGATTCAATTAGATGAACCCAGAAGGAAAATGGGAAATACATTGACTAATAATCAATCAGTAAAAATGGGTTTTGAAGGTTCTTTAAAAATATGACTGAAATAAATAAATGTTGACAGTTGCTTCAATAAAATCCATGTTGACATGTTTTCTTAAAATAAAACCTTTAACATTGGCTCAAAAAAAAAAAAAAAAAAAGAAGATATAAAGAAGAACCTTAAACGTCATCATGTAGGTGAGGTAAGATTTTGGTGTTATGGGAAACTGCTAAGAATGCTGTGCACCCACAAACATACACACACATGCATGACACACAAATATAACACACACATCTTGAAGGTCAGCATAGTTAGAAGGAAAATTAAAAATGGTTTTTCCTCATCTAGAATGCAATATATTATTTTTAAATCTTAGTATGTTAAATCTTCTATTTTTCCCCTTAAAAACTGAAGGTGGATTTGTTAATTTTTATTTAATAAAAAACTAAAAACTAAAATGCTTCAAACATATGAAATAGGAGCATTTTTTAACTTACTTCCTTTTGTTAAAACTATTATTGTACTCAATTGAAAGAAAAAGTTGTTGAGAATTGAAGTATATTCAATATGCATTCTACTAAATTACAATACAAATGCAGGAAAATGCACAAATCCTAATTATGCAGTTTGAAATCATAGCAAAGTGATCACATGCATCTAACCTAACCATGGCCCAAGTTAATAAGAAACAGAATGTTACCAGAATGTTACCTGTAATCCCAGGGGTATTCTGTTCAGAATAGATAGAAGGAAAATAATTAAAAATGCTTTTGCCTGATCTCATATGTAATACATTCTTTTTAATATGTTAAATCCTTCCTGTTACTATCTTTATCTTTATCTTCCTCCCCCAATAAAATAATTATTCTGATTTCTAGAATATAGTTTTACTTTTCTTGATGCTTCACATATATAGAATCATACAGTAAGAATTCTTTTGAGCCTGGATTATTTAATTCATATTATATTACTGATGTGCATTTATGTCTTATAATACACATTCTGCTTCGTTATCATATATTATTTCATTATATTATATATTTGTTTATATATTGGTCATATATGTTAATGTTGTTTACTGTTTTATCCTATGTTGATCAATGCCATTGTAAATAGTTTTATAAATACTTGTTAAGACCAGGCTTGGTGGCACACACCTGTAATCTCAGCATCTGGAGGCTGAGACAAGAGGATCTCAAGTTCAAAGCCAGCTTCAGCAAAAGTGAGGAGCTAAACAACTCAGTGAGACCCTGTCTCTAAATAAAATGAAAAATAGGGCTGGGGATGTAGCTCAGTGGTCCAGTTCCCCTGAGTTCAATCCCTGTTTACTCACCCTCCCAATAAATAAGTAAATGTTTTTAATACTATTATGTATATAAATCTTTGGTTATTTAGTCATGGAACTACTAGGTTATAGAGTAAACATAAGTGTTTTAGTGAATTCTGCCAAAAAATTCTTCCAAAGTGGTTGTAATAATTAAAATGTGGAATGCTACCCCAGCAGTATACATATTACAGTATCAATTGCTTGACATTATACCTCAAATTTTAAATTATCACTAATAAAATTTTAAACTAATATAGTCTTGATATAGTGATATTGAATCTTGGTTTTTAGCTTGTATTCTATTAATGATTAATTTTGAGCAGCTTTTCATATTTTCTTTGTCCATTGATGCACTGCTGTAATAAAATTCTGAAGTCTTGAACAGTTTTCATTTGGTTTGTATTTTTTTCCCAATTGATTTATAGATGACATCTATGTATTCTGGATACATATCTTACATTGACCATTTGAAGAACAACCATATAATTTGTTAACTAAAGGGTGATGTATTTGCATATAAATAAGTGCTATTTATAATTACACTGAGACAATTGTCAAAAATCAAAGTTAACCAAATAAAACTATAATGTATATTGATCCTTGTTATATGTAGAGTAAAAATATGTTTTCTCTCAGTGCTTGCCATTTTTCTCTCATTAATATATCATTTAACAAACAGAAGTTCTTTAATAAATTCCAATGTTACTTTTTGTATGCCTTTCTTTAAATAAAATTTGTTTCAAAACTCTATTCCAGCCAGGCATGTTGGTGCACACCCATAATCCCAGCAAATGGGAGGCTGAGAGGCAGGATGATGGTAAGTTAAAGAACAGCCTCAACAACTTAGTGAGACTCTGCATCGGGAAAAATAAAATGATTGAGGAATGTAGTTCAGTGGTTATGTGCCCTTTGTTCATCCTCAGTACCAAAACAAAACAAACAAATAAACAAAAAAACCACTCTTTATTCCATTGGTCTGTTTTTATCCCTACTGTAATTATTGTATTAATTACTGTAATTCTATAATAGGCTATGAAATATGGTAATATTATTCCTTCATTTTTTTTTTCTTATCCAAGATAGCATTGGATACTCTTGGCCTTTTACATACTTCTTTATATTTTACATCAGATTGTCAATTTCCATAATAAATTTGCTGGGATTTTTATTGATTTGTGTTTAGATATTTACTTTAGTGAGACTTTCAATCAATATGTATGACATACCCCCCCCCCATTTTTCAAAACTTCTTTATTTTCCCTCATAATATTATCTAATTTTCTTTGAATATGCCTTGGGCAACTTTCATTTGAGGTATTTTTTAGACAATTGATACATGTTTTATATAGTTAAAGTGAATTTTTCAGAATTTTAATTTATTTTTAATTTTTTACATATAAAAGTGTTTTATTTGTGAAAAAGACAGTTTTATTTGTCCCTATCAAAACATTTTATATTTTATTTCTTCTTCCTGTTATATTTATATGTCTGTTACACTTTTGACTGACTGCCAGTAGTAATAGTAGGCATTCTTTTCTCAATCTTTTTATAGTCACAAAGGAGCATCCCATGTATGCCTGTGTAATGATGTTTGAACTAAGCTATTTGTGATCATAAAAAGTTCTCATTTAGTGAAATTTGTATCATTTTTTAGAATAAGAGCAAACAAGAATATAAAATAAAAGTCTTTGCTAGATAGGTAAACATCATGTTTTTAATACTCAGTGAATAAATTTATAAAGCAGTTTGATTCTGCAGACACTAGAGAAAATTATACTACTTGCAGTACAGAAAATAAGCCACATTGAAGGCTCCAACAATCAGATATTCAGACAGATTTCAACAAAACCACACATACTTCTATAAACTACTTGACACATTCTTTGAGAAGGCTTTGCTTATCTATCAGTTTGAAATTCACACCCATTCAAATACATATCAAGATCATGATAAGCATTTCCTCTAAAGCCAAAGAATGGTAAAACAAATATCAGATAGTGAAATTCATCCCAAGACACTGAGTAAAGAAACTCATAAACTATTAAATTTTATTTTGCTCATAAGAAAAAGTAGTTTGGAAGGCAAAGAAATAGCCCAGGTGTGCTTATTACTCTATGAAGCACAAATTTTATGTGTTTTGAAAATAGCCTGACTTTTCTGAAGAATTTTTTAATGTTTATTTTGGACAGGCAAATATTGTGGAGTTTATTTTCAAAGTTTCTTTAATTTTTATCTATGTGAAGTAGAAATGGTTTAGAAGTTCTTTCTCTCAAAACCACCTTCTCTAAAAATAGGCTCCTTACAATTTCATATGGGTGAATCTCAGATTGTTTCTTAAAAGGGAATAAAAATTATTTTACATGAAGAATGTCACTGGAATTTTGGTGGGAATTACATTGAATCTGTATAGTACTTTTGGTAGTATGGCCATTTTAACAATATTAATTCTGCCTATTCAAGAACATGGGGAATCTCTCCATCTTCTAAGGGTTTCCTCTATTCCTTTCTTTGAGTGTTCTGTAGTTTCCATTGTAGAGGTCCTTCACCTCTTTTTTTTATATTGATCTCCAAGTTTTTTTTTTTTTGTTTGTTTGTTTCTTTTCTTTTTTTTTTTTTTTTTGTGAGTGGAATGGTGGGATGGTTTTCATATTTTTTCTTTCAGCCGATTTTTCCTGGGAGTATAGGAATACAATTGATTTGGGGGTGTTAATTTTGTATCCTGCTACTTTGCTAAACTCATTTTTAAGTTCTAAAATTTTTCTGGTGGAGTTTTTTTGGGTCTTCTAAATAGAGGAGCATGTTGTCAGCAGAGACGGTTTGAGCTCTTCTCTTCCTATTCTTATTCTTTTAATATCTGTTATGGTTTGAATTTGAGGTGCCCCCCCTCAAAAGCTCATGTGTGAGACAATTCAAGAAGGTTCAGAGGTGAAATGATTGGGTTATAAGAGTCTTAAGCCAATCAGTGAATTAATCCCCTGATAAGGATTGACTGAGTGGTAACTCAAGTGTTAGGGTATAGCTGGAGGAGGTGGGAATTGGGGCGTGGCTTTGGGGTATATATTTGTATCTGGTCAGTGGAGTTTCTCTCTCTGCTTCCTGATCATGATGTGAGCTGCTTCCTTCTACCACTCTCTCCCTCCATGCCCTGTGGAATGGAGCCGGCCTTCTATGGACTAAGACCTCTGAAATTGTGAGCCTCATATAAACTTTCCTCCTCTATAGTTGTTCTGGTTGGGGTCTTTTAGTAATATCAGGAAAAAAGCTGAGTAAAACAATATCCTTTTCTTGCCTAATTGATCTGGCTATGTTGAATAGAATTGGTGAAAATGGGCATCCCTGCCTTGTTCCAGTTTTTAAAGGGAATGCTTTCATTTTTTCTCCTTTTAGAATGACTTTGGCCTTGTGTTTGTTGTGTATAGCCTTCACCATGTTGTGGTGTGTTCTATCTATACCTGGTTTTTCCAGACTGACATTTCCAACTGGGGATGAGGTATCCACTGAAACAGAAACTGAAGAAAAACATGTGACATTAAAACACAATCTACCTATTCTATAACAAATCATCCAGTTATAAGTAGGTCCAGAAAAGTATACTATAAAAGAGTTTATTTATGTAGAGCCAGTTTTTTTTTTTTTTTTTTTTTTTTTTTTTTTGTGGTACCAGGGATTGAACTCAGGGGCACTCGACCACTGGGTCATATCCCCAGCCCTTTTTGGTATTTTATTTGGAGACAGGGTCTCACTGAGTTGCTAAGTGCCTCACCATTGCTGAGGCTGGCTTTGAACTCGCGATCCTCCTGCCTCAGCCTCCCAAAGTGCTGGGATTACAGGCGTGCGCCACCGCGCCCGGCTTAGAGCCAGTTTTTATGCTGTCTAATTATGGTTGTCCCTTTGTATCTGTGGGGAACTGTTCCAGGACCCTCCAGGATACTAAAATCTACAGATACTCAAGTCTCTTATCTAAGTAGTGCAGCATGTGTATCAAACCTGCATACACCCTCCCGTATTCATTAAATCATCTCTGTTTTATTTATAATACCTAATACAAAGCAAATGCCATGTACATGGCTGTTACATTATATCATTTATGGAATAATGACAGGGGAAAGTTTATAGGTGTTCAGTATAGATGCAGTTTTTTTTTTTCCTGTAAATATTTTGGTTGTATCCATTGGTGTAGAACCTATGGATAAAGAGGGCTGACTGGAAGTTTTATCTTGCTTTGGAGATCATAACTCCTTAATATTGGGATTTTTTCTTTCTGCATGAGAAAGTATGAACATAGTTAAAGCAGGGGAAGGGATAGAAAGGTGAAAGGAATGAGAAAAAGAAGGAAGAAGAAAAAATACAACTGAGATGTAAGCTATGAGAAGTTATATATGATTAAATCCTGCAAATATATATGTATGCAAATCCATGTATATGTAATACATATGTTATACAAACACACACACACAATTTCATAGATTTGGATTCTCAGACATGTTCCATGGCTACATAGTTTTCTTGGACAACTTACTGATAGTGTTCGCTTTTCCTTCTGTAAGTGGGAATGAACATTTTATTTACCTTAAGTTGCTCCATCTAAGACCTATATACGATTTTTTCCTTCTTTTATGTGCCTGCCTCTTGAGATATTAAGTGCTCAGCAATTTCTTGGATTCAGAGATTTACCTAATGCTGTGTATGTTGCTAATGTATCTACAAATAAATTAACTTTATTGTTTTGTGATTCATTCTCAGATATCAGCCACATAGGCCACCCGCTAATTGAATCACTACATTAGAATTTAAAGTTACTTAACATAATAAACATCAAAATATTAATAATAAATAAGAATTAAATATGAAGTAATCATAATAAACAAGAAATAATATGTGTTAGGAAGAAAGAATGAAAAGAAAAGAAAGAAGTAAGGAAAGAAAGAAAGAAAGCTAGGCAGGCCAACCCAGGAATCCTGGGTGGTTGAAGTTATGGTGGTAGGAGAAGTGGTAATGCACTTCGATAGTCATGTAACCTATGAGGATTAGAGGAAGCACAAAAGTGAGAATGAATAATTCTATGAAGCAGCTCAAAACACTAAGATAGAAAAAAGTCCAAGCAAGATATGAAAATTTAACCAAAACTTAAAAGGAACTGAGTCATTCACCAAGTGAAACTGAGTAAGTTTTCTTGATTTACTCCTTTATTATAGCAGTATATGTTAAAATGGTATTGTTTCTGTGAAATAAACTTATGTTTAAGACTTAATCATATTTCTTTTTAAAAAATTTTAAAGTTAAAGCTTCACTTAAATATGTGATATCTAATAAAATGTAAAATGATAATAACTGAAAGAAGCACATAAAATCCCTTCTCCCAGGATATATTTTTCTTATTTCCAAAGATGCAAATTATGTTAAAACTTGCAGATTCAGTTCTACTCTTGAGTCCAAGGATAAATATATTGCCCTTTTAAGTACATAGAAAAACTGAAGTTGGCATAGAAATCTTTTTAAAAATGACAGTGTTTATTGATATCCAAAAGAGACTGTAATATCTACCAGTCATTGAATCATAAATACTTAGTATTAAATCTATGGCAAAAAAAAAATGATAATGCCTTTAACTGAAATATATTCCATTTGACTTTCCATTCCTACATTCCAGAGCATTTATTAATTTACTTCTTCAATATACATTTAATTGATACAATCTCTGCCTAAATACTATTATATACTATGGGCATTGAACATGTGTAAGACACTGTCTTTTCCTTCCTAGAGTTTAAAACCCAGGTGGTTTAAAATATAATCAAAAATCAAAGTATTATTTTTTATATTTATGCATTCTTTTATTAAGTTACTTACTACATATTTATTGAGATTCTAGTATATGTCATACACATATAGTAGAATGGGTTTGGATTTGGACTTGTATGCAGATTTCATACTTTCATGGAACTTTTATTCCTACAGAAGAGAGAGGAGCTAGACTTGTCAAGTAGTGTATGTATATGTATTAAATAATACATGTATGCAATTACATGTTTGGTATGTTATATATGTATAATACATATACACATAATTAACTGCTAGAAAATACTAATTATGCTTTTGGAGATTCAGGAAAGCTTCATAGAGATCAAATGTAAAATATCTCTTCTAAGCTTAAAATAATTGGTTGAGATTTAATTTAGGTCAAATGCAAATAGAAGGACTTGTCATAAGAAATATGTGAAAGAACATGTTGTACAGTCATTATGAATGTACCAAGAGTGAACCTTGAGACCCATTAGGCCTGTGATATATAAAGAACGAGCCCAGGGCCGGGCGCAGTGGTGCACGCCTATAATCCCAGCACTTGGGAGGCTGAGGCAGGAGGATCAAGAGTTCAAGGCCAGCCTCAGCAATGGTGAGGCACTTAGCAACTCAGTGAGACCCTGTCTCTAATAAAATACAAAAAAGGGCTGGGGATGTGGCTCTGTGGTCAAATAAGTGCCCCTGAGTTCAATCCCCGGTACCAAAAAAAAAAAAAAAAAAGAAAAGAAAAAAAGAAAAAAAAGAAGAAGGAGCCCAGGGAGTTAGAAGTGGCTCAGTAGTTTCGGTGGAGTGGTCTCCTAGCTTGCTGTTTACAAGCAGAACTTGTGGAATCAGGTTATCTGTCACTATTTACTTTTGAGTTTTTGGCAAGCAAAATTATAATAAATAAAATAATAGCCAGTATTAACTGTTTACTATCTACTCCAGGTATTATTCTATGACTTTAATCTCATTTGATTTAGTTCTCATTTTACCCTACTACAAACTTTATGAAACATTATTTTTCCACTAATATATATGTGGGAAAATTGGTACATAGAAAGTTTAGATAATCATCCAAAGGCATGCAAGTTAATAAGATTTTAAGACAACTTCCTTCAGTTTTGTTACCCAATGCAACAATTTAGAAGAGAGGCAAAATGCTCATATAGCAAAATTGAAAAAGAATGCACAAGCCAGGTGTGGTGGTAGATAACTGTAATGCCAGCTACTCAGGAGGCTGAGGCAGGAGTGTGGCAATTTTAAGAGCAGCCCAAACAACTTAGTGAGACCCTCTCTCAAAACCGAGGATGCAAAGACCTGGGGTTGTAGCTCAGTGCAGAGGGCCCAGGTTCAATCCCAGTGCTGGAAAATGAAAAAAAAAAGAGAGAGTGAGAAGAAGGAGGAGGAGGAGGAGGAGGAGAAGAAGAAGAAGAAAGCAAGCAAAAGCTTTTCATGCTTTTTGTCTGCTTAGGTGAAAAAGGCAATCTAATACTATTTTTATGGAAATCAAATTAGTATGCACATGAAAGTTTTGAAGAAATGTTAGTATTGGCTAACTAAATACCTAAAGGAAAAATGAAAAAGAAAAATAATAATTACTTGCAACAATAGAAGGTGTTTTTTTTTTTTTTTTTTTTTTTTTTTCAAAGACAAAAAGTTTTACTTAAGAAAGTAGAGACAAGTTCAAGAAAGAAGGCAGGTCATCTCCGGAGGGAAAGATAACAAAAGTTTTAAATGAAAAAAATACCTGAAGGAAAAGAATAGAAGACATAATTATGAAAAATATCAATAGCTAGTTTGTATAAACAAGGTAATGGAGAGTATTTTTCAGGACATTTGCCCATGTCATTGTATAGTCACAAACATATAATGACAAATGATCCACTAGTATGGTATCAATGTCATAAAAATCCTCTGTGTTCTGCCTATTAATCATATAATCTTCTTTCATGCCTGGCAGTTCAAATATGTAAAAAAAATAATTATAATTCATGAACATATAAGAATCATATCAGAAAAAGACCAAATGGGTTGAGAATATTTCTGATTTTAAAAACCTTTTGCATATTCATAACAGAAAAGAGATGATACAGTCTGATAAACACAGTTAAGCACCTCTTTCTTAAGAGAACTATCCACTGATATCAGGAGTGAGGCCAAGATTCCTATTTTTACCCTGTCTATCAACATTGAAGTGAAGCTGTCACCCTCAGATAGTTGAATAAGACATGACAACAAAACAGAAAATTTGGCAGGAAAATAATAAATTAATTGTTTTTTAAATGACCTAATAATTTACCTAAAAAAGTAGATAATTTCTGAATGTATTTAGTCATAAGGCAAAAGATAAATTTAGTGCGCATAATCATATTTTGCTAACAATGGAAGGTTTGAAATAGAAATTTAGAGGAGAAATCCTAGAATTAAATGCAAACACACATAAAAATAAATCTAAATAAAATATATGAGACTGGTACGAATAAAGTACAACATCTACTACTGAATAGAGATAAAGTTTATAAAACATACAGGGTTTTACAATGTTTATAAATTTGAATTAACACTGACATAATTTTTTCCCCAAATTCACTAATATATTCAAAGTGAATCTAATATTATCAATTACATTTTTGGAATTTGGAAAGCTACTTTTGAAATTTATATAAACATATGATGAACAAAGAATAGCAAATAAAATATTCAATATCTGGAGGATCAGAACTATGTGATAATCAAGATTTACTATAAAGCTACAGTAAATTTAAGAAGGTTTGGTATTGGCAAGAATAAGGAAAAGAGATCAATGAAAGAAAACACTATCCAGAAACAGATGTGCACAAATATAGATACTTGGTCTATGACAAATCACTGTGGAGCCAAGGAAAAGAACAGTGTTTTTAATAATTGATTCTGGAACAAACTCTAAGTTTTTAATGAAGAAAAATGTGTCATAATCCAATTCTTTATAAATATAAAAATACGTTGTATTGTAGTACTAATATCAAATGAAGAACATGGATTTTTGAATGATGACATTGGGGACTCTCTTTGTGACATTGTGATAGGCAAACAATTCATAAACAAATTGCTCAATGCATCAATTATGAGGAAAGAAATTGATATCCTTATCTCTTTTTTAAATTATTTTTTATTCTAAGTTGTTAGAAATTACAGCAGAATGTATTACATTTCATATTATACTTATAAAACACACTTTTTCATATTTATGGCCGTATACAAAGTATATTCATACCATTTGTGACTTCATACATGCACTTAGGGTAATGATATCCATCTATTTCTACCATCTTTTTTTTCTTCTTCACCCTTTTGCCCTTCCCTTCCCCTCCCTCCCCATTGGCCATTCTAGTGTTTCTCTAATCTTTCCATGCTCCCCGACCCAACCCCATTATGAATCAGCCTCCTTATATCAGAGAAAACATTCGGCATTTAGCTTTTTGGGATTGGCTAACTTCACTAAGCATTATATTCTCCAACTTCATCCATTTTCCTGTGAATGCCATGATTTCATTCTCTTTTACTAATGAGTAATACTCCATTGTGTATATATACCACGTTTTCTTTATCCATTCATCTACTGAAAGTCATCTAGGTTGGTTCCACAATTTAGCTATTGTGAATTGTGCTGCTATAAACATTGATGTGGCTGTGTCCCTATAGTATGCTGTTTTTAAGTCCTTTGGGAATAGGCCAAGGAGTGGGATAGCTGGGTCAAATTGTGGTTCCATTCCAAGTTTTCCAAGGAATCTCCATACTGCTTTCCATATTTTGCAGTCCCACCAGCAATGTATGAGTGTGCCTTTTTCCCCACATCCTCGCCAACATTTATTGTTGTTTGTGTTCTTAATAGCTGCCATTCTGACTGGAGTGAAATGAAATCTTTGAGTAGTTTTGATTTTCATTTCTCTAATTGCCAGATATGTTGAACATTTTTTCATGTATTTGTTGATTAATTGTATATCTGCTTCTGAGAAGTGTCTGTTCAGTTCCATGGCTCATTTATTGATTGGTTATTTGTTTTTTTGATGTTAAGATTTTTGAGTTCTTTATATATTCTAGAAATTAGTGCTCTATCTGAAGTGCATGTGATAAAAATTTGTTCCAAATTAGTAGGTTCTTTATTCATCAACACCCACAAATCTAAGGCATTTCTATATATCAGTGACAAATTCTCTGAAAGGGAAATGAGGAAAACTACCTTGTTTACAATAGCATCAAAAATAAAATAAAATAATTAGGAATCAATTTAACCAAACACGTGAAAGACCTCTATAATGAAAACTACAGAACACTAAAGAAAAAAAATTATGGAAGACCTTAGAAGATGGAAAAATCTACCTTGCTCTTGGATAGGCAGAATGAATATTGTCAAAATGACCATACTACCAAAAGCACTATCCAGAAAAATGCAATTCCAATTAAAATCCCAATGACATTCCTCAAAGAAATAGCAAAAGCAGTCATGAAATTCATCTGGAAAAATAAGAGACCCAGAATAACTAAAGCAATCCTTAGCAAGAAGAGTGAAGCAGGTGGCATCACTATACCAGACCTTAAATTATACTACAGAGCAATAGTAACAAAAACAGCATGGTTTGGCACCAAAATAGACTGGTAGACCAATGGTACAGAATAGAGGACACAGAAACTAACACATATAATTTCAGTTATCTTATATTAGACAAAGGCACCAAAAAAAAAAAAAAAAAAAAGTACATTGGAGAAAAGATAGCCTCTTCAACAAATGGTGCTGGGAAAACTGGAAATCCATACACAACAAAATGAAATTAAACCTATATCTCTCACCATGCACAAAACTCAACTCAAAGTGGATCAAAGATCTAGGAATTAGACCAGAGACACTACACCTAATAGAAGAAAAAGTAAGCTCTAATGTCCAACATGTCAAATTAGGCCCCAAGTTCCTTAATAAAACTCCTGTAGTGCACGAATTAATATCAAGAATCAATAAATGGAATAGATTCAAACTAAAAAGCTTCTTCTTAGCAAAAGAAACAATCATTGAGGTGAATAGAGATATTCTTATCTCTATTAAAGTTTGAAATTACATTCAAAAAAGAGTTAACAGGTCACTAAGCAATGAAAACCATTTAAAACATAAGCCATATAGCTAAGACTATATCCCATTTGCTCAACACAGAACTGGACCCATAGACCTACTTTTCCAAAGTAAGTGTTAATGGTTCTACATTTCATTTCTAAATATGTGCCATTTTGGAATAGTAATTATATAGTCAAATTAAATTTACAAATATTGGTATCTTCAAACTGTTGAGTACTCCAGAAATTAGCTTTCAAAAGACAAATATCTTTGAGTTTTGTGCATGGTGAGAGATAGGGGTTTATTTTCATTTTGCTGTATATGCATTTCCAGTTCTCCTAGCACCATTTGTTGAAGAGGCTATCTTTTCCCCACTGTATGTTTTTGGTGCCTTTGTCTACTATGTGAT
The DNA here is from genome assembly GCA_025594165.1 of Tamias sibiricus. NCBI lineage: Eukaryota > Metazoa > Chordata > Mammalia > Rodentia > Sciuridae > Tamias > Tamias sibiricus. The sequence goes on along the minus strand of CM046658.1, from coordinate 135,436,372 downwards.
AATTATATTTATGTGGGCTTGTCTCCGTGTCTTCTATTCTGTACCATTGGTCTGGATGTCTATCTTGGTGCCAATACCATGCCATTTTTGGATCAAGGACCTAGGAATTAGTCAAGATGCCCTGCACCTAATAGAGTAAAAATTAGGCCCAAATCTTTATCATGTTGGATTAGGCCTCAACTTCCTGACCAAGAATTCTAAAGTGCAAGAAATAAAATCAAGAATTAATAAATGGGATGGACTCAAACTAAAATGCTTCTTTTCAGCAAAAGAAACAATCGATGAGGTAAAGAGAGAGCCTACATTTTGGGAGCAAATTTTTTGCCACACGCACGTCAGATAGAGCACTAATCTTCAGGATATATAAATAACTAAAAAAAAATTAACACCAGGGCTGAAGATGTGGCTCAGTGGTAGAGTGCTCGCCTAGCATGTTCGCGGCCCAAGTTTCACCTTCAGGACCACGTAAAAATAGAGGCATTGTGTACAACTAAAACAAATAAATAAATATTTTTTTTAAAATTAACACTAAAAAACCAAAAAAGCCAATCAATAAATGGTCTAAGAAGCTGAACAGACATTTCTCAGAAGATATACACTCAATCAACAAATATATGAAAAAATGTTCAACATCTCTAGTAATTAGAGAAATGAAAATCAAAACTCTTCTAAGATTTCATCTCATGCCAATCAGAATGGCAGCTATCAAGAATACACCTTTCCGACCTGTGTGGGAGCCAGAGCCCAGGGTAGGCCCGGGTCCATCCTGCCACCAGCAGATCCCCACTAGAACACAGGCCCACCTCCACCCTCCAATAGACACCTGCCAGAGCTACACCTGGCCCAGACCTGCCTTGCTGACCTGAGCGGGAGTTTGGGCCCAGGGTAAGACTTAGTCCATCCTGCCACTGAAAGACACCCACCAGAGCTCAGGCCTGGCCCAGATCTGCCTCACCATCCTGGGCAAAAGCCAGGGCCCAGGGTAGACCTGGGTCTTCCCCCTCACCATCACCTGGGAGGCCAGGTCTAATCCACTGTCATCTTGAGACACTGCAGTGATCCCCATAGCCTTCCCCATGCAGTAGCCTCTACCTTGGGACAATAGACAGGGCCTAGAAGCAGTTGCATCTTGAAGCATGCATTCCAAAACCAGTATAAGGCCCACACTTTCAGCCCCATCTCTGAAAGACATTACATCCACCTTGGGGCACTTCCACTGCTATATCGAGTTACTTCCTGCTATTGCCACCACCACCTATAATTGCAGTAGCACCCATCTTGGGACACTGGCAGGGTCTAGAAGCCCAACATCAAGGTGAGATAGAGATAATCTGCACAGATACTACAAGATTATAGGGTAGAAACTGTAATACCTCAGATCCACACTGAAAGAAAAGAAATCACATAGACAACATGGAAAACCAAGGTAGGAAAGTGCCCCAAACAAACCAGGATACTACAATCACAGAATCCACTGACAGTGCATTTGATGAAATGTTAGAGAAGGAGTTCAGAATGTTCATAATTAAAATGATCTGTGAATTAAAGAAAGACTTAAATAAGCAAATACAGGCAAAAACTGATCATACCAACAAACAGATAAAAGAGCAAATACAGGCAACCATTGATGACACCAATAAACAGATAAGGGGAAAATATAGGCATCCATTGATCACACTAACAAAGAGATAAGGGAGCAAATACAGGTAGCAAAAGATTACATCAAGAAAGAGATAGAGATTCTGAAAAAAAAAAAAAAAAAAAAAAAAAAAAAACCAGAAATCCTTGAAATGCAGGAAACAATAAACCAAATAAAAAACTCAATAGAAAGCATCACCAACAGATTAGACCACTTGGAAGACAAAACATTTGAAAATGAATACAAAGTATACAATCTGGAAAATAAAGTTGACCACATAGTGAAGATGGTAAGAAACCATGAACAGAACTTCCAAGAGTTATGGGATAGCATTAAAAGACCAAATATAAGAGTTATTGGGATAGAGGAAGGCAAAGAGTTTCAAACCAAAGGAATGAACAAACTCTTCAATGAAATAATTTCACAAAATTTCCCAAGCATGCAGAATGAAATGGGAAATCAAATACTAAGAGTCTTACAGGACACTAAATGTACAAAATTACAACAGATCTACATAAGGGCACGTTATAATGAAAATGCCTAGCATACACAATAAGGATAGGATCTTAAAGGCTACAAGAAAGAGGAATCAGATTGCATATGGGGAGTACCAATTCAAATATCAGCAGATTTTTCAACCGAGACCCTCAAAGCCATCTTGGAATGACATGTATGAAACTCTGAAAGATAATGGATGCCAACCAAGAATCTTAGATCCAGCAAAATTAAGCTTTAGATTTGATGATGAAATAAAAACTTCCATGAAAACAAAAGTTAAAAGAATTTACAACTAAAAAGCCTGAAGTACAGAACATCCTCAGCAAAATATTCTATGAAGAGGAATTGAAAAACAACAATGAAAATCAGCAAAGGGAGGTATTACACTAAATGAAAAACCAATGAAAGGAGAACCAAGTCAAGTTAAATGACCAAAAATAAACAAAAATGGCTGGGAATACAAATCATGTCTCAGTAATAACCCTGAATGTTAATGGCCTAAACTAACCAATCAAAAGACATAGAATGACAGATTGGATTTAAAAAAAAAAAAAAAAAGACCCAATAATATTCTGCTTCCAAGAGACTCATCTCATAGGAAAAAACAACCACAGACTGAAGATGATAGGTTAGGAAAAATCATACCACTCACATAGACTGCGGAAGCAAGCAGGTGTTTCCATCCTCATAAAAAATAAAGTAGACTTCAAGCCAAAGTTAATCAAAAGGGATAAAGAAAGACATACTACTTAAGGGAACCATTCATCAACAAGACTTAACAATTATAAATATATATGCCCCAAACAATGAAGCATCTACGTACATAAAACAAACTTTTCTGAAGTTCAAGAGTCAAATAGACCACAACACAATAATTCTTGGTGACTTTAACATACCTCTTTCACCACTGAATAGATCTTCAAAACAAAAGCTGAACAAAGAAATTATAGAACTCAATAATCCAATCAATATCTTAGACTTAACTGACATATATAGAAGATTTCATCCTTCAATGAGTGAATACACTTTCTTTCAGCAGCACATGGATCCTACTCTAAAATAGACCATATATTATACCACAAAGCAACTCTTAGCAAATACAAAAAATTAGAGATACTACCCTGCATTCTATCAGATCATAATGGAGTGAAATTAGAAATCAATGATAAAATAAAAAATAAAAGCTACTCCAACAACTGGAGACTAAATAATATGCTACTGAATGAACAAGGGGTGCAAAAGACATTAAGGAGGAGATTAAAAAATTCTTAGAGTTGAATGAGAACACAGATACAACATATCAAAATCTCTGGGACACTATGAAGGCAGTACTAAGAGGAAAGTTCATTTCATGGAGTTCATTCCTTAAAAGAAGGAAAAGTCAACAAATAAATGACTTAACATTACATCTCAAAGCCCTAGATAAAGAAGAACAAATCAACACCAAAAGCAGTAGAAGACAGGAAATATTTAAAATCAGAGCTAAAATCAATGAAATTGAAACAAAGAAAAAATTGACAAAACAAAAATTTGATTCTTTGAAAAAATAAATAAAATTGACAAACACTTAGGATGCTAATAAAGAAAAGGAAAGAGAAAACTCAAATTACTAACATATGTGAATCATATGATTTGCCCAATTGAATCAGGATGATATACTCAATTTAAACAGATCAATTTCAAGTGATAAAATAGAAGATGACATCAGAAGCCTACCAACCAAAAAGATTCCCGGACCAGATGGATACATAGCCAAGTTCTAAAGACCTTTTGAGAAGAAATAATACCAATACTCTTCAATTTATTTCAGGAAATAAAAAACGAGGGAGCACTTCCAAACTCATTTTATTAGGCAAATATCACCCTGATTCCAAAACCAGGCAAAGACACATCAAAGACAGAAATCTTCAGCCCAATATCTCTAAAGAACATAGATGCAAAAATTCTCTTTAAATTATACTATAGAGCAATAGTAACAAAAACAGCATGGTATTGGCACCAAAACAGACTGGTGGACCAATGGTACAGAATTGAGGACACAGAGACTAATACATATAATTTCAGCTATCTTATATTAGACAAAGGTGCCAAAAATGTACAGTGGAGAAAGGATAGCCTCTTCAACAAATGGTGCTGGGAAAACTGGAAATCCATATGCAACAAAATGAAATTAAACCCTTGTCTCTCACCATGCACAAAATTCAATTCAAAGTGGATCAAGGACCTAGGAATTAGACCAGAGACAATACGCCTAATAGAAGAAAAAGTAAGCTCCAATTTCCAACATGTCGGATTAGGCCCCAAGTTCCTTAATAAGAATCCTGTAGCACAAGAACTATTACCAAGAATTAATGAATGGGATAGATTTAAACTGAAAAGCTTCTTCTCAGCAAAAGAAACAATCAGTGAGGTGAATAGAGAGCCAACTAATTGGGAACTAATATTTAATACATGCACATCAGATAGAGCACTAATTTCTAGAATGTATATAGAACTAAAAAAACTTAACACCAAAAAAGCAAATAACCCAATCAATAAATGGGCTAAGGAATTGAAAAGACACTTCTCAGAAGAAGATACACGATTAATCAACAAATACATGAAAAAATGCTCAACATCACTGGCAATTAGAGAAATGCAAATCAAAACTACTCTAAGATTTCATTTCACTCCAGTCAGAATGGCAGCTATCAAGAACACAAACAACAATAAATGTTGGAGAGGATGTGGGGACAAAGGCACACTCATACATTGCTGGTGGGACTGCAAAATGGTGCAACCGCTATGGAAAGCAGTATGGAGATTTCTCAATAAATTTTTTGGCAAATCGAATACAGAAATATATCAGAATGATAGTGCACCTTGATCCATTGCGGTTCATCCCAGAGATGGAAGGTTATTTCAACATACAGAAAGCAATAAATGTAATTAACATGAATAGACTTAAAGATAATAATTATATGATCATCTCAATAGATGCAGAAGAAGCATTTGACAAAATACATCACCCTTTCATGTTCAAACCACTAGAAAAACTAGGCTTAACAGGAACATTTCTCAACATTGTAAAAGCTATCTATGCTAAGCCCCAGGCCCACATCATTCTAAATGTAGGAAAATTTAAAGTATTCCCTCTAAAAACTGGAACAAGACAGGGATGCCTTCTTTCACCATTTGTATTTTACATAGTTCTTGAAATACTGGCCAGAGAAATTAGGGAGATGAAAGAAATTAAAGGGATATGGATAGGAAAAGTAGAACTCAAACTATCACTATTTATGGGAGACATGATTCTTTACCAAGAGGATCCAAAAATTCCACCAGAAAACTTCTAGAACTAGTAAATGAATTCAGTAAAGTAGTGGGACATAAAATCAACACCCATAAATCAAAGGCATTTCTGTACATCAGTGACAAATCCTCTGAAAGGGAAAAGAAGAAAACTACCCCATTTACAATAGCCTTAAAAACAATAAAATAAAATACTTGGAATCAACTTAACAAAAGAAGAAAAAGACCTCTACCAGGAAAACTACAGAACACTAAAGAAAGAAATTAAAGAAGACCTTAGAAGATGGAAAGATCTCCCTTGTTCTTGGACAGGCAGAATGAATATTGTAAAAATGACCATACTACCAAAAGCACTATCCAGATTCAATGCAATTCCAATTAAAATTCCAATGACATTCCTCAAAGAAATAAAAAAAAGCAGTCATGAAATTCATCTGGAAAAATAAGAGACCCAGAATAGCTAAAGCAATCCTTAGCAAGAAGAGTGAAGCAGGTGGCATCATTATACCAGACATTAAACTATTCTACGGAAAAATAGTAACAAAAACAGCATGGTATTGGTGCCAAAAAAGACTTGTAGACCAATAGTACAAAATAGAGGACATAGAAATTAACCCACATAATTATAGTTACCTTATATTAGACAAAGGTGCATAAAATGTACATTGGAGAAAATACAGCCTCTTTAACAAATGGTGCTGGAAAACTGGAAATACATATGCAACAAAATGAAATTAAACCCCTATCTCTCACCATGCACAAAACTCAACTCAAAGTGGATCAAGGACCTAAGAAATAAACCAAAGACACTGCATCTATTAGAAGAAAAAGTAGGCACAAATCTCCATCATGCCAGATTAGGCCCCAACTTCCTTAATAAGATTCCTATAGTGCAATAATTAAAGTCAAGAATCAATAAATGAGATGGATTCAAACTAAAATCTTCTTCTCAGCAAAAGAAACAATCAGTGAGGTAAATAGAGATCCTACAATTTGGGAAAAAAATTTTACCACACACACATCAGATAGAGCACTAATCTCTAGGATATATAAAGAACTCAAAAATCTTAACACCAAAAACAAAACAAAACAAAACAAAACAAACAAAAAAATAACCCAATCAATAATGGGCCAAGGAACTGAATAGACACTTCTCAGAAGATAATATACAATCAATGAACAAATATATGAAAAAATTTTCAACATCACTAGCAATTAGATAAATGCAAATCAAAACTACTCTAAGATTTCATCTCACTCCAGTCAGAATGGCAGCTATTAAGAACAAAAACAACAATAAATGTTGGTGAGGATGTGGGGGAAAAGGCACATTCATACATTGCTGGTAGGACTGCAAATTGGTGCAGCCAATATGGAAAGCAGTATGGAGATTCCTTGGAAAACTGGGAATGGAACCACCATTTGATCCAGTTATCCCACTCCTCGGTCTATACCCAAAGGACTCAAAAACAGCATACCACAAGTACACAACCACTTCAGTGTTTATAGCGGCACCATTCAAAATAGCTATATTGTGAAACCAACCTAGGTGCTCTTCAGTAGATGAATGGATAAAGAAAATGTGGTATATATACACAATGGAATATTATTCAACATTAAACAAGAATAAAATCATGGCATTCTCAGGTAAATGGATGGAGTTGGAGAACATAATGCTAAGTGAAATTAGCCAATCCCCCCAAACCAAATGCCAAATGTTTTCTCTGATTTAAGGATGCTGACTCGTAATGTTGTTGTTGGGGGGGCACATAGGAAAATTAGATGGACTCTAGATAGGGCACAGGGGAGGGAGAGAGAGGGAGGGGGCATGGGAATAGGAAAGACATTGGAATGAGATGGACATCGTGACCCTAAGTACATGTATAAAGACACAAATGGTGTGCCTCTACTTTGTTTATGACTAGAGATATGAAAAATTGTGCTCAGTATATGTAATATGAATTATAATGCATTCTGTTGTCATATATAACAAATTAAAATAAAATTAAAAAATAAGTAAATAAAAAAATATAGACAACAATAAATTTTGACAAAGATGTGGGGAGAAAAGGCATACTCATATATTGGTGGTAGGACTGCAAATTGATGCAACCAATCTGGAAAGCAGTATGGAGATTCCCTAGAAAACTTGGAATGGAACCACCATTTGACCCAGCTATCCCATTCCTTGGTCTATACCCAAAGGACTTAAAATAGCATACTATAGTAACACAGCCACATCAATGTTCATAGCACCTCAATTCACAATAGCTAAACTGTGGATGCAACCTAGTTTCCCTTCAATAGATGAATGGATAAAGAAGCTGTGGTATATATACATAATGGACTATTATTCAGCATTAAAAGAGAATAAAATGACGGCACTTGCAGGTAAATGGATGGAGTTGAAAAATATCATGCTAAATTATGTAAGCCAATCCCCAAACATCAAAGGCTGAATGTTCTCTCTGACAAATGGATGCTGATCCATAACCGGGAGTGGGGGGCATGGAAAAAATGGAGGAACTTTGATTAGGCAAATGGGAGGGAGGAGTGGGAAGGGTGCATGGGGGCAGGAAAGATGGTGGAATGAGATGGACATCATTACCTTAGGTACTACCATAGAAATGTAAAGTTGTGCTGCATTTGTATAAAATGAGTCAAAATGCATTTTGCTGTCATATATACCGGATTAAGATAAATAAATGTCTTTAAAAAAAACACAAATAACTTAATAAAATCATGGGAGAAAAATGTAAAATGGAACTGGTTCATAGCTCGGTAGAAAGAGCTCTTGCCTAGCATGTAGTAGGCCCTGGCTTCAATCTCCAACACCACAATTAAATAAATAAACACTAAAGCAATATCATATAAATGGTTCCAAATGGAATGGTGGCCAAACATATGAAAATGTGCTCAATTTATTAGTTAGCAGGCAGTTTATAATTAGAAATTCCATGATATAACACTAAACATTCATCAAAATGGCAAATCATGAAAACACTTATTATATCAAGTATTGAAGTTTTGCTAAAAATGTGAATCCACAAAAGTCTTACAAAATTAGTAGTAGAGCCTGTTGGTTCAACCTCTTTGAAAAAAATGACACTAGTTCCTCCAAACTTGAGCAGCTGATTGTTAACATGTACTATGAAACTATAATAAACACACATCCACACAATACACATAGCCTACTATATATATATATATATATATATATGTATGTATATATACACACACATACATACACACAAGTATATATACACATGAATTTATTATATATAATGTCTATTTATGAAACAAGAATGTAGGTGTGTGTGCATATTTGTGTGTATACATACACAAATATATTTAAACATGGAAGTTGTATATACACATGTACACATTCAGTCCCCAGAACAAAAACAAGCTAAACAAAAAAACACGTTAGATCTATACAATGGTTTATTAAGTATAATTAAATTCCTATTTAATTGACAGTGCTTATGGACTAGAGTGGCAGGTAGAGCTCCCTTCTATTGTTTCTTTTCCAAAATTTAATTTTAGTTTTGCTTTGCTTTCTTTGAATTTTGACTTTAAGAATGGGAAGGTGGAAGCCATTACTACATGCAACCCCACTTGTGTTCCTTGCTACAGATGGATATGTAATGACCCCCAAAGACCCATAAGACCCATGTATTAAAGGCTTTGTCCTCAGTTTGCAACTGTTGGAAGCGGGTAGAAACCTTTAAGGGGTGGAGCCTACTGGAAAGTTTTAGGTCACTGGGGACATGCCCTCAAAGGGAAATGCAGAACACCCATCTCAGCATCTCTTTCATTTCCCAGATGCTAGGAGGTTCACAGCTTCCTCTGCCACAAGTTCCCCACCGAGATCTTTCCTCATCAGAGACCCAGAAGCAATGGAGCAATTGACTATGGACTGAAACCTCCAAAACTATGAGCCCAAATAAACCCATCTTCTCCTTATTATCTTAGATAATCTATTATAGTAACAAACAGCTAACACATTCCTATATCCAGAATTTTCATACTTATGGTAGATGCTGAGTAATGTGTCAAATGTGTGTAGTTTAAATGAATCATATCTAGGATCCAGAAATAGTCTCATCCACTTGAATCACTTGGATCTAAGAACTAGCAGTTTTATGTGATGGAACAAATAATGAAAATATTATCACTGGCTTTCAAAATGAAATCTACTTAAATGTTTCAGAACTATATAACTGTGTCTCTTTTTATTTAATATTCTCAATTCAAAATTCCAGATCTTGTCTACTTGGTAAAGTTGACACAAAAATAAAGCTTAAAATTTGCATGTATTTTTTAGGTTAGAAGGTAACGGTATATTTAAAAGCAGTATTATAGTATGATACAATGAATTGATTTTTTTTAATTTTATTTTTATAATTTTTAATATGTACAACTCATAATGCATGTATTTAGCATCTTTTTAGATACAACTGTTTGTATACAAAGTATATTCGTACAATTCAGGTCTTCAATCATGCATTTAGGAAAATGATATCCATATACTTTTTGTGGTTGAATATGAAAAGGTTTGATTCAATTAGGAGTATATTATTTGAAACTGGCCTTCAGCTTTTGTGGGTACTGGTCTGTTTCTGGTTCATCTGCAGTCAAAATCCTCATTCCATTTTTAGGACACTTATTGGTGGCCCTGAATTCCAGTTTTGGATCTTCAAATTTGTGAAACTGATTGAAACTCTGTGAAATGTTGTGGTCTCCCAGCTTCTTCTTCTTGCTTATCTTCTCTATCTCTTGGGTGTATGGAGTATTGGTAGGAAAGAAAAATGTATTAGGTTTATGTCTCTGAAACTGCATTCTTTTTTTAAATATAACTTTATATTATTTTATTTACTTTTTATTTATACTAGTAGTATGTATTACAATTCATAATGCACATATGAAACTGCATTCTTTCCTTAAGTTTGAATCCTCTGATTCTGCCATCATCTGTACTTGTCTGATGACAAAACATGTGTATTTTCACATGTTTTATCAAAATTTTTAGCCCCTACCTTTGGGATTAGTCTCTCATCAATAGAAGCCAATTGACTCTTACCAATGCATTGACATTTTTAAGAAATTGAAAATATAAAAACAGCAAAATAGCATGAGAATAGAGTATTTATAAAGTTAAATCAAGTGACAGAAAAAGAAAGAATCCTTAACATAAGAGAAGAAAAATGAAACTGTGTGGAGATAAAGGCTCATAATTTAATTCCTATTCTACTTTAAAAATATTAATATCTTAAAAACTATGTCATACTCATTTTTGAACAGTTCTTTTTAATAAGAATGAAAAAAAATTACACACTGCACAATGACAACACTTTTCTTTTATTTGCCAGATTGAGGAGAAGAATTAAAACTAATACAATTTTTGTTTCCTGAGATTCCTGATGCTTTTTGGCTGCAATTCAGGGCTAAACAATAAAATCTGGAAAGGAAAACAACAACAACAACAACAACAACTAATATACACGTTTTTACAGGCAATGTAGTCCTAGTGGAAATTGCTTTAGCCTGAGGAAACTTTGCAGAATTAAAAAGATAGAAACCTAAGAACTCATGCTGTCTTTTAAGTGGGTATTTCCCACTCAAACTTGCATATGAAAAACAACAATGGCAGGTTTTGACTGGGATTAGCCAAGAGTGAGGGAGGCAGGTGGGGAGAGATTAAGGAAAACTCAGACATGTTTACTAGCTGTCTTTTCAGAAACACTTGAACTAAATTGTGCCATAATTTGCTGATACAGGGAGGTATTATTTTAGAGTACTTAAGAAGGGATTCCATATTGGAACGTAAAAACAGACACACATTTATAGTGTTTCTGTAATCATTCTGTGCCATTCACTGTACTAAGCATTTTAAATGCCATACATCATACAGACCTCCATAAGGAAGCATGTAGGTAGTTATAGTAGCACCATAGTAAAGAACAGAAATCTATGACAAAGAAAAGTATCATTAGCAGGTATACAAATACAATCAAATCTGGATATAGGCCAATGTTTAAAATTAGATATTCCTTATCTCTAAAACGCATGCTGGTCATAGCTATATTATTTTGCCTTTTAAATTACGTTATTCCATAGAATAAGTGAAAAATAAGGAAATCAATAAGTTCCTCATCAATTTAAAAGATCATTTCTATTACTTTAAAGTACAAATTATTTTGGTTGGTAAAATGAAAGGATAAGTTACTCTGTGGAAGCAGCACCCTATAAGAAGTGTTCATGGAGGATTGTAGTTCTGAGCTACTCCATTGGAGGGAGTTTGATTTATTCAAATCCTGCTATAATTGTTTCAAAACCTAAATGAAAATGGAATCATCTATTATCATATAGAAGGATTAAGCACTAAATTGGATTTCTGAGTTTAAGATGACAAAAGTAAGCTAACCTCCAAAATGGCTTAAAATTGAACTTTATCTTTTGGTATGGAACAATAGCTTTAAGAGATTTAGAGAAGAATGAGACCTATAAGAGAGTATTTTGAGTGGTATAGTAATAAAAATGACGGTTTTCTAAGAAAATTAGGCCAAATATTCTGTTTTGCTTTTTGACCTACTATTACCATGAACTATGAGGCATTGTAAAATCATTCAGTAAAACTGCCTTTTTCACATAATTTCTTGTAGTTCAATAGAGTTCTAGTCTAAATGCTAAAATCAAACATACACATACAAGATGCACACACCTGTATAACATAAATATCTTACATCCTAAAGGCAGAAAGATATTCAGAGAATACTTTGTTTTAAAAAAAAAAAAAAAACAGGTGTATTTCCACTAATTCGTGGAACCAAAATAAAATTTATTATTTTAAAGGTAACATTACAGACAATTTTTCCTGCTCTGTAGTAGAGACAGGTTCTGGGGGGTTTTGGTTTTTGCAGTCATTTAACAATGGTAGTTGACAAAATTGAAAAAGGTTTAGGAAAATTCCATGAAAGTTGGGATGCCTCTCTGGCTCTATCCATAAAATATGGGTAAAGTCAAAGGTTGTTGACCCCAGGCAATTTCTCCTGGCTACAGGTGACATTGAGACATTTTTTAGTTGGCAAAAGTGTGAAGAAATGTTGCTGGAATCTAATGGATAAGAGGCCAGTTCAGCTGCTGAGTATTGAGTATCCTTCAATGCTTATAGGACAGCTCCTCACAGCAAATAACTACTACATGTATCTACAGTTTTTGCTTCTAGAGTTTATATTGGTTAATATTTGTGAATTCTGACTCTTGATACAGGGCTCCAAAAAAGGCAGAATGCAGTTTTCGTGGAGTCAAAACTTCTATACCTGAGCATTTACATAAGGTAAATGCTTTTTACTTCAGTAGGAAAATGAAAGTAGCACCCTTCTCCCTGTACATTTGCACTGGAAAATAAATACTAACTTTTAAATTTATTTTCCTATTTCATGATTAGGGAAGAATTTACAATGTAAATTAAGTCAGTCCTTTCCAGAATAAAGTGTTTGAAAAATGCAATGTATCTTCAAAATATCTTTGTATAAGAATCACCAGGTATGCTTTGGGAAAATGCAGGTGTTCAAACCCTACACAAGAGATTTTTGATTTATTAAATGTAGTAGGGCCAAAAAAAATCTGTATTGTAATAAGAATCCCACAAGATTCTCATGTAGTTGGTTCATTTGGAGGAAATGGAATGAAATCTCTTTGGAACAGCTCTAGTTGCAAATTAAACAGTAATTTATAAGTTTGTAAGAATATCTTTGATACAGAAATTCAATGTAAATGAAGGAGTGTGAGTTAGGGCCTGAAATCCACAAATGAATCATGTTAAAATGAATCCTGTGGCTGTAGATCAATATTTATGCAAATGTTGCTACTCTAGCATATCAAAACTTAACCTCATATTTGACATGTATCTCAAAAATGAAGGAGCAAATGAATAAAAGGTAGATAGATAAAATATAGTACATATAAAAATTTATAGTTCCTTTCATATAGACAAAATGCAATCAACCAACGATAAGGCAAATGTGTAAGAGAAGAATTTCATTAACAAGTTAAAAATAAAACATAGAAATGCAGGTCTTTAATGATGGGTTTAGTCGTTGCCTAGTTTTCTAGTCAAACTCAAATTAAGAAAGTCTTTGTTTGAAATATTTGTTATTATTTACACAGGCTTTTAGGTGAACGGTGAACGTACACTTCACAACAACATATTCAGAGACAAAATAAAGAGTGAACATTCATTGATCCAGGACTTGTTTGGAGAATTGTTGAAAAGAATTGAAATAGAAAGGTGAAAGCAAGAGCCAAAAATGAAGGTCCTGGAAAACATACTAGAATATGGTTCCCTGTGTTTTTCATGGCCTTTACTTGGTTCCATAATTACTTCTGGTTAAGATACAATGTGTCTGAGATCCAAGTCATGTTGTGAGAGAGAATTAATATTAGCAAGCAAAATTTTGCTTCGTAAATTATCATCAACTATGTAGAACTTGAAGATCCAAGGAAAATGAGATTTTTTTTTAGGAAAAACAAAAAGTGAAAAGGAAATACAGAAAAGAGTATTAAAATAACTGGCACTGTTAATGGTAAAGAAATAGTGGTAGCATTCTTTGAACTCTGTGTTCTGAATTAGTTATAAATACTACTGATTTCTTTCTAATCATGCACTAAGGCTATAAGCTTCACTCTACTCACAAAATTATAATGAAAACTAAAAGAAAATATGTGTGTGACAATACACATGTGCACACATATGCACATAAGAGACACACACTTGTGCACTTGCTGAAATTGATGTGTATGTCAACATGCGGCTGTAGCATATTATGAACATTCATTGAATCTTTTTCCATAGTTAGATGTCTTTGTTCTCCTCTCCCCTTATCTATCTAAGCTCAGGGACTGCCTAACCAATATAATATAATGGGAATGAGCTGGGCGCAGTGGCGCATGCCTGTAATCCCAGCACTTGGGAGGCTGAAGAAGGAGGATTGCAAGTTCAAAGCCAGCCTCAGCAATGGCAAAGCACTTAGCAACTCAGTGAAACCCTGTCTCTAGTAAAATACAAAAAAAGGGCTGGGGATGTGGCTCAGCCCCTGAGTTTAATCCCTGGTACAATATATATATATAAAATGGGAATGATATTATGGCCAATTCTAGGAATTGACTTTAAGAAATTTGCAGCTTCCATTCCTGTTAATGAGCCACAGTGTAACTAGTACAACTATCCAGAGACTGCATGCTGAGGAGGCCCTTAGAGCCATGCCTTCTGGTCACTTCCACAAGTGACTAGATGAAAGTGGACCCCTGTTGGACATGCAGATTCATCCTGTCTAGTAGTTGAATAACACACACACACACACACACACACACACACACACACACAAAGTCAATTTACAGTAAAGGGAGCTCCTAGCTAGAGCAAAAGAATTATCTTTTCCCAAATTAACAACACACAAAATTGTGTGAGATACAATAAATAAGTGTTTTAAGCCTTCATGTTTTGCACTAATTTGTTACACAGAATTAGGTAACTAAAGTAGAGGTGTTTCCTCACTATCTCTTCCTAAATGGCAATCACCTGCCCAATTACTCACTATCCACTTAGTGTGATGCTTTTTTTGTATAGCACTTATCAGTGTATAACAACAATTCATTAGTTATTTATATTGTCTTTTACCTTACAGAATATAGACTTAATTTTAAAATATCTGGAACTCCATCTGATATGTTTACTCTTTGGATACCAGCCGCTAGAATAGTTTTTGGCACATCACAGGCACTTAAAATATTTATCACAATATTGAAATGAGTAAATGATATCATATTTGGGCAATTATCATCAGACACCAGTATGCATTCAGCTAAATATTCCCACATATTAACTAATGAAAATTTCTTACATATGTTCATAAAAGCATCAAGATCCACTAAAAATAAATATACTAGCCTGTCCATTGCATTTGTTTGTAATTTCCTATAGCCAGATAACTTAGGGATACAATAAGTAAGTATGAGGCAAAATGGTTTTGAATGGTGTTGTCAAGCACAATAAATGTTTCAAAGATGACCCTGATGCTATGTAAGACATTCTTTTAAAGAATATTTTGTGTATAGCTGAAATGACATGATTTTTTGTTTGTTCAGAAATGCAATCATATTTATTTTTGCTAGTGAAAGCTTCAAAGAAATCAAAATTTAAGAAAAATTACTAACAAACAGGAACAGAATAGGAATGATTCATACTTTCTTTGAAACATCAGACAGGATTTCTTTCAACATAAAAATATCTATGATTAACTACCTGAAATTCTTAGAACTTAATAATCTTACAGGGTATCTTCAAACTGAACTCCATCCTCATAAAAATAAGTTTTATTGGTACATTAATCCTGCAAAATATATAGCAAAAGTATTTCCTCAAATATTATTTAAATCCTCAGGGATATTATTGCTCAAATATTCACCGTAATAAAACTCTTCATATTTAATACAGCAAAATAAAATAAAACTTTGTCAAAATAACAAAAGAAAAACAAAAAATCTGAATATATATACCAGAATTAAATTTAAGTAGGAAAGTATTTTAAATCCAATCCTTTGAACAATTGTAAGACATATAAGGTTATTATATAATATTTTGGCTACAAAATCAGACAAAAATTTGCATGCAGATTTCACCATGTTAAAACTGTATGACCTTGGTGATTTTGAATTTCTCTAGTCTCTAATTTCTTCACTGGTAAAATTGGAGTGACAAAAATTTGTGTCTTCTCATGGAGTAGTCACATGAGATAATACAATTAAAATTCCTGTCACATGAGATACAATTAGAAATACTGGTTAATGCAATTATTATTAACGACAAAAATAAAGAAAAATGTTATTCTAAATTACTTCATATTTAGGCACCTGATATTTGGGAATTCAAAACCAATTCAAATGAGGGCTGGGGATGAGGCTCAGTGGTGGAGAACTTGTCTAGCATGTATGAGACCCAGGGTTAGATTCCCAGCATCTCCAAACAAAAACAAAATAAACAAACCCAAACCAAAAACATTTAAAAACATTCATTAATGAAAAGAAAGAGTAAAACATACATATTTCTTAATGGTTTTAAGATATACTAATTAAGCTGCTAACCAGTTGTTAGGCTACAAACTGAACAACAACAAAAAAAATAGCATTCAATTTATGTCTACCTAACTTCAAATTTATTATTAGTTAAATAGTTTGTGTTTTGTTCAAACAGAAATATTATTTGTTTTAATACATTAGCTTTTGATTTAGAAAACCAGAGGTCATGAAATTTACTTATGACATGTGTACGCGATAGCATTTTGTGTTTCTCTTAAAAATACTTATTACATCATGTACAACCAGAAGAATGGAAGTTATACTCCATATATGTATAATATATCAAAATTTTACTCTAATAAGAACAGATAAAAATATTTATTACTTTTCATTGCCTAGTTTTAGCATATATTTCTTAAAATTTTTTTTAAAAAGAAATGTAAAAGATTATTCTTCAAGAGCTCTTTATATTTTCAGCTAATTTCCATGAGTTTGGGTGCTTAGGGTCTATTTGCTGCTGCTAATGTGTGATTTCATACTGAGTTTTGCCAACCGCATCTTCATGGCCAGTTTAGTGATCTCAATTATTATCCTGATTATTATGTGTGACATCTTACTATGAACCTGCAGTTTTGGACGTCCATATATCCTAGATTTTCCTTATTAGGAAATGTCATTCATGGCATATTTATTAAGGTTAAAGATGATAATATTGCTGTTAAATATATATCTCAATCTGTAAGTATATATAAATCTGTCAAACACAAAATCTAATTGAAATTGTTAGATAGTATGTGCTTTTATTCCAGATTTAGTTTATTGGACATTTTAGTGAATGTTGCTAAAAATAAATAATTGATTCCAGAAATCAACTAATACTTTTTCTAAAGAACCATGACAATGAAAACAAGAACAACCATGCACTAAGTACTGTACATTAAGCATTGACATTATTTTTGTATGTGATTTTAAACAGAAGAAAACATATTGTATGAAACCACCTACCCAAGAGTACATGGCTTCTAGTTACAAAGTTGAAAATTTTCTTAAATTTCTAGATTGCATCTCAGGCAAACAGGTGATTGACTAATAGCTCATCATTATAATCACTATTCTTCCTGCACCTTCAGCTTATTTACTCCTTTCTTTTCCCTAATTATCTGGTCAATTAAATTCTGTATAAAATCAGCATGGACACAAAAACCTAATAGTTTATGGAAAAGAAAAATACAACCGTGTTGTCCATTATTGGCTTGAATTTTTACTATGAATCAGAAGTAAGCCCACAGCATGCTATCTCCACTATTAAATTTTTCTTCTTCTCTCAAACAGTATCACACACTCTCTTCTTTCTTGAAAGTCCCAACACCCCTCTCCTGCTCACACTGAGATATCGAATACCATTTGTTTACTAAATGACAAATATGTCAAACTACTTTATCTTGTGCCTATTAACTGTACCTTCTTTGATATTTGATGTCCTACCTATGCTCTTCTCTAAGAATAACTACCAACTTTTGCTCTGGATGTCATTCAGTTTTCCTAAACAAAGAGAGTAATTAATATGTTTTATGCATTCCATTCATCACCAGTATCTTCTACTCTATTATATTATTCATTTTATTATGAATATCTCCTATTTATAAAAAGAAAAATCCCTCTGACTCCCCATTCTCCTTATAACTATTTTTTCTTATTTTCTTTAAAACAGATTTACCTGGTTTTGCTCATACGCTGATGTTACTTCAAGTTACCAATTTTTTTTTCTTTTTTTGTTTTTATTCTATTTTAATTCCCTGAAATTAATGGTCAGGGTGATGAGAACCTCTAGCTTTATAAACTGAAGAGTAAATCCTCAGGCCTCTGATGGTAATTTTGCATAATTCACACAAACTATTTTTCACTTTTACTTAAAAAATTTCCTGATTGGATTTGGAGAAACTATGTTGTCCAGTTTGCTTCCCACTTCACTTCATCTTCCTTTTCATTCTTGTTGCAGGCTCTGCAATTCCTAAATGAAATTGTTGCAATGCCTTGAATCACAACCACTTCCCTCATCATCCTTGCTTTTCTACCTATCTAAAACCATTGCAAAGTTCCGTATCTTCCAATATCCTTCATGAAGATACCACTCACGGGTTCATATCCAAGCATTAACACCTTCACTGAGGTCAAGACTTGTAATTAAGAGCCTCCTTGGTGCCTCTGTTAGGATGTCCAGAAGAACTCACAGAATTCACACATCATAAAGAGAAGACCCTCTCATTTTCCAGTCAGAGTTGCTTCACTATACATCCAAATGTATAGGGAAAGACTTGAGTCCTTTCTTCCCATCTATTTTCCATCCAGTCTCTACAATTACTATTATTATTATTTTTTTGCCTGCAATAGAACAATTTCTCTCTCCCTTAGCCACATCTTCTCTGAACCTTAGTAACTGTAACCTTTAGCTTCCACTACTATGTCAATCTACTACCCAATCTTCTAACACATGTCATTGATTCCTCTCTTTTCTCTGTCCCCATCATACACAGAATATATTCACAATATTGGCTGTAAGGCACATTATAGCATGATATTCATCTAAGTCTTCCATGTCTTCTACTACATTTTTTCTCCATACCCCACACTTGTGGTCCTTGCTAACCAATACTTCCTGCTGCTTCTGAAATATTCCAACAGTTCTAAGGAAGATCTGCATGTAGTACTGCCTCTGCCTTGGAGTACCTTGCTTCAGACATCAAACAAGTTGCACCTTCCCATTGTTTAGATGTATATTCAAATGTTAACTACTCAGAGTGATTTTGCCTGACCATCCCATTCCTATTCCCCCAGAATCTTTCTGCTCCACTTTATAGTTGCTTCACTTATTACATCATGTACTTATTTGTTTGCCGGTATCTACAAAGTAAGTTCCACAAAATCAGGTACTTTGTCTTGTTTGATATTTTATCATTGGTAGCTGAAAGAGGCTTTGAAAAACAGTAATGAAAATAAATGTATGGCAAATAAATTAATTAAAATTAACCATCATTCCAGCATGCTTTTAATGGTGAAGTGAAATAGCAGAATAAATGCTGCCTGTACAAAGTTCTGATATCTGTCAAAAATTTCAGGATAAAGCAGAAAGAATCACAGAAACAGGATTCAGACTCTCATTAGCAAACATTTTCTAAAGGTAAATAGGTGTGTGTATAATAGAATTAACTACTGAATAATTCTAAGTAGAGTTGTGGAAACATACCACAAGTTAATGAAACTAAATTAAAAAAAAAAAAATAGATTGTATGAGCCGGGCGTGGTGGCACACACCTGTAATCCCAGCACTTTGGGAGGCTGAGGCAGGAGGATCGTGAGTTCAAAGCCAGCTTCAGCAATGGCGAGGCACTTAGCAACTCAGTGAGACCCTGTCTCCAAATAAAATACAAAAAAGGGCTGGGGATGTGGTCCAGTGGTCGAGTGCCCCTGAGTTCAATCCGCGGTACCACAAAAAAAAAAAAAAAAAAAAAAAAAAAATAGATTGTATGGATTTTTTTCAAGAACTTTTTAGAACGTTTTAAAATGAATATGGAATTAACTCAAAATATGTCCTTTCTAATTACTAGATGGTAAATATACTCATCTCATATTCAAACTACATTATTCCCACATTATGGATTTTCTTATATAAGCTATTCCAAAGCCTCTTTTATTAATCTTTAATGTTCAATGAGACATTTCTCTTCTGAGCTTACCTTACACTCTGAAATATGAGCTTTTAAACTAATAGATATTCTTTTATTCCTGAAAGTTAACCTCTTAGGTAATAAAGAGATGGTAGGTTGTAGGAAAACAACTCTTCAACCTGAACAGTATCATTTACTTAGTTTGCTGATGAGATATGTCAACACTTACACAGTGAAGTGTGCCTAAATGTGTTTTTCTATTTAAATCAAATTCATCTTCTTCAGAGCTTATGTGTATATTCAAGGAATGAAATTGGATTCTCTTAGAGAACTAAAATCAGTTACCATTTATTTCAGGCAAAGAGGTAATCAACATGCTTGACTGGAGAAACTATTCAAGACTTGATATTTCCTAAACTGTTTTTGCACAAACATTCAAAAACATAAAATATTAGGACATCTACTAAAGTAATTTTGGAGGCAATGTATATCATGCACAATTTACGACTGTGGGTCTTGCATGCTCTATGTAAGCCTATTAAGAAAAGGACCCTAGAGCGCTGTAAAGAATGGATGTAGATAAAACTCAGAAAAGAGTGAGTTCATCAACCCATAAATTTAATCTGTTTAATTTTCCAGCATTCTCACCTTAGAAAATGGAGAATGACTGCACTACTCTAGAGAAACGTAGTCAAAATTACATTGCTACATGCCCTCTAATTGGCCAAACTCTGCAAAAGCAGAAATTTTTCTTTACCCACAAGCACATGTTGTGTTAGAAAACCCTCTAGAGAAGTACTTTGTTCCAGGGAAATAAAAATGCTAAAACAAAATCAGACTTAGACTACTCTCTGCTCCAATTCCTAGTATAATGTGTCTTTGTTTGATTACTGACGTTACTTGAACATTTCTCAAAAACCTTAATGCATTGTATGAGCTTCTGTGCCAAGTTCTTTCAGGATCTTATATATAAATTCTTGGCTCAATATAACCCTATTCTAAAATGTGTATGATCATGTGTTGCCAAAATTCTTGATTCCCAATTTGACTATATATGAGGAAAAATTATATGCAAAATCAGTTGTATAATTTGACTAGGGATATCTAGGTTAGTTCTTGGAAAATATTCCTAAGAACACAAAGTCCCTCTCTCCTTTTTTCCCAGTTCTTAACTATGTT
Source organism: Tamias sibiricus (assembly GCA_025594165.1). Classification (NCBI taxonomy): domain Eukaryota; kingdom Metazoa; phylum Chordata; class Mammalia; order Rodentia; family Sciuridae; genus Tamias; species Tamias sibiricus. The sequence goes on along the minus strand of CM046658.1, from coordinate 135,415,021 downwards.
TTCATATCTTAATGCATCCCACATATCGTCTCCCAAGTACCTACAGATCACCTCTCTGTGGTCTCTCAGAATCCCACATTTACCCTGATGACTTCAGCTTGCAGATTAACATCTACATCTACCTATTATTTACTGAACATCTGCTATTCATAGAAACTGCTAGGCACTCACACACATATTTACTCTTGACAGTAATAATGGGTATTCCACCTTAAATTCACAGATGAAAAAATTAAAACTCAATAAGCTTTGTGTAAGCAAAATCTGTGTTTTTCTTATCAAAAGGAAAAGTTATATGCTATCACCACATTATTTTTTAATGTAGTATGTCCCAAGTATTTGGAGAGAGTATCTGCTTTGTACAGCAGAGACTCTATAAAATATAAAGAAGTGTAAAGAAAATTATAAGGCAATGTTCTTATTACCACCAAATAACACTTACTCTCAAATTTTTAATAATCCAATCAATTTTTACATGCAAACATATGCCTGTGATGTAATTCCACTCCAAAAGTTTCAGATATTATCTCTATAAGTTATACATCTAGGCATGTTTTAATAAATTTTCTTAATAGTTCAATTCCAACAATTTCCAACTACCTACCAAATACCTCTTTAGGGTTTTTGAATTGACAGACAAGATAAACATGTCCATAACTGTTTCATAATTTAACCATCCACTAAATTTGTTCCTTTTACTGACTTATATAGAGCATACTCTGAAATATCAGGGCTGTGAACTTTGTTATTAACTCTGACTTCTCCAGTTCTTCATCAGAATCTGTTTTCATTTGCATTTGCTCTTTGACGCCTCTCCACATTATCCTAGTAGTCTTCTTATTTGCAAAATTGCAGGAAATTGAAAGTATCTCCTTATTCTTATCCACCCAGGAGTATACCATGTATCAAGAGCCTGTAAGAGTTGCATATGCATGTGAAATAAAACCAAATGCTTCTGCTGGAATGGATGACTTTACAAATCATAATACTCTGATTAAGTAATTTTAAACAACAATAAAAAAATAATAACTTCTCCAGACACTTTACAAACCATTTAGGTTATAGTGGTGAACAAGAAAACTGGATTCCCATTTCAATGATGATTGACCAAGTGAGGCAAACAGAAAAGTAAACATGTATATGTGAAAGTGAGAAGTGAGCTATCATGGAACAATAAAATAGAAAAATTATTCTGGGAATAAAAGAATACTCCTAGTGAAAGATTCTACTTAAGTTTTATATCAGTAAAATTTGTGTTTATATATGTCTATCTCTAGTTCATCTCTGTCTAACCATATATCTAGAGGGAGAAAAGGGGAGGGAAACACCTTATCATACACAATTTAAGAAACAGGAGAAGCATTCTCTAAAGTTCTGTCTCCTAAAGTTCTGATTTGGATGGTAGAACCTGAAGTCCACAGAGTAGACAATTATGGAGGAAAATAGCATATGAAGTATGAAAAAGCAAAGGAATTCAGGAATTTACCAGCATGAGCCCATGGGGAAGCACTGGGACCTAATGCCAGTTCCAGTTGCCTCTGGCTTCATGGCATTCTGCAGAATGGTGTAGCCATGTAATAGATGACACATCTAAAAACAAACACATAAACAAACAAAAAACCTCACAAAAAAAAAACAGTGAGACAGTATGCATTTACCCAAAAGATAGTTTATGACATATTATGTGAAAAAAAAAAAACAAGTTCACATTTTAAGTGCATTAATATAACTATTATTTTTAATGGAAAAACAAGTAATACAAAATAGAAAAATTATTAAAAAGGGAAAAGGCAGAAATAAATGAATAAAAACAAGGAGGGAAGAAGGAAAGAAAGAAAGAAAAATATGCCACATAAGTCTAAAATAGCCTTTGGTTATCTCTGTAAAGTACATGGAGTGGGAAAGTGAGATTATATATTATATATGAATGAAGTAAATAATATAACATTATTTAATATGTATAGTATGTACATACACAGATGATATCACATTTGTGCATTTTATAAGATCATCTTGCTTTTCTTATAAAGTTATGACAACATAATTATTCTAAAATTTGCTAAAATTAGTATATTGCATTATATACTTCAAACCAGCACAGGTAACTTTTCACTATATCACAATTCTAAAATATCCTGCTAAAAACAGAATAAAACTCTATAATAGAAGGATTTAAATCACAAGTCTTCTAAAATACACAAAATAAATGTATATGTGTGAAAACCACGTAAAATTAGTACATTCGTCATACTGAAAAGTATTATACCAATATCAGTTTCATAGTTAATTTAGATTTGTGTATTTGAGTCACTTTATTTAAAACTCAATTTTTTGTCTTAAACTTAATCCAACACATCTATTTTACTATGTCGAACTAATAACTCTTTTAGTCTTTAGAATTTTATCAAATTTTTATGTTAGCCTCCTCATTTATTTCAATAATAAATTTAATAGTCTTACATAAATTCCTCAGAAAATCATAAAAAAGTTCATGGACAAAACTCATAAATTTTAAGTCAATGAAATAACATGATTTAAAACAAATTCAAATGTCTTTATAAGTTTCTCCAATACCTTTTTCACAAAAATGGACTTTCTATGTATCCTGAGAAACTTGCTCCTGAAAAACCTTTTTTTCTTTATGAATATAAAAGGGATCACTGCTTAAATGGAGTTTTCTGGGATTTTGGATGAAAGAAGTTAAAATAAAATTACACAAATATTTAATGGCTTCCATTGTTATAAATTTCATAATTATAACCACTTGGCATAAATTGAATGGATTCCATTGTTTATACCAATTTGTCATAGGATGAAAAGGAGAAGTAAAAGTCTGCAAAAGGAAGTTACAAATTAGGTGATACCTGGTAGGCTGTAAGTCAGCAGGCGGTGTGATAATTCCAAGCCAAGGCAAAGCTTGTTAGATTTTAATGAGGGAAGGACATGACACTTTAAGAAAATTCAAGAATAGCCTGGCAAAATAAATATATCAAGAATGAGAGTGTCCTGGAGTGAGTGTGGAGAGTAGTGAGAAACCTGATCATATAGTCTTAAAAGCCATGTTAACTAGTTTAGACTTCAGAAGCTTTTAATAAATGGCAACAGTTAAAAACTTAGGGGCAAGATGCGATTTTCATTTCAAATAATTTCTCTTGCTATTGGAAAGAATAATATACCACAGAAAGGAAAAGTGGCTGCAGGTGTATGATATGGAAGGCTATTATAACATTGCTGTTGGGGGAGAATGAAAGCTTGGATTTCAGTGGAAGTATTGGAATAGTAGAGAAGTAAAAATAATTTTAAAATATATTGGAAACTGAAATTCCTAGAAGATAGTGGACTAGGTTTGAGGAAGACGAGAATGTTGAAAATAATTCTTGGTCACTTGATATGTTTAACTTAATGGATATAATACCAAATAGATTAGGAATAGCATTAAATACTATCAGAGTAGTGAATTTCTCAAATAAAATTATGGTACTCTCTATACCCATTAAAACAACATTCACTGGTTACCTAAAATAAGCCATTTCATAAGATGTGTAAGACATTTCTATATAAAATCATTCCAGTTTTGAAGCAAGTAATATAAATAAACCATAATCCTAGTTATTAAAAGTTTAGCACAAATTTTTTTAACAATATACTTTGGGAAGAGTGAAAAGCCATACATATTGCATTACAATTAGATGGACTAGAGAAATACTTAACATTTAATGATATAATGCATGAAAGATATTAGGATCTGAACATCAAATGGTTTCAGACAAAAAAAAAACATATCCCTAAAATGTATGCATATAAGATGAAAATTCAGTGTTAATAATAAATACCACCCTTATTTCTCGATTTTATGGGTAAATGTACTTATTATTTAACAACTTTAAAGGAGAGGGGACAACCTGCTTCTACTCTAATTGAAATGAACTGACATTATGAGATGGTTCATGTACTGACTATTTTATAGTCTAATGTTAGTATAGTTACATCACCCTGTTTGAATAATGATCTGAAATTCAAATATCATCTGATGGACTTTTGGATTTCATTCAGAATACAGAAAGCTGGAAGAAATAGCACTCACATCCTAACAAGAAAATTAGGTAATCTGTACAAGCAAGCATCTTTTAAACCCATCAAGAAGCAGAAGTCACAGTGCCAATAAACAAGATGAGACCTGAGGAGAGATAGCCCCTTGTCGAGAAGTGATGGGAAGTGAGTGCTGACTCACTGAAGGCAGACACAGAGGAAAAGGGTAGGAGCTTCAGCTAAAATGTTCATCTTCTGGCAAGTGGCCAAGTATTGTTGGCACCAGAGTAAAAAACTTACAGAAACCACAAATGCAAGGAAATGTTATATTTAATCCACTCTCTTTTCCCAGAGATTTGTTTCAGGAGTTGACAAGAAAAATTGGAGGCATATCAGGAGACTGGAGAAAGCTTCTCTTGTTGGGAAATGGAAGGATGGGTAGACAGTTCTGCTACAAAGAAAAGAGTATTTGCCTTCATAATTCATTCCTGCATAAGTTAAACATTAAATTGCTGAGGAAGTATAGCAAGCTCTATCACCATATAAATATGGTTAAAGACCCACTAAGGCTGGACCTTTATTATGAAAAATCAAAAACAAAACAAAAACTTGCACTCATAAGGAAAGGGTAGGAAATTATCCTGGGCCAAGATTATTAGAGGTCTCTTACAATTAGGATCAGTGAGAAAGTCCCAATATTTGGTTACAAGGGCACAGGACATATCTAAGATTGAGAAGAGATCAGAACAATAGTGAATAAACTCAGCCCTCCATCACTAGTACATGTAGATATATGCTGAGGGGGTGGGAGAGATTTGGGTTCATGGGATTATGGAGACTGAGAAGTCAGAACTGTAGTCTGAATTTCATGAGAACTGGGAAACCCAGTGGAATAAGTTCTAGTCTGAATCTGAAGGTTGAAAAAGGTTGTTATCCCAGCTCAAGCTCATCAGGCAGAAACAGCAAGTTCTTTCCTTGGTCAACTTTTTGTTCTATTTAGGTCCTCAATGGATTAGATGAGGCCAGTCAACACTGAGGAGAGTGACCTGTTTGACTCAGTTTATTGATGCTAATGTTAATCTCAACCAGAAAACACACTCTCACAGACACACCCAGAATAATGGTTAGCCCAATATCTGACCACCCATGACCCAGTCAAGTTGGAACAAAACATTAACCATCACACAAGCCCTGAGTAACAGTCAATGTTATGAAGAAGACTCAAAAGTATGGAGAGAGACAAGATGAAGAGAAGGTGTGATGTTGAGGGTAAAGCAGGAGTTCTGAGAAAACATTTTGGAAGAATCAACCCTGCTTTCAGAGTGAGGTAAAAATGGAGGAACTTGTCACTGGTTATATTAAAAGTATAACTGATATTACTAATAACTTTATGTTTCTTAAAGTAACAATTCAAATAAAATGGATAAATTATCAAAGTATACTTTTCTCAAGTGTTTCTGCATCTGTAGATTCAACCAACTGCAGATCATAAATATTCAGAAATTTAAAAATTGCCTCTAGTACTAGACGTGTAGCTTAGTGGCAAGCACCTGTCTAGCATGTGCAAGACTCTGGGTGTAATCCCCAGTACTGAAAAACAAATTATATCTGTACTCAAAATTTACAAACTTTTGTTCTTGCAAGTATTTCCTAAACAATATAGTACAACAACTATATGCATATAATTTACATTGTATTAGGTAATACCCTAAGTACATGTATGAAAAAACAAATGGTGTAAAATACTTTATGAAAAACCAGTCATGTGAAAAATTGTGCTTTTTATATGTAATACAAAATGAATGGCACTTTACAAGCATGTATAACAAATTAGAGTAAGTAATAATTTAAAAAATCAGAATTAAAAAAAAAGAAATGTAGAATTGATTTAAAGTATACATGAGGATGTGCATAGGTTATATGTAAATACTATGCCATTTTATATGAGGGACATGGACATTCCCAGATTTTGATACACAGGTGGGTTCCTGGAACCAATTCCCATGGATGCCAAGAACTGAGTATGGTTCTGTATAGATTGAAGACAGTGTAAATGGATATTTCTGGAAAATATTTTTAAAAAATAACAATTTCAAAAAACTTTTAGAATATAGAGATAAAAGAATATTTTTAAGCTTACTTTATATTTGAATGGTCTTTTCTAGAAATGATGGTAGAACTATTGAATAGTCTAATGGGAAATAATTTTTATTTCATACTTTGTACCCTAAAAAAGTTAATTTAAAAGTGACAAATTTGAGTGTATATAAATGGAAACTTACAATTATTTGAAAAAAATACCATAAATGATGGGAAAATGTTTAGAAAATATTTATCTGGTAAAAGTTCTGTATACAGAATATCAATATATTCTCACAACCAGATAATAAGGAAATTGATAACTCAAGAAAAAGAGAGTAAAATATTTGATAAATACTTTACCAAAGAATGAATATGGAAAATAGAATTATGATAACAACTGCAAATGCATTATTCATTAGGGAAATTCAAATGAAACCACAATGAGATATTACTACATGCTTATTTAGAGAAACTAAAAGCAATCACATACACAAAATAGGCAAAACAAAAGCACACAGAACTGGTGATAATGCCAAACACAGGATTCTCCTACAGTACTATTGTAATGCAAATTTGTACAATCACTTTGGGAAATAGTGTGCTGTTTTCTAAGTCAACTACACATATATCATATTAACTAGTAATTCCACTCAGAGGTATTAATTTATCCCAAAGAAATAAAACTTTATGTTCACATGAAAATGTTTAATGAATGTTTATTGTTGATTAATAATCAACAAGGAATTAATCCAAATAATCATCAGTGATGAATGATAAACAAACCTTCATAAGTGGATACAATGGAATACTACATATGGATATATACAATAACATGGAGTAATCAAAGGTGCATCATGTTAAGTGAGAGAAAGCCTCTCCCTTCTTTATTGTTACATGGTCATATTTATATAATAATCTTGAAAATGAAAAATACAAAATTGAAATAATATCAGTTCTTGCCAGAGATCAATAGTGGTAGAGAGTTTAACTTTCAAAGAGCATAAAGAAATTCACCATAGAGATAGAACCATTTCACATTTTAACATGGTACTGGAATTATTTATATAGTAATGTGGAAATATTTTATATAGTAATATGGTTACATGAGATAAAATTCATAGAACTACATAGTGATACAAGTAAAATTCTACTTTATTTTAAAATTATATCTCAAAAATCAGACTAGCCCATCTCAGCAGTGCAGGCCACTGAGGCCAAGTCAGGAGGATTGCAAGTTCAAAGCCAGCCTCAGCCATGTAGTGAAGCCCTAATCAAATTAGCTAGACACTGTCTCAAAATAAAAACAATAAAAAAGCTGGGGATGCTGTTCAGTTGCCCTTGGGGTTCAATCCTCTATACCAAAAAAAAAAAAAAAAAAAAAAAAAGTGATTTCATTAGTGAAATACACACATGTATTAATTTGTTTTCATTAGGTAGTCCCTTTGCTTTCTTCCAACTCTATTAAGTCATGACAATATATTTCCTTATTTAATTTGCTGTTCAAATTTTATCAACTTCATCTGTTTTCATGCCATTCTGAATGATAGAAATAGGGATGGATCCTTTTATTTTCTAGAGTTCTGAAAGGCTATATTGCTCTGAAATATAAAGCGGAGTGGCTAAGAGAAAGTCACTCCTATCTTCATAGAAGTGATTTTAAATAGACTCTTTGATAACTCTTAAGATTTTTGGATTACATTTTTTTGGGTTAATGTAAGTTTCCCTGTCCTTCAAACAAGTGTTCCCAACAGACAATAATATGAGATATGAAACTAATTTTGAGTAACTTTTCACTTGCTGACATACAGTAGATAATTTTGTCAACTCTTTCTGATTCGTTTGCCATAGTCACTTAGACAGAGTTTTTCTTTTAATCAGTATTTCACATGGGGTGGTTAAATTTCTGGCTGTGAAGTGCCTGATTTTTAAACAAAGGGGGATAACGAGTCAGAAACTTCATTTTAAGACACAATAAAAAAATCTTTCTGTTCTTTTTCATGGTATTTTGGAACCACACTGATAAACAATGTGCATGCATTCACAACCAGAGCCAGGGTTGTATATACTTCCATTATAATGCACTTTCATTTTAACCTACTTCACCTGTCACCAACATAATGGAATCTGACTATGATGAACATACTTAACAAGAAAACAAAAATTCACTGAACAGAATCTAGCAAGCAACAATATGTTTAATCCTATAGCAACACAATTTATCCACTACCTCTTTGACATTTGATTGGAGCTATTCACGGAAGCACACTTCATTCCCTTTATCAAGACCTCCAGGTTTGGATTTATTCTCTGAGAGGATAATCCTGCTGTATGTTCAGTAATTCTGCAGTTAAAGTATTTAGTCACTGATCTGTTGCAATAAAATGATAGGAATAAAACAGGTACTCCTTGAAGGAATGAATTTTGCATTATAAATATGTAGTCAACAGGCAAATAAAGGAGGCACTGAGTAAATATTTCAACATCCTTGAATTAAATATATGTTTTTTTTTAATTTTTTATTATTCTAATTTGTTATACATGTTTGCAGAGTACATTTCATTTCATATTGCATATAAAGAGCAGAAATTTTCAAGTTGCTGGTTTTATATAAATTATTTTTACAACAATTGTGTCTTCATACATATATTTAGGGTAATCATGGATAACTCTGCCATTATTCCTATCCTCTTGCTCCCTCCCCCTCCCTCCCCCCTCTTTGTTCTATTTAAAGCTCTTTCATTCCTCTCATCCCCTCTCTCTTGCCTTTATAAGTTAGTATCTTCCTATCAAAGAGATCGTTTGACCTTTGGTTTTTTGGGATTGGCTAACTTCACTTAGCATTATTTTTTCCAACTCCATACATTTACCTGAAAATTCCATGATTTTATTCTCATTTAGTGCTGAGTAGTGTTCCATTGTGTATATATATCAAAGTTTCCCTATCCATTCATCTGCTGGTGGGCATCTGGGTTGGTTCCACAATCTAGCTATTGTGAATTGTGCTGCTATAAACATTGATGTGGCTGTGTCCCTGTAGTAAGCTGTTTTTAAGTCCTTTGGGAATAGGCCAAGGAGTGGGATAGCTGGGTCAAATGGTGGTTCCATTCCAAGTTTTCCTAGGAAACTCCATAATACTTTCCAGATTGGCTTCATCAATTTGCAGTTACACCAGCAATGTAAGAGTGTGCCTTTTTCCCCATATCCTCGCCAGCATTTACTGTTGTTTGTTTTTTTGATAGCTGCCATTCTGACTGGAGTAAGATGAGATCTTAGAATTGTTTTGATTTGGATTTCTCTAATTGCTAGAGGTGTTGAACATTTTTTCATATATTTGTTGATTGTTTGTATATCTTCTGAGAAGTGTCTGTTTAGTTCCTTGGCCCATTTATTGATTGGGTTATTTGTTTTTTTGGTGTTAAGGCTTTTAAGGGTTTTATAAATCCTTGAGGTTAGTGTTCTATCTGATGTGCTTGTGGTAAAGATTTGCTCCCATTCTGTATGTCCTCTATTCACCTCACTGATTGTTTCTTTTGCTGAGAAGAAGCTTTTTAGTTTGAATCCATCCCATTTGTTGATTCTTTGTTTTAGTTCTTGCGCTAGAGGGGTCTTATTGAGGAAGTTGGAGCCTAAACCAACATGATGGAGATTTGGGCTTACTTTTTCTTCTATTAGGTGCAAGGTCTCTGGTTTAATTCCTGGTTCCTTGATCCACTTTGAGTTAAGTTTTGTGCATGGTGAGAGAAAGAGATTAAATTTCCTTTTATTACATGAGGATTTCCAGTTTTCCCAACACCATTTGTTGAAGAGGCTGTCTTTTCTCCAGTGAACGTTTTTGGCACCTTTGTCTAATATAAGGTGGGTTCGTCTCTGTGTCTTCTATTCTGTACCATTGGTCAACTGGTCTATTCTGATGCCAATACCATGCTGTTTTTGTTACTATTGCTTTGTAGTACAATTTAAGGTCTGAAATGGTAATACCACCAGCTTCATTCTTCTTGCTAAGAATCACTTTGGCTATTCTGGGTCTCTTATTTTTCCAGATGAATTTCATGATTGCTTTTTCTATTTCTATGAGGAATGATATTGAGATTTTGATTGGTATTGCATTGAAACTGTATAGTGCTTTTGGGAGAATGGTCATTTTGACAATATTAGTTCTACCTATCCATGAACAAGGTAGATTTTATATCTTCTAAGATCTTCATTAATTTCTTTTTCTAGCATGCTGTAGTTTTCATCGTAGAGGTCTTTCACTTCTTTTGTTAAGTTGATTCCCAAATATTTTTTTTTTTTACATTATAGTAAATCAGGTGGATTTCCTAGTTTCTCTTTCTGAGGATTTGTCACTGATGTACAGAAATGTCTTTGATTTATGGGTATTGATTTTATATCCAGTTACTTTGGTGAATTCACTTATTAGATCTAGAAGATTTCTGGTGGAATTTTTTGGATATTCTATGTATATATCGTCTGCAAATAGTGATAATTTGAGTTCTTATTTTCCTATCTGTATCCCTTTAATTTTTTTGTCTGTCTAATTGCCCTGGCTAGAGCTTCAAGAACTATGTTAAATAGGAGTGGTGAAAGAGGGCATCCCTGTCTTGTTCCAGTTTTTAGAGGGAATGCTTTCAATTTTTCTCCATTTAGGATGATGTTGGCCTGGGGCTTAGCATAGATGGCCTTTAAGATGCTGAGGTATGTTCCTGTTATCCTTATTTCTTCTAGCATTTTGAACATGAAGGGATGTTGTATTTTGTCAAATGCTTTCTCTGCATCTATTGAGATGATCATATGATTTTTATCTTTGAGCCTGTTGATGTGATGAATTACATTTATTGATTTTCTTATATTGAACCAACCTTGCATCCCTGGAATGAAGCCCACTTGATTGTGATGCACTATCTTCTTGATGTGTTTTTGTATTCGATTTGCCAGAATTTTATTGAGAATTTTTGCATCTATATTCATTAGAGATATTGGTCTGAAGTTTTCTTTCTTTGATTTGTCACTGTCTGGTTTTGGAATCAGGGTGATATTGGTCTCATAGAATGAGTCTGGGAGTGTTCCCTCTTTTTCTATTTCATGAAATAGTTTGAGAAGCATTGGTGTTAGTTCTTCTTTAAAGGTCTTGTAGAATTCAGCTGTGTATCCATCTGGTCCTGGGCTTTTCCTGGTTGGTAAGTTTTTTATGGCATCTTCTATTTCTTTGCTTGAAACTGACCTATTTAAATTGTGTATCTCATTTGATTTAGTTGGGGCATATCATAGGTCTCTAGAAATTTGTTGATGCCTTTGTTATTTTCTATTTTATCAGAGTATACATTTTCAAAATAATTTCTAATTATCTTCTGTATTTCTGTAGTGTCCATCATGATATTTTCTTTTTCATTGTAGATATTGGTAATTTGTGTTTTTTTTTCTCTTCTTTGTTAGCATAACTAAAGCTTTATCAATTTAATTTATTTTTTCAAAGAACCAACTTTTTGTTCTGTCTTTTTTTTTCAATTGTTTTTTTAGTTTCAATTTCATTAATTTCAGCTCTGATTTTAATTATTTCCTGTCTTCTACTTCTTTGGAGGTTGATTTGTTCTTCTTTTTCTAGGGCTTTGAGATGTACTGTTAGTTCATTTATTTGTTGACTTTTTCTTTTTGGAAGGAATGAGCTCCATGCAATGAACTTTCCTCTTAGAACTGCCTTCAGAGTGTCTCAGAGATTTCAGTATATTGTGTCATTGTTCTCATTTACCTCTAAGAATTTCTTAATCTCCTTCTTGATGTCTTCTGCAACCCATTGATCATTCAATAGCATATTATTGTTAGAGTAGCTTTTCTTTCTTATCATTGATTTCTAATTTCATTTCATTATGATCTGATAGAATGAAGGGTAGTATCCCTACTTTTTTACATTTGCTTAAAGTTGCTTTATGACATAATATATGGTCTATTTTTGAGAAGGATCCATGTGCTGCTGAGAAGAAAGTATATTGGCTCATTGATGAATGATATACTCTATATATGTCAGTTAAGTCTAAGTTATTAATTGTATTATTGAGTTCTATAGTTTGTTTGTTTAACTTTTGTTTGGAAGATCTATCCAGTGGAGAAAGAGGTATGTTAATATCACCTAGAATTATTGTGTTGTGTTGATTCTTGAACTTGAGAAGAGTTTGATTGATGAATGTAGATTCTCCATTATTTGGGGCATATATATTTATAACAGTTATATCTTGTTGATCTATGATTCCTTTAAGCAGTATGAAATGTCCATCTTTTGACTAACTTTGGCTTGAAGTCTACTTTATTTGATATGAGAATGGAGACACCTGCTTGCTTATGTAGACCATGTAAGTGATATATTTTATTCCATCCTTTCACCTTCAGTCTATGGGCGTCTTTTCCTATGAGATGTGTCTCTTGAAGGCAACATATTGTTGGGTCTGTTTTTTTAATCCAATCTATTAGCTTATGTCTGTCTTTTAATTGGTGAGTTTAGGCCATTAACATTCATGATTATTATTGAGACATAATTTGTTTTACCAGTCATTTTTATTTCTTTATTATTTTTGGTATTTAGTTTGACTTGGTTTTTCCTTTGGTTGGTTTTTCCTTTTATTGTAGTTCTTCCCTTCACAGATTTTCATTATTATTTTTCATCTCCTCCTGGTGGAATATTTTACCAAGAATGTTCTGTAGAGCAGGCTTTCCTGTTGTAAATTCTTTTAGCTTTTGTTTATCATGGAAGGTTTTTATTTCATCCTCAAACCTACAGCTTAATTTTGCTGGATATAAAATTCTTGGTTGGCATCCTTTATCCTTTAGAGCCTTGTATATGTTGTTCCAGGCTCTCCTGGCTTTGAGGGTCTGGATTGAAAAATCTGCTGAGATGCGAATTGGTTTTCCCTTATAGGTAATCTGACTTTTCTATCTTGCAACCTTTAAAATTCTATCTTTATTTTGTATGCTAGGCATTTTCATTACAATGTGCCTTGGTGTGGACCTGTTGTAATTTTTGTACATTTGGCGTCCTATAGGCCTCTTGTATTTGATTTTCAAATTTATTCTTCCTGCTTGGGAAATTTTCTGATGTTATTTCATTGAAGAGATTGTGCATTCCTTTGGTTTGAATCTCTGCACCTTCCTCTATTCCAATAAATCTTAAATTTGGTCTTTTGATAGTATCCCATAGTTCTTGGGTATTCTGTTCATGGTTTCTTACCATCTTCACTATGAGGTCAACTTTATCTTCAAGATTATATATTTTGTCCTCATTGTCTGAGGTCCTATCTTCCAAGTGGTCCAATCTGTTGGTGATGCTTTCTATTGAATTTTTTAAGTGGCTTACTGTTTCTTTCATTTCAAGGATTTCTCTTTGTTATGAATTATAATGCATTTTCTTGTCATATATATTAACTTAGAATCAGTACTACAGACATGACATGGGCAGTACCTAGACACTTCTCAATGTTCAAGTTTAAAAAATAAAACTTATTTACAGAAACCACTCAGACTGTGTCCTCTTCCTCTTAATCTCCAAAGAGAATAAGAATGATCATCAATGGCAAAAGGTAGTTGCAGTAATGCAACACCTAGGATCAGCTTCATGCTCAGGAGAGAACATTCAACTCTTCCTAGGTTTCCAGTACTCTACACAATCAGAGAAACTTCTCTAGTAACACACTATAGAAATGACCCCTGAAAGTATAGTACCTTGCTGTCCCAGAGCTCTGCTGGGTCTACTGTGATTGTCCACTTTTAAATGATGAGGTAGTTTTCTTCATTTCTAATTCAGCTGTAAAATAAATAGTAAAACAGTCTTTGCAATACAATATTTTCAAATACTATCACTTAACAACACAGTTTAACGTTTTAAATGGAAATGTACTTGTTTAGAAAAGTTTTCAAAGGTCATTCTTAATTAACATAATGCCAAATGACAGCCAATCACAACCTGGTTTTTAAAGCCAAGGAGGCGTTCTCTTCTTGGTTCTAGCAAAGTAGCCCCGCCCCTTACAGCTAATGGAAAGGGAGGGCTTTCATCTCTAATAGTGAACATCTCATTGTTTCTGGTGATTGGTAAATCAAAGCAGTTGCTCAAAATGGCTGGTCTAAGAATTTAACTCTCAAACACTAGTGAAAGACAGGTCACTATGAATGTAGCAAGGAGAGGAAATTGGGTGGCTGAGACCCAGCACTTGGAAAACAAAACCTTCTGTGTTTTGTGCCATGTTTGCAATAGCTGTTGCTCGTAGAATATTAAAAATAAATCCAGTTGTCTGGTGGGTTGGATGTTATTTTTTCCCTGAACAAATGAAAATATAAGTGTCAACCATAACAACAACAAAAACTGCTTAGAGGTGATTTGAATGGCTTTAAGGACTGCATCATTCCCCTTCCCAAATTCACATGTCAAGGTCATAAGCTCTAATGGGACTCTATGTGATGGGACCTTTAGAGAAGTGATTAAAGAAAATGAGGTCCTAAGGATGGGATCAGAATTTTAATAGGACTGCCATCTTCCTAAGATATGGGAGAAACACAGGATCCACATGCACAGAAGACCATGTAAGGAAGAAGCAAGAACGCTGACACATCTAAGCCAATGAAAATGACTTAGGTTGCTTCCCTAATAGATGCTGGAAAGACCTGAGCTATTGACAGAACTGATGATTTAATAGTATTGGTGGCTGCTGCTTCTGTGACTCTTCCTGTAATCTGCTCTCACACTCAGTCTCTTACTTTCTACTCTTTCTGTTTATTTGCTTGCCTTCTGAAATCCTGGACCTAACTCCACCCTGTATTGGTCAGGACTTCAAAAAAGCCAAGCCCCCTTCAATTTATAAGGACATCTCTTAATAGAATTTTTGAATAATTTTACCAACAAAGATTCCCTGCTTTTTAACTTTGAAATTAAAGGATAGCATTAGGAAGGAATAAAAACTTGTGGATACACAAAGAAAATCCTCACCAAATTATCCTTAGATGTTTTCAAATATGTGGGTAAATGTCCATAGTACATTTGTTCAGCAATGATGGATATATGCACAATAATACACATTATGTACCAGGAAAGCAGTACAATAGGAAATAGAAAATGGTTAACATATGTGGAACATTTATATCATGCCAGAGAATATGATAACTGCTTTACAGAGAGTAACATATTTGATCTTCACCACAACTTTGTGGACTCTGCAATTATGCTTATTTAATGGATGAGAAAACTGATATAATAAGGTATCCATATGGTCATAAGGAAATACTATGCTCTGATTTTCAAAACCGCACTGATTTTTATGAACTAAAAATAAATATTTCCTCCAATGTCTTATTGATAAGACATCTTATTGATAAAATATGTCTCTGTGCCAACATAGGACAAAGAGTGAAGAAAAATTGGAAAATGAAAAGATGAAGAAATTATTCCCAATGCTTTCAATTACGCAAATCCCAGACACACTTTGTCTTAGGTAAGAAATGTAACTCTTAAAATTTACATTTATTTTAAAACCAAGAAGTCCAGTTCATTCAAGTTCATGTGTTAAATTCCTATTATGGGGTAAGAACAAGAAGAGAACTAGGTACCAAGAATGTAAGGATAGAAAAATTCCCTTTCAAAAGGAGACCCTAATATAAAGTTTGGACTTTATATTCTGAGATCCTTTTACCATTTTTTGTTTAAGAGTAAATAAAAATAAGTAATGATAACAAGATTCCTAATACATAAATAGTTTTATTACAGACTTTCAAATTGTTTTATGAGGATAAATATTAACTTTGACCCCTATGGTTATTGCCATTTACTTCAAGAAAGTATAACTTTTCAAGTTAATTAAAAAATAATTTCAAATTCTAAACACTTAATACAAATTTGTATTCACCGCGTATCATAAATAGGATTATACTTGTTTGGGGGAGCATCTTACTTTCAAAAGTGCATGGCATTTAACATTATACTTTCCTTTGAATGTAACAAAACAAAGAATTACATCACTACTGTCATGTAGCAGAAACCTTACCTACAGAAAGATTTAATTTATTGCAATCTCCTTTTATGTTTGCACAGTACTCTACCAAATATGCAAATTAAAAATTATTTTTCAATGATTCAGATACTGAATTCATATGTTTTCAAATTCCTTAGTAGTGTGATATATTTTACTAAAACATATGTGAAGGCTAAAAAATTCTGTCACACTATTTAACTCTAGATTTGTTTGGCTATTCAGAATAGTTAGCCAGATCTCTCTTTCTTCACATTGCTTTAGTTGCATTTCTTTCAAATTTTAAGCACCTTGTCATACTCCCTAAAGTCCTTCATTTAGTGCTCAAAGACTTCCACATATTTTTTCCATTTAGTTAACCAATATTAATATTACTCTTTAGTTAGCCTCATAATCCATATTGGAACTTAGGGTTGCAGCTTGCATTTTTTAGGATTTTTTTTCATTGTTCTCCAATTATGCATTCATTCAACAAAAATCTATTGTGCATCAGCTTTGACTAGAATTACATTCCTTCATGAATGGAACTGATATTATAGTAGCCAAACCTTAATTAAAATTATTAATTTTCACTTTGTATGGAGCTGTACTTGGACAACATGAACAGAAAGACCTGCTATTTGAACAATCTCATGCTGTATTGTTATAGTGCAAGGAGGACAAAGATAGGCTTATACTGCCAATACGATGACAGTGTTTATGGTAAAGAGAGGTGCAATTAGCTATGTAAGGAGCACCAGAAAATGCTGGAGTGATTCTCTTTTGATAAAAATGGCACATGAGCCAGAATAGACAAACTAAAGACATAGTCACCAAAGGATATTAGTGAGATGATCTCAAATTTTTATTTAGACTCTGAATTTAGATAACCGGGTAGATCATTCTGCTCTTCAATGGAGTTTAAATAATAGCTGGTTTGGATGTGCAAATGATCTTTTCACTTTTAAACATTCAGAGTTCATTGTCATCACCTCATCTAAATGGTAACTAGCTGTGTGACTTTAGTCAAGCTGCTGCTTCTTAGAATCCCTCATTGCCTTATCCAAAGTGGGCACAATAATAGGATCAACTTCTAAGGGTTGTGTAAAAGTAAATGGAAAAAGCCCTTAATTAGCACAGTGCCTAAAATTCATTTGTCTGTGACCTCACACCATAACACCTCAAATGACCATTCTTTATCAACTAAAATCCTTTCAAAATCTTATGTTTCAACTCTTAGAAATCTATTTATTCCTTTTTAAACAGTATTTGAGACTTTTACTCAAATTGCATGTTCCAATTATGTTTCATTACTCTATAAATAATCTTATGTTAGATTTTTTAAAATAGTTTTTAGTCGTCAATGGACCTTTATTTATGTGTATGCGGTACCGAGAATCGAACCCATTTTCTCGTACAGCCTAGGCAAGCACTCTACCACTGAGCCACAACCCCAGCCCTTCTACTGTAAATTTTTGATGAACTAACACTCCAATGCTTCAATTCTTTGATTTTTAAATTTAATTTTATTATGAATAAGACCCATATCTTTGTAGTATCACACTAGAAAATATTAAAGTATATTACATGTTTAGGGATTTTAAAACTTCACATGTCACTAAAAAACACTGATATATGGTTTTTCCAGAGAAATAAAAAAATTCTTAAAATTGTTTAATCACAAGACCTCTTTATCATTATTATGGCTTTTTTATACTAAATTATCTTTTTCCCCTTTTTTATGAGGGAATGAAGATTACTCGTTTTCTTTGTTTCAATTTATTTAATCCACTTAGAAGAAATAAAAAGCATACATGATTTCCAGTAACTCTGTTGGCCAAGTTTATTAGGTTTTATATTTATTTACTCAAATCTTTATTAACCAATTTGTCTTCTACCTTTGTGCAGTCACAAATGTTCTTATGGGAAGTACAACCACCATTCTTTCTTTGATTCATAGTTTTATATTGTATTCTAGTTTTAGGCTCATTTAGCTTTTCCATGGATCCCTCTGGTCCTCATTATTATTTGTGTTTTGTTTGTTTGTTTTTTCACTTTGCTTCATAAAATCCACTTGTAATCTCATATTGCAGTAATTTTTTAAATTGCTTGTAATTCACATCTTAACATATTATCTCTTATTATACATAATAATCTCATCAGTCGCCTTCCTACTGTTGTTCCCTAAATAAATAGGAAGTCTTTGGCTCAGTGGACAACTTGTTTTCCTTCTACCCGAGATGATTGATGATTACTGAATTTCCATTTTTTTTTTTTTTTGTAAATTACCTTCTCTTTGGAAAATAATGTCTACTAAAAACTGAAAACCAGATATCAACTATTGTATTCATCTACTTAATAGCATTTGTTGAATATAAAGGCTGATGCATTAGCAAATGCCATCTGCTAGCAATGTCAAATGTTAGTTTTTTTTTATTTAATATAAACATATTGAATATAAAAAGCTTTTTTTAAGAAAATGTATGTACCACAAATCATCCATTGTTATTATTATCATACATAATAATAGCAGCTAACAGTGAAGTAATGATCAGGAAGGAAATACAGCTAAATATGTATTGCTGAATATTTGATCTAATTTGGTTGCTCTGGATTTTCTAGGAAGTCACTATTTTCCTCTACAATTTAAAAAATATTATATAAGTCTCATAGATTTTCCAAAAATGAATGAAACATCCACAGATACGTAGACTACTCTTAGTATTTCAAATAAATCAACATTTCTTAGAACTCCAAAAGAATATTTTTTAATTTATTAATTCATTTTCCTACTCTAAAAACAAGTGATAATCATGTTATTAATAAAATGGAAAGGGACCTTTTCTGAGATCTTTTCCTTGGAGACATTACATCTGAATCTTTACACCAACTTTTAGATTACAGGTAAGTTTTTGTAGTGATTAAACCCATTCTGTTTTTTACAACATGGAGATAAGGGGGAACAACTAGATACACACTTCTACAATTAGTTCACAATTCTCTCTCAAGACAGCAACAGGAAACCATCATGTGGTATAGCTTATTATCTCCGGTGATAAGAATTCTTTGTTTCTTCTGCTTTGCTGTAAAAAAGTGTGGGAGGGTTTATCTTAACTTCATAGTCATTGTTCTAACTTACATACCTGTAAATCTGTTTCTGTTACTCAAATAACAAATGGTATTCTCTGTTTTTCCCAAATATTAGGGTAAGGTCTGTTATGGACAGGTTGTTCTATTTCTTCAACACTACTTCTCTCTGTAATACCATTAGCATACCATCAATTTGTAATTTTAATATAAAAACCAAATTACCTTTGGAGTCATAAAAGAATATTATTTGAAAAACAGTAGAAAGCCATACCATATTCTTGAACAGTATTTAACATCATAATGATAACAATTTTAGTCATGCTCCCTAGTACAAGCCTGTAATCCCAGCAACTCTGGAGACTGAGGTGGGAGAACAGCAAGTTTGAGGCCAGCCTCAGCAAATTAGTGAGGTTCTGTCTCAAAATAAAAATTTTAAAAAGGGGTAGAGATATAACTCAGTCACAAAGCACCCTGGGGTTGAATCCCCAGTACCACAAACATGCATACACACACACACACACACACACACACACACACACACACATACACACACACACAAATAAATAAATAAATAAGAAAGAAAGAAAAAGGAAGAGAACTGTTCAATTGGCCCAGGAGTAAATGCCGCAATGGAAAAAGCTACAAAATTTACAAAAATTTACAAATGACCTAGATACATCAGGTAATTTAATATATAAATGCTGCAGTAGAAAAATGAATTATACATTACAGGATTCTGGCAACTGAAGTGTCTATGAAACAAAACAAAGTTGAATTCATATCTCACAATTTATACCACAACTTATCATTATAGAAGCATGAGGAATTTAAGTAATAGGAACAAAAACAAATAAATAGGAGACATCCACAAAAGCATCCTTAAATTTTTCTGGTATATATTTAATTGTTGACATAAAGCTCAGAAGCTATAACAGAAAAAAATCATAAACATGATTTCATAAAAATATGAAAGTATTTCTCCCTTCATAATCATTTTTCAGGAAATCTAAACCCTAAGCTTTCAGATGTTCGATGTTCAAAAAAACTTCAAATTAGCTATATTCTTTGTTTCAACTCATTCTTAAAAACATGGCTTAGCGGGGGCTGGGGTTGTGGCTCAGCGGTAAAGCACTCGCCTAGCACAAGCACGGCCAGGGTTTGATCCTCAGCACCACATAAACATAAAACACATTGTGTACAACTAAAGCAAATAAATAAATTAAACAAACAAACAAACATGCCTTAGCTTTCTTAAACAAAACACATTTTAACATGTTTTCAGAATTATTACCACAACCTCTTTTTAAGGAGAAGTTGCCCTTATTCTATTCCCATACAGAATCTCTAAAGTAACTTGCTTTAATGGCAATTTTTGTCTTTGATACACATATTGTACCAATATGTGATTCTTAAAATAAAAATTTTTCATATTTATAAATTATAGACATACATATGTATTTATTAGTAGATTTTTACATTACAAAGTAATGCAGAACATATCCTAAAGCTTAATAAAATTAAAATTACAGCCGGGAGCGGTGGCGCATGCCTGTAATTCCAGCACTTGGGAGGCTGAGGCAGGAGGATCGCGAGTTCAAAGCCAGCCTCAGCAATGGCGAGGCACTTAGCAACTCAGTGAGACCCTGTCTCTAATAAAATACAAAATAGGGCTGGGGATGTGGCCCAGTGGTCCAGTGCCCCTGAGTTCAATCCCCAGCACCAAAAAAAAAAAAAAAATTAAAATTACTTCCCATATATTATTACATAGGCCTAATTATACAAAACAAGACTTGAAATATTAGTACGAATTTTATGCCTTTTCCTTTTCATTGTTGTTAAACTCTAATAAACTAACTTTCAATATTCTTAAAGGGGAAAACAATGTATTTAACAAAGTGTTACTTCTGCAAAAGCAATTTATTGGCTAGAAAAAACCTGCTCACTAGTTTAAAAAAAAAAAAAAAAAACTGTACCCACAAAAAGAAAAAAAAGAAAAACTGTACCCACAGGAAATAAGGAGTCTAGAAATGAACTCACTTATGAAATGTAAGCAGATATTGAGGAACTTATTAAACATCTGCTGATATTATCTAGGAATAGCTAATAAACTTTAGTGCCTGGATCTGATTTGATTTGTTAAAAAGATGCTGGGTTAGCTGTCAATTAAATCCTGTGCTATACAAGTAGACTGACATGTATAATTTACCTGTCATAGACAAACTCAAAGTGTTGCAGGGAAGGATGGGATATTTTTGAAATTGTATATGCATAGGACAACAGAAAACAATGCATCCTGAATTTATGTCACATGTAAACACAACATTTAGAAGATTTTTATTTTGTAGTATGTTGCTGGAATTGCTCATGGATTGGTAAGTGTGATATAAAGGTAAACATGATTTAAAGCCAGTCCAGAATGAAAATATGTGACAAAATATTTTTCTTCATGGAATCTGTACAAAACAGAAGCAAATTCAAGGCAGCAGATAAACTTTATGTGGAGTGTGAAAAATGTACATGAATATGAATTCAATCTCCTTTAGAGAACATTCCTGTTAAGGTGTATGATCAGATTATGCTTGGGTGATTTTTGACCAAATAGGATGAACCCATTGTCTTTCAAGTTGGAAGTTCAAATTATAAAATGAAACCAAAGTTACATGACCTATAATTCTATTTCCAAGTTGAATCATCTAACTACCAACAATTCATGCTTTTTCATTTACCTATTGGTTATCCATAATACTAATTTTCTGTTAATTTATTTTGACTTTCAAATGCACATCTTGGAAAAAGAAACTTTAAGGCAAATGATGAACAAAGAGAA
The DNA here is from genome assembly GCA_025594165.1 of Tamias sibiricus. Lineage (NCBI taxonomy): Eukaryota > Metazoa > Chordata > Mammalia > Rodentia > Sciuridae > Tamias > Tamias sibiricus. The sequence goes on along the minus strand of CM046658.1, from coordinate 135,393,013 downwards.
ATTCCTACTGCTCCAACATATTTCTTTCTTTTAAGTTAACTCCCCTCAGGGAAAAAAAAAATGATATTATTCAATGCCACTCTGTTGATCAGCTCAATTTTGGTAATATATCATTCTTGACATTTCCGCACTTTTGTCCCCTTTTAGTCTACTTCCCTCATTATAGTGCTAAGCTCACATTTGAAAAATGTATAGTTACAATGCAAAAACAATAGTTAACATTCATGTACCAGTCTTTATTCTAAATTCTTTAGAAGTACTAACCATTTATTTCTCACAATACTTTTATAATATAGCTGCTTATATTATTCCATTTTGTAGATGAAGAGAAAAAGATATACAAAGTTCATTTAAATATCATAACATCACACTTGTATAAATGAAAATCAAAGTAGGCTGATGAAATACCAAAAGCATGCTCCTAGGCAGGACACTACATTGCTCTTTGGGGACAGATATAGCTAAAGAGAGATATAGATATAAACAACAACAACAACAACAAAGTAGGAATATTTATATAAGTGCATATAGATGTAAAACTAGATGTTGCCAACAGAAATATATAGATTAATGCTTACAAAACAGTTTAGAGAAATATTATAGGATGGGAAATGAATAATCTTAGGATTTAAAGAACTATTTTCCACAATTCCTAGTTGTTCAACTCTGAGCTTCAACTTTCCCCTGAAGTTCATGCTAACCTTGACTTTTCACGGACTTCCAACTATAGGACCCAGTAGGTTGATTAGACATAGTATGTTATTTTTACTACCTAAATATCAGATAGTATGTGTGAAAGATGTAAGTCGTTTTGTTGGGGGTGGTTTACCAGGGATTTAACTCAGGGCCACTCAGCCACTGAGCCACATCCTCAACCCTATTTTGCATTTTATTTAAAGACAGGGTCTCACTGAGTTGCTTAGCACCTCGCCTTTGCTAAGGCTGGTTTTGAACTCCAGATCCTCCTGTCTCAGCCTCCCAAAGCATTGAGATTACAGGTGTGTGCCACCATGCCCAACTGTAAGTCATTTTAAAGTTCAAAATATCAATAAGATGGGGCTGGGGTTGTGGCTCAGCAGTAGAGTGCTCGCCTAGCATGTGTGTGGTCCTGGGTTCGATCCTTAGCACCATGTAATACTAAATAAATAAAATAAGGTATAACAAAATATACCAAGAAGATGATGAATTCTACCTAAGAGTTGATTAAGTCCTAAAATAAGTTGTACTAGTGGTAATTATGAACATGTCATTTTTGGAAACATCATCAGACTCTACTTTTGTATCCAAAGACAAAAAAAAAAAAAAAAAAAAACACAGAGGGTATTTCATAGAAGGCCAAGTGGAAGTAGTTAAATTTAAAAGAAACTTTTTTATATCCAAAGTATAAAAAATGAGTACTACCTGCAATGTTTTGAGAAGACTAGTTTGTCATTTTCTCATCAACTCATTAATGAACTAATATATGCCATTCATCTCTTGACCAATTCTTAGATAATGTATTTATATAAATCATTTCTTAGAATTTTTTTTTATTATTTTGCTATTTTATTTATAATTTCCTCACTGCTTTCAAAGAGGTTTGTCATAAACAGAGAATCTTTTCTTTGCTAATGTTTGTCAGCACGGCCTGGTAAAACAGAGTGGAATCAACTCTTCCTGAGCAGCATCTGTTCTTGGTTCTTAAAATTTTATATTGAAGCCAAACATAAACTATGCTATGGTAATATCATATGGGGTGAAGAATTATTTGTACATTAGTTTTCAGCATACAAGCTAGGTATGGACAATATTAATTTACTTTCTGAAAAAGCAAGCAAGAGTTGGATCTATAAGTTGCACAGACCCAACTGGATGGATGAGCAATTTTACCATGTTTCACTTTCCAACACAGGTTTCTGGAGCAAACAGCAAATAATGTCAGTATGAATATTACTTGTAATTACTACTCATTTTTGAGGCATCATAACACAATAAACCAGAAATATTTCAGAGTTTGGTGTTGTACTACAGAGGAACAGAATTTGAATTGTTAGAACACATTTAAGTGATTCAGAGATGGTAGGTCTCAGGCAGAAATATGATGGTGATTAATAGAGAGTACCCTTAGATTCTTACAGCACTAAACCATTTCAGAGTCATTAATGGTTTTCTGCCCCAAGCCATGAAATCACCTATCTTTCAAAGAACTTGGTGCTTTTCTTGGAGAAGAATGATATTGGGATTTAAAACCCTAATAGCAGCAGGAGTACACATAGTATTGTTCCACTTGACTACAATCAAGACCACTTGTTCAGGCTATCCAATCAGCAAAGACAGAGATTCCTCTTTGCAACTCACATGAGAGTCTATTAATCTACTTTCTCCCATATAATGAGTTAGACATTTTAATCTCTGTCACTGAGTTTAACATAGCATGTTATATCTATGGTATATGTCAAAAACTTGACTCCAGATTTATCTTTTTCTTCTTCTCAAGTCTAGTATATTGGCATCAAGGAAATTACTCGAAATCGCCCACTGATATCTTACAGACTAATAACAACATTAGAAGAAACAAACAAAAATCAGAGAAATTTGAAATCACATTTTATCAATATAGATGGAAAAGAAGGATGTGAAAAGATACTCATCATTAGCCACTAGGGGAAGTGAAATTGAAACCTAGTTATGATACCTCCTGTTACCAACCACAGGGCTTAACATTAAAACAAACTCATCACACATAGTGTCAACAAGAATGTGAAACAGCTGAAAATGTTGTATATTGAGAATTTAAAAACAGTTTTCCAGTGTCTTTAAAAAATTGGACATACACCTTACATATGACCCAGTCATTCCTTAATAGTTAATTACCTTAAAATACATACATAAATAAAGCTCATGTCCACATAAATACTTACACATAGATGTTCATAACAGGTTTAGTTGTAGTAACTTTAGTGTGGAAATAACCTATGAATAAATAAATAATTGTGGCATATGCACATAATAGGTTAGTTTGGGTATTAAAAACAATTATTAATATACATAACAACATGAAAGAATCCCAATATACATATTCTAAGTGACAAGGGCCAAGCAAAAAAACACATTTTAATTATTGCATTTATATAAACCTTAGAAAATGAAACTAATTTATAGTAAGACAAGGAAGATTTGTGGTTGCTTTGGAAGGTAAGAGAATGAAATGAGTGTGAGAAAAATCTGTTTTTAAAGACATGTTTACTGTCTTGACTGCACTTACCCAATCCTTCACCAAAGATTAAAAGTTACACAAAATATAAAAATTCCATAGCTACTGTTAGAAATTAAATGTTAAATATTATAACACATAAATTATCATCCAGAAGATTTATAATGGATAATGTCTAGAATTTATTTCAAAGTATTGAATGTTGTTATCAATGAGATGGAATTAATAAAAATTAGAATTGGAATATTTGAATTAAAAATTCATATTTACATTACAAATAATTTCAAGAGATGCTTATTCTATTTTTTCTATCTTACCATATTAAAATTGTTTCTGAACATATAACCCAATATGTATATCAACATGAAAAGTTTAATACAATTCTACAATAAAAATATGCAATATGAAACAAGCTTATGACTAACAACTTTAACACCATTAATGTAAACAGAATTATAGATTATGAATTAATACAAATGATATTCAATAGATCTCAAATTATTGAAACCTATATTATTAATCTAAAATTCAAATATTAGTGAATCCTAACAAATATCTTTTAGAAATTGTTTTTAAAAAATTGAAGTTCATATGAAATTGATATTTGTAAAAGAGTAAAATCAATTTTTGATTTGAAAACTAAAGGTATAAGAGGGTGGAAGGGAGGGTGGGCATGATTAATGCATTGATGCATGCATGCATGGAGATGTCACAGTGAAGCCTGTAGTTTTGTACCATTAATATGTGTCAATAAAATGCAAAGATAACTGTAAAATATTTAAAAATATTTAATGAAAGGACATTATTCAAGAATGACCTCAATCAAAAGTGTATATCTCAATGTATGTTTCATAGAGTGATCATTTCTTATTCCTAACACTCAGATCAAGAGACAGCAACCAAGAACCCTATACCTGAGTCCCTTTTGAATTGCTTTCCACCAGGTAAAGAATGATGCTGTTCCTGTTTGTTCAGCATAAACTAAAATTTAAGCTTCACATAAACAGTCATAACACATGTACTTGATTGGTGTTGCTTTTTTGTGAACTTGATTTTTAGGTGCTCCTTTTTTACTGGTGCATATAATTCTACATGGTTTTAATTCCCATTGATAGATAATATTTTGCTGTATGTATATACCACATTGTGTATTTTCTTGTTTTGGTCAATTCTACTGTAGATGAACATTTAAACACTTTCAGTTTTACATTTAAATTAGTCATACAACTGTGAAAATATGTGTTAATTTTTGTTGTACTTAGGAATAAAATTGGTAATTTGAGTTTAGCTGGAGTAAGTGTTCATATTTTTCAAGATACTTATAACAATGTATGATTTTGTCAGCAGTATTTATGATAGTCCCATTTGCTTCACATCCTACTCAATTCATTGCATTATAACTTTATTGGTTGTACCCCTTCAGATAGTTGTGAAATACTATTGCTCATGATACTTGGCATTTTCCTGAAATCTAACATGTTTAATGGGCTGAATTATGCCTGCCCCCCTTTTACTTGAAGTACTAACTTCCAATACATGAGAATGTGTCTTTGTTTGAATATAGGCTATTTGAAGAGGTAAAATGAGTCATTAGAATTGGCCCTAATCCAATGTGAGTGGTGTCCTTTTCAGAATAGTAGAATAAGAAATAAGAAATGAAATATAAATCTAGGTTGAATAAGGTCATCCATAAGCCAAGAATTGAGCCCTGAGGAGAAAGCAACCCTTTCCTGCTCACACTTTGATCTTGAACTTCTGAAGCCTTCTGAACCATGTGGAAATGAATTTCTCTTGTTTAAGTCCCTCAGTCTGTGGCACTTTGTTATGACAGCCATAACAAACTAATACAATATATTTATTAGCAATATGGCTATTTCAAATGAAGTGATTTCTAGTGGTTGCACATTAAAAGGAACAATTTATGTCTTTTTACGAATTTATGAAAATTCGTAATATACATTGGATATATTTGTTTGCAAACATATGTATTGTAAAAATCTTCCCAAATACATGAGCTTCCTATTTTTTCTCTCAATCATATATATTTTAAAGCTGAACAGATAATATATTTAATGGTTTTTCTATGTGGTTGGCATAAATGGATAAACATTTAAAAATTACTTAATGTTCCTAATACACTGTCCTAGTGTAATTGATTTTTGTTTAGTTTACCTTTGTTAATACTTCATGATTTTCAATGTATGAGTTTTAAAAACTTTCAACTTATATCTAGAGACCTTGATAACCATGAATTGGGGTTATCACATGCTTTATTTTTACTCTCTTCTATAGAAAACTGAGCTGAGATTTTAAGGATTTTACTGATTTAGTATCTGCTTGATAGCAAATCCTGGATTATGGGTGAACTTCCTCATTATTCATGTTTTCTTTGAATAAACATTATTTTAATGAATATGCAGAATGCATTTCTTAACAATTCTACACATAATATTTTTAAAAAGTAATTATAATAAAATTTTAGGGTTTTTAAAACATTTTCTGTGAAAAATCAAATTCCTCTAACACAAATAATTGAAATGCTAAATAGCATCATAAGAATTGCTAAATATCCTAATGTTTTTACTTAATTTCAAGGAGAAAAATAACAATAAACTAGAAGCTCAGGAAATGTCTGTCTTTAAATTCAGCCTGGTTGAGGAAAGTTTTTCAGCATTTTATTTGAATGATGACTTTCCTCTCAGAATGAGCATTTTTACAACCCCACCTCCCTTTTTTTGGCTAGAAATTCTCACTTATCTTTAACAGTCCATCCTGGTTTGAAGAGCAACATAACCTATTTTCACAATGTGCAACAAAAGAAATAAAATACTTTATGATTTTCCAGCTAAGGAAGCAGAAGTGAAGTACAAAAATCATGCTTTAAGGCATATATTTGTCAGATCTGTTGTGAAGAATTGAAGGTTTTGGATGTTAATCCATAATGTAGATTGGCACCTTCGAGTACAGATAAACAAGTGTGTAGTATGTACTGAAAAGAACTTGTATCACTGCTGCTCATGATAACTGAGTTAGAGAGTGAAGAAATAGCTTCTGCTTTATCCTCAATAATTCCTCGTGGCTTTATAGTGGAAAGGGGTGTGGGAACTGCAAGGGGACCCAGGCTACACGCATATTGGGTCACAGGAAAAAGGAATACATTTTCAAACTCCTTTCTATACCTAAATTATAAAGTATATAATGTTCAGAGGTGGAGAAAAAAATTAGTTAATTTAAAAAATATTGTAAAGGGCTTCTACTATGTAGCAGTTCTTCTATAAATCTAAAATTATTTCAAAGTAGAGAGTTTTATAAACAGATAATTCTTAATGTGGTGTAAATATTAAAGGAGTATTTTTACAAATGTTAAGTATACCTTGAAAACACTAAATCTAGAGCAGACTCACTATCTAGGATCTAGAAAGATTATAGGAATTATGTACGTGCATAGAATCTTTCTCTCTCGCTCTCTGTCTCTCTCTCCCTCTCTCTCATTATTTGTCCTGTGTCATTGTTTTTGTCCTAATTCTATCTTGCCCAGTCGTGTATACTTCATCCTAAATTTACATGATCTCATAAGTGAACATCTCCCATTTGCAATTGATGGACCTACTTCTCTCAAAAGCCCTACCTTTGAACATTGCTACACTGGGGACAAAGTGTTCAACATATGAACCATTTGGGGACATTGCAGATCATACAGGCCTCATGTGCAGTCTCTGGGTCACTGGGATATGCCCTTGAAGAGGATATTAGAACCAAAGCCCCTTTTTCTTTCTGCCTCTGTTATTCACATCCTGGCCATGAAGGGTACAGTTTTGCACTATCATACACTCCCACCATCAAAGGCCGTCTCCCAATCCCTGTGCCAGAGGCCTAAAAGCATGATGCCGATCATGGATTGGAACCTCCACAACTATGAGCCAAAATGAACCCTAGCCAAGAATGCTATGGGAGCCTTGGCTTCAGGACCCAACATGGTCACTGAGCACATACCAATAAATAACCCTACCCTCATCACAAATGCCAGTTGTTTCTGATGCACATGTCCTTGCTATGGCTTCCACCTATGACTGTGTATACACTTTTAGCTGAACATATGACCCTACCTATACAAATATGCTTCCTCATGGACCAAGAGGCACTACTGAGCATGCCAATAGCACTCCAAACCACAGTAGATGTCGCCCCAACTTTTGCTGCCAAGTTCCTAATATTGCAGACCCTTACTGTCTCAGTTGCCAAGACACTGTGATCTCAAATATCCTGTATCACTGCAGTCAGTGCACCACATGTCACTATACCAGATACCACAGTGTATTCCTTCAACAATAAGGTCAGTGCCACTTCAACCCCCTACACAAGTGAGGGCATTATGTATTGAACTCAGCTAAAAAAGCTGGGAAAAGGTTACTTACTTCTTCAAATGCACAAATGCAAATGTACAAATACAAGGAACATAAAACATAAGAATGCTACCGAAAAAAATGTAATAAACTTCTAGTAATTGACCCCAAAGAAATGAAGAACCATGCGTTGCCTAACAAAAAAATTCAAAATAATTTTTCTAAACAAACTCAGTGCAATAACAGAAAGAGAGAGAGAGAGAGAGAGAGAGAGAGAGAGAGAGAGAGAGAGAGAGAGTAATTTGGTAAAATCAGGAAAACAATTCAAGAACAAATGAGTTCAAAAAAGAATTGAAACCATGAAAAATAAATAAACTCTAGTGCTCAGGAATCAAATGGTTGAACTAAAAAAATGCCAAAAGAGCTTCAAAAGTGGACTTGACTGAAGAGAAAGAATCAGCAAAATGCAAGACTCATTATTTGAAATTATACAGTTTGAGGGGAAAAAATATAAAAAGAGAATGCAAATGTGTGAGGATATCCTACAGGATTTTAAACCAATGTTTGCAAGATAGGAGTTCCAGAAGGAGAAGAGCAGTGTGCCAGGATGTAAATGATAAAAAGAAGCTGTGGTCACCAGTGGTTAAATTAAGCCAAATGTCTGCTGACATTGAGAAGTATGAGAGAAAAGTAAAGAAAGAAAAAAAGTAAGAAGGAAGCAAGGGGGATTTATCAGTAAACATATCCTTAGTTGTTCCTATATGTCCTTGTTATGCTTTTGTTCTTTAAAAGACAGTTGCAAAATGTGTTCTTGCTTTCCATGATTTTCTGATTTCTAATATATTTATGTATTTTTCCTAAATTAATTTGAAGGAAATTTTTCTTGCAATGAAATTATATTATCCAAGTAACTGGGTAAAACCAAAGGTCAACATTAATAGAATGATTTATGTAAAATAATCAGAATTTTAAAATTAACTTAGGATACTATTGTTTCTTAAACTCTCTATATTAGTCAGTGTTCATCCAGAAAAACACAGTAGGGTATATATGAGTATAGTTATACATTATTAAACTCCATATATATATATATATATATATATATATATATATATATATATTTTGCATATGGATGTTGGTATAGATACTCATAAAGGAAGGCAAGAAGTCAGAAAGGAAGGGAGGGAGGGCAAGAGGAAGGGAGGAAGGAAAGACACAGATATTTTAAATAATTAATTGGCTTACCCAATTATGCAGGTTGTCCTAAGATCTGCAAGGGGCAAGCTGGAGACCTAGGATAGAAGATGACATAAGTTTCAGTGATAGTCATAGTCCAAAGTTAAATAAAAGATTGTTTTTTCAGATCCAAGACTGTCCGAAAAGAAAAGTAAATTCTTTTACTTAGTCTTTGATTCAATTCAGTCCTTAAATGGATGAGGTCCACCCACATTGGGGAGGATAGCAAGTTTTATTCAGCCTACCGGTTCAAATGATAATCCAGGAAGATCCACACTAACATATCCAAAATAATGTTTAACCAAATACATGGACCTATGAATCAGTTAAGAAGACACCTAAGATTTATTTTATTCTAACTGTAAGTTTTTGCCTTTTTAGTTCCCCATATGAGTGTGATTGTTAAACGTTTTCTCTCATTAGAGGAAACTGCTGACAATGACACACAATAAATTTGCTTATCTAACAGCTATGCTTACCTAGCTTTAGTGCACCTTGCTTTACAATTCTAGGATTGTTAAACATCACCTACTAGTTTATGGTCCTAATTTTCTCTTTTAAACATAGTACTGACCATAATATTCCCTCTCTTATTCTCCAAAATAAAGTGGGTGCCTAATATTTCAATCCTATTTTGACACAACCTGGAGTTAGAATCAGACTCCACAGATTTCAGTGTTCAGTTCCACATCAATGCCTCATGTTAGAAACCAATTACTAATCCAGGATCACCGGGCTACCCCCATTCATGTCCAACTTGAATACAAATTCAGGAGTTCTCCTGCTCTCAGTTTTGAAAAGTTACTAAAACAACTCACAAAATCAGGAATGATATACTTATTGTGAGCTTATTTCACTGCTGTGACCAAAAGACCTGATAAGAAAACAGTTAGAGGCACTAGAATGGTCAAAGGAAAGGGAGGGGAAGAGAGGGAGCAAGGGTCAGGGAGGGGGGAAAAAGGAAAAAAAAAATTGGTGGTTGAATGAGATTGATATCATTATCCTAAATGCATGATTGAAGATCTGAATGGTACTTATATACTTTGTATACAAACAGTTGTATGTAAAAAGATGCTATATATGTGCATTATGAATTGTAATGCATACTACTATTATAAATTTTTAAAAAAGAAAGAAAAAAATAAAGAACAGTTAGAGGAGGAAACATTTATTTTGGCAGGCTCGAAACATCAGAGGTCTCAGTCCACAAAAGGCCAGCTCTATTCTTCCAGGCTCTAGGTAAGGCAGAACACCTGGCAGACATGTGTGGCAGAAGGAAGTGGCTCAGACATCACATTAGGAAGCAGAGAGAGAGAACTCTGCTCAAAAACTACAAATATATATGTCCTCAACACATTCCCCCAGGGACCCACCTCCTCCAGCCACACCCTATCTGCCTATACTTACCACCCAGTTAATTCCTATCAGGAGATTAACACATGGATCAAGTTAAACCTCTTGTAACCCACTCATTTCATCTCTAAACTTTCTTGCAATTACACATGAGCTTTTGGGGGACACCTAATATCTAAACAACAACACACTTACTAATATGTTTTTAAACAGAAATACAAATGAACAGGGAGATAAAGAGGTATATTAGGTGATTTCCTACAGAGTCCTGAATGTAAGTGTCTCTTTCATTGTAGGGTTGAAGTGTGCTCCCCCTCCTTGAAGGAGCCCCAATTAGGGAGATGGCTATTGCGGTCAGCTGGAAGCCATAAGTTCCACCTGATAATAAGTATGTATGTGACACACCTGTAAATGCACGTGAGGCACCCACAAAAGCTAAAGGTATATAACCGGGTGAAAGCGGGTCGGAGTCAGGAGAAGAATGAATTCATTCAGTCAGTCATGCAGTCGCTCGGTCGCTCAGAAGAAGAGTTCGGGTTGGAGAAGAAAAAAGAATCTGAGCGGCCAGAACGTAGGCAGAGCGGTTACAGAAGAGAAACCAGATAGAAGAAGTAATTCCTGGTCAGAGTCAAGCCGAGGCTCCCGAGGAAGAAAGAAGAAAGAAGAAAGAAGCTCTAAAAGCTAAGCTCTCTCTCTCTCTAAGAAGAAATCTCTCTCTTTCAAGCTCTCTCTCTTTCTCTCTAAGCTCTAAGAAGAAAAGCTCTATCTTTCTCTCTAAGCTCTAAGAAGAAGAAGAAGAAAAAGCTATCTCTAATCTTTCTCTCTAAGCTCTTTCTAAGAAGAAGAAAAATCTTTCTTTCTCTCTCTAAGCTCTCTCTAAGAAAGTAGAAGTAAAAGTAGTAATAGCTTTACTCTGCCTCCGAGTTTTCCCGGGTTTCGGTACCAGGTAGCGGGGTGGTCCGTCCGGGCTCGGCAGGCAGAGAAGAAAAAAGCTAAGAAATAAGAACAAGAAGCCTAAGTAGAAGTATAGTGAGGAGTGCAACGAAAAAGCATAGCCTCAGACTCAGTTGAGACCAGCAAAAAGAGTAGTAAACAAGAGAGCATAGCCTCTGACTCAGTTGAGGCCAGTTAAGAATTAAGCTGAAGCAGAGTAGCCAGCGAAAAGCCGAAGCGAGCGGCCAAAAGCCGAAGCAGAGTAGCCGGCCAAAAGCCATAAAAAAATAAGGAGAAGCAGAAAAGCTATACAGAGAAAAAGCCTTGAGCTTTAGCAAAAAGCCATAAAGAATTAAATAGCATGGTAAAAACCATGCAGAGAAAAAGCCATTGAGCTTTGGCAAGAAAGCCATAAAGAAAAAAAGAGAGAAAAAAAAAAAAAAAAAAAAAGTCAAAGCCGCTTATGCAATTGTGCTTAACTAAGTGCGTTAGCTGCTCCTCAGCAGTAGGCTTCCTTAAAGCCGCAGTACCTCCTCAAAAAGGGCTCAAATATCCACCCTTTTAAAACAAAAGGTGAAAAGCCAGGTAGGGACAAAGAAATAAAAGAAAATAGAGAAAATAAAATATAGAAAATAGAATTAAAAAGCACCTTTTAAACTAAAAGGGAGGAATATGAAGGAGCCCCAATTAGGGAGATGGCTATTGCGGTCAGCTGGAAGCCATAAGTTCCACCTGATAATAAGTATGTATGTGACACACCTGTAAATGCACGTGAGGCACCCACAAAGCTAAAGGTATATAACCGGGTGAAAGCGGTCGGAGTCAGGAGAAGAATGAATTCATTCAGTCAGTCATGCAGTCGCTCGGTCGCTCAGAAGAAGAGTTCGGGTTGGAGAAGAAAAAAGAATCTGAGCGGCCAGAACGTAGGCAGAGCGGTTACAGAAGAGAAACCAGATAGAAGAAGTAATTCCTGGTCAGAGTCAAGCCGAGGCTCCCGAGGAAGAAAGAAGAAAGAAGAAAGAAGCTCTAAAAGCTAAGCTCTCTCTCTCTCTAAAGAAGAAATCTCTCTCTTTCAAGCTCTCTCTCTTTCTCTCTAAGCTCTAAGAAGAAAAGCTCTATCTTTCTCTCTAAGCTCTAAGAAGAAGAAGAAGAAAAAGCTATCTCTAATCTTTCTCTCTAAGCTCTTTCTAAGAAGAAGAAAAATCTTTCTTTCTCTCTCTAAGCTCTCTCTAAGAAAGTAGAAGTAAAAGTAGTAATAGCTTTACTCTGCCTCCGAGTTTTCCTCCCGGGTTTCGGTACCAGGTAGCTTACAAATGGTGGTCCGTCCGGGGCTCGGCAGGCAGAGAAGAAAAGCTAAGAAATAAGAACAAGAAGCTAAGTAGAAGTATAGTGAGGAGTGCAACGAAAAAGCATAGCCTCAGACTCAGTTGAGACCAGCAAAAAGAGTAGTAAACAAGAGAGCATAGCCTCTGACTCAGTTGAGGCCAGTTAAGAATTAAGCTGAAGCAGAGTAGCCAGCGAAAAGCCGAAGCGAGCCGGCCAAAAGCCGAAGCAGAGTAGCCGGCCAAAAGCCATAAAAAATAAAGAAGCCAGAAAAGCTATACAGAGAAAAAGCCTTGAGCTTTAGCAAAAAGCCATAAAGAATTAAATAGCATGGTAAAAACCATGCAGAGAAAAAGCCATTGAGCTTTGGCAAGAAAGCCATAAAGAAAAATAAAGAAGAGAAAAAAAAAAAAAAAAAAAAGTCAAAGCCGCTTATGCAATTGTGCTTAACTAAGTGCGTTAGCTGCTCCTCAGCAGTAGGCTTCCTTAAAGCCGCAGTACCTCCTCAAAAAGGGCTCAAATATCCACCCTTTTAAAACAAAAGGTGAAAAGCCAGGTAGGGACAAGAAAATAAAAGAAAATAGAGAAAATAAAATATAGAAAATAGAATTAAAAAGCACCTTTTAAACTAAAAGGGAGGAATATGAAGGAGCCCCAATTAGGGAGATGGCTATTGCGGTCAGCTGGAAGCCATAAGTTTCACCTGATAATAAGTATGTATGTGACGCACCTGTAAATGCACGTGAGGCACCCCACAAAGCTAAAGGTATATAACCGGGTGAAAGCGGTCGGAGTCAGGAGAAGAATGAATTCATTCAGTCAGTCATGCAGTCGCTCGGTCGGAAGAAGAGTTCGGGTTGGAGAAGAAGAAAAGAATCAGAGCGGCCAGAACGTAGGCAGAGCGGTTACAGAAGAGAAACCAGATAGAAGAAGTAATTCCTGGTCAGAGTCAAGCCGAGGCTCCCGAGGAAGAAAGAAGAAAGAAGAAAGAAGCTCTAAAAGCTAAGCTCTCTCTCTCTCTAAAGAAGAAATCTCTCTCTTTCAAGCTCTCTCTCTTTCTCTCTAAGCTCTAAGAAGAAAAGCTCTATCTTTCTCTCTAAGCTCTAAGAAGAAGAAAAAGCTATCTCTAATCTTTCTCTCTAAGCTCTTTCTAAGAAGAAGAAAAATCTTTCTTTCTCTCTCTAAGCTCTCTCTAAGAAAGTAGAAGTAAAAGTAGTAATAGCTTTACTCTGCCTCCGAGTTTTCCTCCCGGGTTTCGGTACCAGGTAGCTTACACCTCCTGGCACAACTCAGAACTCAGAACTCTCTCAAAAACAACCATTTAGAGTTTGGTTTCTGTTTTTTGTTTAATGGAAGTTTCATTACTTAGGTATGCTTAATTAAATCACTGACCATAGATACTAAACTCAATCTATAGCCTTTTTAGTTTCCATGGAAATTGCAGAGGGTCTAAAATTTTCAGTTGGCTAATCACACAGTTGATTCCTCTGTGGCCAGCAGTCATCCTGAATCTAATGGCTCACCAACAGTCATCTATTTGACATAAATTCAGGTATGGTGAAAAGGGAATTCTTGTAAATAATAAAACATGATCCTATCATCACTACTACTCAGGAAATACCAAGGATTTTATCAATGTTTGCCATGTACTGAGGATAAAGATGCGTATTTTTTTTTTTTTTTTTTTTTTTTGGTCGGGGGTTGCCAAGGATTGAACTCAGGGTCACTCAACCACTGATCCACATCCCCAGCCCTAGTTTGCATTTTATTTAGAGACAGGGTCTCATTGATTTGCTTAGCATCTCACTGTTGTTGAGGCTGGCTTTGAACTCCAGATCCTCCTGCCTCAGCCTTCAGAGCCACTGGAATTACAGGCACACATCACTGCATGCAGCAAAGATACATATCTTTATACCACATTCCTTCATTCCCAAGTCCTCTCTATTTGAGGATGTGTTATGACAATTTTAAGAGAGAAACTGTTTGCTCTTCATTTTGCTGTGTTCCTTATTCCTTAAAGTGGCATAATATACAACCAATAGAATTATTAACAATTTGCTGATATGTTTGGGGGATAAAAGTGATTGTCAGAGGAATGGAGAACTGGTCTCTTTAAGGACAGGACATGTCTGCATAGCAAGAGTGAATGGGAGTGAAAGGAATCAGAGGAAATATCAGGTGAGAATGATTCTGTACTTCAACTTTGGTGACAAAAATATGGACAAATGGACATCATATTCAAAAATAAATGGAAGAACAGAGTTTAGATTTATCAAGAAAGAGAATGACACTGTTGTTTTCCTCTTAATTTCCATCATTCGGCAGCAAAAGTTTATGTTAAATGTATGTATGTTTAGGAAACCAGGATATATCTACCATAATCAAAATTTGCCCACTCATCAGTTAGATTTTAAGTTACAATAAACCATCTAAATTGTATATTTAGTCTATGATTTAGAAGTCAGCAAGATCTGCCTTCTAGTAGTCTAAGCCAATGGATTTAAGTATCTTTAGTCAGCTGGATCTTGTACGTCCTCTATGGCTGAGGAAGGACTTCGCTTGTCTATCTATAGATGAGGACTTCCTTCCATGCAGTCTCTCATCCTCCAGGAAACTGACCAGGTTCATGCAAATGGTGGTACAATTTCAAGAACAGGAAAAGACAACAATCCCACACAAACAAGCTCTTTTCAAAGTTCTGCTTTTATTAGACTTGCTACTTTTCTGTTGGCCAAAACAAGGCATGTAGCCTGCCTGACAGGAAAACACTCTACCCCTTAGCAGCTAGAATGTCAAATTGATAGTGAGCTATAGGGAAGAAAAGTTTTGTGGCCAATTTTATAGTGTACCGCAACATAATACAGAGATATCTGGTTAAATGGGGGTGAGCAATTAAATTTGACCTGCTTCCTTCCTCTAAATGCAGTGTATAAAAACTCCAAACTTAGTTATCTCAAAGATCAGCTTTATTTGAATATATCTTTAGAAATATGAAAAAGTTAGTTTAATCCTAGAAAATTTTCCACCACTGCTTATTTCTTTATGAAAAGTAAAATCATCTCAATCTATAATTAGATAAAATGATGAACATAAAATAGAAGTAAATGGAAGTTGGAAGAGTCAATATCTTAATGTCATTCCAAATTAATTAATGTTTTACTGCAGCTGCAAGCAAAATTGTAATGGCTTGGCAAAGTTCTTAAAAGAATCATCACAAAAGGAACTTGTAAGAACATTATAAAGACAACTTTGAAAACAGAAAATGCTAGTTTCCAGACTGATTTTCCATTTGTTAGAGGCACATAAAAAAAAAAAAAAGAATATACAATAGGAAAAAATAAAAGAAAGAGAAAAAACTCACACAAGGCAGGAAAAAAATTCTCTTGAACTATACCCTTATTTTATTGAAAATGTTAAGCTAACTGTGCTGCTTAGTTAATAAATTCACTGTCTTTATCTTTTTGTTCACAGTATCAGGACACAAAAGGTAAAGAGTTCACATTTTGGCTTTTTTAACAAATTCAAAATAATAGCAGTTCCAATCTGATTCTATAAATCTCCTGATCTTATAATCAAAGCAGAAGTGAGAA
Source organism: Tamias sibiricus (assembly GCA_025594165.1). Classification (NCBI taxonomy): domain Eukaryota; kingdom Metazoa; phylum Chordata; class Mammalia; order Rodentia; family Sciuridae; genus Tamias; species Tamias sibiricus. The sequence goes on along the minus strand of CM046658.1, from coordinate 135,377,042 downwards.
ATGGTTTTAAAACTAGAATATCATCAATATATAAATAAATATCTGTATTACATCAATCAGTAAACCAGTCAGAACAAATGGAAGCAAAATCATGTAACTTGACTAATTATTAGCCATAAATTGAAGTACTTTAATGCTTGAAAGGAGTATATCATTTATTCCAAATAATGTTGGTTTAAGTTTTGATGTTATCAACTGCAGATGGTCTACATGGACTAAACATTAGAAAACTCAGCTGAGAGTGTGACATACAAATACTCACCTGTATGATCTTTGTTTTCTGTAGATATTATTCTCTAAATTATAGGTTTGATGAGACTTCATTCAGACCTTTGACAATTTTCTTTCAGACAGAATATTAGGGGAAAGATCTGACTACTTTGCATTTTGAGGAAAAATTTTAAATGTGGGGGGGAAATACTTCTTTTAAGGAATAAATAAATGATTCTAGAAGGTATTTATATTGTATTGATTGTAACTAAGTTGCTTTGTTGATTTCTGAGTCTATGTCTTTAGCAGATGACCACATTAAGTGTATTTCTGTGCATTGTAAATAGTCACATTATTAAGGTAAGAATTGGAGACCCAAATGGCAAACCACACAATTTTCACAGGGACAGATAATGCCTCCTCTACTTTTCTGATGTTCTGAGAAACACCCAGGAGCTGGGGAACGAAAGATCCCCCACAAATGTCCCATCAGACCGATAGGTACTGTATTTTCTCATCCTCAATATATCTCTCTATAAGAAAATCTAAACATTGGGTCTGGTGCTATTTTAGACCCTTTTAAAATCTCATTAGACAAGCCTTCCAGAATTTTGTTACAACTTGTGTTTCCAAAATACAATTGTAATATACGAAGGTTATTGGGGTATTATATAAAAAATAAACTTATATTTTCTCAAATATGTTTGAGGAAGTCTTTTTATTTCTAAATTCCTCAGTAAAATGATTTAATTTATGTATATATATTTCTTCAGTCTAAATAGTACTTTTACACATTTTTTAGTTTCAATTTAGTTCTTTTCTATTATAAATATACATAAATTTTGTTATTTTAACCATTTAATTGTATGTTAAGTAACTTCATACTAATCTGTAACCATCATCATTATCCATCCTTATAACTCTTTTTACCTTGCAAAAGTGAAAATATATATATGCATTAAACAATAGCTTGTGCAACTTCATATTTTTGCATGTGAATATACAAATTTTCTTAACATCATTTGTCATTAAAAGACTGTCTTGTCTTTGTTGAGTGGTGGTGGTATCCTTGATGAAAATAATTTGACCATATAATTCAGGGCTTGTTTCTTAACTCCTTATGTTATTTTATTGGTCTATAAGACTGTTTTAATGCTAGAACCACATTATCTTGATTTCTGTAACTTTCTAGTAGGTTTTGCAATTAGGCAGTATGACTCTTCCTGCTTTGTTCCCTTTCAGTGTTGTCTTAGCTAGTCAGATTCACTTGAGATCCTCGAAGAATTTTAGGAAAGTTTTTACTTATTACTATTATTCTTAGCATAATAAATAATTTTATTGGGCTGGGTTGTGGCTCAGCGGCAGAGCACTCGCACATGTGCACGACCCAGGTTCAATCCTCAGCACTACGTAAGAATATACGTGTTGTGTACAACTAAAACAGATAAATATTTTTTGAAATTTATTTATTATGTACTGCTGTACTACTGTAGATATTATCCTCTAAATACTAGATTTGAAGAGACTTCATTTAGACCTTTTCAGACAATTATCTTTTAGACAGAAATTAGGAAAAAGACCTGACTACTTTACATCTCAAGGAAAATTTTTCAGTACTACAGTAAATAATATTGTTTTCTTAATTTCCTTTTCAGATTATGTATATTTTATTGTGAATAAATGTTAACTGATTGTTGTGTGTTGACTTTTTATTCTACCATTTTACTAAATTCTAACAGCTTTTTGTGGAGTCTTTAAAATTCTATATATAAGGTTATATCATCTGCCAACAGATATTTTTAAATCTTCATTTCAAATTTGGAGAAAGAAAAGATTTCAGTATTATATTGATTAAATATGATTTAAATATGATATTGGCTGTAGAATCTCCATATGTGGCTTTTTTTTTTTTTTTTTTTTTTTTTTGGTACCGGGGATTGAACTCAGCAGCACTAGACCACTGGGTCACATCCCCAGCCCCTTTTTTTTGTATTTTATTAGAGACAGGGTCTCACTGAGTTGCTAAGTGCCTCGCCATTGCTGAGGCTGGCTTTGAACTCGCGATCCTCCTGACTCAGCCTCCCAAAGTGCTGGGATTACAGGCGTGCGTATGGTAGTTTCCTTCTATTCCTACTTTGTTGAGTGTTTTTATCTTGAATATTTAAATTTGTTGAATACTTTTCTTCATCACTTGAGAGGATAGTGTGGTTTTCTACCTTTGTTCTGTTAATGTGATGTATTCAAAATATTGATTTATGTATGATGAGCTATCATTGGATTCCAGAAATATATCACACTTGGTTATGGGTCATGCAGTTCTTGCATATATAATATTGTTAATATGATGCTGAATTCAGTTAGGTGATAATTTATTGAGGAATTTTACATTTTTGTTTATAAGGTATATTACTTTTTAGATTTCTTTTTTCATGTGTCTTTATAGTATCAGGGGATTATGGCATCACAGAATAAATTAAGGAATTTTACTTCACCTTAATTTTTTTTTTAGAAAAGCTTGAGAGGAATAATTCACTAAATGTATAGAACTATTTCACAGGGGCGCGGCGGGTTCACTGATAAAGCTATCAGGTCCAGCACTATTTTTTAATGGGATATTATTACTGATTTACTCTTTTTGCTAGTTATAGATCTATTAAGATTTTTTTTTATTTCTTTTGGATTTTGCCTTATTAGTTTTTTATGTTCCTAGGAATTAGACCATTTCATCAGTTTATTCATTTTATTAGTATACATTTTTTACTCAATAAAATTTAGTTATAGATGGACCATTACGTTTATTTTATTTATTTATCTTTATGTGGTGCTGAGGATGGAAACCAGTGCCTCACACACGTGAGACAAGCGCTATACCACTGAGCCACAACCCCAACCCTGGCATACATTTTTTTAAATACAAGTATCAGATGCTTCTGATTCATATAGGAAAGGAAATAATATTTCCATTTTTATTTCTTATTTGATTTGTCTTCTTTCTTTCTTAATGCATCCAACTAAAGCCTTGTGAAATTTGCTGAACTTTATAAAAAAATCAATTTTGGTTTTCTTCATTTTATTTATATTTTCTATTTTTTCATTTTGTTTATGTCTTCTCTGGTCTTTAATTTTTTTTTTCTTCTGGTAGGTTTTGGATTAGATTTGTCTTCCTTTAGTTTCTTTTGTAAAGTTAGATTTTAAAGTTTTGAGTTAATTCATTATATTTAGTGTTAGCATGTATAGTTATATATATTTCCCCTATAGTCTACTTCTTCTATGTCTCTTAAGTTTGGTATGTTGTGGGGTGTTTTTTTTTTTTTTTTAATTCATCTTGAATTATTCTCCATTTTTTCTTGTGTATTCTTTTTTTAATCCATTGATTGTTGAAGAGTATATCATTTAATTTCTATCAACTTGTCATAAAAATAGTTTTACTTCTGTTATTAGTACCCAGTGTCATCTTATTGTGGTCATAGAATACATTACTTTCCATTGTATCTTTTTTTATATCTACTAAGATTTAATTTGTATTCTAATATGTGCTTTATCCTCCAAAATGTCCCTGCACATTTGGGAAGAATATGTGTGCTATTGCTATTGGTAGATTGTTCTCTGTCTGTCAGATCCAGTTGTTCTGTTGTGCTTTTCAAGTCATCTGTATCCTTACTTGTATTCTCTTGGTTTTCCTACTCATTATTAAAAATGAGATATTGAAGTAGAATTCTGTCAGTTTTGCTTTATATATTTGGTGGTCTTTGCAGATACACAAATGTTTATGATTTCTTTCTAGCTGTATTAAACCTTTCATTAATGAAAAATGTTTATTTTTTCTCTTGTATAAAGTATATTGTGTCAAATATTACAAGAGCCACACTGATCTCTTTGTTTATATTTGCATAGACTCTTCCTATCCTTTCACCTTTAACTAATTTGTATATTCAGATCTAAAGTGGATTTCTTGCATATTATCGGTTAATGCATTTTTAATCCATTTGGTTGATTCCTGTTTTTGATTGGAAACTTTAACCTATATGCATTAAAATAATTCTGGATAAGAAGAACTTAACTTCTTTTGTTTTGCTATTTGTTTTCTGTAGCCTTACATCTCTTTTTGTCTTACATTTCCTATATTAATGTCTTCCATTATGTTAATTTTGAAACATTTAAATTTATTTATAATGTCCATTCTTGTATACTCTTTAACTATTCTCTTTGTGGTTACCATAAGATCACATTTAGTATCCTAGAGTTATAAAACTAATTTGAATTTATGCCAGCTTAGTTATAATAACATAAACAATTCTCTGGACATTTATGACTCTGTCTCCCTTTCAGTTCTTGAATCCTAAATTCACCTTTATAAACTGTCCAAAAATCTAAAATTATTTTTAAAGCATTAGTTTATTTAACGAGGTACAAAAAAGCAGAATAGTAAAGTTATAATAGTATATTTTATACTAATAATTTTCCAATTGTTGGTATATTGAATTGTGTAGAAAATAAAAAGTGGGTTTACACAATACTGCTACACTAATACTGTCTTTGGTAACTGCCCATTTATTTGTCTTTACTAATATCTCCATTTTTTAAAATGTTTTCATTAGTGCATTATAGCTACATGTAATAGTGGGGATCATTTTGACATAGTCACATATGCTTGATATATAATTTGTTCCATATCAGTTTTCATTTCGTTAAGCTACTTTAATTACTCTCTTGGACTCTTTCATGTGTTTCTGCAAGATGTTCTTTAGCATTTCTTGTATATTACATCTGTGACAATGAACTATTTCAGTTTTTGTTTACCATGTTATGTTTTAACCTCTCTCTCACTTTTGCAGAATATGGTATTTTGTTGTTGTTGTTGTTGTTATTGACATTTTAATTTACTTTCAGCCCTTTGCTGATGGGCTTCTAGTGTTTTGGATGAACAATCTACTTGTAAACTCATGAAGGATCACTTAAGTAAGACAAGTTACTCTCCTGATGCTTTCAATATTCTCTTTGTCTTTTAAGAGATTGATTTCAATATGTCTTAGTATAGATCTTCTTGAATTTGTATTAATTTGTGTTCAAGCTTTTTCATGTTTATATTCATATTTTCACCAAATTTAGGAAGCCTTCAGCCACTTTTTTTCCAAATACTCTTTTCTCTCTGAGATTTCTATAATGCATATATTGATCCAATTGATGTTGTCCCTCAGTTTCATAAGTGTCTAAAGCTATGTTAACTTTTTCTTTTTTTCTTTTCTTTATTTTTTTTTTTCCTGGCTTAGGATCAAACTGAGGGCCTTGATACATGCTAAAGAGTTCTACTGTAGAAGGAGGACACCAAAGCTCAATGCTCACTTTTTTTTTCTATTCTAAACTCTTTCTGTTTTGGAGATTTGATAACTTCCAGTGCCTTATTTTAAGGTTTGCTGATTTTCCTTCTGCCTGCTTAAATCTGCCCTTGAATCCATCTAGCAAACTTTTATTTTGAGTATTATAATTTTCATCTCCAGAATTTTGTTTCTTTTTAGGTTTTCTATTCATTAATGCTTTCATTATGTTCATACATAACTTTCTTGACTTTTTCACATTTTCCTTTAGGTTTTTAACCTCTTTATGTTCATCTTTATGTTTTAAAGCGTTTGTCTAGTACATCTGTCATCATTTCTTTTGCAAGGACAGTTTCTGTTAGTTTATTTTCTTCCTTTGAATGTACCGTATTTTTTCTGTTTCTTTGTGAAATTTTTGTTTATTGTTGAAAACTAGACATTTGGGTCTAATAAACCTTCCCCAGAGTTTTCCTTTTTTGTTTATATTTTATTGTTATACACTTTTTCGGTGCCATGGATCAGGCTGTGATATAACACTGAGGTGTTTTCAGGTCTATATTGCACCTGTGCCTTTCACTGAGCAGTTATTTGTTAATTTTCTCATCTATGCAACTGCTTTTGAATGTTCAAGTCTTCAGTGAATTGATCCCAAAAGGGGGAAAAGAGAAAAATTAAAGGGAAAAAAAAAAAGCACTGGTCCCTTAAGTCCCCTTAAAGCTAAACTACTGTTTGGTGTTTTTATTTCATTTTATTGTACATAATTAAAAACATGTGCATATCATAACATATATTAATATATTTTGTGGGAGACTAATTTACATTATTATCCAAAATGATTTTATTTTATAAATGTAATCAATGATTTTCAACACTTGGAAGATTATCTATTTAAGCCTTAGAACATGATTTCCTACTGGTATAATAAATTTACAAACCTGACAGAGGGGGAAGGGCTTGCAACAATCGACAGAGGTACAATAATCAGGTGAATTGATAGTAATTTACCTATAAATTAAATCATCATATTTCATAGATTCACAATGATTCCATAGGAGCTAAAGCACAATCTGTCTTCAAAATCATATATTTGATTATCATTATTAAAATTTGACCTTTATTTAGGTTTTAAATTTGGATTTTTCTTAGTTACTTGATAAATTATTAATTGTCATATAAATATGTACTTATGTAAATAATTAAAAGTACAGGCCTTTTGAACTTGTACATACATGTGTTTAGTTCTTTAAAGGAAGCTACATTTTAAGAACATATTATTTCTGAACACCAGGAGAGAGCTTTATATTTAGGTAGTATTCTGAAGATTTTCCTGTTAACCTAATATTGATCAAAAATACAGTTTCTTAGAATATCTATATTGTCATTTTGGCAGTGATTTCTGTATGGATAAGGAAAGAGAGAGATTATTAATTATACCAGATAAACAACAGCTGTTACTGTTTACCCACATTTCCAACAGCAAGATTAAGAATCTCCACAGTTGTTAGATAAACTCAGTTTCAATCTAGTAAATGTACACTAAATTGCAACAACCCCAATTAATATCTAAGAAAAATATTGGAATGATTTTTTTTCTCAGTATATTTTTATCTATGAAATTGATACATAATAGGTTGTTATACAAAAATGAATTAATAAGCAATATCACCACCTATAATAATATTGATTAATTTGTGAAGGTTATTTTGTAATATTATTTCTTCTTATTATATGTCATAAAAATATGTGCATACATATAATATTTATCAATATATTTTTGTGGGAGAATAATTTCATTATCCTAAATGATCTTATTTTGTAAATGTAATCAATGAGTTTAAACACTTGGAAGATTTTCAATTTGGAACAATATTTCCTACTGATATGAACTAAATTTACAAACCTTAGCCAATAATATTCTAAATACATTGGATAGATTTATAAGAATATATTTAGTAAAATTGATATTATAAACATTGTGTATTAAAAAAACTTAGCAAATAATCATGCTAAAATTAAAAAATAAACTATACATGAATAACAAATTATTAATTGCTCAATGTGATATAATAAATAAACACTATTGTTTCTTATCTACACATATGTCTTAATCCTTGATTAAACTATGCCACAATTTAAAACATGAATGAAATATGTGGGAGTTTTAACCAAAGGGATTTTCTAATCTCTAAGGCATTAGAAATTATGCCCATTTAGTGATTCCAATGTGAGCTAAATCTGATCATTAGGTTTGTAAGCTGTGGCACTAAATTTTTCACTAAAACACAGTCCATCTATATTCTTATTCCATGCAGCCAATGTACAGTTAAATGTGGCTAGGGGAGAATTCAAATAGCATGTTTGTTTGTCTTTTTTAATTAATGCCCACCACTTCTCACCACCATCTTGGCCATTTCCTTGGTACAGGTAACATCATCTCTCATCTGTGTCACAGAAAAGATTCCCTTTTGTGGGGCTGGGGTTGTGGCTCAGTGGCAGAACGCTCGCCTCGCACGTGTGCGGCCCGGGTTCGATCCTCAGCACCATGTAAACATAAATGCGTTGCATTTGTGTACAACTAAAGTAAATATTTGTGTACAACTAAGGTAAATAAATAAAATATTAAAAAAAAAAAAAGATTCCCTTTTGTGTCCTAGTGTTGTGGGGACAGACGAGGCAAGGCACCAAAGATAATAGGAAACAGTTTTATTTCACTGCAGCTGGGTTCAGAGGGTACAGCTCTTGCTGTAATCAATTAATCCCCCCGAACCCCGAGTTCAGGTAGTTTCAGAATTTTATACACAGCAAGCAAGGGGAGGGGCTCAAAAGTTCACAGTTTACAGAAGTTCACATAAAAGCTGCTCTTTTTCTTTCACTGTTCTGGGCAAGTTAACCCTTTAAGGACAACACCTGAGAAGGGGAGAGCTTCTTCTCCCCTTTCTTTCCTCCCCCCTTCCAGCTGTTACCATGAAGCCCAATTAGTAATTTCTCTTATCTTAGAAATGTAGACATCTCAGCCAGGCGTGGTGGCGCACACCTGTAATCCTAGCACTTGGGAGGCTGATCGCGAGTTCAAAGGCAGCCTCAGCAATGGCGAGGCACTTAGCAACTCAGTGAGACCCTGTCTCTAATAAAATACAAAAAAGGGCTGGGGATGTGGTCAAGTGGTCGAGTGCCCCCCAGTACCAAAAAGAAAGAAAGAAAAAAAAAAGAAAAGAAAGAAAGAAATGTAGACATCTCTGTGAAGCTCCAGCTCAAGGACAGAGGCCTTGTTAAAGAATTTGTCCTTTTCATTATCACACTTTGCATTTGCAAACACACTTCTACAAACTACTATACTGGATACATGTTTGTGAAAAACAAGTAAAGGGGTGTCCAGTACCTGGAGTGCTGATTTCTTCCAGGCCAGTGGCCAAGTGAAATAGGGCAACAGGAAAAGAGGAATTTTATCTACACCGAACTCTTTTGTAGAGACTCTTTTGCTGACAGTCCTAAAATTAGCCATGGTGAAGGTTTCTGGAGAAGCCCAGTTAAAATTTTCTGTAAAGAAAGGGGGTGCCACTACACTAGCTTCAGCCATCATCAACCAAATCTAAAAGTTATGGCCAGATGTTTCTTTTAAAATGTCAGTCAAATCATGATGTCTGTTGTGGTTTAGATATTAGATGTTCCCCAAAGCTTATGTGTAAGACAGCTCAAAAAAGAGGTGAAATGATTGGATTTTGAGAACCTTGACCTAATCAGTGCATTAATCCCCTAAAACCTGCATGCAGGTAGGGTGTGGTTGTAGGAGGTATGTCATTGGGGTGTGCCCATGGGGTTTGTATTTTGTCTCTGGAGAATAGAGCTGTCTGTTTATGCTTCCTGGTGGCCGTGTTCTGACTGTTTTCTTATTCCACCATGATGTTCTCCTCATCTTAGGCCCAAAGCAATAGAGCTACCTGTTCATGAATGGAGATCTCTGAAAACCCGAGGGCCAAATAAACGTGCCCTCCCTTAAAATTGTTCTTGTCAAATCTTTTGGTAACAGCAGCAAAAAGCTGACTAACACAATGTCTTTCTGTTAGTAAGCATCTGGTCATTAGAAATATGCAAGGCAGGCTAACTTAAAGCTTAGTATACTCCGTTTGGAGTCCAGCCTGCTTGACACAAGCTCTGGCAAGGGATCCTCCTGGGCTACATCTCTTCATGACAGATTGACATGGGGGAGCATTTGCAGGAGTGAATGGACTCATCACCAGAGAGAAAATTAGAGAGCTGAGTGGGGCTGGGATAAGATTTTTATAACAACTCACTCTCTTGAGAAGGACCTTAATCCCTTCTGAGGGCAGCGTCCTCAGTAACATATGGGCCTCCCACCAAGTCTCGTGCGTTAAAGGTTCTACCACCTCCCAGTATCACCACTCTGAAGACTAAGCCTCCAAAGTGGACTCTTGGAGGACACTTAAGCCATTCCCAACCACAACAATATCCTGGCAAAATCCTCTGTTTTCCAACTCACTCAAAATCAGAATTATCAAAGAGACCAATAATACTGAGAATAATTTGGTTCTTTGTTATCTGTTAACTTATATCTTGTTAGTCCTGTTTTCTCCATATCTGTTTCGTCATCTCTTTTTCTGCAACACACTAAGAGTGCTGCCACCCAACTCAAAGGCATTTCAGTACTTCAAGGACATTTCTTCCACTGCAGGGGTGAATTTTTTCTTGTGTGATTCTTTTCTGTTCTGTTTATATCTACCTTGGACTACCTCACTTCCTTCAAGTCTTTACATAAGTGCTACATTATCACTGAGCTCTTTCTTGTACTCCTCTTTAAAATACAACCTCCTTTCCATGAGAGTCAATATTCATTCCCCAGCTTAGTTCTTCTCCAGAACAGTCATTGCAATCTAATTTAATCAAATCTTGTTTGGTTACATATTGTCTATCTCCTTCAACTGAATTGCAAACTTTAGAAAAGCAGATATTTGATTTTTCTTTTATTTGTAACTCAACCCTTAGTATCTACAACAATGTCTGGTACACAGTAGGGACTCAGAAATGTATGTCAAATGACTGAAAATATTACTAATTTACATCTTTAAAATATCTCCAGTTAAGCTATAGTATAAACTGTACCAAAGAGTTGATTAATCTTAAATAGATATTATCATTAAATTTTCCTGAAATAGGATAAATACCTTTAATTTCTATGATCTACTTCATATATATCCTATGTATCCTAAAACAGGAGCACCCCTGGGAACTTTAATTCTTGGCCAGGGACTTAACATATCAACCTCTGCTGTCTTTTCAATACTAACAAGGAATAGACTCCTAATACCCTCTTTTCAATGTACTTTTTTATTTTCAGTCTCAGATGACAAACTAGACATGGAAATATTACACTTGGCTATTGTCTCTAGGTATGCGCTCCAGGCCAGACTAAGACATATTGTTTGTGAAGGTAATAGTACTTTAGCTACAGTGGTATTTGTTTTAGAGATAATTAGTTTTCCATCTGGCATTTGAGGGAGTGTATTACATTTGCTTTAGGGGTAAAACAGAGAAATGCTCACAATTGTGTAACCAAGCAAATTCTTCCAATGCGCACAGTGTAGAAATGACATATAGCACTGTATAGTGCCTCAGCAGTTAAAGTGATAAATTGGTAAACTAACTCTGTTTATATGTGCAAAGATCTGTGCAGAAAATATCAGTAAACAACTAGTACTCTAGTTGACAACCTGCTTCATTGTGCATTAATTTACCACGCTTATCAATTGGGTGATTTCTGAATTCAGTTTGAAAACTAATTTAGCACATGTGAATTTATAATGAACAGCTTAAAAAGTGATAAGATGCTTACCTATTTAGGCAGAAGTAAGAGCTCTAGAAAATTAAAGGCATAAATTCTCATCACATCTTTCAAAAATAAAATGCAGTATGCCTTGCAGAGTCATTAAGCTACACATATGTAAATTCTCAGCAAATGTATGCAAGAATGATGTGATGCTCATGATGCTCTTGTTAAAAATAAAGCTGTTAATAATTGTGTATGAAAAATGCATCTAGGGTAGAATAGTAATAATGTTATAAAGTTATTGAGAATTCCTTGTGTGAGGAAAAGGCCAGATAACAAAGGCTGTCAGTGTTGGCACATGGAACATTATTATATGCTGTAATAAGTTTATCTTTCTTGCCTGCTCCATCATGTGGCGTTTCAATAACTCAAGATTAAGAGTAAGCTTTACTGTGCATTTCTTCAGACATTCTCGTAATGACTAGAGCAGTAAGCATGCAGTCTAATGTAGGTCTGCGCTTGTTCCTGCTGAATTTGGAAAACAAGGTTCTTAGACTCCCTCACACAGAGGCAAATAAGGAAAGGTAACACATCAATAAATATTATTTCTGTTTGCAAATTCATGATTTTTTAGTACCATTTATCAGGAACACAAAAAAGAAAATTTTCCATGTAACAACTTTGTTTTGGATGATGGTGCAAATTCAGGTTTCTGTTTAGAATTACAGAATCAATAATACTTTAAAAAATGTTAAGCAAGTCCTAAAGTTGTGAAGCAAAGAACAGGTAAAAATGAGTACAGGACCGCAGCAAAGTAATACAGAAAAGAAGATGATTGTGTTCCTTTGCTCATTCATTTAGAGGTAATAGTCCTAGAACTTTCTATCAGTATAATACTGAACTCTTCCACAGATGTAAAATTTTATAAACCTTCTTTGCAAAAGGTAGGTCTCAGTATGACTTAAACAATGATAAATAAGAGTATCATGACAAAAACATCTGATAATATGACAGCTCCAAATAAAAATATTTTAATCTAAAAATTATGTAAGTTTTGGTGCTTTCATATAAATATATTACTACAATATTTCCAGGACTACACTTTTATTGTCATGTATTTCAAACAATAATTAACCTCATGATTCAGTTTAATAAATATACTCAAATTTAGAGAAGTCAATGAGGAAACATCAAGGTGCAGGTACAAATTAAGGCTTTCATATATTTGCTGAATTGTATTTAAAAATATTACCATTTACTCCGCTATATGATTGGTAGTTTTCATGTTTCTAAAATCTTTGAACTAGAAATTGTAGACTTATGAAGTGAAAAAAGCAAATCAGAGAATCAATGACATATGTTTCCCTGTGGCTCAATTATTAAGAGCAAACTAGGACAAGACCAGCATTTTGCATAATGTCAGATTATTCAAGAGCTAATGAGGAGAAAAAATGCATTTAAAATTTTAATATAAATTTTAAATTATCTTGATATGAAGGTATTCCATAGTCATAATAAATTTTCTTAAATTATTTGAATTTCATTGAAAAATATCCTTATTCACTCAGTAGAGTAATTCAGTTGCTTGAAGATGATTTTAGTTGTTGTGAAATCAAAGTACCAGAGTCTAATTTTGCCTCTTTACTTCACACTTTTTTGAAGCTGAGAGACTGTTCTTTCTTACCAGTTAACAGTAAACTGGGGAAATGTGAAGATTCTGTCCTGATTTAACAAATCTAATCATGAGCTATTGCAGGTTGCATCAACTCTGTGGAATGTGACGGCAGCATATGTTGTGTGCAGAAAGGACACTCCACATGTCCACATATTAAAGAAGTGGCAAGTTTTTCATGATCAATGGCCTATCTTAAACTCATTACACCCAAACATGAATTCACCATTACCCTCCCCTCAATATTTCATTGTAACTGCAATGAAATATTTCCCTCATCATTTTTGGTCCCCCAAATCACTCACCTGTCAAAATCAGGACAGTCCTATTTCAACCTCCTATACATGGTCCTGCCTTTCAAATCACATCATTAAGGCTTCCATTTGCCTATTGTCCACTTTTCTTCATTACCACTCTACCTACTTTAGTTCAGACAATTGGCTCAATATTTCTTCCATAGAAAGTTCAACCAGCCTACTAAATTGTCTGCTTTCAGTTAGTGGAAAAAGTTGCATTCCTATCCTATTAAAAATCTTTGCTGGGTATGATGGCGTATGCCTGTAATCCCAGCAGCCAGGGAGGCTGAGACAGGAGGATTGTGAGTTCAAAGCCAGCCTTAGCAAGGGCAAGGCGCTAAACAACTCAGTGAGACCCTGTCTCTAATAATAATACAAAATTGGGCTGAGGATGTGGTTCAGTGGTTGAGTGCCCCTGAGTTCAATCCTTAGTACCCAAGGCGGGGGGGGGGGGGGTGGAGGAGAAAGAAATATTTAATGGCTTTCTATCTAACATCAGGATAATATCAGACAGCCTTAGGGTCACACACACAACCCAAACTTTACCTATTATTGTTTAAATCTCTATTCTTATCTGTTTGTGCCTCTAACATACCACCTTCTAGTCATGCTGAATTATTTGCAGTTGCCCATGTAGTTAGACTCTCTTTATTCTGAGGTTGTATCTCTGTGGTTCTATCTTCCAGGAAGACATTTCATTTACTTAGTACTCATTCTTTGTGCTTCAACAGGTTTTCAATTTGTACTTCTGTTGTCCCTTTCCTCAAATAGATTAAATTACCTTTATAAAATTTAAATACATTATCTTATACATGACTTATCATATTCTTGTCTTTTAAAATTGTACTTTCACCTTTGCCTATATGAATTTTCCCTTAAATTCTTAACTCAGTAATGAGTAAATTCTATCTCATTCTATTACCTAGTATGCTACAGTTTCTTAATATCTATTTGCTAACAAATATAGTGTAGTTTCATCTACTAATATTGGCCAGCTTTTGTTTATGCTTATTATGTATACTGTATCTAGCATTTTATTGGTGCATTATAGTAACACATAATAGTAGATTCATTTTGATATTTTCCTAAGTACATGTAACACAGTTTGCTCCATTTCAATCTCTAGTACATCCTCTTTCAATCCTTTCCTCCTGGCATTTTAAAGCTTACATTAAAGTTTACAATACAATTTGGCATCCTTTATCTTTTGTTAATTACAACTCTTAGATATTAAAATTATTCACTGTGTTACCTTTACAGATGCATGAAATAGTTTCAAAAGTTTAAAGAGTATATAATATGCTAAAGTAGAAGGCAGTGCAAAATTAGAAAATTCCACATGTTAAACACTAAGAAATTTCTCATATTCTCTCTCTAATCTTCTTCTTAGTTTCTTACCAATTTTACAATGTAGAAGAGTTTAGATTGTTAAGTAATTGAAATTTTGAGTATGGCAAAATATGTACTTGGGGAATGAATGAGAAAATTTAAAACATCTAAACTGTCATGTTCTGTATTATGGCTTGGACATTAGGTGTACCCCCAAGAGGCTCATGTTAGGAAATGAAGTAATGTGCAGGGGTGAAATGATTAGATTGTGAGAGCTGTAACCTCATTGGTGTACTAATGCATTGGATTTATTAAAAATTTGAAATTGTTAGTGTATTGAGTGGGTAAAATATAGGAAGGTAGGGTGTGGCAGAGGAAGTAGGTCAATGGGGTTTTGCCCTTTGAAATTGTATTTTTCCCTTACTCCCCACCCCCCACATACCTATCTCTCTCTCTCTCTCTCTCTCTCTCTCTCTCTCTCTCTCTCTCTCCTTCCTGGTTGCCATGGTAGAGCAGCTTTCCTCCTCTACAACTTTCTGTCATGATGTTTTGCCTCATCTCAAGCCCAAATCAATGGAGATGGCCAACCATGGACTGAACTTCTGAAGCTGTGAATCAAAATAAACTTGTTCTTCTCAGGTACTTTGGTCACATTGAAGAAAAGCTGACTAACACATCTGTTCATTTATTCTATCCCCTTTAAAGAAGATAATTCTAAATGTTGTTTCAGAATTTCTTCATCTTACTATCTAAAATAGTACCTACTACTAGGATAAAAATTATTTTCAACATCAACTTAAGATTTCCATGTCAAGATGTTAACAAGTTACAAATTTTCATGGGAAAATCAATTTTTTTATTTTGTAACAATTGTGTTAAATGTAGCAGTTGTTTAAAAAATGCTTTTTTTCAAAATAGAGAACTAGATTAAATATAATCATGTGTATGTTTACTATATTTCTACATTGCTATAAAATCTGCATTCATAGCTATATTTTATGTGATCACATCTGCTTAAATATAGTGTCTAATTTCATTTTTAATTTTTTCTATATAAATGTTAATTTTAAAGTAATTCAAGTTTGCATTTGCATAATGTAACTAAACAAATGATACTGAACTAAAACAGGTTAAATGTACTGCACATGAAATCTCTGCGGAGTAGAATCACTACCTTATATCCAAAAAGTTCTTAAAAATAGCCTGTTTAAGGCATCTGAGTGATATACTTTTTTACAATTCTAGGTATGCTGATAAAATTGAAAATGCTGCCTGTCAAAAATCACATATCTTGGAAATTAATTTAAACAAGTAAATGAATAAGTGATATAATCTAACACAGAGGTAGTGTGGTAAGCAGAAATAAACTAAACACACATAGAAAAGTATACTAAAGTTTTGCATTAGCTCTGTTGACCGCTAAGAAATTGTATTCCTCTGTATATCTCTCCCATGAAGTACAGAGGCAAATTACAAAATATTCCTTTATTTGAATAAATAACATAAACAGAAGAGGTTTTGGGCCATGTCTTCTGAGTACCTTAAACTATTGTAGATGTGCTGATATGCATTGCAAAGTTTTCAATCATATTTTCAAAGAGTGAGTGAGAATTCAATAATATTTCAAAATGTCTTTGACTGAGGCAATTTAATAGAATGGAAGTACTAGAAAAATTAGGTCCTTTCGAG
The DNA here is from genome assembly GCA_025594165.1 of Tamias sibiricus. Classification (NCBI taxonomy): domain Eukaryota; kingdom Metazoa; phylum Chordata; class Mammalia; order Rodentia; family Sciuridae; genus Tamias; species Tamias sibiricus. The sequence continues at coordinate 135,360,749 of CM046658.1, read as the reverse complement.
ATTTATATATTCAGATTTGTTCAATAAAGATTTAAGTGGTGATTTACTTTAGAAAAGACACTGTTTTTGCTGATTTCTGTAGGTCTCTGCTGGGCCTCATGAATCTTCTTTTAGATAAGCACACTGTAACACATTTTTAAAAATATACTTGAATACGCACATCAAATTATTCTGATTTTTATTCTTTAAAAGAATCACATTATTTTACCAGATCAAATAAAGCCAACAAGACTGGACTTACAAAAAAGGGAGAAATCATATTATGTGAATTTGAAAGGATATTAAGGAACCAGAAAATGAAGTGTCAAGTGTCAACAAAGGCAAGAAGAGAGAGTATTCCTTTAATTTCATAATTGTGTCATGATATATATGTATATGTATACATATATATATAATTGTCATAAATTTTACAATTATATAATTAATGTTTCAGTAAATATGTTGAGGGGTAGGGTCAGCTATTGAATGTAAAATTTGTAGAACTAACAGAAAAATATTTAACTTAGCATTTGTTGCTGATAGGAATACCAGCACAGACAGAAAGATGATACAGGGTAGAGCTGGGATATGGTGCAATTCTTTTGGCAGTGTTTACTATTTAGTAGTTTACTTAGTCTACTGCTTAGCATGGGGAAGAACTTGGCATGTTGAGGTAGAGAAGAGGAGCCAGCATATTAAAAAAAGAATGAAAATGCAAGTAAAAAGAAAGGAATTTGATGAATAAAAGTGTATCCAATGACTCAAGGAGAAATTGATCTAAAAATGTGTTGAAAACACAGAAATTTGGAGGTATAAAACAAAATATGTGAGGGAACTTTAGTAATAGTAAATTTTATTGTTTCATACTGTTAAATATTAATGGCCTCAATGCTATGAGTAAAATGTAAAGTCATTTCAGTTAGTAGTGATGCTATTTGGGTCACATCAAAGATGTTCAGAAAAGTTACCACAGAGAATATGAAAAGAAATAAATTAACAAAAAGCTTGGGATAAAACTTTCTGCCACTGAGAAAGTCTACAGAAGGACAGATGGTATGATGTTTTTTGTAGCATGTTTTATAAGCTGTGCTGTGAATGCATTTTCATAGCAGCATTATTTGCAATAGTCAAAAAGTAGAAAAAAAAATGAAAGTGTCCTTAGACAGATGCAGGGATAAATAAACTATGGTAAGTACAAACAGTGCAATATTATTTGACCTTCAAAAGGAAAGAAATTTTGACACATGCTACCACACGAATGAACATTATGTTAAGTGAAACAAGCCAGACAAAGAAAGACCAATTTGTATGATATATTTCATATGAAGCTCCTAGAATAGTCAAATTCATAGACACATATAATGTAATGTAAGTCATCAGCCGGTAGAGGGAGAAGAGAATTGGGAGCACATAGACTTTCTGTTTGGGGTGATTGATAATCCTGATGATCGCACAATCCTGTGAACGTCCTTAATACTACTGAATGACACAGTTAACGTGAATTAAATGGTAATATTGCATTTATGTATATTTGCCCAGTGAAATATTAATTTATAAAGGAAAGTGTCTTTGGAATAATATTAGTTTAATTTAATATAATTGTAGGCCACATTTTCTGCAAAATATGAGATGATTCCTTAGAAAAAGTGATTATATCCACAGTACTGGATATATTTCTGCCCTGTGCTCCAGATAGCATGACTTTTGCAGAAGTCTAGAGTTATAAATTCCTGGTCTAATTTCAAGAATGTATGTTAAAAGGGGGGTTTCAAGATGGCAAGATAGAAAAGCTTGTTTTCTTGGCTGTTCTTGAAATGAAACTAAAAAAGCAGATAAGCAGCTTTTCAACAAGGTGGGTGAACAAAAAAAAAAGGGGGTGGTGCTCAGATTTTCTGGAACTTAATACTAGACATTCCAAAGCAGATCTGGGACACAGGAAGTTGGATATAATAAAATAAGAAAGAAATTCCCAGCACCACAGCCACTTCTGTGACCAAAGACCAATCACAGTGGAGGGATAAGGGAATTAAAAGAACCTACATTTTTAGGAGCCTGAGTCACATCTGGGTACAGAGGGTTTAGAGATCAAAGACATGGCCCAATTAAATGGAAGGGCAAGCTGCACAGTATCCTAGTGCAGGAAAAAAGCCCATCTCTCTGGCCTGTGAAAGGAGGACACAGGAAGGAACTATTTTGCAGCTGTGGTCTGGAGGAGCTGATTCCTGGCAAACAGGAATCTGGTCCCAAATACTGGCCTGGAAACCCACAATGCACAACATAGAGTGTGCCTAAGTGACCAGGAGAAAATCAAACAGGGAGAGAGGTTTACACTGGGGACTACTGGCCTTAGAAACCCACCAGGCTCTCCCCAATCCCTGGAATGCAGCTGCTTGCAGGACCTGCTGGGAGAAATGAGCCTGGCTGGGAATTTGAAATGGTGGGAGTGGGAGAGATTGAGTTTGAGATTGAACTTGACACCAGGAAACATGGGATCTTAAGGAGATGTAATGGACTAAGAACTGGCTCCTCCACCACATGAGTGGAACCCAGGGGAGATACCTGGAATACAGTATCAAGGCTTGAACTGGCAATTGCTGGACCCTGCACTGATTTAAAGTCTCCAGAACGATTGACAATCAGCAACGAACCAAGCCTAAACCTTGCCTCCAGGAGTTCCACCCACAGGATTGCCTCTCTCCCTCCAGCAGTCCCACTATGAGGATGGAGCAAACATCATGTTCTGGAGGACCCCACCTACAAATGCTAAGAATCTTTTGGATTCCAGTAGAAACGATTTTTTAACTTTTCATCAAAATCTTTATTTTTTTTTCTTTTCTTTTTTCTCTGTTTAACTGTGACCTTAATGGTTAATGGACAATTATACATATTCATATTTTTTCTCATTTCTAGCATTTTTAAAGTCAGTTATTTTTCATGGATGAATATTTTGAGAACTTGGAGGTTTGATTAGCATTTTTGAGTTTTGTATTCTTTTATTTTTATTTGTAACTTTCAAATTTTTTCCTTTATGTAAATATTTTCTCTCGGTTATCTGTTTCCCTTGATTCTCTTTCTCTTTTCTTCTGCTAACAACCAATCTCTATTGTCCACTCCTTCACTCTTCCTTGAATTTCTTACTTCAATCTTCTCTCCTCTTCCCTCCTAATCCTCATATCCTATATAACTCCTGTTCTTTCCCTGTTCACAATTTGAAATGGCAAACCCTTATACAAACTTACCATTTTTATTATAGGCAATAACTGATCATATCATTTCTGTTTATTGGGGCAATTAATATTGTAGACATCATAGCAGTAACCATTTGGTTTAATGTTGTATATTGTTTTTATTATTTGTCTCCCCCTAAACAGTGAGGTCCTAGAAACCATCAGGGACATGATAAGTTCACAGGAGAGAAACTCTACTGCCTCAGATCCATACTGTTTGATGGGTAGACACACAAACAACATGAAAAAGCAAGGGAACAAATCTCCCCAAATAAACCAAGATACTGCAATAACAGAATCCATTGACTGTACAGTGGAAGAAATGTCAGAGAAAGAGTTTAGAATAAACATAGTTAAACTTATATGTGAAGCTGGGCACGGTGGCACACACCTGTAATCCCAGCACTTGGGAGACTGAGACAGGAGGATCACGAATTCAAAGCCAGCCTCAGCAATGGTGAAGCACTTAGCAACTCAGTGAGACCCTGTCTCTAATAAAATACAAAAAAGGGCTGGGGATGTGGCTCAGTGGTTGAGTGCCCCTGAGTTCAATCCCCAGTACCAAAAAACAACAACAACAAAAAAAAAAAAAAAAAGGTAATGAAATATCACTTAAATAAAAAGATAGAGATTCTGAAAAAAAATTATCAAGCAGAAATCCTCAAAATGAAGTAATCAATAAGCCAAATTAAAAATTCAATGAAAAGTATCACCAACACTCTAGGCCACTTGGAAGAGAGCGTTTCAGTCAATGAAGACAAAATATGTAAAATTGACCGTGAAGAAAAGATGTTAAAAGACCATGAACAGAACTTCCAAGAAATATGAGATAACATGAAAAGACTAATGCTCAGATAGAGCATTAATCTCCAGGATATACAAAGAACTCAAATAACTTAACACCAAAAATAAATAAATAAATAAAATAACATAACCAATATCTCAATAAATGAGCAAAGGAACTGAACAGACACTTCACAGAATAAGAAATATGATCAGTCAATAAGTATGTGAAAATGTGTTAAACATATCTAGCAATTAGAGAAATGCAAATTAAGACTACACTAATAGCAACTCAATTCACAATAGCTAAACTACAGATCCAACCGAGGTGTCCTTCAATAGATGAATGGATAAAGAAAATGTGGCATATATATATTCAATGGAATATTACTCAGCTGTAAAGAAAAATGAAGTTATAGCATTTGCCAGTAAATGGATGAAGTTGGAGACTATCATGCTAAGCAAAATAAACCAATCTTAAAAAACCAAAGGCTGAATGTTTTCTCTAAAATGTAAATGCTAATTCACAATAAGGGAGGCAGGGCACTAGAAAAGAATAGAATTACCTTATATTAGGTAGAGGGAAGTGAAGGGAGGGTAGAGGAGGGTAAGCAGGGATAGAAGGGATAGTAGAATGAAACAGACATTATTATTTTATGTATATATGTGACTGCATGACCAATGTGATTCTACAACACTCTTACTCAGAAAAATGAGAAATTATATCCCATCTATGTACGATACGTTAAAGTGCATAAATTCATTCTACTGTCATGTATAATTATTTAAAACATTAAAAAAAGATAAACATCAGACCTCTTATTCTCCAGGGAAAACTCAAAATATGAACCAAATAAAACCATTGATGCCCTTGAAGGAAAGTTGAAACTATTCTAGACTAAATTCATCCCCTTGTTTGGAAATTTCCTGTGACATCTTTGTTATATGGGTTCCCAGCTTTGTTTTGAATTGGTCCAGGAACTAAAATCTCCAAAGTCCTATACAATTATATCTAAAGAGTAAAGCTACATTCCAACACATGAGTAATTGGCATTTTAAAAAGAGTGCATTGCTTTATATTTTAGTCAGGAATGTCAGAAAATAAATTACACAAACTTTGTAATAAAAAAACAATACAATGAGATTTCATCTCACTCCAGTTGGAATGGCAATTATCAAGAATACAAGTAACAATAAATATTGGTGAGGAAACAGGGAAAAGCGTACACTCATACATGTGCTGATGGGACTGCAAATTGGTGCAACCACTATGGAAAGCAATATAGATAACACTCAGAAATCTTGGAATAGAACAACCATTTGATCCAGTTATCCCATTCCTTGGCATATACACAAAGGGCTTAAAATCAGCATACTACCGTGATGCAGCCACTTCAATGTTTATAGCAGCTCAATTCACAATAAGCTATAGAACCAACTCAGATGCCCTTCAACAGATAAATGGATAAAGAAACAGTGGTATAAATACACAATGGAATATTATTCAGTCATAATGAAGAATGAACTTGTTGCATTTGGTAGCAAATGGATGAAACTAGAATCTATCATGGTAAGTTAAATAAGCCAATCCCTACAAACCAAAGTCTAAATGTTCTCTGATACATGGATGCTGACACACAATAAGGGAGGAGAGGGAAGAATAGAAGTTCTTTGGATTAGACAAAGGGGAATGAAGGAAAGGGGGGGATTGGAATAGGAAAGACAGTAAAATGAATCACACATAACTTTCTTATGTTCATATATGAATACACAACCAATGTAACTGAACATCATATACAACTACAAGAAAGGGAAAGTTATACTCCATGTATGTATAATATGTCAAAATACATTCTACTGTCATGTATATCCAAAAAAGAACAAATTTTAAAAAATGAAAGAAAGAAAGAAAGGAAAAAGATATGTTCAGAACATACAACAGCTCAATTTTGCCAACCCCAGACAGATAAAAGAATTGGAGAGAACAATGCTTTTCTTCCTTGATTCTGTACCTTGATGACAGGATTACCATGGGTGCTTTTAAATAATATTATAGCTGGGCTCAATTCCATACTAAATTAGAATTTCTGAGAGTGAGACCTGAACATGCAGTTTTAAAATTGTTTCCCAGGTGATTGTAATGGATGGTCATAATTGCAATCCACTGAGTACAGTGTCCTGTATGTTATTTGTGATGATCCTTGTGAAAAGAGGGAGGCAGGAAGTGCATGTCAAGCCATAAAAATGCCTCAGGAATGAAATACTTGCTATTGTAGGATCAGCTGCACAACATGTCAACCAGCTGCAGACCAGAGTATTAAGTCAGCCCATGTAAGAAAAAATTTATTTTGATTTTTACGGAACTAACAGATCCCATGATGTTATTTTCTGATGAGATTGTGTTTAATGACCTGAGCCCATCTATGGGCCAGAATAATATGCTGATTGGGCTTCTCACTTTTTCAAGTTTATCAGCTTGAGGAGCACATTAATATTTTTATCATTTAACAAATGGCGTGCAAGTTTGACTTTATAAGGAAGTGTGAGTTCCATTATCATTTCAGGGATGTGACCCTTCCCACTCAGAGCTGACATCTCAGTTCTATAGAGAAGATAACACTGAATTTATATGTTGTTCCAGAAATTCTGAACTCCACAGCCAACTGGATCACTGTAAGGACCCAAGTGGGAGAGATATTTGTAGTCAATGTCTGAACATGAGGAATTTTTTGTTACATCATTTTCCTCTTAAGGATGATAGAATGAGGTCCACTTTATTAAATGCACAGGGAACACTAATCTACTTTGAAAGGCAATGCTAATTCACTTATTGGTGGCCAGGCTATGCAGTACTAATGGAACTTTTAAGGAAACTGGTATAAAACAAAGACTAGTTCCCGGAAATTTCTCAATTGGAGGAGGCCTTTTCTTGTATATATCCCTCAGGGCCAGTGGCTACCCAGCAACTTTGAATTACTTCATCGTACACTACCCAGCTCATGACTATACTTTGTTAGGGGTTATGAACATGATATAATCAGAGTCTGCCAAGCAAAAGAAAGTAAGAGATTATGGATGTATTTACAATTTGATTCCAATAATCAATTGTACATTAGTTTGGTCTCCTGTTAATAAACTTTCATGTGTAAAAAAAACAAAAAAGAAAGAAAGAAATGTATGTAAAAGAGGCTAAATGGGCTGAGGCATCTGAGAGGCAATGCGAGATTGGTGATGCCACCTGAGTGCTATGCTGTGGTTCTCAAAGGATGGCGAGAAAACCAACAGCCTCAGAAACACCAGCAATGAGTTAGAAAGCATTACAAATGCTTAAGTCCTACATCAGACCTCCTGAAGAAGAAAGCCTGAGGGTGGGACTCAGGGATTTGTGATTCTGATGCACACCAGTGGGTGAGAACCACTGTCCTACACACTACAGTACTGAAACCATATTGGAGATTGATAAAGAACACCTGGATCAGATGTAGTGTGTTGACTTTCACCTGTGATAGAGAACTACTAGCCAAGAGGGTGGCAGAATTCTTGATGCTATTATGAGTCATTCAAATGTCATTATCTGCTACTGCTCATCTATAGGTGAGGCATTTGAGAAGCACTATCGTTTATGTGCATCTCCAGTTAGGATGTGAACCAGCAATTGGATAGGACCCACTCCCTTCTTCATCCTTTAGACTGGTGAACACAATCAAGTTTACTGTCATGTATTTTTATTTGTCCATCTAAATTTATTGTATTTTTTTCTAGGAACTCAAGTGTACTAAACAGTGTTAATTATTGATTCTAGACATACAAATTTTTTTGTTCACATAGGATTCTTGGTCATTGTAGTCATTTATTTGCATTTTATTTAGTAATGTATGGACTGCTTACACAACTAACAACCAACCCAAGAACTTCAAATAAATAAAATAAATAAATGCTTCTTTATGTTTTACTTCTCTGCCGTGTCCCTCCAGAGGAATCCTGAACTTGATATTGATTTCCAGTTACATATGGTAGCAGATAGTGTCTTTTACTATTCATTGGTTCGGTCTTAACTTTTGGTAGGTTGAAATCACCAATGTAAGAGCATTTATACCACAGAAATTTATAAATTTTAAGCATCAGAATTTTTGGTTTTTGGAGAGAGGTAGTTAAATTTGGCTAGCACACCATCAATCATTATCTTAGTGGATTTTATTACTATACTTGTGCACATATTTGCACATGTACAGTTATTTTGGCCTATTTTTTAAATGTATAGATTGACATTTAAAACAATTTATGATGTTTTATGAAACCATGGTTTGTATTAGGTTTTCTTTAATGTTCCACTATGTGAATAACCACAGTTAATTTCTCAGTTATCTGATCTATAATATTTGAGTTGCTTTCAGCTTTCCTCTGCTGGTACCTATACTGTTGTAGATTTCTGTGCCTATTTCTTTGGATGTAAAATGTTTTCTCTAATATACATACTTAGAAGTACAATGACTCTAATAGTTAGCCTTTGTATGTAATGCCTATTTCTATACAAAATGTTCTCAAAATTTACATACCCAGCAGGAAAAAATATTACTCATTATTCTTCATTATTGACTTTCTATCATTTGATTACTGTCACAGTTCTATTCTTTCCAGTCACAGGGGTAGAAAGTCTCATTGTGATCTTTCTTTGCATTTTTATGACTAATAGTCTGGGCTTAGTGTGTGTGTGTGTGTGTGTGTGTGTGTGTGTGAATTTTGTGAACTGTGAACTTATGTCATTTGACAACTTTTTATAAATAGTCTTATTTTCTTGTGAGGTGGTAGGGGTTTTATATATATTCTTGATACTAATCCATTGTTAGCTCAATGCAGGCCAATATTCAGCTGTGGAGAAATACATACACACGGATTATTTACAAGTGGCCTGAGCCAGGCGTGGTGGCGAACGCCTGTAATCCCAGCACTTGGGAAGCTGAGGCAAGAGGATCTCGAGTTCAAAGCCAGCCTCAGCAATGGCGAGGCACTTACAACTCAGTGAGATCCTGCCTCTAATAAAAATACAAAAAAGGACTGGGGATGTGGCCCAGTGGTCAAGTGCCCCTGAGTTCAATCACTGGTACCAAAAAAAAAAAAAAAAAAAAAAAAAAACAAAAAAGAAAAGAAAACAAGTGGCCTTCCATGTTATTGATTTGTGTCAGTACTTTAATGGTTTCTAAATATTTTAAATATTAATTTTAGTATATGTATTGAAATATCCTCTTCCAGTTTGTAACTTTTTTTATTCCTCTTAATATGTGTTTTGATAAACAGAATTTGTAAATGTTAATGCATTTGAATTCACATACATACATATCCATACTTACACATATTGATTAAATTGTATTGACATTTTTTGGAAGAGCAGGTTGAGAAATAATCCCAGGATCAAGACTGTAAAATGTTACATATCTTTTTTCCAAGATGTTTGGAAATAGTCCCTTCTTTTCTCTCTCTCTTTCTCTCTCCTTTCCTTCTTTTTATCACTTTATTCCTTCTCTTATAAGAATAAATATTTTCTAACTGCATAGTCAATCCCCATGTTTTATTCTCAGTGACCTGTGCTGTCTTTTCTGTCAGATATCAAAGTTTCCTCTGTGTCTGTTTTAAAATTTTGTTATTGATTGCTTTTAGTCAACTACTTTTCCCTATACCATAACAACTGTTTTGTATTATCAATTTATAATAAATCTTGACATATTTAGAGTAATTCTCCTTCTTTTCTCCAGAGACTTTATTTAAGTCTTTCTGAAATTTGCTCTTGTATGTATGGTTTAGGATCAACAAAAATAGATTATAAACCTCTATTTTGAATTTTATTAAAATACCATTAAATATTGAGAGCAATTTTAGGAGAATGATATCCTTAAAGTGGTAAGTTCTTTGATGTACAAAGTCTATCAAATTAATTATCTAAGCTTTAATGATCTTAGTATAGTGTTCTAAGATTTAGTGCATGTTTATTCCCAAAATTTTGTTAGATTTATTTCTCAATTAATTTTCAGTTCAGTTTACAATTTAAATAATGTTTCAAACAGTTACTTGATATACATAGAAGCACAGATATACTACATATATTGATCTTTTTACAACCATTTTGTGAAACTTCTAAATTAACTTTATTAATTTGTCAATACATTAATTAGATGTTCTATGGAGACAAACCTGTCATTTAATATTAACAGTTTAATTTCCTCCCTCCCAATGCTTGTATAACCTACAGTTATGATTTGTTTAGTAGAAGTCTCAGCAACTTCAAAATGTTGAGTGGAGAATCATGTGGAATTCCTTAAAAATATAGGTTTTACAGTTGAAAATCATTTTTCTAAAACTTTAGTGTGCATTAGCACCATCTGAGAGCTTGTTAAAATACAGATGTATGAATTCTGCTACCTCCAATGTTTCTAAGTCTGATGTGTTAGATCTGCAGTGGTACCTGAGAAATTGCATTTCCAGTTAACAAATGCTAATAATTCTGACACATTTCCAGATGATGCTAATTGTTGTGATCTAGAAAAAACAACTGGAGAAACACTGATTTAAATGTCTCTGATTAAAATAAAGGTACTATTGTACCTTTATTTTTAGTTCTAAAGCTTTGTTGGATTAATTTCACATACTAGACAGTTGTCTGTGCTATAAAATAATATTATCCACCTTATGGAAGTTAATCAATATTAAGTATTGGAGCATTACAAAATACTTAACATAGGATTTTGATACAAAATGTTGTATCAAAAGGGTTGTTGCTTTTGTCTATCTTGTGCATACAAGTATCAGCAAATAGACTAAATGAATGCTCAAAATGTTTTTGCAGAACATCAAGAGATTCTAGATTAGGCCCAGGGCTAGGATTGTTGGCATAACAATACATTCCAACATTTTCTCAGTTAAAACAAATTTCTTTAATAATGTTTTGAGAGTGGATGAAAATAAGATTTAATCTGACATTTCACTTGCAAAATTAGTAATAATATAAATATGTAGTGTAATTCTAAAGAATGAAAATATTAAGACTAAAGCTGAATTACAATTACCTGTTTAAAAAAATAGGATCATAGAATCTTAAACAGACCAGTTTAAGAGCATAGTTTACAAATGGTCTTCCCATGATTTATTTTATTGTGTTTCATCAACCCTGAAATTCATTAAAAACACATTGAATACAGCCTATAGGTTGCACTCAGGCTGCTACATATTTTCAATAAGAATCGCCAGGTTTAAAATGATATAAAGCATGAGTTTTGCCTAATTTTCCCTTCGCGATTGAATAGTGTAATTGCCAATTTATCACAAACATCAAGAGACTCAATTGACTAAAACAAATATACCTGGCACCATATTTCTTTCTAAAAGAGATGGAAAGGGATTTGTTTTTATGTCATCAAAGTCCGTGTGTAGATAGAAGGACTAGAATCACTTTGTTCTTTTATAAAACTGCTCTAATAAATTTTTAGTCCTCTCACTTGAGGATAGAAGTTCATTTGTGGCTTGCTCATTCTGCCTACATATGTAGTAAATCATGAAGCTAGGAGAATAGTAAACCATTGGAAAATAGCAATTCTAGTCTATTTACAGGATTAGAGAGAATGTGCTGTAAACTTAATTAAATTGCTATATGTTTCAAGAACTATTAATTATAAATATAATAAAAATAATGCCACTATCATGGTATTTCATGTGTATATTGTGATTTATTTCTTGAGAAAACATTTTGCTTTTATTGGGCTGAATCAACAGGATCAGTGAACTGAGGATATTCATTGACTAAATGAAACTAACTGTTGTTTGTAACACCAGTATGAGCTTCTTGCATCTAATAAATAAGTTAATTTTCCTTTCAAACCCATCCCACTATTCGTTACATATTGCAATTATGGTATACATATACACTGTTCAATCATAAGACATAATAGCATGTAGTAATAAGGTACTACTGAGCTTGCCTTCAGGACCTAGGTCTCTCCTTAGTGCCAAATTGAGCAAGTGGAAATATGTGGTAACTTTTCCAACTGTAGGTTGTTGTAGCACACCTCTACAAGAATAGTGTGGGTAGTCTATAATCACTTGCTTTCCCATTGCTAGAAACATATGCTAACATATTAATTAAAACAAATACATTGCTCAAATTTCCAGTGTATCAAACATAACTGTTCACAAACCAAAATCTAATGAATTAGTCTACACATTTTCATTAAGCATATATTTAACAATTTATTACTGAATTAAAATTTTAAAAGTTCTTACATAAAGGTGCAAATATTTAAAGTACCTAGAATTGAAACTCAATGGCAGTAGTGAAATTCAGTCTGACCTTACATGTCTCAGCCTTTTACAGGCCAAACTCTCTCCACTACACAACAGAAGTGATGCTAGTTGGGAAATTGTCATTAGAATTTTGAGGATTAAATAATAAGCATAATAAGACCCATGGTAGATTGTTTTGGAAATATAAAATGTATTTCTCTGGTAGGGAGGGTTCATAAATAATGGTGCATTTGTATAAGAAGGACAGAATCAACTTTGAAAATTGGGTGAAATCCTGACATTTCTAGATTTTCAATAGTCAGTTCATGGCTGGTGTCTATCTAGAACATCGAGGAAGCCTTTTCTTTACCTATGATTAAATACTTAGTACTTTGTTATATAAGTAAACAATTTTTTTCTTCTACCATGGCAAGGTTCTTTTCCTTTTTCTCTAGTTTGCAAAGTGATTAACATTTCAACTCAAACCTTTTTCCAAAAACAAAAACAAAAACAAAAAAACAAAAACCATAATACCTTTGTCCTCTTAATATTCTTATATATATTTATTTCATTGATTCAAATGCATTTTCATATAGTAAGAAAAATAATAAAAACCAAACAAATAAGATAATGACAGAATGGAGCAAACTTTCCTGGAAATCTCTTTCCTCAAGTGATTTATAAGAGAAAGTTAAGAAATTCTTTTTTTTTTTTAATTTCTACTTATACTTTTTACTTTTGATATTAAAATATAATTATACATATCTGAAAATGGCCTCATTCCTAGACTTTGGGAAATAAATTAAAGGCTATAAAAGAAAGGACCCTGGCAAGATGTGACTTTTGAAAGAGAAAGAAGGTCAGGGAGACACAAAAGTTTTTGTACAGTGGGCTTTGACTTTTTGTTTGTGTTTGCTTTCATCCACCCAGTATCTTCAACTTCTTTCAGAGAAAGTTACTTCTTCTTGCCTTTCTTTTCCCGTACACACCTAGAGGAATCATAGAATAATAATTGATAAGAAAGCTACTATGGGTTAGCAGTCACAGACTTTTAAAACATTATTCATAAGATCTGGGAAGCTACAATTAGAAAATAATAAGTTGGATATCTCCTTCAACTATTTATTTTTAAACTTTGAATCTTTGATCTAGTTATATTAAAACAGCTGAGTATTACAGGTTTGCTTACTATCTCATTTTAAAAATAATCAAGGAATTTAGAAAAAGAAATCTATCTTATTAGGTAGTAAAAACCAAGGGTAATGATTTTACACACAAAAAATATAAATTTAAATATAAGTTTCTTAAATTAGATTGCTTGGTTCACATTGTTACCTAACAATCTAATTAGAAACAAATACGACATGAATGTCTATCAATGACTTTGATTTAGTAAAAGTAAGTGGCTATTTGTTTGCATTATATCCACTTTCAAAATGAAGATGCATATCATTAATGATAATATTTTCTAGTTTTTAAGAAAATCAAGTGATTATTTTATAGTATAGTTACATACAGTGTGATTAAGGTACAAGCCAATTTTCTAAGCTGTATTATATTTAAATATTTTAGAAGAATGCTTGTTTAGATAAATACCATAGTGATTGTTTTCAAAGACATGTTTGTCATCATGAATAAATTATTTTTTAAAATTTCAATGTATATATTTTATATTTGAAAAAATAGCTGTTGAATATTTTAGTACATGTTCATTCACTCTCAGCTCTGATGTGGTGATAACTTTCGGTGAGACAAAAACTCCCAAAAGATGATGTATTCAGATATCATCTTATTTTGGCTTCCTATTAAGGCATCGGTTCTATATCTGTTTTTATAGTAAAAAGAAGTTAATGCTTGTACCCAAATAACTGGAACATTATAAGAAATAACTTAGACAACTTTGTTCTTTAAGGGACATATAAGAGATGCATTTTTCTTTTCTTTTCTTCTTCTTTTTTTTTTCCCCATGGGCAGGGGTTAGGGGGATTGAAGCCAGGGGCAATTGACTACTGAGCCTCAAGGGATATATTCACATTTTACCAACCTATATTATATAAAATTAATGGGAGAACAAGAGCATCCTGAAATGCAATGAGATTTATAAAATAGACATGTCAGTATGAATTCTTTTTTGACATAAGTACAAAGATGTCAGCAGAAGAACTACTGCCTGAGCTAATACACATGCCCAAATTTGATAATGTCACTGCTTTTTTGGCATACTGAAATAAGGGGTTAGAGAGGGACTCTAATTACTAGACTCTCACATAGAGCCATCCAAGATAAGTGCTCCATCACTGTGAACCAGGTATCATGAGGAAACTAGGCCAGGATGTGGAGTGCAAATTCTTTTCTAGGGGTGGTGGTGGGGAGTAGGGGCCCAGAATTTCAATCCACATGAAGGAGGTGAGTTAATGGGTCATGTGCTCATCTGCAGAGTGGCCTAACCAGGAGGAAATGACCAAAGCAAAGGCCATAACAAGGAAGCTTAACTACTCTTTTAAGAATGCTAGGAAAGGAAGAATGACAAAATGGCTGGAGTCAATTAAATTCTAAGGAGAGAAAAAAGAGAGAGAGGAAATGATGTTAGGGAAATGAAGGGCAAGGTAGATCACCTTCAAACTTATAGACCATCATTGCACTTTAATTTTCACTGTGGAATGAATTGAGTGTCACTGGAGGTGTGTGTGTGTGTGTGTGTGTGTGTGTGTGTGTGTGTGTGAGAGAGAGAGAGAGAGAGAGAGAGAGAGAGAGAGAGTGCTTTTAGGCCTATTTGATTGATAGAAAATTTGAAAGAATATCTGCAAATGCACATCCTCTTCATTCCTCCCATTCCAAAATTCAGAGGTCTTGAGATCATCACTGAGATTGAGTAGGAGGCAGTGAATACCACAGCTATATAAAGCTACCTGGAAGTAACTAGAATATATGCACATTTCCCCAGAAAACTTGCTTCTCTTTTGCTATCCATTGACCATTTAGGCTACAAGAATATTGCTAAGGCAATGAGCCTGAAAAGAGAGGAAGAAACATGAAAGAATGCAGTTTTCAGAAAGCATTATGTAGATTCATTTTAAATGGGATGAAATTAGAAACCATAGGTTGTCATTTTGTCTGATGTGCTTCCTCTACCCTATTCACAAAATTCTTTCCACGTAAGTACTTCTAATTTTAGGACAAGCTATGCCTACAAATGATGAGAAGTATAAACTGTGTATTATCAAATTTTTATCTGATTGTCAATACTTTCTATCTACTGATCATTTTTCCAAAAATTTGTTCCCCACTTGGACAGTCAACTTAGGCAGAAAAATTAAGCAGGGTGTTTGGTCATTCCTCTTACCTATATAGGCTTTTGTAGGTCATATATTTTCCAAAGTACATTAAATATTAATTACAATGACTAAATTAGTTTGAGATCAATAAGACAATGTGGTCCAATAAAACCTACAGTAAAACTGTGGTCACGTAGGTCAATATGTGCAAAGTCTTAATTGAGCTCTGCACCATCCCTTGAGAACAGGGAACTCAAGCAGTCTTCCTGAGTTTTAGGCTCTTTGAAGTGCTCCATGAGCTGAAGTAGCCTTCACTGAAAGGGAAAAGTGATCCTGTTAATT
This sequence comes from Tamias sibiricus, assembly GCA_025594165.1. Lineage (NCBI taxonomy): Eukaryota > Metazoa > Chordata > Mammalia > Rodentia > Sciuridae > Tamias > Tamias sibiricus. The sequence goes on along the minus strand of CM046658.1, from coordinate 135,344,875 downwards.
GGTCCTTTTTAAAGTTCTCTAGTTTAACTGAAAGATAATGGAAGCTATATATTATTCAATGTTTTCTTTTTTTTTTTTTTTTTTTTTTTTTTTTTTTTTTGTGGTGCCGGTGCGGGATTGAACTCAGGGGCATTTGACCACTGGGTCACATCCCCAGCCCTTTTTTTGTATTTTATTTAGAGACAGGGTCTTACTGAGTTGCTAAGTGCCTCGCCATTGCTGAGGCTGGCTTTGAACTCGCAATCCTCCTGCCTCAGCCTCCCAAAGTGCTGGGATTACAGGCGTGCACCACCGCGCCAGGCTTGTTTTCATGTTTTTGTAGTACACTGATTAGTGGGTGAATTAACTCCCCCCCCCCTTTTTTTTTTTTTGCTTGTTTGTAAAAAGAACTGTCTCTTTTGGTACAAAGAATTTAATACATAAATTAGTATGTTTCTCTTCTCTGGTGAGTCTTAACATTTTCATGTGAATTTCTTTATAATATGAATAGTTGGAAAACGTGATATCTCATATCTCATTTGGCCAAGTTTAAATCACTGCCTTATTGAATATTTAATAGTATGTACAATTTTTTAACATAAATATCTCTGAAAAGTTTTTTTATTCATTTATTTATTTATTTTTGGATTTCCTATACTGAACATTGAACCCAGGAGTCTCTATGTTCTGAGCTATGTTCCCAGCCATTTTATTTTGAGACAGGGTCTTGCTAAGTTGATGAGGTTGTTTTGGAACTTCAGTTATTATTTCCATTGAATAAACAGTTATTTTTTCCACTGAATAAAATTTAAAAATCTTATTTAGTCACATGTGTCATATCTCCATCTCTACCTAGTTCTGAAGAATTATTACAGCATAACTTGATCAGAGATAACTATAATGCATAACAATTTATTGATATAGTCAATGCACAGATTAAAAACATGTTAGCTCCTTAAAGTTTACTCATAATTCAATTTAATTCTGAAATGTATTTACTGATCACTGGGCATTTTCTGGTTGAAAATAATGCGGAACCTATTAGAAAATACTTCACCTGATTTCATTAAAATTATTCCAATTTTATTTCCCTTAACCCTTCACTCACTGGACAGGGTCTAAGTTGCCAGGCTTGCCTCAAACTTGTGAACCTCCTGCATTAACCTGCAGCTAGCTGCCCCTTTAAACACTGTGAATTTCTTATTGGAAATCTCTCCTGGTTTTGTTTTCTGTGATAATGTTCTTCCCTTCTACTTCTCTTACTACACTTCCCAGTCACTTTTTATGGCTTGATTATTTATCTCTGGCATTTGTCTTATATTAATTAATTATTTTTGACTCTATAGACTTATTGGCATTACTTATATATTTCTGAAGGTAACACTTCTATTTCTAGCCATTTTTCTCAGGTGTGCCTTGGTATTTCCAAGACAAAATTCAGTGTCATCGAATAACTCTCTAAATTTACCTTATTCTCCATTCCCATTTTGTTTTTATTTCCCTGACATCTTCATCCATACTATTGAGTTTAAACTTTGGTTATTGCTGAAGACATTATTTCTAAAAGACAGTTCAGCATTGTGAAACTCTGTTTACTTACATTATTTGATGACTTGCCTACAAAACCCTCAAATTCAAATGCCTTATGCTGATGCTCAAGTTGTATATACTGTTAATTCTAACCTAACTCTCTCCCTGTTTCCCAGCCATAACCACAGGGTTTTTTTTTAAATATTTATTTATTTACTTTAGTTGTACACAATGCAATGCATTTATGTTTACCTGGTGCTGAGGATCGAACCCGGGCCGCGCACGTGCGAGGCGAGCGCTCTGCCACTGAGCCACAACCCCAGCCCCCATATCCCAGTTTTGACTCATCTTTTTATGCCAGATACTTTCAGTCTTTAGCTATGATGTTCATTTGTCTGGAATGTATCTATAACTCTTCTACCCTGGGGAGAAAATTTTACAATGTGAAATAAATGAGTTAATCTTTACTGTGCCTTTTGAAAAGCCCCTGGTACATCACCTGTGCTAATCAATGCCAGTGACGATTACATTTCTTGCTCATTGTGGTGGACATAATCATCACAGTAATAATATTCAGTGTTCACTTTGCTGAGGATCACTTCAGTCAAAGCTTACTACTTATCTTCTTCCTTCTGCTTTCTTTTTCCCTGCAATTAGAATCATTTGTTTTGTCCTATTTTCTCTAGACACAGCTACTTAATTAATATTTCCATTGAGATGTGATTATATTATTATGGCTTTTCTAAATCTCATGTATGTAAATATGAATATACATCATATACATGACAAGATATATATGCATGTGTTTTATTTTGAAATTATTTCCTTTTAAATGATGTCTGTTTATTTTTATTTTTATTTTTATTTTTTTAGATGATGCATGACTCTTTTGAAAAGGAAGAAGTGAGGTAAATAAAATCCCTCCTAAGGTTTTCTGACCCTGGGTCAGTTTTAAATAATATTAATTTAAGTATGAAGTAATACTGGGCTATCTGTACTTATAGTTATATAAATTTTTATGCTTAATAAAATAACTGGGCTCCTAATCACATAAGCACAGAACTCCTTCAGACCAGCATGATCTGACTTACATAAAATAAAGGTCTTCTAATAGTCAAATAAAATAAAGGCATAAAGATTCTATGTTTGGGATCTCAAGTCAAATGGAGGTTGAGAAAAGCAAATTACATCTGAGCTTATTCCACATTTAGAGTTAGAATGGGGAGTCATTTTGGAGTTATCAAAGGGAGGATCAGGGGCTAAAATTTCTCTTTACTCTGCTGAGTGATTAAGACCCAACCAGATATACAAACACCAATTAGTCAAGGTGAAGAGGCAAGATTCCAGAAAGCCTCCATCTCCAATTTAAAATGCCAAAAATTACATTCCAGAAATGATTTTAGGTCCTGGAAAATCTTAATGCCTTCAGAAAGAAAGATAAAATTGGCAGCAACATAAAAAAGAAATAGAGTTCAACTTTGCATAATTATGGATAGATACTATGATTAGTGGGGAATGTTCCACTCAATATTAGTGGTAAAAGCACTGGTGAGATATAGATTTGCCAATAAGAAAATTGTCATAAAATCAAAGAAATAAAAGAGTGTGGGTTTTGTTAGAAAACTGCTGAAACATAGTTAACTTAGCCGGGAACACTGTGTTAGTGAAATAAAAGGGTTTATTGGGGTGCCACGTGGGCAAGGGTAGGGAAAGGAAGGGAAGGGAAGGGGGGTAGGGATGGACGGGAATAGGGACAGGCAGGAACAAGGGGCAAGCGCGAACAGAGAGCAGGAACAAGGGGAGAGCTCAGTCCGGGGCTGGCTTAAATAGAGTAGGGGCCATAAAACCCCCTTGGAGTGAGTCCTTGTCCTATAGGCCAGCAGAGGTCAGGGGGTGGGGTAGTGGACAGGGGACTTGCTGGTCAGGTTTTTGGTCACGCTGAGGATCCTGGGAGCTGTAGTTTTTCACAAGGCACCTGGGGAGGTGTGGCCTTCTGCCTGGGAGGTGCAGCCTCTGCCTAGAATCCAACAGGTTTTAACTTAAATAAAACATCAGAATACAAAAAAGGAGTTCCTCTTGTGCAAGATATTGTTCATAATAATACACATATTAATGCTATTAATGATATTAATAATGAATACATAGTAATATTAATAATGGACACTTCCCATAATAGGCACTATCAGGCCTGATTGTAACACACTTAACTACATCTTAACCTATAGATACTATCAGGATGTGAGTATTGGTCTAGCCTATACACCTAGTTTATCTAGAAAATTTGGCTTCACATTTATTCCAGGGCCAAAAGTCACTGCTAAACACCCAGAAGGGTGAAAATACATTTTTTTTTTTTTTAAGTATGCTGTGTGCAACAGTATTGCAATTATTTTTTTTTTTTTTATTTTTGTGCTGGGGATATAGCTCAGTTGGTAGAGTGCTTGCCTTGCATGCACAAGGCCCTGGGTTCAATCCCCAGCACCATACACACACATACACACACACACACACACACACACACGCACACACACAGAAATTAAATTAAAACAATATAAAAATGTTTCTGTTTCCTAAATTTAATTAATTTGCTACATTTATTATAAAAAAATATATACCTTTAAAAGGACACTTTATAATTAAAGTATTGAAAGTTAGAACACCACTGACAAAGCTGAGTATCTCCTTTATCCCAAAAATCACTGTGTGATTTCATAACTAATAATAAAAAATGAGTGTTTATCACGTAAAATTTCCATCATACTTTTTTGAGTATTTCACTGTCAATCTGTATATATAGATATTGGTGAAGAGTTATGGAAAATAATAGTCCTACAAAACAACCCCCAAAGAAAAGCAGAGAGACAAAGCAGCTCAGGAGGAAGGAAGGCAAACTAGCCAAGCATTAACCTTCCAGTAAATCCTTTCCTGATAACAATGGGCCCTGAGGGAAGAAGGCAAATAAATGTTAGGCTCTGGACTTTAACCTTCCCCCATTGCAAATTAGTCCTAAAAGGACACACAGTAAATACTGAACAATGGGCCCTGAAGGAAGGAGGAGAATACTGAAACTCTGGGAGACAAAAAAATCCCAAAAAAGAAATACCCAGGCCTCACAGTCTAGACCTCCTATCTCTCCAAGTAACAATGAGTCTCAACCTTTCACAGCTGCCCTCCTGAGTTAAAAGTTTTTAACCTACATAACTAGCCCCTGACTGTAGGAACTGCACACTCACAGGTTCCAATGATGAAATCACCCTAATTGTACGCTATAAAACCCAAATCCCCTCTGTAACGGATGGATGGCCATTTTCACATCTAGAAAATGCATCCCCACACTGCCTGAGTCCAGGAAGAACCATAGAGAGCCAACTAATTGGGAACAAATATTTAATACGTGCACATCAGATAGAGCACTAATTTCTAGAATATATAAAGAACTCAAAAAACGTAACACCAAAAAAACACCAAATAACCCAATCAATAAATGGCTAAGGAATTGAAAAGATACTTCTCAGAAGAAGATACACAATTAATCAACAAATACATGAAAAAATGCTCAACATTGCTGGCAATGAGAGAAATGCAAATCAAAACTAAGATTTCATTTCACTCCAGTCAGAATGGCAGCTATCAAGAACACAAATGACAATAAATGTTGGAGAGGATGTGGGGAAAAAGGCACACTCATACATTGCTGGTGGGACTGCAAAATGGTGCAACCATTATGGAAAGCAGTATGGAGATTTCTTGGAAAACTGGGAATGGAACCACCCTATGACCCAGCCATCCTACTCCTGGATCTATTCCCAAAGGACTTAAAAACAGCATATTACAGTGACACAGCCACTTCAATGTTTATAGCAGCACAATTCACAATAGCTAGGTTGTGGAACCAACCTATATGTCCCTCAGTAGATGAGTGGATAAAGAAAATGTGGTATATATTGCAGGAGCCCTGTTTGGGGAGATGGCTTGAATTGCGGTTGACTATGGGCCACGGAGATTTGGGCATTGTCGCCTTCCGTAGTCTCACGGGACTTGGCCCGGGATCTTGAGTGACTTGGCCAAAATTGCTGATCGGGTCAGCGCCATTTTGGTGGTGTGTGCGGCGCGTGTTAGTCGTTGTTAGAGCCAGAGAGAAAAGTTATCAGAATAAAAAGCTGTTTGTCTCCAGTTTGCCTCTGAACTTCTTCCCGCGGCTTCGTTGCTCCAAGCGGCCATCGCTTCAGGCAGCAACAATATATACAAAATGGAATTTTACTCAGCAATAAAAGAGAATAAAATAATGGCATTTGAGGTAAATGGATGACGTTGAAGAATATAATGTAAGTGAAATTAGTCAATCTCAAAAATCCAAATACCAAATGTTTCCTCTGATATAAGGAGGCTAGTTCACAGTGTTGTTGGATAGGGGTACATAGGAGGATTAGAGGAACACTAGAATGGTCAAAGGGAGGGAGCAAGGGGGAGTTATGGGGAGAAAGGAAAAAAAAAAAAAAAGAAAAGGAGGTTGAATGAGATTGATATCATTATCCTAAATGCATGATTGAAGACCTGAATGGTACGAATATACTTTATATACAAACAGTTGTATGTAAAAAGATGTTATATATGTGCACTATGAATTATAATACATACTATTATTATTAAAAAAAAAAAAAAAAAAAAAAAACTTCAGAGAAAAAAAAGGGGGGGGGGCTTCCCTGAATCTGTTACGGTCTGTACCCATCATTTTGTGTTTATAATAGATACAGGTATGTTTACATCCAGTATATTAGTTTGATGAATACATCATAACTCACATGCATTTAGTGCCTTAAAAGAGCACAAGTTACTGCTTTTTTGGTGAGAAACATGGCATGAGTCTCATTGAGCTAAAGTCTTCAGGTTCCTTCCTTTGCAGAAGCTCTAAAAGAAAATTCAATTTCTAACCTTTCCAATCTGCCCACATTCATTAAAAACCAGCAACACGACATCTGTCTGACCATTTTCCAGTAGTCATATCTGCCTCACTGAAAAGGTTCTCCATTTTTAAGGACAAACATAATGGATTGGGCCCACCTGCATAATCCAGGATAAAATATCTATTGCAAATTGGCTAGCTGACTCTTTTCTGCAAAGTCCTTTTTGTCATATAATGTAATGTATTACTGCTTCCAGGGATTTGTAAGTGCACAATCTCTCTGAAATCATTTTCTTACCTCTGCATACTCAAACATACCATAGTTGGTTTATTAGGTGACAGGAAGTGTATTGTAGTTCTCATAGATTTTATTTTATATTTTTTCTGTGAGGTAGAAGTCCATGTCATCTGCTCAGTATACAATGTAGAACAATCTTAAGGGCTAACGGAGTGTTAAATGTGTGTGCACCCAGGAGATGGGGGATCTGCAGGGAGGTATAAATATGCAGGGCTTAGGGAAATGGGTTAAGATGGGGATGAAGAGAATGTTTGGAAAGAGTTCAGCATTCTTCTGAACAGTAGGAATATGAGGATGAAAATTTAGATAATGTTTGAAGACAGGAAAAATTTATTTGGCGAACTAGGGTTATTGCGATTTTAATAACTTTTTAAAAATCATTTAATTGACAGATGTGAATCAAACATTGTTAGCTTGCTGATGGCTATGGCTCAGGCGTTTTATGGATGGCATTGGAACAAAGATTAAGACTTTCTACCAAAATTACATACAAAATAGTTTGTTTTCTATCATCTTTTTCGGAAAAAAAAAAAAAAAAAAAAAAAAAAGATTTTTACTTAGAAAAGATGAAGAAAGTCTTATGTTTACTAACAACAGGAGAAAAAAAAAATCCTTTGAGACCCTAAAAATTATATTATTTATATATCTTTAATTAGGCTTCTTTTAGAATAAAACATAATATTAATTTTGTAAAGACAGAAATTTCTAGGATTTTATTTATTGATACGTGGTTGGAAAAAAAAATAATATTGAAATATTTTGATCACTTGTGGCATGAATGAATGAGCCATGTCTTTTCCAATGATTGTATTTACCATGATATTGCCTTGTTTTTTTAAGTTATGACTTACAGTAATATTTTAAAATCGATAGAACTGAAAACATTAATGATAAAACAATGTAACTAAATATCTAACCAAGGATATAGGCAGCTTCTTTGACAGATATGGATTATAGCTAATTGCAAGATTAGTTTTTCAAGATTGCAAGACTGAAGAGACATGACTAAATTTGCTGTCATTGGATTTTATCTGTGTGGTTAGTGTTTAATTCGACACTATAGAGCAGAAGTGATGGGCTGTGTTACTTTAAAAGACATTTTTCAATAATATCCATTCTTTAACCTTTAGAATTTTTTATGTTTAATGTTTTGCTTCAAATTCCCTGTTATCATATTAGACTGCATTTTATTTTTGGAAATCAAATAAGTTTGTCTCTAATCTGTCAGGGCATCTTAAAATACGGTTTTTATAACATAAGTGGAAATATTGATTTCTAAGTTGTCTCGCCTTTATCAAGCTACTTTAAAGGAAGCTTAAGCCAATGAAGGACAATAAACAATTACAGTAGCTCATTTAATATCACACCCATCCCACTTTCTGTTACCAAGTTACCTGTACTGTGTGATTACACTGTTATACTCTGTGGTTAGAGTTGGGTGCCTATCTGGCATAACTTGGCACCACACACTACAGAGAGATATGCAGTGTAGTAAAAAGAGAATTAGTGAGACAAGACATTTTTCCTCTCTGGACTTTTGGGTACATAACTGTCTCGTACATTTGACATTTGCTCCTTTTGCTTTATGACTCTGTCCCATTTTCTTTTTTACCCATGCCATCTTTATCAAAGTACTAAAATATATTTTACTAAATACTCCAGATGGAGCAGTGGCAGAGTTTCCTGGATAGAAACCAGGAAAATTGTCAAGCTTCTATTTTCTTTATGGCTCCACATTTTGAACATATTGTATAATTCTAGTATTGTGCATAACTGTCTTGTTATTACTAATTGTTTATGGGTTTGCTTCTGAAATTCCCAATCCCTTAATTAAGTTATGTCCGAGGCATGGTAGAATAGTAGACAAATACAAAAGAAAAAAATCAATGATAAATATTTGGTCACTGTTACTTTTAATGCATCAAAAAGATACTTAGCCGGCGCAGTGGCGCACGCCTGTGATCCCAGCACTTTGGGAGGCTGAGGCAGGAGGATCACGAGTTCAAAGCCAGCCTCAGCAATGGCGAGGCACTTAGCAATCAGTGAGACCCTGTCTCTAATATAAACAAAAAAGGGGCTGGGGATGTGGCCCAGTGGTCGAGTGCCCCTGAGTTCAATCCCCGTACCACAAAAAAAAAAAAAAAAAGATACTTTATTTCAATATAGAAAATATAAAAAACATACATGTTATGTGCATTTGATATACTCAGAGGGAAAATAAACTCAGAAGGAGTGTTTTGCTTTTAGCATACTGTTAGTTAATCATACGATGTAGAATTTCAATAAATATTTAGAGAATAAAAGAATGTGTACCAGCTGTTTAATAAGCTGCATTGTTTTAGGATGAAAAGGGAAGCTGACTCTAGGGCAATTCTTAACAAACATCTTGGTTTTAATTAGTTGTAAAATTGTTAGATACTTTTTTTAAAAAAATTATTTTTTAGTTGTAGTTAGACACAATACCTTTGTTTTATTTATTTTTATGTGGTGGTGAGGATCCAACCCAGGGCCTCGCATGCAAATACCGCTGAGCCACAACCCCAACCCAATTCTTTTATTTTGAAGAACAAGTTACTTTCAACATTCTTTCCAACTAGGACATCTAAAACACACTGAAAAAATATTAATGTAAATTACTACCAAACAAAAATCTAGCATATAAAAATATGAAGATCAGTGAAGAAAGAAAACTTAACAGAAAAGAGAGTGAGTAATGAAGGGCATGAACTACACTGGGACCACCTTGTAGAAAAAGGGGGAGGTTTATTAAGGGAAGGGGAGAAGGGGGAAGGGGAAAGGGAGAAAGGGAAAGGGGAACGGGGAAGGTGAGAGCTGGTGAGAAGATGACGGCGAAAAGAGAGAGAGAGTTCTGGACAAGCCGGGGGCTTAAGTACAGAGGGGTGGGAGCATGACTTGTATGGTCTGGATTGGCTCGGAAAGGGAGAGCCCGCCCAGGGTTGAATTCCCGCAAGAGGGGAATATTCCCAGGATCAGGAAGGGTGGGGACTCGGAGCCGGCCAAAGGTGAATTCTCATGAGAGTTGGGCACTTCCAGGAAGGCGCCTGGGGATATGGCCTGCCAGCCTGAATCTTGTCCAACAAATAATACTTTTAGAAAGTTTTGCAGAAATGAGAATATAAAAATTATAGAGTATACAGTTTAAAGGGGTGAGGAGGGGGAAGGATTTACTGGTAAAGCATGTACATTTTAGTTGGGAATCGTGAAATACTGCAATGAAAAATAAAGGTGAACTGGGAGAGACTTTCAGTTATCTTCTTAGGTGGAAAATAAAACGATATAAAAATTGGACTCTGGTATCATGGATTAGTTTCCGGAAGAGGAAAAAGCTATTAATGGAAAAAACGGAGGAAATCTTTAATATATAATTAAGTGAATAGTGTTATACTAATTTAAATTCCTAATTGATAACTGTATCATGATTATATAAAATGTTATTATTTTGAAAACCTGAATATATGGAATAAACTAAACTATCATTGCAATCATTAAACAAGTTGTAGTATATACATGTATGTTCAAATAATACATCGAAAATCTACATGAAAGTGTGATACTATAACTAAAAAGTAATATTTCATAATGAAAATGATTCAGTTCTCCAGAAGTTCTTAACAATTCTCAATTTGAATCCACATACTAATATTGTCTAGTGATATCTTACAAAGAAAAACATGGGAGATCTACAAGGAAAACTAGAACAACAAGTTATGTCTATCAAGGTAGAAAAGAACCACAATGACAAGAAGATCTGGGAGTAATAAAACAGAATGCAATACAGAGGATGAACAAAAAAGTTGTTTATTTGAATAATAAAATGCAGTTTAAAAACACTCAATGTTTGCTCATAAGACATTACCAAGTTTCCAAGCATGTAAGTGAGTTAATTTGAAAGTAGATCATTTACCTGGCATTAAACTGAGGTGGGAAGGGATGGTGAGCTGGTAGGGGGAAGGTCAAAAGAACAGTATGGAAAGAATGACTGAGTCAGGAAGGTGGAAGCTGATTCACAGGGAAAGGAATGTTTATAACCTTCCTGACATCTCCCCCTTCCTCCTCCACCTGTTGCCAAGGTTACCTGCCTCCAGGGTCTTTTTCCTCCCTGCAGGCAGTTATTAATGACTGTCCCTTGGGCTGCTTCCTTCCTGTCTGTACCCCTGGGTGGCTTCATTCTCATCCATGGATCACTCCACCTTTTGGTCACTAGTCATGTAGGCAGGAAGCAGGGAGGAGAGAGTATGAGAACCAGGAAACCTAAAATGTATAAAAGGGGTAAGACACCCCCACTTCCTCAGCTACCCAGCTCTGGAGCCCTTTCTCTTTGAAGAAATCTATCCCCGCTTTATCCTAAATAAAACTTGCTTTCTACACTTTCCCAGGCATCTCTCATGTGTTCAGTCTTCAACATTGGGGAAAAGGGACTTGGCTCTGATTCTCACCACTGGTATCAAAACTACCCAAGAATGATGAATGTGGATAAAAAGAAAAAAACCACATCCACTGAGCTCTGTTCCAGTTGAAGATTTCTGGGCCAAAGAAACATCAAGAAAGTAAAAGGGTAAGGATAAAATAACCAATGCCAGTAGTGAAGGGAAAGTGAAGAACAAGAGATAAGTAAGTGAGAAATGGAAGACGGAGACCAGGCAGAGATACACATGAGAGTTTGTCAGAGCTGACAAATAAAGGCCATTTCTCTATAGTGGAGAGAGGCAAAACACGACTTTTATGGGGGAGGCTCAGGAATCAGAGCTGGGTGGGTCCTAATGCAGGTGGTTAGGGATTAGGTTGCTATGAGGGAGTGGTGAGCCTTTCTCAGAAATGCCCTTGTGCTGGAAAGTGAAACATTTTCCTTAAAATGGCAGCTGTCACTTAAGATGGCTGCCTAGATGCTAACCAAGGACTTTGTAGCCAAAAACTGATAAGAGATTTCAATGCACAATCTAGAAATTATAAAATAAAAGAAGATATAATTAATATCCTCCTAATGTCCCCATTTATTTGTCAACAAAATATTGTCCAAACATAAGGACAAATTCCTAAAAATAAAAATTACTTGACAGAATTTGCACAGGGTAAAAAAGTTAGAATGTTGTATAATTATTAAATGAATTTAATCTACAACAAACTATTTACAATTAAATCCATGCCCAAATGACTTTATATCATCTTGTTTAGCTAAAATATATTAGTTTTTACTGAAAATTATAGAGAATAGAAAAAAAGGAGGGTTCATATCATGATTTATTTTATGAGAGCATCATAAAATTGACACCAATGAATGAAAATGACATTTTAAGAAAGGAAAGTAACAATCCAGATCACAAATAACCCACAAGTCAGTGCCTAAAAGCAACAAAACCTTCTAGTGATTAAAATTTGGTGACAAGAATTTCTACAACCGCAAGACTTGAAATAAATATTCCTAGAACGTAATATCATACTTAAACATAAAATACTAAAGTTTTCCTTTTGAATTAGAAAATAAGGAATGTATGCTTACTTCTAGTATTTCTATTTCACAGGTATTAATCACTGTATCTTAACAGGGTAGACTGTGTTTCTCAAAGACAGCTGATTTTCTCACCATATTGTAGAACGTTAGAACTAACACATTATGGTATGGATCTTTGTTCCCTCTCTTCAAACTAATGGGTTACCATATTCAATAGAATATGGTGAAAGTGATGTTTTGATATCACAAGTCTAGTTCACAAAAATGCCATTTTTTTAAAACTGTTTTTTGTATGTTTCCAGCCACTATGCTAGAGGTGAATTCTAACAGCCCTTGAAGACCATCACATGAGGACCCCAAACTTAAGCTGCCCCAGAGACCTTCACCAAAAGCCAGCATCCAGTTGCAAAGCATACAAATGAGCTAATCTGAAAGAAGATTCTTTAGCCTGGCATCAAATTATACCAGCGTGCTATACATGGACAAAGAAAAGCCACATTGACCCTACTCAGCTCAAGTTGAAGATTTCTGGGCCAAAACAAAATGTTGGTTTTAACCTGTTAGCATTGGTTTGTCTGTTTATGCAGTAATAGATAACTAGTATGATATAAATGGAAAGTCACAAATTTTGGAGAGGAAGGAAATAATTGCTATTAATTACAGATGAATTGATTGTGTGTATAGAATATCCAAAAGAATCATCAGAATTGTTAGTAGAAATAATAATACCTGTTAGTGAGGTTACCAGATATAAGATCAATTCAAATATCAATATTGTTTCTATTTGCTACTACAAAGTGTTAGACAATGAAGTAAAAGTATCTTTCAAGTTACTGTGACATATAGAAGAACTACATGTAAATAAGTATATGGAAAACAACTGTTTCAATTTTTAAAAAGATGAGTATAATTTCCACTTAGGAAATCATAGAACATTTTGAGAGACATTAAGAAGGAAATGAAATTTAAACAACAACAACAACAAAACTATGTAAACAATATTTATGTATACTTGGGCTCCATGGTTTTCATTCCATCTGTGGCCTTTTCAGTTAAATGAAGAAATAATTTTCCATTTTGTAAAACCACTATCCATCATGTATTCTTACATTTATTAGTAAAAGATTTGTAAGTAATACAGAATAGGTAATTAATCTTAAATTATGGACTTGGTTGACTGAAGAATATGATATATTTCATGTTGAGAGACTGGAAATATTTTTTTAATAGAAAAAGCTGTTTTAAATTGTTTTGTGGTAATTAACCCATAGTATTTGGCTTTTAGCACTATACCTTAGAATGTAATTTTAGATTTTATGAAATACCAATCATAATCCAATAAGCTGTGTGTGCACATACATTTATTAACTTATTCTAAATTTCATGGAAATTCAATGGAATAACAATTTTCTACTTGAAAAAGGAAAAGGAAGGAGGATGCATTAAGCATATCTTATGTGTTTTCTCTCTTTTTTTATGGTACTTGTTCACTGCCATGGACAATTCAGCTCTTCTTTTCCCCCGGCACCATCTCAGAAATCGACTTACACATGTAAAATCCTACAGTGCCTCACGTTGTGACAAATGTCATACTTGTCATCTTTTGTCAAGAGATTAATTTTCTCTTGAAGCCTGAAAAACTGGAATGTATTTTGTATCAGTACTATTGCAACCTAAAACAGGGGAAAGGTAAATTACCTCCTTATGGAACAATGTTGTGTCCAGTGGTGATAAATGCTGCCAGATAAATACCTCTCTTCTAATCCTCCACACAGTGATATGAGATATAGTAGTTTATTGGCCTCTTTCAAGATAGGGTCTGACTGGGCAAGCTTTTCCACTAATAGCCTTGGAAAAATTAAATCTAAATTCCATAGGAAGTCTCCATAACTAACCTTTACAAAGTATGTTTTCATTACTAACCATCAAAAATTCTCAACATTTTGATTGTAAATCAGTGACCTTTGTGATTACCAATTTTTAGGACATGTGAAGTTACTGTTTGAGAGTTACCATGGTTTTGTTTCTTTATCATTTTGTTGTTGTTGTTGTTGTTGTTGTTGATTAAGATAAAATTGCTTTAGAGCAATGTGAAACAGTAAAATAAGCACCAATTCTGATGCCAAATAAGTTTAAGTTCAAACTTCTGATCTTCAAAGTATATTAATTTATCATTTACTTATTTATTTAGACAAGGACAACATTTGAGTTAGTCATCTTCTCCCTTCACAGAACACTTTTAGCAGTCGTGCAAAACACCTCTTACATCTTCTTTACTGATTTATTTCCTTGACTTCCTATCCTTCACTTTCATTTTCCCCTATTCTTCATAAACAACAACTCTAGGCTGTTTCATATGGACTCTTGAGTTTGCACTTGGTTTTTAAAATTAAGTACTTTTGCATGTGCATTTACTGTGAATTTATCTTAATTAAAAATGACAAAAATGGCAATACTACAGATTTATTTTTTCTCTAATATTCTTTCTCATCACTACTTTTTAGTACCTACTTGGCCTATGTGAATATCTAGGTTGCTGTGTCTAAGTTTTTCATTGTGCATATTTACCATATCATATCTGTCCTTTAGAATTGAAATTGCTTCTAATAACATGGAACCATGTCATTCAATCAATACCTGTAATGAACATATATGCAAGTGCCATTGTTTCTTATGAGAATTCCTATATAGGCATCCTTAAGAATTTAAAGTCAAAAGTTGCTATTGGTTTGCCTGATATATGCACATTTAATTTGATGTATTGATTAAATTGACCTCAGGAATGAATGTATGTACTGAAATTTTCCTATAGTGCATACAGAACTTGATTTCTTCTCTTTCCCATTAATTTGGCGTTATAGTAGCAAATACTATAATCTGTATTTTAATAAAATGAATACAAATTGGTTGTTTGTATTCAAACATTCAGTATTTGCCTATAATGAGGGAGCAGTCAATATTACCCAAAATCCTGTATTTTTTTATACTTACATTCTAAGATATAGTCCTAGAAGCCAAACACTATGGGTAAATTACCACAAAACAATTAAAACAGCTTTTTCTATTAAAAAAAAATTCCAGTCTCTCAACATGAAATATATCATATTCTTCAATCAACCAAGTCCATAATTTAAGATTAATTACCTATTCTGTATTACTTACAAATCTTTCATTTGTAATTGTAAGAATACATGATGGATAGTGGCTTTACAAAATGGAAAATTATTTCCTTATTTAACTGAAAAGGCCACAGATTGAATGAAGTTCAGTGAACTTCACCTAATGATTCCTACTATCAGCAAAGACCCATTTTTCTATGTGTCTTCCTCTACACATAACGGAGTATAATTTTTATGAAACTCATTGAAAATGGTTGTTAGAAATTTCCAAAATGTACAATTCTCCTGTTTTACATCACAGAAGTAGAGAAACACTTGAAGAATGGTGGAACACAAGGCCTAATCCTGAAGTTAACAAAATTTCCAACTGCTCTCAAAGTATATATGCTGTATAAAGGTGGTAAACACGGAACTGATAACAAAGAAGGGAAGCAGATGTTGGACAACAAAGAGAACAAATGCCTTCATAAACCAGGATAACCATACTCTAGTCCAATAAAATTCTACTTAATTTTAAGAACAGTTCTAATTGATAAAAATTTAACCTTTCAAAACCTTTCAAAATGCTAAATAATTACACCAAGCCGGGCGCGGTGGCACATGCCTGTAATTCCAGCACTTGGGAGGCTGAGGCAGGAGGATCATGAGTTCAAAGCCAGCCTCAGCAATGGCGAGGCACTTAGCAACTCAGTGAGACCCTGTATCTAATAAAATACAAAAAAGGGCTGGGGATGTGGCCCAATGGTCAAGTGCCCCCGAGTTCAATCCCCAGTACCAAAAAAAAAAAAAAAAAAAAAAAAAAAAAAAAAAACCTGAATAATCACACCAATATTTTCACTTTTAAGATGATTAAAAGAAAAATATGGGTTTTATTATGTTAAATCATTTTGAGACGATTATAGGTTATCTTTATACTAATATGCCATCTCACTACAAGATCTGTATTTATATAAACATGCTTCATAATATAAATACATTTTATGCAAATGGAGTTTATTCAAACAGACTTTTGTAGTTACACAAAGTAAAACATTTAACACTCTCTAAAATGTTTTCATTTTCATGGAATGATATTTTATGATCTCTTCTTCATATTAATGCACATAGATTTAGGATATTAATTTCAAAAGATACATGACTATATTTTAATATCAAGGGGCTAGAAATACATATTTTAGAAGGGACAATTTGATAAAATAAATGAAATGTTTAAAAAGTAGAGTATGAAATTGTGCAAAAAAGAGTGAACACCTCTTCCATCTTTCCAGAAAACAATACATCCCCTAATCACAGTTTACTCCCATCAATTTACTTAATCCCAAATTATTTATGAGTGCTGACCTGAAAGCTGCTTTATACTTCACAACTGTCTGTGTAGTGTCTTCCAGTAGATAATAATGGCTTCTCTTTTCTTTTGCCTGTAAATATTACAGAAATGCCTTTCATTGTGGAATCCAAATGAGAACTCTGGTTCTAAGGACATAGGGGAAATAAAATTCATTCCTGGAGACATAATTAAAAGTTGACAAAACTGGAGACAAAAATTAGTATTAATATACAGTAACCAGTTTCATAATTCCCCATGTAATGTAGTATGACAATTTAGTAGTAGGCTCATTCATCTACTAAAGGACATGCAAATTATGTTTTTTTTTCTACTAACAATATATTTATAATAGGCATTAATTTAAATGCCATTAATTTTATTGGTTCAAACAATATTATTTCTAATATTATTTTTCTTCTCCAATATGTATTTCTTATAACAATGAGATATAGAATGAGGAAGTTATTATGTAAATCCCTCTATGTAATTATTTTCTAATTTAAGTCACTTCCTTCAATGGATTTAAATAAATTAGCATCTTTAAAAACAGTATACAATACCATATTTATTTGAATTTATGTTATATTTTTCTACCAAGAAGCATTTAATTTAAAAAGTATATAAAGCTGCGCACAGTGACTCAGGCCTGTAATCCTAGTGGCTCTAGAGGCTAAATCAGGGGGATTGTGAATTCAAAGCCAGCCAGAGCAACTTAGCAAGGCCCTAACAACTTAGTGAGACCCTGCCTCAAAATAAATGTAAAAAGGGCTAGGATGTGGTTCAGTGGTTGAGGGCCCTGGGTTTGAACCCTGACACAAAAATAAATAGATACATAGATAGATAGATAGATAGATAGATAGATAGATAAATGCATTCAAATATTTTAAGGATGAGTGTATTAACCTTTACTTTCTTTATTAAGTAATATTGGACTAATTTAATATGCTTTTATATAAATATATAAAGTACATTACATTTTATTAGCATTCATTTGTTATAACTGCTTGAGAATCTGTCCATATTTTCTTTGTCCATTATAAATTGTCATGATTATTTTTTCATTGAGTCTATCTTTAATATTCTATATTCCTCATCTTGACCTATTCCTTTGTTATATCTTACTGTATGCTTGCTAGAAAACCATATCAAAACCAAACACATAGTAGAAAACAAAGAAGCAAAAGAAAAAACCCTATATTCTAAAAAAATGGCATTCCAGTTGCAAACAAGAAGCAATTTATTGACAAAATTTAGAGACATCATTTTTCCTCTTGGGATAAAATTATTAAACATGAAATCTTCCATTGTTTGTTTGTTTGTTTTTGTTGCTGTTTTGTTTTTGCAGTACTGAGTATTAAACCAGAGGAACTCTGCCAGTTGTACCATTGAGCCACTTCCTCAATCTTTTTTCAAAACATTCTTTTCAGTTTTATATACATTTTGACATAATCACAAATGCATGGGACATAATTTGCTCTAATTTAGTCCTCAGCAATTCTGCTGTCCCCCTCTTTCTTCATTCCCCCTTTCCTCTTCTTCTACTCTTTTGATCTTTCTGCAATTTATTTATAATTTTTATTAAATTACTGTCTTGTAGATATACATGATGGTGAGATTCACTGTGGTATACTGATGTATGTACATGTCAAAATTCAGTCAGATTCATTCGACTATTTTTCCCTCATCTTGTCCCTCCTTCCTTCCCTCCATCCCCTGGGTGTACTCTAACTGATCTTTCCTCTATTTTGATGAAATTCCCTTTCCCTTTTTTTCCCTTTATCTTTTACTCTCCCTCCCTCCATTCTCCTCTCTCTCTCCTCTCTCCTCTCTCTCTCTCTCTCTCTCTCTCTCTCTCTCTCTCTCTCTCTTCCAACTGTTCCTAATTTTGAATCAGCTTCCACATATCAGAAAACACATGCCACCTTAGACTTTTGGAGACTGGCTTATTTCACTCACATGATAGCCTCCAGTTCCATCCACTTACCAGCAAACGCCTGGTGTGTGTGTGTGTGTGTGTGTGTGTGTGTGTGTGTGTGTGTGTGTGTGACATTTTCTTTATCTATTCATCTGATGAAGAGGAGATAGGTTGGTTCCATAGTTCGGCTATTCTGAACTGTGCTGCTATAAACATTGTTGTGGCTATGTTACTGTAGTATGTTAGGTCCTCTGGGTATATAATGAGGAGTGGAATAGCTGGGTCATATGTTGCTTCCATTTCTTAGTTTTTGAGGAATCTTCATACTGCTTTCCAGAGGGGTTGCACCAACTTGCAGTCTTACCAACAACATGTGAGTGGACCTTTTTTTCTACATCCTCACCAACATTTATTATTATTTGTATTCTTGACAAATGTCATTCTAACTAGAGTGAGATGAAATCTGAATATAGTTTGAATATAGTTTGGATTTGCATTTCCCTGATTGCTAGAGATGTTGAAATTTTCTTTCTTTCTTTTTTTTTTTTTTTTTCAAATATTTGTTGACTATCTGTATTTCTTTAAAATGGCTCTGTTCAGATCCTGTGCCCATTTATTGATTGGTATGGTTTTGGTTCTTTTTGGTGTTTTTGAGTTGTTTGTATATTCTGGATGTTCCTAGCTTATCTGAGCAGCATGTGGCAAAGGTCTTCTCCCATTCTGTAGGCTCTCTCTTCACTCTTGTAAATGTTTATCTTGCTGGGCAGAGGTTTTAAATTTGATTTCATCACACCAATTGATGTTTTAATTCCTTGCACTTTAAAAGTTGTGTTAAGGAAGTCAGGTCTTTGATCCACTTTGATTTGACTTTAGAACAGGATGTGAGAGACCATTAGATTTCATTATTGTACATGTGGATTCCTGGTTTTCCCAGCATCATCTGTTAAAATGCTATCTTTTCTTCGACATGCTTTCAGCACCTTTGTCTAGTATTAGATCATTTATGTGGATTTGTCTCTGTGTCTCCTATTCCATTCCATTGGTCTTCATGTCTGTTTTTGTGCCAGTGCCAGGTTGTGCTTTTTCAGGTTGTGAGTGTGTGTGTTTTTGTTTTTTGTTCATTTTTACTATAGCTCTGTAGTATTTCTGAGGCCTGGTATTGTGATGCCTCCAGCATCACTCTTTTTCGCTAAGGATTGCATTGGCTATTCTGGGCTTCTTATTTTCCCAAATGAATTTCAGAACTGTTTTATCTAGTCCTGTGAAGAATTTCATCTGTATTTTTATGGGGATTACATTGAATTTGTACAGTGCAATGGTAGTATGGCCATTTTGACAATATTAATTCTGCTTATTCAATAACATAGAAGGTTTTTTCCAATTTCTAGGGTGTTCTGCAATTTCCTTCTTTAGTGTTCTATAGTTTTCATTGTGGAGGTACTTCACCTCTTTTGTTAGATTGATTCCTAAGTATTTTATTTTATTTGAGGCTATCGTGAATGGGATAGTTTTCCTAATTTCTCTGTCAGCAGAGTCATCATTGGAGTTGGAGTACAATTATTTTATAAGTGTTGATCAACTTTTCTGAATTCATTTATGATCTCTGGACATCTTCTAGTGGAGTTTTTAGGGTCTTCAAAATATAGAATCATGTCACCAACAAACAGAGATAATTTGAATTCTACTTTCCCTATTTGTATCCCTTTGATTTCCTTCTCTTATCTGATTGCTCTGGCTAGATATTCAGGGAAATATATTGAATGGGAATGGTGAAATTGGCATCTCTGTCTTGCTCCTGTTTGTATAGGATATGTTTTCAGTTTTTCTCTAGTTGGTATAATGTTAGGCTTGGGCTTGTCATATGTACCCATTACAATGTTGATGTAAGTTCCTTCTTTCCCTAAATTTTCTAGTGTTTTAAACATGAATGAATATTGTACTTGGAGAAATGCTTTTTTTTCTTCTATTAAGAAAAATCATGTGATTCAATCTGCCAACCTATATCTTTTGGTTGAAGAGTTTATTCCACTTATATTCAATTTTATTATAGAGAGATGCTCTTTATTTTGTGCCATTTTGATGTATTTCTAATGTTTTAATCACACTTAATTCAATTATAATAGATAATTCTTCGAGCCCATTTCATTCATACTATGGTTTTCATTTTTTATTTTCATTTCTTCTTCTTTAAATATTTCATTGAGTATCATCGAGTACATTTTGTAGTACAGGATTTCTGGTTATGAATTATTTTAGTGATGAAACCTCCGTGGGAAAAAAATATGTGTGTGTAGCTAAGAAAATGTAAACTTTGAAATGGCCTTTTTAAAATTTGTATTTTGCTTTATTTTTGGTATTGAGATCCAATGTAAGATTTCATTTGGAAAAAAATATTTCTGCTGCCAGAAGTAAAAATATGTGTAATTTAAAAACTATTAGGGACTTTCTGGTAATAGCAGGCTATTACCACTAAAAATGTCTAGAAGTCTGGATAAAATATACACCTTTTTTCCTTTATTTTTTATTGGTAATTTTTAGTTATACATGACAGTAAAATCATTTTGATAAAATTATACAAGCATGGAATATATCTTACTCTAATAGGACCCCATTCTTGTGGTTGTACATTGTGGTGGGATTCACTTAGGTATTTATGTGTGTGTGTGTATGTGTGTATGTGTGTGTGTGTGTGTGTGTGTGTGTGTGTGTGTAGGAAAGGCAGTAGAATATTGGGCTGTCTTTCCTACTCCTATCTCCCCTCATTTCCTTCATTCCCCTTTGTCTAATCTACTGAACTTCACTATTTCCCCTTCCACCCTTTATTTTGGTTTAGTTTCCAAATATTAGCAAAAACATTCAACCTTTTTTTGGGGGGGGGGGCAGGGAGCTTGGCTTATTTCACTTAGTATGATAGTTTTCAGATCCATCCATTTGGGGCAAATGTTATAATGTTATAAAGTCATTTTTTATGGCTAAGTAATATTTCATTGTGCATATATATATCACAATTTCTTTATCCATTCTGTTGCTGCCTGAAGCGATCCACTTGGAGCAACGAACGTCGCAGGAAAATTCGGAGGCAGGATGAAAATGAAAAAAGGTCTTTTATTTTTCTTCTCGCTCTGATTCCTTTGAACCAGCAACCTTCTTCTTCTCACACACTCTAACCAACCTCACCCAGTTATATACATATAGCTTTAGCAAGGACAAGTGCTTACAGCTCGAGCTTATAGGTACGTCACACAGTGTTAACAGGCATACAAAGATTCTTTGAATAATGTATTACTATCAGGTGGAAACTAGAACATCTTTTATGGCTCTCAGCTAACCGCAATCTTTAGCTATCTCCTTGATTATAGGCTCCTTCATTTCCCCCCTTTAGTTTTAAAAGAGGGGATGTTCTAGGATGTCCATGTGCAACCAACATTCTTACCCATCATAGGAATCAAGGCTGTCCTGACTCCTGGCTTAGGTTGACATGCCGGCCACATTAGACTGTCCCGTGTGACTGTGCCATGTCTTAGGTTGTCTCCTCTCTGGGGATCTTACCCGTCATAGGCTAACCAGCCATCCAATCGAGCCCTTCAGGATCGACTGTGTGTTGACTAACAGCCATCCAATTTTTAGGAGATGCTGTGGCTTTAAGGCGGCAAGCCTACTGCTGACGAGCCAAGTTTCCATAGTGTACCAAGTTCTTTAAGCAAATCAGCTGCCCTTAGTTTCATCAAGTAATGCACTGAGTTCTTGTAGACAAATACCCGCAGGGCATTGTCCCGTAATGTCCCCAAATAATGGAAAATCAAAATGTCCATAAGTTATAACACATAGTTCCAGGAGGCCCCATGCATGCAGTGCAGAGGCCACACTGCTGGTGAGGTTGTTCGATGCTAGAGCAGCAGGGATGCTTGCAGAGACCGTGGTCCCTGCAGTTGTAGCAGCAGCCGTCTTTTTTATGTCTAGACACTGCCACCAGCAAATCTTCAGGGCCCGCTACCTAAAAACTCAAGCATCCATTATTAAGGGAAAGGCAGTGCTATTCCAGCACTGAGATCAAAAGGTGAGCTGTCAAACTAAAAAAAGAATTATTAGAGTAGAAAATAAAAATTGATCTCTGCTCACACACATTGCTGCTTAAGCTCCCACAAACATAAGCTGGCAAAATATCACATTCAGAAATAATCAAAGAGAAATTGAGGGTGTTTACTGCATTAAAAATAGATTAAGGAAAAATTAAAGGCACTTTGGAAAAATAATTTGTTAGCTGGAATCCTCGAGTCTCTGTATATACAACAATCCTATACCTGTTGAAATAATTCAAATTAATTAGCTAATAGATAAATGAAGTTAATAACAAATAAACAATCCTATGTCAAAACACCAAAATATCAGGTTATACAACATTAGTCATATTCACAGCTGAAGAGAAGTCCCAGAGACAACTATAAATCAAAATTGATTTTCATAATAATTGATTATCTAATTAGAATATTCTAAACTTATGTGAATATCTATCTATCTATATTGATTATCTAGTTAGAATATTCTAAACTTATGTGAATATCTATCTATCTATATATTGATTATCTAATTAGAATATTCTAAACTTAAATGAATTATCGTTATTTGGATCTATATCTATTATTTTTTTCATAAGCGCTTAGTTATTTGTGATGTCACACTATACAGACGCACATATAAACATATATTTGTGACATCACATTAACATGAAATTTAGACAAATGCACAGACATAAAGACATATATAAAAGAAAAAAATACAATTGTGTATACACTAAAGTATAGTGCTAGTAACACAGCTCTCACTCTCATGTGGCTTCATCAGTTGCTTGTGGTATTCAAAATTTTCTAAAGGGAAGTCCACAGGTGTCTGTAATTTTTGCTTACACCTGCCATTATCAATTGTCTCAAATGTCCTAGTTTTTTTTTTTTTTTTTTTTTTTTTTGAAAAGTAGAAAAAGCCTTTGTGTTTTGCTGAGTAAAACTGGTGATTTTATTAACATCTTGCCTTTTTCAAAA
The DNA here is from genome assembly GCA_025594165.1 of Tamias sibiricus. Taxonomy (NCBI): domain Eukaryota; kingdom Metazoa; phylum Chordata; class Mammalia; order Rodentia; family Sciuridae; genus Tamias; species Tamias sibiricus. The sequence goes on along the minus strand of CM046658.1, from coordinate 135,321,298 downwards.
ATATTTTTTACTTTATCCAAAGACTCCTTTACAATTTTTACGTTTTTTCCACTTGCAGTCTGAAAGGATATATCAAAAATACCACAATCTTTTATATTTCGTTCCATTTTATCTGCAGTTAACTGTTCTTTATTGGAAAAATTAACATGACATGTTTCTTCAGCTTTCACAACTTCCAAACAAGTTAAATCTGATACACTTTCTTTAAATTGTTTGCTTCCCTCCTTAATAAACTGGCTGGGTAGCTTGAGATCTATATTGTGCTGATCAGCACATGCCAAGTCATTTTCATCTTTATGAACAGAAACTGCATCATTTTAACTTGAATCACTGTGATCAGATTCTTCTAATTTATAAGTATTTCTCTGGTCATTAGCACATTTATCATCATTTTCTGTGTTTTTCATGTAATTTTCAGTATTTTCTTCAATCAAAATGTGAGTAGTCATTTCAATATTATTTTGTAATATAAGTTGGCATTCATTATCTTTTTTGCTTATATTTTTTCTTAAACATTGAAACTATAGAATCACTTAGCCTGGGTAACACCCCAGTCTCATTAGAAACAACCTTTTTCTCATTATTATTCAGAGAATTCTGCATTTCTTCTTACTTTGGGACAGTTGTTATCTCACATGCTAATAATTCAAGCCCTTTACAATCCTCTCTGTCCTGTTTCTTTTTTAATTTCTTTTTGTTCTTTTTATTGGAGACTGAGCTCCCAGAATCACTTTTTAATTCCTTTTCACTACTACTTTCATAATTCCTAACCGGCTTAGTGGAGGAGGCCTTACTTTCACCATTATTTGGCTCCTTCTTATTACTATCACTTTACCCGTATCCTGAATTTCAGCTTCTAAGGAGAGTACATACTCCTCGGCTAATTTCAATAAATTTCTGATGGCTTTTGCAGCTCTTACTTTTGAATTTGCATTACTACTCTTCTTGCTGGTCTCAATTGAGTCAGAGGCTATGCTTTCTTGTTCACTTTCCTCACTATCCACTGAGTCTGCAATGTCAAAAATTCATCCACTGTTTTTATTATCCGACTTTTTGTTATTTTCGCTCCCATTTTTTAAATTTTCTTATTTCTTACCTGCTGACCGAATGCCCCGTACGGGCCACCACTTGTTGCTGCCTGAAGCTATCCGCTTGGAGCAACGAACTCCGCAGGAAAATTCGGAGGCAGGATGAAAATGAAAGAAGGTCTTTTATTCTTCTTCTCGCTCTGACTCCTTTCAACCAGCAACCTTCTTCTTCTTCTCACACACTCTAACCAACCTCACCCAGTTATATCTTTAACAAGGACAAGTGCTTACAGCTCGAGCTTATAAGTGCGTCACACAGTGTTAATGGGCATACAAAGATTCTTTGAATAATGTATTAATATCAGGTGGAAACTAGAACATCTTTTATGGCTCTCAGCTAACAGCAATCTTTAGCTATCTCCTTGATTATAGGCTCCTTCACCATTCATCTGTGGAAGAGCACCTATGTTGGCTCCATAGCTTAGCTATTGTGACTTGTGATGCTATATACATTGATGTGGCTGTGTCACTATAGTAGGATGATCTAAAATCCTTTGGATATATACTGAGGAGTGGGGTAACTGAGTCAAATGCCGTTTTCATTCCTAGTTTTTAGAGGACCCTTTATATTGCTTTCCAGAGTGGTTGCACCAATTTGCAGTCCCACCAGGAATGTATGAGTGTACCCTTTGCCCTAAATCCTCACCAGCATTTATTGTTACTTGTATTCTGGATAAAAAAGGTGGTTGGTGGGTATACAATATAGTAGGAGATAACGTAAGAGGGAGAATAGTGGGTAAGAGGAGCAAACATAAATTAGAGCCAGAAAAACCAAGATAGAATTATTCCAATTAATGCTTTAAACCATTAGAAGAAATACATTCAAATGGGTGGAAGATACAATGTTGGCTATTAGGGTAACAACTATCAATCAGGTTAAACTTTGATATATATGATCAAGGCTGACATTACAGTTATTTTTATTAAACCACGCCAAAGTGAAGAAAATTTTTTTCAATCTTAGTTTGGATTTCATTAGCATTTGGGATATTTAACAGATGTCCATTATTCTCTGGCTGTGGACCTTCCAGAGTTGTTGAGGCACAAGAGACAGTTCTCTCTTGGCTATGGACCTCTCAAAAGCTGGTCCTTGTTTGTCAGCTCAGAGGCCTGCAGCTAATTGCTCAGAGGGTTCACTGTTTTGTCTTGGTTGTTCATATTGTGTGTAGGAGTTTGGAGTGATGATGGGCTCTGGAGTGTTCCTGTGATTGCTGTGGGTCACCATATACCTGTTCCCTTCTATAGGATTTTTTTCACTGAGTTGCCTTAGAGACTGACTGACTATAAGCATAGGTCCTCTGGTCGTAGATTTTCTGTGGATGTTCTATGTTGCAGAAGCATTCCTCCAGGCAATGGCACTCTCTGGGGTACTGTAGTAAAGGGACAAAGGTGGTTCAATTGAGTTATAGTTTTCACTGCCTCAGATTGTGAAAGGCAAGTGCTGAATCCCTCTGTTGACTTTGACTAATCCAGGGTCTAGCCAGTACACACACACACAAAAAATGCCCTTTCACTTGCATATTGTAACCATGGACCAGGCTGGGAGCCAGGTCAGGCTGGGAGCAGTCACTCCCCACTGCCTTGGACCAGGCAACTTTCCACCTTGACTGACCCCCTCTGGCTGTGGTAGTGGTTGGGTGCCTTCCCCTTAAGATTCCTGGGGTACTCACACAACTTCTAGTAGTAACTGCTGCTGCTACTGTCCAGGAATTGCACCTCTATTTCACTGGATATTCAGCTTCCCTCTTGTAGGGACCCCACTCAGACTGTGAGTATGGTCAAGGGGGTCATCCCTGTAGGCTTCTTAGGACTCAAGCAGTTTCCCATGATGCCTCAGCACAATACCAGTAGTCAGGGCCAGTTAAGTTCTGATGGATCCACTTTCTTCTCCGTGGGGCCAGAGCTGCTTTAACATTCATCTCTGCCTGGGCCCCAAGGAGGAGGATGTGCAGAGCTTTCCCCCTCTGCCTGGGTCACAGGAGACTGAGCAGAGATCCATGTTTGGTGCGCTTCCCCACACAGGTCTGTTCCACCCAACTCCCCTTGTTCACAGTGAAAGGAGGGCTCTCAGCTTTGAGCTAGAGAGCTGAAAGCAATCCCTCTAGAAGTTTTTTCTAGTCAAATTCTTAGAAGATCTCACTGCAGAGGATTTCCCGCTGGTTCAAGTTGCAGCTGTCTGGACATGGAATGATGCTGTGTTGGTTTAAGGGGATGACTAGTTGGTTGAGGACTCCACAAAACAGCAGAGGAGCCCAGCAGAACAGCTTTCTATTCATGATTTGTTTTAAACTGTTTTTACATGCTTTAAAGACACTTCCCTGTATGTCATGCTTTAATCTTATTTGCTTTTCCAAATGTTTTTTAAATGGCTGAGCTTAAGACTTTTTCTCTCTCTTTCCCTGTCTGTTGCCCTCCCCCCTACCACTAACCTGGTTCCAGTTCTGGGCTGGGGAACTCTGTACTTATTTTCTACTCTAGTAACCTATCTTTAAGTGTCTCCGGGTTTCAGACTTTGTAGTATAGAGTCTTATAGCATTAATTTGTCACCCACCTTTCAATTATGCTTTTCTTTCACTGCCTCCTCCTTATGTGTGATGAGATCTGGAATTGCTTGCCAACTCCCTTCCACCATCTTCTCAAACCCTCCCCCGCCCCGCCCCTCTGCCTATTTTATCTGGAGACAGATCTAAGATGTGGAGGCTGGCCTCAAATTTGCACTCCCTCTGCCTCACTCAGTCTCTGAGTTGCTCGGACTACAAGCATGCATTGGCCACCTTCACAGCTGACAGGGCATTAATAAACTGTAGAGTAACAGCAAAGACTCACACCACAGTTATACACAGAGATCCTGGAAAGAGCAGTTCTCTGTTATCTATATAGGTGGAATTGACCATAATATAATGATGCTGATGGTGGAAAAGGACCAGAAAAACACAATTTTTCAGATAAATACATTGTTTCAAAGTACTGAAAATTTCCATGAGTAAAGTAAAAATCTGGAACTTTTATTTGTACATGTATTTTTATTTTTTTAAATATGAACATTTTGACATGTGTCTAATTTTAAAATTATAACAACAAGCAAAAGAAGTGAAAGACTATTTCTTGTCATATTTGCTTTTATTATGCAAAATGGTGTGAAAGTATTTATCTCCTTATGTGAAAATAACAATGACAACTTTGGTCATAAACATGAAATAGTTGTGAAAATGCTACAGATTCTCTAATTTGCGTGTTTTATGTTCATAGGTTATTCAAATAACCAGATGCTCAACTCACACACTTTATGTTCACATATTACTCAAATCACCTGAATGATTTTGCATTCTGGTTTTTCCATTCAGGAGTTTGGTATTTAATCCCTTTAATATTTCTAATTATAACCTTAATTTTAATCTTTCTTCATTATCAGTGAAATTTGAATAATTGTGCTTAGACAAAATACTCTGAGAATAAGAATAATATATTAGCAGTTAAAAATAGTCGTGGACTATAGTAGATAGTATCAGGATATTATTATGTCATAAATACATTTTATAGAATTCAAACTATAGTGTTTGTTATGGTTTGGATATGAGATGTCCTCTAAAAGCTCCTGTGCTAATGTGGACATATTCAGAGGTGAAATGATTAGGTTATGAGGCCGATAAACTAATCAGCCCATCCCTAGTGTGAATGGAGTGACTATGTGGTAACTATAGGCAGGTGAGACAAAGCTGGAGGAGATGGGGTGTGGAAGGGCTGGAATGGTTCATCTTTCTCAAGGCCCCTTCCCTTTTTCTTTCTCTGTTTCCCAGTCACCATGAGTTAAACTATGTTCCTCTGCCAACAACTTTCCACCATGGAGGCCATGAATCTGTGAGCCCAAAATAAACTTTTTCTGCTTTAAGTTGTTCTTATTTTGGTCACAGTGACAAAAAGCTGACTATCATGGTTCTTGACAATATTCTGAAGTCAGAATAACTTTTATAACACGATGCTATAAAAAATGATGTGATTTTAAAATAGACTAAAATGCAATTTGATGTAAAATGACAAAGTAAGAAATACCAGGGGATTCTGTCCCTATGAATAACATCCATAAAAAGTAACAATAATAATAAGCTATTTTAGAAATTGGAAATTAATCATTTACTTAAAGCCACCACAGCAAGTGCTAGCTGCAGAGAAAGGTTGCTGACCTTTGGTAAGAGATGGACTTTTCCAACATCTGCTAGCTCCCATTCCTCATCATTACTGTGACTGTTAGGGCTGGAGAGTCTGCATTCCTAAGCATATGATTGGTGCTACTTACGACAATAAAGGTTTATAAATACTTCACTAGTTTGGGTTTGTGTTTATTCACTCATTCCTGTGGTCCCTGAGGAAATAACACTGATATACACCTTTGATTTGGCTCCCTGTGGATGCAGTAGCTTCCCCAGAAGCATTGTTTGGAAGCACACATTTGTTCCTTTTAAATCAAGACATTTTAAAAAATCTGTTCTGTATCATAAGCAGACCATGGTAATAACAGAACAGAAACTGTAGTGACCACTCAACAGGGAACTTGGACGTTGGAAAAATGGTTTGCAAAAGTGGTTATAAAAATAGATGAGTGCAGAAGGAGAATCAGATTGTCACAATTGCATTTTAATACAGAATTTTACATTCTCAACAAAATAATATTACAATGCATGCAAATAAACAAAAAAATATGGCTCAGTTACATTTTTAAAAAATGGAAAAAACTCACTAGCCTAGGGAGCTCAAACATATGCATTAACAATAAAGGACTTTAAATCAACAATCTTAAATATTTTAAGTGATTTAAGGGAAACCATATGTAAACAGTTGAAAGGAAATCACAAAAATAAATTAGAAGACAGGGAAAATCAATAAAGAGACAAATTATCAAAAGGAACCAGATAGAAATTATGGGGCTGCAAATTATAATAGTTTAGATTTTTTTTAAATTACAGAATCAACAGGAAATTTGGGCAGTTAGATGAAAAAATTAGCAAAGTTGAGGAGAAGGTAATTAAAGTTATTCCAACCAAGAAATAGAAAAAAAATTAAAAAGTGAATAAAGAAAAATGAAGAGAAACTGAAGTACAATACTAACCACCCAGCAAACAACATGGGAAAGCCAGGAGAAAAAGAAAGTGACAGAAAAGTGTTTGGAGATGTAATGGCAAAAATCTCCACAAATTTGCTTAGATTCATGAATGTACATGTCCAAGAAGTTTAACAATCTCCAAGAAGATAAAATTGAAGAGATCTAAATTGAGATACATTACAAATCATTGAAAGCAAAAAAACAAAAACTTGAAAGTAGCAACAGAGAAACCACACATTATATGAAATGAAATTTTAATATGATTAACCTAATCAGAAGCCATGAGATCAGCATGAAGAGATGTGAGCTGTTTAAAACGATAGGACAGGGCCTGCAAGAGTTCCAGCTAGACCCTCTGGCGTACTTTCCCAGATTGTTCCACCCACCTGGGAGATGCCATCCCTGCTGTTCCCTGACAGCGGGGAACAAGCACCGGCCAGTGAGCCGCTAGGCCTGCCTGCAAGCATTCTAGCTCAGCCCACCTGCTTCTGTTCCCTGCTCTGCCCACCCACTCAGGAGCCACAGGTATTCTCCGCCTCTGCCTACAGGTCAGGGAACAGGCCCCAGGTTCAGGAACAGGGAATATTACATGGGGATACCTATCTTTTGTTTCTCCTACTAAAATGATAGGAGAAAAAAAGAAAGAAAAAAAAAAAAAAAAAAGCAATACATCTGTCACCCAACAATCTTATAACTGGCAAAACTATCCTTCAAGAATGAGGGAGATATAAGTTATTTGAACCTCGATAAAAGCTCAGGGAATTTGCTATTGTTAGACCTGTCCTGCAATGTTGCTGCCTGAAGCTATTGCCGCTTGGAGCAACAATGCCACAGGAATAAGTTCAGAGGCAGACTGGAAACGAACAGGCTCTTTATTCTGCTAGCTTCTCTCTCCAGCTCCAACAACATCCCAACATGCAATCCACACTCCTCCAACCACCACAAAATGGCATTGACCCCGTCCGCAATGTCCCGGGCCAAGTCTCACGAGAACATGGAAGGTGGCAATGCTTGAATATCTCTATGGCTCACAGCCAACCGCAATCTTAGCCATCTCCTTAATTAGGGCTCCTACATTGCAAGAAATACTAAAAGCTTTCCAGGTTCAGTGATGCATGCTTGAAATCCCAGTGACATGGGAGGCTGAGGCAAGAGGATTGCAAGTTCTGAGGCTAGCCTCAGCAACTTAGCAAGTCTCTGTCTCAAAATTAAATAAATAAAATAAAATTGGTTGGGGATGTAGTAAAGTACCCCAGGTTTAGGTTTAATCCCCATCACCAAAACAAACAAATAAATAAAAAGTAAATGTTCAAAGAAATCCTTTAGACAGAAATGAAAGGACACCACACAGTAACTCAAACAAAAGAAATAAAAAGCACTAGTAAGAATAACTACATAGGTAAATATAAAGAGACTGTACCACTGTTCTTTTAGTTTGTAATTCCTCTCTTTACTGCTAAATTACTTTAAACACAAATGCACAAGTAGTAATGAATCTTTATTAATTGCTACATTGTATAAAGATAATTTTTGAGAATAGCAGTTCAAAGAGAGAAGGAGTTTGAAGTATAGGAGCAAAAAGTCTGTATGGTAATGAAAATAAGTTGATATTATTCAAACCAGATTGTTATAAGTTTACTACCTTTATTGTATTTATCTAGGAAATCAAAGAGCAAATAACCAAAAAAAAAAAAAAAAAATACAGAAAAAGAAAATAAATTCTATGCTTAAAAAAAAAAAATGTGAATACAAAAAAGGAGTTGTTGCGGAGAACTGAAAAAGCCAAAACATACGAAATACAGAAGATAAGCAGTTAAATGGCACATAAAAGATCCATAACATTAATTATTTCAAGTATAAAATGCTTAAAATAGGCAATTAAAAGACATAGATTGACAAAATGCATGAAGGAATACAATCCATATATATCCTGACTATAAAAGACCTACTTTAGACAGAAGAACACAAAAGTATTGATTGTAAAGTGTGAAAATACATATTCCATGCAAGTAGTAATTATAATACAGATGAAGTAGCTTTATTATTATCAAAGATTTTTCCTTGGCAAATAATGAACAGGAAACAGGATATTCTATATGGATAGACACTTTGCTCTTTAGAATATATATCAATTGTAAATATATGTATACCCAACAAAAAGACCTCAAAATATACGGAGCAAAAATTAGTAGAACTGAAATGAGAAATAGTTCTATAAAAATAGTTGGTGTTATTAGTCTGCTTTCCATTGCTTAGACAAGATACCTGAGAAAAGTAAATTCAAAGGAGGAAACATTTATTTATCTCATCGTTTCAGAGGTTTCAGTCCATGGTTTGTTGGTTCCATGGTTTGGGGGTCTGGGACAAGGCAGGACATCATGGATGGGAGAGTGCAAGCAAAGCTGATCACCTCATGGGGCATGGGAAGCAAAGAGAGAGAAACTGGAATGGGCTGGGTCCCAATATCCCTTTCAAGGTCACACCAACAGTGATCTGGCTTACTTCCACTAGGCTCTGCATTGTAAAGTTTCCATCACTTGCAGTAGTGCCACAGATCATGAACAGATGAGCCTTTGGGGGTCAATTAAGATGCAGATCATAACAGTTGAAAAGAAGAATACTCCATTTTTAATATAAGATATAACAACCAGAAAGAAGATGACTAAGAAAATCAAGGACTCGAAGAACACTACAAACCATGTAAACCTAAGAGACAAATATTAACAACACTTTATCCAACAGTACCAGAATGTGCATTGTTCTAATTTGTTTATGGAACATTCTCCAGGATAAACCATATCTTAATGCACAAAACAAGTCTTAACAAATTTGAATAGTAATTTCATGCAATGTGTCCTTTTTGACCATAATGAAAAGCCTAAAAATAAGAACAGAAGGAAAACTGGAAAATCTTCAAATATGCATAAAAAAAACAGTTTTAATAACAAACATATTAGAGAAGATATCACACAGAAATTGTAAAATATTTTAAGTCAAATGAAAATTAAAACAAACTACAATTATAGTGTGCAGTGAAAACAGTGATCAGAATGGAATTTATAGCCGAATATAACTACATTAAAGAAAAATGATCTAAGATCAAGAACCTACCTGTATAATTTAACTATTTAGAAAATAATAGCACACAATACCCAATGTAAAAAAAAAAAAAATTACAAAAGAAAATGATATAAAGATGAAATACTAGAGTATAGATATGCCAAATAAATATAGAAAAATGGCAGAAAAAAATCAAAGAAACCAAAAGTTGACTTTCAAAAAAAAAAAAAATCAACAAAATTGACTAATTTTTAGCTACTTTAGTGCATTTAAAAAAAAAAAGAAGCCGGGCGCAGTGGCGCACACCTGTAATCCCAGCACTTGGGAGGCTGAGGCAGGAGGATCACGAGTTCAAAGCCAGCCTCAGCAATGGTGAGGCACTTAGCAACTCAGTGAGACCCTGTCTCTAATAAAACACAAAAATAGGGCTGGAGATGTGACCCAGTGGTCGAATGCCCCTGAGTTCAATCCCTGGTACCAAAAAAAAAAAAAAAAAAAAAAAAAAAAAAAAAAAAAAAGAAAGAAAGAAAGAAAGGGAAAAAGAAGCAGAAAATATGAACAGAACTCTAAAACTTCAGTAGATAGAATCAGTTAAAACAAGTCACCTCCCAACAAAATCCAGGATAACTGGTGACTTCTCTGCTAGTAGATTTATACTACTCCTTCTTAAACACTGTAAAAAATGTTTGTGAAGCCAAACACTTCCTAACTCACTGTAGGAGGTCAGAATTCTCTTGAAATCCAAGCCAGGTGATGACATTGCAATACGAACTATACCAATATTTGTCAATATAGATATAAAAATTGTCAACAAAATAATATTAGACTAACTTCAGGTACACATTGCATGGACTCTAATCCAGGATCATGTGAGATTAATACCATGAAGGCAGGAATAGTGCAGCACATTGTAAACTACACTAACAAAGAGATGGGAAAAAAATACCCATGATCATCTTAACTGATGTGGGAAAAATCATTTGAATACGTACATCATGCTTTCATGATAAAAGCACTTATAAAACTAGAATCAAAAGGACATATTCTCAACATAAATAAGACCAGAATGAGAAATTTAAAACTATTTTTAGTCTCAGTAGTGAATGTCTGCAAGCTTTACCATTATAATAAAGACAAAGACAAGGATACTCCTTTACCTCTTGTATTCAACATAGTGTTGAATGTTCTTGCCAGAGTGACTAGTCAAGAAGTATAAACAAATGTCATTCCAATTGGAAAGAAATAAAATTACCTTTATTCTTGATGATGTGATTATGTTTGTATGTATAAAAACCCTGGAGAAAGTCACAAAGAACTGTTAGAGCTATTAAATTCAGAAAATGTGAAAGATGAAAAATCAGCTTGAAACATCAGCTATATTTCTACATACTAGCAATGCACTATATGAAAAGGCTATTTGGAAACAATTCTGTTATCAATAATAGAATAATGAGAAATTATACTCTATTATATATGATATATCAAAGTGCATTCTACTATCATGCGTGACTATTAAAATTAAAAAAAAAACACTTAAGACTGAATTTAATGAATTTAATGCATAAGTCTTGTTCATTGAAAACAACAAAACATGGTTGAAAGAAATAAATGAAGATTAAGTACATGGAAAGACACCAAGTACTTATGGATACGAAGACTTAATACTAGTAAGGTAGCATTACTCCTCAAATACAGGTTCAATTGCCATCTGAGATTTTAATTACTATTAAAATCCCAGTGAAACCTTCAGCAGAGAAGAAAAAAAAAAAGCATGCTAAATTTTATGTGAAATTTTAACCCTGAATAGTAAAAAAAAAGTCTTGAAAAAGAAATGCCAACTTAACAATTCACAATTTAAAATTTACTACAAAGCTAAAGTAGTCAAAATAAAATTCTACTGATAAAAGGATTGACAAACGACCAATGGAATAGACATAAAAGCCCAGAAATAAGCCTTTAGACATGGAGTCAACTGACATTCAAAAAAAGTAACAAGACCTTCTGGTGGAGGCATTTGCTAGGAAAGCTGAAAATTTGCATGCAGAGGGTGAAGTTAGACCTTGACTTCATATCACATTTAAACAATTAATCAAGATGAATTTTTAAAAAATTTTACTAGCTAAATTTTTTCAATAACTAAATTTAATAGGTAACTCTATTAAACTCTAAGAAAACATAGAAATAAATCTTCATGATTTTAAACAGCAATAGCTTCTTAAATATGAAACAAAAAGCTGATGCAATGAGAAAAAGTGAATAAATTTGACTATTAAAACTATCTTTTGCATATTAAAAGATACTATCAGGAAAATGAAAAGACATAGAATAGGAAAAATATATAATATCATAGGTAGGGTTTTGGTATCCAGAATATATAAAGAACTGCTACTCAGTAACAAAAACAAACAAAAACAAATTAAAAAGAACAGTTATAAAAAGCACAGACATCTCAAATAAACTTTTATCTAAATATATGCAAATGACCAATAAGTTACTCGGCTTCATTAAACATTAGATATATGCAAATGATACCCCAAGAAGATGTCACTTTACACCTATTAGGATGGCTGTCATTAAAAATAAATGGAAAATAGCAAATAATGGTCAGGAGTAGAGACATTAGAACCCTTGGATTTCCTGCAGAGAATGTTGGATGGCACAGCCACTATGAAAAGAGTGATAGCTCTTCAAATATTTAGACAGGATTGCAAAATGGCTCAGAAATTTTACTTCTAGGCAAACAACAAAACATTGAAAATAGGGCCTCACACAGATACTTGCATGCAAATGATCATGGCTGCATTATTTGTAATAACATGAGCAAATTCTATTACATATAACCAGGCAGAGTGGGGCACACCTGTAATCCCAGCACTTGGGAGACTGAGGCAGGAGGTCGAGTTCAAAGCCAGCCTCAGCAATGCTGAGGCACTTAGCAACTCAGTGAGACCCTGTCTAATTAAATTACAAAAAATGGCTGGGGATGTGGCCCAGTGGTCAAGTGCCCCAGTACCACAAAAAAAAAAAAAAAAAAAAAAAAAAGAAAAAAAAAAAATAAATAGAAAAAAATCAGAGGCAGAAGGTAGATTAGAAATTCCCCATGGAGGAAAAAAGAGTCCTTGCTCAGTGGGTACAGGATTTTCATTTGGAATAGGGAACACATTTTGGAAATAGGTAATGGTGTTGATTGTACAGCATGGTAAATGCAATACATGCCACTGTATCTTACACGGAAAATGGCAAAAGTTATCTATTTCATAGCAAAACATATAAAATACATAGCTATATTTTCTAAACTTGGTACCAGATATTGAACCCAGGGTGCTTAACACCTGAGCCACATCCTCGACCCTTTTCTTAAAAATTATTTTATTTATTTTTATGCTGTGCTACAGAGCCAACCAATTGCCTCACACATGCTAGGCAAGTGCTCTGCCATTGAACTACAGCCCCTGTCCCACTTCTGAAAAAAATTATTTAGAGACAGGGTCTCCTGAGTTGCTTATGGCCTCATAAATTGTTGAGGTTGGCTTTGAACTCATGATCCTTATGCCTTAGCCCCTGAGCCCTTGGATTACAAGCATGTGTCACTGGTTCTTAGCATACCTATATATATATATTTTTTTTTTAATTAAAGTGTAATAAGTTAGTTTTCTCAAGTTTTTTAAAAAGTAGAAATGGCAATTATTTTTCCCCTTTGCTTTGTATTCCAGTAGTATAAAGATCATTATTGTGTTTAGCAATCCATTTATAAACCTATCTTAAAATTACTTTATTTAACTTTTTATCATTACCTTGATTTTTAAGGTCTTGATTAAGTTTCAACACACCAACATGTGGTGGAATACAGACTCAAAGATAAAAATCATATGATCATCTTAATTGATGCAGAGAAAGCATTTGACAAGATACAGCACCGCTTCATGTTCAAAACGCTAGAAAAACTAGGGATAACAGGAACATACCTCAATATCATAAAGGCCATCTATGCTCAGCCCCAGGCCAACATCATTCTAAATGGAGAAAAGGTGAAAGCATTCCCTCCTATTCCCTTTTCTGGAACAAGACAGGGATGTCCTCTTTTGCTACTATTATTTAACATAGTTCTTGAAACCTTAGCCAGTGAAATTAGACAGATGAAAGAAATAAAAGGGATATGGATAGGAAAAAAAGAACTCAAATTATCACTATTTGCAGATTGTCGCTGCCTGAAGCAGAAGTCGCTTGGAGCAGCGAACACCACAGGAAAATTCAGAGGCAGGATGAAAATGAAAAAAGTTCTTTTATTCTTCTTCTCTCTCCAGCTCCAGCAATCACTCCAAATGCTCTAACTCCAACCACAACCTTCTTCTTCTTCCCACACACACTAACGAACCTCACCCAGTCATATACATATACCTTTAACAAGGACACGTGCTTACAGCTCAAGCTTACAGGTGCATCACGCAGTGTTCACGGGCATACAAAGATTCTTTGAATAATGTATTAATATCAGGTGGAAACTAGAACATCTTTTATGGCTCTCAGCTAACCGCAATCTTTAGCTATCTCCTTGATTATAGGCTCCTTCATTTCCCCCTTTTAGTTTTAAAAGAGGGGATGTTCTAGGACGTCCATGTGCAACCGACATTCTTACCTGTCATGGGAGTCTAGGCTGTCCTGACTCCTGGCTTAGGTTGACATGCCGGCCACATTAGACTGTCCCATGAACTGTGCCGTGTCTTAGGTTGTCCCCTTCTGGGGATCTTACCCATCATAGGCTAACCAGCCATCCAATAGAGCCCTTCAGGATCGACTGTGTGTTGACTAACAGCCGTCCAATTTTTAGGAGATGCTGCGGCTTTAAGGCGGTAAGCCTACTGCTGACGAGCCAAGTTTCCATAGTGTACCAAGTTCTTTAAGCCAATCAGCTGCCCTTAGTTTCATCAAATAACGCACTGAGTTCTCTTAGACAAATACCCACAAGGCATTGTCCCGTAATGTCCCAAAATAATGGAAAATCAAAATGTCCATAAGTTATAACACATAGTTCCAGGAGGCCCCATGCATGCAGAGCAGAGGCCACACTGCTGGTGAGGTTGTTCGATGCTAGAGCAGCAGGGATGCTTGCAGAGACCGTGGTCCCTGCAGTTGTAGCAGCAGCCGTCTTTTTTATGTCTAGACATTTCCACCGGCAAATCTTCAGGGCCCGCTACCTAAAAACTCAAGCATCCATTATTAAGGGAAAGGCAGTGCTATTCCAGCACTGAGATCAAAAGGTGAGCTGTCAAACTAAAAAAAGAATTATTAGAGTAGAAAATAAAAGTTGATCTCTGCTCACACACATTGCTGCTTAAGCTCCCACAAACATAAGCTGGCAAAATATCACATTCAGAAATAATCAAAGAGAAACTGAGGGTGTTTACTGCATTAAAAATAGATTAAAGAAAAATTAAAGGCACTTTGGAAAAATAATTTGTTAGCTGGAATCCTCGAGTCTCTGTATATACAACAATCCTATACTGTTGAAATAATTCAAATTAATTAGCTAATAGATAACAAATGAAGTTAATAACAAATAAACAATCCTATGTCAAAACACCCAAAATATCAGGTTATACAACATTAAACATATTCACAGCTGAAGAGAAGTCCTGGAGACAACTATAAATCAAAATTGATTATCATTATAATTGATTATCCAATTAAAATATTATGAACTTATATGAATATCTATTTATCTATCTATCTATCTATTGATTATCTAATTAGAATATTTAAGCTTAAATGAATTAACGTTATTTGGATCTATATCTATCTACCTATTTTTTTTTTTAGCGCTTAATTATTTGTGACGTCACACTAGACAGACGCACATATAAACATATATTTGTGACATCACATTAACATGAAATTTAGACAAATGCACAGACATAAAGACATATATAAAAGAGGAAAAAAAAAAAAAGATGGACATTCTTTTACAATTCTACGAGCTTGTTCTTTTGTGATTTTAAATTTTTGTCTTAAGGTAGTGCTGTTAACGTGGAACTGGGAATGAAATAAAGTAGCTTGTTGTACTGTAGTAAATATAAATATTGTTTTAGTGAGGGCGTCAGCTTTTTGATTACCTTCATGGAGAGGACCAGGCAGATTAGTGTGAGCTCTTATGTGACCTATAAATAAAGGTTCTTTTTCGTTGCCATAGGAGATTTTGGATTTGAGAAAACAATTTAAAAGCTGGAGTATGTGGTGCTATTGGACCTGCTAGCTCCAATTTTGGGACAGCATGTACAATATAATGGCTGTCTGAAAAAATATTCATAGGCTGTTCTTTAAAATTTTCCAGAGCTATTATTATAGCTTCAAGTTCCACTAATTGAGCTGATTTTTGATTAGTGATATGAATCATTTTTTCATTTTGGGTGACTACTGCAGCAGTACCGTTAGAGGATCCATCTGTAAATACATTAAATGCTTTAGGAATGTGTTGATTTTTTTATTACCTGTGGGAATATGATAGGATGATTGATATAAAAGGACAGTATAGGAGATTTAGGAATATGATTGTCAAAATTTGCAGAAGTAGAGCATCTAGCTATAGCCCAATCATTATCATTGAAGCACAAATATTCAACCTGTGATGATGAATAAGGAGTAATAATAGTAGCGGGATGAATTCCAAATATTTTAGTAGAGGTTTTAAGTCCTTGAAGAATAAGTTTAGCCACCATGGAGGTATAAGACTCAATTGTACTTTTAGGAGAGACAGGCAAATGTATCCATAATATAGGTCCCTGTTGCCAAAATACTCCTGTTGGAGTATTTTGAAGGAATAATAATCAATATTAGTGGTTGTGCAAAATCAAATCTATCACAATGGGATCTTTCAATGGCCTGTTCTACTAATTTTAGAGCTCTCCTGGCCTCAGGAGTTAATGTTCGAGGTGAGGATGGGTCAGGGTTCCCACGAAGGATGTCAAATAAGGGTTTTAATTGTCCAGTAGTTGAGGCTTAGTGTACGGCGAAGCCCAATTAATGTCACCCAGTAATTTTTGGAAATCATTGAGGGTGGTCAAATGTTCTTTACTTATTAGAATTTTTGGGGGTTTAACAAAAGTATCCATGATTTTAAAGCCTAAATATAGTATAGGTGATCTGCTTTGAACTTTTTCTTCTGCTATATATAATCCATATTTTTTTAGATTTTTTGTTATTTCACTAAATATATTAAATAAGATTTGTTGATTAGGGTGAGCTAATAAAACATCGTCCATGTAGTGTAGACACATGAGGTCTTGATATTTGTTTTTAATGGGCTGTATAGCTCTGTCCACATATAGTTGGCACAGTGTAGGGCTATTTGCCATTCCTTGCGGCAATACTTTCCACTGATATCTTTTATCAGGGCCATTATTATTAATAGAAGGAATTGAAAAAGCAAACCTGGGGGCATCCAGAGGATGTAGGGGAATGGAAAAGAAACAGTCCTTTATATCAAGAGTTATAAGGTAATAGTTTTTTGGAATAGCTACAGGATTAGGAAGTCCAGGTTGAGTAGGGCCCATAATTTGCATTGTTTTGTTAATTTGTCTTAGATCTTGTAATAGTCTCCATTTTCCTGATTTTTTCTTAATTACAAATATGGGAGAATTCCAGGGAGAGGTGGAAGGCTCTATGTGTCCTGCTTCTAATTGTTTTTTAACTAATTGATGGGCCGCTTGCAATTTTTCTTTGGATAGGGGCCACTGAGGGACCCAAACTGGCTTATTAGAGAGCCATGGTATTTTTTAAAATTGTTTTCTCAGTGGCCCCTAGAAAAAATGTCCTTTGCCTTTTTTATTATGATTAGGATTTTTATTCTTAACACCTGCAGGCTTGGTCGCTAGGTGTAGCCCCATTTGATGTAAGATATCTCTTCCCCATAGGGTAACTGGCAAGCTGTTTAAAACATAGGGTTTGAATGTTCCTGTATGGCCTTCATTGTCTTGCCAATTTAAGATTACAGCACTTTGTGCTGGGGGTATTACTGTATCCCAAGCCTCTTAAACTGGATGAGGCTTTCTGTAGAGGCCAGTGCTTAGGCCATTGTTGTAGATTTATGATGGAAGAGTCAGCTCCTGTATCAATCAGCCCCTCCATCTCTATACCTTGAATTTTTAATTTGCACATAGGCCTCCGTGAACAGTCCTGGACCCAGAAAGCCATAGGTCCTGAACCAGTGGAACTGAATGCTCTGCTATTTCTATTTTGTGGCATGCTTTTAAAAGAATTATGGAGACTGGGAATGAGGAGCAGCTGTGCGATTCTGTCTCCTTGATTTACGGAGATGATGCCCCTGTGTGTACTTAGCATTATTTTAATCTCTCCATTATAATCTGAATCAATAACCCCTGGTATAACATTAAAGCCTAATAAACTTTTGGAACTACGCCCAAGGATTAGTCCCACAGTTCCTGAAGGGAGAGGTCCCCTGATTCCCGTAGGAATCAGCTGAACCCCCATTTCAGGTGTCAGGACCATCCGGGCAGTAGAACAGAGATCTAATCCTGCACTTCCTCTTGTCCCTCTGATAAGGGAGTTAATGGGTGGGAGGGACTGTGACGAGGAATCATTTGAATCTGAGGGCCTTCCTCCTCTAGTGCCTTGTACATTTGTGGGCCCTGGGGCATTGGGCCCCGTGCCCTGTTTTTTGAAATCCTGGATAAATCACTTCCATATATATCATATCTAGAATGGCATTGATTGGCCCAATGTATACCCTTTTTGCACCTGGGGCATCGGCCTGGAGCAC